>CM036589.1:3072500-5513750 GCA_020745705.1 Hemiprocne comata | reverse complement strand
GTGGCTTGTTACGATTTTTGAACATCATACATTTACTTTTTCAAGTTTTGTAGGTGTTAAGAAAACCAGCCCTGTTTTCTCAGGCATATTTTTCTACTTCTACAAAGGTAGATGGATCTTAATAATATAATTTAATTAATATTTAATTAATATAATTTAATTCTTTCAAGTCTAATGTGGCATAAACTCCAAATCTAAGAATACAAGTCCAAAGAGTGGAACAGAAAATAAAATAGGAAACCATGAAAAGCAAACTCGTAGTTTGATTGATCAAAAAGAAAAAGAGTAAGCTAATTTTAAGCATGCTCATAATTTCACCATCATTCCAACATAAATATTGAACTGAACCTTTTTTAAGCAATAGTAAACAAACATTGTGTGCTCTGGCCTACTTTAACAAGCTCAGTAAAATAGCCACATAAAAGTAACTCTGTCTAAAAGGAGGCAAAAGCAAAGCACTAGCTGTATTCTGGAGAATAAAGAGATTTATAAGGCCATGTTATCAACTACCATAACCAAAAATAGAAGCTACAAGAAGGAATCTAATTGAGATTAGCTCACCCTGTAAACCAATGTCAGTATCACTGGGTCTTTCCAGAGAATGTTTACTGAAGGTCACTGTCTCCTGGAGCACCAAGTCAAAGCCAAAATGTAGGTTAAGGAAGTAACAAATTAAACTGCCAACATCAGGGAATTCTTATTCACTCTCAGAGCAATAAACATTTGGGACAGCTGACTTCATGCCTTTTTCTCTTTACAAATACCTGAGTGTTAACTCACAAAATCAGAAACATTTACTCCAGGGAATACTACATATTGCTCTTGATGATGGCTGAGCTCTCCATGGTCTTTGTTAATCTTCTGACTCTATTGTTTTCTTATCTAGGTTTCTAAATCACATTTTCAGCAAACTAAAGGCCCACTCAGCTAAAGACAACAAATCTCTCACAACTTTATGTCCCAGCATCTAGTGACTAAGCAAACTCAGTGAATGTCTAATCATGAAACACATTTCGGTTCATAGCCACAAAACGTACTATGTTAAAAGCTTAAATTATCTACCCCTAAACTCCCATTTATCCACTCCCAGAAATATTATTTTTTGAAATTTCAAGAGTGTGAATATTTATAATTAAGAAAGTGAAAAAGCACAGATAAAAATGTGCACAGAATTTGGAAAAGTAAATTGAAATTAAATGGACATTCCATGAACGATAATGATTTTCAGTGTTATTGTATTAATCAGTAATTGAGCATATTTTTATAACAGTTAATGTAATAATTCAGAAGAAAAACTACCTGAGCATTACAAATACTAACAATTTTCACACAGACATTATCAATAGGCTGTTCTGAGCTGCATTTATTTTTATAACTCTCATTTTCATAAAGGAATTATGCTGCAGCTTCCATTCCGTCCAATTAAACATTTATGTATGGAATTTTTACTACATAATGCTCAAAATTGTATATACATTAAA
Organism: Hemiprocne comata; assembly: GCA_020745705.1. Classification (NCBI taxonomy): domain Eukaryota; kingdom Metazoa; phylum Chordata; class Aves; order Apodiformes; family Apodidae; genus Hemiprocne; species Hemiprocne comata. Next base: position 5,512,269 of record CM036589.1, on the reverse strand, counting down.
TCAGTAATTAAAATATATCCATTGGCTTTATGAGACTGGTCTGAATAACATGGAATTTCCTTATTGACTCATTTGGGTTCTCTTTTGGCTGTACCTGGTGGGTTCCCCTCTGGCTGGATCCTAAGGTGCAGGATCTTAAACATGTCCAGCCCAATTCTTCATTTCTGGGCCCTCAGCCAGGGATGACTCCCATCTACTTATTGGCTACTCCAGTCTTTTTAAACATTTCAAGATGATTTGGGGAAAACCCTGCCTGAATGACTGCCTGAGCTATTTTACCACCATGATGAGAGAAGCAACCAAGAGGCAAAGAGTCTTCTCCCCAACACCATTTCCTCCAGGACAAAAGAGCAGTTATTAAGACCTAGAAGCACAGACACCTCTTATTTCTTTTAATTGTCTTACAAGGACAATAATATCTGATACCTACCCATTCAGTGCCTCTCCACAGCAACTTGGGAAGGGATAAAGTGAGTACAGTGCATTTCATTGATAAAACCATAACAAATAATGGGTCTGAAGGGAGAAAAGGTGAGCAGATATTTCCAAGAGTTACATCCCAAATATGTCAGTCCAGGAGAACAATCAATAAAGAACAGGCAGGGAGACCTGCAATCAAGGGAATTCTCCATAAGTGCAATAGCTTTGTTCTGTTATTTGTTTAGCTTTGTTTTAAGTAAAGGTTTTCCTGTGGTTCTATTGACTACAAACAACATAAGAAGATAAATTTAGGAAAGGAAAGTAGTCCCTTCTCTATTCCTGGAGAAATCCATCACAGAATAGATTCAGATGTCCTGGTGTGGGGACCCCCATGAGACATTTGGAGCTGATTATTTTAAGAGAGGAAGAAGAATTGAGAGTGAAGTCCATTTGGAAGAAAACCTTCATGAGAGTCTCAAAATAATAAGGAATAATATTCCAGGAATTCACAGATAGTTTAGGAATGATTTAATCTATTTTATTCAGCAAATAAACTTCTAAATCTGCATGTGCATATTTACTTGAGCTTGTGGTTCATCTTCAAAAGCAATTCAGCTGAGGATGCTTTCCCATTTTGTTGGTTGCAGATTTACTGAGTGGGAAGGGATCGGGACTGAATCTCACCTTATGCAGAGGCCACCAAAGTGTTACCACAATTCAAAGTCCTTGCTGGGTGGCAAGGAAATGTTACTGGAAAAAACTCACCTCCCCCAAAAAAAGAGCAAACAAAACTCCATCTTTCACAGGGATAAAGAGAGCATTGTTCTGCTTCAACCCCTCACACTCCAATGTGTTATAAATGAATTAATTTGTAACCTAATCTAAAGAGCTACTCCATTTATGCTACGTTGTCTCTCTGAATATATTACAACAAGTGCTCCTTATGAGATTAAATCTTGCCTCAATCAAAAACAGATGCAGTGGCTCGTGTAAGGTGAATAGCATCTGTATATAAACAAAACACATTAGGTTCACAAATGGTCTCTCTAATTCCTCTGACATCAGTGCATCTTTAATTCATAATCATACCTAGACTCATGATGTCTTTTTGCCTTCCTTTTTACAAAAGTTGTCAGATGTATTACTGGTCTAGCTACTGCTAAAATAATCATTATGACCCCTCACCCAAATATATATTTTTGCTCCAGAGCCTTTTGCTGATAGGCTGCAATCAGTTATGAATCCCATTAGTGGTGATTGTGTTTGTGAGCAGAAACTTAGAATGTCATTATGGCAGACAGCTAGGACATTTACATGTTAAAGCAAGTTATATATTATAACAAAAGCAGCATAAATTGGAATTGATTTCATTAGAGAAATTTAACACCAGAAAAATAATGGCACTGATTTTTCTTCGGGGACACTATTGCATTACAGTGTTGCTTCACTAAATTAAAAATGTTATTGAGTTGGCATTAAATTGTGGAATGCGTTACTGTGCAAACTATAAAGTCTGTTTAATGGCTGAGAGCTCATACATAACAATGGAAACATCGAAGACAAAATGTGTTGACTTTTTTTTTAAAAACCCACTTTAATTCCAGGAAACTTTGAGAGCAGAGTGTTATATATGAAAGAAAAAAAAAAGCATAAACACATTTTGTGAGTAGTTCAATGATCCAGTAGCATTGCTGCTGTTGCATTTATCTTTTACTGTTACTGGAATTGTTTATTGATTTAAATATATAAACAACTAGAGCACTCATGTACTGGGCTATAAATATTTGTAATTTTATTAAATGAGATTTTTCACTCAAATGATAAAATTGTTCTTTTCTATTTCTTTTTAAAAAAATAAATTTAAAACCATGTAAAAACAGTAGTGGAGAACTGCTTAGTGTGTTCTGGAACTCCAAATCCTCAGTGCTGGTGTGGAGAGAAACAGTTGTTGATACAAAATTTTAGTTGAAGGTGAACATCTATTTGACAGGTTTCTATTCTCCTTCATTTACCTGCAATACTGTGTCCAGCTCTGGAGCAATGAACACAGGAGGGACATGGACCTGTTGGAATGAGTCCAGAGAAGGGCCACAAAAATGATCAGAGGGCTGGAACACCTCTCCAGCAAAGACACGCTGAGAGAGCTGGGATGGTTCAGCTTGGAGAGGAGAAGACTACAGGGAGACCTTACAGGAGACCTTACAGAAGGCCTACTCCAGTAGGCTGAAGGGGGCCTACAGGCCTACTGTTTACAAGGGAGTGCAGTGATAGGATGAGGGGCAATGGTCTTAAACTAGAGCAGGGTAGCTTTAGATTAGACATTAGAAAGAAATTTTTTACCATGAGGGTGGTGAAGCACCAGAATAAGTTGCCCAGAGATGTGGTGGAGGTCCCATTGCTGGAAACATTCAAGGTCAGGTTCAGTCAGACTCTGAGCAACCTGATCTGGTTAAAAAGGTCCCTTCACACTGCAGTGGGGCTGGACTAGATGACCTCTAAAGGTCCCTTCCAACCCCATACATTCTATGATTCTCTGATTCATTGGATGAGCAGTACAGGGAGATGAGATGCCTGTCAACAACTATTGCATGGATATATCTTTATATGAGTGCCAGGAACATATTGTGGAGTGTCTCCTCCTTATAACATTCTTCCTTAGAAAGTGAAATATAGATACTAATATATGAAAAAAAATGACATTACATTTCTGGTGGAATCCATCCCAGTTGAAGTGATGATTTTCGCTTTTATTTACAAGCTTCAGAGACACCTCTAATTCCTAGCACCCAAGTCAAGGTGAAGAGATTTGATTTAGAAGTCTACACAAAAGATCTCTAATGAGAATTCAGATGTGCTCAAATGATCAGTTTGGCTCTCAGTTGCCATCCAAAAAGGCTAGAGGTCTCTTGTAAGTCCTGCATTTTATATGTTAGGGACATATCTCAAAAATCTTGGGTCATCTCAGATGTTAATAGACACCTATGTCTAGTCACCTGAATGGGTGAATATATGACATGAGACAACCTTGCACTCCATCACTTTATTCTCTTTTTCTATTCAGTATTATGTATTCATGAGGCTACCTGGCACTTTCTATTCTAGAATTCTTCTTTCAAATATTTACAGTCCTATTCAGCCTTAGCCACTGGAGCTTAAATTTTCTATCTCAGGCTTTCTATGAAAAGAATCTGCAAAAAGGGCACAGGAGACCAAAATAGGAGGAGAGACATCACTTTGTCCCTATTTTATAACTCTCCTTTGAGAAACTCTGTCAATGGCATAACTTTGAATGTGACACAGGGGGTCTGGCCAAACTCAAGACACTTCGGCCAAATTAGAGACTGTTGGGGAAAAGAAAAAAAAAAAAAAAAGGAAAAAAAATTCACATCCTTTTCCAAAAGAGACTGTCTACCCTGAGCACACCACGGTTCTGTGTTCAAAGTTACCCTCCCTAGAAGATATGACTTAATTCAAGTCTCACAGTTCAGATGAAGTACATTTTTTGCTTGTATTCCCAGTTGGCAGTCTGGAAAGGGAAAGGAGGAGGCTACAGTTTAATGTCACTTTTAAGGGGTGTGGGAATAAGGAAAATGGGTTGCTGAGAGCACCAGCAATCCAACAAAGGAAAGCAGAAAGAGGTTGGGATGATATATAGTGAAGTCCAGAACTTTGGTGGTGAGACCTCAGGTTCAGAAAATGTGGGTTTATTTTTTTATTTTTTTTATTTTTATTCCAAAGCTGCTGCTTCACGAGCTATGGAACTCATGAAGCCTGGTTTTCTTTTAATGTCTATACCTACAGACCATCCTCCAGCTCAATTCCATCCCCTTGTCACACTCTCCAAGTCCCCAGGACCCCCAACATAAGAAAGACATGCAGCTCCTGGAGAAAGTCCAGAGAAGGGCCACAAAGATGATCCGAGGGCTGGAGCAGCTCCTCTACAGGGACAGGCTGAGAGTTGGGACTGTTCAGCCTGGAGAAAAGAAGGCTCCAGGAAGACCTCATTACTGGCCTTCCAGTACCTGAGGGGCTACAGGAAAACTGAGGAGGGACTTTTTACTAGTGCATATGGAGTAATAGGATGAGGAGTAATGGATTAAAACTCCAAGAGGGGAGATTTAGTTTAGACATTAGGAAGAAATTCTTTAGTGTGAGGGTGGTGAGACACTGTAACAGGTTTCCCAGGGAAGTTGTGGCTGCCCCATCCCTGGTAGTGTTCAAGGACAGGTTGGATGGGGCTTGGAGCAACCTGATCTAGTGGGAGGTGTCCCTGTCCATGCAGGAGGTTTGGAACTAGATGGTCTTTAACCTCCTTTCCAGCCCAAACCACTCTATGATTCTAAGATTCAAACCTTTCCATGTGCTTTCAGCTCTTTCTCAGTTTGCCCTCTGCTCTCCAATGTCAACTTCTAGAGAAAAATCTGTGAAGTAAACTATACAACTAAGGACCAGCCAGAATTACAAAAACACTAACTGGCTAGTCAAGGATAATAGGTGAGTTTTGTTCTTTACTTGTTTTGCCATCAATAGGGGATTTATCTCGAATTTAACATCAATTTTATTAAAATTTTCTGAACACACATAGCAACTGAACAATTGTTTGAAATTATTATTGGCAATTTCAGAGTACCTTTAAAATTCACAAGAATAAACTCTCTGTAAGTGGACAGACATCATAAGCTCTGCCAGCATTTTTCCCTTGGAAACCTGGTTTAAAATGGTGACATGTTACACATATTTCATCCAAGAGTAAATTAAAATAGAAGATATAAATTCAGTACAGTAATGTTAGGATATTTGGAGTTGTTATGACTTTGTCTAACTCCAATACTGAATTTTTTAAAAAGTTGTTATTTCTGGATACTTGACTTTCTAAATTGGCTTTTTTTTTTAATCCTTATGCCTTATGAATGGTATGGCTATATAAAAACACACTGGACAGAGGAAACATCATTATCTTATACAGGAGATTCATCCCCTCGGAACCAAACACAGTACAACAGAATTATTTGCACAAATGCAAGTAGGAAACACTTTCAAAGGATTTGCAAGGTGGCTAATCCTAGAATTTGCTGCCATGAAACACGATGAATACTAAGCATGCACTTATCTTTAAGCACATGAATAATCCCAGAGGAGCCTGTGTTGTTCTTTCATTGTTTGTTTTTTTCTGGATTAAAGTCACAATTATGAGCATTTTACAGCCCTGAGCTCTGCATTACAGTATCTATTGGTGGGGTGGAAGGGGAGAAACAATAAATAGATAACTCTAGTCAGGGAAATTAGAATAAATCTCTAAAAATAGTTTAGTTCATGTTGCATTTCCTAGTGCTGCTATAGGTAATAAAACAAGAAATAGAAAAAGTGGGGGGGGGCGGAGAAGGGGAAGAAAAAGAGTAAAGAACCCAGAGGACCCTGCAGCAAACTCTAGAGGGCACTGCTTGAAACAGAAGGAAAAGAGTTCCTGGGCAACCAAGCAGCTGTTACATCCAAGTTTTCTTATGACTCCTATATAGTCTTCTTTCAGAGCACTCAAGAAATTAGGTAAGGAAACCAGGCTGGTTTTGTAACCTCTGCCATGCTGTGAGGGCAAAGGTTCACAGACATGTAGGATCCACATTGAGACATTCAGCTTCTGGTTCCCTTATGTTCCTACCAACTTGCAAAATTCATACCAACTTGCAAAATTCAGTGACAATGTCAAGTAAACAACAAACTGTTCTTTTCTCCATGTGAATACATAAAAATGGAAAGGGAAAATTGCCCTGGGAAGTAGTCTCTTTTCTAACCATTCATCACTATGCTAAGCTTGTCTTCATGCAATGAAAGAAGTCCCTTAGAGTTGAGCTGGGATGCTAATGACAATGGTATAGGATTTATGGCCAGGTATTGACAGGGAGCACTAAAAATATCTGAAGCTGCAGTTGATTTATGAGGCATCATTCTCCAGCAACTGCAAATGCAATTTATATAGACTTGTAGGAATTATGGTACATAACAGTACTTTGAAACAGTGATTTTCAGAGGTAATATGCTAAATGTATTGCTTTAATGAGCAACAAGCATGGGACAGAAAAATGTAGTGGAAATATGATAAATATATCCTAGAAATTGCCTACTGGAAGGAGAGGGAAAAGTTCAATATTTGCCAGATAAAAGCACAATGAGTTAAGTACATTCCTTTTCCTGCTTATGGTCTTGTGTGAGTGATGACTGTGGTGGCAGCACCCCTGGTGTGTCTTGGGTTGCCTGATGCCTCAAGGCACAATCTTTAGGCATCTGCCATCCTTGGTCACCTCTCCCTGACTCTATGAGCAGTCACTATGAGCCCAAGTGTCAGGGAGGATAGTGCACCCTCTCCTAGGTGGTCCTCCCCTGTACTCAGTGAAAAGCTCTGCAGGCTCAGCAAAGCTTTGTGTCACCTCTGTCTGAAGCTTAGTGGTTAAGATTAAGCTGCACAGTCAAAGGATAAAAAGGAACTGCCATTTCTGTGGATGATTTACTCCAGCCAAAGTGCTGTTGTATTTAAAATGGGATGAATTGCTCCCTGTAGTTGTCACCTTCTTCTTCAGATATAGAGGACCCTAGCTGACCGGTTAGACTCTCATATTTTACAGGACTATAATCAGGTAAAAGGGATCCAATTCTCAATTAAGACCTCCTTTTACAGAAAAAAAAAAATAAATTGGAAATACAGTGATCTTTCCTGTTTTCACATGTGTTACAAGCTTAAGTGCATTAAAGTCATGAAAGAAGGATCTGTTTTACACAGGCTGGTTGGAGGAGATTGGTCTTTGGTGCAGAAAAGCATCAAATCTATTTCTGACAAAAGTTTACTAGTGCAAGCAGATTTATATCAAGAATGAACTAACACTAAACACACTCAAAAAAGGCCCACACCCAGTAAAGCAGGCAGTCTAGCAAAACTGACATCCTACAGGTTCAATTTGCATTCAGCTCTAAGGTGATGAAAAATTACTTTAAAGCCAGTGTTAAAAGTTTAGTAAATTAGTGAAATGTTGTAGGAGCTCCTCTGTGTAAATAGAGCATATGCCCTTGGGTAAATATCAGAAAAGAAAGGAAGAGAATACAGAAAGTGAGTATGGAAATCTAGAAGAAGGAGATATGGAGGATGCAGAAAGAAACTTGCAATGGCAGATGTGCAGTCTCTGAGGGAGGATCATTTTGAGCCGTGCCACCTGCAAGTGCAAATCTCCTTTGGGTCACAAGAAAAGTCTTCAGTCAGGTGTCAAGGTCTCTGAGAAACTCTTGAATATTGTATCTGCAATATATTTAGCTAGTCAGAGCATCTTAAATGAAATTAACAAGAAATCAGACTCTCAAAATCTAGGCCCATGAGCTGTGTGTGATGTGTTAAGGCTAAAGCTGCCTTCTTCCCCTGCACTTTAGCAATCTGTTTGAGTTGGAACACACACTGGAATAGTTTTCAAAATTATTTACTTTCCAATATCCAAGGTCATAATCATTTTTTTAATTTCTAATTCCCTGGGCTATGGGTACAAGTTCAGCACCCTATTTTCCTTGTAATCATTTTCTATAAAGACTGAGTGCTCTGACCTAAAAATCAGTTAAAACCTCTGCAAGTATTTCTCAAGTCCTTTAGAGGATTTACTTCATCCAAGATTAGCTTCCAGAAAAAGTTTAGTTGACATCACACATTTAATGTCCATCAAAAGTCGTTGAATAAAGATATTTGTTCCACCTTAGACTAGGCAGGAACCTACAGGAAACAGGACTGGTGACTTCTGGAGATATTCCTTTCCCTCAACTGAGGGAAATGGTACAACATTTCTATGATGTGTTCACAACAACCTATAGAAAATTCCAATATTCAAAAATTCTGCATTCAACAGTTCTTCCAGTTTCAAAATTCTACATAAAAGCAGATAAAAACAATTTACTTTGATTGTCCTATATGTTAGGAGAAGTAAAAAGAACTTTTCCAGCATTTTCATAGAACCAGATTTTTTCAAAATACTACTCCAACAATTTTTGCCAATCACTTACCCCTCCCTGTACATGGTCTTTCACTCATGAACTGTCATAAAGTCATTCTAGTTCCTAAGGATTTACAGCTAAGCAAATAAACATGAAGACAGATTTCTGCTACTTATGTCAATTATCTGTGTCTTATCTGAAAGCCATTTAGTTTATAAACACAGCTGACCTTTGCATATGAATCATCACAGCATAATTTCCATTTCTTTTGATCTGTGTATGTGCTTGTTTCAGTTTAATTTAGGCTAGAGAGGGCCTCTTTGGTATGGGCACATTCTGGTTTATAATTGTTACAGAATTTTATACAAGAAACTACAATGGGTATGTGGGGGAGAGCCTCCTGGCTCTCTTTTTCAATTTAACTTGAAGTAGGAAGAAGTAAGAATAATCACACAGATGAGGGTTTTAATCTGCTCTTTCATTGGCAGTACCTGTTCTTCTAAAGCTAGGAAATAAGAGCAGAGAGGTCTGATCTTACTATATTATAGACCTCATAGATATCATCATGTTCTTATCTTGTTGGACTACATCTCATAATTTGGAAGATCTGCAATTCATTTTTGCTTCCAAACCTTTTTTTAAATTTATTTTCCTTGTATCCTTCCTCTTTTCTCATGTCTGCTTCCATACTTGCTTGTCTATGATTCTTGATTTCCCCATGGAAATCTGATACCTACCACAGAAACAGAAAGCAGAGCTCTTGCTTCTGCTTTGCTGCAGGTGTCTCTCCACAAGCAGTATATGTCACTCTGCCTGTGCTGTGGGAATGTAAATAATTTTGGAGTTTGGGGCATATGGCATTTGGTTTTTAAAACAAAGATGCCTATAGAATGGAATGTCATTCTCCTATATAGGAAACATAAGAATTGCAGCAAAAATCACCCTTTCCGTGTTATAGAAAGTGCATTTAAAGGGAGTTACAGCAGACAGAAAGGTTTTCAAATCCAGTGTCTCAGTTTCCTTATCTCCCAGTGTCCCTGAAGAATACATACATTGCCAACAAATACATCCTATCCTTGTTTTGAGGATCAGACTTTTGGAACATTTTCTCTAACATATCCTACAGGACCCAATTTAGCATCCAGTTCAGCTAAAAAGGAGATAAAACATCTTCTATTTGCTATCTTGTTATAGGGCCCTAGAACCCTGCCCCAAGATTTACTGAGATCTGCTGCTTTATGGAAGAGAGCACAGCTCATGAATAACATCAGGCTGTAAAAGATGTGGGCCTCATTCCAGCAAGGCATTGAAGACAGTGCCTCATGGAAAATTATAGATTCAGATAGAGAATTCATGAGATGAAATACAAGAGTACATAGTTAAAATGCACACATTTGGTAAAGCCTTGTAGAGGTGCATACTTGGCTGGAAGAACAGAAAAGGTCTGAAGTGCAATGAGATCACAGGATGCCTGAAGTCTTCAATATAATTAAATTTGAAGTCATCTCACCTAATAAAATTCACCAGTGATAGGAAAGCACTGTTCATACTAGGCTTTGGTTAGATCTTGATAGGAATACTACGTGCAGTTCTAGCTACCTGCTTTCAAAAATGTTAAATATAAATGGAAAATGGGAAATGGGCAAGCTGGGTAATCACAAGTTGCAAAGACTGTATTTTTATTACTTTTAATATAAAGCTGGAGAAGGAATCATTACAGCAGAACAGTAGTGGGGACTTGAGGACTGCATGTCAAGTGGTTTGAATCACAGGATCCCAGAATCGTCATGGTTGGAAAGGACCTCTGAGGTCACTGAGTCCAACCATCAACACAAAACAAAACAACAAAACAAAAAACCCAAAACCACACCCCACCAGAAAACACCCACAAAAACCCCCACAACCTCAGCCACTAAAGCATGCCCTGAAGTGCCACATATACACATTTCTTGAACACCTCCAAGGATGGTGACTCCACCACCTCCCTGGGCAGGCTGTTCCAGTGCCTGACCACTCTTTCAGTAGAGAAATTCTTTCTACTATCCAACCTAAACTTCCCCTGCCACAACTTCAGCCCATTTGCTAAACAGAGATTGGGTGAGATTAGAAGGGATCTCAAATACCCTTTCATCAGGGATGGTGAGGCCTGGAAAAAAACCAAAACCAAACACAAAAGCTCAGTATAGTTTTAATTCTATGAATTGCTCTTGTCTATGTCAACGAGAAGCTTGAACCACTGATCTGTTCTTCTGTCTGTATGTTGTAAGGGAACACGTTCTACAAGAAAATTCAAAGCTTATTTCAAGCAGGAAAAATAAAACTTGTTTAGATTGAGTTTTATGCTCTGTTGTCATTGCTTCAATGGCTACTAAATGCAGAACCTGTGAATGGACTGTTGCACTAACTACATGTGCATGTGCACAGGTATGACCTGTGCTGTACCAGTAACATCTTTCTTTTACAACTAGTAGTTCTGGAAAGAATGTGGCCAGTAGCTGTAATAGCTGTAAAGGAAATAATCATGCTTGCCAATCCAATTTCACCTTTATGAAATGCCAGTACAGTGGTGTGGTATTTCCCTTGAAAGGAGACATTGCACAGATTTGGAATGGAGAATGAAAAAGATTCTGGTTTATTCAGAAATCTTTGAAAAGCAATAATAATAAAACAGACCTCATGTCTGGGGTGTTTCATTTCTTATTCAGCATCAGATGACTATGAAGCTGTGAAACAACAAGCAGCAAAACCCTCTTCATAGGTGATAGTTGGTGTACTTTTCTTTATAAATTTGATTTAAAATACCATATCCTCCAAAGAAACTAAACCTTCTCTCAGGACAGAGATCACAGTTGGAGTTTCCAAATGAATGTTTGCAGAGGTATGGCAATAGTCTAGGGCAAATCTTTACACTATCTGAACTCACAAAACTAGATTATCTGAACTATTTTCAAAAATTATATTCCTTTGTATGCCCATGTCATCTACAACCACCACCAATACTTAGATCTGCTCCTACCTGATGTTGAGATACATGCAAGTATATAGTTTTATGTGTGTATATATATATATATACACACACAGAGTTATAGCAAGGCATGTTGCCTCCTAGGGACATGACTTTTAGAGAGCAATTATTTTTACAGAGCTAAAAGTTTGTCAAACAAAAATTAATAGATTCTTAGATTTCACTCAGGCAGGTGATCAAGACTTTTTTTCTGGACAATAAATTTTTAGGTGACAAGTATATTTGAAAATGGTGAAAACCTTTTCTCTGATTGTCATGAGTTATGCAGGTGTTTTGTAGTTAGCCAGCTGTGCATGTCATGAATGCAATGCCATAGTTTTGATACATTGCTACTTGCTTCTTTGATTGAAAAGTGAGAGGTAGGCACTGCAAATGCCTCGTGCCTTAGGAGTAGAGAATTTTTAATTTTTTTTTTATTTTAGGACTTTTCCACACCTATGATTAGGCCACTGAGAAGCATAAAGAGCCAAGAATTAACTATATTCCATTACCCATAGGTCTCCATTAAGCATTATCCATATCTACAGGGAAAAGAAACAGATTTTCTTTAAGGCAGGAAAAGCCCTTCTGAGCATAATTAACCTCACTAAATTGAATTTTTATCTATTTACTTCCAGAGGATTTGCCCTGTGTGTATTTACTGGCTTGTGTTCCTTTATGCTACATTGTTTTGTTTTAAAATAATATTGTTCACTTCAACTTCGTTACAAATTACAGCCCTTCAGGGGGATTAGTCAGGAGTCTTATGCAATAAACCTATAAAAAATTGAAGGTAATATCAGTCAGTGATTAATCACATCTAACACTCAAAAGGAGTCCTTTTATCCACACCTCACGTGCAGCCTCTAGTCTCCTGAGACAGGGCTGAGTTGATCTGTGCACTGCCACTAGCAGCATTCACTGTGGAGGTGAAGAGAAGATAAACCAAGACTCTTTATTAAACTGCTGCTGGCAAAACAAATGCCCTGAAGGACTTGAATTGGCAGTTAACTCTAAGCTGTTTTCTTCAGAAGGACAAAAGCAGACCTTCAGTTCTCCACCGAGGAAAAATGTGAAACCACTGCATTTGGAAAAGGATCATTGTTTCAGAATTGGAAACAAACATTTTAGGGTCCTGCGTTGTTCTTTTTACACCAACTTCAAGGTTTGAGCCCACACCATTTACTCAGGAAATTTCAGAGCAGCTCTAAGGTTGTATTCAGGGTCCTCTAAACCTTGGCTTTGGGATTTAAAATGACCTGAGGTACATACCTTTCAGTTGGGCAAATCCTCTTGATTCTAAGGTAGACAATTCTGGATTAGCTCAAGTTCTCCAAGACATACTCAAGGGAACTAAATGACTAATTTTAAATTCTGAAAACCTGAGCCTACATCCCAGTGTTGACAGCACGCCATACCAGACCTGCCACTGAAATACCCCATCTGCAGGATTTAAGGACTTAACTGATTTCCTGTCAGGCAGCATGGTGAACCAGAGAGGAAGAAAGTGCACACCAACCCCACAGTTAAAGTGGACACATGAACACTCTTTGTGGTGGTGTAGCTAACATCCACAGTGTTCTCCCTAACAGGAGACTTGGTTTTATGGAACTGATGTATCAACAGTGTGTAGGCACCTGGGCTGGTCAGGTTCCCAGTGTCTGGAAGTATGTAGGCATCTGGGCTGGTCAGGTTCCCAGTGTCTGGAAATGACTCAACAGGAGTGGATACTTGTAAAGTTACCAAGTTGTTGCTGCAGAGGTAAACTCAGATTATCACACAGGATCAGGAATGGGACCCTCTACCTCTAAACCAGCAATTCACAGATAAATACACCCCATCCCAAGGATCATACAGTTCCACCACCACATAATTGCTGATTGCCCTTTACAGCCAGTGGCAGGTACTGGGTTTATAACAGTTAGCTTATAATAATAATCATGAACAACTCAGGGTTTCAACAGAATGGTGAAAGCTTAGCAGGGTTCACTTGAAAGCCCACGTGAAGATGTCAGAATACCAACATAGGTATCCAACATGGAATGGTGCCTGTCCCCCCACTTCTTTCTTAGTATAAGATCACTCACTGTGAGGAAAATTCATAAATTTAGTGCAGCCAATAGGGGCTGGACTGGACGAGGTTGTTGTTATGCAGAATCTCATAGGTCATAGAGTTCATGTTTCTTCTATGAAACTAGCACGTGAAAGACTGCACAGGTCTTTGCAAAGGGACATGGAAACCCCTGTATTGCTGATGCTGTGACAATGGTTAGGTACCATGAGTACAACCTGGTCACATTGAAAGAGATTCAGAGTCTGAAATGTGGGCATATATGGGGGGATATGCTGTGAGCCAGCATTGTACAGTACAGAGTCTCTCTCCCTCTTCCTGCCTGGAGCAGGAATGGTGTGCAGTAGCAGGACTCCTGGGCAATGCACCGTGCTCCATCACTACCTTGATTAAACAATAAGGATTTGCTCTGAAGCTCTCTGAGGTTGGAAGTATTTAAATTACCTTGTGGGTGAAGAGAGACTTCACAACTACTCAAAATACTGAAATAACTAGTCGACTTGTACTCACACTAGTGTCTTTGTTACCTTCTGCTCTGCCCATAAGACTATCTGCTTATTTATGTTGGTTGTTGTCTAGACCATAGAATTAAAGTCTCCTACAGCAAGCCATTAACAATGTCTATTCCCTTCTAAGACAGCAGTCTGAGAGAGGCTGCAAAATGGTATTTTCTGTCTAGTGTTTGTCCCAGCTCCCTGTGCCTGGCAGGACACTGTGCTGACAAGTGTGATCAAGACTGGTTCCCACATGGTCTGAAAGAGGCTATGGTGTTGCACCCAAGCATTTACATGAAAGTCTGGTACCTATACAGGAGGCAGGTCTGGGAATGATTTAATTTCAGGTTTACTCTGCTGCAGAATGTAGGCAGCGTTTGTTTAGATGTTGTTGTTTATTTTTAATTTACAGGGTTTTATTACAATGCCATTCTTGTTCCTTTTCTGCTCTCCTTGTAGTGGAACTGAACAAACTAAAAATGTTCAGGACTAACTATTAACTATTTATAAAATGGGAATGTTCCATTCATTTCTAATACAGGCATGTGCAGAGATTACTTGCTTGTTTTACAAGCATTATGTAGCATACAATCTCTTTGTTCCAGAAGTTAAGACCTGAGCTACAGACATTTTGTTTTGGACTGAAAATTGGCATGCACTGCTTCCATCAGAAGCATAATTCTTTTGGCAAATTGCCCTTTCATATTTCAGCAAGTCTCCCTTCTTGAACATGGCATTTTTCTCTCTGCTTTTTTTCCTCTTTATTAAAAATACTTTTTTTGTTTCTTTTTTTTTTTAATACACTTGGACATGTACTTTGTGCTTTATAGAAAGTAAAGCAAGGCCTTTAATTTATTCTTGCTTAATGTACGGTGAAAATGGTTCTTCTTGGTTTCCATCATTCTAAATCTCTACAAAGTTTTCTTTCCATCTCTGATTGAAATACATGTAGGTAAAAAACTCCAGCATTTAAAGAGTATGCATTCATATTTTAATCCTTCTGCGTATCTGAATTTGAAAAATAAATAATAAATGAATAATAAATAACCTTTAGGAAGAGAGAAAATGTGTATGTCATTGCTGGGCTGTATGTCAGACTCTTTATTAACAGAGGACCACAGACAGGACTCTAAAAAATCCATGGGCAGTAAGTAAATTTAGGATTTTTATAGATTCTGTGCTTCACAAGGTGAACATACAGCGTTCTTGGGAACACTTTGATCTTTCTTGAGCCAAAGAAGACTCTGTATTAGAGAGTTTCAGTACTATACAAAATGGAGTGATATTGGTCCTTTCCAGCAGAAAACACTAACATTTTGGTTAAAACAGCTGGTTAACAGGAGTATCCAAGCAATTATAAGTTTTAGAAACAACATACTGCCCCTTTACTCTGCAAGCAAAGAATTTAAAGTAAGCCATTCCAGGAGAAGATCAAGAGTCCTTGGGGTAAGGCACCTTCCCATGACCCATGAGGCAAATGACAGGCTGTGGCCCTGGCCCTGCTGTTTCTATAGATGAGAGCTGTGGACAGGTTACAGCCTACAACCCCAGAGCTGGGGACAATTTGAGACACCTCTTTACTAATGCCCAGTTTAGATTCATTCTAGAGAAAGTCTAAGCTGGTACCTTGTAACTATGGCTCACGCACAGTAGGGGCCACTTGTACATACTGGGAAATATTTAATGATTTAAAGCTGGCTATGTCCTTTTGGAGCTCCATGTTTTAGCTCCTAAAATCAGTTCCTGTCATTCTCAGCAGTAACAGATCTTTCTCTCCTCACCAGGATGTTGAGAGGGTAAATGAAATCAGGATTCTGGGGCACACAGAAATAATGGTGATGTGGTCCATGAAACACAGGATAGAGGGATACAGACTGGGATATTTCCCTTAACACAGCAGCCCATCCCTTAGCAGCCTTTGCTTCACTTATGGCACTGTATTGCAGAAGCATCCATAAATTGGGGAGCAAAAACACACATCAAGAAAGCAAGTAAAGCAAGTAATGGTGTGGCATTTTTCTCTGCCAATAAATACTTTCCCGGTCAGAGTCCAAAGGCAGTTATAATTACTCTGAGTTACCCAGAAACAGATTTTAAAGAGTGAAGGGGAAAATTAATCTAACACAGAGTCATCTGAAAGTTTGATGTTTAAATCTGAGCTAGTTACCCGATGTTTCCTTTATAACCATTGGAAAACATATAAAGAACCCCCAGAGGGAAATTCATCCAATCTATGTAAAAGATCTACATTAGTGTGTGATGGATCATTTCCTGGGGGAACCCAATTCCTGGCTTAGACTCCAGTACCCAACTTTGAAACAACAGTAACAAAGATGAACCTTATCCTGGGTTTAAGCTTTATGTGGAATTCCCTACAGTATTTTATTGCCCATCGTTTTACTTCCCAAGTGTATTTACAAAACAGAATGGACTCTTGGCCTATGAATACTGCTTAACTTGTCAAAGGATGCTATTCTCATTTTACTCAAGGCTAGCTGATAAAATTTGACAATCTTGCATTGGGTGTAAAATTATTCATAAAATTCTAGATTGGACTGCTTCTCAATGACATTTTTAATCTAATCACCTTTACATATTTATCACCTTCCTCGGCTGGTTACTTGAATCAAAATATAGAAATAATTGCAGAACTGAGGACCCAACACTTACATGAAGCTTGGCCAAATATCACTCTCTTAGTGTCAGAACAGCAAACCACAGTTTAGAGTAAGGAAACATGGGAAGACAAGCAGACCTAGGTCTTTTCAAGTGGACCTAAATTTTGTGTGAATATTTAAAAAGATTTCTTTAAATAAAAAACAAACTCAGCTTTCATGTATCACCCATCAAAGCTGATGCCATTTTTTTTAAACTGTTTCTTTCATTATCCATTCCTATTCCTTTTACCTCTGTTGCAGGCTGTGAAGTTCTCAACTAGTTTTTGTCCCACATATATGTACTTCAATGTCTTAGGAACTGGAGGTAAAACCAGTACAATAAAGCATGCTCAGGGACACACAGAGATGTCTACATGTATCATGTATTCTCTTTCCCATGTGACTTGCTCTAAGCAAATGAGATAGTTGTTATACTAGGATTTAAAAGCAAAAGGAGACTTAATACTAAAGTAATTAATTAAAGAAACAAAAAAAGATATGACTACAGCTGTAATCACTAGCAAAATCTGAAGTTTGGTGTTATTTAACTGAAGAATCATACTCCAGTGCTAGATTGTTCAAGTAATTAGAGAAATCAATCTGCATTGAACATTACTTAATTATAGTTGCTGAAAAGTAGTGTTACAAATGTCTGGAAGCTTTTGCAGGTTAATTGAGTAGAAAATTAAATAACCTGTAAACTGCTTTTTTAATGTTATTTTTTTCTTTACATTTCAAACCATTGTCTATCAGCATTCAGACAGCTCACAGATTGGGATTTAGGCAACTACTGTGGTATGAGAAGATGTTATAAACACATGAAACATCCAGAAGACTGAGTTAAAGGTTTATCATGTGCTTGAGGTCATGAAAGGCCAAAGAAGTCCATTCAAGCTATACCAGAAATCAAACTTTCCTCAGCCTGACAGCTCATTTCTCCTTTATTCCCCTATAAGAACAATTAGTATAAAATGAAACATCTGTACTCCAAAAAATTCCAATGTAAGCAAGATATCCAAATAGACAAGATTAGCCAGGTCCTATCTGTTCCATCTACTATTGTAGCTTCTGCTACTTTGAGGGGAGAAAAAAAGAAAAGGAAAAAAAAAAAAAAGAGGAAAAAAAAAAAAAAGAAGAGTCAACACAAAGCAATGGCAGCTGAGCCCAAAGGAGTCTGAGTTGAAATGGGTGAGGGAAGTGCCACAGATGCAAGATATAGTCCATGCATTAACTTGATAAAGTAAGGTATGCACAGATCAGACATAGTCTGCTTGCTTTACTGCTTTGGATCCTTTGGATTTCTGGTTCTTCAGCATACATAGGTCTGCTTTCCAGAAGTTACTGACCTGTCTCCTTAATCATGGCTAATCTCTGTAACAGAGATGATGATCAGAGGGCTGGAGCACCTCTCCTCTGAAGACAGGCTGAGATAGTAGGGGTTGTTCAGTCTGGAGAAGAGAAAGCTCTGGGGAGACCTTAGAGCACCTTCCAGTGCCTGAAGGGGCTACAGGAAAGCATGGAGACAGTGAATTTTAGGCAACACAGATAGTTTAACTGTTTAGGGAAAAGAAAAAAAAAAAGTGAATGGGTTAGAATGAAAAATATATATATCAAGTTAAAGAAATCAAACCAATTCAGTCTTGGCCATTTTTTGTTTGAGTTTTATTTTTTTTTAAGCTTTCTGGATTGACAAATTGTGAAGTTGAGATTTGGTACAGAGATTAGAAGAGAAACTAAACAAATCAAACAGAACTGCCAGGACTGTTAATACCAGGGCTCTCACTCCAAAGAGCTCTGCAGCATTTGGCAACAATTGATTCAATTTGTGAAATGGGAGAGAGAGAAAAATGAATGTAAAAAGGCTGAGCCATTCAGTAATTACCAGGTGAGATTCAATTTATGGTACAGATCAAAGGAATAAGACGAGGTCACCCCAAATTAGTGATCAAAACTCAATACTCCTGATCTTCTGAGCACCTCTGATTTGCTCTGTTGGAAACAATTTTCCCTTGCCTTTACCTAAGACAGAATCAGACCCACTCACTTCAGAGGTACCTGGGATTTCTTTCTGGGAACACCAGTTCCTAGTGCTGGTGAGAAGACCATAGGTAAGGATGAAAACAATCTGGTTACAATTTAGAAAACAGTTACATTATTTGCAAGAAGAATGGAAAGCTACAGATCTGAATCATCTAAATTAATGGGCACTTTGGAATTAAGTTGAAAAAGAGGTTAGCCAAGATCTTTGCTGTTAGAAAAGTTTGTGAATGTATATAGCCAGCTGTGTATGTCTTTAAGCCTTTATGAGGTAGTCTGAAGCCAAGGGTTGATTTGCTGCAAATTTAAATACTAAGAAAGCAGATTTAGGATGAATATAATATTTTGCAGCATTCCTGCTTACACTAGCCAAAATAATAAAAAAAGCCCACTCACAAAAAGAAACAGATAAATCTCCTCTAGCTCACTAAAGAAGTAATAGAATGTTTACTCCTGGAAAGGCAGGGGGTGGGAACTAGGAGGAAGAGCAGAAATGAGAGATGATAAGGAAGGTTTGTTGTATGCAAAATTGGCTGCAGTGTAGACAATACTAAAGTGTGTGACTGTAGCAAACGTTCTGTGCCACATCTACTAGATCAGTGCTTCTCTGTGCCTGGTAAATATAATAACTAACCCCAGTGTTCAGATATTTTATCACTTGGGCTTGATAAAATAAACCACTCCTCATTAGCCTGTTTAGGAAAGTCTGTTTGGAGGGCCCTGCCAAAGCTAGATCCTGGGCCAGACCTACATTTGTGGTTGCAGCTGAATTAGTCTTTTTAATTCCCTTCTCTACCACCCTCAGCTCAGTCTGGTGCCCTTTACTTTAAATTGGAGTCTGGCAGCTTTCCAAAGACTAAAAGAAAGTTCACTGAAACAACTTTATCAGCATTTGGCTGCTTATCTAAATGATGGCCAGGCTTCGTTCAAGTAGGAAGACTCTTAGAAAGTAGGAATTCAAGAGTTGAACGTGTTTAGACTGGTGAAAGGCAGTTAAGAGGGTATTAAATTACAGTTTACAAGTACTTATGAGGGATGCAAGGCACTAGACATTGCATTTTTATGTTGCAAAATACATTAAGAACTTCTTTTGTCAACTTAATTTCAGTTTGACTGTGATGAAATACAAAAATAATGTCTACCCAAGCAGTCAGAAAGGGCAATTGGAGTGTTGGACTTGATGATCTTGAAGGTCTTTTCCAATGTTAACAATTCTTTGATTCTATGAAAGCATCAATACTCACTATTATAACTATTAAAGCTTTTCAGATCTACATGAAATAAAACTTGTGAGTATGCATTTGGATAAATAAATTAGATAGCAGCAGACAGTGAAAACAGAATACACCTATTGTCACTTCTTAGTATTTGGTATATCTCATCAGTCAACTGAAATAGAAAGAAAAGAGCTTACCACAAAATGGTTCACTTTCAGTTTCAGGCCATTGGCACCCTGTTGAGAAGCAGAATTTGGTGCACGCAGTTAAATGGATTTGCAAAACATCTGTTGTGTCTCTTTACCAATTAAAGGCTGATTTCACACACCTTCAACAAGCAAACAAACAAACCATGAATAATTGTGTAGAGGGCAGTTACTTTAAAGACACAGTTCAGTATTTCAGCAACTCTGTGACACCAACATCTAACTCAACTTTACAAGTGGTTAAAGAGCTGAAGTTTTTGCAAATAACTCTAGTTATGCTTGTGGTCCTAAGCTGATACATAAAATACCTGATCAAACACCAAAGTAATATTCAGAATGGTTCATCCCTCCCTCAAGCCTTCCCACCTTCTATCATCCTGTGCTGCAGGATGGATCTGTAGCATTGTTTAATAGCTGCTAAGGGAAAGGGAACATTCTTCCACAAATGTGTCTGCTTTTGAACCCGTTTATGCATCTGACCTCCTGAAAATCCTGAGGCATTGAATTCCATAGTATAATCAATATGCTGGATAAAAAAGTGCTTCATTTTGTTAGTTTCAGACCAGTTTATTTGTTTTCCTGTTTCTTAGAGTGAATACCTGTTTCTTAGAGTGAATAATTGTTTTGGTTTGAGCAAGGTCTTTGCTGATTTTTTTTTAAATTTCTTTCAGTGAACTTTTTAGCAGCACCAGTGGACTGATAATAACCAAGGTCACTTCTGACTCTCTGCAGCCTCCCCCCCTACAGGGGAGCAGATCAGACTGAAGGCAGGATCAGCAAATCAGAATATTTCCTTCTCATCATATTGTCTCTATTTGGCTTTCAGTATAGGTTAAGACATCATGGAAGTCAAGCCTTTCGTTTTCCTTTTCCACTCACTTTTCTGCTTACTGTTGCTTCTATCACCCTCTCTTTGGCTCTCTCTCTTTTTTGTCATTTTCTTCTTCCTAGCCAAGATCCAAGGGAGAAGAGTTGCTGTGAGAGTCGCTGGGAGAGGAGGGAGGGGATCGGGTGTTGCACATCCCTTTACAAATACAATATATTCCCTTATCACTAATAATTAAAATCAATCTGTTTCACTTTTCAACCCAGAAAGCCTCTTTTTCTCATTTTTCTTCCTCTTTCCCTACCTAGGGGAGGAGGGGGGGGAGGGGTGAATCGAGAGTGTTATTATTATTGGTTCAATTGCCAAGTTGGTGCCAAACCGACACAATAATGTAAGAACTTTCTCCTGACTGTTCTTCATTCTCTTTCTTCATTTCTTTTTCTCCATGCAGTTCCTGATTTTGCATCACTCTATCATACTCCCCCTCACATTGCTCATTGGAAAAGTCCTAAACTACTTGCTGGTTCTTCATACAGAAGGCTCTACATGACTTAGGCTTAGGGGAGACCTTATTACCATGTTCCAGTACTTAAAGGGTGGCTCCCAAGAAGATGGAGACTCCCTAGTTACAAGGAGTCCCATGGAAAAGACAAGGGGTGATGGGCACAAGTTGCTCCTGGGGAGATTCCAATTGGACACAAGATGGAAATTTTTCCCCATGAGGACAGTCACACATTGGAATAGTCTCCCAAGGGAAGTGGCAGATTCCCCCACATGGGACAGTTTGAAGTCTCAGCTTGACAGGGTGCTGAGCCATCTCATATCAACTAGATAGTACCTAGAAAGGCTGGACCAGATGATCCTCCAAGTCCCTTCCAACTTGGAATTCTATGATTCTCTGACTTTACTCTTACCTGTCTTTTTTTTTTTTTTTTTCCTCCTCCATTCTGTCTCATTTTTCAGGTGCAGAAAAGGATCTCTAAACAGGCACAAAGATACAGGCACAGTATTTTTTATTTTTTTTTTTTAGTTTTTCACTTTTGCTTCATGTTTTTTCTGTTTTATTCTCTGCTGTTTTTAACAACAATGCTCTACTTGCTTTTCTGGCAGCTCTTTATTGCTGAGAGGAATTTTTGAAGAGACCAGAAACAGTAACTCTTAGATCACTTTCCAGATTGGCAAAGGGTAATTTAGAAGTTGCCTCCTTTTATGTACAGTGAGAATTTCTCTCTCGTGTGTATTGCTTTGCATTTAACAAGAATCCTCTTCCATCTGCAATTTTATCTCCTTGTCATTCAGCATCATGACAATCTTCTGCAACTTTTCTCAATGCATTTCAGTTTGAAATGTCCTGAATCTTTCTCTGTGTCACAGTTTGACTCAGGATCGCCAATTAAACCACAAACAACAATGCTCTCGATCCCCTCCTCCTCCCACCCAGCTAGGGAAGGAGAGAGAGAATTTGGAGAGAGACTTTGCTGGATTGAAAACTAAACTAGACAGCTTTAATTATATGTACAATTATATACAAGTATGTTCAGGAATGTGCAAAAGCCTCTTGCCTCCCCCCACCCCCAGCAGCTCCCCCGGCATCTCCTGAGCTGTGAGCAGTCCTGAAATGTCTCAGCCCACAGGCAGGAGATAAGGCAGAGCAGACAGGGGCTGGGGGATGAGGGCTATGAGCTCAGAGCCTGGGGGTTGATGGTGATGGATGGATGGATGGATGGATGGATGGATGGATGGATGGATGGATGGAGTCCTCCCGGGACGCTGGCCATGGATGGAAGAGAAGGGAAGAAGAAGCAGGAAGGAAGTTGTCTTCTGTGATCTCTGACCTTCCTCGGAGCTTACGTAGATCTATGGAATGGAATCCCTTTGGTCAGTTCTGCTGTCTGTCTAGTCCAGCTTCCCACAGGGGGGTCATAGATATGACTCCCCTGCTCTCAGTAGCCTCTGTAGCAGCAGATTCACTGGGTAGAACAAACTGACCTTCGTGTCTCAGCAGAAACATAAACATTCCAGTGTTACCAGTCCACTAGCTGGAACACTTGTTGCTAGTTAAAAGAAAGCTTCCTGAAGGGAAAAAAATCAGTAAAAGGAAAATTAGCTTCATCCTGGCTCAAACCAGGACACTGTCATCTGCAGATTTTGTCACTTCACTATTTTTTCCCTTTTGGATCCTTTTTTGTGGACAATTTATGAATTTTTCAAACAACACAAGTCTTGCACAGATTACTTTGGTGACAACTGTGAAAATTGGCCTTTTTTTTTCTGAAATCCTGGAACAATTACTATGCTTCCTCTTTTCTTCCTGACACCTTTATTTTTTTTTTTCACTACTCTCAAGTGAAGAGTGTTGTTTTTTTAAAAACTCCAACTGTGCTGTAGAAATCACAACAGCTTTTGTTTTTAATTTTGTTTGCTTGTTTGTTCGGGGGGAAGGGTTTGGGGTTTTGTTTTTGTTTTTTTGAACACTGGTTGAATGGTGATGGAGATGTGAGAAATAACAACTTTTTACAAAATATTTTTAGCTCTTTTCCCCGCTATTTGCTCTTTTAAATATATTCTAGCAGTTTACCCAATTGGTAATTTAAACTAATGTAGAGGTCAGACCTACATATCCATAGTCTTGCTAATATTTTTTAGTGTTACCATTCTCTAACGTGCCTTTCTGGGATGTTCTTTTTGATCTTTTATTAATATTCAAAGGCTTAATGCAAGAACAACCCCTATGGCATGGTCTTACAGGCAAAAAAAAAAAAAGGGTTTTTTGTTTTTTGTTTTTTTTTTCTTTCTACTTCCCTCGGTTCCATGATGCAGTTTCTTTTGCTTCTTTCCTTAATTACCCTCTCATAACCCATTTGCTCATTACAATAACCACCTCGGTATCCCTCCTCCACCTGGTATCATTGCCCCCTTGCTGGTTCACACTCTGGTGTTACATCTGTAATCACTGGGTCTGAAAAAGAAATATGTGCTACTAGAGTTTCTTCCTCCCCCAAAGAGATAATCTAATAATGATAAGCTTATCACTGAGTGGCAGGAGCAGAGGCTGAGGTGAAGTTGAGAGAGAATCAAAGGGAGGCAGGAAGCACAGCAGGAGGTGTTACTTCAACAGCAGCTGCCCTCAGGCTTTGAGCCTTCCTGGTCTGCCCCTTCTGCGTGTCCCATTCTTTTACAAAATCAAACAAATTGAATAAATCATTCATTTAGTTAGTACAATGAGCTATGCTTTCTTCAGCAACACAAAAATGGGAAGTGATGTCATTTTGATTTTGCTTTTCAGTTTCCTTTCTTCTTTGTCATTATACAAGTCATACATTTCCCAACTTACTGCCATTTTCCAGCTCAAGTGTCCAAAGGCCTTTGAAAAAAATTTGCACAGGAAAGGGTCTATATCTTTCCCCATAAATGTTTTATTTAATTATTCCTGTGTTTTTTTCCTGGTATAGATGGATAGATTTCCCTCCCAGAAGGACATTCACATTCCCTGCCTCTTCTTTTATGTGCATAAATGCCTTATAACAAGTCTCTTTGGGATGGGTAAAAATGAAATTGTATGTCCTGACATTTTTCCCAGCTGGTGGAAGGCCAAAAAAATAAATAAAAAATACAACTGAAAATTTAAGAATTACTTGGGTGGATAGTGAGGTTTCAACCAGTGTTTTGCAAATGGAAAAGAAAGAAAAAAAAATAACAAAGGAAAATCCAGATCTCTATAACTAAGCTAACAGGATAACCCTGTTCTTCTCTTTTCTTACTTATGCAGAAGAGTCAGTCTAAGAAACAGCTACTTTTTTGACATTGATATATTCTATTTGATTGCATAGACTCAATTTTACTCTTCTCAAAATGTAATCACCTGTTCTTTCATTTACTATATTGTATTGCCTTCTTTTATTTGATATCCACCAGATTTTGGAACGTTAGGAAAATATTCTTATGGTGAATAATACTTATTATTCCAGGGAAGACCCACATATTGTTCTGAATAGTCAGGCCAGCATGAAAAGTGATCAGAATTTATCTTGAATTGTAAAGAATAGCAAACCTTCTGGTTTAGCTAGGGACAAAATTGTCCTTCAGCAGCAGAAAATTCTATCATGTATTGTGCTAAACAAGTTCACTTCAAGATTACTTCCTGACCTCTTAAAAGATTTTGGTTTTGTTTTCTGTTTATTTCTCTGAGCAGAGATAATATGGATTAAATCATCCACAGAGATTAAGGCTCACTGTGGGCATCATTACTATGGAAATGTAACAGCCAAAGTTCATGACAAATGTCAAGAACTGTTTCTTCCATTTAGTTTCAAAATAAAGATTCCTATTGGAATGAAATACTCATAGGGGGGTGTTTTTACTTCCAAAATAAAGGAAAGCTTTGTTTTTGTGTTACTAAATAACAGTGTTACAGTAAGTATGGATCCTATATTTTATAAAAATGAATGAATACAAATGATAATTGTAGGAGTTGACTCTTCAACGAGAATTCTGACCTTCCTCAGCTGTATTTATTCTTTGCTTCAGGTATCAAGTATCTCAAGCAGCCTTTTGCATTCACTAAAAGTTCATTTTGATCTGAAGCACTAGAGTAGTTTGCTTGTATGATGTAGGTTATCACATTTTAAACTAGATCAAATTTACCACATGCCTATTAGAGTCAATGCATTAACACAGCATCACTGAGAGAGAGGAAAAGCCAGACCAGGCTTCATCTACCTTTCCACTGAACCAACAAGTTATCAATAGAGTCACATTTGAAATGGCTGATTGGTCCTCTCACTCCAAATTTGTGTAACAATTACGTTATTTTTGGAGCACGGTGTAGATGTTTTTAGAATAATTTAGGAGTCAGAGGCAAGATAGCTATGGCACTGGATAAATTAAGCTGGATAAAGTCCACCATACTGCATACCTGGAGGAGTGAAGGAAAATTAAACTAATTGACATGAAGAATCTCCTGGGTTGACCATCAGTATGGGAGAAAATGAGATGCCAAATCCCAGCTCCTTAGGTGAGATAAAAATAGATAAGAGAAAGCTAAATCATTGTACTCTTCAAGAAATTTGGGAACACATGACCAAGACTTGGAGATGATCAACATTTCTTCCCAAGTTCATGTAACTGAGCATTTTTTCCCCATTCTGGAAAGATCTCCCAAGGCACTCAGTTCTCAGCACAAGTGACAATGCTATCAAGAGCAAAAAAGTCTCAGTGAGGTATCTCAACACAGTTCAATGGAAAGGAGTTTAATATTGACCCCAATACAGCATTTTATTTCCCTGTCAAAGCAATGTTTACATTCCTGCCTGCCTGCCTTCCTTTCTTCCTTCCTCTCTAATTCTACTCCAGGGATCAAGTGTGAACCTTGAATATTTTATTTGCTTCACAACATTGCTTAGGGTACTTCTGATCATAAATACATAATGTTTCCAAGTCCTCCATAACCTTTGTATAGAATTTTTAGTTCTTTTCAAGGAACAGGCAAGTACTAATAAACCAAGATCTGCAAATCCAGCTGGGTTTTTTCTTTCCTGTTTTGAATCACCTTTGTTACCAATAATCTTTAAAAGTTAAATTGAATTGTGATGAATTTTTAAACATTGGAAGAACAGGACATAAACAGCAGGTAGACGACAACAAAGAACATCTTATTTAACTGCTTGTGGCATGCAGTTCTTCAATGAGAAGAAACAAATCCTCTTTTCCTGACCTATTGGAACTCTTTCCTCTACCAATGGTCACCAAGTGCACAAGAAACAGCAAAGGAACAGCTGTCACCTGGCTGCAACATGAGGCAATTACACTATTGCTAAGCAGAAAGGCTAACATTTGAGCTCTGCTTCCTCTTCCTTTAAGCAAATTAATTAATCTTGTCCTGTCTATCCACCTGTCCATCTTTATAGTGCTTGTCAATACTCAATTATCTACAAAACTTCTATCTTTCTCTCAAGCTTGGTGAAACTGGTCAACAGATCCAGATGTTAGTACCTAAGGATATACTGGCCAACACAATCATGTCAGCAAAACTTCTCTAAGGAAGCAAGCTGAAAGCAGTAAAAATCTGTTAGCAATAGATTAATGGCAATCAATTTAGACACCAAAATGGGAAGCTGTGACAAGTTGTCTTGCTGATGCTGATCCAGTTTTAATGAAAGAATTAAAGATTCATCAGGCTACAGGGAAGGAGCACAAAGAATCATGACTCTGTCTAGTGGTTAAGGCACATGCCTGGCTGAGGAAGGATGTGAGTTGTAATTGCTTGAAAAGCATCAGTGCTCAGAAGATAAGTGATGAGAATTGCTCTCACCATATACATTTCATATCTGATTTGTTGCAGCATTCATCTTTGATGTGTGGTTTGTCCCTCCAGGTGAGGAGAAAACTAAATATGAATTTTTTGGGCCTTCAGCAATGTTTTCCTCATGTAACCACACCTGATGAAACAGACCTTGGTTGTGTTCAAGGTCCTGTGTGTTGGGCATTCTCCAGGGCTACCTCCTGGATCAGTCTCTGTAGGTGAGGTGAGAGGAGGGATAGCCAGGCAGGAGTGTAGCCAGGACTTCAACAAGATTCAAAAACACTCTGAAGAGGAGGCACTTGCTCAGAAGCTAATAAAAGACCGCAGGATAAAATTTTTGTTGAATGACTCTTGTGGCATCAATGACTTTGCTGTTCCTATCTGTAGCTGGAATTCAACCAAGTCAAATGCCTTTACTGTTTTGTGAATTCACATTCCTAAGTTACATGAGCTGTGGAAGGCCCCACCAGCTGAAGGACCACATATGTTTCTCCAAAGCAACCTCGTAGTGGACTGTTGTAGCAATCACATAATAATGATATAGATACTAATTTCTAATTATATGCAGACTACTGATGATTCTCTGTCATCACTGATTTGGATTGGCTTTGCACCAGAAGCAAACTGGAAATGAGAATTTATAGCTTGCTTTCAGCAAAAGAAGAAATTACCTAGTGTGAATTTTGCCACCCTTTTCCTATTAATTATAGATTATGTCCATATGATATATACAAGTAACATTTTTGCCTATAGATATGTAGATGAAAAACATGTATGTTTGGGTGAAACTGAGGGAGAATTAAAACCCATACAATATCTAGTTTAGGAATATATCTTCATCTGGCAACTAAGCAAATGCTATAATCTGTTAGTACAGAATTAATTGCATGGTTTTGGAAGAACAATGGGGGACTCAGCTGGCTAACTCACATGAATGTACCCCATTAGCTACACAAAGATTTAACACCACAGGGTTTTGTATAATCACACATTACAAATTCATCATTTATAGTTGATCAATAATGGAGAGCACTTCTGAATTGTCCTCACTTTCCTCACAGCAGTGCACAGGGGCAAAATCAGATTACAGCAGGTCAACGAGGAGCACAAAGCATGACTCAGTAGATGCCATAAACCACTCTGGGCCTGCCTGCTACCTTCTTATGTGATAAGACAAATTAATCAAATTCACAAGGAAAATTTCCTTGAAAATTTGGTGTCACTTCATTTGCGTTTTTTGGTCCTATTAGAATTTAAGTGGGAATATAGAACTTCCTGTGGATGATTTAAGCAGCTTCCATAGTGATAAACTGATCAGCACAGGGCATTGCCCTCTTAGTAGTTTTCACATTGCTGCACAACACAGTAGCTCTGAGTGTCAGGATGCTTGTGAGGGGTAGGCAAGTATAAGTCAAAAGAGGTCTAGAGGTTAAAAATCAACTTTTAAAAGAGAGCTTATGAAGTAGTCAAAAGTGCAAACAGAACTGTCTTCAACATGTGCCAACTCAGGTGGCACATCGAAATGGACATTTGGCAGGAGATGCATGCTAGAGGAAGCAATCCCCCTAATAAATTTTGCTTGATCATCTGCCTGTGTAATAAACTTTTGGCAGGGAGAGGAGTATGACCTTCTGATCTCTTTTTATGAAGGGCAACAGCTTTGCAAGAGGATGGTGTTGCAGAGGGAAAGTGATGTCAGCTTGTGAGTCTGTTTCATTACCAAGATGTCTGTTAGCTGCTGGAACAGAGCAGCCCATCTTTGATCTGCAAGAAGCTGGCTAGGAACACTGCCTGCTCTTCTCATTTTAATTTTACAAGATTACAGCAGGTAACTCCAATTTCACAGCCTGCTTCCCTCACAGCTTCTCTTCTCGGTGAAGGTCACAGCCTGCTCTGGATGTGCAGAATGGTTTTCTCCTGCAATCTTGTCATCAGCAGCAAAAGAAAGATGAAACAGGTGATTTCTGTGAAAAGTCTGTCTGTCCTGTAAGCATGTGTGTGACTGGGGTTTGCAGGATGCCCAGGCTAGCTTTAAATTAGCTGGCTTAAAACCCCCAAATATTGAGGTCAGTGGATTGTGCAGCTTAGGTTAGAAACCCCTCTTGCTATCACTGCATTGCAATCAGGTATTGACTTGTGTTGAGTTGCCTGGTAGTTCCATTGCTATCACTAGCAACATTTTTCCTCAAAGGCTACCAGGAGTATGTAGCTGGATTCCCGTGGATGCACCAAAATCAGAAGCCCATTATTCATGCAAAGTTCAGCTCTACATTGTGTACACTTGCCACAAATTCCCTAAAATTGCCCTGCCATGACTTTGCTCTTGTGTTTTTTCCTTGCTAACTCACCATTCAATGCTAATGCTTTATTACCACTAGAATTAAAAAGCAGACTGCATCTTGAGATATCTGACCTTAGGATGGGAAGAATAACTTTCTAGACTTAATGGACTTTATATATTAGAGATATGAGTCAATAGCTTGAACACAGTTATTCACAGCAATTTTAGGCTCTGAGATGCATCCCACCTGACTGCTGCTTCAGCTCCTGCTCAGGAATGGCAACAGTCCAAGGTATTCTTTTAACTACAAGTATATTAATTATTAAAATGTAATTAAGACTACCTACTGCAACAGTTTCCATAAAGGGAGTCACTGATAGAATTCCCTGCCTGACTCTCAAGGTCCTTAGCAGGAAGACAAGCCAATAAATTCTGAGGCAATAATTGAAACCAGCTGACCATAGCAACCAATTAAATTATATTGGCTCTCAGTGAATGGCCGGATTGGCTGGATCAGATCAGCAGGCAAGTTTTTCCATGAACTTCTTGTGGTTTCAAGGTGCATGTAAAGAGCAATGTTTACCAGAGTGGACGAATGAAGTGTCAGAGCTGTCTCTAACATTTCTTTGCCATGGGTGGCAGAATGCTCAGCTCAGTAAAGGACATGGGGGTCTGCTTAGGAAACCTTGACCTGCTCATAGTTCCCTTCAGATTGTAGACATACACTCAGCACTATCCTTGATTTGGGAAGGACTAGTAAGTTTAAAGAAAGGCAGGATCATGAAATGTGGGAGTTATTTAATGTAGCAGAGAGTGAGGTGAGAATAATTAGTCATCGCTGTGACCATGAGAAGACTTTTCCCCAAAAAGCAATACTTGTAAATTCACTCTTTGTGCATTGAATTTATAAACTCCAAGAAGGAATCTCCAGGAAAATTAGAAAGGAGTGTAGAGTAAAACTTGATCTTAGAGTGCATGAATGAGATGCATTCAAACACAAACAAGAGGAAGTGGCTGTCATCAGGTCTTCTCCCCAGTGACCAGCAATAGGACAAGAGGAAAAGGGGTCAAGTTGCACCAGGGGAGGTTCAGATTCGATATTAGGAACAATTTCTTCACAGAAAGAGTGGTGAGGCACTGGAACAGGCTGCCCAGGGAGGTGGTGGAGGCAATGTCCCTGGAGGTGTTAAAAAAATGGGTGGTCATGGTGTTTCAGGAGATGGTTTAGTGGTTAGGGATTGTAGGGTGGACGGTTGGACTTGATGATCTTGAAGATCTTTTCCAACCTTGATGATTGTATGATTCTATGATCATTGAATTTTTCACAGCAGTATCATTTGTGGGTAGAATTAATCAGAAAGAGATCACAAATCACAGATCTCTAGAGATTTTTCTGGAGTGTTCATTTAAAAATATGTTTATTTTTTTGGTGGGGGCCATCAAGATGATGGGGAGCTGAAGCATGTGGCCCATGAGAAGAAACAGAGGAAACTGGACTTGTTAAGCCTGGAGAAGAGAAGGCTGTGGAG
This sequence comes from Hemiprocne comata, assembly GCA_020745705.1. Taxonomy (NCBI): domain Eukaryota; kingdom Metazoa; phylum Chordata; class Aves; order Apodiformes; family Apodidae; genus Hemiprocne; species Hemiprocne comata. The sequence goes on along the minus strand of CM036589.1, from coordinate 5,481,267 downwards.
GGATCTGATAACAACTGAGTCAATGAGAAGTCACTAGTCAGCCTCATCATATGCTGAAACAAGTGAGGTTCAGAGTAGATATAAGGAAAAGGTTTTTCAATATGGACAATCCTGTAGAGGTGTAGGTTGCCCAGGGAAGTTTTGCAATCTCCACCCTTGGAGGTTTTCAAGCCCTGACTGGGTAAAGCCCTGAACAAACTGGTCTGACCTCAGAGCTGACCCCACTTCCAGCAGGATGTTAGAGATCTCTTGAGGTCTCACCATCATGATTTTTGCTATGGTCCTCTGATTCTTTGTAAAAAAAAAAAAATATGTTGCTGATGTAAGTTCCCCTTGCAGGTAGATTGCCTACAAATTTTTCAGAATGTGCCCCCAAATTTGAAAAATGGCTGGTGAAGCTAATATGAAAATAAAAAGCAGATGGAGCACAAGACATAATAGACAAAGGACATTCTCAAAGTCATCAGACAGGGAAACCTTGATAGAAAAGCAAAACTGTTCTATTTAACGAAGGAGGAGACATTTTGATCTGCTAAAGAGGTTTGCCCCCAGCCCAACAGAAGAATAATGTCCTTTCAATGATCATAACAATATTGAGATTTTTGCCGTGTAGCATAAGAACAGATGATTTTTTTAAACCTACCCAATACAAAAAGTGAAAACATTAAATAGGATCCAAAACCAAACTACATAATTTCTAAGTAATATATTTTTCAGATTTTTTTTTTATTTTTGCAATAATATGTGGAAAAACATGTTCTCCTTCTGAGTTAAAACATTTGATGAAATTTTATGGAAATAATTTGGCATTTCAACCATATCTAAAAAATACCTCTTCAAGAAAGAACTTTTGTTTAGTGAAATGAGGAGCAGCTGAGGGAACTGGGGCTATTTAGTCTGAAGAAAAGGAGACTGAGGGGAGATCTCATTGCCTTCTACAACTACCTGAAAGGATGTTGTAAAGAGGTAGGAGCTGGTCTCTTCTCACCAGTAACTGGTGATAGAACAAGAGGAAATGGCCTCAAGCTGCACCAGGGGAGGTTTAGACTAGAAATTAGGAAGAACTTTTTCACTGAAAGGGTTGTCAGACATTGGAACATGTTGCCCAGGGAGTTGGTTGAGACATCATCCCTGGATGTCTTTAAAAGTAATCTAGATGTGGTTCTTGGGGACATGGCTTAATGCTGGACTTGGTAGAGTAGGGTTAGTGGTTGGACTCGATGATCTTGAAGGTCTTTCCCAACCTGAGTGATTCTGTGAAATGATGTGTTCAAGAACTATGTTTGCCTTAAATTGTTACAGGACAGTATGGGATGCCAGTTATTCATTACTAACTCTTTTATTTTCTGAAAGAATTAATCATCCCAAATATCAAATGAAAACTTTGACACAGGACTCCCAATCTCATTAATAGTGTGATTAAAAATAAAGTTCCTAATGAAAATTTTGAAGAAAAGTTTTGTTTAAAGTAAGTCTTAAATCTAGTCTATTTTCAGACCTTTCATTTCAGTAAAAGAGAACAGTCCTAGCAGTTTCCATCTAGTATCTATCCAGCTTTTGAGGTTCTTTTGGTTTATTTTCAAACCTCATCAAAAAAATATTTGCTGTAATTTACAAAACACTCTTTTGATCTCTGGTACCATTGAATGCACCAGACAAGGAAGTGTTCTTATAATGCTTTAGAAGTCAGTCAGCTATTTTCAGTCTAATGACATTAAAACTTTTGTTTTATGAGAAAACATTGAGACCCTTCTATCTAATTATCTATTTTTTAAACATAACATTTAATAATATTTTATATGCCTGGTGGAATTTATGCCATTTCCTCTCTTTAAACTTGCCTGCTTATAATTTTTTTAAAAGCACTGTAAATATTTTTAATTTTGTATTGTTTTTTATTTTATCAAGAATAGTTCTGGATATCTATGGTTCTAGCTGGTATTTCAGCATATCTGTATTGCAATCAATGACTCTACATTCAATGACTCTACATTCATTCACAGCTGCTGAAAATGTCACTTTAACTGTAAAATCCTTCACTTTCTCCTTCTGTAGTGAGCTTAGCAGCTCCTGCATTCTGTACTAAGTGAAGAAGAAAATACAGTCCTGCTTGGAAAGAGGAAAATGATAAATTCTTCCTACAGCATTCTCAAATACAGTTGACATTTCACAATAATTAACAGGGACTAACTCTTCATGGCAAATAAAAATTACTTTCTGAACCAGCTTGAGGATTTTTGCCAGTAACAGCAAAAGGAGAGAGCAGACATTGCATGATGAGAGTCCTTACACTATCCTTTCTTGGAAAAATGAAAATCAGGTGGACTCAAGTGAAAACTGATGGCTGCATCCCTTTTGCCCTGATCATGTAGACAGGATTTTCACTGTGCTCAGATATTTGTCTCATGCAAAGGCTGGGAGATCTATAATCTGAAGAAGATGCATTCTGAGCAGTTTTTTGGTACAGCATCTACACACTTCCAGTTTTTAGGAACTGAATCCATGGCACAAAATTTAGAATTAAGGAAGTGGAATCAGTTTAAGATTTAGGAGGGTTTTTTCCTAATCAAGATTCCAATCAGTGTGATCCAGTTTCTTCTGCTTTCAATAGCTTTGGACAAAGCATTGATTTTTCAGTTCAGAGATATTCCGAACTGTTTTCACATTAATAAATACAGTATCCCACTCCTCATACTAAATTGAGAAAAACTCAGGCATCTGAGGGGTCTTTGCAAGCATGAATTCATGAGTCTACAGAAAATGTTCATTGGTTAGGGAAGTTGCATATCAACAGATTAAAGATTTTTGGTTTTGTTTTTTCCTTGGATTAGGATTTAGGTGCTCTTTAAACATGCATAGCAAGGCTGAGCAATTATTAGGAACAGGCATCAAGCAGAAATAGTATACATAACTGACAGTGTCATTAGGGTATAATTAGTCATGCTGAATTTTTTGCATGGCCTAAAAGCAGAAATTATTCTTCTTTGAGACTGACATAGGATTTTTAATAACTACTAATAACCAATATCTTGATTTTATGTCTCAATGAAACTCATGCATGCAGCAGTATTATCTTCTCTGTTTAAAGAACAAATAAATAATGTTAAGTCTAGAAACGAAAACATAAATTTTATTTATATTTATAGCATGGGAATTAGAGTACCTTATTCCAGGCTGTTCTTCAACTTTGCTGTTTGTTATTTTTTTTACAAGAAAGAGCAAGTTTAAGGCTTAAACATGGCTTTTATTTTATAGAAATATACTACTCTTTTGTCTACAGTCAGTTTGTAGCGTCACTTAATTTTAACTTCAGCATGCAATGGCCTGGCTTCTTAATACTTCCATTAAGGCTTCTTTTACATAAAAATGAAGAGCTAAATTCTGCTGTCAGCTATGCTGATGGAAGTCTGTTGGCGTCAGTGGGATGGCACCAGAAGGATCTGGCACTACTTCTGTTCCCTGAATTCGACAGCCCCTAGGAGTGTGCAGCTCTTTTTAAGATGAAGATGGTTTTCTCTGTCATATTCAATAATTCAGTTGATTTGAACTTAACTGAACAGCATGTAGGGAATTTACTGTAGATGTTTAGAGTACTGGAAAGAACCCTTTGGCACAAAAGTTTGTCTTGCTGCACATTTTATTGGCAGTCAGTAGTTTGAAGGATAGTTTTTGCTGGTGTTTTCCTTTGTCAGGTACTCATGTACCTAAATATGTGTTTCTTTACTAGGTCAACACAGCAGATGACTTTTTGCTGCCTTCATGCTCCAATTTCATGACTCTGGAAACTTCCAGTTAGGATAAAAAACTAAATTAGTCTAATTTTTTGGCACCAAAACTTTCCAAGACGGTATTCTCCCCATCTTTACAGTAGCAATATAAATACAAACACTGTTGGTGAGGTTGTAAATATATTTGCAAAGGGTTGAGAAGAGATTGCAAATGTCAGTCTGCACAGCTGTTATCCTTCAATGTATCTTCTGTTTGAGTTGTTTACTATCCTCAGTCTTCTATAATTTTTCACAGATACCATAAATTTCCTACCTTTCTAGACTACTTAGGTAACATTATGACACGGTACACAGAGGTCCATGAGAAAATGAAGAAGTTAGAACGCTTTGTTGGTGCAGAGCAGTAGGGAAACCTTTGAGAATTGGCAATAATATTGAAGTTTATCTTTTCCAAATATTTCTTTAAGTCAAAATCATGCGATACAACTTCCAACCTAACAAAGGGCATACTGGGAGGTTCAGCACAGAAGCTGGGAGCTGATTACTGAGCCAGCCTTTTACTACTCCATTTGTGACTGTACGTAAGGGCCTCATTTGCCAGCCAGACTCCTGTTGTGCTAGGAAACTTTTTCTGAACAAATAACAAACTGAAGATGATGGGTAGACTGGGACAGGTGAACTACTAACCCAATTGCATGTGTAATAGCTGTTCCCAGAATTAACAAGAGATAGTCAACCTATCAAGCTAGCACATTTTAAGAGCTTGCAATTCCTACTGTAAAGACTTTTCTTTATAACTGAACTCTAAGAACTTGCTTACCCGGGTTTCAAGTTGATAACCCAAATACCATTCAAAACCTGACAGCTTTAACTTAATGCTGTGTCCAAATGTAGTACAGAGATGTCTAATATGCAGATAAACTGGGAAACTCTTTGCTCCAAAGTATTGTGGTTGCTAAGTGTTCATTTAAATTGAAAAAAATAACGGAAAAAATAATGAAAGGAAAATCCATCAAAGGATCTTTTGAAACACAAACTGCTGGAAATTGGAGTATTTTTGGAAAGTATCTCTGCACATTTACTGTATTCTTATACTTGTCTTCAAGTGTCTACCAGCAATTTTGTGAGATTGTTTTAAATAAACTGATGCAATATAGGAGGTGTTATAGTCTCATTCAAAAGTGTGTTCTGAGCTGGACCTGCAGAACAAATGTTCAAGGTCTGAAAGCAGCATTCATAGAATCATAGAATCATAGGGGTTGGAAGGGACCTTGAAAGATCATCTAGTCCAACCCCCCCTGCCAGAGCAGCATTGCTTGCTTTATGCAGCACTAATATTTGATCAAGCAATCTACATACCTTGGATGTCAAAGCTGTGGAGGACACAGGCAGAGTGCCCTAGAAGCACTCTGCTCCCAGCAGAAAATGGACATGTGTCTGCATGATGCTCCCCACTGCTTCTGGATGGGTGGCTCACAGGGCAAGCTCACAGGTATGTAAACCTGCCTCATGCAGCTTCCAGACTAGAAGGGATTTTCACATGATCAAAGCAGAGCACAGGCAGAAAAGCATAGGTCTGTCTATATACATGCCTTTGAAAACAGGCCTGAGTGAGAGAAAGAAACCTCTGCCTGGACAATGCTTTTATTCACATTCACCTATTTCTTATAAACAATGGTGTAAAAGGGGACCTACAAGAAAGCTGGGGAGGGACTTTAGAAGGGCATGTAGTGACAGGACAAGGCGTACTGGCTTTAAACTGGAAGAGGGGAGATTTAGGTTAGACATTAGGAAGAAATCCTTTGCTGTGAGGGTGGTGAAACACTGGCCCAGGTTGCCCAGGGAAGCTGTGGCTGCCCCATCCCTGGAAGTGTTCAAGGGCAGGTTGGATGGGGCTTGGAGCAACCTGGTCTAGTGGGAGGTGTCCTTGCCCCTGCAGGGAAGTTGGAACTAGATGATCTTTGAAGGTCCCTTCCAACCCAGACAATTTTATGATTCTATGATTCTATGCAATGCTCAGGATCATACCTGTACTGGGTACTTCGTTTAGTTCTGCTATATCAAATTGCAATGAATCCAGCTGCTTAAAAATGAAATAAGCAAAATAAGTCTGTGTGCAATACGCCTGCATTTTTTTTTCTCTCATCTTCTCTTTATCTTAAATCTCAAAAATAGCCGTATTTTTTTCTTTTAAAGAAACTGCCACTGTATCTGTTACTGTTATGGATGACTTGCCTTTAAAAACAAATTGAGTGCAAGAGTTCAAGCTAGAAAATTGCATTTTGGCTCAATGGGAAAGTCTCATTCTTTAGAGGTAGGACATTAAGACAGCGATGTCTAGGGGATAAATCTGTAAAAGGCATATTGATTTTTAATAAATATAATGTACTAGTCACTGTGTAAGAGCAAAGACACAAGCAACACAGTGTAGGACTCCTGGTCTTTCTATATACGTTTATATATATGTACTGACATAAATATATATATATTTTATAAAGCAGTAAGAATACTTGCACATAGCAAAAATGTGCACAACATGTATACAAACACATATATACATATATACAAGAAGGTTCTCTTGCCCTTTCTTATTTCTCCCTGTCCTTAAGCATTACTTTCAAACACCACTTCTTTCTGAGCAGGATATTCTTTCAGGAGTATTTATATACTAGATATTGCAACAGGTAGTACAACAAAAGGACAATAAGAACAGAATTGCAGAACTCTTATGAACACATTTTATACCTTTTTCTATGTCATGGCTTTTACTGGAAGAATTCAGAATCTCAAAAAAAATAACAATCCAACTAACCCAATCATGACCTAAACACCAAAAGCCAGTTTATGTATTTACTTCATGAGTAAGTCTATGTCCATGAATCCCTGAAAAGGGTTTGGGGGATCAAAATGACCATGAGTGGACTCTTTACCCCTAAAAACACTCATATTCATTCACCCAATGAGAATTTTGAATTTTTTTATGAAGATCAGAAGAAATTTTAGGCATATAGATACTTTGCAAAGGTAACTCCTCCTTTGACACTGTTACATGTGAAATGTTGCTGCTCTGAGTGAGTTTTCACAAATCTCATGTTTGCTGTAGTGTTGAAGGACCCAGCAGTGGAAAGTCATAATGCTGAACTTAATGATAGCCACCTCCATCCACTTCACCCCCTTCTCACTTTCAGTGGGCTCTATAGTGTTGAGTATTTCAGTTTGTGGAATATCAGATTAATCAGAAACTCAGTAACTCATTATTATTCCTCTAATGTTTTTCCTCATGTGCTATGTGCCACAAGAGCCATGGTTCAGACAGCTCACAAAGACTATTTATTATGTCACATTCAATTTTATTTATCCAACAGACAGAGTCTTGAAGATCTTACTAGGACAAATGGATCATAGTCATCAAACCCTTGTCTGCAGACAGCCTCTCCTTCATTAATATTATTTCACACAAAAATCTTTAAGCTTCTCAGTTGAGAACACTTGATCATGTAATAAATGGTGGCTTTGTCAGAATTTGACTTGTCAATACTATTCAGGACATTAAGGGTTCCTAACTTTGGTGAGCAGAGTGATCAGTTCTGTGCCTCCCACAAACTGCCCCTTATTCCTACTGCCTAGTGAAGCGGCTGAGAACTCAAGCACACATACATGGGTAATCCCCCTGCCTGTCCCAGACACTGTGGCAAAATACCTATTTTTATTGAATCCTTGAGACCTATAAATCAAATTTCTAGTATGCAGCACCCATAACACTTTTTTTCCATAAGTTTTCTGTTCTGCTCTTTTTAACAAATCTTTATTTTATCACAGATCAACCGGTCGCAGACACTATCAAAATGTGTTACAGCTGCATCCCATGACTGCTTCACCATCTGCCCAAAGATTCTTTTATCAAAACATGAATCCTCATTGACTTTCAAACATCACAACTTCCTTTTATAGATTAGGAAACTGCCATGATAATCTATACCTACAGAATGACCTAATGAAACAACAAAGTTGGTTAGTAAGGTCACAATGGCAAAAGAAGCTTTTCCAGATTCTACATTTTTCCTCAAAACATCAGAATACATGGAAAAAAATTGTGTTGAAAAAAGTCCTGTTTTTCTTCTCTCTCTTTACTCCCCTTCTACTTTTCTGGCACACAGGTTGACTAGAAGACTTCTGTGTACACAATTTTTAACTATCCATGAGCATTGTTATTCTTTTCTCATCTCTCAAACCACAGTTGGTGGACCTGTGGTCCAAAGGGCTGTTAGAAAGAGAAATAGTAAACACTAGGATGAAATGTGGCATGCTTAGCTATCATCTGATACAATGGTCATCAGCCTTCATGAGTTAATGAGAGTGAAATGGAGAAGGGAGGGAAGAGAGAAGGTTTTCCTTTAGTGTTTTCAGTTTTGTTATACAGCAGAGGGAATGGTACTAAAGTTTGTGCAATTGCAGTGCTCAGAGAAAGGAGTTAGACCCAGTGGAATTGCACTGATATAAAAGCTGAATGTAAGAGGAATTAGATCTGGGTCTCACTCATTTACTGTAAAAGTTCCTATTCCCAAAGCCCTGTGAATTAGTTGGAAGTATTGGATGCAGTTTAAAGTTTTTCACTCTACAAGGGGGATGAGGTAGTCTGATAAAGCAGTAACACAGCACAAGGCTTCACATAAATATTTGCCAAAGACTCAAAAGGCTCCAATCCAGAAACTCAGAGAAGGTATTTAGAAGGCCAAAGGTTTCCAGTGCAATCAAAGAGGTGGCCAGGATTTTAGTTCAGAACAATCACCTCCTCAGTACGCTGATAGAAGATGGAGATTCCATGAATATTGGAAAAAAGTAACTAAATTGGAATATAAAATTATTTTTACTTTCAAACTAACTATACCCCCAGTACTAAGGTAAGGTGTTTTCCACTGTGCTCTGTGTTCAATGTAAGCACAAAAAGTCAGACCCACTGAGGATGAACATATGTTAGTAAGCCCAGGTGCACTTTTGCTAACTCCATGTGGGGCCGTTTCAAGCCTCTTTATTTTTATTACAGAGTTTATTCACAAGCCAAATGGTGTCCCAATAAGTAAGCCTATATTTTCAGGAAAATTTTCAATCCTCTGTAATGCACTGAATGAAAGAAAAATTACCCCCAAAATCAGCCTGCATAAGTGTCTCCACTCAACTGGAAAAATGAATAAAAGTTAGCAGTTTTCCAATCAATGTGTAAATAGATAGGTTTTGGATGTATTGTTTACTTCAACGTGTTATCCTAATCCAAAGGAATATGCTTTGATTGCTTCACACAACAAGCAGCTCTCATATCCCATATTATGTTGCAGTGATTCAGCAAAGCTGATAAGATCATTGCCAATGTGTGTGTAATAAATAAGGTAAGGGATGGCATATTCTTTACTGAGAGATTAGTATTCGTTTTGCAGACTGCATTCTAAATGGAAAATCCTGTGTCATTTAAGATTGAGTACCTGCTTTGGTATCATAACAGATGTTTGGAAAAACTTATTAAAAAGAATCATAGCGCTGTTTTTGTCTAATAGCAAAAAAATCAGTCAACTTATCACTACAAATTAACAAATTATCCCTTAGAAAATTTCATTAAAATGCCTTAAATCAACTCTCATACTCCTCCAACTACTCTTGTCTTAAAAGTTTTCATCTCATAACTTTCATCCACAGATTATTTGGATTAAGGTGTTAATGTCTTTGTTAACAGGTTTCTTTCTCTTCAAACGTGAGAGTGCTTTCCAACTCAGCCACACAGGTCTGCTCTTCTCCCTCCCAGTTGTACACATCAGACCTTTTGTAAATGCATATCTTTATGTCTATTTGTCTGAAGGAAAGCATGGATTTACCATCCCCTTATCAATATTTTTACAATCTTCTGCAATCCTTAGTGTCCTGCTAACTCCTCTTGAGACTTATGGTACATTATGTGACAGATAAGGAACTGATCAATCTTGGCTCAGGCTTCTAGGACTGTGATTCAGAAGAATGATTCACTGAAAAACAAAAGTTTCTGGTTTGATGGCTTTAAAGTATTTGAGGCTCTTGGAAGTTGTAGCTTTTGGAAGAAAAGGTTGAATTGTTTGATGTCAAAACACAGATAACTCATTTGGGAAACTCAAAAGAATAAAAAGCATTGAGATTCCACATTCTGCTTTGTGTGAATTGTAAGAGAAAACTCTTTGGAGGGAGGTATCAGAATAGAAATCTGGCTAACAATCATTCAATGTTTTGCATCATCCTTTCAGAACGTTACTAGGCAAAGAAAAGGAGAGGAAAGAAAAGAAGTGGCAGTGTTCTGATAAAGAGAAATATGGCTATATGAAGTAGGCTTAATTCTTCAAATTGCTGAAAGCTCTGGCTATATTTTATTTAAGTTTCTATCAAATCCTGAATTAAAAGATTTAGCACAGAAAAGCCAAAATATGGAGCAAGGAACAAGTAACAAGAAATAGCCAGAACAGGCAAATCCTGAAACAGAAATTCAAGTTCTGACTATTGTCTTCTGAACTCCACCCACATAAGAACTCAACACTCATTTAAAGTCCTGTTAAAGCTTCTTTCAACTCTCAGTGCTTTACTGAATCTTGTCCCACAGTCTCATTTAGGCATCGCTCTACACCACTCATGTAGGAATATCCTTTTGAGACCAAAAAGCATGGGCCTGTGTCTTTATTTGTTCATACTTTGAAGAACAAAGTCTAAAAAAAAAATTATTAGAGGAATTTTAGATTTTTCACTTGAATCTGAAACAAAGACTCCGCCAGACTCTTTTGAACTTTCATGCCAGATGACAAAATTATGAACCCTCATGGTCTTTGGGGCTCTGGAAATCTTTTCTGAAACTATTTCCTGCCAGCTGTCTCTCACCCGAACATTTCGCAGTTTGCCTGCTACTCAAATTGATGCCAAATGAGCTACAACTACAGCATGTTCAACCTGTAATCTGCTAGTAGCTCTGAGCTTTGCAGAAGGTAGAATTTAAGGCTAGAAAATGCTTCGGCTTCAAGGAAGACTTCTAATCCAGAGGAGAATCATTGAAATGTAGATGACCAGAATGCTTATCCATTGAATCCATGCATTGACATTGTGCCTATTTTTCCTGTGCTACACTGCAGTTGCAGCATAAAAAAAAACAAACAAAAAAACATCCTATTGATTCATCCCAAAAGGAGACTGAAATAATTTCCTCCTCCTTGGGAACCTATAGGTATCAATCATGAGTTGTGTGCTCAGAATTCCCACCCAAAGTGCAGGACAAAATATGAATGCTTTGTGAGCCTTCAGAAACATTCTGGGTAAAAAGCTGCATAAAAAGACCAGGAGTAAAATACAAGAGAACAGCAAAGACTTGACACCAACTCACTGAACTAAACAAGCACACGTTCTCCATGGAATACCTCGACATTTTTCTATGCCAGAAGAAATTGTCACTGAATTATTTTCTTTTCTGATGTTTCCCCTTTGTAAAAGAGTTATTTGTCTTTGTCACAGTGCAAAGATAAAGATTCTTCTTGATGAACTGACATTACAGATGTAGCTGCAACAACTTTAGTGCCAGGGACTTCCAGCAGTAGCTGATTTGCAGACCTGTGGGTGCTTACATTTTGCAAAGTTTCCCATGAAAGCTCACTCTTTTCAACTCGCAGTGAAATTAATCTAATTCTCCTTCTTAGGTGGTTGTTTGCTTTTCTTCCATTTTAACTCGTTCTCATTTTGTTCGAACGAATGAGTAACAGCAGAAAAAAGCAGCCACAATTTGCCAGGCTTAATTCTAAATCTGTTTAGGGTAAATGTGTGAATCTCAAGGGAAACTGAAATATACCATTACTTTTCATATTTATTTTTTTTTTAAGTATTAAGGGAATAAAAGTCATCAAAGGGCTGTGATGGGCCTTCCCATTCTTTTGCTCAGGGGAGAGTAGAATACACGTACATGGCATTGCTCTGGTATCTGAGATGACTTCTTCACAGGGAAATACTAAAGTAGTGAAAACAAACATTATTTTAACTGTCAGATCAATCTTCTCAATGAGTGTAATTAATCATAGTTACTGCTATGAAATCACTGAGAGCTCTGTAATGAAACAAACTTATTGTTCCTCATGTTACTTTCTTAAATCATCAGCAAACATATATGTATATGAGTTGCCTTCCAGCTGAGGTTTTCAGGAGTTAATAAGTTATTCAAAACTATTCAATGTTGCAGAAGCAAAAAACATCAATGGCCTATGAACCCTGCAAGGATGTTTTCTCTTTGAGCAATTTATTCTTTGCTTAAGGATGGTTCAGAGCTGTATACACAGAATAACATGTCACCACTGAACATCGTCTTAGACATAAGTAAAATGGAAGAATTTAATCTGAATTTATATTAGATTACATTGCAGCAATTGATGCAACATCACACTATAAAAAAGTGTAGGCAGAGAGAGACTTCCTGAGAGAGACCTATGGTTGATGGTGGAGGAGAAGCTCAACATGAGCTGGCAATGTGCACTTGCAGCCCCAGAAACCAACCATATTCTGGGCTGCAGCAGAAGAAGCATGACCAGCAGGTCAAGGGAGGTGATTTTCCCCCTTTACTTGGCTCTTGTGAGACCCCACCTGGAGCATTGTGTCGAGTTCCACCTTATCCCTGGCCTGAAGGGCTGTTTTTTACTGTTGTTATTACTCTGTGTCTGCTACATGAACAAATATATAATCATTAGAGCTGCTCGTTTCTGGGTTTTGAGTAATAAGGCCCAAACTCAGCACATGGAACTGCAAATTAAAGTTATTGCCCAAAATACTCATCTATCAACCTAAGCACACATGTATCTCACTCATAACCATCAGAATGACCTAAAGAAATCTTGAAGATCGTAGATTAAGGCAATCTTCATACTGCCTGGTATTAGGACAACAAAGATTTTACAGCGATTTGAGAAAGTACTGAAGTTAATTTTGCTCATCTTCTATTTCCATCTCTGGCAGGTAACTGAGCACTGGTGGGTTGAAATAACAAATACAACTGTATTCTGGGGTGCATTAGAAAGGGTGTGGTTAGTAGGTCAAGAGAGGTTCTCCTCCCCCTCTATTCTGCATTGGTGAGGCCGCATCTGGAGTATTGTGTCCAGTTCTGGGCCCCTCAGTTCAAGAAGGACAGGGAACTGCTTGAAAGAGTCCAGCACAGAGCCACAAAGATGATTAAGGGAGTGGAACATCTCCCTTATGAGGAAAGGCTGAGGGAGCTGGGTCTCTTTAGCTTGGAGAAGAGGAGACTGAGGGGTGACCTCATCAAAGTTTACAAATATGTTAAGGGGGAGTGTCAGGAGGATGGAGCCAGGCTTATTTCAGTGATGTCCAGTGATAGGACAAGGGGCAATGGGTGCAAATTAGAGCATAGGAGGTTCCATGTAAACGTCAGAAAAAACTTCTTTAATGTGAGAGTGACAGAGCACTGGAACAGGCTGCCCAGAGAGGTTGTGGAGTCTCCTTCACTGGAGACATTCAAAACCCACCTGGACAAGTTCCTGTGTGATGTGCTCTAGGTGACCCTGCCTGGCAGGGGGGTTGGACTAGATGATCTTTCAAGGTCCCTTCCAACCCCTAGGATTCTGTGATTCTTTTGACAGTGTCCAGATGCACATTTCTGGATCTCTACTTGTGTGGACACACACAGTCTTGATGTTGGACAGTACTCTCCTTTTTTTTTTTTTTTTTCCCAGGACTATTAAACTTGATAAATACACTTTTTTAGCTTGATTTATCTTCCATTTAAAGGAACTTAACTGCTGGGAAAGGGAGCAGATACAATATTAAATAACGGACTGAACAGAGCACCAGAAGATGCCTCTCTAAATCCTGGAAATGTTGCACAAACATGGTCATAAAGGAAGAATTGTAGGGGAAGATGCATCTAAATTATTGTTTTTTCCTGGAAATTATAATCTATAATGTTTCTGAAGTCTTATTTAAAGGGCAGAAAGGGTAATCATCTTTTTTTCCTTAGAGCAAATGTGTATTAAACTCTGAGCAACAATGCATCAACTTTTAATAATTTATTGCTTAATTTCAAAACTAATTGCAACCTAGAAATTTGTCAGATCTTGCCTTCCCTTTGAAAATCCTTCCTTTGTATTTCTTCTGTATGTGCATAAAAATCATAGGCTGCCTCCTGCTGACAGTACAATATTACTTCTTAAGACAAATGTCAGTGCTACGTTTGTTACGTTCAGGTAGACTTTCTGTGCTGTATTCTATTTTCTAAATTTCTGCTGTCCAGAGAAGAGGACAGTGTCCTCTTTTTGTGTTCCTGTGTGCTGAAAATTGCTACTTTATGTATGTCTAGAATTACACTTGCTGTGCAAGGAGACAAGATACAGAACCATTGGAACCTCCCACTGCTCCTCACAGCATGCAATGCACAACACAGTAGACACATTTAAAGTACCTGAAAATAACCTCAGAAATTCCAAGTTCAGTTTTCTTCTTTTTTCCCCAAGTCTGACAAGGCCAGCACTTCATAGATTTACAAGTGCAAAAGTTATTTTTAAAAAGCAACCTATACAAAAATTACGGAATCGAGAGAGTGAAGGACACAGTATTGCAAAGATAGAAGTATCCCAAAATTGTAGTAAAACTCCTTTTGACAGAGTAAAAAAAGTCCTATTGAAAGTCTGCAGAGAGATCTTTATCAAAAAGTAAAGTTCTTGCAAGGCAGGTTGGGAATCTGTGGGTGTTTCTTCCAAATATTATTTTTTTAAAAAAAATTTAGTCTCACACTGGCAGAATGTTCTGTTCTGACACTCCCAAGAGTAACTGTACTCACCAGCTAAGTTAATAACCACATCCACCTCTTTATCATTTGCACTCCTGGAATAGCATGTGCTACCTGTCATGAAATACAGAAGAGCCTGCACAGGCTCTCCATCCAGACTTCAGTTGCATCTGTCTCCAATTTAGCTCCACCTTCATCCATCTACCTCCATCTTGCAGTTCCCAAAGAAGAGTCTCCATGAAGTTAAAAAAAGACAGTTGAGTACTTAGCTGCAGTGATGGTGCATGGAGAGTGTAGAATGAGCAAGGCTTTCACATGGAGCAGTCAGGGACAATCACAGTCCTGCCTAAAAGGTTCAGCCTGCTCCTCAGGAAAGAAGGAACAGCTGGAATCACCACGAGTCCAATCCCTGACATTTTGAGCAGTGTGTATGGCTAATGAGGGAGCTGTGGAGAGCAAACAGCATTTCTCTGAAGGAAAGAGATTATGGTTCACTCTACCCCTTCCCTTCATAATTTGTGAGAGGTCTTTGGTTAGAGTTAAATAATGAGGTTTTGCAGGACTTCTTAAGATTCTTTTTTTTTTTTTTTTCCTTAATGCAATTTTAGCTGAACTCAGAAAATGAAATCTTTTAGAAAAAATAAATGTTGAGCAGAACTATTGCTGCAGAAGCACAGCCAAGTAGGCTTTCCTTTCATTGTTACTTTGGTTGTTCAGTGACATTAAAAAAAAAATCAATTCCACTGAGCAGCTACCTTAAATCCCTGGGTTTAGCAGTCTGATTAGAGATTCTGAACCTGGGGCTCTGAGGCTTCCAGTACAATGAGAGGAAGCCTGGAAGTCATGTTATCACTTGCTGTCCTGGCTCTATAGGCCCTGGAAATCCTTGGAGCCCAGATCTTCCAGAGATAGTCCACCTGACGAGTCCTGCTAAGAGTCGCAAACTCAGAGTCCCTTTTTCAAGTCATTCTGCTCATGGGTCTGTCTAGAAGCCCAAAAGCACAGCCAGAAGGTCATCTAGCAGTAATTCAAGCAGGATTGCATAGGAATTATGTCTGTGATTCATTGGAGAGTTATATGAGATGTTATCTTGTTTAAATAATTAATTGTTTTTTTCCTGAAAAAAAAAAGCTGTCTTTTCTCTGAATATTTTCAGCTTTTCAAGCTTTTCAGAGTGTCTGCAACAACACTTCCTTTTTTTCTCCCTAATCACCCAGCCTCCAGGTCTAGGTCCTCACCTTCCATTGATCCACGTATATGTAGGAACAAGTGCTTTTTGGAGAAGAAGCTCTTATCTTTTTTCCACGGCTGTAGCAACAATTGCAAGAGAATTTTTCTTCTCACTGCATGTGACTGTGGGAAAAGCATTGATGATTTCCTGCCACCCAGATCCTCTTGCTTACATCCTCATACAAAGCTGAAGCCACTGACAGTCAGAGATAAAAGTACTTCATAGTCAGGACTGTCAGCTGAACTTCACTCCTTTTAGAGACTAAGTCAAATGTTCATGTTTCTTGGGTTATTTTTTGGGTTGTTTGTTGTTTTTTTTTCTTTGTTTTGGTTTTGCTTGTTTTATTTTGGGTAGGGTGTTGTTGTTGTTGTTGTTGGTCTTGTGGTCTGCCTTAGTTTTTGGTTGGTTTTTTTTACATTTATTTTCTGGTATTTGACCAGTCTTAAAGACTGCAATTCAAAGCCTTGACTCTCTGTTATGCTTCAGTAATCATTTACTTTTTAGGCAACGTGTTATATTCAGCCCTAGAAACACTGTGCATTTACTTTTCATTGAAGTTAATACAAATTGGAAGCCTCAATATTTGATGTTTACAAACTGCTGATTATAGATTAGAGATATAAACAAATAAATCAGTCACATAAATGAAGAATCTCAGAGCACATTTAGTCACATGTGGAAACAAAAAGGACATAAAGCTTGTAAGACTAACAAGTGTTGCTTATCTTCCTTGTGCAATTAGGTAAGGAAACATTTCCAATGAGATAATTTGAATGGATGAGGGAATAAGTTTATCATCCTATGTTTAATTGTCTGTGGTATAATGTAATAAATCTATATGCTGAGGAGAATTTTGGAATGAGATCACTGAATATATTTCAGAGTTCTGAAATTATTATTGATTCAAGGATGTTTTTACTGAATTATACATAGGCAAAGTACATTGAAAAATGCCTAGCTGTAATATAATAATCTGCAGAATGCTATCAATAGCAGCCTTTAATGATACCCTCCCATAATTGAAAAAATGTGTCACATTTGCAGTGAAACTATTTATTACTACATTCTACGTCTCGGTGATGCATGTATGTATATTGGTTTCCTTCTTTTGTTGGATGAAAGGAAACTTCCCTTCCTGCTAGAGATTTGGTGATGCTGCAGTGATTTAATTCATCCTGTCTTGGTGTCACTGGAGTTTGTGCATGTTTGGCTTCAAACAGAAGTATTAGAGCAGGATCTGGCCTTCAAATGCTGAGAACTAATTGAGATGGAAGGTTCCTAGATCAAGCACCAACTTGGATTGCCTTGGTCATCTGTTGAGTGCCTCTCCCAGCAAGATACCTCTGTCTGTGGCACCTTCCACAGACCCAAGACCCAAATGACTTTAGTTATTCAGAGCACTTATTGCTTTTCCACATCTCAGCTGACCAGTTTCAAGGTGTTCCCACTCTCTCTTGTCTCCAATCTTCTCCCTCTGCCCCCTAAGATTCTTTAGCTTTTGTCTCAAGAAATACTCCTTAGCAATGGCAGTGCATTTAGCACTGCCCACCTCATCATAGGTCAATCCCATCAACTCAGCTCCAATAGGCAATCAAAAAACTATCTGATAGCAAAAACTTTTGATCACTGATGACCTGGACTAAATTCAAACTGATTATTTTGTGATGCCTCAGGACTTATTAGTGACATCCTTAAATATGCAGCCTTGTTGCAACTGTTGTGTGCACAACTGTGAAGGCAATTTCTTTGTCACTGCAGTTATATAAACCACAATTCCTTTAAAGAAGGAAAATTAGCTTCAACCTGGCTCAAACCAGGACATTAATATTGGAATGGAATACCTTTGGTCAATTCTGCTGTCTGTCTAGTCCAGTTCTCCTACAGAGGTTCAGAGGCCAACTACACATCAACTGAAAAGGAGATACTTGAAGCAGTAGAAGGAAAATTAGTATCACCCTGGCTTAAACCAGGACACTTTCTAACTGGCCAGAAATTGCTATAGAATTATGTGCCTTGGAGAAATAAATTTTCCTCCTAAATTGTTGACAACAGCTAAAGTTTTGTAAAAATATTACCTTAATCAGAAGTATTATAAAAAAAATTCCCCAAATATTTCATGGAGTTGAGGTTGTATTATACTCTGCCTGTGGTGGTTGAAAGTTTTCTGCAAACGGATCAAAGTACTTTGGTTTGACTTACTTCACAAACTGATCTGTGAGCACTTTATTTCACAAGATATGTAACATTTCTAGTTTGGTATGTAAAGAATTGTGGAACCTTCCCATAGAAATGAATTCTCATGCTGAAACTAGATGGAGCTGCAGAAACAAAACCAAAAGCCATTTCATTTCTCCCAAAAAAATATGAATGAAGGATCATCTTGTTTAATCCTTCTGCAGATATGGTTGCCACAGCATCTTATTTGGTCTCTCCACATTGATATGGTCTCCTCAAATGCCCAAGGATTCAATGACCTACAAGAACTGTTTTTTACAAAGCCACTGAGTTGACTTTTTACTTATGCCTCTTCCTAGCCATAACTTCCACTACCTTTCAGAGATCCTTCTCTTCTGCATCTTTTACATTCCTCTATTTTTAAATGGTGCACATAATTTTACAATGGAGCCAAATGGCTCATCCACTGTTGTAAGGATGCTGAGCAAATAACTATTTTGTGCTAAACATGAGAACACATGCTCTGACAAAATAGTCTATAATACCAGATTTACTTGTAATATTATGGAGAAGGGAAGATAAAAAAGAATACATATAAATCAAATTAAACGACCAGTACCTTGTAATTAATATAACTACAACAGTCTTGCAATAAATTGAATGTAATAAATGTACATGAAGAGTTGTAGCAATTACTGTAAAATTATTTGGGCAGGACCAGTATTTGAGAAATAAACTCCAGTATAACTGTACAATGCAGAACTGTCACCAGCTAACAACAAAAATCCCATTCATGCTTCATTGGTTTCAGATATGTTTGAAATGACAGAAATTGACTGCCTGCTGGGTTAACTAGCAGAATAGCAAATTACATGCCAGCTCATTTTAGACAAGGAAAAGGCATCTTTATCATAAAGAAGGAGATAAAATTTTCAAAATTCAATATACACAACTGGCTTCTTCATAAAAGAAATGTGAATGCATATTTTTAAATATTTTATTTGCCATATTGCTATGCCAGCAGAGATCACTAGCAACTGCTCTGGATGAGTTCTGTAGAGCAGCTCCAGGTTCATGATCATTTATGTAAATGCAAGTCTGAGTATCATGAATGCAATCACTATTTTCTGAGATTTTGTTTTCCAAACCAGCCACTGTTTGTATTTCAATGGTGACCATGTTTTGCTGGAATTTTCAATTTTTTTCCTGGTGATTTTACAGAAATCTTAGATTTGATGTAGATCCCTGAAGTTTGCCAAACACTGAAAAAAGTTATCATTTGTAATATAGAAAAAAACAATACATAGAAAGTTTTTTGGTGTTTATGATCTATGGAGTTGAGGGGTTTCTCTGATTTTATTCCAGATAAATGATTCAACAGCTTGTGCATAAACTGGATTTCCCATAAGGGATTGGCAGATAGTCCACAATAGGGAAAACCAAGATGCCTCATGCTAACACTATCAAAAAACAGTCAGAAAAGCAGAGAGAAATTCCTAACTTGCACTGTTTCATCTTCCTTGACTCTCATTTTTCTTGAGTCAGTCCTCCACCAGTAATGGATATCATAAGAGTGTATTCTTCTTTTAAAGTGTATGTATACTGGCTCAAAAAATACAGGTGTTTATGTTGCTGCAGGAATTAGATTTTATCTTTCCATTGTTAAAATTTTTCTTTATTTTATCTTTGGGAAAGTATTTACACTTTTTTTGTTTCTTAATGTTTTATATTGTGTTCCTGAAAGCAATTATTTTTCCTTTGTTTACAGTCTTTTTCTTACAAAAACAAACTTGTCATATTAGGAAAAAAAAAGCCCAGGGAAAAGGCTTTTGCTCAAAGTATTTTCATTTATGTTATGAGAAAAAGAAAGAAGAGGGAAACCATAACAGCTTCAATGTTTCATTATTTAGAAATGCAATAAAATTATTAAGTAAGACTTAGACAATTATCTGGATGTGTAATTTATAAAGGTATCTTATCTGAGTTTCCTCATCTTTTCACAAAACCAAGAGCTCATTTATTCTTAAAGATTCAGAAGGCAGCTTCTGAGCCATGATGAACTTCATTGGCTTCCTCAATGGGACCTGGCTTTATTACATGATTAGGAATATGTCTACCTTGAAGTAGAATGAGGCAGTTTACATTTAAGAAAGTACTGAAGTTTTGTGGTTTTTTTAAAAGTGTTGTCACATTTTCATCACCGTGGTCTCAAGAGTTCTTGGTATGTCTAGACTAGGACTTGCTCATACAAAAAAACCTCAAAAAATAACAAAAAAGAAAAAAAAAGGAAAAGTGTTTTCTTCACCCTAAAGAGTAGTAAATCAAATATGAGAAAATTGTCCACAAATAGATGTCAACAGAGATATGAGCTTAAGGACAACAATGTAATAAGGCATTACAAGTGATGATCTTAGGACGCCAGAGGCTTTAACTACTATGAGAAGATAGAGATAACTTGAAGGAGATAGCATAGGAGAGCATAGAAAAGTGACCTGTAAAGTTTAACAGGTGAGTAGTGAGGACATCCTTCAGGACTGAGTATTGATGGAAGCTGACCTCTTGCTTAATACTCACTCTGAATCAACAAATAAGCAAATGAACCAACCAAAACACCTGTTTTATGTGATAGAGTGTCCCTTGCATGAGGAATGGGACTCAACATAGGCTCTAGGTCTGGGCTAGAATGAGGTTGGGATCCTTTCTTCACATCTTTCTTGCTTTTTTGACAAAACAGATATTATACAATTTGATAAATTTCCCCAACCCTCTTAACAAGGTGCTTGTTCAACCTGTCTCTGTTCCTATTAGTCCACAGAAATACTGGAAATATGGAACTGCCCTTGCCAATCAAAATTCCCTTGAGCAGGAGATAAAATGGGAAGGCAGAAAGACAGAAAGAGACATAAAAGAGAGTGCTGTCTCATCACCAATTAATCTTTGGTTCCAGCTGGTGGCCAGGATACCAAACTGTGTGTTGATGATACCAAACTGTGTGGTGTGGTTAACACCCTAGAGGAAAGGGATGCCATCCAGAGGGACTTTGACAGGCTGGAGAGGTGGGCCAATGCCAGCCATATGGAGTTCAAGAAGGCCCAGTGCAAGGTCCTGCACCTGTGTCAGTGCAACCCCAGACACAAATACAGGCTGGGGGGAGAATGGCTAGAAAGCAGCCCTGAGGAGGAGGACTTGGGGGTGGGAGGAGATGAGAAGCTTGACATGAGCCGCCAGTGTGTGCTGGAGCCCAGAGAGCCAACCACATCCTGGGCTGCATCAAAAGAAGTGTGGCCAGCAGGGCCAGGGAGGGGATTCTGCCCCTCTACTCTGCTCTGGTGAAACTACACCTGGAGTACTGTGTACAGTTCCGGTGCCCTCAGCAAAAGAAAGATATGGACCTCTTGGAGAGGGCTCAGAGAAGGACCACCAAGATGACCAAAGACCTGAATCACCTCTGCTATGAAGATAGGCTAAGAGAATTGGGGCTGTTCAGCCTGGAGAAAAGAAGGCTCCAAGGAGATCTTAGAGCACCTTCCATTGCTTGAAAGGGGCTACAGGAAAGCTGGGGAGGGGCTTTTCATCAGAGAAGATAGTGATAGGGCAAGGAGTAATGGTTTTAAACTGAGAGAGGGGAGATTTAGGTTAGATATTAGGAAGAAATTCTTTCCTGTAAGGGTGGTGAGGAACTGGAATAGGTTGTCCAGGGAGGTTGTTGATGCCCCATCCCTGGAGGTTTTTAAGGCCAGGTTGGCTGAAGTTTTGTGCAACCTGGTCTAGTGGTAGGGGTCCCTGCTCATGGCAGGGGGGTTGGAACTTGATGATCTTTAAGGTGCCTTCCAACCTTAGTGATTCTATGATTCTATTATATACTCAATTACTAAGACAAGAACCATCATTAAATTCCCATGGTCTGGTAAGCACATTGTACCACCTGACTGCAAAGCATGGATTCCTGGATTGCAAGAAACATTACAGGAGGAACAAACTTCATGGCTGGCACTTTTTTTAATTATTTTTGTTGAATCATTTTCCCAAGACATCTAAGAAGAACATTTATGATTTTGTCCTGTTAATGTTAAACACATTCTAATGATTTTTATTGTCATCAATCTCTTTCCCGGAGCCTTTTGTTTCATTGTCATGACAATTTGGGACTATTTCCAATGCCTCATTTGATAATTAAATCAAACACGTATCTTTTAGGTTATGTGCTTCCAGTTATGATGATTTTTATGGAAACTTCACATAGAAAAATTTGGACGTGTCCTCCTAACTGTTTAGTTTCATACAATTTAGATCAATTTTAGAAAAAAAATTTATATTGAATTTTCATGCCTGATTCCAAATATTCCTCAGGTTTTTCATCCTGTTGTGATACGACTCATCTGTTAAAGAAACAAAAACCTTTATTTCAGGTCAGAGGAGACAGAGCCAAAATGAATATCCACATATGCACTTTCAAATAAAACTCTATTGATTGATGTTTTTATGTGCAAAAACTTAGGGAACAGCTTCTGTAAGAGAAAAAAAAATCATGCTAGCACCAACACAAACGCAAATGTGTTAGTAAATTACTTTTTATTCTTAATATGCCCACGTGCTATCTAGAGGCAAAAAAGTATGTGGTTAAAAAATCATCTGATAAAAGAACAGATGTTACCAGATGATTTTCAGGGCCAATGCTTTACATTGGCCTAATGCTAAACTACTGAACAGCCCTTACTCAATCCTTCTGTGAAGACTTAATCATCCTTTCACAGCATACATCATGCTCATACGAAAGGGCTGTTGATGAACGTGTTTTGAATAAGCATTATAAATCGTTCATGGGTGATTCATTCCACAGAAAAACAGGGGTCAATCTTCTACATCCATTTATCACTCAATTTTCCCCATAGATGGTGGGAAATGAGTCCACTAGAGATTACTAATACAATCAGTAAATATGAAGCACTACGTTCCAGGTATTGACAACGTTATTTAGAACAGATGTTTCGACTGTTAGGATACACTGGGGAAATTAAAAGTGTTCAATAGTCCTCAACTTCATACTTCTACCAATGCTAGTGAAAATGTGATGGAGTGTAGTGTAATAATCAGGGGAAATTTGGTGCAGGAGACTGATCTCTTTTCTCCAGCACTTTCTGCTCCCATGTAGCCATGTTCCAGAGATACGTACATTATAGCAGATCATTTTGGTCTGTGGTCACCAAGGAGATGAATTCACCAAGTCAGACCCATTAATCGTAGCCATGAAACCTTCAAATTGATAGTCTCATTAAAAGAACTGGAATTAACACAGCATTGTAGATATAGAGACAATAAACATAAATACAGTATTATTAGGAGTGATGTAGGATAAACAGTTTAGCCCTTCAGGCTAACAAATCATTTCCATGGCCATTTGTATTAAGCAGAGCAGGCAGAAGGTTTTACTACTATTTACTTACATGGGTCTTCACAGAAAATAAATATGAAAACAGAAATATTACTGATGCAAAATTAAAGTATACACTATCTAATCAGTTCATAAATGACGATAACAAATCCGATGCGTGTATGCAGCACTTGATTGTATGAACAATAAAAAAACAAGATTGAACTTCACCATCCCTCTGATGGAACAGCCAGCTTTATGAGTGTGTTTCATGTCTACTTCAGCCTCCACAGGCTCAGAGAACAGCCATGCCATCTGGGAAAAAAATTCTCTGTTGAAATCACAATAAAAGTATCAGTGAGCACAAAATAATTGTGGCGAATGCCCAAAGCTGTCTTCAGGATGGAGAATCTCCAATGTTTCATGTGTTTATGGGATGTAGCAAAGTGGATATTTTTACCTTTACATGCTTCTCTTTCACAGATCCATATTTAATGAGAAAGAAGTGGCAACATATGTAAATGACACAATGAAACTTCGCTTGATCTTGTCTGAGGGGGACTGAGCAAACTTGCCTGAGCAGTGTGACAGCTGTGATTTCTTCAAACATCTGCCCAAGATCTAATGTCCCTTTAATATTGGACAAGATGAATAGTATCTTCCTACTCTATGTGCTACAGAGAAGCTAAGTTGTTCAACTCAGACCATCTCAGCACTGTGTTTTGTGCTGAGATGTGGCTGCTCAAAACACTACTGTTTATTTTTAGACTGCTGCTGTACTCCAGTGCTTATTATTATTTAAGAAACAGAGCTAAATCAATACGTGTTTTTCTACTTCACATACAAAAACCACTTTTAACTGATCCTTTTACATTCTCCCAAACCTCCTCAGGGGATGGTGTAGAACAAAACTTTGGAGAGAGTAAGTCACTTCATCTAAAAGCATCTTTTTTCAGGACCAAATTTAACAAGCCATGGAGCTGCATCTCAGAGAGCTTCAGTTTGACAACAATACTGCCAATCAGCTTAATTATATGCTACCAAAATATGGAATTCTTACAAAGGCATCTTGCAAGCTTTTCTGGATAATGACACTTTGGAGTAACCAGTGTACCCATCCTAAATATTGACTACAAAATGGGGAAGAAGGCAGAAAAAACCCTACCACAAAGGAAAGTATGAACAAATGTCAAAAAATATAAATCAATTATTTTAAAACAGAACTCATTTTATGTATTTTTTGGAGTACCTTAGTTAAATTCTTATATCCAAATACCCATTTTGACAAAAAAGCATATTTTTTTTTTTTACTAACAGGATAAATTAGGAGTTATTTTGTAGAAAAATGTAAGCTCTCCTGGTATTCTCAGCTTGAAGATGTATATTCAAATAGGAAAGTTTTTGGCAAAAAAGACTCTGAACCATTGTTTTAATTGAGCAAAACTAAAACAAGGCAAAATTATCTTTGAAGCTAAAATGTTGATCTTTTTCATCTAATGATTTGCTTCAAATGGAAAGGGAAATCTCTTGCCATATGGCATAGCTGAAGGCACATACACCATGGTCAGACTAGAAGTTTCTTTTATATGTGTCTATCTCCTTTAGCACTCTTCATGAAATAAAGAAAAGCTGAAAAGGGAAACTACAAAACACACAGTAACTTATACAATCAATGTACTATATTATCAGATTGTACATTATGGTTTTAGTCAGAAAAAGATATTTGTAGTCCATCGTTCTGCCATAATGTTAGCTTTGTGAGACTACTTATTCATCCTCTTCTCCTGTGTACTTACAACATGAAGAAAGGCAGTATTGCTCTGTACATTTTATTTTACTTTTTCTCCTTCACATTTTCTAAGCTCTTTTTGTCTCAAAGCTGTCTCAAGTTTCCTCAAAATGCATGCAAAAATCACTTTTGACCCCTTTCCAGCAGGCAGAGTTTGGCACAAAGGCCCAGGGCAGCTGCCCCCAAGGGTATGGCCATGCAGCCCCCTTTCTGCTCACTCCCATTCCCTCCACAGCAGCATCAGCTGCTGCCAGTTTGGCTCTTCTCAGCTCTGGCACAGATAAAATGGGCAACAGGCACAGGGTTCTTTTATTCCTCCCTGCCCCAAGCAATCCATTGCACTCTGTAGCTGCAAGATTTGCCAAAGTCTGTAGCCAGCTCTGATTAGCTTAAATTTTGCCTTTACCTCTAGCCTTGACCTTCCAGGTCAAAGAGGATTGCAGTGGTCTCTGGATGAGGTCTATATATTAAACTGGAATCTACAGCTTTCCACTGAGGAAATCTAAGGATATACAAGGACATGAGGGATTCCCCTTGCTACAAAAAATAAAGGTATAGCATTTTCCTATCCCCACAGGTCTTTCTTCCTTCCTCCTGGCCCAGTTGAGCTCCCAGGAAGAAAAGGATTAATTAGTATCAGCTACACCTCTGGTATTCACACCTGTTTCCCTTTGGAAAGAAGCTGTACTGGGATTGAATGCTTGTATAATCTAGCAGGTTAGTTTGAGCACTTGAAGTTTAGGAGTCCCATAGAACCAGCACACATCAAAGTCTGGCAGAATTGAAGGGATTTGGAAATCCTCACTGGATGTTGTCTCTGGGTAATTTCTTGGGCAATGTTGTTGTACAGTGTGTGTCACTACAGGATGGGATAAAACTATTTTATCTGTTCAACCAACGCTTTCTTCCCAAGGCTCAAAATCATCCTCCAGGTTTTTTGTTGGTTTTGTTTGGGTTTTGTTGGGTTTTTTGGTTTTGTTGTTGGGTTGGTTTTTTTGTATCAGTAATTTCTGTTTAATGTATCTTAAACGGAATGAGTAGTTTTCTAATTATATCCACTATGAGCTTTACTCCCAGAGTGTGGGAAGACAAATTGCCATTCACAGCAAGGTCAGTGACTCTACACACCACCTTTCATGTATCCTAAATACTTCATAATCAGGCAACAACTTTTGTGTGCTTGGCAGAATGAAGGGAGATTGCAGCAGTTTGTCTAGGACATTACAATGCAATAATAAGCAGATCTACTGCAAATAGATCTAAACACTGCATGGAAAAAAAAAAAGAGAATGCACGTGCTCAATTAGCTTATTCATTCCAGTTCTCCCATTCAATGTGTCTTTTAACCTTTTACAGTCATTAGTAATTTCTGTATGTGTGCATAGTCTTCATGTGTCCTAAAGACATTTCTCTATGCTATACAAATACCCATCTGTTTGTGAAAGGCATGGAGAAACTTGTTGCTGAACCTGGGCTTTAGTGTGATTGTTTCCTTTCCCCCTGGCCCTTGTGCAGCACCAAAATCAGATTTTAGACAGGAGCTATTGATGTGAGAATAAAATTTCAGTCAGCTTAGCCATTTTAAAATTGATTATTTTCTCCTTTTGTAAATGGTGTGTCTGATTTCCTAACTTACTTGCTGAACAATTACTCACTGGGTTGTGGGTTTTTTTTCAATTTTTAATATTTTTAACAGTTCTAACTCTGGCAGAGTAGTGACTGTGTTAAAACATGACACACTGTAGCTGAAAAGTGTTTAGGAAAAACTGAAGTCACCATGGCACACAACGTACTACAATTGCATTGCAGGAGGGACAGCTTTGTCCTGAATGTCCATCCTCCACTGCCAAAAGAACTCCAGTTCACTCTGTCTCCAGGACATTAGAATATTTCCTGCAACTACTATATTTGCTTTATGTTAATAAAGGCTGTTGCCAGGGAAACCACCCCTTTTCCCACTAGTCAGGCTATGTTTAAAAGGCAGCAAATTGCAGAGATTATAGTATCATGGTTAAAAACTTGTCCTTGTGGATAGGAGATGCTTTTCTTCTCCAGGTCAGTGACCTACCTCATTTGATGCTGAGGTGATTGACACACCTAGGCTTAGAATCATAGAATCACAGAATATGCTGAGTTGCAAGGGACCCATCAGGATCACAGAGTCCAACTCCTGTCCCTGTGTAGGGCACCCCAAGAATCACACCATGGGCCTGAGAGCATCATCCAAACACTTCTTGAACTCAGGCAGGATTGGTGCTGTGACCACTTCCCTGGGGAGCTTGTTCCAGTGCTCAACCACCCTCTGGGTGAAAAACCTTTTCCTGATACCCAACCTAAACCTCCCCTGATTCAGCTTCCTGCCATTTCCCTGAGTCCTGTCATTGGTCACAGGAGTGAAGAGATAAGGACCTGCCCTATCTCTTCCCCTCCTGAGGAAGCCACAGACTGCAATGAGGTCACCCCTCAGAACAAAAGAACAAGACAGTTTCTTTACAGCTGAGGTGGCCAGCCTCTCTGTTCTTTGCATTTTCCTTCTGACTAGTTAATAGAATTCACTGCTTAACTATTATTTAACAAGTTTTCCTAACTCTGTAGTCCCAAAGGGGACCCTGAGGGACTAATTCAAGGCTGTGAATTCACTAAGAAGCTGGGCAGCCAATGTGATGATCAGCAGAGAGCAAACTGAATACTTGTAACAATCAAGCTCCAATTTGAGCTCACAATGTTCATTTTCTAAAAAGAAAATTCAGATAACAAAGGCAATTCCATTTGCCACTCATTAGAACCAGAATTACCTTCCAGAAGGAATTTGCCCTGTTCCTTAGGAATACAGTAATCTCTTCTTTCATTCCCTTCTCTTTGTAGACACATAAGTTGTCAGTAACAAGGGTTTAGTTTAGACATAAAATGTTAAGATTCTGCATCTGAGTCTCTATTTTCTATAGTTATTGTACATTTGTTTCACATTCAATATTTGTGAATATTCATAAATAAGAATACTCACTTCACTGCTTATATATTCAGACAGAATCATTTCTAGGCAAAGATTAATCCTTATTGTCTTGAGCCCTTATATTAGGCAAAAATTAATTAAATTAATTTAACTAAATATTCTGGAAAGAAAATACTACATAATTGGATTAATTCTGAGTTTTAGAAAATTCTGGTAAATCCATAGACTATTCTCCTTCTTTTTCAAAGATCTGTAGGTTTACTTCACATTCAAGATGAAGTGAAGGGAATTAAAGATTTCAGTTCTCTTGGTTTACACACAGCAACTATACATCTTTGGAGCATGGAAGGATAATTTGCTAAGAATTTGGTGAGTCTTTCTTGAATTCTGAATAGATCTGGTGGGTTCAAAGATATATTCTACTAAAAGTTATGAATTTAAAACATGGAAAATGGGCTGATGCTGACAGCCATGGTTGCTAACATTAAGTATGGCAATTAAAAAGACCTGGAACTTTATTTTCCTAGAAAAAATAGTCTGCACAATGCTACTACAGATACTGTATCAGAAGTGTAGAGCCTGGATTTGAATCAGAAGTCACTGAAAATATCATTTTCAGTGTAAAACAGGGAAGATGAGTTAACAGCAGGGAATACCGTATGTGAAACCTTGTGCCATTACCAACTATCATCCAGTTGTCTCAGAGGGCCATGTTGTAGCAGAGCTGCAGTATTAACATGAGCTGCTGTGCCAATGCCCAAATATAACTGTGTTCACACCAAGAGGGGAACTTAGTCAACTTGTTCTTAATGCAGCCAGTAAACCCCTCTCTTTGCAGAATGAGGCAATCTTTAGTCAGCAGTTGGATCATTAAAAGCAAATCCTTTATATGTCACCACAGCAGGTCTACCAAGAACACAGAAGCAGACTAAACATTCAAATATCTAATGGACTTCTCTGGGTGTCCAAGCTCCAAGGGACTTATATGAATGATACCACTTGGGTAAAGTATTCTACAAGTATCATTATGACTGTCGATATTATTAAGATTTATACTGCTTTTTATGTACAAAATCCTGGCTGAAGTCTAAGCAGCACTTCAGGAGTGTTTAGGTCAAGGCAAAGCCTGTAGCCAGGACTACAGGAGAGTGGCTAAAGCTACATCCATCTGCCCTGATGACAAGGTGGGAATAGCTGTGTAAAATGCTCTGCAACTTCGTTTATGTGCTGCCTTATGAATGCAGTGACTGCTAATAAAATGATATTTCGATTAACATTGTACATCAGATAAAATGCTTTTCTTTAAAACTTAAAAATCCAAAATAATGTGTGATTATAAAAATGGCATTTTGTATTTCAGATGTGGTTTTGGAACATTTATACATAGAATCATAGAATAGTTTGAGTTGGAAGGGACATTAAAGGTCATTTAGTTTCAAACTCCCTGCATGGGCTGGGACACCTCTGACTACAGCAAGTTGCTCCAAGCCCCATCCAACCTGCCCTTGAACACTTCCAGGGATGGGGTGTCCACAACTTCCCTGGGCAACCTCTGCCAGTGTCTCACCACCCTCACAATAAGGAATTTCCTCCTAATGTCTAACCTAAATCTCCCCTCTCTCAGTTTTGATCCATTACCCCTTGTCCTCTCACTGTAAAAAGCCCCTCCCCAGCTTTCCTGTAGCCCCTTCAGGCACTGGAAGGTGCTCTAAGGTCCCTCGGAGCCTCCTCTTTTCCAGGCTGAACAGCCCCACCTCTCTCAGACTGTCCTCATAGGAGAGGTGCTCCAGCCCTTGAACCATCTTCGTGGCCCTTCTCTGGACTTCCTCCATGGTTCCAGTATTCACATGTATTTACATGTATCAAAGATCAGCTCATTCAAATGCAATGTCCCTTATGACACATTAATGTATTTTCTCTTGTGCTCTAATAACATTGTTAGGTTAACACAGCAGCCTGTGTACTGTGGAAATTAGAACACTTTTGCAGTATGTTAGAAACTTAAGTGGCTTCCTGCTGTTTACAGAGGCAAAATCCCTGTGCTCAGAATTCAGATTTTTCCATAAGGTATCTCCAGGTTATTTATTTGTTCTCTACAGTTCATTTCCTTCATTTATTCATGCAGTAGGAGATTTGCCTTGCAATTCCTACCAGTAGAAACAGAAAATAAGATTAAATAAATATTTACATTGAATATTTTTGGGGATTTTATCTTTGCTTTTTGGTGCCCATTAAATGTTTATACCCTCAGCTTTATACCAAATGGCAGATTTCCAGTTTCCCAAGAAGTATCTTCATGTTACTTATCATTTACTTGGCAGCTCATCTATATTACATAGGTCATACCAAGTAATTTTTTAATATATCCCTGTAAGTACATTTATTTCTTACTGCTTTTTTATGAGGCTCTGACAGTTCTGATCAATGAATTCTAGTTGACATGTAATGCAATTATGTTCACTTAAAGTCTGTCAGAAAAAGAATCAAATGTTAATCAGTATCAGATACCATATCCTTGCCATATGAAAAGCAAAAAAAAGAATAGCTTCTCAAACCAAAATTTAGTTAAAATTTTAGGCAAAGCAATGGCCTCTGCATCCTCCTATTGTTCTTTAGTGACAGAGTACATCCAGTTTTTTGGATACAGAAAGGAAATAATCAGCACAATTTAGGCTGGGCATGTTCCCCAGGAGAATATTCCTTCATTATCTCTCTCCATTGCATGGGATCCTGAAAACAGTGAGAAAAATCTCCTCTTCTGGCCTCACTGAAGTTGACCCTCTATTTCAACACGTTTTCACAGCAACATGAGCTCTCTTAAGGCTGCTGGAGCATCAGTGGTGCAACCTGGTTAAATCCAGAGAGTGAAAACAGCTGCATGCTCTCACCAGCTGTGACTATGATTCATTTTTATTTTGACAATCTTCCCATCAAATGGGATTACAGCTCTGTATGGTTCATTTGTGTCTTAGTGGTTACCTTGAATGGTTAAAATAGGGGTGAAATTGGCTGTCATCTCTAGAAACTGCCAGTTGATGTATTTCAGCCTTTTAAGCAGGACTCACCATTGCTTATGGTTTTATTGACAACAAAACCCCAGTGTAAAATTTGGCTTCAGTTGAAAAACACTGAATCTGTAGAGTCAGGATTGATACATGACTGCAGGAATTAGAGCTAGAGAAGGGAGTTTCAACCTTTTAAGGTATGTAGCTTAGCTGCAATGGAGGATCTCAAAATACACTGGGAAACAGCCTCAAAATATGTCTGAGAAATACATATATATATATATATATATACACACACACACTTTTGGAAGCAGTATTACTGACAATGGATTTTTATTTCCTAAAATGGGGAAGACTATGTAGGTATTCCTCATTCATTCATTTACTGAATAAGTGTGTTAATGGGTTCATACTCAGCACTTTTTGAACAATTTCTTATTATGAGTTTGGAAGTGATCCAGTGCTTTTGACAGATAATTGTGTTTTAAAGTTTAAATACTTTTATGATGAATTTTTGAGGCAGGTGGTAGTTTGATTAAATTTTTAAGAGCCCTGCTTATGCAAAGAATGTGAAAAGTATTGCACACATTTGTAAGCTATTTCTCAATAAAACTTAAACACTATTTTCTTTGTGAAAAAATATACTGGGATTTGAAGAGTAACTTCCTTTTTCTTTTTTGCTGTTTGGATGTCTTTAGGTGACCTAAAACTATGACTAATATCTGAAATTAATTTTTGTCTGAGTGCAGGGTTTTGGAAAGCTTGGAGAAGTTTTTTTCTTTGGTTAGTGTTGTGGGATTTTTTTTTGTGTTGTTCTGGGTTTTTTTTTTTGTCGGTGGTGTTGTTGTTGCTGTGTATTTTTAGTAACAGGCATGATTTAATTATCCAGATTCTCTAAATCTAAAGTGAGCTTAATGTTATTCAGACAGTATAGCATAGCAAGAATCTCATATACTCAAATATCAGCAACCTGATTAAACTGAAAATTATCATACATTTAAATATCCCAGTGGAAAAATGTAATGAAAGAAATGCACCCCAAGGAGCTGTTTCATATGGAGTACTGAGCAGTCAACGTCACCAAGCCCAAAAAACACCCAGGCACTATGTAAAGTTTGTTGATCTGTTGACAGGCTGTGATTAACACATGAACCAGACATTATACTCCTAAGTTTTTCACTCTCTTCTTATGAGATATGTCTTGCCATAAACCATCTAGAGACAGTATTCACATGCAGTGATCAAGAATCAGAGATGAGAGCCCAATAGTGGGATTTAGATGTTTATCTGAGTGACTTAAGAGTTCAGTGACCAGTCAGACCTCATATTTTGTATATACCTTACAGTAAAGGCAAAAAACCCCCATCTTATCATCAGCACAGAATGGTTAGAATTGGAAGAGACCTTAAAGATTTTCTAGTTCCAACTCCCTTGCATGCGCAGGGACACCTTCCACTAGACCAGGTTGCTCAGGGCCCCAACTAACCTGGCCTTGAACACTTCCAGGGATGGGGCAGCCACGACTTCCCTGGGCAACCTGTGCCAGCATCTCACCACCCTCACACTAAAGAATTTCCTCCTAATGTCTAATGTAAGTCTCCCCTCTTCCAGTTTTGATCCATTACCCCTTGTCCTCTCACTACAAGTCCTTGTCAAAAGTCCTTCCCCAGCTTTTCTGTAGCCTCTCCAGGCACTGGAAGGCTGCTATGGGGTCCCCCCAGAGCCTTCTCTTCTCCAGGCTGAACAGCCCTGACTCTCTCAGCCTGTCTTCATAGGTGAGGTGCTCCAGCCTTCGGATCATCTTCGTGGCCTCCTCTGGACTTTCTCCATGAGCTCCATGTCCTTCTTACATGGGGACTCCAGAATTGGACACAATACTCCAGGTGGGGTCTCATGAGAGCTGAGTAAATGGGGGAAAAATCACCTCCCTTTAACTGCTGGCGATGCTTCTTTTGGTTTAGCCCTGGACACAGTTGTTTTCTGGTCTACAAGCTCACATTGCCAACTCCTGTTGCCATCTGGAGCTAATAACTCTAGAGGCTACCCCTGCAGTGACTGTCTTTTAACAGTGTGAGAACCCAAGTTTCTTCACACAGTGAAGGGAGAGTCAATGAGTCACAGAGTGGTCGGAGTTGGAAGGGACCTCTGAAGATCATTTAGTCCAACCCTCCTGCTGTAGGAGGATCACCTACAATAGATCACACAGGAACACCTCCACATGGGCTTTGAATACCTCCAGAGAAGGAAACTCCACAACATCTCTGGGCAGCCTGTTTGAGTGTTCTGTTACTTTGACAGTAAAGAAGTTTTTCCTTATGTTTAACTTGAACCTCCTATGCTCCAGCTTCTGCCCTTTGCTCCTTGTCTTGTCACTGGACACTGTGGAAAAGAGACTGGACTCATCCTCCTGACACCCCCCCTTGGATGTGTACAAGCATTTATGAGATCCCTCCCTCAGCTTCCTCCTTATCCAGACTAAACAGAACCAGCTGTCTCAGCCTTTCCTCATGTAGCAGATGCTCCATTCCCCTAATCATCTTTGAGGCCCTTTGCTGGACCCTTTCAAGTAGTTCCTTAAAGAGACTCCCAGAGAGGGATTACGTGTCTGTGAGATCAAAAGTTGTCTTGATGTAGACATTTCCTTGAATCAACCAGATTGTTCTAAAGCCAGAAAAATCCCTATAGAGTGGTTAGGGTAATGATCACACTACACAATCATGTTGCCAGCTCCTCAGTGATGCCCTCCTGTCACTAGGGTACCAACTATGGGGCAAAATGCTGACCCCTTTCCTAAACACACCCATCTCTAGACTATGAATCTCCTTATGCTTCTTACATGTGTAATGGAGGAAATACACAAGTCATGAAGCCAGCCAGATGTTAATTGAACTGCCTCACACAGCAAACTCATTTGTTCTTTAAAGGTTGCTAAGAGACTGGTTTCATAGCCACACACTTGGAGTACTCATCTCAGACTTAAATGAATGAAATTCAGGTTCTAGTGCAGTCTGAGCTGAAACTGTAGATGATAAATTGTTCTGACTCAGAACTCCACAAAGTGAGTCTCTCAACCTGAATCTCCAACACCCCTGGCAAGTGCACTGACATGATGCACAGTGCTGAATGAATTAACTACTGTAAGATTTACATTGCCAGTCTATATTGGTTCTGCATTTTTTGCTGTTCACCTAGACATACCCACTCTGAGCACATGATTCAAGCTGCTGGATCCATTAAACTGATCCAAGAAACAGCTACAGTGAGTTGTATATCCTTATTTGTGTATAGGATGAGTTACATACCCCCTGGCAAATATCATGCATCAAGGTGACAGATAACTCAGTAATATACGTTACTAGGAAGGCAATTCAGTGCCAAGAGAAGAGCTGGAGGAAAAGGCCAGGTAATTTGTCACTGGGGATACAAGAACAGAAAGAACATAAAAATAAAACAGAAACTACAAACCCAACTGCTCTGACAATGGCTACATTCCTATTCTAAGACAACAGGCAAAGCAATGAAATAAAATTGCCAAAGATCAGGGAAATCCAAAAAGGGGGGGAAAAAAGATGACTAGAACAGTACAGCATCAACCACATTAGAAACCAGAATAAACAGCAAGTGTTAAACAGGAGGTGAAAGTATGGCTGCAAAGACACACAAGCAGTTCCCATGGGTGACAAAATATCCCAGATAACTATGCTAAAAAACCCCCTTAAGACAAAAGACCTAAGGGCTCAGTTCTGGAGCCAGTTTTGTCCAATATCTTTATCAACGATCGGGGTGAGGGGCTTGAGTGCACCCTCAGTAAGTTTGCAGACAACACCAGAGTGGTTGGGAGTGTTGATCTGCTCGAGGGTAAGAAGGCATTGCAGAGGGACCTGGACAGGCTGGATCTATGGGCCAAGGCCAGTTGTATGAGGTTCAATAAGTCCAAGTGCCGAGACCTGCATTTTGGTCACAAACACCCCTCATGTCAAATATAAATCTACCTCTTTTAACTTAAAATTTTTGCCACTTGTCCTATCACTACAGGCCTGGTAAAAAGTCTCTCTCCACCTTTCTTATAAATCTCCTTTCAGTATCGAAAGGCTGTAATAAGGTCTCCCTGCAACCTTCTTTTCTCCAAACTGAACAGGCACAACTCTTTCAAGCTGATTTCACGGGAGAGGTGTTCCAGCCCCCTTGCTTTGGACCTCTCCAACAGGTCCATGTCTTTCTTCTACTGGGGGCCCCAGAGTTGGATGTGGTACTCCAGGGATGGTTTCACAAGAGCAGAGTAAATGAGAAGATAACACCTTCTTCACCCTGCTGGCCATGGTTCTTTTGATGTGGTCCAGGATATGGTTGGCTTTCTGGGCTGCAAGTGGTCATTGTCAATTTTTCATCTACCATCACCCCAAAGTCTTTCTCTGCAAGGCTGCTCTCAATCCCTTCATCCCCCAGCCTCTATTGATACTGGGGATTGCCCCGACCCAGGAGCTGAAATTTGCACTTGGCCTTCTTGAACTTCATGAGCCCACTTCTCCGGCCTGTCCCTCTGGATGACATCCCTTTCCTCGAGCATATTTACTGCACCACTCAGCTTGGTGTTGTTTGCAAACTTGCTGAGGGTGCACTCAATGCCACTGTCGATGTCATTAAGTTATTAAATAAAACTGATCCCAGTACAGACCCTTGAGGGACACCACTTTTTATTGGTTTCCACTTGGACTCTGTTGAATGAAGATGACTTGCTGCATTCTTGTAATAGTCAGCTTATGATTTTTTTTTTTAGTCAGATAACAGATGTGTAAATATTTTATTTACTGGATGATACTCAAAGCCTGTTTTCCAAAGGGAATTGTTCATTTCTAGAGCTATATGAAAGACTAGCATTAGAATATTATTTTCTTGAGAAATGCTATACAAAAGAAGCTTTTTTGTTCGCAGAATTTTTTATTGATGGGATTGAATCAATTTCAACAGGGTGTTTTTTTTTCAGTTCACTGACAAAATCACAAACAGCATAGAAAAGACAGGTTTATTGGTTTTCGAGATCAGTTAACTCGATTTGTCAGTTTAGAGATCCCTCATACTTAGTAAGACTGTCAAAAGAAAGAGTGGAGGAAAAAGTTTGGAACTGAACTCCCAGACTTCTTTGTGGTCCTAAAACCTCTTCCAGAGAATGCTTTCCAAAGGCTTATGAAGCAAGTTGCATTTCAACAGGCAAGATGACAGTCCATGAGACTTGCTGTACAACTCTAGTGATTAGGAAGAATTTGAACTACTCCTTCTGCCTGAATTAAGTAAATATAGCATTTCTTACTATCAGACCCCCAACCCTCCCACATTGCAGCTGTTGACCATATGTAGCTATAACAGTCTGCAGCTGTGGGCCTACAGAAGAAAGAGGGTTATACAAGTCAACATGGTTGAGGGAGGTGATTCTGCCCCTCTACTCCACTCTCATGAGACCCCACCTGGAGTACTGTGTCCAGTTCTGGAGCCCTCAACACAGGAAGGACATAGAGCTCATGGAGTGAGTCCAGAGGAAGGCCACAAAGATGATCAGGGGGCTGGAGCAGCTTTGCTATGAAGACAGGCTGAGAGAGTTAGGGCTGTTCAGCCTGGAGAAAAGAAGGTTCCAAGGAGACCTTATAGCAGCCTTCCAGTACCTGAAGTGGCTACAGGAAAGCTGGAAAGGGACTTTTTAACCAGGTGTGTAGTGACAGGGTGAGGGGTAATGTTTTTAAGGTAGAAGAGGGGAGATTTAGGTTAGACATTAGGAAGAAATTCTTTAGTGTGAGGGTGGTGAGACACTGGAACAGGTTGCCCAGGGAAGCTATGGAAGCCCCATCCCTGGAAGTGTTCAAGGCCAGGTTGGATGGGGCTCTGAGCAACCTGGTCTGGTGGGAGGTCTCCCTGCCCATGCAGGGGGGTTAGAACTGGATGATCTCTAAGTTTCCTTCCAACCCAAACCATTCTATGATTCTATGATACAAATTGTAACCTAAACTGTTTTGGTGCACAGGCTGGAACAGATGAGCCAGCACCTCTGCAAATAGAATGTTGTCTCTGAGGCACAGCTGGCTCTCTGGTCTTGCCCAGCTTCACTGAAAGTGTGCAAACTGTCACTCTCCTAAGACCAAACTCATTACCCAATGGGAACCAATGTTATCAGGAGCAACAACAAATATCTCAATGGCACAAAGTGCATTATTGTCAAGTCTGAAGTCTTTTCAATCGATACACAGGCAATAAAACTAGTAAATCTTTGGTCTAATAGAGTGTCTGTGTTAAAAATCACATAGACACCTCTAAAAGGTTATTCCTCCCTTCCTAAAACTTTTTATGTTAGGTGACTTACCTTTCAGG
Organism: Hemiprocne comata; assembly: GCA_020745705.1. Classification (NCBI taxonomy): domain Eukaryota; kingdom Metazoa; phylum Chordata; class Aves; order Apodiformes; family Apodidae; genus Hemiprocne; species Hemiprocne comata. Next base: position 5,443,881 of record CM036589.1, on the reverse strand, counting down.
GGTACCTACACTTGAGATGAGAAATGATACTTAATGCTGTCAGAGAGTAAAGCTTTTTGCACTTAACCTTTTTGTTAAAAACAACTGAAACAAATGTATGTTTAAAACTGTTTCAGTAAAGAAAACCCATCCAACAGAACAAGAAGCAGACACATGGCATGGGAAAAATGAGAACAAAAGCTTCTCCGATCCTGATGATTACAGATTGATGTTAGAAATAATAAAAAGACAGGCTTGTAATGTGAGATGCCAGAGAAACTAAATAATAGGCAGGGGCATCATCCTGGAATTCCGTGTTTGCAGTTTGATCAGCAGATGGTGGTGATATAATTGTCAACGACATAGGAAAGAGACCTAAACTTCACCAACTATGAATTTACAAACTGCAGACGTCAGTACATGTTCAGGTGGTTTTTTTTCATCCACCCAAGAGTGGAGTTGTAATGTTTCTGAAATATGTATTACAAGATTTTAGTGGAAGTCTGCTGAATATTTCATTTTCAATCAACTGAACTAGTAAAGCTACAAAAGAATGCCTTTAAGCTGGAAAATGTAGTTTTACAAGCAGAACAGCCCATTTTGGGGAATGACCAATGCTATTCTTCCATTTTGTGTTTCCAAGAGGACACTTTTAGCAGCTGGCTTTGCAGTTTTTATTTTTTAGAGTTCTATAAGACTCTGCTTGCTGAACAATGCTGCCAGTTACAGGTCACATAATCTGAAGAGCATATATTTTATCGCTGAGTGGCAGAATAAGTTTTCTTTAAAAAAATGCTGGCTGCAGACATCTTCACTGTTTCTTTGAAAGCAACTGTAGAAGGTCAGGAATAGAATGAACTAATTTCAAAGCTGTCTAGGACCAAACAAAGGTGGCTAACTGTCATAACTGGGAAGGGCTGTTATCATGGCATTCAGGCTTGGATATAATCCAAATACACTTTCAGATATCTAAGTTGAAGCCACTGCTAAGTGATGAGGACTTAACAGCCTTTCTCTAGAGATACCTCTTGCCACTGGCCACAGAGGGGAATCTAGGTGCTTGGCTTTGAATAAAAAGTTCTGGAAACTTCTAGAAAAATGAAACTAGCTGAGATGAATCCCACCCTTGGTACAGAAATCTTCAAAAACATAACCACTTTGGACTGGATTCAAAAGTACATTGTTGTGACCGATGTGACACCTGACTCTTTAGTCCTTTTTTTCTGGGTGGAGAACTGGTGACACTTAGTGCAAGTACAGATGTTGGCAAAATATCATGCTCAGGAAGGGGTAGAAACTTACAAGAAATCAGATGCATATATCACAAAGAATAGTGAGATTTTAGGTCTTTTTTGTCTCATTCAGGCATGATGTTGAGGTTGCCAACTTTTTACAGCAAGCAACTCAGAGATTCTCAGCCACAGTCTCTTGATGTCCATTGACTCCTAGCTCTTTCAGAGTAAGGTCTTGGCAGATGGGAACTCTGGAGCTGTAAGAGCCACATCCTAAGGTAGACTTTAAAACCCATCCTCATTGAAATTCAATTGACCTTGTTGCCCAAATATCTTTGTGCCCCATCCCTGGCAGTATTCAAGGCCAGGTTGGATGGGGTTCTAAGCAATCTGATCTAGTGGGAGGTGTCCCTGCCCATACAGGGGGGTTGGAATGAGATGGTCTTTAAGCTCCCTTCCAACCCAAACCTTTCCATGATTCTATAAGATAGATTCTACATTAGTTTAATGTTTTTAGTGAGTACATTACCTCAGTGTAGGGACTATCTTGCTTTGCCTGCTCTTATTCCTTTAAAGGTCAAAAAAAGGCAAAAATAATTCCCTATTTTCATTAGTAGAAATTTAATATTCAGTAGGCTGGAATAAAACCCACTGTAATTCTATTTAATCTTAGGCTATTCTTTGGCAGAGAAAGGAGTTTTAACTAACACCTGTGAATGAAGGGAAATTACATCTGCTTTCAGACGACTGCACAAAAGAAACCATGCAAGCCACATCATGAGATGATGTTAAAAAATTATGCATTACAGCAGGAATACCAGAGTGTATACTGAAAAGAAAGAGTGAAAGAGAGATTTTACGTTGTATGGGCTCTGTAATGGGAAACACAGTACAGAGACAAGAAAATTGTCAGCTTCCCATTCATTGGTATTGTCATTTCCGCTCATTGCAAAAAGACAACAGATACTGTAAAGTAAGTTTACAGTAATATAAAGATTATGTAGATGAACAGAGGCCACAATAAGTGGGGCTGATGCATCCATTTGTACTCAAGGAAGGAGAGTCTGTGAGTTCAGCATGAGCTCAGTTTCCTCAGATAAAGAACAAGCCCTTGATTTCTACACTATTCATAAGCTATCTCAGCAGTCAGAAAAGTTTATCCTAATAATGTGCAACTCTTGCCACACCACTGCTCAAGAGAGAAGGAGGTGCTGTAGCACGGGATCCATGTTAGTATAGTTTTGAAGAAAGGAATGAGCAAATCTTGCACAGTTTCCTCCTGCAGGCATACGCTTGGAGGAGGATTTCCCTCAACAGGAACCTCTTGTCAATAGTGTTTATACTGATTCTTCTTCACATTATAATCTTACCTAAGGGCTCCACCTGAGATGGGGACCCCTGTTTACAAACTGTACAAGTAGAAGAGATGAACAAAGGCCTCCTGCTGATAGAGACAGCAGAAGAGGATCACAACTCCTGCATGGCATGAAAGACACATTGGCCTGGGGTCACGATAATGTCAGAGTTAGCTGTCACCTTGTATACCTCTTGAAAATCTGACCTTGCAAAGGAAAAAAATCACTTCCCCAAATATCTTATAACTGAGATTTTACAAAAGCAGTAGTACCAGGACATTGACTTTACAGATAGAAAACTGGAACAGAGGAAGATTTATTAGTTTGCCTAAGGCTGCAGAATAAGCACATGGTAAAGGAACAGAATTCTTGGGTAGAATTTAAAGCAGTAAATAAAATAGGACTAAGCCCATTCCCTGGCCCTGTGGTAAGAAGCACAGCAAAGGTTAATGGTGGCAGACCTCTTTTCTCCAATAGGGCAGCTTCAGCTGGAGCTGGACATGCACGTTCAAAGGACAAGGTTCAACGGGCAAGCTGCAATAAAGTAAATTCTTATTAGATATTATAATTAAAAATATTGCCATAGGGAGCAAAGATATAGAGAAGTGGCAGAATTCCCATCTATGGAGATTTGCTAAACCAGACTAGACATGTCTGTCTTCTCCTTGGGACTTGATGTGTATCTCAATCTTTGTATGTATTCAATGTTTCACACTAATATTTGGCTTGCTGCTTTAATTTATCTCAAATTACCCTTTTAATTCTGCTATGTGAAGTGGAAGCAGCAACACACAGAGCTTTGCTCCTGTCATTCCTTGATTACAGCAGAGACAGCCAACTGACAACTCAAAGAAATGTCCATCCCACAGGACAATTTTGCCTTGTCCCTTGAAATGCAAAGCAGTCAGAAGATGAACCCAACTCATGGTATAGTTTATGTGTGTCATAAAGTTGAGGATGAGATAGATCAGGTAGGGAAGCCAGGTGAGCTGTGCATCCCATAATGCAATTTTGTGGTCCTGCCCTCAAGCATGTGATTAGGAAAAAGAAACCCTTCAAATCCTAAACCTGTCCTCTCCATTTTTTATCCAGTAGCATGTTATACTGCTTGACTAGGAACATTTAATTGGAATCTCAACTCTTGTTTAGTCAACTTCCTTGTCTAGGGAATGTAGCAAAACATGGAAGGGGTGCTGGCACATTACAAACCCCACAGGAGTGCCATAAAGTCTTAGCTGACAAAACATGAAGCTAATGAATTGATTAATGCTGTTAGCAGAGTGGGCTTACCCTTAGAAAATTCAACAGATCAGGGCACTAATTTTATGTCTTCTCTGCTAAATGAGGTGTGCTGCAAGCTTTTAAAAATTCCCCCTTCACACAGAGTTCTGTATCAGGCAGAAACAGATGGGCTTGTAGAATACTTTAATCAAACACTTAAGCAGATGCTAAGAAAATTCATTAGCAGTGAACCAAAACATTGGGATAAATTGTTACCTTTTGTTTAGTTTGTCTATGGGGAGGTCTCTTAATCATCAATTGGATGTTCCCCATACCTTTCCAAAAATGCTCTGGAGGCAGACACTGTGAAGTTGGGGAGTTTGCAAATTATCCAACATTGGCAGCATCACATTTTTACCCAGATAACATCCTTTATAATTATGTTGTTCAGATATGTAAACCAAGTCCCTGATGCTGCAGATAGAGCTGCACAACTGGAAGGATATAATATGTACCTGACTGACAGCAATAGTCAGAATTCAAAACAGACAATCTTCATGAAATATTGAGGTTGGAGACTGATGAAGCTGAACAAAATCAGTGTCATTTAGAAAAAAAGGTACTTATTAGTCTCTTTCATGCTCCTCTCAATGGATTACCCTTTCCCTGAGATAATTTAGAGTAGTGTTAGGACAGGGGATAGACAGACTGCACAGACAGCAGTACCATGGGAGTTCACTTCCCAGATGTGAAAACTTCCCAGCAGATGTGGGCTAGGTTGGTCATGGCTAAATCAACAGACAAAACATTTTAATATACAAGTTTGCTGGCTTAGGGTTAGACACGTGAACCTGAATTGATCTCATAGTGACACACTCTGACTGCCTAGGGTCCCAGAAAAGTGAAGTCTCATGACACAATATTTTGGTGGCTCAGGTTCTTCCTTACACTGCTGGGTATCTAGAATGTCAGTCCATTGAGTTATAATATTAAGTAGAGAAGTAGTGCTACTGCGTTATGATGGCCAACAAAAGACATGTGAAATATAATTAAATCTTTCTAATTCAGCTATTTAATTTCAGTAATACACTGTATCTGACTGCCCAGGAGGATACCCAGTCACTGTGAGAAAGTTTAGCTGATTAACATTTCTGCAGAAACACCAATGAAACAATGACAAGCAAGACCATCTATATATTATTTTTTCTATATATATATACACACACACACACACACATATGGTCTTTAGGAGCCTCAGTTCTCTTGAAAATTATGGGAATTTTAAAAAGTGTAAAATTTGGCTCTGTGAATGCTCCAAGTATATATTAGATTAATGTAATGTGTAATCCAACTTATTCTATGCATACAAAAAATTGTTGGTAAAGCTGTTCAAAATGTTGGTCAAAATCAAAACATCATAAGGAGAAAGAAAAGTTGTTCTGTAATGCTCTAAGACAAACCTTTCCATTTCCTCTCCCTGCCCAAAGAGAAAACCTGAAAAATTTTTATTCTTTATGGATCTCGCATTTCTTAGAATTTATATCTAGCTAAGTTTGGTACCAAAATATCAAATAGAAATAAGAATCAAAAAGTTCTTTTCTGATCCATTGTAGTAAAATGTTGCAAGAGGATATGGAAGAATTAATTCTTTTCATTTTGGAAAGCAAATGGAGGAAATGAAAGAGAAGAGACTGGCCATTCAGCAAATATTTGTGAATGATTCATGAATACTTCAGGTTACTATGAAATTGAATTTTTTGGCACGCAGCTAAACATAAATGGAAATAAAAACAAAACAAATGTCATGCAAGGAGAGGGTCATCAGGCTAAAAAATCTGAAGCCAAGTTTTTAAAGGAAATCTGGCACCTTTCAAAGCACACTGGTATGAAGGAGTGAAAAAAGGGATAATTAAATTCTAGAAACCTTTTGGAAAATTCTTCTTTCAGATCTTTCAGATTCAAATAATTTCATAACCTCCTATTTGTACAATTTTGTGAAAGAAGTATGCACTATAGAGAATATCTAGTTTCTCTCTTCCCTTTTTCCCTTCTTAATGTTTCCTTTCCTCATTCTTCTAAGATGCAAAACTTCTGAGAACTCTGAATTGAAATATTTGAACTCATGTCACAAGATCACAGGAGTTGCTTCTTTTTTCATTCTATCCTTTCTTCTAATATTTAATGTTATCAGGTTGAATTTATTTTAAATATCTATGAAAAGCAAATGGGGGAAAAATAGGTAAAAATTTTGGAAGTTGTACGTGACAGGATTGTGGCTACATCAACAAGCTGCAAAAGAACATGTCTGTTCATCTGTGATAAATATTATCTTTGCTTCTTACTAAGGAATGAAATCCCTCTCGGAGGACTTTTGAGCAGCTCTACTTCCCTCTGTGAAGAGCTTAGTGCAGCTCCTAGCCATGCAGCCCACAGTGAACTCTTTGCAACTGTTGATTTAAGCTGGGTAATCTGTTTTGAGCAGCAGCTCCACAGCCTAATGCCCTACTTGAAGCAAGGAAAAGTCAGCACAACCATACCTCTCCATTTCTCTGGCAATGAGAAAATGGGTCTTGAACCCTACTATGCAATGCCTTGGGGTGATGTCTTATGCAATGTCTATGGGAACTGCCTGGGAAAATGGCTGTCTTCAATCTGTCCCAGCTTGTAACTGCATGATTTGAACAAATTTACAGGCAAGACAAGCAAAAATGATTTTAAATCAGATAAATATAGTCCATTAAATTATGTGGAAATTGCGTGTCAAGATAGGTCCTTTTATGTTCTTGTTAGAAGCTATTCAGTGGTACAATGTTGGTGCAAGAAAATTTAATTATGAAGGTGTCTCAGGAAGTATCTGCTGTCACAAAAACAGTAATATTCTGCTAATCAGATCTACAGTGCAGAGCTGGAAGCAATTCTTTGCCTACATCAGCTGAACTAAATGTTAACCGCAGCCAACAGTGACCTCACTGTCTTTCTGCCATCAGAATGATTTGTTTGCTTAGTCCTGGGTGTTATAGCCTTTTCTTTTCTCCATTTTCTGCAGAAATATCCTTGCATGAATGTTCACATGTGAGGAACTCTGTCTACCAGCAATGAACTGGCAAAGAACTAAAAGTACAGGAGAAATTTATTACATTGCTCAGTCCAACACAAGGAATGAGAAACAAGCCCCTGCACGCAACCCAGCTCGACAGCTTCACAAAATCTCCATCACCCAGGGCTAACCCAGCTATATCCACATGGCACAAATTAGGGCACAGGATTGTAGGTAGGTGTAGACTCATCCATCCATCCCTGTCTCACTGCATTCTTATGGCACGATTGGATCATGGGGAAAGCAAAGGCAGATCTTCATACATCTACATCTTGACCTGGATAGGCTGGATTGATGGGCCGAGGCCAATTGTATGAGGTTCAACAAGGCCAAGTGCCAGGTCCTGCCCTTTGGTCACAATAACCCCATGCAAAGCTACAGGCTTGGGGATGAGTGGTTGGAAAGCTGCATGGTGGAGAAGGACCTGGGGGTGCTGGTTGACAGCCGACTTAACATGAGCCAACAGTGTGCCCAGGTGGCCAAGAAGGCCAACAGCATCCTGGCCTGCATCAGGAATAGTGTGGCCAGTAGGAGCAGAGAGGTGATTGTGCCTCTGTACTCGGCATTGGTGGGGCCACACCTTGAATACTGTGTGCAGTTCTGGGCCCCTCACTACAAGAAGGATGTCAAGTTGCTGGAGCATGTTCAGAGAAGAGCTACCAGGCTGGTGAAAGGTCTGGAGGACAAATCCTAGAAGGAGAGGCTGAGGGGTGACCTCATTGCTCTCTACAACTACCTGAAAGGAGGTTGTAAGGAGGTGGGAGTTGGCCTCTTCTCTCCAGTGAATAATGACAGGAGAAGAGGAAATGGTCAGAAGTTACACTAGGGGAGGTTCAGACTAGGTATTAGAAAGAACTTCTTTACTGAAAGAGTGGTTGGACAGTGGAAGAGGCTGCCCAGGATGTCACCATCCCTGGAAGTATTTAAAAGAAATATAGATGAGGTGCTTAGAGACATGATTTGAGCACTGAACGGATAGATTTAGGTTGTGGTGGGTGGATTTAGGTTATGGTTGGACTTGATGATCTTCAAGGTCTTTTCCAACCGGGATGATTCTGTGATACATTCCTTGTAGACTGGGGTTATATTCTGTGTTAAGGAGATCAGGGAGAAATCAGAAGTGTTCCCAGATGCATTCAATCCAGCAGTTAGTTGTAGTCTTGAGCGCAGCAGATAAATAGCCAGGTATCAGTACAATCTACCTCAGCATCAGGATAGCTTCTCTGTTGCCCATCATTGCCACACAAATTATTTTCTAAATTAAGTTCCAAATACTGATCTTCAAAGACAATTTTTTCTTTCTTTGCAGGGACTTCTCTGGCCAATGTCACACAGTAGGTGAGATGATACACAATGACAAGAATCCCTGATGAGAACCTATTTAGATTGTCAAGGAAAAAGCAGTCATCAGATGTACCAAAAAAGCTGTGTTCTTAGCTAAAGAAGGCCACACATTTCTTTTTTAAATTTTCATCCTGCTTATCCTTTTATGGGTGAATGCTGTGCTCAGCAGAGCTGGGTTTATTACTCCTTCTCCATGTTTTATACTTTTTTACCTAAGAGGCTATTGCCTTCATGCTGAATTATCCAGTTGGACTTCACAGGCACCCAACTCTCACAGTGCATCACTTTCAAAATGCACAACTCAGCAAGCAAAGGACAGAACCAGAAAGAAAACCCTAAGTACTTGACTCCTTGCTTTAACTGCACATCGCAGGCTCATATTTTAAATGTCCAGAAAGGTTATTTTATTATCCTATTTAGCTTAAGTGTTGCTCCCAGATTAATATCTAATTTGAAAGCAGCTATCATTTTCCCCTTGTAAAAATTATTTTTCATAGTAACTGCCTTCAACGGTGCTAAAAATACCCTTGCAATACAGAGCAATAAATGTTTGCAGATAGGAACCCTGTTATAGTTTCTAGTGATTAAAACATGAAATAAGACTTGGTATTTGGCTGGAACTTGAAACAGACAGACCTAACAGCAAATGGTATTTATGTCCCCTTTACGTCAGGGCTTCAAAGTGTGATGGGAATACCCAATACATTTTTTAGAAAGAGACTTAGAAAAGCTCAGATATTAAGTTTGCTGTTATCCTCTTCTTTACTTTTGTTTCATTAACTATTCTGAGCAACACACTAGCAAAGAAGTGCCTGAGATAGTCAGTGGATGATTTCTTGGTTGATTTGGAGTTTGTTTTGTTGTGGGTTTGTTTGTTTGGGGTTTTTTTTGATAGACAAATACTGTCTGCATACCTCAAAGAAGAATCCAAAGGAACTGTATCAGGTTATATATATTCTCAGGAGAGCCCTGAAGGACACCCATTGATCAATGCCAGTCAATAATCAGCTATAAAATACACTGCATAAAGATGATTTTTCTCACACTAAGCCATTCTTAAACACTCACACAGAAACCTAACAAAAGGCTACCACAGATTCCTTCCACAAGTGTTCTGAGACTAAAAGTGATTTTGTTACTCATCTATGCAGCTTTTACTTTGTGCTAAGACTAGAAAACCTTACGCAGACAGATAATTAAAAGGTGATTATCCTAAAGTTTTGCTTAATGCCTTTCAGATTTGTCAGTTGACTGTGATTGTGGGAATCTGTTTTATGTTGGTATTCAGAGAAACAAACCATAACTCATTTCAAGCATAAGGGTTCAGTTGTATTGCCAGGTAGGTGTACCCGAACATGTTTGGCTATTCCAGGCTTTTGTCTGTTTTCTTCCATAGTGCTAGTGACAAGTGTATATAGGCTTTATGGAAAAACAAAATAAAAGAAAACCTTTCACAGCTGCATGGTCACCACAAGAAGCAGCTACTTGCCCTGTGAGCTACAAGCCACGAATCAAATTCACTTGAAGTTGGTGGGAGTTTTTCAGCCACTGCCAGACAGTGTTGGCATGGGCCCAAAAGCACAAAGGTGTGGTGGTTAAAAATACTTTGAACAAGTAGACCACTATGGCAAGAGCTTTTCTAGGCTCAGAACGACCAACTCAAGCTGTAATGAGGGAGCCAGTTATCTCCCCTATCCCAATACCCATGCTCAGGAGAAAGAGAGAGACCCACAACAGAAATGGGGATGTGGGAAAGCACTAGGGTCACTTTGTAGTGTCCCATGGAGTACTCCAATCAACAGTACCACTTGCTTGTGGCTCTCCCAACTATTTTTATCAGCACATAAAAATGATACTAACATTTTTATGTAATGTTAAAATATTAGTTAAGGAGTTATTGATCATTTAAATATAAATAAGTTAAAAAAAAATTACTTTAAATAGTAGGGGTATTTTTTTAATGAAGCTAACATGATTTTGAAATAATTTGCAATAATGCTGTATTTCTTAAAAATTATATTATCAAAAAATGTCAATCAAATGGCTTTTTTTTAAAAAAACAACAACTGTACACCTAAAGAAAAGCAAACAAGAATTTTCCATCTTAATGATGAAGTTATCTTTGGTCCAGTTAGATACACCAAGGAGAACATTTAGGGCACTACATTCCATTTCCTGCAAATACTGGACTCATGGAAAATTGTTAAATTATTGTTAATTTTTATTTATTGTTAATAATCCCTCACCTTTCTTTCTCACACTCTACTCTTCCCCTGAAGGTTTTCTCAGAGGTCACAAAATCACAGACAGTAACATTTCCTTTAATGGACACCCACACAGAACAAAACTGGCCCAAGTTTTGTGGGTATGGCTTATCTGTACAATCAAAATGCCTAAAGGAAATGGCCTTTATAAGCAAAAGGAAAAATTCTTGTTCATGTCAGTATCTCTGTTCATCACGACAGCAAGAAAAATAGCTATAATACCAGCTTTGAAGACAAAGGTGTTAGAAATAGGTGAACTACATTTTAATGGATTTATTTTAGGGTAATTAACCAAGATTTCCAAATGTTACAAGATCAAGGTGATTCTTCACTTGCCAATTTGGGTTGCAGAACATCAGCATCTGGAAAGTTTTATGTCTATCTATTGCAACTGAACTAAAATCTGGTTTGGGAGAAAATCTGAATGATTTAAAAAATATTTATAATTCATAACTGTTGTCTTTTTTTTTTCCATTTCTGAGATTATTTTCAAGCAATTGCAGCAATGATTATTAGAACTGCAGTTGTTGGTACCAGATCATATCTTGCCTTGTGCAAATAAACCATGAAATTTCAGTGTGGGAGGATGCCAATTTTTTTTTAAGATATATTCATTCCATCCTCAGAGAAACAATTCAATTTTATTATAAAAGGTTCAGTTGAGTCTGAAATGCATTGAGTCTTTGATGCATCACTGTGGTTCTGTCTGCTAGCAGATCCATTGTGAAAAAGGCTGTGTGTAGGCAGCCAATTCTAGGAGGAGGTAGCATTTTTGTTATAAATCTCATAAGGACTAAAGCTTGGGAAAATGCCTGCCATTTGCCACTTTCATTGATGTGTTAAAGGGAATATCTGAAAAATATGAGCTTTACCATGTTTCAGGATATGTTTCTGCCTCGTTCACACCCTGTCATGTTCAATACAGTAGTTTTACAAGTTCAGGGCTCCAGAAGCAGGTAATTATGCTACATGTTGAACCTATGCACTCTTGTTTATTGGCTTACAAATAGAAGCCTATTATTAAATGCAAAGCTAGTGTCAGTGCCAAAAGTTAAAGTGAACAATCTGGGACTGAAAAGATAAAGAATTCTGAAAGTTAGTGTTTCTATGATAACGCTGACTTGGACAAATTGCAACAAAATTGAGTAACTTCTCTATTCTTTTATGGTGGGAGGTACAGGTAGTGAGAACACTGGTGGAATAACCATGGACAAACACTGATGAAGTATGCTTTAATATTACACATGAGTCCCTCAGGCCTAGGTTTTTGATGTTTAGAAAAACAGTGAGTGAGAAGAACACAGTCAACTACATTACAGGTTCTGTTCATTACCCTCTCATGGACCACAAGTCAGTTTATAGACACACATGCCATCAGCATAGTACATTTACTTACCATCCTTACACTATTTTCACTTACCATCCTTACACTATTTTCACTTACCATCCTTACACTATTTTCACTTGTAATTTTAAGAGATGCTCTCACAGACAGCTATACATTTTACTCTGTTCTTTTAACCTAATTTACTTCAGTCCTCAGGAGGATTGTTTGCTGGAAATCAACACTGAGAAAGTATTTGAGAGTTTACTTGCATGTCATTTGTTACTTCCTATATCTGAGGTACATTGTAGTGTAAACCAAGAAAAGAAAAAAAACTCATTACCAGGTACTTTAATCAAGACCCTGAATCATTGATTTATCTCCAGCAAGAAAACTATCTCTGTGGTCCCAAAGTTCTACTAATGTTCCCAGAGAGAATTCAGCTTAAGAATGGCATGGAAATAGTTATGAAGTGTGATGAAAAGTATTCAAATGCCAAAAAACCTTGCAACTGTAATTTTGAGGCACACGATGTAAGTATTGTCCTCTGTACACCTCTGCTGAAATCTTCCCTCTGAAGTTTCTGTAGGCATGTCATCAAGACAGCTCCAGAATCATGTTTTTAAAACATCTCCCATTCAAATTGCCTGGTCCTTCTCAAAGGTCTCCCTTTGATGTGGAATCTTAAAGCCTATTCATTGGCCAGCTTGCTCCCGGAACCAATGTATCTTCAGTTAAACATTTCAAACAGCAGCACCCTGTCTGCCAGTAGAATAATCCACTGTGCAGTATTTTATTGTAATTCTTTCCTATGACACTACTGAGAAGTTGTGTAATCCAGCAGTAAGATGAGGAGCTTCAGGTCATGAAACATCATACCTGAGACAGCTACACCTCCCACAAAAAATTGTTCCTGCAGGCTGAGCCACAAGCTTCTTCCATACTCTTTGTATCAGCTAAGGAATCAGCTCTTTCATCTGAAGTTTTCCCTCTCCTTCCCAGAAGTGTTACCAAAATCAGATGATCCTTCCAAGCGCACCATTGACTTGTCAGCAATTGAGCAACAGCCCAGCACTGTAACTCTGCCAGTAACTGCTGAGAAGAGGAACTTTTTCCTGCAGATGTGGTAGGTTTTCTTGTGTTTTAGTAAGTCCCAAGAGCTAAGGGTAGCTGATATTCAGTATCAGTGAAAATTATGCCAGTATGGATGGAAGAACCACACCTACCTCCATGGTGGTGTTGGGTGTGAGATGAATACCAATGTAAGACCAAATTAACCACATATGGGATCTGTGGACAGCTTCAACTCAGGCAATTTGAGCTGCATATAGAGACAACCTTGAATGCCTTAAAATTGTTCTCAGAACCAGGCTACACATCAAGCTCTGTGAATCCAGGCTGCTTCCAGATCACCACTTCAGGCAAGAAAAATAAATTATATACCTGGTTTTAAAGTCTTTCTTTCACAGAATATTCTACTCAGTTTTCCCTAAATTATCACAATCTTCAAAGCAAGGTTTACAAAGACAATCCTTAAAAGCACCACATGGTTTATGGTTTAGCTTGAGATAATCAACACACCAAGTCCTTACCAGTGAGACTTACCTGCTGTTTATTTAATGTAACATGCATCTTTACAAAAAATCTTTTATAACAGACTGAAAAAAGTCTGAGCTAATGTACTTGATGCAAAGCCATAGGAACCTGACTCCAAGGTATGCAAATTATTTTTTTCTGCAATATTTCTTTCAAAAACTCTACAGTTCCCTTTTTTAAGGCACACATGCATGTGCATCCTCAAGATTAATGCAAAACACTAATACATTTTAAGAATATTTAATATAATTCCACAATTTTTGTTTTCATTTGATAGACAACAAATTTCCATCTTTTTGTACTCATGTTAGAGTAAAAATACCCAAGCATAAAACAGGATGCTATGTAGAATTCTAATTCCTGCAGAATTAAAGAATTCCCTTCACAAATAACCTCAATTCCAAGGCAATTGAAGTCAACCTAGTGTTAGAAGACATACATTATTTATTTTCCCTGTGATTGCTAAACCTGATTTAATCTGTTTTTAGAGGCAGGAATTCAGGTTTATTTACCTTTTGTTAAAAAAGAACCCTTGTGTTGCAGAATGTTTTACCTTGAAATTGTGACCCTTGCCTCTTAAATGGAATCCAGTGAGAGAGAAACTCTCCTCGGCGTTAACCACAGTCACATTTCATTTATTGTTGATCTTTATAATAATATTTTCTACCCATTAATTTGTAATTAAGCAGCAATGAGCAAAAAATATCACAAGGCTTCATTTCTGCCCCAATTAACATCTTGGATTTTGCTTTGAGGTCTTCATTACAAATAAGATGTCAAACTAAATGATGTGGCAAGTTATCTATATTTAGCAACCTATAATTTTAGCTTGTGTTTTACTGTTTGAAAACATGAGCAACTGACATCACTGCTGACAACAGGAAAGAAGAATGGACTAATATAAAAATCCCCTATAGCATGCATTAATCTTCCCTGACTAAAACCCTCTGTCTTTGAAAAGGCAAAGATTTTCAAACTGATTAAACCTAGAGGCAAGACTTTTGCATATATTTTTAACAAAACCCAAAACTGTCCTACACTTTACTCTTAAATTTAGCTGTGACATTTTTTTTTCTCGTATATTATCATGTACCAACATGGATTTCTTCCCATTTTATTCCATATTACTCAAAATGTGATTATATTTGAGTCCAGTTTTTATAAATTAAAAACTATTCTTGCATTTATTTGCTGTTAAGACCTAAAGGGAGAGAGGGTGAGAACTACAGAAGTCAACTGTAATCTGATTTATCTGGTCACTGCAAGCTCCACTCCTGCCTTGCACAGCACATGTAGTGAACAAATAAAAGACTATATCAGCTGCTTAAAGGGTTTTGATGGTCAATGCAGTTCCCATCAGAAATTTGCCTTCAGAACTAACTAGATTTGGAGTTCAGTTTGAGAGTCTTATTTCTGAGAACGAGACCATAGTTTAGACCAGCTGTTATATTTTAGTTATTCCATAAAGAAGGAACTGATTCTATTTAAGAAAAAAAAACTTTGTAAATGAGAAATGTTCACTGACTTTGGAACTGCCACTCAATTTGTTGGCCTTGATATCTTTCCTAGCTCCATATTCAGAATCTCTTGGCTTTGAGAGCTTTGGCAGTATAAAGCCAAAGTTTGGGATCTTGATTGTTCATAGACTGAACAATCGGATTGCTGTCAGAATGTCTTATGGTAGACTTTTCTAGACCCCCTTTTTTTCAGTTTTAGGAAGGCAAACCATAATTCCTAGGGGCAGGAGTAGTTTCCTGTATTTATCCCTCTAGACAAAACACCTACAGCTGCAGTCACCTTCAGCAATGTTGACCTGAGGAGCTCTGAGCATTCTTTCAAAGGAAAGGATGAAAAACTGCCTCAGTAGCAGGACAGAGCACCACCCAGGCAGTATGGCTTGCTGAACACCAAAGCCTTACTGTGAAGTGACTGATTAGCACAACAATGGTTTAAAATGTGTGCTGGTTGGGATACTATTGAGGTGGAATCTGATTTGTCTGTCAAGCTGGAGAAAGATTGTATCCACTCCTAATATCAAAGAATGCTACAAAACAGGCTATTAAATATAGGTTTAACATTGCAACAGTTTTATACTAGTTAGAAGTTATAATGTGTAAGTTGACAAGCACCTGGGAGTTCTGCAGTGTTTTGCAAATATTAATCTTGATACTCTGTAATAAAGTTTTTATGTGATATGTTGGCATAATTGCTTGCAGATAAAAATTAAGAAAATATTTCCTAAACTGCAAAGAACTGAAATCCCATGCCATAAA
This sequence comes from Hemiprocne comata, assembly GCA_020745705.1. Lineage (NCBI taxonomy): Eukaryota > Metazoa > Chordata > Aves > Apodiformes > Apodidae > Hemiprocne > Hemiprocne comata. The sequence continues at coordinate 5,428,196 of CM036589.1, read as the reverse complement.
AATGGGAGTAAATAAATACTGCAACATATTTTGTAGAGCATTTTAATGGCCCCTGTATTACACGTATCTGAAGAAATGCACTACTTCCCTTGCTTTCCTGGTTTGACTCCTAGAGAAGACAGGGGTATATTCTACTAGCCTAAGATGTAATCCAGCGTCCTGAAGTTGATCTTTTGTATTTTATCTCTATAGATCTCACCTAGTGTATGAAATAAAACACTGAATCATATTGGTGACACTCGCAAAACAAATAAACTTTATAGCTAGAAATGGATAAGACTAAGGCAAGCCAACGAGCACCATAACATCTGCCTGAAGTCAAAGTACTCTTGCCAACCCTTTTTGCCAAATGCCAGCTTATAACTGCAAGAGAGTCAGAGTACACAGGGTCCTCTGAAACATTTAAAAAATATCTCCTGTCCACAGCCAGACAACTTAGAAAGAACGAGGTTGTTTCCTGTTTACACTCTCCTGGTCAAATCAGCTGCAAGGACCTGAATATCTCTTCATAACACATTTCTAGGACTTTCCTGTATATACACTACTATTACTGAATGGCTGAGCTTGACATTGGGTCAATGTGCCCTAGCAGAACTTGTATCCTCATGCCCAGCCTCTCTTCTTTCCTCAGAACTGTTGGTTACATGCCATTTGCCCGTGGATACAGCATGTGCCACACGCTACTCCTTGAACTGGGTACAGACTTCATGTGGGACGGTCGCCTGCTAGCCCATTCTCCCCTCCCCAGGCAGGGGAATCAGGGTTGAAATGAGAGGAGATTTACTGAAATAACAAAACTAACACAAATACCAGCAAAAAGTATACAAAGTTATGCTTGGCCTAGTCCTCAGAAGCCACAGAAGGAACAGGAGGCTGAGAGGGAGGAGCATCAGGAAGAGGAACTCTCTGCCCTCACCAAACTACCTCCTCTTATCCTGAGCATGAGGTCAGTACTGTAGAATACACCTGTTGGTCAGCCTGGGCCAGCTGCCCTGATTGGAGCTTCCAGCTGACTTGGGGCTACTGATGGTCTGTCCTCCACAGCTTGCCTATGATAGTGTTGCAGTGAGACCAGGACACCAGCACAGGCCAGAACTGCACCAGAGCAGACTGAACAGTTTGAATCATCAGAGGCCAATGCAGGAACCAAAGGCCCACTTTATTTGCTAATGCAGACATAGCTTGAGACCCAAGAAACCTCATTATGATATATATTTTCATCCGGATGCCTAGGCAGTGCACAGATCACTAAGACATAAAAGCAACTTTCATGTACATGGAGAAAAACAAGAGCCAAAACTCAAGTGCCTCTCTACCTGATGATTCAAGGCAAACTTACTTCTAATATTTTATTATAATTTTTTTCCAGAGATAATCTCTATTATACCTGTTGGGGTGAGGAATTTCCTTCTCCTTTGAATCCATAATGGTGCTTGAAAGTAACTCTTAGCTGCCATTCTGCACTTACTATTAAGTCTCTCTAGGAAGCCTTTTTCCAGCTAAACAATGAGTTATTCTTTTAATACCTCTGTAATAAATACACTTGGACTCTCTGTGGATACAATGAGCAAAAAAGCACCACTGATGGTAGTCTGAGCTATGTCCAACCCTTATCAACCATTAGGGCTCAGCTTTACATACCTTCTATTTCCAGCTTTTTGTGTACTATGACCTTGGCTAGTCACAGACCTCAAGATAACTAGCAATAATTTCCATCCAGCTTATCAAAGTTAGAAGTATGTGTATGTGTGGTCCTCATAGAATTTCATGGATTAGCATCTTCACAAGGAAATTTATTTCCAAGAGCTGCTACCAATTTCCAAAGGCCATAAAACCACTGGAATACTATAATTTACTACTTAATGCAACAACAGTGCAGCTACAAGCAGGTACAGCTCCCCTATCCTTATTGCTGCCATTTTCTAGAACATCAAGGAGTAACCAAGCCTGAAGTTCAACTTCCACTCAATGCATTGTCAATCAGCCTGGCAGGAAAGTTTGGTTTTCTCATATCTGTAGTCCTGATTATGTCCAAACCAGGTTAAAGCAAACAAAATAATGGGTATGAACTGAAAAATTAAAAATTGTGGTTTTCTGGAAATACTAGTATCAGTTTCCTATGTGTTTGAACTCCACATTAGCAGCCCAGACCAGGTTATAGAAGAAATCTAGGCTTCTTTATTATCCTAATCATACAAAACATCAGCTGGCAACTGACAGTTGACAAATGCTAAGAAAAATGATGTAAACTTTTCTGCAAAATTTTAGAGAACATAATGGCACCGGTTTTAAAGTTAGTTTATGAGGAAAAAAATAAAGAGGTCAAATCAAATGAATCCTAGATATCTTAACATTAACTTTAACATTTTAATATCTGCAGAGATGCTTCTAGAGGTTAACATCATTCTAAGGTTGCTTCATTCTATTACATTCAGGACAGGCATCTCCAAATATCATTTTATAGAGGAAAATTAGGACATTCCACCTATTCAACAATGCTACATGCAATTCTAGGTTTCTTTTTTTAGATGCCTGAACCAATTATTCAAATAAGAAGGTGGCTATGGTAATGAGCTGCATCTAAATTGTTTTTTGTAGATATTTGATGTTTTCTAACAAATGTATTAAATCAGGACAAAAAAAGATTAATCAAATATATTATCTCATACAGGCTGTTTTACTCAGATCATTGAAAATTGAACAAATTACCATGAATTAAACATTAGTTGCACTTTTCCTTTTAATTCTGCATCTGCTATCAGACTTGATAAGACGAGAATCAGATACAAAGGTGTTAGGAGGAAAATAATTATAATTAAGTTTAACATAGCCAGAAGCCAACACTTCATTATAGCACGGAAGAAATTTCATGTTAATGAGAAGGCACATCTTCAAGAACTCTCGTTCCTTCTAGGAAAACAAAAAAGTTATTTCCCAAGTTCTGCAAGTATTGTATTTAGATTCCTCTGCTCTCCAAACAAGATTACCAGATCACTTCTCTGGTATTAGACTAGGATTTCAGATTTATTTTGTTTTGCATGAAGAACTATGCTATTCAAAATGGCAGTTGTCATTCTACTTTACAAATATGTGTCTATCTTAACAAATGTTGGGTCTCCAGTTGGACTTGAAGGAAATAAACAAGGGGAAACCACAAACATTTGCTTAGCCATGTCCTGTTCAAAGCATAAAGAAGGAAAAGTACAACAAACCTGACACTCACCATGTGGCTAGGAAACCAATGACAGCAAGATATTTTCTTCTGGACTGGGCATCCCTTCCAGATGATGCTGGTGGGGATAGTACAATTACATCCCATTTTTTACTTCAACAAAAGCAGTGGAGCAGCACGGACAACAGTACCTACAAAACATGACCATGCAGTTAAAACTGTAGCTGGTATGGAAGAGGGCCACAGAGCTGGAATAACAAAGGACCACATCTGCCATTATTCCAGTCATTGAAAACCTCCACATCTCCATCAGTTGGCTCCTAATACTAGTCAACACTGGGAACCACAGTCATAGCACAACCCTGAGGGGTTTGAGTTTCAAACAGAAGTATGTTTCCCATCAAAAGATTCCCCAGGAGTTGATGTCACTTCACCCAGCTGGTCTGCAGATAGGCCAGGTAACACTAATGTTAAAAATTCTTATTCACTGCCTTATGCTGTTTAATACTGGAGCCTTTTCTGGTGAGCATCATCCCCAGATTAACAGAGTTTAGGGAGTTATCAGAACAGCTAGACCCAAGTGAGGATACTCTTTCTAAACTCATGTGTAAAACTCAAGAAATGAGTACCACGTTGTCATTCCTAGACAGGGAACACCTCTGCTATTATTAGTCAGAGAAGCAGCTGATTATTCTCTGGTGAACATCAAAAGGCTAAACAACCAGGTGGGTTTTTTCCTAGTTAGTTTTTCTTATCCCTTTTCATACCTCTAACAAACAGAATTCAGATCACAGGAAATGGACAGTTATTAAGAACTCACAAGTAAAAAATAACAGATTTAGATAAACAAGGATTAAGGCAGGTCTTGTAAACATAGAAATGCTCTATATTCTATGAGGAGGTGCAGATCATAGACATTCAGGCAGTTCAGAAATATCTCAGTACAAGGAGAAAACAGCTGTAATTTTTAGTTATTGCACAAGAGGAGATGTGGAATGCTACTCCATAGTAATTTGGAGCTACCTGAATAACTACCATAGGAAATAAGGAGAAAAGATCACATGGGGAAAAAATCTCATAAGCTTCAAGAAATAATAGATTTAGAAATGCAAATTTCTGTACCTGATACCTATAGGCTTTCATCTTTAACATTTTTCTCCTACAAGAGCATTATGTCCAAGGAATTTCTACACACAGATTTTTTTTTTTTAAAGAAAATACCTATGGAAGCATTTCTAAATTTATTCACTCTTCTTCTCTCCCAGGCAGTATCCCTAAGCTATCAAAAAGTGCTTCAGGGAGCAGCTCTGTATTATATAGGGACACAGACTTCTCCCACTTCCACTAGCTTTACTTGCTAATTAGCCCTTAATTAAAATGAGCTGCAGCTGGTTTGAGACACTCCCCTCTCCCCCAACCCCAGTGCCCTGTTTCTAATTTCAGAACTAATAAAAATTCCCACAAGCAGCCTGGTTTTTGTACTTATCTCAAGAGAGGGTATTCAACATTTCTCTATACTCTTTCCCCCTACTCTCCCCTGTTTGTCTTCTAAGTGCATAATTGCAAATAGCTTTTTCTTTTTTTTTTTTTTTTTTCCCCAGTTGTTCTTTGCTGTTTAGGAAGTAGTGTTTCAGTATTTTTTTTTCTTCTTTTTCCTCACTTGGAAGCTTCTTTCAGTTGTTGATTTGATGAGGCTTTAGATTCGAGTGGACTGAAAGGCTGATAATAAAGGCTTGCTAAAGGACAGTGCAGATGTCTTACATGCTTCTCAGATACTGCTGCCAATGCATTTTAGCTGAGGCTTGTGATGCCTGTTACTCCTGCCTTTCCACTCAATTGAACCAAATTCCATTTGGTTTTTATGATGAGGACAAGCATACTCTAAGGATGAAGCTAAAGCTCTCAGACTCAATTTGACCTTCCTGGGATTTGTGTATGTCTGCAGGGATGAAAAACCTGGCCAGCCTCTTAATTGTCTGTGTCTCACCATGTTCCTGAACATATATCACTGAAGAAGCCTCACATTAACTTCCTTGTTATGTTTCTGACTCACTTTCCCAAAAGTTAATCTGATCCAAGCCAAGAAACACACTAAGTTCTCCAGGCAATGCTTTCAAATGGTTGCTGTACTAAACAAATACATCTCTGAGCATAATTTTAAAGAAAAAAAGAAACTTGAAAGGGAAAATGAGGAGGGAAAAAAAGAAGGATAAAGATACACCCACTTAGTTTTTAGGGTGCATCTTGAAATCATGGCTTACTTCTATTTAAATACATTTTTTTTTCCATTTAAATATAAACAAGAATAGAATTAAGTCCACAGAGCATGAGAGGCAAAAGATAAAGAGACAAATAGTGGCTGCCCTTTCTCAGACTTTCCAGAGGAGTAGATCTCAAGTGTCACTAATATTGAGAAGCCTTCTTTGTTTATATATTGGCAACATGACTGACTCAGCTGCTGTTTGGTCTGAAAGGATGATTCTACCCTGTGGAATAAACAGCAAAGGGTGGCTACAAAAATGCTTTTGTCAGTACCATTTTGCATGAGCTGTGGTTGGGGCAGACTCCCTGTCTTCATCAGGAGGATTATAAACCTCTCCATGTTAGCCTGGAAGCTTACAAAAAGCAAATAGAGAGTCTGTGGTCTCTAAAATTCTTGCCATACATTACAGCAACAAAGCAACGATTGCTCTGCATTGGTTTCAAGCTGCTTCTGTCTTGTTCTGCAAAGTGGATAACCACCAACAAAGCACCTCACTCACTGCCCATTGCCTGAACTTATACTCAAATAGCATGTTCCTTGACTTCGGTTTTTGACTTGTGAAAATGTGTAGTTGGTTGACTTTTGGCCAGCCAGGACCTTCTGTCCTGATCACACCATGTAGCCACTTGACTTTCAGCAACCTCTATATACAGAATATGCCCACTGCAGTTTAACTCTGTAGCCTTACTGCTGCTTCAGTTCCAGAAGGGTTTTGTCTCAACCCTTGGGGTGCCTGGATTCAGATTACAGTTTTATTTCACTGGATTTTCTATCAAGCAACAATGCATATATTTCTCTCCCAGTTAAAACATAGAGCTGCTGGGTTGGTTTCCTCCCTGCCCTCCACATATGAACTAAAGCTCAAAATAAACAACTCACTACACTAGCTTGGATAAATTTTGAAACATTTGGTGTCAAACTAATTTGTTCAAATTCAGCCTCAAGATAAAAAGGATCATTTTAAAGGGGGAAATAAAGAAAAAAATCCACCTCTATTTTGAAAATATCAAAATGTAAAAAAATCCAGCTTTGAATTTAAAGTAGATTTGTAAAAGTAACAAGGTTTCATTAAAAGTTAGAAATTCAGGAGAAATTATGAAACCTGTGAGATCTTTTAATGCACTTCTGACCCACTGTCTTCTTCTTTTAGAAATATAACCTTCATTTTATTTCCTCCATTCAAGTTAATTGACTCAAGCATCTTTGCTTTGTTACATAATTTCTGCCACTCCCTGACAGAAATACTGAGTTGGTTTGGGATACTTAATTGATAATCTTCTTAGGAAATTCCAGTGGGATGGCCCTTCTTCATAATGCTTTTTGTGTAGGTGAAGGTAAATTGCCATAAATATTTAAATCCAAAAAGGAGGAAGGCAAAGGGAGGGACAAAGTTATAAAGACAGTAAAAGTGTTAGCACGAGTATTATGGGACCAGGAAGCTCCTGGTTTTCCAACAGTTGCATTGGGAGAAATATGGTCCAATATGTGCATATTTCATGTGTCTATCCTCAGCTTGCAAAGAAACATGAAGAAAATCCCTTAAAGAATGCCTGTATTCATTCACAATGGTGAAAGCTCAGACATTTAAACTCTTGATATTTAAACTGAGTCAAGACGAATCTCAGAGCAAATGCTCTTTTTGAAAGTGTATGATATAGCCACTGCATAATAATGTTTTCTCAACATACAGGTTTTCCAATACCTGCATAGTACTTTGACCATTGGAAATCTCTTGGTGAGGAAGGAAATCTGAAGGATTTAACACTGATCAAAAATAAACAGTATTAAGCCTTGAAAAATACTTGTTTCCACTTGTGTGGTTCCATCTGCAAATGTCCTATGAATTCAAAGGATTGGAATAAAAATGATCAATAATAAATCTTATTTTCAAATTTGTTTGTAAAACATTTAAGAAACTGCAGGTTGAGGGATACATTCAGATCAGGTTTAACCTGTAGAAAATGTTTTATGAACCAGCACCAACTGCCTCTTTGTTTTCAATTAGTTTTCTTAGTAAATGCAATGCATTTTAGCATCTGTCATGCAAAGAACATTTTTCACCTGCTTTTAATCTTCAAAGTCCCAGTTTTTACCCTTGCTGATGATCATCAGCTGCGGTGACTTATGGCTATAATATCCATATCTCATGAAATTTGAGTTGGAGTCTGAAGTGAAAAAAGTCCTTAAAGTCACATCTAGAGACAGTTTTTGCCAGTGATAGTTTTAAGGCATCCCCTCCATCCCCCACCCCATCAGGATATATTGAAAGGTCATTTCAATTTAAAAGGTCCTCACAAATGGAAAAAACAGATCTTTCTGTTTAGGGTCACACTCCAGGTGTGTCAAATCTTCTGCTCTTCTGTGCAGCACCAATTATTATTATTATTTTTTCCTTTTTATACCAACAGATACGTGTGATAAATTCACAGAGATACTTTTAGCAATATCCTCCAAAGATAACTTAAGTCAAAAGATATTGAATACTTTGTGTATATTGGACAGTGGTTGATTGCACTCCTTGCCTCACATCTAAATATCAATCCCATCAAGGATTGTGGTCTACTCCTTTGCCTTCACAGAGACTTTTCCCTCACTACAAACAAATGCAGCCTTCCTGCCAAGCTGCAGTGAAAAGTCTTACTGAAAATTCAGCATCTCTCATTAAGCAAAGACAGTATCTTCTCTTTCTTCCAAAAGAGTCCTTCCAGAAGTTAATTCTGAATTCTTATGATGTTTAAGATAAATCTTCCATAGGAAGTTGACAGGTGTGAAGTTGACAGGAATGAAGCAAGAGCTTATAACCAATTTTGGGATTTTCAGATAGTATACAACTGAAATACTTTTTTAATAGGAAAATAATATTTTTTTCTTTTTTTTCCCCATCACTCTGCACTTCAGGCAGTGAGCTAGAAAACAGAAGAAGATGTAAGACTGCCCTGCAGCTCCAGTAGGCTTAATCTCATTTTGCTATCCTGTAAATGACCCTGAAGGTAAAGGGCAGTGAACAATCAGTTCAGAAAATGACCAGACTCACTTTGTGTGGCCAGAGGTGAATACTTTTTTAAAAGACAGTGAAAAATAGAGAAAGTAATGAGATCCTATGCTAATTTTTTTTTTAGCCATATGATGATAAAATATAAATAGGGTGTGAAGGAAAAAATGGAAAAAAAACCCCAACCAACTAACCAAACAAAAACTTCTAAATATCTACTGCAAAAAGTAGCTTTAGTGAGTTGATTTATGTCCAAGGACAGTCATTCTGAAGAATCAGTCAGAGGAAAGCACTGATTTCTTTATGTACAGATAGTGTAGATATTAATATTTGTCTTGCTTGTACTATTTTAATACATTTTACAAAAAGTAGGATTTAGAAGTGAGTTAAAAGAATAATTTTCTGTCTACAGGAAACTGACATTTCAATATTTAAAAAAACCACAACTCTGAATATCTGTTTAATTAAAATGAGGAATCTGTTTTGGCATTGTTCATAGAGTTAAGCTAGATAAGATGTAGCAAAGAAAATATTATGAGGAAAACTCACTGGCTTGTTAGACTGAAATAATTTATATCTGGAGAGTGTTGATGTGGAGTAATGCAACATTACAGGGAAGGTAACAGAAGGAGGATTGAGATTCAAGGGGTTTTGGTTTTTGTTCTGATCTCATAAACTTGGGGATCAAAATGCATTTCAGATAACTAGGTAACTGCAGAATTTCTTTCAAGGACAGGTGCTCAACATTGTGGGAATTGCAGTCTGTATCCTGTCTATAGCACACTGGAGAAAATCAAACCTATCTCACTACGTCTACACTGTGGTACCACATGGAAATGTGGAACACTTTAATTGACTCAGAATAAAGTTTCAAGTTAGTTAAACGATGATAGGTTCAAAATAATATAAAATAGAGGCATGATATTTTATTTTCCAAAGACAATATAGTGCCTATTTAAGGAAATCATATTGGCAAGGCTGAACAACCTCTCCTACAGTTGTGGGTGGTTTTGGGGTGGTTTTTTATGCTTTTACTTTACCCAAGCTTTTCTACTTTCCCTGTGCTAAATCCAAAGCTATTCTGCCAAATTTTTTTTTCTAAAATGTATATTTCATAATCCAGACCACTGAGGCTGACGTGTAATATACCATTTTATTAAACCTTAAAAGCCTTGTCATCCTACTAGAAGCTGATAATTAGGTTCACTCCCTCAGTGTTCTTGAATGGTTAGTCACTCTCTGCAAAAATTTCCCAGTTAAAAAAAATGGGAACTGAAGTATTCCCCTTTCTCACAACTGTGTCCTGAGGAAAATTCATTTAGCATTTAGCAGGAATTCAGATGCACTCAACTCTTCATTTGGAGACTGCCACATTTCTAGGTACAGTGTTTGTGCAGTTAATTATGGAGTTTAGATCAAAATCACCTACCATTTGGTAGAAAAGACATAGAAAAGAAAGATATAGAAAAGGTATAGAAAAGATACTGAGAAAGCAATCTTTGATGATTGCTGATTCAGGTCATACTAAACCTGTTGGGCAATAAGGAAAAAAATGTTGATATCAGGGTGATAATACTTAAAACTGTTCCTCCCTGTAATGGATATATAGAAAGGACACAGGGAAAGAGGGGAGGGATGGGGGAAGATGGTTTTAGTGAATACATGTCAGGCAGCAAGAGGCACCCTTTTCTAGCCCATGGTGTTATCACTGATAGCAATGTTTAGATGGACCTATAGAAAAGATAATTTGAAGAAGAGTTGATGAGTTCCCTTTTCATAACTTACAGCAGCATAATCAGTCTAGGAAAAAAATTTATCTCTAACCAGACAACACATCTGGAAAGACCATGGCCTCACCAGAACCAAGATGTTGCACTTACCCTATTTAGACTGGGAAAACAAGACTGACAGAAGAAAGTGGGAGAAAAAGACACACAATCTTAAGTCAAGTCTGGCTAGATTGGACAATCAATTAGAAATTCTAGGATTCCTTTTACTTCCTGTCTTTATAAAGGCTAAGACATTGAATAGTCTGGAAATGTTTACATTTCTGAAACATTGACAAAAAAATTAAACTTATAGGCTGTTTGAACAACTGGCAGCCAAAGCCATCCATGGCTTGGAGAGCAAAAGCAGACTTGGCTTCAGAAACAAGCAGAAGATCTCCATATATTTTAACCCTGGATTCGTTGAAATTTTATGGTAAGACAAAGGAAAACAAAAAATCTAATAAGAGAGGGATTCCATAAGGAAGATAACTGGTTCTAGTGAAAACACATTGTATTTGAGGAAAGATTCCTTCTTCCTTTAGGAATTGTGCAAACATGACTCCAGTGAGGAAGCTGGTCTCTCAATTTCATCTGTTTGTCTCTTCTGATGATATGTTTCCCTTCTAATAAAAATTTCAAAGCTCAGATTTGCAAAAGATTTTTCCCATCAACTCTAATTATTGAATCAAGTAAGGCAAATGAGTAAAGCAGAAAAGATAAAATTCATATAGAATAATATTCACAGAAAATGCACATAGATATTTTCTGAGGCTAAGACTCTGTGCTTCTAATAAATACCTGTATATTTATATATTTTTGCTCCTTAAATTATGCATCAGCTGTCATATTCTATAAACATGAAGAAAACTTAGTTCCTAAAATATTTATGATGTCTAAAATATTAATAGCAACAGTAACTTAATTCAAATGAAAAATAAACATATTTACAGTATGTTCTTTTTTGTGACACCAAACTGATTTAATTGAGATTTAAATTCCATATACTGATTTTAAAGTATATTCCAAACTATTGGCAGTGTTTTCACATCCCACAGAAAGTATGAATGATTGAGCATGCTCAGATACTTGGGTGAAATGGATCTCTTTGTATTTGTTGTGACTTCATGACCTTGCTGGAATAACCAGGTAAAGAAGTAATAAAACCACTGAGTTTGGGAAGCAGCATTAATACATTCATAGATAGATAGATAGATAGATAGATAGATAGACAGACAGACAGACAGATAGATAGATAGATATAAAAGTATGTGTCTCTGTGTGTGTCTGAATGTAAAAACTATTTGCTTATGTTATAAAATACTGAAGTGGCTGTTGGGAATATTCAGTATCCTTTCTAATATATTATAAATGTGAACACAACTATTGAAAATGCAGAAGAAACAAAAGTATCATAAATATCATATTTTCCTGCCACAGCAGGAAATAGAATTCAGAATTTGTCATTAGATATCAAAGTCACTACATAAGAAAGGAAGCTGTATCTCCATCTTTTTTGTGGAGGATGAGCTGTATGTGCTGTTCAACTAATGGTCAGGGAATTTTTAGATCAAATTGTAGAAAAAAGGGCATAGCAACCCGTAGCAAATGACCAGGAAGTACCTATTCATGTTTAAAAGGATTAGACAGGGATTCTGCAAATTCATGTAAAATTGGCACATTCTTTTGACTGAAACACAATCACATACAAAAACTGGTATCTCAGAAAGTCCATAAACTGCTGATTGCAAAAAGAATCTCCCCAGAGAAGGACCTGTCTGCATATGCCTATTTCTTTTCACTCCAAGTACCTCCAGTTATCAACCAACAGTGCATTGGGAAAAAAATTTAGCTTGTCTCAGTATGGAAGTTCTTTGAATCTTACTGAGAGGAAACAAGATTTAAACACCTCAGCACTTCGGTATTTTTGTTATTCTGTCCCAAACTTAAGGCTGAGCTTATGATTAAGTTATTTAGCAATTTGGTGCTTTTGGGTTTCATTCCACAAATAATTTCTTGCAGAACTCTAACAGGTTCTAGTCATCAAAGCAAAGGCAGTTTATAAAAGCACAGCTTTATTTGGTCCTGTTTTACCACTTCTGACAGGTGAACTTCCAGATCTTTGAACTAAGAAATGGCTATTTAAAACTTTTGAGGTGAAATGGGAAAAACAGTAAGACTACATCCAATTAAAAACTAATTCCCCAACAATGTTAGCTTACAGGTCGCTCAAATTTTTAAGAAGCAATGAATAATATATTCAATACTAATTAGCTGCATCTACTTTATCATCCTATCTCCTATTTAATGAGCAACATGAGAGCAGTATGGTAATTTAAAATGATGTGACTTGTCAAAAATAGTCAATTAAAGGAATTTCCTTCAGGAAGCCCTAATAGAATTCAGGACAGGATCACACCAGAAACAAATTGAACTTCCTGTTCTGTGGGTATTTTTGAGATTTCAAACTTCTTCTCTCCTAAATGGAAACAAAATAGATTGAATTGGGCTTTTTGTGAGGAAGGCAAATGCATGTCAGTTTGAATCAGTCACTCTGTAGATCCTTATTGCTTATATTTCAAGTGTCTCCTGCAGTGTGCTGTCAGTAGATTGGATTAGGAAGAACCTGTAGTATAGAGACTCTTAGGTTGTTGGACAAGAAAATTAGTTTATTTTCAGATAGTTTTGAAGGGTGAAAGATATTCCCCGTGGTCCCATGATGTGGCTCCTGGTAGCCTAAGAACATGAACAGCAGAGAATGGCTTCAAACATGGCCGTGAGCAGATTTCTGGCTCTTCTCCTGAGTGCCTATTTGAGGCAGAAGTTCCCTCATTTTCAATATGAAAAGACAGCTCCAGTGGTTTAGTAAAACTTAAATCCAGTGAAGGGCAGGATTCAGCTCATATAACTGTAGCTACTTGGATTTAGTCAGATGTGTTGACTATAACAAGGATGTTAATATCTAGACTTTTGCACTGTAGGCTTCTAAAATAAGGCAAGATGCCTCCTACCACAAAAGCCTTGAGATGTTCAGCATACGTATCTTTTTTATTCCTCCCTCTCCTTCAGGAGTGCACATATGAGCACAACCTTTTATCTAGTTCCTGGAGATTTCTTACAAACTTTGTACTTATTTATAAAATTATGGTCACAATTTTCAGACAATCATAGAATGGTTTGGGTTAGAAGGGACATTAAAGATCATCTAGTTTCAAGCTCCCTGCATGGGCAGGGACACCTCCCACTAGACCAGGTTGCTGAGAGCCCCATCCAGCCTGAGCAACCTGGTCATGGAAATGTAGAGATGTTTTTTTAAATATATATTCTTACAAATTAATTACTTTATCAGGTAAAATAGTCGATCATGTCACCAAAAAAGATTTCTAAAACAAAGCTCATGATTTAAGCTGGAAGTGAAAATCCTACGCACAGTCAATAGTAAAAGAGAGACAACTCCAGAACCTAAGGCAATTTGTTTGGAAACCTGATTTATGATGCCCACTGGAGAGACCCACTTTTCTGAAGGCATCAGGATTGTACAAAACTCCTATGTTATGAACAGGGAAACTGTGTTAATGTGAGAGTCCACCCATACAAACCAGAATGCAGGAATGGAAAATGAGAGAGAGCACAATAGTATGAAAAGATCACGGGGTGCAAATGGGACTTGTTTAGTGGTTACTTTTAAATTTTCATGGCAATTTAACATGGTTTAGCTTAAATTCTCAAATGGTCTGACTGAAAAAACAACCCTCTCATCTTTAATGAGAGGATAAGTCTAGAGAATTTACAGTACAAGGGCAAGCTTAGAAGAGCAGAGGAATAGATTAGCTGTTTTTATAAGGTCATGATTTTCATTATTTTACATTCACATTCTTTCTCTTGCTTAAGCAAAACTTTTCACATCTGAGGTATATGATGATTATGTGTATCTTTGCATCATGAACACTCAGAGTTGGACCTGTGAGAGATTAGATTGAAATCTCTTGAGTTTTAGGCCCTATTTATCTTCAGGTCTTCAGGTACTTGACTCCTTTTCAATTCATGGTTAATTAATTTCCTGTTAAGCTCTCAGCACATCTTTACCTCAACCATACCTTGGCTGTAAAAAAAAGAGTTTTTGCCTCTGTAGGCAGTTGTGCTCTTTCTGGGCCCATCTGCAGCATTTGTTGATGTCAACAGGAGCTTTAAGACTGCACCTGGGAAAGAAAACATAATGAAGTGATCTTTTAAAAGGTTTGTCTTTTAGTTGTTACTTCTTTCTCTGCATTGGAAAGATAATAATTTCATTAAACTAGAAGTAGTAGTATTCCCAGGACCAATAACACAACACATAAAGAGGTTCTGAATGAATTTTTCAAGACAATGTATCTATTTCCAGTAGTGCTCAGGTTTGTCTATTTGTGACCTGAAATACATTCTGAATATTAGCATGAAATTAAAGAAGGACCTTGACATTTTTTAAATAACCACCCAACTTTTCCAGGTTGTTAGCTCTTGACAGACAATTCTGCTCTGATCTGTGGCCCATGTTGTATTTACCCCGTTCCTTAGAGAAAGTTCTGTCTTTAGGTACTGCATGCTTAATAATATAATATACTTTAAAAAAACAACAAAAAAAAATTCCCCTTGAAATAAAGCTCTTTCATATTTTTTTAAATAAAAAAGCACATTCAATGAGGACCCCATTTAGGGTCCTATTGTTCTCAGAAGAAAATCTGAAAAAGTGCAAAGTTACCATGGAGTGGCTCAAATGCTAATCATGAAAAGAAATACTCATTGATTTATGTTGCCAAAATTGGTGACATTCTATACATTTACAGTAACACCTGTACATCTAGATTCTTCTGTTGGCATAGGACAGATTCAAGATTGTTGTAAAGCTTTAATATTAATTCTTTACCTTTTTATCATGGGTTTGCAACCTTCTTCAATTTGTGCTCCCCTAATATTTTTAAGGTGTGTCATCCTGTAGTGGATTTTAAGTGTCACACAGTGGACTTTCTTTTGTTATCTACTCCTTGCAGAGCCCTTCAGAGTAATCCACTAATTTCTAAAGGTCATTAGGTGTTAGGCTGAAAATCACTGCTTTAGATAGCTGGATTTCATTATCTTTAGCCTTAACTCTGAAGTTCCAGTTTTTTCCTGGTTCATCTTACCTTTAAAGAAAATCCTGTGTGAAATTCTCTCTGGAAGAACATTTTCGTTCAGTGTCTGCTGAAGACATTTTATTGATGTAAAATAATGTAGGTAGAAATGTCTACTAATCCTGAAGAGAATTTTCCAGATGTAGCTTATGCTCCAGGTATCAGCAAGTTGAAGGCTTGTGTATAGAACACAGGCCATGAAAATGCCATAAGATTCAGCTACAAATTTGAACGGAGAACTACTTAAAAAGTTAGAAAAAGGATTTTTAAAATGCCCTACCATATTTATTTGACTTTTAAAGTTCAAACTTTGAGATTGAAGTCTTGCAGGAAAGGTTAAAAGTTGCTACCTCTTATCTCTTCAGGCTTCTGGATAGCTGGTACAATTATATATGAAGATCATTATTAGTACAAAGGATCTGATGATGCAATTGGATACGGGGGGCAGTACTTAGGACATTGCAGAAATGTGACCGAAGTCTTTCTTCTCTTAGACCTCTGAATGAAAAGCCTGGAGACCTACAAAACAATGCCATTCCACTAACTGTATATTTTTATTTTTTTTTTAAATTCCATTAAGGAAAAAAAAAAATTTAAAGCAAGAGACTATGCCTTCTTTCAGCTTGTGTTGGTGGCGGATGAAGTTTCCAGGTAAATAAATCTTTACTGATAATGATGTGAGAGTGGCCATGAGGGTACAAAGGTCTTGACAATGGTCCATCCATGTTTTGTCCTGATTCTGAAGGGGCTAAAAATAGAAAGCCTTAAACACAGAGCAAGTATATTGATACGTTAGAAAATATTAAAAATTGTTTCATATGCTTAAAAACCTCCAAATACAAACATTACATCAAAGTGACAAAAGCTAGCATGTATAGATATGGTCAGGTTTTTAGACTTTCTTACAGTGCTCTTCCTTTGCTTTCCTCAAATAAACACACTTTCAGAGAACTCAAAAATATCTAATATGCCTTGATTTCATTGGAATATGGTTCTACTGACAGTTCTGTAGGCAGCTCTAGAAGGAAAGTATTCTCAATAGCTCCATGTTATGGGTGAAGAGATGACACTGGAGAAGTTAACTGACTTGTTCCCAGTCCCACCACAAGGCAGTGGCTGAGCTGAGAAGGGAGCTGTGAGTCTGTAAGATCTCATCCAGTGTCAGTCACTTTTCCTCAGCACAACCCTTCTTCCCTACTGTAGCTTCTTCCCTTGAGTGCAGCTCTAGTTGTTCATTTGAGCGCGTTATCTAACCTTCAGTTCTTCTGCCAGTGATTGTTTCATGTTCTTCAAAGTGCTGAAACAGTCTAAGTGATCTATCACTCATGCCATGCCACTACCTTTCAAACTCAGAGTTACAATGCTCTTATCTACACGACATTGGTAACTAGTGCTTGATGCAGTATGCTGTTTTATAGCTCTGTGCACAATTTGGTGTCTATCTCCAGTTTTATAGCTCTGTGCACAATTTGGTGTCTACCTCCAGTTTTATAGCTCTGTGCACAATTTGGTGTCCATCTCCCCAGTGTGGAAGTCGTACTGAACAGTTAATTTGTATTTTTCACTAGTTCACTGAAAAAAATCTCCAGGGTTAAAGCTCAGCCTTACTATTGTGAACCTAATTAAAAAACCTGATTTCTGAATTTGTATCGTTATGCCACTATGTGAATTTTGTCCTCTTTTAGCAGTTCTGTGTTAAAGGTTACTCTGTTTCTCCAATGATTCGTTAAACTTTGAAGTAAGTTGCTGGAGAAATCTTCAAAATCATACTGGGAAAAAAAAAAAAAAAAAAAGAGGAAAAAGATAAAATAACAACCATACCAGTAATTGTCATCTTCCCTGTAACCAAAATCCCATTTGTCATGACTACATATAATATCTTGTAAGCTGACCTGTCACAATTCAGGGTGAAGGATTGGGGGTGGGTCTGACAGAGAAAAAAAAAAAAAAAAAGCAATAAGAAAGAAGGATTTTTTTGTTAGGGCATGGAATTATTTGGTCCATCTATTTCCACACCAGCAATTGCACACAGTGTTGAAGTTGTCCTCAGCCATGATCTCAGGCACTGTCAAAACCTGATTATCTCACAGAGTACAGGGTTTATAATTGCTTTTGATTTTTCCCCAAAGAATTTTCAGAAAAAATCTGACCCTAGAATCGGGATAACAAAGAGGAAAAATAAAAACTCTCTGTCAAGAAATATAAATAGAGAAAGTGAGAAGATCATCACAGGATAAGGGAGGAAGAAATGAACACACAATATGTATGTGTTGGTATATAAACATATATGAATGTGTAGATCTAATTATCTATATTCCCAGCTGTACAAGTGTGTAGCTTTATACTACTACACACACAGAGATAAGTTTTCAACAAAGTTTAGAGCACAAAACCAATGACACTATGTACTTTATTGTTCCTTTGAGGACGGATTGTTTTTCTGCAGAGCACCAATTTTCTATCTTTATCTGGGCTGCAATAATTCCCTTTTCTGGCTCCTTATAATAACATCTTTGACACTAACATATTCCACTGGCAATTTATATCAATAGCAGACATCTTCAATAGCTCTCAAACTGCAAATGATTTTGATGGGGAAACATCTGTACATATTACTATTCTGATTGTAAAAGTCTCTGAAAAAGTTTTTCTCCCTGAGCCCTTTACTTGTTTTTAATATTGGAATAAAAGTTCTTTAGTCACATTGAAAAAATTCTTAATCAACGTGTAGTCAAAAAAGCAAAGATGAGTGGTGCAGCATTATCTGCCCAACCAGCTGTGGAACAGGTCACATAGCTATCAAAATCTCACTAACATTCTCAAAATAATCTTTACTCTCCATTTTATAGCAACTTCTGGCACTCAATAGATCATGATTTTGAAACATCTCCATGTTTCACAACAGAAATGACTGGATTTAGTTTTTGGAAGAAAAGCAACATACTTCTGATGAGTGCAGTCATTCCAAAAGCACAGGACTGCTTTTGATTGTGGCAGTTACTTCATAAGTACTAAGAAAAAAAGTGAATGTATTTACACTTATAATGTGGTTTGAGTAATCTGAGGCCCTGCTACCCAAAACAACAACTTTCTCCTTACTCTTAGATGTTCATCACTTCCCCAACATCACAGTTTCAGATATGACAGTAATCATCACTCTTGAATATGGTAGCAGGTCTGAGTTGCTTCCAAAAATCCTCTTCGTATCAGCATTGTTAATTTAAAAGGAATTCAGTACCTCTTGTTTCCTCTTCTTTTGTACCCCCTACTAAAATTATGAGCTGACACAATAGACCTCAGTTACTCAACACTCACAAAGTTCAAATCCAAAATACCCACACTTAAAGCTTCCAGCAGAACAAAATGAAGAACCAGCAGATTATTATTCTTTGAGTTGCACCATTTCTGCCTTTGAGCAGATTTTGAGACTGAAATATTCCCAAAGGCCTGACCAGAATAAGATGATTAATGAAATGGATTGGATAATTAATGTCAGATTAGATATTAGGAAAATGTTCTGCCCTGAGAGGGTAGTCGAGCTCTCCAGGGAAGTGGTCGTGGCCTCGACCCTGTTGGTGTTCAAGAAGCATTTGGACAACTCTCTTAGATATATGGCTTAAATTTAGGTTACCCTGTGTGGAGTCAAGAGTTGGACTCCATGATCCTTTCAACTCAGGATACTCCATGATTCTATGATTAATGAAGTGCACATTGCAAGTGTTCCAATGCAGAAATTTGCTCCCAAAGTTCAAAACAAGTGTAAACCAGCAAAGATTGTGTGGTTTTATAGACTTGATCTTCTTGTTCTTTATTTCCCCTCCAATCTTTGCAGTGTCCTTTGCCATGTTTTAGGAAAACTTTTTGAGATCTGTAGAGAAAGATGTGTATGGTTTATAAAATAAAGTGAAGTTAACAGTGAAATGCAAACCCAAAACACGCTTGGAAAGACTTTTTCTCACATGTCCAGTAATAGATGTGTCTCATTGTAGAAAGTATTAAATATTTTATTGAATATTTGGACTAAAATCTAGTGGCTACATGGTATACTGCTCAGAATCAGTGTATAACTTAGGCTGGAAGAGACCTCAATAAGTTTTATTTCTGCCCAAACTCTAACTTCAAAGTTACATGAGGTCATTTAGGGTGTCACTCAATCAAGTTCTGAAAATGTATGCGGGTGGTTATTCAACCACTTTTCCAGGTAACCTGGCCCCAACTGTAACAACTTTATTCAGATTTTTTTTCCTTATACCCACTCCGAATGTCCCTTATGTAGCTTTTTGCTCTGGGAAGAGTCTTGTTCCCACTTCCCTCAAATTCACTGTAGATAATGGAAGACAGCAATTAGAGCCTTTCCTTGGCCTCCTCCTGTCTAAGCTGAGAAAAAACCCAACAACACCACACAATTGGCCTCCCCATTTCTGTCATGTACTTGAGTTCCCTAAATATCTTAGTGGCCCTCCACTGGACTCCATCCAGTGCAGGAAAGTCTGAAACATGGCTCCAAACTCCAGGTGCATCCTCAAAAGTGATTCGCATTAGACTGATAATAATTAAGGAGCTAACTATTATTTTGCTTGATGTGGAAACTAGAAGAAGAAAGCAGGTTTATGGCACTAAACACTATTGAAATCAATAGATATTCTGATGTTCCTGGAAATACACAAACTGCCATCTGGCTAACATTTATCTAAATAGTCTGTGGAAGTAATAAAACTGACTACATGATTCTTCTTCTAAAGCAAAAATTATTTTAATTCTTTCTATTGGATTCATACTGAATACTGTCTCCTTAATTGCAAGATAGAAGATGTTAATCATCAACACTTTGATAAAGAAAGGTTATGAAAAGCTCCACAGATTTAAAATGTAATTTTTACCACCATGTTTCTAAGGTCAAGAGTAATTTCTCCATAAATAAGCATGTAATTTCATCCAAAGATAGCAGTCAGTTTAAATTATAGCCAGAGACAAAGATTATGAATATTGTCTCTCTGAAAATTGGTGCCTTATTTACTATTGATTGACTAGCATAAGTTGTTACTTATTTGACTAAATAAGCATTTGCTTAAAAGGAGATCTGGTATGAAAAACTTTTTCAAATGTTAAGACAACCAACAGCATCAGAGGGAAAGGGCAATGTTTGTCTTAATTAAAATAAAAAAACACAGAACTTTTTTGTTCTAAATCACACTTCCAACCTCAAAGAGATCATTGTATTAAAAAATACATTCATACATAATTCCATGTTTAATGTAATTGCTTACATATGTGCTACAGCACATTTTATGGGGGACATTTAACTGTTAATTCCAAATTAACTCATCTGGGTTGTTTTGTGATCCTTTCTTGTATCTTTTCAGGTTTGTGCAATAGACAAAACTTAATTCAAATTGTCTTCTTTGAGAATTCAATTTTCCTGAGTTAGAGACTACTATCAGAGGCTTTTTATTGGAATTTATCACACTTTATTTCACATATTATTTTGGTTTTGTGGGCTCCTGACATTGCTTTCACCTTAAATAAACCTCATATTCTTAAGGTATTGATATTAGGAACAAGAGAGAAGAAAAAAGAATCACTTCACAATAGCAGAATGTTGGCTAAAGGAGCCAGTAATAACTTTCTGTCTCTCAGATCTCTTATGTATACTAAATTAAATGCAGTAGGACATGATATTATAGTGACTAAACCTAGTCTTTTAGGGAATAATAATGTGTGCATGAAATTTCTACATTTTAAAAGACAGTCTGATAAAATCTTCAGGACTATCTGTGATCTAAGGATTGCATCCACCTTATTGGAAATGTATTTCCTTTTTTTTCCAAATATGATGAAGAAAGAAAAAATTCAAAAGGACAAAAAAATTCTAATGAATATAAGACTTTGGACAGATCTCAGGAGAGATCCAACTATTTATTTTTGGAAACCACCAAGTTAAATTAACGAGTTGCAATGTAAGTACTACATGAAACAAACTCTTTTAAAAACACTCTGAACTATCTATCTCACCTCTAAGTTCCTGGAAATGATTTATCATGGCAGCCAGAGTGGTAACAGAAGTCAGCTTGAGGACTCTTAGTTGTAGAAGCAAAAGTTCAAATCCCAGACTCCCTACAAGTCCTGCAGGATATTGGAGAGAAATTTGAGGACCAGAATATTCTAGTTTGCACTGTAATTAAGGAAATAAATCCATAGTTTCCTTTTTTTTTTTTTTATTATTACATGTACAAATATCTGAAAACCCCCGAAATTTCTGCCCAGTTTACAAAAAACCCATTTTGACCAAAAATTATTGATCAACCTGCCTAGCAAGAAGAGAAAAAATACAAACTAAGCCACAGAAAAGAAAAAAAATCAACCTCAGTACATTGTTATGCAGTGTAGGACCTCTTGATGCTTCAAGAATACATGTGAGACTCCTCAAAGTCAGCTGGACTTTCATTCATCCATTATTTCTGAAAATCACAGCCTAGACATGTGTCAGAAAACAGCAAACAGCTAAAACAAAACTTTGTGCCCTCCCTTAACTTTCTCAGCCTGT
Source organism: Hemiprocne comata (assembly GCA_020745705.1). NCBI lineage: Eukaryota > Metazoa > Chordata > Aves > Apodiformes > Apodidae > Hemiprocne > Hemiprocne comata. Next base: position 5,406,312 of record CM036589.1, on the reverse strand, counting down.
GTGCAGATTTTTCAAGCATCTGAAGATGTGAGAATTAAAGGATAAAAGCCGTAACTCCATCCATGTGTTTAAATATTCAGTGATTAAGTGAAATGTAGTCTCATTTTAAAACTTTGGAAGGGCTGCATTTCTACAAAAATCTTCAGTGCATTTTTGAGCCTCTGTACACATCCATAACAAGTGGCAGCAGCAAGTTCCACTGCTTTAAATACAAGTAGAACAAAGATGGTAACTTCTCTCTAGTCTGAACTTCTCAGCTCCAACATTTATTTGATGCCCTTGTTGTAGTTCAGAAAAGTCAGTGAACAATTGTTGTCTATTCCCTTTCTTGTGCTTTTCATGGTACCTCAGTTGTATGTCCTTTCCTCATCTGAAAAGTTCCAATCTGTCTGGGTGAACTTGAAGTCAGACAAGAAGTACTGAATAACTATCACAGAACTGCATCTTTCCCATAATGCAAAGACTTATTTCTAGAAAATAGGCTCCAGAAATAATATTCTGGTAATCACAATAAACATACACTTACAAAACCTAATCAGCTCTCCTGCTTACTACCTTGTGTTAATATTTGATGTCCATAGTCTCTGTCGTGCTTACAAATTTCTCATCAGACAAAGAGGTGTTATTTCATGTAGAGTGTAAGATTCCTCATGGCAATTCAGACTAAGAGTAACATTGGTCTGTCCCTACTTGCACCCCCTGAGTATATTACTCTGTGTAGTAGTCGAGGTGTGTGGCTATGAAGACCAGTCATTCTACTGTGTAATTCCACAGCCACCTTAAGGCAGCAGGAGCCAAGGGTATAAATGAAAAAACCATTCCAAACATGCACCTGGTCAAAACTAACACTTCCTTTTCCCTGATAAAAGTTCGTGCTAACCTTCACTCCTGCACTGGCTGGAGAAGCAATCTCTATCACACAAAACGGTGGGCATAATTTGAAGAACTATCCGTGAATCTATTTAGAGATTCTGTCACATTCTCACCTTTGGTTTACTCATTTGCTTCTCAGACAGGGCTACCTGCATGCTTCAACCATTTCCATGCAAATACTTTGTTGCATGGGTGGGTGGGTGGGTGGGTGGGTGGATGGATGGATGGATGGATGGATGGTTGGATGCCTCTTCAGGGAGCAAAAGGCCTTTTATATCACTTTAATGCCTGGCTGCAAAGCACAGTTAGGAAATCCATACTTTCTATGAACCACCAAACAGAAAGACTCAATTATTACGACTAATTACTATTCTGATAAGTAGTATTAGTATTGCCACAATGAATACTATAAAAAAAATCCATAAAACAAGTTTTCTGAAATAGTTCTTTCAAAATAATAACATTAAAAAATCATAAAAAGCCTGCCACAACAAAAATTCCAAGATTGTTAGGTTTTTTCTGCTTGAAAACCCACATCTATTGATTTTATATGAAAATGAATTTGAATTTCAAGGTTGAATCTACAGATCCCTTCCAACCTGGTATTCTATGATTACTCTAGTCAGAGATAATACAAGCCATGTTGAAAATTAACCTGTAGCCACAAAGACCTCATGTGGATTTGAAAGTCCATATTCAATACTTTTTGTCAATATGATTCTCTGCAGAAAAAAAAAAAAAAAAGAAAATACTGTTAGAAATAAAAATTGGTTTATAAACTAAAATGTGGTTTTTGGGGGGTCATAGTTGATTATAGTTTGTTTTGTTATAACTACTTCTCCATGAATATACATAAGCCTAAATATCCCATTATGGTTTAATTATACAGCCATTAGAAGAAGAAAATTGCTAATGAAAGCAGCTATGAAAAATGTATATCATTTACAAAACCACATATAATATACCACTGATATTTTCAAATATCATAGTAAAAAGATGACTCTCTGAGGATTTCAGCATTGCATTTAATAGCTTTTATGCATTATCAAACCTTTAATTATGTAGAATTATGAAGGAGCTAGAAATGGAAACCCATTTGTGTGCCATTTTAAATTATACATTGGGCTTATTATAGGATATGAGGTGGGCTCATTCCTTCACCTGAGCTGTTGTTTTACCATCTGGATTTTTTTAGTTACAAACTTCCAAAAAATGTTATTAAGCCATGACGTTAACCTCCAACACAAGGTTTTCAGACTCTAGCCTCCCAACTTTGCAATATTGGCAAGTTGCATCATTGTCTTTAGCTTTTTCCAGGCAGTAACATTTCATGTAATGACTGTTGTAAGCAACAGATCAACTTGATCTTTTTTGCATGAACTGAATAAAGCTATCTATACAAAAGAAGAAATGCATATGGGGCTAATACAAGCCCAGTAAGCTCTGCTACAAGACATACATTGCCAAATTATTTACTCTTGGAAAAAAAAAAAAATATATATATATATATGAAGTTTTGTTTCCTTTCTAGGTTTTGGTTGTTCAGGGGTTTTTTTGTTTGATTTTTTGTTGGAGAAATCATTTATTTACTAGTGGGAAAAAGAATTTCTAGATTATAGCAAACTTTTTGCAATGGTTTTGACAGTTATCACAATGATCAGGCAAAGATTTTTCCTTGCATAGATATGATGCTTATATTGTAATTCCTTATTCGACAATATGAAATCTTGTTCAGGTTTCCTACAGCCTCCATGATCTTATTTGTCAGGCTGAAAGGCTGACAAAAACCATCATCATCCTGCAATTTGAGTTACAGGAAATGTCCCTTGGGAAACACAGGCTGTGTGTGTTGAAGCTGCAACTGATTCTAACTTTGCCTACTTAGTGAAGTAAGTTTATGGGGAAATCCAATTGTCTATGTCCCACACTGTGCATGCATAAATCCAAAGTATGGGCAGAACTTCAACAGCCCAGGAAATAAAGGGTTAAGCCATTATCCAGTCCTTGCATACATATTCTGGCTTCATGCAGAGGAAAGGTGCTGAATCTTTCAATGTGTTCCTTCATCTAGCCAACTGGTAGACTAGGATATGTAGGACCATGCTAGAGTGCATTTGACTCTCAGTATAACAAGACTTAAGAGCTGCTGAAGGAAAACCCAAAATCCAACCCTTTCAAGAGGGAAGTCTTGGTTCTCTGCGATCCTAAAGATACTCCTAGATACCAAGTGGAAAAAAAGGCATAAAAAGTCTTCTCTACTTCAGAAAAGCCAACAGCTCAGTTTTATTACACTTGTGAATAACTTGGGGTTAGTCACACAGCTTGGACGCAGGTGGGATTCAAACCAGTTTCCTGTTTTCCAGAAGGGAACTGCAGAAACCTGGTAGAACTACATCTCCTCCAGCTCTGTTTCTGAGACACAGTGGCAGCTCCCACTATGAAATTCAACCAAGGAATGTTTCATGAGTGTTTCACAATGTCTAACAGATCCTCCAGAGATCATGAGTGAAGATTGGTTTAGGACTGTGATTAGGATGGGTATGGCCTGCCTAGGTACATATTTTCTGGAGGTTTGTAAGAAGGTACCTCACTGGTTTGTAACAAGTACCTCGTTGGCTTCATAGGTGAAAAATCAGTGCCTGTGGGACCAAGAAACATCTAAAAAGGGCATTTAAGAATCACAGTTCAGAGTCCTCTCAGGTCTTGAGAGGATTCTTCTGATCAGCTTCAGAGTTCTATGTCTCAGCTGGTTACACTAGATTCCCTTTATGGTCAGTGGATGCAAATAGATACAACTCATCTACAGATGGGCCTTCATGTGAGCTAACTGGATAACTAATATTTTTCACCTAAGTGAATTTGTTCAGCACAGGAGGGCCCTGGTCTGAATTCTGCCTCTGTTGCGATCTAAAATATATAATAGTTGATTCTGAGAAATTCTGTTGTCAGAGCTGATAACAGAAGTACACAATGAGAAAGAAGGCCTGTTTTCAGTAACTTATAGGGGAAACTTCTAGTTCACAAATAGTGAAAACAAAGGAAGGGTTAGCTAAATAAAAAAAAAAAAAAAAAAAAAGAAAAAAGATGTTTTTTATTTGCCCATTAGCACAATAGGTCTGAAATATTTTCAGACCTGCCTGCTGTTCCATTAAGCACCATCCTGTAATGTCACTTCATTGGTCACACCCCTTTTGCTGTGCCTCTCCATGAGTTTTTGCACATTCAAACCACAGCAGTTCATGGATATGGGAATTAATAATTCAGGAAAACAGGTTTTTTTATCTGTGAAGAAAAGGTTTTAACAAGCACATCTCTGGCTTTGTAACAGCAGACTTTAGAAGGTACATTAAGCACTGCAAGTTTTTTTCCACAAATGAGAAAATTATGTTTGTCCCCAGGCTGTAAGTGAACTGAAAATCACTTTTCCTTTCTTTAGGGATATTTAGGGCTACTCTGTCTCACAGATACCCACTAGCAAAAGACAGTATAGTTTTCTCTTCATGGACAAGTGGACATATAACATTCTTTGTATTTTAAATGAACAAACAAATAAATAAACAAAAAGGGTTAAAAAATTATGAGAGCACTCAGCAGAACCAAACTGAACAATGTCTCATTTGTCTGATGATGTCAGTTGGTAACAAATGAAAGTGCATGTTAATTCTGTGCTGTATCAAAAACAGCACAAGAGGAAGGCAAGAAGTTGTAATACTCTGACATGAATCTTTGGGATGGAGGGGTAGGAAAAGAAAATTGGGCAACAATTACGAGTAATTCTCCTATGCTGTTTCATGAGTCTGAGAAAGAAAAAGCTGTTTAAAGGAGCAGCAAATCAAAGTTGAACAGACATAAAGACAAATATTCTCCTTATTTTAATTATGCTATAGCATAAAAAAATGAAAACAGTTCACAATAAGTTAAGGAGCAGAGGCAATAAACAACATATTATGTCTGATTTTCTGTTTTGTGAAAGCGTACGTGCAAAATAAGCAATTAGCCAAGATGAAAAAATATATTTTGTTTCACAATTAAGCATATTTGATGTATGGTTTTGCTTGCTCCCTACATGTTTTTGCTGATTAGCTAGTGGGAAACTTACAACAATGTTGATTTCCAATGGTCAGCCACAGTGAACAATAATCAGTCCCCTTACGGGACCTGTAAAATGGAGACCAAGAATTAAGCTGCCTATAAACACTCAGTTACCCACCTGCCTCTAAAACATTTTGAATAATTATTACTCTAAAACATAAGTGACCATTTTGAAGTGGCCTGAGCCACTGATTCCAGAGATCAAAAATCACATGATCATGTTCAAAATCAGTATTTTCTTCTTGTTTGACCGTATTGGTGGCACAATTTATTGGAACACAATTTAAATAGCAGACAAACTGCATTCATTGTACAAGTTGTTTACTTGACATGAGTTGTTTACTCATCTGCTTCTACCACTCCAGTGAAAGGTGTTCTTACCTTTAAGATCATTTTAAGTTAAGTAAAAAGGGAAATTTGGTCATTAAATTCACAGTTTTTCACTCAAATGCATATCAAGGAGCCATTTATTCCAACTTACCTAATAAATCACTGGCTTTTTAACATAAAGAACTTCTAGAAAATAAATATGATCCTATACATGTGTGTATATTTTTACATAAATTCCAAACATATCAAGACCTTGCTCCTGTAGCATGGCTGCAGGAAATAATAATAATGAAGAAATTTTTAATAGCATGGAAATTCCAAATTACATCTTTATTATCATGAACAAAATTCTGGAGACCATTTCAAGATGAAGTGGGTTCCATGTCTGAAACAGGATATATCATTGTACTAGCTAAAGCATACAGAGATCACAAATAGCATTTCCACACTTACCCAGTGCACAGAGCAGAGGATGTTCATCCTTAGGCCTGTGGCATCACTCACCACAGCTGGATTTGATTTCTCATCCATATAAAAGTCCTACTTTGGCAAATGAGTTTTCTAAGCAGGCCAAATATCAGCTTTCACCTATTTCTGCTGGACTGTCAGGACTATTGGCATTGGCCTTCTTCAATCTCCCACCTGGTCTCAAATGCCTGCTTAAATTTTTGCAAGCTTCTTGCAGTCCTAATGCTCTTTCACTTTTTCTGTGCATGCTCCATCAACTTTAATTAAAATTTTAATAGGTGCTTTTAGCTGTAAAGTTGTACTAAAGTTTTATTTACATGCACAGTATTCTAACTCTTCAGAAGGTTATATGAGTTTTCCCTCGCCCGTAGACTTTTTTTCTTTTTTTTTAGCATACACCACTGGTTTGTCTTTGGTTTGTTTGAGCTCAGCTGATGCACCGTGTGCCAATTCCACTAAGAGTGATTATGATATTTTTTTTCTGTGTGGGTAGGTCCATGGCAACAGGTAGAGACTCTGAGGATGAGCTGTGCGTTCATTTTTCCTGTCTCCTTTTAGCAATCTGTGCCTTTAACTGAAATTTCTTCTACAGATACAAGGGTTGTGTTATTCCCACAGCATATCCAGACTGTCATCTGAGGCCTTCTGCTGGCTCTGATAGCAATCTCTCCTTTCCACCAACCAGGACCTTGTTACAAATTTAGTTTGAAACGTTAACTCCCACCTTCTTTTCCAAAGGAGCTTTACTAGGACTACAGAGCAGTGAAAAGCTCACTCTTTAATCAATGTACTGCATCCCAGGTGTCCTAATGAAAGAATTTGCCAGTGAACTTATCCCACACTAATAAATTTTCTGATGAAGATTATTATGTACAATGATGAAGGCAGGGATAGTCCAAGCTAAGTTGCAACTGCTCAGGTTTTAAACCTGCTCCTGCTTTCTAATAATTCAAGCTCGTTAGTATCCTGTTATACTAATGCCTTCCTATGGCCAAAACAGAGCAGGCCATACAAATAGAGCTTGAATTTATTGTTAGTCCAATTAAAGTTTAAACAGTCTATCTAATAAAAATTATGTAATTGCATACCTAATTACAGGAAAGCCTAATGAGTAATTCAGCTAAAATTGTTGTACAAAGACTTTCTTCATCTATACTGCCCCTTTACTCTGGTGTTGTGCACAGTTTTTCTAATGTTACTTGTACTTGTTTTCATTAGAAACTTAAGCTGAACTTAACCACAATCCCTCATTCATCACCTTATGGCTTGATAATTGTTACTACAGAGAAAAAAACTCAATTCAGAGCAAGGCAAGGTGAGCTCAGGCAAACCCTGAGACCCTGCACAGTCAGCTGAATACAAAGCTTGAGGTCTTTTACCATTAACAGTAAAAAAATATGTTTGTGTTTACTGGCCCATGACCCACATTGACTTTCTATTTTTATTCATGTCAGACATAAACCAAATCATCTCATACTTACCTCCTCCACTTTAGGGATGGAATTCTGCATTAATTAACAACTAGCTGGGTTCAAACATACTCCTGCTTACACCAGAAGGTGAGGATAATTAGCCAGATATTTCTGAGCCCCTTGTACAGCATAAATGTGTTCCTATACCCTGTTGGCTTCATATAGCCAGTGACAACAGAACAACAGACAGTGGCCCAGACCCTGTATGGAGGTAGGTGTGACATCACTACAAACATTGCCTACAGATGTTGAGCAATGCTCAGTGTACACATCATAGTGACATTGTCTGAATTTAAACAAGTCACATAGGTTCAGATGACTAATCTAGAAACACCTGTTTCTCTCACGTGACAATATAGATAACTGAACAGCTCAGCTGTAGAAGTCCACATTTTGGAGGTGGGGCCTAAAATGGGATGGGATGGGCCCCTCACCAAAACTCTAATTCTAGCCTTCTTTTTGCTGGAGCGTGTACTCTGCTTTTGATTACAATTTAATGTCCCTCAACAGCAAGCTGCTACAAAAAGAAACAGGCTGCTGACTATAGGTAAACAAGTAAGTCCTTGTATTTCTTTGATTGCTGTCCAACATCTTCCTGTCTGTAAGGAAAAAAAAAAAATAAAAAAAAATTAAAAACAAGCTCATCCAAAAACCAGCAAAGATTTAGTGGAAAATCGAAGTAGAAGTCCATCATATCCCATGCACAGCAAGTGAATATGCTGTGGATGCTGGTTGTTTACAGAGCTGGATGTTTGCAATATTCATCCCTGGATGCAGTTTTAATTTTCCTGAGAGACCACTGCTGGTGCATGCACACACAGCCATGCACAGAGACAGAGCACCCATAAAATATTGTCGTATTTTCCACCCGTGGTGTCATTTATCTTAATAGTCGTTAGTGGTGCAGTTTCCACTTTAACAGTAATCATGACACATTTGTTCCTTGATTTATTTGAATAGCACTGTCAAACACTGCATAAACAATGCCGTTCTGGGACCTGGCCAAAACTTTCAAATTGCATTTTAATATTTATGTGCCTTCAGACTCCATGAGAAAAAATACTGATGCTAGCTCGTGATTTGTACTGCTGCAACACCAAAGCCAGAATAAGTATGCTTTTCCTTTAACTTGTATAATCCATCATGATATTTCTCTAGCTGATCACAAGCAAAAAGAACATCAGTTTATATTTTTAACAACTGGCAATTATGGAAATAATATTTCAGTGGAATTAAAGGATGCTTGTAGCTTCCTGGATTGGCTTTCTAAATAGCTGCTGATCATCTATATGACTTCACAGTAATGAATAACACTGTTAATGCTTAAAAGCAACACAAACAGAGACAGCATGACTTTTTGGAGCTTGTTTCCTGAAATGTAATACCTCCCTTTGAGTCTTTATTTTCTGATTTCCATTTAGCTCCGTCCATTAACTGCAAAATGTTCTTTATAACCATGAGCTGGTCGTAAATTATCATTAGGACCACTATGTTTATTAGTGGTACATTTTTGATTAGCTGTCTCTAAGGGCAACAATTTTTTTTGCAGCTAATAAGTCCCACTGTCAGAATTACAATCACTGCAGGATATAGGCTATAGAGGGGTTCTGGATATTAATTTCTTCCTACTAATGACAAATGATAAGGATATTCACAGTGTTTTCTTTCTCTTTCCTTTGCTCTGTAAGAGTGCAGAAATCATGCAGAAATCACCTTCATGTAGGTGAGGTTGGGCTTTTACTGGCTATATTGAAAAGCCTCTCTTTACCAGTGACCATCTGCATCTGAATGTGTTCAATTAGATCGCTGTGTCTATCATACCACCCAGTGTGGGTTGCTTTATATGGCAAAATAGCAATAGTCATTGCTTGTTATCCTTTGGAATAATAATGATACTTACATGAAGAGAGTGTGTAGGGCATCGTGTTTTAGGCAAAACTGCCAGCTGTGAGATCTTGGAGTCAGTACAGGAATGGCTCCTCTTCTCTGAAGCATGCACTGCTCTCTCACTGGGCACAGTGGGATGGACCCTGGCTAAAGGAGCCCCTGAAGTCCTTGGTACACTGCCCTCAAGAAGCCCCCAGCCCTCACACCCACCTTCACCCCCCCTCCCTGACAGTGATATCCTTTCCTCTTTTCAAAAATCTTTATTTGCCCCAACATTTCACAGAATAGGAACCAGATAACAAATTTGTATCCTCTCTTTTTCAAGTGGCATGAAAATCAAGAATGTCAAGCGATCTAGGGAAAGTCTAAGGAAAACAGGGTCAGAAGAACTTCACTGAGCTTGAGGAATCGGCAGACAGGTTATGAAGTTCATTTAAAAAAGAGAAAAGTCTGAGTCTGACATAATCACAGGCTGGGAACTGATTAACCATGAAACAACTTTGCAGACAAGGGCTTGAAGGTCCTGGTTGAAAGGCTGCCCATACTGGCTGTGTGCCCCTGCTGTCATTAAGGCCAACCACACTGTGGGCTACATCATTAAAAGCACAGCCAGTTTGTAGAGGGAGTTGAGTGTTTCTCTCTATTTTCCACTTGCAAGTGTCCCTCTGGTGTAGTGTGTCCACTTGGGCCACTCCAGTACAGGAATGAAGGTGGCAAAGTGGAGTAAATCTAGCAGATGGTCACTAGGATGGAAAGAAGAGTTGGAGCACGTGGCATTCAAAGGGCAGCTGAGGGACGTTGGTTTCAGCATTGAAAAGGGGAATCTAACTTCTGTGTTTCAATATTGGGGGTGTCTAGAGAAGGCAGATCCAGGCTTCTCTCAGCTCAGCAAAAAAGAATCAGCAACAGTCACAAGTTGCAGTAAGGGACATGCTTGCTGGATTTAGGAGCAAATTCTTCTCTGTGAGAGCAGTCAGGAATGGGAACAAGTTGCCTAAAATTATTTGAAACCTTCACACACAGAGATTTTCAGAGTTCTACTAGGTAAGCTCATGAGTAAATTATCCAACTTGGAGTTAGTCTTTCTTGAGCAGCAGGTTGAATTAATGAACTCCTGAGGTCCCTTACAATAATTCAGATTTTATAGTACAGCTATCAACAAAAGCACACATATTTAGTTGCTGAGGAAATAATTGATTCGCTCAAAATCAGGTGAGGTAGCATGCAGTGAATGAAAAGTCAAGGAATTAGGAACTAGAAGCAAACCAGAAAGCTAAATTATTTTCCAATGTGGTCACACAGCTGGTCAAACACTTAGAGTTTACACCCCAAAGTGGAGTTATGTGTCTTACAGGTACATTAGTCAAAAAAGGAAGAAAAAAAAGTTTTACCCCCACCTCCCCATCCCACCCACCAATGAGACAGGGGATTGGGTGACCACGGACATGGAGAAGGCTGAGGTACTCAGCAACTTTTTGTCTCACTTTTCAATGCCAATTCCTCTTCCTACATCTCTCAGGTCCCTGAATCTCAATGCAAGACCTATTATCAGGACTGCTGCCTTTTCCAGTGCTCCACCACCCTCTGGGTGAAGAATCCCCTCCTAATGTCCAACCTTAACCTCCCCCTGCACATCTTCCTACCATTCCCTTGGGTCCTATCTATGGTCACCAGAGAGAAGAGGTCAGCACCTACTCCTCCTCCTTCCCTAATGAGGAAGCAGTAAGCTGTGAAAGCAACACTGACAGTACATCTGAGGTACATATGCATATTTGCACTTCAGTGTCTGCAGTCTTAGTATTGCAAACCAGCTGATACATTATTCCAGCTGCTAATTTGTCATGAGAGGCATTATTATAAGTCTTGTCACCTTGAGTGCCTTACATAATCAGATTGCTGTCTACTGGGACAAAGTATCTTCTATCCTGTGATCTACAGCAATTGTTACAATACAAAAATTCTCTCTACCTTTTATGTTCTGGAAATGTTCATTTCAGGCATTCTCCACCATCTTCAGCTTATTTTCACAAGTTGATAAACTGTTACTTAAGTTAAATGAAAACCCATTTCTTCCCTCCCTACCCCCACTGAACAACACCAATTTGTGGAGGGAAAGTGAAACTATTCTTAAGGTCATTGTGTTTTGTGATTTTTATTATGATTCTGACAACTAAAAGCTATAGTTTCTGGAATCATGTAGTTATGCAGTTCAAACAAAACCTTGAACATGCAATCCTTTAGAGTTCAAGAAGACAGAAAATGAACTAAATAAGAAAGACAACAATTTCCTTTTTAAGTTTCATGCATGTTTTTTCAGGGTCTGCCTCCTGACAGAAATAGCAGTATTTCAGTCCTATATCTCCTTTCTTCATAAGCTCCAATAACTGCACCAAAACAAAGCAGTCCATAAATCAGGGTAGAAATGCCACAGATGATGACAGAACCAGATTCAAGAACTAGTTATCAGGAGAATGAGCAGAGCATATATATGCTAATCAAAGATGATGCCTTATAGTGTTAGGGGCCAAAGACTACCCAGCATATTCCATGACTGCCAGTTTTCATCTAAACCAATTTTAGGAGAATGGGACATTTGAGCTTAAATTATCTCTTAATAAGTTACACATGGAAAAATAAACTCTTGGTGGTATCATCTTTATAGTATTTTACAGAGTGGATCAGTTGATCCATTCTCAAAATTGTTGCATCTGCAGAAAAATCTCTGGAAAACAACCCTGTCTCCAAACCTCTACACATCTCACCTTGCAGTTGTGTTTAGCAAGGAAGATGGCAAGGACACATGTAATAATGTCCACACTAATTCCAAAATGGACTAATGTCAGGATTAAGTAGGGTATGTATCTTGTTTCCTTCAGCTGTGAATTCTGATTTTTCTTATTGCCTTATCTCTCTGCCAGTCCATGAATGCACCTTCGTTGCTCATCCTTCTCCAGATAAACTCATACGTTGAAGAACTTAAATTGTGAAGCCTGGGAGAAATTAATGAGTGTTTTTCTCCAGTCTCCTTCTCTGGGAACTTGATGGAATATTATCTACATCTACTTTTGTCTGTATAGACTGCCAAAATGTAATAGACTTCCTTGTTTCCCAGGTAAGTTGTGTTTTGAATTGGACATAGGCTATGGAAACTCTTCTCATCTTCCCATGAAAGACACTTTTATTATAATTAATTATTCTCTGAATTGTGTTGGCTGTTTAAATTCTTGCTAAAATGGATGCTTCCATCTTTCTTCCTGTGTTAAGGGAGTACATTTATTGTTCAGTATTCTTGGTATTACAGACTTGGAGCAGAACTGACACATTCCATTCACGGCAGTTAATCTCTGAGTATGAACATCTAACCCTTTTGAAGATTTTCCCTTTGGAAATGTTAAACTGTGCATTCTATTATGGAAATCCACGGATATTTCTTTATACTGGAATTAGAAAAAATGTGGTTATATTTTATGATTGATTTGTTAGGTTTTTTATAATTTATCATTTACCTTATAATAGAATATATCATAATTTTTTTATCATCATCTTATATCTTTTCATCCTCCTGTTTTCTCAGGCAGCATGTAGTTAAAAGAAATAATAAAAAGGGCTTTCATTCAATAAAAGACTTGTACAGATCTAACTCTTTTAAAGTTTTGTGGTAGCATTTTATTTGATGTGTTTTCGATTCTAATCACCTCACTCAAATAATGCTTTTACCTCAGGGATAAGTCCAAAGGTAAAAAAATATTGATCTTTATATCTGCAGAAAGATCTTGGCAACACAAGGCAACATAAACCAATTAAAATATACGTGCTGAAAACCTAGACTTTTGAGTCATGGCTCATATACAGCACAACCTTAATAACATTTTCTTTCTTTCATAAATAGTGTTTCAGCTTAAGTAAGGCTGCTTTTTTGAGCAAGGAAGGAAGAACATCTGCAGGCAAATCTAAATGTTTTTATGACACAACTGGCTTATAAACAGTATGCAGCATCTGGTAGAAAACATTGAACAGGTAGTACCTAGCAAAAGTGGAAATCCACCTAAGACAATTCTCTGCAGCTGATTAAACCCTATTCTATCATTAAATCCTTAACACACCAGCCCCACGACTTCCACTCTCCCACCTTCTTAACCAGCATAACTCTGTCTGCTGTGTCCTTCAGTCCTACAAACAAAGATTCAAAAGCTTACACCTGAGGCCACTCATCTGCTTATACTGACAAAATATCATCATCTGACACATCACATATCTGGAAAAACAGTCATCTAAGCTGGGCACCAGACACGATGCAATGTTCTCTAAGGTTTGGTAGCACAGTGTGTTGTAGAGAGAAGAAATCTGTAAACAAACCAACAAAAAGGAATAATTTCCGCTTCATTAGTGGCAAATCATGTCGTTCAGATAGGAGATTCTCAGGTGAAAAATCATAAATTGTTTTCAAAATGCTCATTATACTAACTGCCAAGACTGTACTGTTTATTTAATCAACCACTCATTGCTGAGAGCTAATTACATCTTAGTTGCCATAAATTATGAGGATTATGGTCAGTATGTAAGTTACTGTGCTGGCAGAAAATGGTCAATAATTCTTTCTTCTATTATGGAAGAGCATTCATGCACTTGAATGTAAAACTATAGTCAGATCTCAAAGATTCTGGCCTTCAGCTCTGCTGCAAATGTCATTGTAAATAAGACAGTTTGCCACCACTTGGGGCATCTCCATACAATCCATGAAAATACAAGATTTTGTATTCAATTTGTATTTGTATTGAAAATAAAATACACTCAGCCTCAGTGTAAGCTGGGGAAAGCCCCTAACAGACTGGGGAGAACATTTACTTATCTTGAACCCCACGCAAGGTCATATTATATACAGGGTCACAGCTAGAAATTGCAAGTGGAAAATAGTGGTCACATCCTAGCCAGTGCCTAGAATTTCTGAGTCTCTGTGGTTTTGCTGGGGTTGGAGAAGAGCTAAAGAACCGTGTGGTGGATATTGGGAAAGGTTCAAGTGGCACAGCTGGACAGTGGGAAAGGCTGCTGTTAAACGGGGCATGAGGATGTGAAGAGTGTTCATTTCTCCTTCACTCTCCTTTCTGCTCCTCCATCAGCTCCAGGAAAACTATACCAGGTGGTCATAATGCTGTGCCAAATTTGAGGTTGAATTTCCTTTGGTGTATATAATATTATCTAGATTATTTCATGCATCATGAGACCCAGCAAGCATTGTGCCCTAGGTATCAGCTACACAGCTGCAGAATAACTGTGTTTAGAAGAGAAAAGTAGAGTTCAGCCTAAGAAAGAAAATGGGAGATGGATTTAAGTTCACTAAAAGCATTTCCAAAAGAATGGAAGCAACTTCTCTGGAGAACACCTCATTTCCTCATGTCAAGATGGAGAATGTGTAAAAAGGCTGTGAATAGGTATTTGTGGACAGTGTGTAAAAGGATGAGTGTGCTTATGAGCTTTCACTAACCATTTCCTTGCTGTTCTCTCCAGAAGGCACCAACACTATCAGGAGCATGACAATACAGCTGTAAGGAGGTTTTGTAAATTTTTAGGTGATTGGTATTTATGTTTTTACATAGATAGGTAACATAATCTAAAATTCATTAAAAAATAAAAAAAGGAATTGTATTTTTAACTCGCTTTAGGGTATTTAGGATGGAAACACATCACTTGTAACTGGGGAATTATTTACAGTCTCTCTGAATGAAAGAGATGTTTGAAGACAAGGTTGTGTCTAGTAATAATAACAAGAAATCCTCAGTTCCTCAGCAGTAATTGGGATTAAACTTCTAATGTGAGGTTACACAATGCTACCAGGAGAGATGGAGAAAAACGTGACAGTTAACAACTGAATGGTTTCCTATGGAGCTTTGTGACATTCCAAATATATAGTGTCTGTCCCCAACAATCCAAAAATAAACAGTGTATTTGGACACTCAGGATGCCTGGTGTTTGTCTTAAGACACCTAAGAGTTAAACAGATTTGTTGCTGGACTATGTCCCAGGATCCCACCAAGCTGTTTTACTCCCCCCTGCAAGCCTGCAAACTGGGGAGTTTGATGTGGGATATGCTGAGATTGGAGACAAAGGAGCTCTTCAGCTGGTGCTGGGAGCAGGACATCCAGTGATAACCAGGCCTTGAGACTTCATATAAATCACTGACTTGACCAGAAAAGTAAAGGGCAAGCTGACCTCCACCTGATAAACCAGCCTGAGGTGCCAAGTTGTTTCATACCATTCAATGACCCTGTTGCTGGCCCAATCAATGGCTTATCTTGTTAATTAGCCTGACAAAGACCATCTGCAACGTATAGCCCGGCACCATACCCCCCCCTTCTCCCTCCCATCTCGGAGGAGCACGGAGAAGACAGAGGAATTTCCTCCCCTGTACTGGAAGAAAAGGGGGGAGGGGGCAGTGGGCAAGAACTGTATAAAAGTTTGGGACACTCTGGGTGCAGTGAAATGCTTCCCCACTGACAACATCGCTGGACCGAGGTGGTAACTATTATCTTGCTAATCTCCGTAATTCTGCTTTCTCCTTCCTTTTGTGTTTCTGTTTTCCTCCCTGTCCTATCTGCTTTAGGGACTTTGCTGTGTAACTCCAATAAAGTTCAGTGTGCACGTGACATCTGACCTCGTTTGTGTCTTAATTTCACCATTTGGGATCACCTTTAAACCTTTTCACAGGTCCTGCCGGGCAAACGGGTGCAGCTGCTGTGTGGCTTGTACCAGGAGAGGGAAGGCAGGGTCCAGACCCCCCAGCCTCCCACTGGGGTGAGGAGTGTTAGAAAGCAAGGGGGTTCTGCCCAATCTCTCATGAGACCCCACACCAGCCCCAGTGCCTGTTTGTGCACCTTTGTTTTGTCCTGGAGAGATCATAAAAATTGCCACCTATCCCTATTGGATCATGACAAGCTTTTACTCCTGTAACTGCCTAGACAGAAAGGCAAGAGCAATGAGATGCTCAGGTTACAAGCCTGAAGTTAAGTGGGATTAATCCGGACCACAGTTCTAAAAACTTTTGTTGTTTATTCCGAGATGAGCAAACTGATCTATCAGGATATTTGGAGAGACTCTTGAATTTTAAGGTCTTAATGAACTTCGGGGCCTCTCTGATCTGACATCCTGCAAAGCCTCAACCAGGTTAGTGGCATAAACTGTCAATAGGCTGTAAAACACAAGAGTGGAAAGGCCTCAGGGCAGCTATATTATAGACATGCAAGTACCAAATGCTTGACAACTCTTTGTTTTTTAAAAGACAGGCTTGCAATCCAGCAGCAGAGAAAATGAGGTTAACATAACAGCCTCTTCTGCCATCTCTCTGTCCCCAGCAGACACTGGGCGAAATGCCTATGAACATTTGACAAATACAAATTTCTACATACTCTGTTACTTGCTTGTTTCCACTATCTCAGGGAGGTGCAAAACCAGTACTGAGTTAAGGCCTGATGGTCACCCTGGAGAAAGAGTAACAATTAACTCTGCTTCCTGCCAGCATCTGAGAAAGGAAGAAAGTAATTGTGAAGTTGCTGTTCCTTTTCTCATTAGCCTGTGCAATATGCCAGTAGCTGGATTGTGCAAAGGGTTTGCAGCCCTAGCTTACTGCTACACCTCATCAGGGCAGCTCCACAGCTTGCATGATACTTAAAGGTTTTATTTTAAAAGGGAATTAATCCAAATGTCAGTGCATCTTCAACTGTATATTAAATAAAAACTAATCTCTGTCTTTTTAGCCATACAGCCATCATGTGTGTTGTACTCTTCCAAACTAAATTAATGATAAATATGCTTAGGAAGGATTTGAGGATTTTTCTCTTGCCCCTACTCTGTAGCTACTCCCTGTGACTGACTTGGAAGGTAAGGACAGAGGTGTTATATCCTGAACAAAGAGCATCTGAGGTCTGACCTACCTGGACCACACATAACTTTCTCCTCCCTATACCACACACCTGGATTTCAGATACAAGAGATATGTGTTTTAAATTCATGTGCACTTTAAGAACTAAAATCAGTTTGGACTACGAAGCTGCTGCTCTGTGGAAAACTTTTCACGGAGACAACTGCTCTGAGTGGGTGGATCAGGAGGTTAGGAAAAATAGCAGATCCAGGGTTGTAACCCAAAACCTGACACTTATCTTTTACTCCATATCAACTTAGAATATGTCATTGCTTAGTAAAAATGCACCTCATTAAGTTAACCACCTTTCTTGAAGCTTGTTAGACCTCAGCAAGTTTGTGTGTGCTTTGGTCATTCTTAAAATATTGTCTACAAGGACCAGGTCTTCTTAGTGACAGTCTGCACCTTTGGAGGGAATATAATCTCTGCTACTATTTTGTTAGCAAGAGTATATGGCTGTTATTCAGAAAAAATACAGTGCAGCATGTGCACAGGCACTGTATTTCTTATTAAATATTGCTTTGTGAAATTGCTTTCAGAGATTGAAGAATAATTTTGCACCTTTAAATATCAAATGTACCTCAGCCACCAACTCACAAACATATATAATGTAATTTTGATTTCCTTTAGGCTTTGGGGGTGGAAGTCAGGGCAAGCCCTTCCTTACTGGTGAGAGTAGGTTATCATAATGGCAGGGAAAAAAGATGAACAGAATAGGAGAGAAAAATGTAGTTATACTTGAGATAAATGGGGAGGAAAAGAAGACTTTAAAGACCAGAGCTTTTACTGATATTTTAAAGCCTTTTTCCTTTTGATTAGGAAGATCCACTGGCTCTAGAAGTATTGAAGGGATGAGTTCTGGATATTGCTAGATGGTGTGAAAATCAGTATATAGCACTTGTGGTAAAGAGTGGTAAAGACACAGAAGAAAGTTTTGGTGTTGGATTACTGAGAATGCATCAGGGTCTATATTAGATAAATGGGGTTTTCACAAAAGTTAGATCTTGGTGTTTTGAGTGAGACTTTTTTATGATGGCTAACACATTTATCAACACACTGAACAAAAGTTTTCAGAAGATGGACACATGTGTATCTTCTCATTGAAATAAGTTCTGTATCAGTGAACTTCCTCCTTTTGAAAACACAGCAGATGGCATTTACCTCAGAATAAGACCTTTACCTCAGAATAAGGCCCACCATTCATAGCAGTCATACCAACTCATTCTAGATGAGGGTGATTCACAGTCCAGCTGCCTTTTTACCATAAGGAGTTAACTACTTTAAGAAACTCACATGCTCTTAGTCTTCTCTTCTGGCCCATGTAGTTTTTGTTTGGTTTTTTTTGTTTGTTTTTTGTTTGTTTTTTTTTTTTTTATCAGAGCTGAATTGACTATTTAATGATAAAACTTGTAAACTTATAAACCTAAGAGCATGTGAAGTGGGTATTTGGAATGTGGAAGCATGGTATTCATACAGAATCACAATGATCAGTTGTGGTAAAATCCAGAGTTCTGCTATCATAATTACGTCAAAGAAGTGGAGACTATTGTGTGCAAGGCAATGAGGAATCAGCAGAAAAGACACTTAAGCCTGCACAACAAACATGCTTCTTCCTCCCTTGGTGTGTCTTCCCAAACATTCTCTAAGCCAAGCAACTGGGTCAGGATGTTACCCATGCCATTTCTCAGTGACAGCTATCTTCCTCCTCCAGTCTCCATGAGGAAGTACTTTTGGGCCAAGGGTTTACTACTCAAGCAGCTATATTGAGGCAATATGGAAAGCACCAATTAATTTAAAATTTCAAATGTTTTACTGTGAACAAAGAATAAAGAATAATGGCAGGGAACTGGCCACATAAAAAGACAGAATGCATTTGCAGTAAGACTGATAGCAACAAGTGATCTAAGCTGTCCTGGTTTGAGCCAGGGTGAAGCCAATTTTCTTTTCACTGTTTTTTTTTTCTTTTTCTTCAGTGAACTCTCTTTTAAGCAGCACACTTCCTGAAAGGAGCAGCAAGTTTTCCAGCTAGTGGACTGATAATGCTGGAATGTTTATAGTTACTGCTGAGAGACCAAGGACACTTTGCCCTACTTGTCGGATTTGCTACTTCAGACACTAAAGGAGCAGAAGAGTCATATCTACAACCCTCCTGTAGGGAAGAGTGGACTAGACAGATGGCAAAACTGGCCAAAGAGAGTATTCCATCCCATAATACCTATGTAGCTCTTGGTATAAATGCATGGATCATGGAAGTCAAGCCCTTCTTCTTCTCCTCTTCTTCCGTCCATGGCTGGCATACGGGGAGGAATCTGTCTTTCCATCCCCATTGATCCCTAGGCCCATGTGTTCCTGACCCTCATAACTCTACCCTCAGTTCCTATCTGAACTTCCCCTATCTCTGAAGTGGTCCAGGACATTTTGGGACTGCTCACAGCTAAGGAGAGTGCTGGGTGAGTTGCAGGTAGTGGGGGGAGGCAATAGGGGGGTTGCACATTCCTGCACATACTTGTATATATTTGTACATATTTTATCATCAGTATTTAATTAAAGCTGTCTAGTTTAGATTTCAATCAATTTAATCTCTCCTTATTCTCTCTCTCCTTTCCCTCCCTGGGTGGGAGGGGGAGGCAATTGAGAGCCTTGTTGCCATTGGTTTAATTGCTGATCCTGAGTAAAACGTTGACAAAAGCAAAGCTCACCAACAGAGGCAATACAGAGGAACCCACTGAGAGGCACCCCCTGGCTTTCAGCACCAGATAGGAATGCTAGAAAATACAGTGTGGAAAGGACTTAAAAGGTTAGCCTGGACTCTGTAATAATCAGAGTGTGGTGGCTGTATTCGTGAGGTTGAAACAATCCTTTGGCAAGAGCTGCAAGGGAATTTGGATGAATCCAGCAGGCAAATGTGGGAGAAAATTGTATTCAGGCAAACTCCATTTGGCTTGCTCATTCAAAACTTGGCTCTAAATGTGTTTTAGTTGTAAAACGGAAATACTGTGGTGGTCTCTTCAAACTGAAACTTTTCCATCCTAAGTATTTGATTAGAACATTGTGACTTCATCATTGTATATTCACATTGCATTGCTCTGTATGCTTTCAGGAAACACAGATGAAAATAACTTGCTAGACACCACGTTACTTTTCTCTGTTCAATCATTTAAAGACCATTAGTATTTAGAAACATTTGGAGCAGTAGATGACTGGCGTGGATTTTGGTTTGTATTAACAGCTGCATCCTTAGCTTGGATTCACTGTCTGTAACATCTTTCCATATCAGCTGGTCTAGACCTTCTCTCCCAGAAGGTTTGCTAGGATGAGTTGTCATCCTGGCTGCACTTTTCCTCTGATTTCAATAGAAATGCACAGAGGTCAGTCCATGCAGTTGATAGTTCACCTGACATCAAAGCCCTAAGGCTGCAGCTGCTATCAGGTGTTCTGATCACTGTTGGGGACAAGCCTTCACAGAATCAAAACCATAGAGATCCTTCCAGCCTGGAATATGAAAATGCACACAAAACCCAGAGATCTGGGGCTTAAGCCTCTCTCTCTTAATGACAGTTAATCTCATTGACTCCCAGTGAGATTATCAGAGTATAAGTGGGATTTGAACTTTAATGCAGAAAAATACCTACCGTTGAAGCTAAGATACAAAGTTTATCTTTCAAATACACAAAAAAAATATTTTCATATTTTTGTCATTTGTTGGGATTTTTCTGAGGAACAAATGCTGTTGTCAAGAAAAATAACTGCTTCATCAATATCAAGTTGATAATTGGTATTTTTTCCCCCCTTATAGTTGTTTCCACTCAAAATTTGTCACAATTCACAGACAGGTCCAAAAATTACTGGGGAGAGAACAATGAAAAACACAAGGATACTGCAAAGGAATAAACTTTTCTTTAATTAGGAAATCAGATTAAAAACTGAATAGCATTAAAAACTGAATAGCATTGAGGTTTGTAAAGGGATGGAGCATTGCATTGTTTATTATTGTTGTTGTTTTGTTGTTGTTATTATTATGATGATTTCAAGATAAGCATGGCTTCTTTGGGTGAGGAAACACCCTCTTATTTCTGAAATTAGATATAATACCTGGAAAGATACTAAAGTATTGCTAGGCAGTCATTTACTTCTCACCTCTGCAAAATAAATACAGCATTTCATCTCCAGCTCAAGGCAAAACTAGACTTTGCCAAACATCCAAGCAATAAAGTAAACGCAGGAACTTGCAAAACCCACATCCAGCAGCAAAGAGAATTGAGAGTGGGAGGAGGAAAGAAGTGATAGATATTAAAAAAAAAAAAAAAAAACAACAAAAAAAGACAGTGGGAATGTTGGCTAGATATGGGACATCAAACTAGGCAGGAGTAGAGATACATTTGTACTGGCAGAAGTTCAGTCCCATTAAAATAACCCACACAGCTTTTTCAGCAGCTTTACTGGCCTGTGTTCCTGCTGGTTCACTGCTTTTTTTTTATGGGATGTGGCATTTTTGATCCAGCCATAGGCATTCAAGCAATGGATTTACTCCTTCACGCAGCCAAGTGTCTAAAGAAATATTTAAGTGCATGAATGGTAACTTTAAACACAATGGCATGTGTTAGAGGCCAGATTCAAAGCCTGTACAAATCAAGTGAGTCTTCATTGACTGCAGTTGTCTTTAGGTCAGGCTGTCACTGTGGAACCTGACATTTCTGCTGTTCCTCCTTCTGCTGAGTGGCCCAGGTTATACTCTACAATAATCACACCCATAGCTCAGGTTTTGGGGAAAGTGGGGGGAAACGTTTCTTAGTATTTTAGTTGTGGACAAAGAAAAAAAAAAAGCTAACTCCTCAAACCATGACTTCTGGGAACCTCAAATTCACCCACTGGATCTAAATATGTCATTTGTAAGTAATTTTTGTGACTTCTGAATCTGGACACCCTGTTTTACAAGATGTGAATATAAGGTTCAGGCTTGTATAGGCTGACGAAGCAAAGACAAAGAGGTATTATCCTTGATGAGAAAATATAGAGGCAGGAAATCTAAGGGTAGATACTAAGAAAATAATAAATAGATTAAATTTGCTATTAAATAAGGGAGGTTAAAAGTTAGAAGGATCTTTCAAAATACTAGAGCAATGATTACAAAATTCTTGGTCTAGAATAACCTGTTTCGAAAAGAGCTTTCTGCAGTTTTGAATGGTGTTATACAATCCATCGACTGTGGTAGCACAAAATTTGGACATTCCAAGAAGTCCCTTTCAACACTATTGTTTCAACATTGCCCCTAAAAAACACTTCTGATATGATGTGCATTTTACCCTTTATTCACTTGACCTTTCTGATTCAAACCCAAATGTTCCAGACAGAGTTCATTTGACAAAAATGTACCAGAGCAGTAGCTTTTATTCCAGCGCATACCAAATATAAATGTCTATGTTTGGCAAGCTGTTTCAAAGTGGAATTATCTTCTGGCCAGCTTCAACTGAATATATACAGGTGGTCCCTACCTGCTTTTTTGAAAGCAGGAACAATGGAAAAATCACCAAAACCAACACTGACTGCAATTATAGGCACAAAGCGGGACTGGGTGCACTGAGAATTTCCATGTCGATTGGTCATCTCATCTTTTCTTTATTTCACTTCAGTTTGTACTTCTCAGTCATTTTTAGTTTCTACCTGTTACCAACTATATTGAGAGTTTTGTTTGGCTTTTTCTATCTACAAAGCTCATTAAAAATGCTAATTAAGGCAAGATAAATGGTTAAGTACTTCACAAGGAGGGAGAAAGCTGAATCTACCAGGGATTCAACACCATAGCTTACAGAGTCTGGTTCCCCATTCAGCATTTCTCCCACCTGACATCCTCAATTTGTGCTGTTTCCCTGTATTTTTCATTCTCTCACTTGTTTTCCTCTCTGCTGACAGCAATTCATGACAATGTTTTTTGAGCTGTGATGCATCATCACATAGATATGTTTTTCGTTGATATTATTTCTATGACTGGCATTTGAAAGCTTTCAGTCTGCACTGTAAAAGTCCTAATGTTAACTAGGTTTCCTAACTCTCCAGGGTTTATATGTCCTTTCCTATTCCCACAAAAGACTTCAGTAGTCATTTGGAAAAAACTGGTGCAATTTTTCAAGGTCCCCTTTGATCTAGTTTCTTGCTGTGTTAGTATTGATCAATGCTCTTAGTTTGGTGTCACTTTTTCATTTGTGCACCTTTTTTAATGTTCTTTCCACTTGGTCATCTCGTCAATACACAACATGAATGAGATTAGGCTTGGCACTAACTGCAGTGGCACTCCATTTGTCATCCTACTCTTGCACAGCCTGGATCTATTCAACTTACTGTTAGGTCCCTTAACTATGCCAATATTGAATCCAGCTGAGAATCTATCATTAGTCTTGTTCTTACCAGTTCTCTATACTCATCGTTTGTCTTTTTGTGTGCAATGAATCCTTAGGAGAGCCAGAATATTTTTTTCTGAGTTTCTCCACCTTGAGACCTGCCTTAGCACACCTGTAAAGACATTGACTAGGACCTTAAAGGAAGGAATTTCCCCTGAAATGAAAATAAGATCTGCCTGACAATGTTTCTAGTGAAGCACTCTAAAAACTGAGTCAGGACATACCCTGTAAGGATGGTAGTAGACAGGACCATGACATGAGCATCTCTACTAAAAACCAATTCCAGAACAGTGGTGAAATAGCAGCAAAAACCTGCATCTCATACTGGTCCAGACACAGTACTACACCAACATACTTCTCTGCTGGTGGTGGACTACATCTTAGTAGCCCAGAGACAGGTCAAATAACACTGACTTTTTCTGTGCTTATCAATGTAGACAAGACAGTAAGAAAAATATGGATGCTGACCACACAATTTATTTCATCACCTGAAGTTACACGGGTCAGTAATAAACATTTTTTTCTTTACTTGACCATTTAGAACCTCTGACAATCACAACAGCTCTGTAACACAGCTTCACCTTTCTGGGTGACAGCTGCAGCTTCACAACATACTCACATCTTTCTTTGGGCATTGTTGATGCAAACATTTCTGTTTTATTTCACTGAGATGAAGTGAAACATGCAAATTTTGAACAGCTGAGAAGGATCTCTTGATCTAAAGACTTCTGAAACCACCAAATGAACCAAAGGTGCACATGCTAACTGTGATTGCAAAATATAACTTGCTTAAAGTGCACTTTAAAGAGGCACAGCATTTCCACCTGTATTCCACAGATCCAAGAATATTTTGCAATGTTATTGCCATTGCTCCAAGAAATGCACAACCTTGTACTTTGCCCATCAAATCTGCCACTGTCTGACTGAAGCAGGAGAAGCTGCAGCCTCCTCAGCACTTTCAGACTCTGATTTCCATGAGTTTCTTGCTCTGACTGCACACAGCTCTTATTTATTTAACTGTGCAATGACACTAGTTCAATAAATTAACAGAAACAGATGGAGAATCACATCATCTCAGCTCAATGTGACTCAGTCAAATAATGAAACAACTATTTCCAGGAACACAGCTTCAGCTAGCCCCTCTCAGTGTGCTCCTGTCTGCAGAAACACCATGAGAACATGCACCTACAATATCCTTGTCTCCATTTTACATCGTGTTAGAAGCAGTAAAAAAAACCTGAGCAAGCAGTTGCTTTGAAATTCCATTATGAATAATTAAAGTGAAACCTTTTTTTTTTTTTCATGGCTACCCATCAGTTGTTTGGGGTTTTTTTTCTTCTTTGATATAGACAGAATTACTAAAGGAAAAAAAAAATATATAAAAAAGATCAGAATGAGAGTTGCTACTGGCATAAGATTGTAATGTTAGAGCAGATGAGTGGCAAATCTCCAGCAGAGGGCTGTAAAAGTCTCACTCAGGGGTTTCCTCCTGATAAAAAATATAAAAAGAGGGTTTTTTTCAGCAGAACTTTGAGCCATGGCATAAATTCTCTTGCAGTGCTCTCAGGCAAAGAGCACAGGTTGATAATTTCCACATATGCACCCTGTATGATAATACATTATTGTAAAAAGGGGCTCAGTAGAAAATAGAAATAATCCTGTAGGATCTAAGCTAGCCTGTTAATACAGTAACATTCACTGGGAAAAAGAGCTGGGAACATCCATCTAAGCCATTTAGATCCAACAAGTGACACCTGAGAAGGCTGGTACAGGAAAATATTAACTCTTTCAGCTGAGCGTTGCTGCAGCTTTAGCTTTCCAAATCTTAAGTGCCTAAGGAAAAGGAAAAAAAGGCTACCTGCTTTTCATTTGAGAGAGAAAAACACCTCTAGAAGGTGATTCATTCAGTGCAGAGAAAAATGTCTAAGAAAATTGTCACCTCTTTCAGAGATGCCTTTCTCTACTGTTTCAAGGAGGACTGGATACCAGCCTGTTGATCTGATACCTTTAGGCAAAAGAGCTCCTACCCCACAAATCTGATTGAATTCACACTCCACGATGTTGGCACATCAGCTGGTAGTGTTTCAAAACAGAGATATGTTTTTATTTTTCACCAACATTTTTCCTGCATTATTCAAGTAGGAGCCTGTGTGCCTTTTTCCATTTGAAACTCCTCACTCTCTTTTCATGACTGCATTCCTGGTAGAAAAATTTTGAATCTACAACACTAAAGAGATTATTTGGCCATAACAAGTAAAACAGGATGATAGAAAATAGTTCTGTACATGGTGCTTAACATTTATATTCTCACCTCACTAGCAAAGCAAATCCTCAGGGCTTCTTACCCCATAACTAATTTAATACCCCATTAAGCAGGATGTTTAAAAGCACATAGATCTCCAGATGGACCTTAAAAAGTTATCTTTTGGAATACAATGATGGGAAAAGAAGAAAAGCTAGTGATGGATAAAGTGGAAGATGTAACCAAAATGATGATAGCCAACCTTTTCTAGAGACATTGAGTCAGAACAGTGAGAATAAAAACTCTAACTTATTTTTAAGATGAAATTTGGAAAAGCCATGGCCATACAACATGATTTCTTGCCTTAAGAGGTGATTTTACCTTTTGAGTCAGGAAATCTGGATGCTCTTACATTCCAGCAGGTGACAGTAACAGACTGATACACTCTGGCAGACTCTGACAAGCTTCCCAGAAACTTCCTATGGAAGGACTGCCAGCATGCAGGTCACTGCAGACCAGTAAAACCAAGAGCCATAGGATTTCTGGAAAGTTTCTGCATTTTTTTCCCAGGAATAAGCACTTAATTTCCTTTAAAAGGCATACTTGTCCTAAATAAGTAAGAATTTCAGCACATCTGCTCACAATAAGTGTTTCAACCCAGGTCCATCATGGTTGGAAGTCGTATTGCTAAGTAATACACAAAAGCCTCTGGCTTCTAATCTGTCTCTTTTCTCTTTAGTCCCCTCTGTCTGTTTATCAGATCTGTCAATAAGGCATTAAAAAAACATTGGATGCCACAGTAGTTAGCTATTTTGGCAGAAAAGGCAGGTGCTCAAGTTGCTTGAGTGTGGGCTGTAAGACCCTTCTGAGGTAGTTTCTAGGACCATACTCTCCCAATGATTTTGGAAGGTGGCTAGAGGGAAGCCATTCTCAGAAAATCATAACAGTCAAGAAATGAAAATTCAAATTGAATCATCCAGTTCATTACTCTGAAAGTGCAAAATTGGTAATGGAACACATTTAGCTCTTGTCTAGCTTGAAGCATCACCAAGATTGACACTTTCTTCCTAGGGCTCCCAAAGAAGAGCAAATTATCTCATCCCAACCAGTTACTGGGCTAGGTGAGCCACAGTGACTGTCCATGTGTGTCCTATTATTCAGACCATTACAAGCTAATTCAATTTAACTTTAGTCCAATTATCTCAGATTAGCTACAAGCCAAAAACATGCACAGACAGTTAAGGTGCCTCAAGTGATGTGCAATACTTTGACAGTGGATCCAAGCCCACACAAGCCTATTTGTGTTACTCTGACAGCTGGATTTTCCTGATGATCTTTTATTTTCTTACTCTTATTTGTTCTGCAAGGTAAGTTTAAATAGATGGTTGTGCAGGTTTACAAATTCTCTCTCAGACTCAAATCAGCCTTAGCCATCAGTTGTATTAACACACTAAAGCAGTGCTGGGTTTCAGAGTGGGATCCCCTTCTGTTCTGCAGGGTATATTAATTAATGGAGAGTCATGATAAAACTGGAAAACTTCCACCCAGGCTTAACTCCTCTCCCAACAGTAAAGAGAAGGAGCAGAGCAAAAACAAGACACAGGCACCCCTAAATGTAATCATATTTTTAGTGACTGTATTAAGTAAATTAATTTCTGCTCAAATATAAATAGATAGTTATCACCATTTGGTGTTGTTTGCATGAGTTAAAATCCTTCTCTCTTTGTAGAGATGTACTGAAAATATCATGAGGAAAATGATGAGGGGGGAAAAAAAAAAAAAAGGTGTTTTCTGATTAATTTAGAAATCTGTTGTTTATTTGACCCAGATGCTTTCTGGGATAATTATTTCCATCTAAACCAATATTTTTCTACAGAAAGTATTTTTTTTTCTGCTGAAGTATTCAATGTCACATTTATCTTTTTTTTTCTGGAAAATACTGTTACATTTTAAAGATAACAATATTTTTTTCATTGAATGTTAGTTATGGTGGTTATTACTTTTCTGTCTTATCAACCAGCAGTCATTTTCTCAACCTGAGAGTTCAAGAAATAATTTTATTTCAATAACAGTTTAATACAAAATATTTCTGACTTACAAAGAACAAAAAACGAGTTTTGAAAAACAAAATAGTTTGTCCCTAGTTTTCTCTCTGTTCTCTCAGATGGCAGCAGTTCATCACAACAAGAAAGAACTGTCACTAGGAAATGATACAGTGTTAGCAGATTCCTCTTGAGAGGAAATACACACTGTATTCAGGGCATAGTCAAATAAATCTGGCAGAACATGAATAAACAGATGGTAAAATGAGTAAAAGTTCAAAATAAAAAGGGTCTAGAAGATTCTGCAAGTATCTAACAGTGAGGAGTCCATATGATGACGCAGACAGTTTAATAATGTTGGGGGTAAAGATAAATATTCAAGCTCCATCCACCACGTTACTTATTTTTCTGTTTGCTTTTCTGTTTTTATATAAATTCTGCTATTTCCAGGACGTCATTAAAATACCATACCAGTAAGTATCAGAAGATCAGGCTTGGCTGAAAAAGGCTATAAACCAGGATCCAAGAGCTATCTGAAACTTTTGGAGGATAGAAGTGTCTAACAAATCATCATGGGGCATATGCAGTATATTCCTCAGTTTTTTAATCAACAACATTCATCAAGTGCACTAATATCCCATCAGTAGTACTGATATCAGGAAGAAAAAAAGCAGCAGGATATATCCAGACAATGAATTCCTCATCTACACCCTGTTTTGAAAGATTGCCTAAAAATGTTTATTTTACTTCCATTCCCCTTTGTTAATTTGAAATATTTGCAATAAGATCTTCTCAAAATTGAGACATTCTCTAACAGTATTTAATTTCCAGGTAATTTTGACAATGAAACCACTGGGTATTTCAAAAGAGACGCACAGGTGGAATGGATCCATAGGAAGGTGCTTTCTGGCACCTGGACAGCAAAGTTTCAGATGAATGCAAGTGATGGGCTACAGTCACTGACATCATTCAAATCCTTCCCACTGTGCTGATGAGGCAATAAATAAAAAGTGTGCTGGGGAATCTCATCCTTATAGCCTTAAATCAGCTTTTACTAGAGCATTCTGAAACGTTTGGCTTCAGGACTTCTTCGTTATTTCATCTCTTTTGGAGCCTCAGCACCATCTAAAAGCATCTGAACCAATAAACACACAGTCCAGTAAACTACATTGCTCATGCAAAACCAGATGTTTCATGAAGCCCCCAGAGCAGGCAGGTGTGAAGTAACCCCTCTGATTCATCACACCAAGCATGAGATTGTTTTTCTCTTCCAGCACTAATTTTTTTTTGCTTTGAATGAGCTGTTTTATGCTAAATATCTTCACTAACAATACAGAAATGTAACTCCCTCCTGAATCTCTCTTAAGTATTTTCTTTCACTGCAGAGTAGAGCAATTAGTCTTATGATTGAATGGTGCCTTTCATTAAATTTTCCTTCCTTTCATCAAGCCAAAACCCACAACCTTTGAAATTCACTGCTTGTCTCTTGTTATATTTTATAGTAATGGAAGGTTGATTCACTGTTTCCCAATCATAAACATTTTATTAACTTCCCAATTGCTAAACTGCTTGCAGAGGTAACCAAGGTCAATTTGTCCTTCCTTTTCATGAGAGGGTTTCTAAGACCATAGCAATTTTAGTTGCCATGGGTACCTCTGGTCTTTTCTGGAAGGCTGGCTAGCAGTCCAAATCATTTGATGCTGTCCCATACAACATCCTTTTCTCTAAAATGGAGAGACATGCATTTGGTGGATGGATCATTTGGGGGACAGGGAGTTGTCTGGGTGGTTACACTCAAAGAGTTGCAGTCAATGGCTTGATGTCTGAGTGGAGACCAGTGACCAGTGGTGTCCCCCAGGGGTCCATATGGGGACCATTATAATTTAACATCTTTGTCAGGGACATAGACAGTGGGATTGAGTACATCCTCAGAAAATTTATGGATGACACCAAGCCGAGTGGTGTGGTCAATACTCTACAGGGAAAGGATTGCCCACTGTGCTGCCTTCCCTGGAGATCTGTCAAAATCAGTCTTGTCCAAGTGATAACAAGTAAATGTTGCTTCACACTCATCAGTCCTATCTCAAAAGGTGTATCCAGTGGCCAGTGAAATCAGTACAAAGGCACTCATTAATTTCAGCACACAAATTAGTATCTCCAATCACACTGGATGGTATTCTAAGCTCTTTAGAGGGCAAGTCTACTGTGATAGTAAAACTGAACCAGCAATCAGACTTTCCAAGTACAGAGAGGTTCATCCAAATTTTAAACGCTGTATTTTGCCACCAAGATAATAAAAACTGATCGTGCTTGGCAACAGTAGCAGAATGCACTTCACAGATCTAAGCTCTTGATTCTGCAAACAGATTTGTCTGTGAATGCCACAGTCCGAGAGCCACACAACGGAGCTTGAGTTAGGACAGGCATAGAAAGTGTCAGAAATATTCTAGGCTAGCAGTAAGAATAATCACTTGTAAAGGTAAACCTTCCTTTCAGTGCTGGTGCACAAGCAGAGAAGGAATTGCTGGTCTCCCCTATCCAAAATATGCAATATCCCTGTGCTGCTTCATTGAATGAGACAGATTGTGCTTCTGTTTTGTGTGGGCTGATCTAGTTGGCCCTCCTTAAACCTCACCATTCATCAGTTTAACAGATATCAGCTGGGTGCTTCATTTAACTGATTAAGTATTTTTTACTATGAGGGGTTCTGAGTTGTCAGAATTTTAAGAAATCAAAACCTTACTGGAAAAAACTTAGATCCTTCTATATCTTTTGAGCTACCCAGGGCTAGAAACTCCTACTCAACTGTTGTCTTCCAGACACTGCATTTCACCATAGCCTCACTGCACTGTTTGAGAACTCAGCACCATCATCATGGTGAACTGCTGAATATTTTGCAGGGGTGCCTACCTAGTCTAGTCTTTCTCTTCACAACGTTTTCTACATAAAGTGTGACAAAAATAATTTGCCATGTAAGAGAAAGAAGAATGTTAAAGTTCTTTGGTTTTGCAGTCCTCTGTATGTTGCATTAAAATGAAATATTGAAGTTCCCATGATTTAAAGCTCTGCAAATAAACAAAGCAGAAATTACATTTTACATCACATAGCAAACAGCAGAAACAAATAGCATGCAGCACCATTTTTGCCATCCCTCCAAGAAACAGATCAATAATAAAAATGTGCTTCATTTTTATGAATAGTTGTTGCAGTAATTTACTTGGTTATAAAATCCATAATTCAGTCAAGCAATGGGGCAAAGGTACTTCTTATGGACAGAATATGAATTTAGCAAGGTAATCTGAGTCTGACCATGAAAAAGTACTTTTATGTTCATAAACCCTAATATGAGCCATACCTCTTCCTCATCAAGTATTTCTTAAGGGAGACATCAATGCTAACAGCAAAAGGAAGGCAGATCAGCAAATATTGGGACCAGTTTTTCTCCAAGGTACTTGGTGAACAGCACGGGCCTAAGGCTTCCAGAAAACCAAATGTCAATGTCATTGGTTAGTTCTGTCCTGAGATACCTTCATGCTTTTTCCATCCCTTTCCTCCTCTTCTGCTGCTTTTTTCCTATGGTGATTTGTTTATAATCTCTTTTATTCTCATAAATTACATCAGCTTTCTGACAATCCATCTATCACATAGATTTTTACAACTTAAAAAACTCCTTGTTTTATAAGCCTGGAAGTACTGCATAGTATTAGTATGAGAAAAACATGGATGAGATCCTTAAATTCTAATTTATATAAAATGTTTTAACATAAAGCTGTTCATAATCTTTCCCTGTGCTTCTTTCTTGAGATTAAAAGGAAAGCCTAACACCATTAATCCTACTTTCATATTCTGTGTCTGTATTTAAATAGCTGCAGAGAGATTATTAAAACAATTATTCAAGCTGCCCATGAGAGCTGTACAGATACCAGTAAATATGATGCCACTTCTTGACCATTTTCCCAGGAACCACTTGATATAAACCTAAATGGTATATATGGAATCTCAAGTTATGATTCCACAGTCACTTTAAGCTTGCCTAAGTACCAGGAGGTGTTAAAAGGACACTCTCCAACCTGTACTTCTTATTAAAAATGCACTTATTAGATGCTCTTTCCCACACTCCACCCTACTTTGTGACACCAAGGAAAACTGTGCAGTTTGAGGGAAAGCTGGAGTTAGGTACTGACAATTAATTATTCATGAGGTGTAAGGGATGGGGTTAAGTTACAACAGATCAGTTTTTCATTTGAATCACCACATGGCAGTAAAATAATTTCTCTGGTCTAGGGTGCTTTATAAATTTAATAGAGAATAGAGTGAACCTTGCTCAAGTCTATACGATTTTCTAGTATTTTCTATGGAATGGCATTCAGAGAATCATGTAGGTTGAAAAAGACCTTTAGGATCACCAAGTCCAGTCTTAAACCCAACAATGCCAAGTCCACCACTAAAGCATGTCCCTCAGCAACACATCTATATGTCATTTAAATACCTCCAGGGTTGGGGACTCCACCACTTCCTTGGGCAGCCTGTTCTAGGGCTTGACAACTATTTCAGCGAAATTTTTTTTACATTTCCAAGTATCCAACTTCAGGCCATTTTCTCTTGTCCTATCACTTGAAATGTGGGAGAAGAGACTGACTCACTCTATACTTCAACCTCTTTTCAGGCAGTAGTAGAGAGCAATAAGTTCTCCCCTCAGCCTCCTTTTCCCGAGGCTAAAGAACCCCAGTTCCCTTAGCTGCTCCTCATAGGACTTGTGCCCCAGACCCTTCCCCAGCTCTGTTGCCCTTCTCTGGACATGTTGCAGCCCCTCAATGTCCTTCTTGTCTTGAGGGGCCCAAAACTGAACCCAGGATTCAAGGTACAGCCTGACCAGTGCTGAGCACAGGGCGACAATCATTCCCCTAGTCCTGCTGGCCACTCTATTGCTGACACAAACCAGGATGCTGGTGGCCTTCTTGGCCACTTGGGCACACACTGGATCATATTCAGCTGCTGTCAACCAACACCTCCAGGTCCTTTTCCTCTGGGCACTTTTCAGCCACTATGCCCAAGCCTGTAGTGTTGCCTGAGGTTGTTACGGCCCAAGTATGACCTGACACTGAGCCTCCTTCAATTTCACAGGGTTGGCCTTGGCCCATTGATCCAGACTTTCTAGGTCCTTCTGTAGAGCTTTTCAACCCTCAGGCAGATCAACACTCCCTCCCAACTCATCTTAATCTGCAAACTCATTGAGGGTGCACTTGATTCCCTCATCCAGATCATTGATAAAGATATTAATGAGAGCTGGTCCTGGAGCTCAGTACATCCCAGCCAACTGTTATGAATATACAATAGGTGGTTCTGTGGAAGCATTAATATTTACTTTCCTGTGGTCAGGTCCACAGTCAATACTGAAACTCTCTGACCACATCTGATCTTAATTATTTGTATTCACATGGCTTATTTTCAGTGTCCTACCTGGCTCTACTTGCTTAAGCCAGGTGAGAGGTCAAGCAGTCAAAAAACAGGAGAGAATATTGTGTCAATGCAACAAGTTCAGATGTGCCTTGAACTCCAGCAAAGAAAGCAGTTGACCCTTGTTTCAAGAGTTGGCAAAGCCATCTCAAGGAATGAAAGAATTTTACATTTTTGCCACGTGGTTTTAATTTTTTACAGATCTATTAAAGTAGTCTCCCCTAAAGTTTTGAGCAATTCTTCCACTTGGTGCTTGACAGGCTTTTTCCATGTTTAGCAAGCTTTT
This sequence comes from Hemiprocne comata, assembly GCA_020745705.1. Lineage (NCBI taxonomy): Eukaryota > Metazoa > Chordata > Aves > Apodiformes > Apodidae > Hemiprocne > Hemiprocne comata. The sequence continues at coordinate 5,372,856 of CM036589.1, read as the reverse complement.
GCCTTTCTAAAGTAACCTAAGACACAATTAGTCAAATGATAAATGAGCAATTATGAATCTGATCAGCCCCATTTGGTAAATCCAGAAACTCAAAATAAGTAGTGGGCAACTGTTGAGGAGATAACAACATCAGATTGTAGACACCTTTTTAGAAAAGTCTGCATAGGCAGTGTGCATATTAAGGTCTTCAAAGCCAACAAAGCTTCACACAGGATCAAGTTAGCAAATCGCACCACAGAATTGATAGAGAGAAGCCTGCTTCTTCACTAACTTTTTTCTTCACACTGATCTATTGAGATTTTTTTTCTCCCATTATGTCTTAAGATTTCTCTTTTTACAGGCAGTGAAATCATGAGCTCTAATAGGCAAATGAACATGACCTCCCCACTGTCTGTTTTGTGTTGTGTGCAGTCTCTCTCCAACACAGAAACCCCTTCATTTCACTCCATTAAACTCCTGTTTTGTGCCTGAAGTGCTTCCTTTGGAACCCAGTTTGAATGCTAAAAAGAACTTGGTGAAGCAGTATGGCTTGAAGTAACCAGGAAAGTCAGGAATTTGGGATTTCAGACTCTTTATCTTATCTCTGCAACTGACTCACCAGGAGTCATTTCCCCTCTAAAACACACTGGCATCATTTTGCTGTTTCATGTGGGCATTTTGTAAAATGTCAGCCAATATCTACATAGCATTTTAAAGACTGGACCCTATTAAGATTAGATAGCAGGATTTTTTGTTTTGTTCTGTTCTGTTTTGCTTTTCATTTGATCTCTACTTTCATCTATCTCTATTTTTAACTGTAGTAGCCAGTTTAAATCTATCTGTACTCATGGTTTTGGAGATCACTGCTTGGACCTGGGCTATGATCTAAAGCTAAGAGAGACCTAAAGAGAAATTCTTGCTGACAAAAAAGCACCATGAATGGATCTGGCTTTCAGAGTCAACATGACTGCACTTTGAACTGGTTCTTGTAAAGTAATCTTATCCACCCATTCCTTCACAGCCTTTCTGTCCACAGCACAGGAAGTCTGTAGACCATTAAGATAAGAGCAAAGACTAACCAGCATGAAATTTTAATCCTGAAAGGCAAAACACAAAATCAGAACTCAAAAAAAAGCAACCAAACCCCATTGGAATGGAAATTATGGAAGAAAATTCACCAGTTGGAAAAAGAAATAATAAAATATAAGTTCAATTAATTGTAAAATAGCAAGTTTTAAGCTACAGTTGCCTGATCTTTGGGAATTAAAGACACATTTTCTGGAAAGGCAAGATGGAAATAAAAGTTACCACTGGTAAGACATGCACAGAGAATAAATGAAAAAGATCTGGAGGAAATAATTTATATCAAAGGATTGGGTGAAACCCTGTTTCTCTAGCATGCTTTATACACATCTCCTGATGAATTGAATTATTTTTTCTTTTTTTTTTTTCCCCCCCGCAGCTTCTAGTCTCTTGTGTAAGTCACCCCACAAGAAGCTGATGATTATTAAAGAGTTCCTATTCATATATTTCGTCTTTAAATGAAAGAAGAGCAAAGAGACTCCTTCCTTTGAATATTCTGGTTACGTATTTAAGTGTTTCAGTATTGACAAAGACTGATTGTTTTCTGCTGAGTTACAGAGTGTTAAGAGCTTTTATATTCCCCAGATTCATGGAGCTGTGAACCTCTTGGCTGAGTTTTGCCAAGGCAATTTCTATGTAGTTGGTCTGTCTTAATCAGAGCAGGCACTTTGCCATTTGCTGTTCACATCCATTTTTCTATTACTTTCTGCATCTTCAAAGACAAAAATATGCTCTTCAGAAAAGCAGTAAACTCTGGTTGTCCAGATGTGACTGATCCAATCCAGATTAGGCAAAACCAAAGAGTTTATTTATTTTTATGTGATCTACACAGGGAGAGATTTAGAAATTGAAAAGATAAAATCTTTAAATATTGAAAGGAAATACTACATAATGAAATACTGCATAATACTGGCAGAAAGCACAAATATACTATGGTTACATGAAAACTAGTCTTTTTTTCTGACATCACTATTCAGGGAGAGTTTGTGGGGAGAGGTAGAAAAAAAAAACACCCCCAACACAACCTCTTAACTCCAGTGGTGTTCCCCTGGACTCAGGAAGGCATTTCAAAAACCTCAGTGGATGCAAGCAGCCCTGACACAGACACACTGATGCTAAAAGGAGTCCATGCAGATGCAGGTGGTACAAAACTCACAGCAAGGCCAAGGCTCGGTTTAAATCTGGACAAGGCAGGTGCAACTCCCACAGAGGGTATTAGGCCAAATAAAGCAGCAGTTTGTGGAGGATGGCAATTGCTCTTGCATTTATTTTGCTGTGGAATTCAGCCCAGAAGTTAATGGGGAAGCAGCACCTGCCCACACCTGCTCTGAAAACTCCACAAGATGTTCATAGAAAACCAATCTTACTTGATGCAGGAATTTATAAATACTTCTGGTGTTCCACAGGCCACTTTCCTGATCAGGGCCTTGCCTAAATCCAGGGGACTTTGTCCAGTGACAGCAGATTTGGACCCTACTCACTTTTAATTCATGCTATTGTTTCATAGAAACTTGTGAAACCTTTAGGTTTTTGGCCTTGAAATATCTGTCATGCTCAATACAGAGCTTGGAAGGAAAGGGGAGACAAAGAAAAACCATCCCATCATCTGTTAGTACAAATAATTTTTCCAGCAAAGTGTCAGTTTGATATATTCTCTAAATAAAATCTACTTATAAGCAACCTAAAATGTTGTGAAAAGACAAGCATATTAGCACTTGTCATATTTTATATATAAAATACTGGATTAAATTTCCTCTTCTGTACTGATAAAGCATTTGCCAAGAAGTCTGGAAAAGTACTAAGATTTTATGTCTTACAATAAGAAGTAGTACTTCAGTTGTGCAATTTCTCAGGAACTCTATTGCCATAAAGAAAGGACCTGTACTGGACACGGAAAGCATAGGATCAGTTCCTCTCACTGGCAGACCTCTTGTGAGGAAACTGCTGGCCTTTCTTCTGTACTCACTATATTAAAAAGTCCAAAATTAGTTGTATGACTAAAATGTGTGAGAAAATTGTGCTAAAATACTCCAAATACCCTGTTCTGGTACAGGAGTACTGTATAATGGGATTAAATTCTTAACCGTATTAGATAAATGGCCATGACCAGGAATAAGAGAGTACAAGATTAATTTTCTGTCTGAATGTTCAGGAATTATGTCAGACCAGGTCTGCCTTAACAGAATTCAGCTGTCACAACTCTTTCTTTCTTTGGTCAAATTCACAACCTGTAGTTTAAACATTGTGGCACCTTTTTAGGCCTGTGTCCAAGTCACCTTGCACCCTGGCAGCCTCCAAATGTCTTTCTCTTCCCCAGAGAGTTAATTTAGAATAATGATATCTTATCTTTGATACAGCAGAGCAACTACTGTAGATATCATCGACCTGTACCTCTATGTTGCACCTTGAGATCCACCATCATGACCTCCTCAAGGCTGCTCACACTGTCCACGCAGACTGTAAGACTGGAAATAGGTGGTTGAATACATGTGCTTGACACTTAAATCTGTGTGCATCTCAGCATCCCTGATGTCTTAGCAAGATGCTAAATGATTTAGGTCTTGCCAGACAAGCTCAAGTAGGTAATCTGCAGTCTCCTCAGGAGGCAACAACTTTGTCAGAAGATGGATGAGCAATGGATCATATAATCACAGATTCAGGTGCTCATCTGAGCTCATCTACACAGATAGAAGTGAACTGTGATTGTAAGAACTGTGTTGCAAAAATCCAAATTTGTACAAATTGCACATGAAAAAAGGCATTTCTCTTTCAAGTGGACTGAAACGACATGCTTGTACATTTCAGGCTTCATATGCCTAATTACTAGAATAATTTTCTCAAAAATATAGCCTTAATTTTACCATTTTCCAAAAAATTTACCAGTTTTATTTAATTTCTTCTCCAGATTTTATGACAACATGACTGAGACCCAAGTTCAGTGAATAAAGATGATTAAATGTCTGTGGAAAAACTTTTACCGAATTTCACCAAGATTAAGCTTCTCAGGCAGAAGTTATTATTCCCTCAGTTATATGTTCGGCTGCAAATTATGGAGTTTTGCTCTTCTTCCTTTTTTTGATTTTTGGGTTGTTTGGTTTGTTGTGGGTTTTTTTGTTGGTTTGGTTTGGGTATTTCTGTTTCTTTGGTTGGTTGGCTGGGTTTGTGTTTTTGGGGTTTTTTTTAAAGACCCACCATTGCATCTGAAATGATCACATTTTGTTCTGGATATTTCCTATCTAGGACAACAGCAGAGAACTGCTAGACACTAATGATCTTCACATTTTCCAGCAGGAGAGATTGTCCTGCAATAAAATTCCACAAACCATTCTCCTTTTACAAGAGATCTTTGATTCTCGACAATTTCCAGGTTGCCAAATTTAATTATGATTCTACAACTGTTGATTTTGTACGAGCACACAAAAAACTATGAGAAGTTACAGTTGTCTATCAAGAGAAGGACTGTGTCAGTATTTTGTAGTCAAATTACTGTATACAAAATAGCATAACAGCCCTTTTAACTAGCCAGCAAACTGTTTAGAAATTCTCACTGTACTCTGTTTTTTAGTAGCTGCCAGAACATGATCAGAACACACAATCATTGCCACATCTAAATTTAAAAAGTTCTGCTAGCAAAGCTTTACCGTTTCAGAGCACGACAAAGTCACAGCTGACTTTTGTGCCAGAAACCCCTTTTTTTTAGGCACAGTTATGCTTGCAGAGAATTTCTATCAAATTAACTTGGGTTATTCAAACAAGTGGTGGAAAAATGTGGCAGAAAACAAAAAAAAATATCAAGCAAGAAAAAAAATTCCAAAACTGTTGGCAACCGTGGTAGAAATGAACAGGTTGAGACCTGTTTTTCAATCCAGAGGGCAAAAGGCATGGAGCAATAAATATCCATGTTCTTTAACCTGCTGTTCTCCCCCCAAAATATGACCACCATGCCCAAGTTGCTCATTATGAACAGTTTTTAGTATTTGCTTCCACTCTTAACGTTTGCAAACATTGCCAGTCGCTACTGGCTACTGTAAATAGAATGTAAACTGTGAGACTGAACATTCTAGACAATTATGGGTCATTGTTTGAGCCATATTTTATTTACTAGTACAGGTATATTTAGTGACTGCATTTCTGGTAGATGTACTGTGCCAAACTGCCTGGCCAAATTAGCTAGGGGGATTAGTACCCTATCCTAGAGGTAAAGCTTGAGGATAGCTACCCTATTTGTCCTTCTGTATGTTTAATAAATATGGTTTTAATAGTAAATACAAAATGCATAGCTAACCTGTTTTTTCATGCAGTGTTGTTAAGTGTTTCTGTCTGTTTGCTACTCAAAGTGTCACAGAGATCCAAGACAGCCAGGTTCATGCTTTCATTTCAGCATCAGAGAGTTTTGGGGTAGTGCCACTAATGCAGTTGGACCCCAAGCAAGGATGTTAGTGTCTTATTTTGGCTTAAAAAAAAAAAAAAAGGGGGGGGGGGGAGGGGAAGGAACAACTAATGATTAATTAATTTTAATTGAACCAATTCACATGGAATTGTGCTTGTGGTAATTCAGAAAACAGTCTTTGATTAATATATATTACACAATTAGAAATGCATACAAGCTTTTTTTGTGTATCCTGCTCATCTAAATATTTTCTTCTAAGTCAAGCCATGTTTTACACAGATATTTTAATTTAAGGATCATTTTTAGAGCACTGTTTACATTTAGCAAAATTTAGCTATGAAAATTTGTGAATTTAGCAAGCATTTTAAATAGGCTTGGTGTTTCCTGTTTGATTGCAATTGAGACACTGCAGACATACATGTGTTGTGCCCTTGTTTTGGTAAGGTTATCTCTGTGCTCATGGCTCGGAAAAATTTGGGATCTGAAAGATTAAGATATAAACCATGGCTCACAAAGCACTTCAGCCACAGTTAAATGGTGTCTAGGAGTACATGTGAAGAATGTGAAAAGGTTTCCAATTTTCTCTGGACATCTACGATTGGCCTCTGTTGGAGGCAAGGAGCTGAGCTAAGTGGGCTCTTGCTAGAGAAAAAACTAAAACCAGCATAATCACAGAAACATTGCTCTGCTTGAGCTAGTGAACCTTCCCCTTCAGCACGGGTAATTGGTTTGTCTTTGGCACTAAACTAACACAAATATATTACTTCTTGTTCTAGAGCTGGATAGATCAGAGTTAACTCACTGCTCCTGCATCAGGCTCTGCTCTCAACCTTCTTCAATGAATAGGAGCCTTGTTGATATCTAGGAGCTACAATTTTGTTGGGTTTTTTCCCCAATTTCCCCCACTGAATCATTTCTGTGAGAAGAGAAGGCCCCAGTGAGACCTTATAGCAACAGTCCAGTGCCTGAAGGGGCTACAGGAAAGCTGGGGAGGGGCTTTTGACAAGGGCAATGAGTGACAGGACAAGGGGTAATTGTTTTAAACTGGAAGAGGGGAAATTTAGGTTGGACATTGGGCAGAAACAATTTCCTATGAGGGTGATGAGACACTGGAAGAGGTTGCCCAGAGAAGCTGTGGATTCCCCATCCCTGGAAGTGTTCAAGGCCAGGTTGGATGGGACTCTGAGCCATCTGATCTAGTGGGAGGTGTCCCTGCCCATGCAGAGGGGGTTGGAACTGGATGATCTTTAAGGTCCCTTCCAACCCAAACCTATGATCATATTTAATACCTCATGCCCTTAAGCTATTTTATGCCTTTTAGATTTGTGGTACTGGGACTTGGCTCTCTCATGTTGCTCGTTAGTAATCTACCTGAAGAATAGTTTTATCTTCTTCAGCTGGTCAGCAGTCTAACACTGAAATAAACAGGCAGAATCCATTCTCATTTCTGTGCTTACAGGGAGAGTAAATGATCTATATTTGAAATCATTACCGCTCAATTTCACCTACACTGATGAGCTTATTGAAGGCAGAGAGTAATAGATTTTAGTACCCTCTCTTTTGATTAACAAGCTTCTAGGAACCAAGTATCTAATATAGATCTTCAATTCAGTTTTAAAATTAAAACTTTACTTTCCACAAGTATTTCGATCTATTTGCTTTTAGCTGTCTATCCTAGAAAACATGAAATTTAAAGAGAAATAGCCAACATGCATTTCATTATTATTGGTGAAGAAAGGCTAGGAATAATTTTTTGGGTTGTTCATAATTTTATCTGTATTTTATGCTATAGTTCTGTTGTTTTCTGACCCCTGGGTGAAGACTTAAATGTGAAGTATTTTCATAACCTTTCATTACTTAATGTATTTATTCTGTTCAAAATTACCACATAATTTTTTTGCTTTCCTAGAACTCTTGATAAGAAAAGTCATTCAGTGGCAGATGCTAATACACCAAAAAGAGGTATGAAGACATAATCCTCCTGTAGAAAGCCTGAAGCACTTCCAGATGGACTGTATGATCTAATAGGTGCCTTCCATCTCAGTCTTCCATGACACTGTGAATGGCAAGTGGAGAAATAAACAAATAGGAAAAATTGTTTTGAATTCATCTGGTTTCGAGACAGAGACTTGAAAGTAAACCAAAAGGTTGTGGCTTTTGAATGTGGATAATGGAGGCAAATAAAAGCTAAAAACCAAAAAAGAAACAATAAAATTAAATTCACCTTATTTGCAGATTAGTGAGAATGTACTGAAGGAGAATATTCAAATTTTATCCAATGACAGATGAAATCAGTAAATCCTTTGTTTTGTTCAAGTTCATGAGCCCTACACATAGATTAAGAGTAATACATTCAATGCCTCCATTACATCGTAGAGTTTTATTTATAGATGATATTTAAGCAAACCAGCTTCTGAATTGGGTAGTTTTCTTCTCTCTCCAATGGCAACTGAAGAGTAGTGGACACCTCATTTTACCAGGTCAGTCTTTACCAGGGTACTACTCCAGCAGCTGTGGACAACTTCAGGAGCAGATACAAGATAAATAATCTGTGGTGTATATTAAAATGCCTCCACTGAATTTAGTGACATTACATTGATGCAAACGAATTAAAGTTCTCAAACTGTAAAACCAGCTAACCCATCAATTAAACTGTTATATATTGCCACAAAGGCATACACTATGGTGATGTCTTTTGAGACCTGGTTGAAAAACCAGTCGTCAAGAACTGAGAAGAGCAAATTTTTAACATTTTGGATACTGGGAATAAAAAGATTTCAGTTTAGGAGATAAAGACTGGAATGATTTGGAAAATAAAATCTATTTAAGGAGAGCTGGGCACAGTAGTTGATTTTATTTGTTGATTAGCCTGAACTCATTTGAAAATTACACCATTTTGATGAACTGGCCTTGGTGTCAGTGTTGAAAGATTAAGATAGAAAACTGAGGAAGAAATGGGGAGACTTGATTCCTTACTGGACAGCATCTGATAAGAAGAAAATCCAAACTCAAAGCTATCTTTTGCGTAATTTAAATTCAAATAAAGACCTCTTAATTCAGGAGTGAGCGTCTTTCCATCCAGTCTACCAGGACTGTGACATTAGCATTATTTTTTTTGGTGGAGTCATGTGTTCATTTTTGAGAGTGAAGAGGAGGTGCTTTCCTCCTTAGTGAGTACAGAAGCATCACAGAACTAATACTTCCAGTAAAAATTAAACAGCTTTCTATCTGCTACATAGAATCATAGTATGGTTTGGGTTGGAAGGGACCTTAAACATCATCTGCATCCAACCCCCCTGCATGGGCAGGGACACCTCCCACTAGATCAGATGGCTCAGAGTCCCATCCAACCTGGCCTTGAACACTTCCAGGGAGGGGACATCCAAATAGCTTAACTTGTGTGGTTAACTTTGGCCAGCTGCCATGCACCCACCCAGCCTCCCTTTCCCTCTTTAACAAAGATGGGAAGAAAAAATTGAAAAAGCTCATGGGTCAAGAGGGCAGCCCCTGACCTGTCCTCACAGAGACCTCTCCTGTACCAGAACCTTGCCACATACAGCCAATACGACTTTCTGCACTGATTTTGGGCAATTGAAGATCCCATGCTCAGACTGACTATTCAAGTCATGGTCCTTCCACTGCCACCTCATGGTCCTGGCTGATACAAATGAACAGAGTTCACAGGCACTGCATAACAATTTGTTCAGTCTATTTCTGCTTTTTTTTTTCCCCCCTGTGTACCTCTCAGAGGCATGCTGTGGGCTGAGCACAGTGTTTCAGCATGCCACCTACAGTAGAAGCAAGCTTGCAGGACACAGGAACAAAGAACAGCCATCCAAACCTTTCCATAGGGCATAGAGGTATGGATTTGAGTCCATGAGAGCAGGTTGGTAAAGCTTACTCTCCTATCTGTGAGGAAGGCCAAACAAACACTGTTGATTAGGAAAACAGAGACTTTCCTTCATTTTATGACTTTCATGTTGTAGTTCATGTTATTTACCTGGGTCACAGATATCTAAGAGATTTAAAACCTTTTTTTTTTTCAGAAGAAAAAGGGAACATACCCTAGCATGAACCGCTATTTATTTTGTATTATTTCTTTAGTTGATCTTCGATTAGTTTTTCATCAGGTGTTGTTCTGAGGAGGAAAATTTCAAGCAGCTGGATGTTTTGCCTCTGCAGGGGCTGGGGAGGGCAAAATGTGGAACCAACATGAGAACAATTGAAGCAGAAAGAAAGGAATAGCTACAAAGTATATTAGGACTAAATACATGAAAACCCATTGATAAGACTTTAAGTTGGTCTGCAAGTATATAGAGATTATTTTTTTTACATCATACTTTATACTTGTTCATAAAGATTTGTATTTTTTATCAGTGTGAGGAGTTCACACTGTGAAAGCAAGTTATGGGAAACAAGTGAGCAATGAGTGGAAGATGTACAATATGAAGATGACAGAAAGCCTCAGATAGGCATTGTCAACACAAATGTCATTATTAGTCAAGAATATGCAAAACATTGACTAAGGAGAAGTAACTTGAACTGACTGTTGTGCAGTAGTAAAACTGTGAATTAAAAGGAACAAAGCTACCTCCTGTAATGTAGCTGACTCTATCTATTATTATTATTAAAACCTGATTTTAATTAGCATAATAATTCATGCAAACACTCTGAAATACTGGCAAATGCTACAAAAAGTCTTCAGGGTCTGAGTTATACAAGTTAAGACCAAAATCAGTTGATAGGTCTCTAGCCAAGGTAAATCAATGTACCTAACTTAGGGTCAAAAACTACTACGTACAATTACATAATTTAAGTTTGTAATTCCTTCTTTTCCCCTTGAGGGATTTCTTTTTTTTCCAATATCTAAAAATGTATGAGAATATCATTTCTCACTATAAATATTCAAGGAAAACCAAGTACCTTATGCACACAGATTATCTTTATTAGTAGTAGGCCAGGTTCTTTGATGATGCAAACTAGGCAGATATGTTTAAATGTCTGTATTTTATGGAAAGTAAAGTAATTCTCTGAATTCCTGTCCTAGGCAAACCAGACCTTACTGCAAATAACTTTTGGGGGCTAAGCTGTTCATATATGCAGAAACAATCTCAGAAACGTTTGAAACTTCCTCAGCCAGAAGCAAAAGACAGGGCTGCTATCTTGTCTCCAACTATAAAAGCACAGTTCCCACTGATTTCCTTGTCAGTCATTGCATATCTTGAGGTATTTCTGGGTGGAAAGAGAAAAAAAAAATGGTTGCATATTAAAATTAGCACCAAGCTGAAGAGAAAGGTACATTCTAATTAATTTTCCCACTGTGGAGTAATGAGGTCCACCACAGCTGACCTACCTCTGCTCATATAGTACACTATGCACTTACAGCCCAGGCTAGAAAGCCAGAGGGCTGCCTTGCTATTTCTTACCCTGTGCCTGACATTTTATTATATGGATAGCATGGCTCCTTCTGTGAGTAATGGAAGTGTTTGGAAGTGTTCAAGGGCAGGATGGATGGGGCTCTGAGCAGCCTAATGTAGTGGGACATGTCCCTGCCCCTACAGGGGGATTGGAACTAGATGATATTTAAGGTCCCTTCCAACCCAAACCATTCTGTGATTCTATGATTCTATGATAATTTGGGGCAGGCCAGGCCAAGCTGGTATCTCTGCATTGCATTTATCTCCTCACATTCTCTACTTACACATCTCAATCTGCAGGTAGCCTATGATACAGAGATGCTGCAAGAAACCTGTGGACTGCAGTCAAGCTCATTATACACAGTGTTGTTTACATAGTGAAGTATTTTCCAAGTAGTGTGGTATTAAGATTGGAAACATTATACTGCATGCTTATGGGCCAGCTCTGCTGACTCCATCAATAAATAACTCTGCAGCTAAAATGCTTGGCCACTATGTACATAGTATACTGAATAGCTTTACAGATATAATTTATAAATAATGAGATTATTAGCTGCAGATTATCATTCCTATATTTGCTGTGTCTGCCTCATTCCTAAAAATCAAATAGAAAAGATAACAAAAATAAATAAAATAAAAACACTAACTACTTTTTAATTTGAAGGGCCATCTTTTCTGTATAAATAAGAATCTAAACAACACTGTGATTCTGTGGTTTCAAGTGGTAGTAAAAGAGTTTGTCTTTTAAATTTTGTCTATTTTTATCATAAAATGTTAGAACTATTGCTCTAATATTGTGGACAACAGAACATTGAATAGACGTGTTGAAGACAAAATGATGACTGAAAAATTTCCAGGACACCTGTAAGATGATTTCTATATGTTAATTCCTGGTAGTTACAGTGTACAGTAAATTTTTTAAGGACACTGCAAATGTGACTGTCCTTGGCTTCTAATACATAGAGAAATAAAATAAGTTGTATAGCACTGAAAGTCATTTTCTCTCCACAGGTTATATCCTCAATACCATCATCAACCTGAGGTACTTCATGTATTTCAGAGATTTAGATGATAGCAATAGTTGTTCACCTCTAATCTTTAAAGGCTCATGACCATGAGCCAGCAATGTGCCCTTGTGGCCAAGAAGGCCAATGGCATTCTGGGGTGCATTAGAAAGGGTGTGGTTAGTAGGTCAAGAGAGGTTCTCCTCCCCCTCTATTCTGCCCTGGTGAGGCCGCATCTGGAGTATTGTGTCCAGTTCTGGGCCCCTCAGTTCAAGAAGGACAGGGAACTGCTTGAAAGAGTCCAGCACAGAGCCACAAAGATGATTAAGGGAGTGGAACATCTCCCTTATGAGGAAAGGCTGAGGGAGCTGGGTCTCTTTAGCTTGGAGAAAAGGAGGCTGAGGGGTGACCTCATCAATGTTTACAAATATGTAAGGGGTGAGTGTCAGGAAGATGGAGTTCAGCTTTTCTCAGTGATGACCAGTGATAGGACAAGGGGCAATGGGTGCAAACTGGAGCATAGGAGGTTCAAGGTGAGTATCAGAAAAAAATTTTTTACTGTGAGAGTGACAGAGCACTGGAACAGGCTGCCCAGAGAGGTTGTGGAGTCTCCTTCACTGGAGACATTCAAAACCCGCCTGGACAAGTTCCTGTGTGATGTGCTCTAGGTGACCCTGCCTGGCAGGGGGGTTGGACTAGATGATCTTTCAAGGTCCCTTCCAACCCCTAGGATTCTATGATTCTATGATTTTATGAAAGGAGCCAAAACTTACTCCTGTCATTCCACTGAAGCCTGGTACCTTTAAGAAGTTCAAGAAGATAGATAACACCAGTTGTTTTGTTACACCAGTATGATTGTGTCACACAATGATGATTAATTAGCACACAGGCAATCAATGAGGCATATTTCTACCAGCTTTCTTGGCTCAGACTTCTTACTGAGTAACATAAATTAATTTAGTCATGGTGAGTTTGATCAGTGTTGGGCAAAGTGCTCGTTATAAATTCATTTTACAAACTTTATTTGTGGGGTTTTTTTATTTTAAAGGGTGCGCAAATGACATTTACCTCTTTTAAAACGTATTTATGATTTGCAGGAGCTCAAATGTTTAATTGGGCCATAATTCAGACTAATCGTGTGTGGTTTTCATCACCTGAGTCTTTGATTGTTATTTGTTCCTAGTGTTGTACAATGATTCATTGGACACCTTAGCATATGGGAAATCTTTTTTTTTGGAGTGTTTAGAAAAATTTGCTGTCATTTTCATGATCCCACTTGATGTAATAGAAACTGGTAGCATGGAAGTGCAGTTTGCTTCGTTTCACTTTTGTAAAAGCTACAGGATTTACTCTACCTCTAAAAATCTCTTTCCATGTAAATTTTTCCACCTATTCCAGTAGTGACATGATCTTTAGTGTCTTTCTTCCATGTTGTATAAAATAGTGACAAAGGATATTACTAGGACACAGATCCTTTTTTGAACAGGGTGATAGAGTTGTAGACTAGGAAGAATTGAAGGTACCAACATTTAAAAAAGGATAAAGGACTTCTACTGATACTGATCCTGGGTAAAATAATGGAGCAGCTGACAAGGGGTTTAATTAATAAAAAAATAAAGAAAGGTAAAATGATTAACATCAATCAGCACTGAAAACAGGTCATCAAGCTAACTTCATTTCTTGACTAATAAGGTGAAAGAGTTTGATTGATGAAAGAAATGGCAGCACTGCAACAATCTGATGTTAGACATTTGACTTAGTAACAGACAGTAAAAATATACATTAAAAAAATTAGAAAATTTATTACCTTCAGGTTTCATAGGGTGAGTGTGAAAGAGGACTCATCCATAGTGGGTGCCTATTTCATTTGGTTCCAAATATACCAGTTCTGGCCTGTACCATTGTCAGTGGCCTAACTCAATGATCTAAGTCTACAAGTCTATGAGAATTAAGAGTAGATTTTGAGCTCTGATACCAGAGATTCCAGCAAAATGATAAATAGCAAAGAAACAGGTCACTTCTACAGAGGTAGTTCCATCAGTGGGTAAGTAATATCCAAATGTAAAGTCACTGTTACTGGATTGTTAGCCATTGTCCCAGAGAAAATTGATTCTGAACAGGAATTAGGGATAATTTCAAATTGTCAGATAAATATGAGCTTCCAGTAAACAAATAGGTTAATATAAACTTGGATTTGCAAAGTCTTACTGAGATGAAAGAGAGACATGATACTACCTCCAGCTTCTGTTAACAAGAATGTTTCTGCAGTTCTGGTTTGCAATCTTCAATCAACAGCTGAAAAACTGAGACAGGCCAAACAAAAGCCTTGACAATAAATGGAAGAGTTAAGAGAATACAGTGAAGAACACAGTTTCCATATGTTTAACTTATTATGAAAAGAAATAATGATCATTTGCATGAACAGTCTCAAAGAAGTGAAGTGGAAATGTGGGACTCAGAGATCCTTTCCAACCATGAAGATTCTGTGATTCTGTGACATGATAGTAAAAGACTTTAACATTCTGCATGCACTTGCTAACTGGAAGACTAAACCTAATTAATGGAATACTTCCAGCTTTTCTCTGGAGGAGAAAAAAGCAGTGCCAGCTGATTTAATCCATACAGCTAAATGTGTTTTCCTGAATCTGCAGAAAACGTGGTAGGTTACAGCTGTCTCCCACAGTGGAGAAAAAGGAGGATGGTATGGAAGGAGAAGGCATCTCCTGGAAGTTGTACACACCTCAGTTTATTGAGACATCTCTTGTCTTTCCAATGGGAGCAAAATGAGAACTCAAGAACTGCCAGATACCAAAGTAAAAGACAAATTATGTTCTCCTCAGGACAAAAGAAATGCAAACAAGACAAGCCTGGCCTCTAAGGATCATGTGGGCAAATGTTCCCTAGGATACCGTGTCCAGAGCGATCACTGAGATTTTTCAAAAGCTAAGTCTCCAGACTGATTCCTTTAAAAGATTGGCATTGATTGAACTGTGACACAGATTAAATTCCCAACCAAGGTAATCAGCTGCTCACTGCACTGTGGTTGCACTTCATTAGCTAATGATACCCACCATTGCTATAATCCATCTTATGCAAACTCTGGAGACATGAGGCATTTCTCTTGCTGGATACGATTATCTTCCTTTCATTGCCAAGCTTATAAGTGACTCTCATGTGTCCAATTAAGTTCTCATTTACTTCTCTTTAGTTCCTCTGACACCCTTTTTCAAAAGGAGTTAGGTGTTTCCCACGGAGACTACTAATGTAACAAATGGAGACCTAATCAAACTCTCAATAACAGGCTTCTTTTAAATCTTCAACACCATTGCCCTGAGGTAGTTCAAAACTATCCTTTTATCAAAAAGCCACCTGGAAGGCTCCAGGGTCATCATTATCTTTCCAGGCCTGAGCACTAGTCTTTGCCTTTATTTCCTTTTCTGGGTGGCAGTTCTGAAGGGCTGACATTAATCACCAATGATCTCCTGATGGCATGTAATTGCATATATCAAAAAATATTCATCCTGGGGGCAGCTGTCAGAGCTGGAGCACTAGTTATCAGTCCAGTTAAATCCTAGCATGGAGATAATTGTTTGTCACTCACTCCTAGCAAGAGAATGACATTAATGCTATGTCCCACAAGTGACCTTTATGTCACCTGGCCTCCATCCACTAATGATAAGGGATCTGAGTGTATCCCATGTCAATCACATAGATTCAATATACTGATATAAACACAGAGTCTCATGTGAAAATAAGAATTAAAACTTTTTTTTCTAAACTTACTTCTTCAGGATGATTTTGCTGATATTAGCACTGAATACCAGAAATGCTTTATGCTGACAATTCCAGAAACGTAGAAGCAGTTGAAAACAAGAACAGACACATGGATCACTAGGTGAAGAAAAGGGACTTGAGGAAGAAACAGTGAGAAAATATATGAACATTTGCAAGGTCTGGTTCAAGCTCCTGACCCTTTTCTACAGCAATTCAGATACACATGTTTTATACATAGAAGGGCAAAAAAACCTACAGGCATCTGTCTGTGAGTCTGAGACAGTAGGATTCCTCCTTCAGCTCAAATGGCTTAATGATCACAACGGAATGGAGAAGAGACAAAATCTCTTCCTCTGTTCCTCTGTATAAATTCATTTGATCACCAGCTTACATGTCTGTTTACTTAATTAGTGAAGGATTTGACATCTGTGACTGGTGCATGTGGAAACAAAGCTCCATCTTTGTGTGCATGGAAGAAGTAATCTACGTGACATTGTCTTAGTGCTGTAACAAGATAGTTTTCAACATCCTGGTGCCATAATTATAGGTTCTTTAATTAGCAAAGAATACTGCAATTAGTGTCTTTGCACATTCCAGACTTCATTACTGCTACATTACCCATGCACTTCACTTGCTTCAGTGGTTTTGAATTAAGTATAGATCAGATTCAAGGTTTCTCTTTCAACTTCTAAAATTCTCCATTATCCAGATTAATTGTATGACCTAGATGATATCCCCCTCATTTTTCCCCCCAGACCACGTTCTGCTACTGTAGTCTGCTACTGTAGCTCTTTTTTACTTTTTGTTTTGATTAATACATTATATTTTTTAACAACATTTTTTTTCAATATTCTTTTTTTAATCCAAACACATTTATGATTCATCCTAAATTAACCTAAATTCATTGTTAAAATGCAGTTGTTTCTAGCTCTGAAGTTTAATCTAGACTTTGAATTATTTTTGTTGAACTTCATAGATCTTTTTAGTTTCTACAAAGGAGCAAACAAATCTTTTTTGGTGCAAATGGTGAAGTCTCAGCTCTAGAAGATATATGTTTTATAATTATTATTGCAAAAAACTACTTATGTCAAAATTTAGCCCAAAGTTTTTGTGATTAATTTGCAGTACAACACTTTTTTTTTTTTTTATTCCTCTACCAAATATTGCATCTTTAGCTTCCAGCAAGCTGCTTAGCTGCACAATCCTATATACAATTTTTCATAGACTTTACATTTAGAAGCTCTATCAACATGTCTGAATGATGTCAAGATCAGATGACTCATTCTAAAAAAGCCCTGATCCAAAGGCAATGAAAGTTTCTTTCTATTTTTCTGTTACACCGTTGACTTGAGAAGGATGAGGATGACCCCACACTTAAAACTATTTTTTGCCTTGTCCACTGAGACAGTTTGCCATTTGGCATGGCACTCTCCTGACCAAAAAAGCACACAATGCACACATATACATTTGAACTTGTCACTCGAGGGTTTTCTTTTCGAAAAGAGAGAAACAGGAAATTTTTGAGTGCTATCATAAACATCTATTTTTGGGGAAGGATGATTCGCACCCTAAGAGCATTTGTTTCCCTCCATTTACTTTAAGTGGAGCTTAGGATGTACTCATTTAAACCCCTGGTTAATCTGGCCAGATAAAATGCACTCAGTGCACCCTCATTTCAAGATCTCATTGCTCCCAGCACTGTTGTTAAATGCATTTTCTTGCAGGAATTATTCCCACAAGTAATTTGAAGATGATTCCCACCATTCAGGAAAGATCACATGCTAAAGACAAATTATGACATATGAAGAACAAAATTATACTGGGAAATGTTGATTTTGAATGCTGATATTCACAACCTGAAAAATAGTCCTGTTCCAAAGTTGAATGCGTGCACATAATTCTATTTATTAACCCTGTCATCTTAAATATTGAACTTGTATGGTGAGAGAAAGCCCTGCTACAATAAATTTCTAGGCCATATGGACAGGCAGTGGAGGAAAATAAAAATTCTTTTCACATTATAAATCAAAACAGAAAGAGAAAAAATTGGAAAAAAAAAAAGGTCTACAAGTGTTACATGAAAAGTTTGTGCTAGAAACACATTTTGAAACAGAGCTTGTTCGTGGGGTTTTAAGCATGCCACTCACCCCCTTTTTCAGCCTGATTCAAGAAATTAGACCTAAACTAAGTTTATTCCTTTTAACTTGATGAATTCTTGTATAAAACACTATTGGAGAGCATCTGTCATTTCTAACCACTATTTATTTTCTGCTAATAAAAGCAGACACACGATTACTATAATAGAACAAATCCTTGACAATATCAGCAATATCCGTCTTGTTGCAGCAGTATTTTGTAGCACAGCTATTAATTTTTTTCCCCTTCATTAAAACATTTTATCATATTAATTGTTATTGTGACAATTTTAATAATGGAATGCATTTTACTGTGTGCAGAATGAAGTGCTTTACGGATTGTCTTCTGCAGACATTACCTCTTCAGAGGTTGCTGAAATACAACTGCGTTCAGAATAACTTTAAAAAAATAATTTTCCGTTTCCTTATACTAAAAATTCAAATTAGCAAATAAAACATAACCTTTCAGTAATTCTGCTGCAATAAACTAATCATTAGTTGTTTTCTCAAGCCCCATAGACATACCTTAATGTCAGAGGGACTCTGTAGATCTTATTCAGTGAAATTCACTGTAATAAAACCAACATGTTTTCTGATAAGAGTTAAATCATCGCTAGGATGCAAACCAAACCCCCACCCCCCCTCATTGAGGAGATAACTACTTAAGGATATGGTTTAGAGTGAAAAATTTGCATGCTGGCAGTTTGGAAAGAGCTCTTAATTGTTGTCCTAAATCTAGTTTCAATTTAAAGCAAAGACAGTTGTCAGTTCTTGTCCTTTGCTGCAATGAATCTTCAGAGCAGGAAGCAAGAAGAAGCAAGTGTATCCAGTACAGCGAGAACTTCCTCAGTTTGCAGACTCTGAATAAATAGCTCAGACACACTCACTTCAGTGAGTTCCACTTCATATCACACACAGAATTGTCACGGTTGAAAAAGACCTCCAAGATCACCAAGTCCAACCATTCACCCAGGGAGAAAGAAAAAACAAACAAACAAACACCAAAACCACACACCCCACAAACCCACAAAACCAACACACAACCCCCCAAAACCTCACCATGCCAGCTACAGCATGCCCTGAAGTGACACATCTAAACATTTCTTGAATACCTGCAGGGATAGTGACTCCACCACCTTCCTGGGCAGCCCGTTCCAGTGCCTGACTACTCTTTTGGTTAAGAAATTCTTCACCAAATTCTTAACTTCAGCCTACCCAAGCCATTCTATGAGTCTATGATTCCTATTGTTATTCACTTGGGAGAAGAGGCCAAGCCTGCCTCACTACATCTTCCTTTGAGGTAGTTGTAGAGAGCAATGAGGTCTCCCCTCAGCCTCCTCTTCTTCAAACTAAACATTCCCATTCCCTCAGCCTCTCCTCATAGGACTTGTTCTCTAGATCCTTCACCAGATATTCAAAGTGAAGACATATCTCTACATAATTCCCTCTGGCAGGTATCCCCCCTGGAGAGGAGAAGGTCCAGCAACCTCCTGGGAAAGTGTATGAAAGTCTCCCCGATCAAAGGTATGACCAGGTATTTATTGACTGCAGTCATTTAACCATTAGCCATACCTCCAACATCTCTCATTGGAGAATAAAAGGAAAACAGTAAAAAAAACCCCACAAAGGCCCTGTTCTCATGAAGCAAACTCTTTTGTTTATCTGTTCGTTCTTACTTCATCTCCGTTCCAGGCCTAGTCGTGGCTGGGCTGAGCTCCGTGTTCTTCAACACTGGAGAGCAGCTGGTGTTATGAACATCAACTTGGCCTCTGTTTGTACCTTTCAAGGTTCCTACCAGCTTAGAGTTTGTTAGGCCTTTCCCTTCTCATGGGAATCATTCCACTTCAGGCCTGGGCCTGCAAAACTGAGAGACAAAAAGTAGTTGAATCACAGAGAGAAACTGAGGCAGGCATACTGAGAGATGGAGCGTCTTGCTACACCATGTTTCCATAGTGGTGAAGTCAGCACAGCTCTTGCAGACAGCAGTTCCTACCAACTGTCTGTAAAATTGCTCTGCCCTATCCTCACCCAAGGGCATGTGTCATTCCAAAAAAAGGAATTGTTGGCGTTTTGATATATAATGGTTAACTCACACTTGAGCTGTATATCCCAGTGATTTAGGAATATTTAAGAGGTGGGAGTTCTGGGGAGATTTTCTCTGGGGCAAAGAACAAGGCATGTAAATGCCTTTCTCTGACCTGACCATGGTATGGTCATACTGCAACAAATAGAAGACAACACCCTGTTTGCCCTCCTCCTAGTGCTTGCTTCCACCTGCAATAGCTATTAACAATTTTATTTCACTGATAGAAATGTCTTTGGAACCAGGTCAGAAGGACAGAGTAGAGAGGCTTATCAGCAAATCTAACCTACCTTTTATAACAAAACTGATCCCTCATTCACAATCAGAGGGAGGATAGAGGGCAGCAGTAACACAGGAATATGTCCCTGGTGGCACAGTCGTACAACAGCTGTAAACCTCATCACAGCAGATTTCTTTCTGCCAGTTCTCTTCTCTTTAATGTTCTGGTGCTTGTTTCACATCTACTGCATGGATGTACTGTTTAGAGGAACTGAATGCTGTATATGAGAAGAGGCTGACTAACCCCACCTCAGGTCCAAAAATTCCTCCATCTAACTTTAATATTTTTCTGTAAAGTCCCTGTGGAGAGTTACTGAATTTCAGTGTACAAGAACTATTTGTTCCTCCTGACAGAATAACACATATTGATGCTAAAGCATGAGCCAACAAAAGTCTTTTCTGAATGAATTTATGAATCAAATATATCTACCTGGAAGGTAAAGATAAAAGAAACTTGAAACTGAAATATGACTTCTGGGACTTGGAGAGAGAAAAAAAAATTACAGTCCTCTGTGACAGTAGCTGATAACAAAAGACAGATCCACACTGCAGTTATGTATTAGTGCTCTCTGGTGTTTTGTGTTCTTTTACTTTTATAGAGAGAAAGGTTTACTAGTATTAGTTGAAAGAGACTTGTAACTTTCCTATACAGTGTGCATAAGGATTTTTCATATGTTGGGTATGGAGATCAAATTGCAATATTGAGTTTTATGCACTGCTTGATGCTGTGTTGCTTCTCTGCAACCTACCACCTTCCTGGAGTAAAAAAGTTGTTTCCTATGGTCCCGCAGGTGGATCCACTGTTTTAACAGGCATGAGAAATTCTGCTCAGGGACATGATACCTCAGATTTTGTCTCATGTGATCTGCAGATAGCTTTAGACAGGTAGATGATGTTGCAATTTTAATGAATGTACAGTGAGATTTTGTGTGTGTTTGTAAAGACTACTTTTACATAGATCACTTCTTCCTCAAAAGACTAAACATTCTCTCTACTCCCTTTCGTGTGTGCTTGTAAGGACAAGAAATTATGTTTATGGCTTTTACAGGGGGGTAAATAAGGCATATGCACACCATGGATGTAGTTCAACTTCCAGATTAAGACATTTGGTGTTGAAATGCATTTTTCTGCATGTGATCTAAGTGTCTGAACTCTCATTAAAGCCCATATCCATCTAGCCAGTAGAGTTGAGTATACAAGCTGCTCAGATGATTAAATGGAAGCATCCACATTGTCTAAAATGCTTCCTTAAATTCCACTGCATTGACTAGGTCTCCACCAACTGTAACAGCTCACACAGGCACCTACAAATAGACACCTACATTCATCTGTGAGTTGAATCCCACCAAATTAGCATGTCTCACAGGACACTTATACATGACATAAGGCAGAGAGGTGTGGAAATACCAACATAAATTAGCCTAAATATCTCACTAAATAGCTACACTAATTCCACTAATTCATCATGCTAGGTAAATAGCTTGAACACTACAGCTGGAATATGCTTTTCTTCAAGGAATATCCCATTCAAAAAATCATATCCTAACCTTTAGGACATGTCCAGTATCACTGGCATTACAAGTTTTGAAATTTATGCCTACTGTTTTACATGTGTGAAACCACTTGGCTGATTTTCCCAATGATACTTGGATCTTGAAGAGGACTTAAACAGAACCAAGCATATTATGTTATTCAAGAAGGTTCATTAAAGTAAAGAGTAAACTTGGTTTGGCATTCCCAAATAATTTCATTCAAACCCCACACTAGTGCATAGAAGACAAGCAAAATGTTATATTGGACATTTAAAAGTGAAGGAAGGGTTAATTTTTTCTGTAGTCTGAAGAATTTTTCTGCATGCCCCAGGCAAATCTCTATGCATGTTAACAAGGTGCTTTTATGATCTCTGTGACTTTTGTAAGATTAATCTCATTTACAGTTAAATATCTTCAAAACACTGAATATCTCAAGTTTTTTTTTACACTTACAGACATAATTTCTCACTGGTTGTGATTAATTAATCTGAACAATTTCTTCACTTACATTAAGACCATGTTAACTGTGCACAGAATGACCCCTTCACTGTATTGCTTATAAAAGGAGCCTTGGATGTCAAACTCTGATGTAGGTATAAACAATCAAGATAGAAATCTGCTCAGATGAATCCCCACCTATCAACATAGCTCTCTCTCCTCCTTGTATTTCACACCTACCTGTAGGCAGAAATCTGGACCAGTGTTAACAAGCAAACTGCAGTGATGGGCAGTCACTAGAACACCCCTTAGAGATGCCCAACTGCCCCATCCTTCTATGGTCAGGGTACCTCCAATGCACAGCTGAAGCAGTAACTTCCCTATTCCCTGTTACTTGATTTCTACTGGTGCAATGACAGCTCTGAGCTTCTCTGTCTTATAGGAACAATTACAAGTTGACCTTTGCCATATTTTCCAGTACTATAATTTATCCCATATATCTTAAGCTGAACTTAGAAAACCTCAAGCAGAGGTCACAAGGCAGATGATGGATTCTCAAAATTGGATATATACCCCTGAAGTTGTAGACCAGGTCAGAGCTAGTTCTCTTATTTCTGAATTATTATTTCCTTTAAACAATTAGCAGACATGCCACTCAATTATCCTTGATTTTCACAACCCATTTAAAGGTCACTAGGTTTTAGAGTCATCCTTAATTTGGCATAGAAATTCTCTGTCCTTCCCAGCTCTGCCTTTACATCCTTGCAATCTGAGAAGCACAAAACTAACTTTGACACTGTTAACTCTTTAGCACAGAGGAAGGAGCTGTGTGCACCCTTTTGCTGGCTTTCACTCAGAGAAAAAGACATTGTTCAATTAGTTAAATGCAAAGAAAATTGCATTTCCTCAGCTGTTATAAATAAACTATGCCTCCTCCATTGTCCTCTTCTCTTCTTGATACAGTATTTCAGTATTTGTACTCACTGGATGTATATGGACAAAAGCTACATCAGAAATTGTAATATGGTGAAAAACCCTCCTATCCTGAATTCTCACCTCCTTCATCCTTGTGACAGCTATTCAACAACAGGATCTAACCTGATAATTTTCTTTATTATGTCCTTTAGGTCACAGAGAAATGTGATTTCTCACAGATCAACTGAACTTCCAATATGCAGAATAAAAAGCTCAATAATCTTAGCTGTGCTGCATGACTAACTGCTGTCATTTCTTCTTTCCCCTGAGTAACCCCAAATTAAATTGTCTTCAGTAAAAATATATAAAATATAATTAACCTTAGTAACTCTGTTACCCTCAATGTCCCTTAATCCACCTAGCACCAAGTGGAGAGGAACATTCCTTCTTTATAATGACTTAAAATTCCATACGCAAATACAGAGTTATCCAAGTGTTACTGTAAAATATTGAACTGTTGTCAAACTTGTGGCCATGGTATGGTGTGGAATGACAACATGTTGTGACACTGGGTTGTTTGTTCAGTCAGTAGTGTTTTGTGAATTGTTTTTGTAGCTTGAAACAGCCTGGGTTTGTTTGAGCTGTAGTTCTATCACAGACTAGGTTGGAGACTCTGTGCCTATCCCTTTTCTTCTATTTGTTACCCTGTCAGCTGGGATGATAATTCTTGCCTGCCTTACTCAACTGCAGTGAAGATTAGGTAGTAGTATTTCATATATAAATATTACATGAATTTCTGAGACTACAGGTAAGCACAAAACATCTAGACACAAATAGTTTGGCATGTCTAGAAGTGGATCCTACCAGTCCTTAGCACTACTCCTTGCAATACAATAATGAGTTACTTGCAGTCATACCAGGCTAAAAAAAGCTTTGCTGTTGGTTGCTACTTGTTAGAAGGAGGGATGAAGAAACTAATTTGGAAATTGTTGGTCTGTGTTTAAAAGTTAAGGTACCAGTTATTACTGTATTTCTTTCTTCCATTTGATACCTTTCCTAAAACACAAGGAAGTACCTCCTCCATCCTCAGTCTTAGAACTTAATACAGAGATGTTGCTATAAGTCTAGGAAAACCAACAGAAGATCCTTGTCCTTTTGGGTCACTGTTGTTATCATGTTATTAACTATTGTTATGGCCAAATATTTCTTGCTGTTCTGAATTACTTTACATCACATTAACTGTGTGAATTTCTACAGGACTCAAGTTCAATCAAATACTTGAGTAACACTAAATGAAGACGACTGCAAAGAGCCACAGGTGAATCTAGACATCTAAGGAGATCATAATGTCAACACAAGATACCATGAAAGTAACTGGTCTTCCTATAACTGAAGGTTATTATGGTTAACTTTTATGCTTGAAAACAAAGAAAAGCTTTCCCAAACTCTTCTGATCTCCACACTGCCATGAGCTCACCACAGAGTTATCATTGCAGTTCACTTTGAATCTTGAATTAGTGAAATTAATTCATTTGCTTAGCTCTTCTCTCATATCCGTTCATTTTTTTAATTTGTTTTCTACTGCCATTAAAAAAAACGAAAGAAAATCACATCTGAAGGATAATTCCATTCTTAATTGGCCTGTGAACATCTTCTTTAATGATATCAAGGGTCCTACAAAATAATTAGATTCTTCAGTTGTTGGAAAGGATGAGGGAAAGAGAAGCTGAAGGTAAGTCAGTCCTACGTTTCCTGCAGGGAACTTCATTCTTGTATAAATCAATATGAAATAATTTCCAACTGGGTGTCCCAAAATAAAAAAATTATTTTTCACTCTCTACCTGAAGAGATACACAAGGAATTCAAGGAACTGCTGTGCTCATACAGCTTAGGTGGTTATCATTCAGAAACACAAAGCTCAGAGTTACAATTAAATCCTCATTTTGCCAGGCACTGTGGAAATAAGTGTAGAAGGCACATTACAGAAACACAGATAAAGAATGAATAGATTCAGCCCCTGTGCCTCCTTTATGGGGGCACCAAGCTGGTGAAGGGTCTAGAGAACAAGTCATACAAGGAGCAACTGAGGGAACTGGGGATGTTTAGTTTGGAGAAGAGGAGGCTGAAGGGAGACCTCATTGCCCTCTACAACTACCTGAAAGGAGGTTGTAGGGAGGGGGGTGTTGGCCTCTTCGCTCCAGTGATTAATGACAGGACCAGAGGACATGGCCTGAAGTTGTGCCAGGGGAGGTTTAGGTTGGACATTAGGAAGAATTTCTTTACTGAAAGAGTGGTCAGGCACTGGAACAGCTTGCCCAGGGAGGTGGTGGAGTCACCGTCCTTGGATGTATTTAAGAAACATGTAGATGAGGAACTTCAGGGCATGCTCTAGTGGCTGAGACTGTAGGTTGTGTGTTGTGGGGTTTTTTGGGGTGTGTGTGGGTTTTTTGTTTGTTTTTCTGGTTTGGTTTTTTTATATGGTTGGACTTGGTGGTCTCAGAGGTCCTTTCAAACTATGACTATTCTGTGATTCTGTAAGCCAAAAAGCTGAGCATTGACTCTCAAATGTTCTGGGCTTGATTTTAAGACTCTTCCTTTGAGCTAGATAAGAAAGGACTTCACTGAAGCAGGTAGACATAATCCAGTATTTTAATACAAGAATCAAATCACAGTCTTTTCTATGAATGTATTATTGAACACTTTTAAATATTTTTTATAAATATATTTTTTTATTTTGTTTTGGTTTGCTTTATTTTAAGAGAAACCTATAGAATAAACACTGAGCAACTAGAAAACATTGAAATGCAAGTGTAAATCCAATAAAATAGAGAGTGATAAACTCAAAAGGAAAAATAAAACTTACGGAGGGATGAGCAAGGCAAGAATTGATCTTTCAAAGAAAAATATAGTGTGGTACTCTATTTTAACTCTATTTCGGAGTGCAGTTTGGTCTTATAACCCCCAATTATCTGGAAGAAGGGATTCATGGGCACATATCTTTTTATAGCATCAAGTCCTAGAACACTATGAACTTGTATTGCATGATGTTTTCTCAGCTGTCTGTTTATTCAGTTTTATGAACCACCTTTATTTGAAAGATGCTTTTCTGCACTCAGTTGCACTGTGACTTAGGCTCTGGAGAATTTCCATTACATTGAGCATCTTGTAATTTATTCAGCAGAGTCTTGCAGAGGGTAGGACTTAGGCTTCTTTTTGAATGCTCTGACTAGTAAGGTGAAGCTTCCACTTCCAGATAGACTGGGGCTGCATCCACTACTGATTACTCATATTATTTATGACTTACACAATGTGAGTTAGCAGCATTAGCCTCATTATATTTAGCACAGCACACATGAGGAGAATAAAAAGACAATCTGCTCTTTGACACACAGTTCTTGCAAAGACATATGAGTCCCAAAGGCAGGCTTCATTGAGATCTTCCCACCCTCAGAAAGAGTGAAGTGCTGATAGTAATTTCTCTAAACTGATGGGGGATTAGTTTAGCAAATGTTTCTTTTGTCTGTCCCTCAAATATTACTATTTTTCCACTTGGCTTACCTGAAGGAAAACGTGCCATTTGCATCAATAAAATGGATCCCACAGTCTTCTGGAAATGAGCTCAATAACATATGCCTCACATGCTCTGCTAATTACTTCTGTCCATGAGGTAAAATCATCAGGGTAAGCAGTCTTTTACAATGTACATGTCTAATAGAAAGAGTTCTCAATTAAAATGGGATGTACTCAGCAGCATATTTATTATAATTATAATTACAATTATAATTAATTATTATCATTTCATAGGTTTGCAACTAAGCAGAAAGTGATAGAAAGTGAGAATCTGAGAATCCACCCAATACACAATCAAAACCAGTAGTAATTCCAGTGGACTCCTGTGGTTTTCAGATCAAGCTTTAAGCACAGGCTCTATATTTAGTTTTCAGCAATCTCTGACACAGAAGTTGTGAAATTGAGGGACTAGATCCTCTGGTGCTGGATATGTAGACTCAGTTTTCCCCAGATTAAAGCAGGCTGCCAATAAGTAGTAATTTAAAAAAATGTTCAGGTATTACTTCAGATTAGTTTAAATGCCAAGTCTCATATAAAACTATGTTTCTTGAAGAACTGGCTTCTTTTCAAATGATGAGGAACATTTAATTTAAAACTTCCTTGTGACATACAGTTTCATTTTGTTTGTTTCTTTTCTATTTTCTGACCACCAACAACGTATGATCAGTGGAAATGAGAATACATTCCAGTAACATCCATAAAAATGCTGGCAAGTAAAAGAAGTCAGCCTGCTAATTGCAAATGATAACAAGTAAAAAAAAGTCTTGTAACTTTTCTATTCAGGCTTGAAACATTACAGTTTGTCTGTTTTGAGGTCTTTTTATCCTGATTTTCCTCCCTCCACCTGCTCTAAAACATAAACATACCAAACAAGGGTGTTTGGGGATGAGTATTTACTACCATGTGAAAACTGAGCTTCAGTGTATCACAAGTGTGGCATCATTTATTCAGAAATGCTTTGAAAGATTGCATTCTCCAGATTTTCTGCATAAATAAGAGGGATCTGCTTGTTTTATAACTGAACTGAGCCTCATGAAGCACAAGCCATGCTTCCAAACTATCAATTCAAGGGATTCATTTGGAGCCAAGAAGCTTTAAAGCTGTCTTGTTGACAGGAAGCATATTTTATAGTCTTTCACTTCTCCCATTGTGTAGGAAGCAATTCTACACTGGCTGTTTAACCTTCATCTACAAAGAGCAATTTTACTTCCCATGAAGTCTGTATTGTTTTCACTTCAGGAATACACCAGAGAAATAATTAATGGCAGAAGTTACAAAAAGAACAGTATTCTTATAGCAAGCACTGTCAGTTAAATGCAGACAAATATTTGTTTTAAAAGTATAAAATCACTAACATCTGGCAGGTTTTTTGGGGCGTTGTTTTCTGTTGTTTTATTACCCTGCTTCCCAATTCTCTTTTCTGGCATCCAAATATTTGTTAAATCTCTTCAGACCTAACTGGCCAGACCTAGATGACAAAATTCAACTGAAAAACATACATCAGACCTGTGCTTGTTGAAGTATTTCTGAAAGACAATCACTAAAATTTTATTTCAAGGCCTGCTTATTAGTGATAGGAGGTGGTAGTAGTAGGAGTAAATATCAAGTCCTACAAGATTAATTGGATCATTCATTAAGAAACTGCAAGACCCAATGTAGAAACAGTGTTGGGAAATGTTCCAAATCCCAGGCTTCTTTATTCCAGAAGAATACAGTTCTCAAGGAGATTTTGAATGAAATTATATTTTCTCTCCCTCTGCTGTCCTGAAACAGAGTGTCTTTCCAAGGCCCAGCCAGTTCATGGGAATTAGGTCATTAATTTGGCAAGTCCTGTTGCTTAGAATCCTCTTGTCACCCAGAGTCTTGGTCTGGATATTCCTAGGCAGGTTGCCCAATCATTGAGATGGGATGCAATGAGCTGGACAGTGCTTTTACTAAGTCCTCCTCCAACCACTTATAGAATCATAGAATCACTTTGGTTGGAAAAGACCTTTAAGATCCTCGAGTCCAACCATTAACCCTACTCTACCAAGTCCAGCACTAAGCCATATTCCCAAGCACCACATCTAGACGACTTTGAAACACATCCAGAGATGGTGACTCAACCACCTCCTTGGGCACTTCATAGGCAGACTCATTGTCTCACTCCAAAAAAGGATGAGTTGGGTGTTTAATAGAGATGAGTTTTTAAGCCTGTGATTCCTATTTTCATACAAGCATCTTACACCTGGTTGCAAGCCAACAAACAATGCAGTGGTAGAATCATAGAATCATAGAATCCTAGGGGTTGGAAGGGACCTCGAAAGATCATCTAGTGAAGCACGATTTAAAACATATTCTCCTCCTGACCAGCTCTGGCAGCTTTCTGGTCTGTGTATACATCCAGTAAACTCTCCTGAAAGCCTTAATTCTCCTCAAGCAGAGTGCAGTTAACCTGGGCACTAGCTCAGCACTAGAAATTACAGTCCAAGAGCTACAACTGTGCATCTGTCTGTACCTTACCAACTTTGTGAACATGGACTGACTTGCTTAGGATAAAACTATGCTAAAAACATTAAGTTTTTGGAAAGACCTCCCTGGAAGTTGAGATATGCCAATATGAAAGAATGAGAGGAATATACACAAAGTATTAAACTGAAATACATGGACACCTGTAGGCAGGTGTTTAGTTTAGGCTGCAAAGCACTTCTCCTTAGTAATAAAGCACACAGAAGGAAAGAGTCAGCTTCATTTAGATCCAACTGTATCCTCTTGGGAACCTAATTGATACTTTTGTGAGTCCTGTCACTTAAAAGATAGCGGCTAGTATTTTTTGACTCATTTATATCTCAGCCATTAAGCTTTCCTGCATAGGTACTGATGTCCTTGGAAGTGCATGGTTCCTGATCAAGCTCTGGCCCTCTGCAGCCTGGTTGCATTTCTGCTTCAGCTAGGGGAAATTGAACAAGCAAGAAACACAGCTCAAGAGCATCTATGGAATGAACCTTAATACTGAGGATCCAGAGAAGCCTTTCAGGAACGTCATTTGGAATAAATGTGATCTGTTGCCATGGACAAAATGCCCACTATTGAATGGACCATGTCAGGTACACTTCTGGAGTCACTCTTTGGTTTGTTTTCATCAATTGAAAGCTCATCTGTTGTGTGCTCTGACAATCCAAGATAGGATTAAAAAAGAACAAATGAAAGAGTCGCTTCAGAAGCTCAGTCCTGATCCAAACTAAAATGGTAACAGACACATCAACTGTATGACTGGTGTTTCGTGAATGAGGTGCTAAAAACAAGGAAATATAAATTAAGATGCAGTAATTGTCCTTTGAGAGAACACAGCAGATGTCAGTAACTATCCTACAGCTGGGCTTGGGTCTTAGACAAAAGATAGAGAGAACTAGCTGTACCCTCAGGATCCTAGATGATATAAAGTAAGTGAATTGCTGATGACACCAAGATGAGTGGAGAGGTTGACACTTCAGAAGGGAGGGCTACCCTCCAGGATGACCTAGACATGCTGGAGGAGTAGGCTAGCAGGAACCTTATGAAAGTTCAATGGGGAGAAGTGTAAGGTCTTGCACCTAGGAAGACATAACCCAGGAGCACAGTTCAGACTGGGATCCACCTGGCTGGAGAGCAGCCCTGTGGAAAGGAACCTGGGAGTCTTGGTGGAAAACAAGCTCAACATGAGTAAATAGTGCACTGCAGGGCAAAGAAACCCCACAGGATGCATCAACAAGGGCATCTCAGCAGAGATCAAGAAGTCATCATCCCAATCTACTCGGCACTTGTCAAACCACACCTGCAGTATTGCATTCAGTTCTGGTCCCCACTCTACTAAAAGGATGGGGACAGGCTGGAGAGGGTCCAGAGAAGGGCCACAGGGATGATCAGAAGGCCGGAGGACCTGTCATATGAGGAGAGGCTGAGAAAACTGGGTTTGTTCAGCCATAAGAAAAGGAGGATTTGGGGAGACCTTATTACCATGTTCCAGTACTTAAAGGGTGGCTCCCAAGAAGATGGAGACTCCCTAGTTACAAGGAGTCACATGGAAAAGACAAAGGGTCATAGGCACAAGTTGCTCCTGGGGAGATTCCAATTGGACACAAGAGGTAAATTTTTCCCCATGAGGACAGTCACACATGGGAATAGTCTCCCAAGGGAAGTGGCAGATTCCTCCACATTGGACAGTTTTAAGTCTCAGCTTGGCAGGGTTCTGAGCCACCTCATATCAACTAGAGTAGTACCTCGAAGGGTTGGAGCAGGTGATCCTCCAGGTCCCTTCCAACCTGGCATTCTATGATTCTATGAATTACAAGACAAGTTTGAATAGGACTTGGAATTGAGCATCTGAGTTAGTCAGAGAGATTTACTGTCTCTGCTCCTTCTGCTGTTTCACATGGGAGTTCCTGGGCCATTAGTTCCAACCCCTTGTTGCAGTATCCCATCATAAAATCTATTCAGAAATTGATTGAGGTCTGTGTTAAAAGTAATGAAGTGGTACTCCCCCTTTTTCCCTCCCCAGTTCACATGGGAACATTCTCCTAGAACCTCAATCTTGTCGTAGTCAGGAACCTTTTTACAAGACCCAGCCTGTATATATTCCAGGTCAAGTAATTTCTCTCAAGATAAACTACTCTCTGCCAGTTTCCTGAAATAAATGAATGAGTTATATAAGCTTATCAATGAGTCTGTTCTTTGACTCTTTTGGAATAAAGTAAGAGAGCTTAAAGTACTGTTTCATTATTATTGTTTCCCAAAGGCAGTGGTCACTGTGAAAAGTCTGGGAAGCTCTGCTTTGGATTTCTCATAGCAGTGTTTTCTCATTTCTGTTCCTCTTTCACCCATGACCACAAGATTCACAAAGCAATTTTGCTATACTTATCAATCTAGTTCATTCAAGTGTGAGATTCACAGGAATAATGCATGTTTGAAAAAAACAATAATAATAAAATAAATGTTTTTCATTAAAAAGCAATGCACAAAGGAATTCCAGTATTTGAGATAATTCACTTGTCATCTAGATGACATTAGCAGAAATTTAGTAGAAATCTCTAAGGCAAGATCAATTTAATTAATTCAAATTTCAAGCAGTTTAAAATAAGGAAATGTGCTTTGGTTAAAAAAAGCTGGAATAATTCCTTTCTTCGTGCTGTCACTTTGAGGGCTGTAGATAGAGGAGTAAGTGTGAAAATTAAGAATTGTGAATGTAAAAAATGCAAGCACATGTACTGGGAATCCATTACAAATTTTTCCTAAAGTCTTATTTGAAATGTTTGAAATTTTTATATTAGTGGTTAATCATATTAACGTAAGGCAATGACTAAACAGAACCAGTACAAATCCAAGAAGCCACAAGGAACTAACAAAAGTTAACTGAACAAAGCCCAAGGAAATCTGTCTATATATCTATCAAAACAAATGAAGGCCAGCAAGAACAGTTAAGAGATTGCTTTTAGCAGAGGATTTTGTCAATTACAGAACTAACCAACCATGGCTGAATAACATCCATGCTTGGATGAAAGATCACTATCACAAATCAAGCTCTGTAGAGGAGCCACAAATAGCTGCGTGCTCAATTCATCAGTTATTTTACATCAGCTGAGCTCACCCGTCCATTCTCCTCGTAGTCCCCAGAGAAATTCCCTGTTTATGAGGCACAGATGCTGCACTGCAGTTTTCTCATTCTGTAGGAGCAAGGTTCCACCCCACTATTTGTACCTAACACACTATTTTCAAAAGGAATTAGCTGATGAAATAAGTACATTCAAGTAGTCCTGTTTCTATGTTTAGTCCCTGCTTGCTCTGTTTGTGTGTTTCCAGGCAAATAGAAATTATAGGTTGCAGGTAAAGCCTTTCCATCCTGCATGTGTGGGTACTCTCTGCCAAGCTACTTTCCTGCAAATACAAGCCAGTGAAGACATGTTCTTCATAGGTGTGGGGTTTGTATGATTTGAATGATTGTGTACTTAATCAAAAGGTATGGGGATGCTCTTAGGTGAAAGGAGGTTCCATTCAGACTCATTATTGGGGCTGTGAAGCTCTGGAGTTACTAGAGAGTTCTCCTGAGGCCTGTGGTGCTTGTTATTTAACATCTCCCCCTCTGAATCTGATGAAAACATGTGAATCGCATTAACCCATTTTTCACATAAATACCTGAACCTGAACATATTTCACTCACAATGAAACTACAAAGGCATAGGTCTTCAGGAGACTAGTGAATATCTTGGTATCTTAATTGTCTTAGTTTTCAAGAGAGTGGTTTTGGTGTTGTTATTATGAGCCCAAGACAGTGCCACCAGTGGCCATTCACCTTCTGTATGGTTTTGTCTGCTGACTCCTCTGCATTCAGACACCAGATCATCCACATTCATGTGAGACCACGACTTAGCCATGCCATGATCAATACCCATAATGTTGGGGAAAAAACTATGCTAACAAATACTAAATTTGAGGGAGATGGAAGTTGAGGTATGCCAAGATGAAATCATGAGAGGAATATATACAGAATGTTAAAAGTGAAATATACGGGCAACAGTAGGCAGGTATTTAATTTAAGCTGAAAAGCATTTATCCTTGGTAATTAGGCACAAAGAGGGAAAGATTCAGCTTCATTTAGATCCCACTGTATCCTTTTGAAAACCTGACTGATACTAAAAAATATGCTTTTGTTGGTCAGGTCACAATTATAAGACAGGGGCTATTGCTGATGATCAAGTTAGTCTAACAGACTGAAACAGCTTCAGTCAATAATGAGTTTAAAATCCCTACAGAAAAGTTCTTAATACATTACTCTGTGCTTGCCCAGGGAATCCTGGGATGTATTCCTTCGCTGATTTTACTTACTTGTAAAGGATCCTTTTTCTGATAGTTTTACTAAATGACCCATCAGAGGAAGTAATGGGAGGGGTATTAAGTGATTAGTTTGCTCAACTTGCAGTGTGACCTAAACTGTGGTGTGTGTTTTAATTGCATCACCACATAAAGACTGCAAACTCAAATGATGATTCACTTTTTCAGATAAATAATAGAGTAAAAACACATGTATAGATATAAACTACAACTGATCTGGGGACATAACCTTTGAGGGGTATGGATGGGAGATGTTGCCAGACAAACAATAGTTCCAGAAGTATCTAGGAGTTGCTCATATTTTATTTCTACAGTTTTTCAAGGTGAGAGCACAGTGATCTATTGCTAAACTCTCAGGACCTCAGCAGACACTGCTGCTTCTACTGAGACCTTCTTGTTATTCCTGCACACTATCAGGTTCCCATTTTTTGTCTCCAGGGAGTGGGAACAATGGAATAAAGAATGACTTTTAATACTTTCTTCTCCTTCTGACATAGACAAGTAAAATAGGTTATCACTTTACTTTCTTTGTGCTATCTTTTCATCATTGGCTGCAAACAGCATCTGGAGAAGTAGCTGAGATATCATTCTGGATGTCTAAAACAGAAAGAAGACTACCCAATGATGACTTAAAAAAAAACAATTAAGGGTCTCCAGAGGAAAATGTTACTTGTTGCTACCACCCACTTTGGCTTTCTCGAAGGACTATAAGTAACAGAAGCCATTGCCCTGACTTTTGTCAGAAAGGCAAGAGTTAATATCCCTGGAAAAAAAAAAAAACAACCTCCTCCCAAATTGGCAGCCCTGAACACATGGCAAAACACTGCCTCACTGATCCCAACTCCATTCCTGGTAGAAATGGCTTTGCTTCTGTCTCTTGCTATTACCTTGCAACTGTGGAGCCAGGAAAAGCCATGAATATTAAATAAAGTCAAGTAGGGTACTGGCCAAACCCCTGTTTAATTGCCTTGATCACATTCTCAGTACTGCAAAAAACTGGATGTGTACATTGTGTCTGTTAAGGACGGCATCTTTTCTTGCTGCAGCTACAGTTTTGGGTGTGTTTTTTTTTACTTCCTAGAAAATGAAAGATTTGTTCCTATCTGACCAGTTCCCAATATTTACCATGGATCCCCCCACCTTTTCTTACTCTGTTGAGAACCAGTTCCAAAACAAGCAATGTGTTTATACATCTATGTATATAGATGCATTTTTGTTTTTACACTGTTGATAAGCTTTCATTTTCCTGAAATCACAAGTACTCCTGGCAGTGCTCAACTGAGATTCATCACAGGATGTCACACTAAGAAAATGCCCATTAAAACAGCCAGAGAAAATACTAATCTTGACTCCTAGTGGCAAGCATTTTGGAAAGAATATCCTTGTTTTGTTGTCAAATCAGTAGTAAAGATACAATCTGTTCTCATCCTGTAGTTCAGGCAAAATGAAACTGTTGAAGAACTTTACCCTCCAGGTTAGAATGACATTTGGGAAGATCTGAGCTATATTAATGTTGTCTATGTATCCTAATTCTACCACCTGAAGACCTAAACTTGGAAAACAGGTTACCTGTAATATTAATTTTCCAAACACACGTACTAAGAAATCCAAATTTAGCTCGTGTGAGAGAACAAGATTCATTACAGAGCTGAAGAAAAAGGAAAAATAATACATCATGTCGATGCATTTCTTTTAATTATGTTCACCTTCAATCTGC
The DNA here is from genome assembly GCA_020745705.1 of Hemiprocne comata. Lineage (NCBI taxonomy): Eukaryota > Metazoa > Chordata > Aves > Apodiformes > Apodidae > Hemiprocne > Hemiprocne comata. Next base: position 5,337,697 of record CM036589.1, on the reverse strand, counting down.
CAGCCTGCCAAAGCATCTTCCAAGTACTGAAATTGTTACGGGGTTGAACATAGTTTTTCTTTTTTTACTGAAAAATCTAAGAAATATAGAGACTTGATAATAATTTGTACAGCACTGCTTATGTGAATGACATTGCTACGAGTTGTCATCAGAATATATTGCACTTATTTCACTGGGATTTGTCCTTCTTCAAGGCAGACAGGAATACTAAAATATGTTCTTCGTTGTTCCATATACCATTGAAACTAAAGAAAATCCTGTTCTTATTTAAATGCTGGGGGTAGAAAAGAAAAAAAAAGAGATAAAATTATGTTGTTAATACTGATAATGATGATGATTATGATTATTATTATTATTACTTGTAATGTAATTGGTAAAACACATACTCCTGTCTGACTGGCAGGAATGTGTTTGAAGCTGTGGAAAAAAATTGCCAAAAACGTAGGCATTTCTGGAAGGGCAAGTTGCTAACTAAGGTAGGAAGGTTTTCAGACTATCAGCTGGATAAAGAAGACTAAAACTCTGCTTTCACAAAACAGAAAATCCCTCCAAACTCTTTTTTTATTGGTTTGTTTGCTGGTTTTGGGGGTTTATTTTTAAGATCAAAATGAGAGTAACTTCATTCTGGTAAGAGAATAAGGATTTATACTTTATTAGCAATGAAGAGAAGATAGATGTAAGGACTCATCGATTAGAATTTCACATATTTCAAGTAATGTCAAATACTGCCTGCAAAAATTATCTTTCTGGAATTATTTGGCTATATTGGCACCTCTATAAATAAAGTTTCCATAAAAGGAGATGTTCAAAATTGTAGAAATTAAATCAAACTGACCCAGAAAAAACTTCTGGGGGAAAGGAAAGAGAAGGAAAGAGAAGGAAAGAGAAGGAAAGGAAGGAAGGAAAGGAAGGAAAGGAAGGAAGGAAGGAAGGAAGGAAGGAAGGAAGGAAGGAAGGAAGGAAGGAAGGAAGGAAGGAAGGAAGGAAGGAAGGAAGGAAGGAAGGAAGGAAGGAAGGAAGGAAGGAAGGAAGGAAGGAAGGAAGGAAGGAAGGAAGGAAGGAAGGAAGGAAGGAAGGAAGGAAGGAAGGAAGGAAGGAAGGAAGGAAGGAAGGAAGGAAGGAAGGAAGGAAGGAAGGAAGGAAGGAAGGAAGGAAGGAAGGAAGGAAAAGAAAGAAAGAGGTCAGTTTTGACTGTTGATGGATCTCCCTCTTTATAATTGTTTGAGGATCCTATTCATCACTCTTCTATGAGAACGTTATGGAGAAAGTGGAAGGCACTTCATCACCACAGCCTTCATTCTACTGCAGATGATCCATTTCATGTGCCATAACAGAATCAGAAAATTGATTATAGCCTAGAAAAATACCAATGGAAAGATGACTAACCTCCAATATCATTATTAGACTGGAAATTAAAAACAGATTCAATTTTTTTAAGTAGTAGTACTTCATCTAATTTGGTGAATATTTACCAAAAAAAATCCCAACAACAACAAAAAAAAAAAAAAAAAAAACTTCAAAAACTTGAAGTATTTAATTTTCTTTTCTCTCTGGTATCTTGTAATAAAATCTAATTAAGTCAGAAACACATGGTCAGTTAAGCCACTGTCCTGAAAGAAACCAAACACTCTGGAAATGACAATGCTACATGCTTAGAGTAAAAATAAACATAGAATCATATAATAGTTTTGGTTGGAAAAGATCTTTAAGATGATCAAGTCCAGTCATAAAACTAACACTGCCAAGGCCACCACTAAACCATGTCCCTCAGCACCACATGACATGGCTTTGAAATCCCTCCAGGGATGGGGACTCCACCACTGTCCTGGGCAGCTTGTGCCAGGGCCAGACAACCCTTTCTGTGAAGAAATTGTTCCTAATATCCAATCTAAACCTCGCCTGGCACAACTCGAGGCCACTTCCTCTTGTCCCATCACTTGTCAATTGGGAGAAGAGACCAAGTCCCCCTCACTCCAACCTCCTTTCATGAAGTTGTAGGGAGCAGAAAGGTCTCCCATCAACCTCCTTTACTGCAGGCTGAGCACCCCTAGTTCCCTCAGCTGCTCGTCATAAGACTTGTGCTCCAGACCCTTTCCCAGCTCTGTTGCCCTTCTCTGGACTCGCTCCAGCTCCTCCATGTCCTTCTTATTGTGAGGGGCCTAGAACTGACTCCAGGATTTCAGGTGCAGCCTCACCAGTGCCAAGTACAGGGCACGATCACTTCCCTAGTCCTGCTGGCCACAATATTGCTGGCACAGGCCAGGATGCCATTTGCTTTCTTGGCCACCTGGGCACACACTGACTTACGTTCAACCATTGCCAACCAACACCCCCAGGTCCTTTTCCTCTGGGCACTTCCCAGCCACTCTGCCTCCAAGCCTGTAGCGTTGCCTGGGGTTGTTGTGACCCAAACCCCAAGCATCACTACAGGCTTGGAGAAGAGTGTAATAACAATAAAAATCTGGAGTCAATGTGACTAATGGGTTCAAAGCTTCTCCACAATTTAAAACATTGCATGTTGGAAAGTCAGACTTCAGAGCAGGAGGAAGGACTTTTTTCTGAAACTGGTTTTCTCTGATCACTGACTTGTCATTAAACATGCTGCCACATCCCTGTTTAAATAAACAGTACCATGCTCTTGTGGTCTAGGTAAGAGGAGCAGCAGATAAGAGACCCCTGTATTGCTCCAAATTTCCCAAGTCTCTCATTCTGGGCTGATCTTACGTTACCGATTGAAGGACTTTTATTATGACTGAGTTTGCTGTGAAATTTCATTAATGCCATTAAAGCATTTCTGAAGCTGAAAAAGTACCCCAAATTTGGTCTGGTTGTTTGCTTGTTTTTGCAGGTGCAACAATCAGATTAATAACCATCTCTGACTCTGTCTTTCATGCCCACCTTGTATTGCAAATGTTTAGGAGATGCTTCCTTTTGAAGATAGTGACCAATAAACTGTCCTAGAATTTTTCTCACATGTGTAAAGCAAAAATAACTCCAGTAGAGCTGATGCCTGCATAGTGGCAGATGGTGGCAATGAAATGGGAAAAATATTTTCTGCTCTTTACAATAACATTAAATATGTGGTAATTACTTCCCAAATATCCATAAAGGGGAATCTCTGTTTAGAATAACACCTAAGATAGGTAAAAACTAAAGAAGGAGATCAAACAGGTAATGTGTGAGGCCATTTTATGTGATGTTCTTGTAACTAGTGAGAGAAATTGATCCTTCCAAGACAAAAGAGAGGTTTTGAAGGTGAAGCCAAGACGTGAAGAAAGTGTTTGGCAGTGGTTGAAAGAAACAATACTATATGAAACTCTGCAAATGGCTTAGGGGATATAAAATTTCTCAGTGAGTTGAATTCCAGACTTAGAAGACGTGTACTCAGTTCCTAGATTTCAGAATTTCTTATGTGAAATGGAGTGATTGACATAATCTATCTGTATCTGAGTTTTCCATCTGTAAAATGAAAAAGAAGGGATGGCAGCCAAAGAAATTTAGGTCAGATGAAGGGAAAAATTGTCTCTTGCAAGACATATGTAGTAATCTCAGTAATCCTCCTAATCTACTCAGTGGCTTTAGCTGAAATGCTCTCCTCAGTCTTGCACAACATACTTTAAAATAGTTGTGAACAGCTGGAAGGAGGCCAGAGAAGAGAAGCAAAAATTATTCAAGAAATCTCGGAAATATCATCCACAAAAAAGACTGAAAACAATTTCGCTTTTGAACCTTGAGAGAAGAAAGAATGCAAAATGTAGTATAAACAATATAGCTGTACAAATGTATGCTCACCTCCATAGGGTAACCAATCATGGTGTGATATGAAAAGAAAGGAGACCTAGATATTAAGAAAAAAATTTCCACTGATGTGATCACTGAAGCACAGAAGCAAATTGTATGGGACTGTTGCAACATCTGCATTAGAAGAGACCTGTACTCATCAGTTTGACAAATACTGGCCAAGGAAGACATGATTTGGAAGCTGCCCCTGATGTCAGTGTGACCAAAACTAAATACTTATATATTAGAAAATAATATTGCCATGATGATTCAAGCACTCATGGTCCCAGTGTTGCAAGCTAAGAGGTTGTTTGCAATTCTAGCAGTCAGGATATGACAGTCTACAGAAATTCCAGTAGACTACAGGAGGAAGGTATCCTTTACTTCATTTCAATTTAATTTTTAAATGGAAGTTAATTTAATATTGTTACAAAACTACTTCCTTCAGTATGTTTTGAATGCATAGCTATTACTGAAGAGAGGCCTCATTAAAATCTGCCTCTTTTGTTTGAGATTAAAACTCTAAACATTTGCAAGATTTCTTTTAATCAGTGAAGTTGGATATTAATGTCAGGTAGCTGTACTTTCTTCCTATTTTTATGACTTTAATTGGACTATAATAATTTCTTCACTATTTAAATTTATTCTGGAAGTATCTTCGCATACACCACCAGTGTTTTCAATAAAGGAAAGAAAGTCAGCTTTGAATGTTGCAAATAGTAGGTCATTATGGTCAAGACACTTATTATTTTCTTTGAGAAATTAGTCTACATGACACAAGGGTTTTAATTACAAAGCATGGCCTGCATAACAGAAAAATAAATTCTGCTAACATGACATGTTAACATCCTTTTAAACCTCTGTTTGTGAAAGGCACAAGGACTCAGCCATACCCTATTTTGTACATGTAGGAAAAAGAATATCTATGAAAAGAAATGCAAAGTCAACAGGACCTTGAGAAAGTACTGACAGAATATTCAGAAATAGATCCTCTTCACTGCGAGGCAGCTCTCTGCTCAGGCTACCTCTGACCTTTTTTCTCTATTTTAATGCTGAAAAGTGTTTCTTTTTGTGTAGTCAGCCACTCTCAACGGAGTCAGTGAGTGCTCCCCGGGCTGAGGGTGATGTGCCAGTTGTGTTCAAGAAGGCCTCCCTTCCTGATGGATCCATCATTCGCCGTTGCCTTAGGTATGACTGATATTAGCAGCCACACCTCAAGGTCAGAGCTCCTTTATTTCAAAAGCTGTATGATAAAGGAGTTGTATTACCAAAGTTTTCAGTTTTTCCCTTTCTTTGATGTCATTTCATATGATTTCAGACTGCATATTAGTTGCAACAATCAGGATATTCAAGACCTAGATAAAGATCCACAGCAGCTCTTGTTTCCCTGTCCTCACCAGCATGGGGACAAAAATGGCCTCATGGCTCCTTTTCTCTGGGATCACACAGCCTTGAACAAAAGCTTGCAGAGAAAAATCATCTTCAAGATTCCACAACAACAAAAAAGTCAAAGCACAGCCAAAGCTAAGAACTTTTACCAGTCTCTGAATCTTTTGGAGTTTTGGCTAGAGTCTATAGCTTTGTCTGCTGTTTAGCAAGGAATTAGACTTGTTGTCTGGTTCTGGTGCCAGGAAGCATGGCTGAGCTGATGCCCACTTCATAGAATCATAGAATGGCTGAGGTTGGAAGGCATTTGCCTAAACCCTCTTTCTCCCTCCAAAACCAAGCAACCCAAATTCCCCTAGGGTGTGATGTCCATACTGCACACAGGAATTCCATTCTATCCCAAGCATTTCCAAAATTGTGCTTGTGGTCATGGGCCAAAATCTTGGCTGTGAGTGTGCCAATAAATAGACTGAATGTTTCTCTGCCAGGGCTCAAACCTGTACCCAGGCCCCATTCAATTTCCTGGCATAACCTAGGCTTCTGCCCTGAGCCTGTCTGTCTTATTTCATTCTTGAAACATGCTTTGATTCTTCAGATGATGAGCACTTGTTACAGTACCTTGTATTTGTGTTTTGTGGTTCCTTTACACGCTGGCATAGTAAATAATAATTAGGAATATAATATTTATGAATTACACTGCCCATAACTGGCAAATTATATTCGTTAAGATATCTCCATAACGTCCAGCTTTATCACTGCTGCTGATAAAATGACCTGACACCTCTTAGAACCTAGGATTTACAGACAGAATAATTGCTTGAGACAAATGGAGTGAGGTTTTGGAAATATGGAAGCTGGCAGTGAAAGGCAGTGAAAGGAACTGAAGATGGGAATAGTCATGGGGATGCCTCTACTGGTTAACAAGAAAACATCTTAAAACTTATTAAAAGCTGGTTGCACTGGAGCCTTCAGCACAGGAAAGATATGAAGCTGTTGCAGAGGGTCCAGAGAAGGGCCATGAAGATGATCCGAGGGCTGGAGCAGCTCTGCTACGAAGACAGGCTGAGAGAGTTGGGGCTGTTCAGCCTGGAGAAGAGAAGGCTCTGGGGAGAGACCTTAGAGCACCTTCCAGTGCCTGAAGGGGCTACAAGAAAGCTGGGGAGGGGCTTTTCACCAGAGAGGGCAGTGATAGGACAAGGGGTAATGGTTTTAAACTGAAAGAGGGGAGATTTAGGTTAGACAGTAGGAAGAAATTCCTCACTATGAGGCTAGGAAGGCACTGGAATAGGTTGCCCAGGGAGGTTGTGGAAGCCCCCTCCCTGGAGGTGTTCAAGGCCAGGTTGGATGAGGCTTTGTGCAGCCTGGTCTAGTGGGAGGCGTCCCTGCTCATAGCAGGGAGGTTGGAACCTGATGATCTTTAAGGTCCCTTCCAACCTTAACCATCCTATCATCCTATGATCTTATGATTCTATGATTCCATGATTCATTTACTGTCCCCAAATATCCATGTTGAAAAAGCATACTTCATGCTTTGAGCTAGTATGAAAAATATAATTTGTTATTTCTTTTGTGTTCCTGCTTGTACTTGCTAAAGTGATGTCACATTTCTACAAAATGTCTCTCCAAGACCTGAATATTATCCATAAAACACCAGGCATTTCAAAAGGAACTTGTCTGACCACAGAACCTCAGTATTTTACAAGCCATGTCTGCTGCCAGTGCCAATTTGGGCAGGAATAGATTACTCTATTTTTATGCAATTCTGGCTTGTTTACAGTCAGCTTAAATATTTGTACTGAGCTGCCTTTGAAAGCGAAAATGCTGTTCTTTGAAACAGCCCTTTGGCTTTTACACCACTATAGACAAATCACAGCAAGGATTACTTCATCAACCAGAAATATTTTCTCTCATGCACATGGAGTGTGACCAAAGGATAATCTGAGTACTTATACTCCAATATATTCATAGACAAAAAAGAGAAAACCGTTAATAAGTCTCTGCATAGAATTTGCTGCTGTTGAAGCACAGATATTTCAAATTTAAATGTTGCTCTACCTCTCAGCAGTGTGGCTGACCTGAGCAAAATGAACTTATATGGCATTGCACAGAAAAGTATGGAATTACTATTTTTTTACCTACTTTTTTCAGCATTACTTGCTATTCACAGCAATGGAAAATAATCCAATTAATATCTAGATACACTGTACCCACCATAGGAAATAAATGGCATCAGTATGTTAATATACTGTTTGTCCCAATGTCTAACAAAGAATCATTAATAGTAACCATTAATTTCTTCTATTCAGTGAGTTATGATGCCTGAGCTGAGCTCTGGTAACCTGCTTTGAAGGTACTTTCAATTTCTACAACCAGAAATTATACATATTATCTCACATATGCCATGGCTTAGGAATACACCTACACACAATCATTTACCAGAGCTCAGCTGATGAATGGTAACTCATTAAATAGCTGTAATTTGGTCATCAGTCTAAGCCTACTTGCTATCTCATTTTTATGTTTGTGAGACAGGAGCATTTTGTGTCTTGTGATGAATAGGACAATGGTTCACCAACACAGGGCCTCTCAGGTACACAACAGGATCTGTGTTACAGGTTATGTTACAAGGGTGAACCTCCCAGAAACATCAGTGGGCTTTTAACTTCTTATAATTAAAAGCAGGTTTACCCTAAATAATTAACTCTCGACCTAAGTTGTGGAGACTCTGAGAAGAAACCTAGGTGGAGAGAAGAAAGAGACAGGAAGACAAGACACTTCCAAAAGCTCCAAGTCAGCAGGTGACCTTACATGATATTCAGGGAAGATGAAAGACTTTGCTGGCCTGAAAATGAACATAAAAGAGTGAAGATTAATAAACTGCAGTTGCACAAAAGATTTAAAAGATGCCTTTAATGTCTTTAATTTGTAACTATGAATGGTACCAAAGGAGACTCTCATTTCTCTTGACAAAGGCATGAGTCTGTATAGCTACAACTTATTATTAGCCTCTTTATTTGCTTAATACTAGGCAATTTGCATTCGAAGCCTGTTTTTCCCCTCTTGTATTTTGTTTGTTTTTTTCAAATTAATTTATGTTCACGATGGGAGGCAGCATGAGAAGCCTTGGATTTAGCCACAGAGAATAGCAAGCAGTCTGTAAATTTCCTTTTCAGTCCCCTGCTGATTTGCCAGAAGAAACAAAGATCGTTTAGTCACCGTGCACATTCAGTTCTTATCATCTGTGGTCCCAACGGGGGAGGTCAGTAAAATGTCAGCAGGATTGTCAGTTAGTGCTAAAAATGCTGCTGATTTTTTGGGGAGGGTTGTGGATCTTTGGGTTTAATTCTCAATTCAAAAGCCTCACTGTTGCCATGCTGTTTGTAGCTTATCTCACAGATTTGTATCTGGTTGATTAGCTATCTGCTCCTGGTCCCTTAATATTGCTGTCTCTTGGGAAAACAGCAAGGCAGGGATGACTCTACCTATATGTCTGCAAAGTGCCAAGATCACTGTAGGAGCTTATTTAAGCAAAATACCCCAAATCTCCTTAATTACTCATAGTTACAAATTGCCTGCACCAGAGGAGAATTACCAATAAGATTTAGCCCCTGCCTAACTACTTTGTACTGTCACAAGACTGGATTTGTGCTGCTGTCAATCTCAGCAGATGTCTCTAACAGGAATCATTTGCTCACAGTCTCAGCAGAAGATGTCTACCAGGTGGCTTTGAGAGCAGTCATCATATCTGATTCATTTTACATCTGTACAGGTGTAATTTTCTGAGTTTTGCTATTTTTTAGTTAACATTAGCTTGCTCAAGAAGGTGATCTGATATGAGGCCACGTGCACACTGAAGACTTCCTATATAATATTCATCTATTCAGTGGAGCCATAACTTTTGTAACTTGATGGTATTACACAATGCAAAACTATGTGCAACTTTCCTTTAGTGTGCTCCAACAAACAGTTGAGCATTCCTTGCAAATGAGATAGCTCAGATAGGGCAGACAGGTTCTGGGTAGGTTGTGATAGCAATTTAAATGTACCTGGGATTATTCCCTCCCAGTAAAACATGATAATAAACCCTCTTAATCCTCTTGTCTTCCTATGTCCATGCAATGTACCTATGGGCTATGGGCCAAAACAGTGCCAGACACAAACAACTTAAGCATATGTACAATCCAATGTCAAGGATATCCCCAGGCATTGTTTAATTCATTATTATAGACATTAATAAATTATCTACCAGCTGTAGGGGACTCCAGAGTTTTGGTAATGAAGCAATTTGCATAAAATAATATGTCCAAATACTCCTAGGTAGATTTGGGATCCAGGTTTTCTCAACTTCTAATCAAATCCTCTGACTACTGAGCTATTCAACAAATGAAGACTTCCTGCAGTTGTCTTCAAATAGATGATCTTTCTAAATTAAGGTTTTTGGATGCCAATTAGAGGGCAACCCCTTCCTCTAGGCCAGGAAAAGGCCAGCATAAAACATAGACTCCAGCACTGGTTCAGCCACATGAATTTTAGGCACATTCCTAAAGGTTTGGTTTCTGTAGACTCTTTCCACAGTTATAGGAGTCACACATCCAGTATGGGAAATAAATCTCCACCTAGAAGCATGATGTTCTATTGACTACTGGGAAAGAGCCAAGGGTGACTAATTCCTCAATTAACATCCCAGTTAAATATTAAAACTTAGATGTAATGATTCCTTCTTTTATGGATCAGGGTCAGAGGAAAAAAACACTCAGTTGTATAAATTCACACACCAGGATCAAAGGGATTAATTGATTGATTAACAACATATACTTAACAGGCAATCAGTAAACTATACACCTGACATCACTATTGGGAATGCAGCAGATAAACCAGCATCCTTGTCACTTACAGAATGTTAATTAATATCTATAAATTTCTAATCAGCAAGAAAGCCTCCTTGGGGTCACATCTGCATGCTAAAGTGAGGTCCCTACATGCTGCACCCCACAAGCCAGTGCAAGCTGCTCCACTTTTAATTCCTCTTTCAAGCTGACTCCTCTTTTTTTCAGAAGTGTCTTCACCATTCCCTGGCTTAATTTCTGTTCAATGTGGCTGATGGTTTTCTTTCCTTTTAGGGTTAGCTATTTGGGGACAAAAGCCTTAGACAATTCTTGGGTGTCCTGTTCCTACACATTCCTGTCTCACCAGCTTTTGCTTTCTAGGCCACATCAGCAGGTAGGGGAGAAGGTGAATCCCACCCCCACTCTCATATAACCCATTTTCCAGTGTGCCTCATTTGATTTGTGATTCAGAAAAAAAATGACCCAGGCAGTAGTAGTAGCAAATGGCTTTTTTCATATTACCATAAGAAATTCAACAGCAAAAGAGATGCTGTAGATACAAGGTGATGATTTTGGATCTTGGTCATACATCATTTACATACTTGGACTATGACAATGAAAATAAATTAGTCCTGACTATTTTCAGGGAAGTAACTGAATAAAGAGGGTCAAGGTCTTTGACTATTTTATTGACGTTGCATGTATTTTTTATTACATCAAAATGGATCCCTTTTTCTTTAGTTTCTTCTGAGTAAAATGTAAAAAGAACTATATAAAGGGATTCCATTTTAGATACGTGTTTTATTCTTCATTTAATTTCCAGACTATGTTTACAATGGATAATTCGTTGCTCTATTCTTAAATTATGTTAAAACAATCATTTTGTATTTCCAGTTCTTATTTTCAATTAAATGTTGGTATGAATGCATGTGGTTGTACATGAATGTGTGGATGCATCTATAAATAAGGGAATCCCATTTGTAGGATATTTTCCACTCCCCTCCCCCCCCAAAAAAAAAAATAAGATATGTGCATGAGTGAGAATTTGAAGTAGAACATAAAGTACATGGCACTGCTGGAGAAAATAAATGTTAAAAAAGTAGGTACAACCTGAATATCAGAAGTGACTATCAGGCAACAGTGCTGTCTGCTTTAAAGTGCCTGAAGTCCCCGTCAGTTTAGAGGAAAACAAATGAAACTACCTATTTACCTGCTCCTCTAGTGCAAACCCTAAACGACTTCACCCTGCTTTAGTTCCTCAGGCAAAACCAGAAAATGTCAAGACTTGAAGAAGAAGATGTGTCAAGACTCATGACCTGAAGGTTTTCAAGCTGGAAGGCAGAAAAGGATCCCTTTGTGGTTGAAGAAGCAGAATAAATTGCATATGCCTCAGCCTTGCGAGCTTTGGTTTGTTTGTTTCTGACTTTAAGACTCTAAACACAACAACAAAAAACCCCAAGCTTTCTTTGTTCTGATTTTGTTTGTTTCTGTTTTGAAAATAAAAATGAAACTGTTTTAATTAATCTAAAGGGTCAGGTTTTGCTGGCTTTGAGATTTGTTTACCAGGACTCAGGGTAATGATTCACTTTTTGGGACTAAGATTTATCTTCAAGTCTGTAATAAATAAGAGTTCTCTAACTCTGATATGCAAAACCCTAAAGGGAAGGAATTATTTTTGTTATTATTACTTTGCATGCTCCAAATGAGAAACCATCTAAGTCATCAGTCTGCACAGGTCAGAAGCATGATGAAATTGAGATATTTGAAACCCCACTGATGATACAGGATAGAAATTCAGTCCCTTTGCTCTGTATGGGATACAGATGGGTTTACATCCTGTGGCACAGAGTATTTTCTGACCACTATGCTTCCCTTTCACCAGTGGATATGACTGGCAATAATGCAGACATAAAGCAGCTATAATGTCAAATTGGGAAATTGTAGGGAAATTGACAGTATTAACTGTGTTACATTCAAGTAGTCACTCATTCCTCATAAAACAACCAGCTAGTTAATAAAAGCCATTAATTAAGGCAGTGTCACAGCTTGGAGATTCTCAGTTTTGGGTAGATTTTTCCTGGGAGATGTAAGGAGGAAGGACATGACGCCTCTACTGCCCCTACTTTTCTTGTTCAGACAAGATGCATTTGAGAGACAATTAACAAGTTTCATGTCTACAACAAATACTTGAGTGTTAGACCTTAATGATTAGATTTAAATACTGTTCAAAGAATCACCAAATGTCAGGGGTTGGAAGGGACCTCTGGAGATCATCAAGTCCAATGCCCCTACCAAAGCAGGATCACCTCAGGCAGGTCACTCAGAAACACATCCAGATGGGTCTTGAAAGTCTCCAGAGAAGGAGACTCCACAGCCTTTCTGGGCAGCCTGTTCCAGAGCTCTGTAGCCCTCACAGTAAAGAAGTTTTTCCTCATGTTGAGGTGGAACTTCCTGTGCTCTAGTTTGCATCCATTGCCCCTTGTCTATCACAGGGCACGACTGAAAAGAGATTGGCCCTTCCTTCTTGACACCCACCCTTCAGATATTTGTAGACATTAATAAGGTTCCTTCTTAGTCTTCAATTCTCCAGACTAAACAGCCCGAGGTCTCTCAGCCTCTCCTCATCAGGCAGGTGTTCCAGTCCCTTAATCTTTCTTGTAGCCTCCATTGGACCCTCTCAAGTAAATCCCTGGTCCTCTTGAACTGGAGAGCCCAGAACTGGACACAATCTGTTATTCAGTTATCCCTCGTTAGCTGTATCCCAAAGATACAGCCAAGTGAGCTTATGCTTTAGGTGAATGTTTAAGCCACCAAATAATCATTGGAGAGACCAGTCAGCTATTTTACCTTTTGGTTTTTTATCCCCCTCAAATCTACTGGTATAGATGGATTGTTTTTAATTTCTGAAAATAGCAACCATTCTCAATACATTTTTTCTGGCTTTGGACCCAGAGATAGCATGCATTTCTGTCTCTGGAAGGGAGGGTTAGCACATCTTGGACATGCACAGTGGTCCTGTGAGGATGCATTGGAGAGTCCTTCAGTCTTGCCAAATGGAAAGCAAACTGGGATAGGAAATGTCCTAGAGCAGAAGGTATCATAGCCAACATCTCCCTACAGAACTGCTGAGTCTTTATTTGTCTGAGTCATGACAATGCTGAATTTTCACTTATTTGCTGGGGTTTAAGTTGCCAGTCATTACTGGTTCATCATTAGGGGATGGTGAGAAGGCTGCAGTCAGATGTCAAACTACAGAGCCCATTTAGATGAAAGCTGGAGGCTGGTGACACACATCTCAAAATCTGTTGCTGGAGGGCGGCTGGAGGATTATTGTTTCAGGCAAGAGATCAGTAAAAGGTCTGAGATGATTTGCCTGGTGGTAGCAGTAATTATACCAATAGGACTGGAGTGACTCATGATCCTGGCAGTAAGCCAGACCCTCTTAATGCTCTGCAGGGAATCTAAAGGTCACCCAGTTTTCAATTAATTGGTTTCTGGGGGCTGACGCTTTTTTGTAGCTTCCCTGAACTTTTAGGGGGGCTTCCATTCCTCCTTTCGCTCCCTTTAATTTTTTTTATTTTATTTTATTTTTAAAACAAGATGCACCTTTCCCGTGCATTGTACCTCCTCTTCCTTCTCAACAGGAGCAAAAAGGCTACATTCAAATGTCCTTATCTACATACAGAGGTACATGCATTTCTTCAAGATGGGAATCTGAAGAAATAAAAATACTTTACTAAGGGGAGGAGGAGGGGGTATTTCCCTGTACAGCTTGATGCATTTGAAAGTGTCATGTTTTCATTCTGAATCATGCAACATGATATGAGATCTCTCTCTGTCCACATCGTATATAGTAAGTTATGATAAATTGTTTTTAAACATTAACCTTTTGCATTACTGAAGGTAGATGTGAAAGCCACATGCAGTAAGCCAAAAAAGCAAGGATATTTGAACCCTGGCTTCACAGATCCCAAGAAAGCAATAGAAAACATTATTGAAAAACTATAATCAGGCAATAAGAAAGGTTGCTGAGCAACTGTAATCAGCTAAAGACTATTGGCTACTACAGTTGAAATAGGGAATGAGAATTTCTGTGGAAAAAAACTTCCCTTAATATTGGTCATTTTAATTTTGCTTCTTTTGATATGAGTGAATTCCTGATTTTATTTTTTAAAGAAGGAAAAGAAATAAATGCCACTTTTCTAATTCTATTGAATCTAAAGTCTTTGATGTAAATACTTATTTTCTAATGGGTCAAATATGCCTTTTATAATGAAAAGCCATAAAGGACAGAAGAAGCAGTCTGTTCATTACCTACAATAATGTTTCTTGGACTCTGCAGAGATAGAGATGAACAATGTGAATTGAAATGTATTTTATTAATACTAACAACTGAGCACTGGACCTTGTGTCTTGTGAACCTCTCATGATCAAGTGTGAAACTAGTGACTGACCACATCCCTCAGCTAACACTAATCTGAGAGTTTTATGTTTGACCCACCAAGGGAGACAGAAAGCAGATCAGGCACAGGTATTTCATGAGGATATCCAGGGATGCCCTCTACACTTTTCCAGTGCTTCAGTTTTCCCCATGCTGGGAGCCAAATATTACTGTTGAGAAAACTAAAATCCAGTTCAATTAAAATAAAACCTGTTGCTTCCCCTTTACACACTAATCTGTTAAGAAACAAGAGGATTTAAGAGGATGTGAAGTAAATGGATTTTTATACTCTCACTGGAACAGCTCTAGCTGACTTTCAAATTCTTTAAATCTTGAGTTCCAGTGTAATGTGATCATTGTTTTTAATACTTCAGGGAAATGTTAGGAGAGGAGTTCTTCCCAAATTTTAATCTAATAATAATAGGAATAATATCCAAGAATAAACATCGTTCTTATTAGATTAGCCTTCATTTGCTACTGTTGTGCTTCCCTGGGACTTAATGTGCAGATGGTTTCAGATCTTCCTGTTTATTTAGGGAGAAGGCTTTGTTACTCTTCTTTGTAAGCAGGGATGTTAATCCAGCCTCTGAATAAAATAATTCTAATTCCAATGTTAGGAAAGAGCAACTGACAAAGAGAGTGAAAAGCAAGGGGAAAAAAAAGAAAAATATTAGAATATTTTGGCAGGAGCAACAGAACTTCTGAAGTTTTAATGGGAGCACATTTGAAATTTACGGAGTGCTTCAAATGACACATTAATAATGAAGAAGAGAAATCCAATCTTTGCAGGTTTTGGTTGTAGAGCAAAATATTACATTATGCTACTTCCTTCATGTAGAGAACCTTGCACAATTTACATCAATTAAGTGAAACTATTAAATGATGTTGTAAGTGCAGTTGCCCTATCAAAATAAAGAAAATGCTGAGGCCTCTGATGTTGTGAGTGTACATTTTTCACTGTGCAGTCACCTGTTAAAATAGCTATTATACACTTGTTGGGCTCAGTGAGTGCCCCTAACTATTCTGATAAAGAGTTCTGGTTTATCCAGATTAGCCCCCAATAAAATGATTTAATCTTTCTGAACTTTTTTGATGGTGAAGTTAGTCTGTTAATCTCCAAATGAGTGGTTTCCACTTTAAGTTCATTTCTGTTTGCTCTATGACAATCATGAGAACAGCCTGTTTCAGGTAATTTGGGCCTTCAGCTCTGCATGGAAAGGAGGAGGTCAGGTATAAGTAGCAGTGTACAGCAAGAAAGGCCAGATTTCAGGTGCCACAGTGATAAACTCTTCCTATAGAGAAAGGCAGGCAAGTAGATAGTTACCTGAATATCTTTAAATACCTCAAATGTATTCTGAAAAAGGAAGTATTTCTGCAGGAAACAATCTCAGCATGGCTCTACTGTTATAATAAGCAAACCATGCAATATACATAGTGCAACAAGAAAGAAAAAGAAAAGAAAGATTGAATACAACCTTTTAAGTTCAAGAGACTAGGACTTGTTTCTGCATGTGATCCACTTGTAATATCATAGCAATGCCACTTAGCTCTTCAAGAGCTGTTGTCATCAGAACGTCTCAAAGCACATTATAAAAAGTGTGATATCCCTTTCTGTAAAAGTGAAATAAGATAAGAATTGTACAAGGGTGCTCAGCAGTCTCTTTGATCAGGCAATAATACAATCCACTTCCTGAACATTTTCAGTGTTCTTGCCATTTGACAAGGCTGCTTCTCTCTTTTACCTACTCAGAAATCAGCCAGGAACTGCTTCATGGAAATAACTATAATTACACATTGGAAAAACAGTGTGAGAAGAAAATATCCTCTTCTATCTTTAAAACCACAGGTCTTCTGCTCCACACACCAAAATGGCCCACAGAGCAAAGAGGCACCATGGGTACCCTAGCAGCTCTTCCTAGTTTCCCGTAAATAATTTGTCATACTGACAGCCAAAAGGACTTTTTAAAAACCTTCCCAGTGTAGCAGATTCTGCTGCCATGATCCTACTCTTGTGCTTGCCCTGAGTTCTCAATTTCTTTGTTAGCTGGCACTGACCCAGCGAGAAATAGGATGATGATTCTTTCCTGCCAACACTGCACCTGACACTGTACAGTCACTTCCCTGTTAGAGGTGCCCAAAGTGACTCCTAGAGAGTTGATGGGTCTGTATGGAGAGTACACAGTGCGTGGTGGTAATAGATTGGGTCTGAAAAGTAGCATAGTGCTTCACTGGGACTGAGCTCCTTAGCTTTGTCTTTCAGCTTCCACTTCTAAAGCTTCCACTTTTAGAATCATAGAATCATAGAATCCTAGGGGTTGGAAGGGACCTCGAAAGATCATCTAGTCCAACCCCCCCTGCCAGAGCAGGGTCACCTAGAGCACATCACACAGGAACTTGTCCAGGTGGGTTTTGAATGTCTCCAGTGAAGGAGACTCCACAACCTCCCTGGGCAGCCTGTTCCAGTGCTCTGTCACGCTCACAGTAAAAAAATTTTTTCTGATATTCACCTTGAACCTCCTATGCTCCAATTTGCACCCATTACCCCTCGTTCTATCACTGGTCACCACTGAGAAAAGCTTAACTCCATCTCCCTGACACTCACCCCTTACATATTTGTAAACATTGATGAGGTCACCCCTCAGTCTCCTTTTCTCCAAGCTAAAGAGACCCAGCTCCTTCAGCCTTTCCTCATAAGGGAGATGTTCCACTCCCTTAATCATCTTTGTGGCTCTGCGCTGGACTCTTTCAAGCAGTTCCCTGTCCTTCTTGAACTAGAAAGAATCATAGAACCATAGAATCATAGAATCATAGAATCCTAGGGGTTGGAAGGGACCTCGAAAGATCATCTAGTCCAACCCCCCTGCCAGAGCAGGGTCACCTAGAGCACATCACATAGGAACGCATCCAGGCGGGTTTTGAATGTCTCCAGTGAAGGAGACTCCACAACCTCCCTGGGCAGCTTGTTCCAGTGCTCTGTCACTCTCACAGTAAAGAGTCCAGCCTGCATTATCTGAGGCTCAGTAATGTACTCCTCCAGTTGGTACAGACACTGAGCTTCAAATACTGATGGAATTCCTGGGCTTAGCTACCTCGGGCTTACTATAGAGGATGTGCAGCAAACATTGATGACCCTATGGTCAGACCTTCCTCAGTCACGTGAATCTGTGTAGGGTGATGCTGTGAGAGACAGAGCTCAAAGAAGTTTCTATTTGTAGACAATCATGCTACAAATAAAAATGTGCAAAAGAGTAGATTCATGCAAGCTATGACACTTCAATTTCAATCTTCCATCACCTTCAAATCCCCTCCCTGGCCCTGCTGGCCACACTTCTTTTGATGCAGCCCAGGACACAATTGCCCCTCTGGGCTCCAGAGCACACTGGTGGCTCATGTCGAGCTTCTCATCTCCTCCCACCCCTAAGTCCTTCTCCTCACGACTGTTCTCTAGCTATTCTGCCCCCAGCCTGGACTTATGCCTGGGGTTGCACTGACCCAGGTACAGGACCTTGCACTTGGCCCTGTTGAACTTCATGAGGTTGGCCTTGGCCCACCTCTCCAGCCTGTCAAGGTCCCTCTGGATGGCATCCCTTCCTTCTAGAGTGTCACCTACTCCACACAGCTTGGTATTGTCAGCAAACTTGCTGAGGATACACTCAATCTCACTGACCATGTCTCCAACAAAGATGTTGAACAGCACTGGTCCCAGTACTGACCCCTGAGGAACACCACTCGTCACTTGCCTCCACCTGGACACTGAACCATTGACCACAACTCTCTGGGTGGGGCCATCCAGCCAATTATTTATCTACCTAGTGGTGGTATGCAACAAGAAGGGACCAGATAATGCGGGAAGTGCAGAGCATGGTACTGTCAAGCTTTCAAAATGAAAGGTTTGGAAATTCTGCTGCATGGATATCAAGTAAAAGCATTTCCAAGTGTCTTTTCACAGTCCTTTTCCCTGCAGAGGTAATGGAATTACAACACATGAGGAAAGAGGAGGTGGATTTTGTTTCATGATGTAAATGTATGGCTCTCTCCTTCTCATCAGATTCCAAAATCTTCTTAAAGGGGGAGAAGAAAAAAAAAAAAAGTATTAGGAAGCAAACAGAAGAGAAGGGAAATCTGTAACTTGCCTTTAAACATAAGGAAAAGAAGAAAGTGAAGTGTTGAGTTTTTCCTGGTGTTCAGAACATGAGTTCTTACACCTGATTTCTTCTCACTTAGTTGAGATGCACTGTAAATTTCTCTCAGCAGGCATTGGATGTGTTTGCAAGGCTCTCTATTCACTTATGATGGTCTGGCAATAATAAACTACTTCACAGAACAGCAGGAAACTCTTCAATATATCTTACAGAAATGCATGCTGATTCCTGTGTTGTATCTAGCAAAAGAAATCCAGATGATTATGCAAACTGCCTCAATAGGTCCACTCCAGGGGAATGACCAAAACCTGTGGTGCAAAAATGATATTACTTTGGAGACATTACAGAAAACTGCACTCAGAGCAAGAGCCATTGTTTTTTGGTGAACCCAGATGAAAAGGGTGCCCTCTTTTTTTTTTTTTCCTAATATCCAGGTCTGCAGGCTCTTTACTCACTTATGGAGATAAAGAAAGCTAAGTATAAATTAATTTATTTGCCAAAAAGAAACATTATAATTTGATTTAATATTGAAAACATTGTTATCTGACAAAAGCCTTTGAATTTCCTTCCTATAAATTCAGCAAAAGACCAAAAACTTGCAGATTAGTCCCACCATGCAAAGCATGTAGCCCAAGTCAGCAAGTAGCCTACAGCTTCTATAAAGATCAAAAATAAGTCCTTTGTATCATCCTATCAAAAAGTTTTCATGTTTTTCAGCAAACAGTAAAGGAAAAAATACCAAACAATGGCAGGAATATTTCAGTCCGTTCTCTTATGTCCCTCAAAAATTAATAATTTAAATCTAATTATCTATTTACTAAAATTATAACTGACCAGAGATATAAGGAGGCATTCATCTCCTAGGAGATGCAGTTCAGTTTCTGTACATGTCTCAGGGTTTCTATCTGGCACGATTGATTATCTCTCAGGAAACACAAGCACAGTATTTTTCCTACCCTGTATCAGTTCATTGATCCCTCTCAGCTGACTGGTCACAGGCTCAGAGCAGCCTTGTGAGCAATAAGCAAAGAGTAAAATTCTTCCTCTCTGGCAGAGCACCTGTGTTTTTGTTGGGTTCTCTGTGTTTTTGTTTTTTTGTTTGTTGGGGGTTTTTTTGTCAGAAAATAAGTCTGTGCCTGAGGGATAACTTAGCCCTGGGTTAACTGTGTGGCTCCAGACATGACACAGGATGCAGGGGACTACAATGAGATAGGAGGGTAGGGAATGAGCCCTATACACCTCCCTGCCTCTCCTGACTACATCCAGGTATTTTTAGACCAGTGCCAGGATATTTGCATAAATCTGATTGTGAACAGGAAAGCAGTTCTGGCTCCAGAGAGCTGGCAGGCTGCTTGGTCTTTGGCTCAGTCCACTTAGGAATCAGGCAGCTGAGATACCAGCTGTGTCTTCTCTGTGAACCTTCTGTGGATTCTGCTAGAGTGACTTGGAAAAAGAAAGTCTGGAGATGATGAATATGGATAATATTGTTGCCAAGACTTGGTTAAAGGGAACATGTGTTGGGAGGGAGAACAAATGTAGAAGAGATAACTTTTGCTGATAGATTTATTCAATACCTGGAAATACAACTTTTCAGAAGGAGGATAGCCCCAACTACCCCAAGGGTCTTTTTAATTCCAACTTCCCTGAGCAGTCTAGTGCTTATAGCACTTATTGGTGGCTGTGGGCAGAAACAGACTGAGGTCCCACCCCCTGCTGCTGGGACATTATGCATTTTACATGAAAACACAACCAGGAGAAAAACATAAACAGCCCTTGGAAGTGGAGCTGGATCCTCCTTGTCCTCACAGAGGAGGTCCCCAGACCTTCTGCTAGAGCTGCCCTTGTTTTCATGTTCTCTTTCTAGCCCAGTGAATTCTGAATTCTTTTTCTGCACACTGCAAGGCTTTTCATCTGGCCCTGCTGATGCATCCTTCCCTCCCTCCAAGCAGCCTTGAATCTGTTGGCTAAGCAACTCGCCAAAAGCACAAGAGGTGGGAGTGAAGTCCTGTTAAGCAGAGGAAAGAACAGAACACAGATCTTCCAAAGTTCTGCTGGCTGTTAATCTGCTGCATTAAAGCACTCCCATCATGTCAGTGAGTTTGTCCTGGAAAAGCAGCCACTGCTACTTTTCCTGGAGCACATGGGAACCATTAAGCACATTCTGTACATGGGTTTACAATAGATGTGACATGGGGTTCCTTGAGCACCTCGGGCAGCAGGGAAAGCCTCCTTTGGAAACTGCATGGGCTTGGGCAGGATTCAGGTGCTGAGCTGCTCATTGCTTTCAGAAGTAACTGAACAAATAGAAAAGTTATGCTTAAAATAGAAAATATGCTGGAACATAGCCTGAGACAGAGCAATACTTTTCAAGATTGAAAATTTAAAATTATGGGCCGAAGTCCAGACTGAATCTCATTTTTTGAGTTGAGGTCTTATAAGTCATGTCAGATGCCTTGCTCGGTGCCTCACAGGGAAAAATGAACCCAGGAGCAAACTGGATTATAGACACTGAACCTTTCTCTCCACAAAATCTCAGATGTAACCTTTTGCTGTGCTTGGTTTTCTCCCCCTTACACTTTGTCTTGTGCTTAACATTATTGAAGATAATTAACTTAAAGTACTTAAAAGGTGGTCCAGTACTTAAAAGGTGGCTCCCAAGAAGATGGAGACTCCCTATTTACAAGGAGTCACATGGAAAAGACAAGGGGTGATGGGCAAACGTTGCTCCTGGGGAGATTCTAATTGAACATAAGAGGTAAATTTTTCCCCATGAGGACAGTCACACATTGGAATAGTCTCCCAAGGGAAGTGGCAGATTCCCCCACATTGGACAGTTTTAAGTCTCAGCTTGACAGGGTGCTGAGCCATCTCATATCAACTAGAGTAGAACCTAGAAAGGTTGGACCAGATGATCCTCCAGGTCCCTTCCAAACTGGCATTCTATGATTCTATGAGTCTATGATAACCATGTATTGAAGCTGTGAGAGCAAAAGACTGACCAAGTTTCTCATTTTTGTTACAGTAAAAGATGAAAGATTCTCCAAATCTTGTCTACATAATCTGCTATTCTCACTTCTCATCAGAAATAACCACTTTTTTCTTCAGGGCAAAACAAGTGTATGTGCTGTCTTTAGTGATAAACAGATTTTCTGTTCCTGTCCTCTTGTTGCTCCTATGTACCTGTGCCACCACTTCCCTGCTTTGGCAGATGACACCCTCCATGGACAGTCAGAAGATGAAGTTGGGAATAAGCACTAGACATACTAGGGAGTATTGCATCAGGTTACCTGTGATTAAACATAAGGCTAAATGCAAAATCATGGTAATAAAAGCACAAGTTCACAATTTTAACACCTACAAAAAGGATGCTGCCAAGACATCACTGCAACGAGCAGGTACAGGTGTCTGGATGACAGATCATCCAGGTGAACAGCATTTGCCAGACAAGGTAATTAATATATAAGTAAAAATACTCTTAACAGTCACATGAACAGTCTCTCTCTATTCATCCAGCTTCTGATTTCCCTCTGCTTCTTTAACTCAGTTAATTACAGTCTCTCAAATCCCAGTGAAGCCTTGAGTTTATGGTTACAGCACAGTAGGACTCTGGTTTTGGTATCACTGATGAACTACCAGTATGAGAAATGCCTGCCACATGAAAGGGAATTACACCACCTCTTGTTAAACAAACAAACAAACACACAAACAAGCAAAAACATAAACAGATAAGGAATAGACCTAAGTCAAAGCTCTGGATTCAAATTTGGCAGTATAGATAATGCAGAAAGACTGAACTACATAATTTCAGGCATAAAAGCTACAGAGTAGCTTCCATTTAATGTTTTTCCCTTTGTTGTGAGTCCATTAGTCTTGTAATCTTGAGGACAGGTGAGCTGTGATGGCTAAACAGTTTTTCTAAACTTTGTCCTAGCCTGTAACAGGCTGAACATTTGAAACCTCTCTATTTCCTCCCTCCTCCCTCCCTTTCTTTTCTGTAAATTTGATGGAAGTGTTTCATTTTGCAGATTAAGGTTAACATGCTAACATTTTCTGAAGGAAATATATTTGATAATATCCCTACTACAAGGCCGCTTAGGTTCTTTTTTTAATTTCTTTTTTGTATGAAGCTTTTCAATGTCTTTGGTGCCTGTTGCTAGAAATAACCTCATAGAGGCAAGCAGAGCAGCCAAAATGAAACACCACAAAAGCACCACGAAAAGGCATTTACCATGTTCCACCTAGAGCAGTACTGTTATTAAAAAAAGGTTGAGATGCTCCAATTTCCTCAAATTCCTAAGTATTCTAAAATGTCTCTGGACAAAATGAGCAGAGGTACACAGAAAAATTTTTACCAGAAAGGCTTGAAGACAAGATGGGAAACCACCAAGTCTAGCCAGGAACAAAGGCATAAGCAAAGTGAGGATGAATCTGTAGTCCTCTCAGACATTGTAATGGCCATTTGTAATTCAAAATGCTGGGGAGGGGCTTTTGACAAGGGCTTAAAACTGGAAGAGGGAGATTTAGGTTAGACATTAGGAGGAAATTCTTTAGTGTGAGGGTGGTGAGACACTGGAACAGGTTGCCTGGGGAAGTTGTGGCTGCCCCATCCCTGGAAGTGTTCAAGGCCAGGTTGGATGGGGCTTGGAGCAACCTGGTCTAGTGGGAGGTGTCCCTGCCCATGGCAGGGACATTGGAACTAGATGATCTTTAAGGTCCCTTCCAACTCACACCTTTCTATGATGATTCGATGATGATGATGATGAAATTGTTAACAAAGTACATTTTCCAAAATTTATGACCAGATGAAAAAGAAGATATGATGATAGCAGTGCTCTCTCTTTGTCCAGGATCCTGAGAAAGTGTGAGCAAAAGGTTGAAATCTCTTCACTGTTTGAGGGACTGTGAAAACTAACAAACATGAGGCTAATGCTCAAAATGCTAGGATGTTCTGTGATGACTGTTGTTCCTCTTGAGAATGTTCCTCTTTGTAAGGCACAATTAAAAATTGAGCTGAAAGGCAAGAAAATTATGATTCTATAGGTAAGTGATTAGGCAACTTGCTGTTTATGCTCCAGTGAATACTTCATACAAAATTATGTAAATATTCATTAGAATGTCAGGATCTCAAGTCCCCCTGCCATATGAATACCCTAATCACTAGGATCATAGAGCCTTTTGCCCAACATATATTTAGTTGTTCTATGAAGTCCAGCAGTTTCAGCAGGAGGCTCCAAAGAACCTCTTCTTGAATACCTGAAACATTTTTGACGTTTGCGTTTTAACCCTGACCAGCAAAGGGTGGATGAAAGCCAGATATCCCACAACCAGGGACACCACTGCTACAGTGAATTAAAGGGAGAATCACAGTCACTGTTCACAACAGTATTTGTGACAAACCACAGTGGTGTCTGCAGAAAAATTTCCTGCATTGTGCCCCGATAAGCAGGGGAAATGTTTCTGGACCAGAACTCAATATGGGATTCACAGAATCACAGAATCACCAGGGCTGGAAAAGACCTTTAAGATCATCAAGTCCAGCCTATGACCAACACCACCACACCATCTAGACCATGGCACTAAGTGCCACATCCAGCCTTGCCTTGAACACATCCAGGGACGGTGCCTCCACCACTTCCCTGGGAAGTCTATTCCAATGTCTAACCACCCTCTCCATGAGGAAGATTCCCAGGTTATGTCAAAGTGCTCTAATCACTGTAGCATTGAGTATCTGTGAAAGCAACAGTGGAAGAGGGTGTAATACCAATAGGCATAATGAACAGTAACAAATTGCCAGGACCAGATGGTATTATCACTAGAGTTCTACAGGAACTAACAGATAAAATAAATGCCTTACTAATAGCAGCACATAACCTTTCACTTCGTGGTATCTGAAGACTAAAAGATGTGGGTGAGATACCAGTGCTCTGAAAGATGTGCTCAGGGACTAACAGTCCTTTAAACTTAAGATCTCCACTGGGAAAATTAATAGCAACAATAAGAAATCAGAGAATTAGTAGATGGTTGGATAATGCTTTTTTTTTGGAGAAGGGTCATTGTGACTTCAGTAGAAAGCATTGTTTAAAGAAGTTAAGAAACATATGGATTAAGGTGGCAGGAAATATATTGTCTGTTTTATTTCCTATGAAAGTTTAACAAGGGCTTTTGCATAGCTTGTAAGGACATCAAGTCTCATGGGACAAGAGGGAAGACCCTGACATGAATTAATCTTTGCTTAAAAGATGGGAAATCAAAGATAACAACAAAAGGCCATTTCTTGCAGTGCAGGATGGTCATCACAGCAGTTGTGCAGGGATCTCTCCTGGAATTCATTCTGTTTAATGTATTAAGAAATGACCTAAAGAAGGGGCACAATCTATATGGTGATAATATGATGTGAATGATGATGATCCAACATTATATGAGGCACTTAGGAAAAGGACAGACTGTGAAGAATTTCAGAAGGACATTAGAGGCCAGAGAATCTAGGCGATAAAATGTCAAATGAAATTCAACACAAATTAATAGAAAGTGATATAATGGGGAAAAACAGTCTTAGTGTGACACACAGAGTGAGTTAGCCTTGGCTTACATACAAACTCCCACCCTGTCACTTACTCACTCTCCCTTCTCAGTGGGGCAGGTGGAAAAAAAAATATTCAGGAAGCTCATGAGATAAATACAGGGAGACTGTTTTCCAGTTATCACCTTGGGGAAAATAGGCCTGACTTTGGGAAAATTAATTTAATTTATTACCAATTAAAATAAGTGATTAATTATTATTATGTAATTATGAGCTAGGGTAACAAGAAACAAAAAGACAAACATTTGAACAACACTTTTCCTTCCTACTTTCTGAAGCTTAACTGCACTTGCTCACTCCAGGCTCCTCTCTGGCACTGAGCAGCCCAGGGAGATGAGAAGTGGGAGGTTATAGTTGGTTCTTAGTAGTTTCTCTCTGCTGCATCTCTCCTCTCACAGTTTTCCTCTGCTCTGATGTGGACTCTCCAAGGGCTGCAGTCCTTCAGAAATACCTTTTCCAGCATGGGCTCTCCACAGGTCATACTTTCTTCAGGAATATCCATCTGTGCCATCACGGGGTTCTCCATGGGATGCAGTAAGTACCTGCTCCAGTGTGATCTCTTCCATGGGCAGATTAGACAAAACCTTGGAAGAAAAATCTATTAGGGATCCAAATTTTGGACTTGGGTAGTTTTAGTGTTACTCTGGTGCAGAATATTGGATGGATTTTTTTTTTTTTATTCCTGGACACTGCATAGAAAATAAATCTGAGAGTTCTTATGCGTTGCTTTTCTGTGGAGAAAAAGCAGATGATTGGGAATAAGAGCTGAATCCTAGTATTTCTCTAAATAAAAAGCTGAGGAACTACAAATCCATTTTATCATCAAACTTTAAAAGGGAAATATTGATTTTCAAATGTTGTACATCAAGTTCTAGGCACTGGGGTCTTCAATATAAGTGCAAATTAGGTTGTCAAGTTTCGTAGGATCATAGAATGATAGAATGGTTTGGGTTGGAAGGGACCTTCAAGATCTTCTAGTTCCAACCCCCTGCCATGGGTAGGGGCACCTCCCACTAGATCAGGTTTCTCTGAGCCCCATCCAGCCTGGCCTTGAACACTTCCAGGGAATAACCATCCACAGCTTCTCCAGGCAACATGTGCCAGTGTCTCACTGCTCTCATAGTGAAAAATCTCTTTGCACTTGTTACCATCTCATCCCATTCTATTTTGGATGACAATTTGTCTTGATTTATTACTGGCTAGGTCTTCATCTTATGACTGTTCAATTAGATGTCTAAATTGAATAAATGGATTTGGTACACACCAGGTATCTTTGGTGTTGTGCAGCTAGCAGGCTTCTACAACTGTCGTGAACGGGGTCATCCTGCTACAACAACCTCATGAAAGAACTCAGAGATGCTTGAAAAACAAGATGCTTTTTATTGCTAGTAAAACTCAGTAATTGACATAAAATTTGGCTTAGATAAAAGTATAAATCCATGAGTAAGGCAAGGTCTGCATCCTGTCACTGTTGTTGATTGAGGTCACCACGACTAGGATGACAGATAATTTGTAACGGGAACTGTCATAGTCTCAGTATTTAATGCCACATTGCCCTGAATTCTCAGTTCTGCCAATAAAATAACCTTGCTGGTTGGGTTTGTTAAACTCCTGAAGCACACGGGCAATCTGGTCAGACAAGCAGCAAAACTCCTGGGGGTAACAGATATAAATATCCTAATATTATCATAACAATTGAACAGTTTTAGATACTGGCCAGCCTGATCTTAGCTTGGTGTCTACATAGTACTAAGCAAGTGTAAACTGTCACAGTCCTGCTGGATCACCAGTAGTGGTGACTACTGAAAGGCTATTATTTTCTGATGTATTTTGTTTGATTCTTCTTTTATACATTTATACAGAAGCATCACTAAATCCTTATACTGAAATGCACTGAGATAGAAACCCCACAAAGGGTGAGGAACACCTTAAGTTTCTCTTTGTGACATCTTCATCAACACAGAAATCACTGGGAGTACGAACTAACTCTTTCAGCACAGGTTCACTTTTGGTGGCTTTCTGAGCAGCACATAAAGTTCAAAAACGTTAGATTTACTCTAGGTAGTTGCCAAGGCACAAAGCTACCAAACAGCAAATCTACCAAAGAAAGATCTCTTGGTCACTGAAAGCTTCAAAGGTGCAACAATAGACACCAGGAGGCATATCCAGGGCATGAAGCCAGAGTGTTAGACCTCACTGATTATCAGGAGGTTGCATCAAATGTAAAAGGCAGCGATATTTTGTAGCTTCATTCTAGTGAGGAGGATGCACAGGTTGTCAGAGATTATTATAAACTACATTTTTAAGCAAGATCTTGACCTACTAGGCTAGATGCTTTCTATAGTAATTTTGTACGTTAATTATACATCCATTTCAATGCAGTACTTCCCAGAGTTCCTGTCTGGAGTACTTTTTTTTTTTTTTTTTGTGAGATGACAGAAGGGAAGGCAAAACAGTTAAAGCATTTTAAAATGTTACAGTTCTGACATAGAACTGAAATTTTGACTTGTGTCAATAAATATACATTCATCATTTTGTTTAACTGCAAAATAGAGCAATTGGGATTGAAAACTGAGAAAGATGAGATCAATTTGTTCTGAGTCTTTCATGAAAAATGCTTCTATTTAAACAATTACTATAAATTCATACAAACTAAAAACCAGTATGCCTTATAAGGGGTGAAAATACCAAGAAAATATGTTAGTCTTAAGGAACTAGATGCAGGTGTCATTTTCTTAGACTAGATTATAGGCCAGTATATAAAATCCGAATTTTCCTCTAATAAACCCTGGGGTGACTTTGTGGGCCTCTCTTTTAAGGGACTCCACCCCCAGAAGGCTTCAGGACCCAGGGAAGTTCTCCTTTCCAGTCCACTAGAGAAAAAACCCAGTGGACTTTCTGCACCTGGGGAGGCCTCACATCCCTATCCAATTAAGCCAGGCTGCAGTAATTGCATGCTCTTTGTCCAGCTAGAAGAGAGATGGAGCACGTACTCCCAAGATACACATACACATAAACACACACAAAACCAGAAGACCCTCCAGTAGCCAGTGAATCCCTGGTCTCAGCAGTCTTGACCCCACGCTCAACTTGACCTCTGCTTTTCTCTGCCTATCCTACCTCCAAAATATAAAAAACAATCCAAAACACCTTATAATAATGCCAACATAAACAAAAGTAGATGTGTAATAGTCCTCTTTTGTATTAAAAAAATAAGATGAAAAGAATCTGCCCTTCACTACTGTGTTTAGATGACATTTACTTCATGCAGAGACAGCTTTCATTTAATCTAAGATGTTACAACACCTGCTGGAAACTGCAATCTAGATAGAACCTACATCAATGTCTTCCATATAAACCACCACGATGCTACATGAATGCTGTGCTGAGTCATTGGTCTGTATATATTGGTTTGGGAAGCTAGAAGAGAAGCAATGTCATATTGATGAAAAATTCTACATTTTTTTTGGACAGATTCAGTTAGCAACATTCTCAGTTGTATTGATTTGGTGAACACAGTTTGCATTTTTGAACACACTCTTGTACGTTGATGATCTACTAGGAAGTATTCTGATGTCCTAATACAAGTGATTCCTTTGTCCATTTGTGTAATATGCTCAGTGGTCAAGGTATTGACAAGGTATGTAGGTCATGATATTCTTACTTCTCACTACTGCCTCGAAAAATATAAAGTAATAAAATATTATACTCCACATTTTCTTTGGAGAAAAGAAAGAAACAAAAGACAATGTTTCAGAGGACTATTCCCAACTGAAAGCTCTTTATGAAGAGAACATAAAAACCTTTAAGTTGTTTGCATTTCCTTTTTATTTGTTAATTGTCTTCTTTCTTAAATAATTTATAAATTATAATTGAGACTATCTTGTTGTCTTTAATCATGGTATCCCAAGAGTAATGTCAAAAACCCTACAGATCAAAATATTATTAAAAAAAAAAAGCAGTAACAAGATTGTCCTACTTTTTCTTTCTCTTAGTCTAGGCTAAGGATGGCAGTAATCCATGTTGCACTGTTACTTAAAATGCTCATTTTTCCCTTCCATTACCTAAGAGTTCACATGGAGTGTTCACAAGAGATAAATTCTAGCTGCAATACTAAGCAGTAATTATGAGTAAATGAGGGTCATTGCCAGTTAACTCCTGATCTGGGGAGCAGATTAAAGTGAATACACTTTTGGCATTCCCAGGTGTACAGGTGTGTTTGTCACAGCTGTTGCTCTGCATAGGCTTTCCCCCCCTTTCTGAAGAACACATTTTCAAAGGTCGTCCTGCCACTAATAAAGTCATTGTGAATTCCTATGGGCAGTGGACTAGAGCCAAGCCACCTAATCTTCAAGTATTTCAACAGTATTTACAGCAACTAACAACCAAAAGTACCTATAGTTTCACCCATGGCTTTCCATGAATCTTACAAAGAGAAGCATCTCACAATTTCTTGCCAATAAAGTTAGTGTGGTCTGTGCACTGAATTAACCTTTACCTAACACTTAGACCTCCAAGAACCTCTTGATCAAGCTCCAGTAGGCATCTATAGAACATTTATTGCAAAACGTTTTATGGTATTTCCTGGTCTTCATCCAGAAGCAGATGTGGATCATACAATATCAAGAAGTGATAAGAAAAATACACTCTGAGAAATTCCGTGTTTCTTTGAGTGTTTTGTTGATGGTTGTTTTGGGGTATTTATGAAACAGGTTACTGCAGAAGCACACATTAATATGGTCAAAGAACAAAACAACATCCATAATTTTATTGTGTGTCTTGTACCTCTGATTTTCAGAGGTTCTATTCCATGTCCTGATTTTCCTGTCTAATATTATCTGGATTGCTTTTTGACATTAGGACTGATATCTATATTGTGGCAGGCATATGCTCCAGAAAGCAATTGAATCTGGTATTTAAGTCCTCTTTCTCTTTCCTCCTTCTTAAATTACTCCAGTGGAAGTAAATGTAATAAAGTCCTCCTTATTTTCTTTCTACAAAGCCTGAAATGAGTTTTGTTGCCTTCACCACACATTTTTTAAGTGATATAATATCTTTTTTAATACCATGATGACCTGAAACTGAATAATACCAAAAGTCTATTTCCTTCAGAAAATCATTATCCTCTAATATATGTCTTAGAATACTTCCAGACCTTTGACTATGTTATCTAATCTTGATGGTTCAAGCATTTTTGAAGATACTTCTATTGGCAGTTCAGTTTGCCTCGAGAAATTTTTCTCCTCAATAATCTGTATTTTCCTATTATTTAGCTCACTTCATAAAAACCATTCTGTGATCAATATTGAAGGCTAGCAGGGGGTAAGGTCAATTTTATATAACATAAACAGACTTTTGAATCACAGTGACTGTTGGAGCTCCTTTTGTCTGGTGCAATCTCTGAAGTCACTGACACTATTTTGAAGTACTTTCTAAAATACAGGTCAGCTGCAGTAATTACTCTCATGGGATCTTGATATAGAGAACAGGCTATTTATTTTGGGAAAGCTGTTTGTTTTCTCAGGACTGTGGAATATAATCTATTATTTTTTGCCTGCTGTGTCTATCTGCCTTTCCAGGCTGTTGTATTCACCTCACTAACCTAAGGGAACAGCACTACATTCACTAAGTGAAATGCAAACATTGCATTTATACTTCCAATCCCTTTCAGTAAGTATGTATATGGTTTTATTTTGTTTCTATTTTATTGGTTTAATAAGCTGGGAAGCAGAATGTTTTCAGCTCTGAGGAAGTAAAATCTGTGTGTGCTGTATCCTCGAAATCACGCTGTCTTCCAGAAATGAGTTTCCATTTTAGAGAAACAGTGACAAAACTGCATCACCTGAGCACAAAATGCTCTTCTTTCTGTAATCCTTAATCAGACTTTGAGGTTTAAAAATAAGCAGTGTAATAAGATCACTTCAACTGTAACATTATCTTGAGCCTTTCTTCCTCTAAGGAATTTTTTCCAGCCAAGATTTTGTCCTGTTCTCAAATGTGGGAACAAGTTTACTATGGCTACATCTGCACCAGCAAATTAAATGCATCCAGAGATATTCTAAGCAAAGAGGCCAACTGGTACAGGGCATCTCTTATATTTTCTACCAACCTGTTTCAGCCTTCAGAGCAGGGTATCTGTGTGCCAACTGCCTGCTGGAATGGCTCCTGGGCTGCCCCAGCTGCCAAACCATGTCCAGAAGTTGTTCAGGGAAAGAGCTCGTTGAAATGGGCCAAAATCATGCCAGGAAACCTTCTAATGCTTTACTAGCATAAATGACCATGCTCCAGTGCCAGAGAATCTTCCCAAGCATGCTCAACTTTGCTAGGATAGATGCAGACCATGCCATTTTTTCCCTGAGGGCCACACTTCTGCCAACCATCTGGGCCAAAAGAGTTCTCACCTAATTTTCCTTCTGTAAGTAATTTTCCTTCAATGGCCAAGGTCATGACTAAAGAGATAGAAGAATCACTTATCCCAAAGAGACTGCCAAGGTATGTCAGGAGAGGTGGTATTTCTATGTAGCTTTTTGATAGTGTTGCAGATGTAAGAGAGGGAGAACAGCCAGTCTTCATGCAAATATATTTATGCAAAACAACTTCTCTGGGAGACCTCAAAAACTTCTGAACTCCCAAAAGCTTTCCAAAAGCCACAAATGTCTCTTCTGAAAATTTATAACCTTTAACCATCATGGCTACAAAAAAAATACTCTTCTAAACAGAATATTTTAGTCACCCTGCAAAAAATACTGCATATCAAAAATGAAGATCACAGCAGAGATGTCTGGGGTTTTCCTAGCACTGAAGTTCCTCCATGTTGATTTAAGCAAACCCTATTTACCTCAGTTATTCTTCACCCAGAATCAAAGAAAGAAATCTTGTCCATGTCCACCATGCTACGTAAAGGACAGCTACACATGCATCTCAGTGTGCCAGAAGTCCTTGTTTCCACAGCTGAAGTATTTTTATTTCCTCCCTCCAAGACTGGCTGACTCCCTTCACCTCCTGCCTTTTTCTTATTGTTCTTTTCAGCTATATAAAGACTCTCCTTCATTCTACATAGTTTTCCACGGTGTTACCAGTGTGGCTTTTAATATATTCCTATTATGCAAGGAGGAAAGAATGACTCCTGCATTTGGACCAGACAGTGATGAAGTTTGTGTTCATTTTCAGCTCCAGTGGGAAACGATTTTATTCTTCTTGTCAGCCCACTGGGACATCTTTGTGCTCTGAAGATGTTAGTTTTCCTCTCGGTGAGCCAGCAAGTCCTCATAGCTAGAGTGTGCTCAGATGAACTTTTCTGCTGTGTCAACTTGGGAGTCTGCCATGACAAAGGACACAAATTCCTTATGGTGCCATAGCAGAGGCTGCATCTTATTGATGGGAGGAACTCTGCACACTTGGATCAGAGGCAGTAGCAGGTTGCCTACTCTCACTGACATATTCACATTAGTCACATTAATCCTAATTGTTCTTCCTCTACTTTTGTCAGACCCAAGGGAAATGGTCTATTTTGAATGCATCTTCAGACTCTCTGTTCCCTTAATGAAGACAAGTTTTTCCTCAGTCGGCAAAAGGCACTTCAATTTTGTTCTTTCTTGTATTTTAAATAAAAGACCTTCAAGTTGTTGAAATTTGATAATTATTTTTAACCTTCAGGATTCCTGAATGTAAATTCCATCTATTGGAGAAGGAGTAAATTAAACTAAAGCCACGGTCGTTCAAATGAGCAATAGCAATGAAAACAATGATGTGTTAGAATGAAAAATCCAGCAGTTTGATAGAGTTTTAAGGTTGGATTCATTTCACCTCAGTTTTAATGTATGTACAATAGATGTTATGCATTGAATTCAAAAGCTGCATGTCTCTCCATGAATAATAGAGGGATCATAGGTGAGTATCATAACTGGCTGCTAAACATTTAAATTAAGAAAATCATCTAAGTCCTACGTAATTAATTTGTTGGTCCTTTCTACTTTCATACCTGTGACTGTGAAGATCGAGTCGTGACCATACTTAAGACTTTTCCATCCCCCCAGCCCATTTGTAGGACAAAGTCAGTAAAAAAGAAAGTGGAGAATGAGATAGTGGAACGTACATTGGACCAAGTTTACCCAAGATTGTGTGACAGATCAGCAGGACAATATAAAACCTGAGTTTCCTCTTGGCTTATTCAGACCTGTGTCTGTAAAAACAAAAAGTCAATCTAATGGATGAGGGTGTAATCCATCCCACCTAATTTTAGACATCAGAGCTAATTGTCTAAATGTTGTTTGCAGTCAAGTAAAAGAGATCCAGAGAGAAATTTATTCTATCCATCTTAGACAGCTATCCCAGGATGAAGTAAATCACTGCATGGAGTTACCTATTCCCCACTATTGATGATGGAAGAAGCTTAGATGACTGACATCAGCTGACAGCTATCTTTTAGATGGCTACAACATGCCCTGAAAGCCCACATTATATACACCAGCACTTGTGACAGCAGTTAACAAGAAGTGTCACAGAATCACAGAATTACCAAGGCTGGAAAGACCTTTAAGATCATCAAGTCCAGCCTATGACCAACACCACCACATCAGCCAGACCATGGCACTAAGTGCCACATCCAGCCTTGCCTTGAACACATCCAGGGATGGTGCCTCCACCACTTCCCTGGGCAGTCCATTCCAATGTCTAATCACCCTCTCTGTGAGGAAGTGCTTCCTAATATCCAACCTAAACCTCCCTTGGAGCAGCTTCAGGCTGTGCCCTCTTGTCCTGTCACTGGTTGTGTGGAAAAAGAGCCAAGCCCCCACCTGACTACAACCTCCCTTCAGGTAGTTGAAGAGAGTGATGAGGTCCCCCCTGAGTCTCCTCTTCTCCAGGCTAAACAACCCCAGCTCCCTCAACCTCTCCCTATAAGACTTTCCCTCTAGTCCCTTCACCAGCCTCGTTGCTCCTCTGGACCCGCTCCAGCACCTCAATGTCCTTCTTGAAGTGAGGGGCCCAGAACTGGACACAGGACTCGAGGTGAGGCCTCACCAGTGCTGAGTACAGGGGGAGAATCACATCCCTGCTCCTGCTGGCCACACCATTCCTGATCCAAGCCAGGATGCCACTGGCCTTCCAGGCCACCTGGGCACACTGCTGGCTCATGTTCAACCAGCCGTCCATTTACCAAAGCATGAAAATTCCTTTTCATAAAAAATTTAGAATTTCTGTTCACTTTTGAGCCAACTTCAAGCAAAATCCCAAGCATTCCTAAGTTTTCCACACATAGGGAAAGGTTATTTTCCAGTGGATTTTTATTCAGAAGGGAATATGTGTGTATTAAGTGGAGAATAAGTGGATGTTATGTGGGCAATTCAATTTGATGTCTGTGCTCAGTCTGGGTCAGAGCAACATGTACCATCCCTGATTGCTCTTTATCAGAGGAGGAACAGTTCATCTTTATGGAAATTTTTTGGCTTAGCTGAAAACTAGTTCTGGGAAACTGCTTTTGCAGAAGAGAGGTCAAAGAGAGGCATTTAAAAAGGAGGACGTTTTTCATATTTGCAATGTAATGATTACAGTCCTACTTCTACTGGAAACACTCAGTGAAGCAAAATACACAACAAATTGGAGAGCTTTGCTGCCAACTGCAAAACTCTGGCTAGTGTTAGATTTCCATTTCAAAAGAAACACTAAAATGCCAACACTTGGAAGGAGGATATCTAACCAATCACTTTCCTCCCCATATTCACTCACTTTAATTTTTTTTAAATGTCTTCTGTATCATTTTCAATAACATACATTTCTCTTAACAACACAAATGCAATAGATGTAACCATAGCATTGGGGTTTTTTTATGGCAGTGAGGGCATTTGGCATTGCAGATTCTCACTGCATAAGCAGTGATAGTTTCTCTCTGTTAAGTGAAATGCTATAAAATTATTCCATCTAATCCTGTTAATCATGGCAGTGGCAACAGACCAACCAAAATGGGGATGTCTAGTTTTAGAAGTGCTCAAGTCTGGAATAGCAAACAGTCCCTGCCTTAAATCACAACTGGCCCTACAATTGTCTTTACAATCATGACGAGAGCACGGAGGAGAAAAAAAAAATAATAAATTGTTCTGTCAGAACTGGCATCTGCAATGACTTTATTTGCCCAAGTTAATTGTTCATCCAACTCAGGTATGCATCTTATCATCTGTCACTCAAATGTGATCTGTGCACTTGAAGGTATATGACAGTTGCCAAACAGTTACTTTCTTAACAATTCTACTTATCTTCGATAATAAGATAAAAAAACTGGTAGGGCAGTTGATTTTCACACATACAGTAAAAAGAGAAGGTGGCAGAGCAGACAGGGTTACAGGACAACTAAGGAGTAATAGACTGTATCATGGAATATATTTTATATGAAATTTACAGCAATGCTTTTTCATCAGCTTATCCTATTTCTTCCACTTTTCCTCAGGTAGTCCAGTTATTAATTTAATCCCTATATTAAGTCACTCTATTCTTCAAACAAGCCTTCAGCTGCTTTTTCTGTCTGGAACTGAAATAATGAACCACAATAACTGGCTGCATTCCCACAAACTGTGTTTAACTCTAGCATGTGAAGACATTCCCTTTACTTCATATTAGGGATTTGGGAGATACATTCCTGATGTAATTTTTGTGTACATCCTCTGACATCAATCCAGAAGCTTTTAATTTAGTAACCTCAGTGAAGATACCAACACTGGCTGTGCAGACCATATCACTGTCTCCAGCCCCTGAAAGCAGTGCTGGGTTTTGACACACCTTATTCAGAAAAGAGTAAAACCCCAAACTTCCATATTTGATTTGAAATTGAGTTACCTACTTAGAAATATCGAATTGTCAACTCTAATCTTCCATGATCCTTACATACAAGTGTTCTGTATGTGGGTGTGTATATATATTATATATATACACACACATATATGTACACACACAGACATAACTATAGACCACAACTGGAAATGGTCATCTTTATGTACACTTGCAGTAAAACTCCATTTAACATAGTGACACATTGTGTAAGTGATAGATGTGAAGCATTTTATGTATCCTTTAGCCCTCCAAAAGCCTCTCAGCTAGAGGTGTCACCATTTTGTACCTCTGGTGCTTCTCTTACAGTTCAAGTCTTTCTGAAAAAATCTAAAGAAATAAATCACAGAATCAAGGAATCGTCACGGTTGGAAAAGACCTCTAAGATCACCAAGTCCATCTGTCCACCCAGGAGGAAAACTAAAAAACAGACAAAAAAACCCCAACAAAACCAAACCAAACCAACAACACAGCACCCACCATGCCCATTAAAGCATGTCCTGAAGTGCCACATCTACATGTTTTTTTATCACCTCCAGGGATGGTGACTCCACCACATTCCCAGGCAGCCCATTCCAGTGCCTCACCACTCTTTCAGTAAAGAAAATCTTTTTATTATCTGGTCTAAAAAACCCCTTTTGTCTCAAAGGAGACTGTGATTGTACATTGGGAATCCACACAAGCAGTCTCCAGACACTGACTGTTTGGAGTGAATACAGTAAGTAGATGCTTTCTGGGGGATAAAAGGAAAAAGAAACCATTTTAGTAACAATCCACTTGTCTCAAAGAAAGCTTTGATTATTTAAACCCTATTATTCTTCTAACAAAACATCTCATGTTGTCCCCCTTTTACTGAAAGAATGTTCATTGACTGAATAAACTCACATCATCGCCAGAGGTCTGGTATCTGGTTTTCATTAAGTGCAACAAGTCACTTCGTTGAGGATTTTGGAAACCCTTCATTCAAGGTGCTTCATTTTGTCCCAGTGTTTGCAGAGGGATTCTGCAGTTGCTTAAGGGTTTGTACTATACATGCCTAGTGCATCCCATTTTCCAAGAGGGCCTAAACATGCTCTGATTTATGCAAAATAGTGTAAGACAGTGGAAAGCCCTTGTATAACAAATTGATAAAACTGCTCTAGAAAGAGATGAAGGTCTTTACTATTGGTATTATTTGAAGGAAAGACATTTGGAATGTCTAGAGCTAAATTTTTATGATAATGGACAAGCAGGAGGAAAAAAGGCATGACTTTTCACCACTGCATTTGCAGTAGAACTGTGCTCTGCATACCTGCTTCCAGTACCTGAAAGGGGCCTCTAAGAAGGCTGGGGAAGAGCTGTTCACAAGGGCATGTAACGATAGGACAAGGGGTGATGGTTTCAAGCTAGAGAAGGGGAGATTTAGGTTGGACATCAGGAATGAGTTCTTTAATATGAGGGTGGTGGGTCACTGGAACAGGTTGCCTAGAGAGGTGGTGGGGGCCCCATCCCTGGAGACATTCAGGTCAGGCTTGATGGGGCTTGGAGCAACCTGCTCTAGTGTGAGATGTCCCTGCTTATTGTAGGAGGTTGGACTAGATGACCTTTAGAGGTATCTTCCAATCTAAGGCTTTCTATGATTCTGTGATTCATCAGAGCAGTCTGCCAAGACACAAACAGGAGTTCTGCTCTTCAGTGGGAAATCTGTCCCTTGCAAGTAGCAACATATCTGCTGGCTTTGGTTTTCTTGTATTAAATATTAGACATTAACTGAGGGTTATGGGTGGTTTTCTGTTTTTTTTTTTTAAACAAAATGTAATCAGCATTTTGGATATGCTGTATTTTAATTTCATTCTAAAATTTCTTATCTGGCTCAAATGGTGAAGTGTGTTAAATATAAAACTTGAATATGCAAAGCCTGTTATAAGTCAGATGTCCATTATAGCCTTTTGCTTGTGTAGGGTACTTGTGGTTGGAGTGAACACATAGATTAAGTTAATTCCCTCATTCCCTTCTGTTTTGTGCAAAGCTAAAAATAACTCAAGCTTACTCAGGGGAAATAACTTCCAGCAAAAAGACATAAAATTTTAATAAACAAACCAGAAAAATATATGTAAATATATCTCAGCTAGATAATACTCTCCTTGATTTTAAATAGCATCTGTAGAATTACAAGAACTTAGGAGTTCACAGACTAATTTCTTAGCCACTTGTATAAAAGTATCTTCCTTTTCAGGCTTTTGAGAGACTGTGATCATATGGTTTTAGATGTTCCATGTTAAGGGGGTTACTGTCCTTAGCAATTCACCAGTCACTCAGCAAAACACGTCATCTGTTTATATCTCCCAGATATGCTACTAGCATGACTTTCTGCGCTCCTAATTTGGTCCAAATAATTTTTACAACAGCTCCAAGGACTGGGGTGATGTCTTCCATCAGCCCAGAGAGACCTGAGGGTGGGAAGATCACTTCAGTGCTATCTGTGTTCCAGATACATGAAATGGAACATTTGGAGATAGTCACAGCCAACTTATCACACTGATGTAGGCATTTGGTTTGCCTAATTTATCCACCCATCTTGGACAAATCCTGGTCTCAAGCAGTGCTTTTCATGTGTAATTGTCCATAATTCACAGATTTTTACTCTTTTTATGGGATCATAATCAGGTGGATAGACGATGGTAGTGCAGTTTCTCTTGATTTCAGTAAAGCATCTGACACCATCTCCCACAGAATCCTTGCAGCTAAACTGAGGAAGTGTGGTCTAAATGATCGGGTAGTGACGTGGGTTGTGAACTGGTTGAAAGGAAGAAGTGAGAGAGTTGTGGTCAATGGGACAGAATCTAGTTGGAGGTCTGTATCTAGTGGAGTCCCTCAGGGGTCGGTACTGGGACCAGCACTATTCAATAAATTCATCAACAACCTGGATGAGGGATCAGAGTGCACTGTCAGCAAGTTTGCTGATGACACCAAACTGGGAGGAGTGGCTGACACACCAGAAGGCTGTGCTGCCATTCAGCAAGACCTGCACAGGCTGGAGAGCTGGGTGGGGAGAAATGTAATGAAATACAAGGGCAAGTGTAGAGTCTTGCATCTGGGGAAGAACAACCCCATGTACCAGTATAGGCTGGGGACTGGCCTGTTGGAGAGCAGTGTAGGGGAAAGGGACCTGGGGGTCCTGGTGGACAGAAGGATGACCATGAGCCAGCAATGTGCCCTTGTGGCCAAGAAGGCCAATGGCATCCTGGGGTGCATTAGAAAGGGTGTGGTTAGTAGGTCAAGAGACGTTCTCCTCCCCCTCTACTCTGCCCTGGTGAGGCCACATATGGAATATTTTGTCCAGCTTTGGGCCCCTCAGTTCAAGAAGGACAGGGAACTGCTGGAAAAAGTCCAGCACAGAGCCACAAAGATGATTAAGGGAGTGGAACATCTTCCTTATGAGGAAGGGCTGAAGTTGGCTTGGAGAAGAGGAGACTGAGAGCTGACTTCATTAATGTTTACAAGTACGTAAAGGCGAGTGTCAGGAGGACAGAGCCAGGCTCTTCTCAGTGATGTCCAGTGACAGGACAAAGGGTAACAGGTGCCAGCTGGAGCACAGGAGGTTCCACGTAAGTATGAGAAAATCCTTTTTCACTGTGAGGGTGACAGAACATTGGAACAGGCTGTCCAGAGAGGTTGTGGAGTCTCCTTCTTTGGAGACATTCAAAACCTCCCTGGATGCATTCCTGTGTGACCTACTCTAGGGCATCCTGCTCTGGCAAGGGGGTTGGACTAGATGATCTTTTGAGGTCCCTTCCAACCCCTAACATTCTGTGTGTGACTCTGTGATTCTGTGATCTTGTGTCTTTCTCAAGTTTTATTCATCCTTTTGAAGAAACGCCTGGTGTAATCC
Organism: Hemiprocne comata; assembly: GCA_020745705.1. Classification (NCBI taxonomy): domain Eukaryota; kingdom Metazoa; phylum Chordata; class Aves; order Apodiformes; family Apodidae; genus Hemiprocne; species Hemiprocne comata. Next base: position 5,297,853 of record CM036589.1, on the reverse strand, counting down.
AGATTTTCATAACCATGAGCACAAAGTCACCACACCAAAAGAAATAGCACATTTTGTCTCTCAAGATTTTTGTGAAATATATTAATAAAACTGTGAGTCAGATGAGGGATGACTTCTGAATGCTTAAAAATTAATCTAATTTTGGAAAAAAAAACACAACATTTTGAGGAACCAGCTGTCCCTAATCACTGCAGTGACCACTATGCTATAGAATATTTCATTTTTTAGTCTTATTCATTACTTGGTGTATTTTTCACTCTTTCCTACCATACTCAGAAATCTTTCTGTCCCTCTCTACCGTTCTCCCTATCCATCTAAAAAATATGAACAGCTTAATACATATATTTTTTTATTTTTTTTTTAATTCCTTGAAGGTTTAAGATGATGCTATATATTCTTCAACAGACATCTCCACAGAGGAATATGACAGCTGTTCACCAGCTCAGGGTGCCATGCTGCATGACATTTCAGGGGAGCAGGAGCTATACTTGAAAATACCAGTAGATTTGTATTCAGCAAACAAGGCTTGTCAAACTGGAAGCTAGCCAGGACAATGAAGCTAATCATCCTTTTGCAAAACATACCATGTGTCCTTTGATAACCATAAGTGATTAGAAATATAATTTTGCCTGTCAAGCAAGAATCATTACTCCCTACTACCAGGGTCAGGAGTGATCCAGAGGGTAGGCTGCTGCATAATGAACTGCTAAGAGGCTCAGAGGTTTCCTTCTCCCATGAAACTACAAAGCTAACCCAGATGGGCTTTTGCTTGAGATCTGATGAAACCAGAGCCCCTGAGAAGTACGGGTCTGAGGCACAGAAATGCTGTGAGATTAGAAGGTAAGAAGGAATACTTGCTAATCTCTTTTTTTTTTTATGCCAGTGGTATGACTGAGACTGATTAGAAGTTGGCAGAGGCTTCAGACATTCACAGGCAAGGTAAGCCTAAACCTACACATTCCAAAGAATTCATCCATAAAGAGCAGCTAAATTTTGAAAGTGCGTGCTGCTTTATATAGAATATTTTTTTTTGTTCTCTGAAGTACATAAGCTAGCAAGTAAATAAATTTTGAACATTATTCGATAGGGCTTTGTTTGCCACTTCACTATGTCAACCAGAAATTTTATAAAAAATCTCAAGGTCTCTGATGTGTTTCTCAAAGCCTCAGCTCCTGAGGAATTAGATGGGAATCTTGGCTTTAAGAAGAGGTTTCCTTCCCTCTTGCCCATCTCAATCTTTTACATCTGATTTACATAACTTTCTTTTTACAGTGTATTTTTCCAGAATATAAACTGAGTTGGTGCAACCTTACCTTAAATGTTTTGTGCAGTTCTGGGCCACGCAACTTAAGAAGGCTGTTAAGGTTCTTGAATGGAAGTATCTCCTCACATTCAGACAACAACACAGCTGGTGAAAGGGCTGGAATGAATGTCCTATGAAGTGCAGCTGAGGACTTGGAGCTTGTCTAGTTTGGAGAAAGGAGGGTGAGGGGTGAACTCATTGCTCTCTACTGCTCCTGAGAAGGGGAAGGGGAGAGGGAGGGGCTGATCTCTTCTCACTGCTCAGATATCTGCTAGCACCTCACAATTAGACTGTAGTACAGTCAGGACCAATGCTTTTACTATGTATTTTACTGCAAAATTCCCTATTGATACCAGGAAGAAACTCTAAGGATAAGATTATTAGGCTCCTTGAGTTTATTGGTATACACTGAAGTGGGTTAGGTTTCTGTTCAATATTTATAAAGCAGGTAACAGTACTTCATTCTTCTTCATGTAAGCTTTTGCAAGTTCTAAGCAACAGGATTTGGTATTTCAATGAATAGAGATGGGTGGGATTTGCCTTCATTGCTCCACTTCAGAAGCAACAGCTTAGTAAAAATTCTTGCATTGGTTTATAATGCAGGAAACAGGCTTTGAAATACCACAAAGGTTTCAACTGTTTATTAACTCCTCATTCCAGTAATTGTAAAAATCTCTCCCGAGTACATCTGTATAGACCAGCACAAATTCCAGACTCTTTCTTGAGGTTCAAACCTTTCATTTACTGATTAGTCACTAGCAGAGTCAGTCTATTAGCAACATGACTTTCACCAGGTGAGCAGTGAGTCTATTTAAAATCTGACAGGATCTTACAGATATTTATCATTTGGGTGCAATGAGGCAAGTGAAAGAAAACACTAATCTTACTGTATGAATTAATAGTTGCCTATGTTCCTGTTAAAAATCACAATGCATGATACACACCCCCCTATACTGTGTTGCAACACCATGACCTTGGTCACATTCTCATTGCTGTCTCTTTTTGTACACCCTGCTCGCAATATCTGTTCATTTTGCTAAAACCCAAGCACTCAAAAGCATCACATTTTTTCTCCCAACCAGCCTCTTTCCATTTCCTCTGATAATTCTTACATCAATTCTTTCTCAAACTGGTAACCTAGAACCCTCACTCACCCAGCTCTCACACCGACTTGCTCTCAAATGTTCTTTTCTGCCCCACAGCATGTAGATCCAAGCCGTGTTCTTTGCTTTGATAACTTCAAGTGGTCTCCTCCTCCAATTGATTTCCAAAGGGTTATTATGCTCCCATTTCATTTTCAGTTTCACAGGACACTCTTTTGATCCAAAACTCAACCACTAACATTCACTGCATTGATGGTCTCTGTTTTCCATTTCCTACGCTTTTATTTTGTTATGACTTTGTAGTCTTTTCCATCCAACCTTTTTGCCCTGCTTTTATCCAATGTATTGAAAGAACTGGAGATGGATTTTTTTTATAAAATTTTGTTTTCTTAATGAATTTTTGGCATGCAGTTTTGATAGCCTTCACAAACAGCTTTTCCTTTATGTGTTGTCTCAGCTATCACTAAACTTCTTTGATATAAAACTCAGTGCCCTGCGGAATATCAATCATTTTTAGATATTATAAAAAAATATAAAAGAGTACATTGAAAATTTTCTCCTTTGTTTTTCAGTTTTGAATTTCCAGTCTTAGTTTCATCAAAAATCTGAATTTATATTTCTTTCAAAGAGCTCACTATTCATTTCCCACTGAAAGACTCCCAGTATTTTTCTGATTCCACAGGAGAATTCAACAAAATTAATGTGATTGACCAGATTTTGAAAAGTCTAATTCAAAACCCACTCTTAAATGTATGAAACCAAGAAAAGTTAATTTGCAAGGAAGATGTGCTGGAAAATTTGGTTTTGCCATACTCTTAGAAGATCTTCATTTTTACTAGCACTTCTGGAATTATTTTGGGAGACAGCTAGTTTTATTTAGGTCAGAAATCTACTTACAATTACCATCAGTAAAGCCACACTAATAAACATCTACATAAAGCAAAGTGTGACAGAATCTTAAAAGCCAGCTGTACTTCAAATACACCAAACCCAACAGTAACTTTTTAATCAACAGAAAAGGAGAAATTTCCATCAGAAAGTTGCATTTAGTCACTAAAGCTGAAGCTTACACATCTAAAAACTGTATTTTTTTCCCCCCAATGTTAAAGGAATGTCTACGTTTATCCCTTCCCCTTACAATGCTCACTCTGTTTTATTAACACTTCCAAAGAGGTCTCTGCTAAATGTTCTCTGCTAAATGCCATGGGATTGGCAACCTGTTGGACTGTGAGCTTGTAGTTAAACTTCAGTTGACTTTCTGAGCTCAAGAGCTCAAAACACTGATGCAGGTGAGAAGTCATTAGTGACACACCCAATCTTGTATTGAATTAAAGGGTAGTTATGTCTTAGGCCCTTAAGCACCTCATTTGGATTGTCATAGGCTTTAGGATGGAACGAAGCTACGGAACAAAACTGTTGCCTGCATTAGAATAGGAAATGAGGGTTTCTACAGAGGTGCTTTGAACATTCACTTCCAAGGAAGAACTTCTGAGAAGCCTTAAGCTCTCAGGATATCTCTGGAGAAAGTGATCCAGGATGGAGTTACCTGGCACAGACACAGTGCAAGGAAGAGTCTTCCAACTGGTGAATGTAGTGACACCTATTCTCTGAAGTTTGTTGTTCTTCCTCTTCTTAGAGTATTGTAATAATCATATTTCCCTTTTTCTTGTTGTTGTTGTTTTGCTGTTTTTTTTTTTTGGGGGGGGGTGTTTGTTTGTTGTTTTTTTTTTTTCTGGGACAATCATCTTGCTGTTCGTTGTAAGTTTATCTCCTATAGCTTCAGATGCCAGGTTCTCCTGGAGTAGAACAACTCCCACTTGAACTCCTGCCACTTCTTCCTCGCATGCAGCAGGTAGGAGTGATTTACTTCTGGTATTTCCAAGTACTCTTTAAAAAGTGCCCTCTACTTCAGTCTTGTTTAGTTCTGCTTCTTTGAGTGATTTTGTGGAAATATGTTGTAATTTATCATGCATACTGATAGACTGTTCACTAAAAAGTAATAAAGAGAGAGAAAGTATTAAATTTTTTGCAGTATCTTCAAAATAAAACACTCCTATTTTGCTAATGGAAAAGAACTTTTTAGCAACTATTGTTAATAGTTAAAGAAATCAATGCAAGATATATAAGTAGGATGTTAATATTTCACTTTGGACAAACAAGCTTTATTTCCTAATGATAAAGGAATTAATTTTTTTTTAGCTAACATGTATTTAAAGACCTTAACGTCTGACACATTCAAGAAACAAATGGTTCTGTTTATTATAAATGGAATATATTGGGTTTTTCCTAATTTGCAATTATTATTTTTTCCTGAGAAATTATTAATTCAGAAAAATACTGTGCATATTGTATTGTGTAGGATGGCCCCACATTTAGAAGGAAAGATTTAATTTGTAGCACATGGCAGACAAAGGATTCATGTGTCAGGCACTTATGTTTTCAAGAATTTTGAGTGGTTGTGGTTGTGGTTTTTTGGTGGGGGTTTTTTAATGTGTTTAGTGGGAAAGACATTTTCAAATACATGTATTGTTTTCAGACTGGCGGTTTGGTACCCAGCTGATTTAATTTTAAATTTAAATAGATGAGGACAAACCCAGCCTAACTGCCTAACATTTACGTCATAGACACATCCTGCTGAAGGAGCCATCCTAGGCCACCAATTTAGTTAATTAACAGAAATAGGTAATTTAAGACATTATTCATCTCACCGAGTATTGACTTAGTCTTTCAGATAAAATTAGTGGCAGCCACAAAAGCATTTGTCAGGGATGTTTCACTAAATGAAACCTGCCTCGAGATTCAGTTGAAAATCTTCAGTATTCCATGGATCAAAGTGCTTTAGGTGTAATAGTCCCTTATGTCTCACAAAGGGAGAAAGTTGTAGCAAAATACTGCCCTCTTCCCCCCAAAAAAAATATTTATGGGAAAAATGATGAGAAGAAAGCCATTGGGCTACAGGCAGTCCTTTAATTTACTATATTTTCCTCACTTATTGCATTTTCTGACTCCCTTAAGAAGCAGAAGACTGAAAGGGGATCTAATTAATGTGTATAAATATATAAGGGCTGGGCATCAAGAAGGCAGGGACAACCTGCCCCGTGATGGGACAAGGGGCAATGGATTCAAAGTCGAGCACAGGAAGTTCTACCTCAACATGAGGAAGAACTTCGTTATTGTGAGGGTTAGAGAGCACTGGAACAGGCTCCCAGAAAGGCTGTGGAGTCTCCTTCTCTGGAGACTTTCAGAACCCATCTGGATGCATTTCTGAGTGACCTGCTGTGAGGAACCAGTCCCTCATGATCAGAAAATGCCTCTCATCCAAAACGGACTGATGTAACAGGGAGGTAATGGCTGCCATCAAAGCTGACTGTGCATATTAAAAGAATAAAATGGCCGCCTAGAACTGGCAGCGAGGCTGCAAGACATTTAAAGTATATTGCCAGGACGTCTGCCAGACAACACAGTGGCGGCAATAACCTTCTCTGAAACAACTCCGCAAGGTGACGGGACGAAGGACAGGGATTGGACACTAAAAGACTAAAGGCGCTGGTGACTGGAAAAGAACCAATCCCGGACTGTGGGTCACCAGCTCAGGGAGCATAAAGCTGAGAGTGTCAGCTGACTAAACTGCAAGCTACACGAAGAAAAGAGTTGCAAAAAGTGCTGCGCCGCCGAGGAGGAATTAAGGAGCTGATACCGAAGAAGAAAGGAAGGAAGAGTGGCATCTGCCACTAAGAGCTGAGAGACTCAACGAGCTAAGAGACTAAAAGAGCTAAAATCACTAGTTCTCCGTGGAGCCCGGGCCAACGGCGGCTCGGCTGCCAGTCCGAGGGGCCGGAGAACAGAGAGGAGTCCTGTATCCGAGCTGCACCCGTCACCGAGCCGCGCCTGCCCGTCACTGCCGTCGCAGAACTCACTGCACCCGCTCTGGAAACGTGAGAGGAACTTCCCTACTTCTGTCTCTATCTTTGTGGCATCTTTTACCCTGGATTAAGGTAACAGGCCCTCACTCGCACGCACTGCGGCTACTCGAAGGGGATCAGCATCGAGCGTTAAGTCACCATCTACCATACCTGTCTCTCTCTCTGTCCTGCCGAGGCGCGTTACACCCAGTTAAACACCTCCCATTCACATTCCTTCCTAATTATCTGTAAGTGCTCTCCCATTCACTTTCTCCATTTCAAAAGAATACAGTACAGGATTAGTGTTTCCAAAATACAAACGCGTGTGTGTGTGTATTGAACGTGCGTTCAGCTGGGGGGACTTAATGACCGTGTAACACCCGGTGGAAGCTAGCCGGTCCAAGCCAAGGACGGACCCACCATACAAACTAGACCAAAAGCGGTCTTGGTGTCAGAAGCTCCTGAACAGAACACCAAACAAAAGGAGGGTTTTCGACCCAGGCTGGGCTAGAACCTTCACACCTGCCCTAGATTTGGTCCTGCTCTGGCAGGAGGGTTGGACTCGATGATCTCCAGAGGTCCCTCCCAACCCTTAACATTCTGTAATTCCTTGTTGCCTGAGGACCAGTTCTTTGCCCTGTAGCCAGGCACAAAATGCCTGCAAGTCTTTCACATCTTCTGGCTTCTGCTCCTTTGGTGGCACCAGCATTGGTAAGTCTACAAATAAGATGCACAATTAAATGTGCACAGGGCTGTGCTGAGATGTGCTCTACTTTTCCAAGCAGAAAAAAATGGCATACATGCTTTAAACTGGAAAAATACCAAAACAGTATCTGATTGCTAAGCATATAAAATAATTTAGCCTTCAGAATGCCAACTTATTTCTTTGTGATAAGTATAAAGTTCACACTTGTCCTTGGTATAAATGTAGCCCGACTCTGATATTATGTACTATATAATTTGAGAAACAGAAGGTGTAATATAAAAAATAAAAAAGGCTCCTAAAACCTTGCAAGAGAGCTGCAATTAAGGATGTACAAGAAACTAGCATTGCCGTTTCCAACTACTAAAAGTTTCACTTTACAACCTCCATTATTATTTCTTACATCATTTTTCTGTGGAAGTAAAAAAATGCTTCTCAAAACCATGCAGAACACTGGCAATTAATTTTGCAGAACCCTGTGAACCAGATTGTGTTAATGCTTTGAGGATGAAGTCACCTTTCCTTTCTTCTTCCCAAACTTGCCTTATACTATGAGTGTTTTCTTTCTCTCCTGCCTATAATTAGAAGGAGACACTCTATGCATCCTTGGGTTAAAGTGTGGGAGAACCTTGCAGGATTTTAGTGTAGCTGATGCTTGTAGAAGAACAAAAGGTTTTGACACTGTCCAGCAATTCTAAATCTGGCTAATACCTACCAAGGAGTAGGAACTTGGCATGGTCATGGATGCATTGGAGGGGAGATTTCTCAGTGACACTTGTGTACCTTAGAGCATATTGCATTTCCCCCTATGTACTTTGTACAGAACTGTGTGTTAGCATCAGAAAATAAACTGTACTCACAGTAACCATGGAAATGTGAACATAGATGTGCTAAGGATAGTACATGTTACAACATGTGAATCTGAAAAGAAAGAAATAATGCTCTAAATTTTCTCTTGGCCTGAGCAGCTTCAAGCAAGGAAACCTGAACCCAGGGAATTACATTCTGACAGATCTGTCCTCATCCTCCAAAGACTGTTGGAGGAACCACCCTCCTCCTCCCTTTCCATTTTGCTTCAGGACGTTGGTTAAATTTGATACAAGCAGAAGTAATTCTGAGATAGTTGTGAGTTTTATTCATCATCCATGAACATTAATGCAGTCTTTGCTTTAAGCAAAGCTCTGTGTCTAAGTTTCCCTGTTTACCGAGCCACGTTGCTTGTTCTGGAAGAGGATGAGCAAAAGCAAAGGCAATATGAATAGTCAGGGAGTTTGATATCAAGCAACCCAGTGTCAAATGATGACATAGCTCAGCAGAAGGACAAGGTGAAATATAGAATGTGAAAGGCACAAGAAATCTGTCATATTGCTGTAACAAATACATAATCTCTTAAAAGAACAGAGAGCAAATTCAGGAAATTGTTCTGGCTGTGTGTATTTTGGTTGACCAGGGCTTATGAGAAGAGATCAGTCTTGTTAGTAATGCCTTATTAATAGCAAGCCTGTCTACCCAGCCCCATGTAGGGCTACCATATGTCCAAGAATATCTGTACATGCCATCTTTTTCTCTATAGAAATGTAAGTATCTTGGCTAGTTCTCTGGGATTTCCAGGCATCTGGCAGCTCACATGGGCAAACGAGCCCAGCTGAGCTGCAGATACCAGAGGCTGTGGACATGCATAGATCAGTTTTACAGCACATGCCCAGTAAAACCCTGATGGAAATACGACAGGTCTAATCTATGTGGCTCTCTTACCCTGTGAACAGTCCCAGTTAAGAAGCATACAGTAGCTGAACTAAATGCTAAAGGAAGGATGAGCAACTTGCTGCCTCTGAACCATCTGCAGTTGGAGAGCACCTCAAGTATGTCTTCCATGTTCTAGCTGTGCAATGATCTCTGCAGGACACAGATGGGATGAGGGGAGACGCTACTGAATAATGAGGATACACATGAAGCAGAACCTCAGGAACTATTAAGGCTCATAGAACTAAATCACTCTTAGATTTAGCAGCATATTCATATCAGCCTGGTGGGAATTCTGGAAAGTTTCTGTTGACTTCCACCTTTGACCTGGTTTGTGTGATGCCTTCCCTTTAGCTCTCCAAGAGATCCGTTATATGCCTTGTCATAAGTTTTTGGGTTCAGCTCATAAAGCCAAGAAGGCTGGTCAGTGCAGTGGCAGAAGACACATGCTTGTTGAACTCAAAAGCAAATAAAATACAAAGCAAGTAGCAGAGAAACACTGCAAGAAGCTCATAAATGCCTTTAAGGCTAAGAGTTTAGCTGGAATAATGCAACCTCCTTTTTAGGCAGTAATGAGGAATAATAAAACCAGTAGTGCTTAAGACTGTGTAACAGTCTGTATGCAAGGGAATTACCTAGATAATTCAAAATTGACACTGAGATATAAGCACACTACAGTCCAAAGAGGGAATATGGGAAAATATTTGCTTAAAGCACAACACTATCATTGGCAGCATCAGTAAAGTGAACGTGAGTTATGTGGCTACTGCTTTAGAAACAAGGAGGCATTAAGCTGCACTCTGTAAAGTGAAAACAATAAAGCTGTTAAAAGCATTGGTCTCCTAAGAAAATAAGTAGTTGGAAGAAGAAGGCAGAAACTTATTATAATAAAAATTCCAGGATAATGAAACCTTTCAGACACTATTCTATTATAATAGTGCGTGTCAAGCTATCCATGGCATCCTGAAATTATAAGTAAAAAGGAGGAATAACACAGGTCTGATGCAATAAAGAGAGAGAGGAGACAGGAATTGAAGTGAATTGCAGGCAACTGAGGACTGACCCAATAAACCATATAAAATCTGATTATGGAAATACATGCTGGATGCTCAAACCACAGATGGGGAATATTGTTGCTGGGTTCCTAAAAGGCTTTCCATAGCATCCACTGAGGAGAGAGAAAAAAGGCATCTGAATTGTGAAAAAGCAGCTGCAATCACTAGCAGATGCTATCACTTCACCTGCAGGAAACACATTATTCCACATAAGCTTAAAGATGTAAACTCCTCGTGGAATAGCTATTATGCTATTAGGTGTCCTAATGCTGTTATTAAGTGGAAAACATTAATAAAAGTGTCTCCAGACTCCTTTGGTGTACTGCAGTACTTTGGACAGGCATTGTTCTGTACAGGAAAGCTGGGGAGGGGCTTTTCACCAGAGAGGAAAGTGACAGGACAAAGGGTAATGATTTTGAATTGAAAGAGGGGAGATTTAGGTTAGACAGCAGGAATAAGTTCTTCACCATGGTGGTCGTAAGGCACTGGAATAGGTTGCCCAGGGAGGTTGTGGAACCCCCCCCCTGGAGGTGTTCAAGGCCAGGTTGGATGAGGCTTTGTGCAGCCTGGTCTGGTGGGAGGTGTCCCTGCTCATAGCAGGGAGGTTGGAATCTGATGATCTTTAAGGTCCCTTCCAACTTTTACCATTCTGTGATGATTCTGTGATTCTATGTCTAGGGACAGATGCTCAAACATGTTCTAGAAATGTCCCCATGGTGATTTTGGCTAATACTATGGGGGAAACATAGAGTTGGTCACCACCCACTCATCTCTGCCCACATTGATTTAGAACTCCATGCTGCAGAGGTGTGTAGGCATGAGGAAATTGGGGAAAGGTGGGGAGGGAGGTGGGTGAAATTGCCCCTGCTTCAGGATAAGTGTCAAAACAACAATATTATGTGATGGTGTAAGGAATGAGGAGACGGGTAACCAAAGATGGAACAGCATTTCAGCACTGCTTCTGGGCCTTTCCCTACATGTTTACTGCATTAGCTACTGTGAAAACAGCACACGACTTTAAAACCCACCAAAGCAGTATTAGCAATAATAATAGTAATAATAGCTTGTTTTATTTACCCTGTCTGTGTGCACCTTCAGTCCTGACAAACCAAGGCAACGCAAGAATGAGATTTTGATATATGCTTCTAAGGCTCCAGAGCAAGAGCAAGCTGAAGACACTAACACAGTAAATGTGGAAATAGTTTTGGAACCTTAGGGGAATCAAAGTAATAGAAAAAAGAATATTACAGGAATTGCACATTGTTTACGTGGGGGGGAAGGAAACCAATCACATAGTGATTCAAAAGCACTATTACAGTTGAGACTGCAGGGAAACTAAGGTTGATACAGCATTTCATTATGAAACATGATTTTAGTATTAAATATCCCATCTAGCTGAAAGATAGTTGTCAGCCAAGAGCAGTTTGTTGGAAAAAGATAAAAGAACTCACAGCAATTCTTGTTTGTGAGGAATATGTCAAACTGAGTTCCAGCAAGTCTGAAAGCAAGAGGGAGCAGGTCACACAGTGCTGGGTGATGCATTGCAGCAAGGAGGAATGGGCTGGGCTGGATACAAGCTGAGCTGTAAGGATGCTGTTATTGAGAAATACTCTCTGGAACACTCTTCTTTAGGATAACTCACCCTGCATTGCCTACAGTTTTACAGCTTGTGGGCAAGGCAGAGAACAGATAACCCAACAAGCTCATTTCACCCCTTCTCTTTCACAGAATAAGGACAAGCTTCTTCCTCTCTCTCTCCTCCTTTCTCCCACTTTAATCTGCCTCCTTCTTTCCAAGTACCATTATTTAATAGATATTCTTTGGTTAGGAATTTTCTTCATTAAATGCTTCGATGAATGTGAATTATTTTGGAGGGAGTGCAGTAACTACACATCGTTGCAGATCTCCACACGATGCTCCATAATTCAAATTTCAGTTACATATGTCATAACTTTATTTCAAGTTTTAGTTTTTATTCCAATAGATATTTTTCAGATAAGGACAGTGAATATTTCTCTAGCTTTCTTGTCACTCAAAAGCAAGCTAATGATCTTCTAAGAACCAAGACTAGGCATACAACTATCAGTACTAAAAGTGCTGACTGCTCATTTGAACCAGTGAATCAGTATCTTTAGCCACCCATATTCCTGGTGTGATATGACCTTAGTATCTGTGACCAAGCCATCAGGTAACTGAAGTTACACAGCCTTCATGTAAAGCTCTTATTAACTTAAAAATGCAATCATAATCTTCACTGCTACCAAGAGTCTGCCTAGTTAGGCTCTAAATCACAGAATCACAGAATCACCAAGGCTGGAAAAGACCTTTAAGACCATCAAGTCCAGCCTATGACCAACACCACCACACCACCTAGACCATGGCACTAAGTGCCACATCCAGCCTTTCCTTGAACACATCCAGGGATGGTGCCTCCACCACTTCCCTGGGCAGTCCATCCCAATGTCTGATCACCCTCTCCGTGAGGAAGTGCTTCCTAATATCCAGCCTAAATCTCCCCTGGAGCAGCTTCAGGCTGTGCCCTCTTGTCCTGTCACTGGTTGCCTGGAAAAAGAGCCCAGCCCCCACCTGACTACAACCTCCCTTCAGGTAGTTGAAGAGAGTGATGAGGTCCCCCCCCTGAGTCTCCTCTTCTCCAGGCTAAACAACCCCAACATCCTCAACCTCTCCCTATAAGACTTTCCCTCTAAATGTTATTGTTAATCCAAATTTGAGCCTTCTCAGGGATTACAGTTTTTAGTACAGTGGACAGTTAAAAGTCTCTGTGGCTAACTGAGATTTGGAGTGGAAGGTACTGTATAGAAAATACTCATTGAAGTATATTAGGAAATTAGATTGCTACCATTTTTTCACATTGGAATATTTTGTATAGTATTTTATGAAAATTCAGTTTCATTTGTCTGTTCAACTCTCTTTGTCTCCACAGCACATAACTGTTTGCATTTTAGATTTTGCTTATACCATACTTAAAAAAAAATAAAAATATTACTTTTCCATCTAAAAATATTTAACCATAAATCAGAAAATTGATAAAAATTTCAGTGGCAATTTCAAAAGAAAGTATGATGCTTCTTATCCAGGACCTGACAAAAAGAAAAATGTAAATGGGTTTTGTTAACAAGACCAGTCAGTCATAAGGAACACACTCTAGTATAGAATCATAGAATTATAGGGGTTGGGAGGGACCTCTGAAGATCATCGAGTCCAACCCCCCTGCTGCAGCAGGAACATCCAGGGCAGATCACACAGGAACACATCCAGTCAGGTCTTGAAAGTCTCCAGAGAAGGAGACTCCACAGCCTCTCTGGGCAGCTTGTCCCAGGGCTCTGTCACCCTCACAGCAAACAAGTTTTTCCTCATGTTGAGGTGGAACTTGCTGTGCATCCATTTAGTAGTTTGCCCCTCGTCCTATCACAGGGCACCACTGAAAAGAGACTGGCCCATTCTTGACATCCACCCTTCAGATATTTATAGATATTAGTAAGATCCCCTCTTAGTCTTCTCTCCAGACTAAACAGCCCCAGGTCTCTCAGCCTTTCCTGGTATGACAGATGTTCCAGTCCCTTAATCATCCTTGTAGGCTCCGTTGGACTCTTTCCAGTATATCCCTGTCCCTCTTGAACTGGGGAGCCATTAGTTCCACTGGGGAGCCAGTTCCATTGAATTTTGTAACAGTTACAATGAAGTCATTAAAACAGATGAAATTTAATTAGGAAATAGGAAGACTTGTGAAACATAGCACATATACACGTGTGGGTCCCTCCTATTGTATATGCACAAACACACACTTACAGGTAAAAGTTTTCTACCTGCTTATTCCAGAACAAATTTCCCTGTGGCTGCAAGCATGCAGCACTCACCTACTGAGGGAAGGTTGTAGCTGAGCAGGCAACACATTCAGTTTAATGAACAAACTACATCCTGCTGGTATTCTTTCTCCTCATGGTACACAAAACTTTCAAACACTGTTTTGTTCTTTGATCTCTTATCTCATTCCAACACAACCTTTGCCAGATGTTTTTGGTCCTTTCTCAAGGAAGTCCAGATCTTTGAGGTCCTTTCCAACCTTAACCATTCTATGATTCTATGAATCTCAGTATGTGGGGGTCTGCACAAATGGAGACTGAAAGGGATGTCAAGCTGAGACTTAAAACTGTCCAGTGTGGGGGAATCTGCCACTTCCCTTGGGAGACTATTCCAATGTTTGACTGTCCTCACAGTGAAAAATTTACCTCTTGTGTCCAACTGGAATGTCCCCAAGAGTAACTTGTGCCCATCACCCCTTGTCTTTTCCATGGGACTCTGTAATGGCAAAGTAGTTTTTCTCATTACAGAACCATATCTGAGGAGTCTGCCTTGCTAGAAACCCTCCATGGACTTCAACTCACCACAGGCTGGTACCCAGTTTTATTAAACAGAAAATTATCTGATGGTCTTGTCTATATTTAGTGAATTGAGATAAAGACAAAGGCACAGCAAACTACATAGATCTTCAGTGTCTGATTCAGCCTCTGGCAGTGTCTCTCACTCTCTTCACTGATGGAAGAAGGATAAGGGGAAAATGCTCCTGGTTAAGTACCTTAGTTTTGGTCCAGTTAATCTGGGTCTTGCTGTTCCCATTGTTTGTTTCCCACGTGGAGTTTCCTGTCATTCTTCAAAACCTCAGCATTCAGCTTTTCATACCTTTGAGCATATCCAAATAAACCCACAAAGCTTTAAATCATCTGAGTATCACGAGTAATCTGGTTAATAATGGAAACTGAAGATGTTCAGAACAGAAATGTAATTTAATATAGCTTCATTTTGCATAGCATTTTCCAAGAGGCACTGCAAATTTAAGAAAATTTGGACTAGAATGGAATCAACAATCATTTAAAACTGCCTGAATGATATCCAGGACAGCAACTGCTTTTGAAGTTTTAGACAAAGACACGAGTTGTGTGAGTAACTTGCAGCAAACAATTTTATTTGATGATTTTTGCTGTCTTTCCTGCTGGTGCTCTGTGAATACATTACATGAAATTATTCACAAACGCCTTTAGTGAATAATTCTTGGTTTGCAGATGCTTTGCAAATAGTTCATAATAAATATTTGTCATTTTCCTTTTATTTGATGCGTTTGTAAGCATGGAGCATTGTTTCTGTTCCTTAACAGTTTGATTTATGCAGCAAGGCAACACAGCAGGAACTGCATATTTTCTATGATGCTATCTAAAAGCCACTTTAGTGATTTAGTGAATATTGAAGTTTGAATGCTTCATTGGGTAGAATTCTCATCAGTAATTACTGAGCTCATAGATCTCTGCAGGAAAAAAATATGCAAGAATAACATACTCTGATAGCCTCTGAGTCCAGGGTGGGTGGTTGACTCTAGAGATTCCTTCTAACTTTAGCTATTTATTGATTCTAAAAATGAATGCCTTCAAATCTAAATGAGTCCATTTATTTACCCCCATCCTTCCTTGGTGAAATGAGAAGCAAGTTCATCTCTGGACCTCCCGACATCAAAAAATGAGGTATAATGTCTAAACTGATCATCTGTGCTCTCTAAAAAAAACCCAAAATTTTATTTCTTTCATCTGTCCCAGGCCCTGATGTGAAAACGTGTTGAATTTATACTTGTGGGGTACCTGCACCGTTCCATCAACTGACAAAGGGACCTTGTGTATTTGCTTCCATTTAGATATGTAAAGTGAAATGATTTCCAGACAAAGTTCAAAGGCTCAATCACATAGCAAAGGATTAGAACAGTATATGGTGTCATTAAAATAAGTTTGAATGCAGTAGTAACAGTAATGAGAAAAGGTTTAATTCTATAAAAAGATAGGCACTCATGAACTAGGAAAATCACGGCCATGACAAACTGGGAGTTCAGCATTTGAAAGCAATAGAAAAAGAAACATCTTATTGTATTATCTGCTCAGATTGCTAGTAGCTATTAAAGTGATACTGAAGAAGAAATACAGCAGATATGGGAGAAGAAATAATTTCCCAAGAGAGAAAGTATCAATGTGAACCCACAAAGTGTCAGTGCAGTGTGTAGAATTAAGGTCATACTTATCCAAGAAATATCAAACGGGGAAAGAACAGACGAGGATAACAAGGGAGATGTTGAATTTACTTCCAAAAATTATTACAAGACCCAGCTTGTTTAGTTTAATAGAAATGAAGCTAAGAAGTGAGAAAACTGATCTCTGGACATACAGGGAAGAGGGGCATAAAGGACGAGTGTGAAAACTGCTGAAATGAAAGGACGGTGTTAGAAGATGGATTAGTGAATAATTAACATTAAAAGAATGGAGGCTGAAAACTAGAAACATTTTCTAGTAAGTGGAAGGAGTTTGAATTTGGGACTGGAGTAGTAAAAAGCCTGACTAGCTTGAAGAAATGGATTGTATGACTTAATGGTATAATTATTTCCTTCCAGTCCTGTATCTCGCTCATTTTTTAAATTATTATTATTATTATTATTTTAAAGGACAGACTGAGAGTCAAAAATGTAAGATGCAAGGTGTCATTTTTCTCTGAAAGTCATATTGGAATTGAGGACTGCAGATTGAGCAGTAATTACTCACGAGTGTTCTGCTTCAGATTTCTCCTGTGCTTCACAACATCTCATACTCACAAGCGTCTACCAGAACATCTCACCCACAGAACAGCTGCTCAATTGCCAGAGAAAAATGCAGTCAAGGAACATTGAAAGACCAGTTTCCTTTTTGTGAATACTGTGTATGTTTGAGGATCAGCAGCAGTCAGTGGAATACCAACTTCCTATAGGAGGGAAAGGGACATGGTCCTGTTTGATACCTTCAAGGGTCATTTAAAACACTCCAGACATCTGAGGTCTATGTCTGGTGAGCAGAATTAATTTTTTGACTATTACCTTTTATGGAAAGGTAGCTCATGCAAGCAAAGAAATGTTTGTTTATCCTCAACTTTTCTCAGTTCCTTACAGTTTAATATCATCTTCTCCAACCAAGAGGTAGCTCATCTATTTTGCTGTTCCCCCTGCAATTATAAAGTAGGATAACTCAAGCATAGTGTGAAACTTTTTTTTTTTTCTTCACACAAATGCTTGTGTCTTCGACCATTTAAAATCCATCTGCACCATCATCTTTCATTGCAGAAGTGTGTCAGGGAAGGAAAATGACATGTCACCACTGCTGTAATGTATGGGCTCACCTTGACTATAAGTAGGGCTGGTCTGCTCTGTGGTTAAAATGGTTAATGGTTTGTTGAGGCTCACATGCCCTTGCAAGGAATGTGAAGTTCCCTCAGCTGTGTACCAGGCATGGCTCTCCTCCCATCACACTTATCACTGAGTGAAGCAGGACTCCATTTTCTGAGGGTATAAATCCATCAGGCAAACCCAGGCTGTCATTCTGGTTTTACTTCAGACACCTATCCCATTCCCTTTCTTATCTTCTTAGCATGAAGAAAGCAGAGATTTTTATCAGATTTCAGTATTTACTTCTCGGTTTCCTACAATCCTTGTCTCTTTAGGGTCACAATGCAGGCTACCTTAGTCTAACAGCTGGTTTTCCAGTTGAGTCCCCCCGTAACTCCCCAAGGAAAAGTACTTACTGAATTCTCCCATCCTTCAGACCATTGGCTAGGAAAGAAAGTCATAGCAGTGTGGCATCAACAGACAGGAAACAGGACCCCAGAGACACCAAATTATGTTCCACCATGGATATTATCATACAGACTAATGGTTCAGTGTAGACCTTGTCAAAGAGAGAATGAAAGGGGTGAACTGTGTCTCAGAGCCACAACTCCATGAGTTACTTCTAAGGATATTCCTAAGCCACTTACATGTTTTCCCTGCTCTACTTACATCACAATCTGGTTGCAAAAGGAAGACCTTTGGGGCATAACAAAAACAAACTGGCAAGCATAGCAAAGAAGAATTGAGTGACAAGTAAGTAAGCATTCCCCCATCTTTGCTCTACTGTCACAGCAATTTCTCATCATCTCTCTGTCCACGAGCTTCATTCCAGTCTTTCCAGCAGCCATCCAGCCACTTAATGCAGGTCATCAAGCTGCACTGCACTTGGACACAACATGTGTTGCTAATAATCTAAAGTGACAAGACAGCATAAGAGGGTTTTTTTAAAAAAAAAACAACTTAGTAGCTGAGTTTAATAAATTGAAAGGGATCCTTTTTGACTGTCTGAGGAATGTCCAAACCTTATTTATGTTCCGTGGGCTCTAAGTGCAAACTTTAATTAGAACCCAGAGATGTCAGATGCTGTTTAGGTGATGCAAGTTGGTTTTATTTTATTTATTTAAAGCTGTCAGCCCCCAGACAGATATTGAGTATTTTCAGTTGAGTGGTATTTTTTTCTCTCTCAGTACTGACAAAAGGTGGAGTAGATTTTTTACTATATAGTCACACAACTTATAAACTATCCCTTTTTGTAAGTAATGTAATAATATGCAAAATAAGGCTGTACTTCTGCAGATTAGGTTTCTGCTATGTGAACCACAGATCATGCCCAAAAAATTTAACCTTCTTGTATTTCACCACAGAACCAAAGCTCAGCTATTTCCCCCAAATGCAAGCTTTCTTTTGAGTTTGTCTATGATAACTTTATACACTCCCCAGGGGATATGGCTGCAGTTCTGCCTCTCTGTATGTCTAGGCGAGCTAATGTATCACTGTAGATCTGCAAAAAATGGAAGAGATTTTGTGGACTTTTCACATGCTTTATTGAACGTGGTGTCTTCTGAGCAGGAGAGGGAGCAGCCAGCCTCAGCACGGGGAGCAGCACTGGGAGGGAGATGAGAGCACTGCATGGCAGGACTTGCTCACCTTCTCCACTGGAAGCTGGAGTATCTGCTTTAGTCTATGTGCTGGTTTTGGCTGGGATAGGGTTAATTTTCTTCACAGTAGCTAGTATGTGGCTGTGTTTTGGAGTGGTGCTGAAAACAGTGTTGGTAAGGCCAGGGGTGTTTCAAGCTATTGCTGAGCAGTGCTGGCACACAGCCAAGGCCTTTTCTGCTCCTCACCCCAACTATGCTGGGGGTGCACAAGGAGCTGGGAGGAAGCACAGCTGGGACAGGTGACCCCAGCTGACCAAAGGGTATTCCATACTATATGATGTCATGCTCAGGATATAAAGCTGGGGGAAGAAGAAGGAAGGTGGAGACATTTGGAGTGATAGTGTTTCTCTCCCCAGGTCACCATGACACATGATGGAGCCTGGCTTTCCTGGAGATGCTGAACAACAGCCTGACAGTGGGGGACAGTGAATGAACTCCTAGATTTGCTTTGCTTGTATGCATGGCTTTTACTGTATCTGTTAACTTGATTTTATCTCTGTCCATGGGTTTTCTCACTTTCACTCTTCCTATTCTCTCCCCCATCCCAGCAGGGGAGAGGGAGCAAGGGGCTGTGTGGGGCTGAGTTGCCACTCCGGGTTAAACGATGATAGTCTGATAACATGGAGAAATGATAACAGGTCTCATTTTTTAGTGTTGACTAAGGTAAGACATAGCAAAAGCAATATCTAGATCTGAGGAGTTTTACACAGAGCAAGATGCAGAATATCTGTTCATCTAATTATTTCCCAATGGCTTTCCTGCCACAAATAGACACTCATTTTCTGTGGACTAGAAATTCTTCCTTAAAATGCAGTCCTAAGATGCTAAATATTTGAAGGTATCAACACCTTTTGATGACCCTTTTCCCCTGATCTTAATTTCCCATCTAAATCCTTTGCTTTGACAGGGCTGTCTCCCTTTCTTTCTGTGAGGAGTTTTCTCTTTTGCCAGCTTCCAGTAGACTAAAGGCCACAAAGCTATTTTAATGAGTTAGGGAAACTTCTGAATGTACTTCTAGCAAAGGATACACAAATATAACTTTAATGCTAACCAAGTAGACAATGAATCTTCATGATCAACTCCATTATGAACTTGTTCTCCGAAGGCGGTGACATATCGATTGGCTCATATTTCAGTTATTATCTAAATGAGCATACATTAACATGTATGTTCATTAACATGTATGTTATAATGAAATGTATGTCATTAACAAAGGAACATGCATTTTTATTTCTGTATGTCACAGAAGGAGGAGCTGTCCTCATCTCTGAATGCACAAGGAATGCTGTGAACAATCTAGTAATTCCATAGTCCAGCTCTAAGTAGATTACTGCCAGTCTAGGATCCTGCCCTGGGTATTTGATCTGCTGTGTTGACTTTTTTACCTTACAAAAATATCAGAGATAAGGTTTACAGGCAGCGTGAGGGTTTAAAAGGGAAAGTTAAAGTGAGATTTATAGAGGCACCTTAACTGAGTCACCAGAATGCAAATAAATATTCACTGATATTACACAGATTTCTTGACGCAAGAACACTTTGTAATCTCTTCATCCATCTTTTCTGCAAAATTCTTAAAAAATGTAACTGCATGGAGCTGCCAGTGAGACCCTGATACTCTTAGCAAGGAAACCCTTTCAAGCTTTGGTTGAATGACATTGTTTTTCCTGCTTTCAGGGGAACTGAAAGTTGTCCCAGTGATAGCAGCGGCTCACAGTGGCAACTGAGAATCTTTGATCAGCCCAGATTTATTTAATCTTGCAGAATACCAATATTTTATGTATATGTATAGAATACACAAAGTTCTATGTGTATCTAACTGGTATGTTCCTTGTTTAATAGGTTTGTAAAAAGTCCCTCCCCAGCTTTCCAATACTCTGATTGTCAAATAATCAATAATGTAATATATAATTCGTAATGCAATTCATTAAACAGCAGTTAGTATCTGGCTAGAACACTGAAACTCTGTCTCTAACAAAGTATGCATTTTTTTCCCTTAGAAATGATGACAGAGCTTTGAGTACATGGTTTCATGCTTACCTTGGGTGCCATTTAGTATACATAAGGAATTGTTTTGTTTATGAGAGCTCTTTAGCTAATCTAAGCATACTGAAAAATAAAAAGAAGTGAACTTTTCTTCCCAAGGCCCAAATAATAATGGTGATAGACCTCCATGATTATTTAAGAGTATTCCATCAGAACAGCACTTATTAAAATAACATTTTTATGTGCTGCTTCTCTCCATTAGAATTTAAGAATGAAAATCAATTTTTTTTTTTATTATTTTTTTGCTTTGCTTTTTAAATAAAAGACACTTCTGTTCCAAAGCAGAACTATTTATTTCTAAGTAGGCAAAGAGCTTAGAACCAGGTGAAAAATAGCAACTTTTCCACCAGTTTCCTCTCTGGCTGTTCTTTCAGAATTACTTCCCAAGTCTCAGAGGGTACAGGCTCTTAGTGAGAATGAACAGTGGGCTATGCACTGTATCTGTCTTGCATTGATTTTCTGCCCTTTCCCCCCCAAAATGGGGAAAAAAGCACCAAAACTGAGAATGTCACAGCATTGATTGACCTAATTGACCATCATGGTGGTTACAGTGATCATTTAAAGAACAAACACTGTATTTCAAACAGGCAAGGTTGAAGGGAAGTCACAGTTATAAAATAAATACCAATATCAGAAGAATAAAAATTCATTTTAGACTCAGTTCATATCAGCAGCTCAAAAAAAAAATATTTGTACCTTTGGATATATTTTAGGCCTTAGAAAGTGCTAAGTGCTCTAGGAACATAAAAGAAAATGGCATGGGACTGCAGAGCCCTCATCAGTTGTTTTGGCATTTACCAATACTTGCAGTATTCAGAGTGCAGAATTAATAGGGGAACAAAATCTCTCCCCACTGTGCCAAAAGGCATGTGAATAAACCATACAGACTCAAAAAGCAAATGGCTACTACAGGAGGATGGAGCTACTCTTTTCAGTAGTTCCCAGTGACAGGATGAGGGGCAATGGGCACAAACTGGAACACGGGAAGTTCCTTTTAAATATGAGGAAAAACTTCTTTATGGTGAGGGTGACAGAGCCCTGGGACAGGCTGCCCAGGGAGGCTGTGGAGTCCCCTTCTCTGGAGATATTCAAGACCCCCCTGGATGCAGCCCTGGGTAATGTGCTCTAGGGGATCCTGCTTTAGCAGGGGAGTTGGACTAGATGGTCTCTAGAGGTCCCTTCCAACTCTGACACTTCCCTGATTCCTTGTTTCCATGATTCCATTAAATCCATTACTAAGACCTTAGCCATTAAGAGAACATAGCTCAGATGAGGGTTGATAACAAACCACAGTTCATAGGCATTTAAAGAGAAAAAACTGACCATGCAGATACAAAAGTATCTTTACAAACTGAAATAATGTACAAAGCTCCACAAAGGAAAGTTTTGGACCTGATTTACATTGAAATTGCAACAAGGACATTTCTTGTACTGAAATGTCTTGTGGTTTAACCTCAGTAGGCAACCAAGCACCACACAGCTTAGATAGATAGCTAGGTACATAGCTAGATAGATAACTTCAACAGAGTGCCTGGACTGGCTAACTCAAATCTAAGTTAGAAAACCACTGTTTTCTCTCTGTGCACTCAGAGGATACAATATTATCTCCAAAAGACACCACACAAAGATATGCCAGTATCTTCTCATTGACCAGAGAATCATAGAATGGTGAAGTTGGAAGGGACCTTAAAGATCATCAGGTTCCAACCCCCCTGCCATAAGCAGGGACACCTCCCACCAGACCAGGCTGCACAAAGCCTCATCCAACCTGGCCTTGAACACCTCCAGGGAGGGGGCTTCCATAACCTCCTTGGGCAACCTATTCCAGTGCCTTACTGCCCTCATGGTGAAGAATTTCTTCCTGCTGTCTAACCTAAATCTCCCCTCTTTCAGCTTAAAGCCATTACCCTTGTCTTGTCACAGCCCTCTCTGGTGAAAAGCCCCTCTCCAGCTTTCCTGTAGCCCCCTCAGGTATTGGAAGGTGCTCTAAGGTCTCCCAGGAGCCTTCTCTTCTCCATGCTGAGCATACCTATGGCATCTACACTTGTAATGTATAGCTATTAGATTTGTAATGTAGACATGGCATTTAGGTGCCTCAAATCTGAAAAGTGTGCTAAAAGCTCCTTTGTTCAAGCAATTATATAACACTTTACCTCCCCTTCTGCACCTTTCTGGCACTGTTCACCCCTTTTGACTTGAGTGGTGAGTTGAAATGTGAAGTTTTGTGGGTTGCTCCTGGCAGACAGAAAAATCAACAGTAGCTGCATACCTTTAATTTTTTTTTCTTTATTCATTGAAATAAAATAATGTTGAAGGCAGTCAACATGTTTTGACATTATCATGCTACAATTATTTCTTACACTTGCAGTAACATCTTAGTACTTCAGTGTTTGATTTTTGACATTTTTACATCTTTAAAAGCAGATTACTTCTGTGCACAGTGCACCAAGCACTAGGCAAAAGTGTACGATGGAGTATCCCACATCTGAAGAGGTTCCAGTCCAAGAATGTGTTCATATGACACATTTTGCCTAGGTTTCCAGCACCTACTCAAAACTGGCTGGCCTTCTGTGCCATCTGTTTGGGAGTTCCTCATGAAACATAAGCCTGTTCTAAGGTAGGATGTACATGAGTGCAGCAAGAGGGGTGGCAACTAAGCCTGAGAGTTCATTGCTGTCTAGATTTGTATTAGTTACATGGATTTGTATATACCCTTCTTACAGTTAAAGCTATTTAAATACTTTTGTATTATTATCTCAACCTAATTCAACTATTGTAAGGATTATTCTTTCCATTTTCACTTATTTGAGAATTCTTTTTGCCTGTGTCCCTATGCTCCCTGTTTGACTTGATTCTGCTTTTGATGCACAAGGCATATGTGAGTAGGGGCTGTTTGAAGATCACACAGCATGAGTAGTATTAATATGCATTTGCTCTGTATTAAAATGAAGAACCCCAGTCCTGAAATACCTGGATGGAGCCTGAAATACATGAGCATCACCAGCCTGACTTCAGTGGTTCTCTGTGGTACAGGAGGTCTTCAAGTTACATGAACTCCTCTGCAGAAATGCTGTCTACAGGTAACTCTGATTCATCCATAGACTTATAGAAAAAGAGACCTGTAAAATATCTTACAAGTTGTCTTGAACAGTTTCTCAACCTGCTGTAGATGAACCATTCATGAGCTGAAGGCCAACAGAAGACAGTGCAAAAGGACTAGCAAAATAACACCAACATGCAGAACAGAATCAGTAAAAGTATGCTGCCTCTCTGTGCTGCTGGAAATATATTCCTTTTATCTAATTTGAATCCATTTTGATACAGTTCATGGACATGAATAATTTCATACACAGCAGCCTCTTCCACAATTAAAAGCTGCTCTCTCAATCATCTCTTCACAATAAAAAAAAACATGTTAAATCCTTTCCTGTCAGCTTTCTGCCCAGCTCATATTTTCCACTGATCTCCTGCAGACTCTTTATAATTGGTCCTACTTTCTCCACGAGTGTGGTGCACAAAGATGAGCTCAGCTAAAACCTTGTGACCACTGCTGAGTGAAAAGGGAAGATGCTTTTCTCATCTATATACCTACAGCTATACACCTACCCCAGCATACCATCATTGCCTTGTTTCCACCTATGATCAACCATAATCCCAAGGTGGTCTTTGGAAGAACTGCTGATTGTTCCCAGTTTTCTATGTGTGGAACTGATTACTCTTCATCTACATGCAAAACCTTTCATTTATCCCCATTAAGTGCATTGAGTTTCATTTTTCTCTGTAGGTTGGATCTGTAAAAATTGCTATGAATTCTAAGCATGTCCTCTAAAATACATCTCCTATGTCTGTGCCACTGGTAGATTTAGCAAAAACAGAAAAAGTCTGTCCTAGAAAAGAATATTGCAGAACCTTCCTCAGTGTCTCTTTCTTTTAGTAACTATACCTTAAGTGCAGTCACTGGTAGTCACCTGGTAGTTCTATCTAGACCTAGTTTGCTTATGAGAGTTTCATGAGACCATGTCAGCAGCCTTTCTAAAGCCTAGGTACAAGACATCCACTGATTCTCCCTATCCACAAAGTCCATTACCTCATCACAGAGGGAGTTTAGATTGGTTTGACATGATTTGTTCATGACAAATCTATATTGGCTGCTACTCATCTCCTACTCATCACTCTGCTACAGGAGCGGAGAGAACAATCTGTGTTGTTTCACTATTGATTTTGTCTACGTCAAAAAAGTCTGACATTTAATGTGAAATTTCTCCATTAATCCAGTTTCCTTCATAACCAGGTGAATTAAGGTAAAGTGTATAAAAATTCTAAGTACTCCAAGAAAACTATGTTGAGTTGCGCTTGTGTGTGTGTTGGGTTTTGACCACGTCAATACAATGACAAAGACATGCTGGGTTTTCTTCATACATAAAAAATGGCATTGAGAGCTAATTGCAAAATTCAACCAATTGTAAGTACAGGTACCTTACAGCTACTTCTTTAATAAATATGCTCATCCACATTGTTTAAACGTCTGTGAAGCTTCTGCAAAAATGTAAAATTCATCCTATTTTCTGAAGTGCCTGCTATTCTTGGGGAGACATTGGAAATACAAGATACATTCAAATTTAGGTAGCATAAGGGAAGATTTTCTTGCCAATACATTTCAACCTTGTTGGGGCAGGGTGAGAGGACAGTTCAATCTCTGCAGGCCATTCGGTCCTCCGTTTCTCTGCTGAGACTCTTAACAAAGATGCCAGTTTGCACCAGCTGTAATATGGATACCTGTTCATGAGACTCTGGATGGAGACCAACAGCCATTTTCAACAGGTCAGTGAGCAGCCATCTGTCCTTAGTGATCTGCCATCACCACCGACATGTGCTGGACCTCATCTAGCCCCACCGAGGGCAAGACTCCTTCTCCTCTTACCAAGCCACTACTTTTTTTCACCCATAGAAATATTTCAAAGCAGAGCTTTACATTCCCTTTTCACATTTCTGTCCTTAGCCTGCTGTCAGGAGCTAATCTGTGCAGTGACATTCACCATCTCTGTTGTCCCAATCTGGCAGGGAGCAAGAGAGGGAGAAAAATACATCTGAAGTGTTCAGGGTGCAACCAAAAACCACTGCTGTTGTGGCAAGTGAGGTCAGCCTGTGACAGTCCTGCATATGGATCCAACAACAACCTTATATACTCTCCATTGAAGCTTGGAGATTCTTGTTCTGAGAAGTTTAAATCACAGCAATTTATCACCAAAGTGGTGACAGCCTTTCTCTACAACACTCTTAGGAGTTTGTCACACATAAGCACACCAATGTGTCCCTGTTCCATCTTGAGTCTGTGAGCCATCAGGAAAGTCCAAAAATGTCTGTGCCTTACAGGCACTTAGTTGTTTGTTCTCTCCTACTGTGTGATTCCCTTTCCATTGTTGGCATAGGTAGGACCAAAAGCACCCTGTTTTGAGCAGGTCAGGTTCAGATGGCCACCTATTCAAGCAATCCATCCGTCCTCAATTTAGCATTAACTGCACAGGCTGCAGAGTTCATTTTCCAGTAATCTGCACAGTCTCACAAAATCAACAGTTGTGTTAGACATAGCTGACAGCTGTAATTATTTTAATTCCTTTTTTTCAAGACACTGTCAGTGGCCTTGGCTTTCATTGTCCTCTTTGACGTTGGCAAAGCACTGGGCTGCAGAGGGAGTCATTATTTAGCTGGAAGTGAACTGGGGGATGTGCCAGTGAGGCAGTAGGACATGTCTCCTCTTAGCTCTCTGAAGATGTTGCATGTCCCTTTCTCACCACTGGCTCTGAGAAAGTTCATATTGAAAGCATTTTGTGTTCATTAGATGTCTGTGTTTTGCTGTCCATACAATTCTGCTGCTCAGAGAACAGTGTGCAGTTGCATCAAGCATTGCTAATGCTACCTTGGGAAATCCTGATTGGCCCACCAGTCTGAAGAGATGGCAGGACATTTATTTGTAAATAAATAGCTAAATATATAGTTGTTTTACGGTTCTTAGTACTATGAATTCCTCTGCCTTGAGTTGCATCAACCTGAAGAATCTTGTTTAATGGCCTGGATTGTACAGTTCCATGGCATGACCTGCCTCCATCACAGTAAAGTCTCAAAAAACAGATACATTTACCAAAATGTGGAAGTATTCAACTTTGTTAATGAAGTTAAATAACTTAGTTAAACTTACCATAGAATCACAGAATGCTTTGGGTTGGAAAGGACCTTAAAGATCATCTAGTTCCAACCCCCTGCATGGGCAGGGACACCTCCCACTAGACCAGGTTGCTCCAAGCCCCATCCAACCTGCCCTTGAACACTTCCAGGGATGGAGCTTGGAGCTTCCGCAGCTTCACTGGGCAACCTATGCCAGTGTCTCACCACCCTCACTAAGAAGTTTCTTCCTAATGTCTAACCTAAATCTCCCCTCCTCCAGTTTTAACCTGTTACCCTTCATCCTCTCACTCCACACCCTATTAAAAAGTCCCTCCCCAGCTTTCCTGTAGCCCCTTCAGGCACTGGAAGGTGCTCGAAAGTCTCCCAGAAGCCTTCTTTTCTCCAGGCTGAACAGCCCCAACTCTCTCAGCCTGTCTTCACAGCAGAGGTGATCCTATGAAGCTAGTTTAACTAACTTCATTAAACAAAGTTTGATACTTCCTGATTACACACAGAAAGGTCATTATCCTGTTGTTTTTCTGTTGTATCCTGTGGCCGTAGATGTGCCCAATACACCCGGTTTCAAACAGAAAACCCCATGTTAGCAAACACAGAGTAGATTTTCAAAGAAAGGAAAAAAAATTGAATTAGAGATCATTTCTAAATTTTAAGACCCCTTTCAGTAACTAACTTATCTCAGCTTTGGCTGTAACTGCACTGAGAATAATGCAGATATGAAAAAATACTCATGGAGCCGTGGTTGTGAAGGCAGCCTCACCATCAGATCTTGGTTTTCCTTATTCCAGCTGATACGTTCCACTGCACATCCTCCTCAGACAACATGCATCTTCTTGTCTCTTTCCATTTCATTGACTCTCCATCTATTTTCAGATTTAATCTGAAAAACATTCTTTTCTCCCCCACCATTTCTCCCCCTTGAAGCTATTATAATTTAAAATATAAGCTTTGTATCTTTTAATAGGGAAGTGTTTATGTGAGAAACTCATTCATCCAAGCTATAAATATTGTGGTGACACTTGCTTGAGGCCAAGAACTTGTAGCTGCTCTTGTTTATTAAAATCCATTGCTTTGTTTAATTAACATTTTGAAGAGAGACAATTCCAGCTCTGCCACCACAGCAGCAGTTGTGGCAGATTCAGTGCTAGCAGCCACCCCTCAGAAGTTCAAAGGTAACAGGAGGGTCCATTTTTCAGAAGGAGGGTTTTATGCCACCCATCAGTACAGTGAAAAAGACTGACAGGAATCAAGGGAACAATCTCAACCTTCTGCCAATACCTTCTGAAAGACAAAGATGCTGCCCAGGACCTGCTGGGACCCTGTTGAAAACTTTAAGCAAGGTGGGAAACACTGAAGGTCCCTGTCCATATGACACAAGCTTTGGTTTTCTCCTTGGAAAAGGAAAATTTCAGTTTCATGAAAGAGACAGGGTTGGTTTCCCCTCTACTTATCTTCAGCCTTGCCAATTACTCTTTCAACCACAAGCATTATCAAAGAAAGATAATAATGTCATTACCTCCTGTTCCTCAAAGATTTTGTAACTGAGGTACACCACTGAACCTTTCAACCTTTTCTGAATGTCTGTGCAGTCAAGATTGTAGTAGTCAACCAGTTCACAAAAATGTAATGAAAAGTAGTTCTATTCTTTTTTCAGGCTCACCTGTGGCATGTGCTTTTCTCACAAATTAAATGTACAAGTTGGGTCAGTGGCAGATTTCAGTACCTTATCAAATCATGTCAAGGGTGTACACAGTATTGCTCCTGCATTAGCAAACACGCATCAGAAATAACACGGGACTTTTAGAAAATTATTACAATGATGAAAAATATTTATCCAAACCTGGAGACTAGCCAAACCATAACATGTGAAATATTTTCTCCACTGGAAAAATAAGGATCTTACTGAGATGCCTGAATGAGAAATGTAAAACCAAGAATTAATTTCAGTCTATATTTAATAATTTTCTGTATCAGAGCCATACATTATAATTCTGGAGTTTCCACACTTCCCATTTTGACTTCTGTTCTCCTACTGTTCAACTCTTGCCCTGACAAACTGTTGTTGCTCCCTTTTACGATGTTGTTAGACCCTGGGATAGAGCCAAATAATTTTTCACTTATTGTCTGAAAAGAAAAGGTTTGGAGATGAAAACAACTGTCAAAGTAATAGAACTTCCTACAGAAGAAACTCCATTTTTTTATTGGCTTCACTACCCACAGTAAATTCTGCAATAATCTTCCAACCTTATCTCCCCTGCCTGGTCCAGGTGACCTAACATTATACCATGTGTCAGTTTTCCAAGCACTTTGATTTTGTTCCACCAATAAAGATGACTTTGTTAAATTGTGATGTTCTCAAAAAGTCAGGAACTTCTTTAATGGTTTGAAGAAAAATCATGCTCCAGAACTGAGTTTATTGCTACTGGCTTTGATTGACTTGGAAGCTGGTCATGCTGTGTTACAATTTTCAACATCCAAGACACCAAATGTGTACGATGTTACATGAACAGTTGCTAAACCTTATGGAAAGATAGGACAAAGCACATCCAGAAGAAATAAAATTCAGTGACTGGTGTTAAAGACCTCTATAAGATGACATGCTGATCTCTGGGGAGAGACTGATGTTCTTCTGGATAGCAACCTATAATGGCTGGCAATTGGAAAACAACATTGACTTACAGGTAAGCACACTGCACATAGAAATTTGCACTGTTTTATTAGGAACCTAGAATTGTTCCTAGGGAATCAGTGGAGAGGCAGAGGAACATTGACAGGGCCATGGAGAATGCTCAGATAGAAACCTAATCCCTGCACGTGCACCTTGAAAAACACCAGCACCAGGGTTAGCTTGATTAAACACATTTGACAACTACATATGCATTAACTGTAGGTTTATACCTTTGTACCTAAGGGACTCACTCTATACCCTTATTTAACATCCTTAAGAGAAACAGACACTTCATCTCACAGTAAAAGAATCAGCTAGAACAGATCAGATGATTCCTACTAGATCATTGACTTTTTCTCTCTATGGACTAAAGTCTACAAACAATTGCAGGTATCTCCATAGGAGCAGATTAACCCCTCTCCCTTTTCCCCATTATTTCTTTTCCCATAAAAGGAGACACTGGTTGCTAACTTAATCCCCTATTTAGTACCAAACTGGTATAGAGCACCTCAAGTTCAGTCTTCTTTATGCCTCCTGCAGTTGTGCAAGTGTGTGGTTGTGTTGGTGAGTACAGAGGCCATCAATATTCTACTCTACAATACGGGGTAAGATTATGTTTAATGTCATCATGAATCAACAGGCATCCTCCAAAGAGGGTGTCTTTGATTCCACAAGAAAAGACTTTTATTGGAAATAAGGTGGAGGTGGCAGCAATACTGAGCACAGTGAAACAAATGCAAGTACCTGTACCTGTAGTAGTAACTGAAGCTGCTTTATGGAAACCATCCAGGTAAAGACTACATAAATGAAATAAGCAATGCCATTTTTTAAACATCTGGTTTTCCTCACTTCTCTATCTGGCTGCAGTAAGAGAAGCAAAGTGATGGATAGGTGCAGTTGTCCTGTGCCTGCAGCCTGACAAGGAGCTTTAAGTTACCTTAATACGTCAGTGTAGACTTTGGCAATAAAGGTGAAAATGCAAAAAAAAAAAAAGTTATAAATGCCCTGTTCAGATGGTATTCTTACTCTTAATTTCACTGGCATACTTTGCATAGATGGATACTAACCTGTATCTTCTACAGTTACAGGTACAGAACCATACAGGCTACACAAATGTTAGTTGCAAATAAGGACAGTTTTCTGAGTCAGTGCTTTCTGGATGAAAGGAAGTTTCTCCATTGAATGAATAAATACTGGACTATATCTTAAATCTGCAGTGACTCTCACAATAGAAACTCTATCAGTGTCAAAGACCTTTGGGGAAAGTTCAGAAGTCTGAAGTAGTAAATTAATCTGTAACATCACCTGAACCTGAGAGTCATGTTCCTGCTGAAGTGGTGGCCAACATTATTCAAACAATTCTGTTCCTAAACCTGCAATTTTGGCAAACCCAAAGCTATCACCAAATTTGAAACTGAATTTGCGCAAAGATTTAAGCCAAAAAAGCTAAAAATCATTAATCAAGTTCACCAAACAGGGAAAGGAAACGTTTGCTACCCTGTCAGAGGAAAACAAAACCAGAAATCAGGAAAATGGTCTGAAATTTTCTCAGAACAGTTTTTTTATGCACATCTTCCAAAAACAAAACTTTAAAGATCACAGTTAATTCTAGTAGTCTGAACTAGCTCACCCTAGTGAGCTTTTTTAACATCTATACTGTAAAAATGTTTAAATATTAACTGGGACGAAGATGGAACTGTTAAGATACCTCTGCAGTCTGCTCATAATCAGCCCTTTCTTAGTGACCAACAGGGAGGACTGAGTGTGGGCAGGTGTTTTGATTCTCTTTGCTTTTTAGGCTTTTTTGCTGCCACAAAGTCTGTTAGTATGGAAAAATTCCAGATGGTTGCAGGATTGCTGCTTGACTTAGAAGCAAAATATATAGTAGATAACATCATAAAGGAGACAGTTTCCAGTCCTAGGCTTAACTAAACAGAAAAGTGTCATCATTTTATGCTTTTCTGACTTTGCTCTCATACCAGTGTTCTCTATAATTTACAGAGACAGAACACAAGGACAGACTGGAGATTTAGCCTGATAATGATTGTT
Source organism: Hemiprocne comata (assembly GCA_020745705.1). Classification (NCBI taxonomy): domain Eukaryota; kingdom Metazoa; phylum Chordata; class Aves; order Apodiformes; family Apodidae; genus Hemiprocne; species Hemiprocne comata. The sequence goes on along the minus strand of CM036589.1, from coordinate 5,266,260 downwards.
TTTATCCACCTTCAGAGATTATGTGTGGTCCCACATAGTCTCCAAGTCCAGATTTAGTAATACACAGTATTGTGCATGTGCATGCACAGGAGCTCACACAGATAAACCTGGTGGATCACAAATTTGAAATTATTCTGTACCAACTGGATCTTAAACTTCTCACTTGGGGAAAGCAGCCTAGAGTGGAGATCCCTATGGCTGTATGAAAGAGTTCACCTTTTTATCCTTTCTTTGGTAAGTGTCCATTAGTTGCTTTCTTTTTTATTCTCTGACTTAAGTCATTATTCAATGACTTAAATGTTATTCTAAATTCAAGTATTAAGAGCTCCTAGCACTTTTCTTCCTGTCTGGATTTCTGTGTGGCTCTGATAGTCTTGAAAGAACCTTCCAAAAACGTTGCAAGTTTTCTCAGGCTTACTATTCCTAGTTTAGGGATTTCCATTTCGCCTTAATATTCATGGAAAAAACTCTGGCTAAAATGGAGACATAACTCACTGTCTCCCGGAGAGATCATTAGCAGAAGAAAAGGGACTTCGTTCACTGCGTCTGAAGCCATCAGTCTTCACCCTTTTGTCTTAAAAGCTTCAAGTCTGTTATGTAAAGCTATAGCAGATTCTTCAACCTCTCTCTCTGTGAGCAAGTAACCACGAGAGGGAGGTGGTGCATCACCCAGGGTAGGTGCAACCAGTGCTCGAGCTACTGCAACACTGTGGGTGTTGGAGAGGAGGAAATACCAGTTTCACAGCCTTCAATACTCCATAAAAATGACAATGTTTTCCACAGGGAAGCTGCTTTGCAAACCTCAGCTCACCTAATTCTTAAAATACTCTAGACAAGGCTGTAGAGAAGTAGTGCTAGTAACTTCAATATTTGACTGACTAAATCCAGCAGTAAGGCCTACAAGCAGAAACTCTGGGTCCTAATCCTGTGTCCTTATTTTCCTTTTTGCCCCTTTTTTTTTTGTGCCACATTATATTCATTTGATGGTAGAAAAAAGAAGACTTTTCAGAGCTGCCCATGCTTTTGCATAGAGTAATTCAGAAAGACAAGTGACTGATTAAACTGCACAGTGCCCTGAACCTTTCCTGGGATTAAGACCTGAGGGAAATTCTGCCCCTCTCCACGTTGTACTGAACTCATTGGCTGTGTTAAAAATCTCTCCTTTCCCCCTGACACAAGTGTGAGAAGCCAAGGGCAATGGAGAATAGGTGATGGCATTTGTTGAAAAGATGCAAGGAGTATGCAAACTGCTTGCTGGTGTTTGAATTACCAGCAATTTAACACATCTTCCTAGCAAATCATCAAACAGCCTGAAATAATTCACTCCCAGCCTTGGAGAAAGAAACCTTTAATCAATTGTGCTTCAGCAAATGAATAGGACCTTGTTTGTGGTTAGAGTTTGCTTAAAAGATGGAGAGAGGAAGAAAATCTTTGCCATTTGTTGTATTTTTTATTGCTGCAGCGTATATAAGTACTTATGTACTGAAGTATTGTTTTTGAGGGTATTTTCTTCCCAGGGATTCATTAAAGACTCCTTGTTGAAATGTTCCACATGCTTGACAGGCTAAATACTGTTATGCAGTCACACTAAAAGCCATACACCCTGGGAAAAAGCTTCAATTTTGCAAAAGGCAGGGCCAAGGAACAAAAAGGTTCAATGAAGGGTAAAAGTGAAAAGTTAAGACACATAATTAATTAATTTCTGCAATCTGCTTATTATATCTACTCAAACACACTGAAGAAACTGTAGGAGGTGAAGTTTTCAAAGGAAAAGGGAGAGACATTTATCACCCCTTTTGTTAACAAAGCAGAAAGTCCTCAATTCATGTCATGTGAATAATGGAAGAGCAGCATTTTAGCACACCATCCTGGGCTAGGCTGAGAGGAGGAGTCACTTCTGAGAATGGACAAACAGGACAGAGGCTTCTGGCACTTGGCTACAGGTCTGGTTTTAATGGGGTCAGAAAATTCTTCAGCGATACTCTAGGAAGCCACATTTAATAAGCTCTTATTATGAGGCTATTTCTACCAATTTTTCAGATTCTCTGGATCAGATTTACATCATGTTTTTTCTAACGGAGAACTAAAGTCACTTTCCAGCAGAAGTGCATGGTATAAAAACCAAAACTATGGCAGATATAAATTACTTCCCTGATTTCATGTATCCAGCACTGGAGATGGTAACAAACATGACAAATTTATCTTTTCAGGCAGTATCTCATTTCCATGAACCATGTTAAATTATTTTATATAGGGAGGGACACAGTCTGAATATATATTGCTACCATAATACCACCTGGAATCAGCCACAGACTGGGAATCCAAAGTTTTACACACAGCACAAATATAAAACAAGAAGCTGATCCTTGTATTTAAGACTTTACATCCACATTAAATGCTCCTTTGGACCAGCTGCATTTTATTTTGGTTAAATGTCACAGAAGAGGTCAGCTGTGTCTTGTTTTCCTGTCCTGAAGGGAAATATATTAAGGGGAAATACAATATCTTAAGGGGAAATACACATGCACCAATATAAAGCATTCATGAACTTGATCTTTTGCAAAAAAACAAAAAACTTTTCCATTTCTTTCTTCTTGAAATACTTGCTTCAAAAGTTCATTGTTGCACTTTTAGCATCTGTAGCACTACTGCAGGCAGGGAACCAGCATGAAAGGTTGACTCCAGAGCCACAGGTGCTACCCAGCCTACACTCAGACACAGGCATGGTGCAGATGTGCTGCAGCAGGTACTTCCCATGGATGTGGGAGGCAGAACTGACATGCTTACTGCCTGAAGAAGTGCCAGTCACAAGAGTGAAGTGATCAGGAAATGTTTCCAGGAAAAAAAAACAAAACACTCCTCCTCAAGTGTTCTGTGGAGGGATCTGGGCTAGCTGCAATACCAGGAGCAGGAAGGTACATAGCAGAGCATGAGCTAATTTATACCACCTCTCCAGGAAATGTAATCAGCTAAAATTTTACTGATAAAACCCCTTTGTTTGTAGCTGGCTTATTTTTTTACATTTCTCTACAGTCTAGTCGTACTCTGTGGATGGAAATGACACAAATGGAAGTGCCTAGTGTGTGAGCAGCTGGTTGACACACTGGCTGCAGTTAAAGGAAAGGAACACACATTTGCAGAAGGCAGTTCATCCTAACTGAGGTGGAAGTCTAAAATAGTTGGGATGAGGACTTCAATGACTGCCTCTGAATGGACATCTTCCTTTTATATCAGTTTTATTACATGAGATGACTTCTACCCTGATTACCAGCCTTGAGAGGTTGGTGAACTTTGACATCAGGTGAGGCCAGTTCTAACATAGCTGACCCCAGCTGTTTCCAGGTCATGAGCTTAGCTTAAATATTGCAATGCTAAAAGGAGCCAGTAAAAGCATGGAAGGACAACATTCATTGAAGTAGTTTATGGAAAGTAGGAAGCTTCCTGTATTTTCTGTGGTTTTCAAGCTTTACTGTTCATCTTTTTATTTTTTCCTAGAAACTCTGAAATCTGGAAGTCATCTCGTTATCTGTTCATAGATGTAGTTATAGAAGAAAGGCAGAAAAGGTTATATATTAACATGACTGTGGAATCCAAGGTTTTAAGGAAAAATACTAGGATATCTACTGGATTTTTAGCAAGGATAAAATTGTAGTATATAATGACAGGGATGTAGATAATGACCTCAGACTTCTTTGTTTTCTCTGTTACACCAAAACTGATCAACTTGCTGGTAGACACAGAATATGTGTCAAATTATTCATTCCAGCTGTGTTGTTTATTTCAGAAATTATTCAAAAGGTCCTGCCAACAAACTCCCTTTTGTAGATACCTGCATTCATGCAAAATTTCTGCCAAACTCAGAGGCTCTCAGCAGGCACCAAGGGCGTTGACCTTGCACACTGAAAAGAACTGAAGGTTAGATGGGTGAGGAACACTGCCAGCCTAATTCCCCTCCTAGCAATCAGCTGTAAAAGAGTTTTTTACTGCATATAATGCTTTTTTATAATGTGAAACACTTGGCTTTTTTTAAAAATGGCTTTTGCATTGAGGACATCCTGCAGCAAGCACTGCTGTGAAACCATCTGCAGCTACCAGCTGAATTCCCAGTTTTGTGCAGGCAATGGGCATGACAGCATTACCTGAAACAAGAAGGCTAAAGAGCCATTCTGCTAAGACCAAAAGAAGAGGTCTTTACTAATTGCAGCCAAAAAACATGACAGCTATTATGACTATGTCAGGAGAAAGGGGACTGTTAGGTACACCATTGCTATATTTTCCCTGAAGGCTGATATATCTTCCACCTTTTGTCCAGCCTCAGTTTAACTCTCCAACATGATGGGACTAATTTTAGTTGCTTTCTCATCCCTGTACCAGTTTCCTTGGAAGGCCACTGCACAGGTCAAGCAGAGCTTTTGCTCTCAGTTGACGTGACCTTCAAATACAAAAATGCCAGTTATATTGTACTTGACTCACACTCTTTCTTCTCTTTCCTCCAAGGATTATGTCTTGAAGCTGCTTTTAGGAATAAGGATTTAGGTCTTGATCTAGAGGAAGGGTGGCCATAGACTTCAGCAGATGCTGGATTAAGTCATCAACTTGTACTTGTTCCTTTTAGTTGCCTGACAGTTAAAGTTGATGTGAAATATCCTGGAGAGGCAAAACTTGTAGGAAAGAGCAAAGCAGCCTCTCTTCAGGTCTGAAACAAGAATACATGTTGCAACAGAACTGGGAAAACACAGAGGTGATGGAACTGAGATTTTCTTTACTACCAAGGTTGATGCTACAGAGATTGACCTAAAGGAAAGTAAGATCTTATGTCTATGCTTGCTTTCATCTTTCCACTGAACCATGGGGAATAAACAATAGGAAAAATGTGAAGGGAGAAGTCTTAAGGACTGGCAGGCAAACAAACACACCTCTCACAGGGATAGGTGAGGCTGGGTTTCTGCTGTGTTCTGCAGTCACTGGGGCAGGCAGGTGAGGTGGCAGTCCCTGGTGCTCACCTCTGATAGCTCAGCTCTGACACAGTGGATGGGCGGGACCTTCAGAGAGGTCAAAAGACATTTCCATAGCGCAGATGGGAAAAATTGCTGAGAGACTGCTTCATTGCAAACCTTTTTTTAAAAGTCACACGGGTGAAAAGTATGATTTATCCAGGTGGGATATATTTCTGCAGCATGATTTCTTCTGTGTGGCCTGAGCTGTGCTGCTAACCTTTCAAAGCAATAGAAAAGGAAAGGCTATGCCTGAAGCATGCAGTCTCCAGGGGCTGAGTCCTAAACACCTTTGTGCTTGGCAGTATATTAGAATTGGCTGGAAGCTCACTAAAGCCAAAGGGACATCGGGAGCAAGACATTAGTTGTATGTTTGACCTTTTCTGCTCCTGCTGTCTTCCTCAGGCAAACTGTAGGCTTTGAGGTTCGAAGACTTTTGTCCTCATGGCATTTGGCTTGTTATAGTGCCTGGGGAAACAGATAAAGGGCAATCTGTGTGGCAGATGAGAGAACGATGGAGAGGAAAGAGAAATGGCGTGGGGAATGTTCCCACTGAATCTCTGGATTTTAACAAAGATTCCCTGGGCCTCTTTTCCCAAGCTGAGCTCTTCGCTTTCAAGAGCTTCACATACCACTTTTACACAGGTTCATCTGGTGGTAGGAAGCTAGACATGGTTGCCTATCCCTTCCTATCTTCTATATTTCCACATCTAAGAGGAAAGCTTTCCCTCCAGTCATCAAGTCCAGACCATGGGAGCTCCTCGTGTGTCATGGTTTAATTGCCAATCCTGAGTCATTTACGTAGATCTATGGAATGGAATCCCTTTGGTCAGTTCTGCTGTCTGTCTAGTCCAGCTCCCCTACAGGGGGGGTCACAGATACAATTCTCCTGTCCCAGCAGCCTCTGTAGCAGCAGAGCTAAAAAGCAACCTTGGAGTCTCAGCAGAAACATAAACATTCCAGTGTTATCAGCCCACTAGCTGGAACACTTGTTGCTAGTTAAAAGAAAGCTTACTGAAGGGAAAAAAAAAATCAGTAAAAGGAAACTTAGCTTCATCCTGGCTCAAACCAGGACAAAGTGCAAGGAAACAGAATACAGGATTAGTTTGGATTTATAGCTGAAACTCCTCACCCTTCAGAAGTAAGACATACAGAAGATCCCAGACATGGCTTTAAAAATGGTTAAGGAAAATCAGCATGATTGCACTTATGTAGACAACCACTCCAGGAGGCAAGAGAAGCAAAATAACTTTGGGTTCTTCTGCTGTTTCACAGAAAATTGTGCATGTGACAAATTGTATTCACAATTGCAATTACTCCTAGCCTCCTTTCATCCCTTTCCATAAGGTGTGAAAGTGTATTTTCAGCTCTCTAGTACTCTGCAACAGGTGGGACCCATAGTGAGCTATTTCTCTTCTAGGTCAGCCATGGAGAGGGTTAGGGAGTTACGAGACACACTGAAAGCATAAATATTTTATGTGTTTATGGATAAATATTAATTCCAGGCAAAGATTTTCAGTAGGGATCCCTCTTGCAAAGAAAAACAAAACATAAGATCCTGCAGTATGTTTATGTCCTACTAAGCTATATTTCTAAGCTTATATTTAATAACTAAATCATCACCTGACCTTAATAAATACTCAGGACTCAGCAGGTATTAGTACTACTCATTTCTTTTGGTCTTTCTGTGGAATCTCTCAGCATTAAAAAAAAAAATGAAAAAAAAAAATCCCATAAAAATTAACAAATTAAAAATGAAGTGTGTTCCCATGATCTGCTCCTTTTATCTAAAATTTTATTCTCTCACTTGCTTCCTTCAGAGTAACTCCCAATTTCCAACATATCTTTCTGAAAGCTGCTCTTGAAAAATGCTTTCAGGATCAGAGACTGGGGTCACTCTGTGTCTGTGGTAGTTACTAAGCCAATTAAAAACAATATACTCTGTCCCACTAAGAAAGGAAGATCATTAAAAAAAAAAAAAAAAAGCCCCACATTTCCATATGAAAAAAAAAAATATATATATATTAAATACCAGTTTGCAGACTATTGTTCCAGCTGGTCTTTGCAGTCTGTTTTTCAGTTGCAGATGTTTGCCCTAGGCCTGTGACAGTCACAACTGATTACATACTCTCACTTGTGACCATCAGGGCCAGAGATCTCCCAAGAAATTCTGGTCATTGGCTAATTATTGCCACAAGGAACACTCAGTTCGTGTGCCCTCTCCCACTTGTGCATGATTTAGCTTTCTACAGATGCCCAGAAAAGACCATGAGAAGGATGAGGAAAGGCTTGCTCATATTTTTCAACAAGAAAAAGTTTTCAAAGTGTGGGGCCAGACCCAAGAAAACAATGAGCTCGGCAGGTATCTGGCATGGTCAGGGTTTGGTTGCCAGTTATTGAAATATCCTGAAGTTCTTTTACTGCTGTCTAAGGGGAAGATGAAAGATCTTTTATACCACTTTCCTCAGTGCTATTGTTTCTTCACTGTAACAGCCACAAGAGGCTGTCTGATAGTGAACAAGGTTTACAGGATCTGTTGTGAGCTCCCATGTTGTCTTGCTGAGCCAATTCAGGCAAGACACAATTAGCTGACTGGTTTTAAATCAGGTGTTGTCATACTCTCCCTGCAGGGGAAATGTCCAGAACAATTGGCATTAGAAAAGGCCATCAGGATCCTTGGAAGAAGGCTGTAATTTTTATGCCAAGTGTTGGTGGGAATCATAACAGAAGAGAGCCTGAATCAACACATTTGAAGCCACATGCATTTAACAGAAGAGCAAGGCAAAGTTATGGGGAGTTCAGAGCTGGAGTTTTGGACCAGCTGTCCTCTGTGTGGAACAAGACAATTGCAAAATGTGTTTTCCAGATTTCATTCCTTTTTTTATCCCCTCTCTCTCTTCTCTTTCTTCCTTTCTATATCAGCAGTTCGCCTTCTCTTCTCCCTGTTAAGCTCTAAGAACATCCCAATGTCCAGACTTGTATCTAATGTTATTTAATCTCTGGTTCATAAGAGTGAAGAATTATAAATTTGTTGAATGAGGTGTCTGCAATGATGAGAACTGGACTGGTGTTCTACACAGCTGCTTTTGCACATCATTTCCGAGATGCGGTCTAGTGGAAGAATAAAAGAAAATCATAAAATCATATAAACCTAGAATCATAGAATCATAGAATGGTTTGGGTTGGAAGGGACACTAAATATCATCTAGTTGCAACCCCCCTGCATGGGCAGGGACACCTCCCACTAGACCAGGGTGCTCAGAGCCCCATCCAACCTGGCCTTGAACACTTCCAGGGATGGGGCTTCCACAACTTCCCCAGGAAACCTGTTCCAGTGCCTCACCACCCTCATAGTGAAGAATTTTCTCCTAATGTTCTGCTAATTTTCCTAAATTTTTCTATATTTTCTAAATTTTAAATTTTCTTAAATTTTTCTGATTTTCCTAAATCTCCCCTCTTCCAGTTTTGATCCATTACCCTTTGTCCTTTCACAACAAGACCTTGAAAAAAGTCCCTCCCCAGCTTTCCTGTAGCCCCTTCAGATGCTGACGAGGTGCCTCCAGAGCCTTCTGTCCTAAAATAATTAGGAAAATACTGTCCATTTTTTTCCCTATAAACCAAGACAGGCTCATGCAGTGATATGACCAAGTGAGTGGCTGAAAATGAAAAAAAGAATAAGACCATGGCATTTTGGTCAGCCTGTGGAATTTCTTGTCCTCGAATTTTGGTGATCTGAAAAAGTTACATAGACTTAAAAAGCTAATAGGCCCATCAATGCAAGAAAAATGTCTCTGGTTGTGGCAGCTCTTCTGACTCACAAAATCCCTGATATGCAGATGCCCAAAACTTTGAACACATTCTGGCAAAGCACTATTACACTTGTTCTGTTCTTACAGTCTTTTTTAAGCATCCACTAATGGCCGTGGTCAAAGACAGGATCCTAAGCTCGATTGAGAGGTGATCTGATCATAATAAAGCCATTCTTAGGGGGGAAATCTCAAGTTTTGAATAGGGCAGAGGAAAGAAGGCACCACACAGGTAGCTGTGATCCCTCTGAGACATCTAGCCACTGGCATTTGCCAGGCTCAGGGTGGAACTTTTAGATATGCTGTGCAAACCTCTGAGTTTTTTCTTTACTTGCAAAGACAGTGAAAACTTAAAATTAAGAAAAAAGTTAGTTTTCCAACTATTCTTCAGATCTTTCCAGTTGTTCTAAAGAATAAATTCTGAAATAAAATGTCATTCTGAGCTAAAAAAAGAGGATTTTTTTTTTAATCTGCCCAAAAATATATTGCAATATCTAGAGGTGAACGGGTAGGTTTGATGGTTTTTAAATTCTATTCTTTCAGCCTTATTCACCACCCAGGTGGTATTAGTCAACTCCAATTTGCATTTTTCAGTGTGACAAAGGCTGATGCAAAATAATAATTAAAAACAAATGTATCCCCAGCTGTAATAAAGTGGAAAGGCAGACTTCCAAGGAGTCTCATGTTTGTGTTCTGTAGGAAAAAAATCTCACTTCATCATGCAGGAATTCTTCTCCATCATTATGCTGGTCTCATTTCTGATCTGATGCAGTAACATTGCTCTAGCCTCTGTGCTTGTTTTTAAATTATGATGCTCCTCTAAACTAGGGAAGCAACTATCCCTGAAGCCATGTGAGTCTGTCTAGATTTACTTGTGGCTTCAGTGAGACACAGCTCTCCTCACTTCCTGAACAGAATTGGGGACAAAAATCAAAGTCAGATGGAAAAGACAAGGGGCGATGGGCACAAGTTGCTTCTGGGGAGATTCCAATTGGACACAAGAGGTAAATTTTTCACCATGAGGAGTCACACATTGAAATAGTCTCCCAAGGGAAGTGGCAGATTCCCCCACATGCTTGACAGGGTGCTGAGCCATCTCGTATCAACTAGAGTAGAACCTAGAAAGGCTGGACCAGATGATCCTTGAGGTCCCTCCTCCAACCTGCCATTCTATGATTCTATGAAACTTGGCAGTGAGGCACGGCAAAAATCATTACGTAGCCTTTAGGTTTTACCTTCAGCTATAACAAAAGGGCCTGATTAGTGTAGTCAGTTGTGCTGGTTTGTTTGGCAGATTTTTGGTAGTGGCTGAGGGGCCCCAGGGGCGGCTCCGGTGAGAAGCTGAGAAGCTCCCCCAGCTCCAAAACCAGCCAAGGAGCCATTAGAGAGACAATAGATGCGCCTCTGCCATTAACATACGAAAGAACTGAGGTAAAAGCTGAGCAGAGCGAGGAGTTAAGGAGAAACAGCCAAGCTGGAAAGGCAGAGCGGTGCCTGGTGAGGAGGAAGGGGAAGAAGGTGCCCAAGTAGTTTCCCTGCAACCTATGGCGAGATGGCAGCTGTCCCCCTGCATTCATGGAGGAACGTGGTGGAACATTCCCTGAATGCGTCAGGAGGGGTGAACTTGAATTTGCTGACAGTGGACTCGGATGATGCAGCTGTGGCCGAGCTCGGCGCCAGGGGAGCTGCCTGTTCCCGAAGCAGCCCGGGGCTCTGTGGGCAGCCCGGGGCTCTGTGGGCAGCCCGGGGCTCTGTGGGCAGCCCGGGGCTCTGTGGGCAGCCCGGGGCTCTGTGGGCAGCCCGGGGCTCTGTGGGCAGCCCGGGGCTCTGTGGGCAGCCCGGGGCTCTGTGGGCAGCCCGGGGCTCTGTGGGCAGCCCGGGGCTCTGTGGGCAGCCCGGGGCTCTGTGGGCAGCCCGGGGCTCTGTGGGCAGCCCGGGGCTCTGTGGGCAGCCCGCGCTGGAGCAGCTGCTCCGGACCTCGTGGGAAGGGCTCGTGAAGGAGAAGTTCATGGAGGACTCTCTGCCATGGGAGGGACCCCGTGGGGAAGCAGGGGAGGACTGTGAGGAATCCTTCTCCCTGAGGAGGAAGGAGCAGCAGGAACCACCAGCCTGTGAACTGACTCTCAACCCCATCCCCTGTCCCCCTGTGCCGCTGGGGGGAAGGAGGGAGAGAAACCGGGAACAAAGTCATTTGGGCCCGGGAAGAAGGGAGGGGTGGGGTGAGGTATGTGAGCCCTGCTCTGTGTGGTGTCTGTGTCCTGTGTGCATTGGATTCGTGTGAAATTACATTATTATTTTTCCCCAAGTTGAGTCTGTTTTGCCCAGGACCTTGATCAGTGAAAAACCCTCCTTGTCCTTTGTCTGGAGCCACGAGCTTCTAGTTGGGTTTGTCCTCCCCATCCCACAGTGTGTGTGTGTGGGGAACCTGAGTGAGCGGCCTCGGGGCTGGTTCTTTGTTGTCGTGTCAGGCCCAAACCACGACATCAATAAAAACCATAAGCCACTAATCACTGTGACCCAGTTGGAATAGAGGAATAGCACGTACCAGAGTACTCAGTAATCTTGGGTTTAAATTCTGTATATTCAACAGCCTCTAGTATGTCCTAGTTTGCTGACACAGGACAATATGCCAAAGACATCAGTGGGCTGTAATCACACAAGGCAAGGGATTAAAGAAGAGAAAACACAGCTGTGGAGAGACATGTTCCTTTGTGAGTAAAAAGGTAGTGACAGCCACGAAAAGTAAGAACAAGAAGAGAGAGAGAAAAGCATATCTGGTCATTCAGAAAACATAGTCAGGAAAACACATGTAACTTAGAGAATTTTTTTTTAAAGTGTGTATGGACATGGTTCTAAAAACAGGGATAAGAGCGTGCTGCTACTCATGCAAAAAGCATACTTGACTCAGATTTGCTTCCTAACACTTTTTTTTTTACAAGATGAGTACAAAAAAGCAAAATTAAATAGATTTTAAACTACATTACAATTGGGAAAGAAGCACGTAGGTAATACAAGTTTACATCTGTGGCACTCCAAGGGCAGCTGCCAGCTGTGGTGCTTCAAACATAGGGATGTGAGAGGCCAGTATCTGCCAAAGGTCAGAAGCTGTTCGACCAGATGGAAAGACAAATAGACTTCACCTATGGGACTGAGATAAAAATCTGTTTTCTTTCTGTGTTTCTTATCTCTCCAGTGACTGGAATATCTCTGCCCTGTTTTGTTCTCCACACATAATACAGCGTATAATATCTCCCTGTTTCTATGTACTGTTTGTCATAAATTTAAATAAGTTTTCAACTGCTCTGAAGGGACTACTACTGTCACTAAGGAAGACAATGTTGCATAAAATGGTCCTTCTAAGGAAAACACTCTACTGTAAGAGATACAGGGCAGTTATCTGAGCCTGGGATTCAGATGCCTCCAAATTTAATCCTAAATCAAAAGAACATCACTCATTCAGCTTCTTGGCTTTTTCCTAGGCCTTCTGCAGCAAAGGCAGGTAAACCAAGAAACAGAGACAAATTGATTCCTTAGAGTTTGGAGCAGTAAATTTTGGACTTCTAATGGTTGCTATCAAGCTATCATCTTCAAAATAATTTCCATGGAGAAATAATTATATCTCTAGTATGATAAAGACAGAATTATTCCTGTTTTGCAATCACATATTCCTTTTTTTTTTCTCTTTAATTTCCATTAAAAAATGCTTTATTGAATTATCTTTCAAAAGAGAGGCATTAACTTGGGTAAGTAATAAACTGGAAGTGTTTCTAAGGCTAGAGGAGAGAGTCTGTCAGGAACGCCTACGGTGGCTTCCTGAACAGCCTGCAGTCTGGAGAATTTCATCCTTATCTAAATTGTTTGCAAATTGACAAGGGTATCTTGACATTTCATGTTAGAATCTGGCCACAGCCTAGATAATGACTGCTGCATTATTTTCCTTTTTAATTGAAATTTAATTGAATACTGTGCAGATAAAGCACCCAGTTGATTATTTGCTTCTTGCTTATGTGCCTTGAGTACATGTGCTCTGAGATTCTCTGGCTTGCTAAGCAGTTGTCCTGGCCAACAGAGCCAGTGAGACATTTTCCTTAACCCCTTCTTTACCCTTTTGAATGTCCTCTCCAGAAGCCTGTGCATCACTTACAGTCTGCTTTCTTGTTTGTCTTTTTGTTCTTTTTTTTACGTCTTGTTTTCAAATATCATAAGAAGGAAAGAAGTGTAGCTATGGCCATGTTGTCAGGGAGGCAGTGAGAAATTAAGCATCTGTGTTTCACTTTCTGCATGATCTAAATCAATTGTTTAGGGCCAAGAACAGAAAGGGACTCCTCTACAGTGACAGACTTGTAGGCATCTAGCTCCTAAATGCCACAGTCTTTAGGGATCTGGCAAAGATCCCCTACATGAAACACAGCTAGAGGCACAGGCCTCTCTCCTCTCTCACATCATAGACACTTTCACTGGATGAGCAAAACAGCTCCCTAAACTCTGGAAGGTGCAATTCAGTCATCTAAAGATATGTTAGTGCTGTCTTAGATGTCCTGTGGGTATTGGCTGCCTTCTAGTTGATGCTTTAGGAGGACATGGATGTCCAATAGATCCTGTGCCATGTCCACCAACACTAAGCAGACCATCTGGGACCTATAAATTGAATCTCCTTGTGTTTAGACACTTAATTGTAAGTGTCTCAGCCTTGAATTAGTCTTACTGGTTGTTGTGAGAAACAAAGTACTGGACTGAATTAACCATTGGTTTTATTCCCTGTGTTTTCCTCTGTCTCCACTTCCTAGCTATAAAGTGGACAATAATGTCATTTCCCAAGGTTCTGTGTATAATGTTATTTGGGCCCAAATCTTTATGATAAGTGATAAAGCCCTGATCTGTACAAGTATCTAAGCCTTCCCTACAGCAAGTTAATGACCTAAATGCCCTGGTAGATGTCACCCCACTCATGGCTATCAGGAATATGCCCCATATCATATGCTTATTTAGCAGTTTCTTTGCTGAATTTCCTTCTTTACCAGCACCTTCAGCATCAAAAGCTGTTAATCCATCGCCTTGCAAACAACTAGATCCAGGAACACAAGCTAATTCTGGTAATGATGTTTCTTAAGAACATAGTAGGGTGCATTTTCTATAAAATTCCTGTTCATTATGAGCACAAAAACAAGTTAAACACCTTGTTTTAAAGAGACTGGTCCTGGTTATTTGTTGGTTTTGATCCAAATGTATTATGAGGGGTTTTTTTCTTTTGTTGCCTCTTGCATCTATCACATTAATTTCATAAATTTACCCTAAAACCAGAATCACAGGAGGATCATTTCGCATGTGGGGATCTCACAAGAACATTTTGCTGGCATCATCCAACCTATGAGTGAGTATCCACCTATCCACATTTCCTGGCACACTGCCTAAGTGGCTAGGACAGCTGCAGCATAAATCCTCTGAGGGCACTGGTATCCATCAAAATCAGGCTTTAATTTACCTCTAAATCAAGCTCTAATTTATCTGAAGAGTAAAAAACCAAAAAGCTGGTTCTGAGTCACACAGTTGAATCAAGCATTGTCTCACCTCCTCAGAAGCTTAGAGGTAGAACTCAAAACCTTTTATCTCAGCATATAACACAAACAAACATATAAATTCAGGTGTTCTCATCCTTACTTTGTTCCTAGGTGTTTACTCTTCTGCTAATTACATTTCTCTCCCACCCTAGTAAAGCATCATTTATTTAACCACAGTATGAATATACCACCCACCCTCAATGTCTTTTCTGCATGATGGAGTGAATCTTAGAGTTGTTCAATAAAATAAACATGGAAGGAGGGCAGCTACATAAGAAAAGAATGCAGCTAATAGGCCAGACCCTCATTTATTTAGAAGTCTCTGTAGTTTCATTGACTGTAGGTCACACTTCCCTGATTGATACTAGCTGATAATTTTACCCTCTCCATTTAGATATTAAAAGAGGTAATGGAAATACTGAACTCAAAGCCCGATCAGATAGTGGAACAATTTGCTTAATGAGATAATTACGGCCTTACTGTGACCTTCCTGGGAAGCTGATCTGTGTTCACAATTAAATGGATGCACAGACCTGTCCTGATCAGTGCAATCAACTGAAATAAATGGCTCAGGAGTTCCAGCTCTGTGGTGCCTGAATGCTGCTTGAGCTATGTGTAAGCAGATCGAGATATAGATATAGATGTACATACACACATATATGTGTATATATATGCACCTGTGTGCTCTCCACCAGCACTGTCTCATCAGATGCATTGTTTCTACAAGCAATAGAAGTGCTACAGTAATCTCCATCCCTATACTGCCTATGTTTCATTAGAACCTTCTCTTCATGCAGCAGGGAATAACTGGACTTCGAGTTGCCCTGAAACCAATTTTTGCTTCTTTTCAACTAGATCCAGGTTCCTGTGTGGGTTCTTGCCATCAACAGCTCCTTTTGGATGCCTTGGCTCATTCAGGGGAGGTATGGAATGCTCTCTGGAAGTACTCCAAAGCCCACCTCAGCAGTTTCCAGGTTTGTAGCTAGCCCCTGTTTAGTATTTCTGAGATCTACTGGATTTGTTGATTTCTGTACCTGTACACTTGATCATTTCACTCAGTGCTTGTATGAGGAAGAAAGTTAATTTCAAAACTATTTTCGTCTCTGTTGCATAGTAAGTCAAACAATGCTGCAAAGAAAAAGGGAAAGGATACTAAAAAGTGAAAAAGATGAGTATATGTACTATGGACAAAAAAAAATCTGGCATTTTGTTGGCTGCCCTCCCTAGTAACTAGCACTCTCTCTTAATCTAAATTCTTTGGAACTGGTTTGATACAAAGGAAATTGAATCCAAAGGGATCTTATTAATGCAGACCTGTTTTACTTTAATATCAAGAGCAACCATAAACTTAGATGCAGTCTATAATTATATTTGTGCCACAGTATTTTTCTATTATCTCATTAGTTCAGAATGACTATTTTTTATTTCTTGTTATTTAACAGTTTGCATAGACACTTGTTGTTAAAGAGTTTGAGGTAGGCTGTGTGTCACAGATGCAATACAGAGCAGAGTTTGAGAACTTGTCATTTGTACAGATCTAGAAGTAAGAAACCAAGTATATCAGAATAACACATGGAGAGGCTGAGAATATTAAGGAGAAGGAGGAGATCACTAATTTTCAAAAATGACAGCAAGCTTAAAAAACAGTCTCTTTTTTTAAGTGTGGTTTGTTTGCTGCGTTTAACATTTCTTATGTCTTTATGACTATAAACCCTTAACTGCAAAGCTATGTCAGTTAGGGAAGTTCTTGTGTGAAAGTTCACTTAGGCATAATTCCTCATGGGGCTGTCCTTTTATTTAGAAAGGCTTCACACCCACACCAAAAGGTGCAACAGCCAAAATAAGCATCTTCTCTTCTGATCATTGCTGATGGCATTTATATGCTTATGTGTACATATACAGATGTACACACTCTTCAAAATACCTTATCTATAATCAAAACAGAAAAAAAACCTCAAACTTTTTCTAGAACACTATAATCCAGTTGATAAGTGTCAAAGTTTGACGTTTCTTTTCAGTTTTTATTATTCTTTTCTTCTGTTCTCATCAAGGTAACATCATGTGTGACATTCAGAAGACAACTGAAATAAACCCTTACTAAAGGACAGTGCTCTTCCAGGGCTGCCTCAGTGATCTGATTCAGGCCACTCAGCTATATGGTTCTTGATAACCTTGACTAGTTTAACTACCAGGTTCCAACAGACCTACAGAAACTCCTTTGGCTTCTGTGATCAATGCAGACCCAGGGCAGTAACACATGGTCTGATCAAGTTTGCCTGTGACACCTAAAGAGATGGCTGAAGCTGGAGGAGATCATGACTGATGCCTTTCCACAGATGGTCCCATACCACTGTAGAGTAGCCAGCCACCACCTTGGACTGTAGTCCTTTCTCCATCCCATGGTTTAGCATTTCAAGTGTGATTCAGAGCTTAGTCTTCCCCTTCTCCCATCCACTCTGCACACAGACCCTCAAATACTGGGTGCAAGGTTTACTCAGTTCTAAGGTCAGAGTCCCAGCCTTTTACTCCTTTTAATGGACAAATATGAAATGTTTTTGAGGTAAAACTCTCAAAACCTTTTCCACATGTTGGAAAAGCTGTTGGGCTGAATAGAAGGTTCAGGATGGCAGGTAACAACTGAGTGACACTGCAGGCTGCCAGAAGCATGTTGGTGTTATAGAGTTGCAAGGACAAAAGACAACAGCAAACCTGACTGTCACCAGCTGGTTGGGCACACGTGTAAGAGGGAGCAGCTATTCTTTTGTTTCACATCCAATAGCCAGAGAGATTCCAAGCATGAAAGATTTAGGATTTTTCCTTCTAGTTGAATTCCCAAAACTCTCATCCATGGAGCCTGATTTCTTTTCCTATCTCTATTGCTGTTGCTTTTTTTAGAACACATGCCTTCCCCCAAAGTTTTCTGATTAAACAAACAAATAAACAAAAATCTGAAAAGCTTACCTTTCTGATTTAGGCAACTGCTCTCCAGGGAAGCTGAAGTGCACTGGAGTTCTTTGCCCTGACCCAGGCAGCTACCTGGAATGCTCCAGTCAAGTTCACTCAAGAGCTCATCCAAGAGCCCTGCGTAAGCACTGATGAGAAACAGCAGGTCTATGGGTGACTCAGCACAGAAATGGGCTGCATTTATTCTTTGTAACTACTTTATTGACTCTCCAAAGAGCTTAGCTTAGTTTGTTCCTTCTGCTAAATAGATGCAGTTTGCAGGGATGTATCCAGCTTTGTATAGATCTGTGGCCTCAAGTAGGATGAGATCTCAAACACATCCTTCTGCTTGGTTTTCCCACTGTGTGGGTAGCTCCCTACTCAGCAACAGGCAGAGCATCATCCTTGAGAGGTGCTGAGCAGGGAAGTTCCACCTCCACATGAGAAAAAATTTATGGTGAGGGTGACAGAGCCCTGGGACAGGCTGCCCAGAGAGCTTGTGGAGTCTCCTTCTCTGGAGACTTTCAACACCTGCCTGGACACGTTCCTGCGGGATCTGCCCTGGGTGTTCCTGCTGCAGCAGGGGGTTGGACTCGGTGATCTTCAGAGGTCCCTTCCAACCCCTATGATTCTATGATTCTGTCATTATGTAGGGACCTGGGTGGCTGTCACAGCCCACAAGGTGGGTGTGGCACTGTCACATCCCACTAGGGGGTCACGGCTCCCCAGAGGTGGAGACCCCAATTAAATATCACATCCCACTAGGTGGGTATGGCAGTATGTCCCACGAAGTGTGCACAGCTCCCCAGGGGTGGGGGCCCAAATGAAGTATCACATTCACAAAGTGGGTATGGTGTTATGTCCCAGAAAGTAGGCATGGGTAGAGTTCCCCAGAGGTGGGAGTTGACCAAGGGAGATTCGGATCCAATCCTCCTCTCTTAATTGGCAAAATCAGAAATGATGTTATCCCTCTGTGCCAAGAATAAGGTTCGAAATGGAGAGAGTGAGACAGAGAGAGAGAGAGATATGAAGAAAGAGGGGATAGGAGAGATATCACCACCCTTGGTGATCCAGCAACGATCTTGGCATGACATTGTGGTCCTTGGGTGGCGGGCGCACGTGCCCCGAGCATTTTGAGTCTGCCTCTCTTATGGCCCTGCTGCTCTCCTGGTGAGGCTCAGCCTGCTTTGCACAGACTCAGTGCTGGATTCAGGAATGTTCTGGAAATGAGTCGGTGGGGCACGGGGGTCCAGGTGATCACTTGGCCCCCCCCCTTGACCTTTATTGTCACACACATGCTCTGTCCTTCAACAGGACAGTGGTCTTTTGCAGGGTGGCACTGTGCCTCCACGGGGCTCCTCTTGCCACCCACTGCTCCTTATCAAGTAAGGACAGTGTCCCATTTATCAGGGTGGCCACCAAAGGAGGGGCTCCCCTTTCAAGGACAGTGTCCACTTTATCAGGGTGGTCACCAAACAAGGGGCTCTCCTTGCAAGAACAGGGTCCAGGTGGTTATCAAATGAGGCCCCCATCTGAGCACCATGTCCAGTTTGTCAGGGCAGCTGACAAACACACATTTTGAGACATTCTTTTTGGGACTCTACAGTGGCATACACACCATTCAGGTGGGGAGTTGTTTGTGGGGCTCTAATGACTGTTTCAGGGTTCTGAATTAAATGTTCTGAATCACTTAGAAAGCTTGGGGGGGGAAAAACCCCATGGACAAAATGCACCTTGAATCTTGCCAGCATAAGATTTTGGTGCAAGTACAACCTGAAAAAGAAAACTCAAAGGCTGTGAAAATCTTACCATCATTATAATGTAGTAGTTACAGTTGATAAAGGTTATGTTGCCCTGTTTCTATGACAACTAGATTTAAACCTTCCTATTACTAGTTGGATCATGCAAAAAATCCCTTGCGTTTATAGAAAGGAGTTCACCATCAATTTTCTGGTTTTTTTTAATCTCTGGATGTTATGCAAAGTCTTATAAATATTTATAAGTATTTAACTTAATCAGCAATGTCTATGAAACTAATTGTTCTATTAGAAGGAGCATTCAGGTATGGGGCCTGAATGGGAAGATTCATTCTGTGATTGAGGGTGGGACAAGCAGACTATGGAGGAAGGAGGAATACTTCTGGAATACTTCTTGCACTGCTTCCACACTGATATGGTGTTTGGTTTAATAACTTAAAATGCAGAAGTATTTCCTTCTACAGCTAAAGCAATTTCCCTACCTTTATTTCCCTTTTGTTACACTATGCAGGCATTCTCTCCAGATTGCCTCGACATGTTGGTGGGTTTGCTGTTAGATGGAATGAACATAATTGGAAAAGAAGGAGAGTATTTGCAAACAATCTGGCAGAAAAAAAAATAAAAATAAATTAATATGCTCTATTGTATTTTAGCAAGTTTAAAAATGAAAGCAGGACAACCAAAATTCAGCATGAAGTAAAAGAATGAGATTTCATACTGTTGTGGAGGGCCAAAGCTTAGGCAGCTATTAAGTGACTGTGTGCCATCCATGTGCCCAGATATGTATTTTAGACATCCTAATATGCAAAATTTACACCATAAGACCATTAATTACATGGTTACACATAGTCATGTGAACACAGCCTAATGAGGTCTTGACCTGTGGCCATGTTAGTCGGTGGACAGACTCCCAACAAGCTAGGGGAGCAAAAATTGGTAGTTTCACCTTGTCAGACTTTCTGAGGGGTGTGGGTCAAAAGCAGTACTCTCTACTGCTGTTATGTATTTCAATATTTCTCATTAGTTTCTTCTTCAACTATCTAATTTAAGGCTGAACTTACATATCTCTCCTAGTCATCTGAGGCTTCAAGATATCTCTCCTAGTCATCTGGTAAATATTTGAGTTATTTGATAAATCCCCTAGTCATTTGGTAAGCACCCTCTGGCACTCCAGCCTCAGGAACCAGCTGTTTCTATCCCTGCTCCATTGCACAGGGTTTAATTTTATCCATGGATACAGCAATTCCTCACCCACTTATGAGGAATAACTCACTTGTTCACAGAATGCCATGAAATCTTTGCATCCTTGGTCACATCTGGTCAACAACCCACCTTTTCCTTACACTTTCCTTCCAGGTCACTGTGATACAGTTGTCCTATTATTTACTGTTCCCTTCCTTAAAGGGGTCTGTGATCAACCCTGTCTCCAAAGCCCAGGAGGAGCAGTACCTGATGTCCAGTAGTTTTGGGAAGGTTCCTGGACTCTCTGCAGCTCTGGAATATATTAAGGCCCCTATTTCAATAAAACATAATGCTGTTCAGAAGTGGCTACTTCTCTATTTATAAATTCAAGTGAATTAATCTGCTAAAGTACAAAACTATTCCTTCCAAAAACCAAGCCAATCATGTTAAGAGGATAAATTTCAAAAGAAAACTAATTTGCACATCAAAGATTTCTCTCAATACAAAACTTTATTTAAAATGGATCTAAGTGTAGCTACTTGTGTATAGTTCATTGTACTGCAAAGACTTTATATGCAGTCTATCAAGTAGAAGCTTTGGCTGCAAGTATGTGTATATAATTGATACTGTGCTTGAAGAGGTACAAAAAATGGTAAGAGTTTACCACATGTCATCTGCACTCTGAAGTGTATGGTCCATGTTGAGTAGGTGGCCTATATTTTTCAGTTGACTTCCACAGTGAAATGCAGCTGTTGGTTTGTGTCGAATCAATAAAGACTTAATTACAGAAAATGTAAAAGAATTATGAATAAATGTAGTACAAAGTAAGCATTTGATAAAAGAGCTTAAGCTCTAGAAATGAACAAGAAAAACTCCGGGAAGATGGGGGATGACAGGGATGGGGAACAAACAAAAAATAGAAATTCCTCCCAAAATGTCTTATGATGAGAGCCTTTTCCTTGTTTACTGTTTCTCTGCAGTGATATTCATACAAATAGAAAGAAGTAGACCCTCATGTGGTTAAAACAGATGCTTATCCATTTACCTTGATGGAGCTTCATCAGGTTCTGGTGTGAAACATTTCAGTATAAGCCCAATGGATCCTTATACCACAAATGACACACGTGGATGCCAAAGGCATGGATCTCAGTGGGACTATGTATATGCACACATTTAGGAGCACAGGTCATTTCTGATTTGACCAAAGGGTTACAAGCTAGAAGGGGAAAGCAGCTCTTTTGTACTGGATCTCTTAAGGTCAGTTTCTTTCACATTCTTAACATTCACTTTTGAAAATGGTTTTTCCTTTAAATATGCACATTTAAATTCTTACCTATGATCCTTTTACTTAAACCACTGTGATCTTTCCTGCCCTCCCTGGAAAACAGCCTGTCTTCCCCCTACAGTTACTTGGCAACATGAGGTGGCAGCTTTAAGGACCAGATCCTGCACTTATTCTCCCATGCATAGCCACAAAAATTTCAAATAAAAGGCAATATTAATGTAAAAAAGAAAAGCTCGAAGAACAAAGACCCAGATTATGAGCCACCAGTGTGCACTGGAGCCCAGAGGGCCAACTGCATCCTGGGCTGCATCAAAAGAAGTGTGGCCAGCAGGGCCAAGGAGGTGAGACCCCACCTGGAGTACTGTGTCCAGCTCTGGAGCCCTCAGCACAGGAAAGATATGGAGCTGTTGGAGAGGGTCCAGAGAAGGGCCATGAAGATGATTCAAGGGCTGGAGCAGCTCTGCTATGAAGAAAGGCTGAGGGAGTTGGGGCTGTTCAGCCTGGAGAAGAGAAAGCTCCAGGGAGATCTTAGAGCACCTTCCAGTGCCTGAAGGGGCTACAGGAAAGCTGGGGAGGGGCTTTTCACCAGAGAGGGCCTTGACAGGACAAGGGGTAATGGTTTTAAACTGAAAGGGGAGATCTAGGAAGAAATTATTTCCCATGAGGGCAGTAAGGCACTGGAATAGGTTGCCCTGGAGGTTGAGGAAGCCCCCTCCCTGGAGGTGTTCAAGGCCAGGTTGGATGAGGCTTTGTGCAGCCTGGTCTGGTGGGAGGTGTCCCTGCTCATAGCAGGGAGGTTGGAACCTGATGATCTTTAAGGTCCCTTCCAACCTTAACCACCCTATGATTATGAGGTTTAAAGCTGACAGAGAAACAACAGGAGGAATTGTACAGCCATGTATCAAAACCGTTCAGGAACTTGCAGGTTTGAGGAGGTGGTACCGACCCCATGCATTTCTTACTTGCCCTCCTTTTAAGTGAGAGCTGCAAATTTCTTGAGTACATTGTTTTCTTTTGGGTATGCTGGATTTCTTTTCACATGTTTAGCATATCAGCCGGCCGCCTTCTGGCAAGCAGCTAACAAATAAATCACACACACAGAATTACACAGAATCACCAAAGCTGGAAAAGACCTTTAAGATCATCAAGTCCAGCCTATGACCAACACCACCACACCATCTAGACCATGGCACTAAGTGCCACATCCAGCCTTTCCTTGAACACATCCAGGGACGGTGCCTCCACCACTTCCCTGGGAAGTCTATTCCAATGTTTAATCACCCTCTCCATGAGGAAGTGCTTCCTAATATCCAACCTAAACCTCCCCTGGAGCAACTTCAGGCTGTGCCCTCTTGTCCTGTCACTAGTTGCCTGGGAGAAGAATTGCATTATCAATAAATGGGCAGGAGAAACAGTAAGTTATAGCTGGTGGCTGGAATGTAAGACAACAGGACTCTCTCCCTGGCTGTTAGAAATTGGGTTTGCATCTTTGAACATGGACCTTAACTTCTCTTCAGTTAACACTCCTTTACAAAGGGTGGTTAATTCAGGAAGTGACTCAGGAACCACATACACAGAAAGATTTGGATGCCTGAAGTATAAATTGCACCTTTTAGTTACTTGCAGATACCAGATGCATGAAGGATTGGCTGAGAGCTCATCCTCTGAATGAGAGGACATATAAATCAATGAGACATAGAAAACCTGCCAATGTGAAACCACAGATCTCCTGGTGAAAACATGCTTTCCTACTCCTCTTAGGCAGCAGGCTGGGTTTATGGGGGATGCCTCATTCATGCAAAGCCAGGAATCCACTCCGAGGACAGGCAAACACCACCACTTACCCTCTTTTGTTTGAGAGTTTCAGCAGAGCTGAGATGTTGGAGGTGGTGTCACTAGCTCGCTCTAATGGAACAGAGTTCAACCTGCATGCTGAAGACAGGCTCCTTTCCTTAGCCTCAGGGAATTCCCTGAAAAGTACTGTAAATATCAGGCTGGCAGCCACAATAAGAGGATGAAAAACTTACTTTTATTCCTTAGTAGTTTCAACAGAGGTAGGCAAATTTTTATTATTTTTTTTTCTTTTAGATCCAACAGTCCAATGTCTTTATTATGTAGAAAGGAGGGACCTTGGAAAGAAGTCAGTCAAAGCCTCCCCATCCAACCAGGCAAAGATTCTGCATTTGAGGCTCCAAAGCTGTGTTGATTTTTTTTTTTCTTACTGTATCTCTTCCTTCTTCGGAAAATTGTTTTGTAGAGAACAGTGCAGTGTCACTAGAAAACATGGATCATGTTTCCAGCCCAGCCCCTAAACCTTCAGATCACAGGCTGATAAAGTGTTTTCCCAAGAGCACAGAATCACAGAATGTCAGGGGTTGGAAGGGACCTCTGAAGATCATCAAGTCCAATTCCCCTGCCAGAGCAGGACTAAAAACTAGGGCAGATCACTCAGAAAGGCATCCAGACGGGTCTTGAAAGTCTCCAGAGAAGGAGACTCCACAACCTCTCAGGGGAGCCTGTTCCAGGGCTCTGTAACCCTCACAGTAAAGAAGTTACTCCTCATGTTGAGGTGGAACTTCTGTGCTTGAGTTGGAATCCATTGCCCCTCATCCTATCATTGGGCACAAGTGAAAAGAGGTTGTCCCTGCCTTCTTGATGCCCAGCCCTCATGTATTTATAGACATTAATTAGATCCCCTCTCAGTCTTCTCCTGTCTAGACTGAAAAGCCCCAGGTCTCTCAGCCTTCCCTCATCAGGCAGGTGTTCCAGTCCCTTAATCATCCTTGTAGCCTCCATTGGACTCTCTCAAGTAGATCCCTGTCCTTCTTGAACTGGGAAGCCCAGAAGTGGACACAATACTCCAAGTGAGGTCTCACCAGGGCCGAGTAGAGGGGGAGAAGTTTTTTCACTTGAGAGAAAACAAAACCACAAAAGTCCTTTGAACTGAATAAATCCATGGATACCTCTATTCTTTAATTAGGGTGTAACAACTTTTTGTGGAACAGCTTACAAAAATACCTCCTTGTTCCTTCTAGTAAAAACAGAGCAGATGAGAGAGACATCTGCTTTGCTTAAATCTTCTTTGATGCTGGATGTTGAGCAAAGGTCTCATCCAGGAGAACAAACTTCCACCTGAGCATTGTACTATCTAAAAGCACTACTTCAGAGCCTCAATTTTTAACTAAAAGCATCACTTCAGAATTATAATTATAACCACATATTTACACATATTCAGCACTGTAACATGATTTTTGACAATTTTATCCATCTGGGTATACATTTAGCTCTTTTCAAAGATAGAAATAGTTGTCTCATCTGGTTTTTCCTTTAACATCTTTCATTTTGAAATCGTATTATGAGACATCCCCCTAATATCAGGAAGATATTTAAAACAGAAGCCCCAGACATGAAAGAACTGTGTAATTCTGCTGTGTAGTCAACAGCAGAGGTTTATGAATTGCAGAAGTATTTTAACCTTGCTGCAGAAAGGAAGGTCCTTCATCTCCATTGTTTAGAAAAATACACTGATAAGCAGCCCCTATACCAGAAAATACAACAACCTAGTTATTCAAGAAAAGAAAACACAGGGAAAGAAAGATAACAAGCCTGTATTAAGCTGAGACTCGGAACAATGAAGTGATATGTCTGAGGTCTCAGAGAAAGCCCCTTATAGTCTATCGAGAGAAACCCCATATTTCATCTCATGTCACCCTAACACAAACACTTAAAATAGGCCAGAAGGGCTCATTTTTCTTGAATACCTCTGAAGAATCAAGGTGATTAATCTGTTGATATTTGAATTATAGCAAGACAAAACTAGATGCAAATATTCTTACTTCTGAAGCCAGCTTGATGGCCAGTGTCTCAAGATGTCCTCTTCCCAAAGGCTACAGCTTCTCCCGCTGCCTTTCAGGACAGCTTGAGCCAGGAAAGAGGTTTTCCTGTCCCATGACTGTGTCAAAAGACCAGAATAATACAATCCTAGAATGGTTTGGGTTGGAAGGGACCTTAAAGATCATCTAGTTCCAACCCCCGTGCACGGGCAGGGACACCTCCCACTAGACCAGGTTGCTCCAAGTCCCATCCAACCTGCCCTTGAACACTTCCAGGGAGGGGGCAGCCACAAACTCCCTGGGCAACCTGTGCCAGTGTCTCACTACTCCTACACTGAATAATTTCTTCCTAATGTCTAACATATATCTACCCTCTTTCAGTTTTGATCCATTACCCCTCTTCTCATCAGTACTTAATGCAGAATACCAAATTGTGCATTCGTCCTGAAAAAACAGAAGTGAAATCTCAAGTTACATAATTCTAGACTTTTCTAGAAAAGCATTCTCACAGACACCATTATCAATGGGAACTCTCAAGCCACAGCAGCAGAAGCTCATCTTCTTCAACTTCCTTAAGATGTCTTGACTGAAAACCTAGACTTTCATCATCATTGGGTCATAGACAGAATAACTGGGCACATCTAAATTAAGTATTAATAATTCTTCACTAACCATGGAAGGGCTGTAGGTTTCTAATTTCTAATTTAAGTTTAGCAGTTAGATGACTGGAAGTACACTGGGTCAACACTCCACCTCATTTCTACTTGGAAAAAAGAAGCAAAATTGTGAATAAGGCAACTCTGTCTCCTCTCCCCTTACTACATCTTTGGTGTTGCTGAAATAAGAACAGAGTTAAGGTAAATCCTAAAATTTCAAGATAGAATTGGAAAGAAAGAAAAAAATCTTCTATTAAGAAAAGGAAAACTACCAAAGAACTACCAAGTTAGGAGATCATCAATTTTACTTCCTCTATAGAATCTAAATGTTTCCAAGAGCATAATATTGTTCCTTTTCCTTTGCCAAGTGAAGGGGTATAATGGCAGTCAAAGGAGTTAATCTCTTCAGCACTTCCCCTTCTAAATGTTCCAGTCTTCATGTGAATGGATGGAGTTTGTACCATTCCAAACCAAATGAACGATGAATCAAGAGGTGGTACCATAAGATGGAAAGTGGAGATATTGGAGACACTATTCAAGTATTCAAGGAAACAAACCAAGTAAAAACATACACATTAAATGAAACCAGAAATGAAAAAAGCCCCACATCTTACATGACTGCTCAGATAGGGATTAGTGAGCAAGTCTTATTATATTTATTTATGTGGCTGACACTCATTATGGTTCTGAAGTACCTGAACCAAGTTCACTTAGTGTACTAAGATGCTAGGACTTTGCATGGCTACAGTTTCTAAAACCTCACAGAATAAGATTTCAGCCATGCATAGCCCAAAGTAAGCAAATATTTTTCTTTTTTTTCTTATTGCATCTAATCAGCCATGAATCTTAACCATGATATGCGACAGAATGCAGCATGCATTGAAACACTTCCCAGTTTGTAGTACCCAGCAGTGACTCACTCTGTTAATTCCCACAGTTATAAAACAAGGCCTAAGGCTACAGAAATTCCAATATTGTTTCCCAGAGAGCATTTTAAGTCTTTCTCTACCCATTCCAACTCCAAGATGTACTCCAGCTAAAACAAGGTTGAGTTTAAAGCTCAGTACTAATGCAAAAATGAACTGACAGAAAGAAAAGTTGTACTTACTCTGCAAGACTGATACAAACACACCTCATCCTGACAGAATTTCAAAGGGAGAAGGCATCTAGCACTTCTATATAATTGATGTTTGGAGTAAAATTTATACTTGTTTTGTATTCCTTGTTTTACACACTAAAGTGCTCAGTTTAATGAAATCTTCCTTAATATTGGATGGGCAGAAGTTTACAAAATAAAACCTGTTGATTGTACAAGGAGCTGTATTTATTGTGTGGGTGCAGAGCTGCAGAAAAAGGATGGGAAAGGGCATTAGCCTTCAGCTGTGAGCTCCTGTGTTTGCAGTCACATGAGCATCCAGCCTTCTCATTTAGACCAGAGCTTTGATAATCCTGGGGCTGTGTGGAGTGTTTAGAAGACTTGATTTCTTCTAACCTGTTGTTATGGTTCAACCAAGTAGGCAGCTCAGCACCACACAGCCCTTGCTCACTGCCCCCAGTGGGATGGGAGAGAGCACTGGAAGGGTCAAAGTGAGAAAACCTGTGGGCTGAAATAAAGACAGTTTAATAATGAAAACAAAGAAGCAAAACATGCCAAGTATGACACCATGGAATATCCCTTTGGTCGGTTGGGGTCAGCTGTCCCAGCTGTGTCCCTTCCCAACATCTGGTGCACCCCAGCTTACTTGCTGGTGGGGTGAGGAGCAGAAGAGGCCTTAATGCTGTGTCAGCACTGCTCAGCAATAACTAAATAATTCCTGTGCTATCAACACTGCTTTGGCTACAGATCCAAACCATAGCACCATACGAGCTACTATGAAGAAAATTAACTCTGCCCCAGCCAAAACTAGCACCCCAGTACCCCTGCACTGAGCTCCTGTGGACTGCACTCCTCAGAGAAGTGGGCTTTAAGGGCATCTAGCCAACTGGTTATGTCTTCTTCCCAAACAACAAGACATCCTCCTTGATAAGGACTATGAAGATAACACTTTTTCCATTATCTCAATGAAATCAAGGTATATAAATGGTATATAAACTAGTCTATCCAAACCAACCACTCCTCTCCTGAAACAGGAATTTCCTCTCAATTTTCCTTTCCAAGGGAGGAAAGCTCCTTCAGTTTAAAGCTATTGGCAAGAAATTTGGGATATTTTCACTTGCAAATCCTTTTCAAACAGAGCCTGAAGTTTAAATGTGACTTGAAGAAAATGTTTAAGATAAAAAATGATCCTTTAGAACACAGCTAATTAAACAACAGTTTATTTAGGCACAATATAGCAAGTTTGTAATAATAATAATGAAAATATTCAGATATTTGAATATACTTAAATTATGTAGGGAGCTACTTACAGGGAGCTGACTGTAAAACTTAATAAGGAACTCCAAAGAAACAAATGACCTCTTCAAGAATTGGCAAGCAAGACGGCCAATGCTTTTAAAAACCAGCATCTAAGTTACTAACAATTAAACTTAAAAGTATAAAGATAAAAAGGATATATAAAAAGGCGAGCACATTTGAACATCTAAGATAGTCTTAACTCCTGCCAGTTTTGTTACACTTCAAGAAATCTCAAAATGTGTTCATCACCCAAGAAAGAGTATTTTAAAGATGTTCCAGGGCTTTCTTTCACAAGAGTAAAGGCTATTGCACAGTGACACCTGCATTAACAAACTTCTTCACCTAATGAGGTTACCAACACCACCCCGAAAGGAGTTACACCAGTGAAAAGTTGAAAGCAGGTAATACATTTTTCTTCTCTTCAGGCTCTAAAGGAAAGTTCCATCTCCAAACTTCAGTATTATTCTCATCATTTCTTAGTCTATTCATCCCCTCAGCTCTTTCAAGCAAGAAAGCAGTGACCAGGACACAAAGAATGATGGTTCCTCAAAGTGGCACCAAAAAAGAAACAGCCAAAGAGCAGAGTGCCATTTTTTCCATTTTTTTCCTCATCACTAAAACTTCAGCATCAAAGGCAAGCCAGGCAAAAGTATGAGGCTTTTCCCCCTCAAAAAACTTCCCAAATGAATTCAACCTTGTTTGATTTTAATGTGATCCTGAAAATATATTTCTAGCCTTAAACAGGAACAGTTTAGCTTCTCTTTTTATATCTTCTTTAAATACCAAAATGGATTTGAATATATATTCCCACAGAAAAAAAACCAAACAACCCTGGTCAGATGAGAAATGTTTACATTCTTACTTACTCAATAGATTATGTGTCTCCAATTTTTAATTTTTTTTTTTTTTTTTTTGCAAGGCTTCTGTGTAACAAATGAATTTATGTGCTTTCGTGGATTTCATTATACTTATTTAAAGACTTTTTTTCCATTTTTAACCCTTCATGTTATCTCTGATTAAAAAACCAGGATGTATCTAGCCATGAGCCATCTAGCCATTTTCACAAGTGTAAGCAGTATGAATTACCTGCGATGGCCCAAAATTGAAATTTGTTTAATTTGTTCACACCTTTAGCTTCCATTAGTAGGGAAGTAAATATGAAAAGTGTGTATGTTTGAGAGAGGAGGACATGAAAATATGGCAACCAATGAACAGCGTTTTCAGATTAAGTTGTTTTCATTTCTCATGCTATTTTTTCCTCAATAAGACAAGGTTTTAGTAGTGCTGTGATTGTTCTGCTTCCTCTTCCACTACGGGTTACTAAGGGTGGAGAACCCATTTTAAAATCTTACTTTGGATTTTGCCTGAAAAAATATATATAATATTCAAAAGCTCTTGCTTTTGCTTTTCCAATGCCCTGTGAGAGAAAATGGAATATTAGAAAAGAAGAAAAAAAAATTGGAAAGGTTTGTTACTGATTATCTGAATAATTCAGATAGAATAGTAGAAAAAAATACGCTTATGCTATAAAAAAAACCCAACCAGATCGTAGAATGTTGCTACATACTCATAGTCCTTTAGGCTGAAACCCAAAATAAAGTTAATTCTTACTGTGCCTTTGAAAGGTTTTATGAAATTACTAAGAAAACATGTAATGAAACATATTGCAGTGGTTAACCGTTACCATTTAAACAACGTGTTAGAGGTTGTAAAAATTGCTGATACAGTAAGAAAAATTATGTCTGTGGAATGACTCTCAAAATAAGATGTTATCCTTTTTTTCCTTATGGTTATCCACCCAACAGACTCTGAGAACTGCCAGCTATCTCAGATGCCAGGATGCACCTCCTCAAGGCTTAACATATTCTAAAGAACATGCTCTGTCTTCATCTAGATACCTCTGTGCTTCTGCAATGTGGAAAAAATGGTGAGGGACCTTCAGGATGGCCTAAATTACCTAAAATAGAGAAAATCATGTCCCTGAAAGGACATGTCATGGTTTGGGCCTGACACGACAACAAAGAACCAGCCCCGTGGTGTCTCACTCAGCTTCCACACACTGTGTGGAGATGGGGTTGAGAGTCAGTTCACAGGCTGGTGGTTCCTGCCGCTCCTTCCTCCTCAGGGAGAAGGATTCCTCACAGTCCTCCCCTGCTTCCCCACGGGGTCCCTCCCCATGGCAGAGAGTCCTCCATGAACATCTCCTTCATGAGTCCTTCCCACGAGGTCCGGAGCAGCTGCTCCAGCGCGGGCTGCCCACAGAGCCCCGGGCTGCCCACAGAGTCCCGGGCTGCCCACAGAGCCCCGGGCTGCCCACAGAGCCCCGGGCTGCCCACAGAGTCCCGGGCTGCCCACAGAGCCCCGGGCTGCCCACAGAGCCCCGGGCTGCTTCGGGAACAGGCAGCTCCCCTGGCGCCGAGCTCGGCCACAGCTGCATCATCCGAGTCCACTGGCAACAAATCCAAGTTCACCCCTCCTGGTGCTTTCAGGGAATGTTCCACCACGTTCCTCCATGAATGCAGGAGGACAGCTGCCATGTCGCCTTAGGTTGCAGGGAAACTGCTTGGGCACCTTCTTCCCCTTCCTCCTCACCAACCCCGGGCACCGCTCTGCCTTTCCAGCTTGGCTGTTTCTCCTTAACTCCTCGCTCTGCTCAGCTTTTACCTCAGTTCTTTCGTATGTTAATGGCAGAGGCGCATCTATTGTCTCTCTAATGGCTCCTTGGCTGGTTTTGGAGCAGGGGGAGCTTCTCAGCTTCTCACCGGAGCCGCCCCTGGGGCCCCTCCCGCACTACCATAAACCCGCCAAACAAACCAGCACAGGACTTTACATTAGAAAAACACAATTCTTTTCTGTTCATCCAAGCTAACATTTTGTGTTCACCTTTGTGAAGGCTGCCTGAATTCAACATGTAACAGCTCATATGAAGTACTATTTCTCCATGCTTCCCTGAAAGTCCCTGAGGCTTCAGTCTAGCCCTACTTTCCTTTCAAACATGCTGTGTATCCTAAAAATTTAGATTGTTTTTTCCTCTGAAACAAATCCTATTGAAAAAACTCCAGAAAACTACGTGGTTTTGCATGGCAGTGACAGCTGCTTCCATCCCTGGCTCAGTTTTTTTCCAAAAGAAAAAAATGGGTGAGCAAAAATTACTGTCTTCACGTGAAAGATGTAATTCCAGCCTAGAAAACATGAGAATAGAAACGGCACGTCTGGAGTTTGGAACACAATAGGTGACTTTCCCTTGGATTTGGTGATTACACAAGTTTTTTACAGCATTGATGCACACACAGAAATGTAGAATGATGTGACATCCTCCTGCACAGGCAGATGCTTCTATCCAGCAAGCTTCAGTCTTTGAGTAAAAGCTTTGGGAATTTGCAGGTGTTCAATTAGTCACCAGAGGGAGCCCATATTATTTCATAAACACAGTAACAGCAAAATGTAGAAGAGGGGACATTACTTTTCGGGTGACAGTAAGAGAATTGCTGTGTTTCACATAAACACCCGTGTTCCACCCCGTTCTTTAACAATCAGACACCAGGAGTTTGCTATGCAGTGCAGGGTGGATTTTTCAGCAAGAAAAATATAAATTTTGAGGAGGATGGGCACAAGCCCTCTTCTTTTTCGGCTATAAATTATCTTTTTATTTGCTAACCTATTAAAGGATGCTGGCAAGGGATCTAAGTTACTAATATAAAGTAATAAGGTTCAGATGATGCTACAGCAAAATCCATGGTTATCACAGAGCCACTTGGGTGTCACCAAATATGTCTGGATAATCAAAGATAATAAAAAAGAGCATGAGATTAGACAGCTTGCCTGTTCATCTGTTATAAGAGGGTGTTGGGATAATGCAAAATTTTGTAAAAGGTGTTTTCACTGGGATTTTTCTCATGGCAATACCCCCTATCATCTGGGAAACGTAGCCTTCTGTAAATGTCAAGTAGGCTTTTGTTTCTTCCTATACCAACTAGTTAGTCTCTCAACCTCCAGCTTCTGATTTCCTTCCTCACCTTATCAAAACAAACAAAAAAAGATGTACTAAAAGTGATACTTTGCTATATCTGTAATGACTATATGGATATCTTCCTTAGTTATTTACCAGGGAAATGGTCTCAAATGTATCACATTTCACTTAGCAGTATTTGCTGTTAGTATGCTCCGTGGAGACTTCTCTGTTTTGCCAATAAAGGGAAGGCAAAAAGAGAGCTAATTTAGTAGATTTCTAAGTCTCAATTAAAGAATTGCAATAGTAAAATAATTACGCTTTGGATTTCACTGGAATTTTTTTCTATTAAGACCTTCTCTGCTTTGTATGGTATGATAGACATTCAAGTCAGCCACTGAGGGAACTCTGTCATTGTTACAGCCTATACAAATGTTCCTGTTTTCACATATTAATTCTCCTGCAGACATCTACAAATGATGGCACTATTTCAGAAGTCTTTGGTTTTTAGCAGTGATTCATTGCTGGCTGAGCTGTTTTCCTGCCTAACAGAAGCTATCACCCTATCTGTGCCTTCACCCTTTAATTGCAAGGCAATCAGATTCCCCACCATTTTGCAATATCTGTGTCCAGAATGAGACACCTCATCCCATCACCTTTTTCCTTTTTTTTTTTTTTTCCCTTGGTTTTGCAAGATGTAGGTTAAAATTTCCCTGTCCCCATGTAGCTGGAGCTTTCTTCCTTAATTGTTTTTTCTCTAAGCTTTACACCTTGGTTGGTCAGATCTTTCTTGCATCATGGCATGAGAAAAAAATTAAAATAAAATGTCTGTTTCTCACTACAATGCTATAATTTTGGGATGTATCCAGTGACACCACATGTAAAGGATAAAATATGTCTGTGACTGATAAGCACAGATTTTCAGAACAAATATTCCATCTCCCACAAGGCTGGTACAGAATATCCAGCATTTAATTTTAGATAGGATCTCAAGCATTTGAAGAAACATTATTGCATGCTAAGAAGGAAATGCTCTGAAATGGTCTGGGTGTGCTATAAAACCAGATATACACAGATGCCATCACAATGACTATAAACTGGCTTTATCAAAGTGGGCTTTATAGATGCATACTGTATTTGCCAATTTGCCAGTATGAACAGGCAGAGACTTTATTTATGGTACTGATGATGTCTTTGAAAGTTGATTGGTTGCTGCTGTGCCTTGACACGGGTTTTTCCTGACAGACCTGATGCCAGAGGTATCAGCAGGATGACCAAGGAAAGAAACATGAAGTGTCCTCCTGTGCTCTGCACTCTGCATCCTTACATCAGAGATGGGACCCAAGAATGTCGTAAGATCCAAGCCAGGGCCTTTCCTTAGTGTTCAGTGAAAAGAAAATCTCCTTTTCTCAGACAGAAGTGGCTGGTTTCAAATATAGAAGTACCAAAGAAGGGAAGCAAGTGGAGAGAAAGAACCTCTCTTTTTCAGACCAGGTGTTCACTAATAGCAAGCTTACCAGGGTAGGACAATGTCAAGAAAGCAGATTGAAGGACAGTTCTGGATTCCCCCTCTTTCAGACTTTGGGAAGGTTTGACATTAACTGTGTCAAACATCATATTTACAGCTTTAGCAACTTACACATAGTTTCTCTGACTTCCAGATGGACCACCAAGTTCTACTGAATTTGAAGTCCCATTCCCAAATCCCCACATTACACAGTTTATTGTGTTAGGATGAAGAATTTTCTTGGTGAGTTTCCAGCTCACTTTCCTCTGCAATGAGATGCTCAGGGCAGAATGACATGTACTTTCTTCAAATCTTTTGGCTTACTAGAGCTTGTGACCAACCTGTGATATCTGGTTTTTCCTTCCATTTCTCTGCAACTACAATGCACAAGTTTCTTATTGTTAAAAGAATGTCCTGCACAGGGGCCTTTAACTTTACTTCAGTTTTATCTAACCTTTGTGTTAAAGTATTGTTTTTGAAAGCTAAGCATCCTTGGCCACCATGTCTGTAGATGTACGTGAATTTTTTCACTTTTTCATTTTTCTTCATCTCATTTAACCCACACACTTCTTGGGAAGGGTAATGTTGACTTAAGAGGGATATAATAATTCTAGGCATTAAGCAAACTTACTCCAGACACATAGGAGATCAGATGCTGATAAGTTTATTTATAACAAACAACAATCAGCTGTGTTGATAGAGCCACTATGGCAGGGGGACCACTTGCAGTGTATAGTATTACTCAAAAGAAGTTTTCAGCTTCATTTATCACACACTCTTTATTCCAGTATGACTGGTATTATTATGAGTGATAATATATCAATAACTACAACAATCCTCATAATGGTGTCGTAATGAATGGACTCACACAGTTTGCAAATGTTTCAGAAGATGTAGAATCAGGCAATCCCCAGAACTGCTAATATACAATGCAAATAGGTACTAAGAACCAGCCCACCCCTGAAGGGCTTGCAGCCCGTTTTGAGAAGGGCTGTTTTGACAGAGCAGTCAGACAGTGACATGCCAATAGTCTGACAGGGAAGTTTAGTGGCAGGGCAAAAATAAAATCTAGATTTCCTTCCTCTTGATTGTCTCTGGATTGGGCCCTATTACATTTTCTAAGAGATCTCTGACCCCTGGAACGTTTGCTTTTCCTAAGCTTTCCTCCTATTACTGTCTCTGAGGTTTGCAAAAATAGACATTGATTTTTTTCTGAAAACAGTTCAGAGCCATTTTCAAGCCTCTTTTTTATTCTTATCCCAGCAGCATAGCACCAGATCCAAAGCTGTCCCCTCCTTCCACTAAAACTAAGGTTGGGATAGGGGAGAGAGAGAGAGAGGGAGAATTGTTGAGTATGTTATTTTTCCTTAAATCATGTAATTAATAGAGTTTGTATATTAAGAACTCAGCCAGGCTTGCACTCCACAATCCCATCCGTTGATGTATCTCCATTAGCATGCTTGCTCACTCAGCAGCCTTCTACCACATTTCCCTTAGCATCAAAAATACTTCTAACCTTTGCCAGGATACTACTGAATTAAGGTTATTAGCAGCCCTTGCTGTTTTTTCAGAAGTTCTTTGGCGTTAGAGTCTCCTAATCAAAAGCTTCATTGCAGCCTGCTGTGGTGATTTTCTTTTAAATACAGTTTTTCTTCCCTGAACAGTCAGCACATCTCCATCTCATGGCTATATATACTCCAAAGAGTGCTAGTGGCCAAACTTTGCAACACTTTTGAGGGCTTCACAAGACTATAAACTGAATATAACAGAGTACAAGAACTCCTGCAACTCCTGGGTATATATATTATAATGAAGTGGGAGATGTGCTGATTATCACATAATACAGATGCATTATGTACAAAATAGGCACCAAGAGGAAAGAACGTGCTTTGGTTTTATCACTCACTATTATGATAACAAAAGGACCCAGGTATGCATAATTACAGACTGCAAATGTCATACCTACTCCTTCCATCATCCACAGAAATCAGCACATTAGGAAAAGAAGCAATGCCCTGGGTCTTGCTTATTGACCACACAAAATCAGAGAACAGAAAGCTCACAGCTACTGTCTGCAGTAACAAAGCTTTTGTATCTCAGGAGTTAAATTCTGATTACCCCGTGCAGTGCTACAGGCTTGGGGAGGAGTGGCTGGAGAGCTGCCCAGCAGAAAGGGACCTGGGGGTTCTGATTGGTAGGTGGCTGAATGTGAGCCAGCAGTGTGCCCAGGTGGCCAAGAAGGCCAATGGCATCCTGGCTTGTATTAGAAATAGTGTGGCCAGCAGGAGCAGGGAGGTGATGGTCCCTCTGTACTCAGCACTGGTGAGGCCTCACCTCAAATACTGTGTCCAGTTCTGGGCACCTCAATACAGGAAGGACATCGAGGAGCTGGAGCATGTCCAAAGAAGGGCAATGAAGCTGGTGAAGGGCCTTGAGAACAAGTCTTATGAGGAGGGGCTGAGGGAACTGGGGCTGTTCAGTCTGAAGAAAAGGAGGCTGAGAGGAGACCTCATTGCCCTCTACAGCTGCCTGAAAGGACGTTGTAAAGAGGCAGGAGCTGGTCTCTTCTCACCAGTAACTGGTGATAGAACAAGAGGAAATGGCCTCAAGCTGCACCAGGGGAGGTTTAGACTAGACAGTAGGAAGAACTTTTTCACTGAAAGGGTTGTCAGACATTGGAACAGGCTGCCCAGGAAGGTGGCTGAGTCACCATCCCTGGATGTGTTTAAGAGTCATCTAGATGTGGCACTTGGGGACATGGCTTAATGCTGGACTTTGTAGAGTAGGGTTAATGGTTGGACTTGATGATATTGAAGGTCTTTTCCAACCAAAGTGATTCTGTGATTCTATGATTCTATGATTTTAGTTCTCATGGGACTCAAGAAAAGAAGAAACATAACTGATCTAGTAAAGGATGAATATCCACTGGTGGTCAACAGCAGCTGCTTCAATAGGAAATGCAAGAAACACAAAACAAAGTTTAAAGGACTGAATCAAGTAAAGCATGTTTCCTGATATTGATAAGAAATCCTCAGATTTCAATTAAACTAGCTTTAACTGGCCCAAAAATCTATAAAACTCATGGGTTTTCCATCCCATTTCTGTTTTCTTCCTTTAGCATCTCTTTCTATATCTGTAAAATCAAGAAGTGGTGATTTTCAGAGATGATGACCATTTAGAGCCATCACTGACTTCATCTGAAAAAAAACCCCAAACAGTGTACTCTGAACTAGCTCTCCACCCTTCAAAGTGATCTTTTACAGGCAGGATCCTTGTGAGATGTGTCCTTTTCTTGTTCTACTGCTCTAATTATTTCAATGTGCTTCCAAAAGGAGGTGGAAATCCAATGTCTGCACTGCTGTGTTGATGATAATCTCCTAGTAAAGATGTGGTTCACCTGCCTACTCATTTTCAGCTACTCACACTGCCATGCTGTGTCTTATCTTTCATTCTCTCAATATTTTCTTTCCTATTTCTGCCTTCTAACATACTTAAAGAACCTCTTATGTTTATCTTAAAATTCTTCAGCAGTACTGCCTCATTATTCCCACTGGTACTTTCAATGCCCTCTTTATGGTCCCTCTGTTTCTTCATATAAAATTCTAACGATACTGTAGATATTTTTGTTGCTATAATTTTTAAAGCTCTGTTTTGCTTTCATTTAACTTAAAAGACATATCAGTCATTTGCCCTGAAGTTTAATGCTTGGGTTTACGTAAGGGACATATGCTCTAAGTTTTCTCAACCACTTCCCTAAAGCTTCAGTTAATTTTGTCAACATTATCTCTTTCTAATGAGCACTACCTGCTTGTATCACTTATTACATGGTTAATGGTATCAAATGTGACTGTTTAAAAGCTTAATTTATCAGAGTTGCTATTTAAAATGCCATCCAACAAGGGAAAATCCAAACTGTGTTCACTAATAATAATAATTTCTTAAATAGTCTCTGAGTCACTTCCTTTATCATAGCCTGTTCAGCTGACATTACAGATGTTACCCATTTTTTGCTATCTCTTGAACATAGTTTTTTCTCACTCTTATCCCTTGATCCCCAGATGAAACAATTCATTTGCAATAAATTTAGGTCCTCAGTTGTTACTGCAATTTTAGACATTTGAGAACACCTTGCCACCTTGGATTGAAGGATGATGAATATTTTCTGTAATGTTACTCATATCCAATAAATCAGCCCTCTTAAAACCCTCTAACAGAGCTGCAGAAACTTACCTATCTCTTTTCCTTCTCCCTATTGCAGTAGAGAATGTAAGGAAAATTTGATGTTCCTTAAAGTGTAACGAATCAAAAAAAATGGGTATATCTAAAAACAATTACTGAAGATCTCAGATCTCAACAGGTAAAAACCAGCATAATTTCACAGAAGCAGTATTGTTAATAGATTTACACTGGCTGAACATGCAGTTCCAAGTTTATAGCAAGGTTTGTAAGCAATTAAACACATTGTGTTGCAGCCGTGCATTCACAGAATCACAGAATTATTGAGGCTGGAAAAGACCTCTGAGATCATCAAGTCCAACTTATGACCTAACACCAGCACATCAGCTAGACCATGGCACTCCGTGCCACATCCAGTCTTTCCTTAAACACCTCCAGGGATGGTGCCTCCACCACTTCCCTGGGCAGTCCATTCCAATGTCTGATCACCCTCTCCATGAGGAAGTGCTTCCTAATATCCAACCTAAACCTCCCCTGGAGCAGCTTCAGGCTGTGCCCTCTTGTCCTGTCACTGGTTGCCTGGAAAAAGAGCCCAGCCCCCACCTGACTACAACCTCCCTTCAGGTAGTTGTAGAGAGTGGTAAGGTCCCCCCTGAGTCTCCTCTTCTCCAGGCTAAACAACCCCAGCTCCCTCAGCTTCTCCTCATAAGACTTTCCCTCTGGTCCCTTCACCAGCCTCGTTGCTCTCCTCTGGACCCACTCCGGGACCTCAATATGTTTCTTGAAGTGAGGGTGTCCAGCCTATTTTTTAAATAACTTTTGAACCTGTTGACCAGTCCTACCCAAATCTAATAGAAAGGATGGAGTTTGCAAATAAAATGACACATTATACATAATTTATTTTTTTCATCCTTTTCAAATTAGGATGTGAGATGGAGTAGAACTACCCTATTGATTCCTCCAGTAAGGACGAAATTGAGCTGAACACTTACTGAACAATAAAATATGCACCTCCATGTGTGACATTATGCCCAGCAAAAGGAATCTTTATCTGGAATTTGAAGCTTACTGGGCAGCACAGACACAAAGCAATATCATACCAGGCTTTATTAGTCCCATGCTTTGCATATAATTTGCCTAAGTATCAGGCCATTGTCATATCTCCTGTATTTGTGTACTTAATGGTTAAAATTCTTAAATGTATATTTGGTGGGCTTCTCACAGCTACAGCTGCCAAGGAATCTGTGAGTGCTCAGGTTCCCTGAATTCAGGCCCCAAGGATTGTGAATTGGGTGCTCACAAAATGAAAAGAAATAATTGCAAGGTGTATTTTTGTCCTGCTTTGACTGGAAAATTATTTGCATATTTCATAACACATTTTCAGTCCAGCTCTTCTGAGGCAATGAAAGGGTTTTACCCCTCTTAGAAAGTTTACACCACTAATAAAGAAGAAAGTGTATTTGATGAGAGAGCTTCGCACAAAGTCATTGAACACTTATCTTCAATTTGTGTTTTTGATGCTTTCCCACAGTGTTAGCAGAGGCTCCTGACCAAAGTCTCAGAAGGAACATTATTATATCTTCATTCAACTGAAACTCTGACAATTCACACAAGCCCCCTTCTGTGCAGTATACGTAGCAGTGAGAGAAGAACAGGAACAAAACTGGAGTTCTGAGAACACCAGCAGAGGAGAAATGATACATACATTGCAAATGCAGAGGTTGTTTTCAAGAGACATTAATTAAAACCTGTAAAACTTAGACTTTCATGTCATGGTAAAAGTTGTGTGGAAAATCTCTGTTCTAAATTAGGATGAAATGCATTGTCAGACTTCAATTTATATTATTGTTGTATTTCTTGGAGATACAGTTCTAATCGTGGATCTTTTGCTATGATGTTCCATGTCAAAGTATTTCACAGCAGAAGGACATCAAGCTAGGGGGTGTTAATTGTCTAACACTGACTCCAAGCTAAAACAATAATAGTTTTCCTCTTAGTAGTACACTGCTAGTTACAACACTTCAGAGAGGAGGGGCTGTTGTTAAAAAAGCTTTGGGAGAGAGAGGAAGACAAGGAAAATGATCATTTGTCCTGACTAGAAGGTGCTCGATGTCTTGTGTGAGTAACTCATCTGGAAAAATAAACACAAGGGTAACAGCAATGGCAAGAGAAAGGAGGAGAATGCAGATGGTTCATTTCACAGGGCTTTGAGTCCAGAGCCTTTGCAATGCTACATGGTAGTTCCCTTTAATCACTTTAAAGTTTCTGTGAAACCATGTGAAATAAAACAAAAAATTATGAACAGGCCTTTTTCAATAACTCCACTAGGACTCCCAAATGAAGACAGGGATATAAATATCCTTTCAGAAGTGTTCCTTTCCATTTAGCACACATGTTCATTGTCCTGCCAATACTTCCACTTTTGGTGGTAAATTACTGTTTTCAGCAGTAAAATACTGCCTTAGCACAAGACGAGATGTTCTCCATCTTTTCCAGACATCCAACAGCTTGTGTTGTTGGATTTTTGGGAAAATGCTCCCTGCAAGTGTTCAAATTTAGCACCTGAAGAATCTGGTATCAGACCTGATAATGGATGAACTCTGCAGAACTGCAGGATTCTGGGCTCAGCAACACAGACAACAGGTGATGCAGTCATACAGATGAGGGAGCAGGCTGTGGTACTGGAATTAGCTTTTTTGTATTAGCACAGGGGGTAGGAAAAAGCCCCAGACTTAGCTGTTTCATTGCTAGCTGGCTGATAATTCCAGATTTACTTTCTTCCATGTGCTATGCAGTGCACCAGCCTGTCCAGACAGGGATGGGACAGGCTGCACCAGCACTGAGTAGCTAAACCCATTGTAGCTCCCTCCTTAAGGGGACCTGGGGAAGGAGGAAAGAAAAACAAAGCATTACCTCGCTGTATTTTCAGATGTAATGGTGCTTGAAAAAATCTTTTTACTTCTAATTTATTCTTTTTATTTTTTTTTTTTTGGTGTTTCATTTCTGTCTTGCCTAGTAAACAGAATTATTATTGTGTAAGTGCAAGGTGTTATTACTTCTCATGCAGCAGCCTGTACACAGTGTGTTGGTTTCATTAACATTCAGGCCTAGATGGCTGCTGAGTGTTGGAAAGTACATTACCAATATAACTGGATTGATTTTGTTGAACCCATTGAAGGTGAAAGCATTGGGCATAATTTGTCTAGATTTCAGAAAAAAAAACCCACAACATTTGATACTTTACCACACAGTAGATCCATTTACAAAGCCAGACAGCATAAGACAGAGTAAACAATGTCCTGAAAAGCAGACAGAAAGGACAATTAAAGGGAAACATGCAGAACAAAATCAGATTGCATGCTGTCTGCTACAAAATGCAGTATTAAAATAATTCCTAATAATTCCTTTTTAAGGATTATACCAAACCTTATTAATCTCAGTATGTCATGCTTAGTTCTCCCTGTGATTCTGATAATCACATGCTGGATGGATTTAGAAACCTTTCAAGGCTGGTTCTGGAAGTGTACTTCCCTAGAAAATCTGAGAGATACACTTATTTGACCTACCACATCAGGACCACCAGAAGACAGTTTATTCCATCTTGTCATTACTTGGCACAGAAAAAAGAGAACAGATGAAAGAAATTTTTTCCCAAAAATGTATCAGAATCACACAGTAAACACACACCTACTGGTGAGGTGCAAACCCAATCGAGTAACTGACTCTGCACCAGTTATCCACAAAACACATCTCTGCACATTTTTGGGTCAGCTGCAAGCAGAACTGCTGGAGGTACAGCTTACTTGTTGAAATATTTCCTGCCTATCACAGAATCATAGAATAATGAAGGTTGGAAAAGACCTTCAAGATCATTAAGTCCAACCATCCGCCCTACAACCCCTAACCACTAAACCATCTCCTGAAACACCATGTCTACCTGTTTTTTTAACACCTCCAGGGACGGTGCCTCCACCACCTCCCTAGGCAGCCTGTTCCAAGGCCTCACCACTCTTTCTGTGAAGAAATTGTTCCTAATATCCAATCTGAACCTCCCCTGGCACAACTTCACCCCATTTCTTCTTGTCCTATTGCTGGTCACCAGGGAGAAGAGGCCAACACCCACCTCACTACAACCTCCTCACAGGTAGCTGTAGAGGGCAATGAGGTCTTCCCTCAGCCTCCTCCTCTCCGGGCTGAACAGCCCCAGCTCCCTCAGCTTCTCCTCATAAGACCTGTTCTCCAGACCCCTAATCAGCCTAGTTGCCCTTCTTTGCACCCTCTCCAGCACCTCCATGTCCTTCCTATACTGAGATTCCCAGAACTGCACCCAGCGCTCGAGGTGCAGCCTCACCAAGGCCAGGTAGAGGGGCAGGATCACCTCCCTGGTCCTGCTGGTCACACTATTCCTGATGCAGGCCAGGATGCCATTGGCCTTCTTGGCCACCACCTGGGCACACTGCTGGCTCATATTCAGCTGCCTGTCAATCAGCACCCCCAGGTCCCTCTCTGCTGGGCAGCTCTCCAGCCACTCCTCCCCAGGCCTGTAGAGCTGCTGGGGGTTGTTGTGGCCCAAGTGCAGGACCCAACATTTGGCCTTATTGAAACTCCTGCCATTGGCCTTGGCCCATCGATCCAGCCTGTCCAGATCCCTCTGCAGAGCCTCCCTGCCCTCAGGCACATGGACACTCCCACCCATCTGAGTGTCATCTGCAAACTTACTGAGGGTGAAACTCTATCCCTTCATCCAAGTCATCAATGCAGATGTTAAACAGGAGCGGCCCCAGCGCTGAGCCCTGGGGACACCACTCCTGACCAGCTGCCAACTGGATTTAACTCCATTCAACACAACTCTTTGGACCCGACCATTCAACCAGTTTTTTATCCAGTGAAGCGTGTGCACATCCATCATCACTATCTAGAGCATTTTGTTAAGACAGTAATTGTGTTTTATTAAGAAAGATTGTTGGCGACAAAACATGTTTACTATTAAAAACTTAGTATCTTAGGAGGTAAGTAAAAAAGTGTTAATATTTTTGTGTTGTAAACTGTGAATAAACATCAGCCATCCTAATTCTGTGATTCTGTGATCCTTGACCTGCATGGCTGATGGAAAACTAAGTGGGGGGATGAATTCTGATAGAGAGATAAGATGCTGAGAAAAGAAAGGAGTAGATTGAATAATGTGTCTGGGATTGTAATTAATTTAGAAATAAGTAATGGACTGGAGTGTAACCAAGGGCTAGAATATAAATAGTTTGAGGAGAACAATGGGAATCTCAAGTGAAAGCAAAGTGACAGGGTCAGTAATGGAAGGAAATGCAAATGAACTCTGAAGCAAGATAAATTGATGGATAAGAGGTAATTTCAGGGGTATTACAGATCTCTGGAAGTATAATAATGAGAAATGCAGCATCAACACCAGGAAAATGCAGCAATTTTGGCCAACATTTGGTTGAAACCAGAAGTTAAGTCAGATTTTCATCCATCCATCCGGGATCCTATGACCACCTTGAGTGACTTACTTATAGCATGGGATTATATTCATTATTTTTTTCATCTCTATATTTAATGTATGTATTATCTCCTTGTGATTTTCTTTCATTTTCCGGTGTTTGAAATGCTGGACCATTGTGACACACTCCTAAGAGATTTTTGGTCCTGAGCAGCACTACTAAGTTTTTTGTCTACTTGGGATCTTCTGTTCTCACCAAATTTTGGCTACCTTCCCATTCCCTAAAACCTGACAGGTTGTAGGACTTCAAGAAGAAACAACAAGCTGCTGTACTTTCAAGTTTTCGTATGCCTTCTATAGAAAATCACATAATTTTGCAAGGAATAAAGCCATTGGGATAAATCTTCCCTCTTGAGTGCCTGCACTGCCTTCTCCTCTAGTTTTGTAACATTTATGAAGAGCTTCATAAGTTCATTTCACATGATATGTATGTCCATATCACATATGTGCTCATCACACACTGTGATAGGTCCATACCACAGCAAAGCATCTCCTGTTAGTCAGAGGATGTGGGTAGAACTTGGAATGTTTAAAAGCACATCAAGCTTAAGAATGGAGAGAAATGGTGTGGCATCATGATTTTTAGTGGTCAAGCTCCACAGCACTTTGTAGTTTCCCTTAAACAAAACCTTCAGGTTCAGATTGGGATCTTAAGGAGCAAGATGCACTGGAAAGATCCTGAACATTGTAATGCTTGTATGGTGACACGTGGAAAAGACAGAGGAAATAAAAGATCTCTCGTCTCTTCAGAGAAGAAGACTACAGGAGATTGGACATGTTATGAAATGTAATTAATGAAACTGAACTAGTTTGGATTGGCAAAGAGGAGTCTTAGGCTGCAGGAAAAGATACAAAGCAGGAAGAGTTGTCAGAATTTCAAACATTACTGCACTGTCACTCACCCCCCTCCAGGTTTTCTTTACCTGATGTTTCAGCCTCACAGAAAAGCTGTTTTAACAAGATGTGTGCGTTTGCCATCTGTTCTAGTGAAGACTGATGACTTAGTTTAAATGGCCAGCAAAGGTGAGTTTAAGCTAAACTGCTTAACTTTGCCCTGAATCCCACATTCAGGCTGTTCTGTCACCTGTGCTGGGAGGCAGCAGCCTGCAGCAGAGGAGAGGAGCAGGCAGCCGGGGAAGCCCGTCTCTTTGGAGGCTCCAGGCAGATCTCTCAGACCTTCCCTGACCACACTCCTTTCCACTTCAGGCAACACACCTGGTAAAAAAGGATTAAGGGCAAAACAGAAAGAAAAATAATAGCAGTGTGATAAGGTTTGTTCTCTTTGTATAGGCTGCTCATGCACCAGAGATCTGTGGCTTTGTCTTTGGAAAGGTGTTTAAAAATACTAATCGTTTAAAAAAATATATATCCTTTTGAATCTTTTTTCTTAACATGGGGCAGACTTTTAAGGTCTGAAGCACAACCCC
Source organism: Hemiprocne comata (assembly GCA_020745705.1). Lineage (NCBI taxonomy): Eukaryota > Metazoa > Chordata > Aves > Apodiformes > Apodidae > Hemiprocne > Hemiprocne comata. Next base: position 5,221,280 of record CM036589.1, on the reverse strand, counting down.
CTCTATAAAAAGGGGCAAGAAGCTTCATGCAGCTGATTTACACAAAAGATTTACAGTGTTGTAAAGGTATCTTCCATGGACTCCATTGGCAATATTGCCCAGCAAATACTGTCTTGCTCAGAACTTTCTGCAAATTAATCAAGTGGGGGAAATGTTGGCTTTCCAGAAGAATAATCCTGTGGCAACATGACTTGGAGTTGAGGTTTTTCACTCTGTGAAATTTTGTCCCAAGGCTTTTTGAGTGTTTATTTGAACAGTCATACAAGTGGAATGAAGATATTACTGGAATTACATCTTAATTCTTGTTCCCTACCTTCCTCATTTTCTAGGACTCTACAGACTCATCACCATCCACCTTCCATGTATATTAAAAAGAAAGATTCAGTTTGCAGTCAAGATGTGTGAATAAACAAAAATGTTTACTGCCGTGATCAGACAGGTGTTCACGAGATTTCACAAAAATTACCCAAGAGATAATCAGGAGACTGAAGCCCAGTTCCTAAAGTGGAGTCACAGAAGCACTTCTGTAACCATCCTACCTTAACCTTCCTATGTGCTTATCGCAGTGTTTTACCTTGTACCAGGGATTTTTATTGCAGAGTTAGCATGATTTTAATTAATTTCTGCAGCCATATGCAAGCTCTCAATTAAAGGCATTATCTCCTATCCATATGCTCTTAGTTTTTCTTACAAGGTTTGTTTTGCACGTTGCCAAGAGAGAGGAAGGTTAAAGTATGTTCTGAGAAGAAAATGCAGGCAACTTTCTGCTAGCCACGGGTGGGTTAACCAGCTGGCACTAACAAAGCCCTGCAACACATGGAAGCCAGCTGAGATGTGGCAAAGCTTATTAGCTCAGATGTAAACATGGCTTTAGTGGTTCCAGACCTAACTCCAATGTCTCTATACCATGCTCTCAGGAATGGAAGGGATTTCTCAACCCCACCTAGTACTGAGTCTGACACACCTGCTCTGGCTTTTGAGCTCCATGAGGTTTTTTTCCTCCTATTGCATACCCAGCTCTTGGTACTCAGTAGATTTATTACTGTTGCATCCATGTGACTGAGATATTTCTTGACCTGAGCTGTCACTATGAGTTATGAGATCCAAGCAGTGGGAGATTTATTCCTTGTGTTTTACTGGATGTTTGATGTTTTGGAAAGGGAGACCTTCCATTGCCCCACTCCAGAAGGACTTCAAGTTTGCTTGCCTGGAGCCAACTGTTGTAATTTGATGTAGTTCCACTGAAGTCAGTGGAGTTCTGTCAGGAAAGCAGGTTACAAGGGAGAAGATTAAATGCCAAATACTTCTTTCATATTACTCTTGATCTTCCACTAACATTTTATATGCTGTTTCTACATTTCCTTTTCTAAGATGTATTCCAACCATGTTCTTGGAACAAAAAATGAAAAGTGATTCCTATGAATATATACAAAATAACTTCTTTTATACAATTTCATTTCAAATAAATTTTAAAAAAGGATAAAACAAATGGCACTGAGTTCAATTAATGTTGCATGTTTTTTTCTACCTGATTTCTTTTAAAACTCAGATGTCTGTTTTAATACAACAGTCCTGCTAAACAAATGATTAAGCAAAGTATTTTTTATTTGGTATGGTATTGACTTACATAGACTGTTAGTTTTCCAACGAAATAATCCATCTATAATTTTGGCATAATATGCCTGTCCTATGCTGCTTTTTTAAAGCTGCAATATAAAACAAAAAGTGCTTTACTAAAATTGTTTTGATCCACAGTACACTTCACCTGAGGGAAAAATGAATATTGAACCAATAAACTGAAACAGACTTTTAAATTCCTCCTGTAATTACCAATGTTAGCCCTAGAAAAGAAATATATTGAAGCCTGCAATTTGGCAGTTCTTCAATACTAAGAGTCAAAGATTTTGTTAAGTTTTTGTTTAAAGTTAATGCAAATGTGAAAAATAGAAAGAATTTTCTATTGAAAACATTAAATTTCTGTGTGGTCTACAAAAGCCTAAACCATCAGCATTTTAAGAGACCAATCTATGTACTGCACTTAACAATGGGGTGTAAGATGCAAATAAATCTATCCTGGTTTGGGCCTGACACGACAACAAAGAACCAGCCCCGTGGCCGCTCACTCAGGTTCCCCACACACACACACTGTGGGATGGGGAGGACAAACCCAACTAGAAGCTCGTGGCTCCAGACAAAGGACAAGGAGGGTTTTTCACTGATCAAGGTCCTGGGCAAAACAGACTCAACTTGGGGAAAAATAATAATGTAATTTCACACGAATCCAATGCACACAGGACACAGACACCACACAGAGCAGGGCTCACATACCTCACCCCACCCCTCCCTTCTTCCCGGGCCCAAATGACTTTGTTCCCGGTTTCTCTCCCTCCTTCCCCCCAGCGGCACAGGGGGACAGGGGATGGGGTTGAGAGTCAGTTCACAGGCTGGTGGTTCCTGCTGCTCCTTCCTCCTCAGGGAGAAGGATTCCTCACAGTCCTCCCCTGCTTCCCCACGGGGTCCCTCCCATGACAGAGAGTCCTCCATGAACGTCTCCTTCATGAGTCCCTCCCACGAGGTCCGGAGCAGCTGCTCCAGCGCGGGCTGCCCACAGAGTCCCGGGCTGCCCACAGAGTCCCGGGCTGCCCACAGAGTCCCGGGCTGCCCCCAGAGTCCCGGGCTGCCCACAGAGCCCCGGGCTGCCCACAGAGCCCCGGGCTGCCCACAGAGTCCCGGGCTGCTTCGGGAACAGGCAGCTCCCCTGGCGCCGAGCTCGGCCACAGCTGCATCATCCGAGTCCACTGGCAGCAAATCCAAGTTCACCCCTCCTGACGCATTCAGGGAATGTTCCACCAGGTTTCTCCATGAATGCAGGGGGACAGCTGCCATCTCGCCATAGGTTGCAGGGAAACTGCTTGGGCACCTTCTTCCCCTTCCTCCTCACCAACCCCGGGCACCGCTCTGCCTTTCCAGCTTGGCTGTTTCTCCTTAACTCCTCGCTCTGCTCAGCTTTTACCTCAGTTCTTTCGTATGTTAATGGCAGAGGCGCATCTATTGTCTCTCTAATGGCTCCTTGGCTGGTTTTGGAGCTGGGGGAGCTTCTCACCTTCTCACCGGAGCCGCCCCTGGGGCCCCTCCCGCACTACCATAAACCCGCCAAACAAACCAGCAGAAAATCATAGAATCATAGAATGGTTTGGGTTGGAAGGGACCTAGATGATCATCTAGTTCTAACCCCCCTGCATGGGCAGGGACACCTCCCACTAGACCAGGCTGCACAAAGCCCTGTCCAACCTGGAGGAGGCGTCCACGACCTCCCTGGGCAACCTGCTCCAGCGTCTCACCACCCTAACAGTAAAAAATTTCTTCCTAATGTCTAACCTAATCTCCCCTCTTCCAGTTTTAAGCCATTACCCCTCATCCTATCATTACATACCCTTGTAAAAAGCCCCTCCCCAGCTTTCCTGTAGCCCCTTCAGGCACTGGAAGGTGCTCTAAGGTCTCCCTGGAGCCTTCTCTTCTCCAGGCTGAACAGCCCCAACTCTCTCAGCCTGTCTTCATAGGAAAGGTGCTCCAGCCCCCAGATCATCTTCGTGGCCCTCTTCTGCACTCGCTCCATGAGCTCTATGTCCTTCCTGTGTTGGGGGGCTCCAGAACTGGACACAGTACTCCAGGTGGGGTCTCATGAGCGCAGAGTAGAGGGGCAGAATCACCTCCCTCAGCCTGCTGGTCATGCTTCTGTTGATGCAGCCCAGGATGCAGTTGGATTTCTGGGCTGCAAGTGCACATTGCTGACTCATGTTGAGCTTTTCATTGACCAACACCCCCAGGTCCTTCTCCTCAAGAGTGTTCTCAATCCATTCTCTGCCCAACCTGTATTTGTGCTTGAGGTTGCCCCAACCCAGGTGCAAGATAACTAACTCACAACTGTAGCAGCTACACATGAATATTCTCAAGCTGTTTTAAACATCATTCAGCCTTCCATTCATCAATGTTTAGAGGTAATAAAGGTTGCAGCTCATCCAAGGGCTTAACATGATGTAGACAATCTGACTATAACAAAGACTTCAGCACCAAAGGACCTAAAAGATGGATAGAAATGGAGTGCTGCTACCAGCATACACCAGAAGGTTAACTTTATAAAGCTTACAGCATCTCCAGTTGGAATTGTGTCAGCGAGAAAGGAGAGCAAGAAGAACTGAACCCCTGGGAATTCATGAACTGATTGCCCCTTGTAGTTGAGGGAAATCTATTTGCAGAAACAAATTGACCTTGCCAGCTAGATAGAGACACAGATGCTAAATGATGTAACCAGCCTCCAAATCTGCTGAATCACATGTAGCTCTTGCAGCAGTGAAGAAAATTGTGGAGGCTATTTTTACTAGGGAAAGGACATTTTTGATGGAATTGAAGTGTTTCTATTAAATCCTCAACAGATATCTAATATAAATAATGGGCATGTTAAAAGGCCATTTCTTAGTCTCATTATATTTTATAATTTTATTCGTTTATCTGTTCCCAGTGTCATGTTGACATGTTTGTGTTAAAATATACTGATGTATATCTTCACTTCTCATGGTACCAAAAGAACAATGACAGCTGTTGGTTCTTACAAGTAAAAAAGTAGCAGAAAAGGCAGAAATAGCCCCACCTGTACTAGACAAGAAACAGCTAAACACACATCTAATATGTTTTTTAGCTTTTCATGGGTTTAGAGGACTTTTTTTCCAAAATGAATAATTCCATGTAAAACCTCAGCTTTTTTCACACCTGCCACAAAACCTACTTTGAAAGAGAAATTAACTTAAAATATCTAAAGAATGTCATTACATTTCTTTGTGATCTAAGGATGCTGTGGATCATAACGATTTAGATGAGCTCAAGGCAAGTCTTGACCAATTTAAGGAAGAGAAATGGATTGACAATTGCTAAATACAAAGCCAGTGGTGGTTTCTATGCAAGTACCTGGGGCTGAAAGGTTCATAGGAAGCTTAGTATAACTTGGTCCTGCTATATCCCACTTCCCAAGGCATCTGTTTTTAGCTGCTACTGTAAACAAGGTTCTGGTTTAGATGGGCTTTTGTTCTGGGACAAGAGCAATTTGTGTGGTTTTGGGAAATCCAGGCTCAGTAAACATCAGCTTTCACAAAGTGGTTTATGCTGATCTACAGAAAAGGGTATTCCATCAACCTGATGCATTTGAAAAGTCAAACCTAGAGCTTAATATTCAGCATATCCAAAGCATTAATATGTATATCTTGTTCATTACTGCAGTGTGTCCTAGAACTTTGCAAATAAGGGCTTCCTCAATATATGCCTTGCTTGAAGGTAACTTTACTCATTATTTCTTTTTGTTTCAGTTCAAAAGACTGTCTTTGACCAAATGTAGAAGGGCAAAGCAAAACTCAACTGAATCACAAATCTCACTGGTTTTATGGAAGGTCCAAACTTAAGTCAGAAAAACAGCTTGGTTTCATTAAGAGTCCAGAGAAGAAAGTAACAACTATGTCCACTTACATCAGCTTCCACTGGTTAAGCCTTAAGGTTTACAAACTGCATTAGTGTTTGCATTCTGATATTGGATGAAGGAATTAACTGAGGTTCCAAGTTATTGATACCATCAAGGAACATACCTGAAGACACAAAAAAAGTCATTGCCTAGAACAGACTCACAGTGGTGCCTTCAAAGCAGGCTCCCTGCAAATTAGCTAGCTTAGGTGCAAGCATCAGCCTGCCTTGAGCTGTGTGCCAAGCAGTTTTGATTTCAAAACCCACCCAAGAAACTTCATAAACATGCAGAGGGTTCTTTTACCTGGGCCTACACTCCTATCTGACCTACACTGTTACCCTCATTCCAACTGGCTAATTTAAGTGGCTGCAGAGCAGATGTAACCTAAGAGAGAGTTGAATACAACAGACAAGCAACACAAGAAAACAAACAATCCTTATTAGTGACAAACAATTAAATCAGGACAGATACTACTTAACTACTGCTGCTTATCTTTGAGGACTTTGTTGAAGAGAAAATTGTTCAGGTGGATTTAATAGACAACTATGGATAGGTAAATATTGGTACAACCTCTAAAGGCATCTACTGAATTTTCTAGATATAGTAAAAATGAAAAGTGACCAAATCTCAGTCAGATTTCTCTACTTCTGGGAAGCTAATGAAATATATGCACCCCTTATGCTCCTTACAGCTCATTACTTCCAATATTCTAATAATGCATTTCTAAAAGGAAAATGAAAAATTACAAAAGCATGTCAATAATATAATGAGTTATATTTATAAGCCTCCATTTTGCCAAATGACTCAGGACAGTATACAGACAGTTAAAGTAAAATTATAATCACAGAAATGGTTATTAATGCATATTATTAGCTTATGAGGGGAAAAATCTAAACCCCAAGATTAGGCTAAGAAACAAATGCGACATTATTAAAAGAACAGTAGAGCACAATAAGAAGTTGCTTCTCTTACTGTGGATTCAGGAAGTTTAAATATATTTTTAATAGTATTTGTGATTTGTTTCACTTTTATTTTATTGGGCTTTTTACCTTAAAAACCGTGAGGCAGGATTTTCAGGCAGCTCAAATTCTTATGAAATATTTATACGCCTGAGACTTATCTATGGATGGAATAGAGAACACTGACCCTAGGCAGCTGGGCTTTCTGTAACATGTGCCAAAGAATAGCTTGAAAAATCCCTCCTCTCAAAACTAGGAGAAAATTTAACATTGTCAGCAAGAAGGACACATTTCCTTCCAGAATCTGTGTGTGAAAATCAGGGCTGACACCAATTACCTCTGTCCCTTCAGGACTGATGACCTAAAATTTTCTCCTCTATCCATTTTCCAAAAAAAAATTGAGACAGACTTAATTGCTGCAACACACAGTGATGGAAATCATGTCATTGTTTCAGGTGGTCTAGTAACCATTTCATGATCCTTTCCCTGAGCCACCAGATCAGTTTTCATCCAGTTCAAGATAAATCTTCACAGACAGAATTTAAGCTCACTGTTTTTTAACTTATCTGTGGTCATAGAGGAGTTAATTTCCTGGTCTGCAGCAACCCATCTACATATTTTACAGCTGCTACCATGTCTTCATTTGATCTTGTTTGTCATTTTATAACTGGAGACTTTCTTGTTAACAACCACAATTCAAAATATTTTCACTTTTTTAGAAACATGAAAAAGAACAAAAATATGCTTAAAATGCTTTCAGTGCCTTTACTTACTGAGGTTGTCCAAAATTGTGTCTCTGTTTTTTTTTCCCTTCTGCTGAACAGACTTTCTGAAGACCAGTTTGAAAGTCTTCAAATAATTTGCCTGTTCTTATTTGAAAGAAGAAAGAGTCACTTTAAATGCTCTGTAGAACAGCTGTTCATAGGAGAGTTTAATTTGTTTTCCTTATGTTATAACACAAACGTACAAACACACGGGGCAGCAATAACGAAGAAAGATTTGAAAGGAATTTCTCTGTCTGTGGTGTTGTCTTTCACATGAATGTGACAGTTTGGGTGAAGTGGCTTTTTTTTGTCTTTTTTCTATGTCTGGTGCACACTGAAAGTTCTCAGAAATTGCTGTTCCGTACAGATACCATAACTTTTAAATACCAGACCCCAAATATCCCCATGAAGTTGGAAGAGGAAAAGAATCAGCCATATATTGCCAGATGACTCTCAAACTGCACTGGTTTGGGCTGGGATAGAGTTCATTTTCTTCACAGTAGCTTCTATGTGCTGTGTTTTGGATTTGTAACCCAGACAGTGTTGACGTTGTACTTAGGTGAAGTTTTAGCTATTGCTGAGCAGTGGTTTCACAGTGTCAAGGCATCTTCTGCTTCTCAGACTGCCCTGCCAGCAAGTAGGCTGGGGGGGAACACTATAGGCAGAAGACCATGCATTGACTGCAAGGATGCACATCTGATCCCATGGCCAGGCACAATGCCACTTCAAATTGACCCTTGCTAGGAACTGTGAAGTTTCTCGAAGATTTTTTATGTGTCCCTAGCTTAATAAGGCCAATGGCATCCTGGCCTGCATCAGGAATAGTGTGGCCAGCAGGAGAAGGGACGTGATCATGGCCCTGTACTTGGCACTGCTGAGGCCTCACCTTGTGCACTGTGTGCAGTTCTGGGCCCCTCACTGCAGGAAGGACATTGAGGTGCTGGAGTGTGTCCAGAGAAGAGCCACCAAGCTGGTGAAGGGTCTAGAGAACAAGTCATACAAGGAGAGGCTGAGGGAACTAGGGATGTTTGGAGAAGAGGAGGCTGAGGGGAGACCTCATTGGTCTCTACAACTACCTGAAAGGAGGTCGTAGGGAGGTGGGTGTTGGTCTCTTCTCCCAAGTAAATAATGACAGGACCAGAGGAAATGGCCTGAAGTTGTGGCAGGGGAGGTTTAGGTTGGATATTAGGAAGAATTTCTACACTGAAAGAGTGGTCAGGCACTGGAACAGCCTGCCCAGGGAGGTGGTGGGGTCACCATCCCTGGAGGTGTTCAAGACACATGTAGATGTGGCACTTCAGGGCATGCTCTAGTGGCCAATGTTGGGGTTTTTTGTGGGTGTTTTTTTGGTGGGGAGTGGTTTTGGTTGGGTTTTCTTGTTTTATTTTGTGTTAATGGCTGGACTTGGTGATCTCAGAAGTCCTTTCCAACCATGACAATTCTGTGATTCTAGATGAAAAAAAAAAAGATAAAAAAAATATCAGGGTCTTTTTGCTAAAGTTAAGTTAATGTTTTTAACTTAAATGTTTTCCTTCACAGCTGGGACAGCCTAAGATCATGCACAGTATCAGTAATAGTGGTTAAAGCAAAACCTTTATTGCTTTTGAAAGTGTGACCATTCCCTTGAAAATCTTCCAAAATAACTTTGTTTAAACCCTGTTTACCACCACTAGAATCACTATTAATGTAAATCTGTTTCCAGTGCATAATTTCTTCCATCTGATTTATCCTGGGGTTCAAAAGAATGCAGAAAGACATGAGGATAAGGGGGAGGAGAGATGACCACTCCCTTTTAAATGCAACGTATTTCAGGTAAACAACTTGTGCTTTTACCATTTCAATGTTAAACATACACTTCACTTTAACAAGCAATCAGGCCTGAGCAGGGAGAAGAGACTAAAGCAAAAAGAAAGAGAAAATTAAAAAAATTTTTAAAAAAATCAATAATAGTTCTTTTTCTTTTCCATTTTTTCTCCCTTTCTTCCCAGATGAAACCAATTTCATTTTCTGAGGCTGAAATTACAGTGTAATCTCAAAGCCATTTCTATTCTTTTTGCTGGAACACAGAGATTGCTGGTTACACCTGTTCTATTTTTTTTCACTTTCTGTACACAGAAGGCTTGCAGGAGTACTGTTTTGACCAAGACTAAAAAGAAAGCAGGAGACAGAGCCAGTGTACAAATGCTTTAAAAGCTCGTGCGTGGCGTATAAAAAATTGTATTACAGCATAGCCATCTCACTGAAGAGAAAAGACAAGTACTGCCTCTGTATTAAGCTTCCCTTCAAAATCAGAAATCAAACTAACTTGCAAAACAGCCCTGAAGCATAAAGGGTTTGGTTCTGAATTGTGGGAGGAATAAAAAAACATCTTCACAAACAAGATACGAACAAGAGGGCATGAAGACCTTGGTCTCAGGAAATGCATTTGAGGTACCTGCCGTGGGTTAAGCAAATGAAGTCACTACTGTGCATCACTCACATTCAAAATTAAGGACAGGTCAAAATGGAAAACACATCAAAGGTCTCCTCTCCAGCTAGCTGTCCATTAAGAACCCTAAACTAAAATGCCAATCACAGAATCACAGAATTGTTCTGGTTGGAAAAGACCTTTAAGATCATCAAGTCCAACCATAACCTAACTCTACCAACCATTAACCTAACTCTCCTGAGTCCAGTGCTTAAACCATGTTCCAAAGCACCACATCTAGACATCTCTTAAACACCTCCAGCGATGGTGTTCCAATGCCTCACCACTCTTTCAGTGAAGACATTTCTTCTAATACCCAATCTAAACCTCCCCTGGTGCAACTTGAGCCTATTTCCTCTTGTCCTATCACTTGCTACTTGGGAGAAGAGACCAATCCCCACCTCACTCCCACCTGCTTTCAGGTAGCTGTAGAGAGCAATGAGGTCTCCTCTCAGGTAAACTTCACAGTAAAGTCAGTAGTGGGGAGGGTCATAAATTAGGATTTAGTTTTGGGAAAAAGTATAATGTCTCTTTTTTCCCTTTGTGCAGCTCATGATTTTATTGTAGGTCCTGAATACTGAGGACCACCTAGCCTTTTTGTCCCATCATTATGAACAGGAATGACTATGGCTGCACCTAAGCCAGAGTCCTACTCCAACCATTAGCCTCACTGGCAAAGGGTGAGAAAAGGTCCTGTTTGGAGAAATACCTCTGCTGTTCTGCATCCAGATTTCACCTGATAAACTTTCAGACATGACTATGATACAAGTCTGGACAGCAGTCTTGAAGGTCTTTCCATAGTATAGAGGCCACCTGCAGTTCTACCTCTGTGCTAAAACCAGGTTTACTGTCCCAGAGAGAAACAGGCACCTTCAGAAGATGAGTCAGCTTTTCCTAAAAAGAGATGGCTTTCCCAAAGTTGACTTAGACAACTAATTTTAGGAAGAATAAAAAATACCATGAATCATCACACCGAGGTCTCTCTGTTTTTCATATCCTCACCCACACTTTTTCACAGAGGGCACTAGGAAAACTGGCTTCAATCAACCATTCACCTTTTAGACAACTACATATGAACAAGGAGAATCCCAATCCTTGGCTGGATGGCTCCCTCTGTACTGTTTCCATGAACACATCCAGCAGTTTAAAGAATAAATGGACATGTGGAGGTGTTCCTAGAGTGACATACTGATTCCTGGGACTATTTTTGTTCCACTGGTGAAATAATTTGGTCCCATTTCCACATTTCTGGACAGGCACTCAGCTGTCCAGGCTAATGTAGTAGTCATTCACCAATCCAGTCTATAGATTCTGCCCTGGCAATATCAACATTTGCAGTATGGGTGATTTGCACTATGAAGTCAGATCATGTTTTATATCATATTACTTTGCTATAACTTGGCATGATGCAGAGCAGAGATTTTGCTTTTTCTGAGCAAACCCACTGATGTCAATCAATCCAGTCATGTGAGGAAGACTGCAGAACTGGGATCAGCTGTTTGAAAGTGAATAGAGGATTAGAGATTCTCAGAGCCTCCTTCAAGAGTTTAATAGAGAATTATATCCTCATTTTAACAATTTATAGGATGGTTAAAAAAGCAATTTTAGAAAGACTCTCATTTTCTATTACATTCTATAGGGTTTTTTAAGAGTAAATTCTATGAAACTTGGTATTTCCATTTCTATAATTTATGTTCAGTTCTGTAAAAGTTTCCTGTTTTATTCTTACTAAATCCACCAGGCTTTTCCAGAAGGATTTATAGCTTCCTGTTTTCAATACATTTAATTTTGGAAGGGTTGGGGGTTTTTGTTTGTTTGTTTGTTTTAAAAACACACATAAAAAAATATCTGCTGTCGTAAAACTCAAAGTGATCAGTAAAGAGTTAAAACAATTCACAGGGTTCCTCACTCCCACATTGCTGGCAAGCAGCTCCTAATTCAGCTGTTGGTAAACTTGTAGCTACAATCTATACCCAGAAATTCATAGTACTAGTTATAAAAAGAGAAGAAAAATTAAAAGGTCTCCATTATACTTGATACACCTGGGATAGCACAAGGCAAGCTGTGCACAGCACATCGTGCATCATGCCTCTTATCTGAGATGAATGGCCAAAGCCTCTGGAAAGCATATGGCTTAAGCAAATTAAGAGAGTCTGGAGCTGTTTACTAATGAGGAAAAGCCAAGCAAACAAAAACAAATGTATTAGTCCATCACTAAGTAAAGGGCACTCTATGACAGGAACAAAATAAACAGATAAATCAGTAAAATCCGGTAATCCTGCCACATAAATCATAGGCTCAGTGACAATTAAATGTAGCCTACTTTTACTCATAAATAGTGTCACGTCCTTCCAGGCCAAAAAAAGACTTTGTAAAACCTTCCATGCAATCGTGTTATTTTAAATCACCCAAAACAGCAAACAATACAGGGCATTTAATATGAGAGGGAAAAGCAATTTGGCAGAAAGATCAAGGGTTGTAAAGATGTGTTGCTTTCTTGTACTTCTTTAAAATACTAAGGGCAGGAAGGAGCATTGTAATCACACGATCAAGGATCCTCCTAGATTGTTAAGCTCAAGTGTGAAGTAAACTTCTGTAGAAGAAGCAGACTGGCACTTGTTCAACAAAATCAAACACCAGGTCAAGAGAGGGGATTCTGCCCCTCTGCTCTGGTGAGACCCCACCTGGAGTGCTGTGTCCAGCTCTGGAGCCCTCAGCACAGGAGAGACATGGAGCTGATGGAGAGGGTCCAGAGCAGGGCCACCAAGATGATCAGAGGGCTGGAGCAGCTCTGCTATGGACACAGGCTGAGAGAGTTGGGGCTGTTCAGCCTGGAGAAGAGAAGGCTCTGGGGAGACCTTAGAGCACCTTCCAGTGCCTGAAGGGACTACAGGAAAACTGGGGAGGAGCTTTTCACCAGAGAGGACAGTGATGGGACAAGGGGTAATGGTTTTAAACTGAAAGAGGGGAGATTTAGGTTAGACAGCAGGAAGAAATTCTTCCCCATGAGGGCAGTAAGGCACTGGCACAGGTTGCCCAGGGAGGTTGTGGAAGCCCCCTCCCTGGAGGTGTTCAAGGCCAGGTTGGATGAGGCTTTGTGCAGCCTGGTCTGGTGGGAGGTGTCCCTGCTCATAGCAGGGAGGTTGGAACCTGATGATCTTTAAGGTCCCTTCCAACCTTCACCATTTTGTGATTCTATGAAAGTCAGGCATTGGTCTGAGCTCTTTGCTGCATTCCTATCCAGCTCTCCACAATAAATTACCCTCTATTTAACCTGTCCACCAAGTGTTAACACTAAGACTCATAGCAAGGAACATTAAAGTATTATGTTTCAGGAACAAAGGTTGCATACTACTACTAAAAGTAAATTGGGAGTCAAACCAAGCTCTGATGCTTCAATGTAGTCGAACAGGTATGTTTGACAGGGCAGCATGTGGGTTTATGCAAGCTATGTTTCTTCAAAAGCCTTCTGGTAAATGAAACACTTGATTTACTTGGACCAAATGTCATAATCAAATTTATATCTTCAGAATATATCTTATTCTCATCTTCAAAGGGGAGTCATCCAACCCAGTCAGAGTTCAGAGACTCAGAAAAAATTTCATGCCTCCATATTGTACCTAAGAGAGCTTTTTACCACACACTTGTCTGAAAGCATATTGTGAATGTGCTATTAAGACATTTATTATATGCCCTCTAATGTTTGCAGGAAAAAAAGACTGGAATTGCTATGCATAAACTTAGAAATATGTCTTTATCATCTGTCATCCTTACTTGTTTACCTTCAGCTACCAACTTTGAACTGTATAAGAGCAAAGCAAGTGGAGAGTTCAGCTTTCTTTTCATTAAAGAACATCATTTCACAGCAGCCTTACTGCCATATCCTCTCCACCATATTTTTTTTCACTTAGCTTCTTTCAGAAATGCAAATATGCCAGATTCTATCTATCCTTCTACAGCACCAGAGTTGTTTCTTGAGATATGGAGTTTCAGAGTTGGAAAGTACTGTTGTTTTGATTTTTCAAACACTTGAGTAAAAGGGTCAATCAGAAATTATGGCATTAATTTCTGAACTGCTTTCTCATCGGACATAGCTCCATGGAACCATAATAAGGTCAGATTTCTTGCCAAGACACCATTTCTCATCTGTGACAAACACTGTGAAGTGGTTCTGGAAGCAGAGAAAGAGTGCTTAAGAAACATTAATGGATACTTCCAGAATGCAGTTCTATTTCTAAATAACCATGTTAAGTCAAAGCAGGCTTTGATATTTTTAATTGATTTAGTGAGATGTTGGAAAGATGTGGACTTCTTTGCTGTAGTAAACCTTTTGTAACTACAAATGAGAAGACTGAGAGAGGATCTTACTAATGTTTACAAATATCTGAAGGGTGGGTGTCAAGAAGGAAGGGCCAATCTCTTTTCAGTGGTGCCCTGTGATAGGACAAGGGGCAATGGACAAAAACTGGAACACAGGAAGTTCCACCTCAACGTGAGGGAAAACTTCTCTACTGTGAGGGTGACAGAGCCCTGGGACAGGCTGCCTAGAGAGGTTGTGGAGTCTCCTTCACCGGAGACATTCAAAACCCATCTGGACATACTTATGTGTGACCTCCCCTAGGTGGTCTGCTCTGACAAGGGGGTTGGACTCAATGATCTCCAGAGGTCCCTTAGAACCCCTACCATTCTAGTATTCTATGATTCTACAGGCAGTGGGAAACAAAACCTGAAATCATGTTTAACCTGAGAGGCACAGAGTCCCCATCTTACAGTCAAGTTATTCTAATGGTAATACTGCCCATTAAAAAGAAAGAGAAAAAAAATGAAATCAACAAATGAAAAGCACACAGAAATTATTTTTCCTCACAGAAAAAGAAAAAAAAAAAAAAGGTGGAATGGGTGAATTTTTATGAGGGAGTCAGTTAAAAATAAAATTGCATGGATATGCTGATAGAGGAAGCAGGAAAGTTAGAAACCAGAGGTGACTGATCCTCAACTGAAGTTTAACACCAGATTTAGAACTAACTGTTGGTCATGAATGATGTCTTCTTATCTAGAGTGTGGTATCTCCAGCAGCAATTCAGTTCAAAAAGCAGAAACTGATGTTCTGATTTCTAATAGAGTAGGAGTTAATGCCTCATCTGAAGTTTTTAAAAGAGGTGGGAGCCTGGGTTGGCAAACTCCCTCCTCTGTGTTGCACCCAGAGCCTACTTGGCTTCTTGAGACCTGGCAGAACAACAACATAAGATTTTAGATTGCATCTCTATGTAATGCCTTTCTGGGAAAAGAAGTTCACTGTTGCTTTTATATTGTTCTACTGCCTCAGAACTATAAAGAGCAATGATTATTTGGCCACTGCTGAATTACTCAAAGTGCAGACACTGCTGAGCAAAAACTGACTTGACTCTTTCCTTTGGAAAGCTTGGTGAGAAAAATTATCTAATTACAGACACTGCATAAAATGACTATAATAGATGATGGTCCCTGTTCAGAACAGAATGCATCACACAGCTAGATTAAAATACAGTTAATTGTACAGAATGAGGGGGGTGTAGGGAGACAGAAATAGGATGCAATTTACAAAAGAGAAAACATGCTTTAGAGAGGCATCTCTAAAATACATCTCTAAATATAGAGTGATGATAGACAAGAAAACTAAACCCACAGATTTGAACATCTTTGTGGCTTGAAATCCATGTCCAAACTATACAGCTGGTGCTCATCTCTAACAGGAAATGTCATTTGTAAACTTTTAGTACCATTTGATTGTAAGGGCCAACTCATCACAACTGAATTATAATCAAGTACGTAACATTGATTCCACTTTCTTTTATTAAGATACAGAATTATAAAGGGTAGGAAAAATGAGGAGAAAACAGAAGTAGTCAAACAGTAACCACGTACTTCAAGAAAATGGATTGTATAGAATATGAACCTTTGATCCTCACAAGACTTCTATACACTGTATCTAGGACAAATATCTGCCTATCTGAATATTCTTCAGACAAAATTACCGTTGTGTTCAGGTTCTGTCAAACTGAAAGTGCAACAAATTGTCTAAAGCTGTGAACTATTTCAATACTAATGTCATACTTCCCAAGAGATAATTTCCTTGTGATTCTGGCCACAAGAATAATAAAGTAACATAAATTCACAGCACTGAAAGTTTCAATTTTCTGTCAGCAAGAAAACTAGGATTCCTTGAGTAGACTGATTTTAGTCATGAAAGTAATGCACTGCTTCAGTCACCCCAGGTGATACAGCACATTTTCATTAAGGCCATCACAGAATTATCACTGTCCTGGATAGTAAGGTGTGAACTTCTCTGGAGTGATCAAAGGTAAAGATCAGCTAAAGCAACCAGAAATCAAAGGATTTAGCCCCAGCTCTGCATATAACTTTCAGTGAAGCAGAAAACTCTTCATAAAATCAGCAGTCTTTCAAATAAACCAAGGGTACTAAATAACCAACTCAGTGGAGTATCAACTTGGGAAAGGGAATCTATACATAATTTTGAATCTATACATAAAAGGAAATGTCACAGATAACATTCACACACCTTCTCTGTAATCTGGCTTTCAGAGCCTGTGAGCACTGGCACAATTACAGTCTACACACACACTTCACAACTATTCCTGAAACAAGCTTGAAAGACAAAAGACAAAATTACCCTTGCATTACTTGCTTAATTTTTCTCCATTTAAATGTCTTTCTTACAAATTAGTATTGGTGGGAAACAAAATGAGAGGGGAGAACTGGAGGAGAGAAGAATTGGTTGGATTTTCAAAGAAGTGTTCCAAGCATTCATGGTAGTAACCAAAAGAATTTTAAAAAGGATTTTCCAGCTTACTCTGTACTCATGCCCAAGTCTGTAGATTTTGGTCTCTCCTCAGGACCAAGTCTTAATCATATGTGTCCTGTGCTACTTCTAGTAGTCTGTCACAAACATGGACCTCAATTCAAGAGATATCCAGGCTTCTCATTTGGTGCAATCGGAAGGCATTTATCTATTTCCTGCTGGACCCCACTGTAGGAGAAGAACAGGTCCGTGACCATCTAAAGAATCTGAAGGTGCACAAGTCTATGGGACCTGATGGGTTCCATCCATGGGTCCTGAGGGAGCTGGTAGATGCAGTTGCCAAGCCTCTGTCCATCATATTTGAGAGGTCATAGCAGTCTGGTGAGGTTCCCACCGATTGGAAAAAAGGGAACATGGCCCCTGTTTTTAAAAAGGGGAAAAAGGAAGACCCAGGGAACTACAGGCTGGTCAGTCTCTCCTGGCAAGATCATGGAACAGATCCTACTGGAAAATCTGCTAGGGCACATGGAAAATAAGGAGGTGATAGGAAGACAGGCTGAGGGAGTTGGGGCTGTTCAGCCTGGAGAAGAGAAGGCTCTGGGGAGACCTTAGAGCACCTTCCAGTGCCTGAAGGGGCTACAGGAAAGCTGGGGAGGGGCTTTTCACCAGAGAGGGCAGTGACAGGACAAGGGGTAATGGTTTTAAACTGAAAGAGGGGAGATTTAGGTTAGACAGCAGGAAGAAATTCTTCCCCATGAGGGCAGTAAGGTGCTGGAATAGGTTGCCCAGGGAGGTTGTGGAAGCCCCCTCCCTGGAGGTGTTCAAGGCCAGGTTGGATGAGGCTTTGTGCAGCCTGGTCTGGTGGGAGGTGTCCCTGCTCATAGCAGGGAGGTTGGAACCTGATGATTTTTAAGGTCCTTTCCAACCTTCACCATTCTATGGTTCTATTTCTCTCCACTGACTATAGATGTTACCACCTTACTTGCAGACATCTCATTCTGGATGTCTAAATTCAGATGAAATAAATCCTACTCCCTGGATATCCATGAACTCTGCACTTACTTCTGCAGATTGCCACTTGCAAAGGATCATACTGATCTTATAGGATGAAAGAGTATAGTATCTTTCAAGTGCTTTTATCTTTAATTCTGTCATAAAAATGAGAGAAAAACAGCAGTTCATTTTAATGACCAGCATAATATTACACTGTTTTGAATCCAAACGTGTGTCTTTCATTTAATCATCCATAAAGATATTTTTTTCCTTGTTTCATCTGGAAGAGTTAGGGAATTGTTAGGTTTTACTGAGAGTCCCCCTGCGCCACATTTCATAGAATAACATTAATTCTGGCATTTTTATTTTGATTAAGTAAAGATACTCTGATAAAACCTCTAAGGATGTGGCATAACTCTCCTGATTTGGGCAACGTTTCTGTTTCTCCATATTCAAATATCACTTCCCGAAAGTGAAAGGCATCACATAAATTAATGCACATCTATGGATCTTACTTTATCATATACCTTATGGTATGTTTACAGCTGGTTTTCATCCCCTCTAAATTTGAAGCAAATGAAAATGCAGAGTAAACAGCTATTTTCAGAATCACAGAATGTTAGGGGTTGGAAGGGAACTCTGAAGATCATTGAGTCCAACCCCCCTGCCAGAGCAGGACTAAAAACTAGGGCAGATCACTCAGAAAGGCATCCAGACAGTTCTTGAAAGTCTCCAGAGAAGGAGACTCCACAACCTCTCTGGGCAGCCTGTTCCAGGGCTCTGTAACCCTCACAGTAAAGAAGTTACTCCTCATGTTGAGGTGAAACTTCTGTGCTTGAGCTATTTTTGTAGTCAGAAAGACAAACCACACTGTAAACAAATGATGCTGCAAGTTCTGCAAGCACAACAGCTGTGATACAAAATACCTTAAACAGAGGTAGATGAGAACTTGGTGCAACTCCCTCATACCTCATAGACATGAGAAACTGTAGAATATGAATTATTGGAATTCTGATGGAGAGAGGTCAACTACAGACATGTCAAATTATGAGCCACTCAATTCCCACAGAACTCACAGAGAAGACAGGAAACAGAGGAAACTGCAGTTTCCTTAGTCTTGAATTTGTGTCATAAGTGATGTTCCCCACACATTTGCTGAAGTGAAAACTCTCTTAAATGAGACAATGGATAATTGAATAGAAAGACTGCAAGTCATCACACCACTTTTCATTTGTGCTGTGATTTCTCTTACAGATTCAGGTGGGGTGTTTCACATTGCTCAGTGATCTTGCTTCTTTGCTGAAAGTTGTCCAGATATCCTGCTTTCCAGTCTAGTTTCTCATTTAGCTGTCCTGCTTTTGGTGGACTATCTCTGTAAGTTTTCCTGGGAGAAAAATAATTTTCAGATCATTTTTTTCTCCAGTATTCAGTATAATTCCAGAACATTCATAACCTTAAGGCTGAAGACATTAGCAAATCAAGGCTAATCAATTGCCCAAGATAATGCTCTACTAGTAAAAGAAAAGGAAAAAAAAAATGAAATGGGGCATTTTTGTCCCAGGGAAGAACAGTAATTGAATAGGTACTACAAAATAGAGTGCTATTTTACCAGAGTTCTGAGTCAGATTTATCCTGCACAGCTGTAGTGTTTCAAAAATGTTTTAGCAAAATAAAGATACGTATCAGTTATAGCGAATCTGTAAGTTCAAAATAAAACACTTATTGTCAAGAAGTGACACTGGACACAAGTATAAATTGGGAGTGGCTGGAGTGCAGCCCTGCAGAAAGGGATCTGGGGGTGCTGGCTGACAGCAGGGTCAGTGTGAGTCAAGAGAGGAAACTGCATCCCTGGGTACATCAAACACAGTATCAGCAGCCAGTCAAAAGAGGTGATTATCCCACTCTATTCAGCATTTGTGTGGCCTCACCTTGAGTTCTGTGTGCAATTCTGGGCCTCACAATTTAAGAAAGATGTGAACGTGTCCAGAGAAGGGCAACAAAGCTGGTGAAAGCACTTGGAGCAACCTGGTCTAATGGGAGGTGTCTGTGCCCATGGCAGGGGGGCTGGAACTAGTTGATTTTTAAGGTCCCTTCCAAGCCAAACCATTCTGTGATTCTATGATTCTATGAATGTCCTGTGAGGAGCAGCTGAGGACTTCGGGCTTGTCTAGTTTGGAGAAAAGGAGGGTGAGGGGTGACCTCATGGCTCTCTATTGCTTCCTGAGGAGGAGAAGTGGAGAGAGAGGTGCTGATTTCTGCTCTGTGCTATCCAGTGACAATGTGTGTGAATGGCTCAAAGCTGCACCAGGAGAGTGTTAGACTGAACATTAGGAAGCATTTGGTTACCAAAAGGGTGGTCAAACACTGGAACAGCCTTCCTAGAGAGGTAGTTGATGCCCCCGACTGTCAGTGCTTAAAAGGCATTTGGACAATGCCTTCAATAACATGCTTTAAATTTTGGTCAGCCCTGAAGTGGTCAGGCAGTTTGCTTCTGGGAGGAAAAACAAGTATAAGGTTTTCTTCAGTGGAAGAAGCTCAAAAAGGCAGAACAAGAAAAACCCCACCACATTACTTTCACCTGTGCACTGTGTCTTTGCAGACACAATATACTAAGCTTGGTCTCAGTCCAAACTCTTCTCAGTGGAATCTTGAATTGCAGTAAGAGTCACCTCTGGTCACTAGGAAAAAATATTTTGTATTACATGAGGCCTGGTTCTGTGTCAGTTTCACCTTTCTCAGCATTTTATGATGTCTGCTCTGCTATAGGTTATGAATCTCCTGCTGTTTGTGTGCCCACCTCTGCCCTCCACAAACCACCTCCTCCTCCAAACGTAGCCAGCTGCTTTCTTGGAAGAAAAGAGGCAGTCTCAGCCTTCCACCAGAAGATTCCCCCACTGGGAAGCACTCTTAACAAGCAGAAGGCAAATGGTCAAACTACCACCCTGGCACTCAGCCATTTAGGAGAGGAAAATGTGCATACAGTAACTGTGAACGAGTTATAAACAGTTGTAAAATCTCTCATGGACACTTGAAGAGTTTTATTATGTTATAGCTTTCCCTGACACACCTGATGAGCATCTATGTCTGCGTGGAGGACTCCTGAAAATCCCTTATCCCTTACAGCACCACTGCAAAGCTTCTTGTTTTTAATGGGATTCCAGTTGTGTAAGCCTGAGGCTTACCCTGCTTCTAGCATGGATTTACACCATTACATTGGATATGACTTTGCCCTGAGAATCTCTATAGAATTATTTAATTCAATATTTAAGAAAGTGAATAGGTTGATTTGACAGAAATAGAGCAGTAGGGAAGGAATGGGGGGAAAGGAGCAGCAAGGACTGCCAAGATTGACTAGTCTTTAAAAAAAAAAAAAATCATAAAAACACACAGCAAAGTTCATAGCTAAGCTCCTGGCTGAGCAACACAGCACTCCTATTTCTCTTCAAACCCTCAAGGTGCTGGCCTGAGAAGCTTTGAGGATTGTATCCTGAATGGTACAGATAAGCCCTTGGCAGATAAGCACATACCAGCTAAAATCATCAGAACATATGGACACTCTTCTAGAGGAAAAAGGTGCAACTTCACATGTAGCTGCATACAACTAGATCTAATTTAAATACACATCCCAAGAAAATAATGCTGATGGAGACCCCTGTGTCTATTCAGCATAGCCATAACCACATGGAGCTGGATTCATCTTTCAGAGACATTACCCTCCAATTTCACCTTCTGGTATTTTCAGATCTGACACACAAAATGCTCATCCTGTTTCTTAGGTCTTGAGACCTTCACAGAGTTGTTTCTACTGCAAGTAAAGGATACTAAAAGTAGTACATGTTTCCTCAAGGATGACAAGAAGACAGATGTCACTAACCTTTCCACTATAACCAGCTGTTTGCAACCACCTCTTCCTGCACCTCTTCTGCTTCTCACTTTTTCCTCTGTGATGTACAGAAACAGGAATGGTTATCCAGAATAGAGAAGACATTGTTCCTGCACATTTCCTCTGTGAAACTGACTCAGAAATAAGAACAACTTACAGAAATAGCAGCTAAATCAATCCAATACATTTTTTCACGGTATTTTTTGAATGGTGTTTGTATTTAAGTCACAACGGTCTCAGGAAGTACTGGGGCATTTAAAGCAGATCCATCCTAGCATCCCATTCTGCCCATCAGCCATAACTACACTAAGTTTTATGACACAGATCCCCTTCTGATAAGATTTCTTGCTATTTTTCATGTAAGCCTGAGCAGTTTCAGAAACATTACACCAATACACACAGACCCCAGATTCACTGAAGCAACATCTTTGTTAAGAAACTACCAAAGCAAGATAACCAACTGCAACACAATAAAATACTACAATTTAGGAATATTCACCAAGTTCTCTTGGTGAAAGGAACACCATTTTAGGCAAGCAGTTGCAAAGAAAAAAGCAAGAGCTGCACACACTGATGCATAATTTAAAATCTTTTACAAAGAGCAACAAACACTTAAAATTCAACTGTTGCACACAGCCAGGGATCTGTGTCTATACACCTCTTGCCACAGTCATTCCTACAGCAGCTATTGCAAAGCTTTTCTAATAAGCCTTATGGCTTCACCCAAAACTATGCACAGTTCAGAGCCACTTTTTCACAAATAAGATCATACTTCAGACTTTTCCTAGATAATAGGCCTGTCATTTTACACGCCAAATACACTGAAGAGTAGAATGTCAGGAAAAAACAATGGCTATTAGAAAAACTAGAGGAATGATGCTATCCTGATACCTGAATTCCACTCCCATCAAAAAATACATCATCTTTCAAAAACTGTACCAGAATTATCTCCTCTATTGCTACTCAAAAAACACTTCATCAACCAAGCATAACAAAACCTGGAAAGTTTGTCTTGCTTCATTAATCCTTCCTAAAGAATGAAATCTGCAATACTGGTGCTTTAAACAGTGCTGCCAGAGTCCTGACCACACCAACAGACTCTAATTGCCCTGAGCAGGCTCAGCTGGGACCTCCACCCATCCACAAGTTCCCTTTGGCCAAGCACTGCATTTGTGCTCAGGTGCACGGTCCCAGGGGTTGCTTGAGCTCTACTCTATGCATGTTATGCTTCATTCTGTGCAGAGTGTAAGTGGCTTGCTTGACTTCCTGATTTCATCTCAGATCTGCATTATGACTGTGACCTTACTTTGTTGGCAAGCCCTGACTGTTGTCAGTGGGTCTGCTCCTCTTGTTTAGGAACTCAGGTGATATAAATTTGGCTTTCAATAGGATAGAGGGGCACAGTAAGTAGAAAGAGCATAACTGGTACCTCTTACCTGGTGCTGTTTTAGATGTTCCAGGTTCTCTGTGCCATGCATCTCTTTGACAGAGTTGTAAGAACTGTGATCAGCTGCACTGTAAAGCTTTTCATGTTGCCAAATTCCTGCAAGGTCTACTACATAGGAATAAATGTAGGGAAAAATCTTCTCTACTTCCAAACCTAGTTGGCTCATTAGGCTCAGCCAATGAGCTTAATGATATAAAACTTATAGGAGGAATCTGGGGGAGATAAATACATTCTCTCTAGCTGTAACTTGCAGTGTTATAATAGTTTATTCTATACTTAATCCTAAATAAGGAGGCAGGTGCTCAAGATCCTCTGACCTTATTTCCCTAGAGCCCTAAGTGCCATTGAGCCTACAAGTTCTAAGTTGGCTTACTGTCATAAGGTACAGATGCTAAAATAAAAGTTAAAATACATCTGCTTAATTACATATTTGAAGAGTGAATCTTCTGTTAGAAGAGTGAAGCAGTGTAGTGCTGAAAACATTTAGAGTTCCATAATCTATGGTTACAGTAAGCTAAAGTGTAAAGTTAAATATCCTTGAACATGTCTCTAATTCAAACACACCAAAAGAGGACTAATCATTGGTGCTACAGCTCATAAAAATCAGAAGTAAAGCATTTTTTAACCTACAAAAGCATCTGCTATGTAAAAGCAGGTAATAAAAGGCTCAGTAAACAAAACTCCTTGTAGTTTTCCTTCCAGGTTTACTCTCTGTTCAGTAGCTTGCTTTGGAGGGGTAGGGGAGGAGGCAGGGGGAAGAAGGCAAGAATTTGTTCACAGGTCCTTTTGGGACCTAGAAACGTTTTACTTTTCATTTTTTATTAGGCTTTAGTGGGAATCTGTGGTTTGCTGGTCTCGTTCTGTGCTGCTTTAGTAGCAGGTAGATATTAACATGCCAGTTTGATACCACTTACTGACAAGATGTGTTCCACCTTGGAGCATGAGATGCTATTCTGGCCAAAGGAGCTTTGGTTACACTTGGAAACTTTGCTCCTAAGTTTATAAACTCAAAAACTGATGGAAGCTGAAGTGCAAGTTAAGAAAATATTCTGGATGAACTTTAGCTTAACTGGAAGAGTGAGGGGAGAAAAAGCTGTCTTCTCCATGAAAACTGATTGAGGAAAATATTAAGGCCTTCAGCTTTCAAATCTGTTTTTAGGAAAGTTGTGCCTTAATTGTGCAAATGCACATTGTGTCAGGTCTTCAGTCACCCAATAAAGGAAAAGCTACCAAATTATGCTGAATTTCAGTGCAATAAAACAGAAAGTGAGCTTTTGCTCACTTCTGTGCTGTACCTAATTTCTTCCAGTCCATCTGTCAACACAAATAATATATTTAAGAAAAGTCTGATCTCTGGTTATATCTCCTGTAGGTAGTATCTTCTGACACTGACAGCACCTTTAGTAAGAGGGTTCATTTATTTGTGAGGGTTTTGGTGATCATGAGTTTCCTCTTTCATACTCACTCTTTGTAGCAGTTCACACAAATCCAGTCTACAGGTCCATAATCCAAGATTTTGGGGGTAATCTCATTCTTTAGCAGGTAGCACATCCATCTTCAACTTTTATTTCCAGTAGTACGTCATTTACCAAATGACAAACAAAATAGAAAACAAATCAAATTAAGGGTTGGTGACAAATTGGTAGTACTATCTTCCACCTGTAAAAAATTATGTAAAAGAAAAAATTACTTGTCCATCTATTTTACAGGTCATGGTGATTCAATTGCTGTCTGGATTACTGACATATTTTAGTAGCCAAAAAGCAGAATGGACAAAGCTCCAGACAGATGTATTTTCTTTTTTTCCCCTCCAAGACCCAGTTCTAGCACCTGGAAGTTTATTCAGCTAAAATTCCCAGTTGCTAGGTAACTTACACAGGGTACAGGGCCACATGGCTGGTAGACTTTATCTTGTTTTGAGATGAACTCATAAAATCTGATATAAAGCAGAGCAGAAATGTCTTTCATGGCCTAGCCAGCTCATGGAGTCAGAAGACTCAGAAGTGCCAGCAACCTGCTAGCAGTGCCACCAGGTAACCCAGGACAAATTGAACAAAAGTCTTGTCTGCAGTGTTAGGGGGAGACTCAGAGGTCGTGACAGTAACAGAAAACTTATGTGAGAAAACAGCAAGTTGCACATAAGTGCTACAGGTCATATAATGACTCAAGAGTGGCCCTGAGTGCAATAACGGGTGCTAAGGACAAGCCATAAGGATCCACAGCTGCTGTAGGAAGGTCCTTGAGCAGCAGCTATGACAACCAGAGATGAGTTTAAATAACATGCTCTCACCCACCACTAAAAACCTTTCCCCTTGGACTGAGGAAGAAGTGATGACAGGACAGGCAGAGATAACAGAGACAATGACCAAATTTATCCTGGAATTGTGAGACTTATTCTATCAAAGAAGAGGTAAATTTGACAGTACTATGAATGGCTTTAGCATTCAGTGTTAGATGAGCTTGGAGGTGCAATTCATAACATCCACAACAGCCTTCTCACTGGTTTCTTGAAGAAATCTATTGTTCTTGATAAAGGCTCACAAAGCAATTACTCCTTCATGAATAAGGTTTCTCTTTAAAATATCAAAAAATAGTAGAGCCAACACTTAACCATTCTACCTCTGTCAGTGTCAGTGAGAAATCACCAGTGACACAGCTCTTCTATGGAAAATTAAATCGTTCTATTTTTAGCTGTTGTTTTTTCACCTAATGATGCCTGTTTTGATTTGTCGTTGTCTTTTCTCCTCAGGTCACCCTCTGCATCACACTCTTGCAGGAAAGGATCAGAAATAAATATTATTTGCTAAAGTTCCAGGACTTTTTTGTCTTTTATTGAGTGACTACTAGGCTTTAGGTAAACTCTTCACATTCTTTCTGATTTATTCAGTACACATCCAGTTTCTAAGCAAACTGGAACCAAGGTTCTCTAGCCCAAGCCTTTTGCAGCACCCTCTGAGCAAGCATTTCAACAATGGGATTTTTGTCTTCATTTTTTCTCTCAGCTAAGCTTGCTGGGCTGCAGGGCATGGCATTAATGATATGGAAAGCATTTAAAGACAATGGGAAGAGATGGATGGATGAATAGCATTGGCTTTAATTATAAGACTATTAAAATGGGAAGCAATTCAACTAGTCATTGACTTCCAGAGGATCATCTGTGTGTAACAGACAGCTCCTATTCAAAGTAGATTCATTCAAAGCTAGTATTAATGTATGCATTGGACCTAAACAAATTACAAACCTCAATATCTTTTTCAGGAATATAAGAGTGGGTTTATACACTCACCAATAAATCATTTTTAAGTATTTCTCAATTGCCTGTCCTTCAGTTCTCAAGAATCTTCTTGAATTCTTGAGTCTAAAAAAAAAAAGAAAAAGAAAAGAAAAAAAAGTTCTGCCTCAGTTGCTGTGTCTGTCATGTCAGTTCAGAAGAGGAATATTTCACACTAAAATAAAATAAAATGCTATTGGCTCCTACTTCACAATGGAAGTAGGATACACTTGGCAAGTGATTTGCAAGGGTAAACAGTACATTCCAATCCAACTGAAGAGGGGGACAGAGTTCCATCAGCCAAGCTGTCAGAAAAGGGCATTCATAGCTTCTGAGATGGTTCTAAGCCTTTGTGAAAATCAAAGTCAGTCAAGTCCTAAACAGAACAGCTTGTTCTTATGCTGTCAAGAACACATGTGTGCAGGGTTTATGCAGATTAATGTGTCGTTTCTAGAATCCACGTTCCATGGGAACTATAGTGCTTTTCTCAGTAAGTACTGTGCAGTTTTTCATCAGGTTTGTAATGAATTAAACAAAAAAGGATTGGTTAATATCTATGCTTTTTAACTCCTTCCTTATAAAATAAGCTGTGTTGTATAATGAAGGTCTAATCCATTTCATCTTTATTAAAAATATTTGCTCAAGCCAGGAAGAGCCGTGACTAAACTTCAGGAGGGTCTGCTGTCTAATGACTGTCCAGAAGAAACACCAGAACACATGTAATCTCTACAGGAACAGCCCTAGCTATACAAAAAAGAAGCTGCAGATGACTGGCTCCAATATTACTGGGGGACAAAAATATTGAAAATTAAGACAAATGTTTTCTCTTCCCAAGCTATCTTGTCCATCACTTCTTCAAGGGGATTGAGAAAGACACATTCTGTTTTCCATCTGGATTATAGAATCATAGAATGCTTTGGGTTGGAAGGGACCTTAAAGATCCTCTAGTTCCAACCCCCTGCCATGGGCAGGGACACTAGATGAGGGAGTTCTGGAAGGAACAGACAGAGCAAGCAGACATGGCTACAGCCTGCAGATATATGTGCAAGAGGAAAGGGAAAAGCTATCCACAGTAATAGGAAGTTGATGAAGGTGGTATCATTTTTCATAGACTCAGTTTAACAAAATGAATGATAAGAAGATGGGTAAGATTTAGAGATTACAATTTAGTAGTGATATGGTTTGTAGCATTGTTTCATACTGTATTTTTTTTATATAGTGAATTCTGAAGCACTTGTGTAATCAGCTCCTGTAAAACACAAGACAGACATACGAAGATCCCATTTTATGAGCTGTTAAATAATTGCCCTTTTCCTACCTGCTATAGGGGCAAAGCAGGATGCATACACTGGTTTTCCCTTATATTAAGACACATCTTTATTCAGAATGTTTACTTTATGATGATATGCAGCAAACATTGTTGTCATTCCTCAACTGTCTGAAACCATCATTTCATCAAGGAAGTCTGTAAAGAGCCTTCCCTTCCCCTCACTTTAAAGTTCCTACCCTGCCAAGGTCGATGCCTTCATTAGCAGCAGAGATAGTTTAGTTTGCATTTTCCAGAATCATGTGAAGTTCCACTTTCCCTCTTCTACCATGTCCTTCCAGAAATGGGTAGAAAAAAGGATGGAAATCCATTGTAAATGTTCCTGACAGGAATCTCTATATTGCATTCTTAGTACCCAAAGGGGTGTGCAGGCCTTCCTTTTTTTTTTTTTTTCTCACTGAGAAAGCAGCATTAAAAGTCTTACTGAACTCTGAAGACCTGGAATAGAAAAAGCTCTTTCCTTTCCTAAAGAAAGTTTTCACTGGTTACTCTTCAAGTAGTTTTCAGAGTTTATTGAGGAGAAGATTATGTTTCCACAAACAATGATAAAATCTAATTTCCCCTTGAGCTGTCTGATTGCATCCAGAAGTCACAGCATATGTCAACTTTTATTAAAGCCACAGGAACACCAGCAAGAGCAACTTCAGAGTATCTTACATATAAGAATTCAGTCATCTAGAAATTTGCTGTGAAAACACCAAGAACAGGAAGGAAAGCTGGCAGGTTGGACCTCAAACAGCTCATTATTGCCAGCGTCCAGTCCCCTGTAGTACATGCTAGCCTCCCAGGAAGATGTCTCACCTGATTTCTGTCATCCTTGTCACACAGTGTTTGCTGATAGGCACCAGTATCCTGCAGCTACACACTGGAAAGAGTCCTCTACTTTTTCATAGGAATTAATAAAAATAAAGTCACCACAGCACAATTAAAGTAAGAGTTTTATTATAGGTTTGGGTTTTTTTTTACCAAGAGGTGGTCAAACACTGGAACAGGCTTCCTAGAGAGGTGGTCAATGCCCCATGACTGTCAGTGTTTAAGAGGCATTTGGATAATGCTCTTAATAACATGTTTTAACTTGGTCAGTCCTGAAGTGGCCAGGCAGGTGGACTAGATGATAGTAGGTCCCTTCCAACTGAAATCTTCCTGTCCCTTCCCTTCCCTTCCCTTCCCTTCCCTTCCCTTCCCTTCCCTTCCCTTCCCTTCCCTTCCCTTCCCTTCCCTTCCCTTCCCTTCCCTTCCCTTCCCTTCCCTTCCCTTCCCTTCCCTTCCCTTCCCTTCCCTTCCCTTCCCTTCCCTTCCCTTCCCTTCCCTTCCCTTCCCTTCCCTTCCCTTCCCTTCCCTTCCCTTCCCTTCCCTTCCCTTCCCTTCTCCTCGCTTCACTCTTAGAAAACTATCAGTTTAGAAGACCTGGAAGAGTTTGGAAGGCATCCTTGACTGGCTTTGAGGAAACAGGAGACATGCCTTCAGTAATACAAGAATGTATCTCCAGTGAAGACTGACTAAGAAGTCATCACAATGTGAGCCAAGAAATCCACTAGCACCAAAGTGAGGAAAAAAGTGAGCTCTGCTTTCAGGATACAAATCTATTTTGAAAAGGATTAGATGGGTCTTTTCTGAAGCTCTCTTCTGTGGCAGGAGGTTTTCATAGGCTAGATGTTGAATGCATCTTGGTCCTTTGTATATAACAACAATACCCATTTTATTGTGATAGAGGCAAAGAAAGAACAATGTATTTATTTGCTTTATATAATCTAATCACCAAGACTGATTTCTTTTTCAGAAAAGTTGACAACAATGTAAATCTGTTCCATTTGGACAAAATGAACAATATTTCTGTATGAATAATAAAATATTGAAACTAAAGTGGGGAACGCTCTTGAAATATAACATGGTGGCAGATCTGTGCAAGATCATTAGCCAAGTCAGTGTAGAAGCTCAAAACAATACCAAGATCTGGTATTTACAATATCTACCTGAGAGATCTGCTTTCACTGACAACCTCATCGACTCTGTTGAATTCAGTGGGTCTTAGTGAATGATGTTCTGGGATCTAAACACAGCAAACTTCTACACATGAGTCAACTTAGATAATACAGAATATATGCCATCTTCAAAGCACATTATGGACAAGAAAGGCTAGACCAGGACACTTACATCAAACCTGAAAGTTAACATGGAATCACAGTAACAGTCTGTGCCTCAAGCAGGCATAACCCTTCCCGTGGAGATCCCAAGAGAGGAATGGAGTATTAAAGCTTCATTGTTTGCCTTTTTTAAATATCACTGAGTCCTGTGGCTTCAATGAGAATCATTGCATGCTTGTACAAGCAATGCAGTTATGCCACTCATTACATCTTTTTTAATTCCTTAATGTATGGTCCTGATTATTTAGCTCTCCAGTTTGCTTTTCTTCCACTTTACTTCCCTTTTGCAACTACTTCAAATCTTTCATAGCTATAACATAGATGTGAAGTGTCTCCAGTCTGCTAAGAGATGCTATAAAAAATGATTTATCTCTGTAAGCATCCTTATTTTCCTCTGAAGATCTCCTTGCTACATGGGCATTCATCAGAGCCACATTTTTACTTCTGATTTCTTGCAAGTGCAAAAGGATCTCAAACCATTAGTACTGCACAAGAGACAAATCAGCCTGCTTTGCTCATAGAGGTGTTAGGATCATGTTCAGGTCTCATATTGGCTCTCAGATTCTGGTTTTTTGCTTCTTATACTTCCCTTTCTCTTCTTACTCCTCAAGGTTAGCAGACCCAGAAATCCTCACCCTTAAGCCTTTCTGGGATGTGTGACAAATCCAGACTTTGTAATACCTTTATTCCTGCAATTCATAAACCTAAAAATAGTTATGTCTTGAAGAACAACTATATTATGTCAATAGAAAATATCTAGTTTAACCTTTTGCATGGTATGGATGAGGTACCATTCAGAATCCTGAACCTACCACAAG
The DNA here is from genome assembly GCA_020745705.1 of Hemiprocne comata. Classification (NCBI taxonomy): domain Eukaryota; kingdom Metazoa; phylum Chordata; class Aves; order Apodiformes; family Apodidae; genus Hemiprocne; species Hemiprocne comata. Next base: position 5,190,902 of record CM036589.1, on the reverse strand, counting down.
CACTGAAATTTTAAATGTAGGGCAACATTTTGGAAGCTGAACACAAGTAGCTAAAACTAGAATAGTCCTTGGCTTTCTTGTCAAGTAAATTACTTATGTGAAAAAAACACAAATAAACATTTCTATTTTGAATTTGTCAACCAAATATATTTTCATGGGGTTGTTGGGCTTTTTTTAATCTCTTGCTAAAACGACAACTAAAGGATATTTTTGGTCCAAAATTTCAGGTCATTTAAGATTAATTTAAGAATTGAGTTTAGGTGAAAAATTACAGGACAGGAAGAAGCTTATTTTCCTCTATTCCAAAATATAGGACAACAGGAAAGCCAACACTGGCAATAAAACTGTCCTACAACACTGAATCCTTATCCTTTTCCTGTCTCATTTTGCAGATCTTTTTTCCCACTGGATTAAAAAGGAAAAAAAAAATCAGTTCAAATAAACCTCCAAATGATTGACCATCTTCAGCTTTCACACATTATTTTCAATGCATTAATTTCATGGACGTTAGTAAAACAAAGTGTCTCTTGTTCTGATTTTTGGGGTTTTTTTAACAGATAAGAAAACAGAAAAGACAGAAAACAGAATCATTTCCTCAAAGTCACACAAACTGTTGGTGATAGAGCCAGGAATAAACTCCATGTCTATTGGTTGTTATTCTAATGCACTCATGATTGGATTATGCTATTTCATCTCTCCTTAGTGGAGATGCTGTTCTGCAGAGTGACCTCTGGAGCCCATACAGACACAAGTCTGACATTTGTTAATCTAAAGACTCTCAAGGGAGTAAGAAAATCTGAGGGCAGGTATTAGATAGAGGGCAGGAAAACACACTACATATCCAGGCTTTCTATGGAGTTATAGGAGCTATTTTAAAGTGAATCTGGCAGTCAGTAATTTAATTAGTCACGCAAAAAAGAGGATGTTCAAACTGAAAGAATTTAGAGACTATGTCTCTCTTGAGGTTTTCCTCCCATGTTATCTAATATACATTTTATTTACTGTAAACAGGGAAGATTAGCGTAGCAAAAGCAGAGGACTGTGCCACTTCTAAGTTAAAAATGGACTAATCAAGATCCAACAAATGTTACCTTGCCTTGTACCCAAATATATGCATACTAAAGTAGTACATCCAACAACACACAACTTTTTTGTAACGCTGTTGTAGCATCACAACGTTGTGAGGACTAAAGGGCAAAAAAACTGAAGACATCCAAACGATAAAAAAGGTGTCACACAAAGATCAAGAGAAGCACAAGGTACTGCAAACAGCCAGGATATCCTGCCTAATACAAAAGAAGACCACTGGCAAAATCAAAAACAAGGTAAGCACTATCAGGAGCAGATGAGATCTCCTTTTTCTGGCTGGGCACATTGGGAGGGGCAAGTAGCATGAAGCAGCAAATATGAAAAGGAAAGACAAAATACCTACCACATAAAAAAGCACTAAAAATAAAGCAACAGGAAATAGTTTCATTATGATCCAAAAAGTTTCAGGGAATACAAAATGTGAACACAGATTTATTTGTCATATGAGCTCTCAAAAAATCTGTTGAAGCTCTGCTTCATTTGAAGCCCCAACTATGAAATGCAATGTCCTTCATTAAGACAGGTGATGTTTTCAGATGTTTCTTGCTGAGCTTCTGTTTTATAAATCCTGCTGATTTTTAATGCAAATGTTACTGGGCAATTACACCAAGAGTGTATGAGTCATTACCAGACTACCTGCTGAGTCAATCTAAAGGACACTGCTTAACTGCTCATACAGCTGAATCTCATAAACAGTTAGTCTTTTTCTTTGAAACAACTAAAAGAATTGTTTTAAGTTGGTTTGCAATTTCTTCACAGAAAGAGTGGTGAGGCACTGGAACAGGTTGCCTAGGGAGGTGGTGGAGGCACCATCCCTGGAGGGGTTAAAAAAATGGGTGGACATGGTGCTTCAGGAGATGGTTTAGTGGTTTGGGGTTGTAGGGTGGACGGTTGGACTCGATGATCTTGAAGGTCTTTTCCAACCTTGATGATTCGATGATTCTGTGATTTTTGGAAGCCTTCAAGTGATGAATAAGAGAGAGGTTTACAAGAGGTTTATCAGTTGGGAATGACAATCTTGTTAGCAACACATGTACTTATTTCAGTAAGATGTCCTTTGTTGTATAGGGATTGTCTGCAAATCCCTGCACTGCAATTACCTCTTTCTACTCATGTTATGATCCTGTGGTCTGAGTTACTAATATTTGAAGATGCATTCCTGCTGAAAGAGATGAGGGAGTTCTGTTGCAAAACTGGTAGTGACCAGTAAAGTACTAGACCAAGCTTAAGCTACATTTCTTCTATGCATTTTAGGTTTCTTACCCCTAAGTGTATGGTAAACAGTATAAAACAGTTTTACCTGTGGAACTTTTCCAAAGCTAGCTGAAGCCAATAAAACTCTCCTCTTTAACTTTATACAGGAATGAACCCATGCCATCTTACAAAAGAGGCTAAACATTTTTGGACCATGAAAATGGTCTTTGTACCTGATGGAAAAGTATATTTTCTTTGTTTAAAATCCCAGTTTAATTTTTTCATGTTTCATTTCTTCTTTCTCCACACAGACAAAACACAAACTCATTAACAACTGTACCAACTGGCAAAACTGTATTTTCTTCTAGCACATTAATTATTGTCTCTCAGGCCAAGTACTTTTACTTTACAAAGTAATGCAAGTATTTATCATCTATTTTATGCACCATTTACTCACCTGTTCCTTTAATAAGATATGCAACTTATGTTTTATTTTTCAGGGTATAACGAAAGTGTGAAATTAACACATCAGTGCAATAGAAAATACACCCTTTTGTCTTTGATGCGTTGTCCATCTTTAAATTTGACAAGCTAATTTGATCAGTGATTCCTCTTTTTCCCATTCTAATCTTTGATTCAATGTATAGTTTCTCAATCTGAAGATGTTTGGCCCAGACTTCAGAGGAGTCTCAGTGATTTAGAAGCTCAATGTCTTTATTTACAAAGGCCTAAGGTTTCAACTGAGTAGCCAGCAGAATTGTCAGAGGTGGCTTAATAAATTGGATGCTAAACTCCTATTGAGAAGCAGCAGACTTCCTGAAGAGACAATGCTGATCACATGAAATCTTGGGGGAAAAAATTCAAAATCCATCCATTTAGAGAGGGAACAGGTCAGTGCAATTTTGGCCATTTTTGCAAGCGCTCCTTCTATTAGTCCATATCCCCAGTGGTGTGAAAGTGAAATCTATTTGCACACCTTGATTGAAGCAGGTTATGGCTACATGTTCTTGTTTTATTAAATTTCTTTACGAGCGAATGATATTATGTACTGTGTGCAGTGTTTCTGAGTACATAAAGGGGAAAACAGAATGTATTTCCCTTGGAGAATAGGATTTATGTGCTGCAAATGTCTGATATGAAGTGATGCTTTTGTGAGGGATTACTGTCAATACTGACTGTTTATGAATCAAAACCTATTCAGCAATCGTAAGCAGCTGGAAACTGAACATCTGGGGCAAGAGTCAGCAGAAAATTTTGCTACCTCTAGATACTGCCTTTGTAGGGGATCAATTTATCTAGGTTGAAATACGAGCCAGCTGTGAAAAGCCACATTGAGAAATAAACTTCCCTCAGTGGAGTGAGGACAGCAAAGTTGACACAAGTGGAAGTACAGAATCTGCTCCTCAATAACCATTCCCTTTCCTTAAATAATATGCACAGGTAGATAGAGAGAAGAGAATTTTGTACATACCCTTTAAGGCATACACCAGAGCACTGTGGGCAAGAAGAAATGAGGGAGAAATGGAAAATCATCTTCTCAAGCAGTGGTCTAAGGCTGTGGGTTTAGATCTTTCCCTAGTGCAGATTCAAAACTGGGCTTTTAGGAAACTGCAACTCATGTCACTGATACCCTTGAGGAGACATCCAGCTTTGCTTGCTAAATGGGTATGTGACTAAATGAGATTGGTCAAAAGAAGATATTTTACCAGAAATGCAGTCATTTCTCCCCTAATTGCTAATCTATGCTAAGGAATTCAGTGTTCTCTCCAGGCTGTACAGGGACATGCCTCTTTTCTTTCTCTAAAAATGTGCAACAAAGTCACTTCAGGCTTTCCTGTTGAATTTGATATGCTTTGAATTAGACCTTTTTAAAAGCTCTTTAAAAAGAGCTCCTAGCCAGTAATTAATTATTCTTTTTACCATTAGCAAACGAATGTTACAAAAGGCTCCAATTTTAATGACTGCTGAACACTGGGTAGGGAAATGAGATTTCTCCAGGTCCATGGGAACTTCCGCAGTCTGACTTCTTCCTCACTAGCATAACTATGGTATTACAGAATCACAGAATCACCAAGGCTGGAAAAGACCTTTAAGATCATCAAGTCCAGCCTATGACCAACACCACCACACCATCTAGACCATGGCACTAAGTGCCACATCCAGCCTTCCCTTGAACACATCCAGGGATGGTGCCTCCACCACTTCCCTGGGCAGTCCATTCCAATGTCTGATCACCCTCTCCGTGAGGAAGTGCTTCCTAATATCCAACCTAAACCTCCCTTGGAGCAACTTCAGGCTGTGCCCTCTTGTCCTGTCACTGGTTGCCTGGAAAAAGAGCCCAGCCCCAACCTGACTACAACCTCCCTTCAGGTAGTTGTAGAGAGTGATAAGGTCCCCCCTGAGTCTCCTCTTCTCCAGGCTAAACAACCCCAGCTCCCTCAGCCTCTCCTCAAAAGACTTTTCCTCTAGTCCCTTCCCCAGCCTCGTTGCTCCTCTGGACCTGCTCCAGCACCTCAACGTCCTTCTTGAAGTGAGGGGCCCAGAACTGGACACAGGACTCGAGGTGAGGCCTCACCAGTGCTGAGTACAGAGGCACAATCACCCCCCTGCTCCTGCTGGCCACACTATTCCTGATCCAAGCCAGGATGCCATTGGCCTTCCGGGCCACCTGAGCACACAGCTGGCTCATGTTCAACCAGCTGTCCACCAGCACTCCCAGGTCCCTCTCTGCCAGGCTGCTCTCCAGCCACTCTTCCCCCAGCCTGTAGTGCTGCCTGGGGTTATTGTGGCCAAAGTGCAGGACCCTGCACTTGGTCTTGTTGAATTTCATGCCGTTGGCCTCGGCCCATCAATCCAGCCTGTCCAGGTCCTCCTGCAGCTTCTTCCTACCCTCTGGCAGATCAACACTCCCCCCCAGCTTAGTGTCATCTGCGAATTTACTGAGGGTGGACTCAATCCCCACATCCAGGTCGTCAATAAAGATATTGGGTAGGACTGGGCCCAGTACTGATCCCTGGGGGACACCGCTGGTCACCAGACACCAGCTGGATGCAGCTCCATTCACCATCACTCTCTGGGCCTGGTCATCCAACCAGTTTTTACTACCAAGGTTATCTACTAAAAACAGGATCATAATTTTGGCCACGTGGAACTTTGGTTGACAACCCAAAAACATTCTAACTGATGGTTTTGAATGCTAAATGTCACACTGGGCTGAGTAGTTTGGAAGTTTTAAGCCCAAATGGCCCTGTGTTTCTAAAGACAATATAAGGGGAAAATATCTTTCCTTTGTTAAGAAAGGAGTCATACCTGGGGAATTTTTAATCACCACTAGGCATTTCCTTTAAATACTGCTTAGGGAGTAGAATTGTAAGACAGAATTATAACATAACTGGGGTGCAGGAAAAAATTTTGAAATTACCTCATCTTAGCACTAATCATTTGAAAGCTAAATATCTGGCCTAAAGTTTTGTAAAGGTTTATTAGCACAATTAAGAGAGGAACACTATCAAAGCATATTTCACTCTGAGGATGTGGGGGGTAGGGAGGGTAAATAAGTATCTGAAAATTCACAGTGGATTGAGATCAATAGTCCACTAAAGGCTCAGGATCAACAGATTCCTCAATTTACAGGTAGGTAAGATGATTCCTGTACTGAGTCTAAGAATTAGGGGACACTCAGGTATACTGCTGCAGAAGAAGGGACTTGAAATAAATAAGAAAATTGTACAGATTAGGTGAGAAAGATAGTCTTGGGTTTTCATGTTCTTGTCACTAAGGAAGAAGGGAAGTCAAAGAGTTAAATGGTTTGAGAATGGGAGGCAAACAGATTTTTCTGTCCCTTCCAAAGATTCCGTAAGTTGGCAGTGGAAACAGATTCAGGTGAGCAAGGAGTGTGAGACAAGCACTGGGCAAAAGCAGAATGTAGGTAAGTCAAGGAGCTGATGGACAGAAAGGAACAGTAGAGGCTGGTTATGAATTAAGGCTGAACGAAGGAGAAGCAATGAAGCCAACTGAGCCAAGGGACTGGAAACTAGATCATGGGATGTGTGAAGGAGAAAGGAGGATGTCATATTTAGAGAGTGTTTGGAGCCCTGGGTAGGGAATCTGAAGGAAAGGAGAAGCTAGGGCTTTTTGAGCTATAGAACTAATATGTGGCCAAAGGAATAGCAAAGACTTGGTTACTCAGATGAAAGAAGTGAGCCTAAAATGAGCAGCTGCTCCTGAGAAAGGGGCAAACCTGTATCAGGGACTAGTCTGAAAGGTCAGGTTTGAGACAGGACACAGCATGCTCTAGGGAATGCTCCTGTAAAGGCTCAATGGTGGCTCTGGGCATGTGGGTCCACAGGGGAGGTAAAGCTTCTAGCCCCACGGATCACTCCTGAGGGCATTAGTGCTTCTCCACACAACTTATTTTCAGTTAGTGGAAAAAAGTTCTAGGAAAAATACTGGAACAAAATTTTAGGCTATGTTAATTCTAATATTCCCTAGCTTTTGTGCAGTCAGCATTGCAAACTTGTATCAGGAAATTAATGGAATTTTTCTTCAATATAATTATTTATTTGTAAGAAAGTTGTGTAAGATACTATAAATGCTAATGTTAGTAAAGAAAACTTACATTCCCTGGCCTGGGAAAAACAGGCTTTTATGTTAACAGCTAGTGTTGCAACTTTTTCTTATGTCTTCTTGTTCATTAATTCATTTTGCTTTACAGCTACTGCAAGAGCAAATCATTCTGTCATTGAGCTCTTCATAGAAATTTACTATGATTTTATTGAAATGGAAAAGAGGCAAAGCTTGGAGACTTTAAAGAATTTCTTAATGCACTTCACTAATTTCTGCTTTATTTGAAAACTGTTCTTCATTATTAATGCAGCTTCCCCTGCCTAAAATAATTCCTGTTATTGCCATCTCCATATCCACAGCCATAGAATGGGTCTGCTGGCCTGTCAGATTTAATCTCTAAAAAAGCAGCAAAATTATCAAAATTTGTCAAAAAGATATGTGCATTAACATCTGATATAGCCAAAGAAGGGAATGAATGGAGTGTGAAGAGGATGGCTGAACAGACTAATGACATTTTAATGGAACTTCAGTTCTAGTTATTGGATCAGTATTTGTCAGGAAGTTTATTTCTTTTGCTGTTTCAAAAATTGTCAGTGTTCAACAGAATTCAGTCTGCCAAGCTACCTAGAGCAACTCAACTACCTTAACTACCTTGCCCACAGCCTCTGTGATTTTGCCATTCTCCTAAGGAAAAGCAAACAAAAAACCAACAAAAAAACCTGCCACACAGCATGTGATGAGAGGAAAAAAATACAATAGAACTGTAAAGATGACTAATACTGGAATTAAATGTTCTGGGAAAAGACTGGGAAGACCACAGTGAAGGTAACAAATTTGGTTAATGTGGTTAATCTATTTTTGCTTGCATGACTCATTTCCATTTGTATTTCAATTAGATAGAAGGTTTCCAGCTATAGCTCACTATCGTATCCCAGGCCTGGAAGTTTCTGCCTCAACTTTCTGTCTAAGACAATGAAGAGCTGATAGGAAAGGAAACTAAAATTATAAACAGAAGGCACAGAATATCATCAGTTAACAATTAAAATCATCTAGGTTAGGTTTTGTACCAGACCACAGGAGGAAAACATTCCTCCAATAAGCTAACAAAGCTCTGAGTTCAGTACCTTGAATAAGATAGATGAGATCAAGGCCCTTGCTGAATCATTAAGAATTGTTCTACATATGTTTTCCTAAACTGTCTTCCAGTCTCTCTCTCAGGGTTCCATCCCTCCTTCTGGAATTAGTGGAGTTCTAGGAGACGTGGTATTTTTTTATGATGTATGTATTTGGTACAGACATATGTCTGAGAGAGACTTTTCTAAAGCAGCTTTGGGTGTTCTCCAAAGTCAGCTCCAGCAGAAATCAAGGCCTGCAGGAGCCCAGAGCTTATGGTAATTACTACAAAAGCATGAGGTCCAGTGACAAATAGCTAGGAAGCATATTCATGGTCAGTGCCTGTCCTGGGTTGAGCCAGGATGAAGCTAAGTTTCCTTTTACTGATTTTTTTTTTCCTTCAGTAAGCTTTCTTTTAACTAGCAACAAGTGTTCCAGCTAGTGGGCTGATAACACTGGAATGTTTATGTTTCTGCTGAGATGCAAAGGTCACTTCTTAGCTCTGCTGCTACAGAGGCTACTGGAGCAGGAGAATTGTATCCATGACTCCCCTGTAGGGGAGCTGGGCTAGACAGACAGCAGAACTGACCAAAGGGATTCCATTCCATAGATCTATGTAAGCTCAGAGGAAGGTCAGAGATCACAGAAGACAACTTCCTTCCTGCTTCTTCTTCCCTTCTCTTCCGTCCATGGCCAGCGTCCAGGGAGGACTCCATCCATCCATCCATCCATCCATCCATCCATCCATCCATCCATCCATCCACCCACCCACCCATCCATCACCATCAACCCCCAGGCTCTGAGCTCATAGCCCTCATCCCCCAGCCCCTGTCTGCTCTGCCTTATCTCCTGCCTGTGGGCTGAGACATTTCAGGACTGCTCACAGCTCAGGAGATGCCGGGGGAGCTGCTGGGGGTGGGGGGAGGCAAGAGGCTTTTGCACATTCCTGAACATACTTGTATATAATTGTACATATAATTAAAGCTGTCTAGTTTAGTTTTCCGTCCAGCAAAGTCTCTCTCCTTAATTCTCGCTCTCCTTCCCTACCTGGGGGGAGGGGATTGAGAGCATTGTTGTTTCTGGTTTATTTGCTGATCCTGAGTCAAACCATAACAGTGCCCATTCTTGTTTTCACCACGGCAGCTGCTTCAGTCTCTGGGCAGACAGCCTTCATCCCCAGGCAACACCAAAATCAGGCAAAAAATTGGGAAGGATTCTTTACTGGCCAAGGACAAGGGTTGACAGGGCACAGTGATTTAGAATATAAGAAAAAGTTTTCTTTCACCACTGCCTGTCTTTCAGACAGTATTTTGTCTCAGGATGCCAGCAGCCTAATGTGTATTCTTGCTAGGTATTCAAAGCATCAGGGAACAAGAGTCCTTTCTATAGAGTTTTAGATGACCACAGCATGCTCTTCTTTATCGGTGGATTGAGACAGACTTCATCTGTAAGGTTTGTGGGAAAGGCCAGTAAATCAGTATTTTTCTATATACTAACAAAACATCAGGACTCCTTCCAGTAGGTGGGTCCCTGTCACCTGATGATTTGAGTCTTCTTTCCTGACTTACTGCTCTCTGTCCTGGCTTCCATACTCTTCTCCTCTGTCACCTCAAATAAGATGCTGAGACAACTTGAAGTTTTGGGTGCTGGGAAAAAAATGATAGTAATGAACTTACCTGTTCTTTACAAGACCAAAAAAAATCGGATTCAGTGATTTTCTAGGGAAGTGATGGGAAGTGTCCACGCCCCACTGCATGACACCCATGTCTGCAGCCCCTCAAGGGCTGTCCCTGCACGGATCACCCACGGCTGCTGTCCACCAGGGTTGTTTCTGTCCCAGCAGTTGCTGTGACCAGCGTAAGACAGTTCATGGCTTCCTCCCACCCAGCACAGCACTGCAGCCCCCCCAGCATTAACCTTGTCACTTGTGCCCACGGCAGTGACGTGTGTCACCTGGAGAGAGCTGAGGTGCTATTGCAGACTGGCTGAGAGCAGAGGTGCCCTGACTGAACAGGTCCCTCTCTTATGACCCTCAGTTACAGGAACTGATCAGACCTTTAGGACTTCCACAAACTCACAGAAAGGGCTCATAACAAACTTAAACTCCTGTTTTCCAAGCTCAGCATTTGTCTCATCCACCGGACCATATTTTCTCCCTCATTATGCATCTGCTCCCTGCAAAGAAGTCTAAGCAAACATTTTTGCTCTGTTTGATTTTGCTGTTATTTATTAGTAAGATGAAATTTAATTTCTAAGGAGGTGGCATTTAAATATAACGTAATTTCAATATGTTTTCTGCTCTCAAGTTGTGATGCAATGGTATCTCTGTTGTGAATATTAACCCCCACAGATATTATTTTATTATAATTATTTTTTTAATATCCAGACAACAGAAGCACAAAGATATCTAGGTGCTATAAATTGAACAGATTAGCTGTAATGTTTTGTTATATTTAATACCAGATAAAACAGATATACTTTACAGAGTTAAATACAAATAGCTACTTCATTCATGCAAGGAACATTTTCTCTGTCAGTTTACTGGGCAACAAATCATCAGCCTAGCATTGTGCTTTCTGTTCTTAAAAACGTAACTTGATTTTTTTTTAACTAATCATCTTGTTATGGATTCCTCTTGTTGCAAAGATCACTAATCCTTTTGCGGTGAGTTAACCATGGCTAAGGGTCAAATTCTCACATCACAGCTCACTTATGCCCCCCTCCTCAGAAGGACAGGGGAGAAAATAGGATGAGAAAGCTCGTGGGTTGAGACAGATGGACATCACTTTTCACTTACAGTCTTGGCAAAATAGGCTCAACTTGGGGAAAGTTAATTTAACTTGTTGCCAATTAAATTAGGTTCGAGCATTTAGAAAAAAAAACAAAAACAAAAATATTAAGCCACCGCCTTCCTTCTCCCTTCTCCCAAGCTCAAGTTCACTCCAGCCCCCTCTCCAGACAGCAAATGGAGGGGGATGGTCAGTCCCTAACAGCTCCTCTTGGCTTCTCGCGCTTCCTCCTGCTCCAGCACAGACTGTCCCCAGGCTGTAATCTTGCCTCCTCCTCTGCCTGTCCAGCATTTTCTGCCCTTTGTTAGGGGTATTTTCCCAGAAGCATCACCATCATCACTGAGAGGCTCAGCAGTGTCCTGTGGTGGGTCCACTGCGGGACTAACTGTGTCGAGCGTAAGTCAGCACCTGAGCTCACAAAAACCTTGCCACAGCCACCCAATACAGGCACCCTGTTGCTGCCATTTAAGCAATAATGGCTGAACAAGTTCTTAGAGCTACCTCAGGCTCTTTAGAGTGCTGCAGTCACATCTATATAGCCTTTTGGTATCACAGGACAAATTATTCCACTTCTCTTTGCACTTCACCATTGCCTACCTTTGTAGACCATATGCTTTGCAGGTAGGAGTTTGCTTCACACAGCTGGTGACCACCCCAGTGTAATCACTGAAAGTAGATCCACCTGTGTAAGTCCTGCAGTGTTATTTCAGAGGCTGCTGTACAATCCTGCTGCTGCCTCCATCTCTCATATTTTATTTATTAGTTTGTGGTTTGGGAGAGCATTGTAACCCTGACTCTACAAAGCCATTTTGGAAGAAGCTGCTGCTTTCAGTATTTCTTGTTCCCTGCCTGGTGAGTGATAATATTTATTAATTTTATTGAGTATCCCAAAGAACACTATGTTACATGTGAAAAATATCACACTGCATTGTATGAAAGTGTCCTGGGGAAAAATGGCAGTGTTTTAGTAGCAAAAAAAGTGGTTTGGCCTGGGGGGTGGGAGGAGGCCATGAACCACCCTGTGCTGATCATGGCTGGTTCCAGCCTCCTCTGGAACAGCTGGGAATACCCCCTTGTATTCGAAAATTTTACAGGAATGCATGGTGCAGCATGCTGCTCGGGAGCCTGTAAGAAAGGGCAGTAACTGCTACAGGAAGATGTGTGAAAAGTCACAGTTTGAGGGTTTATTTATGGTTGGGTTTTTGTGGGGTTTTTTTAGGAGGTGCTTTAGGCCAGAGAAGGGGCCTCTCTCTGAGGGGACTGCGGCCTGCAGCTGACCCACTGCAGGGTGGGGATACTGTGAGGGATGGTGGCCCTGGGGGACCTCCAGCACAGAGGTGGGGGTGCCCCTGAGGGACTGCAACCTGCAGGGGTCTGACCCAGGCTGGGTGAGGGACACTGAGGCACCGTGGCCTGTGCTGAAGGGGGAAGAGGCAACGAGCCTGGTGCAAAGGAGCAAGAAGCAATGAGCAGCAGGTGGAAGTGGTTGTTCTCTGACCCCAACGTCCTGCAGGGCCTGTTGCCTCACAGAAAGGGTGGAGAGGGACTGAGTAACTCCCAGTGGAAATAAGACAAGTAAGTGAAGGCTAGAAGTGAGGAGCAGAGGTGTAAGACTGGGGTTGAGGCTGGGCAAGGGGGAGGAAGGATGTTTCCTTAAGTGTTTATTCTTTTGGCTCAATACACAAATAAGTAATCAACAGTTTATATCAATTGGTAGTAAGTTAAGTGAAATGCCCTGAGTTGGGACCGTTACCCACTGATGGAATGTGTGGGCAATACCAAGTCTAGGCAGGGCCTGGGTGAAAAGTGTGTAAACAGGTGTAAACAAACAGTTTTTCTGTGTTTATATTAAGGTTGTGATGATACTGAAAGTAGAGCTTGTGATGGTGGCATATCCAAACAGAATGTATAGGGCATAAATGGCAAGGGTTTCAGTAACAGAGGGAGATGAGGTGACCTGTGTGGGAGAAGGCCATAAATTACCCTGTGCTGGTCACAGCTGTTTCCAGTAATTGCCACTGAGTGCCAAAACATACAGCAGGATAAACTCTTTTCATCAGATGTAAAGAGCTGCTGCAATTCTCTTTATATGAGTTACTACAGTCAGGGCTAACCTAACAGACCCTATGGATACAGCTCAGAAATCTGGTGTGGTTTCTATGGTTTTGTGGAGGTTTTTGTGTGTGTAGTATGCTACGTTTTGTGGGTTTGGGTTGGGGTTTTGTTTGTTTTGAGGGCTTTGTGGGGATTTTTGTTTTGGTTTTTAGGGTTTTCTGTTTGTTTTGGTTTTTTAAATTAGTTGGCACAGTTGTTGTCACTGACAAAATTGGGAGCAGCCTGTATTGAAAAAGTGGACAGCTGACTTGCTATCCCTGTGCTTTGTCAGCAGTGGCTTAGATTAGATAATTTTGATCTGATCAGTGGAACCCTGCAAATTAGTGGATGTCACACAAGCTGACCTGTGTGTTCTCTACTTATTCAGGATATTTGCTACTATAGGAATAGGAGTGAAAAAAAAAGGCCATAATTTTTGGTTCTGAAGTAAGACATGGTCATGTGTGATGTGGCACTGTATTAGCATGATTTGATTATTCAGACATGGTCATTTGAGATTAAACACTGAACCTAGTGTTGGGTTTTTTAAAAGGGGGAGAAACATTGCTACACAGTTCAATTTAACATACTGATAGCCTCATGCATAAAGCTCTCTGACTGGGTAGCCTGCATTAAATTATTATTTTTTATTTCAAATCTTTTCATACCTTATTGAGCTACTTACTTTCCAGGTGGGAAATTAGATTGTCTGAGATACCATGAAGCTCCCAGATGGTCATTCTGCTCAGTGCAAAAGTAATTTATAATGTACACTAGACAGAAGAGGTTTAAAGAGGTTAGTGGTAATTACATACAAACTTATTATATGTCCTGCTAAATCCTTTTCCCCTCCTGTGTAATACCTAAAACAATCTGGCCCTTGAAGTTCAGTATTTAGGGACTGTATCTGTGCTGTGTCATGTAGCAATTTCTGCATTTTCAAAATGTTGTACACTGTTATCTTCTTATCATTTTAAGAAAGCCATTTCCTACCAAGAAGGTAATGCAATCTTTTTCTGGGTACATAGAGTCAGATGGTGGTAAGGGAAAAAAATTATTCAGATTTTTTATCTCATAATTCTGTATATAGAATATGGAAGTTAAACTTTGTGTTATTTTAAAGTCTGTCTTTCCTGAAAGACGTGAGGATTTTTAGTTGGGTTTTTTGTTTGGCCTTTGGTTTTGTTGTTTTTATTTATCTCTTTCAATATCATGTGTCTGCAAATACTGGAAGTAATCCTTAATTTGTTTGAAGCTAAAGAAATTTTAGGAAATGAAAAAAGTAGTATAAAACAACCCTAGTCCAACAACTTTTACATCCAGCTCAAATGGAAATAAAAACCCCTTAGAGTTTACATGTAAAACTAAGGGTTTTGATGCCACTGAGCTTCACAGAAATACTGCAAGACAGTAATGTTTGGCCTCAAAACTCCATTAATTTGTCAGAAAATACATTATTTTTCAGTGCTGGATTCCAGAAGAGATCCAGACTGTCATGAACCATTATAAAACTAGTTCTGTAACATGTGCATCCTCTCTGTGGGGTAGGGAGATGGTATCTGGAAAGAACTTTGTTATGAAATACAGAATCGTTTTCAAACTTACTAGGTTCATGTCCTGGCAAGGCCTTCAACCAGTAGAAAACTGACTCAAACCAGTTATGTGCTTTGTTAGAGTTTGTTAACAGTTACTACCTAGGATTTATCTTTATGCCTCTAAAAGCAATGAAGGGTTTGATAGTTCACTAAGTAACAGTAATCTGAATTTTGGGAAATAATGCCCCAGAAAGGGCAGGTTTCTGGAGCTGACTTCCAAAACCTCTGGAGGATGAGGAAAATAATGCACATATGTTGAATCTTTTGCTGTGGTTGTTAAAGCTAAGGATGGATCAAGAGCATTTTTTTTGTAGTGACAAATGTTTATTACAAAGCTATGTAGGATAAAGTGCTTTGGCTTTTGGAAATATATGGAAAAGAAAGTCTATGTGTAGTTTTCCCTGAAGTAAGAAATTGTAAGTATTTTTAACTTAAATATTTTTAATCTGAACAGATGTATGAAGTATGTACTCTATTTGTAAGCAAAAATATGCTCTACAACTATACTTAACACAAAAGTTCCACTACTTAATGTTACTATGTACATAGGACAAAAGTTGCAAGGAGGTTGCTGGTTCCTACAGCCACTGCCTCCATCTTTGCACACACTCTGCATAAATGTCCTCCTCATCACAGTGATGTGCATCAGGAATGTTCCTTCAACAGACATTCTTATATGCTGCCACAAATCTCTTCTCTGAATTCTGTCAAATTTTTTTCATATCCTTCACCTTCTGTGTCTGTATAAAAAATATTGTGGAGTTATTGGGGAAGTTTTGGGGTTTGTACATTCTGAATATGGCCAGAACATTGTGGAAGCTCTTTGAAATGGACATCGCTGGAGATGCTGACCTTCTGAAGTCATAGTTAGCTGCAGAGTTCGTTGAATTTTTTGTGCATATGTGCAAGGATCCAGAGTAGGTATTCCTGGAGGAAAAGGAAAGTTGTTGGTTGTTACTTGGTTTTTGTTGTTTTTTTTTTTTTGCTCTGACCTGCAGTAGCTCACATGGCCTTGCCGTGGTGCTCTCACCTGCATAGTCTGAAACTCGGCCCCACAGGAAGTGGGGATATTAGGAAGTGCTTCCTAATATCCAACCTAAACCTCCCCTGGAGCAGCTTCAGGCTGTGCCCTCTTGTCCTGTCACTGGGTGCCTGGGAGAAGAGCCCAGCCCCCACCTGACTACAACCTCCCTTCAGGTAGTTGAAGAGAGTGATGAGGTCCCCCCTGAGTCTCCTCTTCTCCAGGCTAAACAACCCCAGCATCCTCACACACAATTTAGATCAATCCTGTGCAAGTCCTGCAAAACAACAGAAGTACTAAGATTATACTTGAATTCCTTAAGAGTGATTTAGATGCAAGCAGAATAGTTACAGGATATTTTCTGTTGTTCTGCAGCTAGCTCTGTTCAACCTCTTGCCTCTGTTGGAGTTGAGGAGCTGGGTAGTTCTGATTCATCTGTCACTTTGACAGGGTTTGGGTTTTTTTATTATGGGTTGCTTGGGTGTTTTTTTTTTTTAAGATACAGATTTATTCCTTAAAAACTACTCCATTTCCTAAGCAGTCAGAAGCTGCCATACATTTAGATATTCAAATCCCATTTCCAAAGCTAGTGTGTTATGGTTTGAGGCATTTCTTTGCTCTCAGACATGATATATTGTCAGCATAGTTACTAAAGTGACTAAAAGCTACAGCACAATGATATGACTAGAATGATTCTGTAGGCATGAAACTTAATAGAATGCTAACTGGAAAAAGCATTAACATGAAGAGCAGTAGTTACCAGTTGGATGTTTGAGGTTCAGATTAAGCTACATGCTGAAGTTACTGTTTTAGGCTTTTATACAAGATAATGCAGTGTTGTTAAATTGTCTGTGTTCAAAATGTGTACGTGGAGGGGCTCATAATTTGTCCCCTATAATTTTGACTGATAAAGGGAAAAAAATTAGAGCTGATTATTTCAGTGAGGAAGCCTAAATAGAATAGGTTTTGTACTTTAATCCAATATCCATTGAAATTAATGAAGAAATATTGTGTTTGTGAGTGGGTGAGGAATTACTGATGTATATCCTTCCCTGTGAAAGCTCACTAGATTTAATACTGGTGTTACACCTCAGTGTGTTATGGGCCAGGTTTAGAAGAGGTAATTTGTAGTTCTGACCAGTGGAAAACAGAGGTTCATATGTACCACAGTCTATTTCTTAAGCAAGCATTGGTCATTACATTTCATAAATATTTTTTTAATATGTATATATTATCTTTTTAATCCTGCAGGACTGTATTTCTGTTCATAGAATCACACAATGTCTTGAGTTGGAAGGGACCTCTAAAGGTCATCTAGTCCAACTCCCCTACAATAAGCAGGGACATCTCACACTAGATCAGATTGCTCAGAGCCCCGTCAAGCCTGACCTTGAATGTCTCCAGGGATGGGGCCCCCACCACCTCTCTAGGCAACCTGTTCCAGTGACCCACCACCCTCACGTTAAAGAACTCTTTCCTAATGTCCAACCTAAATCTCCCCTTCTCTAGCTTGAAACCATCACCCCTTGTCCTATCATTACATGCCCTTGTGAACAGCTCTTCCCCAGCCTTCTTATAGGCCCCTTTCAGGTACTGGAAGGTTGCTATAAGGTCCCCCCATAGTCTTCTCTTCTAATAACCCCCAACTCCCTCAGCCTGTCTTCTAAAGAGAGGTGCTCCAGTCTTCTGATCATTTTTGTCCTCTGGACACGCTCCAACAGGTCCACATCCTTCTTGTGCTGAGGGCTCTAGAACTGTACACAATACTTCAGGTGAGGTCTCACCAGAGCAGAGTAGAGGGACAGAATCACCTCCCTGGCCCTGCTGGCCACACTTCTGCTGCAGCCCAGGATGCAGTTGGCCCTCTAGGCTGCAATTGCACATTAGTGTATTTGGTAGTTACTAACATGCCTATAACACTAGGGTCATGCAGTCTAGAAATATTTCCCTTTTGAGTAAGGAGCAGCTCAGCATTACTTTTTTCTGAATGTTAAATCTTTTACTTTATTCCTGATAGTTATTTTTATTTATTTATTTTTCAATAGAAGAAAATAATGTCTTGTTCATACAGGGCAGAATGGAGGTAGGAGATGAGGAAGCAGCTTGAGCCAAGCAGTTACTAGAGCTTTTTGGAAGAACAGGATGTACTTTTCCCTGACAGTATTTCAGTCTTCTTTCTAGAAGTGACAAAGAAAAAAAATGCATGTGTATGTTCTAACTTTTAAAATATAAATATGAGAAGGGATTCTTCTCAAATTGTTACATTGTTCCTTCATACTAACTTGTGGCACTCATAACCCTCAGGCTTATGGCTTTGGCTGTGGTAGAGGGACTGTCTCATTCTCTAACTTTATTAGACCATTTCACTGCTCTGGGTTGTTTTTTTTTGCCTTTGGGAAAAACTGTCTTCCACCTTTTAGATAGGTTATCAGGGCAGAAAATGTCTCTACTGTTTTATGTGTGCAGTTGTTACATCTAACAGAACTGGGCTAAAATCTCAGATGAAATATTGGATCCCAGCAATCCCCTGGGTTCTTTGAGAAGGAATGTGCTTTTCATTAATGCCTTGGATTTTTTCAGAATTCTTCATTCTTCCCATCGATTTTTGGTAGGTATGGGTATAAAATCTTGCTCTGTGTTAGTATATGTTTAAATTCTTGGATGTTTGTTTATAGAAAGTAGCAATGTACCATGCAACTTGTAATCAGATCTCACACTTATTGCAGTGGGTTTCGTAAAATGCTGTTTCTACTAAAATATGAATGCTCTTCTCAGTAGTAATGCTGTTCTTCACCAAAAAAATATGGCACACTCCATCACTAAAGTATCTTGCAATGTTCCTAGGCAGGTTTCAGTGAAAACTAGTTTAAAACGTAGCAACAATGCAAGCCTTAGAGTTATTTTGCTGTTCAAAAACATGTATCTATCAGCATGGGCACTCTTAGAAGCCTTCAGCTATGCTGGGCTCTATTAAATGCTATATGACATTGTCTCAATTATTGACTTGGCTATTTCTTCTCACCTAATTTTTGTTGCCTAGGAGTTTCATTAGATCTACTAGTTTACTCTGCAGGGAGTCATAAACAGCAAATTCCTGTTGGAATATGTGCTGTGTGGCCAAGACTCCTGACTGGTGCAGCAGGAGCATCACCATGTCTATACCCAGTGAGTTTATTTAACTTGTGGATGAATATAAAGGTACTAAGACCTCCAGTTCTTCTGTGTACAGTATATAGTTAACTTACTCTGTTGCTATGAGGATGACAAGCAAACATTTACACTGATTTAGAGTTGCAGGAACCATTTTTATGGAAGAGTGTTGCTGGAACACTGGAAGTCATTCTGGCCAGCCTGAAATGCCAGCCCCAAGATGCCTTCAATCCAGTACAGTGCAAGCAAATGGATCAAGACCCATGCTGAGCTCTGGGAAGGAGGGACTGAAAAACTGAAGTCATGACTTCACCTTACCAGTGTGCTGTAATTATTTATTTTCTTAACAATAGCTCTGTCATGGCTGATGGATTAGGAGTGCCAGGCTCTCAAACAATCTATCCACCTTTATGCCCTTATCACTGGACTATCTGAGCCCAGTCCATTAAGTAAACAATGTCCATGTTCTCTCTCCCTCACTCCCTACTGTATCCACAAGAGCAGGCTGGGAGATTGCTCTGCCATTTCTAAGTGAATGGGTTGAGGAAACTGCTGAACTTGCAGGAAATCTTGATCAGGCTGAGACATGGAGACTCAGAGCAGAAGTGACTGGACTGAGAATACAACAGAAATAGTATAATTACTGATTTTTCTGTAGAAGGAGAAAATAGAAGAAAGCTGCCTCTGAGGGCTGGTTGTTTTTGTTTAAACAAAAGTGTGCAAGTGAGGGATAGTTGTGTGTATGTGAACAGACAGGGTGTCAGTGCCTGGCTCTAAAGAATGTCGTTTTCTTAGTGGATTTTTAGCCCCAATAATTTTTATACCATGTTACAGTCATGAAATGACAAAGGCAGTCAAGGAATAGGCTTTTGCTAATGTAGGTATCAGCAAGGGGTTTATTCCTCTTTTCCTGCATTCTCTGAATGCAGAAAGTTTTACAGTGCTGTCTGTACATGTCTTCTGGATACATTCCAGTTGTGGTTTGGGTTTCTTTTTTGTGGGAGGTTGTTTTTTTCTGTAAGGGCCCAAAAATACTTCATTTGGAGCACATACACTCTAGTAGCTACATAAAAATCTGAGGAATTTTGTGATGAGAAAGATGGGAATACACCATGGAATGTAACAGACTTATATTTTTGACCTTTGATTCATCTAGATTTGTCTCCAGAGCCAAATCACTTCTTCCAGAAGTGTTACAAGTGACAGGAGTGCACTTGCTCAGGGCAGAAAGCTGTGTTACAGAGATTAAAAATGGAAAATATCCATATAAGACTAGAGTCTCACACCATGTTTATCTTCTTCCTTACCCCTTCCCCTTAAAAAGTCTTTATTTAAAGCAACTGCTGGTTTGATTTTGCTGTTTTAGGTGCTCAGATCTTTGGAACACAGCCCTTTTGTGTGGGTATTCAGCATCAGTGTCGTGTCACTGGTATTGGTGTATGGCTGTGGAGCAGGCTGTTCATTTGCAAGGGGCATTGCATGTAAAGGCCATGGGCTGAGCTATGAAGCAGGGAAGAGCAGCATGCATAGCTGAAGCTAACTGAAAGGCAGCCCTGTATCACAGGGCTATGGAGTTTCCCAGTAGCTGGGGTAGTTGTGTAGCAGAAGGAATTTCATGTTGTGATGGACTTTGGGGTTTGAAAGCTCGTCTGCATTCCCATTAGAAGTCATCTGCTGGCTTGAAGTCTTTAAGGGTGTTTTTTTCAGAGGGATAAAGAAATTATTTTGGATTGATTGAAACGTTATGGTAGGGCTAGGAGGGGGAATCTAAGTATTCCTGAACATTGCTATACTTACTTGACTTTTATTCACCTGTCTCTGAAGTGAGATTTACAATGAGTATAAATCCATATTCAGTTGTGTGGGAAATACTTGGGTACTATAAATGAGCCTTAAACACCACAGCAAAATGAGTAGAAGTGGAGATAGAACAATGTAATTTGTCCAATGAGAGTCAGAAGACACTGTTATATATTAAAAACATGATTAAGTATGAAATTGTACATGAGGTAAGTAGGTGTTCTAAAAAATACCAAACAAACCAAAGAGATTTAGAAGCTTCTCAGAGTTTGAAATTTAAATAATCCTGTTGGTTGTAGCTAATTGTTACACCTCTTTAAGATGCCCATGACAACAGAAAATTTTAGTTGTCGTGCTCATGTCTTGAATACTAGCTGGCTAGTTAAATAGCTGACAGGAAGGTGAGAGACTAGCATGTTAGAGAACACATGGATTGGAATTATCTTCCACACTGAACCACTGTGCAGCCAACAGTGCAAGGATCATGGTGCCATTAAAATAACAAAAAGTAGGATAATGTTCCTGTGGTGAAGGAGTTAAGCTGTTCCTTTGTGAGTGTGACAGTGTGCTGTCTAGCATCTGTTGTAATCTAACATAACCCTTCAATGTCCTGGGGGAGGTAAACCTGAGATTTGAAACGTGTTACATTTTTCTTCTAAGGAGAATTTCTGATCCAAAGAAGTGCAGAACTGCTGAGGTTTGTAAACACCTCTTGAGATTGTGTAGTCTCACCCTCCTGCCCAGTGCAAGGTCACCTAGAGCAAGTTGCTCAAGACCACGTCAACCTGAACTTTGAGTATCTCAAAGGATGGAAACTCCACAGAGTCTCTGGCCAAACATGTTCCACAGTTCAGTCACCCGTGCAGTAGAAAGTAGGTTTTTTTCCCCTCATGTTTGAACTCTGAACCAAGTCTTCCAGTGACACAGAGGATCTGTATTTTGCATTGACATTAAAAGCTAAAAATCTTCCTTGTGACAATACTCAGAAATGCCTGTTCATTCCTGTGGACCTTGTTATACAGAGAGGAAGCGACTCTGTACCAACTGTACTGTGAATATCTCAGTAAGATTGTCTACTCATTACAGTGACTAATGCAAACTGAGCAATTAGGCAAGATATGAGTCAGGCCTTTCTCATTGCTAAATTAATCAATCGTTACATCTGGGCTGAACTTTTCAGCCAAAAATGCTATGCAGAAAACTGCAAATTCAAATTGATGAAGAAGTAACACAATTTCCATGTCAGTGCTGACAAGTAATTTCAATTAGAAAATATGACCTTAAGAAAATCTGAGATAAATGCAAGTATTTAATTTAATCTCATCGTGTCTCCAAGTTTTTCAGCTTTATTAAGCTAACTTTTTGACTATATAAAGCCTCTCTTTTGCTCCTCAAACTTTGAGTAAATATTAGCACCAAGGAAAAATCAGGTAGTTTTGCAACTTCATGAAGTATTCTTTACTTTCATTGTAAAATTTTGTTCTTATTTGCCTTAAAGTCTTGTTACAGTACTGATCAGGTTAAAGAATTGATTGGTACTTTTGACCAATTGGTCAGTGTCATTGGTCAGTATTGCAGCAATGTCTGTTCATCCACAGTCATGGAACTGAAATCTGTTGTGCTGGACATGAAAAATGAAAGAACAGAGCCTGCAGCACCAAAGATCTGACAGTCTAACAGTGTTCGTTGGTAGGATGAAGGAAAGGTCTGTAATGACATATTAAAAAAACCATAATTTGGCTTAACTGAATTTTGCTATCTAATGAATAATAATCTGAGTAGGATATTACAATGTTCTGTGCAAAAAAAAAAGTGATTTTGCTTCTTTAAATGTTTTGTGGGTATTTGCTATGATTATGGCCAGAGCTAAAGATTAGGAAGTTGGGGCACTCAGCAATAACTGCAGAAAGTAAATCATGCCTTCAAAAAAAGAGATTGTTCTCTTGTGAATAAAAACTATGGAAGGAATGGGGTTAGGCTTTGGGATCATGGCTTGGAAGGCAAGTTGATTAAATGCAACTAAAGGGTTGCATTTGATTATGTTTCTAGATTTGTATTATTGCTTCCCCAAATGGCTGTGTTTGTTATGACTGGTGCTTACCCTTAGCACCAGAGTTCTGTGAGGGATCTTAGTTGAAATGCCTCCTAATAAACCTCATTTCGATGTACAGAAAGCAGAAATAAAGGAGGAGTCTGGTTCTCTGTTATGCAGAGGAAAATTGCAGGAAAAGCCCAGAAACACAGATATGATGTGAATTTTGTGCCTGACTTCTTGATTCAAAAGACATTGTAGTTGCTGCTGCACACTTTGCACATCCCACTATGAGATCTGTATCTAAATCCATGCTTCCTGACATCTGTAGTAGGTATTAGTCATGGCAAAATTATCAGAGACAGTTTAGGTACCAGGGGATAAAATTAGTGATTTTAGTCCTAGCACTGCTACGTTGTTCTCCCTATAGTCTAACATACTGTCCTGTTGTAGCTTTTGTGAGGTGTGATAAATTGTTTCTGCATCTAGACTGTTACCATCTCCCCGAGTAGCTGTAGAAAGCTATTGCTTGGTTGTGACTGAAGCACAACTTCATGTGTACTTTAACTGTATTGAGTGTCTGTCTGTAGGGTTAGCTGGTGAATTTCTGTTAATTAAACCATGGCCTTGATCCTTTATATTTAAATGGAAACCCCACAACATTTAAATAACCAGGAAATTTCCCTGGAAAATGTCTACCAGAATGCAAGGACCCTTCATCAAACTGACAGCTTCCTATCCTGGTTCTTTTTTGAAACACTTTGCCGTGTTTTTGTGCTCATGTATTGTCTGAGCTGTCATCCTTCTTCTGAGGTGATCTTGTTACCTCCACTGGTGGCTGACTTGGCTTTCCTGCCAGTCCCAGTGTGCTTGCCTGAACAAAAAGCTCTGGGTGGGGGGAGCAGGGGGGGTGGGCTGTGCAGTAGAGCTGACTAAGACTTTGGAGATGCATCACTGGGCCTCTGAAGTGCTCTCACTGTCAGACTGCCTTCTGGGATGCCCTCCCCTCTGAAGGAGTTTGCATGAAGTAACAGAATGAAAATCAGCAGGACTGAGGTAGATAGGAAAATGTGGAGCTAACCTGGACTTGTCCATCTTCCTTGCAGTCATCTCCTCTGCATCTGTCCATGCAGTTCAATTCTGTTTTAGCTGGTGGATTAGCCAGAAGCTGCAATTACCAAAACTCCTGAATGAATTAAATCGGTTTATTTACCCTGTCTAGACTACCTTAATTTCTTGATAAATTCTTGTCTCATGCCTCACTACTGGTTCCTGGCTTATTGACCAAGCACAGCATCTCTCTGTAGGCCTGAAACAAATACTACAATCACTATTTCTAACTGCAGCTTTCGCTGCCCAAGCTGTTTCTTCCGTGTTGGTTCCTGCAGATATTTTCTAACAACCTTTACTTGAGTAGAAAACTAACTGGATATTACCCAGGATCTTCACATTCTGTCTGTACAGGTATCCCCTGCTTATGGTCCACTGTTAAGTGACCCCTGACATCTGATACAGCTATAGGCATGATGCTTTTTGATACACAAAACTCGCCATTTGTTAATAAAATCAACAACTCTCCTATAATTAACTGTTCCTGAGATGGCAGAGAATAAGCTGCTTTCACAAGGAGGCACAAGAAAACCTTTGGAAAGATACTGAAAATACCTGTTCACAGAGGGGGTTTCTGCTAAATGCCCATTAAAGTTAGCTTAAGCCCAGAAGCATGTCAGTTTATAATCTTCTCACATCTCCTGTAATCTCTTTTTAATATTTGTAACTCTAGGAATTTAAATGAATAAGAGGAATATTCAATCATTTTTTAATCCAGTTAAACCTAACAGTATTGTGTGGCAAGAGTTCTACAACTAAGCATTCCATTACAAACTATTCACTTGTAATCAATTTGAAAATTGCCCATATGAGAACTTACTGGTGGGGTTTGGTTTGGGGTTGGTTTGTGTGTTTTTCCCTGTTTTCAAAGGCTTTGGATTAAAGATGGAATGTGGAGTAAAGCCTGACATCAGAAAAAACATTAGCAAGTTGAGTTCTGAACCAAGAACTGGGACACTGTGGTTACTTTTTTTTTTTTTTGCATAAACATTTGATCTTTTTGCATTCTTATTTCAGCTGATGTTTTTAGTCCCTCTTAGCTCATTCATCACTAAGAAAAATCTTCCAAGAGGAGCAAAAAAGAATGGGGGTGAGGCAGAATGCTGGAAGAAAACCTCAAAATGGGCAAGAGGGGAGAGAGCTCAAAAGGCATCAACCCATTTGGTTGAGCAGAAGCATAAATAGTGTGAATTTTTAAAGTATGTTATAACGGTATCCCTATTTGAAATGAAGTCATAGTTACTGGGTGATTGTATAAAGTCTAGTTCTCTATAAATTAGAGGATAATGGAAACTTTGAAGGTCTTTTCTGCTGCACAAGTAATGGTTATGGGTGTAAATCATTAGTTTTAAGCTTGGGTTTTCTTTTGTGTAAATTTCCATACCATGCTCACAGCTTATCATAGTTTAAGCAACATAATTAACATTGTGTAGCTATTGTCTCATTGTGTGGAGAAAAGAGCTTGCAATGGCCTGTCACATTTTGGTATTGTTTTTTGTTATATACACCTGTACCTGGAGCAGAAGGGGGTGAGAGCTGAGTGATTACTGGATGTCTACAGGCTGGTTTGGAATAGCACAAGGTGTTCTGTTGGTTCAAGCTGGCCTGGGAAGTGGTCCTAGGAGCACTAGTGAGTCACTGTAAGGTACTTTGGGCTGGTGACATAGGTGGAACAGTGACTACAGCTGAGAGAAGAATCTATCAATCAAAATCCTTAAAGCAGCAAGAATCACTTCCCTTAATCAGTGCAAAATAGATGGAGAGATGTAAAAAACCTACACAGACTACAACCACTTACACAGAAATCACAAATTTTCAGAGAATGTCTCTGTGTGTATTTTGAACAAGTGACATTAACAACCAAGCACAAAGTCTTCCTATCCCTCACGCCTGCTGCACTTTGTACAAACATATCACCATTTCTCAGGCTGAAAGGAGTCATTTGTGGACTTCTCTGCAACTTCACATTTGTGCAGTGTTCATGTGTTTTTACAATTACTGTTCTATTTATCCCCCTCTACTGATTTGATTAGTTTCAGCCTTCTAAGGCTGCCCTTTTATTTTTCTTCTTCCTTTGGCAAACCAGATGTTGATTTTTACCTTTTTCTTTCTGTCACTGATTAACTCTTTCTCAAAGAGCATTCAAACATACTATAATATGGTACAGCACATTGATAGCTGCTTTTTTTGGATTGCCTCTTCCCTGGTATATGTATCCTTTATATATAGAAAGAGAGATATATGGATATTTCTCCAAACTACTCCCTTTTATGGATTTCTTATGATGAGATAGTTTTGCATTTTTGTGATATGCATATTAAAGAATATAAACCCAGAAAACATAGGTTTATCTGTTTAATGCTCTGTTTTCCCCACTTTATCTGTGTAAACAAAAAGTGAAATAATAATAGTCCTGTACCCATTAAGGAATTCAAGTTAGGAAAGAGCAGAATAGAAATGGTTGTCCTTGAGACCTAAAAAGATATGTTTAGTTAACCCTGGAATTTAAGCAGGATACATGATCATGGTAGGCAAATTGAAAAATAGGGTAGCTAGATAGTGTTGTGAGAGGAAGAGGTGGAAGCAATTTAAAAGTAGTACCCCTAATTTCTGGAAACTATTTCATTATATTCTATTGCTGTTTATGGCACAATCTGTTTATTAAATACCATAAAGTGCAAAGGGTTCTGCCACTATCCAGGTGTTTTCAGAATTCAAGGTAAGCATTAAAAGTTTGCTCATTGATTTGCAGGGTCAAACCTAAATATCCTATGGGCTGTTTTCAATGTCTGTATTTTAATGTTTGGCTCATAGAACCTATTTTAAGGTTTAAGCAGATTTCACATCTGGCTTGTTCCCAGTTCCAGGTTTTTAAAGGATTGCCTTAAGCAACAGCCATTGTATCCATCAAGAGCAGAATGAAGGGGAACTTGTTCCTTACTTGGTTGTTTGTGAAGACTTTGCTTTTGTGCTCTGTAAAGACACACTCATAATTCCTTTTCTGTGAGAGCATGAATAACATCTCTTTCTTACGCCATCTTTTTGAGGAACTTGTACAACCTTATGCACTGACCCCAACTTCCTGAACTGCCCTTTGCAGGACAGGACTGAGTGTAACACATGGCAAAATGAGGTGGAAACTGAGATGGGGAGAGCAGAAGTGTTGTAGTGGACTCTGGGGAGAAGGTCTTTTCCTACTTGCCTGTTAAATTGTGTTGTTTTCAAATTTATTTTTCCTTGATACTACACTCAGTAATAAGTCCGTGTTGATTGGCAATACATTAAGTAAAACTCCCTAGTCAAGGTAGTTTTCCTTGTGACAAATTAATAAGGAATGCCCATACCTTCCTTTAGATTAACTCCAGGCTTTTTTGTGTCATGGCAAGATAAGTTAGAATCTCAAAGCATTTCTATCTTGCAGACATTTCTGTCTTCACGTTGTCCAGGGATGTATTTTGGAGACTGGATTATACAGATACGTCTGTTTTCCTGTTTCTTACTGTGATACAGCAGGAAATTTGCCAATGGATCCATTTTTGAATCCTGTTTCCAAAAAGTTATAGTTAAGAATAGATGAATTGGTCCCTTTTCACCACCTCTCCACTTCTCCACAGTTTTTTCAGGCTTAGAAAATAGCATTTGAAGTTAATATTGTCTTGCTGTCAACCAAATAATAATGAACCTTCTGAGATGGAATACAAGAAGCTCTTTTTTGGTTTGGTATAGGAGGGGGGATGTGTGGACTTTGAAGGGGAGGCTTCTATTGTACAGCAGTATGAAAGAATTTCACTGTGATATGGGATGACTCTCTTCCCCTTAAACTATTGACTGGTTTATTTGCCTTGAATGCCAAAAGGAAGAACACAGAAGTGATGTAAAATTGCAGAGTTTTTATCACGAACACTACAAGCTAAATAAACAACCTTGTGCATTTGCTACCTGCTTCTGCAGTAAAACCCCATAACCTGTATCTAGTTGAGGATGTTGACCTTGGGACTGCAAGAACACCTAATAAGTTCCAGTTTTCTAGTGAAAAAATACAAGACTGGAATGCTTGGACTTTGAGGAATGATTTTTCTTGAAACAAGTAACATTTCTATGCTTTTGAATATTTGCCATGTTCCATTGTACTTTCTCCTGTGTCACCACTGTTCTAAGTGTGGCTTTAAATATCTCTGTTGTGGTCTTTTGTTGCATGTGCTTCCTATGTAGCTGGCATGAAAACATTTTTTAAAACTTTAATTTACTGTTGTTTTTTGTGTTGGTTTTTTTTACTAGTGTTTTTAAACTTTAATTTACTTGATGCTGCATCGCCCGGATCAGTATTGCTGCATTTGGAAAGGCTATCCTGCCATTAGATTCACCAACCAGAAAATAGGGACCACTAAAAGGTTTGACTTCAGCTCACATTTCTAATAAATCTACAAATCTAGTTTATGATGCAGCTTTTTTTTTTCTTTTGCAGTAGTAAAGAGATTCTCCAGAACTGTGTGAGTCTTGCACTGATGCAGAGCCAATGCTTTCTACTTCACTTGTGCAAACACATCCAGGAGGTGTAATGGGGCTGCCCAAGAATGAAATAGGGAGAACCTATCCTAGAACATCTATTTATACAGTTTGCTTTCTTTTTTCCTTCAGTGATGGACTCATGTTTCTCCCCCTAATAAAAGTACTCTTGTCTTGAAGTTACCCTAGCCACAAAAAAAAAAAAAAAAATAGTTACATGAAAACTTTTCATGATAATTTTATGGATTCATCTGGTAACAAACAAAGTGATTTTCATGCTGGTAGCTAACAATGTGTTGTGCTTAATATACTTGTATTTGCAAGGAATATCTTGAGTCCTCTTTTCCTTTTATTGGCTTCTAAATATGTTTTGAGGGTTTTTTGTAGTGGAGGAGGGAGATAATACTTAGTGATCAATTTCTAAGTATCAAAGCATGACTGTGAAATGCTAACTTCTAATGCATATTCCACATCTACAGAGCTAAAAGCAATTAGCAAGCTATAAAGAGCAAATCTTTGCCACCTTCAAATGCAGCTACTGTCTATCTAGTGCTGCCTTTATACCCTGGAGTTTCCCAGTAGATCTGTAAATGCCTATATATATATTTTTTTTTTTCTGCCAACAAAATACGTTGCTCTAAGGTCTCATTGTTAATGATGCCCTTTAGAGGCATCCAGGCATTCCTATGCTGTATGGAGATATTAATATATCTTCCCTTAGTTACAAAATTTCCGATAGGAATATCACCACATTCTTTTCTTTGGACCTTTTGGCCAGAAAGTTGTAGATACTGTGTAAAATCTTCTATTACTTATCAGTAAAATGGCTTGCAAACTTTCTCATTGCTTGAATGGGTTAACTCTGTTGCTAGACCTGCTTTTCACTTAAAGAACATAACAATTCCAGTTAATTTTTTTATTAATTAAGGAATTATTCCCCTGACATAGCAGAAGACTGTTAATGTCATTAAAATTACTATTTTTTTACCTGGAATTTTTATGTATATAAGCTCAGCAATGACAAACTTGAGCTGGCTCAGAAATGATGGTGGTGGGGACTTGAGATGTTCCCTTCTTTGCAGTCAGTAGTTTTCTACATGCCATGGTGATTCATGAATTGCAGTGATTGACAGGATAAATTACAGGGGTTTTTATCACTATATCACATAAATTTGTTTTCATGCTCGTTGGCAGACTCACATCTAGAACCTCTAAGTCTATAAAAGATACTGGAAAAGATTGTGTCATTCATATAAAACAATTGTTTCTAATTAGGAAGATGTTCAGTGTAGTAGCAAGACTGACTTCTTGGCTTCTGGTTCTTAGGATTGTTATTCATGGAATCATAGAATGGTTTAGATTGGAAAAGTCCTTTAAGATCATCAAGTCCAATCATTAAGCTAACTCTACCAAGTCCACTGTTGAAGCATGTCCCTAAGCAGCAGATCTATACGAATTTTAAACACATCCAGGGATGGTGACTCCACCACTTCCTTTGGCATCCTGCTCCAGTGCTTGATGACCCTTTCTGTGAAGCAATTTTTACTAATATCCAGCCTAGACCTCCCTTGATACAAGATGAGGCCACTTCTTCTTGTCCTATTGCTTGTTCCTTGTGAGAAAAGATTGGCACTTGCCTCCCTACAGCCTCCTTTCAGGTAGTTCTAGAGAGCAATAAGATCTCCCCTCAGCCTCCTTTTCTCCAGACTAAATAGCCCCAGCTCCCTCAGCCACTCCTTATAAGACCTCTTCTCCAGACCATTCACCAGTTTCATTGCTCTCCTCTGTACCTGCTTCAGCACCTTGATGTCCTCCTTGCTCTGTGGCACCCAAAACTGAACACAGTACTCGGGGTGTGGCCTCACCATTGCCAAGTACAGGGGGGCAGTCACCTCTCCAGACCCATTGGCCATGCTATTCCAGATGCAGGCTAGGATCCTGTTGGTGGTCTTGGCCACCTGGGCACATGCTGACTCATAGTCATCTGGCTGTTGTTCAACACCTCTAGGTCTTTCTGCTGCGCAGCTTTCCAGCCACTCTTCCCCAAGCCTGTAGTGTTGCATGGGCTTGTTGTGACCCAAGTGCAGGACTTTGCACTTGGCCTTGTTGAAGCTCATACGACTGCCTCAGCCCATCAATCCAGCCTGTCCAGATCCCTCTTGAAGAGCCTTCCTGCCCTTGAACAGATCAACATTCCCTCTTAACTTGGTGTTGTTTGCAGGCTTACAGAGGGTGCTCTCAATTTCCTTGTTAAGGTCGTTGATAAAGATATTAAACAGTACTGGCCCCAACCCTGAACCCTGGGGAACACCACTTGTGACTGGCTGCCCACTGGATTTAACTCCATTCACTGCTGCTCTCTGGGCCTGGTCATCCAGCCAGTGTTTGATCCAGCAGAGTGTACACCTGTCCAGGCCTAGGGCAGCCAGTTTTTCCATAAGAATGCTGTGGGGAACAGTATCAAAGGCTTTACTGAAGTCCAGGTAGACTACATCCAGAGCCTTTCCTGCATCCACCAAGTAGGTCACCTTGTCATAGAAGGAGATAAGGTTTGTTAAGCAGGACTGGCCCTTCATGAACCCATGGTGGCTGAGCGTGATCACCTACCTGTTTGTCCTGTAAATGGTGTGTTATGGCACTCAAGATGATCTGCTCCGTGACCTTCCCTGGCACAGAGTTCAGGCTGACATGTCTGTAGTTCCCTGGATCCTCCTTCTAGCCCTTCTTGTAGATGGGGGTTACATTTGCCAATCTCCAGTCTACTGGGACCTCCCCAGTTAGCCAGGACTGCAGATAAATCACAAAGAGTGTCTTGGTAAGCACATCCACCAACTCCTTCAGCAAAATACAAGGTCTGCAGCAGGTTCCTTTTCGTTCTTTTTGCTTCTGCATTTTGCCTGTCCATCTAAACCTTCTGCAGATCACTCCCCAGTTGTGCATCTAAATGTACCATTGCTTTATAGAAACTCATCTGAGTGGTGGAACACATCTCATGGAATAGCCCATCTAGAAGATAATTATATTTGATATCTCATATTTAGCCTCCCTCTATAGCCAGTAGCTCTCACTGAAACTGAACAGTGAGTGCTTAGCTCATTTCAAAATCACGTCAGTTATGCAGCCAAGTCCTGAAAGTTCTGGGATCAGCCAGAGTTAAAAATAAATGCAGCCAGACAAGCCAAATGATTGCTTGAGTCCTCTTGTTCCTGGGGTTCCTGTCAAGAACATCTCCCTTTGCCAACAAATTATCTTGCATCAGCTGATTTGTGGTAACTGATGCTTGCATTTTCTTACCTGCTGTGTACAATTTAGGACCTTCCACTTAATCTTCCTTGCCATGCTATAATGCAGAGTACTGACCTTGCTTGATATGTGATTGGTACAAGGAGCTTAGGGAGCCACTCTGCCAGATACCAGTTCTTCTGAGCACTAGCAAAGGGATTAAACACTGAACTGTTCTTTGCCTGTATACAATCTGTGTTTCATGTTTGATACTTTTTTTAGTTCAGTCCTGATAAATGAGGTTTGATTTTTTTTTCATTGTCCTTTTAATTCATTTGTTCCTGAAAGATGGTCTGCTTGTTGTGTCTGACATAAAACGAGGACATAACATTTATTTAACTTTACTGTAAAATTCAGTTATAGGAACACTTAGTTTTTTTAATACATACCAGTTTTCTCTTTTAAATGATGTCCTGAATTATTTCAATGTGTGTGTCCACTAATAAAGGGTTATGGCTTTGTCCAGTAAAGGGAATCTCTGGCAGCAGAAGTCATTGAGACACTGGAAGCAGTGGAATGTGGTTTTTGCTTTTTAAGTCTTAAAACTCAATGATGGTCAGGATGATACTGTGATAGCCACTCACTCCTAGGTCAGACAGCAAGTAATATTTCTATTTTCTTTTACTTCTCAATTCCTAGTGACTCTTACCTGTTTGGTTTTTTTCATATTTTCTAGCAAGCTTTCAAGATTTCCATCCATAAGCCACTGCAGGAAGGGCACCCTGATTGAAAATTTGATATATTACTCCTTGTAATATGATTTAGCTTTCCAAATGTTCTTCATTCCACCAGCATTTTTCTCCTCAGTTGCTCCATATGTTCATTTTCTGTCATCACCAGCTGTAAGAAATGTTTTTGGCTCTTGACTTCAAGTAATGTCCAGTTACAAGCACTGTCTTCTGGCTGCATGTTTGTTAAATTACAAAATTCATTTTTACTTTTCTGTGCTAGTAATACAGTTTGTTTGACCTGTGTGGCTCTGTAGCTGAATGCTCCGCTGTGTATTGTTCCTGAGATAGGAATACAGTCTTCAGTGATCTCTGACTTGATTTAGAAAGGGTTTCTTTGCTTTAGTAATATTTCTTTCTTTCATTCTTTTTTTTTAAACTTATTTCTAAATCTCACTGTCATTCTGGTATTGGACACTACTAGGAAGACAGTCCAGGAGAGCTCAGCTTACTAGGCTAGTGACATGCTTCTGGTCATGATACTGAAGTGCCAATAGATTCAGAGAGTTCCTAGTGACTGTGAAAGAACAGTTTTGACAATAATAATTAATGTATGTCAAAGAACTAATCTTGTGGTTCTCAGGGCTGGATGAAGTTATGTGCCTTTTCTTGGCCTCTACTTTCTTAACATGCTGACTCAGGCCATTTGGTACCTGAAACAGAAGACAAAAAGGAAATGTATTGGTTAATACTCACTAAAAATCATACCACTTCTCTCTAATAATTTCTGATCCCTGTTAAGTCCAATACATACTTTTCTCTAATGAGCAGATATCCTGCTCATATGGATTACTACTTTGGAATTGAATATTGTCCTAACCTCAGAATTACACTAAGAATTCTAAAATGTCCAGATTTGAATAGAAGTTTTCTTCCTCCTCCTGGGAATGAGTCAAACACCAGAATGTTAACAGCTCTGAAGTCTTTGGAAATAGTCAAGAGAAACAAGGTTCCTTCCACATCTAGAGGATAATATCTCAGTGACACTTTTCTATATAAAAATGAGTGTTTCCCAAAGTAGTTGGTTTCTAAAGACCTTTACCCTCTACTCTCTCACCTCTGTTAGAGAGGTGGGTGCATTCCAGTGTTGCTATATCAATGTTTTGAGCTGAACAGAATGATAGAATCACCACACAATCTGTGTGATGTGAATGAAGACTCCTATCAATTTCAATCAGTGTTCCTTCCATGCAACAAATCTAGAATATGGATCAATATCCAGCACTGAGCATCAGTACTGCTCAAGAGGGCTGGGGTGAGTTTTTTCCCCGCCATCAGGTTGTCTCAGAAATGACACAGGGCCTTGATTACACTGAGAGGTCATCACTTAAGTGCTTAGACTGAGGGGTTATACTTGGTCCAAGTTTTGCAGACCTCTGATAGAGACATTTCTACACATTTAAACAACATGTATGTATGTGTTAATGGAACTTACGTCTAAAAATCTTGAAAAGGCTTTGGATTGCTCAGCATAAACATGAGGATTTTTCTCTGGGTAAACTGCAAAGAAAGGGGATAATGCTAAACAATCAAAAGAGGCTGCCTGTGAGAATGGGCAAAAGAGGGGATCAATAATGAGAGGAAGGAATAAAACAAAGCTGTTGAAAGGTAGTGGTGGACTAAAAAGAGGTGGTGGCAAGGAAAAGAATAACAAGTTTTAATTTTTAGAGGCTCATGGAATAAAAATCAACTCTCTAGTAGAAATTTTTGAGTTTTGAAGACTTGAAGCAGTTACTTAGTGAGCCACAAATGCTTTTAGTTATTCTTTTTTAAAAGCCTATATGTTTATTTTCCTCTTTTCCAATATGCTGTAAATCCTTCATCTGAGTTATGAGAAAATGTTTAACTATTACTTATTCATCTTTTTTGGCAACAACAAGCAAGTTAGATTTTTTTTTTTGACATCATACTGCAACAGGTGAGTGTTGAATTGCTGACTCTCCAGTCTCTTGTGCCTAAGGTTACTCTCTGGGGATTTTCCAGATCCCAGCCTAAAGGTTTCCTAGAGTAGATTCTTGGGAAGTGGAACAAACTACCAGATCATTCAGATGAAGGGGAAAGAGGGATATCAAGAGTTGGAATAAAAAGCTGGTTTTGAAATGTAGATACTTGCTTATGCTAAAGACTCTTCTGTAGCTAACTTGAACCAGAGACTACATATTCAATTTTGAAAATCCAGAGAGTGTCCTTATCACTGAGCTGTTGAGTTCTCTGAAATATGGGCCATAAATGGAACAAGTGTAAATGTCCCTCTGGGCAGCTTCAGATAATTACCTGAATTGAATGCCTTTCTTGTTTGAACAAGAAATTTCACCCTCAAATACTCCCCATTTGTGCTATTAAGGGTATTCTGTACAAGTAGTGAAAGATTTGCTGGTGTCCCAGTTGTTACAACACTCACCTGGGATAGGGGAGACTGGTTCAAGCCTCTGCAGTAAATAAGGCTGAGAGTGGGCATTAATATGTCCCCCACTTTGTGGTAAATGCTTAAGTGGCTCTTCTGAAACAGGCATTTATTTCAACCTTAGAAGAGCTTAAATTTGTCTCTCTGCAGACTAAGAAAATGTTCACAGCCTCAGAAAGTTATTCATCATCCAACTAGACATCTGAACAATCTGCCTCTCCATTCTGACTAGAAAAATATGATCTGAATAGTTGGTGTGGGCTGGAGTTTCCAAGCATTGGTGAGCAAGGCTATTTCAGATGCCTTAACCTTTCAGTTCAGGAACTTACTACTCTTAGTCTGGTTGGAGTCCAGTGCCCTTCTTGAATTTATTGTGTTACTACTATTGATTCAGCTGAGTATGGTTAGTGCCATCTTGCTTCTCATGAGTGCATCTAGAACACAAAAATTCAAGGGAGGGAGGTCCTGTGCTAGAAAGAACAATTACTTACTGTTGAATTTGTACCCTTTTGTGAGAGGAAACTTCCAGAGGCAGGATCAAAAACCAGGGAAGGATTTTCACGTTGGCAGGAAGCAGACAACCAAACAGCAAGTAAATTCTTTTAACCCCTACTGCAGAGTTTATTTTTCTTCTTCAGTGCTAAAGATGTCAAGTGGCAGGCTTTCTGCAGATTCCATTAACTGCTTTTAAATGGTGTCATGAGCAGAAGGGGAGGTCAAGTGAAAGCTGTCTAAGCTCAAAGCTCTAGGTAAAAGTGTGTTACAGAGGAGAAACTCCATATATAGTGTCCTCAGATGAAGTAGTAAGCCAGGACAGAAGGAAGCAATCCTGACTTTTCTGTTAAGTGAAGTCTTGTTTTAGTAATCAAATCTTTATCTGTGTCTAATCACAGAATCACAGAATTACCTTGGTTGGAAAAGCCCTTAAAGGTCACTGAGTCCAACCATCAACCTAACACTGACAAGTTCTTAACTAAACCATATCCATAACTACTACCTCTACGTCTGAGTTTACTCCAACTGTAAAATGTCAGAAGGATGATTGCCCCTTTTTTTTTTAAGGGACAATCAAATCTGTTAAACACTGGCAAGGATTATGACATTCTTTTACTTAACAGCAGGTAGGTAAAGACTCGGTTAACTAGGGGAAAAAACTGTCAGCTTCTAAGGAATATTCACTAAAGCTGTGTGGCATTTTCTGACAAAAACTGATGTTAAACAGCTTGTGGTACTGGGTAGCTGGAACTTTGCAAGGACATGTGCTAGTTTAGATGGAAGCCTCTCTAGATGACCTCTCATTGCAGATTCATACTAGAACAACCCATTTCACAGCTGGTGCAGCACTCACCAGAGATTCAGCAGATGCAGATTTAGCAAGAATGAAGTGCAAGGATAGATACATTCCAAAGATTACAAACTTGTCCATAGGAAGTGAACCAGAGGGAGCTGGAGTCCAAAACAGTTGTGTAAACATAGTCATATATAATACTACTTTTAGATAGGGAAATATTTTTAGGAACCTGATTAAATCTGCAAAGGAACAAGATGATGCATGTTGAAATAAATATTTAAAGACACCTATTTGTTCATGCATGTACTAGAGTACTGTGTAATAGCCAAAGCCAGATTGTTCAAGGCATAATGCAAGTGTTTCTTGTGCCAAAAATAGTATTAACAAAGTTGAACAAGTGAGTTTTGCAAGCAAATTATTTTACACATAGGGAATGAGTCAGGGATTAAGTTACTTCCTCCAAATTATACAAGAGTAGCCTTGATGCTAATCAAACTAAATGTGAAAGCACCAACTCTGCAGCAGGATCATCCTTGGCTCAGTAGCTTTCTAAACCAGCAAGTGATAAGAAATAGTGCTCGCATCTTTAATGTATTTCTCAGAGGGGAAAAAAAAATAATTCCATGTTTCACAAGTCTGCAAGTCAGCAAATAGAAAAAAAAAAACAACAAAAAAACACTATTGTGGCTTAACCTTTCCTATAAAAAGTTTCAAAAAGCGTTCAGTATTGATCTCTATTTCTTAAGAGTTATTTCAAAACAAAAACTTACTGCAAACTGAAAATACTTCCTTTTCATCCCCCTTTGAACAGAACTGAAATGGAAAACATTCAGCAAGTTTGGGACATCTTTTTCAAAAAGAGTTAGTCAATACTGCCATCCAATAATTTCAATTCTGAGAATTTTGGGCGGAGTGGGCAGGGAAAGAAATAGCATTTATCAAGCTGTTGGCAGTCATGTCCTATTCAAACAATTTATAATAATACACCTTAGTTTGAGAGAAACTCGATTTTTTTTCCCCGTCTTGTATAGTCAACTGATGTAACCTTCTCAGTTTTTTATACAACCAGGAAAATAAAAACATTCCTTTTATATCTTTTGTCTCATAAGTAAGAGTGCAAGTTGTTCAGCACAATCCCATTAACCTCTTGGTAGGTGTTGAGCTCTAGACATTTAAGACAAAGTTTTAAGCACTAAAAATCAGAAACAACTGTATAATAAATATGTATTTAGAAAGATCTGAAATCTGTCTAACTTCTCCAGGCACTTACAGCTACTAGAATTCCTTCCAATGAGATATATCCAGATTTTAACCTCAAGAAAGATTAGTTTGAATTCCAAAACTTTGTTGCAAGATGTCAGAATTTAATACATAAAATATAAAATAAGAGATGAAAAGCTTCATTCATGAATGCACTTTGTAAGCCAGAAAATGGTTTTCTTGGAGTTTGGGAGGGAAGAGCTATATTCCAGTTGAAGTAACTGAGTTAGTTGGATTGCTTACTGTCAAAAGAGATGCAGGGTGGAAACTTATTATTGGATGGATTAGAATGTAAATATGTTAGTCTTCATAGGATAGAACAAATACAATCTAAAAACAATGGGGACCTAAATTAAAAGTTGAAATCTAGCAAAATCAGGCCCTTAATTATATGATAAGAAGAAAATACTACTGTATGTTCTCTAGATCATAACATTTTAAAATGGAAGATCAGTAGACAACTAAGTCAGTGATGCTTTTTAAATTAAACATTTTAATTAAAACTTTTTAAATTAAATTTTAAACTTTTTAAAAATTTAATTAAAATGTAAATTTTAATTAAATTAATTAAATGTTTTTAACTTAAAATTTTTAAATTAAAGATCATGACCGAGATTATGATCAAGACCCAGTCAAGATCATGACCAAGATCACACCAAAACCATGACTGAGACCAAGCCCATGACCAAGACCCAATCAAGGCCATGCCCAAGTCCAATAAAGTTGGATTGGACTAGTCAGAGGAAAAGGGAGGGGAAAAATAAATCTCTATTCATACATTGCTAAGTGAATGCAGATATGTTACTTTCTAGTTCAGTGTTTTTAAACCAGAAAGGGTTTTTTAGACAACAAATGAATGCTCTGGCATGTTCCAGAGATGCTGGTGTGTATTTTACAATAGATTATTAGTATTGCTTTTGTATGTTGAGTGTGTGAATGTGTCTGCCTGTGTGGCCTGCCTCCTGCTCCTTGTCTGTAACTTAGGAGCTTGTTGGTTTATTTCTGCCAACAGGGGTAGAGTGAGAATTAAAAAAAAATAATGACATTTTTTTAAATCCACGTATTTTCTTCAGAAAAAAAAAAAATTGCTGAATGAATAGTAGGGATTGCTTAGGATTTCTATCACAGTACGTGACACTTTCCCCTTTTTATTAGTAAAGAAACAGACATTGGGGAAGCAGGGGGAGTGAGGAGAGGATTTGGACAGAGATGGTTCGTGTCCTGACAGCATGCAGAATTGCCATCAGGTCTTCCACGGGGATAATTCATTAGTGACTCATTCACAGGCAAAGAGAGAGAGTCTTCATCATTTCCAGAGCTCGTGAAACTTGCTTGTGTGATGACATGAGGTGGAAATGTTGTGTCTTCAGAAGGCATCTGCCCTCAGCTCTGCTTAGATTAATCCCGATTGTTTGAGAGTTTGAGCAAAGTGTTTCTCCTGGAGTTTAGTTCCAGGGGTGCTACAATGCAGGTCTTAAAATATTTTCCCATTGTTCATTTGGAATTTACCTGCCCCTTTGCATGCCAGGCAGTCACTGATCGTGTGTTTTCCCAAGGATTTTCATGTGTGTCATTGCAGCATAGCTGGGCACATGGCATAAAATCTATTCTTAATGAGCACTAAATGGGAAGATGACCTGGAAAGAGAACTAGTAGAAAGAGAAGGATTTTCTCTTTTTACAGCAACTGTTCAGTTTATCCTTACTATTTTCATCCACTGCTTATGTAAATAGGAAATGTCTATTAAGATTGCAAAGACAAGAATTTAAGATTGTAACAATACGGGGAGAGTAAAGCCCTGCTGTTTAAGATGGGCCTGTGGCTTTCATGCTGTGCAAGCAAAGCTGTGCTATCTGATATATATTTTTAAGCTCTATCCATAAAAATCTGCTTCACTGCAGTTACCACAAAAATGAATTTTCTTATTGCATCAGTCCAACTTGGGATATAAGGCACTTGAAAAAACTGGAGGCCTGGGAATAAAATTATTCATATTGATCTTGGTGTTCCTGTTTTATCAGGACACGAATGGGAATTTGGAGAAGAAGGAAGTTATTCAGGAACTGCTTTCTTATTGACACAAATATATATGTTTTTCAATAATGAAAAATATTAAATAAAATAATTCCATAATAAAAATTTCACTTAGCACACAGAATGAACTGCTGGGTATTTTTATGAAATAAGCATAGCAGTTAGCCATCTTTGATGATAGATCTTTGCCGTGCACTGCAGCTAATTAATGTAGGAGTTTTGGTTTGATTCCCTGAAAGAACAAGACATACCTATGTGCTTCCTTTACAATAAAAACTTCTGGATTTGACCTATGTCAACCAAACTTAGTAGAAGTGTTAAAGGCAAGATGTTCCTACAGGCTTTATGTAACTAGGCAAGCATATAACAGACCATATTCATGGCCTTCATTTCACTACAAGAAAGGTCATACAACTACCTAATCACTTTATTAGAAATCAGGAAACATGCTGGTTAAAAAGAAGTTATTACTGTCCCAATAATTAGAAAAGCTTAAATTAGATTTTACAGATTATTAAGCATATGAATAACCAATGCTGGAATACAAAATTAGGAAAACAAGCTTCACAAATACTCTTTGATATTAATGTCTTTGGAAGGATGGGAAAAGCACTGAAAATAGTGTCAACACTGGTAGCTTAACAGGAGGGTTATCACATAGAGCCAAGAAGTGGAAACATGAATAATACAGTAGTCAGGGGGTTGGAAGGGACCTCTGAAAATCATCTTGTCCTGCTACAGCAGGATCACCTACAGCAGATCACACAGGAACACATCCAGGTGAGTTTGGAATCTCTCCAGGAAAGGAGACAAGCAATTAAATGTTACAGAGTAGGTGTGTAACAAAGCTGTGTTTTCAGAGGAAAAGAGAAGCTTGAAATGTGTAGTATTTGGACACTTACCTCGACATCATGTTTTCTCCAAAAAGTTTCAGGAAAAGCAGAGGAATCAAGCTGCCATATATAATGCCCTCAAATGTTCTCCCTGCTTGCAGCCATTTTTTAAGGCAAGTTCTTCCAGAGATCATAGTTTCTGTGTTTGTAGGAATCCTCACCAAACTTGTGCAAACCTTGTACCATCTCTGTTGCAGTCTTGGTAAGTTTCTAACATCTATAGCCTTCTCTGGACGGGATTCCCCAGCTCAGGTTATACACAGAAGGCATACTTCTGTTTCATTTTTAATTCTTCCTGTTAACTTTGGTTAATCTATGGTCATTAGTTCTTCCATGGAAGGAGCCAGCAGCAGTCTCTCTCTATTCTTCTCCTAGTTACTCATGATTTTATGTATTTGTATTATTTACTGCCTCAGTTATCTTTTTCTGATATAAGATGGTGTCCTGTTGACACCAAAGCTCTGATACATCCTCATTGTTTTCATCTGGTATTGTTCCTGGGATAGCAGGCCATACCCATGGAGTTTTTGAGATTAAAATAAGCTCTTGATTTATAGACTGATGTAATGCTCTTCCTTAGTCCTTTTCTGATGATGATGGTCTTAATTTTCTGTGGACACTAATAGTACTCTAAGCTTAAGTCTGAGACTTCATTCTTCAGCTAGAAAAATTACTTCTGTTTCAAATTTGATTTTTAATTTTCCCTAAAGTTTCCTTCTTATTTATCAATGCTGCTTGAGGCTGTGGGAGGGAGGAAGGAACAAGAGGTATTTTAGCCCTCCAAAGGTACATTACTATCAATGTAGTAATTGTGGCTT
The DNA here is from genome assembly GCA_020745705.1 of Hemiprocne comata. Taxonomy (NCBI): domain Eukaryota; kingdom Metazoa; phylum Chordata; class Aves; order Apodiformes; family Apodidae; genus Hemiprocne; species Hemiprocne comata. Next base: position 5,150,133 of record CM036589.1, on the reverse strand, counting down.
AGAAAAAAAACAAGTCTAAATAAATTAATTGTTCTGATGTAAAAATGTTTTGTTTAAGCTTCTACTATAATATAGTATAATATATACTGTAATACAAAGTAGAGAAGTTATCACAGACTCATTCTGGTTGGAAAAGACCTTTAAGATCATAGAGTCCAACCGTTAACTAACTCAACTGAGTGCAGGGCTAAACCATGTCCTTAAACATCACCTCTACACGCTGGGGATTTCTTAACATCTCCAGGGTTGGCAATTCAGCTGCCTTCCAGTGTTTGATTATCCTTTCACTGAAGAAATCGTTCCTAATATCCAGTCTGAACCTGCCCTGGCACAACTTGAGGCCGTTTCCTCTTGTCCTATCACTTGTAACGTGGGAGAAGAGACCGACCCCCTCCTTGCTACAACGTTCTTTCAGGCAGTTGTAGAGAGCAATGAGGTCTCCCCTCGGCCTCCTTTTCTCCAGACTGAACAACCCCAGTTCCCTCAGATGTTCCTCATAAGACTTGTTCTCCAGCCCCTTCACCAGCTTCGCTGCCCTTCTCTGGACACACTCTAGCACCTCGATGTCTGTCTTGTAGTGGGGGGCGGAGAACTGCAGCCCGTAGTGGCGGTGCGGCCTCAGCAGTGCCGAGGACGGGGGACAGGCCCCGCCGCTCCGCGCTGCTGCTGCGGGCCAGGAGCTGTTCCTTTCATGGCCACATGGCCGCCGCATTCCACAGACAGCAGAGTGGCGCAGCGGAAGCGTGCTGGGCCCATAACCCAGAGGTCGATGGATCGAAACCATCCTCTGCTAAGTGTTTTGCTTTCGTTTTTACGTACCCTCAGCCGCGTTTTTGAGGGAGCTGGCAGCGCCAAAGCACTTCTTATTCTTTACCAGCAGTCCTGGCTAACCGGGGAGGTCCCAGTAGACTGGAGATTGACAAATGTGACCCGCATCTACAAGAAGGGCTGGAAGGAGGACCAAGGGAGCTGGAATTACAGGCCTGTCCGTCTGACTTCGGTGCAGGGGAAGGTCATGGAGCAGATCGTCTGGAGTGCCACTATGCAGCATGTGCAGGACAGCCAGGTGATCAGGCTAAGTCAGCGTGGGTTCATGAAAGGCAGGTCCTGCTTGACGAACCTGATCTCCTTCTATGACAAGGTGACCCATTTAGTAGATGACAGAAAGGCTGTGGATGTTGTATACCTGGACATACCTAAAGCCTTTGATGCCATTTCCCACAGCATTCCCCTGGAGAACCTGGCTACATATGGCTTAGACTGGTGCACTCTTCACTGGGTTGCACTGAGGTCAGAATGACAGGTCTGTAATGCCCTGGATCCTTTTTCTAGCCCTTCTTCTAAATGGGGTCACATTTGCCAATTTCCAGTCAACTGGGACCACCTCAGTTAGCCAGGACTGGTGAACAATGCTGGAAAGTGCCTTGATAAGCACTTCTGCCACCTCCCTTGATATCCTTGGGTGGATTCCATCTGGCCCCATAAACTTGTGTATATCTAAGTGGTGCAACAGGTCACTAACCATCTCCTCTTAGATTATGGGGGCTTCAGTCTGCTCCCCAGGCAGCTTTCCAGCCACTCTTCCCTAAGCTTGGAGTGCTGCATGGGGATGTTTGTGATCCAAGTGTGGGATCTGCCACTTCTGCTCTTGGTATGGCTGAAGCATTGTGCCCTTTCTTCCTCATTCCCCTGAAGTCTAGGGGCAAAAAAAATACCCCAACACCTCATTGTGCTATTATCCATAGCCAGCCACTGAGAAACACACAGGCCCTCAGCACAGAATACATGAACACTTTCTAATTGTGATTTAGAGGCTTTTAAACAGCTGTACCAAATAAACTTCATCTTAGGTACTTAAGAGGTGACAATGATCTCCAAAGTAGTTAAACTTTGGGAACAGATGAAGTACCAGAGGACTGGTAAAAGAAGAATGTGCTGTTGATCTTTAAAAAGAGAAGGGGAATGGAGAAAATCCTGGGAGTTGTAGATTGAGCAACTTCAGGTTACTTCTCAAAAAAAAAAAAAAAGTATAAAAATAAGCTCTTAATATCACTAACAAGAAAACAAGGAGATGCATAACAGTTATGGATTTAGGTCAATTGATCCAGTTTCCTTCTACAGCAAACTAACAAGTGCTGTAGAGAAAGGAGAGTGTCTGGAGCAGCAGTTCTATTAGCAGCAGTTTTCACCTTTTAGTAAATAATGATAACGATTTTAGTAAATCTTTTTTCACCTGACATTCTCATAAGCAGCCCAAGGGATCCATACCCTTAATATAATTTGAAATATACTGAAATGGATACAAAACTGTCTTGAAAAACCGATGGGGAGTAGTTATCAGAGATTTATTGTCAAAACAGAAAAATGTATTAAGAGAAGTTTCCTGGAGTTCATGGATTGGCTATCAGTCAATACTGCAGTCAGATGTTTAGACAATAGATCATAGCCTGTGGTCATTAGATTTTCATGGCTGCAGGAAGAAAGAACCCAAGTCCAAATGATTTTTGCCAATTTTAAGAGGCAGTCTGAAAATGTTTAAAGGATGCCACTCACTACAGAAAAATGCAGGGTTTCGCTTTGATACACAAATAATGAGTCAAAAAATCCAAGAGGGGAAACAGCCAGCAAACCTCTAAGACTTAATCCTGTCTGACAGTGTTCTGGTTTGGGGAGCTGTATTTCAGGAAGGTCATAGAACACTTGAGTCTGGGGAAGATTAGAGGTCTGGAAACCATCAGCTATGAGGAGGGACAGAGTGGCTTGAGGCTGTTGTGACTAAAAGGTGATAAAGAATATAAAATCATCAGTAGTGCAGAAAAGTGCAGTTGCCAAAATTTTGGGGAATAGTACGAGCGAGGTCTCTCTTTCCATACCCACTTTTTAATGGGATTTTTCTAACCCATGTGTCACTGACTGGAAAGAAAATAGCATGGTATATATTGGCTGTTTGATCTGCCACAGTCTGGTCATGTAGGTGTTTTTGTGCTCTAAGAAGAGAGTTGGTGGGGTTGGGTGCAGGAAGTATAATATCTTCTGTATGTGGCTATATAGAAGAAGAGTGTTTTCCCTGCTCGTCAGGTGTTGATTGCAAAGCACTGACTTAACCTGGTGGCTAGGAAAATTCATTGGGAAATTGTAGGAGGAGGGACCACTAAAAATGAAGGACTAGTGCAACGAAGTGCCTGAAGATGTGCAGCCTTGCCAACTTGGGAAGCTTTTCAAAACAGGATAGAAAAATATCTCTCATGAAGAACAGCCGGTGTGCTTGATCCTGCTTTGCAGGAGGATGAACAGGATTTCTTGAGTCCCTTCAATCCCATCAATCTGTGGTGAATCTTGCCCTCAGTCTCAGAGAGAATAGCTCATAGACAGTGTAATCAAAATCTCAACTTCTAGGGGATTTTCAGGGAGATAACTGAGTGATGACTCTTGTCAAATATGTCTCTGGTCAGCATGCCAGTTGGCAGTAGGATCAGCAAAGAGCTCAGTTCCCCTTTTGACACCAAAATGGATAGGTGCATTTTTTCAAAGTTGAGTTGTTGGATACCAAGCTCTGTTGATTGATCTTACTCTCAGGATGAGAAGTGTTTGAGGCTAAGCCATTTTACAGTTAGACGTGGAGTGTTACAACTTGCTGAATTATAATATCCTTCTATTCTCCTTAAATGTAAAAACAATGAGGAGTGTAAAGTTCTGCATCATCTCTCTGTTTAGTGGAATCATACTGGTGGTAACACTCTGTTCATAAATTCCAATTTTCTTCCAAAATGTGCATCACATATAGATTAAATACTTAAAAAAACCCAAATTAAATAAAATTTCTCTCCCTTTTCCTGAAGATTTCTGCCTATACTTACATTTCAAGTGAGCCGAAGGCAAATAATAAATAAGGTTGAAGATGGATGTCAGTTAACACACCTGTGTTAGCAGAGTACAAAAATACACACTTTAGTGCATTATAGAATCTCACAGCATAAGAGTGTCAGCAGGAGAATATTTCAGATTAGTTCTGTAGGTTCTTAACACTGCAAATGTGAATTTGGTGTTTGCTTTGCATTTTAATACCCCCAACAGATTAAATAATATTATTACCTTTTGGAAGGCAGAGATCTTATTATAAAACCTGCAGAGGAAATAAACAGAATAATACTCACCTAGGGCCTGCTCTAACTCACATGAAAGCTGAGACAAAAGCTTTTGTTCTCTTTGCTAAAAGTAGGCATATTACATATAGTTTAGTAATTTTCTCAGTCAATTAAAGCAGGACTACTATGACCCCTAGGGGGGCTCATCATCAAGATCCAGTTCAGGAGAATGTCTCCCTGCTGGATTTCCACTTGTTCTGCTGAGTTTGGCTCTGTGGAACAGCTACTGATGTAGCTACTTTGTTTTTCTTGTCATGTTTTATATCTGTCCTAAATCATGCTTTATCATTTGTTTGCGTTTATTTAAAATGTGAATGTGAATCTTGCCTCTTACTGATAGACTAGAAGGACATCTTCACCTTTCCAACCTGGGGAAGAAGGCTTTAAACTAAATTTGATGGAGGAGGGGAACCTCAATCCATCCCACTTGTACCAGTTTGATGCAAATGCCAGCAATAGATGCCCAGAGCCTGGAAAAGGATCACAGCTCAGCAGGAGAGCACCTGACTTGCAGCACAAAGGAACTGGAGCTACTCCAGCCAGTAAGTCAGCTTCATCAGGGGCCCACCTGAAATGCCTCCATATAGGATGGCTCCTATTACAGGGGTGTTGGAATGGAAGGATACATGGAAGGCCAGGCAGGGAAGATGAGGAGGGAGTGTCACCAGACCAGATCATAGTCATCACTCAGGTAATAGTTACCATACATGGTCACTCCATAATCACTGCCTGATTTTCTGACTGCCCTGTGCTTCATAGTGCAGTGTAAGAGAATGTGCCCTTTCATTTAGGATCAAATTTTTCAATCACACCTCTGCACTGTGCAGGAATGATTACCAAGTGCAGTCCCTTATTGCTGGCCAGAATAATTAGGGCTGACCACTTTATTGGGAATGCTGTAAAAAGTAATGTCTCGAGGAAATATGTCAGTGGATAGCAAACTCAGCAGAAGGAACTCAGATGTTGCATTTGAAATACAGTTGTAATCTGTAAAACTGTATGACAGGAAAAATATTTGAGTACAAAATGTAACACTTCAGAAAGTAGATGGCTGGCCTACCTCTCCATAGAATTTTTCAGAAGTTTCTGAATTTCTCATTTTTTCAGCTAAAGTGTTTCTTTGCTAAAATGATCTGTCTGTACAATACAAAAAATACTAGGGAAAAGTTTTCCAGAAGGAGAGAGTGGCTTTCAAGAAGTAGCTGAAGTTTGTGCTTTTCCTGAAATTGAATTCTGCAGGGCTTCAAATCTTCATATGCCCTTGTCTAATCTGAAAGGGGCAAACATGTGTAGCTCACTGATGTGGTGGTAGGTGATTTTTCTGTTGCCAAGTTAACCTGAAGTAATAAAATGCATGCCAGATTGCACACAGGTGCTCTCCATTCCCTTACCTAACCCTTGTAAATGTCAGTTCTTCACTGGCTGAAGAGAGAGGCAAGGACACTTGGCACAGAATTAGCAAGGGAACTTACTCTTTTCTGTTTGAGCTGTGTGCAGAGCAGTGTCCCAGCCTAATGCATGGGGGACCCCGACAGAGAGGAAAGCAGGGTTTATATTTGCTACAATGCAGTTGTGGAGACTGATCAAATAACACATTAGGGCGTGGGCTGATGGGTTCCTATTGCTCACAGAACCACAGAATTATTGGGGCTGGAAAAGACCTCTGAGATCATCAAGTCCAGCCCCTGACCTAACACCATCACATCACCTAGAACATGGCACTAAGTGCCACATCCAGCCTTTCCTTGAACACATCCAGGGATGGTGCCTCCACCACTTCCCTGGGCAGTCCATTCCAATGTCTGATCACCCTCTCCATGAGGAAGTGCTTCCTAATATCCAACCTAAACCTCCCCTGGGGCAGCTTCAAGCCCTGCCCTCTCATCCTGTAACTGGTCACCTGGGAAAAGCTCCCAGTATGTACTTGTCAGTACAGCTTGTCACGTGCAGGTTGTATGGATGTCTGGCCAATGGTGTGTTAATCTTCAGTGTTCTAAACCAGTCTCCCATGCAGGTGGCAGGGTTTGTCCTGCATTCTGGTTGGTCACTGTTCTGGCCGTGGCTGTGTGCCTGGTTTCACTGAAGGGTAAATCTTCTATTGTTTTGTCATTGGCATGGGGTGTTCTCAGCTGCCAGGTCTTCATCTGAGATAAAACCTCGAAGTCTCAGGTAGCATTTGTTTTTTTTTTTTTAAAAAAAGTCCTATTGCAGTTAGCAGCTTGTTTTTCACATCCTCAAGAGAAGCACTTCTGGCTGAATTTGACACCACCACCCTCACCCCACCACCCCAAAAAAAACAAAAAAGACAACAAAACAAAAAACCCCAAGCCCCCACAAAAGCAAAACCACCACCAAAAAACCTTCCAGTGCATAGCAGCTGATTTGGGAGCCAGAACCCTTTCAGGTAGTCTACAAATCTAATTTTTCTCCTAGCCTTGATAAATACATAAGAAAATAGTAAAAAAACCCCAAAAACAACCCTTTGTCTCAGTTCTTCAGATTCTTCAAAGGGCTTTTGGAGAGCCTTGCCTACCAAACAGAAGATGCATGATAAACATGGTTTGAGTAGAGTTCAGAAACAGTCCTGACAGAGTACAGGCTTAAGCTTTTTCTCATGTTCTACCAAAACTACAAATAAAGTTTTAGAAGTCTCTGAGGAATGTTGGAATATATCTTTACCCATCAAAAACTGAGTTTTCTAATCCAAAAAGGCATGAGTTAATCTAAAATCTGTTAACATGTATGAGAGAAACTGTCCCCATAAGAGGCACAAACTGCCTTTCAAGTTAGTGCATATTTCACTGCAAGAGAAACACACCAACCATTCCCCTCTCATTAGAAAGCCAAGGATTTTAGTTTAGCAGTACACTGAGGTTTAACTCCTGCAGGAACTTTTGGTGCAAGGATCACATTAGCCTGGGATGTATGAAAATCTGACTTGTACCCTTGTATGTCAGAAGGAATAGGGCTGTAAATCATCTTTCAAACTATAGTAAAGATGAAAGTGGTGAGTTGATTCTGGGTCTCCTGTTTCACTGCTGTCACCTTGTTGACTAAACTGCAGGCAGGTACAATTCTCAGCTAGTGTCAGACACTCACTGTGTAGAAATCTAGATTTGAGTAGCTCCTGTAAATGCCATTTACATTAAATGACAGAAATGGGCTTTCATGCACTGTTGTAAGTGTGATTTATACCCTTAAGTACCTCTTTTTCCCTTGAATAAAAGGACAGCCAGGAAGGTTTACCTCAACTATAAACCAACTACTTGGGTCAAATTAATCCTACTAAATTGGCCTGAAAAAAAATACATTTCTACATCTACTTCTGTCTTTCATGGAGACTCCTCCATGAAAATGTTGTGTCTTTGTAGTGAGTCACATGCCTTCCTGTGGATGTGGTTGTCCAGTGTTGTGATGGTGAGTGCATTCCAGAGACAGGCAGTAGGGACCACCTTGGAAAGGTGACTGAAATGTGTGTTACAATATACAGCAATTGCAACTTATATTTGTATTGTGGTTTTGGTATGTTTTGTGTCAATGTGCTAAATCAGAAACCTCATGTCACATCAAATGTCTTCAAAAAAGTACATGACATCCTCCATGTGTGGAATATCTAAAATAACCTGGTCAGACTATTGGACTCTTGACACTGGCTGTCAGCAAGGTGATCAGGAGATACTAGTTTGTTTCCACAAAATGCATGCACTCATTTAACCACAGATGATATAGCTTTATGTAAGGATTGTAATGTTCAGAGTCCGTGGCTTGTGTTGGAGGTCACAGATTTAGGTAAGAAAGGACATTTTTAAAAAAATCAGTGAACAATGGTCTTTGTAAATAAGTACTCTTAAGCATGCATAGACTATATAATCACTATTTTTATGTTCCCACTATTACTCACTGAATATCTTAGAGCTCTTTGTTTCTTTGTCCTTGTAGTATCCTTCATCTAAAGAAAAAACATATATTCTTCTTTACAGACTGGCATGTCAGGCACAGAGTGGTTATGTCCACGTATGTGGGATGTACCTGATCCTGTTCAGGTGTTACAAGCAGTATTACCTCAGTAACAAGATACTCCAATCTGTCACAACACAGCTGTGATACAGGGTTTAACTTCTCTGTGTACAGCATTGCATTTTATCATATTTGAGCTAGTTTCATGTTTTTGCAAAACTCTGCATGTGACTTGCCAGAGATACCCATGGATACCTGTCGTGCAAGAGAACCTGAATGCAGGTCCCTCTAGCTCTAAGCTCTCCTTCCTCTTCCACCAGACATTCTACTGTCATTTAATACACAGTAATTTAAGGTGCAAACACTTTTTCTTTTCAGAGCATTTTCATGAAAGGACACGCTTCCTGATGGGAATAACTAATGATGGCAATTTGGAAACAGTTATGTAATTGCTTTTTTTTTTGTAATATTTTCACATTGCTTTTTGTGAGCATAGAATTACTATTGGCATATTTTCTGCTTAATAGGTAATTCTTCAAGACATTGCCTAACCAATTAGACAACCAGTTATGCATCTCCTGAGAGCAATAACAGTATAAGTAATGGAAACCACCAGGTATGATGCTGAAAATGGACTGCTAAGTATTCCTTACTGCTCCTTCAAAATTGCTCAAGGTGGTGGAATGGATGTATTTTTCCTTGCTAACAGAAGGACAAAATTACTTGGTTTATTATTATTCTTTTCTAAGCATAGCTAGTGAGCATTCATATTGAGGAACATAGTGGTTTAGAGACATTATTGTGGTATTGTAACCACCTACTGCGTGCCTTCCCACCTGTTTTATACAGCTGTAACAATTTCTTCCTGTTTTGTGTACAAAATGTTCTTATTTTCAAGTTTTCATCTAATGCAAAAGGTGCATTTTCTTCCATGATATAAAATAAAGACCGAAAGTTTGTCTAGTGATGTCACATTGAGAGTTTTGACCTTAAATAGTCATGAAAATGTCTATTCACTCTCCCATATGTAGGGATGTGATATGAAGGAGGGTCAGAGAATGAATCATTGTCTAGGGCAGTTAAATGGAACATTTGATCTGTTTCTAGAATACTGCAGAGTCTGGAAAGGATTCATCTGTGCAACTGCTGAATCAGTGGTTTATGTCCTGTAGCAGGAATTATTGTAGGTGCTAACAGCACTTTGCCAAAAGAATGACTACCTGCTTGAGAGTTTCAGAACCCTAAAATAACGGTGTTACAAAGGAATTCTGTTAGTCTGTGGGGAGCTCTTTCTTTCAAATGATCACCTCTTAAACCCTCTCTAATTATGGCTCTTCAAATGAGCCCTCATTTGAATGACTTGGACCAGAGGTCCCTTTCAACCAGCACTTTTTTTTTTTAAAGCTTTTATAATTTCTAAGTGCATGTGTATGCATAAAATACTTGGACTGAAAGAGCTTCCAGCTACAGTGTGAGGAACAAGTTTAGTAGGGGTTTCTGTCAGAAAGGCACTTGACAAAATAATAAGTAGGAGCAGGAAACTACTTGAAGAAGAGAAGGGTAGGAATAGATAAGGCATAGATACAAGGCAGCTTTCTATCCTAAGAACAGAAGTAATCTCACCACACAATAGAGTAGCTATCTAAAGGTTAAAAGAATAAGTTAGTTTCCTGGACTCTCTCTTCAGTCAATGGACAGATAATATTTTAGAGGACAACTCGTCCTGTGTTAAAACAGTGATAAGTTGGGATAGTCACTGATAACAAGATTTATTAGCATCACAGTAATATTTTCAGTTACAAACTTTTTTCCTCCACAGTGATATCCATGCCAAGTGTTGCATTTAATTTAAAATATTTTATAATGTTAACCTGATTTCAGTTTAAATGCATTTAAGGATCACATTAATCGAAGTTGTAGAAACAACTTATCATTTAATGACAGATTTAAAGCTGAAAACCTTTGGAAGAATTCTAATAGATAAGCAAGTCCAACATTTCTGAGTTTTTCTCTTGTCCAGTTGAACTTGGGAAGAAAAATTCCAGTACAGTTAGCATACTATGTAAAATAAAATCACAGAATCACAGAGCAATTAAGGTTGGAAGGGACCTCTGGAGGTAATCTAGTCCAATCCCTCTGCTCAAGCAGAGCCACCTAAAGCTAGTTGTCCAGGATAGTATCCAGATACCTGTTGAATATCTCCAAGGAGGGAGACTCCACAACCTCCCTGGGTAACCTGTGCAAGTGCTCAGTTGCTCTCACACTCAAAAAAGTGTTTCCTGATGTTCAGAAGGACCCTCCTGTGTTTCAGTTTGTGCCCATTGCCTCTGGTCCTGCCACTGGGCGCCAAAGAAAAGAGCCTGGCTCCTTCCTCTTCACACTGTCCCTTCAGGTATTCATTAATAAGATCTTCTTCTGAACCTTCTCTTCTCTAAGCTGAACAGTCCCAGCTCTCTCAGCCTTTCTGCACAGCAGAAATGCTCCAGTCTCTTCATTATCTTCATGGCCCTTTTGCTCTCTCTCTAGTATGTCCATATCTCTGTTGTACTGGGGAGTCCAGAACTGTTGACAAATGTAATGGAAGCATTTGGTATTTCTAGACACATTCTTGAGGCACAACCTTTGTCAAAGGTTGTTTTCCATGGGCAATCCATTGTTTAGGCATTCACCACCAGAACAATGTGTGCAAATACATTTGTTTACACATAAGTAATCAACCTCAGGGGAGCAACTGGTTTTATATGGTCACTTGTTGTGTATAATTCCTCTCTTCTGTCAAAGACAAAAAATGCACTATCAATATTTAGGGTGAAAGTAATATTTTAGTTCTGTGAAAAATGTGTTAAGCTTTCAAAGCTTCTGCATATCAGTGAAACCATTACTGTTCAGGTTTTCCTGGACAGATGGTGACTAGGGGAGCAGCCTTGCTTGTGTGAGAACCAGCTTCAGTTCTTTGTGATGATTGTTTCAGGGAAGAGGCTTTTAGCTGGCTCCTTAGCATAGCATCTGAATATGATAACATGGACTTAATGGCTATCCTGTTCCTGTCGACACGCCTCACAAATGGACTTCACACAACCCTGTAAGAGTTATAACTGAAGACCTCTATTATTAAAAATGACTGCAATATATACTTTTCTGACTCCAAATCACCCACCCCAGTACAAACCCCATTGGTTACATACATTATCAGTTCAGACATGATTGGCTACGAGTTTTGTCACTCGCTGTTCGTACCGCTTGACGCATGCGCTGTTGCACCCTATGTCATGATGAACTCAGGACTTTTACTGTTTTCCACTTCTCTCACTTCCCAGCCAGTGCCTCTCAATTCTTGCTACAACATTCTGTTCTTGCTGCCTCCTGAGATAACAACCATGGGACACCAGCTCGTGAGACACCAGCTTGTTTACTGGTCCCACTGTTTGCCTCAGCAGCACCTGTGACACCGCTACCCTCTCTAACTCAGGCACGCTAATTTTCCAGAAACCCACAATTAATTTTCCATAAACCCACAATTAATTTTTTATAAGCCCACATGTTCCTGCCCAGATCTGTCTTAGAGTAGACATTTTGTTGTGAGCCAAAAATATTCTCCAATCCAAAAGGCTTTTCTACAGTTCTTGTTCCATGAACTAGATTGCAATGGAAGTTTTAATCATTTTTTCCAATGATCTCAACAGTGGTAAGAAAGGAAGTGAAGCTAAACCTTAACCATCAAACACTGACTCAGCTTCCTTCTGCAAATGGCTCTTGTTTCCTTTAGAAGCATGTAAGTTCTACTGAAGTGTAAGAAGCTGATCAAAGTTACAGGTAGTGCCATGAGGAATGGACAGATCTCTTAGTTAAGGCAGAGAATTTTGAAAGAAACAGCCAAACTTCAGATGATTACACAGCATTTTTAAGGACTGGCACTAAGGTACCTACCTTTGTAGTATCATTTCATGCCAAGATGCCCGAGATAAACATCTCAGAAATTTGAGTATGGATGTAGCAAAACTAGGACCACTGGGAGAGAGCTGGTTATGGCAGTGTTGCTGATTTGGGAGGACAGAGGGGCAGGCAAGGCTGGATTGAAGTACAGGCATGGGAAAATGGAGTGGGCAGGGTACAAGAGGTTAGCAAGCTGCTGGTCACTGCTTTTCTGGCCGAGACCTATGCCTGATCACCACAGTCTGCCCTATCTGCTTATTAAAGTAATCATTATTTCTAAGTATTTTTGGCACAAGTATGATTTTTATATTTGTTCATGTGTGTTTTATGTGCCTGAAGTGCTAAGTCAGCTTCAGGTTGGGCTAACCAGGGAGTAAGAGGAGATCTGGATGCCCAGCAACTGAGTGCACTGTGGTCTGTGTGCTGCTGTACAGATCACACCTCAGAGTGGCTGTTAGAGAGAGCTGGGGGAGTATGTGTGTTTATGTTCTGTTCCCAAACTTCAAGCTGGTCTAGCCGGTGAGGAGACCTCAGTGGAAAGACCTAAGATCTGAGATGGTAACTGGGAAAGGGGCCTGGGTCCATGGAATTGTGGGTAGACTGAAGTCTGTGCCGGTATTCTAGACATCCCTGAATGTGAATGTGTATGCTCTGCTACCAAGCTGCAGTCTTGATCAGCTGGAGAAGAGGACCAGGGTCAAGCTGTGTTGCTCACGTGTGTGTGAAAGCACTGCTCTTGGCCTGTGTTATTCTGTGTCGTTGGCCACGTGTGTTTTATGTGTGTTTGCATCTCTGGAGCATGTGCTCAGCTTTGCTGTCTAGAGCTGAAAACACAAACCACAAGAGCCTCATCCAGCAGACAGGGATGGGAAGCATCCCCTGGCTCTGAGGCCCCACCAGGCTGGCTCTAGCAGCCTGGGAAGGAGACCTCACCTAAATCCCAGAGTCTGTCAGCTTTGTCTACCTGCAACAAAGACTGATAGGTTTGTGGGCATTTTGATTCTACATACAAATTCCTCAGTGGCACTTACACCTTTTCCCTTGGAAGCCAGACATAAAAACAACAGGGCAGTGAATAGAAATGGAATTAATACAAGCTCAACAAATAATCTATTAATTACATACAAGGCAATTAGTCTGAAAGTTAGTGAATATCAACTTGACAGTGTATCTTAAAATCAAGTTTTATAGTTTCTAAATGTGCTTGTATTCTGCTCTGGATGCAGTATCCAATAAAGTGTTTTTGTTAATGGATTAGAAAAGCTGAATGTGTTAGCTCTGAATATATCAAGTAGCTGTATTATTTACATGTAGAAAAGTATTTTTCTAATTCAGTATGAATTTTATACCATTTGAAGAAAATTGTACTGTTACAAAATATTATCTAAAAGCCTAATTATTTGAATTTAATTCATTTGTTAAGCAAAATATGTAATTTGTTTTCATTCTAAATGGAATTATTTTCACTTGCGCAGCATTTGTTAAAACACATCTGATGATTAGCTTGCAGCTAAAAAGACTACTAATGGACAAACTATTAAATCCTCAAAGTAATGAGTGCTGAACATTGAAACAGGTCCATTATGGATACTACCATATGCTTTGAACTGAACCTTGCTGGGAATTCCTATAAATTTATTCTGGTATTAAAAAGTAAACTGTCTTTCATCTGTAACAATCTGACATGGACAGATAACAGATGGCTTGGAAGGCCTTACAGGTTCTTTTTCCTCCATAAAGAAGTGTTAAAAATGAAGCATACCATCTATTATTTTCCTGTGCCCTTTTTATAACTTTCTGACTAAACAGAAAAGTGATGTATTGCAGGGCAGTTGCCCACACTGTGACATTTCAGATGTGATTATCAACATGGAGCACACTGGTGGTTGAGGTTTTTTAAAGGAATATGCCAGGAGTTAGCATCATCTCCACACTGCAGTAATTCATTGGGATGTCTGCTTGCCACAGTGGGAGTTGCCACAACTCCATGGCACAAATTTTCAATTTCTTAACGTATAAGAATCTACAGACTACTAGTGGGGATTTTTGTCAAATTATTATCAGAAATTATCTTTTAAAGGTAACATACTTTTTGGTAGCATACTTTAGCATGCAGTGTGCACTTGCGGCCCAGAAAGCCAGTTGTATCCTTGGCTGCATCAAAAGCAGAGTGACCAGCAGGTCAAGGGAGGTGATTCTCTCCCTCTACTTGGCTCTCGTGAGACCCCCACCTGGAGCACTGTGTCCATCTTGGAGCCCCCAGCATAAGAAGGACATGGAGGTCCTGGAGAGATTCCAGAGGAGGGACACAAATATGATCAGAGGGCTGGAGCACCTCTCCTACAAAGACAGGCTGAGAGAGTTGGGGTTGTTCAGCCTGGAGAAGAGAAGGCTACAGGGAGATTTTAGGAGCACTTTCCAGTGCCTGGAGGGGCTACAGGAAAGCTGGGGAGGGGCTTCTTACAAGGGCTTGTAGTGAGAGGACAAGGGGTAATGGATTAGAACTGGGAGAGGGCAGATTTAGGTTAGACATTAGAAAGAAATTTTTTAGAGTGAGGGTGATGAGACACTAGAAAAAGTTATGCAGGGAAGCTGTGGCTGCCCCATCCCTGAAAGTGTTCAAGGCCAGGTTGGATGGGGCTCTGAGCAACCTGGTCTAGTGGGAGGTGTCCCTGCCCATGCAGGGGGGTTGGAACTAGATGATCTTGAAGGTCCCTTCCAACCCAAACCATTCTATGATTCTGTGATACTTTGCAGACTGAAGCTTTCATCTAAACTGAAATTCAGCCAGTTCACTGTATTTGTAGTGTCTCTCAGCAGCTGTCCTCAAGGACAGCATCTGTAAACTATGCAAACTACACAGAATAAAGCACATTAGTGATCAAAAGCTGGATGACTTTTATTAATATCTTTTTTGGTATTGATCAGACACAGTGACACGGCAAAGGGAATTGTGCTGACTGTCAGGAGAAAAGTCTGGAGAGACCAGAAAGAATCAGATCACGAAAATCACTCAGAGTAGTATACTGAGAAGTAGAAAAAGTCACTAGTTTTGAGCACTGCTCAGAAGAAACTTCCATTACTGTCTTCCCATCTCTTTCATTTTTCTTTAGGGAGGTTAAGATGAAAAACTTCAGGGGGAGGAAATTCCTTTCTTCTCGGATTATTCCTCTGTCTGGATGTATGTTGGTATCAGACTGCCAGGTTATACAAACATCTGTAATGGATCATGTATCATGGATATCATGGATCAGTAATAGAAAATAAAAGCAGTATCTCGTGTGCTTATACAAGTTAGGTGCTTACAGGGCATGCTAACAAACCACAGACTGGCTCTATAGATGGATACTTGCTTGCACAGCATCAGTATGAATTTATGTATTGACCTCCATGCAGAGACCTGTGTCTCTGTGTGATTCTGCCAATGATAGAGACATCACATCTGTTATTCTGTTGGAGCTACTACTGATGTATCTATTTCTGTCAAGTTTTAAGGTTTCCTTCTCAAACTCTGGATGTTGCTTGGCATTCCCAAATAACCGTATTACAGCTGCTTTGTATCAGAGGCTTGAGGGGGTAGAGGGAGATGACCAGTGAATTTCTGTGCAGATTTTCACTGTTCAAATTTATATCTAGTTTAGTCTCCCAAGGGAAGTGGCAGATTCCCACACATTGGACAGTTTGAAGTCTCAGCTTGACAGGGTGCTGAGCCATCTCATATCAACTAGAGTAGAACCTAGAAAGATTGGACCAGATGATCCTTGAGGTCCCTTCCAACCTGGCATTCTATGGTTCTATGATAGCTCTCCATAGCTCTTTGATATCCAAAGAAGTCAGAGAAACCTTTTTTTATTACTAAACTAGCTGTAGAAAAGTAATGCTATAGATTTGTATTTAAATGGAAATATCTTTTATTTTTCCCCAGTGGTACATAATAACTGTAAATAATATATGAAAAGACCACAATAGAACTAATCAAAGTCACATGAAAACATGGTTGTAAAACACAGAGGAGTGGAAACTGGTGATCTGAGTCCTCTGCGAATATTCAGCTGTATTGTAAGTAACAGAAAATTTCTATTCATGTTTCAGTCCAACACTAGTTTTATGAGAACACTGAGTTTTCTGATAATAATTTAGATAAAATAATCTGTGACATGATGACAACTAAAAACAATATTTGAGGAAGATGTTGATCTGCTAAAAGCGTAAAGTGAAGATAAGACAAATTGGTCATGTGTCCTCCCTTACCTTGTAGGAATAGCTGAGGCACCTAATCTATTGTCTGGTTTTTAACAGCCTGAGGAAGTATAGTCATTAACCTTAGATTTTATTCTTGATGCAGTGTACTCGACAGCTACTTTGACAATAAAGCTGTATTTTTTCAGCTCTTCAACATAAATGTTAACCTCTAGAAATGCAATTATGGAGGGTGTATGTGCTGTTGAAAGATTTGAAAAGGAGCTGAGATTTTACTGGGAGAGCGGCATTAAGAGATCTGTCCTGCCCCACTTATTTTCTCCTACCATAATACTTTCAATTCACTGTATCCCAAACTGCTGCAAAATGTCTTTTCCAAAACCAGTACTTTAAAAAGAATGTGTAGGATATTTTTTATTTTGTTTTAAGAAAAGTGTTGGGGTAAAGAATTCAAAATTTTGCAGCATTTAGAAAAAATCTTTAACAGCCTTAGTATTTACATCATAGAATCATAAAACGTGTGAAGTTGGAAGGGACCTTTAAAGATCATGAAGTCCAGCCCCCCTGCAATGCCTAGGGACCTTTTTGACTAGATCAGGTTGCTCAGGGCCTGGTCAAGCCTGACATTGAATGTTTCCAGGGATGGGGCCTCTACCACCTCTCTGGGCCACCTGTTCCAGTGCTTCCCCACCCTCATTGTCATTAGACATTCCTCATGTCTAATCTAAATTTACCCTGCTCTAGTTTAAGACTAGAAAGGAAGGTGCTATAAGATCTCCTCAGAGCCTTCTCCCCTCTAGGCTAAACAATCCCAGCTCTCTCAGCCTGTCTTCACAGGAGAGGTGCTCCAGCCCTCTGATCATTTTGGTGGCCCTTCTTTGGACTTGTTCCAACAAGTCCATGTCCCTCTTGTTTTGAGGACAATAACATAATGTAGCGTAAGTGTACCAAAATGTAATCTGCAGTGCACACATAAAAATCCAGCTTTTGATAGCTCTAATTCTTCATACACACATATCATAAACTGATTTTACAGTTCAGCAAACTGAGAACATCCATTCTACCCCACTGTGAGAAACACGGTAGCAGCGAGGGAATCCAGTATCAAAAATTGCAGTGTTGTATATTATTAAAGGAGGGTTGTTTGTCCTGCTAACCCATTGATTGTGCATAGTGATAGGTTGGCATGGTGTGCTTGAACCCATACATCAGCAAGTACTGTCAAAATGAGTTATTCCTGAACAGTAGGCCAATATCTGCCTGGCAGCCTTATTTCATCTGGAGTCCTATGGTAAGCAAAATTATTTCCACTGTTACTATATCACTAAACTGTGGATTTTAGACTGCATTGTATTTTCTTTGTAAGTGTGTATCTATGGAAAAAAACATTTCTCTAGTAGAGGACAATCTTTAAGTGTTACAACAGTTCTGAGCCAACATGGATAACAGGTAGTCATGAATTTCATGTTGGTCCACGAGGATTTCCTCTGGTGTTGATTCCCCGTTTTACATTTGGATTTGGAAGATGGCAGTATGCATGCCATCAGCTGGTCACTTACCTTCTGTTTGCAGGTTATTTTTCTGATGGATGCTTTGGTATTTCCAATATCAGGCTGTGTATTTCCAGTGCATTGCTTTGTAGTGTCCTATTGTAGGTACCAGTGTCATCCTAGTAATTGGGTACACTTTTTTAATGTGCTTCGACTTTTTTTTTCATTATGATCTTTTTTTAGCAATGAAAAGGGCATAAGATGTATCCACTGCAATTCTAAATTTTTTTTAGCTCTCTTATCAGGCGTCTATTTCATAAACATTTTTTTGGAAAATCTTTCCTGTCACGTGGATGGGGAAAAAAGCCACCTGATAATGCAACATTAGGTAGCTTTGTGGGTTTTAGTACAGCTTGAGAAGGGAATCCAATCACGGTAATCATAACTAGTGTGGGTAATATTCATTGCATTGCAAGAGGGTAAAGGCACCAAGTGACAATGATGTATGTGTCTGAGGGACCAGCCCTCAGGACCTTCACTTGGGGGCAGTGGTGTTGTAACCCCATTGTAACCCCTGGGAATTACCTCTCGTTTGCATCCCAAAAGGACTGCCTGAGGGGATGGAGACAACGATAACGGCCTGCACGTGGCCTGTGTACAACGACTGAGATAAGGACAAGGGGAGGCAGAGGGGGAAGGTCGACTCTAGCTTTTCAGTCTTGTGACTCAATCACACTTACTCATCCCTGCGAAACAAGGACACTAGGCCTATAAAACAGTGGCTGCAATGGTGGCTTTGGGAGCCTCACTGACACCAGCTCTCCCCTGTTGGCTTGCCCAATGCTGGATCCAGGACTGGTGATTTTCTGTCATCTCTCTCTAAACTTTTCTTCTCCTACTCTCTCTCTCTCTTCCTTCCTAAAATCATTAAGTAATGCAAGGCCTAACCACGATTTTTTTCTCAGGTCGTGCAGCTTGAACATGTATGTATTGTGCCTTATTAATCAGCCTTTATGATCATGCAGCCTAAGATAAGAATTGAAGTATCCATATTCCTTTTATAGTTTTTATTAAACCTAACATTCAAATACAGACTTTGAGTGGTGTTTCACCTTAATGTGACAAGAGGTATTGGATGGTTGAGCATTTCCTTGGACTGTGACATTTTAATCACTCTCCCTGGAAGGGCCAGGTCTGAGACAAAGGTTGGATCCAGCTGTACCTGGGCTCCTCTCTGAGAAGGAGTTTAGAAAGCAAGGGGGTCAATCTGAATCTCCCTGGGTTGCCCTGCCAAGGTCATGACAATATGCAGCAGATGACTTGGAACTGAGGCATGGATCAGAATTTGCTTTGCAGATTGCCATCTAATAGTACACACCTACATTGCAGTGTCAAAGCTTAGGTTACAGCCACCGAAGTGCAAGTCAGCGATGTCGATAAATATAGTTCAGATTTATCACCCTAAAGTGATAAACTGACCCATAGCTGATGGAGTAGCTAACTAAGCTATGGTAGCCCTGCTCACTCACAGAATCTGATGATAATGGCAGCTTTGACACTGGATTGTAGATTACTGAATTTAAGTTAATTTTATCCATGGTCTATAACAAGGGAAATAAGTCTTTACTCTGTATCCACCTGACAGCTGGTGCCACTAGATAGGCCATCCTTTTTGTTGTTGGGTTTTGGCAAAGGAGGGAAGGTTGAGGAGTTAAGATGAAAACTCCTGCTGAAGGGGGGAGCCAGACTGATGGACCATGTGGCAAGGTGAATTAACAAAACCCTCTACAAGGTAAAAACTATTAAGTGCCCTGATGGTATTTCCTTTCATCCTGTGCAAAATTTAAGTCCTAGGGAACAACCTCCAGTGCAGAATTCAGACATATTATATTAAAGGCTTGAGAGGCAAAATAGAATTTGCACTAGTATAAATCAGACGGTTAAAAAAAAAAAAAAAAAAGCTTAGTTTGTTTTATCTGTCCTTATTTTTTTTATTATGTGGCATTTTCTCACTGTAATTCTCTCGCATCATTCAGTGAAATG
This sequence comes from Hemiprocne comata, assembly GCA_020745705.1. Taxonomy (NCBI): domain Eukaryota; kingdom Metazoa; phylum Chordata; class Aves; order Apodiformes; family Apodidae; genus Hemiprocne; species Hemiprocne comata. The sequence continues at coordinate 5,130,365 of CM036589.1, read as the reverse complement.
ATCCTGTGTAGTGAGCACTGAAAAATGCACATTAGAGAAGTGAACATGCAAGCAGGTTACTTTATGTAATTAATTATTCAAGTGAATGTGAGGCAGAAAGCCCCACCTAGTAAAATATCAGGTAGATGTGCAGTTTATTTCCTGGGAGAAGATGGGTTAAAGTTTGTCTCTAAGCAAGTAAGCAGCTCTTCTCACAGCAGTAGGAAGAGTAGGGAATGTTATGCCTTCTGCTAATAAGTCTCTGAATAAAAAAGCAGAAGTTAATTCAAAACTAGTGTACATAATGGAGTGGCTTATTATATGCTTCTTTATTGCTATAAATTAATATTAAAATACAAGTGAGGTAGAGGGAAGAGGAACTGAAGTGTAGATGTGACCTGTCATTTTAATCTCTGTAAGAAGCTGAATTTCTTCTGTAATGCTTTCACCCTCATTATGAAAGACAATTTGAAGTGCGTCTATTCATATGCATGTGTATGATTTTCTCGTGTGAAACTTTATAAATTCCTGAAGCCATGTACTGTGGGGGGAGAGTCATACACATTAGAAACGGAGAATACAAATGCAGATACAACTGAGTGCTCCTTCCCACGCCGCAGGACTCTTCCCTGCAGAGGAGCTGTCAGTGGTTTGCTGGCAACGTTCTTGTTTCCTCTCAACATGCAGAAGCACAAGCCTGTTGTCAGCACAGCTTCTGGAGTGGATCAGTAGCCATAATTAGCCCCTCGGTTTTGTTTGTGATAGACAACTGAGTGTAGGTTGAGCTTCCTGTTTGCTTGTGGAGTTCAGCGTTTCCCTGTGAATGTGTCCTCCCCTAGTAATGGCTGTGAAAAACCCTCTAAACTGTGGACTACAGCCTGTTCCTGCCTTTGCTGTGGAAAGAGCTAGCAGGACTCAGGCCTGAAGGGCATGCAATCTGTAAATGTCATGTATTAAGATGAAAGAAGGAAAAATCTTGTGGATGACATTGTGAAGGAAACTGGTCTCTTCACCCTAATGCTGGCTTAAATCAGGTGAGGTTTGATGTTATGAGACAGTTGTCTCGGGTTACTAGTGTATTTGCTCTATTTCAAAGGATTGAAACTTACTCCTACTACTCACAAACCTAAGCTATGCTACTTGTGAGAGTCTTGTTTTGGAGTTAACATCGTGTAGGCGACAAGCAGCATGGAATTCCCATGAGTCCAAATCCAAAGGCCCGCAAAAACTTCTCGCACTTCCCCATTTGTGGAAGTGTTTGGGGTAGCTAAGCTGGCCCTGATCACCACTATGAAGTCCAGTTTAATGGTAAAATTATCTTTTGTGCCCAGTAGGAGTGTGGTAACTTGGAATTAGCCCTGTAGTCATGACAACTCACCCCAAATCTCTGATCAGAGCATTGACAATCTCTTGTGTTGCATGACATTACACTGAAAACTGCTGAAGCAAATGAGAGACAATGTCTAATCCTGTTAGGTCAAATTATGATGAAGTTTTTGCTGGACTCTGTCATGTTTTGTTTGATGAAATGGTATCTAGCTGAACTGTTATTTGAACATTTACTAGCATCACTTTCTCACAATCAGCACTGGGATGGTTTGGCTGCAGAAGGATGGATCCTTCTCAAAGGGACAATCTGTAGACTTTATTAGAATTATCACATTATTTTATAAATGTCTTTCAACCATAATGTAATAGCATATGAAGTGCATGTGGAAAAGGAAGTAGAAAAATGATGACATAATAGTTGGGGTGTTCCAAAAGTTACATGAAAGGACAAATAGAGGTTAACTCCTACGAATAATCTCTGCCCTTGAACTTGAAAGAGACTAATAGCTTCACATTTCAAATTACTTTAAAAGTGGGGAAGGGATGAAAGGGTCAAGATTAACCCTTAGTTAAATTTTTTCCATTTCACTTTTCACAATTCATAGCAGAATTCTGCCTTTTTTCATTGTAAATCTAGAGCTGTATTGAGTAGCTCCTCAGTTAACAGCTGACCTGATATTGAGCCAACAACTAAAACAGACAATTTTGTCACTGTGTATTTTCTTTTACCTGTTGTGAGCCTGTTTACCTGTTGTGTTTTAATAAATGTGAATGGAATCCTACATGAAAAGTCACAATTTCAAGACAAAAATGTTTGATGTTTGAAAAAGTTTGAAGCAGTGTTTGAAGACTTGCCCTTCTGGATCAGATCAGAGTTTCCAGCAGACTTAACAGTGTAATCTCATGTTTCTCAGAGTGGTCAACATTCCTGCTCAGAGAGGGAACATGAGGAAAAGGACAAGCATAGTATAACCATGACATGCCTTTCCACAGCAAGGAAGGTGGGGATTTCTAATTTGGAGACTGTCTGGTTTCCTTTTTATTTATAGTTGGCAATTTCTTCAAAGTAGTTATTTTACCATCTACAGGAGTTGCTCCTTTAGCTTGATTGGTAGGCACCTGCCAGAGTTTAGATTCAGTGTTCATCAACAATGCCTTGAAGTGCCTACAAATCTGAGGATCATGCTGACTTCTGCTGGGGTTTTGCTTGTGAAGTGATTGTTCTTTCAGTTGCCACCAGTAAGAAGCCTCAGTAACAGCCTTGCATGCAAACCTATTTTTTAGTCTCCCTTTGCCCACCACCCACCAGTAAAACATAAGGCTTGGCTATCCTTTGCTAAGAAATAAAATTAAGAAAGTGTCTGCTACTTAATGATTTTATAAATGATTGCCTACCACTGTAATAAGAAATGACTAAATTTTGTGCGTTAATGCAATTAATTCTATATGACAACTTCAATAAGTGTACTTCCATAGCTCGAGTTGAGAAGCAGGAGTAGTTAGAAGGGCAGGTCCTTCTCCTGTTACTTATGGATGGAATGTGCAGCTATTAATACATTCATTGTACTCACCTCTCTTTCCTGGAACAGCTTTCCCCTTAAAATAAAATCCTCATACAACTCCTAGAGGCACTGAATATAAAAAACTCAATGCTGACAATGTTGACACCTGATTTAAAGTGTCTGGAAATCCTATTTTTTTTCTTTTTCTTTTTTTTCCTTTCTTCTTTTGTCAAAATCAGAAGCCTAAATGTACCTTGGGAACAGACTAGCCCTGGCTGTCTGGCTTAGGAAAGTAAGTTTAGGAATGACAGTCACTGGGATACTGGACTATTTTGTGTGTTCCCTAGGTTCCTCTGGAGTATTTTGCTTTCACTAGTGGAGAAAACCCATAAAATATGGCCAGGTGGTATGTGGATAGTAGGTGACTCAGATGCCTCCAAACTCATGACATAATCACACAGAAGGACACGGCATGGCCAGTTTTTAGGGTGTGAAACATCAAATGCTCATAAACCTAGAAAAAATTTAAATTTCATCCCTAATTACCAAATACATCTCATCAGTTTCTATCAAAGCACAAATCTGAAAAGTTGGCACAGACATAGCACTTCACTACTCTGTTTACTGAAGGGCAATCCTTATGAATTTACCTCTGGAGAGTTAAAGACTTCTGCCTTTTTCAGTGCTACATCAGCTTCTGTCTTCTCCTGCATGCAAATACTTTTTCCTGCTGCTTCATGATGAAGTGAACTGTTTTAGAAGTCGCCATCGCTTTTATATGGGTAACGGTGCTGAATGATTCAATCCTATTGTCTGCACTTTCTATAAAAGTCATTAAAGTAGAAAAGACCTACTTCTAAACTGAAATTCTGCCTTCGAGGTCATCATCATTTTACCTCTTTTGCCTTGTCTGACACATACTGGTGTATACTTAACAGTAGGAAAATATACCCAATGTCCAATTAAAAAAACAAAGCAATACAATCTCTGTCAAGTCAGAAAATGGGAAAATCTCCATCAGCACATTGTTCTCACAGTCTTTAGTTTTCATGTCAATGACCCATAAAGCTATTTTCAAAGCTGTCCAATTCCCCATTTTTTCCCAGCATTAATGCTTGTTCATCATCAGGTTCTTAAGCTGTGATGGTGAAGGTCAGTGGGATTCTGTCTCCTTCAGCAGAATAACCCAAAAACATAATGTGAAACGCAGGAAGGCACATGTACTTTAAGCTCTGATTGTTCACCTGTTCCTTAGACTCATTACCAATCCCAAATGTTGATTATAGTGCTCTCCATGAGATTTTAATAGTTTTGTTGGGTAATATCTGATTCACCACTCTAATGGAAATGATCCTGTGTATTAGCTGGCATGCACCAGTAGCTGGGATTTTCTACTATTAAATATGGGTTTAATAAAGTAAAGAGAATAGAGTATAAAAATTTTCTAATACACAAACTCTGTTTCTGCAGAAAATTACTAGAGCATGTTCAGTGGAACTGGTCTACCTGAGGGTGAGAAATATCCTTTGTCTGTCTAGCCAAGTGATCAATCAAGACCTGTAGTAGCCTGTGCAGATCCTCCATGCAGCAGCACTAGCTAAATAGAACTGGATAAAACATTGCCAGTTTGCTCATACCTAAAGGAATAACCCGAGGAAACTCTCTCTCACAAAGATCTTATCCTAACTACAAAAGCAAAGAAATGTCACGAGGAGAAGCTGAGTGGTCCTTCTGGCAGGGCGTTGGATTAGGGCCCGGGGAGGATGGGCTAAATACATATTTTGCAAAGGGGAATCTTAATATTTGATGTCTCTGTAGTAATTGCCCTAAGTACTTCAAGGGGACAGTTCATAGGACCTAAGACATGCTTCAGATGTTATTTGCTTCTCTCTGTCTTCAGATTATAAAGGATAGAGTAGCTTTGAATTTAAACCATATTTTTAAGTAGTGAAGCAAAAGCAGGGAAGTCCTGCTTATCTTCTCTTACCAGCCTTTTGCAGTTCTCCAAGTTTTCTCTCCACCTTTTACTTGTCTGTATTTAGATTTGAAGCTCATCCAGAGCAGAGGTTCACTTTCTCTAAAAAGGCCTGCTGCAATGGGATTACAGTCTCTTTTTGGATATTTGGAGGCTACTGTATTACAAAATGCAACAAAAGCCCATCTTTATCTCCAGAGTTAGTTTGTATATGTGCACACATTCACACACCTGTATATTTATTTAACAGACTAACATTCTTTGTACTTGCTAAGGTCAATGCAGAGCAAAAGTCTGACCTTCAGTATCTCAACCTACATGCAGGAAAGCATAACCTTTGGAGTGACTTACAACTGTTAGAAAACAGAAGACATTGGTGAATAGCAAACAATGCCAGAGTGCACGGGGGATGTACAGAATATCTGAGAAAATAAAAACCACAATTATTGCTGGTGTAAGTTTCATGCCTTAGTGTGACTCCCTTTATTCTTCAGATCACTGGCTACAGGTGGTCAAGCTCTTACTGTAAATGACAAAATGTTTTCCCTGCTTGGTTATGTGCTTTAACAATGATCCATAAAATGATGGAAATTTAGTAAAACATTTTTAGTAGGGGTACTTTCAAATACCTTTCCTCCATCAAAATTATTTGGAATTTTGCCATGCTTTCAGTGGTGAAGGTCTTACACTTGTTGTCAAAAGGAAGGAGAATCAGAGAGGTGCTGATAACCCAGAAACACTCCACTCCTGAATTTATGTGCGTTTCCATGGAGCCAAATTTCTAGATGACTGTATGAAATTCATGGCCCGTAACTGGCCAGTGTATGGGAGCCATGGGCCAGGGTAATTGTTGCAGCCTGTGCCCATGGCCCATTCACCTTTCTGAGCACCCCTGGGCTTGATCAAGCCATGAGCTGTGGAGCAGGTGAATTTTTCCTGAAATCCAGTCCTTTCCGCTTTGCGTATCAGGGCTAGAATAAGGAAATATATGGCTTGCCTTAGTCCAGAAAGTTTCTAGTGTCTTCTTCGACCAAGAATATCTTGGTTTATCTTACGCTGTCAGCCTTTGTGAATTTAATAATCTGAAATGGACTTAGTGTTAGGAGGAATGCTTGAATTTAAATCACAGCACTCTCATCTCTATGAATGCTATGATAGCAGGATGGATCATTTCACCTCTGTCTGTATGTGTTAATTCCCCGAATCTAACCCAAAAAACAATGCTAATGCATCCCACAGAGATATTATTTGGAGGGTTTTAGGAGGTTTATTCATTGCAGATTTTGTGAGACAGTAACTAGAGTGGTAGTTGAGGGTTTTATTTATTTATCTTGACTACTTCCATCTCAGGTGGCATGAGTATGTGAGAAAACAAAAATTGACTTTGTAAGACAACTTCAGTGTTTGATTCAGACTTAAGTGACAGTGTCCAATGAATTGTGATTTGGTGTTGGTTTTTTTTGGAAGTGATTAATTCATTTATCTCATCAGTGGGATTCAACTTTTGTTTGTGGGAATGCGAAGATGATTTGGTTCTGGTGATCTTTTTCATTTGAATTTCCTCTGTAAGCCATGTTACTTTTAATATTCTATGAATATGCTGTATACTGCAAATCTGCTGCAGTGACTTTCAAACATTCAAAATACAGCAAGGACCTAAAAAGTTTTAACCAACTGGTCTTTCAGAATGCAATTTTACGTTCAGCTACCACAGTTTAAACAGAGAATGAACAGGGTTGTATCTGGGGTGGCTGCAGAGCAGCTGAGATCACGCCTGGCCCAGTCTACAAAGGAGTCTTAACAATCTCAGACATGAAGCAACTGACATTCTTTCTGACATTATGGCTTCTAACAGAGATGCTGTTCATAGCAGGACTGGTTTCTGCTTAAATGAAGACCTGACTTACCTGTTTACAGCGTTGAATTTGAACCATTGTGATCTTCACAAGACATTACTTTGAAGTCTGTGCACATGCAAGGATTTTTCCTTCCTTTTCTTTCCAGTTGAGTATATTGATACTTGTTTGTTATCAGATTTATCTTTGTATTTTTACACTCTTCTTTCCCAATTGCATGCTATTATCACCTCTTTATGCTAATGCTCTCCCTAGCTGCCTGTGCTATCGCTCCTCCATTTATCTTCTTATCGGGTGTGATCTACGATACTTATTAGCTTCCTATTCCGAAATCACTTTTTGCCTTCTCAGCACTCCAGACGACCCTTTTATCACTCAGCCATGTTTCACAATCAGCCCAGGTAATGCTTCATACTTCCTTACTATTCCTTAGCTTTTTATTTTTGTGCTGCCTATTACCTCTTGCCATTTGTCTCTCTCCAACAAGGTTTGTTTTAATGCTTACTCAATTAGACCATGTTTTTCCTAGTACTCTATCAGTTGTCTTCATTGCCTGGGTAGTACATTATTGATTTCCATGGTTCAATATATGAGAGCTTATAATTCCTAGCAAATTTCTTTCTCCATCAAGTTTGTTTAATCCACCATCTTCCCAGTCTCCTCTTCAGATTTCATATTGATGAGGCCAACAGTCCATTAACTGCTTAGCTCATTGATTCTCACACCCTACAAAGTGCTTCATCCATAATCTTACACATTCTGCCTGAATTCAGCCGACTTGTAATTCTTGCTCTGGATATGGCTACTTAGAGCACTTGTTTAATGTTATTTTAGACAATTTATATGCCTGAGTTGATACTTTTGCAACCATTGCATAAAATGTTTTCAGCTCATTGGCTCCAAGGTACTTAAACTTGTATTTCCCAAACCTCCCTTTCAAGTTTTACGATCGCTCATGTTAAATAATGAACCTTAAAAAAATAAAAAAAGAGGAGGGTTGTTGTTGTTGTTTTATTCTGAAGATCTTTTCATTAACAACATGACTTTTGGGGGCTGGGAGACTTGTAGACTTTTACTGTGAATCCTTTTCAAAAAGTAACTTTCCTTGGTCCTGTGTAAAACCCCCTCACTCTGAAAGGGATTTTGATAAGGTAACTTCTTGGGTATCTGTAAATCTGATCTTCCATTTGCATGCCATGTGCAAACATATCTGGATATTGCATAAAATGCCAGACATTGTAATATGATAGAAAAAAAAATTTGAAAAGAAAATAAAGACATATTTGGATAATCAAATCAGTTATTGATCCATAAAGTTTACATGTTTAATGGGTTGTAGAACTATAAGGAACAATCCCAGGAATTGATAGCATGGCTTTAGTTTTCCTGTTTTTTTAAAAGATTCCCAAAGTAGTGGAACTGTTCCCAGTTCTGGATTATGCAGGAATGTAATAAGTAGCACAGACTTACGGAGTGTTGGGAGCTTACATTTGGATAGCTGTCTTAGAATGTATTCTGAATCCTTCTGTTTTAAGAAGGGTTTTTTTTCAGCTTTGATCAACCTCCTGGACTTGGCAAAGAACTGTGATTATAGAAAGGACATAGTTGAGCCAATGCAGGATTTAGCCTCATCCATGCTTTGTAGCAAAAAGCTTTCCATCTATTCAGATTGTACTCCATGAGAGAAATGAGACATATTGAAATTGATTTGTGGCTGGCCTGTTTTGTATGTGCATAGAGTTGTAACTTTGAAATGGAACAGAATTGCATTCAGTGTAGAGCCATTCTGTCAATACTTCTTCCACTGCTGGAGTTACTTTTGCTGCAGAACTTATTTTCTTTTTTATTCAGCAAAATTCTGCATTGGCTCAATGCTGATTAGAGATACTTTTGTAGTGCCCTATAGTCTGTACTGTGCTTTATCCAGAAGCAGGCTGACAGGGGACAAGAGGATGGCATGTAAGTTTAATAAGTCATTAGCTCCTCTTCTCTTCCTGTCAGACAGGCAACACATGGGGTTTTCTGGTCATCTTCAGCTGGAATACATTGCAGTGATCATCTAACAGAGATTATGATGATTAGGAGGAGAGGTTGTAAAAAGTTTTGTTCACCAAAATGGAACAATTGTTTGAGAGCCTTGCTTTGATGTCAATGAGGAAGCCTAGCTTCCTGGTTATCTTGTAACTGCAGACTGCAGTCACAATCAAGAGGTGTATTATCCCTGGGGAAACAAATAATATTTAAATATTGTATTGATGACTTTGTGCTTAGAAGCACTCTTCTTACACTTTTACAGGAGGTACTTACAGGCTACCTTCAGACACAAGTGGTAGAGGCTAGAGACCACTCTAACCTTGAGGCTACTGTAGTTCCAAGTTAGACTTGTTCTAGAGATTCCTAGTCAGGGTAAGAAAGAGGTTAATTAAACCTGCTTATGAAATTGGCAATATTTTTACCATCCAAGGGTGCAAGCCCCTACATGTGAAAGAAATAGCTAAATCTTATTAGTCATTACTCTTAGCTGCCATTATAGCTAAGATGATCTTCAAAGCACCACAGATGGCTTCGTGAGTATGCTGTCCAAAGGAAGGATAAAAACAAACCTCATGTTCTCCAGGTAATGGCTGCTTCCCTCATCAGAGACGTCAGGAAAGGGCTGTGGTGATATGCCAGAGCCTTACTGATTTTCATCCCAGAAGGACAAACATCTGCAGAGAAGATGCATTCACAAATGCATCAGCCTGTATTGCAGTGGAAACATGTGGTGTTTCCTTCCATTGTCCATCTGGTGATGAGCAGCAGCAGTGCAGGCTGTTCAGTGAGAAAGTTAACTGAAAACCTTAAAATCTAACATAGATCTGCTATCAACTTCTCATTGCTTCCCCTTTGCAGAGAAAATGTAAAGATGTCATCTGATAATTTTTTGAGAATTATGTTACAGTTTTGTTTTTTTTTTTTTAATGTAAATCTTTTTCCCACCGAGCACAGTCTTTCTGAAAGTAAAAGTGAAAGCAGCAGACAGGATTTTCCTTCCTCCCATGGAATAGGGGAGTGGCTAATGAAGTGCATATTTGTATATGGCTGAAAATCAGTGTAAGTTCCCATTTCGCTCATACAAATTATTTGGTTTGTTACATTATCCATGGATAAGTCCCAGTGGGACTGCTCTAGCAGACAAAGGTTCAGAAATCAAAACAGAAATTCAAATATGTTTTGATCTCTTTTGTTTCTCTCAGTACGTACATATATTTCTTTCAGAAGGTGTCATATACAACACTACTAAAGAATTTCAGGGCACCTTAAATACTTGAACATCAGATGTATGAATAAGAGGTCTACTTCTTACCACCATATAAAATATATAAAGGATCAGATGGAAATAATTGGAAATTCATCTTAAGAGAAACTTCATTTTTCGTACAGTTAGTTGCAATAAAGATAACTTTTTACCTGAGGGGATCTGTGGGACAATTCACAGGCTAACATACAGGTCACATATTATTAGAACCTGCTTCAGCTTTGCTGACAGGAAAGGAGTTAAATATTGTTGTTCTTAGATACTGAAATTCACAGCTCAGTTAAAGGACATGGAGCTGTATTATAGACTTCCCCATACAGCTCTGTCAACATATATTAAAGTGTGGGAAAAAAACTTAGCTCATTCTGTATGTCCCCTTCAGCCTTTGATCTCTTTTGAACTTTCTAACTTCAAGTTCAACACTTTGTACCTGTTTCTGTGCTGCTCTTATTGATAGGAATCAATCCTCTGGGCATGGATGTAGGCCACAACTAGTGTTTTGTGGAGAACTACTTGATGGGGCAAGACCAGGCAACGTTTTGTCCTCCCCTGTCACCAGTTACTATGTTCTCTTCTTGTCCTGTTCCTCGATGCTAATTGTGCTGGTAGAGATGCACACAGAGATGCTGGACCTCATTGTCTCACCTGTGAGTGCTGTTCTCAGGGAGGCAAATGAACTGTTATGTGCCATATCAATGCCCTTATCAAAAGCAGATAAAATGAATTTTTTTTGCTTCCAAACACATTGGTATGAAGATGAATTATGACTATGCAAAAAGCTACTCACAATGATGTAGCAATTCTAGCCTACCCGTGTGATTTGAATCTTCTGTCTTTTTTTTTTCTGCTTACTTTCCTACACCTTTTTTCCCCCCAAGTTATATGCCTGGTGACCCTGTTGTACATGGAGGTTACATAATACATGCTGTACACTGGTACACAAGATACATTCATTTGGTATTTGACAAAGATGCTGCAGAACAAACCCCAACTGGAGTGGAATTTTTCCAGTGTGGTCTTCTGAATTTCAACTCTGCTCCCATGGGAGCACAGGAAACATTTGCCTTTAACATTAGAGAGGCTGGAACAGTTAAAAACAAGTGAGTTGTTTTAATAATTAAGCAGCTGATTTTTCCAAGTGTTCTAAATCCAGTTTAGACTGGAGATCAAGAGAAAATGTATGAACAACCATAAACCTTAAAAAAGTGTACTTATTTTAAAAAATCACAAGTTAATCATCCATGAACACATCTTCCAAGGTAAGTTTTTAAAGTATAACATCGTGCAATGATACAGCATGTGCAGAAAATCATACCACTTCATCATGCCCATTTTCATTAATTAAATCAGTGCTCTATTTGAAAAGCCCCTATAGCACGACCGTAAGCACAAGCAAAATAGGTTCTTAGATGCTGTATAATCTATGTGTACATCCTTGCACAAGAGGTAATTCACACAACATCCTGGGGGTGTAGAGAAAACCAACTGAGGTGTGGAACAGCCAGGGGTGAACTCTGAAGTGCTAGAACAGAATGTTCCAAGCTGCCAACTGAGTGTGTTGTCTGTGTAGCTTCAAGCACGTTTACCATTTCCTAGGCCTGAAAATTCAAATAACAAGGAAAGGTTTCCTGTTTGTTTCCAAAACTGCCTGTCCTGAGCAGTTAGTTTACAAGTGTTACTAGATTTCTACATGAGATGGCACCTAAGCCCTGTGAGGTGGAGCTTTCATTCACCATCATGGCAAACTCTTTTAAAAAAAAAAAAAAAAACAAAAAAAGGAGACCTGTCCTGGCAGCCATCACTGAGACATATAAAAGGAAAAAAAGGGTCCAACTCAGCATTTCTTGTTGGTTATTTCTAGCATGCTTCTTGCAATCGGTACATATTTGTTTTATTCTTATTTCTGAGGGACCTAATTCTTCTCACAGTTTTTAGAGTCATGGCCCTGACTTCTGCTTGCTCAGTTATTTCTTTCAGCTGGAAGTGAATTCCTGAAACGTAGGCGTTAATACACAGAACAGATGTCAAATGAATCTAAGAATGAGGCTTCCCATGATGTACACAAGAAATCTGTGACAAAGGAGGAAGGTGAGCTTCTCCCTCTCCAACTGTCCTTTTTCTTCCCTCCTCCATACCAGGGAGGCCTCTGGCTACACTTACCCAAGTGATCAGGAAGTGCCTCCAGTGCAAAGTATCAAATAAACGCCCTTCAACTGACCATGAAGAGCAGCACAGCAGAGCAGGGTGGGATGTAAATGGATTTAGAGAGCATGTCTGTGTCTCACACAAGTACAGTAGATGAAAGCATGTTTTGCTACCTTTAACTATTTACAAATATCCTTGTGCTCTGGAGAGTTGACCCCATACAGCTCTTTGAAATAAACCTCCTTACTCTTCCTCTGATGAGCTTGATTTGTGTTTCAGAAGAGGATCCAGCCATTGATATTTCATTCCCATAATCTAGCAGCCATCAGGTGATAAAGGACTTCTGACTGCTATGGACTCTGACATCCTTTCAACTGACAACTGCAGGTTAAAGGCTTCTTATCCTACTAGCAATCCCCCTCCATTAGCATGATTGTTTGTAAGACAATCAGCAGGGATTAACTAATACCTGTGCCTCTGTTCAGGCCCGGGCACACACACACAGAGCAAAAAAAAATGAAGTACTAAGTGCATACAGGGGTGAAAAGAACTGAAATCCTGTTGACACTGCTCACTTATTTGACCCTTTAAGCTACTGGGCGTTTAGTTTCACTGGGACTTCAAAACCGACATTGAATAGGATTCCCAGCGAGTTTCACATTCCTTGGCAAGTAACCAGATGATACACTGGATGTCTAGTAAACCCATTTCCACACTACATTAGGAATTTATCAAAGCAGGTCGAATCCCTTCTCTACAAAAATGAAAGAATCTTGAAATAATTTTTTATCTGTGTCTTCAGTTCTCCCTCTTGCTGGTTATGATTTATAATTTGGAAGTGTATTTCCTTGAGCTGATCTTGAATTCACAGTGCGACTTTCTTCCATAGTAAAAACAAATTTTTCCTTTTTTTTTTTTTGGTGAAACAATGACTATAGAATCACTCTACCATATAGCTCAGCTAAATTGAAGCACTAAATTGCCATATATGTAATTTAAAGCTGTATGCTACATCTCTGCAAACTAATCTGGAACTACCTCCAGATCGTTGTTTCTCAGAAACAGTACTTTATGTCTGTATATTTTCTTCTGAAAGCAGTGCTAGTCTGTATGACAAGAAATGGTGAAATAAGATTTATTATTCATCTCTTCATAGATTTTAACATTTTTCAAAGTCATAGAAATTTCATTAATTTAACATAGTAATTTAAAAAAGAAAGGAAAATAAAGATAACCTACCCATGAGTTAGTGAATGTGCTTTTTAAATGTTTGCTAATCATTTCAATTTCAAATACTTAGCTTGGCCATTTTCCTAGTATTTTACTGACTGGAAAATACTTATATTCATTTTATTGACAAGTGTATTTTGAAATCTTGCTTGAAGAAGATGTTTCTGCCTTAACACTCATTAATTTTCTCAATTTTCTAGAGAATGAGCAAGTATTTCAAGGAGAGGTTTTTTAATATATGTCTGTGTGTGTGAGCACATGTTTGTGTGTCAAGCTTTATGTTTTGGTTTGGTTTTGAGGGAAACAGTCTTGTGAGACTAGACAAGGATGAATTTAATCTTTGAGTCACTCATAGTAAAATTATCAAAACCAATGCAAATAGACTCTAGATCTCCAGTACAGTAGCAATAGTTTCTTATTTCTGTGAGAGGGGAGAAAGGAAATGAAAGGGGAAATGGAGACTGGGGAGGGAACAGGGAGCACATTACAGGACAGAGCATGTAGATCTCAACGTTGCCAAGAAGCCTTCAGAGTTGGCATTGCTTCATCCCATCCTGCTCTGCCCCAGTGGTGACTCCCAATCCACTCATTCCCATCTTTTATAAGGAATTTCTAAGCAGTTAATATATAATGAAGAAATCAGAAAAGTTTGTTATATGAGTTATTGCAGTCTCAGCAGGAGGATGCATGAACTCTCGTTTGTTCTCCATAGCAATTAATAGATCTAATTTATTAGGGAAGACTATTCCCTAATTAACTCCACATCAATTATATGAAATTGTAAAATATGTATGAATATTATGAAAAAGTGTGTATTACACTGTGGTTTGGACTATAGTGGGGTACATATCACAGAAGCAGAGGGGACTGACAGGACCACTTCATGGCAAGGAAATGATGAGCACTGCCCTGAAATGTACTGAAACTTGGAGCATTAATTCTTTTAAGCCTTTTTCCCCCTGGCTTTGACAATCTGTCCTGTACTTCAGGCAAAGATCAGCTTCCTGGCAGAATAGCTGCTGGAGGGTTTGCATTTTCTATCTTAAAGTATCAAATCAGGCACTTTGGGTTTTTCTAAATCTTTACATTTCCAAAATCTGTTCCTCTTTACATTGTTCTGGAGGCAGGATTTTTCTGCCTTTCTTCAGCTTTAAGCTGGTTTTTACCTATTTTCTTCTTTGAACTTTTTCTTTTTTTTTTTTTTTTTTTTAATTATCTAGCTTGTCTTCTTTCCTTGGTGGCTCAGTTCTGTGGCTTAAACCTTCTCAGTGACATTGCTTCATAACTCATATTTTTCTGAAAGGACTGATTTGTCAATGGCAGACCTAAAACATGTTCATTTCTCAACTCAAAAAAAAAAAATTAATTGTGGGCTTCCAAGAAGATGACTGTTATTTTGAGTCAGCAATGCTGACAAGTACCTCTTTTCTGCACACTTATTCAATTGAGAACTATTACCCTGCTGCAAGTGATTGAAAAGTAAAAATTACACTGCACAGCACAATTCTTCTTTGCTTCTTCCATAGAATCACAGAATGGTTTGGGTTGGAAGGGGCCTTAAAGATCATCTAGTTTGAACTCCCCCTGCTCTGGACTTGCTCCAATAGCTCCATGTCCTTATGATGAGGGCTCCAGAACTGGGCACAGAATTCCAGGTGAGGTCTCACGAGACAGGAGTAGGTGGAAGGAATCACCTCCCTTGACCTGCTGGTCATGCTGCTTCTGATGCAGCTCAGGATACAGTTGGCTTTCTGGGCTGCGAGGATTTCAACGTTACGTGACCATCTGTCTTGAAGGAGGGACTCTCCACAACCTCCATCTCATAGTTGGGGATCTCATATAATGTGGATCCTTACCCAGTGACTGCCACATGAGATCTTTTAAATATGCAGGCATTTAGAATAGATCACAACACAAACAATGAGTCTTTCTATTAAACATTGCTGATCTGAAATATTTCTCCAATGTTTTCTTTTTAGTACTCTGTAGAGGAGTCCTTCAAATTGATATACTTCAAGCACACTATTCATCCTTGTAAACACATTATTCAGATTTGAATTTAGTTCTGATTTATCCTGTCTGTGGTTTGTTTCCTCTGGTGTCCAGGATATTGCTTGTACAAGTAAATGTCTTCAGTATATTTCATCACTGCTGAGAATCTGTGATGAGATACTAAAAATGTCCTTTCCAGACTAACTGCTAGATGCATCAGGTATTTCATAGATTGTGACTTAATCTTTCAAAACTAATCAGCAAGCTATTTTTCCTTTTGAATGTAATCAAGATAGTAGGTTACATTTTATTAACCATTGTTTCCTGTGGAGGAATACCTATATATCCTTTTAATTTGGAAAAGATCCTGCCTTTTAAATGCTACTTCGACTCTCCCTTCTAGTTGGCAGCACAGGTTCACAAAAGGCCTCCATTTTAAGCCTTGTCTCTGCAGAATAGGTTAGGATTTATTTTTTTTACATCAAGATGCTCCACATTCCTGGAGAAGACCAGACATTGTTGTGTATTACCTCAACTCTATCACTTTTCCTGATCTCCTGGCTTTAAATTCATCAGGGTTAAGAAATGTCTTGCCTCCTTGAAGGATTTACCTCAGAGTAGACATCAGAGTGTAGGCACACATTTTTAGAAAGCAGATGCTTTGTGAAGCACATGATGGGGTTCTTAAGTTTTCTTATTTATTATCATTTCTTGTTTCTCACCTGAAGTTTTCACACTCATTTTTTCACTCTTTCAGTAAACATTTAGTTCTCTTCTCTCTCTCTTTACATAACTCTTTCTTCCATTTCTTAATTATTACTTACTAGCTCTCAAAAGCTCCATCCAGAACTGGAGATCCAGTGTTTGAGATGAGGAAAATACAGTCTCATTTCATAGAAAATAAGTATTCTTTTCCTTTTTTTTTTTTTTTCTAATTTAAATCCATCTGGATAGTACAGATCGAAGATTTAACTTGGGCTGTAATGCTGAGTTTCTGCTCTGTAGAACAGAGCTATAAATAATGAAGAAACCATGAAGTAGAGAAAAAAAAAAACAACCCTCTAGCATTTTTATAGATATAAACACATCTAAATGAAGTATGATTAGCATTATATTAACAAAGAGAAATCCAAGAGAGATCAAGAATTTATCTAATTGAGTTCTGTGCTGGGGAGAAAAGAAGGGAAGGAGAAGAAAAAGCAGGAAAGGAAAGAGAACATACCCCTTGTCACTGAGTCCATCTGGCCTCTACATCCTTCAGCAAAACTACAGACCTGGGGGCTTGAAGTCAGCAATTTTGCTGCAGTTATCAAGGCCTTAAGCAAAGGAGGTCCACCAGCACCTGTCCCCACTGCTGGTCCTCCAGCCTCTCCTTCTCTAGACTGCTTACTGCAATAGAGAAGCCCAGAAAGAAGTAATTTGCAGACTGTTTCCTTCAAGAACTCTGCATCACGAAGAGGCTGTTTTCATGGCTTTATCAAGTGGTTTAACTCCTAATATAAAAGGGAATGACTGCCTCACAGAATCCAACTTACTCAAAGGGACCTTAAAGTCACTTATAAGTCACTTCATGCACGTTTGAACTTGAATCCCTCTTAACAGACTGTTAATGCTGTTAACAGGTTCAACCAATTAATTACAGGAAAACATTACCTTTCAGCACTAGTGTCTTAAAAGATCATTTCACTCTAGATTAAAAAAAAAAAATCAGCATTAAAAAACCCCAAAAACTAAGAAGATTGTGACTAAGAATTGAGCCCTCAAGAGCAACCTTTCCCTTGAGCCTACAAGAACAACAATGATCCTTCCTCTTCTCACTGCCCTGCTGAACCAAGTAGGTCAGATTCAGGAAAAAGACTTATGAGCACAAGTCTTAAGAGGAGCAGCTGAGAGCACTGGGGTTGTTTAACCTGGAGAAAAGGAGGCTGAGGGAACATCTCGCTCTCCACAGCTATCTGAAAGGAGGTTGGAGTCAGGTTGTTGGTGGTGTCTTTTTTCCAGGTAACGAGCCTCAGGTTGTGCCAGGGGAGATTTACATTGGATATTAACAAGAATTTCTTCATCTAAAGGGTTCTCAAGGTTTGGAATAGGTTGCCCAGGGCAGTGGTGGAGTCCTCATCCCTGGAGGGATTTAAAAGTCGTGTAGATGTGGTGCTGAAGGACGTGGTTTAGTGGTGGCCTTGGCAGTGCTGAGTTTACGATTAGACTTAATGATCTTAAAGATCTTTTCCAACCTGAATGATTCTATGTAATTACTGTACTTGGACTTACCTTATCACGTGCAAACCCTGTCATCCCTGTAGGTTGTGGAGGTAGAATGTGTGTGCGTGTAACTTAGAAAATAATCTCACATTGCAAAAGTGCCTCTTTTAAAAAAATGTGATCAGGTTATTTTCTATTTCTAGAAAAAGCAGTGTTTTCCTACAGTGTTTCTTCTAATTCACCAGCCAGGATATCTTCCAAAAAAGAGTGTTTGGAGGGGTTTTGGTTGCTTTTGGCTCATTTGCAAGCTCTGGTATAATTAGGAGAAGGCACTTGACCAGTTTGCCAGGTGAAGAAAGCAGCAGTTAGAAAGTTTTGTCTGTAGAGGCAGACTAATGAAAGGTGAACAGCTGTCAATTAATTTCATATTTTTGTAGTTCATTTCACTTGGACTAAATGTGTCCTGCTCATCTGGAGCTGCTGCCTTCAGGATCACAGAGGGCGTTGTAGTGAATCTCCACTCAGTCCAGAATTCAAAGCTATTGGAGAACTTATCAAAACCTTAATGACATTAAGTGGTCTAGCTGAAAAGAACATGGTGGTTTGCACAATCTCATCCTAAATAGTTTTTGTTTCTCTTCACCGAGGCATGTGGAGTTCAGATGGAACTGGATTGGACTATAGCATCTGTTTTGAAACCACCTATTATTGCTGCTACCATCAGGCTGTCATCTCTGAGAAGATAAAAACATATTGCACTGTCCAGACTTACTGTTTTCCAGAATGGGTTTCTTTGTTTATTTCACATTGTTCCTCTGAGTACAAGTCTTAAATGTCCAGTTATGTTTTACAAAATCTTACTTCAGGGCTTAATTTTGTGTACCTGAAAAGAACAAATTTATCACCTCTGTAAGAGGATTGGTAAAGAGAAAATAGAGAATAACATTTTATTCTCTCCTTTCCTGCAAAGTTGCTCCCCAGACATGGCCTTCTCATTTGTGTTGCTCATAACTATCTGAAACTGGCCATCTGAATATGAATCAGTTTTTAATGCTTTTTTCCCTCCTACTAGAATGGTAATAAAGGGATATGGAGCAGGCTAAAAAGTACTGGGTACTGACTTTTTTGAATATGAATCTCCATGGAAGACTGTGTATTTGTTTAGTAGTACTGTTGCTGCCACGGCAGTAATAAAAGCTGTGGAAGACATTTCTAGGTGGTCATTTTGTTTGTTCATCCATTCACATTGCTTCAGAATGACTGAGTTGTTCCTCCTCAGCCCATTTTGCAAGAGATATTAAAATGGCTTCAAGCATATTCCAGAAGAATCACTGACGCTTTAATTTTTATGTCCTTGATTTATCCTTTGGAATTCCCTGTGACCACTTGGATGTGGCAAACAATTTGCATTTTTCTTTTTAGCCCTGATAATGAGTTTGTGTTATTCAGTAAAACTAGTGATTTTTTTTTTCCTTTATCATCTTCTTCCATCAAGTCTACCTGCTGTGCTGTGTGCATTGCTCTGTTATGAGTTTAATCATGTGAGAAGAGAAAAAAATATATTTATGTGTATAAATATATATACAAATAAACAAAACAGACTCATCTGATTCTGTTCCTACATGTCTGGAGTCGGGTCAGAAATTACCTTTTTAATGACCAGATCCAAAAGCATAGATCCTCATTACTCTGGAATCAGGGTGCTTTCAAAATTCAGCTCTCAGTTTGAACCTATCTATTGTTTATCTCAGTTTCTAGCTTTTTTCTTTCTGTGCAGACGCAGAATTGAAATAAATCCCAGGCTTTAAAGTTGGAGTAAAAGCTGTAATGCAGTTACACTATCTTGCATTTATAGAAACTGACCAGTTGCTTGCCAGTACTTGCATTTGTTTGGATTTCCTGTGATGAAATTTATTTTTAATTTTACTGGCTGATTCAACTCTTTTCTTGCCGGTACTTGCATTTGCTTGGACTTCTTGGGATGAAATCTATTTCAAATTTTAAATTCATATTCTTCTACAGGAAGGGTAAAAAGGGGTACTGGGTATAACTCCAGGATGCCTTACCCCTCCATGCATCTTTTATACAGGTGCAAAAAGTAGGGAGAAAACTTCTGTTCTCAGCTTTTCTTGTTTCACTCTCTCTGTAAAGAAGCAGAATCACTTTCAGAGTAAAAGTCAGCTGGCAACTCAGACCCATACTGAGTTTATTGGGAATTATATATCTATAATTCCCTGCAAAAGCTCTGAAGTTTGTGTTTGGCTCCCCAAGAACAAGTTTTATCAAAACAAAAGCCATATTGGTATAGCATGAAGTGAATATTCTATTAATAAATATATTCTGCCTTCCTAAGCTCCCTGCATAATAAATGGAGATGCACTTCCCCTGCTCAACATTATTTGTGTTTGTAAGCAGTTCAAATATTCATCGTGCCTTGGTTTCCTAGTACTTGTGATATGAATAGTCAGTATCAAAATTGACAGTGAGCTTTTTACTGCTTTCTCCCATTGTCTGTAAAACACCCCTTTAACTGCCACTGCAGATGGAACTGTCTGTTAATAAAACCAGGACATTAAAACCTTTGCTCTTGTTTGCATCTTGAATTCCATCAGCCCTAAAAAGTACTGCTGAGATCTGACTAAAATCGTTGCTCAAGTGCAGAGGAAATAGCTTTCTGCTGTACATTATTTATCTCACTTAGGGTGTAAGTCATGCTGCAGAGAAGCAGCAGAGTGGATCTGGACTGACTAAAACCCCTAGAAAAAGACCAGAGATGGGCTAAAATAATTTCTTATTCTTGTTTGGCTCCTAGTGGGTGCAGCTGTTATCCTGTGTAAGAACTGTGTAAACTGGTATGTCCTTTGATGTGCCTTCTCGGGTCTTTTTTATCCCTCCTGTTTTTCATCATTACTTTCTTACTGTCCTTTACAGATTGCAAGCAAGAGGCAGAAGGAGAACATGGGATGATTTTCCCCAAAAGAAATAGGATAGTCACAAAAGATGTCTTTGAGGACTGAAGTGAAACTTTGTGAGATTAAAAGTCCATTGAACAGGTCTCAGGAACTCCAGTCTTCAGTCTAATTTCTGTATTCCCATGCAAAGGACAAAAATATCAATTCACTTAATCTCAGTGTTTTCTTGGAAGGTGCCATGCCCATATAAAGTTAGTGGGAATTCATCTTTTATTGCACCTACTGCATCAGGTTTCATAAATACAAACAGTTTGCTGTTTGAATACCCCAGTGACTCGAATTGCATTGGGGCTGGACTTCAGCTTTCCTCTTTTCTCCTACTTTTGTGTGCCCTTAAGCTGCACTTAAACTAATGAAGGCAAACTGGCCTTTGGCCTGTGCTGTAGACATCCCTGGTCTTTAGGGAAAGAAGAGGCAGACAAGGAGTGATACAATTCTTTGTCTAATATATAGTTTCTTTTGCTCAGGCATGTAGCCCCATATCTGAAAAGTAGAGAGTAAATCAAGTAATTCTTGAAATATGTCAAAAAGCTGCACGAAAGGAGAGAAACAGTTCTAAGTAGTCGGTGTTCTTGCTTCCATTTGCAATGTAATGCCTAGTACTTAAATCTATCTTAATTAAGGATATTTCCATTCAGGTGGCAAATGCATTTCATCTGTATATCCATTAATCACATCCTCATTAACTTAAACTATTATAAGGAAGTTTCCCTCAAACCCATTACTGGAATTTTTTTCCTACTACCCGCAGTCGTTAAAAGGGGATTTTTTTTCTCCTACTCACAGTGGGTAAACCACAAAGTGTGGAAGCATTAGCAACTAGAAAGGGTATATGTGATAAGCTGTTATCTCTTTAGAAATTTTTAAACCATTTTACATGCTGTCAGAGACCAAGAGCCAGAAAGCAATTTGATAAATGAATGTGACCAATGGAAAAAGCAAACAAAGAAAATAAATTAAAAACAATAAATAAAACTAACAGATTATTAAACCAGCTGGAGCCAGTGTGACATCCTGCACAACACAGGCCATAGGATTTCTCCTGAAATTATTCATTCTCCTGAAATAATTACCCACAAATTAAATTGGTTATTTTTTTATATTTCTGTGTTTGTTCTTACTTTAAAAATTGTTTAAAATAGAGAATTCACCATAGCACTGATTAAGTTCTTCAGTTGTTCACTATTAAATTATCTTCCCTATTAAAAATACAGATTTTATCTATTGCCTAAATGAAATTAACTGCAACTTTCATTCATGAAACCTTATAATAGGAAATGCCTTGAAAGGGATTTCAAGAGATTGTCTGGTCCATCCTTCTGCTTCTTGGCAGAATCAAATGCAAGTTTCCCTTGCTTCAGGGCAGGGTCGACTCTAAACCATTCATAACTAGAGTTTGTCTAAACTGCTCTTGAAAGACTCACATGATTCTGATTTCATAATCTCCCCAATAAATCTACTCTAGTACTTAACTATATTTGCTATTCTAGTACTGAACTATACTATACTTATCTTCAGAAAGCTTCTTCCTGAGGTCTAACTTATATCTCTATTTCAGAAAAAGATACTGAGGTGCTGGAGCAGGTCCAGAGGAGCAACGAGGCTGGTGAAGGGACTAGAGGGAAAGTCTTATGAGGAGAGGCTGAGGGAGCTGGGGTTGTTTAGCCTGGAGAAGAGGAGACTCAGGGGGGACCTCATCACTCTCTACAACTACCTGAAGGGAGGTTGTAGTCAGGTGGGGGGCTGGGCTCTTTTTCCAGGCAACCAGTGACAGGACAAGAGGGCACGGCCTGAAGCTGCTCCAGGGGAGGTTTAGGTTGGATATTAGGAAGCACTTCCTCATGGAGAGGGTGATCAGACATTGGGATGGACTGCCCAGGGAAGTGGTGGAGGCACCATCCCTGGATGTGTTCAAGGCAAGGCTGGATGTGGCACTTAGTGCCATGGTCTAGATGGTGTGGTGGTGTTGGTCATAGGCTGGACTTGATGATCTTAGAGGTCTTTTCCAGCCTCAATAATTCTGTGATTCTGTGATTCAGAAATATAAGCCTCTTATTACTTGTTCTGTCCATTGTGAAGAAAGAAAAGAGGTTAGCTGTTTTTTTCTTTCAGCAGTCTCCTATAGTTGAACACTACACACCTGATCTTCCCCTTGCAATGATAATTTCTTATGTGATAGAGTTAAATTTCCTGCAACAGGAACTGTCTGTCAACTTATTAATTCTCTAATCATGATTCTGGTCATCTTTGGAATCTCTTCATGTTTCCAATGTTCGTGGTAGCCAGAAAACTTGATTTTATTATCTGAAAATGAATATGGCTGTAATTCTTTCTATTTTTAATGTATTCAGTGCTAATATTAGCTTTTTGAATTATAGTACTGTGCTTAAATTGACTTAGTTAGCCAAGGAGACAAAGTCCCCTGTCCTATAAATACAGTTTGTGTTCAATGGACATAGGTAAAATCTGTTTTTTCAAGAACTAAATTCACTTTTACATCCCTCAAAAGAGGGACATAGTTCAGTGTCGATTTTGTCCTAAGACAGTCATGGAAGGGAACAAGATCCAGGTTCTCAAGGAACTACTTTGTTGATGATCTTGCAGGTCCGAAGCTTATTTCTTCCCCTACAGTATAAGAAAAGCTTACACTGTGGAAAAAAGCACTCCCATCATTCACAAAAGCTGGTATCTGTGTAGCACCTCAAGGAAGAGCTATAAAATGACTTCTTCTACCTTAGCCATTCTACCTATTCTGAGATATGCTTATCTCAGGCCATCAAAGATCTTTCCCTTCCTGTGTAACCTATGACAAACTTACCACCAGGAGCATGGTATGCTAAAGTCTCAGAACCTTAAATACTGACCTAGAGGAGATCAAAAGAAATCAAGGGCAGCTTAGGTTCCTCTAGTAGCAGGAAATTTGATAGATGAAAATGCCCAACTGAATATCTGTTGGTGCTGACACCTCATTTCAGGGGCAGTACCTTGAATATAATTTTTTCAGTCTGCTCACTGTTTTATTTCCTCCTATACAAGAAAGATACGAACGTGCTGAAAAGTGTCCAGAGAAGGGCCACGAGGATGATCAGAGGGCTGGAGCACCTCTCCTATGAGGACAGGCTGAGAGAGTTGGGGTTATCCAGTCTGGAGACGAGAAGACTCTGAGGAGACCTTAGTGTGGCCTTTCAGTATCTGAAGGGGACCTACAAGAAAGATGATGGACTTTTTAGGATGTCGAGTAGTGATAGGACTAGGGGGAATGGATACAAACAAGAGGTGGGTAGATTTAGGTTAGACATTAGGAAGAAGTTCTTCATGATGAGGGTGGTGAGACACTGGAACAGGTTGCCCAGGGAGGTAGTGGAAGCCCCATTCCTGGAAGTTTTTAAGGCCAGGCTGGATGAGGCTCTGAGCAACCTTGTCTAGTGGGAGGCATCCCTGCCCATGCAGGAGGGTTGGAACTAGATGATCTTAAAGGTCCCTTCCAACCCAAACCACTCTATGATTCTATGATTGTATAGCTAAAAGCTTTTACCTAAACTTCTCCCTTCTTAGCTCCAGGCCTTTTCTTCCAGTTCTAGTAGTTTGAGATGGAATAATTCTCTCCTTTAATTTCTGCCCTTACCTTGAAGATATTTATAGACTGAGATGATGTTGCCCCATAGCTTTTGCTCTTCCAGACTCCATAAATTTATCTTCCTTACTCTCTCACCTTGTGTCTTATGGTCTTCTAGTTCTTGTATCAGCTTTGTATCCTCATCTTGTATTTCCCAACTCTTATTCTGTTCTTTCCAAACAGTAGGGAAGTGTGTTCCCAAACTATTGTTCTGATATTTTTCATCTTATTATGGTATTGTTTTTTCATTCTTTAATCCAAATTATTGTAATTTATTATTATTATGCTCTCCCTCTTTAAAAAGAAGTTAAATAATTGATGCCAAATTTCTCAAAGCTGTCTATAATTATACAAGAGGATAACATAATTTAGTGTGCATGAAGCAGAACTCTTCAAAGCTTCATTCTTTTTTCATCTGGTCATCTATGATGAAGTTCTCAGTTATGAAGTCTCCTGAAATCTCTATGATCATAGCTACTTCTAGCAAGAAAACTTTACACCTCCTTCTCAGTTCGTGCTTCTGTATTCATGACATGAAGGCTTCCAAAAAGGTAGATAAATACCAGTTATTAGGATATTTGCAAGGGTAATCAGATACAAATATTTACTTTTTATTACACAGAAAACTTCATCCATTTATCTCATGGTCTCTTTTGGCTTTAAATTCAGTAAAAGGTATCAAATCCCTTGTATGGGATTCACTCCTGCAGTGAATTCAACAGTTTAGGCTTAATTTTTCAGCTTCAAAGGTTATAATAGAAAAGGCTGCTCTTCCTCTTGCTTGTTTACTGAGAAATTGATGAGTCTCTGACATCTACCACTTTGAGGTCTTAAACATTTAGCTCAAACAGTAATATTTCATTTTTATCATACTGTACAGACTGAAATCTTACTATCAGCCCAAGCAAATTCAACTTGCTGTAAGATTTGGGAGGGTTTCCTAAAAAAATAATACAGAAAAACTTGATTAAAACAAATGTAATATTAAGAATGTATATTATTAACATTGCTGTTAAAAGCTTTGGTTATAAAAGTATTCTTTGGAAACAATACATTTGGAACAGAGAGCTTTTAAATTGTCATTTAGGAGATAGATTGGGATCCCAACCTGAAATAAAAGCTCTTTGGATTAGACTACAGTTTAACTTTTCTCTTCGTTTCTGTGAGATCTGACTGGCCATGAACAACCCAACTGTTTCCATTAAAGGATTGTCTTCCCTGATGATGAAAAATGATGGTTTGATTATAAATGTTTCTCAGCTGAGAACTACAACATAGGAAACACCACCTCCTAAGTGCCACATAATGGTAATGCATAAATGCTATGAGAAATGTCCCACCTTTGTAAGAAGGAAACCAAAAGGTCCCACATCCTTCTAATACCCATAAAATCATCTTGGAGGCTCTTTCTGTGCATTAACAGATTAACATGAAGCTGATTTTAAAGCATAATGCAAAGGGTAGAGTAGGTAGGTGAAAGGAACAGTGTGTTTGGAATCTTTGGGAGATGTCTGTCATTTTACTTCAGTTTACTGAAAGCTAAAAGACTCATGATGACCTTTACAAAACCCTTAACATTTCAGTATAGCTGGGAGTTAATGTATTAGAGCTGGGAAGCACTACCACTACTGTTTGTTCATGTAGATCTGAGATTGTTTATGCAGAACAAAAAGTAGCCAAGAACTTTACTTACACTGTTCTTTCAGAAGTGCCTCAAGTCTGCTCGGTGGCTTTAAAGAGAAAAATCAGCTCAATTCATTGCCCAGGAACTTAATACCTCGTTTTGGGGTTGATCTTGGGCCCGTTTGGCTCTGTAAGGAATACTCAGTATTGATGGCAGCAACACAGCTCTGTGGAACAAGTATAAAGAAACTATTGAGTGTCTGGTTGAATTCAGAACGTTGCAGATAGAATTAAACCAGTCATTTGTTTATGGGATTTAGTTTTATTTGAATGGTAAATTCTGACAGATGGCCTGTCAAGTTGATAAGGTTACTTTTGTAACTTCATTTTACCCATAATGTATTCCAGCAGTTTGGAATATGATTGAGAAGTGTAAACCCTGTGGAAGACAGTGAAGGGTGAAAGCATATGGAAAGGTGTGAATTGTTTCATGGGTGAAACCCAAGGTGGGAACTCAGGAGACTTCATGCATTTCTAATTCTGGCACAGTTCTCCTTCATGACTCTCAGAATGACACTTTGTTCATCTGTGCTTCAAGTATCTGTTCTCAATTGGAAATATTAATCCTCACATCAGTCAAATCCTTCTGCCTGTTCTTTTCACATTGCAAAACCATCAGAGCAGGACTATGTTTCAAAAAGGGTTTGTACCTGTCCTATCAGAGAGTCCTTCAAACTTCTGTAATGCAAGTACAAATGAATAAATATATCCACCACAGTTTTCTGGAAGTGATCTTAATTAAGACATCTTTCAGAAGCCTCAGTATTTTTCATTGGTGTAAGTGCAATCAAGCCTTAAGAACAGGAAAATAGAAAGAAAATAGGGACACTTTAGAAAAAAGGCACTGAAAACCCTAAGTGGTGTTAGATGAAGGCAGCTTTACTTAGAAAACTCAAATGAAGAGAAGCTCTGTGACAAGAAAAGGAGTTTAGCAGGATACTTTGGATTCTTTTTCCTTTTTTGGTAGTGCTTTTTCGTAAGAGTTTAATTGCCAGGTTGATTAGAAGGAAGGAGTTTCTGTTCATAAATGGTACTTACAAAAATAATCTTTTCCCTCTTGGTCTCCAAATGAAAGATGGTCTCTAACGTCAGTTTAACTATGAATAATTGAATAAAAGAGCAAAGTAGATTACCTGGAAAGGGAATCATTATAGTCTACAGAACACACATAAAAAACAAATTTATTCATTATGCTCTACAAAACTGAACTTTATATAACTCTGTACGTACACAGAAATATTTATATTGATTATGAAAAGGGAATATTAATACTCTGTAGCAGTGTTATAATCAACATTCAGGAGTCAACAATAATGTGCAGTTACTCTTTAATAATGTGAGTTCTTCTGTTAAGGGACTCTCTAGGAGAACTTCATTATTAAAAAGTAGCTTTCAAAATAAATAGGAAGAATCTCCACTACATCAGATGGGATCCACTTACTGTGGTGATAATTACGTACAACTTTTCTGTGTTAAATAAAGGCAGACAGGTTAGGAAACAGCAGAGGTTCTGAGGTAAGGAACAGAGATGCCTCCTTACCCAGTACACGTGGAATATGTTCAGCAGTCTTGGAACAGACTCTGAGGTTTGGAGGTAACAGTGACTCAGCCAAAGCAGCCCAGATCACTGCAAAATCCTAGAAGTGCAGAAAACAGAATCAGGAGCCAGAGAGCTTTTTCTATATCAGCACTATATTATGTCTACACTCAGCATAGGGGAACCAGGAGAACACATTCCTTTTTTCTCTCCTATGCTCACAGCTATTTTCTCTTTAAAAGATTATGTGGTCGTTGACCAGAGGAGACAGTCATGATGATTTCAGAGACATCTATGAAAATCACAAAATCCAACTCCAAAATCTAGTTTGGATTGATAGTCTGACTTTTATTTTGCATTATGGTTCGTGCTTTCTCATTATCTTACTGTTTTCTTCCACTAAATGATTTTGGTGAATCAGTGTTTTTCCCTGTTTGGCACAATGAGATTTTGTTAGAGCCCTTGCTCTGTTTTGTCTTCAGCCTCTCATTTCTCTGCTTCCTGATTGCCTGTTCTTTGTGTGCATTGCTGTTATTTCTTCCTTTTCTCCCTCCATTGTCTTCGTCTTGGATATTGTTCTTTTCTCCATATTTTCTCATCTTCCTTGTTCTTATTCTTATCTTTCAACTGTAATGCCCTTCAGTTGTTATCCCATTCCCTGCTGTGCCAGAATTTCCACTTCTTAAGAAAACAATGGCCCCCTTCTGCAGGCAGCCATTGATTTCATGGACACAGAAGAAAGACTCTGTATTCTGCACAGTACAGAACATGTCTTTCTACCACTCTGGGACAGCTGCTGTAATATTGTGGTAGAAGCACAATGCTGCTGGAGTCTGTCCAGTGGTAGGCACTGAACAGAAATTTGTATTTCTTTCTTTGGAGGAGTCCCTAGGCAACTCTACCAGCTGAAGCAGAACAAGAATAAGAATGTGGAAGGGCTATCTGTTGCTCAGTCTTGTTTCTGAGTCTGCAGGTTGTGAGATGAAGATTCACAGTAGTGGTTCACAGCCAGTTACAGTTCAGGGAAAAGATCCCTTGACTGGTGGGAGAGACAATCTTGTGATCCACAACGGGGAAAAGCTAGACATTAAATACTTTTTTTTGTTGTTTAGTTCTTCCTGGCAAAGCCTGCTTCAAGATATCTCTGCATACCAACAAGATCTGGAAAAGAAAAGGAGCAGCCAGCAGTGAGAGAACTGTTTAGAGACCAACAGGGGAAGCTGAACATGCTCAACTCTGTGGGGTGCTGAATGAGTTGGGCAATGTGCTTGAGAGAAAGCTGTCCCTCATTTTGAAGAAACAATGCAATCCGAGAAGGAGAAAATGTTCATGTTGCAGCCATTTTATTTAAAAAGTCAAGAACGAAACAAAGCCATGCAGCTAATTGTGAACAGTAAACACGTTTTCCAAAGACAGCTCAGCTTGGCTAACCTGATCTTCTGTGATGAAATGACTGGCAATATGGACAAGGATCTTTATGTGCTATTTATATGCATGTGTGTGCATGTGTTTTATCAGTGAGCATTTGTAGCCCTATACAGCTTAGATGACTATGAAGCCACATGCTGGAAAATCAGTTGCATAACAGTTTTATTTACATTACCTTTGAAGGCTTAATTACTTTGGTTCATTTATTTTGATTGGTTTTGCCTTAGGCCTGGCTGGAGTTTTGATTAATATGTTTACTTCTATAAAACTTTTTGCTAAGCCATTAATCAAAATATACCTCATGGAAATAGTGACCAGCAGTTGAATGGGTGAAGATGAGTATATTAATGAAGCAAGGAAAGCAGTATCACAGCTAGATTGAGAGAATAAGTGATATATTTTTATGGGACATCAGATGTTCCTATGACCATGAGATAGATCTTTGTGAACTTCCCAGCTTAATTAAAGGTGTAATGTTAATACAGAATTTTACTGATCACTGTATGTAAGTGAAGTCAGAATTTTCATGTATTCTGAATTCACCTAGCAGACCTAGTTTTCTGCCAATGAGTTCTTACATGTGTACACAGGTACATTCACATTTTGTACCTGGTAGCATTTAAGGGCTCTGCTGTATGATCAAACAGGTTGAATTTGTGCTACCAAAGCAAACGTACAGCAATGTTTTGTGTCGTGTGACTGGCACTGATATCTCTGGGTACCACTGGCCCTGAGGTCTTTAGGATGGCAGTACTGACAGTACACATTCACTAGCAGCAGAAAGGACCAACAGCTGATGAATACAACAGCATCTGCTGACTGTATCATGGGCTCATTTAACCTGCCAAATGCCATCTGCCCCTAGAAATAATCATTGGCCCTCAGGCCGAGTGGAGGAGCGTGTTTTGTATTCACATTGCTCAGGGTCAGAGTGGACTTGACTGACTCTTTCAATCCGTCACTGCCCTGCATTGGCCTGAGTTTCCTACAGGCTGTATGTGATGCCCCATGGACCCAAAGATATGATTGTTTTCATGAGACATTTTCATTCAAAGTACCTAAGGTAATATCAAGTGTGTGTTGCAGTTCAGCTGGATGGCACTTTAATGTGTGACATCAAGGCTGCCATGTCTCTCCCAAGGCTACCAGGGACACCTCATAGTGGCCTTCCAGTATTTGAAGGGAGCCTACAAGAAAGCTGGGGAGGGACTTTTTCCAAGGGCATGGAGTGAGAGGACAAGGGGTTATGGATTAAAACTGGAAGAGGGGAAATTTAGGTTAGACATTAGGAGGAAATTGTTTAGTGTGAGGGTGGTGAGACACTGGCACAGGTTGCCCAGGGAAATTGTGGCTGCCCCATCCCTGGAAGTGTTCAAGGGCAGGTTGGATGGGGCTCTGAGCAACCTGGTCTAGTGGGAGGTGTCCCTGCCCATGCAGGGGGTTGGAATTACATGATCTTTAAGGTCTCTTCCAACCCAAACCATTATATGATACCATGATGTCACATGAGGGCACTGAGGGCATTTTAGGGCACTTGGTTAGCTGGGTAGATTTTGGATACAACCTGATCTTATAGTCTATATCCAGATTCTGCCTGCAACAGAATGTGTAGAAAGCCATTTTCTCTGTTCTATCTAGGTTTAGTCTTGGAAAAAACTAGCTGGTTTCCCAAGAAAATTATCACGTGGGCCACCCAAGTGATCAGGAGACCAGAATTAATGAATGAAATGGTGAGTAGATTTCCCCAATGATAGTCTGCACAGAGCTATGAGGGCATCTTTTAGGGGAGAACATATGTGAACCTTGCCCCATTTCTCTATTGTAGCTTGAAAACTTTGCTAATACAAAACATTTGGCTCCAGATTCTTTCCTGAGACCAGCAAATCACCAAAACACACTAGTTAATACAGAGTGAGTTCAGAATTTGTTTCTTTGGGCAAAAAGCATCATTAAATTCCATTTAAGTTTTTCCAAAAAAGTATTCAAAACCGAGTAGAATGGCATTCACCTGCAGGACCTCCTGTTACAGTGGAACCAGGTGTTCTCAGTTATGTCCCCTAGACCATGCCCTTGTCAAGTCCTTTAAAGTGCCACAGTGTTGTCATGTACTACAGGGTAATATCCAGAGGCATGATGGAGTGCAAACCCAGATGTTCATGCACAACTGAGTTAAACATTGCTGCAGCTTGTTACTGAGTTAAATCAGTTGCTAATCTAGCAAGTGAAGTGCTACAGGTGGTGATTCTGCTCAGTGTTAATGAGGTATGGATTGACATTTCTTCCAAAGTCACACCCTTGGCTATGTTTTTATTTAACTGGAATTGCCCCCAGGTGTGACAGCAGTCAGTGTAGCCTGTGGGACCCTGCTGAAATGCAGTAATCAGTAATTAATATGACAATGTTATAAGTCTCTGCATCTGTCACACAGCTTGTTTCCTTTCTTACTGCTTCTGCTTTTTTTAAAGCTTTCTAGATGGTCTTTGCTTTGCTTCAGAATATACTCGACATTTTTATGTCTCTCTAGCAAATAAAGTAAGTCTCATTTCATTGACATCAGCAGCAAAACTGGCTTATATTGGTTCAGTGGCACTTAGTAGTTACAGAATAATTTATTTGAGAGAACTTGCTGTAGTTTACAATAGGAGGTAAGTATCATAAACCTTAATTAATGGCTGATGAAAATGACCCAAAGACCCAAAGTCTAGTATGCTTCCGGATCTTACCATGTAGAGCCATGACAGCACTGTGGAAGTCTGCCTTTGAAGGATTTGACAAGCTTGTTCATAGTAAAATAATAAAACCCACCTCACTTCTCTTGAACCCTAGTCCCTGCTCACTGGCAAGTACTGCATATACTGTAATTATTTTAAATCATGCTTTATAGTAGTGTACTATACTTAGCACTAGATCCATGTACATTAATAAACGTAGTTTTAGTCTCTGTTTATCTGAATATGTATCCCCTTTTGTTACAGATATGGGAGTTTTCCTTACACAGGTGTCTTAACAGGTTCTATTACTGTATTGCCATACTATAACCTTTGCACATTATAGTGAGACAGTACAAAATATGTATCCTCTAAGGATAAGAATTCTTCTCTTTCCTTTCTCCTCACACACCTTTATAACAGGTGTTGTATCATCATTCATTTTACATAAGTTTTCCGTGTACAAATTAGATATCTAACTGATAAGAAAGCAGTCTGGGCTCTTTTCATAGCTATTTCCAGAAATGGGATTATTTAGACTGATAGGGTGAATTAATTCCATTCTAAAATAAATGTGTAAAGTAGGCAGCTAGATAATTAGATGGCTGTAGCTTGATCCAAATAATTCTGTACGTTGACTTTGATATTATAATCACGTATATATGGACTTCATCAATAGCATAAACATTATATGGGGTAAAAGTCCATTGAGAAGAATCTAATATTAAATTGGTGTGAACTTCCCTCTGGAAGGGCATACGTTTTTCTCTGGATTGTTGAAGGAGCCTGAGAATGTAGATAAAAGCAAATATTTAAAATGGCCAGAGGTGAACACCACCCTGAATGTCTAGTATGAAAAGGAAGACTCTGGAGTAAGGAAATGTTATGAAATATTTTCTCACTGACTTTATATGGTTTATTTCATCCTAAGGGTCATATTAAATCTTTATACACATCTCATCTCACTTTCACTCATATTTAGAATTTCCTCTGATACATTTTGTA
The DNA here is from genome assembly GCA_020745705.1 of Hemiprocne comata. Lineage (NCBI taxonomy): Eukaryota > Metazoa > Chordata > Aves > Apodiformes > Apodidae > Hemiprocne > Hemiprocne comata. The sequence goes on along the minus strand of CM036589.1, from coordinate 5,097,908 downwards.
CATTCCACCATTTTGTCCAAGGCAGAATTTATGTATTTTGTACCTTATCTGGGATTTCTGGACATCAGTCCCGTCAGACACTGTCCTCACATTGCAGGAACTCTGGAAATCATTCATCTAGCTGCTACATATGTAACAGCCAAAAAGGAGGTATTTCCAAGCATTCTATATCAAAGTTTAGCTAAGCTGGAAGCACTGCAGGACTTTAAACTAACCTAGCTCTTTCTGCAAAACAGGTGGGAACAGGTTGAAAGCAGGTCTATGGTACATGCAGTCCAACATAGTCAGTCACTTTTTGCTGCTCCAGCAAGGAGGCAAGCTGAGTGCATGTCAGAGCAAACCTGTTCTTACTTTTCCTTCAGCTGTACAACAGAGATCACCTCCCAGTCACCTCCTCCATCATTAAAAATCTGTCTTCATGCTACCTTATTAATACCTAGATTACTATTCTGTGTACTCATGAAACCTGCCCACCCTGATCCTCCCAGCACAGGCCTTCTTCCAGAATCCTCTGCTGTAAGAAGACCCTTGGACACCCAGGGCTGCTTATGGTGGGTGTCAGATCAGAACTGTGATATCCCCACCTGCCTTGCTAACATCACTTACTATTTCACAGATTTTTTTAATTTATTTTTTTTTAATCCTGTTTTTCTTTTGCTTCCCCTTTTTTGGTCTGTTCTTTATTACAGCTACTGGGCTTGATTCTATCTCCTATGCTTGACTGAACAGAAACAGTTTGTGAGGTATTCCCCAGGGGTCAATCTGCATGTTGCTCTTCAAAGCTTGCATTATCAGAACCCTCTTCACCTTCTGTTTCTGAGTTGTCAGAGTCTCTGTTGGGAATTTTGGGTCACAGTGACAACACAGCAGCTGCCTTCTGAGTCCATGAACACATTCCTAGCCAAAATGTTCAAGGCAATCACGTTGCTCCCAGGCAGATGATGCATCACAGGCAAACAGTCCCCATTTTTGTTGGCTTTATCTTCTGTGGGCTGTTCACAGAGATAAAATAACAATAAGCATTATATAGAGAAATGAAAGTGTCATATGAGCGCATCTTCTCTTGGGTTGTGTCTGTCAGTAGTTACAACAGTGGTGATCAGTGCAGGTTAACTAGCTCTGGCCCCAGGTCTGTGTAAAGTGTATCTGGTTAAGCCTTTTTGATGGCTTTTTTTCTCAGAGACCTTAACTGAACAAAATGTAGAATACAGGGCTCTTCTCTTTCTGCTCTCACACGATTATTTGATTACTGTGGAATTTTTCCAAGAATGGGCTTCTCTGTGGCCTAGAGCCAATTTCCCAGATTCTTCACTCCTAAAACTAGTTACTTCCTGAAGGATTATCACAGCTACATTGAGGAAGCTTACTCCATCCAGTGGGAGCAGAGACATTCAAATCCCTAATCATATGCTACCCCAAGGCTTGGTGGCATCAACAGGCACAGTGTGGGTATGTCTCAGCTTCTGTGAAATCTCTGTATTTGCAGCACTGCACCAGCTTCACCAGAGGAGAGACTGAGTGCCAGGTACACTATCATGTTTATGTGGCTAATAGAAGCCAGGTCTAAATTGCCTGTTGCAGTTGTGTCCGAGGTGAAAATACCCTGCTGTTGTGCAGTGTAGAAATGCCTTTTGATACTACTTCCTTTTCCATGAATGGTCCATCTTCTGAGTGCATGGGGGTTCCTTTAGAAACTGCCTTCTTGTATGAATACCTAGAGTACTGTGTACAGCTCTGGAACCCTGAGCACAAGAAAGATATAGACTTGTTGGAGGGGGTCCAGAGAAGGGCCACAAAGATGATCAATGGGCTGGAGAACCTCAGCTATGAAGACAGGCTGAAAGAGTTGGGGCTGTTCAGCCTGGAGAAGAGAAGGCTCTGGGGAGACCTTAGAGCACCTTCCAGTACTTGAAGGGGCTACAGGAAAGCTGGGGAGGGGCTTTTCATCAGAGAAGATAATGGTAGGACATGGGGTAATGGTTTTAAGCTGCGAGAGGGGAGATTTAGGTTAGATATGGGGAAGAAATTCTTCACTAGTGCTGAGGTACTGGAATAGGTTGCCCAGGGAGGTTGTTGATTCCCCCTCCCTGGAGGTTTTTAAGGCCAGGTTGGATGAGGCTTTGTGCAGCCTGGTCTAGTGGTAGGGTCCCTGCTCATAGCAGGGTTGTTGGAACTAGATGATCTTTAAGGTCCCTTCCAGCCTTAACAATTCTATTATTCCATGATTCTATGATCGATGATATTCTACTAGGAGACTACCAGAAGAGTTTTGTCAGAGAAATTTTCTGGTTCAAGTTTTAACTTTCAATACAGGTCCAAACAGTCACAGAATCACACAATAGTAATGGTTGGAAAGGACCTCTGAGATCACTGAGTCAAATCATCATCACAAAACAAACAACAAACAAACCCACAACAAACACCACACAACACACCACCCAAAAACCCCCCCCACACAACAAAACCCGAAACAAACGCCAACACCACACACACTCCACCAAATAACACCCACAAAAAAAACCCCTACAGTCTCGGCCACTAGAGCATGCCCTGAAGTTCCACATCTACATGTTTCTTCAACACCTCCAAGGATGGTGACTCAACTACCTCCTGGGCAGTCCTGCTTAGAGTCTATTAGATGGAGGAACAAATGTGCTTTTTCACTTCCCTGTCCAAAACCTTCTTGGCCAATGTTTAGATGGCAATTTTCCCCATTTCCAATTACTCTTGCTTTTTGTATGCAACATTAGTGTACATAGCACAACTGTATCTGCTTTTTCAGAAATCTTTATGGGTCTGCAGGTCCACTGGAGAATCCAAGTAATGAGAGAATAACAACAAATAGAGCATAAGTAGATTGAAATACTCTCTGCATTTACCTGGTGAATGATGGAAATAGACCAGTGATGGGGAAGCAGCATACTGCTTTTTCTTTTATATTGTGGAACCTTCTGTTGTGTTTCAAGTTGCAACCATAAGAACACACTTTATATCTGAAGTTAAATTGTTAATTGTAGAAAGAGCCATTTTTACTGGTCTCGTATTCACATAAATATGGAGTGGAGCATCCTGAGAAACATTGATTCTCAAGTGGTTGAAAACATGCAAAGTGCTATCAGTGATTTCAAGTGGGCTGTGGTACTGAATTCTGCTCAATGAAATATGCTTGAATATGTATTCCTTTCTCAGTACAAAGTCCAAAGTCTCTTGTAAAATGAAGCAGTGCTCCAGGGAGAGTTCCCTGGGACAATTCCAATTTTTCATGGCATATTCTTGCTCTCCAGATCTAACTGTGGATGGTGAAAACTGCTGAGGGTCCTCAGTCTCTTCATGGCTGCTTTGATGTGCAGGGGGATGAAAACAACCCTGACTGCACCAGCAGCAACTTCTCTGTGCAGCCTTTAACAAAGGCAAAAGTAGAAAGACAAGAAAAAATAAAGCAAACAACATGAAAAATTGCAGAAAGTGAACTGTCCCGTGTCATTTCATGCTTACTTATCTCAGCAATAGGAAAAGATATTGCTTGAGTGATACAAGAAACTGAAGATATCACGAAAATTTCTGAATTTTCAATATCTGTTAATACAGAAAAAGTCCCACAATTTCCCTTAACTAGTTCCAGAGGTAGGAAAGACATTAATTTTTTAGGAACAGCAGAAGCAGCAATGCCATGAAATAAACCAATTTTCTACGCACAAAGTCTCATGTCCAAAACAGTGAGTGAACAAAAACCTCATTTATTTTCCTTGTTACATACAGCAGCAGCAGAAGGACTAGAAACCTGGTCCTAAATTTGAAATTAAGATTAATTTCTCAAGAGAAAGCCAGTTGATGTTATTTTTTTCTGCTGTGAAAAATCTTGTTCTATTGGTAGACTGGCTTTGCTTGTTGATACTTTTGGTATATTCTATGATTGTGCCTGATAGATAGAATGAACATTTTAAATGGGAATAATATTCAGGTTAAAGTGAAGACATTTAAAGCTTGGAACAAACTACCAAGTTAAACAGCTGATTCCCTGTGTCCTGACAGTCTCTATATTCAAATTTCATTGTAGTCAGGGATATGTTTTAGACACACCCAAGCAATGTTTCTTCATTGGGTTCAGTACAGGCACAAGAGTGATGCATAGGTGTTTGTAACACATAAGCTATCAAAATAAATTATAAAATTATTTTCTATGGCCTGTGTATCCCTGGAGGCACAAGAAATGGTAACAGTATCAGTATGCCTATTCCAAATACTTTCATACAGAATAAATTCCATCTATCTGTGGTTATAAATTGGTGAATAAAATATTCTGGTCTCTTGTTGGTTTCTTTTGCATAATTCAGCTTCATGCTCTGATTCTTTGTCATTCTTCACAGAACTTCCTTTTGTGACAAACTATTAAAATCTTAATTCTGACAGATGAGTTATTTCAAATGTATTTTCATATTTATTTCATCACATACTCCTCTTAGTATTCATATAGTGGCAAATTTTCACAGTTCAGCAATGTACTTAAGAATGTGTTGAACTTTAAACTCGCAAAGAGACACAAAATAGATGAGCATGAACTTGATTTTCATGCAGAATCGGGATCATAATCATATTTACATTAAATGAAGTTATGCTCCCACCTTTTCTGCTGTATAGGCAGTAATCGTCCATGAAATCTTTCCAGTTTCCTCAGAATATGCTTCCATATAACTGTCTTGCATCAATTCATAAAATGTTGTTTGCTCTGCTTACTGATAAATTCAAGGTAATTTCTTTGATCAGTAATAGCTTCTTTATACAGGACCTGCCTTCTATTTAACCAAGATTGATTACATTTGCAAAGGGTCTGCTTGACTGACCAATTTCTTTTCATACCATTTTACAGTCTTTTAATATTTTTAAACCTGATGGGTTCATCCTTATCACTCGTGCATTTACAGATTTTCATCTGCCATGTGCTGTATTATTTCTGACTGGAAAATGTTACTGCCCCACAACTCCAGCTTGTATGTATAAAATATCTGTTAATATTTTAAATTTTGAAACATACTTGATAACCAACGCATTATAAATAGGTTTTTAGAAACTTCTCCAGTCTAAAACATCTTCTTTGGTTATTCATATGTGTTACAACCTGGGCAGGGCAACCCAGTGAGGTTCAGGTTGGACCCCCTTGCTTTCTGAACTCCTTCTCAGAGAGGAGCCCAGGTGCAGCTGGATCCAACCTTTGTCTCAGACCTGGCCCTTCCAGGGAGAGTGACTAAAATGTCACAGTCCAAGGAAATGCTCAACCATCCAATACCTCTTGTCACATTAAGGTGAAACACCACTCAAGGTCTGTATTTGAATGTTAGGTTTAATAAAAACTATAAAAGGAATACAGATACTTCAATTCTTATCTCAGGCTGTGCGATCATAAAGGGTTCGATCAGAAAAGTCACAATACATACATCGATGGTTCAAGCTGCACGACCTGAGAAAAACTGTGGTTAGGCCTTTAAAAAGGAAAAGAGTGAGAGAGAATAAGAGTAGAAAAGTTAGAGATAGATAACAGGATCAGCATTTCCTGGAGCCAGCGTTGGGCCAGCCAACAGGGGCAGAGTTGGTGTCAGTGGGGCTCCCCAAGACACCGTCACAGCTCCTCCTCTCACAGGCCTGTTTCACTTAAACAGTCATTTTGCAACGATGAGTGAGAGTGGTTGAGACATCCCCACTGAGCAACTGGAGTGGACCTCTGCCCCGTCGTTATCTCAGTCGTTGTCTATGCAAGCCATAGGCCATATGCAGCCATCATCTTTGTTTCCATCCTCTCAGGCAGTCCTTTTGGGATGCAAACGAGACTTTGTTTGATCTTTTACAATGGTGGTTCACAAGTGCAGGTCCTGAGGGCTGGTACTAATGCATTATAACCTGGTTTTTAGAAATCCCTCCTATCTAAAATATGTCTAAAATATCTTCTTTGGTGCTTCATATGAGAAACACATTGTTTTGTTTGCTTTAATTTACATTTACCTAGTATTTGAGAAATTAAGACTGAGAATGACTAACTGAAGTCACCAAATTAGCCAGCTGTGATTTGGAAGTTTTCTTGGTAGAAATGCACGTATGAACATGACCTTTGATGTTTACTGTAATATATAGATACGTATTTGAAAGGAGTAAGAATTAGAACTATGATATTTTGGGAAGCAGTTGAACAGTGCTTCTCTGGACATCTGTCTCTCAAGTATTAATTCCTATACACGTCATCAAGAGAAGCCATTTAGACAAATGCATAAATTGGATGGAATATTCCTTTTCCATAAGTACCATACTTCCCAAGTGCTTCTTTGATAAAGTTATTTATAGAGAGCTCCCCACCACTTCAAGTTTTGTGTGAACAGAAGAAAAAATAGAAATTAGTAATCACCCTCTTAAATATGAGGTTAGGAGTTAGCTCGGAGAACATGATTTCTAACAAAATCTCTTTGTAAGTCAAAGGGAATAGAATTTGATGTTACAGTTTAAAAATTACTACAAGCCTTGTTACTTTCTGTTTCTCATACAAGATGCCTTCATTAACTTCACTGTCACAAAGACACATAGCATACATATCTCTGTAGCTATATGAAATATTTATATACAGCATATATTCTCTTCCCTTCCTCCCCTGTTTTAATTTAAGGTACTTAGCTAATGGTCCATGTACCTGTGTGTATGTGTCTAGCACAGTGCTATTCCTTGCAGTTTGGAGGAGGTTTGAAACTGCATGGCTCCCGTCCAGTTCCAGTAGTTGTGATCAGCCACCAGTGTGGCTACACCACTCTCAGAGTAGCTTTCCTCCTGCCTGAGAACTGACTTCTTTCTCTGTCTCCCATTTCTCTCCTGAGGAAGCTCTCAGGAAGATCATTGTAAAATATTTAGTGCCATGTCTGAGCAACACAGGATTTACTCTAACCACAATGCTGAGACTCAGAAATCACTCAGATGTCACATTGATAACTGAAGCATCCAAAAGATTTGCAGAGAAATAGAAAAAGTTCACAAAGCTGGACTGACCAGGGTTCTAATCTTTTCTAGATTCTAGGTATTGAATACAAAAGCTGGTTTTGAATATGAAAATGCACATACAGTTCACAAAAACACTGCCTAGCATCTCTAAAAAGACTCCACATCAAAGTTCAGCTTTGAAAATTTACCTTCAGCCCCAGAGCCCAAAACTCCTAGTATGTCTATAACCTAATTCCAGATCTGACTATTTCAAACAGACTAAACCTTCAACAAAAGAGGTCCAGCCAGAAGGGCAGCTGAAACAGAAGTGTTACAGTCTCTTACCAGAGGTGGCAGGCATGTAGACCTATTCTGACCTTATGTTTGCCATTATTAAAAGAGCAGAGATGTTAAATGGTTACTTTTTACTATCTCCATTATGAGGAAAGGCTGAGAGAACTGGGACTCTTTAGCCTGGAGAGGAGAAGGCTGAGGGGAGATGTTATTTAATGCCTGCAAGTATCTAAAGGGTGGGTGCAGGAGGATGGAGCCAGACTGTTCAGTAGTTCCCAGTGACAGGATGAGGGGCAAGGGGCACAAACTGGAACATGGGAAGTTTCACTGAATTATGAGAAGGAACTTCTTTATTGTGAGGGTGACAGAGCCCTGGGACAGGCTGTCCAGGAGGGTTGTGGGGTCTCCTTCTCTGGAGATATTCAAGACCTGCCTGGATGCAGTTCTGAGTAATGTGTTCTAGAGGACCCTGCTTTAGTGGGGGAGTTGGACTAGATTATCTCTAGAGGTCTCTTCCAACTCTGACAATTCCGTGGTTCCGTGATTCTGTCACACATTCCCTGAACACAACTAGTTGAGTTGAACATAGGTAAAGAATTCTAAAGAGGATGAAAGTACTGACTGACAGAATCACGGAATCACTTCGGTTGGAAAAGACCTTCAAGATCACCAAATCCAACCATTAACCCTGCTCTACCAAGTCCAGCATTAAGCCATGTCCCCAAGTGCCACATCTAGATGACTTTTAAATAAGTTCAGGGATGATGACTCAATCACCTCCCTAGGCAGCCTGTTCCAATGTCTGACAACCCTTTCAGTGAAAAAGTTCATCCTGATGATATCCTGACATAGGATAAGAAAATGCTAACATGTTCAATTTAACCAGTCATTGGGAAACTGAGCACTGAACATGTGCCAGGGGACTAAACTGATACTGTTGACTTGGGTAGTAGCAAAGTAACTAACTATGTATCATTATCACCTATGGTGTGTGTTCATTTCCTGATATTTTAATTTATTGCTTCATTGTAATTTACTGTTACACTATTCGTTGTTTGAAACTTTATTCCTGAAAGAAGTAAAACTGAACTACATTGATCTCAATAATTGTTACCTAGTAGTTTAATTCTGCTTGAACTTGTGTTCACATACAATAGAGGATTAAGCCTGGACTGGCTTCCATGGTGGTCTCCAGAACCACTGAGGCAACAAACAGCCATTTGGCACATTTAGAGATTCCTACATTTTTCCTTTATGTCATATTTCTCTACTTGGTATTAAAATTTGTCTATTGTTGCTGTTTTTATTTTGATTTCTATGAGCTCCATGGCCACTTTTCATTTGAGTGGAAGGCTGGAAGAATATTTTTGTTATTACGATAAAGGATGTATATCCAGACAGATACTGCTGTGAGGTTCCATATATCTTGAAATGGTGCCTTAACAGATTTTATAGACTCATTTATTCAGTTCTACTACTTTGACTACCTCAGTGAGCTAATGTGTGTTTTTCACGCCACTTACAGACATGGATTTTAGTACCTCAGCAGTGTAAACAACAGGCAGAGTAAGAGATTGTAAAGTTGTCTGTTTCCCTAGCTCTAATGAACTACTTTAAAGTAAATTGAAAGACAACCTTGTTCTTTGTCTAACCATGGAACTGAAAGTCAGAAACTGTTAGTACTGTTCTGGGCTTTGCCATTATTGATCACTCATTGCATAACCTCGGGCAAATTGATTTGACCTGTTTGCATCTCAGTGTGGTTCTATATGTAACTAAGATAACAAAACTTAATACATAGGGGTGTTAAAAATTAGTTACTGATTATTTACCAAGATACGTGAAAACACAGAACTACGAAAAAGAAAACTAGCCATCTTCATAATAAAACAAAGGAGCAAAAACTGTGTAAGATTCCAACCAAGAAAGAGGATAAGAAAAGAATAATAATGAGAAACCAAGCAAAAGAAAAATAAATTATGGCCAAAAAGATGGCCAGAAGGTGTATCATGTGAAACCTTCTCCAGGCAGAAACAGTAAGGAATGCAGAGCATTCTGGCAAAATCTGTGTCTGGAGACACACCACATACACGTCTGAAATGCAAAGTTAGAGGGCCTTGAAAATCAGTAATTATTAATACCTTGTGTCTGGTGTCTGTTTTAGAAACACTGCTCCACATGGATGTGTATTTTAGTGGTCTAACTACAAACTCTTCTGTAATTGTAATTAGTATGTTGGATCCACTCCAGACATCAGGTATAATTTGCATTTGCATTTTAACTTTCAGTGGGAAAGAGGATGTGGGTGACATTAATTGATGGTTTCAGAGATGCTTACATATTCGTGTTCCTTTTGAAACCCTTAGTATCTAGAGAGACACTTTTTGAGAGATACTTTTCAACTTGAGTTGAAACAAGTACTAGAAAGAGTGGATGGTGTTTTTGAGGTTGTTAAGCTCAGTGAATTGTTGCTAGATACCAAGTTCCTCACTTGGCAGAAGGCAGCAGTGGTTTAAATAAGGCTTCAGGAGTTCTTAATTCAGTTTACACTTTTCATACAGGCATCTGCAGTTTCCTTAGTCAATTTAACTATTCTGTGCCTAATTATTTCTCTATAAAGCCTATACTGGTTATACTTGATGCATGTTTACATGTAACGTTTACAAACATAAATGTCTGTGTAGAAAAGACCAAATAGGAATGCTCAAGCTAATGCAAAAAACATGGTGGAAAGTACAAATGTGACAATTTTTCTTAATGACTTATTTTCATTCACTTTGAAAAGATCAATTTCATTTTAACACGTATTTATATTTTAAAAGGTGGGGGAAAACAAACTTTCTTCAAGACTGTTGATTTGATGGAAGGAGCTGAAAAAAAAACCAAACTGATTTTTTTTAATCACAGAATTACTGAGGCTGGAAAAGACCTTTAAGATCATCAAGTCCAGCCCCTGACCTACCACCAGCACACCATCTAGACCATGGCACTAAGTGCCACATCCAGCCTTTCCTTGAAAACCTTCAGGGATGGTGACTTTCCCACTTCCCTGGGCAGTCCATCCCAATGTCTGATCACCCTCTCCGTGAGGAAGTGCTTCCTAATATCCAACCTAAACCTCCCTTGGAGCAGCTTCAGGCTGTGCCCTCTTGTCCTGTCACTGGTTGCCTGGGAGAAGAGCCCAGCCCCCACCTGACTACAACCTCCCTTCAGGTAGTTGAAGAGAGTGATGAGGTCCCCCCTGAGTCTCCTCTTCTCCAGGCTAAACAACCCCAGCTCCCTCAGCCTCTCCTCATAAGACTTTCCCTCTAGTCCCTTCACCAGCCTCGTTGCTCCTCTGGACCTGCTCCAGCACCTCAACGTCCTTCTTGAAGTGAGGGGCCCAGAACTGGACACAGGACTCGAGGTGAGGCCTCACCAGTGCTGAGTACAGGGGGAGAATCACATCCCTGCTCCTGCTGGCCACACTATTCCTGATCCAAGCCAGGATGCCATTGGCCTTCTGGGCCACCTGGGCACACTGCTGGCTCATGTTCAACCAGCTGTCCACCAGCACTCCCAGGTCCCTCTCTGCCAGGCTGCTCTCCAGCCACTCTTCCCCCAGCCTGTAGTGCTGCCTGGGGTTATTGTGGCCAAAGTGCAGGACCCTGCACTTGGTCTGGTTGAACCAGTATAAGAATTGTTATACCATATAAGAATTTGTATTAGCCTAAGTATATAAATGATGCACTGGTTCAACATCCATTTTCCTTTTGTTTTTTAACCTCAATTTAGTCAGCAAACTGAAAAATGAGTCCCTGTCCACACTCTCTGTCTCATGTCCTCACCACACGAGGACAATTTCTACAGTTCATCATTGAAAAGTTTACCTCTCTGTTGTGTTGTAACTGATCATCACCTGGTAGTGATTGTTACAGGTTTGTGTGTCACAGGCATTTAAAATGTTAGCTCACATTGTAGACCTTGAACCAGCTGCCTGTGAAATGAAACATTTCAAATCCTTGTTTCTGCTCAATGTAATAGCCATGGTCGTTGTAGGAAGAAAGTCAACCCTGGCCTTTTTAAGAGATTACTCAGAAGGAACAGGACAACCTGTAAGTGGAAGAACATAGATTTCACATTTACACCATTTCACTGAAATACATGGATTCATTAACTGCAGAGAAAAATGTGGGGATTTAATAGCAATAACACCTGTTTAAAGAAATGTTCAACTTCATCTAAATCCTGGCCAAATTACTTTAGAAGTCTCCTTTTTCATAGTAAAAATTTCATCTACTGCTACCCAAATGCAAAATATAATGGTAAGTTAAAAACTAAATTAACTCTTACAAGGCTGTAATACTAAATAATGTGCACTATAATATTTAAATCTGTAAGTCTGCATGATTGCATACTACTTGTGCTGGAAATGGTTTGATGTTCTCATGGTGGGAATAAAGTAATACGAAACAGAAGCATTTTTAATATAACTGCTGACAGCAAAACTTCAGGAGAACTACTTTGAAATGTAACATCTTGGGAAATACATATTCAGAAAGTGTAATTATAAATGCAAGTTTCAATATTACATTCCTCTGTATGTTGGACAAAATCATGCTGATAATACTGGAGGTAGTGGATGATGTGGGAGAGTTATTCCAGGATGACATAACTAAACAAATTAGAGCAATGTATTTAAGCAGAAATATTCTAATTGCTTACTGCTGTTTCATGCTACTGGAAACAGTCTGGTCATTTCAGCACCAGACTGAGCTCATAAAATTTTATTGGAGGTTTTTATACAGCTGGTGCTAAAAAGGGTGAGAATTTATTGAAATCTATGAAGTGTACTCCTCTGGCTGGCTTTTTCCCCCTCACACACACCAGTTTTACATCATCATAATTCCACAGATATCAGTCAGGTTACTCTTGATTTCCACTGGAATAAAAGAAGAAAGGATCTTGGCCCTTCCCTTCCTGTTTCATTTTTATAATAGCTACAGAAGTCTTGCTATTTAAAAGCCACCATGGGAAAAAATAGTGCAAGGATTTTTCTTAGTTTCTTTATTTCTTTATTCTCACATTAAAAATGAAAAATCATTTAGTGGTTTTCTGTGGAGCTTTGGAAAGAAACTGAAGTAGCATTTTGGGTTTTGTCCCATTTTAGGCCTTATCAGAAAAGAAACTTTCCTAGACTAATAAAAAATGTTAATGTACACGTCCTAGCATAGTGCTGAAAATGCAGAATATGTCTCCCTAGCTACAAATGGTTAGTCACTTGGAAGTTTTATATTTAACTGATTTAATTTATTTGTGATATGCTCACAATATTTAAAAATAAGCATTCAGAAGCTTAGTTGGATGCTCTCTGTTAGACATCTTTATAGCCTTATGTTACCCATTGATTGTTGAATATTCTCCAAGAATAGGAGACAATGAGACTGGAAGGGAACTTGCAAAAACATCTGAACTATCTTAGCCAAGTCAGGGTCCACACTGTTGTTCTGGTAAACATCTAAATCTTCAAAATAGAATCATGGAATGGTAAAGGTTGGAAGGGACCTCAAAGATCATCAGGTTCCAACCTCTCTGCTATGAGCAGGGACACCTCCCACCAGACCAGGCTGCACAAAGCCTCATCCAACCTGGCCTTGAACACCTCCAGGGAGGGGGCTTCCACAACTTCCCTGGGCAACCTATTCCAGTGCCTTACTGCCCTCATGGGGAAGAATGTCTTCCTGATGTCTAACCTAATTCTACCCTCTTCCAGTTTTAATCCATTACCCCTTGTCCTCTCATTACAAACCGTTGTAAAAAGCCCCTCCCCAGCTTTCCTGTAGTCCCTTCAGATACTGGAAGGTGCTCTAAGGACTACCCAGAGCCTTTTCTTCTCCAAGCTGAACAGCCCTGACTCTCTTAGCCTGTCTTCATAGCAGAGCTGCTCCAGCCCTTTGATGATCTTCATGGCCCTTCTCTGGACCCTCTCCAACAGCTCCATGTCTCTCCTGTGCTGAGGGCTCCAGAGCTGGACACAGCACTCCAGGTGGGGTCTCACCAGAGCAGAGCAGAGGGGCAGAATGCCCTTCCTGGCCCTGCTGGCCACACTTCTTTTGGTGCAGCCCAGGACACACTTGGCCCTCTGGGCTCCAGTGCACAGTGGTGGCTCATGTTGAGCTTCTCATCTACTACCACTACCACATCAGAGGACAGAGATTCCATACTCTTTAATCTATCCGACTGGTTCTACACTCTCCTTACCAATGGATTTAAAGTAAAGCAGAAAAGTCTACAGCATCTTCTTGTATCCACAGTGTACATGGAGAATAATTTTATTCCTCTCACCTTTGCATCTCTTCTTTGCATGTTTGTTGTATTTGAAAATCAATACTATATGTCTTGAAAGTCTTCTTTTCTTTAGGGATTCTGTAAAAGTTTCCTATCTCGTGTTTTCTGGTTCTTCTTATTGAGCCTCTCCCAACTCTCCATCATTCTGGAAGTTCAGTCATTCAGCAGAACTGAACTTCTTCCTTGAAGTGTGATTTTAGCAGTGCTTGGAGGCTGGAAGGGATATTCACATTTCATGCAAATATTCATGATGATAACACCTAAGACATGGTTTCTCTTTCCAGGAGCAGACAGACACCATTGATTTATATTCATTTTATAATCCACTAAAATGCCCACATCCTAACCTGTCATTTTCTTTCTTCTGTTTCTCACAGATACTTATGTTTTTGTACCTCTCCTAAGGAAAGTCTGAGGAGTATATTTGCTGGTTAGACTAGTGGCGAAAGTTCATGAATTTTTAGACCTCTTGATTATTTGTTTTCCCAAGATGTTATAAAAGGTGCATACAATATCTTACTGCTACTGACCCCACAAACTGCATCTTGCTCAGGTGGGAATATATAAGCATGCTTTGATATGGGACAGTTTGGAGAGACAAACAGTTCCTATGGAGATCCCAGAGAAAAATAAAGAGAAAACATTCAAAACATGAATTGGTTTGTTACAGTATTTTTTTTCGGGAAGTAGGTCCAGAATAAGAAATTTTTTTCTACTTTTTTCCCTATCTGTGTTTATAAATAGAGTCATCCAGCTATAACTGGCATTAATCAAACAGCACAACTGCATCGTTATGTTAATTCCTTTGAAGTGGTTTACAGACATGAATTCCTTTAGTGATGGGCTGGTTTTTTTACAGAAGTCCTCCATGTTAAAGGAATAGGGATTTTTGGGTGTATTTCTTTTTTCAAAGGAATCAGGGTTTATTTGGGCAGATTTTGTAGGGGGAAACTGATTAAGTGATTAAACTTCTATGCAAGTGTCATAATGTACTTGCAGTTAGTGGCTCAATAGGGTTGCAATCAAGGTATCAGCAAGTGTCAGGCAATTGCTTGGCTCTGTGCCACTGATCCTGAAACTGTCACTGTTGTCCAATAAAGGGACTGTCCAGGGAAATGGCAGAATGGGCTTTCTTCCCCTCACGTTCCCCCACACTCCCTATCCAAATTCTTCAGGATTCATTGTGATTGGATCAATAGTAAAGACACTATTCCAGCAAATACAGTGTTGGCCAAGGAGGTGATCATCTTGGTGTCAACGTTGTGTCATCTTGCTCTGAACTAAAATATAAAGGGTAACTGACACAGAAAGGATTAATCATTGCCCTAAGTCACTGTATCACTATCAAGCATCTTCCCACGTCAATGTCTTACCAAAAAGATGTTCTGTGCTTAATTTGATAGGTACAATTGTTCTTCATGGATGGCCACACTTGTATTTCTTCAGAGAGCTGAAATTTCTTAGAATGTCTGTGCTTATTTTGAGCTGACACCACATTCCTGTGACACGGATTTCCCTGCAATACTGGCAAAAATGATGCTCATGTTCCAGCCCTACAGAGGACAAACAAATGTCTTTCTTGCTGTGCTGCTTTTGCACTACAGCCTCCCCACTACTGCTTGAGTAATAGGCCAAGCTGAGCAAATTCAGTGAGTCTGCAAAGAAGCAGTAAATGGTGGGTTGTTTGTCAAAGATACAACTAGGACTAGCTTCGCTGTCTGAACCTGGCTCCAGACTTTATCTCCACTTTTTTTTTTTAATCCTGAAGGTCTCAAGATGAAAATGCTGAATTCTCGGTACCCAGGCAAGGACAATATTTATTTCATTTTCCTCCCCTCTGCTCACATAGTCTCATGCAAAAGAATGGTGCTATCAATTTTTAATACACACTTCTGCAATAGCAGATTAATTAATTCAGATTAATGTTCCATATTTATACATCTGTCAAGGAAACTTCTTAATCAACAGTGGGGAAACCCAAACATCACAGTGCTGAGGGCAGCATTAGCAATTTGCCAAGAGCCTATGGCCTGCACAGAATTTGCATATTATATTAATATAATAATATAATAAGTTCAGTCAAAACAAATATACATAACTATGGTATTTCCTTCTACTTGCTCCTTTCTAACTGCTCAATAGTAACTGCCAGGGTTTCCCAGTTTTTCTCCTCCCTCCCCTTGCTTTGCATGGATGAGCTCTCATGTATGAGTGTGGCCAGCAGGAGCAGGGAGGTGATGGTCCCTCTGTACTCATCATTGGTGAGGCCACACCTCGAATACTGTCTCCAGTTCTGGGCACCTCAATACAGGAAGGACATTGAGGTGCTGCAGCGTGTCCAAAGAAGGGCAATGAAGCTGGTGAAGGGCCTTGAGAACAAGTCTTATGAGGAGTGGCTGAGGGAACTGGGGCTGTTTAGTCAGAAGAAAAGGAAGCTGAGGGGAGACCTCATTGCCCTCTACAACTGCCTGAAAGGAGGTTGTAGGGAGGTGGGAGTTGGTGTCTTCTCTCCAGTGAATAATGACAGGATGAGAGGAAATGGCCTCAAGCTGCACCAGGGGAGGTTTAGACTAGACATTAGGAAGAACTTTTTCACTGAAAGGGTTGTCAGACATTAGAACAGGCTGCCCAGGGAGGTGGTTGAGTCACCATCCCTGGATGTGTTTAATAGTTGTCTAGATGTGGTGCTTGGGGACATGGCTTAATGCTGGACTTGGTAGAGCAGGGTTAATGGTTGGATTTGGTGATCTTGAAGGTCTTTTCCAACCAAAATGATTCTGTCACTCTGTGAAAACCACTAGTACAGTGTGGAGGGTGGGAGCAGGCAAATGCTGATGTTCAGAGTACTGGCTGAGATGGAAAACTCAGATTCTGTTTCTCAATGTAAACCTCATTTGATGCCTTTGACAATTCAGCTGACCTACCTGTAGCAATATGAAAGATTTGTGTTTCATGTGGCTCTCTTGGGCCAAATTGACCCAACAATGTGTGTAGTTTTCAAGTGAGATTTATTGATTAAGATGGCAAATTGTGGTGAGCTTGCTACTACTAGATTTCATCTCCTCATTTTGTCAAATTCATTTCTACCTTTGATGTCCCTGTTATCCTCAGTGAATTTGCCCCCCTTTAAGATGTAATATGACACTGAAATGGAGCTTTAAGTAAGAGAACATTTGAAAGGAGCAAAAGTGGAATCCAAGAGCAATTAATCTTAGCTACCCTGGACACCCAAGCTCAGAGTGGATAAATAATTCTCTGGAGATGTCTTTCTCTGCCATAGTTATAAAGCAGGTTTAACATATTAGATTAGACAGATGGATTAGATTTACTAATATGTAGAAACCACTTCTGACTCAGGAAGTCTCTGAGGTAGAAGTGGATGGCACCTGACAGCAAATGGGAAATGGATGTCTTTTCTTGCAATGATTCTTACTAGGAATCTATTTTTGTCCATTGACAAGAGACAAGTTGATGAGCTAGACACAATCGCCATCTTAAGTCCTTATTAACTTTAAGATGGCAAAAAATTGCTGATATAATTTGGGCATTTAGCTGGGAAAACTGCACAAACTAACTGAAGCTTCAGCCAATCTAGTTCTACCAGGAAATGACCCTTTTTCTTGACTGAGTTTTCACTAGAATGGTTTGGTTGGGAATGAAAAAACAACATTTAAGATTTTTGTACCAAAAAGCCTTGTACTCATTAGGTTCAAATCTACTTGGAAGTGATGTGCATCTCAATCAAATTCTTCTGATGGACTGTCTGAAGGAAATATGCTAAGTGTGTAAGAAATCTTGTGTGACTCTCTTTGTACTGCACATTGAAACAGTAATTCCCAACTGCCGTTCTATGCCATTTCCATTTTCTGGGGTATTTCCATCTTTAACCAGTCTTTTTTACTCAAGTGACTTTCCTTACTCTCACATTTAAATAACCAAAAACCATCTTGCTAATTATATGCTGCTACCTATCCAAAAGTCATCTATCTCTTGTGGTATAATTCACAAGTCAGCATCACTGCACTACAGTTGAACTGCACTTTGAAAACTTACCTACATCATGACTACCTGTCCTCTGTGAAGAGAAAATATCTCATGAGATTTTCTCCTGATCATGTTGCCTGATCAAATTTAATCACAGCTATGACCCCCTGACTCCTGCCTCCCATTAGCACTTCCTTATTTCAGACTACCAGGACCTATTCTCAGTAATGATCTTCCTTGGAAGGTGTATGGTATGCAACATCATTACCTCAGTAATAATAGCATGGGGTTTTTCATGGCTGTCTGCATCAAGTATTTGTCCATTTATTTCTCTTTATCACTATATCTAAGGAAGGTTTTGGGCTCCAACTGAGGCAAAGAACCTCAGTACCTCAGACTTTTCCTCATCCTTTGTCACTACGTTTCCCCTTGCATCCAGTAAAGGCTGGAGACTCTCCGTAGCCCTCCTTCTCTTGCTAATGTATTTATTGAAACATATTTTATTGTCTTTTAGCCAGATTAATTTCTAGTTGGGCTTTGGCCCTTCTAATTTTCTCCCTGCATAACCTCATGACATCCTTACAGTCCTCTCGAGCTGCCTACCCCTTCTTCCAAAGATCATAAACTCTCCTTTTCTTCCTGAGTTCCAGACAAAGCGCTCTGTTCAGCCAGGCCGGTCTTCTTCCTCATCAGTTCTTCTTTTGACACATGAGGACAGCCTGCTCCTGTGCCTTCAAGATTTCCTTCTTAAAGAGTGACCAACCTTCCTGGACTGCTTTGTCCTTCAGGGCTGCCTCCCAAGGGTCTCTGTCAACCAGGCTCCCAAAGTCTATTCTCCAGAAGTCCAGGGTAGCAGTTCTGCCAACCCCACTCCTACTTCTCCAAGAATCAGAAACTCTTCACACAGTATCTTTATTTTGTCTTTTATTTCCTTACTTCAAAAGACAATCTAATTTGTTAATAGGACTGTAAAACAATTATCAAGGCATTGTCTCTGTTGTTGAATAATTATTCCTGGATCATTTTGCAGTGGCTGAAAATCAAGTTCTAGTGAATTCACCTTCTGTTTCTCTATCAACTATAAACAAATTTACAAACCAAATAAGTTCTTTTATAACCTTTCTAAGGTAAAAATAGTCCAAGGCACTCCTATTTTCCTCTTCTTTTAAAATAGTACCTCACAATGAAGTTGAAATGGTCAGTGACTTGTTTATGGACAAAAGTAATAGTCAATATTTAAAGTAGGATAAATTTGCTATTTAAATGGCTGCTGGTGAACAATTTATATTCCTGGATATGAAGCCTGGCACATCAGCCTAGTTTGAATTTTATGTCAGACTCACTATTAGAGATTGAGCAACTTAGTTTGTGAAAAATTGAAACACTGGAAAGACAGAAGCTGTTGTGTGTTGTTGATAAAAAGTCAGATTTGTCATCGCATTGTGTCTTTCATCGTGTTTTTCACATGTGCATCATGAAAACAAATTAAGCAGCATTAGTTTGTTATACTTTTAAAAATTGAACAAATGGTGCAAGGCAATGGACAGTCAACTTCCAAATGCATATTGAAGTAAGGTGGTGATCTATCCCTGGGATTGTTGTCCTGAAGGTGGGGTCCCTCACCCACTGTGCAAGAAGCCAATCCACACATAGAGTGAAGATATTTGCTTCAATACCCAGTTCTGCGCAGAAAAGGGAGCAGGGGGTTATTCCACAAAGCAAGCTCAGTTTCCTGAAACACAAGTGCTACTTTTATACCCAAAAACGTGATCAAGAACTTGATGTCTAACATTATTCTATCACTGGCACACACGATGGGTCAACTAATCCCTTGCTTCCACGTTAGGTGGCAATGCTTAAGAATGTCACTGCGCCCGCTCAAAGAGCACGGGGCTTGTTGTTAGTAGGGGTCCCCCTAGCCTGTGCCTGTGAATTTTTAGTATGCTAATGGCTCATTATATCTTAATATGGTGATTTCAATTACTCAGTGTGTTTTTCCCCAGTGCTCAAGGCTGTAACCAAGATAAGCTGTGGGGAGTTCTTTCCATGCCTTTCATCTGTTCTGCAGGTGTCCTGCAGGCCTGTCTCAAAGCCGGGCTGTTGACTACTTGGGGAGCGTTTTTCTCTATTAGAATCTGGTTTTGTCTAATTCTTACTGTTTCACTGTTATCTAGGCCGTGTTTTTATTCTGCGTGTCCCTTATGTTCTCTTTTATGTGATTTTTCCCAAAATTTTACTTATTTCAATTAATAACTGACATCAGGATCACGCAGGAAGATTAGGTATTAGTAGTTTTACTACTTACACCAGTCAGCAACGTCTGTCATTAGGTCTTCTCTTTCCCACTTTTCTAAGCTTAGTGTCTCCCCCTCCCTTTCACCCCTCTATTTAACACACACAGATTCTGTAAAGCCTTTTAGTTTCCCTCTGCCAGCTCTAGAGCTTTGATGGAGCCAGGTAAATTTATACCAGCTGGGGATTTGTTCTAATGACCTTCTGGGGACTTTATTCACCCTTACTACCAGACCTCACATTCAGAGCAATGACTGACTGCCTGGCTATACTCTTCAGTTGTTGCAGTGAGCTCAGCTGTCTTTGTTCCACCACATTAACCATTCAGTCAATTTGACTGGGATACAATTGCTTAGCTCTGAGTTTTTGGTACTTTCTTCCCCTCAAATGCTCAGATCCTCTTGTATTTCCTGATATTGCCAGGGGACACTCCATTGTATTCAGAAAGTCAAGCCAACAGGACTAAAATGCTGTAACCAGATGAAGAGCCACAGTTCTGGTGGGTTAAAAGCAAAATGTGCAATGTTCTGCTTTCCTCAGGGGCAAATACCATTGATATAAAGAACCTATTGCTAGAAGATATGGGAGTCTCAATACATACCAAAGACATTGTTCTGCTCCAGTCCTTTGGAGAGCACAGCAAATTGACTGACTTACCCAGCCCTAACCAGGAGAAGTCATTGAAAACCCAGAGAATCCACAAGGTAAAATCTCAGGATGCAGCTGCAGCTAATAGAGTGAGGGATGTGACTACAGAGAGAACTTCCATGGTGAAGGCAAGATGGGCAATCAGTTGTATGCTTCTGAGCAATAAAGCCTAATCAAGTGGACAACAGAGCCACATTGTTAACTCTGGCTTTCTATTGAAAGGAGTTGCACAGTGGAAGGGCCCTGCAAAAGAACAGACTTGTCCCCAAGCCCTATCACCTATCACAGAGATAACTCTGTTGCTTTCTTTATCTTTTTTTTTCCCCCTTTGCTGTCTAGCTGAGATTTCCTCATTAGGGGACAATTCTTCAGCATGGTTAAAATGTTGTAACTTTCCTTACCTTGCTTATATTTTGTTCTGCCCTCGTATCAGTAGTTCAGCTCACAGAAATGTCTCACCACAAGCTGTGGCTGATAGCCAATAAAGCAGGTGCAACTCTCTAATGTGAAACAGCATAATTCTGTTTGGGTTCACTGCAGAGTGGCCAGATCAGCAAGCAATAAGGAAGAGGACACAAGTGTACTTTTGTTTCCTAGGTTTTGGGATGTATGAGTTGAACAATGCAAAGATCACTGTTCAGTTATATTAAGAAGAAAATGGGGGGTTTTTTTCTTCCCCAATCAGCAATCATTTTCTACCAAAACTCTCTTTTTCCCCCTCTCCCTCCTGTGTACAGACTCATATTAGCTTTCCTAGGGACACCCAGCTCTTTGGAATAATACAGTCCTTTCCCTTGCATAATTCTTAGTTGCTGAAGCCTTTGAAATGTGTCTTTTTCTGAAAGACACATATTTGGGCCGTTTTTTAGAACCACACTGTCATTTAAGTTGTCTCCTGCAACAATGGTTACCTGACTGATATCAGCCTTTTTTTATGAAAACCCTTGACAGGTTTACATTACTCCTCATTCCATTTTATTTTATTTTTTTTTTTGCAGCACATAGAAGCATCCCAAACATTTACAGAGAAATAATAAACTGCTAGCTCTGGAACTGAGCATTTTTACTTTACAATTTAAACAAGGACAGCAATACAAAGAAAGACTTGACAGGGAAAGAAAGACCACCCAACGACCAGTGAAGTGGTTGTAAGAAGTTAAATCATGAAGACGAGATCATGGTCCTTGTTATAGGGTCTGTGGTTCTGCTGTCACTGAAATCAGTGGCAAAAATCCACAGTCTTTCATTGCAGCAGGGTGCAATGTGAAAAAAACCCAAACAAACATGGGTATAAGAAAAAGGCAGTGCACATGTGAACAAAAAAAGGATTTATGAAAGAACAGGTCCTGCCATTCTGATTTGATAAACTGCTTTAAACTCAGTCATCTTGCAGGGACACTGGAATTTACACTGAATGCACTGGAACAGGCTGCCCAGGGAGGCTGTGGGGTCCCCTTCTCTGGTGATATTCAAGACCTGCCTGGGTGCAGCCCTGGGTAATGTGCTCTAGGGGATCCTGCTTTAGCAGAGGAGTTAGACTGGATGATCTCTAGATGTCCCTTCCAACTCTGACAATTCTGTGATTCTGTGAAAGTCAGTGAGAATTTTCATGAAAAATTCATGTTACAGCAAGACCCTGGATGCGTTTGCCTGCACTGTCCGTCCACCTGGAGATGAGAAAGAGGAATTCAGTTTCTCTTTACTTTTCAGGAGCTTACAGAGTTCTAAGTCTTCACGCATCTGGCTTAAAAAAAAAGCATCCTTTTATAAGCAGGTGAAGTGAGGTGCCCTTTTTGTTGTAAAATACCCCACGAGTTCTGAAGTAGAAAGTTGCTGCAGTTTGCTTTGTTTGATGCATTGTGGTCAGGCAGCTTATTTTCTGATCTTCAGAGATATGGATCTGTATGAAAAGGAAACTAAAAGCAATATAAATCTATGTAGGGATGTGGTTTCACTAAGTTCTGTATGTCATGGTACACAGGCAGTAGAAGCCACGCACACTGCAGAAGAATTTTGATCCATCAGGAATGATGGATCAACAATGGCAGTGTTCATACCCACATATACATATGTCAAAACTAAGCTAACTGGCCACAAAAAGGTGTCCCAAGTTAAAACAAATTATGATTACTAGTATCTTTTTAGAATGATAATAATAGTATAAAATGCAAATTAAATCTCATTATTAAAACCTTAGATGAGAAGCAAAATCTGGGCAGATACACAAGGAGGTATTTCTCAAAGTCCCCTGTTCTATACTCTGTCACTAGACATCACTAGACATAGGGCCACAAGGATGATCAGAGGACTGCAGGACCTGCCATATGAGGAGAGGCTGAGAAAACTGGGTTTGTTCAGCCTTGAGAAGAGAAGGCTTCAGGGAGACCTTATTACCATGTTCCAGTACTTAAAGGGTGGCTCCCAAGAAGATGGAGACTCCCTAGTTACAAGGAGTCCCAGGGAAAAGACAAGGGGTGATGGGCACAAGTTGCTCCTGGGGAGATTCCAATTGGACACAAGAGGTAGATTTTTCCCCATGAGGACAGTCACACATTGGAATAGTCTCCCAAGGGAAGTGGCAGATTCCCCCACATTGGGCAGTTTTGAGTCTCAGCTTGACAGGGTGCTGAGCCACCTCATACCAACTAGAGTAGAACCTAGAAAGGTTGGACCAGATGATCCTTGAGGTCCCTTCCAACCTGCCATTCTATGATTTGTCTGCTCTTTGTCACTGGATACGAGGGAAATGGACATTTGTTTTAACCAAGTAAAACCTTCCTCATTTTCTCTTTTGGATTTATATGATTATTTTTTGTTTAAAGCATGACTGAAAATTTCTAATTTCAATTACAGTGATTTTAATCATTCTGCTCTGTGTGCTATCACATGGACCAGACTTCAGCAAGCCATGTGTTTATATTGAACAGAAGAAATGCTTTGGGCATAAAAGGTGGGGGGCGGGAAGGGGGAAGGTCTTTTCACTTAGAAATTTGTTTTCCTCTGACCTTTAATGCATATATTAATATTTCCTCCTTTTTTGCTCGCAAACCATATCGAATTCTTTTTTTCCCCCCTTGTAATTAGTATTTTAAACTGTCAGAGAAAACTTGAATCTCTTTTGTTCAGCTAAGTGGAATTATACTAAGCAAAATCATGGAATCCTCAATGTAAATAACATATGCCTTTGGCATCTTGCATACATTATTTTAACAACTAGGTAGTTTGCATTAGTCTTCTTGTAATGTGAACCTGAACATGGTTTTTACAGATTGAAGGAAAATTGAAATTCCTCAAGAGTGATTGGTGCACCATAGATCAGTTAGAGGTCATCATGTTGTTTAGTATTTTATGGTGAATAAATCAGATGCTCACTTCAAAATACCCCTTTTATATGAGCTATAATACATCAAGTTCTTTATGGCAAAGGAGTGAATTTTTATGAACTGAAACTGAACCACATTATCCTGTAAAGTAATGGGGCAGCTACACATATAATAAATAGGATATCACTCACTTTTTTTGTATCTGTACATCATGCTGAGAATACAACAAGTCTGAACCAAGGAGATTCCTTCTCATTTGAGGCAGTGAGGGTGTGAATCTTCATCTCTAGTTTAAACATCTAGCTTAAGATCGTTGTTTAGATTCTCCATAAAAGGACAATTTCCACAACCTTATAAATAAAACCTCATCTATCAATAAAGGAAGAGACCACCTAAACATGTGTAGTGGACCAACTTTTTACAGAGAGGTGGGTAAAATAGTTATTTACTGGCACCCAGGCAAGTTTCCTATGAATGAGTCTTGAGATGAAGTCTCAGTCTCCAGTGGGCATCAACAAGATCCTTTGAATCTGTCCCTTGATTTATGACTCAAGATTTCTATTACATTGTGGGCTTATATGCTTTGGCTTTGATTGCTGCAACTGTAAAAATATTATATAAATATAATCTATTCCAGACCAGTTATAAGTGACTCACAAAAGTAGAGGAGGCACATTATACACTTTGAGTCATCATATGGTTCAGCCACTACAGGCACTTCTCCACCACCATTAGCTAAAAGCAGAGCAGCATGTGGATTATAAAAAGTTCATATAAAGTTATTTACTTGTTTCTTTGAATTTATCTCATCATTTTCCAGCTCAAACAGGTAAGAAAGGTGAGAAGAATTTTCTTGATAACTGAGGATAGCTTCTTATTCCAGTTTATTTTTTCTTTAGCTTTATGAGAAGAGGAAAAAATATTAATGAATTAATTTAATTTTTATAAGTAAAATAACATTAGATAGGGCCAAGAATCATTTTTCTTCTGCTGCCTGAGATTGACAGCATTTTTTTACTGATCCTTAAATTAATTTTGGTACATGTGTTAAGGACGCTTTAAATGACCTGTTTAATTTTCATGTGCCTGTTCCACCCTCTTATCCTTGAAGAGAATGAACATACAATTACCTTCATTAGCAACTGAACAGCTGATTGTTGCTTCAAACATCTCATTTCTTTACCCTGAGTTTGCAGCTCTGAAGTGAAGGGAAGATCATGGTACAAACCGCTCTGAACAAAACCTTCCATTTTCTACTAAGTTGGTAAAAGAATTTCCCAACCCTGCTCCTTTCATATTCAAAGAAAGAAGAATTAAGAGACTAATTTTTCATAGCTTAGTGTAACAGCAACTAAGGAGGTAGACTAAGGGGGTCATTCATTTATCTTATCATTCAGCTATCTGGAATGTAAGTGTCTCATCTAGGTATCCTGTCAAGGGAATGGAAGCAGATAAACAACTCTGGAAGGCAATACATCTTATCTGGGCTCAGTAACATCTTAGAATGGACCTGTTTCTCACTCCACTCACTCAAGGAACCAAGGCTTCCGATTAGACTTTGCATTTACCTGATCTTCAAAGAAAGTTACAATATTTGGGAAAATTGTAGATCTTTTGCTTTCAAGCGTTTAGCAGGTAATATCTAAGGAACCACTCTGGGTAAAAAAAAAAATACAGCTACTGTGAGATCTATCACTTAGCTTCTCAACTTTAATGCTGTGCCAATGGTGAGTTTTAAACAAAAAAAGATTCTTTATAGATCAAATATTACTTTCACTATAGGCCTTTGCTATCTGCAAAAGCAGATAAGCAATACATGTTTTGCTCTTCTTTTATTATCATAGAATCACAGAATGGTGAAGGTTGGAAGGGACCTTAAAGATCAGGTTCCAACCCACCTGCTATGAGCAGGGACACCTCCCACCAGACCAGGCTGCACAAGCCTCATCCAACCTGGTCTTGAACACCTCCAGGGAGGGGGCTTCAACAACCTCCAGGGCAACCTATTCCAGTGCCTTACTGCCCTCATGGGGAAGAATTTCTTCCTAAATCTCCCCTTTCAGTTTAAAACCATTACCCCTTGTCCTGTCACTGCCCTCTCTGGTGAAAAGCCCCTCCCCAGCTTTCCTGTTGCCCCTTCAGGCACTGGAAGGTGCTCTAAGGTCTCCCTGGAGCCTTCTCTCCTCCAGGCTGAACAGCCCCAACTCCCTCAGCCTGTCTTCATAGCAGAGGTGCTAGAGAAAGCCTTGCACAGAACCTTTAAATGTAAGTTTTTACATTTAAAGTGTCTTACTTGTTTCTTCTATTGCTTTTTGTCTTCCCACTGGCTGTATTTTGACAGTTCATCTATTAATGTCTGTTCTTCCTTTCCACCCTATGGGAAATAGCAGGAAATAACCACATTTTCTCAGAATCTCAGAGAAAACAGAAGCATCAAAGGGCTAAAAATTTGTTTCAAAGAAACAGTGCATTCAATATAAATACATTGCTGTGTTGGGTTTTTTTTTTTTTAAATATTTAAGCAATTTCTGTTTTTATTATTACTATTTCTGCATCTCTTTTGCTTGTAACTGCTTATGAGCTAATGTTTTAGAAGTCATCTCTTCTTATTCCCAAATCAATCAAAAACTTGAGCATCAAAAAACTCAGTCAATGAATATAAATATTAGAAAAGCAAATCAGTCAAAAGAAGAAAGCCATCATAAAATCAAGTGCATAGTTTTCTTTAGTGGTTACTAAGATTTTTCCTTAGTGGATTTTCCTTGTTTGCTTATTGGAGAGCATCAGTGATGTGGCTCAGCATGAGTGTTAAGTCCTGATTTACAGACTTTAGTGTCTTTTAATCTCTTGAGTCTAGGTGTAGGTATAGAGTGTAGATAGGTGTGTTGGTAGAGCTTCCCCCATGAGAAATACCTGTGCAAAACTGGTAGGATGCATTGTCATTCAGACAGTATTCATGACCTCCCCAAGAAATATGGTCAGATGCAATTACAAGAAAGGAACTAAGAAGCAGCTGGCCTTGTAACAGAGAATATGTTTGAACCTGATTCACCATTAGTATAAACTATTTTAAAAAATATCTGAAGACATCCACAGATAGAGGACATTGACTGTCTCTGGCAGATACATTGAAGTCCTTGAAAAAGTATAAAAAATTTACTAACAGGAGCTTATAAGGGTGACTCATGGGCTGGAGAGCAGGGGGAGAAAAGGCTGAAACATAATTTTCAGCTTAACATGAGTAAGGACACCACAAATACCCAAGAACCACTAGAACCCATACTCTCATATTGAGATCCATAACTCTTTTAGCTGTAACTTAGCTTATTTGTACAAGATGGAGGGCTAATTGGGCACAACCTGTAGGTTTGATAATAAAGTCACACGTGTGAAAACACAATCTGTCACAGTATTTGGACTTTGAAATGGTGTGGTCACCTCTAAAAGTCCTTGTAAAAGAAATTCCCCTGCCTACCTCCTTTGAGGACCAGAAGGTAAGAATGTTTTCCTGCCACTATGATTGAACCCAACTTGTGAAAGCCTCTGGCCCTTAGCTGGCTGCAGTGTAGACACCAGTGACACTTTGCAGTCATTTTTGGTGTATTTTTTGAGTCACCTCTATCTGTGATGTGAGAATTGACAGTTCAACTGGGTCACCCCTACAGCAACTTCAGTGCTTAACCCTTGAACTCCAGCTACCTGAGCAGCCTGACTTTTGCTGTAGTTTAACTCTCCCGAGGCAGATTTGCTGGAGGATTACATATGATTGACAGAAGCTATGGTAAACAGGAACCGAATGTGGTTTTGGTGGTTTTTTGGGTTTGTTTTTTTCCAGTAGTACAAGAAAGAAAGCATTTTTAAAACCTGGCTGCAATGTGTTTTGCACTTTGGTGAACACTATTGTGGGAGTCTCTGCCAAAATCTGTTGGAGCCAAATTGGGCCCCCATCACATTCATTGATTGAAGCTACTGAGGTTAGGTGATGAAAAACAGAAATGAATTTTCAGTCAGGACCCTAAAAGCATCAATGATACTTAGTAAATTATTTTATGGTCAGAATATGAGCTACTTATAAGGAAAATTAACTCTATTCCAGCCAAAAGCAGTACACCCCTGTTTTTTATAAATAGTTCCTCCAAATGGGACACCAGGCCTTTGGTTTAAGATTCTGTGTCTGATTTTCAGATTTTGTTTGTGATTTAGAGGATCATCCTGATTTACCAAACCTCATCTGTCCGTTTTCATGCAACCCTGAAAATTTCAGTGTAACAGAATATCTGAGAAGAAACAGCTATATATTGAAAATAGTGCTGGGAGACTGACAGAGGCACGTGCAGAGAGATCTTTATTTCATGAGTAGCCTAAGGGAGCACGAGTTGGGATAACTTCTGTTTTAACAGGGCCTCGAGGAACTGCACACTGCAGCAACTTAGATTCCTCTGATGTTACCTGCTGTGTCTAGCTATAGTTCAAGCCCTTGAATATAGTGATGCCTGTTTCATGCAGAGTTGTGAGTGCTAATTGTCTGACATGGTATCCAAGGACAACAACGAGCAACATCTGTGGTGCTGCAGCAGTGCTCTGATAGATGCTGGCAGGCTGGTTCTCTGTGTCCACAGGCAGACAGCTACTGACCTCAGCAGCTGTAAGGAAGGATCCCATCTGAAGCCTGAATGTTTGAAATGGAGGTGTAGCAAAGCTTGGGCCACTGTTTATATAACTCAGTGTCTGATTTCTGATAATCGCTTCTACCTGAAGAGAGGGATGTCTCCCATTCCCTCAATTTCAGTATTTCTGCTTCTCTCTAACTCACTGCTATCCTCCCAGTCCTACCACCTGCCTTGCTTCAACTCCAGTGTTTGTTGGAACCTTCCATGAAGTCACTAGCGTGCACAAAAACAATCCGGCTTCTGAACTTTATACTTTTTTTCTGGGTTTAGCTTCTGCTAAATTAGTGGCATAAAGCAGCTCATAGAAGGGTTCAGTACCTACTGGTACTTGCTGGGATCAGGAGGGGGCAGGGAGAGGGATGGATAAGAAGAAACTTCCAGTTGTGGTGACAGTTACCACATAGCTTGGCCATGTTGCATGGAATAGCATTCTTATAATACCACCCTTCTGCCATATCTCCTGCAGTTTATGTTACTTAAGCTGTAACTTGTGGGTTATGGCATGATTCTTCTAGGAAGGAAAGACTCTTCCAGCTTCTGGCTGAGTATGACAGCTAGTGCTGATAACCATTCCAGGCAAACGCAAGCCAGAACCCATATCATAGCTCTATCCATCCATTTATTATTTAGAAAAAACAGTCTATAATGTTTTATTTCAGTAAATTGAACTGATAGCTTTCAGCACTTCTGGAATGAATGAGCACTCAGTTCCCAGTCAGGCACAAAAGGTATGTTTGGTTAACACTTCCAAAGTTCTTGGTCCACCTCTTGTATTATTTAAGAAACATTCTTAAGCTGATGAAGTTTTGAGAAGCTTTTTAATGCTGCTCCTGCAGGTTGATGGACATATTTAATTTTTTTCTTACATTGACATGCCTTGAGGAATCTGGCAACAGAATGATAGTAAGAAAAGATGAAGAACAGGTTGTAAACTAGGGAGGAGTGCTTTCAGTAGGGAGACCAGGGTGTGTCTTGCACTCTTAGACATTGGAATGGACTGCCCAGGGAAGTGGTGGAGGCACCATCCCTGGAGGTGTTTAAGGAAAGACTGGATGTGGCACTTAGTGCCATGGTCTAGCTGATGTGGTGGTGTTGGTCATAGGTTGGACTTGATGATCTCAGAGGTCTTTTCCAGCCTCAGTAATTCTGTGTGATTCTGGGTGATTTTGAGCTGCTTTTATCCCCATCTTTATCTATTCACACAGGCAACAGTCCAGCCAGATAAAGTATATGGGAGGACCTTCATTACTTTACTTACACTTTACTGCAAAAGGAGAAGTTTCTGAACTTCCAGATATCTATTTCAAGACAGGGAGATGAAATAAAATTCTGCTTTTTTGGGGCCTTGAAAAAAATTACCCTTTTGTCTAGTTCTTAAAACTGTTCTTGATAACTCACCACAGTTCATTGGCTTCTCTGGCTGCCTTTGCACACTGATCCACTCATGTGCATGGTCTGCATTATTGTTCTGTAGATGCACTGCTTTACCTCTAACTACATAAAAGCACTTGTGCCACGTTTTACATGATTCACTCCATTTTATGAGGTCTTTTTGTAGTTCCTAACCCTCAGTGTGGGTTTTGGCTACCAGAAAAAGATTAGAAGCATCTGCAGATGTAAATATTTCCTTTTCTATACATTTATCTTGATAACAGGTTTGTTTAGTGGAACAAAACTAGCTGCAGCACTGGTTCCTGTTGGACACTTTGGGTGCTTTTTGGCTTTTCCTCATTCCTAGTTTAAATATTTTTCCATGACCTTGCATGGGTCCATTTGAATTGAACAAAACTCTTCCTTCCAGTACAGGTTCTTCATATCCCAGAAAGTTCCCCAGTTTGTAGCAAATTTAAATCTGTATTATCTACAGCTACATCTCATGGCTGCATTGAGACTTTGGACCTCTGCCTGCCTTTGAGGCTTCATGTTTGACAGTATTATGGAGAATGCATGGAGGTAGTAGGGGCTTGAATAGAGTTCACAGATTTACATTGTCCACTTTTCTGCTCTTGGTGCCAAAACAGACTTCAGACATTGGCTCCTATGCTGCTTAATTGTACAACTTATCTTGTGAAGACTAAGATCCCACCTTTTCCATCCAACAGCAGATAAGTTCTCACAAATGCAGCTATTTATGCACCTAAATAACTGAATCTCCCATTCTTACCACCTGCTGCTCCCTGTCCCTGAAAATCCACAGCAGCAACATCCTAGGTGCAAGAGGGCACTCTCACATCAGCTTGTGTCTTCTTGGATACTACGTCCTCCTTTTTCAGCAGAATGCCCTCATTCTCTGAGCCTTAATGGGCTGCTGTTTTCAAGTTTATCAGGTAATAGCTACGGGACAAATTTTACAACCACGCACCTTTTTCTTCAGCTGTGCAGATAATGTTTCAATTATCAGCTGGCTGTGATGTGCTGCTAATACTGTGTAAGTGATATCCTGCAGGATCAATTCATCTTTCTCTCTCTGGCATATTGCATAGACTTCAGAAAAGAGTTTTTTTCTGTCTCTATTTTAGGAGGTGTAGAGCTTGCTTTAGGTGTTACCCCAAAATAGTCCTTGCTCATCTGCATATGTTTACCAGTCTGCTCAGTTTTTTCCATCTCTATGGAGGCTGTATGTGTTGTGCAGTAGTTATGGTACTTACAATCATGCAGGTAAGCTGATGTCTGGGGGATTAACTAATTCTTAACATAATTGCCTTCATAGATATAAAGTTAAAAAAATTTCAGTGCTAAGCAATAAGAATTACAATTAGCTCTGTCAGTGGAGAGCTTGTTGTATGAACTCCTGCAACATCCAGGGCATTATTAGTTTTCGTGACTAATTCTAAAAAATAATAAAAGGGTTTTGAAGATTTTCAAACTGAGAAAATAAACTCTACATAGGAAAAAAAACCCAACAGGCTTTCTTTTCAGTCTGTCCATTTTAAATCTGTTGCTTATGTATGGATTTCATACTACTTGTGAGTTTGGAGCGTTAGGTAGACACAAGACAAAGAGATGATCAGATGGCAAACAATTTGAATATCAAGTCAGGGGTCTGATAGAGTGTGACCTGATGACTCATTTGCATGATAAACTCTTAGATACTTTTAGAGCAGATGGAGAAAAATAGGCATGTGCAGGATGTAATTAATACTCCTTCTCCCATCCAGACATGGTATTGCATCATAGCATTAAAGCACAAGTTGGAAAGCACATCATGCTATCAGGATCATATGTTACTTTGCATATGAAGATTATATGTGGCATGTACTTGATTCATGAACATAGTTTTTATTTGGATTATTGGCTATTTTTCAGTAAGTGAATTTCCACTGGTTATAATTAGCTTTTTTATTCCAAGTGGTAGAGTGGGATCGAACTGAAAGGGTTGCATCCCTAGATGTATTTAAAAGACGTGCAGATGTGGTGCTGAGGGACATGGTTTAGTGGTGGCCTTGGCAGTGTTAGGTTTATGACTGGACTTAATGATCTGAAAGGTCAGTAACAAAGGTCAAGAACAAAGGTCAGTAACAAAGAGCAAGGTTATGCTACCTACAGTGGGTGAGGGCATATAAAGTAGAGAGCTCTGACTTGTCTAGTATCTCCACATGGCATTGAAGGACCAAGAGGAGACAAAAGACATCTTCTAAGACCCATGTTAATATACTTCTTCCAGTTTTAAAACTGAATTGATTGCTCACTTAGTCCATGTTATCAATATTGATACACCCTGTGACCATTCACTCTTAAGGGTAACTATTACTGATAAAGCTGATTGTTGCAAAAAGTATTTTAGAATAATATCTAAGTAGATGTTTGCCACTTGGTAGTCTGATGTTCTTCACTTTGCAGCAGGACAGAGTAACCTTCAAACTCATTAGTTGCAAGGTAAATCTCCCAATATAAAAATACCTCCTGTTGTGCTGGGTGGGTTTTCCATCCATGTACAGTATGCTTTCATCTAGAAAAACTTCAGTTACAGATTCAGGGAACGAAGATGCAGAAAAACCTAAAATTTAAATACTCAGACAGAGGCTACACCTCAAATTCAAACAAAATGGAAATGGAAATGGTCCTTATAAAAACCAATCAAACAATTGTATGTACTAGAAGTCTTAATTCACTCTGTGCATCTCTTAAAATTGTAAACCTTCTCTCTTATGGTGTCTTCCTCTATTTGGTAAGTAGGTTAACGATTAAAACGTGTATTTATATTTTTGTAGTAGGTGGCTGAGGAAAAATGTTATGCATGGCATTTACTCCCTATTTAATTTTTAAAGCCATGCTTTACTAAATAGATTATTTCTATTTCTCTTTGAAAAAAAAAACAAAGAAAAGCAACAAAATTGCCATCATGAGTTGGAACAAATCATAATTTAATACTGTGTGGATGAAATCAGGCTTTGCTAATCCAATGAAAGGCTGCTTTAATGGAGATTTAAAACAGAAGAAAGAAAATCCAGTCTTTCCTTCTTAATATGCCACCCCCAAAAAAAAAAAAAAACTTAAGCCCATTATATAAGGTTAAGGTTTTAAGCATCTGAACTTCAGGCTTGTAAATATCTTTATATGAAAGTACATTCTAGTGGAAAACGTGTAAAACCTAGTGGAAGAAGTGTCAAAATGCACATTTAGTAATTCTCATTCTGTCACTGCCAGTTGTCAGTCCAAGACAGTTCACCATCTAAGATATGGATTTCAGCAAATCCTGTGCTCTCAACAATATTTTTTCCCCCCATAGTCAAAGCCTTAAAATATCAATAAACACAAACCATTGACAATTGTGACATTGACTTTTGCTGTGTGATCAGAGCACAGGCATCTTCCTACCTCAGCCTGTGGGATCCAAAGAGGGTGCAGCAAAGAACTATTTGTCTCTGAGGGAAAAAATATATCAATTCCTATGTTTTGGGCAGGTTGATGGTCACTAGAAATGCCTTTAAGATGAATAAAAATACACTGTCATACTGTGGCTACATCATGTCCTCTGCTAAGCAGCCAGCACATCTGTATCCTAGAATCACAGAATGCTTAGAATTGGAAGGGACCTTCAAGATGACCTAGTTCTAACTCCCCTGCATGGGCAGGGACACCTCCCACTAGACCAGGTTGCTCCAAGCCCCATCCAACCTGCCCTTGAACACTTCCAGGGGTGGGGCAGCCAAAGCTTCTCTGGGCAACCTGGGCCAGTGTCTCACCACCCTCACACTCAAGAACAACTTCTTAATGTCTAACCTAAATCTCCCCTCTTCCAGTTCTAATCCATTACCCCTTGTCCTCTCACTACAAGCCATTGTAAAAAGCCTCTCCCCAGCTTTCCTGTAGCCCCTTCAGGTACTGGAAGGTGCCCTAAGGTCCCCCTGGAGCTTTCTCTTCTCCAGGCTGAACAGCCCCAACTCTTTCAGCCCATCTTTGTAGAAAAAGGACCTTTCATTACCTGTTTCAGAAAAGACTGGCCTTGAGGACCAGTAGACCAATGGGATGGCATGGACAGAAGCGTGGGAACATATGTGCAAGCAGCCCTGCACTTTCTGTGTGGATGTGATTAGAGGGGATACACGTCTGTGCTATACAGCAACATTGTCAGGTCTCATTGGAAAAATGATCCAACTCTGTGGACAAATATTTTTGGAAGTAAAAGATGAAGACTGAAAAATCTGGAGTTGGAACTAGCCTAACTCATTGCTCTTTTTCTCCTGTTGGTTAGGTCATGCACAGGAAGATCATTATGGGTTGGATTCAGTCTGTGGATCCATACACATACATTTAGGTGTCTATATGTAGATGTCTATATGTGAGTTAGACATCTAAGTTCCCTTTGCAGTCAAATGGACTTAAGTCACTAGATCCTTAATCCTTAGAGTCCCTTGATTACATCTCCTGTGGCTCTAATGGGAGCATAGACAAATATTCCACACATTAAATTGCCTAATCTGAGATGGTTTAATCTTTAAACAATATCACACACCATACTGAGACTTAGATTCCTCATTCTGAATTCACTGAGAATATGCATTCCTGATGACTGTTGATCAACACTTCTGAATTCTTTAACGTTCAGAAACCCAGTTCTGAATGAATTGAGTGAATTCCATATCCATAATTTTGTAAAGGGCTCCTGTGCATATGCAAATGAGTATCTATAGCAAACAGATGAAAGTGATATCTCTTGAATAATTGACAGCTGAGTCTGTTCTAGTGTTTAAACTGGCCAGTGTGTGGTCTTAAATATTGACATGTTGTACAAACAGCTTAATTATTCATACTCTCTCTGACATAGTTTTGGCTCATTCTCAGACTCCCAAACTGCATGTGGTCACAGTCTGGTGGGTAGCACAGACCTCTCTGAAGTAGTCACTGTAGCTGAAGCAACCTGTTCTGGAGAGAAAGAGTATTCAGCTATGTGAATGCCATGACTTTTTCCATCAGAGCCAGAGAACAGGTAGAAAAGCCTGTTTAGTTGCTAGTACAGATGTAGCTAATAAATATTTTACTTCACTTTTTCTCTCCTTTTTCACCCCAGATCTTTCAGACTAGGCGTGGCCTACATACAAGGTCTGAAATTCTGTGGTGTCAGAGGAAGTAAGCAATCATCTATATTCTGTGTATTAAATATTCAAGGAATAATGTCATGTACCTTAAGTCATTAAAGCTACAGTCTGTGTTGGTTCTGAGACTGAACAGAGCGTGAAGTAACTTCAGAAAAAGAGGCAGATCACCAGCATCCCCAAACAAGTGAACTATCTATTGTGGAGCTCATCTGCATGTCAGAAGTCTGCCTGTTTCCCAGCTGCACCATGCTGATAAGCCTGAAGAAGTACACAAAAAAAAAGGAGCATGCTGCTTTTGTCTTTGCTTTTTAATACAGTTAATTTAGAGAACATTTTTGACAGTTTTTGATCAGAATTATAAACCTTTGATGATATGAAGTTAATCAATATGAATATACTTTTATCTGTAATGTCAGTGCCTTTTGGGGGGGGAAGTACATGGTTAACATATTCAGGGTACTCTTAATTTTTAAACAAATGTGAACATACACAGAACACACATGGATATTTTAATATAGAGGCTAAACAGCTTCTGTATCAAAAACTTACTAAATTTAGACATATTTAAGCTAATGGAGAAAAATTTATTTAGAAGGAGTTCTATGAACTATAAGTTAAATACTTAACCTTAAGTGTGCTTGATACTGCATTAGTGTTTTAAAGTTTGGCATTTTCAGACTGTCAGTCAAAAAACCAGAGGAGAAGGTGGATAATCTCTACGGTTGAAAAGGTTACAGAGAGAAACGCTTGAAAATCT
This sequence comes from Hemiprocne comata, assembly GCA_020745705.1. Lineage (NCBI taxonomy): Eukaryota > Metazoa > Chordata > Aves > Apodiformes > Apodidae > Hemiprocne > Hemiprocne comata. The sequence goes on along the minus strand of CM036589.1, from coordinate 5,062,123 downwards.
TTTCCTATTTTAATTCTTTATCTCTGCTTTAAAATAGCACAAATTAATCTATATAAACACAAATCCACTAAAAGGTACATTTCTGAGCACCAGACTTCCAGGCTATATTATTAAGGCCAAAAGATCAGCAACATGCTAGAAAAGTAAGTAAGCGTTATAGCTGTTGGCAAAAAAGATATTTCAGGGGTATGAAAATCTCATTGTTTTTGGTACAAACTGATCACCAAGAGCTAGGAGGAAGAGGAGCTATGCCTTTATACACTTACCCAAAATCATTCACAGTGATTACCAAAATGTTCTGAACTTTCCTGTGGATTTGCACTTGATGGACCAAAGCTGAGTTCAGGGGGCTAGTCCTACACACAGTCATCTCTAAAGGTATCTGGTACAACTTTTGGTTTGGCTATGAGTGTGCATGAAGATAGACCATCATCCTCAGTGTTGTAAGAAATACCAGTCTGAAATAGAGTTCCTTTTTTGGAAGAGTATGTTTTACAAATAACATATCTTATCCCAAGCATCTTATCCCTGAGCCTCAGAAGGACTATAGACTGTTACCAAACCAGTCAGGCATGCCAGTGTCCATCTTCACATATCCAGAAGATTCGTGCATGCAGGAATGTAAGTTGTAAGACCTCAGGCTGTAAGTGAAGGAAGGTCCCTGCACTGCTGGTATCTCTTTGGCTTACTGTAACTTTAGAGACTACCAGTACTTTAAGTATCACAGCTCTCTACTCTACTTACTGGCTCACCTACTCATTTACTCACAAAACTGTTTGTATTTTAAAATTGTCAAATATACTTTTGGCTCTGGCCAAAGAGTATTTGCCCAAATGATATCTGGTAGAGGTTGGTCATTAGAAGATGCCAGAGATGACTTTCAACAGGCACTTGGGATGCAGCTGCTTTGTTTTGGTTCCAAAGACTTCACTAGCACAGACATGAACCATACCATGACTGTTACTCTGAATAACCAAAGAACAGTCCCAAGAATGTTTAATCTATTACAGATGTAGCCATTATGTGCCACTGATCAAACAGAAGAAAGCAGGAAAAATTGTCTTCCAGCTTGAAGTTAAATGATCAAAAACATGAGTATTTTTTAATATTTTTTTTACCTGATGATCTTTAAGGTCCCTTCCAACCTTAACCATTCTGTGATTCTATGAATCTGTGTTTTTAATCATTCCCTAATGCAATGTGGTTTTCATGTTCTGTCACACGCTTTCTAAGTGGTTAATTTTTCTACCTATATAATCAGCATGCACACAAATTCCAGGCTGCAGCATCCACATCTATGCAGTTAATGGTTTTTTTTATATATTTTAGTGACATATTTGGGCATTTTCCAGTTGGTGTGTCCTTTCCTTCTCATTGCCACATTTATCTTTTCTATCCAGTACCCAGTAAATCTTACAAAGACTTTCACAAGTTCCCTGATGCATTACAGACATCCACCTTGTTAGTCTAATATGCAGCTCCTTCTCAGTTACTGTGTAAAACTCATTATTTCATTAGCACAGCTATGACAATTAAACTTCTCATCTGTTAAGCTTCCAGAGTATTTATTTTTCCTATGTGCCTTTGCTGTTCTCTGTCTCCATCATCTACTTAAAAAAATAGGAGTAATTTTTGGTCTGCTTCTGTGCTGTGCCTTGCTGACTGGAGCTCTGTTTGAGCAATATGCTATATTGTAAAAAATACCCACCAATTGGTCAAGAGTGATGTTTTATAACATTTCAAATATATTAGAATTTACCAGTGTTCAGGTCTTAATTCTTCTCTCTGCATTAAGACTGCTCACTGTCATTTATACTTCCCTAAAGATTTCAGTGCTTATACTTTATCCTCTTCTTCTGCACCATGGACCAAGGAACTGCATGTCCCAGTTATGCAGAGAATTCTGTGTTTAAATATTCTTGTATCAGCAGCTATGCAGTCGACTTACTTTACAGAACAGAGTTGTAAGACAGACAAGCAAATGACAAGGGAACAATGAACAAGAGAGTCATATTTGGGTTAGTCCTCAAGTGTGAGGTTATCCTACAGACATGACTGAAGATAAATAATTGTGTAATGAATGTCCTGAAACGAACTTCCTGTGTCTCTCTACACACTCATACATAATGTTATTACATAAATTTGTTAGTAAGTACATGAAGCTTCCTTTTCAAATATTTACAGTTTTTAATCAAATACTTGTGCTGTGTGGTGTTTCTGAAAGCCCATAGCTTCCACGACTAGAGAGGTTTTGGTTTCCAAGTCAATACAGTCATGGTCAGTTTATTAATCTCTGTGCCAACACTGTTGTTTAACTTCTTCCCATATTTTTTACAGTTTGTGGTTTTGTAAACCAAGTTTAACAGAAAGGCTGTGTTTTACTAAAGTAAAGAAGCAAGTTCTGGTTATATCTCAGACTCTATTTCATGATCATTCCAGCTGTTCTTGTCTACATTTGTTTCAGTGGACAGAATCACAGAATCACAGAATTATTGAGGCTGGAAAAGCCCTCTGAGATCATCGAGTCCAACCTATGACCTAACACTACCACACCATCTAGACCATGGCACTAAGTGCCACATCCAGTCTTGCCTTGAACACATCCAGGGATGGTGACTCCACCACTTCCCTGGGCAGTCCATCCCAATGTCTGATCACCCTCTCCATGAGGAAGTGCTTCCTAATATCCAACCTAAACCTCCCCTAGATCTATGATGTCAAGTAATAGATGGGGGGAAATGTTGTAATAATCAAGATAAGAGCTGCTGATAAACTGCTGAACAACCATAAAAGATTGTGTGTGGAGTTGATAAGGGGATAATAACACCCAGAGTATGGACCCAATGATCAAGAGGATTTTGATGATACAGAGGGAGAATCCAAAAGCAGGAGAGGTAGGATAATATTTCAGTTGTTTTAGCAAATAGAGAAAGTCAGTGTCAAGGAAGAAAGGAGGGAGCTAGAGCCAAAGTCCTTCAAACACTAAAAACAGGAGAAAGAAGTAGGCAGAAGAGAGCTCTGCTGAGGGAACTAGAGCAAACATCATAGTACAAGCACCAATATCAACAGAAGCAGGAAGAAGAGTATGTATTGTCAAAGTAAGTCAGATAAAAATTTTTAATGATATTCACTTCAAAATTTTCTTTATCTGTCTATGAGAGATTAAGAAATTTCTGAGACTTTATGGAGAGAAAAGAGTGTAAGAGCCTGTGCAAGGCAGGACAGAATCCAAGTCAAGTCCCCCCACCGGTAGCTCTGAACTAAAACACTAGCAAAGTAAATACATTCACTAGCAAACGCAGGTGTGTGGCTCTGTGCAAACTGCACTCTGCACCAGGCAGTAAATTAGTTCCCAGCCAGCACAAGACCAGAGCTAATAAAAAATAAACACAGCAGCATCTTTTTTTTTTCTTCTTCTTTTTTTTTTTTAAACTCCAAACAAAGCACTAAAAATTCAGAGCACAACTGAGTGATAAATATCGTTCCCTCTATAAATGACTGGCCCGTTGCTAATGGCAACAGCTCTGTTCCTAAAGTTAGCTGAGCTCTTACAGTGGCAAATTCAGAGTCCCCACGTAACTTGCAGGATTTAGCTCATCAGTTTTGCCAGCTCCTGCAGCCACACAACTGCATTTAAGCACCAACTTTTCCTTTCTCTTTCCATGGCATTTATAAAAGAAAAATATGGTTACAGCTAAAGCCTGATTTATGATATCCTGAGTATGTAAGTGGATTCAGTATTTAGTCTTGCCATTGTGTGTTGCCATTTTATCCCAAATGAATGTTTTTTTTCTTTAAAATTATATATTAAATTATTATTATATTAAAATTATATATTATATTATTATTATATTAGTTTATGGTTGCAGCCTTGCAAAGAGACACACACTATATGCAGTCTCCAGGATAAATGAGGTGATAAAAGTAATCCCTTGTCCTGATTTGTGAGCCTTCCTTTTGGTTTGAGAGACCCTTTTATCAAAGTCAACAGGGAGAACAAAAGTATTTATGCAAAATTGTTTTTATGGAGAATTTAAAATCAATTTTTTAAAATGTCTTATGTTGGTTTAGACTTTGGGTTTGAATTCCAAGAATTTAGAAAATTGTGAATTATTATTGTGACTTGGGGGTTGGATCTAGATGATCTTTAAGGTCCCTTCCAACCCAAACCATTCTATGATTCAAACCATTCTATGAATTAGAAACGGGATGTCTAAATTGTTGTATTATACAAAGTTTAATATTTCCTTCAAAAATTTCAGTTCAAATTTCATTTTTTTTTTTTTTAAAGGCAAAAAATACATTTCAAACAAGATTTTTTTCCTCATAATCAAGGCAAGGCTGGATGTTTCAAGGCAAGGCTGGATGTGGCACTTAGTGCCATGGTCTAGATGGTGTGGTGGTGTTGGTCATAGGCTGGACTTGATGATCTTAAAGGTCTTTTCCAGCCTTGGTGATTCTGTGATTCTGTGATTCTGTGATTCTGTGATAATCACAAAATTGTGCAAATAATTCCTTTTGAGCCACGTGTTGGTGACAAAAAAGATAGATGGGGAAAATGTCTAAGTATCAGTTTATAGAAGCACAGAATGGCAGGTTGGCAGGGACCTCAAGGATCATCTGGTCCAACCTTTCTAGGTTCTACTCTAGTTGATATGAGATGGCTCAGCACCCTGTCAAGCTGAGACTTAAAACTGTCCAATGTGGGGGAATCTGCCACTTCCCTTGGGAGACTGTTCCAATGTGTGACTGTCCTCATGGGGAAAAATTTACCTCTTGTGTCCAATTGGAATCTCCCCAGGAGCAACTTGTGCCCATCACCCCTTGTCTTTTCCATGTGACTCCTTGTAAATAGGGAGTCTCCATCTTCTTGGGAGCCACCCTTTAAGTACTGGAACATGGTAATAAGGTCTCCCCTAAGCCTTCTCTTCTCATGGCTGAACAAACCCAGTTTTCTCAGCCTCTCCTCATATGGCAGGTCCTGCAGTCCTCTGATCATCCAGGTAAATAGAAATCTGCTTCCTTTAATGTTTTACAAGCATTATTTGCTGTCATAAAATATAAATAAAAGCATAAACTATTGAAGAAGACCTAATTTTCTAGTACATTAAAAATAAAAAAAAAATCAACAAGCACGTCAGGTTAATATTTTCCAAGCATCAAAGGAGGAGGTGATTTATGACATTATTGTCAGCAGAACAAGCTACCTCACAGTTAGCCCTGGAGTACTTGATTTTTCCAGACAATTTCTAATTAGAGTCTTGAAATGAGATCCTGTTAGCAAGCCCCTAAATTACAGGCAGGAACATGGGGATTCAGTGCAAGTATTTCTGGTGTAGTACATGACTGGGAGCCCAACACACTACCTGCTGCATTAAAAGCATTGGAGTTGTACCTGTGAAGAATGGCAAACTGGGGCAGGGGAGAATTTAAATAATTAAAAGAGGAAGGAACAACTTCCCATGCAAGTGGCCTTTGCCAAGGGAGGAATTGCCATGTTGTGCATAGGGCCAAGAAAAACTCAAAGGTATTTTGCAGATAAAAGGGTGAATTTCCACAGCATTCGTAAGAACTTCAGTGCTGAAGATGAAGAGCTAGAAAAATTACAGTCTACAGCAGAAAAAAGAAAGGAAAAAGGAAAGGAGAAAGGGAAAGGGAAGGGGGAAAGACTGACCAACAGAGAAAAAAATCCCAAAACTCTCTCCCCTGTACAAACATGCAATAAAAGCCATGGGGCCTCACTGATAACAGCTGATCTAGAACAATGTCCCATTGCAAGCAAAAGGCAGTATATCTTGGGTGAAGCTTTTTTCCCCACTGGCATATCACAGAGGGTGTTAAGACATTTATGTGTGCATATCAGAAAAAAATAAAACATCTGTCTTTAGATTATGTTAAAGATTACTACAGATTCATCATACCTATTTGATATATACAAATGAAATATGTGCTTCTTAAGTTTAAAACAAAAAATGCCTTAAATTATTATAGAAATAATCTAAAAATACAACATTAACTAAGAGATCAAACTAGGATACAAGTTAGATGGTGGCCCAAGGTTTGCTTTTAGCATTTTTATTCTCCAGCCAAACAGGGAAAAAACCATCCAAAGTGCTTTTGTTTCTCCTTAAATTAAAGCAGTCTCTTCAGTTGTCACTGAGGGAACACACCAGCAGAGGTAAAGGCATCAGTTAGATACTTCCTGAAGCTGTGTCCATTGCAGACAGTAAATGTATCAATTAACAAACAGAGGCTGTGGTCCAGTGTAATTACTTTAGGAACCTAAGGTAGATATGGATGTGATTAAATATTCATTTCTTAGCAGAGGACACAGGAAGGAAACCAGTTACCTGGAATCAGTGGCCCAGGTTGCCTGTGTGGTTAGTGAAGTGAGATAGGTTCTTCTGTAGGTGTCCAGGAGGTTCTCTGCTTTACCTAATGATAAATTATTTTACTGGTGCCTGTAAGAATGTGTAGTATTAGGAGTGCTGGAAAGAATCACAGAATGATTTGGGTTGGAAGGGACCTAGAAGACCATCTAGTTCCAACCCCCCTGCAAGGGCAGGGACACCTCTCACTAGACCAGGTTGCACAAAGCCCTGTCCAACTTGGCCTTGAACACCTCCAGGGATGGGGCAAAAAGAAATGTTGACTTTCACCCTCAAGATAATTTTTTTTTTATTCAGTGATTTTTCCCTACTATGAAAAAAATCTAGGAGGACATATTTTGGAGAAAAAAAAAAAAAAAGGAAAAGGAAAATATGTTTCTGAAAAGCTAGAATATATTGTATGGGGAAGATATAATACGTAGGGAGCTCATGAAGGGCAAGTCAACAACTGTGTCTTTTGTCTTACACCACCTGAGAAAGAAAATAAATAATAGACTCTAAGACCAACCAGAAACGTGAGAAGATAAAGCAAGGGAAAACCAGAGAGGAAAGTTCCACGAAAATTAACAAGTTAACAAAATGGTAGTTGGAACAGAGATGGGAAATGGGTCTTGGAAACATTTCATTTTGATATTTTAGAAATCTGGCCTTGCTGTATCCAGACAGAAGACAGAGGAAGCTTTCTACTTTGAGAGGGAACAGCCCAATAATAGCAGATTCTGCTGTTTGTCAGAATTGTTCTTACAGTGATAAGCTACGTGCTCTCAAATTTCCAGAGACAAATTGCAACAAAGAGAAGGTTTTGATGCTCATTACATAGGCAGAAATTATAAAATATATGAAAGGGTCGAATGTAAAAGGAGGTACCAGGTCCAAGAGGAAGCAGCTTTTATTACCCTCGTCAGTCTAGCTGAAGATTGCAAATACAAAATGGGACAAGGAGACCTGGTAAGGAGGAGGATAATTGCTGGTATCAGATCAGAGATACTGATCTATTAGCACAATTTCAGTTGCATCCAGATCTTATTATGGTAGAAGCTCCAGCACAAGGCAGGAGGGGGTTGGGAAGTAGCAATATGACTCCTTTTTTTCAGTAGCACAAAGGGAGATAATCTCAGTGAATATTGATTTAATAGAGAATGAAGACACAAATAAGGGAAGAGTTCTATTGAATTTACTACCCTAAGAATTGAAAGACCAAAAAAATTTCAGTAAGGCAGGGAGCTGGAAAATCTGTGGAAGATGTAGTAAAGCAGAAAGTACAGCTGACAACTGTGTTTAGCAGAAGAAAGAGGATTTAGTTCCCACCAGAAGGCAGAGCATTGTACAGCAACATGCCAGTTTCCCAGAATAATAAAACTGATCCAGGAAATTTTAGCTTTAGGTAGCAGTGAATCCTTATTTCTGTTAGAACAACAAATCCTTATTTTCTGTTAGAACAAAACAGCATGAACTTTAAATGCTGAAATTCTTAACCAAAAATGGTCATTATAATTTCAATAATAATAATAATGTATAGTCAGTCTGATAATGGATATTTGTAAAGGCAAATGAAAGTACATACAGGAGGAGCTGCATGGGATGCAACATAGGATGGTTGTGGTTAGTGTCCAGATGAACTGGAGAAAAATACACTTGTTGGAAAATGTCATGCAAGGACTTGATGCTTTCCCACTAGGTGGTCACCAAAACAGGGTTAAAGATGCATCAATAGCAAAGACAATTGCTGAAGAAATGCAGCCACATGTCTTCATGGGAACAGAAAAATTGCCAGAAGAATATACAAACTTGTGACATCAGCAATCCTAACAGCAGTCTCTGACCTCTGTATTTTCCTGCTTGAGAAGGTGAGAAAAGAGTGAAAGAGAATGGAAGATGTGAGAGGTATTTGGCAGGTAGAAGTACTTGAGGACTCATATGCAATGAAAGTCCCAAAGCTCAGCAGTAAATTAGCATATGTATGTGGAGAAATAAAACAAGCTTCTTACATGAGCTTGTTTACCACAAACCAAATATTCTCAAAGTTACATACTTTGAAAGTCCTCTTGGCCTTTCTCCTCCCTGGCTTTTTCATGAAAGAATCTAAACATTAACTGTATTCATCAGGATATTTGGAAGGTTCTGTGTCAGCTGGCTCCCAGTCAGCATCACTCTAGCAACAGAAAATTTCTGAAAAAAAAGCATCTCAGATGGTGCCAGGGTTGCTTGGCATCCTCTACCATGCAGAAGATGTGTTGGTTTATGACAGAAATAAAAATGAGCATGATGATTTCTGAGCTACTTTCAGCAAGGTGGCCTTGCTCTGAATGGGGCTACTCCAACCTATGACAAAGAGCAGATAAAATGTGTGCTGTTCAGTATCAAGAAAGAGGACATTCTGGTGAACCATCATGTTTCTGCAGTTCCAGAAAAAGCCCAGTCTGTGGCTGTCAGTCTGTGAATGCATCAATGCTGCAATGGTCAGAAAGACCCAGTTTTGGAAAGCAAGTAACAAAGACATTCAACACAATTAAGTGTTGATACATCTACCTCTTTGGCATCATATTCTGTATTGTGCCTGTCATCCAGAGGTAAAGACAAGGGATGCACAGTTGTTTGATGTATATACAACTCCCCATCAAATAAAACCTGTCTGGAGTAAAAAAAAAACAACCCACACCCTGTTGTATTGATATCAAAACATAACAGTGAAGTCACAAAATGGTGTGTTCCAGTGTGTGGGCTGCTCAGAAAGCCACAGGGACTTGCAAAAGGCCTGGTCTTTACATCCTTGGTGAGTCTGATAACACTGAAACAGATCACAGAATCATAGAATCATTCGGGTTGGAAAAGACCTTTAAGATCATCAAGTCCAGCCCTTAACCCAGCACTGCCAAGGCCACCACTAAGCCATGTCCCTCAGCACCACATCTACATGGCTTTGAAATCCCTCCAGGAATGGACACTCCAGCACTGCCCTGGGCAGTAAAGAAATTGTTCCTAATATCCAATCTAAACCTCCCCTGGCACAAAACGAGGCCATTTCCTCTTCTTCTATTGCTTGCAGAATCTCTGTCATTATTGAATTAATATTCAAGAAATGACCTTTGAGATTCAAAGACTCTGGTCAGAAATGGTGCTTTCTTTTAATCTTCAACAGCAGCAAATATTCTTATGGAAAGTCTTTGTTAGGCAGGAACTCATGAAAAAGAACAGGCTTTTGAGGAGGATGCCCAAGTAGATATATGTTAATATTGACCTGATAATAATGATCCCATGGAAATTAATAGGAAGAAAAATTCTTAATGTTTAATTAATTAATTATTCAATAGAAATAAAATTTATTCATTGCTGCCAAAGAGGAAAGAGTCAAAGGGATGAAATTCCATCAGACTGATTGCCACAGTAGTAAACACAAGCTGACTTCCAGATACCTGACATTAGGATTATGGAATGGAAGTGTTTTTAATCCTCTGAGACTTCAGAACAGCTGCTCTCCACAATCCTGAAGGGAGGTGAGGGTACAACCAAGGGCACAGCACAAGTGCAGCACTTTGTAGGGTTTGACTGGGACAGGTCAAACCTAGTAACAGCTGTGAAGAACAGAGCATGGGAGGGAAAATAAGCAACCAGGAATATCCAAACCACCACCCCCAGGAAACAGTTGCTAATACCAATAATCTCAGAAAACTACCTGACATACTCAGACAGCAACAGCTTTTTCATTTTGCTTTTTTTTTTTTTTTTTTTTTTGTTTGAGAGGACACCCATACATTTTGTAGCTGATTATACCAACCTGGCTGTACTTTTTCACTCGTGCCAGCTGCACGTGTCATCCAAAAACTGATGTCAGTACTTGCAAAATGGGAAATTTCTAAGCTCTTCATGGAAGGCTGCAAGGCCTTACATTAACACCTCTCATGCATGTCCTGTATTTGCTGAAAATGTTGCATTTGGTTTTTTAATGGTCATATCAGAAGTCATGGTAACTCCTCAGCAAACAGGAGGTGGAGTGGCACAAACTTAAAAAAATATGCTAAAACTCCTGAGAAGATGTGTGTACAATTATGAGTTATTGATCACTTGCATCTGGATTCTCTCCAGTAGAACTGTTGATGGGAAGTATATTAAGAATTAGTCTACCTTAAGCACTCATTAATCTTAAATCTCAGGAGCCCAAGCAGAAGGAACTGCTAGAGCAAAATCCTAAGATTTAAATTGGGCAACTGTAATGATCCAGTGTAAAAAAAAAAAAAAAAAAGGAAAACAACTCCTAGAACAAAAGGATAAATTTTTTTTTCTGAAAAATCTTGGAAATCTGGTGCTTTTTGACAGAGCTCCTACTTGTGATGACTGCAAAGGTGTTTCTTCAAGAGCTACATTTATATTTCTTACTGCAATAAAGAGATCTAGAATGGTGATGGGGAATGTGCTCCTCCCAGTCCCTCTCCCAGTCTCCAGGGATGCACATAAAAGCATCAAGGGAACTGATGCAACCTAATCCGAGTTCAGAATTCAATTTGGATTTGATTTGATGGATTAGATGAGAAGATATATCAGTGGGGACAGCTTTAAGTAATTTGAAATGTTTCAAACTCTTGACTTAAAGAGACAAGACACATTTTAACACTGTGGGAGAAAATTTCCTTTATTTACTTCATGTCAGTGAATGTTATCAGTGAGTTGTACCAGCCATTAATTCCTCTGTAAATGAAATTACTTAGGCTTTTTCTTTTAATGATGAGATATAAAAGAAATGTTTAAAAACATGTTGTCTTCTGAAGTAAACAGGGCAATATGAATTTGAATTTAGAACAGCATCCAAAAAATGTCAGTCATTGAAATTAGAGATACATTGCATTCCAAATTTGATGCATCAAAAGGAACAGCTCTGAAGCCAAGGATGATATAAAAACTTCCTGTGCATAGTCATACAGTAAGATTTCTGTGATTTAAATATAGCATTTCATCTTTGTCTCTCTATTTTGTTTAAGTATCATATTCAGACTCATTCTTACGTATTCCAATGTTTGGTTCTGCACTGGTTTATTAATATCACTGTTCTGCTTCCTGGGAATTTCCTAACAAAAACTGACACAGAATATACCTGTTCTCTGAATATACTCATTTCTATTCTTTTTTAGATAAGAAATTGTATTTTATATAGCTTCCCTTAGCTTTTAGAGTGTGGAGGTGTAACTTCGCACTGCTCCAGGGAATTGAAGTGTATTTCCTTTGTAAATTTTATAACTGTTCATTTTGTCTCCCTGGGAGCAAGAATAGGCTAGAGATTTCTTCCAGAGAAGAAATTTCTGTTATAAATGTTTGACACATAGAAAGATTGATTTGCTAAACCATTCACTTCCTTGTTAAAAAGATGTATATCTCCTTATTTTTTACTTCCATTCCACCTGCAAATCCCAGTCCTGAAACAAGACCCAGCTATTTTTGGCAGTGAGAAAGATCCTTTCTGCTGCCTTTTGGGGAACTGGTGTGAAGCATATTTAGTTATCCAGCACCATGACAGTTGTGACATTTGCCAACTAGCATTTTGCCAGCCAGTGTCCTCTCATGGCTTGTGTAATAGCCTGGCCCTAGCAGCTGTTGTGTGTGAAGCCACTGTACTTAAGAAGAAGAAAATTTAGCTATATTCATCCATCTGTCCTGTGTTACTTTCCCTGAAGGCCAAAGAATGGACCTTGGCTCCTGCTCTTCACTGTACACAGATCCTACAAACCCACAGTTCTTGGCCAAGTGCATGTTTTAGCTGATTGTACAGCCAGCTTTACCCTTCACCGAGCTCTAATTGCAGCTCCCTACCTCAGATACACAAAATCTAGCTGAGACGGGTACTTCATACCATAAAGAAGGGGAAATTGAGAGAAGGCTCTGGGCAGACCTCATAGCAGCCTTCCAGTATCTGAAGGGGCTACAGAAAAGCTGGGGAGGGACTTTTTACAAGGGCTTGAAGTGAGAGGACAAGGGGTAATGGATTAAAACTGGAAGAGGGGAGATTTAGGTTAGACATTAGGAAGAAATTATTTGCTGTGAGGCTGGTGAGACACTGGAACAGGTTGTCCAGGGGAGTTGTGGCTGCCCCATCCCTGGAAGTGTTCAAGGGCAGGTTGGATGGGGCTTGGAGCAACCTGGTCTAGTGGGAGTTGTCCCTGCCCATGCAGGGGAGTTAGAACTAGATGATCTTTAGGTACCTTCCAACTCAAACCATTCTATGATTCTCTGACTCTATGATATGAACGTGGCACAGGAGAGAGGTGAGGGGCTCATACTCTGACATGGAGAGTAGCTGATACATTTCAGAGAAGAGCTGAGCTTGGGTGGTGTGGCTGTACCCCTGCACATCAGAGATCACCTCTACACAACTTGATACTTCTTACGGTCTGTGATCAAGTATGTGCTTTGTGCATAGTCACGGTATTGCATTTACTTTTCATAATTTTATGCTTTTATGTATTTCAAAGCACGCACATTTTTGGTGTTTCTGTCTCCCTCTATAATGCCAGGAGCTGAAGTGCTACTGCCCCTGCATTTTCAGCAAGCTGACCATCCTTCTACTCTGAATGCATTCTATTCCTGCTGGTTCAGGGTACTCGAGTATCAGGTCTTGTTTTTCTCTCTGAAGTAATGGTAGACTCAGTGAAACTGGACAGCTACTGTTCCAACCTGCAAAAGCCAGATTTGCAGAAGAAAAGCTTCTCTAGTTTCCTGAAGCACCTCCATTTTCCTATAATTCAGTTTCTGTGTTTTGCTATTTGCATAAATATGTTCCTTATACTTTCAATATTCAGTATCTCATAGGTGGTGGTAGGGAGGAATGAGTGTGAGTTATTTTCCTTGTATGGAAGGGGAAGGATTTTCTTTTTACTGGACCTTGTTAGTTTATAACCAGGAGACTTGATTCCTCTGAACTATGTCCTGTAACTCTGGGAAAAGATAAAAAAATTCTAATTTAAATTAATTACATTTTGGAGCTCAACTTTTTTATTTATTTTATTTTACCTGAAGCAAACCAATTGAAATTTAATTGGAGCATTGTTTAATTAAAAGTGGAAAAATGGACCAATTGCAGAAATTGTTCCAATCTCAAAAAATATCTATTTATTTTGTCACAACAAAGCCCATGAGAGAGAGTTTAAAAAAACTTCATACTCACACGGGTATTTCCTCTGTGCAACTAAATGGAATAATTCACAATCAGAATTAATTCATGTCTTTGAAACCCCACCTCATTTTTTACCTCAGGTGTCTGTACCAGAAACCAGTGCCAACAATAAGACATCAACAGCTGCACAATTTTATCACACATGAAACCTGTTTTTCACATGCCTGCCTGTTAAATACAGGCTGCCACCTATATTGGTTGGCAAATATAAATGGGGACACTATTCCCACCATTTCTTTCATAAACACATATGCATTTGCTACGTCTCTAAGAAGCAGTTTCTGGATTTCCAAAGTGCAGTTAAACCCTATCCCCATAAACTTGAGTTCTCCTGGAGGGATCCACAGCTTTGGACCTTTATTTTCTTTAGAACTCATTGGGCCTCTACTGTTGTGGTATTGGAGCACATAATGATTTTTAAAGCAGTTACCCTCATCATAGCCTGTAAAACAGTATCATACTTAATGCCCCAATTTCTAGTTCTAATCTCTGGTGGGTTCTAATCTATGGTTGTGGTTATCTTCTAGTGAAATATATCCAGGCACTAGAGATTAAATTTACAGCAAGTACACCCTTTAGACATCTCCTGTGGAAGCTGTGCAGATGTGGGTCAACCTACAAAAGGAGGGAACAGCATCCCTTCCCTTTCTCTCAGGAAAAGACACACCAAAACTTGAGGTATTCTAGGTCTGAGTCCTCCTGCTGGAGGTCATTTGAATCCTTACAACTTTCAAGAATGCTCATCAGCAGAAGTGGAAGGAATAATCTCTTTTCTTTCTGGTCAATTTGTTCCACTTTTTCAGGAAATAATTTAAAATTACTTGTAAAGGAAAAAAAAAATCTTCATATAAAATTAGCATTTTATGTTGAAGGCATTAGATGGGACACCTGGGTACAAGTCTTCATTACACCTAATTCTTAAAAACAAACGGAGTCATTGGACATTTTCATCTCTCTGGCAAATATCTATTAATTGTTTTTTCCCTACTTGCTCACTTTGTTGTGCTTTGCTGTCACTTTTGTGGTTATTTGTCACAAAAGTCTCATCTGCTAGTCCATGCAGAATACTGATTCTGTGTTTAACTTGCTGGGTGAATCACACAGGGCAAAAGTTTTTGTGCCATTTGCATGAAGACTGACCTGATGCTGAGCTTGTGATTCCTGCTGAACAGCCCTCAGGGGATAGATTGCTGAGGGGCATAAATCCTGAAAAGGGAAAAAAAAAAAAAAGAGATTGATGTTGCTGTATTGTATAAAGAAGAAACTAATTAGAAAACAAAAGGCTACGAAGAGATCCTGAGAGAGGAGATTAGCATAGAAGTGATGGAGGAAGAACTTTGACTTGGAAAGAAGTAAACAATTGGGGAATAGTTTTAATCCTATAGACAGAACAGTGACATTGAGGATGTTTATCATTTTGGTGAGGAGAGGATACCAGGAGTGTCTGGTGGAACAGGACAGCTCCATTTCCTTTTTCCAGGAGAAAAGGAAACTTTCACAAAAATAAAAAAAGTCTCAGTGGCATATGCTACAGAGATGTGTGGCCTCTTTTAGGTTTGCCATAGATGGATGCTTTTGGTGTTTCTGGAAGCCAGAGAATGTCTCATCATCAGATGCTGAGATTATTTTGTACCTAAAATAACAGGTATGAAAACAGCACCTGATACAGTACAGACATCTTTTTCACTCCTACACACCAAAAGGGTGAGGAAAAAGCAGTATCAGGACTCCAGCCATAATGTGACGACTCCCAAAAGCTCCAGCACATTCAGCTTGCTCAGCTCCGTCAGTGTGACTCACATTGTAAATTATAAGGGCTGCAATTTGCACTTCCAATGTTCAAGTGGGCATTCTAAAGTCAAACCATGCTTGTAAAATGTCCAGATTTTTCTATTTGCAGTTGTCTTATTTCATGTACTTTCTGCTCTCTTCAATTATACTACTAAAATTTTCATTTACAGAAAGAGGTTGGATATAAAGTGGATAAATTTTGGAGGGTTTGGTTTTATTTTTAGATATTATTTATTAGTGATAACAACTAATGTATTGCTTAAGGGTAATGAATCTTATTAAATGCACTTAGAATTATCTCCTAAATTAATACAAGAGTGCAGTTCCCTTGCTAAAGACTCACTGGATAGGACTGGCAGAAGAAGTACTATTTGCTCCTCATGAAAGGCTCCTTCTTGCCTCCAGCTAAATGATGTATATCCAGTGAAGTTCTTGTCCCTAATAGAGATGTAACATATGTAAGCAGATTAAAACATTATGCACCTCTTACAGGAGATGTCTATAGATTTCACTCAGAGAGTATGCCCACCTTGCATTGACCATGTGATAACTCATTCATTCCTTGTGGCTGTTTCACAGCATGTTTAGCAGAATCATAGAATCATTGGACTGTATGGGTTGGAAGAGACCTCTGAAGATCATCAAGTCCAACCCCCCTGCTGCAGCAGGAGCACCTAGGGCAGATCACACAGGAACGTGTCCAGATGTGAACCAGAAGAACCAAGAACCATAAATTCTTGGTAAACTCAACAATTACCTAGTCCATGATGCAGGTCGCTGTAATCTGTAGGAGTGAAGGGATTTTGTCTTCAGGGCTGGAATTACTCCCTTAAGATGAAAGTTTGTTTTTTGGGGGAAAGTCAGTGTTCTAAAATGTAAGGACATGTAGCTGCTTCAAGAAAATGGAACTTCACCTATTCCTCAGCTTCTCCAGCCAGTTTAGCAGTGTACCTGGCTAGCTGTCAGCTCCTCCTGCCTCACCTTCTTTTCTCCCACCCCTGCTGTCATGAGCTCAACTTTGGCTTTAGGGAAACATTAGATGTGACTATAATAAGAGAATACTTGATGGGAATGGTTATTTGCATTCCCTTTAGCCTGGATATCCCATTAATATTCTGTCTTTTAAACACAATGCCAAGTTTGAATATAAATGCAACTTTATGGCTCCTGTGCACTATCAGAGATGAGCAACCACAAAAAGTCAGTCTTCAGCTCCTGAACATGAAAGAGAGAGATTTAGGGGAGGATTATTAGCAAAGAACACTGAGGAAAAAGCTGGGAATAGAATGAGAAGATTAGCTGTCAGGTTTTATTGTCAAGAAAGTCTTCCTTTCTATAATTGTGGTGTGAATATTTTCCTTCATCTCTCACCACATGCAGCTAACATGTTTGACTGCTGGAAGCAATGAATATTGTTTAGCCAGCATCTCAGGAGCATGAAGGTTTCCCATTACTCCTGCAGCCAGAGTCAGGATATGCTTGCTGCCCAGGCATTCTGCTTGCTCTCCTCTGACACTGAAAAGAAATTTCAAGTACTGCAAAGAAAAGGCCAACAATATTGTTGAACACAAAACTAACAAAAACTACATCTGCTGCAAAAACATCCTAGGATTTTCATTGCTTCAGAGACTGGAATGGTCCAAAGCTTTGGCATAACAGGAAATATTTTTTACCAACTTCAACAATAAACTAGTATCTTAGCCATAAAATGCATGGGTTAGCAATTCACTGAACCCATTTCAGTGCTGGAATAATTGTTTAATTCTAATTAACTCCCTGGAAAATGAATTTACTATCTCTTCAAAAAGAAAGCTGTTCTTTTCTTTAGCTACTTGGTATAGAGTTAAAGCAAAATTCTGAATTTGACAGTTAATTTTTTGTTTCATGTCCTTGACAGTCTGCATAATTTCTATCCTTGCTTGATGATTTAAATGAATCTTTCCCTTAAAGATTTCGGGCCTGGGCTATTACCAACATTATCTGGAAACAGATTTATTTTTCTTTCTTTAAAGTTTTCATTCTTCATTCATTCTTCAGTGTTTTCACCTTCTTGTTTCCAATTGATAGGTCATATTAAAACCTCTTTGCCTTCTGATTCATCACTGGCAGCAGCAGCCAATGTGTTGGGCTGTTGTTCTTTTCTTAACCCAACAGAATTAGCACACAGAGAAATATATATGCACCTTGAGGGGTAGAGCAGTATTTCTTTAGAAATACAAAGGCAAAGCAACTGGTAATCAGAGCTGTCCTGTATTCCTTCCCTGAAAACTGGCTTATTTTGTATGATATGTTTTGCACCAAATTAACAAGACTGTGAGCTGCTTTCCACACCATCCTGTCTGGTCAGACATAAATACACCCCTCGGTTTCCACAGATTCTTGGTACTCTTGACTGCCTGCCATATAAAATCTTGTCACATAGCTACTTACAGTTAAAGGCTGCTGCAGAAGCACAGTGAAAAAGCCAGAGAAGATCATTAGAGCATCTAGAATGACCTTCTACAACAGAGAACAGAGCTCTACCCAGTGATTCCACTGCAGGGCTCTGCTCTTCTGAGCTCCCTCTCAGGTGAAGATACTTCTGCAGAACCTGAACTAAACAAACAAACAAGGACTCAGTGATTTCTGGAGGTGATGGGAATCAGTAGTTACAGCTG
This sequence comes from Hemiprocne comata, assembly GCA_020745705.1. Classification (NCBI taxonomy): domain Eukaryota; kingdom Metazoa; phylum Chordata; class Aves; order Apodiformes; family Apodidae; genus Hemiprocne; species Hemiprocne comata. The sequence continues at coordinate 5,044,127 of CM036589.1, read as the reverse complement.
ACTTCTAATGAGAGTTGTCCACGTTATGATGTTCTGAAAACTAGGTTTTATTTAATGGAATTACTCTCAGGCAGAAGTAGATTTCCAAGCATAAAGAAATAATCAAAGGTCTGTGAAAAGTGAGACTGACGTTATAAAACATTTTTTGCTTAAAGCAAGATAACATCTGTGTACACCAAAAGTGCCAAATGAATTGGGTGTCAGCATCATTAGGATACAAGAAGTTCTTCTATTTGTTACCTGCATACCCTTGCACTGCTGGGTACATCCATAATTTTGCTTCATAGTAGTGTTATCATGCAGTTGGAATGATACTAATTTATTAAGAATATCCTTTAACTAATACATTATATAGTAGAAAGGAAGAAGGTGTTCCAGATAAAGATGTGCAAAACTGTACCACACGATTCCCCCCAGACACTAATGGTACAAAGGCCATGACTTCTCATAATGATTTTATCAATAACATATTAATTAATCATTAAGGCTCCATTGATTATAAACTGGAGACTCAATTAGGTCTTTCTACAGAGTATAATGACACCTTGGCAAAGAGGGGAATGCTAGATGGAGAGTACTGCTTGATTAAATTGTTGAAATTGTGGAAGTGGATTAGAACAAGAAAACAAGATGTAGCGTAATTGCAAGCAACAGTCTCCTAGCCTTTGTGCCTGAGCTGAAAACAGTAAGAATAATAGATGTGGTTTAAGTCTTCCTCAATCAGGTTTCTGATTAAAAAAATACTCGACACATACTTTTTAACTGCCTTGTTACTGGGGACCCAATATTTACAATATGCTCATACTGCAAATTTACATATGAAATGGCAAGTGATGACTGGGAGGTTTTTAGTGGGGACAATCAAACATATTTATTTTTATTAAATAGCAGAAGGGTTATATTTAAATATCGAGTTTGGGAATATCAAGTGATTACCAGCAGATAGCAGTGAAAAGGAGGGAGGTAGAAAGATAGAAAGATAGAAAGATAGAGAGATAGAGAGAGAGAGAGAGAGAGAGAGAGAAGAGAGATAGATAGAGAGAAAGAAAAGAAAGAAAAAGAAAGAAAGCAAGAAAGCAAGAAAGAAAGCAAGAAAGCAAGAAAGCAAGCAAGAAAGCAAGCAAGAAAGAGAAATGAAGGAAAGGAAAGAGGAAAGGAAAGGAAAGGAAAGGAAAGGAAAGGAAAGGAAAGGAAAGGAAAGGAAAGGAAAGGAAAGGAAAGGAAAGGAAAGGAAAGGAAAGGAAAGGAAAGGAAAGGAAAGGAAAGGAAAGGAAAGGAAAGGAAAGGAAAGGAAAGGAAAGGAAAGGAAAGGAAAGGAAAGGAAAGGAAAGGAAAGGAAAGGAAAGGAAAGGGGAAAGGAAAGGGGAAAGGAAAGGAAAGGAAAGGAAAGGAAAGGAAAGGAAAGGAAAGGAAAGGAAAGGAAAGGAAAGGAAAGGAAAGGAAAGGAAAGGAAAGGAAAGGAAAGGAAAGGAAAGGAAAAAGGAAAAAGGAAAAAGGAAAAAGGAAAAAGGAAAAAGGAAAAGAAGAAGGAGGGAGACAAGAAAAGAAAGACTGGTTTCTTACCAGGGATGGCACAGGCCATATTATCAAGTTGTTTGACTTTGTCTAATTCATCAGAGGCAATGTTGCATTGCATGAACCCCTGTTAACTTCCACGAAGGTGATTCATGGATTCCCCTAGCAAACATGACTAATTTTATGGATGTTTACTAATCAGAGTTAGGAGGGTGGGTAGGATGATGTGGTGGAAAACTGAATTATATCTCTCCATGCAAGTTTTATATAGCAGTTGTTTACACTTGTGGATCGTAACAGGATTGCGATGAGATGCAAAGATACTTCTGAGACAAGATGTCTCATCTGACTGAAAGAGGTGATGCCCTTTAAGTTTCTGTGCTCAAGGAGCCAGTTAGTGTCTGGAGAATCAGATCACTGGTATAGCTTGATCAGCTGGAGTAGTGCTCAGTGAGCAGCAACAAGGGTTGAACTTGTGTCTGGACACAGACAGTGACACACACTGGACACATGTGGGACTCCTGAGACTGCACCTTGAGTAATGTGCTCAGTTCTGGGCCTGTGAGGAAAGGCTGAGGGAATTGGGATTGTTTAGTTTGGTGAAGAGGAGGCTGAGGGGAGACCTCATCACCCTCTACAGCTACCTGAAAGGAGGTTGTAGGGAAGTGCTTGTTGGCCTCTTCCCCCAAGTAACTGTAAGACTAGAGGGAATGGCCTGAAGTTGTGCTGCTCAGAGAGGTGGTGGAGTCACCAGCCCTGGAGCCATTTAAAAACTGTGTAGATGAGGCACTTCAGGACATGCTTTAGTGAGGTTTGGCTTTTTGGTGGGTTTTTTTTAGATTGTTTATTTATTTATTTGGACGCGGGGTGGGGGTGGGTCTGACAGCTGGACGTGGTGATCTCAGAGGTCTTTTCCAACTGTCACAATTCTGTGATTCCGTAATTGACTGAAGACATTCTCCCCTGGGTAGATCAGCTAGTCACTTATGATAATATTTATGATTAATTATCACTACATTAGCTCTGCACACAGCATATATCTCATTCTTTGTGGACTCAACCATCAGCAGAGTCCAGATGCCTAATGCTAATGGTGATGGATAAAGACATGAAACCACTGGTTGAGGAGGTTTTCACTTCTTCTTTGCTGTGGCTCACACTGGACTGATGCAAAAGAAGGCCAGCAGTTCAGTGAATAATAGTTTTCAAAATCCTGGCCTTTCTTCAAAACAGGTAGGTAACAACTTGCCAAAACTATAGGAGTGCTTTGGGCGTCTTGCAGAAGACTCTGAACACAGAATCTAAGGCAATATGATATGGTAAGGTTCCATAACTCTGCATTTACAGGAGATAACAGCACTGTACATATACAGTGCCCTACAGGTTTTTCTCCCTTTATGAATTTAGGCAGTTTTTCAAACAAAGCATGTATTATGTATGCAGCAGGGGAAACGTCTGCTTCAGAGAAGCTGATGTCTCAAAGGTAAACATGTAAATGTTTATACATTTTTTAACACATATTATTTACCCAGAAGAGCACAACAGCTGCTTCAGAGTTGTTCTGGTCTCAGTGGTAAATAGGTATTTTGGCAGTTGCTTGAAACAAAAAGGATTCTTTGGTCCATTCATTCTAGCCTCTCCACTTGTTATTCTAATGATTATTCCAATGGCATCAGGTGTCCAAGTAGATTGATTTAACTTCACATGACCATTCTCACAGATTAGACTGGTACCTCCATGAAAAGCATCTTTCATTTTTCATTCTCTGAGTCATAATTTTTTCTCTACTCCTCCTTTGACTTTGTGATTGGCCTGGCCTCCAAATAGAGATTAATTCTTTCCTAGTCAGTATCACCTGGGAGCAGGTCTGCACTTTACTATGTGTAGGTGTTCACCAACGAGCCTCATCCCAGCGAGCAGTAGCAATCCAACTGCAATGGCATGGGACTGGCTAGATCTGATTACTTGTCCTAGTCACTATCCAGAACACCAGATGAGCTTGAAAGAAATCACATTGCTACTGTCAGCTTTGAGAGATGGAGCAAATGCTCTCACACATGCTGCAATGACTTCTCCGATGGCTGGAGGGACAAAAATTGGCTAGAAACATTGAAGAGAAGAACTTGCCCCCTCCAACCTGCCTCTCCCAGCACTGGCTCCACAGCTCTGGCAGTCTCCCCACTGGGTTGTTCACAGGTTTATTTTTGCATTCAGACCTACAGCCAATCACTAATGAAGCCCCAAGTGCACACACCACGTGCACCACTAATACTTTGGTGGGTTATATTTTGTCGTTCTCCTGGTTATGCTAATTTGTTATAACATCAGCTCATTCTCTTAACTAAAACCCTCTGCAGTACTAGAGATGGCTGTTTAGCTGTGCTTAGCCCTGTTGTCATGTATACCCTGAAGTTTATCACCCAGATCTCATTTCTCTGGTCTGTGGTAGCTGTTCCAGTTGTTTCCACACATCCTGGTGGCTTTTAATGAACTTTTTGAACTATGGGAAGGAATAGCTCATACTACCTCTGTTATCCTATGTGTTTATCTGTGTCAAGTAATTAATTTTTTTTTAATACAAGGGTTGTTATCTGACAGTTTGCTCCACTTCACAGACCACCACATCAGTGCAAAATCATTTTTACTGTGATTATAAATTCAGTTACTGAACAATGAATTGCAGCAGCACATACATTGGGTTGTGTTCTCTTAGACTATATTAAAGGTGTGATAAATTCCAATGCACAGAGAGCTGAGGGCTTTTATGTGTTAAGCTGCCACAAAAGATTCTCCAGAGCTCATCTGGAGAGCTTATCTCTGACAAGAAACATAATTGATTAAATTAAACACCACAGTAAATGTTATAAAATGATCCATTACAGTAAAGTTGCTTTCTTACATATCAGGACATAGAGGAAACAGGAGTATCACTGAATTTATTAAAAAATGCACTTTATTGCTATTTATTCATGAGCTATATTAATGTTCAATGCTGTACTTACAGATTTGAGTTCTGTTAGAATTTTTTTGGAGTATCATACTGGAAATGGCAAATAATTAATGCAAAAAAAAAATCATAATGTTAAAAGATTAGATGGTTTACAGATTTGGTGATGGGATGAAGAAGTAATCATTGTGAAACCACAGATTGAACAGGAAGTCATTAAGGATGTACTTAAGCCAACTACTGTTTCAGTATATAGTTTTGTAGACCTTCTCTGCAGTCAATGAAGGGCACTGCTCACCTCCACACAGTTATTTATCTCACCCATCACAGATATTGAGAATGGATTAATGTTGTCCCAGGAGGTGAATGCCACCCTGAAATTAGTTTTCCTATCTTACAGTTATTCCATAATCAACTGAAACAAATTTAGTGTCTTCAGTGTGAGTTCAAGCAGTATTCTTTATTCACAAACCAACAGAACATTTGCTGACAGCCTGAGATTAGAAGACAAGGCAAAGTGAACACATGAAATAGTTCACTACTACTAGAAGATAAGAGATCAGGAGAGATTAGTTCCTCTTGCTCTTAAAAGAAAACTATAGTCCTGTATGCAGTTCTTGACAAGTTAGTATAGATAGTTTAATCCATGTTCATGTTTGTTAGAGAGATTCATTTATTAGTGTTGTCATTTCCCCTGCACCAACATCACATTCACCCACAAAACAATATTTGAAGGACTTTATTTAACAGGGTAGGTACTGGCAGTTGGCAAACAAGGGAAATGCTCATCAAATGTAAAAGTGTGTCTGGGTATCTGATGACTAAACTGCATTTCAGAGAAGATTGTGCACTTTATAAATACTGTATGTATCTGGATTCAATTGATAAACATCCATCTAGGAGGTGTTTTTTAGACAGGAGGTGAAGGAAGTGGGGATGTTTAGATGGGAGATGCAATAAAGTATCTGCATTTTCTGCACCATATCATCAGCATCAGCCATATAGAGATGTAGGTCAGCCTCTTTATGAGCATCTTTATTTGAGATTTTATTGCCTGTTCTGTCTTATCTTAGCTTTAAATGTCTTCAGGAACTTTCTGATTGGTTCAGATGTTTTAAATTGGAGTTCTTTTGATGTCATCTGTGTGTCTTAGTTTCTTACAAAACTGTAAAGCTGATTTCCATCCACATCCAAAAGAAAACTCCAGCTATTGCAGTCTCAGTCTGCTCAAACTTGCCACACTTGACTCCTGCAATCTCCTGTCTCAGAACATTTCTGGGTTTGTCTACATCAATGAGCTGTGCTTTCTATGGTTATGAGGGGATCACAACTTCCTGACCAAACTCCAGTCTTTTTTACAATTTTATTTTTGTGTATCAGATCAGCAAAATGGTTGGGTCTAATGCAGCATATTAGCTCATGTGCCTTCAGTGATTAATTTTCAGGCATGATTCTTTTCTTCCATGTCTCTGCAGTTGGCATTCCCAGGTGTTTTCCTAGGCAGACAGCGGATGGAACCAGTACTGCTTTCAGGAGCAGGCACAATGAGATAGTCAGTCTGCTGCACTTCAAAACCTTCTGACCTTATCTTACTCCATTATGCTACAGAAAACTGATCCTTCTTCCTAGTAACTTCTGGTCAACTGTGTTGTACTGGTCTTATCCATCAGCCTTTCCATGAATTCATTGATCCTAAAGCTCCTTCAAAATACCTAATCTCCTCTTCTGAACTCCTTTCTAATGATCTGGGACCATGCTTACTGAAACTTGTACTATGGACCTCTGACTTATGAGCTCTTCATCCCTTCCCACACGGCTCTTTTTCTGATGTGTCACCCGTTTCAGCCAATTCCAACTCCACACCCCATCTTCTTTGAGCCTTCTGGCATGCGATTAAAAATGTTTCTGTTCTTTAAATGTTCCATAAGAGAGAGAAAGGAATAAAATATTTTCTTTTTTAGAAAATTTCAAAGGAAAACATGGCTAGTCTGTAGCTCAAGTCCAATATCCAGTTGCTGGTCATTGTGAATTAAAGACATGGGCAAATTTCCCAATAGTGGAGGAGAAGGATGGGGTAAGTGTCTCTCTAGACTTAATTAATCCCATTCATAGGTAGGCCCATGGGGCCTACAAGGAAGCTGGGGAGGGGCTTTTCACCAGAGAGGGCAGTGACAGGATAAGGGGTAATGGTTTTAAACTGAAAGAGGGGAGATTTAGGTTAGACAGCAGGAAGAAATTCTTCACCATGAGGGTAGGAAGGAACCATTCTGTGATTCTATGATTTAATACTTAGTAGTTGAATCTGGCTTTTATCCTCATAGACTTTTATAAACATTCATCACACAACTTCCCTGAAATAGAACACGACTAATTCTACTTTACAGGAAAGGATTCATCAGAGAAGTTAAATTAATAGACCAAGATAAGATCAAGATGAAAAAAGTCAGACTGACCAACATTTCCAGTCTCTCTCAGTATCTATTTCTGTCTTAGCTTTTATGGCCAGGACAGACACTTCCTTGTATCTCATCATGCATCTGTAGCTGTGTTGCTAGAAAATTTAAATCCAAGCACAGCTACTGTTTCATAGTTGCTGCTGCTACTCATGTCTTCAAAGAGCTGCTTTTGAACCTTTTCCTGACACAATTTTCATTTCATTTCATTACTCTGTCATTATGCTGAGAGCCTGAGCAATGAACAAGGGTGAGCAGATCAAAGCCATGGATACAGACTGTGTTGACACATGGTCACATCACAGAAGAGTCAGATCTACCAAAAGATATCATCCTACTCAGAAATATGAATTGTGCTCTTACTGCACCTTCTCGTTTTCCTCCAGACTAAGTGAGTGAAAGAAGTGATGGATCTAAATGGAAGAGAAGGCACTTCAAATGCTGAGGAGGAGCAAGCAAGGAATTGGATATGGATTGAAGAAACTCTGAGTTTCTGGCTTCTGTTATTTGCAACAACTTCACATGACTTGCCATGGCCCTGGGTTTCAGCCTTAGAAAATATTTTGTTTAAGATGAAGTCAATTTTGATAGTCACTATTAACCTTCTGTATAATATTGATCTTAGCATCATAGAATCATGCAATTGTTTGAGTTGGGAAAGACCTTTAAGATCATCAAGTCCAATTTTCCTCTACTTTGCTTCAAGAACATTCCACCAAATATTTGGCTTCTGTTTTATGTCTGGAAATTGCTTGACTTTCTGAAGCCTGTCCTTTGTTGGAGTATCCTACTTGACTCAGTGTTGTCTATGATAAATGCAGCTAAACTGCAACAGTAAGCAAAGTATCCCAGTGGGATCTCCAGTGACTATTTTATATGTTGAGAAGAATCAATAACTTTTGAGTTTAAGACTTGCTTTAGCTCACATATGTCCTTGAACAAATCAGTTTGCCTTTGGGGAAGAATCCTTCAAAGCTACAGAGCCAGTGGCTCAGTTAGGGCTTTTGCAGGAGTTAAGTTTGGCTGTCAGCAAAAAAAACAGGTTTATTTCCTTTCCTTGGTTTCCTTGGTATCGGTTTCTCATTGGTTGTTTGGGTTTTAAACTCTCATTCTTTCTTTCACCATACAATCTTCTTTCCAAACAGGAAGATATGGAGACCCCTGCCTAGGTGCCTAGAAAAGGACAGATGGAAATGTCAAAAATGCTGATGGTTCTTGATTCCTACCTTTCCTCAGCCCACACACATCCTTAGTTTCTTCTTTGGAGAGAGCCAGTCAGAAAATACGGCTGCTTTATGATCTTGTGAAGACCTTGTGCAACTCAGTTTTTCCTTTCAATTTATATCTGGCAAGTCCCTTTTTTAAGGAACGTGCTGTTGCTACGCAACTGTGACTGTACCATATAGAGAAAGGGAGCAGGGAAAGATGAAGGCAAGAGGGAGGTAAAAAAAGAAACGTTCTTGGGGAAAAAAAGAAGGAAGCCATAGACTATGATTTGAAAATCAAAGATAGGAAAAGCTTTTTCTCTTTAGCCATGTGAAGGCAAGAGGCAGAAGTGGAGGAAATCTCCTCCCTTGCCCTCCACTCCTTTTCTTCACCTTATCCAATCACCTCCAGCTTGTAGTGCCTGGCCACAGGACTGAACAACTTGAGAAACAGGAGTTTATACAGTTGAGGGGTCTAACTGGGATCCAGGAGGCCTGTCAGGTATTCCCTGCTCACCAGTTGTTTTTCTGGGTCACCTAAGGCAAACTGTTTCATCTCCTATCCCATTTTCATTCCTCTAAAATAGGGATAATGGCTCTGATTTCTGCCTCGTCAGTTTGGGCTACAAAAGCTTCTTGATAAGCACTGACTCAACATCCCAGTGTGGTCTCAGGGTCTCTTTGCTATAATGATAGCATGGAAAATCATAGCAAAATAAGGATCATCACCTTCCCACTTAGATGATACAAAGCATCTTACAGCTCTGGATGTTGAGCTACAGCACAGTCCTGTTCTATCCCATCCTCCACACTTTAGGGCTGTGCTTCAAAGACAGGCAGGCCTAACTTCACCCCATCTAACTCCAGGCCTTTGCAAGGAAGTATTTCTGTTTCTTGGAAACCCAGGTCCTTTCTGTACTCAGTGGATATACTTCTAGAGCTAATTCACACTTCAGAAATGCCTATTTTGCTTTCTTTTGAACATCTTCTCTAGCAAGAGTCTAGGGAAAATAGGTGCCAAACCTGGGTGCCTCAGTTAATTCTCTAAAGTTGAGTAAGTTGTATTCAGGTCAATATTGGTTTTCATCTCCTTTTTGTATGTGTTTTACTGTGTGGTGTTTTCACACAGTGGAAATCTTCCCTTCCCTCCTGAAAGGAAATTTCCAAACAGAATAAGAAAAGAAGCAGAATGTGGAACTGAGCCCTGTGAGACACCTGGCAGGACGATGCTGCCTCATTTAGAAATAATTTGTTTGTGCAGTCTTGTTAAAGTAAAAGTGGCATTTTACTTGCTCTGATGAAGACAGAATTAATTTCACTATGATTAGCATTTCTGCTTCTTAGAGATATTTGCTGGTGTTCAGCTTTTTTGCCTGTGCTAGAGGATCATTTAAAAACATAATTAAGAGTTAAGGCCCCACTGTCTGTACTGACATGACTGTGCTTCCAAATATTGAGTTCTTATCTACTGCTTTGAAGTTTTTGTTTGAATAATTGGTGTGGCTGATGTGCTAGTCACTGTCCTTTCAAAATGAGAAGCAGTCATAATTGGCTATGAAATAAGCTATGGGTAGCATTGGTGAAGATTTCTCCTCACTCTACCTTGCAGTGTATCTTCATGGGGCAAGTCAACCTTCTTTTGCATACTTTCATCATCCTTTATTCATAATCTATTCAGATAGTAAAATCTTTGGTGGAATAGCTCAGCCCTTATGCAAAGGATTTAATCACAGAATCGCACAATGGTCAGGGTTGGAAGGGACCTCTAGAGATCATCTAGTCCAACCCCCCTACCAGAGCAGGATCCCCTGGAGCAGATCACACAGGAACGCATCCAGACAGGTTTTGAATGTCTCCAGAGGAGACTCCACAACCTCTCTGGGCAGCCTGTTCCACTGCTCTGTCACCCTCATAGTGAAAAAGCTTTTCCTCATGTTTATGTGGAACCTCCTATGCTCCAGCTGGCACTCGTTGCCCTTTGTCCTATCACTGGACATCACTGAGAAGAGCCTGGCTCTGTCCTCCTGACACTCACCCTTTACATACTTGTAAACATTAATGAGGTTGCCCCTCAGTCTCCTCTTCTCCAAGCTAAAGGGACCCAGCTCCCTCAGCCCTTCCTCATAAGGGAGATGTTCCACTCCCTTAACAATGTAGTATCTAAAGCATGTAAGTGGAGCAGGGGTTTAAGATTTGTTTAATGTTATCCATCTTTAAGTGGGTCCTAGCTAGGATGCTGCTGAACCCCAATCTTGCTAGGTCTGTGAAACACTCCATTTGTGGAAAGATCTTTGCTTACATTGGTCTTCACTGTGCGTTTTCAATTCTTCTTTCTTAATGGAGGAGTTCTATTTCTTCTGCCATAACCACTGTGAAGCAGGCAGGAGGAGTGACAGCTGTGGAGCTGTTCCAGTGACCCACTCAGCTAAGCCAATCCATTAGCAAAACCCTGTAACTCAGCCACTGGAGGTGAACTTTGTTCTACTATAGCTTAAGAAAATGCTCTGTACCTTCTCAACATTGCCAGGAGCCAGAATTCAATTGGAAATATGCTATTTGCACAGGTAAAATGACTATTTTCTAAAACTCTTCATGCTTCCCTTTTGGTTTGTTTGTTGGTTTGTTTGTTATTTTAATAATACCAGCAATGAACTTCCCTTAATCTTAGATGTTCCTACAGGTTTTCACTGTAACCTTTCCTGCATCCATGACTGTAGTCTTCAAGTCTTCAATTGGGACTTCTGGGTCTGTCCAGGACAATGAGTCAGTAGCACAGAAGTGCTTCTTCATGCCTAATTTTGGTAATTATTCCAAAGCAGTTATGTTTGTTGAGTACCTGAATGCCTGGTGGAGTAGGGGTTTGATGTGATTAAACACAACTGCCTTCTGACCAAAGGGCCAGTGTGAAACAAACAGGAAGGTTCCTTGTTTGAACTTGTAAGGAGATACAGTTAATTTTGAAGTAGTAAATAATTTTCCAACTAGAAAGCCATTTTCTTTTAGGTCATTAGCAGAGATGGAGCATCAGCACTAAGCAGGTCATTTTAATACATGCTTCAGTTAGCTGATGTTAAAATTTTTATTAACTTTCAGTGATAATTAAATGTGGTCAACAGCCTTTGACTAAACAGTGTGAATCTCTGGAGACTGGAGAGCTATGATCTCCAGTTTACTTACTGCATTTTCTGCACCACAATGAGATTTTAATAAAATTTCAAAATTAGCTGTCAAATGTACCTTGTACGTTGAAAGCTTCCCACCCTCATGGGATAAGAAGACAATGAAATCCCAAACCTCTTCTCCTAAATTTCAATCGCCAGTTGCTTGTGTTGAGCAGTGGCATGCCCACAGAATGCATTTTTTAGATATACTTTTTTTTAAAGGTATTAATGATTTTGAGTACTGTGTCCAATTCCGGAGCCTCCAACATAAGAAGGCCATGGAGCTCCTGGAGAGAGTCCAGGAGAGGGCCACGAGGATGATCAAAGGGCTGGAGGAACTCTGCTCTGGAGACAGGCTGAGAGAGCTGGGGCTGTTCAGCCGGGAGAAGAGAAGGCTCCAGGGAGACCTTAGAGCACCTTCCAGTGCCTGAAGGGGCTCCAGGAAAGCTGGGGAGGGACTTTTTACAAGGGCTTGTAGTGCAAGGACAAGGGGTAATGGGTTAAAACTGGAAGAGGGGAGATTAGGTCAGACATTAGGAGGAAATTCTTTCCTGTGAGGGTGGTGAGACACTGGCACCAGGTTGCTCAGAGCCCCATCCAACCTGGCCTTGAGCACTTCCAGGGATGGGGCAGCCACAGCTTCCCTGGGCAACCTGGTCTAGTGGGAGGTGTCCCTGCCCATGCAGGGGGGTTGGATCTAGATGATCTTGAAGGTCCCTTCCGACCCAAACCATTCTATGATTCTATGATTTTTTAAGAGAGTGAAACCCTTCCCATGAGCACAGTGAACTGCATCATGTATCTTACGTGATGGGAGGAAGATGGACTTGCTGCCACTCTGTTCTTTAAATAGCTTTAAATACATTCATCATGGCTGATGAATCTGTTGCTATAAATGATCCCTGCTCTTCCCATTCTTCTCCAAAGATACTTTTAGACAAGGAGTTAGCTAGTCTCCAGTACTGCAAAGATTTTAGCAATATCCTGGTCACATGTTATACTGAATCATAAAAACCAGTTCAACTTGCTGTCTGTTTAGCTTTTACAAATAGAAGGACGAAAAGAATTCCCTAGTAGGTAAAATAATATGTACTTCTCATATGAAAAAGTAACTTTGATACTAAAAAAAAAGAGACGTAAAACTTGGCCCGTATGCCAGCTACACATTTATACTGTTGGATGAAGAAGGAGAGATCACAAACAAAAAATCACTGATACCAGTTGTTTTTAAATCTGGACTGCTAAAAATTAAAATGCTCTTTGCTAATAACTGGATATTCTGAGAGCAATTTTAGCAGTAAAATTGCCAAAAGTTCTTTGCAAACTAACATTTAGACTGTAGGGGAGAACTTGGTTTACATATATCAGAGCTCCTACTGTCCTGGTACAGGCAGGTGCTTAACAGTGCAAAGCTGTAGTCCTTACGAAGTTGGAGAATTGTGGTGGTGTCTCTTCTGTTAATTATTTCAATCCTGCATTAGAGAAGAACTTCTAGTTTGTAATTTGTGTAGTTGGAATATAACATTACTAGAGAAAAGGCCAGGTTGGATGAGGTTTTGTGCAGCCTGGTCTACTGTGAGGTGTTCCTGGTCATGGCAGGGAGGTTGGAACCTGATGATCTTTAAGGTCCCTTCCAACCTTAACCATTCTATGATTCTGTTACTTTAATAATTCTGGATAGCTCGTTATTGAAATTAAATATTTGAAAAAACTCCATGACCGATGTCAGACAAAGACCTTGACACTGATTCAAAACACAACATCTTGAGAGAAAGTTTAAGTTACCACCTTAGATCATTGCAGACTGCAATAACTTTAACAGATCCTGCAAGAACAGGACTGCAGATCTAGACAATTAGTGGGTTGATAGTCAAATAGGCAGCAAAACTGTGTTACTCAAAAGCAATGCTTCCTCCATGAGACACTTACTTGGTGTGAATATCAATGGTTGTTAGACATTCATGTTCTTCCAAAAGAAATAAAAACAGTGAAATGAGGAAAAGGGACTTGCAGAGGTTGCTGTAAAACCTGCCAAGTAATAGGCAGGGCTTTCTTGAATTTTCACAAACAAATTTGTATCTTCAGCCCCAAGAAAAGTTACAAAGGACATTATTATTGACAGTACTTTACAGTCCAAATATCGGTCCCTGCCATCATGTTTGATATAATATATACTTCCCTAACAGTGTGAGTCTCCCTGAGGGAATATTCATCTCCCCTGTTACAGACTGTTTCTCTAACTCTGTAAACACTCAAAAGTCTTGGAAGTTCAAAAAACTTCCACCCAAGAATGTCACTGCACTCACATTTCCTCTGTAGTGTACAGTGTCTGTTGCTCCTTGAGCACTTGAGATTACAAACTTATTTTATAAAATCTAATTGCAAATACATATTTATATCATTATACAATAATCATTTCTTCCTAACACTTCATTATGTGAAAAGTGATCGGCTGTACTGTCCAAGAAGGTCACTTGAATGATAATGTGACATAAAAAGCTCTCTAAGTATTGAAGATATGACTATTAATTGAAGAAATGTGTCTGACAGGACATTATCACTGACTTCTTCAGAGTCAGAGGCTGTGTCTATACTAGTAAATTAAACAGTGACAGAGAATATTTCTAAGCACTGGGACTTGAATCTTTATACCCTTAAAATTTTAGGACAAGCTTACAAGAACTTTTGCAATTAGAAAAAAAAATCTGCAATCAGAACAAGTGGTTTTACTTGTTTTTCTCTCCTTACTGAAAAGACTTCAAGAAGTAAATGTTGGGGAGAAAAAAACACCACTATTTGAGAGACAGAAGGTTTTTATTATAAAAAATAAAGGTTGTTCAGAATTCTTTGAAGAGTATTTAAACCCAGTAGATACTGCTGAAAACAGAATTTTGTGTCATTTGTTGGAATGAATGTAAGAACAATTTGAGAGAGTAGCCTAGAGGAGTGGTAGAGTTTCCAAAGAACACCTATAATCTGATTTTAATTAGATATTAATCTAAAAGACAGGTGAGCAATAAGCAGAATAAAACTAAAAAGAACAAAGTGCAACGTCTTGCTTTTGGGACAGAATTAATCTCATATAACTGTTGCCATCCCGAAGTGAGGGGTAGGACTCAGCTGCACTGAACTGTGGTGACTGGGTTGAACATCTGGATCCTACCCCTGATGTGTTTTGTCATCCTGAGGGAGATGGGTAATAGAGGTCAGTCGAGACACTCCTTCAAACTGCATGTTCCTTGTGGGAAAGGGGATAGCTGTTACAAGCAGGTATTAACACCATTGCTCCAAGGACCAGTGGAGCTTCATTTAGAGTATTGTCTTCCCCTCTGTATTCTTCAAGGTGGGGAGAAGTGATCCAGAGCCTGGTCACCGAGCTTCTGGCAGGGATGGCAAGACAGTGTACTAGAGGAAATACTGTTGCTGCCTTGCTTAGCCTCACAAAATATCAGCTGATTAATGACATGCCTAGAAACAGCAGTGGCAGAAATTCTTCTGAATAGGAAAAAAATGTTTAGGCTGATGCAAGAAAACAACACATCAGAGAAGGCTGCTTTTAACCCTTGGGGTGGTGAGAGTCTGGAACAGCTTTCAAACAAGAGCAGCAGAAGCACTTGAGGCTCGGATTGTCCATGTTAGAAAGAACCTGATGACATGAGAGATTTGTTCTATTCAGAGCTTCCTTAAAAGACAGCCTTTAAAAATACACTCTAAATTTCCTGCTCTGAGAACGAGGGTAATCTGCATATACATTAAACAAGCAGAAAGTGTTACAAATATTGGGAAGGTACAGAACCAGTAAAAAGTTATTAAGATATTTCAAAACCGGTCAAGAATGACTCAGGTGGCATTATCTGTTTCCATACAGTTACAGAAATAAGGGAGTAGAAATCATGCAAATTAAACAGGAGGCATTTTTGCTTAATAGCTATATGTGTGTCTTTGGTATGTTTTACTGCCATTATCTTGGCTGCATCTGTTGCTTCTGTCAAGCATGGAAGAGAAAATTTGCCTCCCACCTCTTCTTCTTTGATCCATGCCTTCGATTTGTAGCCTTTCATCCTGCCTTCTTATGAAAGAGAGCTATTTCTCTTCATGATATTTTCTCCTCTCGATTTGAGGGACTGGCATGCATTAGCATATTCCTTCTGCATCTCAAGCTCAGCAAATGACCTTTCCCAGCACTGCAATGCATTCTGATGCTGAGAGCTTCTGAAGGCTTCAATATGCTGCTTGTCTACCAGGTGCAGCTCTTAGACTGGCCTTAAGGAGGATGTAGGGGAAGGGTAATTGCCCCAGCCTCAGTTCACAAATCTTCCTAATTCCTTAGACCTCTAAAAGCCACTGTGAGTGTTGTGTGGCACAAGCTCGTGCAGATGGTTGAAAGAACAGTCGTGCCTTTCTCAAGGCAATGCCCCCCTGAGATGGACTCTTCTCCTTGAAAATCATTCTCCAGGACTAATAATTTAACTCATTTGTATCTGCTGTGTCATTTATAGTTTCTGTATTTTGCTGTAGGGATCTAACATGTAAATGCAAATGAGGATCCAGGCCATAGGCCCACATTTTTTAACTGAATTATTTAGGAAGTTGCTTCAGTCCATCCTTAATCACCTAAATAACTGTTAAAAGTTTCAGAGACTGTGAACACTTATGTCTTCCATTAATTAAACAGAACATGTTCTTGAACAGGCCTTCTGAAAATCAGAACACTCAAGTGCATAAATTTGGAAACCAAATGTGACTGACATGTTGTAAGCTGATTATGTCTCACCTCACCTCTTCATTTATAATAAATAAATTAAAACAAATGTAGTCACTAATCTGTTATGATGCCTTCATGACAGATATTACTAACCCTCTGATTTTTTTCCTGTCCCAGCTTAGCAAAACTTGTCATTGTCCCATTTATTTGCTCAGTTCATTATATTATGCCTAAAATTAACCTGAAAATTATTTAGTACAAGCAAGTCCAAGCATACATTTGGGTTCTGTAATGATGTTTCTTGCAGTTATGCCATTTCTAGGTATCAGTGCTCTCAAAACAATGTGATAAACCTACCAGAGGAAATTCTGTTTTTTTAAAGGCAATTAAGTGAGATTACCTCTTGTCAACTACGTAACACTGAGGGTCAAAAATATCCACAAATATGGTATTTGAGAAGAAGGAACCCTGTTTTAGGTGTTGTACTCAAAGACTGATCCTGCTTGCAAAGAATGGTGCATGTGTGTAGTACCAGTCAAACCCACCACGGCCTCACGGCGTGCCCACCGTAACGTTACCAACTCACATTCCTACTTCAGGTTTCTTCAGGATTTTTGAGATGGTAAAGTTGATCTAGATGACCAGAGTGCTGTTCTTCCCTCCTGCTCTACCTTTATGCCAAATCCAGCTGTCTGCCCATGGTCAGCATAAAAGTCATATTGTCTGCTCTGGAAAGAAATTCAACTGTGTGGATCATCAGTTCAGACCAGATCTCTGCTGTGGATGATCCAGTAGAGCACTACAGCTTTAGGAAGTTATGAGTAATAAGTTCAGTAATTGTGACCATAAAAAGTATCTTTTAAAAATTGTGGATGATTTAGCTAAATGCAGTGGGACACAAATTATAAGCTGACCGACTTTCTGAGCTAATCAGGATTGATCTAATATCATCTATGAGCTCAGTGAAGTCCCTCACGTTTTTGAAAAGTACGAAACTTTGTCCACCTTTTAGAACTACTAATCTGAGCATGGGGTGATTTCTTTTACATCACCCATTATGTAGAAAGAAAGACTCCAGATATTGTAGAATAATATACATGTCTTTGTTCACATTCCTCTGTGAAACAGTGACTGGAAGCATTGAGCTGCAAAATGTGTACTGTTAATCACTGGGTCATTAACCTTAACAATGTCAACGCATTCCTCTATCAGATTCAACTAAATGACTGCCCGAGGTAATAGTTAAGAGAACATTTCACACAGATGAACATATTAATGCTTTATTTGGTTCTAAATGCAGTGTGAAGGATTTAGGTTGGAGCTAGTATATGTGATGAGGAAAAAGAGAGATGAAGTAGAATTGAAAAAAGCAAGTTAAAACTTCCCAGAAGAAAGCGAGAAGTCCCCAGTTTTCTGCAGCTGAGAACTGCACACCTATCTCACTCTGGTTTTAGTTGCAATCATTGGGATAAAAAACTGTGCTGTTTTGAGGCGGACTTACATCAAAGGCCTGAGGGTTCATTAGAAGCCAGAGACTTTTAAACATCTAATCTCCAGTTTCCATAACTCATGTGAATTCTCTGAACCGGTGCTTCCACAGTAAAATGCAGATGCTAGGACTTTCTTTGGCTACAGCCTGAACTGTGCTCTGCCTCCATCTGGGGAAAGCAGGTCTTACACATCCCTCTGATCTGAGAAGATGCCACTACTACCCATAAAAAATGTTTCTGTTGCTCATGTCCAGTGCAGCTGGCCATACATACACGAATCAAAAATGCACAAAACCTGGTTCACTGTTCTCCTTGTATCAGAGAGGAGCCTGGAAAGATGCCATCCAGCAATAGACTTCTGCCAGAGTGACTTATTTTGCAATCTGCTTTTTGGAGACCTCTGTCCAAGGCACATTCCTCAGACCTAGGCTAGAATTAGATGGCAGGCTAAATTAATTTTCTTGGTGTTACTCCTGGATACCATCTTTTCCAGGGACCTGGAGGAAGCCTTCAGTAATTTCCTCTGGGTCAATTCCACAAGAGCATCTGTTACTTTCTGGGGTAGCTCAGAAAGCCAGTGGCACAGAAGAGCCTGTTGCCATGGCCTGAAAAATTCACATCATCAGCAGCTGTTTCCCAAATTGCACTCAGGAAAAATGCTACAATAATGTGCTGGAAATGTGATGATTGGTCCTGGTGGTCTGCAGATGGCCTGGAGGATGTATAGAAAAATATTCAAATTCAAGGCCTTTTAAAACAACTGCATCAAGCTTTTTCACTGCAAGTCCTTTCAAAAAGCCTCAGTTCTGAGGCTGTCACACTCTGCTTGGAAGATTAAACGTACAAAATGACACATTTCAAAGTCAGTTCCTATTAATCTGTTAGATAGCCTAATAACTTACATCTGTAACCATGCAGTACTGAGTCCCATTTGCTATTGAAACTAGTCAATTAACATTGCTTCACTTAGCAATGAGCAAGGGAGAGATGCTCTTCTATAAATATCTGCCAAGTGTTACTGAAACACAGAGATAGGATTTAACTGGGGGCTCTCAAAATACCAACTGTGATATTGACTAGTGGATCTTTGGAGGATCAAGCCAGTGATTATTCTTGTTTTAATTTCATTCCCTTACTTTTTGTTATGCTCCCCTGAACAACCTAAAATTTTGCTCTCCTGTTCTAATACCCTTTGCAGACTGTTAGCATGTTCTCTTCCTGACCACTAAGCAAAATTACACTGCTTGAAATGGCTACTGGAGTGTAAAAGTGATAAATATTATTGCACAAAGGATTCTTTGTTGTTAATATTATGGAAAAGTTCACCTGGTCGTTTTGTTGTTTCTCTCATGTACATGGTTATAAATCAGCTGTAATTCCCAGTGAATAAACACTGGTAGTTCTGCAGTAGTTGTGTATTTCTGGTCTTGGAATCAATGTATTTCATGGGCTTGGAATGAAACATTTGGTAGTGTGTTAATTCAAGAGAAGCTTTTTAATGTCCTATTCCTTTTGGGGATTAAGGATTTGAATGTTGATAAGGGGGAGTGAGCTTTTGTCATCAATTATAGTGAGACATTTATAATCTCCTTTGATTGTATTTAGGTTTTTTCATTGTTGCTGCTTTTTTAATTTATTTTTTTTTATTTCACTCATTCAAGCAGTCACTCCATAAGAGCTTTTTTTTAAGTACTCCAAATCTATTCTCGTAACGAAGACATGAATGTCAAGCAAAGCAATTTTTTCTAAATTTACAACTAATTCTCTGAGACAAGATTAAAACTGACATAAAGAAAATATCATTTATGTGTTAAAAAAAAAAAAAAAAGAAAGAAAAAAAAGACCAAGCTGCATCTCCCCAGTTACATCCACTGGCATATATACTGAGGTGGCATTCATTCTTAGCCACTAACAATTTGCCACAGCCAATCCCAGTCACTGCACGTCACATTTGTTTGTGTAAAAATGTGAAAGCATCAGGAATACTGTTTTATAGGAAAGAAGTTTCTGCAGCTGTTGCTAGGTCCAACAGGATTTCAGTGCTATTTCTGTACATGTTCTTAGCCTCCCATTCCATTCTCCCTCCCCAGGTAATTGGAATTTGTCCCAATGGAGCCAGAAGAAATGAAAAGCAACTAAGACAGTAAGATGCAAGCCTGAAAGGAGAAAGGTATTGCAGCAGGACTAGCAGCAAGGTATCAAACTGGGGTTGTAATCTGAACATTTGTGTGAATGACTGACATGAGATTTGTCCTCTCTGGGACAAACCCCACCTTCTCTTGCAGCATAGTTTGGATTTTTCATGTTCATCCTTTTTTCCCCAAAATGGTTCTAACTTTCAAAGAATCACAGAATCATAGGATGGTTTGGGTTGGAAAGGACCTTAAAGATCATCTAGTTCCAACCCCCATGCCATGGGCATGGACACCTCCCACTAGATCAGGTTGCTCAGAGCCCCATCCAGCCTGGCCTTCAACACTTCCAAGAATGGGGCAGCCACAACTTCCCTGTTCCAGTGTCTCACCACCCTCAGACAGAAGAGTTTCTCCCAATGTCTACCCTAAATCTCCCTGTTTCCAGTTTTAATCCATTCCCCCTTGTCCTCTCACTACAAGCCCTTGTAAAAAGTCCCTCCCCAGCTTTCCTGTAGCCCCTTCACGTACTGGAAGGTGCTCTAAGGTGTCCCCAGAGCCTTCTCTTCTCCAGGCTGAACAATCCCAACTCTCAGCCTGTCCTCATAGGAGAGGTGCTCCAGCCCCTCTGATCAACTTCGGGCTTCCTCTAGACTTGCTCCAGGAGCTCCATGTCCTTCTTACATTGCGGCTCCAGAATTGGACACAGTTGTCCAGGTGGGGTCTCATGAGAGCCAAGTAAAGGGGGGAGAATCCTTTCCCTTGACCTGCTGGCCACACTTATTTTGATGCAGCCCAGGACACAGTTGGTTTCTGGGCTCCAGAGCACAGTGCTGGCTCATGTTGAGCTTCTCATCCACCATCATCTCATCCACTCCCACATCCTTCTCCTCTGGACTGTTTTCAATCCTTTCTCCACCCAGCCTGTATTTGTGCTTGGGATTGCCCTGACCCAGGTGCAGGATCTTGCACTTGGCCTGGTTGAACTTCATGCAGTTTGCCCGAGCCCAACTCTCAAGCCTGTCAAGGTGTCTCTGGATGGCATCCCTTCCCCCAGCCTCACAGCACAGTACAAAGTGTCACCTAACTTTCATAGCAGGCTGGAAAAATCACTAGGTTTTGCAAGGCAAATCTTTACCATGCTAGACACATTCTCCTTTTTACTCCAAGTGCCTATAAATTCCACTTGCATTCTGGAAGACATCATACCCTGGAAGTGTAGTAATAACCACGACTGACTGTTACAGGATGAGAGTACCTTGGTCTGGGAGGACTCAGTTTTTCTTCTGTGCTGCTGTTTATCCCACAGCAGAAACAAGCAAGCTGTTGCAGTAGATATAAACTTGCAAGCCTACTTAGCCTTATAGATAAATAATTAGAGCCTTATTCCAAATCTGGTTTTGCTGCTGCAAATCATCTGTCTGCATGCATGGCAAGTCTAACTCTTAAAGCTGATCTCATGTGCTCCACATGGAGTACAGACACACTCAAGCAGAATAATAAATTAGGTTCTGAGTGGCAAACAAATGATGTGATAGTGAGTAAGACAAGCAGCTATAGCTGTATCTACAGAAAATAAGCCAGAGATAGCTAAGATAAAGCTTATGGGTTGATGTAGAAATAGAGCTGCTTCTGCCCACTGTTGGCTTTATTGGAATGGATGCTGAGAAACAGAGCTTGTTACCTCAGACACTGGTTAGCATTTAGTGCTTTGGGTTGTTGGTCAGTATCTCCTCATGATGCTGCATTGTTCTGTGTCAGCCAGCCATCTCAAGTCATCCACAGCTTCAGGGTGCTTATATATTAATTTATTCTTTAGCATAAATAGCAGCCTTCCAGTTCCTGAAGGGGCTACAGGAAAGCTGGGGAGAGACTTTTTACAAGGGCTTGTAGCAAGAGGATGAGGGATAATGGCTTTCAGCTGGAAGAGGGGAGATTTAGGTTAGACATTAGGAAGAAATTCTTCTGTGTGAGGGTGGTGAGACACTGGAACAGGTTCCCCAGGGAAGCTGTGGCTGCCCCATCCCTGGAAGTGTTCAAGGCCAGGTTGGATGGGGCTTGGAGCAACCTGGTCTAGTGGGAGGTGTCCCTGCCCATGCAGGGGGGTTAGAACCTGATGATCTTAAAGATCTCTTCCAACTCAAACAGTTCTGTGATAAGCATGTCCTGCAAGTTTGTAACTGGGAAAATCATAATGCCTACAATTGTGTCCTCATACAGATACTGCTTTCCTCATGGTGGAAACATAAAACCTGTTTTAACTATGTGGTGGTTAAGCCATTAAAATGTCTGTCTGAAATGCAGTTTTTCATCAGCATTTACATAACCTGTGCATACTTAAAACTTCCCTTTTTCATTAATGACACTTTGTCCCTGTTTTTCCAGTAAGCAAACAATTCTGATTATACAGTTTTGTTTTGTCTGCATGAATATTTATGTAGATAATGATCTAGGAATAACACTGTAATACTTAGCTGTTAATCTGATGTGCTGTTGATTAGTTCCAACTACTTGAGAATATCTGGGCTGACAAATTCATACTCTAGATAGGTAGTTATTTTATTCATTTCCTTAACCTTAATTATACATGATTCAGCCTTCGCTCTAAACAACGAGTACAGCATCCAGGAAAATAAGTTGGTAAGTCAATAAATGCTATTGCTATTTCTACAATTATCAAAGAAATAAAGTTCTAGGCTGCACTAGTTCTAGGCTGAAAATGTCCCTGCTGGTTGATTTAAAATATTTCTTCCACCTGTAGTTACTTTCCTCTTGCAATAACGCTTCAAAAATACAGACATTTCATTTTCTTTTGCTGAAGTTAGCACTTTTCTCATTGAAGGCCCTCAAGGGAAGTGGAAACTCCAAAATCTGAAATGTAATTTATGCTTGCCTTGTAAAATGCCAAGGAAACTGCTTTAAGACCATAATAACCCTTGCTGCTCATTCCATGAACATGCCTATAGAAAATGTTAATTTAATCAACCAATTATAGCTTAAGACAAAGCAAGAAGTGTGGAAATACTGGCAGAGGAGGAGGAAAGGTCTCATAATTTTTATGATTAATCATCAATTAGAGACTCTCTATCACACTTGCATAAATGAAGAACTTCTCCTAAATGGATTATGTTGCACTTCCCATTCATTTGATTTCCTGAGTTCCATCTACATATATATATGGCCCATCAAAATTTATGAGAACTCACTGGTACTGACATGAACACATTTTAGTGAAACTGTTGACTGGTTTGGGGGTTTTTTGCTTGTCAGAGTTCTTTTGAGAGGGAGACCAAACAGAGAGCTAGTACTTTCAGAGGAAACCCTTCAGTTTTCACACTGGTTTCTACCAGCACTTGTAGCCCATCGATACTGATCATGAGGTGCCTCACACTCTGTAAGTGTTACCTGCTAAATGTTGAAGCAATGAAGTTAGAAATAGGGATATTGGAATAAAAAGGAACAAAAATGGATTTCTACAAGTCAGCTTAAATATCCATTTGCAGTAGGACAATGCCCCAGTCTGGCCTGTGAGGAAACCAGATGGTAGATGGAGACTGACTTTAGACTACAGGAAATTGAATGCCAATACAGGAGGCCTCACTGCAGCCGTACCAAACATAGCTGATCTGGTGCTAGAAATCCAGGAAGCAGCACATCCTGTGCTGGCAGCACTGGATATTAAGGACATGTTCTTCCAGGTCCCTATTGATACCAAGGACCAAAAGTATTTTGCCTTCACTTGGGATGGAGTCCAATACACTTTCACGAGGTTGCCCCAGGGATACAAACACTCACCCACACTGGCCCATCACGCACTTGCGTGTGAACTGGAAAACATTCCAGAAATCAAAAACAATTCCAAAGTGAAAGTCTATCAATACATAGATGATATACTGATAGGGGGCCAGAGTGAGGGAGAAGTGAAAGTCGTGTATGATGCTATAATTAAGCATCTAACTGATATTCAGCTAGAGATCCCTGAAGGGAAAAGGCAACCACCATCCCAAGAGGTAAAATTCCTGGGAATAAGGTGGAAAGGGGGAACCTGGAATATTCCGTCCGATACCGTGTCCCAATTGACTCAGATGAAGGTACCAGCTAATAAAAAAGAATTGCAACAATTGCTGGGAACCCTCCAGTATTGAAGAAAACACATCCCTGATTTCTCTGTTATAGCACGGCCTCTTTATGATCTCTTGAAAAAGAATCATCACTGGGAATGGAACAAATTTCATGACGAGGCCCTTGAACTGCTAATACTGGAAGCACAGACCTTCCAGACTCTGGGACCTCTTCACCCAGAGGATCCAATAATAATAGTAGAATGGGGATTTTCAGCTAGTGCCTTATCATATCACTTTTGGCAAAAGGGACCTAGTGGGAGTACAGGACCCATTGGCTTCTATTCACAATCTTTTAAGGACTCAGAAAAACGATACTCCACACTGGAGAAGGGATTGCCAACAGTGTGCACAGCACTAACAGAGGTCAGTAAAATTGTTAAAAAACAAAAGGTGATATTACAGGGTCCTTTCAAAGTAGTTAATCATGTGCTGTCTGATCACCTGCAAATGGAGTGTTAATTAATAATATTAATAATGCAACACAATTACAGTAGCAGGAAAAGGTGTCAGATCTATTGTAGCTATGTCATTCAGGCACTAATCCTAAAGATAATGGACCAAATTCTGCTCTGTTGTTTTGTTGTGGGGTTTTTTTTCAGCTTATATATAGAGTAACACTAGTGGCACAGGCTGGCTGGACCTTTATGTGGCTGTAGAGTGAATTTGTTCCATTATTATTATTTTAACTTAGCAGCTGGAGGGGGTGGGGGAAAGCATGGTTTCTAATAATATTAATTTCATTTTCAAAAGTGCATGGAGAACTTATCAGCCAAACTAGACAATTATCAAGATGAGATGAAACTGAAAAATTGACATTCTGATTGCAAACAAACCTTCTTCCCTCTTCAGGGATGTACATCAGAGAATTATCTAGTTCTTTTGGAAAAGGAATTTAAATTAATTCACTAAAGCTGGAGTCAGGTCAAAGTCCATCTGACTTCTATACATGTGCTGCCACCTTGACTGACAAGCAGAATAAAACTAGGCACATTTTGACTGAAAAACATTTGTTTACTGCAGCCGGGTTTTTTTTTTTATTGGGATTGTAAAGGACTCATGCTCTCTGTATTTGATATAGAAGATCCTGTTGCAAAGCCCATGTCTGCTATACAAAAGGACACAAAACCAGATGCTCTGACTTTCAGTATGCTTAGCGTTTAGGCTTGTCACAGTTTTAGCCAATAACTAGGTGACAGATGTTCTGTTATCCTCCCATTACCCTCCCAGGGGAGGATAAAAAGGGAATAAGGGAGAGAAGGTTGAGAAAAAAATCAAACTAGGATAGGTCTAATGAAGTAGTAATAATAATAGTGATGGTGAATTAGAAATGCACACACGTGTAAATATGGAACCCATGCTCCCCAGTTGGTAACTACTTCCCACCCAGAGAAGTCCCAAACTGGCCTCGGCAGCAGATGGGGGTGTTTTGAGTCCAGGGTCCCAGTGGCAGTCCGCAACAGCCTGGGAGTGGCTGAGCCGGTCCTGCTCGGGGGCACAGGGGAAGATGACCTGTCTTGGTGAACTATGTTCTTCTCCAGCGAGAAAACAGGATAAAGGAGCAGCAGAGGGGACAGTGACGGACAAACAGACCCGACCCGGCTCCCTCAGGCGCCATTTCACACGGCGCCCCCTGGGCAGGAGCGCTGTGATTGGCCCGTTGGGGTCACCTGACCCACCTCCCTCCCCACAGGCCCCGTGTCCCCCCGCTGTCCCTGCCACACACACAGCCCGGCAGCCGGGGGGCCCGGGGGGTCAGGGCAGTGTGGCCATAGGGAGTTTATACCCTGGTCCTCTCAAACCAAGGCAAGGCCAAAGGACTGGGAGGAAAGGGTACATTCCAAACAGGAATGTTTAGATGCTGAGTAGATCTATACCCTGCAACAGTATTGGAAAGGTAGGAAAGGGTCAGAGGAGCAATGGGGCCAAGTGTGAGGAGGCAAGTGATAAAGTGACCAAGGTAGGAATGTCTAGTGGGCATAAATGTACAGCCTCACACAGTCAATAGATGGTATTGATTTAGTGTGTTCTGGAGACTGCTGATGGCAGAAACAGTCCAGTACCAAACAGCATTACGTGCTGGAATTTCATGCCCATCAAACTTTTATTCCAACACTATTCAAGGTGTAAAGCCAACAGCACTAGCAACTAATACTTTTCCAATTTCTAAATTTTCATTACAACCAATGCTAATTCATTTTTGTAATGCATATTGAGATTGTCTATCTTATGAATCCTCTTCATTAGCTTCATGCCGAAGGGATAGCACAGGCCTTTGCTTTGCAATGCAAAGTAACACTGTATCTTCCCAAGAAGGTTTACAGATGGAGGCCAGACACGCTTGAGATGATAAAACAAGAAAAGTTAAACAGTCTGATGTCAGCCAACATCCTAGTTGGTGGCAGGAGAAGATGGGGAGATGGGAATAGATGAGAGAGGGAACAGGGAGTGGTAATTATGTGAGGGGTACAAGGCAGGACACGGAGAACTGGACAGGAATGATCCCAAGGTGAAAACACTGGGGAGGGACAGAGCAGGAAGAATCAGGAAAGCCAGCTGCTCAAGACAGACACAAAAATGTAGGCTGCTCTGTGAATAGTCAAAGATCCCAACTTTGGCTGTTGCCCTCCAGCTCTCTGCTGGGCTACACTCCCACTAAATTTTCTATGTAGTTCTTCCCCAACAAATAAAGGCAAGGAGTATCTCCTGATACCTGAAACTATTTCACTGCAGAAAAAAAACCATGTTGTTTTAATCCTGAAAAAAATCCCAAAAGAATGCATTCTTCACTCTGAAGTATCTAATTAATATGTACTGTGATCTGATTTTATTACAACAAAGCAGTTTCACTGCTTGTAATGTACGCCTTGAGTGCACACACAGTATTTCTGTGTAGGAGAAACATTTACGAGTTGTGTATTTCATGTCCATAAAAGTGTGAGAGTGCAGAATGGGATAGTTTGATTTGTTTTTTCAGGGAACTTTTCAGATCCAAGATCTCCTTGGTGCTACACTTAATTTGTGACCAATATTAATATAAAGGTAACCCAGGTACAACTATACTCTGCTGAAGACACAGTCAGCATTGTGGTTTAGAGATATCCTTAGTTTCTTTTAAAGAACTGCTAGAGTTGCTGTTTCATATCAATACCATTAGTTTGGGAATTTTCTTTCTTCAGTGATACTTTACTCCTGCTGCTTGTCCCGTGTGAGCTCTGTGGAGTATGTAGTTGGTGAAAGGGGTAGGTGAAATGTGATTTTGTTTACTGTATGCTGCATTTTTTAATTTAAGCAGGCAGGTTGGAAATGCCCTAAAGCAACTCAAGATAAGCTTAAGCAAGTAAGTACTGCATTGTGCTTACTTGGGCTGATTTCTGTCTTGAACAGGCACTTTTTATGATGTCTAAAGAGCTTTATGTGTGTTCTTCCCTCATCTTCCCTCCAGAAAGAAGGAATTTTTTTCCACCTCAAAAATTAAAATAAAATAAATAAGATAAAAGTATGTGTTTTTGCTAGAGAACAATTAAAGAAAGTGAGTACCCACATATATCTTGTGATATTAATCAGTGGCACGTCACATGAGGTATTGGTCTGAGGTATTTGCCTGAATCCTGAGTGACCAGCTGGCAGTTGTCTCTGGTCTGGCTTCAGCTTCCTGGAATCCACAATTGTTTTGCTTTTGCTAAACTTACAGAAGGAAACATACATTTTCCCTTGCATGAAAGGAACCGCAGCATTTTGCTGTTTGACAAACATGTTCCACAGATCTGAATGTGACTCTCTTTCTGAAGTGATTTTTGATCCACACATCTTTAGAAAGCTTCCCTGGGGCTTTTACTTATGCACCTCTCTGTTTCTTATTCACTGCCTCTGGCAAATAACCCAAACCTTTCTGTTCTGTGTCCCCCAGCTTCACCCAGGGATTCCGTGACAGTTCCCATTACTACCAGGGTGCTTCTCACCGACAGGGCTCAGCTTGCTTTAGTCCATTTCTCCTTCCAGTTGCCATTTTTTGTCACACCCTGCTGATCACATCACAGGTTCCCATGACAGTCCTTAGCAGGGCAGCAAGACAATAGATGTTGCTAGACTGAAACTCCAGAACAGAGCCCTCCAGAACAGAGCCCTCTTTGCAGCAAGGCATTCACATTGCCAGGCCCTCCAGAGGATAGATGCCAGTATTCCTGCTGAATACTTTAGAATCAAACAGTTATGGAGCTGTGAAGAGTGCTGCTGTGGTTTCATAGATGATGGGAAAAAATGAAAGTATATCTAGCAAGTGACTTAGTGTATTTAACAACTGCCTTATTCCCTGGGGTAGCTGTTCCACTCCTTGAAGCAGCTGAGATTTAAATGTCTAAGGGAACAGGGCTTCTACCAAGACAATTGGTAATTTCTGTTAGAGAATCACCATACCAATGTTGTTACTGATATTAGACTTCATTGCATTGCACAAGCCTTGATTGTATGGCCTTAAGAGCTCTAGTCAAAGGTCAGTGTGTAGGAAGCAGCTGTACAAGAGAGAAAAAACACATTCTCTCCCTCTGGCTTCTGTAGGCTTTTAGATCAACAAGGAGTAGCTGGTGAGTTGTCCCAGCATAAAGACACAGATTCCAAATTTAAAATGAAATGGAGGAAGCTGTGCAAAACAAAGGTTTCCCTGTAGCCAGTACAAAACTGGAGGGATGAGTAGTCTGAGACAAGACAGGTTAAGGGAGGATTTAAAACTGATAACAGAACTCCTTCACAAATGTTTAGAGGGACTTTTCCAGCAGAGGATGTGAAATGTAGAAGTCTTGGTAGGAAAAGCAAATGATCAGTAATAGTGCAAAGTTGAGGCTGGTATCTTGTTCAAATCACAAGTCTTGGAGGAACAGGGGGATTTAAATGAGTTTTTTAAAGGTTAGCACAGAAAGCTTGCTCCATGTATGCAAAGGATTAGGCCACACATCATGGAGAGAATGATGGAATCAAAGCAAGGTGCCAAAACCAACAACTTCAACAGTGATGTCTGCATGGATTGAGATCCCAGGCGGGTGGAGTGGTTGATTAGCATCAAGGTGAAGAAGCAACCACATTTCATATGTATTTATTTTTAACTCTTAGTGCTGCTATAGTACTCAGATACCAGCAAAATTTGTCAAAGTCTGACATAGGAATGACAACCTGATGAATAGAAAATGTGTGAATTTTCTAGATCCCAAGTTATTCCCTTATTTTAAAAGATGTGTTTTTTCACAGGGCACTGTCATGATTCTGAGTCTAGCTAGTTTTGCAAGATTTAAGATTCAAAGCTCTCAGTTTTCATGACAAAAATGTTTATAATGGTCAGATGGTGTGAAGCCAAAAAGGAAGACCATCTAAGCCAAAAAATACAGGGCACCATGTATAGCAGGGTAATTAATTCCTACAGAAGTTGTATGATGTTTGATTCCATTTAGCAGTGGTGAAAATAGACTCAGTCGACTGTGTCATCAATACACGGACTTTTCTGAAGCAACACAACACATGATGGAATACTGAGTAAACACTGAAGCAGCAGCTTGACAATTTTTAGGGTTTGTGAACTGCTAAAGCAACTACTTTAGCTGTGCTAATGCAATAGTTTCTTTGCCACTAACAGAAAAGGGAAACTACTGAAAGTAATGAAATTATTGGATTATACTTTAATATAATGAATACAAAGAACACAGAGATCAACTTTTGTATTTAATCTGGAAACCCCTGGACTCAAAAAGAAGGTTTACAAAACCCAGTCCCACTCTTGTGTGAGAACTCCAGGCCTCTTGCTTATCTTTCCTCAATAACCCTCAGAAATGCTGAATGAATAAAGTTGAACTCCTACAGTGAGAAAAAAAATACTACATCATTAAAGGCTGTATGGAGGCATAGAGGAGCAATAAAATAGAGTTTACATTGCATAGACCACCTTCATTTTGCCACAAGAACAGTCTCCATATGAAACTTCAGAACAGTTAGGTATGTTTGCCCCAACTTGCCCAGGGAAGCTGTGGATGCCCCATCCCTGGACGTGTTCAAGGACAGCTTGGATGGGGCTTGGAGCAACCTGGTCTAGTGGGAGGTGTAACTACCTATGCAGGGGGGTTGGAACTAGATGATCTTTAAGGTCTCTTCCAACTCAAACTATTGGCTGACTCTATGTTACTGATATGGATATTCCAAATGGGAATTTTAAAAAATAAGAACAAATGAAAAGAACTATTTCCAGGTAGCAGGCGATTACTATAATTTATGTGTGTATGATAGATTTGAAAGAAGTAATATTCTGTTAATCAGAGAGGTGTTGATAAATGAATGACTAAAACAAAAGCAGAACTTAGTGCTTGGCAGTGCTGGGGTAGTCTGGGCTAGATGATCCTAAAGGTCTTTTCCAATCAAAATAATTCTATGATTCTATGATTAGTAATATGTGGAAAGGAATTGCTTTTCCACAGGCAGAACAAGAAACAATTCCAGTGATTTATAAATTACATGTAAGTTTTCTCATTTTACTTTCTTACAGGAAAAAAAAACATAAACTTCTTGAATGTAATAAATGGTCTCCTCTATCCATCACAACTGTTAAGTGAAAAATTAGCCTTAGGCATTTGACAAATTTTTTAGCAGGTTTCAGGATTTCAGTTACAGGGTTGGGTTTTTTTTCCCCCCATCATGGATGTGCCCAATTCATCAACTACACCTTGTAATTTTGGGTCAAAGGTCATCCCAATAGTTTTTCATTTGATAAGAGGTAATTCTTTCCATACTGCTTCCAAACTATATCTAAACAATTCATTGTGCATGTAGAAGAATCTTCAGCTTCTTGGAGAGAGGACTGTAGGCCAGGCAGTTGCTTATGAATTAAGCTGTATTGCAATTCAGGTATTTTTTAGAATTGCTTTAACAAGCAATTAGTGGTAACAATTTTGCCACATCTGAAACCTACCATGGTATCTCTACTGATAAACTGATCCACTCCCTGTTTACCTCCAGGGTTCCAGCTTCTAGATGATTGTACTATAAAGGCTTCATTTAATTCCCAGTGTCTACCATGAAGGATTCCAGTTAGTCTCCATTGCTAGAAAACTTGCATTGCTAGAAATTCCATTGCTCTGCTCTGCACTGGTGCAGCCTCACCTTGAGTACTGCATGCAGTTTTGGGCACCACAATATAAAAAGGACATCAAGCTATTGGAATGTCCAAAGGAGAGCCATGAGGATGGTGAAGGGTCTGGATGGGATGTCTTATGAGGAGCTGCTGAGGACTTGGACTATAGTAGGACCTAGAGAGGTTGGACCAGATGATCCTTGAGGTCCCTTCCAACCTGGCATTCTTTGATTCTATTATTCAGCTTGGAGAAGAGGAGGCTGAGGGGTGACCTCACTGCAGTCTGTGGCTTCCTCAGGAGGGGAAGAGATGGGGCAGGTCCTGATCTCTTCACTCCTGTGACCAACAACAGGACTCAGGGAAATGGCAGGAAGCTGAATCAGGGGAGGTTTAGGTTGGGTATCAGGAAAAGGTTTTTCACCCAGAGGGTGGTTGAACACTGGAACAAGCTCCCCAGGGAAGTGGTCACAGCACCAAGCCTGCCTGAGTTCAAGAGGCATTTGGATGATGCTCTCAGGCACATGGTGTGATTCTTGGGGTGCCCTACACAGGGACAGGAGTTGGCCTCCATGATCCTGATGGGTCCCTTCCAACTCAGCATATTCTGTGATTCTATGAAAACTCAAGAACAGGACAAATGAGAAGTGTATTAAAAAAACAAAACAAAAAAAACAACAACCAAACAAACAAAAAGGACAAAAAACAAAATTGTTGAAAAAATCAAAAGGAAAAAAAAAGATAAAAGATCCCTTCCCATTGGAAAAACAGCCTGGCTTTTTGTTAGGTAAGTTTTAAGTTGATGTCACCATTTGGACTAAGGAATAGAAGGGTAATTTGATTTAGGAATGAGAAGGCCTCACATCCATCTGAACCCTGCAGTTTGACATGGTCAGTGGGATTCTGCATGGGCCCAGGGTGGCTGGGTCGTGGTCAACATAAATGTGCATCAGAAAAGAAAGCCCAGGGTAAAGCAGCAGCAGTAGTCCCAAAAATCTCAGTGAGGGTTGATGACCATGCAAATAGCATCTCTTCTGTTAAAGTTCATAGTTTGTGAAAGAAATGTGTCCCTGCTGTACTCTGTGAAGGATTCCCATGTCAGTTCAGGAGGGCCAGGATTTCAGTCGTGTATTTTGAGATAGATGCTTACAGCCAGTGTGACAACCTGCAAGTGCTTCTCAAGATGATAGCACCACTGTGTTATCTGGGATAGCTGTGTGGAAACAGAGAACGGGGCTGTCACAGACGTACTTGGCTCCACAGAATAGTAAGACTCACCTTTTTGTCACATCTTACTCCAGCTGTAGTTGCAGTTACAAGAAAGGAAGTAATGACTTTTTTAATATTCCCTGTCGTAGAAAGGGAAGGTTTTATGAGAGGTGGCAATAGGACATAGACCTCATGATTCACCAGCCAGACTAGCTGGGGTAAGATTATTTTTTTTAAGTCTAAGCACTTTGCTCCTCACTCTGAAAAATGAGAGCAGTTGCACAGGCAGCATTCTTGCTAAGCAATAATGAAATCCTCCTTTTTGTCCTGGGATGGTGGCTTCTTGGGGAACAGCTCCCATGAGGGCAATACCTCCTGGTAGCTCCTGTGCCACTAGCTAGTGCTGCCCATGGAAGTCCCTTCCTGCCCAGTGCCAGACTGCCTTGGCAATAAGCAGGGACAGATCTTGGCTTGCCTCAACTTTGGTGGGAGCTGAGGGTTGGTGGGAGCTGAGGGTTGCTACGGGATGCTTTCAGCACCTCACTCTGAGATCCTGTTGCATTTTTACTGTCTCCATGGCAACCCCCACTGCAGCACAGTCTCTTACACGTTGCATATGTGCAGCACATGTTTTCTTTACCTCCTGCTTTTAAATACCTTATCTGGTTTTGGGGTTTTTTTCCTACAGAAATAATGATTTTAATACAGATAACAAGCCTGCTGTGTTGCCAGATGAACACTTGGGTAGCTTTTCAGTAAGCTTTTCTGGGTCTAAATCATATACTAATGATCAAGTGTCTTTTTCCTACACTGTTTCCCAAGGTTAGCTGGTAAATGTATATTGGTAGTGCTAATGGTACAGCACTGGTGTTTGCACTGCTGAATCTACACACAAGCAAAGGCCAATTAGGATGTATACAAGCATGCATGATCTTTTTTGGAGCCATTGTACAGTATTTATGCTTAATCTGTTCTGAATTAGTTGGCTCTTTCAGCTGGAGCCCTGTTGAAAGCCTTGTGCCATGATTGTGCAGTTTATTCAGGAGAGCTTGAATTCTGCAGTATTGTTACCAACTTCAAACCTTCACCAGCTGCATCTGCAGGAATAAAGTTTACCCAGTACCCATGAGGCACTGTTAAGGATTAAAAGGATATCATAGGGCAACCTGAAGCAACGAAGATCTGCTTTTGGATATCTCATATTAGCAATGACATTGTCCACAGGAAATTGCTTCTTTTCTACTGGTGGAACTTTTTCTCTCTGGTGCCTAAGAAGTGCTTCTGCAAGAGCAGAAAAGGAAGAGGAAAAAGAAAAAGCAGAAGTAGGTTTGAAGAAAAAGAAGAAGAAAAAGAAGAAGAAAAATACTTCAGAGGGATAAAAAAGCCAATTGACAAACGGCTAATGGAGAATCCTTGGAAAGTGAATAAAAAATTACATTGATGTTACCACACCACTTCCAATAGCAGATTGAAAGGAACTCAATCAAAGTGTGTAGACTAAGCATTTAACCTAGCCTGACCTTCTTGAAACCAGTCCATCTCTTCCCTTCACTGATCTCTTGAACCTTTCTGAGTGTTGAGAATATTGTTTCCAGGATCACATAAAGGAAAATAATCCACAAGTGGACAGTGACATTCAAGGACTTAAAAGTACTGAATATTTCCAAGCTCACTCTGTTTATGATGTCAAGTAAAACATTTAGTCTGTCTCATGTAGTGCTCCAAAGAAAAAATGAGTTTTCAATGGTTTACATCACAAAACCTGTGTGAGGATAAAATTCATTGAAGCTCATGAAACATTCAGCTAATAAAGGAATCAGTAGAACAGCTTGGAAATAGATTTACATTAAACATGGTGTTATCATGTATTAATATTTTTAAATCATATAGGGTTTTTTTGTGAAATTTCCCAAGAGAGAAAAAATCTTTCCAAATTCAAAGTGAACTGTGAAAGTAGCACAAGTCTTCTTATACAAGTGCTTCTATGGAGAGAGGAAGCTGCAAGTCTGAAAACTGCAGCTGAAGAAAGGCTGGAACAAATGTCTCCTGTTCCTGGACTCATAATCCAGTCTCTAAATGTTACCAAATGATATATCCTTATGTTAAAAACCCTAATTGAGACAGTTTTATCTAAAAGGGTGTTGTAAAAGTGTATATATGACAGGAAATTTTACAGACGTGAGTTCCCACCTGGTCCTGAAACTGAGGGTTATAGATAAATGCAAAGAATCCAGTAAGAGACAATGTTACAGAACCATCTTCCAGAGTTTCCTATAGCCTAAATTAGGTACCCCTGTAGCTTGAGTGCAGTAGGTATAGATAAACCCATTCTTAGGCAAAGGAACCTAATTTTCCTGAGGTACAGGTTGAGGAAAAGAAATAGCTAATTCAGGTATTTCCATCCCACCCCAGAAATTTTGAGTCATTTTGAGCCATGCGGAGGATCTGGTCTGAAACAGCTTGCTCAAGAATACTCAAGAAACCTTGCTAGAAAAGGAGATCAAGCCCAGGTCTCTGACACCACACCAACTGAGCAGTCACCTTCTGTTAGTTCACTGTGCAGAGAAAAAACACATTCAGCCTAAAGCTACGTCAAGTGACACTGGCTGCAATCTTTCCCAGAGTGTTTTCCATAAGAAGCATTGGCCAAAAAAGTAAATGAAACAATAGTGTAGAAAGATGCTTTTGATTTTAATGGGGAGCCTGAGATGAAACAGTACCTGCCAAAGAAAGATGAAAAAAAACCAGAATGTTCCTTCAATTCTCAGTGTTTAGGAAGGCATGACACTTTGCAGAAAGGTCATATTCAGGAATTCAATGTACATTTTGTAAGAAGCAACAACAATAGCAAAAATCTTGAAAAGGAAAATGTACTCTTATCTTTTGGTTCTGTCCTTAAAGATAAAAGATCTTTGTATAAATCATGTATTAGTGAACATGGTATGGGCAAAATTAGACTCTAGATACAGAAGAATAATGCCAGAAGACAGATAAAGCAAAATAATTCATATAAATATGCCTAACAATTTTTCCTTTTGTTAGTTTCCTGAAAAGTCATTGTGTGACTTATCACAGTCAGGTAACATAAATGTCTGGTTCACTGCTCAGTCTCCTGGCTGTTGACACAAAATGTATTTTAGTTTGTTATGGGAATTCCTTTTACAAGGAGCCAACCAGTTTTTTTATGAAATGAAGGCTGAGTGCAGTTCTCAGGTAGAGGGAGCCCTCAGGAGCTCTCCTGTCCTGAATAAAAGTGCAATTACTGCCTTGCTTCTTTCATTTGACAGACTGTGGCACAGCCCTCACATTATTCCATGTTTCTGAACTGAAAAAACTACTAAAAAATCTGCTTTAGCAAAAACAGTCTAGAGCAAAAGTCAAATGTGGTCTAGGGAATAGAGTGAATGGAATCTGGAGGGTAACTCAACTGGCTAAATTGAGGTGACAAGCTCAGGGTAAGCTGAATAGATTTCAAGATAGTACTGACTCTGGTGATCAGATCTCCATGGAATATAAATGGGAGCTTAGACAACGACAGTGTCTGCAGACATTGGCACACGGGTATTTAAATTTTGGCATCATTAATTTGGAGCTGAATTCCACCTTGGCACTCCCCTCTGCAGAGCCACAGACCTCAACTGTAGGCTCACAAACAGCTCTGCACCTCCTCGTGGGAGGCCCTGGGTGATCCCTGTGTGTGCCTCTGCCTCTGCTCCATGGCCATGGCTCCTGGAGGAGTTTTCTGATAAACACTTTGAACAACTTCAAGCTATAATTGTTCTTCCCCGTGACCCCCCCAACATTTCTGTTCTCCCAATGAGAAAATGTGGTTGCTTTTCTGTTCCTTCATGGTTTCCTATGGAAAATTGAGAGGTATTATGATGGCATGAGTGAGTTACAGCTACAATCAAAAAATGAACACCCTAAGCTATAGAAGGAGATCTGTGATCTTCGACTCTGCTCATATGATGAAAACAAGTTTTCTCTCACAGCAATAACCTTTTTTTTTGGCAGAAGTCAGAGCTTTCTTTGCAAACTAAGGGTCATCAAAGTCATTATCACCTTATCCTTTATATCAAGTTACTGCTTCACCAACACAACAGACTAAATATTTTCTAAGAGAAAAGAAAAGAAAGAATAAAAGAAGTGGAAAGAAATGTCTTCAAACTGAACCTTAGGAAACAAACTTTCCACAACGGGCACAAAATTTTTCCTGAGGCAAAAGGAGAGAAAGAAAAAATAACTGCAAATGACGTGTTTTATTCATGTTGCTAATTCTTAAGTCTTGATACAAGGGTTTATCTAGCCCAATGCTATTGCAGAAAGCAAACAAAAAATAAAGGAAAAAAATGGTGAAGAAAGTTAATCACCCCATTGAAGTAGGCTTGTTCCTACTGAGTGATTTGCCACACCCTTTAAGGCTTCCTCTCTAATAAAAAAACCAAACAGAGAAAGAATCACAGAATCACAGAATGTCAGGGGTTGGAAGGGACCTCTGGAGGTCATCCAGTCCAACCCCCCTGCCAGAGCAGGACCAAATCTACGGCAGGTCACTCAGAAACGCATCCAGATAGGTCTTGAAAGTCTCCAGAGAAGGAGACTCCACAACCTCTCTGGGCAGCCTCTTCCAGGGCTCCATAACCCTCACAGTAAAGTTCTTCCTCATGTTGAGGTGGAACTTCCTGTGCTCTAGCTTGAATCCATTGCCTCTCATCCTATCACAGGGCACAAGTGAAAAGAGGTTGTCCCTTCCTTCTTGACACCCAGCCCTCATATATTTATACACATTAATTAGATCCCCCCCTCAGTCTTCTCCTGTCTAGACTGAAAAGCCCCAGGTCTCTCAGCCTCTCCTCATAAGGCAGGTGTTCCAGTCCCTTAATTATCCTTGTAGCCTCTGTTGGACTCTCTCAAGTAAATCCCTGTCCCTCTTGAACTGGGGAGCCCAGAACTGGACACAATACTCCAAGTGAGGTCTCACTAGGGCAGAGTAGAACAGGAGGAGAACCTCCCTTGATCTGCTAGACACACTCCTCCAAATGCACCCCAAGATACCATTGGCCTTCTTGGCCTCGAGAGCATATTGTTCTCCCATGGATAACTTGTTGTCTACCAGGACTCCAAGGTCCTTCTCCATGGAGCTGCTCTCTAGCAGATCACCTCCTAACCTGTATTGGTACATTTTGTTGTTCCTTCCCAGGTGCAGGACTCTGCATTTGCTCTTGTTGAACCCAATTGTATCCCTCCTTGCCCAGCTCTCCAGCCTGTCCAAATCTTGCTGGATGGCTGCACAGCCTTCAGGTGAATCAGCCAATCCCCCCACCTTCATGTCATCAGCAAATTTGCTGAGAAGACACTGTCCTGTCATCAAGGTCATTGATAAAGATGTTGAACAGGGCTGGACCCAGCACTGATCCCTGAGGGACTCCACTAGTTACAGGTCTCCAACTGGACTCTGCACCATTGACCACCACTCTTTGGGCTCTATTGTGTAGCCAGTTCTTAATCCATCTCACTGTCCATTCTTTTATCACACAGGCTTTTTAGGTGTGTAATTCAAAGCACTTACAGTAGATTTTTGCTTTGAACTTTGTGTGAAGGAGCTGTCACAATGGGCAGAAGCACAAGGAGCTGATCCCCAAACATGACCATGTGAGCTGGATGTCACTTGGTAGTACAAAGATGCCCCAGTGACAGCAGGAAGTAACACTTCCTCACTGATGAATGACACAAAGTATTCTCCAGTTTTCCTGAGGTGAGTGGCTAACCTACTAAATTATAACACTGTTGGATATCTGCCCTGTGTGGCACCATGTATTTATTCATTTGTTTAAGTCAAATAGTGTAGTTATTGCAGATGAGTGAGAAGTCTTTGAGTCTTAGTGCCAGAGGCTAAAGAGATTTTGCCTCTGGATAAAATACAGGAATTATTTAAGGACTGAAAAGTATTGTAAATTTAATAATAATCATGAATAAATTAAACCAGCCTAATTAAAAGTTAATGAAATGAAAGGTTCTGTAAGAAAAGCCTGGCTGTGAAAAGTGTTCTGGTCATATGGAACCATTTAACTTTCCCCACCTTACATATGAGATCTCTAACCTTTGTTGTTGTTGTGCTAACATTGTGACTTTGTTTGCATCTTCTCTCATGAAATGCCACAGTTCCCTAGTTCAGTTTGAATTATGAATGTATTATACTCCATTACTTCATGTTTCTCTTTATGGCAGTCAACTATAATCACAAACAAGGGGTAACAAACAAAAACCCCAAGATTATCTTCTGTTTCTCAGGATCTTGGTCCCTGAATGGCCACAGATCCCATTCCAGGAATTTGCTTCTGTTGTCTCATGCAAGTATTTCTCCATTAATCATAATTATCTGCTCCAAACTCTGTTTCTGGCTTAGTCTCTTCTAGGTACTTGTTTATTCTATCTTGCTGAGACATAGACCTTCACTGTGTTGGGTTCATTACTCAGAACCCCTTAACTGCTCTGGCAATAAGTGTAAAATGATGTATTGTTGATCACACAGCACAACAAAGTGCACTTGTTTGGTAGCTGAAATCCAGAGAGAGTTGTGGTTCCTTCTATATCAATGTATTTGGCCATTTCCTATAAATTGCATCTCACGTTACCCTTCCATTTATTTGCCTTCCATCAAGCATTTCTCATGTACAAACCATTTATTTGCATTTTGCCATCACATTTATTACATATGTTTTCCCAATTATTAAAGCTCTCATCCTTGAAAGCACCCACATGCCATCTGTGAGTCAGCTCAGTTTGGTGCTCCTTTCATCATGCTTGTGTGCACCCAGCAGCAGCCAGGCCATAACCTTCCTGCTTTCTCCTACTTGGCCCAATGGCAGGAGCAGAATCATCTTACGTTTCATGTGCAAGTAGCTTTTGCCTGTCCATAGCTGCAGCTTCAGCAGCTCATTTCAGATTCAACTTCACCTACAAACAATATTTATAAAGGCAGAGCAGAAATGTGATGTTTTACCCTGTCACTAACACGTCACTGCTGGCAGTCAGGGTTTTAAAATTCCAGCATGCAAGTGGCTGTGAAAGTTTAACACCTAATGGCTTTTTGTTTGTTCAATTGTTTTTGTGTGCTGAGATGTTAAGTGTTCTTCTTGATATTTCCCCCCCCCCCCCCCCCCCCCCTTTATTTTTGTGTCATGCTAGAATTTCCAGCAACCACCACTGGAAGGAAATATATCTACATGCCTATATTAATAAATAAATAAATAAATAAAAATCTCTCTCTCTCTCTCTCAATAAGTATTTTCTATGAAGGATCATTCCATGGAAAACAGAAAACAGCAACTAGACAAACAAAACCCCCAAAAAGGAAAAGACTTATTAAAAGATTAAATTCAAAGAAACTGGATGGTATTTTTAAAAGATGAGATGTGCTCTCTATTTAGCTAAAAAGCTAGAAGAAAAAAACATGTTCTTCACACAATGAAAACTTAATAGTTCCAAATACATAAACCTCAGCAGATTTAAAATACACTGAAAACTCACATTCTGTGCAAACCTGCAGTGAGAAAGAAAGTACTGAGGTGAGGGAATGATCTTGCAGTTGTCTCAAGGACAAGAATCTGTCTTCAACAGAAGAGACTGCTGCTCTGGGAGATGAGCATGGGCCCTCCCCAGCAGGAGCCTGCTGTCCTGAGGGCCTCTCATCTGCACCAGCTCTCCCAGAGATGAACACACACACGTGGACAAGACCGTTCAAGAGACTAGTCAGAAATACATTTACCCTAAGATAATGTCCTCCGTGGTAACTACAACTCCACCTGAGGAAGAAGCTGGACACACCTGCTGGCAAAAGTGTACGTAGACTCATACAAGTTTTTGTATCACTGATGAATAATTCTTTTGCCTGATACCTGCTCCTTCAAATTAAAAGTAAACTTTTTATGCTAAGGAACGGAATAACCTCAGCTGATCATTTTGCTTATGTACCAAGTATTCTGCTTCTTGGCCTGTTTTTTTTATATTATTATTTGTTATTACCTTTATAGTTGGTATTTTTAAAAGTCGTATGTTAACATCTGTGCATTTAAATAACTCCATATATACACACAATTTGTAGTTATTTAAGTAATGTAATGCATATAGTACGTAGTACGGGCAATAACTTCTCCATTTAGAGTTCACTGCACCTTCACTGGAAAAAAAAACCTACCAAAAATATGTTTTAACTCCTTAACACCTTTGTGATATGTATTTAATCCCATTAACATATATATTTACTGGAAAAAAACACAATGATTAATATTTTGCTACAGAAAATCCCTAATGTCATATTCCCTAACAAAATTCTTAGTTCATCATTTCTGTGAAACAATCCCAGTCTCACCATATGGAAGTGTAGTACCCAACTGGGGCATGTTCTTTTTTTGGCTGGATTTTTTTCTTTATTTCCTTTCATTTCTCACAGGCAGAGATGGGAGGCTGACAAGGAGCCAACTATAAATAATTCATTTTTGAAATTATGTTTTGACCAACCTCTGGGACTGAGGCAATTATTGTTGCATGCTTTGGATGTGGTCTAAATTATGGCCCAGGCTCTGGTTCCCTCAGTGACCTTGCAACACCTGAAAACTGTACATTCCTGACATTATTTTCTTATTACTCTGATAATCCCATCTTTTCCAGCATTCCCAGCTGGAAGGTGAGAGCCTGAAGGGCAGAAAGGACAGGAGATAAGATCAGAATTTTAGCCTTTGATTTTACAGGAATTACTAGGTCCTGTGCTTTTTCCAGTTCTGTTGCTAATAAAGCCACAGAAATGTCCAAGTAATTTCTAACACGTCCACAACACGGTGTTTCACCGTTTGGTATTTTTCCAACTCCTTTCAATTTCAGTTTTCATGTTGGTGGTGATGAGACAGCAAGAAGAAATCCTAAAGCAATCAGAAGGGATTTCCAAGCCCTGGGACGGTTGGTTAAAGAGTCAGGTGTGCAGGTGGTAATTTCTTCAACACTTTCTGTAGGGGGGAAGAATAACGAATGGAGTAGGTGGTCCCAGCTGATGAACATGTGGCTCCGAGACTGGTGTTATAGGCAGAACTTTGGGGTTTTGGACCATGGGATGGTCTATTCTTCACCAGGTCTAATGATGCCTGATGGCATGCTCCTCTCACAGAAAGGGAGAAGAATTTTTGCTCAAGAACTAGCTGGACTGATTGATAGGGCTTTAAACTAGATTTGAAGGGGGAGGGGGGCAATAGCATTCCAGTCAGGGTAGAGCAGAGGGAAGGCTCCTCAGAATCTGAGGAACTGTGTCCTAGTGAGATTCTTCATTCTGCTCCATGAAGAAGAGGGCACAATGAACCACACTTGAAGTGCTTCTATACGAATGCACGCAGCATGAGGAACAAGCAGGAGGAGCTAGAAGCCTTGACCCATTCCCAGGGATTTGGCATTCTTGGCATTACTGAAGCCTGGTGGGATGAGTCCTGCGACTGGTGTGCCACAATGGATGGTTAAAGGCTTTTCAGGAGTGAGGAGCAGCTGAAAGCACTTGGTCTGTTCAGCCTGGAGAAGAGGAGACTGAGGGGAGACCTCATTGCAGTTACTGCTTCCTCACTGGGGAAGGTGGAGGAGCAGGCACTGACCTCTTCTCTCTGGTGACCAACGATAGGACCTGAGGGAATGGTAGGAAGATGTGCAGGGGGAGGTTTAGGTTGGACATTAGGAGGGGATTCTTCACCCAGAGGGTGGTGGAGCACTGGAATAGGCTCCCCAGGGAAGCAGTAATGGCACCAAGCCTGACAATATTCAAGAAACATTTGGACAATGCCCTCAGGGACATGGTATGAACCTTGGAGTTGTCTTGTTCTGGGGCGGGAGTTGGACTTGGGGATCCAGGCTGCCCAAGAGGGTGTTTGAGACACCATCCCTGGACACATGTAAAAAGACAGATGTGGTGCCAGGGGACGGGGTTGGTGGTGGACATGGCAGAGCTGGGGTGGTGGTTGGACTTGATGATCTTGAAGGTCTTTTCCAACCAGAATGATACTATGGTACTAGTTATTTTTCTAGCACAGCTGGAAGAACTTGTCAGTGGAGATTCCTTCTCTCCCTTGTCTTGTCAAAAGTTCCTCTGGGACAGGATTGCCTTAAACAACAGCCGTAAGGAAAGCAGTGACTTGTGCTGTTACTGACCTTTCCAAAACTGTGCCTCTGGAAAGACAGCTGCTGGGTTTTGTTATGCCTATGATTTTTTCTACTGTGGAAACATTCAGTACAAGAGGTCTTTCCCTGCATAGGTACTTACAGATAATCGTAAATTTTCTTCCTGTCTATTCCTGAAGCAGATTAAGTAGACTGAGCTCGTGTGATCTCTGTCCATGAGGCATATGTTTAAGAATACAAGACAGCTTTGCAGTTTCTCAGAAATGTCTTCAGTTTTTTTTGAAAAATGAGACACCAGAACTGGGCATGGTATTCCAGTAATAGCTAAGTGATGTGTTCTGCAGACCTGTCCTGCTCCCTACCCCACTCTTGTGGGTGCCTGTTCAGATCTTGCACTCCCATCACACACTGCACTGCCATTCAGCTAAATCAGAAGGGACAAAACATTCAGAACTGTGTTGAACAGATTGCATCTGTACTATAAAGAGCTGAATGGAATTTCTGATCTACTAATTAGTTTCATTCTAATTTATTCACAAGTAGTAAAGCCATGGTTGCACAGAGGTCCTGAAGTCCCTCCCTCCTCCCTCAGGCACACAACTTGCTGACATTGGTTCTGCTCTATGGAGTTTAGCTAACACAGGGATGGCTGCACTGCACTTGGTGCCTGTCGTGCACTTGCAGTTTGCTTGCTGCATGGGAGATTTAAACCACTGTTTGAATCCTGGCCACATAGAAGTGGTGTTACTTGGGGTTGGAAGAGGAGGAGTTGTGGCTGGAAACCCTGAAGCAGAAGCAAACATGTCTCCTGCAAAGGAACAGGCTGAGTGAACTGGCTCCATTCCTTTCATCTACCTCATCTAACACTGCTGCTCACCCCTTCCTGAGAGATGCAATTTCTTTGATTCTTGCTTCAGGCCACAACTGCTCTTTCAGTGCTACGCTGCAGCTGTTGAACTCCTACTGCACTTGCCCTGTTATAATAATAATAATTATTTTTAAATACCAGCAATATCTAGCTTAATATCTTAACACTGATTTAATCTGATGGGCAACTCGATCTGAAACACAGAAGCTCTCTAAGTCTTGCAGCCACATTTTGGCAGAGACATGGATATGTATGTTACGACTTAGGTTTGTCTTATATTTACAACCTGTCAAAATGATGGAGACAGAAAAGACTATTATTTTTCCTATAACTCTAAAGTTCAGAAAGTTTTATACAGGATTTCTATAAAGTATCCATTAACTGATAATGCCACATAAGGACAAGTCCAATATTTATCTTTATTCTGAAACTTATTTTAGCTCACAAGGCTAAATTACCAATGAGGCAACCTGAATCAAGGAAAATAAATTTTAGGTTGCATATCACGAACCCACACTCAATGGTGAAAATTACTAGCTTGCTTTAAACTTTAGTACCCCTTATAATCAAGATGATCAATGATTCAAAATATCTCCCATAATTTTTCATACTCTGTCCTTTACAAGTCATCAAAGAGAGCAGTCTTACTCACAGGATTCATGCATATAGGCATAGCTATCCATTTCCATGGACAAACCAGTTCTGCATGCAAATATTATTCTGTATATGCTCATGTTTATATCCCTTCTGGGTTGAGGTCAGGCAGAATAATTCATGAATGCTCTTTTTAGGTGGCTTTAAGCTTATCACTTTCCATGGACTATTCAAGGAACTTGGGTCTTCTGAAAGACACTTAAATTAACTTTCAAAAGTAGCTTAAAGTAGATAAAACAAACATCCTGGCTGTCAAATTC
The DNA here is from genome assembly GCA_020745705.1 of Hemiprocne comata. NCBI lineage: Eukaryota > Metazoa > Chordata > Aves > Apodiformes > Apodidae > Hemiprocne > Hemiprocne comata. Next base: position 5,000,150 of record CM036589.1, on the reverse strand, counting down.
AGTTATGAATACATAGTTTTCCAGTGACTTGGATATTTTTTTTTTTTGGCTCTGTGATCTGGAAGATAAACTATCTACACAACTCCATATTTAAGGATAATGGGTATCAGTTTTATGGTTTGGATGAACATTTTATATGTTAATTATGATTGCGTGCTGGTGAAAACGATGCAAGCACTTAGGAACACCTAGTTCAATATGTTCTGGCTGCTCTGCAAAAACACAATTAACATGAAGCAATCGATAGATAACCCAGGTAAATGTTTCATTCACTTTTCATAGCTGAAAGGGTGCAAAGCAAACAGTGCTTCTTAAAAAAACAACCCTCAATGCATGGACATGAAAATAGGCAAGGTCCAGTTGCTGTAAATCAAAGACAACCTCAGGAAGGCAGACAGCAACATTGCCTAGAGGCAGGATACTTGTGTTCTGTTCCAGTCTTTTACCTAGCCTAGGGCGACTCACTTCATTTGCTTTGCTCCCTTTCCAATATGCAAAACACTGCAAACATGGGCTGTCTGCTTTGTGAGGAGGTAAGTCCTAAGCACAGTATTTAAGTCAGGAGGCGACTCGTGTACCGTTACGAGTCCTTTGCCCTCCTTTAAAGAGCATGTCTGCTCTCACAGCAGATGAATACGAGGTATTGCTAAACAACTAAGTAGGAATGGCTTTGTAAAATATAACTGACATTTCATACATGATGTAGAGCTCTTTAAACTCAGTTATAGTCTCATTCTCACTTTTTATATTCCTTTTTCCTTTTTTTTTTTTTTAATCAAAACAAAACACAAAGGATGTTTGTTATTGAAAATACACCGGTGATGTGAAGTAATCAGTAGACACCACGGTCATGTTTATAAAAGAAGCTGTCTAATCATCTTTGCTTCCCAGTATATACTGTAAAGTAATATATTTCATTTAAAAGAGCAATTAAATTGTGCAATCACTATAGACAGTACGACATTGATTCTTCACAGTACTACACTGCTATTAAACTCTAGCTGAGTGCAATAACTAACCCAAGGCTGACATGTAACAGAGGGAGAAAATGTTTTTATTTCAGAGGAATTTGAACAACTTTCACTTTCCAAATGATTAGAGCAAAGATGCTCACTGTAAGGAGTTTACACCATTAGTCACACATTTCATCTGCTTGCTTTTCTTAATAAATCTCTTCGTAGTGCTTGGATTTCTTTCTTCTAGTGAATGTAGAGATAATTTAGGCTCAGACATGACTCGGTGTGGTTGCTGTTCATAAACATACCAATATTAATCCACCGAAGTCTTATTTATTGTAGCTGACAAATCAGGCAGAAGAAATCTGTAATGAAAACCACAGTTAAATATTACGACTAGGAAATCCTCTCATAAAAATTTAAAGGCCAAAATATTTAAGGGTCAATGGGTGTCTTTATCTTCATTTGCTGCACAGTATTGGTCAGTACTAGCAAGAAGGTCTAGCAGGTACTGACCAGAAATGAGCAGAATGAGTAAATAATATAAATCATTACCTATCTGTATCTGTGAACCATAAGCTCTCATTCTCTTTTACATAGATAATACATACATTTACATATAGGCATATAAAAGTCTCACAAAGTGTTCTCACTTAGAAATCTCCAAATCTCAAAAAAAAGGCGCATCTTTTTCATTCCTTCCAAAATTATATTCAGGATTTCTCAGATGTTTGGGACCAACAGTCACAACTTTCACCCAAAACCTGGCTCCTGCATCTGTCACAAAAGAAAAGACCTGTTGGGAAACAATCACCTACAACTCACTCATCAGATCTACTTTGGATTCTAATAGTTTGTAAATGTTTTAAACAATTTACGGTCCAGGAGGACTGCATATTGCCTAGAAAAACTGGCTGTAGTGAATAAGTTGGTAGATTACCTACAGCACCCAGCAGCTCAGTTACCCTGGCTGCTTTTCCTGGAGTCTGCAGAAAGGCAAGGTCTGACAGTCCTGGGTAGGAGAGAGTGAAGGTGAATCGCTTTATTGCCTCTCTTGACTTGAGACTTCGTGCTTATTGTAGCATTCGTGTTGGGCGTGCATAGGTAATGTGAAAGCCAACCCCAAGGGTATATATAGCCCGAGCCTGACTTGTTGCTTTGGCACCTGAAGCAGCAGTGTCTGTGGCAGAGCACCCCCTCCCCAGCCCTCCTCCCGGTGCCGGGGGTGTTACATTACCTGTTAAGCTCTCTGGAGCTGGTAGAAGCAGCTACATCTTAACCCCTGATGGGCCGGGTATTGTGTCACCTGTGTTGAATTAGACTGGGTGGTGCTGAGACCGATTTCTGATCTCCCCCCAGCTGGGCTGTGGAACCAGCAGCAGACAGGGTGGTCCCGCGTTTTGGCGGGAAACTGGGGGGCTGCCGGGGCAGGACCCTCTGACAACGAACAGAGTCCCCCGCCAGTGGGGGGTCTCGGCCCAGGTGGGTGAACGGATGAATGACCACGGGTCAGAGCTGACTTAGTCCATAAAAACAGAGACCCCACTGGGAAGTGGTTGTTGGGTTTTCCCTGGGAGCAGCAGGTCTGTGAGGGAGCCTGCCCCTTAGGTCGGGACGCCACCTGAGGAGCCTTCTCGAGACTGAGCGACCTCATCTTTGGTGAGTGACACATTTCTTCTAGATACAGCTTTGAGTGAGCCTTGTCCCTGTTGGGAAAGCGATTCCAGTTGCCTGAGGGGGAGGCCTTTCCTGTGTCTGAGTGAGTGTGCACAGGTGGGGTTATTCTTCTTCATGTTAAGACCAGTCAAAAGAAAAGCTTTGGAATTCTAAAGTCGTTGTGCTGTGGTGTATGACTCCTGAAGTAATCGTGCTGTAGTGTATTCTTGACTGGCATGTGAATCTGTGGTATTATTTTTCATTTATCGGAGTGTTAGGTAGTGTTGATTGGAATAAACTTTCATTACTAGTAAACCCCTGTGTGTTCGTGGGTACCCCCCATGTTTGCAGATTATTTTAAGATGAAAAAAGGATTTGATGGTTTCTCTGTTGAGCTGTAAAGACAGTTTTTGGCTTTTCTTTTTGTTTCAGTAATGTCTCTGATTATTGCTCGTAAGCTTTTTGCGAAGACAAACTGTTCATTCAAAAAATGAAATGCAGCAATCTAGCTTCTGTTTCTTTAAATACTTATTGGGAGGAAGATTATTTTTATCTTCATATATAAATGTGAAATTCTTCCCAGGCTTGAGCTCCACCAGTCTTGCAGACTTTTAAACTTAACTCAAATTCCTTTGAAGAACTGAAATTGTTCCTAGTTGCTCTGGCAGGTTCAGGCACATCTTTCGAAAAGAAGTAGGAGGAAAAGAAAGTTGCTGAGAGAAAACTTGCTGGGTTTTGTGGGGTATTATGCTTTAACATGGCATGTATGTCTGTGAATTCTACACTTTCTTAGGACAATAACCATACATAGAGAGGTTTGCTGAAATCTGAAACAATAATGAAAGAGTTAAGTCATATTATGACTTCAGGTTACTGCAAGTTACCCAAACCATCTCATGATTTCTTGTGGTTCCAGCTAAGAGACCCAGTGAATCATGCCTCTGCTGCCAGGTTACCACATCCCTCTCAGAGGTCACAGCTTGCAGTCCTTGTGACTAAATTGCCTGACATGTATGAGTCTTTACAAGTAATTTGTTTCTAAGCATGTGCATTTTGTTGGTTCCTCTTCATTTCCTGCTGATCATTATGCAATTGATTATCCAAACTCATAACTGGTTGGGTTTCAGCTATTTGCAATGGAAAATCAATCATGTCTGTGACAGGTGAACAATTCTGTTGAAGTCTTAGTAGGGTTTGGATTTTAATAGGTTTTAGGCAGCAAAAGACTGGGATTCTAATTTAGGCTGAAAATAATATAGCACAGCCAATATACACCTCCTCACTTATGGTTGCTTTTTATTATGCCATGTACACTTACATTAACCAATGAAAAATATGGGTCACAGCTTCTTGTTACACTAGGAGTGTCACACTTTTGACTCACAGTAAGATCAGATGATGGGTTAGAGTTTGAATAACGTATGTCTGGATGAATTTTAAAAACTAGCCAAAGCATTCAATGCATACTGTTATCTCCTTTTGGTATATTGCTGGGCAATGTAAAGATTCGTATGATTATGTTTTTGCCAAGTTTGGATAAAATTTGAACATGGAAGCCTTCAGTTGAGTTTGGTTTTGTTTAGAGTTAATTGAGTACTATAGATCCAAAGCAATATATATGAAAGAATATCACTTTGCTGTAATTATAAAATTAATACCTCTTAAGTTTGATTCATAAACTCTTGAGAACAAAACCTGTTTTTTCTCTTTCTGTTTATATATATAACACAGCCCAGGCTCAAAACTAGACTTGTAGATACAACTGCAACAGAAATAAAGAGATATTACTAAAGCCAGGATGAATAAATAGAATACAGTAGAAAGACCAAAACGATTAGTGCATCCACCCTGAATCAAGCTGAGCAGGGGGTATACTTCTTCCCATTTTTATTGTATCACACCTCTTCACATCACATTGTTAATCCAGCAGCTTTTGGTTTGCCCTGGTAGCAAGGATAAGCAGCACAATGGAGAGCCTTCTAATTAATTTTCAAGGGGGGGGGAAATGTTACATACTCCCATGCAACATATGACTCCTGAAATTCCTGCTTAAGGATAGACGTTGGGGTCTTGTGGATTTTTCCCCCTCAAGCCCACCTCCTTTTTGCTTCAGATTGCCATCATGATATTATTGTCACTGGCACTTTCAGTACCAATTCCACCAGCGTATTCTTCACATCAACTTCCATTAGAATGAGGGTTACAAGGTATTGATGGATTGACGGAGAAAAACTGACCCATGTCTGAAAAGTAACTGTTATTAAACTTTCCAGTCAAACTCTGAGCAGAAAAAGTTCAAAAATTCAAGCAGCGAGCTTAGTATCTGTGAGCTTAGACAGATTTTCTCACACTTCAAGACAGCATGACTGGACAGAGGCTTGAGTACCTTTCCAAGAGCTCATATCTGTCTTCCCCATCATGGCCACATCATGGAACTTGTTGACAGGTTGTTCTGGCACAGTGGCTACAGGGTAATTGAACCCCAGCTGTAGGATGAAACAATCTGGAATACTGAAGCTGGTATTAGTGAGGTCCAGTCTTGGTACCTGACTTGGGCCAAGTTTCAAGATGTCCTCATTCCCTCAGTTCCCTGAGGAATGAAGGTTGTGTCTCATGACCTGCAGTCATGAAGATTTTGTTGTAGGATGAGGAAATGCAGCCACCCCTGGGCTATGTCCTGCCCACTCTGAACCAAGCTTTGCAGAGAAGCATAAAGAGAAATTCCCCCTGCCATGTCCAAAGCCACGTACCCACGTGCATCCATAAACATGCTCGAGTAGTGTTTTTATTAAATCAGCAAAGCTTGCAACTAGGACTGAATGCATGCAGAGTACTGGCTGACATTTCCAAGTTAGGGTACTGGAGTACTGCTGTGATGGGTTGGTTAGTCTTGGCCACCAGCTAAACTGCCACCCAACCACTCACTCCTTCCCTCTCCCCAGGGGAAGAAAATAGGACTAGGAACCGGAATGCTTGTGGGCTAAGGACAGAGACATCACTTATAAATTATTGTCATAGACAAAACAGACTCAACTTGAGTAAAATTAATATATTACTATTTAAAACAGATTGAGTAGTGAGGAAAAAAAGACATATTTGCTTGGGCTGCAGGTAATTACTTGCTCCACCAGTGTATCCTCCACAGGTGGCAGGGAAACCTCGGTTCCAGTGTGTGCTGGTTTTGGCTGAGATAATTAGCTTCACAGTAGCTAGTATGTGGCTATGTTTTGGAGTTGTGCTGATAACACAGGGATGTTTTAGCTATCGCTGAGCAGTGCTCCTCACCCCACCAGCAAGTAGGCTGGGGGTGTACAAGGAGCTGGGAGGGGACGCAGCTGGGACAGGTGACCCCAGCTTACCAAAGGGATATTCCATCCCATATGATGTCATGCTTTTAGTAGATGAAGCTGGGGGTAAAAGAAGGAAGGGGGGGATGTTCCGAGTGGTGGCATTTCTCTTCCTAAGTAATTGTTGTGCATGGGGGAGCCCAGCTTTCCTGGAGATGCTGAACGCCTTCCTGATGGTGGTAGTAGTGAATGAATTCCTTATTTTGCTTTGCTTGTGTGCTTGACTTTTGCTTTAGTATTAACCTGTCTTTATCTCAACCCACGGGTTTTCTCACTTTTGCCATTCTCACTCCCCATCCCACGGGGGGGAGTGAGCGAGCAGCTGCATGGGGCTGAGTTGCTGGCTGGGCTTGAGCCACAATGCAGCACCTGGAGCAACTCCACCCCGGTCTCCTTCTCGGATGTTGGTGTCTGCAGCTTTGCTTTTCACCTTTTTCCTGCTTCTTCTCTGCCTGTCCAATGTTTTCTACTCTTTCTTCAACGTGTTTTGCTACAGATGCCACCGGCTTAGCTGATGGGCTCTGCTGTGTCCTGTGGTGGGGCCACTGTGGAACCAGCAGGAACCAGCTGGGTACTGTCTGTCCAACACAGGGCAGCTCTGGAGCTTCCCTGCAGCCCCATCCCACCAACACCTTGCCATGGGCCCACAACTAATTTACTAATTTCTACTGATTATTGCTAACTGCCAGTGGATGATGGGTTCATGGGAGTTGCCAGATCCTTCTTTATAAATTTAATCAGCCATATATACAGAGTTGTTCAACCTAATCCAGGTATTACTTGCAGTGCCAGGAATGAAATCCTACTGCTCTTGGGCAGAAATCAGAAATGTGCAGTCATGATTCTACTTCTAAAATATATGTATTTCTCATATGTTGAGTTTGTGATGAAACAGACTTTTTCTGAGGCTTGGGGGGGAAAAGGCTATTGTTTCTGGTGTTGTCAGTTAATACCTTCTTGTTGACATAGTCATGCCTGCAAATATTTTTCTCCTTCTCCTGGGGAGAAAATTAGGGGAAAATACTGCTCTGTTTCCTAGAAGATGAATCTGTAGGCTATGTGCACCAGACAGAAAATACTCCACTATCTGCTTGTTCATTAATCTACCAGGAATCATTACAACTGCACGGAGTCCCAACTAGAGTTTATCAGCTCTTCTGTGTTTGTCAGTTTTGTGTTTTACATGAAAATTCCTAGCTGCTCTATTCAGGAAGGACAGATCTTCCTAAAACCTTTCTGTACAGTGAACAGAACCTGTATCGTATTTCCTCTTAAAAAAAAAAAAAGCGCCATCTGACTCATTTCAGCCTTCAAACAGGATTTCTGGAGGTTGCTTTCACAGTTAGAATCATAGAATCCTAGGGGTTGGAAGGGACCTTGAAAGATCATCTAGTCCAACCCCCCTGCCAGGCAGGGTCACCTAGAGCACATCACACAGGAACTTGTCCAGGTGGGCTTTGAATGTCTCCAGTGAAGGAGACTCCACAACCTCCCTGGGCAGCCTGTTCCAGTGCTCTGTCACTCTCACAGTAAAGAAGTTTTTTCTGATATTCACCTTGAACCTCCTATGCTCCAATTTGCACTCATTACCCCTTGTCCTATCACTGGTCATCACTGAGAAAAGCTTAACTCCATCTCCCTGACACTCACCCCTTACATATTTGTAAACATTGATGAGGTCACCCCTCAGCCTCCTTTTTTCCAAGCTAAAGAGACCCAGCTCCCTCAGCCTTTCCTCATAAGGAAGATGTTCCACTCCCTTAATCATCTTTGTGGCTCTGCACTGGACTCTTTCCAGCAGTTCCCTGTCCTTCTTGAACTGAGGGGCCCAGAACTGGACACAATACTCCAGATGCGGCCTCACCAGGGCAGAATAGAGGGGGAGGAGAACCTCTCTTGACCTACTAACCACACCCTTTCTAATGCACCCCAGGATGCCACTGGCCTTCTTGGCCACAAGGGCACATTGCTGGCTCATGGTCATCCTCCTGTCTACCAGGACCCCCAGGTCCCTTTCACCTACACTGCTCTCCAGCAGGTCAGCCCCCAACCTGTACTGGTACCTGGTGTTTCTCTTCCCCAAATGCAAAACTCTACATTTGCCCTTGTTGAACTTCATCAGATTTCTCCCCGCCCAACTCTCCAGCCTAAGTCTCTCTGAATGGCAGCACAGCCTTCTGGTGTGTCAGCCACTCCTCCCAGCTTAGTGTCATCAGCAAACTTGCTGAGGGTACATTCTGTACCCTCATCCAGTTGCATGGAAGATAAATAGTTGCTTTAATGTATAAGAGATGGGTGGTTTCACTAGATTTATTGAGGAACAGGATGTAAAAAGTTGACTAAAAACAGTAACTTAAGTTTCTGGTGAGGAAAGAACATTATGGTTTGGTCTGCCTTAAAACTCTGACGAGATGCATAGGTATTGAAGCATTTGTTTATGGACAAGGAAGCAAACAGGAATTGTTCTGTTCAGATTGCCTGAACTGTTGGAACATCATGTATCAACTGCAATATATTGTCTGCCTAATTTATAGATGAATATTGCCAGGGAAAAAAAAAAACAACAAAAAACAACACACAACTGGTTGTTATTGAGTTCCTCAGTGAGAAAAACTAAACAATGAAGCTGCTTAATTCACATGTATAACTCTGAAGCAGGTTTATAATTTTATAAAGCTTCAAATATTCAGGTTAATGTCTCCTCTTTCAGATGTCTGCTTCGCAATATACATGGCTTTGAAATTTTCAAATACTGTTCAGCCTTCCTCAATAACAAGACAGGACTGGAAAGGTTTTTTTTAAGAAGTGTTTTACAGTCCAATCACATAGAAATTCTAGTGTTTCTGATCTTTGAGATAGGACCAGGAGTTTGAATTGTCCAGTGGTCAAAGGCAGTGGTAAAAATCTTTACAATTTTGTAAATACGTATTTATATAAACATATATTGTAAAACTAAAGATTGTACAAGTTTGGAGTAAGCTTTTGTGAGTTTGGTAATACACAAACCATTCTCTCTACTCTGAATGCCATATCATTCAGAAAATTATGAACACAATTCATTGCATCTGCCACCTTATTACAAAGCTGAGAGGTTCTGTCAGTCCAAGGATCATTTCTGTTGCAACTACCCTTCATCACAAGAATAACTGAAATTCAAAAATAATAGTCTATTTGGAACATAAATACTCATAAAGCATGGAGAAAAAAAAAATGAAAAAACAACCAATAAATTGCCTTTAAACAGGGTTGTACAGAGGTATACAGAAAATAAAACTGAAGCAAAAACAAACCAGTGAGAGACATAACCAAGTGTTGCGATTATATGCAGAATGATTAAAACAGAACAAAAACAAGAAAGGAATTACAGTAAGAATAGGTGTAGCCTGAAGAAGAGAAATACATTTTCATGACCAGGAAAAAGTACAAACACAGACAGCGATTTGTGTGTTGTTGTGTTGGGGCAAACCACAGATTTCTGTTTCTTAGCCTTCAGCCATTGTCAGCCAACAGCAGTAAATCCCACCATCAAGCTGTATTTTTCTTTTCTAATCCTTGGCCATGTGATGGAAAACTACCTCCCACAGCTGTCTGTCACTGAGGCAGTTGAAGTGACAGATGCCTGTTCTGAGGTCTCCAGTCTCCCCAGTGACCCAGATTGAAACCATTCTGGTGCCATGTGATGCAATAATACACAAAACCCTTCAGATATTTCATGAGGAAAACTAAGGCTGCAAATGCAGGCACTCGAAGCTCACTGGATGCCTTTGCATCTTACCTGCTGGAGTGCTCACATTATGGTTATCTCCCAACCAGATTCCATGACATTTTTCTCACAAGACATTTGCTTCTATTAGCTCGAAAGCTGGAAGGAAATCATGACATAGATCGTTAGTACATATTTGTTAATTCATCATTCACTGTGTGGTACTTTAGGACTTAGTTCCAGGACAGCAACAGAAACACTGTATGAGCTTCCCAGCAATCATGTTCAAGAAATTTATTATCATTAACAGTTATTCACTGTATTTTCACCCTTCCTTTCCTTCCTTTTTGCTCTGCTGCCTCTTCTTAAATTTCTCACAGGTCATTCAGTGTGTATAAGGATAAATACTTTGCAAGTAACTGAGTTACAGTGGCCTCATGAGTTACTCTAAGCCACCTGAGCAAAGCCCTTTCTAGTTTACTGAATACCCTAAAGAAAAAAACACCCCAAAACCGTATTATCAGAGTGGCTTGTGAAGATAGTTTAACCTAATAAAGCTAATTACACTGGTTGTGGTTGAGATGGTTTATACAATTTTGTTACTGAGTTGGTGGTGAACCCTAGCTCCTTTAGAAAGGAGAATTCAGTTGCTGTAGAGCATCTGTCCATCTGTCCTTACGTTTCAAACTTTTATGAGGAGCAGTGAAAAGGACACAAGGTTGCTCTGCAATTGTTACCCTCTTCCCAAACCTCAAAAACTTTCATAGCTGTTGTTCAAATAAAAGAACTACCAAATTTCAGGTTCTGAGCTGTAATTATTTTTAAGTCTGTTAATTACGATGACAAGATCACATTTTTAAAAATTAAAGTAGCACAAACTTTCTATGACAGTAAAAAGTATCACTTGGTCAGCTGTTGGTTCACACAGGTTTTGTCACAAATGTATTTTTTTCAGAGGTTCAGGCATTTTCTCTCCCAGCTAAACTTTCTATAGCTCTCATTTTTGCCATGTGATCTCTCCATCTCCCCTGCTGCTGTTGTTGCTGCTCTAACAGCTCTGGTTCCCTGTGCTGCTGAGGAGTGAACCCAGAGCAAATGCAGAGCAAGTCTCTAATCAGCAAAATCAAACAGGCAGCCCTGGGCAGAACCACATGAGTCTGACCCTCTCTGCCTCTGAGTCACCTTTCTTCCCTTTGGACAGGGAAACCCAGCTTGACTTCCATATCTGGCCTCTCTCTGGGTTACTAACTGATATTTATTACCTTGTGAAAGGGTAGACACAATGGAAACGAGAGGGAGTTACAGTCTGTGCAGAATAATACATTTTTATATCCTACCAAGTGTTTAATGTATTCAAGAGGGGAGACATGATAACCTGTGTCTTGGAATAAAAAAAGAAAATGAAACTGCAAGTCTGCTGGCAAGGATTGCTTTAATTAACAAGGGATAGTTCCATATAAATGAAGCTCAGCACATATAAGCTCTATAAAAACATGAGAAAAAATTTCCTGAGGTCTCTATTAGCCTGTTAATGTGATCTCAGTGTCATGGCTGTTTGGTAAAAACCTGGAAGTCAGATGCTTGCCCAGTAATACTCTTAACACTCTTGGCAGCATATATGCCCACTTTGAATCTTTTTTACAAAGTTTTTAATTGTGACAATTGAATCAATCTAAGGAAGCAGAAAAAAAGTAACTTCATGTATTGACAATAAACCATATTATTTTAAGTATAGTCTTCATTATCTGATCCTTTATTTAAAAAAAGGAAAAAAAAAGTATATCTAAACTTCCAAAAGACCTGACTTTACAAAGAAAACCCACTAGTTCTCTTTCTAATTTTCTAATTTCATCAGATCAGGAACTAGAGCTTTGTTTTGAAGAAAGCCAGCCTACAGGCCCAGCTCAGAGACTAAACCACTGAGCAGGATGGACAGCCCTATGGGCAATCAGATGGTATTGGCAGGACATAAACTTGGTATAAATAATTTGGACTACAAACAGGCATGCTTCTAACTATCAACAGAGTGAGTCTCTAGCTTTTACTGAGGTGTATAGAAGGCAAACACCATAACTAATTGTAACCAAATTTGATAAGTTTAGGATAGAAATTGCATAGTATAGTTGTCACTGATAAAACCAGAACTGCTAGACTTGAAGCCAAAGTTCTTTTGGTCCTGCATACTTTTTTCTTCTGATGGCAGCTGAACTGCTACAGGTCTGAAGTTTGATTGGTGTAAGGTGTTAAAAATGGTAGTGTTTTTCCAGCAGTTAACCAAGGTGTCCCTGAAGGTATCTCCATAGTAATGTTTTCCTTGTCATTTTTTTCATAGAATTTTAGAATGGTTTGGGTTGGAAGGGACCTTCAGGATCATCCAACCCCCCTGCCATGGGCAGGGACACCTCCCACTAGACCAGGTTGCTCTAAGCCTCATCCAACTTGCCCTTGAACACTTCCAGGGATGGGGCTTCCACAGCTTCTCTGGGCTGCCTGGCCAGCTTCTTGCCACCCTCATAGTGAAGAAGTTTTTTTGGTTGGTAGCGTCTTCAGAATCATTGGGAATTGACTGAAAAAACAGATGCACCAAGGGAATGGAATGCTGTTCTTTGTGCTGTTCCAGTGCCATAATAAAAAATTGTTTTTCTCCATAACACATTGTGGGTTTCCTCTTAAAACAACTCTTTCTTGCTGTTAGAGTAGATATGTACAAGTCCATCCTTGCATGTTCTCTAAGATGGTCTGTTTCCAACAAGCACAAAGTCTCATCAGCTGTAAGAATTGGGTACCACACTGCAGCACGTGATACTATTCAACAAAGCCTTGTTTCCTCTGAGTAAGAAAGTCTTTAAAGAATACAGGATTTTATTAAAAGCACAAAGAGGTAAGCTTATTTACATTGACCCCACAGAAATAGTGTGTGGGTTACGTCAAAGTACAAGCTTGGGTCTCTTCTAGTAATTTTTAGATACTATGTCCTTTGTGCACCTGTTAAAAATTTAAGTGCCTTTTTCAGCTCCAAGAAGCAGTGAGAGGTTTTTTCAATGCAAATAATACCCTACAGATAAACAGACAAAGCTGGACCCAAGCAATTTGTTTTTTCTTTGATACCATTGAATTTAAAGCAGCTCAAGGCTTTTACTTGTCTGGAAAGCTTTGGAACTGTAGTGTAAATTTATTCTGGTTCTGTAGATCTTGGGCAGTTTTGTGTAGGGACTTGAACAGTGAGATTTGCATCACCTGCTTTAGCCATCTCAATGTGTTGGTATCTTAGTGCAAGCTAATCTGTTAGGCTTTGAAATGCCCAAGCTCAGAACCTGAGGAAGACAGGTTTTTTTTCCAAATATCTTAAGATCTCTTTTTCCTATAACTAGAAGAAACCTAGTTGACTGAATTTTACTAGATTCTAAGTTTTATCCATATAAAGTCAGAGGAATTCCAGAGGCCACCCAAGGCCAACCACTCATTTAAATTCATGAGGTTTTTACTTTGTCACACAAGAAACACTGGAGTTTTTTCAGGTTAAGGTTATGACAGGTTAAGAACAAAATGTAAACTCATACAAGGAATTACAACTTCCTTGGGAAATGTTTGAGAGTTCAACATCTGAAAATAATGTAGTGCCATCTATGTTACCAAGACACCAAGCCTTAGTGTCATTAATCTGACAAACGAGTTGGCTATTTACTATTTGCTTTCCAATTTCTGTGTTTTTAAAAGACCACAGAAAGACTTCCCAGAAATCCAAAATATTTGACAACAGGAAGCACAAATACATGATCTTGTCAGTGTTCTTAAGTGTCTCTTTTACGTTTGAAAATTGAAAACTCCCTAATATTATGACCCATCTGAAATAGCTAGTGGTCTTTCAGAGTTCTCTGCTCTTAATTAGTTTATTGATTTGCTCTTTGTGACACAAATGTAAAATTATTTCTTTTGACTGGTGGCTGAGAACATGGAGGCATTTCACAAGTCGAAGCTTTTCTCTTTGATTCAGAAGATACTGTCTATAGCTCCTACCTTGAAACAACAAAATATTTAATATTCAAAACTCAGTGTGTTTCAGGATGGGTTTGGGGATTCATTTTGTTATTGTCTTCAATTCTTGTTAGAGCAATCTAGGAATTGAGAAACACATTAGTTTAACCCGAGGGAAATACATCTATGTATGCTAAAAGCAGGAAGAGCAGAAGGCTTGAGAGATAATGAGTTCACTATAGGGCGTATTTTTTCAGCTATGTACCAAGAGTTACTTGGTACTTTGAGAAGTGACCCTTACCATTGGTGCAGTTTGCAGATTAAACTGTCCAACAGGCCACTCGATTTTATATGGAAACCTGTCAGTCATCCACTTCCTGGTACATGCTTCATAACAACGTAAGGGGACTCGAAAGAACTGTAACACTCTTTTATCTATGCTAGTTATCATATAGCTGGGAACATGGGAACAGTAAGGCACTGACAGTCTACATTATTTTTTAAAGACTGTCATGCATGTGACACCAAGAACTTGATCATTAATTTTTAACACTGTACAGGAGTGGGAATCATGCTACAACTTTCATTCAAAGGGCCTAATAATACACGTTAGATTCAGTGTTGAAGATTGGTCATGGCCCGTCTTTTTATCTGTTAGATATCACTGAAGGCAGGATTAAATGACACAAAAGACAACCCACTTTCAGTGTGATTGTGTAAGGTCCCAGATTTTACTTTCTTTGGTATTTTATGTCCTGTCAGATTCTCAGTGTGTATATGACTCGGTTGCTTGTATGTAATGACACCGCCAGTCGTATTTTTCTCAGTAATCATCAACTTTTACTATATATAATGTACCAGAAGTTTAGATTATGCTGGTATGAATCTTTTTGTACTTTTTGATCTGGAAACACACGATACAGTGACACCATAGCAAGCAAAGCTTTGACAACAATTAAAGTCCTATAATGATCTGTTATGAAATGGCCCAATTTAGGGAACATTTCTTCTGAATCAGAAGATAAGTCTTTGATTTGAGGTCAGCTTGAGGCTTCCTGAAATCGTGGTGAAACAGCACCTACAGTGAAGGGTTGAACCATTATTTTTAAGTTCCTATTCACACGTTTATTATAAATATCTACACACACTGGAAAAAAGGGGGATTATTTCCTAAAAAGGTGTTTCCTTGACATGATGAAAAAGCATTCCATTCTGGCCCTGGGCTTATAATTTGATGCAGTCAGATTTGAGGCAAATTAACTAAGCTTGTAATAAGTGTTCTACCCAGTATCAGTTTAGGCATTTGGATTTTTTTATAATTGCCTGTAGTTTCATAAACCATAATCTGAAATCAATAAATATGTATAAAGATTATGTGACTTTGCAGGAAACATGATAGAATGTTGGCTTGACATGCATTCAAATAGCTTTTTATACATAATGCTGCAAGATTTTATTTAATACCTTTGTACCTATCTGTTAAATACCTTTCTCTATTGTGCTTAATTCAGATTTATGTGGCTCACTTCTGGCATGTTTTACAGAATAATCTTTTAACTCTGACTTCTTTCTTCCAATCTCTGTCACTAAGCTTTGTTTATTTCAAAGCTCTTTTCTCAATAAGCATGCACCAGTAAAGTTACTTGCTTTGGTGATGACAGGTTTTCGTTTAATTTCATGATCAGCTTCTGCTTGTGATAAAAATTGGCCCAACATTTCCAGTAATAGTTTTGCAGATATCTGGTGAAATCCTGGCCTAAAGAAGTCAAGGGAAAATTCACTGTAACTTAAACCAGAGGAGAATTTAATCTATTGAGCTTCAGGGTAAGAACATCCATTGTCATAACCATAACCTAGTCATACCTCAAATAGATCATGTAACTTCAGTAATTCCACACTAGCTGTGTGTGGAATTCAAGCATTTATTTTAAAAATATGTTCAGTCTTGATGTAAAGACTTCAAGTGACAAAGTCATCCCTTGATAGACTGTTCCAGTGGTTAGTTACTGTCACTGTTGAAATACATACTCTTGCTTGAATTTGGCAAGCTTCAGTTTTCACCCACTGAATCCTGTTAACACTTTAACTAGCAGATTAAAGAGCAGTGTAGGAGCAGACAAGTGGTCCAGTGCATTAGTCTCCTTCCCCTTGCTTTACAGGCATTGATTATTGTCCCTTATTAGTGGCAGGGTATATTGTAACAGGTCTAAATATCTCTGTCAGCTACTTCCCATAGGGTTGTGTGAGGTCTTAATCTAAAGGAGGCTTGTGCTATAAACTTCTTTTAGCTTGTATGCCATAAAGGCAGAGATGCTACAAGGTCAGAGTTTCTTTTTTGCCAAGGAACTTTTTCTACTCTACTTCCAGTAACCTTGGATGGTCCTGCCACTAGAGCAGTCTTTCCCACTACGAAAGACTGCCTGTCTGGAGCTCCCTGTCATGCCTTCACATTTTTTGTCCTCTTAAAATCCTTCTTTGAACCCTCAAAGTCTTCATGCATCGCCTCAGTCCCTCTGTCGTACTTGAAATATTTCTGGATCTCCAGTTCCTTCTTTTTAGGTGGGTAGGAAACCTTTAGTATTCCTGGCTTGTTCTAGCTGCAATAAATGACCAGATAAGATTTAGTGACCAGCTATTGCCACTAGTTTGACAACAACGTAGCACAGTTATTATCAGCAGTATTTGGCACATACTGGCATAGATGTATCCAAGATTGTAATAGGCCCATATTAGCAGCTTCAGATGACTGACCAGAATTCATTAATGTGCAGTCAGAACTCTCAATTCATCATGGTGGGGCAGAAATGGGAAACTGCTGCCCTGTTCTGTGACACATGGTTAGGTGAATATATCTAAGATTCTTTCAGAACAACAGCCATTCTAATTCTGTTGCAAAACTTGTCCCAGCTATATAGCTGCAGTGACTTGGAGATGTAAATCCTATAGCCTTGTAAAAATACATATTAAAAAATATACTCTGCACTTGGCTTTAGATGATGTAGTACAAGAAGTTGGGAGAGTTGGGTTTGTTCTGCCTGAAGAGCACAAGGCTACAAGAAATCATATTGCTGTCTTCAGCTACCTGATGGAAGAACATAGAGGTGACAGAGCCAGACTCTTCTTGGGCGAGCAGAGGGAAAAGACAAGGGACAACAGACACGAGCTGAAATCCAGAAAATTCCAGTTAAATATAAGGGAAAGTTTTTGCTCCATGGTAGGCTGTCAAAACTCCATCCTATGAGATACACAAAGCTTGATAGGACAAGGTCATGTGCAGCATTTGGACTTGTTTTCAAGGGAGGTGGAGCAGACACCTCCATAGGTCCCTGACAAACTACATTATTCTTTTTCACAAAGACAGTGACAGTTGGTGTGTAAAGCATTTGCCTACAGATGGGCTAGTTGTAGGTCCCAGTTCCCATGCCTACCTCTCCTTGAGCAGACCACCATCTAAAGTGGTATATACTTAATTCAGGCTGAATCATGCTTAGAAATCTAAATGTAAAGGATAATCTGTTTGTATTGCCTGTTAATACATTATTTAGTAAATGTGTACTAAATTATTTATGGCAAAGCAGCTTTATAGAATTTTGATTTCCTTCCGTCTCTATAGAAAGACTCCTGATTTTAACGTATTGAACCATCCTACCAGTGAACCAACCAGTAAAATATTTTGTGACCTCTTCATTCTTTTGTTTAGTGTTGTGCCAAAGCACTTTGCAGAATATTTTAATCAAATACAGAAGCTTGTATAATTCTTAAGATTAATTGTTTGCATTTTCCAATACTGTAAGTGGCATTGTGTTAACATTCATTTAAATGTTAATTAGAAGAATACATTATGTGACACAGACCTTAAATATATATTTCACTGAATAAAAATGTAGAGTTTTTCTAGAGTTATGAAACAAGGGACAAAAGGAGTGGACAATAAATAACCACACACAGTAATAACAAGGCAGCATTTTTCATAGATTTTTAGGCACAAAAATAGACCAGTATCATTTCAGCTGCCCTGCAGCTTAAGAGGCTTCTGGCTCTTGAATAGAACCAACAACTAGTTGTTCAAATAGGACATATATATGTTCAAATAAAGTAATGTTCTCTCTTCAGACAATATCCAGACATTGTTTCACAACTCCACATGACAGAAAATGAGCCGTATCCCTAGGGGAATTCTTCCAGTGGTTAATTATTTTCACAATAAGAATGTAGAGCGTTGTTTCATGCTTGGGTGTTTGTAGCTCTCTAGCAAAACAATGGTGGGCTTGTCATAGGCACTTGTCTCAAAATGGAAGATGAAGTAATTGTGTCTCACTATCCTTGGCTGCATAGCCCCATCCTTCAAGCTCTCACCTGGGAATGAGAGATCAAGGTTTAATGTTCTCATCTGGCTGAGAGTGCTCTGTTCACACAGTCAAGCATATTTTACTATAGGGTACTCAGTCTTTCCAGTTGGTGTTGTTTATTAAGCCACCGTGAGAGAACAAGGGAAAATAACTCCATAAATTAGGGATTAGGAACTCATCCAGAATGCCAGGATTTGAGTCCTAATTTCAATGAATATGTAAGCACCATGAAAGCAAGTGTTGCAGCACTGTCAGTGGGATAACTTCAGAGAAAAGGCAGAGTGTAATTGCATCTTGCAAGTTAACTGGGAGACACTTGTGAGTAATGAGAGATCTAGGATTGAATCTCCACAGGTAGAGAAGAGAATTGAATTACCTGCCCTACCTCTTGTTTGAGTGCCTGCAACAGTGGATTACTGACTAAAAAGCAGGTGATGTTCCTTCCTCACATGTGTCCAATTGGTACCCCCAGAATTTAGACCAGGTCTAGATTGCAAATTTCACTCAAAACCAGTTGGCTTCTTTTTGCAGGTAGTAAAAGTAAAAGCTGTTTTTCATCCTTCTATACTGAAATATGGAAGCTCTCAAAATGAAGCAGAAGTTAGTCAAAGCACTTACTCAGCTGAAATTCAGGCCAGGTTGGGTAAAGAGTATTAAAAAGTCATGTAAAGCAGATAAAACTTCGATGGTACCATGGTCTGTGAATGATTTGTTGCTGTATTATTAGTCAAGTGTGACATAATAGATTTCAGTGTGACTTCATGCTTTTTCTTTTCTCTCACTGATTTAATTTTAGCACAGTCCATTCAATTTCAATTTCATACATGTATGAGGCAAAGGCTTTCTTTGCACACTGTCCTGAAAGTGCAGATGTTTTAACTGTTCCTGAATTGATACAGATCTCAAAGCTCAAATACAAATTATGCTGATGATTTAAGAGAAATTCATTATAAATTGAGTACATGGTTCTTATTTATAAATATGACAGAAGAAGAAATTAAAACCACCTGTCTTTCAGATTTCCCTCTTTTCAACATGTATTGTGTCTCTAAAACAGGGCTCAGCTGTGCTATTTCTATTTACCAGTCTCTCTTTTCTAATCAGCATGAATATATGTGAAAAATTCAATATACATCCTTGTATTTGAAAATGAAATACATTTTCCAACAGGATTCATGTGTCCTATGGGACTAGAGGGGTGTATGTTTAATGGAGTTGAAATGACAATAAATGGTAAGAATAAATAACACAATCTGCTTTACATTATTGTTGCATAAGCTATTAAAAACTTAACAGAAGCATTCTGGACTGAATAAGCTTTCAGCAGTGCAGTGTGCATAGAATTCATAAACAAGAAGGATTTTAAAGCTGTGTAGAAACAACATAAAATATCTCTGGTCCATGAAGATACGTTAGATACTGAAGTTACTCAAAATTTGGCCTAATATGTATGGATGCACACACACAATCCTTTCTCTCTCTATATATGCATGTATATACATGGTGTATATATATAGTAAGTCCAACTGAGTGTATTAAGACTTGATTACCTTTTTTATTGTACCCACTCTATAGATGATGCTAATGGCAATGATATTTCTGCACTAGAAATCTGAAAGGTCTTTTTTTTTAAAAAAAAAAAGACATGACACTTGGAGTTTTTAGAGTACATTTTTCCTGAGCTTTAGTACATTTTGGAAAGGGCCAATTAATTTTTTTCCACAATAAGATCCTGATGTCTTTAGAAAAAGGAAAGGACAGGTGCTGGGCCACAGAGTATGATACAACAATACAAGTAAACATGGGCTTCTCTTAATAAAAAAAAATAATAGAAAATATATGATTTGATTTTTTTTCATGTAACTTAAGTGTTGTCTTTTAATGCCAAATATAATACCAGTTGTAATTATGCATTTCCTCTGGCCTTTTCACTAGTATTTAGTGACATTATCATTCTGAGACGTCAGAGTAGGATAATTACAAAATTTGTTCTTTTTTTACAAACAAGAACAAACTGAAATTAATTTACCCAAAGCAAGAGAGTTGTTTATCACTTCAGTGACACAGACTGACAAGGAAGCATCTTGCCTTGAGTGGAGGCCCAAACACAACGAGTAGGTATGTTTTCACATGAAAAGCTAGACAATTAGTTTCAATGGTTCTAAATTATTATACAGCCAGGAAGGGACTGAGACAAATACATAGGGAGTTGTTCTGTTAAATTGTGTAAGGTTATTAGGTCTATCATATATTCTCTTCCTATCTGGTTGCACACCAGTGGCTATATTCCTCTGCCCAGATGGGAGTGTGTCAGTGATGCATCAACAAAGATCACAGCATAATCAGGACTTCCCCCAAAAAGTTTGCACTGCAAGCTTGAATGAACTTTAATTGGTATATGCATTTTGGTTAAACTTCTAGTATGAAGGGTTCTGCATTATGGAGGACTGAGAAGTTCTGTCACCTTGCACAGGAAGGTGTTACCTACTGAAAAATCATACAGAGGTTGAATGATACACCCTCCACCTCCTAGAGTGTCCTTGGTTTGGTGAGGGGATGCTTAGTGGTGAGCTTTGTAGTGCTTAAACTTCAAGTTGATAACAAAACAGTGTTGACATTATCTCCTGTGTAACTAAGAGATATTTGCAGAAGAAACCACAAGTGGATTAATTTCCTGCCCCTTCACTTCATAATTCTATTTTTCTGACACAATAAGCAATGCTCCAGGTTACTTAGTCCAGTCAGCCTACACCTTATTTGCATTTAATAGGGTTTACTCTGAGTCATTATTTTTGTGTAGACTTCATCAACCATACTTTATTTCCATATCAATATATCTTATTTTTTCACAAAATATCCACCTATTCCAATTTATATACAAATGCTAAAATAAATATATTTTAAAACAAAAATACTGTACCTCATCAGTAAATCAATGCTAACTGTAACTCAAACTCAACTGATAACATTATTACTGCATCAATGCCCCAGTCATCTACAGTCTCTCATTGAAGATTGCTGTGTGGAGAAACAATTTATTTAAAAAAAACAAACAGCACACAGTAATACCAGCTTGTCATAAGCAAAGAGAACTATAATGCTCATTAACTATTACAACATGTAAGATTTAAAAAATAGCAAAATATTGCATTGTGTTATGATTTTTTTAGTTCAAAACTTGATGGCTATTTCATTTTTTTAAATCTGAATTACTGAGTTTATTACTACAACAAATATCCTGATAGTTGGTTTATAACTTTAAAAATCTGTCATAATTTTAGTGAAAAAAATAATGTCCAAATAAAGGTTATTTTAAATTCCCAGATTTTTAGCTGGTACTTTAGTTGTCACTTGCTTTTGGGTCAAACACACCTCAGCAATGCAAACCCTCACATTTTACAAGTATGCTGTAGTTATGTCCTTTCAGTTTTCTTGTGTGGGCTCTTTCTGAGAAGATGGGTGGACTTAAGTCACACTCAAGTAATTAGCTGTGCATAGTTTTCAGCAAGTCCTACTCTCTTTTCCATCTTCAGTCTATTTACTCTGTTCTTTCCTTGCTTTTTCATGTTATGTAAAATACAGAAATCAAGTACTATAATGGCTGTATTACACACCTCAGATGACACCACATACCTCTATATATCTTCATCCTACTTAATGATTCACATTTTATGTGACTTTAGACAGCAATTACCTTTTATTGGGCTGTGTCTTGTCACATTAAGGCTATGTGACTGTGAAAATAAGTATCACCCTACTGATAGATATGATATTTATACTTAGTACAGAGACCCCAGGAAAAAAAAAAAAATCAAATTTTAGAACTCCTGGAATAACTAATCTTCCTGCCCCATCATCCTGAAATGCTAAGAGCTGAATTATTTGATCCAGAATCACTTGCATCAATCTTGAATAAAAACCTCTTCCCTTCATCTTCTCCCAGGCTGCACAATGGGCACATGGTTTCCATCACAAGCTGACTCATAAATAAGGAGTCTGAGTTATCAAAATCTCTCAGGCACGTCACACCATCTGCCTCCCCTTGTACATCCTGTACCATGGTATGTTCAAAGAACATCAGCATGCATTCAAAACTTCAACATCTTGCATGGCTTTGTGGTTTGTCATTCTTAAAGGTAGCCTGACTTTATTGTCCTGTTGCTGCTTCATTTTCTCAAAGGACAGTTTTATATTTCTTATGATTCAGCACAACTATTTAAGAGGAAAACCCCCCAAAGAAGTTAGTAACAGACTTTTTCTTTCCTCATTCAAGCATCATGCAGTGACTGCTTCTCCCTTTTCACAAACAGTTGGGTCCTGTAGCACATGATCATGGCCCAAACAACAGCCTGGGCACTATGGATAAACTTGGAGGACAGAGATAACTACTCTAGTACACAGAAATTGTATTTGCTGAGCTTGTTCAGCAGTATGTTGCATCACAATTGTACCACAAACTCCTCCACACTTGCCTTTCTTACCTGACTGAAATGCATGGTGTTCTCAGGCAGTTCTGCCTGAATCTCATTGCTCCCTAGAGCTATCTGAAAGAAAGTTGTAGGGAGGTGGGTGTTAGCTGCTTCTTCCAAGTGAATAATGACAGTACTATAGGAAGTGGCCTGAAGTTGTGCAAGGGGAGGTTTAGATTGGATATTAGGAAGAATTTCTTCACAGAAAGAGTGGTCAGGCAGTGGAACAGCCTGCCAGGGAGGTGGTGGGGTCACCTTCCCTGGAGGTTTCAAGAAACATGTAGATGTGGCACTTTAGAGCATGCTCTAGTGGGCATGGTGGGGTTTTTGTGGGTTGTGTGTTGTTGGTTTTATGGGATGGGTGGTTGGACTCTGATCTTGGACAACTCTTCCATCCCTAACGAGTCTAAAATTACAGAACTTGCAGGAATTTGATTCCTTCAAATAACAATCCCAAATGTAATAATCCAGTGGTGGAGCAGGCCACCAATCTGCATACATTGCATGTATATTCAGTGTCAATTCAGACTATTCAGAAAAAAAATTCAGTTAGTCTTGGTGTACTTCCATCTTATTTGAAAATGCCTTTGTGTAGCCCGTTGCTGCAGCCCAGGAACAATTTGCCAGTCAAGACATTAATCAAGACATTAACCCAGACACCAGCTGGAAGGTGAGAAAAGAATACAAGACTTGGCCATATTTGCTGTGTGAGCAGTTAGGGGACAAGGCTGCTGTCTTCACCAATAGTGCTTAGCAGTGCAAACTGGACATTATGGAGTTAAGGTGGGAAAGTTGCACAAAACCAAAGGCAACATAAAGCAGCAGAAAATGGCTTGACCAAAACGACTTCAGACTTTGAGGCAGAAACAATTCAGCAAATTGGAAATTGTGAGTCATTAATGATGCATATTGTTCAATTTACAAATTAAATTGTGTTAAAAGTTCATGGTTGTGAGTCAAGTAATTTTTCAGAGTATGCATCATATTTAGAACCATTAAGGAATTTCTGTGGATGGAAAGTGAGCTGTTATTTGATGATTATGTCTCTTTCCTAAGAACCCTAAATTAAATTTTTTAAATGTCAGGGAAATCACCCGTGTGCGCATTTCTGAGGCACAAAAGCCTTTAAAGGGTGTTATTTCTTCATCTGTTAAGACCTGCTATGCCTGAATATACACAGCACAGTACAGCATCTGGCCTTTCTAAGCATTAAGAGCTTCTGAAACCTCTCAGAGGATAAAGTCATTATGAGGTGTGTTTTAAAATTAATCCAATAAATTACGCAAGAGCTTATACAATTCAATTTACATTTGTTTTCATAGCTATGAAAGAAAAAAAAACACATTACTTTTGCTCCCTCTTCACTAATTACAGCAGCATGAGTGTCTAGATGACAAGCATCTAACTTAGTCTCTCAACGATTTATTTCTTTCCACAAATTTCTTGGTTTAGTTTTCTTTGGAATTTTTATAGCTATTTTTTTGCAGATCAGTACAAAGGGAATACCTTCTTCGAATGTTTTACTGCTTTACTGATGTGTTTACATTTTCTGCCTGCTGAAAAATAAAACATGATAAAAGATCTTAGCATACTGGTGTGCTCTTGTATTGTATTACATTGCACTCTGCAGACCTAGTTGTATCAGCTCTTTTTTAGGTGATATGATGGCTTCAGTTTAGAAGACATTTATGTCTGGAAGCTGAAGAAAGCTTTCTTGCAAAGTTCGTTGTCTTATTTCTGCTTAGACAGTGAAATTAGCTGCCAGAGGAGTTTGTGAAATTGTTTTCACTGGAGGCAGTCAGAATAAAGCTCAACATTAAACTGGGGAAGTTTGCAGAGAATGAAATCAGTTTTATGATGAAGTGGCAGACACCTAAGGAGATGCAGGAAGGTTTCTCACAAATGTGCAGGACACTGTTCACCTCGAGTGGTGCTTCTTTTTCATCCCCAAGTTACAGCCTCTGTGGAAATATTCTGGTACAGAAAAGACAGTGCTGCCAGATTTGAAATCTGATTCTGTTCTAACTTAACTACCACAGAATCACAGAGTTGTGGTTGGAAAGGACCTCTGAGATCAGAGTGCAACCATCAACACACAACAAACCAAAACCCAACACAAACTCGCCCACACACACCCCACCAAAAAGCACTCACAAAAAACCCCCACAACCTCAGCCACTAGAGCATGTCCTGAAGTGCCACATCTACATGTTTCTTGAACACCTCCAAGGATGGTGACTCCACCACCTCCCTGGGCAGGCTGTTCCAGTGCCTGACCACTCTTCCAATATAGAAATTCTTTCTAATATCTAATCCAGTGGTTTCTCACTCTTCTCTGGGCCTATAAAGAGGAGACAGAGTGTAGGTTTTTATAAGCAGCAGGATTAAAATCTCAACTGTCCATGATAAAAAAAAAAAGATACTGCAGGCATCCTAGTGTAAAGAGTCCTAAGGCAACTGTGAGAGGAGCAGGGTGTAACAGGAACGACCTTTGTGATGAGTTTTAAACACAGTCAAGAAGAATTGTCTTTGAAACCCATTAAAATCTTTTCAAATGTAGGCAGTTCCATAAAGTTAGTCAAGTTTCCTGAACCTCCAGGAAACCCTCTGCCAATGGCACCCAACCTTCATGGGCCTGGGAGCATTGATGTGTAGCAAAAACTGCCCTGCAAGAATCACTTAGCTTTATGCTCCTCAGTGGCTTTTTTGACAGAAAAAAACCACAGCTGTCCTGTGACTATGAGCAGCATTGGCCCACAAGCCATGAGATGATAACATCTGTTTCTTTACTACAAAACTGGCATTTCTGTCTATATCTGAAGTGGCTGTTGTTCCAAAGCAAAGATCTGTTTTGCGGGAGTGACTTACAGAAAGCAGTTGGGTGGAAGACTATAAATATTCATTCTGAAAATGCCAGAATATTTATGTCTTACCAGCCTGTTTCAAAAGTGAAGTGTACTGCTTGTATTGAGGAATGGAGTCCAGGGTAGTGGATAATGAAAGCTGCCCTCCCCGTTACTGGGAAACAGAGCTGAGCAGTCACTGTTGTCATGGCATTCTGATGTGCAAGCTTAAAACTAAGGTGCTTCACCTTAAACACATCTTAGGAATCTTTTATGTCAAAAATAACACCACCATGTGCTAAAATATGGTGGTATTAGCTGTCACTGCATGAGTAGAGTGCTATTTTTTATTCAGTCTGACAAGCAAAAAAGACAGATACTGAGTTAATAATCAGTTCTAGGATTGAACACACCTCTTTCTTAGCTTCACGCTAGATGGCACATTCATGTTTTATAAATTTATAAATCTACTGTCTAGATCTGAGGAAGTGTGGATGTTTTTATTCTTACCCATGTCAGTTGTGAGCAACTTAAGGGGAAGACAAAAACATTTGTTTTTCTAATTTTACTTCAAGGATGGATTGAGTTACTCAGAACACAATAGTTAGGGGCACATTTTAACTCCAAAAGTTAAAATAACAATTAAAATGCTTAGCTTGGTGTATGTATTCTAGACAGTCAGTGCTTTAATGCAGCCACAGATACATTTTTACAAGTATTCCTACAGATCAGAGAATCAGAGTCATTTTGGTTGGAAAAGACCTTTCAGATCATCAAGTCCAACCGTTAACCCAGCACTGCCAAGGCCACCACTAAGCCATGTCTCTCAGCACCACATCTACATGGCTTTGAAATCCCTCCAGGGATGGAGACTCCACCACTGCCCTGGGCAGCCTGTTCCAATGCTTGACCACTCTTTCAGTAAAGAATGGTTTCCTAATATCCAATCTAAACCTTCCCTGGCACAACTCAAGGCCATTTCATCTTGTCCTATCACCTGTTACTTGAGAGAAGAGACCAACACCCACCTGGCTCCAACCTCCTTTCAGGTAGTTGTAGACAAAGAGGTGGTCTACCTTCAGCCTCCTTTTCTCCAGATTAAATAACTCCAGTTCCCTTAGATGCTCCTCAAAAGACTTGTGGTTAAGATAATTTTTTCTTTACAGAAATCATGACTATATTAGTATTGATTAGCAGCAAATGGAATGCTATGTGCAAGCAGCATGCAGATTGCTGCAGGTAACTCCTCTCTCCTCTACAGCACAATAGTGAAATTATAAAGATAAATTTTATGGAGTAGTGCATCACTGTAGGTGCTCCCAAGCTCTGTTGGTGTCATTTGAATAGAAATAAAACAAAGGAGAGTCTGGATATGTGGCAACTCCCTGGAGTTCCCTACTCTGAAGCGTATTACCTGGATGACCTTGGCAGATCATGGAGCATCTTTTTGTCTCACCTGTACGATACAGTGGGAGCAGCCTTGAGACCAGCTGTGCAGTAACATAGCTCATACAGTTACCTTCTGTCTCATTCATATTACCTGGAGGGATACACATGCTACAAAGGTGCATGACAGTAATTTTCCTGTTGCTCTACACACACTCTCTCAGTCCTTTGTTTTCAAAAGATCAGGATGAAATTTTCAGCAATCGGGATTTGGGAGCCTACCTAATTTTAAAAATTGAACATGCCTATTCAAGGAGAAGTGAGTTCAGTGATCACTAGTTTAAATTAAAGTGCTTAGTGGCATCTGAGATGTCCTCAAGTACCATGTCTGATCTCCAGATGTCACTCCAGAAAGACAAAGGAACCCTGTTGGCTCACACCAGTCAGCTACACTTGGAAACCTCAGATTCCCATTGAAGTCCTTTGTGGCCCTACCGGCTATTAAGTGGGCAACTGAATTTAACCCTAAGATTTCTCTTAACTTTAGGATCTTAAACTAGTTGCTGAGAAAAGCCCTTTAAAATGCCAGTGTTGTATTTGTCAACTCCACTTAGATGGACATAGGGTAACTTAAAAGGAACTAAAAATCTGTTTAGGCAGCAGAGTTGCATGACAGCTTTATAAAATTTAGTTCCGGGATTCTTTTTGTTGTTTTAAGTGCCTGAATATAGGAATCTACACATGGGAGCAACATGTGGTTTGGGTGATTACTACATACAGTGTGTATCCTGGTAGTACGCTCAGAGCTCAGCCTGAGGTGGCTCCTACAGTCATTGAGTCAGACAAATTGCTGCCTACATGTCAAGGGGTAAATCAGCCAGGGGCTTGATATCATGGCTAAAACATCAGCTTCTGCTGTAATTTAAGGCTTTTCAGGGTTCCTGAGGTGTTTTGTCAGGCTGGTAAATGTGATATCAAAAGCTGTTAATAAAAATAACTTCATTGCCTTCTGAAATAACTTTTTTTAGAGTCATGGCAAAGAAGAAAAATGGAATTTGTCTTCATTATATACCTTCATCCATATGGATGGATATATGGAAACAGTGGACCCAGAACTTAGATACACTGACTTCAGCTAAAAATGTCTCTTATATTAAGTGAACCTACAAAAACATGATATTCACTTTTTCCATCTCAGAAGATGTAAAACTTGGTGGAACTGAAAGAGACTGAAGTCCAAACTAACATACAGAGTTTTCAGGAGCATGCTGTGGGTACCAGCTGCACCTGAGGACAATGCACAGGACAATACAATGTACAAGTGTATGAACACAAAAACCCAAGTCTGCTAATGGTGCTGATCTCCCTGGTGCAGGCCTAGGCCAGCCTCCTTTGAACTCTCCCTGAGGACAAATTACTCTCTAACTTCAAGACAGTGCTTTCAACTCTTACTGAAAGCATAGGTGTGAAGCACTGTTGGATACAGGGTAATTTAGAGAGGTAGATTACTCAAAGGCATCTCCATTCAACTATTCTGTGAATCTGTAAATGTCATAGACTTCAAAGCTGTAATTTCTACAGTGCTATTTAATTCTTTCATTCATACTGATCTCATTTATCAATATCTGATACACTGATAACACAGAGAACACAGGAACAACACAGGAAGTTCCACTTCAACATGAGGAAAAACTTCTTTACTGTGAGGGTGACAGAGCCCTGGGACAGGCTGCCCAGAGAGGCTGTGGAGTCTCCTTCTCTGGAGACTTTCAAGACCTATCTGGACGTGTTCCTGTGGGATCTGCCCTGGGTGTTCCTGCTGCAGCAGGGGGTTGGACTCAATCTTCAGAGGTCCCTTCCAACCTCTATGATTCTATAAGACATCACATCCTTGGTTAAATTCATTGCTCCAACACCAGCTAGCTGTAATTCCACTTGACTGCATTAAGTAGACTTCTCATTGAGTTAAAGAAGGTAAGTTTTTGTGCAGATGCATCTCTACTTTACATTAATTTGATTTTCCTCTACCTGACATTGTAGGCTGACGGTACCTGTGTGTCAGTAACCAATCTGTACACCACTCTGTCTTATATTGCTCTTAAATCTGTGTGGAAAGGCTTGCCTGCAGTTCAGTGATGTTATTCCATGCACTGGACCAAAAATGTCAAGAGTTCCTTGTTTCCTAGGGATAGGTGAAAGTATAGGAAACTCTAGGAAAGAACTATTGGAATATATAAATCCATTAGTAAAGGAGCAGCTGAGGACTCAGGACTGGAACACAGAGCACTTCTAGGTCAAGGAGCTGAAAGTGGATTATAAGACAGTCAGTGACCAAAGGAAAAAAAGATTACATTTCTGGCAGTGCAACTGTCCTTTATAATAAAGAATTTGACAAAACTGTCAAGATTCTGAGTTCACTGAATGTAATGCCAGATGTGAGATTTCTATGATTCTCATTTGGAGGAGGATGTAGCTGTTGTTATGGTCTCTTTGAAGCACAAGGGAGCAAGAGACAGCTGGAGACACCAACGTGAAGATGCCAGTTTGCTACCCACCCTGAAAGTCCTATGGAGGGCACTTAAAAAGAAAGGATTTATCCAACAGACATTAATTTAGAGGCATAGATAATGTTAGTTCTGTTGTGGTGGCTTCAGCCTTTGGGGCTAATGCAAACAGAAGAGTTGGTTCCCTGGGTAGCCTCTCCAAAGTTTTTATCCCATTCTTGCCCAGGTGCTCAAAACAGACATGCTGGGTGTCTCAGCTGCAAAAAATATTGCTGCTTTGAGAATAACCAGTGCAGTGTCCTGTCACGAGCTCTTCCTGCTAATCCACTCCACTGCACATCCATCCAACTTGCACTCTCCTACCCTACTATCCTGTCCCCCATTGTCCCTGCAAATTCTAGTGATGAAAACTTAACAGGAAACACATTTAGCAAGTGCTGCAAAAACTAGAGATCATCCAAACAAATTTGCCTTGTCATTTGATCCAGTGTTTTTCTTGAGGTAACAAGTTTCATGGAATTTCTTTTTTTTTAGATGCTGTTCAAAATATGTTACAGAATGGTGAGAGATGAAATTTATAGTATTTTATCCTTCCATGTGATAACCTACATTTGACTACTGCATCATATCACTGTGTGGGGTATATTTTATAGCATTTTATCATGTCTTCAACCTATGTACTTTAAAGCCATTTACATAAACACTTATCCAGTACAAACCATCGCTTTTTAGCAACAGGTAAACTCTTCAGGGGAAATATTTCAGAGTGTAAGCTTAAAAATATGTGAAAGTACAGAAATACAGTAGAGCACAAATGAGGAAGGAATCTGAGAACACTGCTAACCCCCCTGCTTCTGACAATATATACATTTTCACATATTTGTCTACAGGAAATGTGAAGTACAACAAAAAATGCAGTGGATGTTGCAGTGGATGTTACATTGCATGGCACAAGTGTCTTGGCTGTTTTTCCAGCCTAGACAAGCTGTATCCTGGGAGCATCCTGTAAAGGATGGAACATTTTGGTTACTGGCAGCCCAGGTCACTTCAAGTCATCTCGCCAGCTTCCTAAAAAAACTATTGGTCCCACTGATAAGGGATTTGCTCTGCCACTGAGAGAAAGGCCTACAAAGCTTTTCTTCTGCAAGTCGTAGCTGCCATAGCCCCAGAAGGCCAATTGAGCTCACAGTATGTAAAGCATCTTCTCAGCTCCTTTCTGCCCAGTTCCTGGTAAGAAAAAAAAAAAAAAGCTATAAAAGTGGCATTTCAAAACTGATGGAGAAAAATGTTCACGTTTTTATTCTCAGATTTTCTTGATAATCAGTACCATCTTTCACCTCTGAAGCATAACATCTTTAGGCAACATCTGGCAACAGAGCTGCTGAGAACTCAATTGAGGGAAGAGACAGTTTGCTTTCTGGAACCCTATCCATAGATGTCTACTCTTCATCACTGGGCACAACTGAGGCCACCAAGCATAGAAAGCTTAGAAATCATGCTCAGGTTCTCAAGTTTGAGGAACCTTCTACTGCAGTGTTTCAATAACTTACCAGAAGATTAACTGTACTGAAAGCCTAGAGCTGCACAGATGAGAGTATGAGTGGATTTGAACTTTTATGCAGTTGTTTGCTTAGCTGCAGTTTGCATTAAAACTTAATGGGAAGATAAATAAGTTAAAGATAGAACTAGAGAAGTAGAGTAATTTACATTAAACATTTTTATATTTTAACTTAAAAATAAATAGTTGCTATGCTGAAATGAGATCAGTTATGCTTTTACAAATGCTTCAAATAAGATGTCTCATAGAGGCATATTTCCAAATATAGAAGTGGAGTTCCATAGTGTAAAAAAAAAAAAATTAATCAAAAATAATTATAAAATAGTTCATTAAATACTCAGGAAATATATTCTTAAATTTTGATGGAGTATTACATAAAGATTAAAGAAAGTATTCCAACCATAAGTTTAATAAAATATAAGATTCAGATCACAAAAATGGTCCCCATGAAATTATCTTGAAATACATAACGAACTATTCCATTATACTGCATGGATTATTAATGAAATTTTATTCCTCAAAAACTATAATATTCATTAAGTTTCATAGAAACGTTAGCAAAATGTCAAACAAAGCATAAAGAAGCAATCACAGCCACCAAAAAACCCAACAAACCTGACATGAAAGTCACTCTTCCATGCATTAAAAATGTCCTTTAAGAGTGCACTTCTTAAACTCCCATATAAATAGTGTACTTGGATTTTGAAAGAGCTTTTAAAAACATTTCACTAAGTTGTCATGGGATAAAAAGAAAAGTCTTCCCATGGATTACCTACTGATTAATGAGTAGGAACAAACAGTAGGAAATAATTACAGTTTTCACAATTAAGAAAATAAAAGATTAACTGTCATTAAGCCACTGTGTAGCTTCTCAGGAGTGGTCACATCTCCTTGCATCAAAACCCCATAAATAACACTGGGAAAGGTGCAGCAAGGAAAGAAATGAAGCCAGTGGCCAAATGCCTATAGGCACACAGCAGTGTCTGTGTGAGGGAGCAGCAGGACTAGGAGTCTGGATTTTGAAATGGAGCAATGGAAGGTGCTATGGAGAGGGATCCTACAAATGCAGGATTCCCACGTTGGTCTGTTAATCGAACTATGTCCATCAGGTAAGGATTTAAACTTAGCTGAAAGTAGGGACAAATTCCTTTGCAAATTAATACTTAAGAATTTCCCTGCTCTCCTCTGTATCAGTGACTCTCATAATTGATTCTCATGATCATGCTCATTTTTGCTGTTGTTAAACTGCTGTCATCAGTGGAAATTTCTACATCACTTACATGGTCTCGTCTTTTGTTGTTTTATTTTTACCTGGAGAAAAAAACAGATTTTAAGTACTGTAACAAAAGGTATAGATCCAACATCTGGTGTTTCTGGAGCGAGTTTGCAGTGTGGTTAACTTCTGCCATGTCTTTCCTGCACAGCATGCACACAATGTTATAAAAAATGGATCACCTTGCAAAAAAATTCTGCACACCACTGTTTAGAATTCTTTGAACCTGGAGAAAGGAAAAGAAAGGGTGATTGTTGTCACGGTTTGACTCGGGATTGGCAAATAAACCAGAGACAACAATGTTCTCGATCGCCTCCCACCCAGCTAGGGAAGGAGAGAGAGAATTAGGAGAGAGACTTTGCTGGACTGAAAACTAAACTAGACAGCTTTAATTATATGTACAATTATATACAAGTATGTTCAGGAATGTGCAAAAGCCTCTTGCCTCCCCCCACCCCCAGCAGCTCCCCCGGCATCTCCTGAGCTGTGAGCAGTCCCGAAAAGTTTCAACCTTTCAGATTACTCTCCTATGAATTGCTTTTTTTGGGGTAGATTGGCCTCTGTGGTGAGACTAACCACCCTTTAATCATCTTTGTGGAACTTCACTGGACTCACTCCAGTGTGTCCATGTCTCTTGTACTGGGAAGCCCACCACTGGAAACAGCCATTCAGGTATATCTCACCCTTGCTTAGTAGAGGGGAAGCATCACCTCCTAGCATCTGCTGGCAGTGCTCTGTCTAAAGGCAATTTATCCATTTTCAAAAAAGATTTTGCGTTACTTATCAGGATTCTTACGAATATAGAATGGATAAATGGTTCTGGATTGTTATCTAGATGTGCATCAGCAACAAAAAGCACTGTTTTACTTAAAAGCAAGCTTCTTATCAAATACCTTCACTGCCAAGAAACAGGTTAGCGCCTAGTTTATTCTAAAGTTTTTCCTTAATTTGCTACTTCCTCTTCTCCCATTCTTTTCCCAACGAGTCTAACATGTGTTTGAAAAGTGTATATTTTCAGAAATTTAAAAGCATGGTTTTCCTTCTTGGTTATTAAGGAAGATAAATAACTCAGTACTATACAAGATACTGGAACAGTATGAAATGAAACAGCAGAGTAAGGGCCAGCTTGGTAACTTATTTGATTTACGTACCTGAATTTAAATGAGTGCTGACATGCAAAAAACAAAAGGCTAAAAAATTCATACTGTTCATATGCTATCACCTGTACTACTTTTGTGTTCTGGTACCACCTAGGATTCTCATTTTGCAAGGCTCAGCCAAAAGGTAAGACAAAAGAGCATGCTGTGCTCCCACATAACACAGAGCACGTTCCTTTGCAATTTATTTGAAGGTTTCACTGTTTTGCAGAGGTAGTTAAAAATCTGTATTTATGAGAGGATTTCTTGTAATACTTGTGGAATACATAAAATCTTAATGTATGCAAAATAACTTTGATAATCAAGTCCATAAATTCTCTTTAGTGTGATGTCTTTTATAATTACCATCAGTGACTCAGTGGCTATTTTGAGACAAAGGGCAGGTGCTTCCAAATCTTCATCAAATTTAAAGCTAAAGAAGGCAAAGGTACTATCATGATCATCTAGACTGACCTTTTGGTGTTGGCCGAACCATTTCTCCCAGTGAGAGAATCCTGTACTGATTCCAAAGACTCAAGGTTAAATGAGAACCTCTGTAGAAAGATCCTCTGTACCATAAAAATAATCTCAAAGTCTTGGATTCCACCTTAAGCTGTCAAAAAGGCATCTAGTACAAGCGACACAAATATGGACTCCCTCTTAAAATTAGTAAAGTTCAGTCATTTGAAAATAGCTGTCTAGGCCAGATGGAACAACTCGTCCCAGAAGTATCCAATTTTCTAGATAACTAAATATTTGAAGTTTAAAATTGTTAAATGTATCTCTCCAAACAGGAAGTTTTAGGGTTTTGTCCTCTGCATCCATGGCAAGGTAACTGATTATCTCCCTTCACTGACTGAAAGGGGATAATGAATTCCCAAAGGGAACTTGGCTCTTAAGATAGGTTAGGTGGAAAGGTTGTCCCATCTCTTCTCACTTCAATGCTTTCTGAAGATCCCAGGCAGAAACTTTGTCAGAGCTAGAAAGGAAACCCAGATACCACTTTCCTGCACTCGTCTATACTGCTTAAAGCTTTCTGAGGTGACATACGGGGATGCAGTTGTAATCTTGTCAGTGGTTGGCCAGACACATAGATAGAAGAGTCAAGCTGCAGCTTCATAGCCAAACCTTTTTTGTAACCCAGTGACTACCAGCAATGGTGCTTGACAAGGCAGTCTCTCTCTCCCAGCTTCCTTTCTGTTTGCAGGAACTGAAGCCATACTATGATCCCACCATTAAAAGTCTGTCCTCTCCCAGACCCAAGACTCCAAGGATAATATGATACTCAAAATCATCCCACAACAGTTTGCAGAGTCCATACTGTCACGCTCCAGAACTGACCACCACATACAGTAGATGATACCACATGGGTGAGAGAATGCATGCAATATCTGAGGTTAAAGCAGTGAGCACATAGCTGTCTGACAAATGTGTGCATACAGACAGCTAAGCAATAAAAGCTGCAGGTAAAGAAGCATCCTCAGAGAAGTTTGGGTTTGCTTCAATAGTTTTAAGAGTGGAGTGGCAGGAAGGGGACTCCAGCATCTGCAGTCACTCTAGCACAGGCTGGTTATCAGATGGCAGAGGAATCTTTTGAATTAGTATGATGTCATTTGACCAAATTCCATGGTTCTTTTGTTAAATACATGCTCTACTTTGATAGGGAGTCATCAAGCTGAATACATAATATGAGATTTCTTAAATTTTAAGAGTAGTGCAACAGAAGGTATGGGGCAGTTTGCAGAGATGCTTTAATTAACCCTAAACTCTATCTGAAGACATCTGTATCTGTACAACTTCAGGCTTTAGTCCCTGCATTTTTTATTTTTTTTTATGCATGAAACTTAAGTAGCAGTAAAAATGTTAAGGAAGCCTGAAGAGAAAAGCATTTTTTGTGTTACAATCACTGCACTGAACACCTGTGAACTGTTGAATTTAATTGGGTTACAGCTGCTGCTGACTCTACTTGGAGAGAGGGACAAATGTGTGTGAGGAGGTGTTTAATGACTTCTTTACTGTGAGAGTGACAGAGCACTGGAACAGGCTGCCCAGAGAGGTTGTGGAGTCTCCTTCGCTGGAGACATTCAAAACCCACCTGGACAAGTTCCTGTGTGATGTGCTCTAGGTGACCCTGCCTGGCAGGGGGGTTGGACTGGATGATCTTTCCAGGTCCCTTCCAACCCCTAGGATTCTGTGATTGATTCTGTGATTTGCTGTGTATTTACAGCAGAGACCTTGATTGTTTCTAGCCATGCCCTCTGTTCCCAGCTTCCCCTTTCATGGCAGCAAATTAGAGCAGCCTAAACAGCAGAGTAACAATACCCTGTGTTTTACCCCTCCTCCGCCGCCTTTTTGACCTATTTGTCTTCGCAGGAGGTGGGAAATTTAGTTTCCTGAGCTACTGGACCTTTCCTGTGATCTGCCCCGGGCTCTAGACTGTGACCAGCCTTGGGCCCCGGATTGTGATCTGCCTCGGGGTCTAGATTGTGCTCTGCCCCATGGTTGCCCCCACAATCTACGGAAAACATCAACCAGTTCCTTTAGCTCCTCATAAGGACAAGTCCTGGCTAAGAGGGAAGCTGGCACTCCCAATTGCCTGCCTTCCTCTTCAAGCCTAGCATAAGGCCCCCTGTTCTCTTGTGTTGAGGAATGCTGTGTATTAGAGCACTGTCTCCTGGGTGACCTCTGACATGTTCTGTCTATCTCTGTTTACCACAGTCCAATCACCCTGTGACTTGTCTCGCCTACCTAGAGCCATCTGTGTTAAAACACTGACATGTCTTCTCATTGAAAACAAAATCTGTGTCTTTATCATGATACTTAGCAATTTCTGACTGCTTGCCCTTTGCTACAGCATCATAGGATGAATCAGGTTGGAAGGAACCTCAGGAGGTCTTTAGTCCAACCTCTTCCTCCAGTCTGAGCCTTTCTTGTTTAATCTTATGTCTGTTGTCTCCCATCCTCCCACTGTATCTTCTCAATTAACTATTCACTGGTACCAGAAGGATGAAATTAAGTCTCTTGAGAGTCTTTTCTTCTTCAGTCTGAACAGGCCAGTTTTCTCAGTCTCTTATCATAGGTTTTATTAATGCCAAAGCTACCACACAGGTATCTGCCAAAGCTACTTCATTCTCAAGTAGTTTTTCCATCTTCGTTAACAGCAGATCCAGCTATGCATCCCTCCTGACTGGCCCCTTCAGTACCTGTGTTAGGAAGTCATCCATAACTCCCCCAAGAAATCTTGACTGCTTCTATCCTGCTGTTTTGTCCTTCCAGCAGATATCAGGGCAGTTAAATTGTCTCATAAGTCTAAGGTGCTGTGATCTAGAGCCTTTCCTGGGTTGTTTAAAAAGGCTTTTGATCCTGACCAACCAATTCTCAACCAAACTGTCATCTGTCCCAAAGAAGAGCTCCCTATAGCCACCGTTCACATCTTCCTTTGATGTCTTCCTTGGAGAGCTTGTATTCACCCATTGAAACGTTTGTGCAAGACATCCCTCTGCCTCTCAGTCATTTGAACAATGTCATAGCTCAGCGACCACAGGTAGAGCTTTAGATCCTTCTGCTTGTTTCTGAGGCCATGTGTCTGTGTACGTACACTCGTGGAGGATCTCCTTATGCCCTATTTTTTCATTCCTGGGGTGTCTCTGATGACGAGTCTCTCCCCAGCTTTCCTGTAGGCCCTCTTTAAGTACTGAAAGGCTGCTATAAGGTCTCCCCGGGGCCTTCTCTTCTCCAGGATGAACAACTCTCCCAAGTCTGTCTTCATGGTAGAAGTGCTCCAGCCCTCTGATCGTCTTCGTGGCCCCTCTCTGGGCTTGCTCCAACAGGTCAATGTTCTTCTTATGCTGGGGGCCCCAAAGATGAAGTCCAGGTAGGTGATGTCAGTTGCTCTTCCCTTATCCATCAATACTGTCACAAGTTTGTCAGATAGGATTTGGCCTTAGTGAAGCCATGTTGGCTGTCACCAGTCACCTCTGTTTTCCATGTGCTTTAGCAGATTTTCCAGGAGGATCTGCTCCATGACTTTGCCACGCACAGAGGTGAGACTGACTGGCCTGTAGTTACCCGAGTCTCTCTCTTTTTTTCCTTTTTGAAACTGGGGGCTCTGTTTCCCCTTTTCCAGTCACTGGGGACTTGATTTCAGGTAGGATGGATAGTGGCTTAGCAACTTCATCTGCCAGTTCCTTCAGGATCCTTGGGTGCATTTCATCAGGTCCCCTAGACCTTGTCCACATTCAGGTTCCCTAGATTGTCATGTTACCAGTGAGTCATTAGAACACACATCCTTTTTGAAGGGTGAAGAGAAAGCAAGGAGGAACAAAATAGTAAGGAGCTATTTTTAAATTTTAAAACTTCAAAATATCTCGGAGTACAGTTCACCCTATACCTTTGTAGATGACTGCTTAGCTGAGCTGTACCCTTCCCCCACGTAGGAAGGCATTCCAGAAACAAAAATCACATGCAAATTATTTAATAGAATAACAAAATTTCTATATATTTTGTCAGGAAGAGAAAAAATAGTAGTTTTGCCTTTGGAGATGCACATTGATAGTAAAGACAGCTTAGAGAAAGAAATTAGACTACACTTCAGACAACTAATGTAGGCCAGGTCAATATGATCCTTGTTGGAGCATCTAATTCCTTTTTAATAAAGGGTACCAGGTTCATTTACATGCACAAGCTCTAGTTTTAAGCCAACTCGTGATGAAAGCATCTTGGTGTGCTCCTCTCTTCTTCAGAGATGCAGGACACATTCATGACATTTCTTAACACGTAAAGGAATTGAATTGAACTTTATCCCAGTGGAAAGGGATTTAGGTATTGCTGAGGGAGATTAGTGCAAAGCAGGGACTATTGGAAGAAAAAAACCCATCATTTACAAAGAAAATAACAGCTAGTGACATTAATTGCTAGATTCTGTTCTGCCTATTAAATTTGAATGAGGCAGCTTAACATGATTTTATAATGATGCATGTGGGATTTTTTGGTGGTGCTTTTATTGCTAATATACTCAAAATTTCTTGGCCTCGTTTGGTTTGAACCTTTGTCATGTGCAACATGATATCCCAGGTCAGGTACCTAGACCCACTGCAATAACACGTCAGCTGCCAATACCTAACAGCTCAAAAGAATAGAAAAACTAATATTAACAGTGATGTGATGGTCAGTCCAGCCATCTCACTTACAAAGGTAAAGTGGTTCCTACCTCTTGTGGCTGGAGCATGAGGAATAATATGCTCTGTTAACTTAGATTAAAAAAGATTACTAGGATGCTGATGTAACAGTCAAATACCCTGCTGAGCATCCCCTGGTTGTTTAGCTGTGGTCTCCATCTTTCTGGTCTTCCATTTCTTTTCTGTTGCCCTGTACTTGGAATACAAGTTCTTTAGAGACATAGTTAATTGAATATGATAGAATGGATTGTCTTTAGTAAACCAGGGGATCTTCCACAGTCCCATGTTCCTTCTTTGGTGCATAGGGCAGTTTTGAACTTTGTTTTATGGAGCTTCTGAAAATTAGCAGATCTTAGTATTAACATGTCCATTGGAAGATTTTTCCTCTGCCAAGTCATCAGTAGTATGAAATAGGTAGGTGAAAAAGAGGGAGGGGGAGATTGCTCCACTCTTTGTCAGGACTCATTAGAAAGATTTCAATAAAAAGCTTGCATTTAAATACCATGAAGCCCTTAAGGGAAAAAAAAACAACATAGAGGACAAACACAGAAATAATATATTTAAT
Organism: Hemiprocne comata; assembly: GCA_020745705.1. Taxonomy (NCBI): domain Eukaryota; kingdom Metazoa; phylum Chordata; class Aves; order Apodiformes; family Apodidae; genus Hemiprocne; species Hemiprocne comata. The sequence continues at coordinate 4,961,253 of CM036589.1, read as the reverse complement.
ATAACAAACCTAAAGGATTTGCTGTATGGGTTGTAACTGAATAATTTAGATGGTAAGAGTTCCAGCTCTGAAAGTCTTCAGTGTGAAGCTATTTTGATATTAAAAGAAGGCACCACAAATGTTGTTTATCAGGAAGTTTTAGTAATGATATTGAGGAGGTGTTTGCTACATATTTTACTTCCTGTCTAAAATGCTTTTAAATATGTGGTTTTTAAATGTAATGGGCTGTGGAGGAGTGAAGAAAAACAATTACTCTGGAATTCAACTTGTAAAATATTTATATTTGTTCACTTTTTTCCTAATTTTGTATTATCCCTTATTAAAGTCAGTCTTTCACAATTCGAGCTGTTCACTCTACAGAAACATGGAGCTTAAAATGATGCCATTGCCAAATTTAATTTTTTGAGGCTTATCCATTTACTTGTGCTCTTGCTCCCCCAAAACATATATTAAAACGCATGACCTCCACATAGGAAGGGTCATATGCCAAGAAATATTTTCTTCAGGCTACAGTTCATTTAATTAGAAAACAAACAAAGAAACAAACAAAAGGAGCATGCTGAAAGCCTAATATTGGACTGGGGCAGGGACCTCAAAGTTTTCCACCAAGTATCCAACTCCTTGTCTGCACAATCTCAGCAGTCACAGACACAAAGGCCCCTCTTTCTGGGTTTCTTGCAGCTATGTTCCACTTCAACATGAGGAAAAACTTCTTTACTGTGAGGGTGACAGAGCCCTGGGACAGGCTGCCCAGAGAGGCTGTGGAGTCTCCTTCTCTGGAGACTTTCAAGACCTGTCTGGACGTGTTCCTGTGGGATCTGCCCTGGGTGTTCTTTCTGCAGCAGGGGGGTTGGACTCAATCTTCAGAGGTCCCTTCCAACCCCTATGATTCTATGGTTCTATGAACCTTACTTAAAGACATGGATCTGAATAACAGATTTCAAAGAAATTTATCTAAAACTTGGGCAGGGATGACCCATGTAGAGGAAAATAACTATCAGAATTACTAACATCATGAGGGCTCTCCTGCATGTGCCCTCAGTGCAGAAACTTCAGAAAGAGGAACAATGACATTGTTCTTGGATAAAACAGACATGGCACTCAGCATTTACACTGCTCGGGTTTGCTGCCTGTGTGTTTCTTCACCTTAGTGAAATGACATGGATAGAGAATATTATGCCTAAAGGTCATTCTTATGTTCTTGATACTACATGACACTGAGCTAATGAAAAATGCAAATGCTCTCCCACATAGAAAAGATTCACTGAGGAAAAAAATAATGTGAATTCAGTGTTGATGTCTTATCCCTAGGAAGTTCAAAAGTGCAATCCCTCAGACAAATTGTGCTGTCTGCTTCCTGCAGAGCAACATACCCCAGCAGGAATTCCCAATGTATTTCTGCCCATTTGTCCATCAGCTTCAGCTTCCCAGTACCAGTTCCCCATATTCCCTTGCTGTTTCTGAGACTTTCCTTGCTGAAACCTCCATGTGAACACCACTGCACAAAGATATGGAGGGAGAAATCCAGGTATCTTGGTTCTTCCACAGCCCTTGCATCATTGCTAGCCAGCCTGGTAGAGGTTTCTTCTCCTCAGAGACATTTAAAATGGCACCAGATCCCTAGGGTCAGGCACTTGCTCCACACTCTCAGTGTCTTTCTCTGGCAGTTAGGGCAAGTGTGTCCCAACCATGAAAGTGGAAGCACTGGACAAGTACAATTTATCTTGAGTGAGATTGAGAAGTTTATCTAAAAAATGACAGGGTAGTTAGTGACAGTTGAAGGACTGAAATATCTGTTCAAGAGAAAAAATTATGACCAAATATTTCAAGTTCAACATTTAATGATTACATTTAGCAAATGGTGAGTTAACTGCACATAATATTCTTGGAAACATGGGCTTCCATTTGAATTGCCTTCAGTGCTCATTAGATTTAGTACATTAATAGCACTAAGTATAATTGGTTCTGTTACCACCTGTAGTGTACTGATTTAATTTTGGTCCCATCCCAGCACCCATCTGCTCATGAACACCAGTGACAACAGCCTGGAGGCTCCTCTGTAGTGTGCCAAGTTCAGGTCTATACATAAGTGTGTTGCAGTCAATGCAAAATAACTGACAGATAGAGAATATTTGTCTGTGCTGGGATGAGATGGCCACAGTTCTACTCTCTGAATGAGTAAAACCTTGCAAAGGGAAAGCTGGTAGTTAAGTGGAATGTGTAGTCACATAAAAGGTTCCATTAAACCAAAAGACAACCTGTTGCATTACAGCAAAAATTCTCATCGAGTGCTGTGTGCAAAAACAACTTGTTTGCAGGGAAAATGCTTATGCTGAAATACAATGTGAAAGTACAAGTCAACTTCTTGTTTTGAGGGATGACTGAAAAGAAATGTACAAGAACAAGTTATTTAAGGTCTCTCTCTGCTTCTGTAAGAAATTCAGTGTCAGATAAGTTCTAGAGGTTTCATTTATTATTCTGTTAGACAGTACACAACAACAAAGAAAATCGTAATAGGAAAAGTATTAATTAAAAATTAGAGACATGCATGCTCTGAAATTTACTTTTATTTGACAGCAGTCTACACAACAGTAAAAATATGAAACAAAACCCAGGGATGGAAATTCAGAGATTGAAAATTACCCTGAAAAACCCTGTGGTTTTTATTTGGTAGTAAAGCCCTACCAAGGAGGAGCTTTATCTTCCTGCTAGACACATCAGAAAGAAAAATAAAATCACAGCTATAAGCAGACTACCATATCAGTATGCACACCATATTTGTTTTTATGGCTTTCTTATGTAAATGTGTTTCCAACTTTATAAACAAAACTGTAATCTTTCCCATTTTTTCAGTAAAACCCATTTACTTTGTAGTTTTAGCATACACAGTGTTTAAAGTGGAGCCAGGTGAATTTCATACACTACAACACTTCTGCAAAAGCAAAGATTTCAAGTAAGTCAGCACAGAGAGACAATCACTCCCTGGCTTATCTTCATATTGTAGGAATAGAAGTGTTTTTGTCATTAAAGTGAAAGAACCAGTTTGCCTGTGGCTAGTGGCAGGCATGGAAAGACAGACAGAGATACTGGCAGGCATAATCTATGTTGTTTTGGCAAGAGGCAAACCTATACTGCTGGGACATTATGCATCCAGTTCTGGGCTCCCCAGTTCAAGAGAGACAAGGAACTACTCGAGAGAGTGCAGCAGAGGGCAATGAAGATGATTGGGGGATTGGAGCATCTCCCTGATGAGGAAAGGCTGAGAGAGCTGGGATTCTTTAGCCTGGAGAGGAGAAGGCTGAGGGGAGACGTTATGAATGCCTACAAGTATCTAAAGGGTGGGTGCAGGAGGATGGAGCCAGACTCTGTTCAGTAGTTCCCAGTGACAGGACAAGGGGCAAGGGGCACAAACTGGAACATGGGAAGTTCCACTGAAATATGAGGAAAAACTTCTTTATGGTGAGGGTGACAGAGCCCTGGGACAGGCTGCCCAGGGAGGCTGTGGAGTCCCCTTCTCTGGAGATACTCAAGACCCACCTGGATGCAGCCCTAGGTAATGTGCTCTAGGGGTCCTGCTTTAGCAGGGAGTTGGACTGGATGATCTCTAGAGGTCCCTTCCAACTCTGACAATTCCATGATTCCGTGACATGCCTGTAATGTCTCAGGGAAGACACTCAAGAGATAATGAAGTAGGAATGTGCTCATCCTGGGCACAAAAAGTGCCATCAATGTTCAAAGATTAAGTGAATTGTGACTTTTTCATGCAGCAGTTTCCACAGATAGCTAGAAAGCTTGGACTGTAAGATTCGATTTTTGAGATCCAAACTTAATAACCTCCTTTACCCGGCACTGGGAATACTGTGTTCAGTTTTGGTCCCCTCACTACAGAAAGGACATTGAGATACCAGAGTGTCCAAAGAAAGGCAATGAAGCTGATGAAGGGTTTGGAGCATATGTCTTATGAGGAGCAGCTGAGGGACCTGGGGTTGGCTAGCTTACATCAAATGAGGCTGAGGGGAGACCTCCTCACTCTATACAACTACCTTAAAGGAGGTTGTAAAGAGGTGGGGATCAATCTGTTCAATGAAGTTACAAGTGACAAAACAAGAGGTAATGGCCTCAAGTTGTGCCAGGGGAGGCACAACTTGGATTGGATTAGGAAGATGGATTAGATTGGATGTTAGGAAGAATTTTTTCACTGAAAGGGTTGTCAGGCATTGGAACAGGCTGCCCAAGGCAGTGGTGGAATCACCTTCCCTGGAGAGACTTGTATAGAGGTAGTACTTAGGGATATAGTTTAGTTAAGAACTTGTCAGTGTTGGGTTGATGGTTGGTCTCAGTGATATTTAAGGTCTTTTCCAATGCATGTAATTCTGTGAAAGCTGTGCACATTTCAGAATCAATTTCCCAAATAATAACATTGTTCTATGACACATTTTAATGGGTTTAAATTAAATCTTCCCAATTTTTTATCTGTGAACATCCGTTCATGTAAATAAAATGCTGTGAATTCCAACATTATGATTCTCTCTCCAATCCTTCCTGCAGGCAGCACTATCTGTTTCACATGTATCATTTCTTCCTTTTCAGCAAAGCTGAACACACACGCTTCCCTTGACACCATTAAAATACCTAAATGCTGGAAAGATTAAGGCTCTGTTAGTTTTGTATTTTCTGAGTAGGAGGTGAGATAATTTGCTGGGTTTGTTTGTTTATTTAAAGCAGCACTCTGTGTTTAAAGGAATGGATCATGAAAGCCCAGGCAGCTATAAGACGATTTGTGTCTCAGCTTTAAAAGTTGCCCCCATCATCTTCATGGAATTACAGAAAGTTTCCAGACTTAGCATGTGGAAACAGTGAAATTGGAAACCCTTGGTATATAATAAGCTGTTCACCTTCAAGGTTTTCTTCATGACCAATAGCACCCTTGAGTTGTTCAGATCTTTTCACTCTCTGATGGATGACTTGATCTCACCAAGCCTCGTATGCCAAAATGCATTTAATCCAATTAATATTTATGTCCTGTAAGAGACAAAGTCAGCAGTTCACTGGATGGCTTTTCAATAGGAATCAATATGAATTCTTGGTCTAATGCAATATTATGTGTATGGGCTCAGTCTTGTTAGAAGAAATCTGTTAATCGCAGATTTCAATAATTTACTCCTAATTTACACGAGAGTAAATGATACATGAATCTGCCTTTCCCAGAGATTATTGGATATTAAAGACCTTTCAAGGGTAACATAAATCAGCATTTTAAACTCCTGGAACTTCCAATTTTTAGTCCTGCTTGTTTAATATTTTGGTGGTGGTGTTCGCCATTAGCATTTGATTCCTGAAATCAATCCAATAAGTTTTAGAATTATAGAGGTGTTTAGGTGGAAAAAAACTTTTGAGGTCATCAAGCCCAAGCGTTACCCCAGCACTGCTGAGGCCACCACTGAACCATGTCCCTCAGCTCCACATCTACAGGGCTTTTAAATCCCTCCAGGGATGGGGGCTCCACCACTGCTCTGGGCAGCCTGTTCAATTGCCTGACAACCCTTTTGGTGAAGAACATTTTCCTTGTAACTAATCTAAACCTCCCCTGGTTGTCCTGTGCGTGCCATGTCAGCCTCACCTCCATCCCTGGAAAGATGATGGAGCAGCTCATTCTGGGGGTTATCTCTAAGCACATGAAAGAAAAGAAGGTTATCAGGAGTAGGCAGTGTGGATTCACCAAGAGGAAAATCATGTTTGACTAATCTGAGAGCCTTCTTTGATGATGTCACAATGGATAGATGCAGGGAGAACAGTGGATGTTGTCTTCCTCGACTTTGGCAAGGCTTTTGACACTGTCTCCCATAACATCCTTGTGGATAAGCTTAGAAGTGTGAGTTAGAAGAGCAGACAGTGAGATGGATTGAGAACTGGCTAAACAATAATGCCCAGAGGGTTGAGATCAATGGTGCAGAGTCCAGTTGGAGACCTGTGACTAGTGGTGTTCCCCAGGGGTCAGTACTGAGCCAAGTATTCAACATCTTCATCAGTGACCTGGATGAGGTGATGGAGTGTATCCTCAGCAAGTTTGCTGACGACACAAAGCTAGGAGGATTGGCTGGAGCACCTGAAGGCTGTGCAGCCATTCAGTGAGATCTAGACAGACTGGAGAGCTGGACAAAGAGGAACCTCATGAGGTTCAACAAGAATAAATGTAGAGTCCTGCACCTGGTTAGGGGTTGACCTGCTAGAAAGCAGTCCCATTGGGTCCTGGTGGACAACAAGTTATCCATGGGACAGCAATGTGCCCTTGTGGTCAAGAAGGCCAATAGTATCTTGGGATATATTAAGAACAGTGTGTCCAGCCGGTCAAGGGATGTTCTTCTTCCCCTCTATTCTGCCCTTGTAAGACCACATCTGGAGTATTGTGTCCAGTTCTGGGCTCCCCAGTTCAAGAGGGACAGGGATTTACTGGAAGCAGTCCAACAGAGGCTACAAGGATGATTAAGGGACTGGAACATCTGTCTGATGAGGAAAGGCTGAGAGACCTGGGGCTGTTTAGTCTTGAGAAGACTAAGAGGGGATCTTATTAATGTCTATAAATATCTGAAGAGTGGGTGTCAAGAATGGGCCAGTCTCTTTTCAGTGGTGCCCTGTGATAGGACGAGGGGAAACGGCACCAAGGTACAACACAGGAAGTTCCGTCCCAACATGAGGAAAAACTTCTTTACTGTGAGGGTGATGGAGCACTGGAACAGGCTGCCTAGAGAGGTTGTGGAGTCTCCTCTGGAAACTTTCAAGACCCATCTGGATGCATTCCTGTGTGATTTGCCCTGGGTGTTCCTGCTGCAGCAGGGGGGTTGGTCTTGATGATCTTCAGAGGTCCCTTCCAACCCCTATGATTCTATGATCTGCTCCATAACCTTCCCTGGTACTGAGGTCAAAGTGACAGGACTGTAGTTTCCCAGATCCTCCTTCCAGGCCTTCTCGTAGATGGGGTCACATTTGCCAATCTCCAGTCTAGTGGGACCTCCCTGGTTAGCCAGGACTGATGCTAAATGATGGACAGTGGCTTGGTGAGCACTTAACACCAGCTATTTCAATACCCTTGGATGGATCCCATCCAGCCCCACAGGCTCGTGTGTGTCTAAGTGGTGCAGCAGGTCACGAACCATCTGGATGCTAGAGAACAACTGGTCTTACTATTAAAGACCAAGAAAAATTACTCATTATTTTGGGGAACGCAAATTAAAAAGTTTCTAAGTGTCTAATTCAAAAAATACCAAACTTTCTGAACAATTAAATTTCTTTATTGAAGTTTTCTGAAGTTAGTAACTGGAAATGTTAAGTGTCCAATGGGCACTGGTTACTTTTGAGAACCATGTCTTCTTACTATGTGGTGCTCTCTGCTGTTGTCATTCAGATTCCTGCAGGAATCTCACCTGAAGTGGAATTAGGGCACCTGTGGGTCTGTGCCACAGATTCAGTACAAACGGAATTATTTGAGCCAAACAGAACTGCTAAGAGCCAGGCTTCATTGCATGACACTCAACTGGAGTACTGCATTAACTGTGGGAACTACAGGGACAGGGATACTGCAATCTGCCAGGAGAAATCATGGAAAGACACAGAATAGCACATGGAAATGTAAACATTTATTTCTGAAAGTGGTCAGGAATGCACTTAGGAAGCAATTTTTCAGAGGCCAGAACAAAGAATAAATAACTTTTCCTTTCCTCCTGTCTCTGATTGCTTGATCTTCGGTCAGTCAGAGGAATATGTATGATCTCTTTTTCTGTAGTAAAGTTGTTAATGTTGTATGAAAAAACCTCACTTAGATTTTCTCATTTCCTTGGTTGTTTGCATGCCCAACAGGGAAACCCAGAGTAATCATATATACAAAGACAGAAAATATCTGGGCAAACAACATGGACTCCTTTCTTTGTCTCTATCCTCTCATACATCCTATTACCTATCATACATGACTTTGTTTTTCCACTCCCCTAAAAAGGAGTTAGGTTCACTTTAAATATGGTAATTTCCCCAAGAAGTAAGAAATTGCAATATTAAACTTATTTTTCTCTGCAGGACTGGATGATTATTTTTATTATTGTACCAATGCTCTGTGGTCAAGTGATAACTCTGAGAAATGGCATCTGTTATGAAAAGAACTGGTTTTTACAGCATCGTTTATTCATGTGCGTCCCCTTTTAAAACCAGCTGGCACATAGCTAGGAAGGCTAAGGTCACTAAAGAGACATGCTTTCAGATGATACCTCATCGTAGCCCTTTGCTAGCTTTGTAATAAATGTTTTAATAAATCATAACATCAGACACTCCCAACATCTGGACCAGATTTAACTGTAGTTCCTAATTGTCACAATTCTGTGTCTTCAGCGCTGAGAGAGCTGAAATGCCCTCCGCTAATTATCTCTTGCTGCTCAATATTCTGCAAATGCCTTCTAAATAGAGCTTAAATTTGTGAGGTGTAGTGTTGTATAAAAGGGAATGGACCTGTACTGTTCACATTACACAGCTAACAGTGTCCTTTACAATAGAGAAATGCCAGGTTTGTAAAAATAAAGTAGAACACGACTGCATAAAGTCCTGTCTTTAGTGCCATCTTACAGCCATTTTTCTGCTAAAATGCATCTATCTATTGCAGAAAGGATAAATACCAGCTCCAAGATTGGAGGCAAATTGTTTCTGATGTTTTAACTAAGCATTTTGGTTCCATGTTGGCCTTCTTTTTTGTGTTTCTTAATTGTGTGGAACAACAGGGTAGCTGAAGCATCCATGATGTATCTCAATAAATGGATAATAATAACAACAATAACGATGATAATAATGCTTATTATTATTATTATTACTACTACTACTACTACTACAGAATCACAGAATTGACCTGGTAGGAAAAGACCTTGAAGATCATCAAGTCCAACCATAACCTAAATCCACCCACCATAACCTAATCTACCCATTCAATGCTCAAATCATGTCCCTAAGCACCTCATCTGTATTTCTTTTAAACACTTCCAGGGATGGTGACTCCACCACCTCCCTGGGCAGCCTGTTCCACTGTCCAACCACCATTTCAGTAAAGAAATTTTTTCTAATATCCAGTCTAAACCTCCCCTGGTGCAACTTCTGGCTATTCCCTCTCATCCTGTCATTATTCACTTATTATTTATTATTCACTTATTATTATTAATTATTATTATTAAAGTAAGGTTGTCTTCTGGTACTTGTTAATAACTCTGTAAAACTTTGCTCTTCTGTACAAACTTTCCATAGATAGTATCAAGGAATCTTTGGGGAGACCTGGAGTCACAAGGTCTGTCTTTGAGTAGGTTTTTGGTGCTTTTTAAATCCAGATGTACATTAAAAAAAAAATGTAAAAAACCTCTACACCAATCAACCCTACATTCTTCCTGTGTTTTATATAAAGCACAGTCAGGTCTGTGCTTTGATATCTGACATAGAAGGGTTGCTACAGGAAGAAAGTAGGGAGAATTTCTCAGTGAAATTAGATGTGAGCCAGCAATGTGTGCTGGCAGCCCAGAGAGCCAACGGTGCCCTGGGCTGCATCAAAAGAAGTGTGGCAAGCAGGTCAGGGGAGGTGTTTCTGCTGCTCTACTGTGCTCTGGTGAGACCCCACCTGGAGTGCTTTGTCCAGTTCTGGGCCACCCAGAACAAGAAAGACATGGACCTGTTAGAGCAAGTCAGTAGGAGGCCACAATATGGACAGAGGGCTGGAACATTTTTCCAGTGGAGAAAAGTTGAGAGAGTTGGGACTGTTCAGCCCAGAGAAGAGGAGACTTACTGTGGCCTTTCAGTACTTAAAGGGGGCTTATAAGAAAGATGGAGAGAGACTTTTTACTCAGAGCCTGTAGTGATATGACAAGAAGTAGTGGTTTTAAATGGAAACAAGCTAGATTAGATGAGATATAAGGAATAAATTATTTTTGTGAGGGTGGTGAGGCACTGGAAAAGGTTGCCCATGGAGACGCTGTGGATGCTCCCTTCCTGGAAGTGTTCAAGGCCAGGTTGGATGGGGCTTTCAGCAACCTCATTTAGGGAAAGTTGTCCCTGCCCATTGTAGCTGAGTTGGATCTAGATGGTCTTTAATGTCCCTTCCAACCCAAACCATTCTATGGCTTTTTGATTCTGTGATGTGCCATGAGATACTTTAAAAGAGATACTGTATGCTATTCTAGTTATTCCAAGAAAAAAAGGAAAAGGCTTTGATAATTTTAGGAAACCACATTAAAGCTGCTAAAAATAACATTTATTGCTATTGCAAAAAAATAAAATAAATCTATTCTGCTTGTTTCATGGCCTTCCTTTACACACTTTAATACCCTCTGAAAGTTTTAAAAAGTGGAAAAGATACAAGGAAAGAAATACAAAGTCCCAGTGTTTAAAATAAAAACTTAACTCTTTATCTGATTTAGACCAACATGACATAAAAATATTTTAACTGAAAGTTATAGTTATGGGAAGAGATTTATATCCTTAGAACACGTTGTGTTTACCAGCTAAATGTAAGAATGTAATGTACTACATCCAGTGGGTTCATATTTCCATGCTTTTAAAAAAGCAAAAACATGTTTAAATTTATGTCCTACATTCAACAGATCACCTTGAAGTCCCTGGAGCCTGTCAGTTTAACCCTTAAGAACTTTAACTTCTCTCTGGCATTTGTAAAGAAGAAGCAAGAAGACTTGTTAGTAATGTAGGCTAAAAGTGTGTTCAAAGGGATTAAAAAGTGAAATAAATGCTTTATCACTTTTAATATCCCCCCCCCAAAAAAAAAAAAAAATCTGGAAAATCCTTTTCCGTGCCCTATCACTTCATGTTTTTTCTACCATGTTTCCTCATAGAGCTCAGAAATACTGGTCAATTAGTGAAAGAAAGCATACCAGGAAAGTCAAACGTCGTGAGCAGATGAGAAGGGAAGACTTCCCTGTTATACTATAGAGCTATAGACTATAGGACTTACTGCTCTGTGTTTAAGTTACAATGAGAAAAAGAGCAACAATACAAAGAGAAGATGAAAGAAATAATAGCCTGGAGAAAAAGAGGCTGAGGGGAGACCATCTCTCTCTCTACAACTCCTAGGAGGGAGGTTGGAGTGGGAGGGGGTAGGTCTCTTCACCCAAGTAATAAGTGATGGAACAAGAGGGAACGGCCTCAAGTTGTGCCAGGGGAGGTTTAGATTGGACATTGGGAACAATTGGTTGTGAGAGCCTGGCACAGGCTGCCCAGGGCAGTGGTGGAGTTCCCATCCCTGGAGGGTATTCAAAGCCATGTAGATGTGGTGCTGAGGGACATGGTGGCCTCGGCAGTGCTTGATGACTTGATGATCTTAAAGGTCTTTTCCAAACAAAATGATTCTATGAGTCTATAATATAACCTTAGGTTTTTGCTGCGACTGCTTTTTCCATATGGTGTGAATTTGGAATGAATACATGGGGAGAGTTCAGAAACATGGCTTGTTTTCTTGCTTTATTACAGTTTATGGAATTAGGTGGCAAATTCTTCTTACCTAGCTGTTAAATGATGGATTTGTTACTTAATTCTGATTATGTTTATCCCAAAAGTAGCTACATTTTACATTATCATTAAAAACTCATCAGAAAATATCTCAGGAGACTTTGAGACAGAAGAGGAGATATAAATGGAATATCCTATTAATATTCCATTAAGTTAATAATATCTGTCCAACTGAATCACAGTTATATTCCCTACCAGCTTTTAAATAGTTTATTTTATTTTGGTGTTTACATTCCCATTGTGAAGAGCTGTACTAGTTTCTCTGTGCTAGTTTTTTGCTGTTTATCTTGTGTTCTTCTAAATGTGTGATGGATGAATTATTGAGCTGGAGGCAGAGGTATAAGACACAGAAGAATCCAAGGCAAAATAATGCTTTTGACATTGTGTCCAACACATAAGCACATCCCAGTGAATTCCAGACTCTATCTGATTACACATTCACACGCTGTTGGATGGTTGTTTATCTGCTTTGACAGTGGGTCCAGAGAGCCTTAATAGTGTTAATTTATATAGATTGGGAGGATTCTATGAGATTACTTTTCTCATCAGGTTCCAGCCAGACCTCTTCACGCTGGTCACTTCACATTTGTATACAGTATGTGCTGCTTCATCAGATACTCCATCAGGTTTGAAGAGGCAGATAATTACAAAAACTAATAAGAGGGGATCCAATTGCTTCCACCTGTAAATAAAATAGAAATAACCATAGCTGTGGTAGAAGGTTAAGCAATTATCTAGTTATCTGGTCTTCTTGGGTTTTTAATTATTATTTTTATTATTGTTGTTATTAAATGCAGAAGCTTTCTCTCTAGACTTCCAGTGGGAAGTATTCCCTTTTTTACAGATGTGCAAGAAAAAAATCTAAGCTAACATCCCAGGGATTTCTTGTGAATGGGCTACATGAGTTTGGTTCTGAATCCCATGTATGTCTAGGTATTTTTTAATGTTAAAATTGGAAGAAGAGTAGTCTTGGTACCTTGACTTTGGATCAGGTTTATGACTCTCCTTGATATGATCTCAGTGTTACCTCAGGGATTTTCCTGATATCAATAGCTCATTGTATCTAATTAAGTTTAAAACTAAACCTGGATAGATTAACAAATCAAAGCCTAGAGAAGGAAAAACTGAAATTATGGCAAAAGTTCTTTGTGTGAGGTGACACTGACAGTAATGCTATGAGCCATTGTATAAAGCAACACAGTAGAAGAAATGTAGAAATGCAAATCCAGATGCCCTGCAGGAAAGGGGAAACCAGGTAGCAATTGCTTCAGAAAGAGAGGGAGATTCAAGGATATGGCAAAGCAGGTAGACAAATGGGGAATGGAGGCAGAAGAGAAGTGTTAGAGCAAAGCCATGCTTGCTGCTCTTTCCCAAGTAGCTCATCAGTTCTTCGCTGTGGTTGTTCTTATACATCAGTAATGTATATATTATCCACCTATGCCACCACTTTTTTGTATATTTAAGTTAATGATCTCCAGCTGGAAACCTTAACGTTAAAAATACAGAGTATTGTGTAGTTATGAGTCACTGAGTGCAGTAAAAGCAGATGGAGCTTCCCAAGGAAACGTAGTAGTAACCTACAGATGGTGAGCACTGTGCAGACAGCAGGATTTCAGCTCCTGAGCAGTTCTTCCTAGCAAAAGCACTTTGCTCTGGTGTCTCTGCTAAGTTTCCAGGGAAACTAATGGCTAAACTGAGTGTGTACAGACTGTTCTCTGAGGTGGAGACATTATTTTCATAGATTCATAGCTCCAGCTAAAATTTCCCAGAGAACGAGTGAGCCAGAACAGAAGAGCTTAGATGCTTACACTGGGCTTTTAGTGGCTTTTTCCAGCTTTGCCAACTCACCTGTCTCACAGTAAGACAATCTACAGGACTTGATACTACAGGGGATTATCTGGGATTCCTGGATCTCTAATATGAGAGATCTTAAATATTTTAAAAAAAAATAATATATGAGGTTAAAAGGCACTTCAGCATTGTAGAGGGCAGAGCAAATTGTTGAAGGACAGCATTGCTGCCACCTATTCAATTTTGATGTTAAGCAACATAAGCTCCAAAGGCCCAGGTGCCTGCAAAAATGAGCTGACATCACTGTTCCTCTTGACATTTTAATTCTTATTTTCCTAACTGATACTTTAAAAAGATCCTGAAGATGTTATTCAGGATCTTTTGTTGGTGTTCAAGAATATAGAAGATAATAGCTCAGTAAGTAGATTCTTTCCCATCAGAGTATTAGTCCTGAAGTGTCATCTTAATCACACCAAAAGATTTGAAGTCTGTTTTATAGCAAATCTTACAACATATATTAGATAAAATGGAGAGCACTAAAACACAGTGTGTCCCTTAATCTTCCTTTCTGAGCCAGATACCTCAAGCATTAGGCTACACTGTCATGCTAATACTACTTGCTTGATAACTTAAAGAAGCTTCAATTATTCTGCACAAAGTCAAAGTAGTTGATTAAAGGAAATTCAAAGATATCTACCTCCTGACATACAGGAATAGCTCGTTTAGTGGTGATTAGAAGAAAAATGAAAGTGGTAGGATTTATGGCATTGAAGGGCAGTCAAAAATCAATAAGTCCACATCCTGCATGAGATTTCATTCCCGTCACTCCTGGCAATAACGACAGGCATAACAAATCTCAGTTTGTGATTCTGAGAGGGATTAGGCATCTGACAGATGCAAAAGATCAGTTTTATCAAGAATAAGATGGTTTTGGAACCTCTCCAGAGGAAATCTTAGGCTCCCGGGGAACCTCTGCACCACGAGTCACGTTGCCTGCTGTTCTGCAGTTAAGGAGACACAGGAGAGGAATGTCACAGGGAGGTGTGGATGTCTCAGCTTGGGGTTTATGTCTTAAATGCAAGAGTCAGACTTGACACTTTAATTTCCTTTATGGATTCAACCCTAAATAGCTCCCTTTTATGATTAAGCTGTTCTGCTCACAGGAATCTTGTTGCAAAGCAGTGAATTTGACATAGCATGCAGGTAGTAATCTAAAGACGGGACTATCTCTCCTTGTCAAAGATGCTGAATACATTAAAAAAAAAAAAGGAAAAAAGGAAAAAAATGTTCTCTTATCAAGAAAAAACTAGTTTAGCTTACTGCCATAAAGGCCATAACGTATGACATGAAATTAATGTCAGTAGTGAAGCAGCTTATGGCTAGTTTATTAGTGATTTAGAATTAACACTGTCCTTCAGAATTAAATAAAAAAATAGAATAAAATTAAAAAGAAAGAAAAAAGAAAAGCCCCAGTTGATAAATAGCTACCTGAGCCAAAAATTCTCATCTGTCTGTGACTCTCCCACCCTCCAGTCCTGTATTTGGGATTTTTGGATATTTGGGAGAGACCTGAATGTTTTTATGAGACCTGTGTTTTGTCATGCACTCTGTGGTGGTTTTTTTTGTGCCTGCAATTTGCTGTAATGATACTCCAGTATCACTGACTTTGAGTCTGAAGGCCAGAATGTAGATTGTATCAGCTACTCCATGTTTAGAATAACAAAATTATTAAGGTTAAGAGCAGACTTTTTTACCACAGAAGCCAAACTAGGATCAAAATGTAAAATGCCACTGGATGTACCATACTTGGCAACCTACGTAAGAAAAAAAACAATACAGCAACCTGCTTGGAGTATAAAATTATCATCAGCAATTGTCACTACTAAAAAAACATCTCTCTGGAAATGGGAATTTAAACCAAAGTGACTGAAGTCTACTTCAAACGCGTGACAGAAAGAGAGAGAGGAGATGGATATAATTTAATCACACTATAAAGTCAATATCTATCTGCAGGAACATTTGCTGTTTACTCTAATTTCCACAGGCCTCTTAGAGACTTCTCATTTTTAAATGGAGATTTGCATAGGTTTTCTTATGCAGATGGTTTGTGAAATAAATGCTGTAAAGCAGCAGAGAAGCTAACAGAATAGCCAAATATAAGAATATACATATGGAGAACAAGCATGAGAATTTATGTTGCCATTCTTAAAATTATGCAGAGCAGCTAAGATTTTTGAATAGACACTCACTAACTTTACCTCAAGAGGAAGGGATGGAGTAGGAAAGCTGGGGAGGGTCTTTTCACCAGAGGGGGCAGTGATAGGACAAGGGATAATGGTTTTAAACTGAAAGAGGGGAGATTTAGGTTAGACAGCAGGAAGAAATTCTTCCTCATGAGGGCAGTAAGGCACTGGAATAGGTTGCCCAGGGAGGTTGTGGAAGCCCCCTCCCTGGAGGTGTTCAAGGCCAGGTTGGATGAGGCTTTGTGCAGCCTGGTCTGGTGGGAGGTGTCCCTGCTCATAGCAGGGGGGTTGGAACCTGATGATCTTTAAGATCCCTTCCTACTTTCACCATACTATGAGTTGTTGGACTTACTACTTTCTAAATGTATGGTCCATGAAATGTATTAAGGAGTTCAAGCCATATCTTAGGGTGATTAAAATTTGTAAAGTTCTAGGAAAAGGAAGACATCTGTGCTGATTTTAATCATCTAAGGATCTGCCTCACACAGAGATGCCAAGTTTCCCTCTTCACATTGCTGTCATAGGTCGTGTAACGGGAGAGAAGCTGACCTTCCCACAAAAATAAGATTATACACGGAAGCTGATCTGAACTGACATGATTTGATTTGGGTTAGAAGATTAATCCAGACTTCAGCTGCCAGGGGCTTTTAGATAAATAGCACTTAGCCCACTTATACTGAATGGATTTTTTTTTTTTTTCAAAGGAGGGATTATTAATTAGAACAGCAGTAACTGGAAGTGTAAGAACTCTGCAAAGACTTAGGATTCATGTGACAAAGGCTATGAAATGCTGCTGTCTTCAGAGATTATTGTATTGATGTTTGAAATGGGATACGTGTTTCTGTGATCTGGCTAGGGAGTGTGCTTGTGGCTCATCTGGTGAGGAAAAAAATGTATCTGAAAGCACTGAAGAGAAAACAAAATAATAGTCTAGCCTGCTTCAAAAGGTCTGTGGACACAAAGGTTTTGAAATTATGTGAAATGCCAGTCCTGACCCAAGGCTGAGTAAAACCTTAATCCAGGACAAGACAACCATTGTGACAATTTAACATTTCAGTACATTGGGTGGCTGACGTAAGTTTCGTGTTGCCAGAAGTCAGATATGCTCCTTCTACATGCATTTCACCTAGTTCCAACCCCCCTGCATGGGCAGGGACACCTCCCACTAGATCAGGTTGTTTAAAGCCCCATCCAGCCTGGCCTTGAACACTTCCAGGGATGGGGCTTCCACAACTTCCCTGGGCAACCTGAGCCAGTGTCTCACCACCCTCACACTAAAGAATTTCTTCCTAACGTCTAACCTAAATATCCCCTCTTTAAGTTTTGATCCATTACCTCTAGTCTTCTCACTACAAGCCCTTGTCCAAAGTCCCTCCTCAGCTTTCCTGTAGCCCCTTCAGGTACTGGAAGGTGCTCTAAGGTGTCCCCAGAGCCTTCTCTTCTCCAGGCTGAACAGCCCCAACTCTCTCAGCCTGTTCCTCATAGGAGAGGTGCTCCAGCCCTCTGATCATCTTTATGGCCCTCCTTTGGGCTTTCTCCAGGAGCTCCATGTCCATCTTATGTTGGGGGCTCCAGCACTGGACACAGTACTCCAGGTGGGGTCTCATCAGAGCACAGTAGAGGGGAGGAAACACCTCCCTTGACCTGCTGGTCACACTTCTTTTGATGCAGCCCAGGACACGGTTGGTTTCTGGGCTCCAGTGCACAGTGCTGGCTCATGTTGAGCTTGTTGACAATCACCCCTAAGTCCTTCTCCTCTGGACTGTTTTTGATCCTTTCTCCACCCAGCCTGTATTTGTGCTTGGGATTGTCCCGACCCAGGTGCAGGATCTTGCACTTGGCCTGGTGAACTTCATGCAGTTTGCATGAGCCCACCTCTCAAGCCTGTCAAGGTCCCTCTGGATGGCATCCCTTTCCTCAACTGTGTTGACCTCACCACACACTTTGGTGTTGTCATCAAACTTGCTGAGGGTGGCCTTAGTGCCACTGTCCACGTCACTGACAAAAGTCCGTTCCCCACAGATGTCCTGATATATTTTCGTTCTGAACATGTAATTACCCAAGTCTCTCTTTAGAGCTGGTTGTTCCCTAGAAAACAAAATCTTCTGCAAAGTTCCCCCTAAATTAGAACTAGCAGACCAAACAAAGGGATCTTGTTTTAATTTGGAGAAGTCTGCAGTTCAGTGTCCTTGTTTTCGAGGGGCAGCGTGTAGGATTTTGTTCCCAGAAAATGAGAAAGTAAAACTTCAATGTGGATAAGGATCTATCCAAATATCGGCCACAAAAATGACCCGAGGGCTGGAGCACCTCTGCTGTGAGGACAGGCTGAGAGAGCTGGGGTTGTTCAGCCTGGAGAAGAGAAGGCTCCAGGGAGACTTTATTGCTGCCTTTCAGTACCTAGAGGGGGCCTCTAAGAAAGATGGGACAAACTTTTTAGTGGGCCCTGGAGTGACAGGACAAGGGGGGATGTTTTTAAACAGAGCGAGTAGATTCAGAGTAGATAGAGGGAAGACATTTTTTACAATGAGGGTGGTGAAACCCTGGCCCAGGCTGCCCAGAGAGGTGGTAGATGCTCCATCCTTGGAACCATTCCAGGTCAGGTTGGACAGGGCTCTGAGCAACCTGGTCTAGTTGAAGGTGTCCCTGCTCACTGCAGGGGGGCTGGACTTAGATGAGCTTTAAAGGTCCCTTCCAGCCCAAACCATGCTATGATTCTAAGGTGGTCTCAAAGGAGATCAGAGAGAAAGAACAAGATAGAGCTGAAACAGCTGTGACACAACCCCAGAGTGAACAGGAAGCACTGTTGATTGGTAACACCACAGTAAAGTTTTAAGGCTGTGATGACTGTCAAAGTCCACTGTGTTAAACTGTGAACAAGCACAGTCTCATTCATATATTCTAAAAAGATACAGTGCAACAAAAAATAATGCAGGAGCTTTGTTCCCCTCGATAACAGAAATTAATTGCATTTTCCAGTCTCAAACAACAAATCTGTGGCAGAAAAAAATAAATAAATGGGGTTTTCTGAAGCTCAGTTAACAGCCCATCCATAAATGCTGAATAACTAATTGATGTTCTTTGGGATTTCCAGATGAGATTATATTAAAACACTGTTCAAAAAGATGAAATTACTGGCAATCTCTGTAAAATTGAGAACACTGAGATCTAGTTTCATTTTGCCCAAATGCAAGTGTGGAGCCTTAGGTAATTCTGAGAGCTCCCTGTGGAAAATCACTGGAGACAGGTGACACAAGGACATGCACCCATCGTAAGTGTGTGTGATAGGCAGATGGGAGTGTGTGACCATGTCCAATAAAACTGTCAAACTTCTTTCTAGATACTTTTTAATCCTTCCTAATGTCTGAAACTGAATTTAGACACTGAAATTGAATCACCCACACTGAAATCATGCCCCTTAGCCAGGCTGAGGTAATGCTCTGTATATACCTGTATGTACACACTGACACCATGGTTGAACAATATTAATTTGTGTATAGGTCTAAGTGAAGAGAAGTTCTATTGACTTCAAAGAGCTTTGCATAATCCACTGGTCAGAATTAATTAGATATTTTCTCTCAGGCTCTCTCCACTGGAAAAAGTTTGCAAAAGCTTGTAGTTATTAATCTCAGTCTTTAGAAATTTGTATTTTAAACTCTGTAAGATACTTGATTGATTCACTATCTGCCAGCCAAGAATGCTAGATATCTATAAAAGAGAAAATAATTTTTGAATAAAAATTCCTTGAAGCCAAGTCTAGGCAGATGAAGAATCCCTTGTATCACAATTTATTCTGAGAGTCTAAGAGCTGAGTCTCATGCTTTACTATCCAGGCCTTTTATTGAATGTACATCAACAAGTGTTGTCCAGCTCTTAGGACATCTGGTTCATTCAGGGAATCACAGACTCATAGAATGTCAGGTTGGCAGGGATCTCAAGGATCATCTGGTCCAACCTTTCTAGGTTCTACTCTAGTTGATATGAGATGGCTCAGCACCCTGTCAAGCTGAGACTTAAAACTGTCCCATGTGGGGGAATCTGCCACTTCCCTTGGGAGACTATTCCAATGTGTGACTGTCCTCATGGGGAAAAATCTACCTCTTGTGTTCAGCCAGAATCTCCCCAGGAGCAACTTGTGCCCATTGCCCCTTGTCTTTTCCATTTTGGATAGGTCCTATCCCACTTACTCGTGTTGCTAATACTCTTTTTGCAATGATCATGAACAAAGAATTTACTTTGGTATATTCAAGTTCTGTAACTACATGTACTCCTTTCCTTCTTAAAGTTGCTCAAAATTTAATTACTCCTAATACTTCCTCTGAGAAGGAACAGAAGATTTCAGTCCCTTTTGAATTACCAAGTGGCACAATTCTACCAACCAGTTCCTAAAATACTGATTTATTTAATCTCAGCTTTTATTTGCAGCATTAAAGTAGATGTTTTTCTATCAATTCAGTGTTCTGCTGAAGACTAAAAACTCATTAGCTACTGTAAAGGCAGAAATGCATAGTGTGCTGGATTTTATTAATATCAAGGAAACTCTAATATCAGTAGAACTTTTATGAGACATGGAAGTACAAAAGTCCCCCCCTTTGCAAAAAAAATAACTGGTACCTTTATTGGCAACATTAAGGATACAAGGGAAGTCTGATGTCTTGAACTTCTTTCAAAGAGGGCTCAGATAAGACTGACTCCTGGGTACATCTGCAGCTATGTTGGACCAAAAGTGGGTCAGGGAAAGGGGACAAAGTAATGGAAGTATAAATGTCAACACACTTGTGAGGAAAAGTTGGAACACTGAGGAGGTATGATGGCTCAACTAAAAGTTTTCTGAAAACTCAACTTCGTGCTGAATGAGTGAATCGCTTCTGGAGAGAACAAATTGTTATGTGACAAAATTGCAAGGCTGAAATGTGCTCTACCTGCAGCATGATGGCATATGGTGGATCCTTCAGAGCTGCCATGGAAGAATTCATCTTTTTCATGCCCTTCAAGTTCAATACGAATTTGGTAGATACAGCTCTATCTAAATATGCATGCACACATTTGAGACCTATGCATACACACCTATGTACATATGAGTGTCTGCTTTTCTGTGTACACGCATATATAAATATAGGTAATATATTTTTATTACCTATTGATATAAAGATCTTGGATAAGAAATATATAGCAACATTTCCTGCCCATAATCTTATTTTCAAAAGATCATCCTAGACACACTTATTCTTATAGAATGGAATTTCAGCCAGGTTTACTGCCCAAGTAAATTACAGTTTGGCACTTAATATTTCTTCTGCATGCAAATTCTAAAAGATTCTTTTTTTTTTTTCTTTTTCTCTTTTTTTTTTTTTTTTTGTGGATAAGTAATTCTATTGTAGAAACTATATGCTTTGTTTTGTTTAGTTATTTTTTAAGTACATACCTTTAAGGCCAACCAAATTAAGTTTTTGGAAATTACTTTTGGAATGGCTGTTGAGTTACGACAAGCTCTTTTGTCTGTCTGGCAGACAGCCTCACACATTTTCTTCTTAAGATGGTTTATGATTAGAGCCCTGTGTGTAAATCAAGGAGAAAAGGTGACAATTTTCATGGGCTAGAGATGGTGAGTATAATCAAGGTTCTCTGTGGTCTGCCAAGATAAATACATAGGTAGGAGAACTCTTAAACTGCACATTTTCACTATTAACAGTGATTTGACGTTTTCAAGCAATAGAAGATGAATGAAAACAGAAATCTGTGGTGTTCTTCACCATAAGAATAAGTCAGGAAGTAATAATAAAAGCTTTTCAGATCTTCTGTCTGATGTGTTTAGAATAATATTCCTCTACTACCTAGTGTGCTTTTCATCAGCAAACTTCAAAGTATTTTTCAAAGGAGGTGATCTTTGGAAAGGCTGGGGAAAAATTAAGCCAAAAGTTATTTTCATCAGGTTTTGCATAAGAAGGGAAAATAAACCAGTTTGATTTCCACCACTTTTCCCAGACATCAGGTAGATTTTTCATAGAAAGTACAAACTGCATCTGAGTTTTACACGTTGGGATGCTTTGTGTTGCCACAGGCTTAGCAATTGCCTGAAAGGTTGATTGAGGAGGAATGTGCAACTTGTTTACTACTAATTTATCCAAAAAGATTGTATGGAAATAACTTGGTTTTGAAGTAATCAATATATGGTTGTGATTAGGGTCTTCACATGTGTGATATCCTCTGCCTGCAGATCACAGTGATTGGTGTAGGGAAGGATAAGGGGGGCAATGCCCAGGTCACAGAACTGCTCAGGGAGGATAACAGAGGGTCAGTGTCAGACCCATGGGTAAGAGGGAAATACAGTTGTAAAAAATCAGCTATGGAAAAGGCAAAATCACAGCAGTCTTGAGATGCTTCTGTGTCTCCCATTGCATGGACAGTTCTTGTGGCAGGGTTATCCTGGACTTTGGGAAATACTGTTGCTTTATTTAAAGTCTGAATATTTTATCATTACACGTCAGGGAGCTGAAAGGTGAAAAGACCAAACTAAGGCCATTCACTGAGGTCCTGCCAGAAGCTTTTTCACTGACCAACCTGATAGCTAAAGAGGACTATTGCCAAGAAAGGAGAAGGAACAAAACACCCCACCTCTTTCAGAAAAAGGTTTCCATAAAAGAGATCTTTTGGTGTGATATGGATGCAGAACACAGTGCTTGATGACCCCAGAGATGGCCTCCCCTCCTAAGATACATGACACTGTCTCTTACACTTGTCCTAACGGAATAAAGGACTGTATTTCTGTGGAACTCTTGCAGTGCAGAGAGAAGATGTATAACTGATGGTGGCTGACTATGTGCTGCAAATAGGAACTGAACTGAAATCTCCATATTCATTTCACAAAGGTCAGTGAGCAGATATCATTGCAATACATCTTTTAAGCCTGAGGGAGCTGATTCAATGTTGTATCATTTTACGTTTATGTCAGTTTAACTTCTCTGAAATCAGGCTGACACTGAAATCAGCAGAGTTAGAAATGGCATAAAGCTGGAAGAACGGGGTGAGTCATGTCTTTTTCTTTTCAAATATAAGAGCTGAGTGTTTACTGTGGTTTCAGCATGAAGCCAGGATAAATGGGGAGATCTGGAGTGGGTTTTGATGACTTGTCTGAACCTGCCGCTCAGAAGGCTTGAAGCCCTGCAAACCAAATCCAAAATCCAGTGTATGCACACATTTAACAAAACCTGCTGACTTTCACACAGCTTCAGCTGCAAAGTCACATTCATTTGACATTTTTTCCTTGATGAATTGTTTGCAAAAATCTGCAACTAGTCAGATAGAGAGTGTTTGCAGGGAAGGGTGGCTTCACAGAAAGAATTCAGTCACAACAGATTTGCTAGTATAAAAAGCAGGTAAAAAGAAAGCAAAGCCAAACAAAATATCCTGAAAACAAAAGCAGTATTCTCTTTACTTATTTGTGATTTTGCAGTGGGTAAGTAATTGGCTGGATGGCCACACCCAGAGAGTTGTGGTCAATGGTTCAGTGTCCAGGTGGAGGCAAGTGACGAGTGGTGTTCCTCAGGGGTCAGTACTGGGACCAGTGCTGTTCAACATCTTTGTTGGAGACATGGACAGTGGGATTGAGCATATCCTCAGCAAGTTTGCTGATGATACCAAACTGTGTGGAGTAGTTGACACCCTAGAGGGAAGGGATGCCATCCAGAGGGACCTTGACAGGCTGGAGAGGTGGGCCAAGGCCAACCTCATGAAGTTCAACAAGGCCAAGTGCAAGGTCCTGCACCTGGGTCAGTGCAACCCCAGGCACAAATCCAGGCTGGGGGGAGAATGGCTAGAGAGCAGACCTGAGGGAGAAGGACTTGGGGTGGAAGGAGATGAGAAGCTCGACAGGAGCCACCAGTGTGTGCTGGAGCCCAGAGGGGCAATTGTGTCCTGGGCTGCATCAAAAGAAGTGTGGCCAGCAGGGCCAGGGAGGGGATTCTGCCCCTCTGCTCTGCTCTGGTGAGACCCCACCTGGAGTGCTGTGTCCAGCTCTGGAGCCCTCAGCACAGGAGAGACATGGAGCTGTTGGAGACGGTCCAGAGAAGGGCCACCAAGATGATCCAAGGGCTGGAGCAGCTCTGCTATGAAGACAGGCTGAGGCAGTTGGGGCTGTTCAGCCGGGAGAAGAGAAGGCTCTGGGGAGACCTTAGAGCACCTTCCAGTGCCTGAAGGGGCTCCAGGAAAGCTGGGGAGGGACTTTTTACAGGGCTTGTAGTGCTAGGATAAGAGGTAATGATTTTCATCTGCAAGAGGGTAGAATTAGGTTAGAAGAAGAAATTCTTCCCCATGAGGGTAGGAAGATGCTGGAATAGGTTGCCCAGGGAGGTTGTGGAAGCCCCCTCCCTGGAGGTGTTCAAGGCCAGGTTGGATGAGGCTTTGTGCAGCCTGGTCTAGTGGGAGGTGTCCCTGCTCATAGCAGGGAGGTTGGAACCTGATGATCTTTAAGGTCCCTTCCAACCTTCACCATTCTATGATTCTATCAGGCAATTGCTCACCTTCAAGCCTGAACTCCTTCTGCAGATTGTTGTCTTTCTGAATTTGTGGTAAAATCTCCAGACTCTTTGCACTGAATTCACAGGTCTAGTGTCGTGCAGCCAAGCGTGGCATTTCTTAGCACTGCAGCACACAGGTATTGTTCCCTTATCAGTCATACAGGCAGTGATTTAGGACTCAATACCAGCAAGTACAGAGTCAATATCCCCCCTATGAGTATTGCAGTACTACCCTATTACTTGGAGAATGATGAAATCACAAGCCTTCTGCTTTTTTTCACTCCCCTGAAATACAGCTGGTTCTGGCCTTTAAGCTGTGCAGTAAAAGAGTTTAAGTGTTGGCATGATATAGCATGCACTCAGCCAGTTTGTGGACACTAACTGTGTTTTAAAGTTTGTGTGCTACTTCTAACCATTGCAGTAAATCTGGGTCAATAAAAGGTAGAAGCTCTGTATGCCTTTAGGGAAAAGACCCAACATCTTTTTTGCGTGGATGGATGGAAACTCTCAATAGTAAGTTTCAATTAAAAGCAAAACTTAATTGAAATTATCCTTCAACAAGCTTATCTGTCATCTTTGACTTCATCTAGTAACTGCCATCCTAAGACTGGGAAGTACTTTATAGGGTGTATTTTCACCACAGAACTGCTCTACATCAATACTCTTGTCAGTGTTGTATAAAGGCAGAAACTGAGGAGAAAATCCTTTCTGAAGCAACAGAAGCAGCCAGGGGCAGAGATGGTTAGAGAATCCAGAAGTGTCCAACCACAGGCCCACTCTTTTCCCTTTGAAAACACACAGTGCAAATCATGAAGTCCAGCAGTACTGACAAAAGAGTCATCTGAAAGCTCTGAAGGCTGGAGGTGTGGCTGGATTCTGTCTGGCACGCAGAACTTGATCAAGTGAGAAATTTTTGCTCATTCAGACAGTCCAATGAAAGACAATAAGAACATTAAATAGGGAGTGTTTGGGGGAGCAGAAGCACATTGAAATGGCAAATGTAGAACTGGCTGTCCTATAGTTATTTTTTAAAGCACTTGTTTTCACAGTGGTGGCTTTAATCAGCAGCTAAAACCTTTTAAAAAAAACCCCAAAACTATGTCAGGTGATAATTCTCCAATATAAACTTACCCAGACTAGTGATCACACCATATATTATAGATAATTAATTTAAATACATTGCAAAGTACAGAATTTTAGATCCCACATTTGCTATGCAGTTAATCAAGAGAGAGAGGAGACGAGGGGAACACACAATGCAGAGCACCTAAGATTTGCTAAAGTGGATGAGTAGATTCAAAAACTACCTTGGAATGAGGAATGTGCCCTCACACAAGTGAAAAATGAAGATACAACACTAATGGAAAGTGGTTCATAAACGAACTCGTGATACAGGGCCTATATGTTTCAAACTTTGAACAGGAACCAAAAAAATAATAACAACACCCCTCTGCACTAAAAGAAAGGGAAAAAAAAAAAGAATTGGCAAAAAGCCAAGACAGTAGGAGGATGCCAGAAGCCTCATAGTGATATGGCTTGTGCATTCCCTTTGTAGGAACACTTGGGAACAGACCTTCTCTTTTAAAGTTTTCCTCCTCAGCAGGAAACGAGGCACAGAGAGGCTCTTCATGGAGATGGACTGCTAAAGGAGATGGCCCTGGGCTGTGACAGAGTTTGCCTGGCAGCAGAGGATAAATGCAAGACACAGGCAGGGAAAGTACTTGAGAATAAATTATATTGCTCTTGGTGGCCTTTTTTACTTCTAAATTCTCAGATGGTTTCCTTTTTTATCCCTTATCACCCAGAAATATAGAACTATGTGGCTGGAACAGCCAAAAATCATACAGTTTTTCTGCTTTTTTTTAAGTCATTTCAGTTGTTCTTGTCATTCCTAAGAGATGTTTGTATAACCTGATCATAATGATCTCCCATGCTGGCAACTCTGTGGCTTCCTAGTCAATACATCCCTGTGTATCACAGCCTCAGTGTCTTTTTGATCTTAATATTTAACCTGAGTTTTCCTTGCTTTAATTAAAGACATTACTTTGGCATACCTTACAAGGAGACGCAATAGAGAAAATCTATTTTCTCTTTGCTGAATTAGCCCCATCCAGGAGGTAATTCTGTGATGACTGTGGTCTATAAACAGCATTGGACTATTTTAAAGTACTGTCAATATTTAAAATGTAGCTTCAGACAGACCAGAGTTCAGGGCAATTCCCTCTTTCCCCCCCCCATATCTTGGAGAAATAATAATATTGGCATCTTTGGCATGTAGATGTCAAAATTGTCACTGTAAGATGTACCTCTAAGTCAACACGACAAAAACCATTGTGTGTGATTCTCACCTGTCTGCTCTCTTGGTTTTTATGACATTACCACAATCCTCAATTTATTTCTCCAAGTTAAATTTGTTTTATCCCTTGTCATATGCCAAACCCTTTCTTCCCTGCTGCTGCTCGTTCCCACAGTGCTGTGAGATCTCAGAGTGTCTGCAAGGCTTCCTATGTGAATACACAATAAAATGCCAATTTGTGCATTCAGTCCTAGGGCTGAGCTTTTCCACATTTTTTTTTTTTCACTGTAAAACCGAAGTAGAGCTGAAAATGTTCACAGGAGGAGTTTTCCAGTTTTGTTCCCATTCTTCTGTTTATGGGGTTGGTTTGTTTTGATTTTTTTTTTTTGCTTTATTTCTCTTCCTAGCTCTTCATCAGCAGTGCTGCACAAAATTCGTTGTGGCTCAACAAGTTCCTCCATGTAATTCAAGTCACATGAGCTCTGGAATGCAAGATACATATGAGGTACATATGAGGTGGGGTTAGAAACAGAATTGCCTGCCTTACCCTACAACTCACTGGTACACAATAAAACCTCTCTTAGTTCTTCCCGTCGTTACCAGGTTAATGAAATTGAATGAGAGAAACTGCAGAAACAGCCAGGGAGAAAAAACAATTACTGAGCCTGGTGGTCATGACCTTGCAAAACCACTGCGTGTCCTCATCTCTGGGAAAAAAAAAAAGAAGGTTCTGCAAGGGGAAATTGTCACAAATGCAGGGTCATGATTGAGAAACACATTTTATCACTTGACTTTTGGAGTGTAGGATGACATGGTCATGACATCTCACACTGGTATCAGTTATTCCTCCACAGCACAGAAGAAGGTGCAGGTTCCCCAGGGCACAAGATGTACAGCCGTGTATCACAGGGTAGAAATGACATTTCACCCCATCTGTAGGAATGGTTTCACCAAGAGGCTTCTCTGAACAGCATCACATCAGTCTGGCAGCAAACAACGAAGATGCTTGGCAGCACAATACATACTGAAATTCCACTGCAAGGAAAGACTGCTAGATTTTTTCCCCCTTCCTTTTCCAACAGGAAAAATGGTACATTTTTGACTGTACAAGTAGTTCCAGTGTAGCTGAAACTTTTCCTGTGCCAAAGCATGCGATACACCCAACAAATCCCCATGGCTTTATTATAAACTAAGTGTTCTCTGTGGCTGTGAGAAGGATGAGAAGACCATGCTTTAGATTCAAGTACTCTCAGTGTAGTGTTGATAGCTCCCTCTCATGTGTCTGCAGTCACAGTGAATCAGTCACACTTTGTTAAAATACATCCAGATAGCAAGACTGTGTTTACTGTATCCCTGTTTAGACAGGTACTCCTTTTTTTCAAGGCAGGCATACAAGCCTCATCACAAAGGAGACAGTACGTGTCAGCAGAGATTGCATCATTGAATCAGAAATACTAATTTATACACTCTTAGTTAAAATGGGTGTGTACTCCAGTAGCTCATCTGTGCTGACAGGTACCTCCTGCTCTCTGTTGCAACTGAGTTAAAAGATTCACTCGTACTGTGACAGGGAAGATCTACCTAAAGAAGGAGCCAGGATTAGGATTTAAAGCGCATACAAGCTTCTGGTTTCAGTCCCAGTCATATTATTCACTGCACAGTCAAGCTGTGTTTTCATCTAGATATTGGTCTCAGCTCCTCTCCACTTACATCACCAGGAATATGTGAATTACAGCAGTTTCTTGATGAGAAGAAGATTACAGAGGAGAATAATGACAATTCCAGGAAAGCAACTCCCCTCCTGTGCTGCATAAGGCAGGGACCACAGTACTGACCTGTGACTCCAACAGTACAATGAACACTGACTGTGCAAATTAATACCAATCACACAAATAGCTATCATAATGTTTAGATTGTCATGATTTAATTGTCACACAGTGAGGAAACGTGATTATCAGAAAAGAAAGGCTATAGGCTAAACAGATAGTGTTACTCGTTGATGAACCATAGACATTTGTCATGATGAAATGATCAATACATAAGTCTTTAAATATTTAATACAGAGCTGCATGTTTATGCAGAACACTAAGGGTCAGCATTGTTTAGTCCAGCATCAGGCATAGGCTGTGTAAACAGCTACACAGAAAAAAGCCAGAAGCAGCAGAACAGAGTACCTGTCAGCCAGTCCCCCCTGATATCCACTCCTAGGGCAGGAGGATGGATTGCAGCAAAGACAGAAGTTCAGTGCAACACTGAGCCCAACACCCTTAGTTCCTCTTCCCCTGGTTCACCAGCCTCTAGAGATGGAGCAAAGGCATTGCCAAAGGTGATACTTCTCATTTCCACAGCTCTGCCAACCACCATTATCAGTAAGATCCCTGTGAGCCCATTGGCTGTAGATGCATGATATCTCATGCTTTTAGGAGCAAAGAGAGCTTTGCTTTATCTCAGTGGGGAAAGACAGACAGACTTTAATGTCGAGAAATGGACCACTAAATGCACAGACTTCCCTAGAAGTCCTTTTGCTTCCTTCAACCAAGAGTAGCATCTATCTTTTTTTTATTCTTTCCTTGTTGCTGTGAAGCACTGAACAAATTCTGGCTTGTTTAGTTCTTGTTTACTAGTAAGACTTGTATCAAGTGAGGAGATGTTTCCTTGAAAATTACACAGTGAGGCAGTGGAGTGAGAATTTTTGCTGGGGGATAGTTGTAGCACATCGTGTGGTTTGTGGAAGAAAAGGTCAGCTATTGGAAGAGAATATGAAATTTCAGATGAGTTGGAATAGCTGCAAGTGCAGATTAGTATTTCTTCACATATGATCCAACAATTGTGAAGAAGGCAAAAAGCAAAATGTTTCACTCTTGATGTGATACAATTGCTAACACACACACACACACACAAAGTAACATGAAAATCATAGAATCACAGAATGGTTTGGGTTGGAAGGGACCTTAAAGATCATCTAGATCCAACCCCCCTGCATGGGCAGGGACACCTCCCTCTAGACCAGGTTGCTCCAAGCCCCATCCACCCTGCCCTTGAACACTTCCAGGGATGGGGCTTCCACAACTTCTCTGGGCAACCTGGGCCAGTGTCTCACCACCCTCACAGCAAAGAATTTCTTCCTAATATCTCATCTAAATCTCCCCTCTTTCATCTTGAAACCATTCCCCCTTGTCCTCTCACTACAAGCCCTTGTCAAAAGTCCCTCCCTTTCCTGTGGCCCCTTCAGGTACTGGGGTCTCCCTGGAGCCTTCTCTTCTCCAGACTGAACAACCCCAGCTCTCTCAGCCTGTCTCCAGAACAGAGGTGCCCCAACAACTTCATGGCCAGTAAATAGGTAAATATCAGTGAAATATAAGAAATGTAAGTAAAACTTTAGAAAATATATAAAAGAATACGTAAGATGCATCTGCAGCAGGGTCTGCTTGTTCTTGCAGCTCTTCCAATAGATGCAGATCTAAAGAGCCTCCCTACATGTCTTGGATTGTCTGTGTAAAGCATCTCATTTTTAAGTTATTTTTTAATGGACAAGAACAGATATTCCTGACAGTTTTCTATGATCTGTCTCTCTTTAAATGGAGCTGCAGTTTAAGGACAGATTTTATTGTTTTGTTCAGCAGTGTCTTCTTTGGACTCTGAATGGTGCCAAGAAACAACAAGAAAGACAAAAGCAAAAGAATTAACCAGATTTTCTGAAATCTAAGGCTAAAAAAAAAAGGACAGAGGCAAAGACAGTAAAGTGAATAAAGAGTCTTTCTTACCTCATTGATGCTTTATTTCTTTCTGTAGACAAAATCAGAAATTATTTAAATAGATTTGTTCCAAATTGAAATATAGACTCAAAATTTCTCTTAAAAAAAACCCCAACCAAACCCAAACCAAGAATTGCTTCAGGAAAGTAAAATAAATGCAGGGATTATTTTTTTTTTTTTCAGGAAAAAATCACCAACACAGATGCAGGCTGCATGACAAATAGAGACTCTATAACTAACTTATATAGAACTTAGAGAGTCCTTTGGAGTTAGAGACTTTCCCTGCATAATGAAAATAACCAGCCCTGCACTTGAATCATTTTCCTGCACTATAGCTCAGCAACTGATGACAACTTGAAATACTAGGATACCTGGAATGACCTTTGAAAATTCACTCCTTACAAGTTAAACAGATGGGGGTAGAAAACTTGCTGTTTTGGAAAGCATTAGTTTAAATAATTACTTTAATATAACCGTGCCTTTATATTGAAACCTCATTTTCCAATGAATATACATAGTACAGCATTCCAGATAAGCCCTCTGGCTGTAACAGAAATTGCTCTGTTTTCTCCCATGTTTTCAAAATCCAAAATGAGTTGCAGAGAAGGGAAAAATTACCCCAAGTATGATGAAAACTATTTAATAGTCTGCTAGGAGGACAGATAGCTGTAGTGAGGAGAGAATATACCAGATGTGTTGGTTTAAAAATTGATGTGCTGCTTGGCACAATTCTCACAGTAACACAATAACACATACAAAAGGTCTGCTCTGAAAATGGAGTTGGGATTTCTAGGCTCTATCTGTGTTTATACACTTGACCTACAGGCAGACTCATGCATGACACTTTCATCAGGTGAAGCCTTAGCACAAATGTAATTTGGCCAACTTACAACTAAAGATCTGTAGAAAAGCTCTGCACGGATTCAAAATTTCCAGTGTATTGATTCATCTCTGGAGCAGTTTTCATCCCTATTCAGCTCCTGGAGCAAGTCTAGAGGAGGCCACAAAGATGATCTGAGGGCTGGAGCACCTCTCCTATGGAGACAGGCTGAGACAGTTGGGGCTGTTCAGCCTGGAGAAGAGAAGGCTCCAGGGAGACCTTAGAGCACCTTCCAGTGCCTGAAGGGGCTACAGGAAAGCTGGGGAGGAACATTTTACCAGGGTGTGTAGTAAGAGGACAAGAGGTAATGGATCAAAACTGGAAATTTAGGTTGGATATTAGGAAGAAATTCTTTCCTAAGACAGTGGTGAGACACTGGAACAGGTTGCCCAGGGAAATTGTGGCTGCCCCATCCCTGGAAGTGCTCAAGGCCAGGTTGGATGGGACTCTGAGCAACCTGATCTAGTGGGAGGTGTCTCTTCCCATGGCAGGGGGGTTGGATCTAGATGATCTTTAAGGTCCCTTCCAACCCAAACCATTCTATGATTCTGTAATTCTATCCCCAAGACCATGATTTGCTTCTCTCCCTTCTCAAACACTCAAAAACATCTCTTGTGCAAAAGGCAGAGGGAGGCCTTATTAATCAACCACAAAGTACATTAAAGAAAACTGTGTAAGCACCTAAAGAACTTGATTATGCAAATGATCTGCTCCAGTGTAAGTGAGGAGGGCAGGAGTCCCATTTGTTGAGCTGTGCCATTTTATCGATGCGGCAGGATCCATCCCAACTGTAATTTTGTCACGGCCTGCTTTCCATTCCTCCAAAGGATAATCATTCTTGGGCTGTCAGATGCATCCCAGGGCATGTTGCATGTTTGATAGAGCACTACCTTGGTCATTAATCATGCATGGAGTTAAATTTCCTCTGTCAATACAGTAATCCTGCAAGGACAAGAATGTGTTATCCATTTTTATTGAAGAAATGACAACCAAAAAGTGGGTCAGTGTGAGGTTGCTTTAAAGTAGTTCCTTAAAATTAAAATGATACTGGCTAGCTAAATGTCATTACTCATAAATAATATGATTTAACTTTAAAATATTTTCCATATCCTGTTACAAACCAAGTCCCAAGTATTGACTTTTTTTTCCCCCCAAAGTGCATCCCTTTCTCAAAATGCAATGTCACTTCAGGCAGAAAAAGGATGATTTTAAACATAATCCCATGACAAGATCATTGGCTATGGCAATAAAAAAAAAAAAAAAGTCTCCAGGGTCTTGCAGGTTTTGGAAAACATTTTAGAAAAACAGCTACTCTGGCAAGGACACTTACAAATCCCCCAAACTTTCAGTCATCATTCAGACTGTCAAACAAAAGCAATGACTAAAATAAAGCAATATGAAATGTGTCAGGTATTTCAGCTTTACATTCCTGTATTCATTTAGTGTAAGAGTCAAAATGTTACGAAAAATCAAATCGACTTCAACAACATCAACATTCAAGAATTATGGATGATCAGTATTAACAAAGAAATATTTCTGAAGGAAGAGACCTCTCTGATCTAGCAGACCAAAGTATCATGAGATGCTTCAGCTGGAAGCTGAAGGTAGATATTCAGAACAGAAAAAAGGGAAACATTTTTAATGATTAATGTAATTAACGATTGGAACATTATACTTGGAGCACAGTGGATTTTCATCACTTGACATTTTGGAATAATTTTCTCAGAGAAGGATATTAATACACTTACAAGTTGTTATGAGCTTGATGCAGGAATCACCCTGGTGGGGAGGACAAAATAATAGGCAGATGCAGTGTCTGTTACCCTGGTACTAATGGTGATCTCCTGGTACTAACCAAAGGCATTTATTTTTTTCCTTGGCTATTCTGCTTATTATAGTGATGAGAACTGCTCATTTTTTTTTTCCTTACTGCCTAAATTAATACAGCAACAGCAGAAGGGTGAATTCTATTTCATGAACAGTGGTTCAATGAAGGAACTGTGGGAAGGGATACAGTTATCTGTATGGGCACTGTTCCGTGGCACCAAAAATAGCAACTGACATTTAGTACTGGTGATGATGATACACAAACCTTAAAGGGTGTATTATTGGTGTCTAGGAGAGAGTAACTAACTTGTAGGATAGATTTGGGAGGCAGGGACATGAGTAAATATGGCAAACATCATCTGCAGTAATTAAAGTCAGGGAGTGTGGATGTCATTCCAGCAGTGGTACTTTGAAAAACTGGATTTTTTTCCCAAAGAATGGTTAAATGGTGACATTCTTTGCCTCTGAAGACCCTCTGCTCATCTTCCTGTGGAACACTGGAATAATCTCAGCATGCAATATTTTAATTTGCAGTCTGCCAATTTATGCACAGAAGAAAATCCATTTGAAACAAAATATCATAGAATCATAGAATGGCAGGTTGGAAGGGACCTGAAGGATCATCTGGTCCAACCTTTCTAGGTACTACTCTAGTTGATATGAGGTGGCTCAGCACCCTGTCAAGCTGAGACTTCAAACTGTCCCATGTGGGGGAATCTGCCACTTCCCTTGGGAGACTATTCCAATGTGTGACTGTCCTCATGGGGAAAAATTTACCTCTTGTGTCCAATTGGAATATTTTTATGTTTATTCTTTCTTACGTTCTCTCTACTTTTGCACTGAGATACTAGCCAATGCTAAAGAAATCCCACAGTTTCCATCAAAAAAGGACAGTTTAACTCTACATGTAGCAGATTTCCCCATGTACAAGGCAATATGCATTTTCATCGGGGTAAGAAAACATTAAAAATCGCTGAATTCAGCTTGAGTGTCACAAAACGCAAACAATACATTACAGTTTATTTAGTTATTTATCTGAGAAGAGCTTCATCTATCACACAGAAAAGGAAATTTTCAGCATTCCCTACACATGGACAAGAAACAGATTAGGACCCAGTGTGGATCTGCTTATTTTTGGGAAAGGTTTTTTGTTTCTTAGTGCCCCTGTAAACTGTTACTGAACCAGAAGTACATGAGAGTGTCACAGGTTTGAAATGTTTTCTCTTTACATATTTCAAAGTTTCTTTGAATGGGAGAGAACTTTGTCAATCCCAGGGTTGAGCAGGATTAGATTGATGCCTCTGTTCTTTCCACTAGGAAGTGACCTTAATTCACATATTCTATTTATTTTAATAAATTGTATAATTTACTGTGCTGCCTCAGTATAGTATTTTAAAAATATTTCTGAAAGCAGCCTTTACATGAGTACCAGTGATGTTTATCCTGGGACTGCTGCCAGAGAACAAGCAGTGCATGGCTTGAACAATGAGTTTGGATTATGCAGTACTTACTGCTTTTCTATTTTATCTCTTCCACACAATAGACAGAAGCTTTCATCTGTTATAAAGTACAATACTGTTTTCTCCACATGATACTTTTACTGCCTTACTAGAATCCTCTCCTAACCCACCCTGTCATTTCGGGTTTTGAATCTTCCTTTATGCATCTACACATCTTTTTTTGATAATGGAACACAAATATTTTACTATTTTCTTGACATCCCGTGTTCTCCTAATATTTTAAGAATGTCACACTCCATTTAAGTGTCAGGATGAAGACATCTAGCGTAATCTCTTCTTCCTGTAAGAGCTTCTGATTTCTTTTTTGTCTGTATCACTCTGTCCTGCAAGGAGCCTTTTGCAAACTCATGTTCTTAAGAACACTGAGGATGAGAACAGCTCACCTGTGGCATGAGAAAGAAGTGAAACTGGCAGCGAGCAAGGAGCTGGGGAAGGGAGCTACTGGGCAGAGAAAGAAGCAATCTGACTACAGTGAAGCAGCCTAAAAGCTCAGAGCTGAAATGTGGCATAATGAATGAGAAATGAGTAATATGTATATCTTATAAGTGAGCTGAATTCTGGTGAGAGCTGCCAGACTGACAGCTCTGAAGAAGTTGTCTGAAAAGGATGCTAGGCCTAGAAAAGCGCAAGGTTTTCTCCATCGCTGGGCATTCCATCTGGCCTAGGAGGGTCTTGGTGAGGACAAAGGATGCACCTTGTTTTCTGTGTGCATTCAGGCTGTCTCTTGGTGACTTGCATCTATCAGACATTGATCAGGAATGATCAAGTAATTTCATATGAAGTCACCTTCAAGTCGTAATTGATAATGGTTGGTTGCATCCTACTGCACAGACTCATGCCTCTTGGGGAATGCTAAACCTTTGTCCAGGTGCACAGAAACAGGAACAAAGTGAATAACAACAACAATAATCATAATAATCTATGACTTTACATAAGAGGAGCTTTATATATCAGGAGCTTTTGGGGAACAGCTTCTGGCCATGATAAAGATGTATGGGGATTATTCTAGAAAACCACAGTTTTAACTTCACCGTAATAACTTAATTTTATAAGTTTTGCGTAAGACATTTCAAAGGAATCTATTGGTGATAACACCCCAAGTTATAACATTTCACCACAAAAATGTAAAAATGCCTGGTACACGAAAATAATGTTCTGTTTTTGAAAAACAGAAGCTTAGAAAAGTAGTGGTAATAATCACATGAGGTTACTCATATTTGTACAGTTTAAAACTGTGGGTAGTTATTTCAGTAAGTTTGCAAAGCTGTTATTATTTAACAAGACAAAATTTGCCACTGAGAAAACTCTATGATAAAAAATTACAAATATATTTTACAATCAATCTTGTTGGAATATGTTTTTATTTTCACATCACCCACCAGGATTGAAGTTGATAGAAATGCTTTTTTTGAAAATAGCATTTTTCATACACTTCCTTTCCAAAGAAAATAGAAGGGGAGATAATAAAGGGTTGGTAGAAATAAACTGAAGAGTTGCAGGAAGACATGGAGCAAAGCAGGGTTTAAAAAGAATAATTCTGTGCATGTTTAAAGGCTGTGGACAGAAATGATCAATGAGCTCATCCCTTGATAAATTAGTGAGATATGAAATAAATGAAATAGTAGTAAAAATAATAAGATTTTCACAACTGTCTTGGGAGTAGTTGTGATTTTTGGTGCCAAACGAAGATACTCTCAGGCATGGGGGAGAGACAGGTGCTTTTGTCTCTCTGGTACCCTTTTCTTTTTTGTGTTTTTTAAAACATTTTAACATTGACAATCTGCATATGGATATTGGAAACATTTGAATCAACAACGGATAAGTCAATAATTTCTTACATGAGTCCTAAAAACAGTCTTACTTTTCTTCAACCTCCTGGACCACTCAGTACCACTGATAATTCCGCTGTCAAAAGCATAAAAGAAAGAAGCTGGAGAAATGTCTATAAAGCTAAAATTTTGCCCCTGCTTCCAGGGAAGTAGATTCTCTCCAACAATATATTTGCTGTTGTTTTTTCTAGAACTCTGACCCCGACTGGTACTGATATTCATAGAATCATGGAATGGTTAAGGTTGGAAGGGACCTTAAAGATCATCAGGTTCCAACCTTCCTGCTATAAGCAGGGACACCTCCCACCAGACCAGGCTGCACAAGCCTCATCTAACCTGGCCTTAAACACCTCCAGGGAGGGGGCTTCCACAACCTCCCTGGGCAACCTGTTCCAGCACCTCACTACCCTCATGGGGAAGAATTTCTTCCTGATGTCTAACCTAAATCTCCCCTCTTTCAGTTTAAAACCATTACCCCTTGTCCTGTCACTGCTCTCTCTGGTCAAAAGCCCATACACATCCAGCCCATACAGTAGATGTTACCCTATTCCTGAGATAAAAATAATTTTTTCTTTACATTTTCCCAATCTGTTCCCTCAGAAAACAAAAATTATTCCTTTGATATATTCTAATTATTACAAGCAAGAAAGGAACAGAGTTCAGATAGACAAGAAAGTTGTTGCTACATGAAAGAAAAGTGATTCCATAAGGATGCAATAAACATCTAATAAATTGTGCAGCAAGAGACCAGAACCAAAATTCGTGGCTTAGACTTAGGAGGATACTGCTTT
Organism: Hemiprocne comata; assembly: GCA_020745705.1. Lineage (NCBI taxonomy): Eukaryota > Metazoa > Chordata > Aves > Apodiformes > Apodidae > Hemiprocne > Hemiprocne comata. The sequence goes on along the minus strand of CM036589.1, from coordinate 4,924,273 downwards.
GATAAAGCTTAAAGCAGATGGCTTCTTTGCTTTCATTTGAGTTAAAGAAAGAACAACAATATTGCAGTGAGAAACAGCATAACCCTGTAGTTTGTAAATATCCATTAATAGAATGATAAGCTAGTCTTCATTTTTATTTCTTCTGATTTTACTTCTTCCTTCTGTTTTGGTAGGAGAGGAATCAATCTAACAATGCAAATTAATTCTACGTTTACCTAAATTCATTAACCAACATGATTTTTAATCTTAGAATTTATTATAACTTGCAGTTAGGAGTTACAGGAAGTATATTTCTGTGTGTAAATACCTACTATATAAATTATTAACTACTTTATAAGTCAAAATAGTCAAAAGCAATAAATTGACACTAAAAGGTCTACTTAGCAGAAATACTAGATACCTCCTATCCTTGTATACCTTTCATCACCTTGCAGTGGTTTGAGTGAATTGCTCTTCATTTCACATGTGGAGTCATTTATTGCAGCTAGAATCAGAGAATCATAGAATCATTAAGGTTGGAAGAGACCTTCAAGTTCATCAAGTCCAACCGTAATCCAACTTCCACAACCACTAAACTATGTCCTGAAGCACCACATTTAATGCTTCTTGAAATCCCTCCAGGGATGGTGACTCCACCACCTCCCTGGGCAGCCCGTTCCAAGGCCTCACCACTCTTTCAGTAAAGAAATTTTCCTAATATCCAACCTAAACCTCCCCTGGCACAACTTAAACCCATTTGCTTTCATCTGATCACTAGTTACCTGGGAGGAGAGACCAACACCAGCCTCTCTACAACCTCCCTTTGGGTAGTTGTAGAGAGCAAACACAAAGACATCTAGAGAAAACAGTTTAATAGAATAATAGAATCATAGAATCACTTCGGTTGGAAAAGACCTGCAAGATCATCCAGTCCAACCACTAACCCTACTCTACCAAGTCCAGCATTAAGCCATGTCCCCAAGCACCACATCTAGGTGACTTTTAAACACATCCAGGGATGGTGACTCAACCACCTCCCTGGGCAGCCTGTTCCAATGTCTGACAACCCTTTCAGAGAAAAAGTTCTTCCTAATGTCTAGTCTAAACCCTCCCTGGTGTAGCTTGAGGCCATTTCCTCTTCTCCCCTCTCCAGTTACTTGTGAGAAGAGACCAGTACCTGCCTCTTTACAACGTCCTTTCAGGCAGCTGTAGAGGGCAATGAGGTCTCCCCTCAGCCTCCTTTCCTTCAGACTAAACAGCCCCAGTTCCCTCAGCCACTCCTCATAAGACTTGTTCTCAAGGCCCTTTCTCTGGACACACTCCAGCACCTTGATGTCCTTCCTGTATTGAGGCGCCCAAAACTGGAGACAGTATTTGAGGTGTGGCCTCACCAGTGCTGAGTACAGAGGGACCATCAACTCCCTGCTCCTGTTTCCATCATCCCAAATAGAACAAAGTCAAGGTTTCCCCTTTTGACTTACCCACTTTTCAGTTTCCAGCCATTAAGTGTTTTTTGTAGCCAGTAGTCCACAGACTTTATCACAGGATCTGAAAAAAACCAGATACAGGTTGGGTTAGTTAGAACAGCAGAGAGGCAGTGGAATGGGATACCATCCTCAAAGCAATACCTGTTTCAGAGAACTTTACTCTCAAATGTAGGGACAAGGGAAAGGAATGGCTAAAGCCTGGAAGCTGAGCTCTTTTCTCTTTTTCTCTTTATGGTTGCTAAGAAATGTCATCAATAGTACAAGAAAGTTTTCAAAGCAAGGGGCTTTTAAGCAAAATTTTCATCACCAGAAATCAGGATTACCTCAGCTACCATGGTGAACAGTATTACTGCAAAAGCAGCTATACCAGAAAAGAATAACTTGCCCTAAAGACATGATCCAAACCTTACAATCCCCCCATCATATGCAGGATTATCATCTACATAAATATCCTACAGGGAAGCACTCTGTCTGATCACATTTTATGGATATGCACCATATGGATGAAGGGGAAATGTCTACATTGACAAAAGAAACCACTGAACAAACAAAATTTTATCTCTGGTGCCCAAAGTTAGACAAATTTCCATAAGAAATGAGCTACACATTTTAAGAAGAAGGTCAATTAACCATTTCAAAAGTTTATCTAAGAACATGATCAGTTCCATCAGTTAAAGTCTCCAAATTGAGATTAGAAGCCTTTTAAAGTGGTATTAGCTAGTTTAATCAGAAGTTTTTAGGGAATTAATATAGGCATCACTGGATAAAATGCAATGAGCAGAGTGTTCTGGCTTAGAGGCTTATAAATACATGAAAAAAGGCTTAATGGTAGTGGATGATTGATCAAACAAGACTCCCATTGATACGGAAAAATGACCCCAAAAGCTAATTAGAAGCATAAAATATCATGGAGCTCTTGCCAAATATTTGCCTAAGTGGTGTCTTTGCTTTGGAAACACTGCATCGACATCTCCTCACTGTGCTGTCTTTTACAGTTCATAAATAAGCACTCATTAGCTATAGAAATAAGGATAAATTAAAAATTAATCTGAATGCATATCCGATACACTCGGACACAACATGTGGGCTGTAGCTTTCCATGTTTGCCTGTCCCTAACTGTGGTGAATGGTGTCAGTGAATCTGGGTTTGAAAGTTTACTGATGTAGTAAGCATGCAGTAATATTTGAGCCTATTTGAGCCTATCCATAACTATCTAATCCATAAACTGTGTTGGAAACACAATAATCAAGCTCCCACAAGAGCTTTGGATTTCAATTTCCTACTATATTTTGCCATGCCCTATTTAATAACATTTTCGTGTTTAATTTCCAAAATCTGATTCATTTATTCTTATATTCATTTATTTCCCTGCGCATGCAGGGGGGTTGGAACTAGATGATTTCTAAGGCCCCTTCCAACCCAAGCCATTCTGTGATTCTATGATTTTTCTTTTTGAACTTAGTACTGCTAGAGAGTAATTTCTGATATATGCTAACAGACTAGTGTGTTTGGACATGGAAACTGTATTCTTCCCCCGGTATTACAACAGATTCATGACATAAAGCTCTATAAATGTCATCCAAGTCTCAGAGGACCATCTACTCTGGTTTCTTGAGCCTCTCTTTGCTCCTGAAAGAAAGTAAAATTAAGATTGCCAGAAGTGATATGTACAAAGAAAGCAAAGAAACTGGCAGGGTCAACAGTTTCAACCATAAAATGTGTGTGAGCATTCAGGAACACTTTCTAATACTCATATAGCAGCACTTTGGTTTTCGGATCAAGTTCAGATCTGCTTTTGTGTTCTTAGGGATCTACATGTTTGTTTCAGCCTGCCTCACACTTTGGCTAGGCTACCAGTTTTCCCTGGGGTCCACTCTGACATCTTTGATATTTCTTAGCACAAGATGCCTCCTTGTTCAGACTTCAGTTATTTTCCGAGAGCAATCACTTTTTATTCCATAACCTTGCCCAATTTTGAGAATTTCAGGAGACTGAAAAGTTATCACTGGTTTTGTAGTTTGCTGCAATTATTCTCCATGTTAAGAATTTGTGCTTTCTTTGGAAATTGCATTAATCTATTTATAAATTCCATCCATTACACCTCATTAAAGGTCCTTCAATACTTGGTATTTTCTTCAGTGAGAGTCTTTATGTGCTCTAATGAAGTCACCTCTCTGTCTCCTGGTGAAAAAAACAGACTGAACTTAATACATTTGTCACTCTGTGGCATTTCCCAACTCTTCAAAACCCTTTGTTTGTGCCTCCTGTCTGTGTCTTTTTAATCTTTTTAATATCCTACTAAAACCACTGGGGACTCCCTGAGAACAGAGTACTCCAGTACCAGGCTCACAGATGCCACATGCAAAGCTACCGTTACTTTCATTTTTAACCAACCACTCTTGCTTTATACTTCAGGAATCCCAGTCACATCACGGCACAGAAAGCTGGATTTTCTTGCCCACTGTAACTTTTAAATCCTTATAACTAATTATAAATTTCCAGCATGCAATCATTGTTCCGTGGTCTCTCATGCTTTACTCAGCTGTGTTCTCTCATTGTTTGAGAGATCCAAAGTTATCCAGTAAAACACACTTCTTTGTGTGATTGGTCCCCCACCACTCCCCCTCCCCAGTAATTTTTTTTTTAATTTTTAAAAATAGAACACAAATCTTTGGGTCATCTCCAAATTCTATCAGGAGAAATTTCAAATCTGTCTCTGAGTGATTGATCAACATATTCCATATCATATAGGAATATTCACAGTGAATGTCTCCATCTCAGTGTTTCCTTTCACCTCAATCCTTCTTGATTGTGAATTTAACCTAGAAGAGCTTTGGGAGTTCCTCACTAGTCTGACAGGAGAATGGCACGAGGGATTAAACATTTGTTGAGGTCTTCAGATAACACTACAAAAATTGATAACTTCACATTTGCATTTTTATAAAGACTAAGAAGAATTTGGTCCTTTCCACATGGCATTCCTCTCAGAATCCAAAGCAATCAAGACCCTCCTGGATGAATAAAGCTGGAAGTTACACATGAGATCAATAAATACAGAGAAGCACATTTGGGTCACAACTGCAACCTTGTGCGATTAGGTCAGTTCACAATTGCAGTCAGCACTGACAACAGGTGGAATCATGACACAAGTCTCCTCCTTTCACCAGGAGTACTGTGTCCAGCTCTGGAGCCCCCAGCACAAGACAGATGTGGACCTGTTGGAGCGTGTCCAGAGGGCAATGAAAATGATCAGGGGGGCTGGAGCACCTCTCTCAGGCTGAAGAGAGTTGGGGTTGTTCAGGATGAAGAAGAGAAGACTCCAGGGAGATCTTATAGCGACCTTCCAATGCCTGAAAGGGGCCTACAAGAAGGCTGGGGAAGAGCTGTTCACAAGGGCATGTAATGACAGGACAAGGGGTGATGGTTTCAAGCTAGAGAAGAGTAGATTTAGGTTGGACATTAGGAGAAAGTTCTTTAACATGAGGGTGGTGGATCACTGGAACAGGTTGCCTAGAGAGGTGGTGGGGGCCCCATCCCTGGACATATTCAAGGTCAGGCTTGATGGGGCTCTGAGCAACCTGCTGTAGTGTGAGATGCCCCTGCTTATTGTAGGGGGGCTGGACTAGATGACCTTTAGAGGTCCCTTCCAACCCAAGGCATTCTATGATTCTGTGATTCTTCTGAATTTTTAGTCCTATCGAAAGCTGATCTAATGCTGTATAATTGCAGTCATGAGGCCACTTGCAGGCCTGATGCAGATTTTTGGGTTCTGTTCCATAATTTTAGCATTTACACCTCAGCCATCAGAAGACACAAATGGCCTACAAAGATGCAAGTCACAGAGAGCACCGGGTAGGTAGCTCTTTGCTCAACCACCCTTCAGAGCATGTGTCAGTCACAACATAACACAGGCATCCCTTGGGGCACTGCTGTTCACACCAGCAGCTGCAGCAAGGTTTCTACAAGGAACACAGATTTCCAGGGATCTTAGTTGGCTATAAAATTGGCTTTCATACCATTGCAGACTGACTGGTATGAAGAGGTTTGTAAATTTATTTTTAAAAGAAAACAAAAATTGACAGATTTGAAAGAACCAGAGCACCAGTTGTATGGAAGTATTGATATGAGACAAGTTTTTCAATTCAGTACATATTACACACAGGGCATTTTACTGGTTTGTTTTGAAGACACAGTGATTTATTAATGTCTTTTTATCACCTGTTCTGCAATCACAGAGCAGTTCTAAACTTGATACGAGGGAGGGGTTCTCTTGGCTGCCATGACACTGGTGTGTCCAGTAAAATTAGGGTCCAGCACTCAGACTAGAACACCTGAGTTTACCTCTGTATATGCAGGTAATTATGCCAGGGGAGGTTCAGACTAGATATTAAGAAGAATTTCTTTACTGCAAGAGTGGTCAGGCACTGGAACAGCCTGCCCAGGGAGGTGGTGGGGTCACCATCCCTGGAGGGATTTCAAAGCCATGTAGATGAGGAACTTCAGGGCATGCTCTAGTGGGCTTTTTTTTTTTTTGGGGGGGGGGATGGAGGTTGACATGGTGGAGGTCTTTTCCAACTGTGACAGTTCAGTGATTGATTCTGTGTAATTACTATACTGGTTAGATCTAACCTGGCTGTGAACTTAACAGAGCCTTAAGAGCTATTAGGTGAAGGTGTCTACTGCACAGTTCATTATCTGAGCTCCATTGGCTACCATGGAAGCTCAGGGTTCAATGAATTTGCCAAAAGCATCTAGTGTCATCTGAGGTGCTCTAGGACATCCTCAATGGCTGCAACCAGCAGTCCAGAGAACACGTTTTTCACTGGTTAAGTGTCACACCTTCAAACCATGTGGAGATGCCACAGATCTACTGCCCTGTTTGAAATGGCTCCAGATGGCAAGTGTTCAGCAACTGACTCAAGGCTCTCACATACAGGCATCTACATTTAGTTGTATCAGAGTCTGCAAGCTGACTCCCACCCCAAATGTTCATGTTTCTCCTCAACCAGGAGAAGTACTGAACCATACAGTGATAAAAATAGCAGGAACTTTTGGCCTAATTCTGGTTGCAGCCTGATTTTGAAGTCAGGAAATATTTCAGTGTTCATTTTTCCTCACTGAATATTTGGAACAGGGAATATTCCAAATGCAAACTGCTGTTTGTTGCTTAGTCTTAATTAAGAAGCTCCACTTCACAGTGTCTGTGTGTCTGTACATTTCGTTATGGTTGAAATAACTGAATATATAGTCACCAGGAGATAGAAAACACAATATACTTGGTTTCCTTAGATGAACCATCTTCCTGGAACATTTCTGAATAATGAAGTCATCACAGCCTGTTACTGTGACTAGTAAGAAAGCTGAAGAGAACTTTCATTCAAAAATACCAGAGTTGTGATCAGCAGTTTTATGCATGAGCCTTTTTTCTGGACTAGCACTGTCCCCAGAATTATACAAATCACCTGCAAAGTCACATGTGAATAAAGAGATGAGAGACAAGGTGATTTCAGGGAGCTTGAAAGCAGTGTGTTGCTCTTCCCTATGTAAAACCACGGTTCAGCAAATCAGGCTACTGGGATCTGCAAGAAAAGGCTTTCTTTCCATTCTCCCATGTCTCTTCTCACTTGCCTTGCTATAAAAATCCTCTAAAACTTCACTGAAGTTAATGAAATGTCACCAAAGGAAAAGGAATCGATTTCAGGCCATTTATGGTGTCTCACATTTGATCTTCTTCTTGATGTTTTACTTGTCTTTGTCTTCCTTTCTTATTTCCCAAGAGAACAAAATAAGCAGGATCAGAGCCCAGTTCATCACTGGATTTTACACCTGTGTAAGACCCTTTCTTTCAGTGCTTCATGCAGGTATGAAATTTGAATTACAATGTTTGGATGTGCACATCCATGAAATATAAAAGTTACAGAGCAAGTATGTTAGAGAAAGTATATGAGCTGAGATATATGATGTTGTTTTTCAACTTCAAGTTTGTTAAGGTTTTGTTCTTTGATTAAATGTCTGAGAGGTGAGGTATCAAATCTAAGATTTCAGAATTGAAATATGGAAAGATATTTCACTGTCATGGCTGCAGCAGATAAAGTATCAATAATTTTGAATACAATCTGAATTTGAAGTTCTTTCACTCCATGACAAAGTTGATAACAAAGTGCATTGAAACATTCCAATAAGGTACATTCCATATTTATGGGAATAAATACTGGTTTTTTGGTGAGCAGCCTGGGAATTGGCACATTTCATGTAAAGACACATTAAAGTACTAAAGTAAGCAGTGATTTGCAATCAGAGAAAACTAGAACTTCAAATTAAAATTACAGTATTAATATGGTCCATTGCCTCTGCCCATCCCTTATGTTATTAGCTACAAGGTTCCATTTTCTACTGGTTTTGTATACACAGGTTTTGTTCATGTTTAGGTAATTTAAAACACAGGTTCAGCAAGGTATTTGAGACACAGCCTAGCTTTGCTATTCCTCAGATGCAAAACTCCTCTGAAATGTTTTTGAATAATCTGTCTTCCTAAAGTATGTACAAACATCACAGCTGCTGCTGTACCAGCAGTTACACTCAGCATGGCTAGAATTGTATTCAGACTGAAGTCATATTTAACATTAAAAGGGCAGCAAAATTTATCTACAGCCATAGCACATTGCTCTGATTGACGTACAGGAACAAAACTGTCAGATGTGATTCGTATTTTAATAAAAATGTTTTAAAGAAAAACACAAGGCTCTGAGGAAAAGAAGTTTGGATAGATTTTACCTTCAGAACCCAGTGTGGAGTACGTAGGTGTGGAGTACGAAGCTTTTGAGTCTGTTTGTTTGGGTAGACTTGTTGAAGTGCTTTACTCTTTATTTCTAAGGGGAAAGAGGAAAAGCAAAGTCTACAATTCTCATCTTTTCACCAAAGCATGTTGGAGTAATAGGGAACAATAATTGGCAGAAAACCCAATAGGATTTTGATCTATTATCTGATGGCATCTAGTAGTCTGGCACTTCAAAAAGGTGAAACATTTAACATTCCTCCAATGAAAGCTCTGTAGAAATCTTTCCTTTAAACTAGAGGACATGTTCTGTTCAACATTTAAAATGTAATGAGCAGATTTAACCTCTTTTTTTTCTTTTTCTTTTTATCCTAGAGGGCAAGTTACAGTTTTCTTAATTTATTCTGGCCCCAAAGCCACTTGGTGTCTAACTTTTAAATCCATGCTCAGCCTCCCGAAAGACAGCAAGACTTCTCACATGCTTGAGTTCCTTACTAGACTGGGACCTACCGGCCTAGTCCAATTTCAAAGTGTCTTTTCATTTATTTTAATGAGTATTAGATTGGATGCTGTATGAATTTATTTCACCATTGTCATCTTCCACTATTTTACCCTGGGGAACTGAGTGTAAATACTTGTGATTCAACATGTGTTGCTCATCACTTTCGATTAGAAAATATGCCATGTTTTTTGTCTTCCTGTTCTTTGAATGGATGAACGTAGAAGGACTTCCCAGGGGATTCCTTCCTGGGCAGATTTACATCTCCCCTTCTGCAGATGCTCATATGAGGCTTTGAGTTTCATTTGCTGGGAACTTTTGTGCCAGTAAAACTTTATTGCCTGGATGTGTGCAGAAAGTGAGCACAAAAGACGTGTGGGTTCATGAATCCCCTTTACTGCTAAATGGTTTTCACATCTTTCACTGTGGCTGATGAACAGATGAGACTTGGCTACAGGAACGGGCCAGAGAAATTAATTTCCTCAGCCACATTTTTCAGTGGATTATTTGCAATTTTTCTGGAGTGCTGAGAACTGAATGAAGGCCAATACAGAATAAAATAGAACAAGATACCAGGGTTCATTTTGGAGTGACAACTGAGATGGCAGCCAGTGCCTCACACAAAGGGATTTATAAAACTAAATGACAGCGGATGGAAAATGTTTGAATATGCATGAAAGTTCATGAAGTAGTGAGGCCATTTGCTGTTTAAACTCTCACGTTGCACAGATGAGGGTGGTTAAAGAGCTGCCACGTTCAACTTCAGCAGTTCAATTTCAGTGGTGAGAAAAGTGTTTGGGAAGTGTTATAAGCATGCATGAGTTGTATGCTGAATGACTGTATTTTATGATAAAACTTATGAGTAAATACATTAAATGCTTTCAGGGGAAAAATCTCTCTCCAAGACAGGATTTTATCACGCAGAGTTTATATTTATCCCTACATGCAAGCTTAATATATTATAAAATCCTATAGAAATACTTACAAGCCAAAATAATAAGTTCACTTTACAAACAACCTCATAAATCATGTGGTGAAGATGTTTGTGTCTACAAAGGAAGGAAATTCCCTTCATACTTGAATAATTAGAAGCTGGAGAGAAAGGGCACAGATGAGGAGAAAAGATGAAGATCTGTTTCCTGTGGAAATAATACCCTAAAAGCTGGGTTATCAATCCAACAGGACAGATTCCCTAATACAATAGCTACCTTTTAAATTAGCTCCTGTAAATTAACCAGCTCAACAAAACATTGGCAGGATCTAATCACCATAATGCACAATAAAGTCTGTGTTATTAAAATTCCACTAAAGAAAACTTATTGTGAGATAAATCAGGCATGAATGATCATTTAACATTAATCCTGATGACAACCATTTCCACTTTGCTATTGAAATTCCCTCCTTCCTACATTTTCATTTCCAAATACAATACAAACAACATGCTCTAATCAATCAGGTATACATCCACCATAAGTTTAATACCAGGCCCTGTATCTTTGATATTCAAGCCACTGAAGATAATTTGTCTTCCCTCTTGCTTTGCAGTCTCACTAAATGAAAGGTAGAGGAAGGTAAGGTGGTTCAGAGAAGAAGCAGGAAAGATACAGAGTTTTAGGGACCATAGGTATTTTCAACACTGACTTTTGCATTCAGAATTCGTTTAATTGAACTTAATTAAATTCATTACATTTGATTTAATTAAATTCAATGCACACCTTGGGCACTGTGTGCAGTTCTGGGCCCCTCGCTATAAGAAGGACATTGAGGTGCTGGAGCACGTCCAGAGAAGGGCAACCAAGCTGGTGAAGGGGCTGGAGAACAAGTCATACAAGGAGCAACTGAGGGAACTGGGGTGGTTTAGTGTGGAGAAGAGGAGGCTGAGAGGAGACCTCATTGCCCTCTACAACTACCAAAAGGAGGTTGTGGGGAGGTGGGTGTTGGCCTTTTCTCCAAGTAAATAACGACAAGACTAGAGGAAATGGCCTGAAGTTGTGGCAGGGGAGGTTTAGGTTGGATATTTGGAAGAATTTCTATACTGAAAGAGTGGTCAGGAACTGGAACAGCCTGCCCAGGAAGGTGGTGGGGTCACCATCCCTGGAGGTGTTAAAAATCCCTGTAGATTTGGTACTTCAGGACATGATGTAGTTGCCAAGGTATTTTTTTTTTGGGGGGGGATGGACAGTTGTACTCTGTGATCTCAGAGGTCCCTTCCAGCTATGACAATTCTGTGATTCCATGATTCTGTAGTGATGAATCACAGATGTTGCTAACAATCAAACGTAGTCCAGTCCAAAGGAGAGTCGTGTTGGTGTGGCACTGCATCACCTCAGTGTGACTAGGTCTGAATCAGAATGACCCACCTTGATCATCTCTGTAAAGTGATTCCAAGTCCAGGTTTGTCTCACACGGTGTTGGCTTCAAGCTGCTGGTCCTGAATTCCCCACCACCCCTACATGTAAGGACTAAGTTAGGATCTTAGTCATCACAGGCTATTTATAGATGGAAGTTGGAGGAGAAGTGGTGCCTGCATGGCACAGTTCAGAACACTTCTGATGTGACTGCTCTGCTGACTGTGCTTGAACTTCATCTTTTAGAGAGAGACTGTGATAGCAACACTGCTCGTTTATAACTTAAATTCAGGTGAGGTAGATGGTCTAGAGAGCATAAATCCCCAGTGTTTACTCTGAATGGGCATAAAAACCTGCAATTAAATTTGCATTAAGCACTTGCACACATGGCCTGCTTTTCAGAGGGGAATTATCAGTAAGAGTAGGTAGCACTTAACATCTCCAAGAGTAAAAATAAATCAGATCACGTGGGCAAGGTGCCAAGAGATGTTTCAGTTTAGTTATCTGAGCTTGGAGTGGTGATTTTACTACCCACCAAAAACAAAGCTTCATTCCTCTACCATAAAACATGCACATTCGTGCAAAAGGACCTAAGTGACTTCTCCTACCTCACCCTTCTACTCTTATTTCAACAAGTCAGCACAGAAAAATCTCCAATTTATAAAGAAAAATAGAGATGAGAAATCCTGTATGAAAATTTTAGTTATTCCTAAAATCTATCTTTTTAAATAATTTCACTGACCTCTGGGGAGGTTGACAAAGTGAAGAACAGAAAATGGCTCTTTCTCTAAAATGAGGACCCTTTTTTCTGAAATCTCCACCACAGATCAGTATAATGGCACTGCTGAAAATTTTGCTGAGGACACAATTTGATAAAAATGTTTCTTTTAATTAGTTTTTCCTTTTCTTTCCCCAGAAAAAACAATCTGGCACAGTTACTGCATGCAATAATTTTCTAAATGGGGAGAGCATTTCATTCAGTCTCCATCAGAAGATGCAACTGGAGATTTCAAAAGGTGAGCAGAGTATAAAATAAGGAGAAAAAATACAGCCAACAGGTTTTTTTTCACAATTCATAGTGACAATATAGAAAGATGTTATGGGAAATACATGTAAAATTGTTTGAAAATGAAGCACATATAGCAATGGCTCTGAGAGAAATGGGAACTAAGAACCAAAATGAAAAAAAAAAAGAGGGATGAAATGCAAGTGTTACACATGCAAACAAGAACAAGGGTTCAATCAACTCGTGCAAATGCAAATCAAGACATTTAACATTTTGCAGATGAGCAACACAATGCAGCATGAAAAATGTGTAGACAGGAACACGTTCCAGGGACCTGCTGGATTTCACATGAAGAGCAATTCCCTTTTGCTAACCTCCAAGGAGATGTTCAGAATGAGCCAGGGGTCAATCTGACTTCTCTGCATACAGAGCAGGTATTCTTAACCTTGACCTTTTAAACTTACAGTATCAAGAGAAAAACTGCCTGTGAAAGGTGTTCTGAGTACACCCACAAGCAGAAAATTTTGGTGGTAACAAAGAACATGCTTTTACTAGTTGTGAACGTGCCCCAGGAGTTTTTAAGTCTTACAGTCTAAGTTCTGTGGTGCTAGAATAAAACCAGAATTAAAAGTGTCTTATCACTAAGAAGAAATTGGATGGGGCTGTTATACCCATATTTTAGCCAAACATCAGGAATAAGATGAGGTAACAAAGTGGCTGATTAAAACAAATCCCCAGGACCTTTCAAATATTTACCTTTCTGCAACATGCCAGTTATTGAGAAACCAACACACAGCTAGGAAATCTCACATGTCAGAGTTCATATTGAGATGCTGTGACAAGAGTTGAGATGATCACCTCTTGTATCAGATTAACTGCCTTTAGTACTAAGGCAGGCTTTGATGCATTTTATATATTTAAAGAAACAACTATTATTATCTTCCCATGCTCTGCAAAATGAACAATACTATAAATCTTTTTTAGCTACTTCTGGGCTGACCAAGGCACATGCAGAAGGCAGATGGAATGTGAGACCTGGGGGAGAAGGAGCAGGTGAAATGAATGAAGAGAGTTTCCAACAGCCTGCAGGATAGTAAAAAGATCCACCTACCCAGATGAGAAGTATCCAGTCTTCAGTGAACTTGAAAGTTCTGGAGAGATCTCATAGCAGCCTTCCAGTACCTGAAGGGGCTGCAGGAAAGCTGGGGAAGGACTTTTTACAAGAGCTTGTAGTGAGAGGACATGGGGTAATGGTAAAACTGGAAGAGGGGAGATTTAGGTTAGACATTAGGAAGAATTTCTTCTGTGTGAGGGTGGTGAGACACTGGAACAGGTTGCCCAGGGAAATTCTGGAAGCCCCATCCTTGGAAGTGTTCAAGAGCAGGTTGGATGGGGCTTGGAGCAACCTGGTCTAGTGGGAGGTGTCCCTGCCCATGCAGGGGGGTTGGATCTAGATGATCTTTAAGGTTCCTTCCAACCCAAACCATTCTAAACCAAACAAACAAAAAACAAAACAATCGTGGTCAATATATTATTATCATGGACTGTACATATACCTTAAATGACAAAAACCAGAATGGCCCACTTGAGTATATCCCTGTCTGTAAACTGTCTGTATGAGCTCTCTTTTCAGTGGCAGACAAGTCAGACCACTGGCACTTTGTTTCTGATGTGCCTCACACTAAGCCACCTTCTTTGGTAACACCATAAGGCACCAAGTCAGTCAGCTATAAATATTACAAGGCTTTTAATATAAATATTATAAAGCTTTTCTTCCAGGAAAGGCGTACACTTTCCAATTCCATGTCATTAGATCACTGCAAGTACAAGCTTCTTGGTACTGAGCATTCTTCACATTTCCTTTGGCTTTAAGATCTCCCATCTTGAGACTTCTTCCATTATGTCCCCGCTCTTGTCTTACTCAATTATTTGCATCAGAACAGATTACAGCTGCACTTGGAAGGCACGGTCATTGAGCCCTTCTAAGATATCTGGTTTCCAACCAGATTTGGTTTTTCTTCCTAATTGCTTATTGCTCATAAACAGTTCTTTGTAGACAAGGTAAAGTTCTGCCTTCTCTCTCCCGTACTTACACCTCCTGCCTATGTATTCTTCTCATTTTTATGAAGTCGGGGTATGTCTTTCATATAAGTTTGGTAAAAAACCTCTCATTTACAGTTATTTGCAATTCATTTAACAAGAAGAAAATGTTTCACAAGAAAGCATGCAAGTTTATTTAAGAAAAGCATTTCAGGCTGAGATACAATTTTTTTTTTCCCCAAAAAATGTTCATTGCTTATATAAATATATTCATACATATGAGGAAATATTAAATACATGCCAGTGCATTTATTTCTTATCTATATACGTAGCTATGAATGTGTCAACATGTATTCACACAAATAGAGAGAAAAAAAGAACCCAACTAATCAGTAATTAGGTATTTTACATACTACCATCATGGCTATGAAAACTGCCTTTCAAATCTTGTTCTTTCTATCTATTCCAGGTAAAATATCCAGGATAGAGATAAATTCATGGTACAGATTTTTTTCTCATCATGTCAAAATTCTTGTTTTCATCTCAATCACAGAATCGTCACAGTTGGAAAGGACCTCTGAGATCACCAAGTCCAACCATCAGCACAAAAAAAACCCCAATCCATAAAAAAACACCCACAAAAACCCCCACAACCTCGGCCACTAGAGCATGCCCTGAAGTGCCACATCTACATGTGTCTTGAACACCTCCAAGGACAGTGACTCCACCACCTCCCTGGCAGGCTGTTCCAGTGCTTGACCACTCTTTCAGTGTAGAAATTCTTTCTAATATCCCATCTAAACCTCCCCTGCCACAACTTCAGGCCATTTCCTCTGGTCCTCTCATTATTCACTTGGAAGAAGAGACCAACACCCACCTCCCTACAACCTCCTTTCAGGTAGTTGTAGAAAGAATTTTTGGTTTTAAGGTATTAGTAATTTTCATGGAGAAGAGGAATATTTTTCCTTTCTCTACTGTTGAGGAACAGGCCTCACTGCAGTGCCATGTTCACAGGCAGCAGGGCTCACTTTGACCCCTTCCTCCTACATTCATACCCTTTATTCTCACCTTGCTATTTTGCATTATTATTTTCCACTTCCAGTTAGCAGCAGGGAGTGTTAATTAAGGTATGTACTATTTTGGCAGTAAATTAACTTCAGTGTGAAGTAAAAGAGAAGTAGGTCATGAACAACAAGGGTAATTACCTAGAAATAAAACCAGTCACTTTCTAGATGGAAAAAAATAATCTGTAATTCTGAGTTAATCTAAAATTTGGCAAAACAGAGTTGCAGATAAAACTGCAAACTATGCAAAAACATCACAGTATTTTTTTCTCTGTGAGAAATCTGTGCACTGCCAGAGAGTGGACCTATCTTGTTGCTACCAGTGGGAATGTTCAGTCTTGCAGGATGCACAGCAGCATCCAAAAGTGTCAAGGTACTTGATCATCTTATAAATTACCACATATGCTTCAAGGAAGAGTTGAGGCACAGAGGTATTTGCTTTACCAGCCCCATAATACTAGAGAATAGTGAGGCTTCAAGTGTAGACAGTCTGAAATATTAATTTAAAAATCATTAAATACAAGCAACTAAGTGCTACATTTTAGTATCATAGAAATAATTTTAGCTTCCAGCATCTCTCAGGGCCAGTAAAATTCTTATCTGCAAAACCACTAAGAGCATTCAATCAATGAAGGACAGAAATGCAATCTCCATCAGTGACAGTTTCCTCTCCATATTTTTCAGTTTTATAAACAAAGGGTTCCCCAATGGGAAAAAAGAAATTCTTATCAACCTCCTGATGAACAGGTATCTTCTCCATCCATGTTATGCTGCTCATTTCTCCCACTGAATGGATTTTCTTGAAACATGTTTTCACATTGTTCTGAAAATAGCATACAGGTGTGGAATGAAACAGCCCCACATGCTGCTATTCTCCCTGTACTTCCTTGATCACCTCTCCATGGGGATCTTTCAAGGGCCATGCAAAAGGTTTGATTTGGAGAGGGGAAAAAAAAAAGAAAACATAAAAAGCCTAGTGTTGTGACTATGAGCACAGGAAGCAAGTGAGACATCCAGCTTCAGTTTCCCCTTTATTAAAAGCTGGACACGTTCCTGTAGGCAAATTCTTTAAATTCTAGAAGTGTTTTGTTACTAACAAGTAGGGACAGACACTCAAAAGTGCTTCATAAATGGAAGGCTGTAAACATTGGAAAAAAATCCAGCCTAGAGGTCTTTTCTAACGTCAATTTTTCAAGCTCAGTTCTGCAGCCTTCCCCCTTGAAATCCATGAGCGTTGAGGATACTGAGCTTCTTGCAAATCCCAGTCTGTTCCTTTGTTTTCCCTATTTGTAAAATATAGATAAGAAAACTGTCCTGGGTTGAGCCAGGTTTAAGCTAATTTTCCTTTTACTGATTTTTTTTCCTCAGTAAGCTTTCTTTTAACTAGCAGCAAGTGTTCCAGCTAGTGGGCTGATAACACTGGAATGTTTATGTTTCTGCTGAGACTCCAAGGTGGCTTCATAGCTCTGCTGCTACAGAGGCTGCTGGGGCAGGAGAATTGTATCTGTGACCCCCCTGTAGGGGAGCTGGACTAGCCAGACAGCAGAACTGACCAAAGGGATTCCATTCCATAGATCTACGTAAGCTCCAAGGAAGGTCAGAGATCACAGAAGACAACTTCCTTCCTGCTGCTTCTTCCCTTCTCTTCCATCCATGGCCGGCGTCCCGGGAGGACTCCATTCATCCATCCATCCATCCATCCATCCATCCATCCATCCATCCATCCATCCACCCATCCATCCATCACCATCAACCCCCAGGCTCTGAGCTCATAGCCCTCATCCCCCAGCCCCTGTCTGCTCTGCCTTATCTCCTGCCTGTGGGCTGAGACATTTCAGGACTGCTCACAGCTCAGGAGATGCCGGGGGAGCTGCTGGGGGTGGGGGGAGGCAAGAGGCTTTTGCACATTCCTGAACATACTTGTATATAATTGTACATATAATTAAAGCTGTCTAGTTTAGTTTCAATCCAGCAAAGTCTCTCTCCTAATTCTCTCTCTCCTTCCCTAGCTGGGTGGGAGGGGGAGGGGATGGAGAGCATTGCTGTCTCTGGTTTAATTGGCGATCTGGAGTCAAACTGTGACAAAAACATACTCTCTTCAGCATTGGGATGATATCACTAATGGTAGGAAAGCTTTTTAAGATTTGTGGATTGAAGGTGCCCATAACTACTTTTAATTGAGGTGCATATCCCAAAAAGCTGAATTCTCTAAGCCTTCCAGCTCTCTCAATGTCTCAGAGTGTAGATTTGAAATACCTGTTGTCTCTTTCAAGGCTTTTGACATGGTCACACACAACATCCTTGTTGCTAAATCAGAGAGATATGGGTTTGATGGATGGACTATTCAATGGATAAGGAATTAGCTGAATGGAAGCATCCAAAGAGTTTCAGTCAATGACTCCATCAGATGAGTAACAAGTGGTGCCCCTCAGGGGTCTGCACTGGGACCAGTACTGTTCAATATCTTTATTAATGGATTGAGATTAAGGGATTGAGAAGGGATGCCATTCCGAGGGACCTTGACAGGCTGGAGAAGAGGGCCCATGTGAACCTTGTGAAGTTCAAGAAGGTCAAGTGCAAGGTCCTGCACCTGGATCAAGGAAATCACCAGTATGGGTACAGACAGATTGAGCCCTGTGGAGGACGACTTCAGGATATTGGTAGATTAAAAATTGGACATGAGCTGCAATGTGCACTTGCAGCCCAGAAAGCCAATCATACCCTGAGCTGTATAAAAAGAAGAGTGGTCAGCAGGTCAAGGGAGGTGTGTTCTTGAAGAAAGTCTTGCTTCTTCATGTAGGAACTTAATTCTACGTGTTTTGGGTTTGAAGGTTCATTTTAATTAAATTCTTAGAGGAAGGAGAGTTTTTCAAGATGGAGCTGATTCTTCTTGTTTCAGATAACAACTATATTATATACAGGCAATGTAAACAGTGCCAGAAAAAATAATATTGGGGCTCTGTTCCATAGTAGTATTATTTGCATTATTGTTGAAATACCATAATTAAAATACAATAAAAAAAAATTATTGCTATAAAAAATGGATTTTTCAGTGTTTAGACCTGCTGAAGTTTTGTGGCACAATGCTCTAAAGCAGGGAGTTCCTGAACTTATTTTTTTACCTTTTTCTCTGCTTTTATGCTGTAATTTCCTTCATTATGAATGAAGTATGAAGAAACCACAGCAAAAATGTCATGGTGTTTATATATATATATATATATATAAAAAACCAAATTCATGGCTATGAAAGCCTTTTACATATCAATGTAATAATCAAGGAAAGGACCCCAGGTGAGTCTGTGGCCAATAACAGCTAATAGAGGTATGAAATGAATGTCTTACAGCACAAAGGACTATTTTATGCATTTCTCATGCATAAGAGATCATTGGTGAGATGTGAAACGACTTGAAAAGCTAACATGAACAGATTCAAGGAGCACGAACAGATGTTGATACTGGATCAGATGCATTTGGCTTTTCATGGTTCTAGGCATATTTGAGATCCTCCAAAATTTGCCTGGCTATCTTAAATCCCCTGCGTGCAGCTCAGCTGAGGTTTGAGATTTGAGGTAGTTCACTAGGCCTTTCACAAGCACTAAGTAATCCTTTGATTAAAGAGAGCTTGAGAAATGTCAGCATTACATCTACACTGAACAGGTATTTCTGATAGTCCCTATTGCAAAAACCAAATAATTCAGAAGCAAAACCACCCTGCATGTTGCAGCACATTTCTGCAAATCCTACAGGTCATTTTAGATCACTGAACACATGTAATGTATTTCTTATGAGAAAACTGTGAGTTTTTCTATCCAGCAGATTGCTGGGTAAAGTTTAGAAGTTTCAATGATTGTCCGACTATGCTAAACCAGTCAGGTTTAAACAAAAATAATTTAATGGTAGAACAGTTGATTCCTTGCTGTGAAAAAGGCTTTTAAAGTCATCTTTTGTGATAGAACTGAGCTCCTCCAAATCAGCATTGCAAATGGAAAGGTTCTGTTATTCAGTGAACCTCAACAGAATGCAAGGAAAGGAAAACATTCCATTAGGCAAACCTTCTGATCTATACTTGAATGGGAAATTTCTCCTTCTTTGTTCTTGCTGAAGTATAAACAGAAGGTGGTAGGACTGGTGTGTTGTCTGCTGCTGGGTCTGACACTGAAAAAGTGGATTTTTCATTCCCAGATCTGCACTACATCAGTTAAATTATTAAAAAACCCCAAACATTGTATTATCCAAACCACTAGGGGAACTAGATGATCTTTTGAGATCCCTTCCAAACCTAACCCTTCTATGATTCTATAATAAACAATAATAGAAGCTCATCTTCTGCCACCACCCCACACACCACAAGCGTTGGTTTGTTAATTAAAAGCACAAAAAGGCTTTTAATAACTTTAATTTCTTTTTTTAATGCTTTACTTGAGAAGCTGCAACTCTGACCACAAAGCATTTTGCATTATGTAGCAGTACAAGTCTCAATATGCTATTTACTTTCTTCAGAGAGAATTTATTAAGATGGAATGTATTTTTGCTTGCTGGACATTGCTTCACAGAAACACAGCAGGCAGCAATAAACTGCACCCTGTAAACCTGAGAGCAGATTACAATGCACCAAACAAGGGCCATTCAATCAAATTGTAACAAGATTTGTATGGTCCTTAAGAGAGCTAGAGAAAGAGAAATTCCAATATTAAAAGACTTCAGTTTGTTTGTTTCACTGATTTTTTTTTTTTTTTTATATGAAAGTCTTAGATGTGTTCAGTGATGTAACAAAAATACCAGCATTGGTTTGGATGCTTTCTGATATTCTCTCTCCATTTTCCTATTCCACACCAATTTTGTTGATAAAAATGAATGTTATTGTTTTTCAACAACTGAAACTGATTCAAGATATTTTGCTGTGCCCTGGGGAAGGCAGAGCTCCACATACAGAAGCAAATCTGGCTGGCCTGACACAGCATTGTACAGGAAATTTCCAGTTCCTTTCATCCAGCTGCAAAGGATTATCCCCTGAGAACCATAAAAGAAAAGGGAAATGCACTTGTAAAAAATTAAAATGGTGGCAGACGAGGCTACAAAAAACGAAGACTTAGGAAATGATTTATAGAACTAGTTTTAAATTAAGTGTCCTCCATTTAGAACGAGATACTAATGTGTCTGTCAGGGTGGGATACAGCCTTCCCTGTGCTGCCACAGTTTAGTAACCTCTGTGATGATAATTAAAACAGACTGAAACAGTAACCTTTATAAATAAAAGCTAAACAGTATCTTAGGTGGTTATATTTCCTCATTTTATTGCGATTCTGACACAAATTAATCCAAGATATATTTTATTCATTTTGTATTTTCTGTTTCATATTTTGCTTTATGGCCCTTAGGGATACAGGAGTATGGAAGTAAAGGAGTCTATAAATAAAAACAAAACTATGTTTTACAGTAAATACTACCACATCTTTATAATGGGTTAGCTTAATGTGAGCATTTCCTTCTCGGCAGGTTCCTGGGTATTTTGAGGTATCAGAACTTGGCTTGTAGAAACTATTGTAAAGGGAAAATTAAACAAAAAAAAAAAAAGCAGCACAGCATCTTCTGAGTTTTCTCATCTCTACATTTTCCCTGCAAGTCATTTTATACCATTCAGGTATCGTTCTTCCTTGCAAACTAGTGGACATGAAGTACCTGAATCTACCTGAAACCTACTGCTCACTCTTTACCTAAACAGCTGGAATATGAAGTATATGTCTGAAAGGAAGTCCTGGTTCTGGGTGTTTATTCATAAAGTTATAATGTCTTGAACTTAAGATGTTAAAGTAACAATTTCACATCCTCACCAGCCATGCAATGCTCCCAGTGTGTTCTTCCAGACAGTCTTCAAAGAGCAAAATCATCTGATAAGAAAAATTCTACTTTTTTTCCCTTCTCTAGAACTGTTCTTAGATTCTCTGCATCAAGGATGAAGACAGAAAGCTTTTCCTTTTGGTTTTGTTTGTTCAGTAAGTGACTAGGACTAGTATTTCATACTTTACTAGATACCAGGCAGTCCATCTAGGTCTTTATTCTGCACTGTTCTTTGCTCTCCTTAGAGTCTGAGCACCTCTTTGCCAAAATAGGTACCTACAGATGACAAAAGTCTTACTAGAACTTTTCTAGTTGAATATGCCAGAGATCTCCCTACCCCTTCAAAAATCTATGCTCTCATCCAAATGTCTATGAATGATGCTTTAAAGATAATTAAATTGTTAAACTTTTGCCTATATCAAAGGGAAAAGGATATCACCCTGTACCTTCTGCTGTTAACATCACAGAATCACGGAATTGTCAGAGTTGGAAGAGACCTCTAGAGATCATCCAGTCCAACCCCCCTGCTAAAGCAGGATCCCCTAGAGCACATTACCCAGGGCTGCATCCAGGGGGGTCTTGAATATCTCCAGAGAAGGGGACTCCACAGCCTCCCTGGGCAGCCTGGCCCAGGGCTCTGTCACCCTCACCACAAAGAAGTTTCTCCTCATATTTCAGTGGCACTTCCCATGTTCCAGTTTGTGCCCATTGCCCCTTGTCCTGTCACTGGGAACTACTGAAAAGAGTCTGGCTCCATCCTCCTGCACCCACCCTTTAGATACTTGTAGGCATTCATAAGGTCTCCCCTCAGCCTTCTCCTCTCCAGGCTGAACAGTCCCAGCTCTCTCAGCCTTTCCTCATCAGGGAGATGCTCCAACCCCCCCAGTCATCTTTGTTGCCCTCCCCTGGACTCTCTCCAGCAGTTCCCTGTCTCTCTTGACCTGGGGAGCCCAGGACTGGACCCAGTTCTCCAGATGTGGCCTCAGCAGGGCAGAGTAGAGGAGGAGAGAAAAAAGGTGCTCAGCTATCTCTTTGGAGCATCCAAAAATGTAATATGGACTGTGATAAAGAGCACCTCCTGGACAGCCAGGTCTGCTTTTGGTAATGCAGATTTCACTTTGCTTAAGGAGAATGTGCACATCACAGATGATATGCACGACACAGGATTATTAATGTATATCCTTATACATCATTGTATAATTCCTTGTAACAGTAAGATTTAAACAGCAAATGCAGTCTTTATTTTTATTGTCTGCACGCATGCACCTCAGTATGTGTTATATCCTACATGAGAAAAACTGGAAAGAAAATTTAAAAAGATTAGTAGCATTTTACTGTATCTCTCATCCGTACATTTTTCTTCCCTGAAATACTCTCTGATTTTCATACACATATATTTTGTGCCAAGAAATGTTGTTATCATACCTCATTCCTCCTATACAGATGATGGGTAGAAAAGCAAATGTTTCATCTCCATATTATGTAGAAATTAATTGACTGGAAGAAAGTTCTGTTGATTCTAGCTAAAAATACCCTGCTTTCAGTTGTCATCCTCAAGTCATATGCTTTTTAGGTTCTCATGCAAGTGCATGAGATTAGTAGTATACCCCCCATTTAATTTGATCATGATTACCTGCTATTTTAATTAACCTTTATTGGCATACCTATATTACCAAGAAAATGTATTTTGAGAAGCCCCATTAATAGCAGTATTATTTGTCAGGGTATTTTTTTGCAGTTTCACCCATCAAATTCTTTAGGCAGATATTAAATCTGTGCAGCCTAAGGTTATTGGTAGACTGATTGTCTTGTTGTGTTTTTTAACAACACATTAAAAAAGTTAATTTTTTGAGAAAAGGATACTTAAGAAAATATGTCACTCTTACCTCACAGAGGGAAAGCTGAGGCAGAGGGGCTTGCCTCTCCCTGTGCAGCAGGTCTGGCTAATACTGGTCTCAGTCTGTGGTAAATGAGATATAACCCAAATAATCAAAAGGTTTAATTTCAGTATTTAATGATCATACTTTCCCCACTTTACATTCTTCCTTGCCTCACTCTACTACATCCCTCCCTGACTATGGGTCATCCTGCCTGGGAGCAGGTAGATGACCCAGATCACTGCTCAGTTTCAACTCAATCCTTTTCTCTTGCTCTGAGGTCTCAATATCCTCAATATCAATTAGTCTCTGAATCTTTTTGTTGAAGTCAGAGGCTGGCTGTCAACAAAAACACCTTCTGAAGCTTTCAAGTCAGAGGTCCCCCCACCATAATGGTGTAAAACAAGACATGGTATTTTATGCTCATCCAGAAGCATGATACAATTTGGTGCAGCCACTGAAGCACCATGCTGGCATCAGAGCATTCATTTTCTTGAATGGCCTGGGACTTTTTACCAGGAAAAAGAGAAGGTTGCACAGAAGCTTGGGTTGTCAGTTATCCATCTTTCAGGATCCTGTGCCTGCCTGTGTTTTCTCACCCACAGAATAGGTTCTTGAAGGCTGTATTTTGGTAGATTTTCCAAGACAGCAGAATTTTTCTTCTTTTCTGCTATTTTTCTTCTTTGGCAATAATCTCTTAACTCCATATGTTGCTTCCTTCTACTATTATTAAAGAAGCTCCACAGAGCAGAGCCTCTCCCACTCATAATTGGCTCCCTTCCACTTTCACTGGGAAGACAGAGTGCTTCAGATGGTATGTAACTGATTAGTTGTTCTCGGTGGAGGTTGAATGAACTGTCTTCACTATCACCTTGCTCAGACTTATCTCAGCAAGACTAGCATCTGCTGCTCTGCATCCACCATGAGTTGCATGCTTTAAAGAATTAGCCTGGTCTCACTGCCTTTTTTTTTTTCATCTTTTTAATAGCCCTACCAAAATACATGTGTTGAAGTGAGATTTTCCAGTTACTGCCATTTGAATCGTAAACATAACCCCCCATGCAAGTACAAATCACAGCTCTGGTCTTCTGGGCTACTCCTGAAACTGCCTCGTGAATGAGAAATCAGAGCACATCATAAATCCCACCCAATGCTGAAACACACGCAGCGATAACGAGGAGAGGATGATGCTTAAAAGCCCTTGTATTGTTATTTACTATTACACAAGACATGAGGCAAGGTAGCTGGTAGCAAAATATCCAATGTGAGTGAGAGCAATGTTTTGCCTAGCTGTAAATGTGGGGAGAATTGGAGATGACATGATGGGAAATGAAGAGAAGGAAGACGCTGTGACAGTTAATTTTTGACTTTGTCAAAGTTATTTCTCAGTTGCATTGTTGGTGCTATGAGGGAAATCCAGTTAGTACCAACAGAAAGGTATCACTTGGTTGAAAGGAAATTTGAATACCAAATCAGCACAAGCCCACTGACAAAGCATGAATAACCCTACATGTTTTCCCCATACATACCAAGTGCCATATTACATATGATAAGAGGAAAAGCGACTTTCTCCTAATGCTAAAGAGTAAGTTTGTTAGAATAAATGAATACTATTCCCCAAAGTAGCTTTTCTTTCCTCTCCTCACTGTAATGCTTATGGCTAAAAGCATTCTCAGTTTTCTTCTGCCTGGACAGCATCTATGGCTTTAAAGGAGCTGTACATGTTTTATTTCACATGCCTCTCTTTGCTACAATTAACATACAGGAAAGGAAACCACCCACTTTAACGCATTCTCCTTCAGAGGGAATTAATTCACAGCAGTCTCCTTGTGTATCCTCTGCTCCTTAATTTAGAGGTTTTCCAAGTCCAGCCTGCCCCTACCAAAGGGGGATTTTAGGAAAAGGCAATGGGACCTATGTGGTACACTCAATATGCTAATGCTTTGGTAGTAAAGACTCCTGTCTTCTCCCCACGAAGCTGTGTCTAAGACATCTAATGTCTATGATCATAAATTATTACTAGACAAGGTGCCACCAGATGGCTCAAGTGTATGTGGGTATTTCATGAACTCTGTAGAACCAAATAAATGTAACTGTGTGCTTTAAACAGCAGCTTTTGTGGAGCTTGTAGTAGCATATTTCTTATTATACAGACAGAAAATGGGATACGAGCAGTGAACGATTTATGCAAGATCAAATAATGTAAAAAAATTAAACCAGGAACAGGATCCAGAATGTCTCCTTCCCATATCTGGGTTTTGACCACCAGAATATGCATTTGGTATCTGGATATTTTAGTGGGAAGATTATCAAGGCTACAGAAGATCCAGAAGCTTTCAAATTGGGTCAGGCACCAATTCTCATTTTCTCTGAAAATGTGCCTCTGCAGCATTCCAGTGGTAGAACACACCCCTATGTGTGTGGCACTGGATCTGAGCCTCTTCAGCATGAATGAAACTGAGTTAATTAACCAAACTGCAGGGCTGAGTAAATAGATTGTTGTTGAACTTCTTTCTACACGCTTAATTCCAGCAGAGAAAACATTATTCATTGGACAAGGCCAGCAGGACCATTTCTTAATAGCAAGGACTGTTGAAGAGACTCCTGGATGGACCATTACTCAATGAAAGG
The DNA here is from genome assembly GCA_020745705.1 of Hemiprocne comata. Lineage (NCBI taxonomy): Eukaryota > Metazoa > Chordata > Aves > Apodiformes > Apodidae > Hemiprocne > Hemiprocne comata. Next base: position 4,898,728 of record CM036589.1, on the reverse strand, counting down.
GTCATCATCCACTTGCTCAGTTCTCTCTTTATTTCTCCTATCATTCATTGTTTCATTTTCTGCCAAAAAAAGATTAACTTTTATGTGTCTGATGAATGATGGTGACTTCCAGATAAAACCAATGTCAGAAAAGCTTGCTCACAATGCACAGTGTCCTACCTCAACAGTAACTACTGGCCCTGTACAAGTTCACATCTAGCAGCCTGCAGAACTTCTTTTTAGGCTGTTCTAGCAGTGGTTTTAACAAAGTTTTACTAAAGGATTGGTTTACGTCTGTGCATGGATATCACTAATTTATGGTTTACACAGATAAATAGAGAAAAGGCCTAAACAACTCTTTTTTTTTTTGGTAGTAATTACAAGTGGAAGAAAAGGCCAGCTGGAGCCTACAGGGAATCACTTCTCTTGTACTGAACAAACGAAATAACCTTATTTAATCAACATTCAGGAACATCATACAAACTGGGAATCAGAATAATCAGAAATTCAGGTAGAATTTCTTCCTTATTCCCGGTACCTAACTTTTTTTTTAGATGCTACAGCAGCTTTCTGTAAAAGTAGGAGAAGACAACTTCCTTAGGAGACATTTTTTAACAGCAATTCAGTCCAGAAAATTACACACAATAGGATAGTTACTGAAGGGAAGCACCAGGCTGGCATGTAGATAGTGAAATCTTTACCCAAGGTTTTTTTCTCAGAAAAAATAAATGTCTACACATACCTCTAGATAGATAGATAGATAGATAGATAGACCAACACAAAACAGCTGGGAGGAATTCAGAGATTAGATGAGGTCTGAACAGCTAAGCAGGGCCAGGTCCCACAGATAATTAGAGTGCCAAACTAAAGCTGGACAGCCTTGAGCAAGGCATGGTTGCAGCTTTCATGGAACTGACCACTGGAAGCCCATGTTTGGGTTGATTTTCACAGCAGATGCTTGGCAGAAGCACTAAGATAGGACAAAAATATTCCATAGTTCTGTTCCCAACATACTGAGCCTGGGGTTTCCTTCCCATCAGTGGTTGTGTATGGCTGATGTGTGGTGCTGAGAAGAAAGCTGCCCACAGTGATGTTCTGAGTCACTGCCCAGGCTGGGATGGGAGCCTAGGGCAGATTTCACTCTAAAAGTCTGGGTGAGACCTTTTGCTAATTCCACAGTCCAGCATTCAGTGCAGATTAGGATTATTCAGAGGATAGAGTTTAGTTCAAATACCAGACAAGAAGGACAGGAGTGGCACAGAAGGAAATGACTATTTCTCATATTTCTATATTTTCCATGTATATCTATAAGTTATCTTAACTAAATTCAGATAAACTTCCAAACACAAGTGTTGTGCTTCAAAACCTTTCATTTCAAAATTGGTGGCCTAAACCCCTCTGATTTCCTCACCTCCACTCCTTCCCCTCCTACCAAGCTGAAAGAATTAGATTATTCACTGGGAACTGGTGATAAGTTTCACTTATTCCAAGACAAGATTTCCTGTTTTCTTTGGCAAATAATCTTTTCAGCTATTCACTACGTTCTGCTGCAGAGCTGTGGGATGGTAAAGCAGACCACATAGGTGTGCCATTTATTACAAAATGCTGGATCAGCAAGACAAGAAACAACATGATAGCCCAAGATACTGTGCATGAAGTGTAGAAGTGGTAGCTAATCATTAAAGTGTTGCAATATTTAAATATTCTCCTGCAGCCACAGTCAACTTGACCACGGCTGATCTTGAGGACTTAGGGCATCATGTTAGACTTATCAAAGGTAACAACTTACCATAAGTATTATATTGTCTACATGTAATAACAATGTGAAATGTTTCTTTGTGAGGAAATTAGTGATATTCTTGACTTAACATAGAAATCTGAAAATTTTTATTTGGTCTCGATGCCAATTTCTAAAAAAATCTTCACTTAAACCAAAGGCACCTTGCTTACCATATCAGGACATACAGTCTGCAAGGAAAATCATCCCTCCTTTAGCCCACCATACCCAGTGGCCTGATAAATATTTTCTATGACCTCCATTCTTCCAACTTCACAAACCAGTCAATTGAAAGATCAGGGCCTGCAGACAATGTAAGAGAAATACACATGTCCACATCATTCATATCCTCTACTTTCCCATCCAAAAATTGACACCCCTGGACTTATAATAAATCTAAAATAGTACAAATACAGATTCACATCCACAAATGTTAAGACTCTTATCAGATGACAGAGACTTCTACAGATTTCATGAGAAGGTCCCTTTTCTCTAGTGCCCGCCATTATTTCATTTTTGGAATAAATCTCTGGGACTTTCCTCTTTTCTGTGGACCTGCTGTGGACAAGTGCAAGAGCAAGTCATCCTTGTGCTGTGGAAGAGCAAAGCAAGAGAACTGTGTTGTGGGATCACACAGACAATAAAGAAGGAAAGGGACCAGTCCACAGCTTAGAACCAAGTGGTACCAATTTCTTTTCTTAGAGTTACCCTGATCTGCAGCAGACTGGGGAGACACTATCTGTGGACAATCACAGTTTGAATGTTCAAATGTATTTAGCAATGCAGCCCAGCCTTCAGTGGCTGAGAGTTACCTTGATGGCTGGAGAACTATTTCTGATCACAGCAAGCAGGTCAAATAATTTGGTTTGGCTAAGAGTATGACATTCTGGACCAGTATTGCAAAAACAAAGACTGCTGTTACTTGAAAGCAGATGCCAAAACCATGTATGCTTTTATGGTAAACTCTCTCCCAGCTGGGAATAATTTCCCATCTAGACCTAAAAAGATTGTGGGATTTGGTTGCCATACATAAATGGAACCCTTCTGGACCCTGCAGTTAAAACAGCAAGGGCTCCTTGCCCTCTGCCTGCAGAAGGTGGAGGTAAAATAATAAAAAACCCCAGTAAGTTCATATGGAATCAAGTCTTGTCAAATGCCAGGCAGTTTTTTCAACTCCTTAAAGGTATGTAAGTTCAGAAGAGGTTATACCAATGCAAAATTTCCCATTATTTCTTTCCCAAAGGACCAAGAGGATTCCTGTAAGGCCACAAAGGATTGCATGAGTGGAGCTCTCCAGCCCTGCTAATGTTGACTCTTTACTGTGTTTGAAGCTGAAGAGGTTGGCTCCATTTCACCTGGCTGTGAAATAATTTACCACTTAATCCTAGTTGCTTTCTAGGAGTGCTGATTCCCAGTCTGGCAATGCACCAAGGCACAGGGATGGGACAAGGAAACAAATGATAACCTGAAAGGACTCTGGACATAAAAAGTTATCTTCTGTATAATAGGCTTTAGTTATAACTGTTATATATATTTGTGGTTATCACAGTGCCTGGAAGTCCTAGACCATGAGCACACTCCACTAAATACCAGTTTCTACAATAAAAAAGTAAAAAACAACTAACATCTCTTCAGGGAGAATACATGCTGGTTTATTCCTTAGGGAGCATTTTCTTTCTGTTAACAAAGTCTACTGATAAAGATGAACCAATAGCATCTTAATTTGGGATGGACAGACTGCTGAGCCTTGTTTGCATTGACAGAAACCCCGGGGAATCCAATTCCCTGTCAATGCAATGACACCCTAAGTCCTAGCTGATTCCTCTCTGTTCCTGCTGCCTGGGAGATTTCAGCTTTACAGATCAGGGAACTGGGATATAGGAAGGTATTCCTCATCCAAGGTCACGGGGCAGGTTTTGGCAGAAACAGGAACTATGGCTGGCAATGCACATCACCTATTCTGAACAACAGACCAAACTGTCTTTTCATTTGCCAGCTTTCTCTACTGTGTCTAGGCAATTACAGAGCACATTCAAGGTACAGTGCCCTTTTAACTTATTTGTTTTCTATTTCTGGATATTTTTTTTAAAAAAAGACAATTTTGTTTAGATGTCATTGTTAGTTATAGAAAATAATTTTGATTTATTTTGTTCAAAAGGTAAGGAAGAATCAAAACAATTCTGTTTAATTACTGCTGTAATTTTGCTTGCCTGTTGCAGAAAAACAATTTATCAAGTTGATGGGGAAAGAATTTATGAACCTAATTGTTGCACTTGGAATAAAAAATATATCACTTAATTAAACAGAAAGAAAAGTTCTGAATCCTTAAAATTGTGCAAAAGCTTGAAATATAATGGAAAATAATAGATTCCAATAATAGTGTTCCTCCTTTTCCATGCTAATGAACACTGGAAGAGAAGTATATCATCAAAGTGTAATCAAAGCTAGATTGTTTTGTTAATCATTTACAGGGACAGAAGCAGAACTTGAATTTCTTTCAATCTCACACTAATAACTCAGGGAGACAGTGAAGTGCACTGCATTAACAAAGCTAATACTTCCCTAGAAATCTTACAAATGCAAATACACAACATTTCTCTCACTTTGTTATATTAACATAAGCTCAGTACACTAGCACAGGAGAAAGGGTTTGTAAAGTGAATTGGACGGCCCCAGACTAACACGGTAGGATATGGAATACAAATTACAGAAGGTATTTATGCCACCTGAATAATGTTTTACACTCCATTGGTAGGGGATGATCCCATGAAGAGGGATGTGAGGAACACACTGGCTAATAGAACCCTCATTAGCTGCAAACTGAAGTAGGCTGGTGAAGGAAATCAAGACTACCTCAGCATCAGGGTAATGACAGTGAATCTTCATCCTCAAATCCTCATTCATGGTAATTGAGGTTTCTCATGCAGCTGGTCCCTCTTCAAGTAAAAGGGACTAACTTCACAATAAAGATTTATAGGGCGAGGTCCACAGGGAAGTTTTCACACAGAATCACAGAATCACCAAGGCTGGAAAAGACCTTTAAGATCATCAAGTCCAGCCTATGACCAACACCACCACACCATCTAGACCATGGCACTAAGTGCCACATCCAGCCTTTCCTTGAACACATCCAGGGATGGTGCCTCCACCACTTCCCTGGGCAGTCCATTCCAATGTCTGATCACCCTCTCCATGAGGAAGTGCTTCCTAATATCCAACCTAAACCCCCCCTGGGGCAGCTTCAGGCTGTGCCCTCTTGTCCTGTCACTGGGTGCCTGGGAGAAGAGCCCAGCCCCCACCTGACTACAACCTCCCTTCAGGTAGTTGAAGAGAGTGATGAGGTCCCCCCTGAGTCTCCTCTTCTCCAGGCTAAACAGCCCCAACATCCTCAACCTCTCCCTATAAGACTTTCCCTCTAGTCCTTTCACCAGCCTTGTTGCTCTCCTCTGGACCTGCTCCAGCACCTCAACGTCCTTCTTGAAGTGAGGGGCCCAGAACTGGACAGAGGACTCGAGGTGAGGCCTCACCAGTGCTGAGTACAGGGGGAGAATCACATCATTCTGCTTTTGCCCAGAATGAAGACTACTGAGTCTCAAGTAATCATTAAAGCAAACCGAGCAGGTCATATCATGAGGACAGCTCATTTTCCTTTATTAAATGGAAAGAATGAGATGTAAAAAGGACCATCAGACTGAAGGAATAGGACTGGTAAATCAGTTTATATGATCTTGCCTGGGCAAGTCTAAATGAGAAGCAGTAACATGAAAAGATGAAGACATTTTCATGGGGGCTTCTTGCTCCCCCAGTAGGTACAGAGGGGATTTCTGAACACTGACAACTGTAAAGGAAAAAAACCTAAGTATTTCACAGAAAATATTTCATGCTTATGCTAGAGGAGTCCAATGTATAACTGATCCCTACATGCTTGTACTATTAGCAGTAAAGTGTATCTGTAATGAATTAAACTACATCCTGGGGTAGGTGGGGACAGGATCTGTAGGCACCACATTTCACCTTGAGGGCTGCACATGTTGGGGTGGTATATAGCAAGATTTCATCACAATTTTGGGGCATGTGAAAATTCTGAAGTAAAAGCAGGTTCCTTTTGAGAATGACAGTAAATGTTTACTTTTTTGGTTAATACCCAGCAAAACACAGGTGTTCCTCCTTTCTACTTCTCAAAGTTAGCATTTGATACATAACTCTGCCTCTTCTGCTTCATTTAGGGACAAAGTAATGAAAACCTTTATCTTTTCTATAAGTTGGAACTCCTTTATCACCTCAAAAGTATAGACCTGAAAAACCTGATCTTGACAGGATGATTTTAATTTTGATTGTTCAAAAAGAATGAAGTATTTCAGAAAAGGATGACCATATATAACCTTTTTTTGTTCTCCATCTGGTCCAGAAGCTTCTAACGGATAGGAGGGAATACTACACACCAATATAGTGAATTTTGTGTTGCCACCTCCTTCAGTTTCCATTTTCAGGGAATAGTGATAGGCTAGAAAAGATGGCTTGTGACAGAAATTAATGCCAGTCCTAGTTGTGATGCTTTGGTGCATAAAGAGTTCTTCACTAGAACTTGTATGAAATTCTGAGCCTCTGGAAAGCTACAGAACAGTCAAAATTTATTTTGATTTAGAGCTAACCCACAGTGAATGAGAATTAAGACTTACAGAATTAGAAGTAAAATTACCTGTTTGAAGTGGCTTGTAATTCAGAGACCAATGTTTGTCCTGTATCATGTTTTTACTCTGGGTTAGAGGATCTATTTGTTATATTAGTCATTATTTCCTCTTGGTTACACTATGTTTCTGTGTTTTTTAAATAGACAATAGAGCATCTAGTCCTCACTGGAAAACCAGACCATGCTATTATGAAGCTTAATTCCTTCCTCATCATGCATACTAAAAGATGGCCCATCAATAGTGTCATGGTTTCACTCAGGACTGGAAATTAAACCAGTGACAACAAGGCTCTTGATCCCCTCCTCCTCCCACCCAGGCAGGGAAGGGGAGAAATAATTAAAGAGAGAGACTTTTCTGTATTGAAAACTAAACTAGACAGCTTTGATTAAATACTAATGATAAAAGAAAATATGTACCAATCAGGGAATCATGGAATTGTCAAAGTTGGAAGGGACCTCTAGAGATCATCCAGTCCAACTCCCCTGCTAAAGCAGGACCCCTAGAGCACATTACCCAGGGTTGCATCCAGGGGGGTCTTGAATATCTCCAGAGAAGGGGACTCCACAGCCTCCCTGGGCAGCCTGTCCCAGGGCTCTGTCACCCTCACCACAAGAAGTTTTTCCTCATATTTCAATGGAACTTCCCATGTTCCAGTTTGTGCCCCTTGCCCCTTGTCCTGTCACTGGGAACTACTGAACAGAGTCTGGCTCCATCCTCCTGCACCCACCCTTTAGATACTTGTAGGCATTGATAAGGTCTCCCCTCAACCTTCTCTTCTCCAGGGTAAAGAGTCCCATATACAATATATACAAGTATGTTCAGGAATGTGCAAAAGCCTCTTGCCTCCCCCCACCCCCAGCAGCTCCCCCGGCATCTCCTGAGCTGTGAGCAGTCCTGAAATGTCTCAGCCCACAGGCAGGAGATAAGGCAGAGCAGACAGGGGCTGGGGGATGAGGGCTATGAGCTCAGAGCCTGGGGGTCGATGGTGATGGATGGATGGGTGGGTGGATGGATGGATGGATGGATGGACGGATGGATGGAGTCCTCCCCGGACGCCGGCCATGGACGGAAGGGAAAGGAAGAAGAAGGAAGGAAGTTGTCTTCTGTGATCCCTGAATTTATACCAATACATACGTAGGTATATAGGTGGAATATGGTATATGGTTCACCAAATTGCCCTCTGTCTAGTCCACTCATCTCTATGGGAGGGTTGTAGATTTGGTTCTTCTGCCCTTTCAGTGTCCGAAGCAGCAAATCCAACAAGCAGAGCAAAGTGCCCTTGATGTCTTGGCAGCATCTAGAAACATTCCAGCCTTATCAGTCCACTAGCTGGAAAACTTGCTGCTTAAAAGAGAGTTCACTGAAGGGGGGAAAAAAAAAATCAGTAAAAAGAAAATTGGCTTTGTCCTGGCTCAAACCAGGACAAATTGTGACCTGCATTTTATTTTAAATAACTTTCTTATTAACTACCTTTGATTTCAAAGCTGAGTTGATTATAATCATTATGTTGGCTTAACATTAATGGAATGATTTCTCCTAGTTTTCCTGATTTCTCATAGGCCATTTCTGAAGGGAAATGCAGATTAGTCATTACAAGTTTGAATGTATCTGACACTTACATTCAAAATCGAACAAGTTTTAGTTCTAGAGTATTTTACTTCACACAGTGAAGTTCCTATTTATGTATTGCTTAAATATACATATTTATACCTTAAGATTCCTTTGAAAATCTACCCTTCCTGCTTTTTGCATGATCAGGGTCTGTGAGAATGTCAGAGGACAGAAGAAAAATCACATGCCCTGATAAAATAAATATTATACTACATTATATTATACTACACTAATTCATCATGAAGTGCCAGGAAAGTGACAGTTTCAGATTGCAGAAACAATATCCTTGTCCTCTAATTTTTTTAAACTGAAGAATAGCTTGATGTATCACTGGAAGCTGGAAGAAAGAGATTTAATGCAACTTCTGCATTAGTTCTGTGGATGAAAATGTTCTGGCAAAAATAATGATGTCTGATATTGTAACCTAGTAGGAGATTTCTCATTTTGAATAATTTTGGTAACACTTGTAATTTCTGATAGGAAAATGTTTGGTAGGAATCTTAGCAACCTGTCAGAATGTTTGTCAGTGTGAAGTCAAGAATGATTATTTTTGACTGTGTATTATGTAGAACCGTGTAAAAAAAGATACACTCGTGTAACTTAGACATAGATGATCTGGGGGTTCCTCCTTTTACAAATGCTTTGCAAGGGGGAAATGGAAGTTTTACTTGAATGGTGAGGGGAATCAAGCAAATTTACTTAATCTACCCTCATGAAATGTGCAATTTGGTGTTAAGGTCAGCCCTTGATCAAGATACTAAGAGATCTCTTTTAGTTGGGTTCTGCTTTTCCAGAATGACTGAAACTGGTTATAAGAATTTATCTCTATGCTTCCATTCATTGGCTCAGCCAAACTACTGAAACAGGATTGATGGAAATTTGTAGCAGTGTTTCACTCGCTTCTTTTCAGTGCATCTTAAGTAAGAACCACTGCCTTTCATCTGCTAATTCCTCTTTTAATTTCTTGAATTTTCTTGGTGGCGGTGGGTGCTTGCCCAAATAGCACTGCTGCATTTGCATAAAGGAATTTCCCTTTCTTTGACTATAAAGAGCCTTCCTTTGTAACATTATCTGGTTTGCTTTGTACACTTGTACCCTCTCGAGACCAATCAAAGGAGAACATTTAAAAAAAAAAATTAAAAAATCTGATTAAGTTGGGTATAAATTTCTGGTCGAGGTTTTAATGAGAAATTTGAATTTTGGATTTACTGAAATATTCTGAATTACTGATCAGCTGCTTAGTTAAAATTTATCTTTTCACTGCCTTTCAGAAGTTACATTTTGACTTCCAACCCAACAGTGCTATTTCTCTATCTAGGTTTTGTTAAAACGAACAAGTAAAACAATTTTTTCAAATTAACTAAGGCAATGTTTAGTATTCTGCTTAAATAGGTTAATCTAAATGAAAAAAAAACAACTCAACCCCACAACCTTGATTAGGCAATTAACATTAGAAAAATCTGTTACCAACACAGTTCCAGCTGCTATTTAGTAATAAGTGCATTTTTAACTATCAGTTAGTTATGAAAAAAAAAAGTTTCCAAAGGAAACATATTTTTCACAGAAAAGAAGAGGAATCTGAAAGATCAAGTTACTATTTTCTTAATTTAAGCACATTAAAATATGTAAAGATGAAATGACTTGACAGAAACCTTGCAAGGAAAGTGATTGTGACTGAGTACAAACCCCCCTCTGCCTTAAATTGTTACTTTAATAGAGGTGTTTTAAAATTCAAGAAAGGATGTATGCATAATACAAGTTCATTAAAGCATGTACATGCTCAAGTTGTAAAAATGTTGGTGAAATTTATTATAAGATTTTAAATTAGATTATATTTATTCAAGGATTTGTGTAAATCCCTTTAATAATTGCACAGCTTCCTGGAATGGGTAGATTTCAAAATTCAGAGTGTGGGCACAAAATAACTGAAGTTCAGCTGTTCTGTAGTGACTTGTTGATGTCTGTTGTGTTTTCATCTACCTCAGCAGTATTCCTGATGATTTTGACCACTTTATCCATGAGGAAGAGCAAAACAAAGGCCTGTAATTTCAAGGCCATTCACTCTGGAGAGATGTGTGAGAATATATATTTATATTTTCTGCATCTTAGCTTTGCCATGAGATGATACTGACTCAGCTGTGATCTGCAGGTCACAACCATGCTCTCTAATGTCTTCTGAAACTCAGAGAGCTTTTCTTGGTGTGATGCTGAATACAGGAGGACTTATCCACCTTCAGTCCCTTTCTAGCCAGGATGGGTGGACATACATGGAGCAACCTCTAGAATTGGGTCAGGGTGCTGGGCTTTGTGTGAAAGGAGAGACTAATCTCTTTCCTGACCATAATACCTCCCCTTATGACCCACCTGGAGATCCACCTGGGGCTGTTTTTAGTGAAAGAAACAAATCTACCTTCAGCATCAAACCAGTAACACAGCCACAAAGGTTTATGAAGACATGAGTAGGGGATATGGTGGGGACAGCACAGAAGAAAACTAAGGGAACTAAGAATGCTTAATTTAAATATCCTAAGATGATGTCCAAAAGCTCTCTCCCTTTTTGTGTCTATCTGACATACTGTCCACGTTTGCTGTAATCCCATGGCCAGCAACATGTCCTCTTGCCCGTTCTGTGTGCTCAGCTTGCTATAACAGGAAACAAGCTTTCCTTGGCAAAGTGTGCTAGCTTTTATGTTCAGTCCTTTTCTTAAATCTCCCTGGGGTTCCATTTAGATTAAAATCCTCCTTCCTCCCACCAAACATTATTGATCCTTAATTTATTTAGGAGGCAGTTTCAGCACTCCTTCTTCTAGGTATTGACTGCCCTTACTGCCTTGGAAATGATAATGGCTCTTCAGAAAAATAGGTGTTATCTCTTGCACTTGAGTAAAAATATTAACAGCTCTTCCTCACTTGGATAGACAATGAGTAAATATCTTTGTGGAGCTATTTCTATACACTGAGCCTTATATTTCATATTAACCTGTAAACTCCTCATCATACATCAATGGAATCGATGCTTGGAGCTCATTAGTGGGTGTTGGTTGAGACAGACGTAAAAGTAAAAAGATAAAAGTAGGTCTTGGTAAAGTTGACTAGACAGTTTGCGTACAGAAAAAATCCAAAGCAGGGCTCTCAGTTCTTTCCATCAGGCCCTGTACAAAACCTCTGCACAATTGCAACAATTAGCTGTCTGAGGTAGCTACTTATCAGACTCTGCCTCCTGAAGTTTCAAGGCACAAGTCTATTATCCTAAAAAACTCTTAACACCTGCAGGCTTTGCATGTCCTGCCAGAGACCATCATTGCATCCTGCTATGGCTAGGAAAGACTATCTCTCAGGTATCACCTGGTAGAATGCTAGTCACCTGTTTAATAGCACTTCTTAACTCAGAAATAGTCCTTAAAACAACCTTAAAGAATGCTCACAAAACTTCTCTTGAATCACAGGTGATGACGACTAACTTTATTACTCTGAAAACATTTAAAGGAGAGGAAATTGGAGTTCATCAACTGCTGGAGAGAGGAAAAATTGCACTTCAAAAATAACTGCAGAATGGTCTGTCCACGTTCCTATGTAACCCTTGTTCCACATCGGTGTCTGAGATCTCATAATGGGTGTTAATGAACTCAACCTCACAGTGTGTCAGTGATACAGGAAAGTGTCCATGTTCCCCAGTTTTACAGATGAAGAAATGATTGAGATAAAGAGAAACCCCTGCCCCATGACATGGAACAAGGATTTGGGGGTTCCTGAAAGATAACACAGGTTGTCTCTCCTCTTCTGGCTTCCCTGTATTTACACACATGGCTGGCAGAACAGACACCCTGACCTTTAAAAAATACATCATGAACATTTCCTTGGCACTTTCACTTTGCCCTAACTGAAAGGCAACTATTATCTCTGACAAACTCTTCTGGGTAATTATATTTGCTACAAAAAAATGTTTGTTCTCAGCTATTGTTCCATGTGTTTATTAAAATAAATCAGGGCTAATGCAGTCACTTCTCAGAGTTAATTCATCTTCTGGCAAAGGATTTAATTTCCAGCCTAGACTATCACTAAACAAGGATGTGGATTTCCAGCACATAAAGGCAATATAGATGGACTCTCTGACACTAAAACTCATTATTAAGGTAATAGGTATCATGCCCCATTACTTTTAATGGATTGATTAATAATAATTATTGCAGCCTTTTCATAATAATTTTGGGAGGTAATAAATGTGCTAATATTTGGCTTGCAAAAGTAAAGCATTCATTTCTAATTGTTACTGTTTCCTGATCAAGTACTTGGCAGAAGCAACTGTCCTCCTTTAACCCACACATCCTTTGACTGGAATCCAGTGATCAGCTAGATTAGATCATCACTTTCCTGAATCAACCATCTTGTGACTGCTCCTGCATGAAAGGAAAAGCAGCCTGCATGCTTAAGGGATAGAAAATTGGAAGGCTGAAGTCTCCAAACTTTCGTGCTACTGAGTCTCCCCCTACAAACTGCCCAAAACTGCTCTCTAGGAGGAAGAAGCTGAATTATTTCTTATATGGATGGTGCCACCTTCTCCTTTTCGTACATCTGAAGAAATGTCTTATCCTCCAGCAGAAAGAAAACTGGACGTAAACAAGAAAACGTGGTCCTTTTTTTCCTTTATGTCTTTGTGTGTATTCATTGCAGATATAGGCCAATACTGAAAACATGCCTTGTTACTGATTTCAGATCACCCATGTTTGATACAGTTGCCCCATTAAAAATGGTTATGAGTGCTGAGCCACCCATCTCAGTGGCTGAGCAAATTAGGGCTTATAGTTATATTCTGAATTTGCTAAGTCAAATATGAAAGCAGCAGACAGATATTCCAGACATCTGTGCAAGAAATGTACAAGAAGAAAACTCCTACGTCTCCTGCAGCTTCTGGTTAATCCAGCTCATCTTCCAGACTAAAAACCAATGTTACATACACAGAAAAAAAAAAAAAAATAACAACAAAGAAATAAAATCTCTATAGTCTGACATTTTGCCAGCACGTAAGAAAAAATACCTGATCCAAGGAGCTTTAAGTCATGTTCAGCACCACTTTGAGGTCGAACAGGAACAAGATTCAAAGCCAAGCAAAACAGGCAAGAAAGGGTATCGACAGTGTTTTTCATCCCAGGTGTTTGAGCCTTTCAAACAATAATGAGGTTTTCCCCATTGTGATTTAACAGCTGTTGGTTGTATCTTTTTCAGGGGAATAAAGGTGCTGAGCTCAGGCTCAGGCTGGAGGTGCAGTAGTACATTGCTTCCCACTCCAAACCCCAGGTGTCAAGCTGTCTGGGCTGGGAGATGTGCTGCTACCAAAGCTCTGACCAGCGTATCTCCCAGGATGGTAAAATACCTTTGCCTTCCACTTAATGAAAGGCACTGTGGGAGCCAAGGTGATAGAGGAACAGTATGGAGCAACACCAGAATGCTCCAGATATGATTTATTGGTTTAGGAAGAAAAAAGTCATAACCTTGAAAGGAAGGAGTGCAAGTAGAAGGAACAACCTGCAAGCTTCTACCATACTCAGACCCGGGCAGGAAGAGCCACCAGTGACTATCCCCAGCCATGGCATCACAAAAAGAATAGCATATCTGGAGGTATGATAGACCAGCACGCAGGGCCTGCAGAGTGATACAGAATTCTCACTGTGGATTGATTAGTCACAGTTTGAGCCCCAGGATCCATAAGAGATGAGCAACCAGAGAAGGAAGAGCAAGCTCCAGAAGTTATTATAGGCAGGAGGAGAATGAGAAAGAGAAGCTGCAGGGGCTTAGGCAAATTGACAGCACTGTAGAGGAACAAACCATCCTTCCCCTAGCCTCTGTTCCCAGAGTTATTGAACCATAGAATGGTTTGGGTTGGAAGGGACCTTAAAGATCATCTAGATCCAACCCCCCTGCTGCCATGAGCAGAGGCACTTCCCACTAGACCAGGTTCCTCCAAGCCCTATCCAGCCTGGCCTTGAACACTTCCAGGGATGGGGCAGCCACAGCTTCCCTGGGCAACCTGTTCCAGTGTCTCACCACCCCCACACTAAAGAATTTCTTCCTAGTGTCTAACCTAAATCTCTCCTCTTCCAGTTTTGATCTGTTACCCCTTGTGCTCTCACCACAAGCCCTTGTAAAAAGCCCCTCCCCAGCTTTCCTGAAGCCCCTTCAGGCACTGGAAGGTGCTCTAAGGTCTCCCTGGAGCCTTCTCTTCTCCAGGCTGAACAGCCCCAACTCTCTCAGCTTGTCTCCAGAGCAGAGGTGCTACGGCCCTTGGATCATCTTCGTGGCCCTCTGGACTCTGAAAACAAAAATTCCTTCTAACATGAAAAAGCATTTAACAGGGAGAGGACCCAACATACACGGGAAAAGTTAGGGGTGTAAATGATATTAAGGTAAAATTGTTAGAAATCCTCTCTTCTGTAGAAATGCAGAGTTAAGGCAGAAATGCAGAAAATCCAAAATAGGACTTGCTAGCTGGATCTCTTAAGCTTACAGCTATAGGCAACTATTTTGCCCTTGAGCTTATAATTTTCTTAAAGCTAAATGGGATTTCCCACTAGAATCAGATGTTTGTATAACTTTGAAGATATATGCTTTAATTTTTTAAGTGTAAATTGGATAATAATTTGTGGAGGGACTAAAGAGAAAGTCTTATAGGGATAGGCTGAGGGAGCTGGGATTGTTTAGCCTGGAGAAGAGAAGACTCAGGGGGGACCTTATCACTCTCTACAACTACCTGAAGGGAGGTTGTAGTCAGGTGGGGGCTGGGCTCTTCTCCCAGGCAACTGGTGACAGGACAAGAGGGCACAGCCTGAAGCTGCTCCAAGGGAGGTTTAGGTTGGATATTAGGAAGCACTTCCTCATGGAGAGGGTGATCAGACATTGGAATGGACTGCCCAGGGAAGTGGTGGAGGCACCATCCCTGGATGTGTTCAAGGAAAGGCTGGATGTGGCACTTAGTGCCATGGTCTAGATGGTGTGGTGGTGTTGGTCATAGGCTGGACTTGATGATCTTAAAGGTCTTTTCCAGCCTTGGTGATTCTGTGATTCTGTGATTCTGTGATAAAGGTGATGTCCTATGTCACATAAATTCTGAGGATAACTACAATAAAGATTATAAATAAAATCATGTAGTACAACAGTGCATTCCACGTAAGAGCCATGAAAAACGTATTTTACAAACTCACTGTTGTATTTTCAGAAGAAGCAGACATTATTCCTCAGGCTCCAGGTAAGATTCTGAATTTCAAAAATGAAAACACAGCATGCAGTACCATGCCAAGCAAAGAGCCTGTCTGAACTGCAGCATGCAGAACTGACTTCAGGAAAATGCACAGTGCACTCCAAGATAAAATGTGTCTTGTTACCTCCCTGCAAGTTGTAGAAAATCGATATACCCATCAGTACTAGGCCCACTGGTTCTAACAGGCTCAGCCTTGCTGCAGGCTTTGATTTCTTCCATTCATCCTGCATCCTGAGTAGGGAGGGAATTGTCTGTGTTGGTGCCTCTCTGTGTGTGTGAGTGGGAGAGGAATGTGCATTGAGCTGGAAACCAATTAAACCTTGGTGTTAGATAGGTGAAAAAAGGGCCCTGTAGAAGTAGGATGGTGCCAGAAGCTAGAGTTAATACTGCACCTGGCATACAGTAAATAATAATAACATTGAAAATGTTCTCAACTGATTTATTTGTAGGAAGAATGAAAGTAAAAAAGGAAAGTTCAAACAAAATGTGAAGTTCAGGCAACAAAATTGGAGGACAAGATGAAGGACTGTCACATCTGATGCTTAAAAAAATGCCCAATAGTGTAAAGGAGCAGTTAAAAAGGAAGGGCTTGTGGACCACCAAGTACTGGTTGCCAAACCTCCATTAAAAATAACCCTAAAGTGTTAAGTGATTGTGATAGAGTCTCACTAGGTGTGTGTGTGGGGGGGGAGTAGGAGTCACTACAGCCACTTTGCCAAATCTCTGGAGTTTATCATCAGTATACTCAAAGCATACTGATCTTCAAAAGAGGCTTATCCTCAAAAGCCAGTGTGGCTTTTGGGCAACTGCAGATGGAAATGTGGTATGATTGGCTTAGACTTTCAGCTGACCCCACCGTGTTCTTTGGGCTGCTGCACCTTCATTTCACTTCCTCTCATTCAGTGAGAGAAGAGTTGCAATTCCTGCTGCCTCCTAGTTAGGGATGTGGAAGGCAATAGAGACCTTAGGAGAGAGTTTCAGCTAGAAAGTCAAATGGCCATGGTCCATCTGCCTGAGACAGCAACTTGACCTGCCTAATCTAGAAGCCTGATAATGGGTGTAGATATGTTAATGGTGACATCAGTGGAGAGTCACCTTCAGAGGCTGACTGAGGTTATAGGAAAACCAATTAATCTTGCTTTTTGTAGTCTCTCTTTGTCCTTTTTGGGCCTTCTACCCTCTTAGTTTGCTCTGTGTTCATCTCCCTCTCCCCAGCTGTAGCCCAGTCTAACTTTGACACCAAGAGAGCTGCAGCACCATTGTCAGAGAGCATCTTTGCCTCTCAGACTACCACACCCATCAGCTGTATAGCTGGGTCATGCTCATCCAGCACTTAATTTTCCAAAGGATAAATAAAACAAGGCTGTTGTTACTGCCCCAGCTTTACAGGAAGAGGAGAAGGGAAGAAGAAAGCTTTCCTCCTCATGTTCAGTCCTCACCCTTTCCCAGGGTTGCTGAAAACAGTCAGGATGTTCAGGGAGAGTATTCAGAAGCAGCTTCCAGCCCTCAGCTGCCCCTGGCAATAAGATGAGTAAAAAACTGAACCAGCACAGTATCCCTAAACAACCTAATGTCAGGTCCTCTAAAAAAAAAAGGTAAAAAGCTAAACATCCCCTTAAATGCATGTACAACCACACGGCCACACAGAGCAGAGCTGTGTACACTAGGAAATGGGTTATAACCTCTGGGGATGACTGGACTGAACATTTCTGCTGTCAGAACAATGCTTTGGAAGCAAACCCACAGAGAGGCACATGTGCACACTGAAAGCAAGGCAAGATGGGGATCGTTGTACAGGGAATGAATGGAGTTGTATCTAAACCAGTCGCAGGGTGTTGTTTTTATATAGCCAGACTAATTAGCACCGTTTTGAGTGTTTGAGTAAAGAAATAGGAAAAGATAAGTCAGCATCCTTAATTAGCATTCTGCATTGAGTAGCACAGACGTTAGCAGTAGGCTGACACTGGTAATTTTGAAAGACAGTAAGAGGAAAAAACCTGATTGCTCTGTACCTCCAGTTTTACCTCCTGCATCCTCATTATTTTCTACAGGATTGCGTCGTCAAAAAAATAAACACTGAAATAAGCTCGAAGATACTGGCAAAATCAGGGGAAATTATACACAATATTCAAGTTTCCCCTTCTTAGTTTCCTTCCTAAACATCACAAATGTGAGGCTTTTTAGAAGCTTGCTTTCTTTTTCTAGTGAGTGTGTTATAGCTTCTGTGTTCACAGACCTGACAATATTGGTGCCTGATGCTGCTTTGAGATCAAAGCTCCACTGATTTTTATTGTTTCTGTTCTGGTATTGATACCTGTTACCTGCTGTGCAAGGTACCTCACCATCCCTGGAGTCAACCAGAAAAAGAAAGAAGTCCCTCAAACCCAGAGAATTTAAAATGAGAACCTGACCTGCACTAGTATTAGTGCAATGAGAATGAGTTGGCCAAGTTTAAATTTGGAGCACTTACAATCAATAAAGGTGCTTCAAATTTGTGCCCGCATGAGAGCAGCATTGCTTTATGAGATGCTTTGAGAAAATGCACAGGCTTAAAAAATAGCCATTTTCATAGCTTTTTGAGGTGGTTTCACTGGATGAGCTTCAGCATAAGACTGAACAGAAGCAATTAAAAGTGGCACTGCCAGGTTATAACTTTAAAACACCTTTGGAGGTTCTTGTCTTTTCAGGAGATCTTAGTAATAATGTTCCCATTAGGATATCCATTTAGATAGCCTAAAAAGCCAAATCTTTAAAAGCATAAATGACCCCATTTTGCTCTCACAGGTTTGCAACCTGAATAGCTAACTGTCATGCTCCTTTGTATTTCTCAGCCGTAATGGACAAATACAGGAAGACAGAAGAAAGAACATTCCTCCTAACTATAAGAGAGATCCAGTTGGTAGCTCACCATTCAGCAACAACTGTTCCATTCTGCATCTCTCAGCAAGAAAGATGGGACACAATAGGATTTCACCAAATTTGTTATAATGGTGGAATAATTGGAATAAGTCTACCAGAACACCTGAGGGACTGATGGAGTATAAATACATTCCATTAGGAAGCAGGTATGAGTCAAGCTCACCTGCCAGCCAGAAGGCTCTCACATCTGCCTAGGATTTGGCTATGTGTGGTATCTGCTGTTTGATTTTTCTAACAGTTACTGTTATTTCTCCTTGCACAAAATACAGGCTTTCTTTTTCTTTCCTTTTTATTTTAAAGGAATATGGAGGTTATTATTTATGCATGGTAGGGAATAATGCAGTCACGTGTCTGTGTCTAGACTGCTTCAAAAGAAGTGTGGTCAGCAGGTCAAGGGAGGGGATTCTCCCCCTCTACCCAGATTTCGTGAGACCCCACCTGGAGTACTGTGTCCAGTTCTGGAGCCCTCAGCATAAGAAGGGCATGGAGTGAGTCTAGAGGAGGCCACAAAGATGATTGAAGGGCTGGAGTAGCTGGAAGACAGGCTGAGAGAGTTGGGGCTGTTCAGCCTGGAGAAGAGAAGGCTCCAGGGAGACCTTAGAGCACCTTCCAGTGCCTGAAGGGGCTACAGGAAAGCTGGGGAGGGGCTTTGTATCAGGGCATGGAGTGAGAGCACAAGGGGTAACAGATTAAAACTGGAAGAAGTGAGATTTAGGCAAGACATTAGGAGGAAATTCTTTAGTGTGAGGGTGATGAGACATTGGAACAGGTTTCCCAGGGAGGTTGTGGAAGCCCCATCCCTGGAAGTGTTCAAGGCCAGGTTGGATGGGGCTTGGAGCAACCTGGTCTAGTGGGAGGTGTCCCTGCCCATGCAGGGGGGTTGGAACTAGATGATCTTTAAGGTCCCTTCCAACCCAAACCATTCTATGGAAAAGAACAGTTCATGCAATGGGCTGGTCATTATTTCAAAATGGTTCATATAGACTGTTCTAACAGGCTGACAAATTGCTGTTCCTTCGTCAGCCCCATTTTGCATAAGGGGCAGCACGGGAGAATAATTCAGTGGGGCTTCTCTTTAGCTGTAAAACATTTTCAAGCCAGTCTTTCCTTCCTTACACACAAACAACTAATGTTGAATAGAAGCTCCTTTTGAGAAATTTTCAATGCTAAGACACTGCAAATATCCAAAGCACAAAAGCTGTTTAAAAATTTTGTCTGGATAGTTAAATACAAACAACAAGGCCTCAAGAACTCATTGATCACTGAAAACTTCTGCGTATCAAACCAAACCAAACAGAAAAGGAGAGCTGTTGCAGTCTGTTGTCAAAATATCAGTGAGTGAAAATTGCAACGACTGTTTGGGATAACTCCTAAATCTTCTCTAGGTCCCAGCACTCCAGGAGAATCCCCCATCTGCAGGGAAAACTGAGTTCTGTATTCCCAAACGGATCATTGTACCCCAGATACATCAGAAAACATTTTGGTGAATTGTGACCATTTTCACAGGCATCTCAGACAATGTCAACATGATTTAAATCCTAGCAATCTCTGCTGTGCTCCTGATTTGACAAGATATGGGTCACTGGATATTGGACTGGAACCCCTGAGAAACAATTTCTTAAATTACATATTCCTGTTAAGAACTTAATTTGAGATCTGTCTGTTACAGTTACTAAGCCACCTGATGTTCCTTGTTCACGCTACGTGCAGAAAGTTTCCTTCATACCCATGTCAGACACTCATATGTCAAATGATTTAGAGAAAACCAAAGTTTCTCTACCAAAACCAGACCTTTTCAGCTAGACTTGAAATTTTGTCAAGTAAAACACGCTCTTGTTTTACAAAAACTTCTTTCTTTGAAGATATGCTGACATTAATCTCATGGAGGTTTTTCTTGTAGCCTTTTGCTGCTGGAATCTGCTCCCATATTTTACTAGTTATGTTAATTTATCTAGGATAAATCAACTGATTGATAGAATATTACCCCACTTAACTCGTTTTAGCCCTTTTCAGTATTGAAATTAGTAATCTTCCATACTTTGGAATCCAAACTTGGTTACTAACAAACCTAACATTCATGATTCAGAGGGTTTCTCCTTTAATACTTGTCAGTTACCTTGGTTTGCTATTTTATCAGGGTTTGCAAGTTTTCTATTCCATCTACAAGAGAAGAGAAAGCTCGATCATCATTTGCAAGAGGGATAAACAGCTTGCAGCTGACACATGACAAGGGAGCAGCCACCTATTTTTATTCCTCACACTGTTTAGGGTGGTACCAGTGGATGTCTCTGCCATTCATGAGCAGCTACCCACTCTACCTACATAAGCACTGTCAAGTTTTCCCACTTCCACATCTCAAGCTATGTCTGGACAGGTAGACTACCATTTCTCAAAAAAAGCTACAGCCTGTCTCTGCACTTGCCATCAACATTGCCATCCAAGCACAAATACAGGTTGGGTGGAGAATGGATCAAAAACAGTCTGGAGAAGGACTTGGGGGTGATGGTGGATGAGAAGCTCAATATGAGCAGGCCATGGGTGTTTGCAACCCAGAAACCATCTCCTGGGCTGCATCAAAAGAAATGTGGCCAGCAGGTCAAAGGAGGTGATTCGCCCCCTTTGCTCAGCTCTCATGAGAGCCACCTGGAGTATTGTGTCCAATTCTGGAGCCCCCAACACAGAAAGGACATGGCCCTCATGGAGAAAGTCCAAAGGAGGGCCACGAAGATGATCAGAAGGCTGAGCTGGAGCACCTCTCCTATGAGGACAGGCTGGGGGAGTTTGGGCATTTCAGCCTGGAGAAGGGAAGGTTTGGGGGAGGGACTTTTGCCCAGGGAAGCTGTGGAAGCCCCATCCCTGGAAGTGTTCAAGGCCAGGTTGGATGGGGCTTGGAGCAAGCTGGTCTAGTGGGAGGTGTCCCTGCCCATGCAGGGGGGTTGGAACTAGATGATCTTCAAGGTTCCTTCCAACTCAAACCATTCTATGATTCTGTGAGTTACAGTTCCTTTGTGTTCAACGTTAGCTGCTGCTTCACCTTCTGCATCAGCAGTTGTCTCTTTATTTTCTAAACAAGCACATGCAGTTTGGACATGCAGTCCTCCCCTTCCTATCATCCCCTGGCAGGGGGGTTGGACTAGATGATCCTTCGGTGTCCCTTCCAAGCCCTAGGATTCTGTGATTCTGTGTTCCTAAGTTTTTTAATGCTAATGACAGTTGTAGTTCATGGCTTCCTTTGATTTCATTTGTAGCATCCCCACATTTTGTTGATGGCCACAACTTCTTTGCACAAAACAAGCCTCACCAGTCAATAATAATGGGTTAGTTGCAGAGTTGCTGTATTTCAAATTAGTGATTCACTTTCTATGGAGAATATAAAAATTATCCCTTGCTACAGGACTTTGCTGTATTTCTGATGTTTTGAGAATTAAGTGGGTTTTGTTGCAATGTCTAATTAATATTCCTCAGCTAAAATTGCTTAGTGTAACACAATTTTTGATGTCATTGAGGTCATTCTTTGGAGAGATTAGGTAGTCTATAATAAATTCCTAACCAGCAATTTCATTACATACAACTTTAATGAATTAGCATTTAAAGTCCTGTAATTCTCATTGGTCTCCAATTATAAGCATCTGATATTGACCCCAGCAGTTCTCCTTGCATTCCGATTCCTGAGAATCACCAGCTTCATCACATTTCTTTTCTGAGTCCAGTGTTGGCAACAGTGCATACATACTTGTTCTTCTTAGGAAATTTGGGGGTTGACTTTGTTAGATGTAAAGGATTTCCAGTCAGATTTCATGCCTCAGTATTCAGACATGACTGGTCCATTTTTAGCCTTCTCTCTGTTTGTTCAAAGGTCTCTTGACTATGAGACGATTTAGATGAAGGTCACCACATTTGTACCACCTACTCCCCCTTCACTTGACCTTGGTCAAAACTATCAGTCTGGTGCCTTTTAAACACTTCATTTCAGCATCAGCTGGCTCCTTTTCTCCCTGTATTGCAGGATAGTAGGTTTTCTGGGAAATTCATAGATAGCCTGGATATTTTTAACTTCCATCTTTCTACCCAGATGATTCAAGCTTTCCAGACTCCGAGGAACAGCGCCAGATGCTGTGTCACTGAGTCCAATACAGATGGAGCCAAAGGTAGCCTCAGTTTTCAGTCCTACAGTCTTGCTGATCTCTGAGTCAGAGTGTTTGCCTTTATTCCCAAAAAGGAACAAATTGGCTTGATATCCTCCCAGCTTTACACTAAATCCTGTCTACTTCTCTTAACATTCTCTCCTTTGCAGCAATTGCTAGTTATGGACGCTCATACAGTCAGACCTGCACCTCATTCTGTTTTGAGTTGAGATGTTTTGCTCTGTCAACCATTAAATATCTCCCTGCCAAGAGCACTCTCTGCATATCCTTCATTACACAACTGTGCCTTTGGAGGGGGAAACAGGCTGTGACTCACATCAGCATCTGCTGACACCAGAAGAAGATCTGAATGGATGGGTGGGTGGGTGGATGGATGGACAGAGCTTTCCAAATTCACCTGCCAAAACAGACAGGAGTTTTTCAGTTCCAGTGACAACTTCTGAACATACCATCTCCCAGCTTTCTTGCCCTCTGGTGGCACATCAATTGAGGACCTGACCCATCAATACGTTACATCCATACTGAAGTTTGAGGACAGAAGAACAACAAGATTGTGGCACTTCTGGCATTCATAATTCTTTTCTTCTGATGTCTTCCTGGTACTGCTCAATGGGAAGTTAAAAGAAATTAACTCTTTGTTCTCGACCTTCTCTTCCCTGTGCCTCCCACACCAGTGTGGACCAACAATGTAGGACATCAGGATAGTGGAACTTGGTGCAATGTGTATGAATTTTTCCCATGATTAAAAGTAACTATTATTTAATTAGTAAAGGGAATTATAAAGAGGGTGGTGGATAACAATCACTTGAAAGATGAAGTATGGCACTTTCTGCAAGCACAAGAGTTGCAGACTTCAGCTCTAATCAACACAGAGCATCAAATTTCCAGGCATTACTGACAGCCAAACAAAAAGCAATTACATGTCACAGAGTTTAACAGACTGAAACAAAGACTGGACATCATTAAGACTACAAAAAACATGTAGAGCTATAATAGTTAACGCTAACAAGTTCTGAAAGGTCATTGGGCACCACCCTTCAGTTGTAATACAGACTTTGAACATTAGAGGTTAGCAGAAGACATAAGGTAAAAAACAGATTATTACACTTCTGCCTAAATGTGAAATTATTTTATCTTTTTCTGGGATATCTACTACTATGCATTGTAGGACACTGGATTCCATACTGGACATCTCAGGTTTGATCTCTGGCCAGGCTGGATGAGGCCTGTGCAGCCTGGTCTAGTGGAAGCTGTCCCAGCTCACTGCAAGGGGGTTGGACTAGATGACCTTTAAAGGTCCCTTCCAACCTTCACCATTCTATGATCCTGTATTTCCTTGCTAACTTGCTGATAGCAAATCTTCTCATCTGCTTAAGAAACAGCACCGCCAGGCTTTAAAAGGGAATTTCTCTATATCAAGACAAGGAATTCCTTTAAAAGTGAATTTCTCTGCAGTCTCTGCCTAGAAGATGCTTTATTTTGGGGGACCAGGGCTCAAGCCAAGAAAGGCAGGGGTCATAACACAGGGTTTTTTTCAGAACACTACAGGACAACTGTAAGAGCTGACAGATGTAGGAGCCAATAGAAAAGGTTTAGAGACATGAAGGGAAAATTTCTCAAAGATAAATAATTTTAACTTGTATAGACACCCTTCTCAAGGCTATTTACAAATACTGTTTAGACAACTGGGGTCATTGTAGCACCCATATCCCTGGGACTTTTACAGCAAGAGTTTAACAGGATTCAGCTAAGACCTTTGCACTCCTGAAAATTTCAGTTAACCTGAGACAGTCATCCATGCAAGTGGAATAGTTATTACATTTTTGATACAGACTTGGAGACTGAGGCAGAGAAGAGTTATTTTCCCCAAAACTGCATATGAAGTTTATTCCACCCTACTTTCTTCAAGGCCTTTATTTGTTTACCATACCAGGACAAGGGGCAATGGGCACAAACTGGGACACAGGAGGTTTAACCTGAATATGAGAAAATCCTTCTTTACTCTGAGGGTACCAGAGCCCTGGAACAGGCTGCCCAGGGAGGTTGTGGAGTCTCCATCCCTGGAGACATTACAAACCCACCTGGACATGTTCCTGTGGGATCTGCTCTAGGGGATCCTGCTGCAGCAGGGGGGTTGGACTAGATGATCTCCAGAGGTCCCTTCCAACCCCCACCATTCTGGGGTTCTGTGATACCACCATTTTTCTTGCTTCTTCACCTGAACCCTATAAGCATGGAATAGTCAGTCTTAGTGCAACAAGTACAATCTGTTAAGAAATTCTCTAACAGGAAGCAGTAACCTAAATAATTATAATGATTACATTTTCAACACCCTAAATCTTGGTGCTGTCTTGGTATTTGCTCTTTCCTCCTAAAGTCTGGTGTTAATTGGATGATAGACATCAACAGTAGTAGCATAAAAACCTTCAAAAGCTCCACTGTTTCTAATCTAGCTAGATTGTACAGACAGGGTAGTGAAAACCATGGACTAACAGGCTCCATATTTTCCAATCAGATTCCAGATCAGTCAGAAAGTTGCATCTTTCCTTAGTGAATGTGAAAAAGCTTGTTAGAACCGACAGAATTGGGTATTAATTTTAGCCAAAACAAGTAACTGTTTTCAGTTCTGTTAACAAATCTGTCTTGTACATTCTTCACATCTGCTGAAGTGTTCAATTTTTTAATACAAAATAACTGCTTGGTCAGAGCTGGATTTCATTTCCCTTGAGTATAGGCTGCAGGAAACCAGTCCTGGGCTCTGCTCAAAGCTTTTTATATTACTTGTAGATTTTTTTGCTTTTTAAGAACCTCACAGCATCCATAAGAAGTGAAAGAAACAGTGTTGGGTGGAAAACATTCTAAAACTTCTGCATCAAAGAAAAATGTCTTTAACAGCTGATACACCGGGTGCATCATTCAAACTGTCCCTCATTACAGACCTAAATTTATCTTCCATCCCACACAGATTTCTGCTCTATCACACTTTCTATACTCAAAATTATTCACATCAGAAATGTAGGCTCATGAAATGCAGGGTAGCAAAAGTGTTATTTATGCTATAGAAAGCAATCCCATTTCTTATTTAAGCTTTCTGGCTGTGGGTTTATTGTGTCCTTCTTCTTGGGGCTAAGTCCCATATGGTATCTCACATTTGCACCCAAGCTGATGAGAATATGGTGCCTTTGCCTCTGAGAGCTTGAATTAATATAGCAGGACTCAGTCATAAAGTACTATAAAGAGCTAGAGGTTATGTTGACTTTAAGTTCTCTGGATGCATTTTTGCCATGTGACTTATTTAAAGTCCTTTGCAAGCTGCCCTGGGCCTTTTGAAAATAAACTCACAATTGCCTTCAAATATGCTATGGCCAACCCTCCCTGAAAAAACCTGCTTTCTCTAAACACCAGGAATTCTGGCAGCATCTACCCACCTCTGTGAGGGAAGGGGAGTCCTATAGTCAAAATATTCAGACCACTGTACAGGTATAAATAATTCTAGTCTAAATGACTGGCTTTTTTTTTTTTTTTTCTTCCCAGATAAAGCATAAAAAAATTCTGCTAATAATTATAGTTGTTTTGATGGCCTGTCTTACTTCTATACATAAGATTTATCTTCATGGGGAACGTGACAAGCAATGGTACTTGAGAATTCCATATACAGGTCATGATACAAGTTCACACAAGTTCAAAAATACTTGGATTTAGTTAATTTGCATTAAATCTATTTAATAAAGTCACCATCATGCAGAAAGTATTTCACAATAATAAGATTTTTTGTAAGTCTTTCTCAAGAATAATTTCTCAATTAGAATCAACTCTAAATTACACAGGGCAAAGGAATTCATTATGAAAGAGTTCTGATAATAGAGTCTGATGATTACCCCAAACAGTGCTTCTGGGGAACTTTGTTCCCAAAACCTTTCAGCTGATGAATCCAAGAGTTCAGTCTTAATATTATCTGTAAGAAATACAGCAATAAAAAAGCTAAATCACCACCAAAATGCACATGAATTATGTCTCTAATTCTTTTTTCCATCAGACACCAGTGGAAGTATTTTTATTTTTTTTCCTGTTCCTATAAACTGAAGTAACACTTTTATTTCTTTCTAGCTCATGAGGAAATCATATTGTAACACGTCAGCCAACTCAGGAGACAGTGAAGAAACATCACTGCCCTGTTTTATTATCTTTGTTCCCTCCTCTCTCCTCTTCATCACCTGTGTTACCAGGCCCCATTCAGGTCCAGATAGAACTTCTTCACCTGTCCATATATGCTAGACTCTGAATAAACAATTTTATCAACTATACCTGCCCTCTCCTTTTCTAATTCCCTTTCTCTTTTTGAATTTCTGGCTCAGGCAGGATTTGTCTAATGAGTTCATCCAAGTCCTACCAGGGAAAACCTGCCTTGACTTGTATTTGTTATGCACCACTTGCAGTGACAGTCTCAATAAATAATAAGTATTGATAATAAGAACACCACCATTACCCCAGCACTTTGCTTGAGCTGACAACTGTGACACAAGCTGCTAACAACACAAGAAACCACTTTATTCACCAAACAATCTTGACATTAACTTCTCCAGGAATAAATAATTACCTAAATTATTTGTAAAATTGTCAAGTAGCATTTGCCTTTGCAGATCCCACTTACATGATGAGATTTCCATTTCCAGCACATTACAATATCTAAACTGAAGAGTCTTGGATGCTTAAAAGGTATTGCTCTTACTCTGAAGAAAGTTCCTTATCTGATGTAATTTAAGATTTCTTTCTCCTTTAAAGTTCATAGAAAATAGCATGAGATGAGGATCAGGCCTAGTTTTCATAGGGCTCAAACCCTACAGAATCAATAGATTTCTTTCTTCCCTGTGGAGAATTCTTGGTACAGAGAAGTATACTACCTCAAGGACCTATAGGACAACAATAATTTCATCAAGCAGCTGGATTTTTGAGATTGCTAGATTTCATGCAATTCTATTCTAGGACTAAAGTTAAATGGCAAAGGTACAATCAGAAATTCCAGAGGAAGATCTCATTTCTTCCTAAATTGGGACAATCTGCTGCTGCTGTCTCAAGAAAACAAAGTCAATCAAATCTGTAACGAGGAATTTGTTTTCAACTATACATTCACAGTAACTTACTTTTAATCTTGAATTCAGGTTCTGATTCAGGAAAATAGATAACCCTGCTTCTCACTTCAACGTTGGAACTTTTGTCTCTATCGAAGACAAAAATAACCTTTTTTATATTGCAGCTTTGTATTTACTTCAAAAAAAATCACTTATGGATTGTCAGAATATTTCTAATAATGTACTGATTCTCCAAATAGACTTTTTAATGTTCTGAAAATCATTCATAACTGTGAAGAAGAATCAGTTTCTCCTTTATACATTAAAACCAATCAGTAGGTAGAAGATTTTGGAATCTTCCAATGCTTTGGTTTCTTGGACCACTAAGATTGTTAGATATTGGTGAAACAGGTGTCAGGATAAAATAAGCCAATAGGAAGACATTTTTAGTTCTTACATTCTTCTGGCAGTTGAACTCTACAGGAATCTACAAGAACATACTGATTATTTTTCTAATAATATATCTGAATCTGGGAAAACTCTTGGGGTAAATGGTCTTATTGAAAGATAAAAGAAATATTTAAAAAAACCCTATCAATTGCACTGGGAGGAATTGTTCAGAGTCTGTAAAGGTCACAATGGCAAAATTGGCATGAGACTCACAGCCAGGGGAAAAAAAAAAGAAGAAAAAACTCAAACCATTTTCAACTCCTGTTCTCAAGATATGGCTCATTTAAAAACAAAAACAACAACAACAAAAAAAAACCAAGCCAACCTCTGACAAACACAAATCAGCATTTCACTGCTTCCAACTGAGGTCATCTTGAAGAATGGGTTTTTTATCCCCTGTTCCAAGGACCCGGCTAAGTAGGAAGCCAGAAATCTTTTTCAAAGCCTTTGTTTCCCAAAAATAACTAGCATGAGATTTACCAATGACACTTATTTGCACCTAAGTTAGATAGCAACTTTGTCTGGTCATCCATGGCAGTAAGAACAATCTGCTTTTCAAACTTGAGGGAAAGAAAAGGTTTCCCACCCTACAGATGGAAGACACTCTAGCTATATTTTTTCCTTGCTGTTGCATTCTCCCCACTTCATCTCTAAAGAAGACACAGGAACAATCTGATCCTTTCTTGTGCCTGAACAGTCATATCATTTTCTGATGGCAGATACAATAGATTCTACAACAACTTTGGTTCGTGCCTGCTTAAATTAAGAGAAAAAAAACTACTACCAGCTACTTCCACAAATAATCATATTTGTTCTGTTTTTAAGTAAATAGAAAATCAGTTAATAAATTAATCTTCATCATAGCACCGTAATCATATAAGCACAGAGGCATCGAATGGTTTGGGTTGGAAGGGACCTTAAAGATCATCTAGAAATCAGGAGATTAAAAATCCTTTAAGGTTATGAAAGTCTGATTTAATAAACAACATATTCTGTAACAACATGTTCTAGATACTGTCAGGATCATTTGAAGATTAAGCTTCAATTCCAGGAGTGCAAGTGATGGTTCTCATTCTCCTCCATTTTACGGTATATAATTCACCTGTTTAACTCTTAAATGAAACTCATATTTTGCAAACTCTCTGCCTTCATTTAACTGTTCAATGAGTTTTTACTGGACCTGCACAGCTTAATATTCCCATAAGTGATGCAGTATGACTCAACCTGATGATAAATTTGCATATTAAACTGTGAATGTGACTTTAAATTGGAAAGGTACAAAAACAAGTGATCTGAAATTAAGAAACCATACCAATAAAGCCAAGGCCTGGATCTCTCAGGAAGAATTCACTATCAAATCACACTGAAAATACCTATTGAACAGCATATAATCTTATTAACTCAAAGAGAAAATTACATGTAATTCTTATTCTCTGAAGGTACGAGTTACAATAAATCCTCCTGACATACCAGTGCATGGGCCCAGGAGCTGGGATCTATTATAATCTACTTACCCTCTGAGAACCTAATTTCCACTTGAAATAATAATTAAAAAAAGAACCCTTAAATACATTGACCTCGAATACATTCAAAATGTTGGAATAAATCAAGTAACAGAGTTAATAATGGACTCTTTACTAATATGCTCTTATGAAAGAAAAGAATTCAATATGCTTAGTGCTATTCCTAATTTGAAGCTCTAATAGTCCATTCTACGCATTATTCATTCTGCCAATTTCCAAGGTAAACCTTTTTAAGCATTTGCAAGAGGAACAAAGTGGAATAATAGTATAGTTGTAGCTACAGTACAGAGGTTTGAAAGTGTAGATAATTCAATATTTTAAGCCATCTTTCCCACAGCAAATAAATAGTATTTGTCATTCACCTTGCAAGAGATACTAACACTGGAGCTCCACTGCAGCAAATGTTAAAACAAGACACCACATTTTACATAGGCAAGACATGAGAAGAGTGGAAGAAATCAAGCCACACTTCCCATTTTAGAGGATGAAGTATGGCATGCACCGACAGAGGAAACTGTACATAAGTCACACTAAAAATCTGAGACAAAACAGGAATTGGAGACAATACGTTCTGGCTGCTAATCAAGTAGTCTAACTAAATAAGCATCTTCCTTCCCTCATTATCTGCAGATGTAAAATGTGCAAAAACACAACCAGGCTCATTCTAAAGAGCCATTCGTACAAAAAAGAAAACAAAAGCTAACCAAGTGTCCTGGTTTGAGCCAGGGAGGGAAGTTTCAGTGAAAATAATGAACAGTAAGAAATGCAATATTATGTAACATTTATTAATTGTACCAAGGTGAATGGGACAGAACATTTTTCGGGGCAAAACCATTTTTTATTAGACAGATGGTCAGGATTTTGCCCAAAATATTTAAGAAAGGAAGGGGTCATCTACATTGGTTCTGCAGCTGAATTTAATGTCAAAGGGTACGAAGTGCAATACCTGGGATATCCTTATGATATGTAGCACTGTCACAAGCTATTTGGGATGCTAACTTTGGCAAGAAAAACATTTTAACATGTAAATGTCAATAGAGGAGTTCGTTGCAATATTTTTTGACTGAGCACAAATGGACGCAAAACTCAATAACGGTATGTTCCAACATAGCTGTTTTTCTATTCATTTTTCCTTTTTTTTTTTTCAATTTACATTTATTGTCTAGTTGAAACAGATGGAAAAATGTATTTTCTCTTGGAATTGGAGATTTTTAAGAAATTACATTCATTCAAAATTCTTCACATTCAGAAACCACTGCATGACATGAAAAAAATCTCTCTTACCTATCTGGGACACTATCCAACAACTTCAGTTTTAATACATTTGTGCATTCATTAAATAAATTAATTAAATAAAGGTATTGGTAAAATCCTTAACTGTGACCTTTACAATTATGACCTTCATTGATTGCATAGGTGCATAAAAAAACTCTACTAAGTTTGCAAAGGCAGAGAAAGTCTACAACAGGAGAAAAGTTGTGGGACTGTCACTGACTGGCTGCATTCATGTATCATGATTTTAGCATATGATTAATTAAAAACTTATGGAAAGTATAATTCTGCCATATCTGTGAAAGTACATGCACCACCTTGTCTTTAGCTTTTTGTCATATTAATTGTCAGATAATTAACACAGGTTTTTTTGACTCTTACCAGGCATGGGTAGTACAAACTCCTCGCTTAAGGTCTTTAAGTAGGGGAAAAAATATTTACCTTTAGAACTCTGTGCCTCATTATCTTTCACAGTAATTAAGTACCTGGTGATCTGGTCGAAAGCTCTGCCATGGATGTTAATTTGTTCAGCTTTGTTCAAATTGATCAGTCTTCTTTTATTTGCTTGTCCACAATCAGACTGTGTGGCCCAACAGACCCAACATGTAAATTGGAATGATCAAATTATCAAACCCGCCTGAATTACTTTGGAGCTTTGGCAACCTCAAAGCTAAATATTTTGATCCAATAATCACAGGAATATTTTTAATAAAATGTGATAGAAGAGCTTAGTTTCTCAGTTTCTGGCAAAATGTTACTTTATTGAGGCTGCATTTAAGTAACTGAAGCATTTTACCTTCTAGCTTGATTTAAACCTCTTTAAAAGTCAACGCTTTCAGAGGATGAACGAACTGTATAATGAATTAAAGTGTTTCTTTTTCTAACCTAATCTAGGTATTATTTCCTAGATAAAGAGCTGCTCAGCATGTACTGCATCATTCTCTTTGCAGTAGCCACTTGTCACTCTGAATTAAGCACACCTGAAGACATATCAAATTGCTAGTAGATTCATTATCTGTGACAAAGGATCACAACATATTTTATACCAGCTGCGTAAACCTGCAACTCTGATTTGCTCGGACTTAGTTAATTATGTTTTTCCCTTGCATATGTTGGTACTGAAATCTGTGTGCACTGTGCATGGACATGTAGACAATGCTGGGAAGGTCTGGAGTGAGCATTGCCTAGAGAAAGCATGGAAGTGTGAGACAGACCTGTGAGACAGACCTGTGATCTTTTCTTTGCAGGAGTATTGACAGGCATCAGCACTCAAACCTGGATGCCAGCCATCCAGAAGTCGGATGAAATGACTAATCATGAAACAGAGACATACCCAATCAGGTGACCTGATGATACCACAGAGTATAACCTTCAGGATGGACAAAGTGATCAGGTTTGTGGGCTTCCAATTCATGGCTCTTGGTGTCCTCTAATAGGATAATGGGAAGTGACAAAAGAGAGTGGGGAATAAGGTGACAGTGTTTGCCTTCCTGCAACTGTTGGGTCATCTTGCAGATATTTCTGCAAAATGTGGTAAGCTTATGCATTTTGCAGTTGGAAATGGGAAGGGAGGAGGAGGTCTCCATCCATACCCTTGCTGCTCTGTGTGCCTGGCTAGCTGGGTAAGCTACGTTAAAGTGGGCCCCCAGAAACCCAATATGAGGGACTAGGTAAATACTTTGTGTTTTCAAAGGCTTTGGATTCCTGGATCTTCTGGAAAATAAAGATTGCTCCAAAAATCCTTTTTGGGCAATGTCATGGGTTCCCTACTCATGTAAAGCACCACTCTTCAACACACTTCTTTGCACTCAGACATTAATTTCCATTGCCAAGCCGAGAATATTTGTCCCTAATTACATTAAATCTGCTGCTATAACTATGAGATAGGGTCCTTAGTTTTTTGCCTCCCTGCTGTCTCTGAGGACTGATAGATAAACTTGACTTTGATTTGATATTAATCACAACTTCCTAAAGTTTCATTAAGGGATTCAATTTCCTTTGCTAAAGTCTGTGACCTCCAAAAATTATAGTGGTGAAAAGGGATATTCAAAAAGGCATTAATTTTTGGTGATACCACATTCATTTGCCCATTCAACTTAAAAGCTAGCAAAGATGAATATAGATTCAAGTTCTTTAGAATGTTTAACACATTGCACAGAGAGCTTTGCATTTTACCTGCCTCTTGAAACATTTGATTTCTTCCTGCTACACATCCTACATCTCTGCTGTGATTTAACTCCAGCCAGCAGCTAGGGCACCACATGGCTCCTCCCTCACTCCCCATCAGCGTGAGGGAGGAGAGACCTGAAAGGCTAAAGGGTCAGTTACAACAGTTACAGTCAGTTAAAGGAGATACCACACACTGGTATCTTTCGAGGAGACTGATGTTTGGAAATACAAATTGTCAGAAGTATAAATTCAGTAGCCTAGAAACAGTTTGGTAATTACTTGTACAGAGGAAATCAAGTCAGTCTTCATAAATCAGCAGCGACTGTGGCAACTTCAGGGAAGTGAAAATCAGAAGATGATAATCAGTGACACGCTCTGTTTAGAAGGATGGCACAACACTTCAATTTAATGCTTACGTAGACCTATGACCACTGGTAAATCACAGAATCACAGAATCACAGAATCACCAAGGCTGGAAAAGACCTTTAAGATCATCAAGTCCAGCCTATGACCAACACCACCACACCAGCTAGACCATGGCACTAAGTGCCACATCCAGCCTTGATATTAAAATTATAGCCTTGATATAAATATTTCAGAGCTGCTTCAGCTTGTATGTAGAGCCGCTCCCACATTCTCCTGGTGGTGTGTGCATAATATGCTGCTGCTGATATTTCACACTTACCCTTTTATTCTTACATATGTCATTATTTTGTAATTCATATGTGGACTTGAATCCTGTCACTTTTTAGGAGTTTCCATAATGAATCCCCTTTGTTCTGCCTGGGTTGATATATATTTCAGCACCGTCACGTGTCTTAGCTCTTTCTGCCAGAATCATTCAGAAGGTGCCTATCCAAGTGAGACCAGCCCAAACACATTGAGCAAACTGAGCAGGTTGGAGACAAATTTTTTCTTCCCTTTGAACTTTCTGTTCCCCTGATGATGCTCTTCCAAACCAACAGGACGGGTCGTGAAAGCAGCAACTGAACTGGTCAAGGTTTAGACGAGAGTGCTTCTTCCTTCCCTCTTGAAAAGACCTCCACAATATTCTCATGTAACTCAGGTTATCAGAATTGCCACAATGAGCAGAGAAGTGCTAAGATGACGCAGTTCTGATATAAGGGACATTCAGAATCTTAAACAAAAAAGAGTAGACTTTCTACCCTAAAAGCTCTCATAAAAAACCTCTGCTGTAAACAGCTAGATTTTCAAGATTTGGAAGCTGAAGTTGGAAGTTAATACAAGACACAGGCAATGAAGGACAGAAAGTGAAAATGATGCATTTTACACCACCTATGAACTGTTTTTAAAAATCATTATCAGTGAGATTTCTCAAAAGCATTGCAGGTGCTCTTTGAATGATCAGTGTGAGCAGTCACTGTCATGCAGGCCCCAAAAGAGCCCATGCAAAGAGTGGTCAAGCAAGGACATGAGGAGAAGATGACTTTGTAATAAAAAATGTGTTAACTGCATTTAAGTAACTCAGTGGTAACATAAACTACATTGAAGGCTGCAGCAAGTGGAAGAAACAGAAAATAAGGGCTAACATTCCACAGAGGATGTGATAAAGTCTCTAGATGAAATTAGCTCTGCTTGTTATTGATAAATATATTAAAAATGGCTGACGAGGCATGGAAGAGGGGAACAAAACAAGACAGTTCCAAAAAATGCAAGAAATAGCACAAGTGACAGCACTAGGATGCAAGAACACAGGAACCAAGACTCCCTTACAACAAAACAAAAGACACCTAAGACTCATCTTAATGTGGCACTAGGGCACCAACGGGGTGCATCCAAGTCCAAAATGGAGGAAAATCTTTCTCAGATGAGAGCTGCAAACATCAGCTGAAGACTTCAGTGAAACTTAGTCACCCTTGTTCGCTGGCATTTTGTGTAATTGATGAAAGAGCAAAACTCTGCAGACAATACAACATTCTGCTTTAGATGCTTTGACTCAGTCAAACAATGCAGATCAGCCATAAGCTTGATTTAACTGTTGTTTCTGCTTTTCACCATCATAGTAAAACAGCTGGAGTATATTGATGAATCTGGCCCATTCCTGTACATATTTTATAACTGTCATCTAGTCCATCTGCTTTCATAGACAGATTTTTAAAATACCAGATAGTTTCTAGGTCTTTATCTGATTTTTATACTGCTTTCACAGTCCAATAAGTATCCAGCCCAGGAGATGTATTTTCCCCTTCCCTGCGTATCTATTTCAGTGCGTTTGTATTTGTCATTTGCTAAATGCATTATGACACACCATGACTTCTGTTCCCTAAAGAATTCCTCATGTGATACAGTGATTTGGAAAGCAGCTGATGGAGGCACTGGGCTTATTAAGTTCCCTGTAATAGCTAAACCCATACGCTCCAGCAAGGTAACAGCAGATGTTAAAATGTGTTATTGCCACTGGATAAGTACAGTTTGCAAAAATAATTTCCAGTAACAGGTTTCCAGTTTTCAATTGCCAGCACATTTATTCTTGTTAGAAAACACATACAGAACGCTTTGCAGAAATACTTTCAGTAAGTATGCAGCCATTCCAGAGTGTCTTGATCACTACTATCAGGATGAATTTGGTCCAGCTGCCAGACCCTCTTGAGACTATCTGAAGAACAATGAGCCATATCTTCATCTTAAATGAATCTAGTTTTAAATTAATAGAGACCAGTGGGAACAATTCTGCTGCATGACCTAATTGCACTTGCCCATTCATAACTCCTACAGTTAAGCCTATGCTACTGGCAATCAAATTCTGACTCCAGGGTGTATCCAAAGTGACTCCAATATTAGTACACAACTACTGCCACACAGTTCTGGTTTGGAAAATGAAATCTCACATGCAGGCAGGAATTTATGTACCATCACACTCCATATTAGAACACCTCATTCTAGGGGACTTCATCCTTATTACCCACATAAGGAATCTACATGGGCTGCCAATTAAGACACCACTTTTGGTATGTTCACCAAGAAGATCTTAAAGGAAAGCAAGCAGGACATTCTCAAGAAGTTGGGCAAATACCTGCTCCAGCTTACTGTGAGGCTCTAAATCACAAAGTAGCCTGCCATTTCACCATTGATATTTCATTATCAAAGACTACAGGATACAGTACATTTATTTAGCAACTACTACAAATTAGCAGAGCTATAATTAAGTGAGATACTTCAAATGTTATGCATCACCACAGGGGACTGTGGGTCCTTGTGTTGTTTCTTAATGTTATTAGGTCAGAACCTGCTTACTTCTGTTTCCTTCTTCATTTTCTTCTCTAATTATTAATTTGTTACAGACTCCTAGATGTAACTGTGGAACAAGTTTCTCTGTTGAAATACAGCCACTTTTGAATTCACCTTTATTAACCTTAATTTCTCACTTCTTGTGTTTTCAACTGTCATATCACCTGCTCCTTTTTCTTAGACTGTTTTTTGTTTGTTTTTTTGGGTTTGTTGTTGTTTTCCCCCCATGTTTCCAGAGAGCCATGCTCTAGCTAAGTAAAAACAATCAGACAAAACAAGTTATGTTTTATTACAGTGTAAACTTTCCTGCCTAGTTCTTTTCCTGGCAGCTCTATGACTGGGTCACTTTAGGTCCTGCACTGGAAATGGGGTGTTTTTTAAGTCTAAGAACTCTCCAGGACTTAAATATTCAAATTGAATTTTTTATTAGTAGCCACTGACAGCACAAACCATTTACCAAAGGTAGGCCTTTGTGATCTTTCTTTCAATATCACAGCTGCAGACGTGCCTTTCGTTTAAAGAAAAAAGAAAAATAGAAGGAAATGGTGAGAATGATCTCATTTTAAATAAAAGTCTAGTGAGTAGCCTGCAACTGTTGTATAGGGAATGGAGAGAATTCCCACCCCTCTTATTGAAGCTATTCCACCCCTCATGGAAAAAATAAAGTTTGAGGGAACCTGAGAAAGTTTCCCTCTTCACCTCTGGGATTAAGGTATCCACCCACTCTGTTCCAGAGAAATAAGGGCTCTCACCCTGATGAACATAAACTTTCTCTGTTGGCCAAGTAACCTCTGTGGTGACATGAAAGAACCTCTAATTTGTGGTTCCTGATAATACTTAAGTGCATCCTGTTCAGTGAGACCCTCAATAAAAACTACATGTGAGAAGGAAGATAGTATCAGGTATAGGTTTAGCAAAGAGAGGCTATATTCTCTGCAGCCAGTATTGAAAGGGATTCCTGACCCAACGTTTCTCTTCATGCCACACTCGAGCACAAAAGCCAAAACAATGCCAGCAGTAGAATTTTCTAAAGGAGAAGATATCCCAGAGGTGTGATGTCTGCATCTATGCTGTCGATAACAAGAGAGCTTTGGGAGTCTGGTCATGCCAAGAAGCAGAACTTCAGGTGCTTGGGAAAATAACACAGAAAACTAGATTTTAAGAGCATCTAGGGTAAAGGGGCAGGTGAGTGGAGGGGTTTTAAGGATTGCAGTTTTGGTTTCAGATAAATTGGAGGTGGGCTGGAACTTATGAATGAAGGAAAGACAGCAGGAGAGAAAATAAATATATACTATTTATATATGCCTGTGACATTTAATAATTGCAAGAAATAGAGTGAGTTCCATCCATCTGTCCCACAAACCACTGTTAGTCACTAGATTTCTTACAATTTTCATATCAGAAGAGGGTGTTGAGACTTCTGTTTTTTCCTCTTTTTTTCACATTCCCTTCTGGTTCACACTAATGAATCAGTATTTTTCCAGCTATTCTCATTTCTTCTCCAAAGTGGCACTTTGTACTTCCTAATTCCAATTTTAATTATCTCTTAAGTAAGAGGCTTCACTATATGTGATTTATTGTACATGGGGATTAAAAAATAGCCAAAGTCCATTACTTAATTCTTTCCTCCTTGAATTTTTCCTGAATTACAAAGTGGAAGCCGAAAATTGGCAAGAGTAGTCTTCCAGTAAATGCAAATTTGTTGCCAGTCTTAAAATTTCCTCATGTACAAACTGACTGTGGCTTTATAAAACAGTAAGTTAAAGAAGTAAATTAGCTGTTCTAATTGCCAATAACCAAAGTAATACATTAGTAGTCAATATATATATGTGCATATGCAAATAGCAAAAAAGCTATGGTATAGAAAGTCTCTCCCTCTATTGCCTTCAACCTAAAGTTTTTCTGGCTTTGAAATTACATATAATTATTGACTATATATGCAATTCTAGATCTGATAAGTTGGTCAGTCACAGCTTATCTTCTGTTCTCAATTAACTTTAAACTGAAATATTATATGGCTGTTCTACCATTTAGAGTCTTTCCAAGCAAATTCAAATTTCATGTAGAAGATAGACATTTTGATTACAAAAATACTTTTTTAAAAGCAAACTCAGGGAAACAAGGAAAGGATAGATCTTGGCAATAAATAAAATGCTATCCAGTTCTTAAAAATATAGTAAATGCATATTTCTGTCAGGTGTTGATCCAGGCAGAGATTATTTAACTCTTTTACAATAAAAGTTATCTTTTCTCACCCTTTTATCTGTAAATAATCACAGTTTAGCCACTTCATTAACTCAATGTTTTGAATATTTTACTAGAAGTTTTCTCCAAGCTATTGCTACATCAAAATTAAAAACTTGTTCTTGACCTAGAATGTCTTTTAGAAAGCCATTAATTTTATACTCGGAGAAGATAAATGACAGAGTTGTTGTTGTAATGACTAATGGCCCTAATTGTTAAAATTGTGCGTTTTACAGTTTATATTATTTTTTCCTGATGGACTGAAGTGCCCTTTACTTTCAGAAGTCTGCTCTCCATGTGGGTGAATTTCCACAGAACATCAATAGGTCCTTTCTTAACCTTCATTTGCTGTGTTAAATAGTTGGATGTTTTATTTATTAATTTATTACTGTTAGGCTGATTTTTCAGAACAAGTATAGTTTGGGTTTTTTTCTTTTTCTGAACCTCTTAAATTC
This sequence comes from Hemiprocne comata, assembly GCA_020745705.1. Classification (NCBI taxonomy): domain Eukaryota; kingdom Metazoa; phylum Chordata; class Aves; order Apodiformes; family Apodidae; genus Hemiprocne; species Hemiprocne comata. The sequence goes on along the minus strand of CM036589.1, from coordinate 4,859,923 downwards.
CACCATGTTCATACTTTAAAACTTTATCTGTAAGCAATAATACTTTTGTATTGCTAGTCAGTATTGCCTTGATTTTATACACAGCATTGTATTTTCTAAAGTAATGATAACTAAACCTTATTGCTTATCTTCTACAAAGACAGGAAATGTTTTGGAAGAATATACATGTTTCATTTAACCCACTCCTTCCTGTATTGAATCACAACTAAGTTTCCTAGGGTAGAGCAACAGAAAGATATCATAGTATCATAGAATGGTTTGGGTTGGAAGGGACCTTCAAGATCATCTAGTCCCAACCCCCCTGCATGGGCAGGGACACCTCCCACTTAGACCAGGTTGTTCCAAGCCCCATCCAACCTGCCCTTGAACACTTCCAGAGATGGGGCTTCCACAACCTCCCTGGGAAGCCCAGTGTCTCATCACCCTCACACTAAAGAATTTCTTCCTCGTGTCTCACCTAAATCTCCCCTCTTCCAGTTTTAATCCCTTCCTCCTTGTCCTCCCACTCCAAGCCCTGATAAAAAGCCCCTCCCCAGCTTTCCTGTAGCCCCTTCAGGCACTGGAAGGTTCTCTAAGGTCTCCCTGGAGGCTTCTCTTCTCCAGGCTGAACAGCCCCAACTCTCTCAGCCTGTCTTCATAGCAGAGTTGCTCCAGCGCTCTGGTCGTCTTTGTGACCTTCCTCTGGACCCACAAACTAATGTGCTCAAAACTTACCTTTGGAGTGAGTTTGGCAGATAGGATGCAGGAGTTGGGGGAAAAAAAAAAAAAAAGTCCCTTTGGACCAATAATTGGAGATCAGACCAAACATCTTAGGGTATTTCTAGGAACCTATGTGTGGACGACTCAGCCAACAGAGGCAATGGGATCTAGATAGCTCCACAAGCTCACTAATGTACATCTATTATGGGAGACCTAAATACCTGCACTGATTGTCTTGGTTAGATGTCCTGCTACTAGAATATGATCTTAGAGAGCCTAAACTGGTAGATGTGCCCACACTGGCAACTAGTTTAGTTGTCCAAGTCTTGAAGCTGAGCCTCCTCTGAAACAGCTGAATTGTGACGATTTACAAACGACGGGGTAGAAGGAAGAGCTATTTCCCTGCTGCTTTGCAATGGAAAATAACTAAGATAAATGGTATTTGAAGTACTAGACATTAATGCAGCAATTTTTTTTTTTTCTTGCCTTGTAGTTTATGCTGTATTGTAACTTGAGGATCGTGCTGTCCTTATCTTCCCTTTTGAAGCCACACAAAGCTTCTTACACAGCACTGCCTTGCACCTATTACAGGAACTGCTGTTTCAGGGTGGGATATAATCCACCAAGTGTTTATGGTCCAAGCTAAAACTTGCAGGTGAACTTTCAAGTTTACTTTCTGTATTTGGTACACACAAGTGGAACAGAGTTCCATGTGAAGCAACAGTGTTCTTCTTTAAATGTTAGAGCTATTGTTAGAGTAAACTGAGAAAAGCTAAAACCGTTTTGTATTTTTAAACTGTTTCAGTTAGCAAAATGTGAAAATTATGAAAATCTGAAGAGAAAAAAATATATATAATTTGGATTTTACCTCAGTTAACCAACTAAGCTCAGCTTAAAACCTTCTGGTTGGCACCGTGGTATATTGTACCTACTTTTCTCTCTAACAATAGGAAAATAACCTTCGCATGCTTTTCTTACATTGCTCAGAAATCCATCAGAGCCAATGATTGATAGATACCTGTTTCAGTCAAAGTCATAGCAGGGCTGCCCCTGACAGTAGCTCATCAGATTCAAACTTTTATGGAATAGCAGAAGCCTCAGTGAGCAAAACGTTGATTTGGTGATAATCAGAGAGTTGGAATGGTAAAATGAGCCTGCATACAGAGCTCCTGACAGTTTATTTCCAAGCCTTTTGTTTTCAACCAGGTATGTAATTACCCATAAGCCACAAAACCAGTTTTAAAAAAATCAGTGTTAGTCCCCCTGTTCAGCTCCATTTATCATCTCAATAGTTTAACACACTGAAATCCTGAATGACATTTAGCACCAGGACAGAAAGAAAAGTAGTGTTTTATCAAAATTAGAGATCATGGGTGAAGAAGTCAAATCGTGTCTGAAACAAGAGGTTTGGTCTACAGGAACAGTGAAGTGTGATTCTGTGTGAAGGAGAGATGGTTTGGGCATTTTCCTCAGTCCTCCCACAAATCTAGAGGGCAAGCGAGATGGTAAAATGTGTTAAAGTTTCTGCAAATCCGTGAGTGTCTTTGAAAACAATGCAGACATCAAAGCACTGTGGTGTTCCAGACCCTTGGTGGGGTTCCATTAAAAAATGAAATGCTGTGCAGATGAACAACCATAAGAATCACAGTGCTCACAAACCTCATCCACCTCAAATGAGTCACCATTTTGATTGCCAAACTGTAACAGAAGGGTACTTTTAAGTACAAGTGCTGCTCTTCATACCTGAAGGTGGTTCATCAATGGAATATGCAAAACCTAACATCTACTATCTGGTATGAAATCTTTCCTGAAGAATGAAGACACCCTTTTGTGTGCTGGGTTGCTTTGCATTGCGAGTCCAGCTGTTATTTTAAAGTTTGGTACCAGCTTCAACAAATAAACAAGAGACTCTTTGTTACCTGCTTTGAAAGTACATGACATGGAAGTTCCTGTCATTAGTTGAAAAACCTTCCAATAGGCAAGGTTTCTTAACTGAAATTGGTTAAAATAAGAAAATTAGTAATTTAAGTTTTGAAGTGTGTCAGATCCATGTATAAACTTCAAAGAAGGTTTGTTGATATAAACCTACTAAAAATCAGATTTATTTGTTTTATTAACACCCTAGATAATTTATTTGGTCTTCTTTTTTATGCAGGAGTTCCAATACCTAGTCGACAATTAATAACTCTGAGTAGCACAGGCTTCAGAGTCTGTCCAGTTTCAGCACCATCCTTAATAAGTTATAGTTGAATAATGGATTCCCTCTTACAAAAGTTACATGGTCTTGATTCCAAATGAACGTGGACTGAGAGCATATTATTTTTTTCTTGGACTACTCAAGAGCTGTGTTTTACCCTCCCTGAGGCTTTTCCAGCTTCTGCATTTGAGCTTCTGTGTGTTGCTTCTGTTAGTTCAAAGATCCCTGCAGTATGAGATACTTTCTCACCTGTGCTATGACTTATACAGCTAATTACACTGATTTTATAAAACTTTCCAAGCTTTTGAGCAATTTCTGTATCTCCTTCACTCATGAAATCTCCAAACCTCTACTGACAATTGACAATTTCAGATCATATTACCACAAAAGATATGGCTAGAACTGGATTTATAACTAGTCACTGGAGGACTCCAATGGATAGACCAGCACTAATACATGGTAATACATCATTTTCTTTAAAATTACCTTTTGAAATGTTAAGCCAACTTTTAACATGCCTAATGCCACACTAAATTGAATTGTCCTAAGTGAGCCACCAACTTCAAAAAAAAATAAATAAATGTGCTATTCTCTGACAAAGAACTAAAGAGCTGTGTAAAATGAGAAAGAAACTGTATTTTCCAGAGATGGGATCACAGTAAGACTAGTAGCCTCCAAAAAATATTTCATCTAATACAGATCATCACTCTTGAAATTTTAAACCTTCAGAAAAAGAATACCAGGTTATAAATGTGAAGCACCTCCTTTGAGAGGAAACCAGCTTTCTAATTATCAGTTTACAGTCACACTCCCAACACAAATATCACTGGACATGTATCTTACTTTGAAGCTCTAGGAGCAACCTATTATTCACCATTTCACTTTTAGTGACAGGACCACTCTAACTGCATTTCCCAGGTCTGTCATTCCGAGTGCTTAAAGATCACAAATCTTAGCACTGAAGAATAAATCTATCTGGAGCTAAGGATAAACTATTACAAAGTTGGCATCAAGTTAAACTATTCAAGCAGGGAAAAGAGGTAAAAAAGAAAGGCACAAAAAGCCAGGAGAAGAGTGTATGCAGGAAATCCAAAGCAAAACACAAATCTGCAGGTAGATGTACCCAGCTATAAATGTTGACACTTCCTTATGTTCAAAGAACTACAAATACCTAGACAGAAACACTGAGACAATACATCTGAACCCACCAGTCATTAAAAATTACACTGAGGTGAACATTAATGTAAATACATGGATAAATAGGATTTGGAACGTAACGCAGGAAAAAAAGAATAAATTCCAGATTAGCAGACAATTTTTTCCTACTTGCCTGGGTTGATCAATTAACACTTTCTCACAGTTGTTATGATGGAACCAGGAAAAATGAGAACTTTTCTTTCTTGAGGCAGCATCCTGATGTACACAAGACCACTACTTCATCAGGAGAAATACCATTTAAGAAGAAGATAAAACTTGAGCATCTAAATATTCAAAAAAACCACAAACCAACCCAAACAAACAACACCAACAAAGCTTAGCAGAGCCTTATCTCCATTTCATGTAATAGGAATTGAAAGGCAGAATCATGAAGTATAGTCCCAGGGCTCTGCAGCTTACACACTAGTAAATGTAGTGATTTATGCAGCAAACAGAAGCAGTTCACTTTCCCATGTCCCAGCTCACTCCAGGCACTAGTGGACGGGCATGGAGTAATCCATAAGCACCTTATCTGAGGTCGTGGAAATGAGGGTAAAGACAAGGAAATGCAATTTACAACTTCTGCTATGGAATATGTAACATAGTAATTTTTCATATACCAAGTAAGAGAATTTTCCCATTTACCACAGTGGCATAGCATATGGTCAGGTGTGCCACACGTTAGAATTCTGTACCACTTCCAACCCTAGGGCAAGTAACTGACATCCAGCCTCCAAAATTTGCAGGCTGAACAACTTCTAGCCCAGAACTATTCATAGGAGATAACAGTCTTTGCACTTTTACTCATTATCAGCATTCAGTTCCTGACTGTTAATGTCATTCCCCCTTTTCCTCAATCATACAAGGAGTCAGCTCATAAATAAGAAGTTATTTCTATACACAGTCTACATTATCTTGGAAAGGGAAGCACGGAGGCACTTGACAGTAAACTGAAGTGAGTATTTTAGTTCTGTGGGTTCCAGTACACAAACCAGGCAGAATACTGGATAAACTAGGCTAAACAACAGTCAAGAAAATAACCATCATCAATGAAGCACACTTGAACTCTGCACATTTTTTTTTTGGTTTTCACTTTATCCCACTCTTCATCCAAGGATCTCAAAACTCTTAAAAATATTTATGAATTCTTATAGCAATCTGAGAGGCAAATTATCATGAGTTGCCACTTTAAAGAGTGGTACACTGAAATTAAAAGCCAACTCAGCACTAGAGCTAGAAAAAAAATTCACACATCTAACACCTTCCCTTCAGTTCTGAATAAAAATGTCCTAAGTTGTGTATAACAGCAAGTACTCAGGGACACCCTGGCAGCTCTGGGAAGACACGTGTATTGTCTCTTAAACTACAAAAACACGTTTTGCATTAATGTATTTTCTTTCTTGCTATCCCTTCTCTATTGTGAAGAGTCAGTTAAGTGTTATAATTCTCAGAATTGAAGTTATATACTCCATCCCATGAAATGTCTCATATTAAATAGGATTTTTTTTAATACAGACTCACAGAAACAAAGAGTTTGCTGTGAAGTGAAATCCAGGTAATCCCAAGAATCTTGCTGAAAAACAAGTATCCAGAACCATTTATGTCTCAGTACTCACTAATCTATACTTGCAAGTCTGATTGATTTCAAATCTCATTTCAGTGTGGAGGTTGACTGAATGTTCAGTGCCACAGGATGATATTTGCTTTATCAGAGAATCTCCCCAAGAAAATGTGTAAATGAAATTTTTAACTTCACTGAAATGGAATGAAAATGGGATGTGACAACATCTCTACTGATTTGGTTGTAGTTCCTTTGTACTGTGTAATGTTAATTACTGTGTAATGGAGCAGAATTTGACCAAATTCTTGCATGAACTCTGAGGTACTGAAAAGTGAAACCCCAAGGCAGAAGAATCCCCCAGAGAATGATGGAATATGCTGCACTGCAGACAATAGTTAGCTAAACATTGCTTCGTGGTGGCTGATTGCAAATGTGATGGAAACATGAGGAAACCTTAGTACCTTTTATTTCCATCAGTGTTGATCTATTTTATTTAATGAGACAGCAGCTGTTTAGGAAAACACCTCTTCGTGCATTTTGCAGATACATAGCCCTGACACATGTCTGGAACTGGAACATTAACAACAGGACCTCAGTCATGGTCAAAATGCTAAAAGGATTTTCAAGTATGCAAGATACAAAGTCCCCAAAGGGATTTTTTCATTAGTTGGAAATGGTGGGATTTTATTTTGGGGGGGAGTAGTGGTTGGTTGGTTAGTTGTTAGTTTTTTTCCCTAAGCTGTTGTTTGGACAGATGAATTAATTCAACAAAGAGTATATATTCATGAATTGAACCAAAGTGAAGAAAATTGTGATGTTTTGATCTAGTGCTTCTTGCCTCTTTGTGCTGTTGTAGGTGTGGACAGAGCACAACTCAGAACCAGCTAACCCTGACTGTAAATTCTGTGCCTGTGCCTTAATCTATTCCTCAGTTTCAGGAAGAGAGTGAAAGTAAGTGACTGTTTCTTGAGAAGTAAATACTTTTGCAGGGTTGCTTGTTTTGTCTTTGTTGTTTGGGGTTGGTTTTTTTTCCCTTTTCCCAAATGAGATCCATACTTTCTTATTAGGTACCAGAAATGCTCCCACTTTGTCATGCTTTGGCATGGACTGGGAATCAATGAGATGTGTAAAATGGCTGGACACAGATTACCCATTATGCAGCTTCCTGATTTAAGTTATAGTGAAAGCTGACATCTAAAGGTTGTGCAGAGAAAGTAGAATGTGCTTTAATCTTTTTTTTTTTTTTTTAGGATCTCTTTCCCTATATCTCACATTTAATACTCACAAGGGAATTCTCTCCCTATTGTGATAGATGTACCTCATGAACACAATTATGTATTCTGTCCTTGAGGCCGAAAGTGTTCTCAGTTGTTGCTATTACTAAGAGGGGGGAAAAAAAAAACCCAACCTCTCAGAGAGTGCAACACTTCTTAAAGTTTATCAGTCCCAATCAGTGGGGCTAACTGTCCATTGATTTACTGACAACCCCTAATAACATTTTAACAAATGACTGCATGTCCTGAAAAAAAAAACCCGTAACATTTCTGTTCAGAATTTTTCACACTCGAGGTGCATAAATGTTTATACTTCAGACTCTGGTGTACTCCTCACTGTCAGTATTAAGGCTCAGTCTGAAATCAGAACTGCAGATACACAGATTAATTTTTTTTGTGTGTATCACTAATCATGATTGCAAGGTAGCCATTTAGTTTGCAGCTCTTCTACTAGTCTGATTTCACTGGACTCACAAGTTAAACAGAGTCGGTATCTCTTAATATTTAGGCAGAAGTCTTCCAAATTATTAACATACACACATCTACATGAATGGCCTACAACATAGCTGTTTTAATAGTTATTTTAGCTCTGAGGTAAGGGATTCCTCTGGCAAGAGCTGTACTAGAGTATAACCACTTCCTAATGGCTCCTTATCATGCATTCTTGTGCTCCTCAGCCTGTGATAACAAGATCTGAATATCAGCTAGTCACTGCTGGCTGAAACTCATACCTTTTGAAAGGAAAGACTTCTCTTTTTGCAAAGAGATGAGGTGGCTTGTCCTCAGTTGCTTAGACAAAATGTAGACTGTTCAAGTGACTTTAAGCTCCTTAATCTGTTGCAAAGCCACAGTCATCCATGGCTAACCCTCCTTCCCACATGTCTACCAAATGCTTCTCCTCGCATGTTGACCCACGCATTATGGATCTTTTAATTCCCTCCCTTTCAATCTTTTCCTCTTTTTCTGTTCTGTCTCTAAATTTCTCTTCCTCTGTGCCCACTTACCATATGTTGTGTTCTTCCTGATCCTACCATGAAACTGAAATCCAGACTCCCATGATCAGCACATATTCTTTGCTGTGTCAGCACAGATGGCCTACAGGATCTCAAAGATTGGTGAGGCCATTGGTATACAGCCCAAATGAGGGTCCTGCACATCTAGAACATCTGCCCAACAAAGCTGGAATGGTTTTCTCAGTTGTAAACTCCACTTGTGGAAATGGAAGGAACTGACACTGTGATTGGACCTTCATTAGCTTTCTCTGTTCTGCTGGATTAGTGCCATTCCTATTACGGAGCACTGGCACCTCATATAGCGTGGCTTCTGCAAAACAGTGGTACAGACACTGCTTCAGCCCTCTGGAACATATGCCAGACCTCCTACAGTGATCCATGGTACTGAGCCATGGCCATCTGCTGCAGAGATACAGATGCTTGTCACTTAAATTAAGGAGACATTTGTTAGCTGTAGCAATATTAAGCTGCAGCTTCTTGAGGATCTCATGCCTAATGGACTATGGGAGAGGTGCAGCCATACACAAGCCAGGCATAAAATGGCAATCATGAAACATTCTTGAGGAAGCCTCAGAAAGCAGTGGAGGCATCCAGCTTCCCATGTCATCACCCTATTGCAAGGAAATAAGGTACAAATCTGGCACCTTTTTCCATTGCCCCTGTGAACCTTTAAAAAGACGAGGTTGTCACATTAATAAGGAGGAATTGTTTAATTTATTGATTCATCTTTATGTTTATGATGGATGATGTTGTGTACCTAGTCATGACATCTTTTCTTAATTTGATGCATTAAGCACTGTTACATTCAGCTTCATTAAATGATCTCCCTTAATTATGACAATGGGTAACGACGGTCATTAAAGTGATGACATTTGTCACCATCAGCAGTGGTGAGGATAATGAATAATGAACAAGGCAAAATTTACACAAAGATTTTACAGCCTTATATTCCACTTAGCAGCAAGCTAGTAAAACACAGAAACCAGATAGTTCCCTGAGGACAAAAAGTTTGAGGAAGTCAGCAGAGAAGCTTCCTCTTTATTTTACCACACTAACCAACGAAAATATGGATTAATGATCCTGATTGGAGATTGGAAATGGTCCAAAGGAGTGCCACAAAGATGATCAAAGTGTTGGAGAACCTGTCCTATGAGGAAAGACTAAAGGAGCTGGGTCTTTCCCTGAAGAAGGCTCCAGGGGACATCCAGTTCTTAAAAGGGTGGCTACAAAGAGGGTGGAGGCTCTCTCTTCACAAGGAGCCACATGGAGAAGATAAGGGACACAAGTACAAATTGTACTGGAAGAGGATTCATTTGATATAAGAAAGAGGGTTTTTTTACAGTGAGAACAATCAACCACTGTAGCAGCCTCCCCAAGAACATGGTTGAGTCCCCATCACTGAAGGTTTCCAAGGTGTGACTGGATAGGGTGCTAGCTAATTTTATCTAGACTCCCTTTCCCACAAAAGGTTGGACCAGATGATCTTTCAAGGTCCTTTCCAGTCTTCCTATGGGCTATTCTGTGATTTTATGATTTTACACTGAATCCTAGAGGTTGTTTAAATCCTGATCTTGAACAAAATAAGAACTGAGTTAAGAATGCAGGCATGTATTTCAAGACTTAAGCAAATAATCTTTTTGCCCACATATCAGTCTTACAGTTACCCTAGCTGTGATACTTCCTAATTTTTTTCCTGCATGTAAGTACAAAGGATTCCAAATATAATCAGCTTTTCTTTTCTTTTTGACATGAAAATCCTATGTATATGCAGAAAGGTACAGCACATATCTTGCAGTTACACATTAACCTTTTCCATGAATACAGATGTAACGTGGCATTGCATGTATTTATTCCAAGAGGCATGAAGAAATGGACTTGATGATCTTGAAAGTCTTTTCCAACCAGAATGATACCATGATACTATGAAATGTCTAGGGCAAAAAGCAGCCCAGGTAGTCCTAAACTTCATACTGTAATTACCACCAAACTTGGCAGCTTGTTCATTTTCCCTATACAGAAAAGGAGACCAAACACCTTATCAGTGTTCATTCTCTTTGCCCAGATTCTCTAACTACAGGACAAGGCAGGGAGGATATCTAAAATGAATTTTAAAAGTGATCCCCGCTTAACTATCATGCACAATCTCTACTATTACCTGCAGGACCTATTGTCCATTTAAAAATTGGCAAGGAGAACAATTAAGGCTGCTCTGACATGGGATTTTCTAGGACATAACACAGCTCTGCTGATTTAAAATGAAAGTGTACTTTATTATAAATGCCCTGCTAGCTTTTAATCAAATTATGCATTATTAGCAAAGATTAAAAGAACTAATTATGTACAGCATGGTTGAATGATGGCTGGGGGAAAGAGGAGAGAACGATCTCTGTGTATTTGAGAACTAAGCACCAAGAAAAGAAAGGATTTTTAATTTTTAAGGCAGCAGAGGAGGGACAGACCTCATTCAAAACAAAACAAAACAAAATAAAAACGCAGCTGGAAAATGTTTTTGAGAAGAACCCCAAGGACTGTTTGTTGAGTATGAAAACCAGAGTGCCTGGATACATCTTAGACATAATGAACAGCTGTGCCAGGAGAAAGTTCAGGCAGTGAGAGTGAGGATTCCTCCTGCTACTTCCACACATATGTGATTTAGCTGTTATCATGTGGGGGTCCACAGCCTATGGTATGCACAAGATCACATCAGAAGACCAGAATATCATTTTCCTGACATACAAATCTGTGAATCTCAGGCTTCTTCAAGCACCATTTTGACGTTATTTTACATAACTTAAAAATGAAAACATTTAAAGCAAAGTTTAAATAGCAGTTGCAACCTCTGAAGTAGTCCTATCAGCTTCCACTAATTGAGAGCCAAACGAGAGGGCTATGTAACTATAGTCTAGTATAACCAAATTAATGTTTTTACATTAAATAAATGGCATTAAAACTATATTGAAGTGAAACATAGAAGATAATAGATTGGAGTATGGAATGAAAGGATTTTAATAACTTGATGTGGCATGGATAAAGCCTGTTCTCTTTACCAAGGGCAGTAAAGCATTCTCATTCACTGTTTCTTTTTCCCATTCTCAGATTATTGTTAGAGATAGCCATGACTTAATGCTGCTATTCCCCCCTCCTCCCCTGCCTTCTCCCTCCAAAGAGCAGAAGTAAAGGGGAAATATGATGCTATTACTCCTAAGGCAGGCTCAGTCCATCAGGAAATCAAAACCAAATCTACGATTAATGTAATAATAATAATAATTTTTAAAAAGCTCCTTCAGCTTCAATAAAACCTTCCCCAATTATGAAATTCTTATTTAGCTGCAGCCAGTAAACAGTTTTATGTCCAGTGATAGACATTACATTCAAATGGCCTGTCCAGTTTTGTCCCACAAAGGCTACTGGAAGTGCTGGAGTGAAGCAATGAGAAAATGGCAACCAACCAGCCTAGATTAATGAGCAATCCAGAGCATAGGCAAAATGGAACATGATCAATAAACATAAAATACCTAAACTTTTTTAAAATATTGAACCTCTAGAATGCTATGTTCACTAAGTAAGCCTTAATTGACAAAAAAAAAAAAATTAACAGATATGAACACTATGTGGATTACCTTCGAGCTGAGTGAACAGTCCAGAACACATTTTCTCCTTCATTTGACTTTCTGTTTGCAAATTGTCTGTGCATAAGAACTGAAAAAGAAGAAATAGAAAAATTAATTAGACCAGAATCACCACTTTGCACTCTATTACAAAAATTAGGAACCTCAAAAGAAGCTAAATCAGAAAGGACCTAAAACCAAATACATTTTGTATTTATTTGGAAAAGGAGGACTCATGGGCATCTGAGAAAAATGGATAATATGATCAGACCAATGATCTGTGTGGAGAACAGAAGTTATTTAGTTTGGAAGCACATACTTTTTCCTTCTGTGGTACGACTGTATTTTTTTCCTTTAATATATATTGTGATAAGCTTAGCAGGTGGGAGATAAGAGGCCACATGCTTTGTTTCCTTACTGTAATGTCCTCTTTCCCAACCAAAACACTCCAAACAAAAACTAGTCTAGCTATTTTATAGTTGATCACTCAAGCTGAGAAATTACCAGTGCTGAACCAGAGCAAAAGCACACATCTGTTTACCTTTTTATCAGTGTTTCCAAAGTGGAGCAGAGTGAGAATCTAAGTTTAATCTGAGTTAGTCTCATTCTAAATCCCTGTATCAAATGCACTCCCACATCATGATTTTTGCTATACTCAACAGAAGTTCAATAATCTTTCAGAAATCTGGCATGAAAACTAGGGATTTGATAAAAAAAAGTTTAAGAACAAAAGTTGGTTCTTAAGATGATGGGCATATTTCATCCTGGATTCATTTGATTTTAATAGAGAGCTTTAATAAAAGCTGACTGTTAAAAGGCAATCAGAGTTTATGCCACACGCATAAAAAAACCAAAAAACAATCCCCCAAAAATCCAGTAAACAAGGTGGTGAAGTGATAAATGAAGAAACATCACCAAAACTGCAAAAAGAAAACATTCATGATTGGTGTAATGCCACAAAATATGGGAATATTAACTAAGAGCAAGATAGTATATGTAGAAATCTTTTGTGTATTACATGTTGTGATGTGGTAGAAGTCAGATAATTTGTTTCTTAATGATTAATGAAGTCAGAATCATTAGCATGTGTTTTTTTACCTACAAAGAATGAAGCAGATGGATCTGTCGGGGCTTTATAATGTTCAAATTAAAGATGAGGATCCACTGTTTGCCTTCATTCTATGGGGAAGGAGTTCCGTGAGAAGGAAGAGTAACTAACTGCTATTTCTTTGATCAAATCAATTTAGGATTCTGTATGAATTCTGAATAAAGCCCTAGGTGTTATTTTTTCTTTTTTTTTTTTTTTTAAGTAGTTGGGTTTTCAAACAGGCAAACTGTATTTTATTTCTTCTCAATAAGTTTCTATTTCTTAGTAAGCCATTTCCAAAAGGCTTTCAAAACAGTTGTATTGCAATGGGGGCTTATTGCCATACAGTTGTATGGTCACTAGAATTCAGTCTCTGACTCAACAAAAGGTCTAGAGACACAACTAAATCAATTTCTGACTTAACATCCTCCAAGTTCTTTCAGCAGAGGTAACATTGCACAGGCATTTGGGATCTTTTTAGCTTACGCAACTGTAAATCAGAGCAAAATACCCACACGACTCCTGGCATTTCTAGAATAGAAATACTGGCCCAAGACACTAAACACACATATAGTGACCTTGTTTAACATATATATATATCTCCAACCTTCGTCATAGGTGCACAGTAGCTTTCCTCTTCCCTACCAAATCTACTAAACGTGACAACGGATGTTCTGAAGTTTCTTGATACACAGTTGTCACACTGCTGTAGCTCTTGTTAAGACTATCAATCAGACTTCCAAATAATTTAAACCAAGTCAGGAAATCCTCATATCTGCTCTAAAAATATTTCTAAGTGGAAATAAGAGCAATGAAAAAGCTTAATGCACATCCAGACATGCAGACTACTTACTCAGACTAAGACAAGTGCAGATGCTTTGTCACACTCCCACTGTTTCCTAATTATAAATTGCTTCTCTACAGGGTTGTTAATAGCTTCCAGGTCGAGCAGAGAGACAGATATGTCAATTGATATGCATAAACTTGTCTGTCTCTGGGACTCAAGTGCCCATGACATCCAAATTTTCCCTGATGGGGGTTGCTGCTTCCTGGAGCTTTGGGAGTTGGAAGGGTCACAGCTCATGGAGCCAAACCTTCCTGTTTGTACAGGTAAGCTACAGAATTGCTCAAACTAGCTGAGAGCCAAAGAGAATCATCTTTGCACTAAATCACCCTACAGGAAGCCCAGTGATGACCTTTTCTATAAAACACAGGGAAGACATTCATGGAAGAAAGAGCTTAAATTCAGAGTATTCCCTTGTCCTGAGGAAGCAAGATCATGTTTCAGCCCCTTTAAAGAATCTTAAAATCTCTTTTGCACACAGACACTGCTCTGCTTTACTTGGATTTGATGAAATTTTTAGTCCTTACAGTCTTTTTAAATGGAAGGAGTGAAAGTTGCAGTACAAGTGTGAAGTGCTTACTGCAGCAGTGTAGTAGCCAAGCTCAGAGGGACAGCATCAGACCCCACAGCAGACCCAGGCAGAAGGAATATCACAGAGGCTCAAGCACAAAGATCTTCAGCCCCACCAAGAGTGACTGGTGCTGGGCAGACATAAGAACAGTGGAATAGCTACGGAAATGGCACGATGCCAATCTGCGTAGACTGACCCAAATTATTTAATTCTGTGTCCTGGTTTGAGAGGACCAGGGTATAAACTGCCTATGGCCATACTGACCTGAGACCAGCCATGCCCTCCCCGGCTGCCGGGCTGTGTGTGTGGGGCCTGTGGGGAGGGGAGGTGGGTCAGGTGACCCCAACGGGCCAATCACAGCGCTCCTGCCCATGGGGCTCACTATAAAATGGCTCCTCAGCCCGCCCTCCTTTGGCTGGGCTTTACTTGTTTGGCATTGTGTGCTGTGCTGCTGCTCCTGCTTCCTTTTTTTCTCACTGGAGAAGAACATTGTTCATTGAGATATGGAGCTTTCTCCTGCCTCCCCGAGCAGGACTGGCTTGGTTGCTCCAAGATTTTTGTGAACTATCACTGGGGCTCTGGACTTGGGCACCCCCATCTGCTGCTGAGTCGTTTGGGACTTTTAGGCTTGGGAAGCTATTACCAATGGAGGAGCATGGGTTCCGTATTTACATGTTTGAATATATTGGTATGTATTTCACCATCATCATTATTATGACTATTTTTATTTCATTAGACCTATTCTAGGTTGTTTTCCACAACCTTAAAGTCTCACTCCCTTATTCCCCTTTTTATCTTCCTCAGGGAAGGTAGTGGGGGGATAACATCTGTCACCTGGTTATTGGCTATACCTGTGACCCTCTGCTCTCCTATAGTCCATCAGACAAATGCTAACCTAGCACACATTTCTTCTAGACATGCCATTGAGCCACAAAGACAGACCTTAGTCAATTGATTATGAGTTTTGAGGATCACAGTCAGCCTTAGGCACCAAAGCTCACATAAAACACCTTTGTGCTCCTGGGGATCTGCCCCTTGCCCCTAATTCAAATACTTACTCTGGCATTTGATGTGGAGATGTGTTGCCCCTGTCTATCACTCATCTGGGACTTGTCATCACACAGTCACTCTGAAACAAAACTGAAATATGACATCAGAGACTGAAGTAAGATAGAATTAATTAGATTTATCTAGGATTAAAGAAATACCTTGTTATAATTAGAATGCTTTCCTGGACACTGTTTAATCACACTTCACTCTGCTTGATTAGTTAATTGAATCCACTTAATTTTCCACTATCACTATTCTGGAAAAAAACAACCAACACCTTTCCCAGCAGATTTCAGACAAGAGCTGCATTAAATCTTTTCCAAAACTGTTCTGATAGAAATCATCTAATTGGAAACTTGCATACAAAATTTGAAGTAAAGATGAAGATATTCTCTTTATCTCTTTAAAAAAACTGCAGGTTTCAATGACATTGCAAGCAGTTACCTAAAGAGTTAAAGATTTGTAGATAGACTTGTCTGCAGTACTAGCCCATATATTGCAAGAGAGAGAGAGCCTGCTCTAGGACTATAAACCTCTAATAAGATGAGAGACTTTCACTAAGTCACTCATGCTTGGAGTCTATTGAGAGATAATCTTTGGTACAGTACTTCCAGAAAAGCAGAGAGTTGAAGTCAATATTCAATAAAAAAAACAGATCAAGAGTCCAAACTAAAGAAATCAGAAGTTACTCAGCAGAACACAGACATCTTAAAGATTATCATAAAAACATGGGCTCTTTTTAGCTCTCAGGAGAGAGCTTCTTCTAATGACAAGACCCTGTCTCCTCTTCTCTTTCACTTCAAGGCACAATCCCCTGTACTGGGTCTTCAAGCCCAATGTATTTTAAACCTCCAAAATTTAATTTAAAAATACAGTGGGCAAAAAAAAAAAAAAAGATGCAGGCATCAGCTGATCATGGTGACAAAACCTATTTTTTGTACAAAAAAACCCCTTCTTTTCCCCTCACACTTGAATGTGGCTTTCTGGTTTTTCTCTCTATGGAAAGAGACAACTTCTCTCTTCTTGAGATGAAAGATGATCTTGCAGCGGGGAAACTGGATGAACATTCAGCAAAGGTGAGGTGATTGCCACCTTTGTCAGAGACCTTTGGCCAATCTAATTACTCCACGATGCCATTCCCAGCTGCCAAGTGTCAGCAGTAATAGCCTGCATCCTTCCTACTCAGATGGGCAGCTCTATCGACCCACCATAAACTCTTACTATAACTTCCTACCAGAAAATGGTATGTTGTGTGAGATATCTCTGGTTGCTCTTTCAATACATCTAATGTTAGGCTCCTTCTTCGTCAAGGTTTAATTTTCCCTTCCTTTCCCTGTTCTTTACTATATGTTAACAAAATCAATTTGTGTTTTTGTTTTCAAACCTAGGCATACACTTCTTTAATTTTCTAATTACTAGTATTAAGGTAAGAAGACACAGGACCCAAAGGATCCTAGGGATATATTTGCAGAAAAATCTAACAGTAGAGAAAGGCCAAATATCTTAACAGGAATTGCAGGTGATATGTTTGATTTTATGTCTGAATGATTAATATCAGCAAGTAAAATAAACCTATTTTATTGGACAGCATAGTTACTTATTTCACTTGCAGTGTGAGGTAGTTCAAATCCTGATCTACCCAGTACTAAAAATTCTAGATAGGGAAAATAACACCAGGAAGAATTGACATAAAAATCCATTTTGCTCTTCATTAAACTGTACTTAGATTTGGACATTGTTTTAATATTTTCAACATACATTCACAAGTCCTTACTCAACTGAGAGTAACTCACAACCCCAAAATAAGAAACTTCAAATTAAATTCAGATACTCAATCTGACTCTATATGTAAAAATGAAGTAGTCTTTTTAAAACATATGCCACTAAATTTACTTATTTTTCTTGTCTTGGACTATTTTTTTCTGATTTTAAAGCTTCCTTCTGACACTTAAGTGTTGGGGTTTTTTCCATTGTCCTTCCCTATTCTTTTTACGTTTAGACGAAGTAAAAGTTTCAATCTATAAACATATAAGAGCTCCTTAAATCTTGGCAACCTTGAAATCCTTCTTCTACAAAAATAGACTATTTTCCTCTCTAGGACTTGGATTAAAATTTGCTACACTAAGGTGAAGCTGCCTCTCCTACCATAGCCTTCCTTCCACAGCTGCTTACATACAGACAATTTTTTTTCTCCTTATACTTTCAAAAGACACAGAAACAGCAAAACATGAAATAAAGGATAACAGAAATTATCTTCTCAAAAAAGAAAAAATCCTGAAACCACAGCTTGGAGACTGCAATGATCAGACTTTAGACCCTTTCCCTCTAGTCAGCACTAAAGAGAGTCATGGATATACTGGAGTGAGTCCAGCAAAGGATCACAATGATGATTAAGGGATTGCAGCATCTGTTATATGAGGAAAAGTTGAGAGCTCTTGGGTTTATTAGCCTGGAGAGGAGAAGGCTCTTGGGGATTTTATCAACATTGTATAAACACCTGATGGGCAGCAGTGAAGGGAAGAGAGCCCAGCTCTTCTCAGTGGTGGTCAGTGACTGGACAAGAAGCAATGGACACTAACTGGAATACAGGAAATTCCATTGAAACATAAGAATTTTTTTTTTTTTTTTGGTGGCAAAGGTGATTGAACACTGGAATAGGTTTTCCAAAGAGATTTTAGGGTCTCTGTTGCTGGTCCCTTCCAATCTCTATGATTCTGTAATTCTGTAGTTTACAGGTAAATGCTGAAATAAAAAAAAAAAAAAATTAATAATAGTGCTGTAAATAATCTTTCTGGGAGGTTTGAATTTGGGACAGCTTGTTATAGTTCAAAGCAATCAAATATCCACTCTGAAATGAGAGGAAATTAATCACTTGTCCTATTTACAAGGAGTCCCATGGAAAAGACAAGGGGTGATGGGCACATGTTGCTACTGGGGAGATTCCAATTGGACACAAGAGGTAAATTTTTCCCCATGAGGACAGTCACACATTGGAATAGTCTCCCAAGGGAAGTGGTAGATTCCCCCACTTTGGACAGTTTTAAGCCTCAACTTGACAGGGTGCTGAGCCATCTCCTATCAACTAGAGTAGTACCTAGAAAGGTTGGACCAGATGAACCTTGAGGTCCCCTCCAACCTGCCATTCTATGGTTCTATGACTGACAGGTCTCCAGTTGTTTTCTTCTTGTGCACTCATGACAAGGCACATTGTCTCCTCATCCATCTCCTATCAAGGTGTCACACCCAAAAGAGTCCCAGAAAAAGATGTGCTGTCTTCAGGTAGACTTACATAGCAGCTCTTCTTTCACTTTTTGACCCAGCAGACTGAAGATGGAGTCTCACACCACCATTACAGCTTGATTCAAGAAGGGCAAATGTGTAACCAAGTCAGTCAACTTCAGTGTGCTCAGTGACAGGCCAGCTGAACCTTACTGCTCAAATCTGGGTGGTCATTACTTACAATGGCTTTGCAAGGCAAACATACCCCAAAATAAACATTACAAAATTCTCAGACAGTACAAACCAAGGAAATTGTACCACATCCTTATATATCTGTGTGTATCTGAGATCCTTGGGCTTTTTTGCTAACTAGATCTCAATTAAAATAATACACATGTGATGCCAGAAGGCAAAACATTTTGGAGCTTTTCAGCAGGAGAGGAGTCCTCACAGGTGTCTGAGGAGGAACGTAGAAAGCAAAGGTGTATCAGACAGTTGCATCCAGGATGAGTTCTGTGTAAACACATTTTAAGTGTTTCTGCTGCAGTACATAGTCATAAATGTCAGCTGAAAGTTAACTTTGTTGTTTATTAAATGTATGTTAATAATGTCGTTGGAATCCAAGTGCTGTATTGATTGCAAATGTAAATTGGCAATGCTGTGGTCTCTATCTGCCAGTCAATCACAGCAGTATGAGTTAGTGAGTTCAAAACAGAATAAGGGAGCTGATTGCAGAAAGCAGCAAAGGGAAAGAGAGATGGCACAGAATATTTATGTATTTAGCAGTATCATCAGACTCCCAACAATACAACTCTTCATGCAGGAGCTGATAAAGATCCAATCCTTATAGCCTATTTCTTTCAACTTAAAGCTTGGATGATACACACACCACCACCTCCTTTAGGAAAGGGCAAGAAGTAATCCTGGGTTATAGGAGACAGCCCCTCAGGGAGCACTGTCTAGTCACACAGCTGCTGGGTGGGATCAGGGACTCCTGGAAAATCTCCCTTTTCTTTTGAGCTATAGGTTTACTGATGAGATTGGCATAAAACTCCCAAAAGAGCGACCATATCATGAGCAAACAGTAGCTAGCAACTATTCACATTCAAGAGGGTGATCAGAAATAGGAAGAGAGCAGACAGCCAGCTTTCCTGTAAAGATGGTTTGGAGTTTCAATCCTGCTTGTTGATCCAGGATCTATGGAGGTTTTGACAAAATCCGTGTTAGTAAATCCTTAATATTGCTTGATTTTTGATACTGATAAAAATTCATTTAGTATTAACAGAGACTCACCAAGTGCTAGAATCAGCAAGCACTTAAAATCTCAGGATTATAATTTGCTCCTCTCTGCCTTCGATTCCTAGCTATCCAAAAGCATGTCATTATTCTGTAAATATTCCATGAAGGTCTTCCTATATTGTTTACAAAAATAAGTCTTCAAATTCATTGAAGCCCAATTACCAGTGTAGTCTGACTAACAGGAAATCAGCACCACATTATTGTAGTATTATGCAGAAAGGGTCAGAAGTGCTATTGGATTGATGCTATTTGTTTCCTGTACACAGATGAGAGTTCCCCTCTGAGCACAGCAGATACTGTCTTGAACAATATTGTTATGGAGATAAAGCCCTGTAGAGACATCTCTTAGAGGAGAATTAAATAACTCAGAAGCAGCTGAACTAAAGTAGCCTGCTTCCCTGTGGGTTTGAGTCCTCATCTCCTACTGCTTTTCCTCATCATCTATTCCCAAAACCTTTTCCCTGTTGCAATACTCAGGTCAGGGCAAGTCATGGCCATGCTCTATCTGCCTTGTCATGGATCTGGACTAATCCCTAGGGAGCTGTACTTCATTTTGAGCTACCTGTAGGCCAGTCAGCAAGCAGGAAGTGTGTGCTGATCAATACACTGGCTGACCAAACAGAACAAACTGGAGCTTAAATAGTTTCTCTTTGATTGGAAACACTCGTTTGGGTTGTTTGCCTATTTAGAGTTTCCACAAAACATTCTGGCCCTTATCACACAATCACAGAATGTCAGGGGTTGGAAGGGACCTCTGGAGGTCATCCAGTCCAACCCCCCTGCCAGAGCAGGACCAAATCTACGGCAGGTCACTCAGAAACGCATCCAGATAGGTCTTGAAAGTCTCCAGAGAAGGAGTCTCCACAACCTCTCTGGGCAGCCTCTTCCAGGGCTCCATAACCCTCACAGTAAAGTTCTTCCTCATGTTGAGGTGGAACTTCCTGTGCTCTAGCTTGAATCCATTGCCTCTCATCCTATCACAGGGCACAAGTGAAAAGAGGTTGTCCCTTCCTTCTTGACACCCAGCCCTCATATATTTATACACATTAATTAGATCCCCTCTCAGTCTTCTCCTCTCCAGACTAAACAGCCCCAGGTCTCTCAGCCTCTCCTCATCAGGCAGGTGTTCCAGTCCCTTCATCATCCTTGTAGCCTCCATTGGACTCTCTCAAGTAAATCCCTGTCCCTCTTGAACTGGGGAGCCCAGACACAGTACTCCAGGTCAGGACAGAGGCAGAGTAGAGGGGGAGGAGAACCTCCCTCCATCTGTTGGACACACTCTCTTTAATGCACCCTAGGATACCATTGGCCTTCTTGGCCACAAGAGCACATTGCCATGGATGACCCAAGACTTACCAGTCTTGAGATATTGCTACTTCTAACAAATGGAGCAACAATGGTCAACAGATTCAAAAACATAAAAAGCAAATGAAGTATCAGATACACAAATAACTTGATCTGATCAGCCTCATTTACACACAAAATTCTTCTACTTCCGTTCTTCAAATCTCATTTTTAAAAGATCTATTTCTAATTCAACCAAAGCTGTTAAAAGTCAGACAAATACATAGCAATCTGCTAATAATTACTTTTATAAGCATGATCTGCCAATTTCAGAAAAATGTGTAAGATAAATCTACATCAGATTTCTAATACTGGAAAAAAAAAGTCAGATAAAGAAAAAGCAGTTTTGTTAAGTACACAATAACAATGCTGTAAAAATACCTCAAGTCTTAAAATGTCAAGTGACAGATTATTTCATAAATGACTATTTAAGTCAAGTAGTAGTTGACTTGATTTTTTTTTTAAAAAAACAACTATAATTAAGGTACTTTACAATTTTTTTGCTGCCTATATAAAATAAAATAATTGCATAATTACCACATAATTAGTTTCAGGAGTGACTCATTTGTATTCTATTAAGTACTTAGTAATTGCTATGCTGGCAACTGTAAAAAAAAAAAAAAAGAAAAAGATAAGTGTCTTCCCTTATCAAGGTCAGCATTTGCATTATAAGACAATCAAAATAGTGTTAAATCAATTAAATTGTCCAATATTCAGTGGCTGCAAGGCAGGAGGCAGTGAAATGGAAGGACAACCATAGGATTCACAAGGGATTTCGGGCAGGATTGAAGCTGACCTCAGACTCAAAAGGTCTGGTGTTATATTCCTGTTAAGACAAATGCTTCTGACAACTTGACTGGAGCAGGATTAGGTCCATTGAGATGTTACCTATTGACTGATGTTCATCAGCTATACAGAGTCCACTTCTAAACCTCTTGTTCATACTCCATCATACAGAAGTGCTCCTACTGGTCAGTCTGAGGAGTTATGTACAGATAATTAAATATCCAGCTCTTGTTGCAGTTGCTTGTTTCATTTAATCTGTGAATGGGAACAGCTAATAGGGGAAGTGCACCGTGAGTAACAAACTTGGCTCATGGTTTTATTCTCTGAAATCAGGAGGACTCTTCTCATTTGCTGTTAGCAGCCACTTATCTTTGCTAGTAACCTGCTGCAGTAACTAGCAGACTGAATTAATTGAGAAAGTCAGAAACCTGATACAATATAAAAACTGTCCCAGCAGAGACCAGGAACTAAGAACGACAGGTTTCCTCCATCCAGTATCACTGCATCAATCTTTCTACATGTTTTTGTTCCTCATTTCAGCAACTTCATTAATGTCCAGTTTTACAGACCACAACAAATGATATCAGAAAAAGCAGTTCCTAGGACTGTTGTTTCTATAAGGAAAAGGAGGGATCTAGAAGAAGTTGAAGTCAGAGATGGCTGTAACAAAAGATGCCCTTGTTTGCAAGGATAGGCAACTGCATAGGCCCTGCTTACCTATATCTAACCTAATATTTTCCTTTGGCCTAAATTAATTCAATTTAAAATGTTATGGAGGCATAAATAATTCAGTCTGACTTTCAAAGACATTGAAAAAGTAGGAGCTTTGCTCATAACTGTTGCAACCCTGCTGAAAATGTTTACTGCTACATTTATATTTAAGAGAAATGTCTATTTTGTATGGCTGGGGAGCATATTCAACTTCATAGTATCAACAAAGGCAGTCTGATTAGCCTTTCATACTTAGTCCTCTGTGTTTTGATTTCATTAGATCCATATTTTGGCAATTTGAAATAGAGGATAATTAGAAATGGGCTGAAAATTGTTCTGTTAGGTGTTACCTTACCAAATAATCTTACAGATGTTCATATATGGCACTGGAATGATGATTCCAGTAATATATTTCTGATATAAGGAATGGTAGCTGGAAAAGGCCAAGTGATGCTTGAGGAGCAGGTTGGGGGAACATCTGATCCAATTAACTCTAGCAAAGACAGCTAGAAGCTGAAGCTACTCTCTGAACCAACAAACCAGATTTTGGAAAGCTGCTAGTGGTGCAGAAACAAGATCTTCCACAGATACAAAATCTGACATACTGCAACTAGGCACTGGATGACAGCATGGATATTCCCTGCACTAGGGAGAAAAAGGAGTAGGGGGCAAGAGATTCAGCATTTTTTCTCAGGATGCCACTGTTCCAGGCAAAGTTTATGGGAATGGCCCTAGCACTCCTCAGGATGCTGCACGTTATGTGAGCTGGCCCTGAAGAGCTTCTTCCCCTGCCTGAGGTGCTTTGTACCCTCTGTGCTCTTCTCCGAAACAACATTTCAGAGAAAAATCTCAAAACTTAGAGGTGACTACAGATTGAAAGAGTAAACTTAAACTACTATGCTAATTTTTCAGACTGCTGCAATTCAACTCAAGCCCATATAAAATATAAGTATGCTCGATATGGAGTAGATGTTTCTCTTACATTGCATCCTGTCCTGTATCTGCTTACACATCCCTGTTGAACTTTGATGTCTCTGACAAGTCCAGGTTCCCAGGGTCTAGCATACATACACACATCACACAACATAAGCTCTGTCCTGTCTTGACATCTTTAAGTTAAAATAAAGAGTTTCCTGTAATTCTTAACTGTGTCTTGCCTTATTGGAGAGGTTCTATTATCTTTTTTTTAATAATCCAGTGCTCCATTCACTAAGTCACATTGATCCATGAACTGTTGTGCTGTTAAAATGCGTTTTGACTGAATAATTTTTTCAAAGGAAAAAAAACAACCAAACAACCCACACATGAAACAACTTCATTTACATACCATTTTTCTCTCCTAGGACATCAGGAAAACTTAAAATGTTCCTACAGTCAACTAAATGTATTAGGACTGCATGTGTTTCTGATCAGACCTTCTTTAACAGGAGATCAAACCTCATTTGGTCTTTGAAACTTGTTCACTTTTGTTTGTTACAGCTTTGACAATAACACCTCTGTCATCATTGTGAAATCACCCAAGATAGCCCAAGCACTAATGATACCAGACATCTTGTTTAGCCACCTCTTATTACTATTTTCATCAAAAAAGACCACTTTCCTAACAGCCTAAAGTTACTAATTATTTTTTTAACGTTGCAATACAGTGGTAGTTTTTTGCATTTAAACCCATTTAAAAAAAAAAAAGTATTTATATGAAATAATAGAAGGTCTCCTTACAGATTTGTGGCCTGCTTCTGGCTCACATTAACACCAGCCTTGTAGCATCTTGCAGGCAGCTGTTTTTACCTCTGCCATTCCTACATTTTGCTGCTCTGCATTCCATCAGTATTTCATGTATCTTAATGTGATTATTAACTGTACTGGTCAGTCTCACCTGTAGATGGACCACAAGTCCTATAAATGGCTATGGAATAATCTAAGTGTCTCAAAAATCCTAGAAAGTCAAGTCACTGTGCCCTTGGACAGTGGCAATAGAAGGAAACAGTAGGAGTGAAAGACCTTTTTGTAAGCCTTTCATGGAGGGTGAACTTCAGTGTACTCAGACAGTGTGAGAGAAGTTAACTCCTGCCAACAAGAATAAAATGTCAAACTGAATGAATTTAAAACCTTGGGTTTAAGTTTCTGCCTATTTACATATCACATGAGTTTAACGATTAGCAGATTAGGCACAAATCATGTGCGAATCAATGCAAATTGCTGGTTCACACACATAATGTAAACTTCATTTTTCATGTTGGGATGTAGCCAGTTCCTAGTTAACAAGCATATGGATTTCAGATCTGGGTTAAATGAGCTTCTCTGTCACAAGCCAAAGCTTCCCCTCTCTTCCACCCTCCTCCCCCTCATTCCTCCACTTGGCACAAAACCACCAGACTTTGCGTTCATTCCACATAATTCAGTCAATACTTGCCTTATGTCAGACTCCATAGGCAGGTAGGAACTTCTAGAGTCAATAATTTAGGCTATGCTTTCTCTAATTTGCGTTCTTTGGTTGGAGTTTTGTGGTCACTTACACTAATTAGAAATGCTTGGTTTATGAACAGAAGACATATATACACTTTGGAAAGCCCCTTGAGATCATCAAATTATTTATAGATCACTGCAACTTTTGTTTTCTTGACTTTTGCACTGTGTCGTATGTAACTCCTCTCAACTGAGCTGACAAAAGCCCTTTGAGTTTGTCCTTTAATTAACAACCATTGCATCCACTGCTTTTCCAGTGCCACTTTTTATTTCAGAGGTGATCTCCCTTTCCCCAGGAGAGATTACGTACAATCAGAATCACACAATTGGGCAACAGCTAAGTCTGGAAGTGACCTCCAGAGGTCTGTTCAGCAAACTCTTGCTCAAAGGAGGAGAAGCTCAAAGGTAAATCAAATTTTTTGGGAAATTGTGCAGTTTGGGAAATCTGCAGGGTCTTAGACTCTGCTCCCCCCTTTCTGGGCTCATCCTGTGTGTAAACACTGTGATTGGGGAAAAAAGGAATTCCTAATACCCAGTCAGAGTTTCCATTGCTGAAACTTGTAGGCTTTGCCTCCTGACCTTTCACTGTGCGACCTCAAGAAGAGTCTGTCTTCCCTCTGTGCCCCCATAGGCAGTGGAAGGTGTCTACAATTCCCCCTGTGTCTACTCTCATCCCACCCACAAGCCTCCTGTGCTCCAATCTCCAACCCTCTCAGCTGTACTCGCACCAGTTTATCAGCTTTGGGGGTCTCTATAGAGTCCCAAAGCCCCCTCATTGGTGTGCTGCTTCCAATTATCTGTGAAGTTTGAATAATAAACGTTTCTTTTCAGCCACATTTTTTCTCCCTCTAAGCAAATCTGTGTAACAGAGACCTTCTTTAAAGGCCAGGCAGAGAAAAAGGTACCTGGAAAACTAAGCATTTCTCAGTCTCAAACTGACTTTGTAGTGTTTCTGACAGGGAAGATCAAAACAGACAAATCAAGGCAATGTGCCCACAGCAACATCAAGTCCTTAAAACTCCACTGAATCTCCCAGAAAATCCCACAGAATATATATGTGCAGCAAAAGTTAACCTTTAACCATTGCTGAATTCACAGCATCCATTTAAACTGCCTCAGGCTGGTCATGAGTGATTTCAGTCCCTATCAGGTGTGAATAACATAAACAATCAAAGAAATATGTCTTCTCTGACATGACACTTAATCACTGCAAAAAGGAAAAAAAAAAAAAAAGAGATGCTGACCTTGATGACCATTGTGCTGCTGAATTTGATATGAGAGATCCCATTGATCATGGATTCAAACAACTGGGGACATGCAGAGCCTTTATTTTCTTCTCTTCATTTAGTACCTGTAGAATTTAAGGTACAATCAAAACAGAAAACATTGTACAGGCTGCATCCATAATTTTCTCTCCCCCCCTGAATATGAAGCTCTTACTTTTTTGTATGAGATAAGAAAGAAATACTTACATAATCAGAGCTCAACAGGAAATCATAGAATCATAGAATGGTTTGGGTTGGAAGGGACCTTCAAGATCATCGAGATCCAACCCACTGCGTGGGCAGGGACACCTCCCACTAGATCAGGTTGCTCCAAGCCCCATCCAACCTGGCCTTGAACACTTCCAGGGACAGGGTTTCCACCACTTCCCTGGGCAACCTAGGCCAGTGTCTCACCACCCTCACACTAAAGAATTTCTTCTAGTGTCTAACCTAAATCATCTCTCTTCCAGTTTAAAGCCATTATCCCTTGTCCTCTCGCTACAAGCCCTTGTCAAAAGTCCCTCCCATGCATGGGCAGAAAGACAGAGTTAAATTCTGCAGGTAACTGCAGGCAACATTTTGTTAACCATTGACCATGTAATTTCTACCACCTGAATAAATGAAAAGAGCAGAATTTAAAAAATAATTTAGGGGATTTTAGTCTTATGAGTCAGGTTTTAATCAGCTGTTTTAGTGTTCTGTAGCAGTACTGGCACTCTTCTACAATATATTAAATTTTATTGTTAAAATTACACCTTTCCCATGGCAATTGATTTTTTTATTTTTTTTTAAAGCTTGGTCCTTCCACAGCTCATCTTTCTCCCATCTAAGTTTCTCTTTCCTTTGTTCCTTGCCTTGCTGCCCAAAGAAATTAATTCTGTTATGCCCACAGTTTTGCATGTATAAAACATCAGGTATCAGTGAGCATTTTCTGACCTTCTGTTTGTTTCACAAGTCTGTTCATTACTCCGTGGCTTCAAACAACCAGATACTATTCATATTTTTCAGACTTTATGATCGTCCATCTGATGTGTCAAATGTTTTAAGAGGCTTAGCCAACAAATGTACAGCAAGCTGAAATTTGCAGAAAGCAGTTACAGTCTGACTCTCAGTCAAAAAAATGTCTACACATAATTACAGACTTGTAGTGACCTCTCTCATGAGCCCCAGACACAGTCAAAGGGACTGTAGTTTTATATTCCAAATTCAGTATTCCTGCTAACACTTATGGCCCCCAAAGCTAACTGCAGTGGAAGGAATATGTGGCTGTAGGGTCTGGAAAATGATAGCTGATGGGAATGACCTCAGCAATGTCCTGACTCCTAAATCATGCTCTGAATTTGCTGCATAGAAAGCTTGTTAGCAAGTTAGGGTCCAGGTTCAGGTCACCATGTGGATGTAACCCATATTCTAGGTCCTGGAGGTTGCAAAGGGGAGGCACATAATAGCTAATGATTTTAACAATAGTTAGAGAATCATTTATAGAGCATTGCCAAGTGAACAGGGAGTTCCTTGCAGCTTTGGGTACTTAAGTCACTTTTAAAAGCCTGCCTTCCTGTGGATATTCACTTTTGAAAACACCTCAGTGCTTTGGGTTTAGGAATTGACCTACACGGGGACAATAGTGACAGTATTACTTCCTCAGCCAGAAGACTTGTTCATTTACAGCCCTGCACTTGAGGTTTTTGCCCCTGTTGCAGTATGTAACAGGAACTTATTAAGCAAGGTGTCTGGAAGCCAGTTGTTTTGTATCTAAAAATAAGATCTGTGCCTTATTTCCACCATGTGATCAATCCAAGAGGGAGATGTTTTTCTTGAGAAATCAAAAGGTACCATCATAAACACTGCATTTTTTTACCTCAGAAACCATATGGATTCACAGAGCAAGCAAAAAGGTTGTGGGGGTTTATTCCCCCCTCCTGCTTTCCTTCCCTTCTCCTAGTGGTTTTGTTGTTGTTGTTTTTTGGGTTTTGGGTTTTTTTGTTTTATAAAGCCTCTTAAGTCTGGGCATTGTAAAGGAAGGCTGAGCACTAAACTGCATCTGCACAGTGCATACAGCAGTACCCAGGCCTGGCTCCAATGCTTCTATTGAATCAAAATAAGCTGACATAAGCTGGATGGCAGAATGACTGGTTTTGTGCTGTCATAGCTTTTAAACTGCTGCTGAGGTCAAGCTGTGATCAGGCTGAAGTTTAACAAAATTAAGCAGAGAAACGCCCCTGAAAAAAAGCTCTCTCTGGCTTTGAATGAATGCTGTATTTCGCTGGCAAACTTATGCCTTTCTTCTTTGTGTTCATTCTGTGCACTTTATCTGCTTCCAGGATTGCTTCATTGTAAAGATGAAGACAAGAATGATACTGCTCTGAGCCATAGCTCCTTTGGGAGGATCTATCAGGCAAAGCCATTGCTTTCATAGCTTTTGCAGAAAATACATTCCATATATATATATCTCATCTTAAACCCATTTGCTTTTTCCTTTTTTTTTTTTTTTTTTCCTTAAAATACCTCTCCCTCTCTCCAAGTAAATGCAGCTTCTGTTGTAGTTCAGATGTAGAGCCTTGGATCTGAAGCAGGGAGATTCTTGATCAGATTTACCAGAACATGGTGACTCTGAGTGTGGCTTCCATTCCAAATTAGTTGCTTTTCTTTTACAGCTGTTCTTTCAATCTTTTCCACAGGCATCATCTCCAGACAGTTTTTCAACCACCTAGTTGTCTGTGCAGGGCATTTGAGTACTCTGAATAGCTTTGCCTTGACATGGTGTTCATTAACAGTCTGGTACCAGCATGATATTTGGACACAAAAGTTGTTTAACTTGCACCCCAAGTCTCCAACATGTGCCCTTCAGTTGCCATTGCAGGTAGAGCAATTTATTGGATTCTTTCTTACAGTTTCCCATGTCTCCCAGAGCAGGGGAGGAGTTTTACCTCATGGTCCTAGTGACTGTAGGAACTCTTAGGAACTATTGGAATGAAATAAAACTGGGGAAGTATTCTTAGAATCACAGAATTGTTTTGGTTAGAAAAGACCCTTAGAATCATCATGTCCAACCATTACCCCAGCACTGCCAACTCCACCACTAAACCATGTCCCTCAGCACCACATCTATACATCTTTCAAATCTCTCCAGGGATGGTGACTCCACCACTTCCCTGGGAACCCTGTTTTAAGGCCTGACAACCCTTTTGGGGAAGAAATTTTTCCTAATCGTGGAATCATTAAGGTTGGAAAAGACCTCTAAGATCATCAAGTCCAACTGTCAACCCAACACCACCATGTCCACTAAACCATGTCTCTCAGAACCACATCCAGACGTCTTTTTAATTCCTCCAGGAATAGTGAATCCACCACTTCCCTGGGCAGCCTGGTCCAATGCTTGACCACTCTTACAGTAAAGAATTTTTCCCCAATATCCTACCTAAACCTCCCCAGACACAACTTGAGGCCATTTCCTCTTGTCCTATAGCTTGTTACTTGGGAAGAGAGACCAAGACCCACCTCACTACAACGTCCTTTCATGCAGTTGTAGGTCTCCCCTCAGCCTCCTTTTCTCCAGACTAAACACCCCCAGTTCCCTCAACTGATCCTCATCAGACTTGTGCTCCAGACCCTTCCCCAGCTCCATTGCCCTTCTCTGGACACGCTCCAGCACCTCAATGTCCTTCTTGTCATAAGGGGCCCAAAACTGACCCCAGGATTTGAGGTGGAGCCTCACCAGTGCTGAGCAAAGGGGGACAATCCCTGCCCTAGTCCTGTTGGCCACACTAATGCTGATACAAGCCAGGATGCTGGTGGGCTTCTTGTCTAGTTGGTAGATTAAGAAGTTAGAGAAAAATGTTGACTACAAAGTAGAAGATAGAGAGATGATGTGGGCCCTGGACAAGGTAAACCCATGCTAGAGCACAGGCTGGGGGGCTGGCTGACTAGAAAGGCTTAAAGGACTTGGGTATCCCAGTAGAGAAGTTGAACTTGAGTCAGTGTCTGCCTTAACCACAGTGATGGTAAACTGCATACTTGACTGAATTTGAAAGAGTCTGACAACTCAATTAAGGGAAATTATTATTCTTCTCTTTCCAGTATTGGTCAGACTGTACCTACAGTACTTTTTGCAGCTTTATGCCCCTTCCCCAGTAAAAAACAGATGAATAAACTGGAGAGAAAGTTGTCTTTATCTGAAAGAAGGAATGTAGAATAAAATAGAATACAGTAAAAGCACCGTAGGCAACAGTAAAGTTGTGCAAGAAAAACTCTGTTTGGGTACAAGTGGGGAAAAAAAAACCCACCACCAACACAAAAAACCAACCAACCAAAAAAACCCCACCAAACAAAAAAATTCTTTCCCAATGGGACTGTTTAAGTGCCAGAACTGAGGTAGTAAAAGAGCTGGTCTTCACCCTTGGAGATTTTCAGGACTCGGCTGCACAGAGCTCTGAGGAAGTTCTGACTTTGAAGTTAGTCCCTTTTTGAGCAGGAGGTGGCACTACAGACCTCCTAAGGTGCCTCACAACCTAATTTTTGTATTATTTCAGTGCATAGACTATATAAAGGTGCCAGCCAAAGATGATATTAAGTGTACAAATGAAACCCACAAATGTATAGAACAGCTTCTTTAAACTTTTAGTTAACTGTCTAGACTGTTCTTGCTCATTGGTGGGCTGAGATACAGGCCAGAGTCTGCAGGTGGTAGTATTTGATTGTGCTGATGTAATTTAGCAGAGAAGGAGTTGATGGCATTGATTAAGGGTTTGTGATTTTAAATAACTGACAAGCCAGGCAGAGTCTGTGGATGGGTGCTTTCTATTGCAGTCAAATCAAAACAAATAATATAGTTAAAGAGACCATGCAAACTGTTTTGGTTGTTGTCATATCATCACACAGTTTCTATTTCTGACAAAAGTTACTTGTATTTCAAAGCATTTTTTTCCTCAGCTTTCCATATGTCAGCTGCTATCAAAATACACTACTAAGAGTTAAAGAGGAAAGCAAATTAAATTATTATATTTCAAAGAAACTTCCAGACACTCCAGCCTGTGCTAAATGTCCAGCTCTACCTGCAACTCTAAGACCACCTACTGCCTCCAAAGTCTTCCAATCACTGGAGGACTGAGGCCTCAGCTCTGCAGCAAATAACAAACCCATACCTTTCCCAGGCTTCAGTCACTCAAAAGTAATCTAAAATAGAGGGCTCAAGGCTGGGATCAAATTCTCCATTTCATGTAAATCCTAAATATATCAGTCTCTTTGGAGAGTTAACAATCTGTTCTATAGTGTCAACATGCAGTGTTAAGAAGTTAAAAATAAATCAGGAGAAACAATATATACACTTCTACAAAGTGGCAGTGTAGGAAAATTTGGCAGAGAAGAAATCTGAAATGCCAAATTAAGTTCAGATCAGTCATCCCATCAAGGTACAATCACAGAATGGTTTGGGTTGGAAGTGACCTCTAATCATTATCTAGTCCAACCCTCCTGCCGTGGGCAGAAACATCTTTGACTAGACCAGGTTGCTCAAAGCCCTGTCCAACCTGCCCTTGAATATTTCCGTGGATGGGGCTTCCACAACTTCTTCCCTGGGCAACCTGTGCCAGTGTCTCACTACCCTGACAGCACAAAGATTTCCATGATACAGTTCATGCAGCAAGGCAGCCTAAAGGCACTTCATCCCAAGTCAACAGTTATCAGGCAGTTTAACAACCACGTGGCAGCATCCCATGAATAGGTGAGGTGCAAAATTAAGTTAATTTCAGAGAAGACAATGTTTGCATTACAGTCATACGATTCCTAACAAACTATGTTTAAGAAAAGACAGTATTATGTGTGCTGTGTACAGCAGCGTGTCCAGAGAGGCACTTTTAAAAGTGATAACACATTATATAAATGATTTGTCTGAGGAGTTACACGAGCACATAATCACATGTGGTCTTTAAAGTTTCATAAGAATGAACAAGAATCACTCCTAAATGGCTGTTTAAAGCCAATTTCAGGTCATAAGAAAGACAGCATCCATCCAACGTGCTTCCGTTTAATCTAAAACCAAGCTCCAGGGAGCATGAACAAACACAAAAAAGAGAAAGTCCTGAAACTGGTCCAGTTTTAAAGAAGAAAATACTTGTTGCATGAGCATAAAGGATATTATTCTGGAGTTCTCTTGACCTATTATGGAAAATGGTTTCTGCAAATTCAGGTAAGTGGTAGGTAGTCTAGTGGGCATAGTGGTAGGGAAAGGAAGTAACTCACTAATTAGCAATATAAATGCAGATTTCAACAGGTGAGAGCCAAACAATTGCTGAAGTTAGATGTACTTTGGGTCTTAAACTCAGATAGTAATATGAGACTGAGACAGCTACAGCATGTTAATGTAAAAAGCTACTCAAAAAGTGAAGATGAAGGTTAAAGCCTACTTGGAGCCTGTACACTTCAGTTTCAAATTCCTTGATGGATACTAAGAGAAGAACAGTTCACTCATCCGATAGCTTTACAGCTCCTGATCGCATGTGTAGGAAAAAGCATTAGTGCCAACCTCATGCTTAATAGATTGCAGAGAAACAAAAGCAACACAAAAGATGATCTACTTTCCTGAGAGGCTATGGTACCAGTGGGAAATTTATTTTAGACAGGTTCACACCATGCAGTGAATCAAGCACTGTCTGCAAGATTGTGTGTGAGAGCACAATGAAAATCTGACCAACAAATAGGCTGTAACCTTGAGTTTGTCACTAGCTTCCCATCTGTTACCCTTTCCTTTCCTCTCTGCAGCAACACTTACATTGCACATTGTCTCCTCTTTTTGACAAGAGATAACCCAGGTTCCTACAGTTTTCTTCAGAGCCACATTTAGAATCACAGAATAGTTAGAGGTGGAAGGGACCATAAAGATCATTGAGTTCCAACTCCCCTGCGTGGGCAGGGACACCTTCCACTAGACCAGGTTGCTCAGAGCCCCATCCAACCTGGGCTTGAATGCCCCCCAGGGATGGAGCCTCCACAACTTCTCTGGGCAACCTGTTCCAGTGTCTCACTACCCTCACACTAAAGAATTTCCTTCTGATCTCTAACCTAGATCTCTCCTCCTGCAGTTTCAAACCATTACCCCTTGTCCTATCACTATGTGTGTAAAAAGCCCCTCCCCAGCCTTTCTGTAGGCCCCCTTCAGGTACTGGAAGGCTGCTATGAGGTCCCCCTGCAGCCTTCTCTTCTTCAGGCTGAACAACCTCAACTCCCTCAGCCTTTCTTCATAAGAGAGGTGCTCTAGACATTATCACTCTTGCTTCTTTCTTTCTTAGTGGATCCACACAAGAGTTGATTATTTCTACCTAAATGTAGAATTTTGAACTTATCTCCGATGAATCTCAACCCATTATTTTCAGGCCCTATCTCCAATTTGTCAGGATTATTCTAAATTCTCATCCAGTCCTTCCATGTACTTGCAGTTTCTCCCAGCTTGGTGCAGCCTGAAATTCAATAACTAAAGTTTTTATTCCATCATTTGGATGTTAATGAATAGCATCACACTAGAACATATCCCTGAAGAGCCTCACTTCATTCATGCTTCCATTTCTGTCTGTGACTCATTCTGAATACTCTCTGGAAACAGATCTTTAACCAGCTTTGCACCCCCAATATTAAATGTATATACACCAGGGATTCACAAGTTTGTTTTTTATTATTGTAGTTTAGGTTGGAAGGGACCTTTAAAGGTCATCTAGTCCAACCCCCCTGCATTGAGCAGGAACATATTCAACTAGATCAGGTTGCTCAGAGTCCCTGGAATGTTTCCAGGGATGGGGTATCTGCCACCACTCTGGGCAACATGCACCACTGTTTCACTACCCTCATAATTGTAAAAAATGTCTTCCTTATAGCTAGTCTGAATCTATCTTCTTTTAGTTTAAAACCACTAACCTTTGTCCTGTTGCAAAAGGCCCCACTAAATTATTATTATAATATCCCCAGGGTATGAGCTCTGGAAGACAACACTTTTAGAAACAATGGTGGTGAAAGACACCCACTCTGGTAATGAACTGGATCAAGCTCATTTATGAGAATGCTTGGTATGAAATATTGCTGATATTGTTTCTTCCTACTGATACCTCCTTTAAAAGAGAAAATTTATGAGAATGAAGCATTCAGCAGCCTGAGCTGATCAAACCCAGACAATCTCAATATATATATTTTTTGTTTCTTATCCCTGTCACAGGAAGAGAGCCCACTATCTGTTGAAGATGCTAACTGATCTAATTGCATTTTTCCTTCTCAGAATGACTGATGCAGAAAAACATTAGACTTTTAAGCCTTCTCCTCCCCTAGGTGTAGGTAGCATCTCCTCTTCTCCAAGTTGTGGACCAAGTTTCATTCATTTTTTTCCTGTTACTACTAATGAACCTCTCTAGAAAGTTATCTTCTTACCACACCCGAAGACCACAAAATACCTGCTTTTGGCTTGGGCTTTTCCTGATCTACTCTTACCAGCTGTCCTAAATCCACAAGGTTAGTTTCCACGTTTAATTTTTATTTTTTAGTACACCTATGAGCTCTTCCTTAGCTTCATTATTTAATTAAGTTAATCTCTACTGAACTTTCTGTCCTTCCACTGCTTTGAGCAGCTTGTAGTTGTGTTTGTAATTAGGCCAATGCCAAGAACTGAACAGGAAGAGTGGAGGAGTCTTCAACTAAGAATCAGAATGGCAAATTTTTCACACCAGTCAGTAAAAAAGGGTATTAATGGGCTACAAATTAACATTATGGAACACTCCTTTTCTATCTGAATAATAATTTTAATTTAGTTATATAGAGAGTGAAAAAAATATCTGAGAGGTAAGCCACTCACAAGTTACAACTTTGCCTTAAATTTAAGCGTGTCCTTTTTTTCCCCCTTTTTTATTTTCTTTTTTTTTTCCCAAAAGGCTTAGAAACAATTAAAATTTGAAACAATTAAACAATTTTAAATTAGCTGATTCAGTTAGTCTTTGTTCTGGACAAATTAGCATAGTGCTAGTATTAATGGTGTATATTTCTTTACACAGACAACTACATAAGCCTCAATAAAAATGCCTTCTGACCCCTTACTTTCTGGGGGATAAAATATGTGAAGTTTTTCCTCAAATACTACTTCTGCTACTTCTCCCCTCCCAGAATATATCTTTATCTGTCTAGGCTTACATTTTACACTACTCCAAGCAAATGGAGGCATTTAAGTGGCCTCATACTAGAACAAAATCCCAGAAGAAAAAGGTGGTTAATTCACGGGGCTTTTCTTAGATCTACAGATTTTCAATATAGTTACAGCTGACCTTGAAACTCTCTCAGATTTGTGGCCTAAGAGACAATGGCAGAGGTGCTGATAGACTTACTAGTGTTTTGGGATATGAATCCTTGTTGAGTTTACTCCCAGTAGCAGTATATCATTCTGTATCTGAAGGATTACTTATTCCAGTACTCTTACCTTTGTCAGCCCTATGAGTAGTTATCTCTCTCCATATCATTAAGGGAGAAAAATCCTGTAGAGTGGCAGGAAACAATTTACACTTTGGAACAAGAGGAAAAAAAGAGAAAGATAACACACTTTGAGTGAGAGCCATAAGGTGTGTTGCAGTGAGAAAGGACTGTAGTCTAAAGGACTGTAGTCTCAATGACTGATTGAAAACAAGCGTCTGTTGTTTCTTTACAAAAGACTAAAACAATCTTAAGATGCTCCAAGGGGGTATTTTTTTTCAAATTTCCAAATAATTCAAAAGGAATATTGATTACCTGAGTCATTTTTTCAAAGACAGAAAATGTGTGGTAAAACTAATATTGTTAAGCTTTACTGTATGAAGTCAGGTTATTTTAGTGGTAGCTGATGTGTTCAACATCTTTTCAAACTATGTCCCTTACCCTTTAAAATTCTGAGTCTCAAATCCTCATGACAAAAAAGCACTGAAGTTCAGTTTAATTATTGGGACCAGATTATCAAAAGAGGCATTTTGATTGCAATGCAGCTATGTCTTCACATCAGCTGAACTGAAGGAGAACAAAACAATGCATAACATATTTTTATATCCTAGGAATCAACTGCTTGCATGAGAGCATCGACTAGCAACGTAAAGTTTCCCCCAGGTTCTGTTGGCAAATACTAAAAATTTTAAAAAAGGTTAAAAAGTTTTAAAGCCCTAGAAGTTTATATAGCATTTCTGGATGCTTGTAAGGTTCTGAACCATGAGTTAGAGGAGTAATTTTTGGAGTTAGTTTGAGGCAAGTATTTACCATTTAAGTAACAGATACCTGATATTCTGAAGAAAGCATCAAGAGAAGCAACAGCTCTGCTACAGAAAGGTTAGAAAGCTCTTTGTTTAGGTGTCTTCCATGCCAAGACATAAAAAACTGCCTGCACTGATTTCCAGTGATCCATATCTCCTGGAAGTGAAGGAGATTTTTACTCCAATGATCCTAAGTAATCCAAAGGATCTTCTAAGCAAAGGACTGATGATGGTATGAGACTTGAAGGAGGCACAAAGCTTCAAAATTAAGCCTGAGGCAAACTGCAGTTGTGTCCAAATGTATAGGCTGTGCAGTGAAAACTAAACATCCAAAACTGAGAGAGAGTCCATACAACTGTTAATTTGGTCATGCTACATCTGATTTAGGGAATGCATCATATAATTGTGGCTTTCTCAATATTTACAACTTGACTTAGCAAAGGCTAATCCCTGCATGTGCCATACGAGCATGCTCCTAACCAAAACTAACATGTCCTTGAGTTCACAGAGGTTCTACTTTTTCTCTCTCTCTTCACACTTCAGGATGCAGTTAATGGCTCTGGTCATACTCCAAATTATTTCAGTTGTTCAATATTAACCTATTCTGGTGTATTATGTCTAGTGCTTGTTTGATGAAACAATACTGAAATATAACTTTAAAAAATGGACCAGGACATAGCAAATACATTGTAAGTTGCACATCAGGATGGCCAGCCAGGACAATTTTTAAGCAGCCAATTTTCACATGATCCTAGGTGAGTCAAGGGAACACACTTTCAATCAATAAACCTGTCTGACACACTGCCAAAGATTTGTTTTGGACTTACAGAAGTTCTGAGAATGACTTGTAAACATTTTGCTACGAAGTTTTATTTTAAAAACCTGTAACATAATCTAAACACAGGGAAAAAAAGAATCCAGAACATCTAAAATACTTCTCAACATGAAGTAGGGGAAAAGAATTAGTCCCCTGAATTTGAGACCAAATTGGCCAAGCATATCTAAGTGCTCCCCTACCTGTGAGAGCCTGCCCTGGGTACCCATGAATGAGGACCAAATCAGCCACCCCAGATAAACACTGACAGAGAGAGGGAAAGGAAGAAAACACACAGCCTCATAGTCCCCACCAGTGACTTGGGTTGTAGAAGGATCCTGAAAATACTCGTGATTATCGTGACCAAGTGAAACCAATATCAAATTAAGTTTCCTGTTCTCAGGCATGGCCATCAGTCTGGGGAGAGGGAGGGCACTCAGGGGTACTGCAGGAGAATGGATGTTGCTGGGTAGATGCTCAGCCCAGCGTACATATCAAAGGGACTGTGCAACTCTCCAGGCAATCAGTCCTCTCAGCATGTGCATAGCAGAGAAGGCAATTGCCAGCAGCCATTAAATATGCTAATGATGCCATGGGGGTAACAGGAAAAGGTGCCCTCTAAATGAAAGTGGGTAAAGTTACATATAATGTTAGAACGATGATGGAGGGCATGAGGATGGAAAGTAAGGAATATACCAGCCTTCTTTCACACACTTGATACTATTGCACTCACAATGTAATACCTTCTCTATTTCTTTTCCTGGCTGTATCTAGGAAAACTGAATTCTATCCTAGTCCTGCACAGTCATCCTGTTCCAGCAGTCTAATAAGGTTCCAAACATTTCAAACCACAAATTTTAGCTATAGTGTACCATAACTAATTGGATAAGACCACTGGAGGTAAAGCAGATAATATTCTGCAACCACAAAATAACTGCTTTGCCAGTGAACAGGCTGATGAGTCAGGACCCAAGAGCCTCGAGTTTACACTGTGCTCTGCAGAGTGGCCTTGGGCAATTACTTTGCCTCTTCCCCCAGCTTTACTTACCCACCTCTGCAAAGGAAAATGATCTGCTGCAAGATCTGCTGCAAGAGGTGCAGATATTCTTTAACTGTAGAAATCATCTAGCCAGTTAGTGACACTGCTTAATTGAGCTTTCCCTCCAAAAGCAGATATTCTTTTGCCATTAAGAAAAACAATAACCTGCAAAAGGCACCAAAGAGGTTTTATTAATATGGAATTAAGATTGTCCTTTTGTTCTTCCAAGATTCTTGGAAGTAGTACTCTTCCAGCAAGGGACACAATTTATATGGCACTGAAATGTGGCAATGAAATCTTGACTCTGAGCTTACCAAGAAGCTCAAACACTCTGTGCTTGCAGATTAAGCATTTTTTGTGGTGAAGAGAGTTCATGATAATTATTGCTTACCATTTATATTCCCTCTCCCTTGAAAAAGGAGAAGCTGTCTAGCTGAACCCTACCAGAGAAGATAGCTGGCATAGTCTGAGACCCTAGCTTTCTCCTAGAATCACCTTCACACCTCTTTTGCAACTCTCTCCCAAATTATTCCATGCTGTGCTCTCCTGCCTACCACTGCAGCTACAGACTGCAAAAGTATCACACTTTACAGTGTAAATGGCAACACTAAGGAAACAAATTCTGAGCCACACAATATTGACAAGCACCTTCAATCCCACAGAAACAGCAGAGCATCACCAGTAGCTGTTGGCACAGCTTTCCTCATCTCACACGTCGCTGTTTGCCACTCCCTCAGCTGCCATTACAGCTACCTTGGACTAAGCAAAAGCAGTTTAGTGACTGTCAGTAGACACCAGAAATGATCTCTAGTTTGGGTGTAGAAGGAGTCTGCATGGAATTAGTATTTATCATTTGGGTATTTTCTCTTCTTCAAACGTTTGAGTGTCGCTGCTGGTGTTCTGGAAAGGCAGATAAAGAAAAGAGCAATCTTATCTCTACCTAATGAACTTGTGTTAATGAATAAAAGAACAGGTCTGTGGTATGCTCTTTTAAAATTAAGTTTTTAATTTTTTTCTGATAACTGCAATGTTATTAGAGCAACCTCTTTGTACTGAGAAAGTGGAATTCATAGTTATTATCAGAAGTGTATTTTTATTGGTGAGCTAGAAAGCAAACAGTCTGTAATACCATATTGTTGGTGTGCTTCCACATTCACTGCTTAGTTATTTCCCAGGAGACTGAGACATTTTTACTTTCATCAGTAAAAAAAGTAGCAACTTCCTTTATAATCTTTAAGGCCATACAGTGTCCATATTGAGGCCATCATATGTTGTTTTTTCATCGGTGGTGTTTGCTTGGGGTTTTTTTTTGGGAGTGGGGTGTGTGAAGAAGGAGAGGAAACAGCATGTGACAAAGAATTGTGTAACTGAGACTACATCCTCTAGCTGTCAGTCAGCAACTCCCAGGCAACAAATTCTGCATCCAAGACACTCCATTTTAAATGAAGAGTTAATTACTGGGTTTACTTTTAAAGGGCAGGATTGGAAAGAAAAAAAAAAAAAAAAAGCATGGTTATTGCAACTTTCAGTAATTAAATATTGAGCCATAGTATGATTTAATGTATCCTATTCCTGCTGCAGCCTGGTCACGTGCTCCTTAAGAGATCTATATGAAAACTGGTACATAATCATTAGCAATTAGTCTTCATCTGTCAAAAAACACACACGTCTCATCCTCATCAAGACTGATCTTTCTGTACCTGCAGCTGACAATTGTCACATTCTGGAACTTTAAACAGCATAAAGGCTTCACTGATACTGTATCTAATGGATTCATGCACTTCTGCATTCACATTAATATTTACTGCTAATTATTGTTGTCAGTTGTCCCGGACAGAACGCACGGCAGACGAGACGTATCTGCACTAATCAAGATTTATTGCATATAACGTTGGGGTCTTAACTCCACAAGATAAGAGGCTCATGCACAGCAAAAATGGAGATCCAAACATAAGTGCAGTTTGAATACAAAGGGTATATTAGCAGTGAATTAAGCTACTTAATTCAATCAAACAACAAAGGTTAACCAGTAAAATGCTGGCAACTTACTTATTATTAAACTCTACACTAGGCCTAGAATATTAATTATCACTCTTAACGGTCCCGATAGTCTTAAACTTAATGATGAAGGTTACTTAATGTTAAGTTTACTGGTAAAGACAATGAAAGAGTAATATTTCTCACCCTTGCCAGACCACAGCTGGGTATCCTTGGGTGTAATTCTCAAGAATCAATCTCTCTGGCAGGCATCCCTGCTGGAGAGGAGAAGGCCCAGCATCCTCCTGGGAAAGTGTACGGAAGCCTCGCTGATCAAAGGTGTGACCAGGCTTTTATAGAATAAAGTGGATTGACTGCAGTCATTTAACCATTAGCCGTACCTCCAACATCTCTCATTGAAGAATAAAAGGAAAACAGTGGAAAAATTCATGAAGGCCCTATTCCCACCCA
Source organism: Hemiprocne comata (assembly GCA_020745705.1). Lineage (NCBI taxonomy): Eukaryota > Metazoa > Chordata > Aves > Apodiformes > Apodidae > Hemiprocne > Hemiprocne comata. The sequence continues at coordinate 4,819,196 of CM036589.1, read as the reverse complement.
GCAAACTCTCCTGTTTATCTGTTCGTTCTTACTTTATCTACTAGGCCATTCCAGGCCTAGTCGTGGCTGGGCTGAGCTCCGTGTTCTTCAACACTGGAGAGCAGCTGGTGTTATGAACATCAACTTGGCCTCTGTTTGTACCTTTCAAGGTTGTTACCAGCTAAGAGTTTGCTAGGCCTTCCCTTTCTCATGGGAACCCTTCCACTTCAGGCCTGAGCCTGCAAAACTGAAAGAGAAAAGCAGCTGAATAATAGAGTAAAACTGAGGCAGGCATATTGAGAGATGGAGCATCCTGTTACATCAATACAGAGCAAGTAAATGAATGGTGGGATTCACTTGGTTTCCTGAGTAAGGGCAACATTTCATAGCATTTCTTAAAGCCTCAATACATCCCATGAAGTTTTATCAGACCAGCATAATGGGAATAAATATAGTCCCATACTGTTCTTTGAAAAATTGGCTCTATGATCACAATTATAGCATAGAATGTAGCTTTGTACTTCAAATATTTTTAGTTTCCATCTGTGTGTACGAATGCATTGATAAGATAGTGAAACATAAAAATAAGATATAACTGAAGAGCTTTCCTGTATGTGCAGCTATGCAAGTTGAAAAGATCAAAATCAGCAGCAGCAGTAAAGCAGCCAAAAAATCAGTTTATGAAGGTCTTACGGGAAGATTATTGCATTACTTCCAGTACAGAAGAGATACAGATCTGATTTAAACTGATTCCAAATCCATTTGGACTTTAGAATAGTTTGGAATGATCTGTTTTGCTCAATTTTACTGCAAGAGCTGATCTTTAAACACATATCATAAAAAATATGGTTTCAGAGAGGCATAAAATACCAACCAGTCCAGTGCCATTTCCTTGGGCTGCACCAGCCCTACCAAACTCAATTTTGCTTAGAGCCACCAGCTATGGAAAACACACAGGGATGTAAATGGAGTAGCATCCTCCAGGCAGTCCCTTTAGCTCGACTGTCAGGGAGTGCATGGGGACCTGTGCCTGACAGCTCTGGATCACAGCCATGCCTTTAAACATGAGATGCTGTGGTTGAGTAGACTTGATAGGACCTGGATATTTACAAGAGGTCATAGTAATCAAGGATATAGCTGGTCACTTCAAGCAAGCTCAGGTAGAGTTAAAGAAGTTAAATAATTTTAATAAAAACAAGCAGAAAACCACAACACATCAGGGTCTTAAATGGAACCATCTTGAAGCATACATGTTAGCCAGTACTTCCTGCCAATTTCAATGAAGTTTAATTACTAGCTCTCACCCAATTAGCTTTCTCTTTCATGTCTGATTTTTCCTCACTTCTGTTCCCAAACCCTGCATGCTTTCAGCTAGAGGAAGCTATGTCAGGTGTGTGTTCCTGCTTCTCATACAGATCTCAGCTACCAGCTCACCTTCAGAACACTTCAAGAGTAAAGTTCCCTTGCATGCTGTTTATGAATGTGAGATTGACTGCTGGGCTGAATGCATTGCTGCAGTAGAAAAACAAGTGATCAAAACAGAACAAAGATTTTTTTTTTCCTCTTTTCTTAAGAAACACTGCAGTCTGCTACAACCATTCCTACTGAAGTACTTCTTATCCTGAGAGGTTCACAAATAGCAGGTTTTATTCTCTACACTCACAAGTGGCAAGGTTTCACATTTCATCTTTCCAGCAAGGTCATTTTCCCTAGTGATTCCACACTTTAGCATTTCATTTTCTCTCCAAACATTAAAAAGAGGGAAACAATGTGTAGTGGGAGCACACAGACACATACATTTTTGGAGACAAGATGGAAAAGAAAAAGAGTCAGATGCTTTCTGTTGTGCCAAGGAAATGATTACACTAACTGGTTGCTTTATTTAGATGTAGTGCAGATAGCTTACAGTTTGTCCATTAGAACTGTCTTTGCTCTTAATTACATTGACTTCTGAAAGCTTTGATTAATTATGCTACAGAGCAAGGTTTTGAGCAGAGAGATGACTATGTCAGAAAGCAGCTACTGATGCTGACGAGCTTAAGTTAGTGTTTGCAGGATTTTAGTCCCATAATAAACTAGACACCAAGCTGTCACTAGAAAGATTGTAGATGTTAATGAGCATTTATAGTGATAAAAAAGTCCATGCTTGCAGAAGAGTAGCAATTTTTATATATATTTATTTAATTGGTGGAACTGAATGAAAGAGACAAATAATAGATTTTTGGTTCCATCACTGGAATGAAAATAAATCAGATTAACTACATGTACTTAATGTAGAGATTCTCTCCTATTGAGATGAACAAAAAAGCTGAATTTTTTTTCTAATTTTAGAATGTTGATTCATCACATGGGGATTGCTCTGGTCCCTATACTGAACTGCAGGTATTTGAAAGCCTATGTAAACTGTACAGACAGTCAGATGCTTTGCATCTCTCTACTTCATTTCCATCAAAACCCTCAGTGGCTTTCAGAAGTTGATGTTAGTACTTTCTGATATCTATGGCACCATTATAAAAAATGATATGCTTTTCTGAGTTGCATAAAAAAAAAAATTTGCATTCAATTCCCCAAATAGCCATAGAAGGTTTACATGTCCTTGAAAGCATCACTTAAAGTAGGATTCATTGAAAGCTAAGTGATAATCAAGCTTTTCAATGGCTTGAGGAAGTCAACAGAGGAAAATTGAATTGCCCTCTGCAAGTGCTGCTGTCTCTCCAAGAACTCTAGATGGAACCTAGATGACAAGGTTTGGCTAGATGTATAAAGTAACAGGACCTGTGTCTCTCTGCCTCATTTTCTACACCTTTAATTTGGTAAGGGCAGCATTTCCCAGGACTAGTATATGAGGGCAAATTCATTGACATTTCAAGTCCTGGTGCTAATGACAAGTATAGGTGAAAGATTTAAGAGAATGACACTCTGGCTTCTTGACTGATTTTGTAGTGCTGGTATTTGTGGCTTCTTAAATCTTACTGTTGCAGCCATTCCCACCTTCTCTGTGCCAACTTAACATGAGCCAGCAGTGTGCCCAGATGGCCAAGAAGGCCAACAGCATCCTGGCCTGCATCAGGAATAGTGTGGCCAGCAGGAGTAGAGAGGTGATTGTGCCTCTGTACTCGGCATTGGTGAGGCCACACCTTGAATACTGTGTGCAGTTCTGGGCCCCTCACTACAAGAAGGATGTTGAGTTGCTGGAGCATGTCCAGAGAAGAGCTACCAGGCTGGTGAAAGGCCTGGAGGACAAATCTTATAAGGAGAGGCTGAGGGAACTGGGGTTGTTTAGTTTGAAGAAGAGGAGGCTGAGGGGAGACCTCATTGCTCTCTACAACTACCTGAAAGGAGGTTGTAGGGACGTGGGAGTTGGCCTCTTCTCTCCAGTGAATAATGACAGGATGAGAGGGAATGGCCAGAAGTTGCACCAGGGGAGGTTTAGACTGGATATTAGAAAGAATTTCTTTACTGAGAGAGTGGTTGGACACTGGAACAGGCTGCCCAGGGAGGTGGTGGAGTCACCATCCCTGGAAATGTTTAAAAGAAATATAGATGAGGTGCTTAGGGACATGATTTGAGCATTGAATGGGTAGATTTAGGTTATGGTTGGTGGATTTAGGTTATGGTTGGACTTGATGATCTTCGAGGTGTTTTCCAACCAGGTTGATTCTGTGAAAATGGAGTTTTTCAACCCCCCTGATAATTTCCAGTATTCTTTTTCTCCTTTACCTCTATGTCCTCTTTTGATACTACAGTGATTACTTTCTATTTAAATGCCCCCTAGAAATACATACCCTCAGATTATTTTTTTTTTCCCCAATAATCAGATACTGGTGTTTTTTAATTACATTTAGTTTTGGTTGAGTTGTAAACTGTAACCTGCAGTACTAGTTTAAGACTAAAACAAGTCTATTTGAATTAGCTTTTCGTGACATTTTTCTGTGTCATCTATACTGTTACCACATCAACCAGCTTAGCGGGAATAGTTTATACTACTGTTAACTCAGGCTTCTGAATTTCTCTGCTTGAATTTCAAGCTCTGATTAAATCTGAACTACTCCCCAACTTTTAAACTGCTCGTGGGAAGCAGGTCAACTGGGGAAGAAAACAGCATCTCAGGAGAGCACACATCAGCAGCTTTGGGGGTCAGGCAATATAACACAAGAGACACAGAGAAAATTCAAGAGTCAGCTCATGATGTATTGCTTTCCTTACTGCCCTCAAAATGTGGTTCTATCAAAAGCAGTACAGTGAGTTATTGATGCTTCATCTTCCTCATTCACCCCACCAACTCCCTTCTCCAGATTGACTTGACTCTTGATAGAACCTACACTTTTTCTAAACTAGTCTTTTCTCACTGCAATGTCCCTTTCCTTTAGGAAAATATTACCACTAAGAGTTCAAGATCAGAAATTCAGCTGCTTGCCCTCCCTGGATTTGAGGGCCATGGGACATTAGAAAAATGAAGCATAAGCAGTGTCTTGATGGGAACCACACCTTCAAGATCTTGTTAGAAGTTGCCTTCAGAGAAGGCATCTGAACTGCACATTTTCTACCTGTACTGGGGCAAACATTAGAGGAGCACCATCAGCACAAAGCCCTGTGTGTTCTTCAAAGGCTGCAACCTCAGACAGTAACTGCAAAGAAGTAAAGGGCTCATAGCAGTGTCAGTCTGGGTAATCAAACTGAGCAGCACTGGGAAAAAAACTAACTCTCCAACAACCATCACTTGAAAAATCATACTCGCTACTTCAAGTCACAGTCACACACATAGCTTTCCAATGTGACATTTAGCATGAAACAGAGTACCTGATATTATATACCCTTCACATAACAAGGAGGGTTTATTCACAGAATAAATCACAGAATAAGCCTGGTTGGAAAAGACCTTGAAGATCATCAAGTCCAACCGTAACCTAAATCCACCCACCATAACCTAATCTACACATTCAGTGCTTAAATCATGTCCCTAAGCACCACATCTCTATTTCTTTTAAACACTTCCAGGGATGGTGACTCCACCACCTCCCTGGGCAGCCTGTTCCAGTGTCCAACCACTCTCTCAGTAAAGAAATTCTTTCTAATATCTAGTCTAACATATGCATATATACATGTGCATAATGAGGAGGGTATAGAACACTGCACAGGGAGCCAGCCACAGGGGAGCATACACAGCCAGTTAGCAGAAGTAACCTGAACAGAAGAACTTGAAAGAAGACCTCAGACTTCCCTGCAATTAGACCTTCCCTTCACCACACAGGATTTTATTTCATGAAGCTGTAAGCATCTTTTGAAAACTAAGAGGTCCAACCTTTCACCTGCAGTCTCAGTTACAGGAACAAATTTTACAGCTTAACTACAACCATCAAATATATTTTCAACAAGCACTGGAATGAAAAACAAAACTATTAAAGCTTAATTATCTGTATCTTTGATTTACCAGTTGAATAACAAAACTTATCTCTCTTCTGTCTTTCCTTGCATAGAACTTTCTCAGCATAACACTCACCAATTTGCCTTCTCTTCCCCCTTTCTTTTACTAGGGGACAGAATGAGCTATTTACAGGCCTGCTCATGCTGATTGCCTGAGTAGCTATGTTCTCCTGGCTGCCAGGTGGGTGTTACATACTGCAGTTATGTGCAATGTTTTGCACCTGTTGCTATAAATGAGCCAACCTTCCATCCTGTTGGTTAACTGGTAGCTCCATGGGTAATAGGTTCATAACAGATAACAAAAATGAAAGCACTGAAGGATACCAAGTCCTCAAGAGTACTGAGTCAGAAATTCTCCAGTGATTGTGAAAGGGGCAGAAAAGGAGCTTTTCATGATGGCAGTGACTTTTAGATTATTACCCTAATTAAACATTTCCCAACCTAAATTCAGAAGGTTTTAATCAGAGATGAGAGCATATATTTCACAAAGGGCTACACTACACCTGTAGCAGAAGAGCATCCTCTGAGTTTCCTGTCTTGTAGGTAACTTCACTCCCTATCTCCTCCTAATAGTTGGAATGTGATTTGTTTATATCTGTGTCCCCAAAAAGACAACTCTCCCCACTGATTCTTAACCCTCTTCTGTCCTAGAGCAAGGCAAACCTACCCAGGACACTTTGGGATTCTTTTTCCTTTTCTGTGAAGTTGCTGCAGTGACTTTTTGTCCCATCTGTCTCAAGCCTCTTCCTCTCTAACAACTATGGTAGTTCTTTTAAAAACCTTATTATATTTCCATCAATATCTACCTTCAGTGTGACACCTTGTAGCCACTGTAACAAAGACAGCACAAATGACCGGGCTCCAGAGAACAAATTCACATAAAATGTTACTAGTCGTTTATTAGAAGGACACAAACAAACAAAACATCCCAACAAACCATGAAGCCTTCTAGGCTGATATTGTCAAAAACTACCTTGAAACTGCTGTCCTCCAAGACTCACATAAAATTAGTGAGATTCAAACATTTGGGACCACAGATTTTATTTTATATGCTCCTATACTTAATCCTCAAGTTCTGCAAAGATAACTTCTTTTTGCTTTGGATTTGCACAGGGCTTAGCACAGGGAAGTCTGGAATTGCTCTCCCTCTGTGCTACAAATGATGATTACAGTCTCTCTTCTCTAGGAGTAATTTATTTATATTTTTCTAAATTATCATTACTGAAACATTATTGAACTAATAAAAAAGGAATGAAGGATAAATTATGTTCCACTGATGAAGACACAGAGGGAGCGTCATGGGTTTTTATTTTGTATCTCACATCTCCATTGGAATTTACCAGAGAAAGTCTGATGTAATACCTCATGAAATTTCATTTACAGCCTACATACTAGCATGTATGTCCATGCCATGTAATCTGAGTAAAGAAGGAAAATAAGAATATATTAAACAGGAGTGCAGCAGTAGTAAAAGCCCAAACACAATACTAGAAAAATCTGCGTTACACTGGATCTTAGAACTACTCAAGATTTTCAAGTGCTAATGAAATTTCACTGCTAAAAATGATTCTTTTCAATTGGCAGGAAAGAATTCTATGACACTTTTGTAAAACTTTCTTCCTTAGCGTTGTTGTCAGCTACTTTATAGTTGTTTCAGACGGGTTTCAAATTTCAGAAAGAAGAGGGGAGGGTAAACATTTTTAAAGGAGGTGTGATTTTCTCTCGTTTCCTTGGCCAGCACGATTTTAAAAGAATAGAGGAAAAAAGAAAACCCAGCCTTGTTATTACTGCTGTAATATGTCAAACTTAGAAGGGCTGAAAACACTCAGCAGGGCAAGAACATGCAGACTAATTTTATAACATTTGTGAAATGCTTAAATCCTAAATCTGCAAATTTGTTTTCATTTTTAGCTTGTATCACAGTGGAAGAGAGTATTTTTTTCCAAAGTTCTTCTAAAGTAATTTATGCCATGACCAGTGCCTTGACTTTGAAGTCCTGTGATATAAAGAATAGCAGCTTAAGATCTCAGTTCCTATTCTACCAGTCATAGGGCATATTTTGCTTTGATCTCAATGAGATTTATCTGAGCTTTGCAACAAAACCAGGACAGAATCCATCAATTGCATAAAAAGTTTGGTCTTCTCAACTTAATTAAGAAAGAGAAAATCAACCACTTGAAGAACTGTTTGGATAACTAATAACACCAAAGACTGAGGATAAATTATTGGGCTGTAGCCAGTCCTGTTCCTAGTAACACCTTCTTTTCTGCTGAATCAATTAAATAAAAGATTTTATTATATTCAGGGAAGTATATTGCCCCAAGTGAGTTTCTTTTAGAATCATAGAATTGTTAAGATTGGAAGGGATCTTAAAGATCATCAGGTTCCAAACCCCCCACTATGAGCAAGGACCCCTACCACTAGACCAGGTTGCACAAAGCCTCATCCAACCTGGCCTTAAGAATCTCCAGGGATGGGTCATCAACAACCTCCCTGGGCAACCTATTCCAGTTCTTCACCACCTTTATAGTGAAGAATTTTTTCCTGCTGTCTAACCTAAATCTCCCCTCTTTCAGTTTAAAACCATGACCCCTTGTCCTGTCACTGCCCTCTCTGGTTAAAAGCTCCTCCCCAGCTTTCCTGGAGCCCCTTCAGGCACTGGAAGGTGCTCTAAGGTCTCCCTGGAGCCTTCTCTTCTCCAGGCTGAACAGCCCCAACTCCCTCAGCTTGTCTTCATAGCAGAGCTGCTCCAGCCCTTGGATCATCTTGGTGGCCCTTCTCTGGACCCTCTCCAACAGCTCCATATCTTTCCTGTGCTGAGGGCTCCAGAGCTGTACACAGTACTCCAGATGGGGTCTCACCAGAGCAGAGTAGAGGGGGAGAATCCCCTCCCTGGCCCTGCTGCCCACACTTCTTCTGATGCAGCCCAGGACACAGTTGCCCCTCTGGGCTCCAGAGCACACTGGCGGCTCATGTCAAGTTTCTCAGCTCCTCCCACCCCCAAGTCCTTCTCCTCAAGGCTGTTCTCAATCCATTCTCCTCCAAGCCTGTATTTGTGCCTCGGGTTGCACTGACCCAGGTGCAGGACCTTGCACTTGGCCTTGATGAACTTCATGAGGTTGGCCTTGGCCCACCTCTCCAGCCTGTCAAGGTCCCTCTGGATGGCATCCCTTCCTTCTAGAGTGTCAACCACACCACACAGTTTGGTATCATCAGCAAACTTGCTGAGGATATGCTCAATCCCACTGTCCATGTCTCCAACAAAGATGTTGAACAGCACTGGTCCCAATACTGACCCCTGAGGAACACCACTCGTCACTTGCCTCCACCTGGACACTGAACCATTGACCACAATTCTCTGGGTGCAGCCATCCAGTCAATTTCTTATCCACTGAGTGGTCCATCTGTCAAATCCATGTCTTGTCAGTTTGGAGACTAGGATGTCCTGTGGGACAGTGTCAAATGCCTTGCACAAATCAAGGTAGAGGACGTCGGTTGCTCTGCTACTATCCACCATCTCTGTAGCCTTGTCGTAGAAGGCCACCAGATTGGCCCATCTTCTTACCTTCAGCCTACCCACCTATGTTTGTTTCTGGAATTGAACTTTTCCCAAAACTTCATTACTTCGATTTTTTCCCTTCTATCAAGAAATGCTCCTTAGCTCTTCCAGCTCTCCTTTCTATGTGCTCTAAGGGACTTATTCTCCATTTTTGTGGTTATCTACTTGCCTCCTGGGATTCCTTTCATAGCTGCTTCTGCAAAGATGTAGGATAGAAAGAACTCATAGCTTTAGTCTCTTTTCCACAAAACAAAATAATGCGTTTACTCTGTTTTTTTGGAACAACTGCTTGACCTCTCAGGTCCTTATCATAAGTCTCGCTGAAAACACAACAGGAAAATCACACAGCCTGACTGTATCTTTCCCAGGACATCCTGCTGCAAATGTGAGGTTAGCCTGAACAATGCATGTCTGCTCACAAACAGACTTTACCACAGCCACCAGGTTTCATTCCATAAGCCATACGCATTAGTTGCCCATGGGAAGTCCCTTTTGACTTCTGGACCTTGATCTCAAAAGAACTTAACAGCACTGGGAGATTTCATGTCAGGTTTTATTCTCCTGTTAATTATCAGCCGGGGAAGAGCAATGTGGGACCTTGACACTGATTCTTCTCCCCCTTCAATTCTCAGAAATCAGTTTAACTTGGTGGAAATGCATTAGTGGAAAACCAGATAATGGTCCTAACTCAATAAGGCATATTACTTGTTTGATTTTCATCTGGTGCCAGTCCCATTGAAGTTAACCAGCCTTGAGTATATTCCAGAATAGCAATGCTTTTTGAATAAGGATTGGAATATAAAGCTATTTAGCCTGAATACTTCCCACCTATCCTAACATAGAACTATATGTTTATAATTCAGGAACCTATGATTTAGGACAGAGAGAGAGGGAGACGGCGAGAAAAAGAGCTGACGTGAATAACTTCATTGATGTGCTTTTATAGAGGGCTTTCTTAGAAATGGAGAACCATTATATAAATTGCCAAATTAGCACCCAGTGTCCAAGGAGGAAACATTGGGAAAGCAGATTCCTAATTAGGAACATCAGTTAAAGATTTTTAACTAAGCACACTGAATTTGGACTGTTGATCATGTAGTGACTGCTAAAAGAAGATACTAGGCTACAAAAGAGGCTCTCGGACTCTGCTACATGCTTGCTCCTCTCAAAACCACCTTGATCCCTTACTCTGTCTTTGCTTCTTTCCCTAAACATCCCATAGTAAGTCTTGTGCAAATGCAAATGTTCTCATACAGTGCCCCATAGCACCTAGGCAGTAAGCCTTCTGATCTAAAGTGATCTGGAAAGCCTCTCCTACTGACTTGTCATGGTGGGTGTCATCCTGGCCAGTGGGGTTGACAGCTCTCCTGGGACAGCCCTGGGACATCTTAATCCTGGAAAAGGTGGAGGAGGTGCAAAAAATACACTAACTAACTCAATCCTGCTGCTGTAGCCAAGTAGTGCTGTGTCATGCAGACACAACCGTGCAGGTCTCAGAAGACCCCCCTTGTCTTACAACAAAGTTCTGAGCATCCAAAAAAACCACAGTTGACCTGGTCCTGCTGTTTTGCAGCTTTTTTGCCCCAAGATTTCCTTAAGAGATTCACTGAACAGTATGGAAATTCCCATAGGAACATTGGTTATACATGGAAACTTATGGTATAGAACCTTTTATCTTATGTTCTTTTAAAACAAAATAGGCCACTCAGAGTTTGAAGTGTTGTGCAGACATAAATGCATTGGCTAGATGAGCCTTTGCTTGCCATGAAATGCTGAGTTTTGTTCTCATTTCTGTGAGATATATTCATAAGTGACCACAGCTAGAGCTGGACCTAATGTCTAGTTTTCTTTCCTCTAGCACAGCCTGAATTAGCTGTAATTCAAAATGGAAAGAATGCCACCACTAAATATCTGAGAACAAACCTGACCATCAAGAAAAAAATACGTAAGGTGTACAAACAATGAATAGTACAAAGAGACTGGTAGAAAGCTGGTTGCTTCAATCACTTCTAGAAACCCTAAATTAAAGCACTAGTGTTGTAGCAAAATATTAAGCATTGAAAGTTGTAGTCTGTCTCTCACAAAAGTGAAACTGGGCTACACAGTCTGGAGCATATTCCATCTTTCATTTCAAAAGAGAAAATCCAGCTCTCATTTGCACCAGTCCAAATCTAGCAGACCTCAACTAATTCACCAGAAAAGTCAATTGTTTAGTCCAGAGCAAAAATAATGATCTGAAGAAAATCTGATATACATGAGTTATTCCTGATCAATTTAAAAATTCCTCTAAGTTTATCCCCAAATTAACTGACAGTTATTATGAAACTAGAATCCCTATGGACAGGAGCTCCCTCCCACAGGTTGGTTGGCCTGTCTTATAAAACAAGACTCATAGTAAATCTATATAATCTTCAACTCACATGAAGAACTGAAGAACTGCATTTTAAGCCTTCTCAGACAAACACAGCTGACTGGCTGCCTTATCTCTAAGTACTAAGACTATAATAAATTGATAGTAATTTATGTAGGTATCCAAATAATGGGACATAATGAATGGGAGATTAAAACGATGCAAACCCTGTTACATACTATTCTGAATGAATACAGTCTCAGGGCAGATTACCAAATTAAAAATGTTTTGATTGCATTCTACATGATCAAGATTTTGTCTGCTTCAGAAATAGTGAGCTCTTAAAGTGTATCAGTGGAAGTTAATGTGTGAAGGAGCTCTGAAATAATATACACAGAATCACACAGAATCACCAAGGCTGGAAAAGACCTTTAAGATCATCAAGTCCAGCCTATGACCAACACCACCACATCAGCTAGACCATGGCACTAAGTGCCACATCCAGCCTTGCCTTGAAGACATCCAGGGATGGTGCCTCCACCACTTCCCTGGGAAGTCCATTCCAATGTCTGATCACCCTCTCCGTGAGGAAGTGCTTCCTAATATCCAACCTAAACCTCCCTTGGAGCAGCTTCAGGCTGTGCCCTCTTGTCCTGTCACCAGTTGCCTGGGAGAAGAGCACACAAAAATCAAAAGCCTGCAAGGGAATATGCAAGATTTTCTGCTTTTGAAGAAGGGAAAACAAGATGATCTTTACATCATTGCTAGAAGTTGTGAAGATTTAGAAGTCAAACTCACTTTTTTTTTTCCCCCTAAACTAAAGCCTTCATTAAGAATAGTGAATGTTAAAAAAGCACAACTGAATCTTTACCATAGTAGAAGTTGTAAGTTCCTTCAGAACAGGAGGATGGTTTGGGCTTTGCATTACAAATTGTAAGACAGATTAAGTGATTTGCTTCTCAACAGACTTTCTCTATGACTTTTAAGTCCTTATCTCTCATGCCTCGCAGGAATTTTTCTGCCTCTCAGGAATTCTGGAGGGATCAACACACTAAGGATGCAGAGCATTCGGATATTGAGGTGATGCAGACTGCTAGATGGATGGCTGCTGAATGGAGGCCAGAACCAGAGTTTTCAGAATATCAGAGAGATTTATTATTCTGGTCCATAAACAGTGTAGAGCTACATGAAGAAAATGCAACCTTGAGATTCTGCAACTCCTATTCTGATTGCCTCAGTGCTCAGAAAAATACTGTAAATTAACCCAAACCCCCTCAATTTTTTGCTTCATTTGGGATTCCCATTAAGTGACCTTCCACCTGCACTGACCATTACCCTCTTACATTTAAAAGGGAAGAAGTATCATCCCTTGAATATAGTCAGGTACCTTGGCCTGATGTGATGACAGAGACTGCAACATCAAGCGCAGCCTGGTGATACTCTGGGTCTATAAAAAAATTACAATCCCACCCAGTAAGTAAGTGTGTGAATTGCACATTAAAGTGTCATTCCTCATATACCAGTGACTCTCATACACATTTGCCTCTCAGTTTCACATGAGCCACCATAAAACACATTTCAAAAAAATTCTCTCTTTTCTTCTATCCCATCTTCCTCATTGTCCTGGTTTGAGCCAGCTGGTATTAGAGCAAGTAATTCAGGGACTTCAGCAGACCCCTGTGAGAGGCAGGCTACCAGGGTCAGAGTTACTGTCCTGGGTTGAGCCAGGATGAAGCTAAGTTCCCTTTTACTGATTTTTTTTCCTTCCCTAAGCTTTCTTTTAACTAGCAGTAAGTGTTCCAGCTAGTGGACTGCTAACACTGGAAAGTTTTTGTTTCTGCTGAGATGCCAAGGTCAGTTTGTTCTACTCAGTGAATCTGCTGCTGCAGAGGCTACTGGAGCAGGAGAATTGTATCTATGACACCCCCCGTAGGGGAGCTGGACTAGACAGACAGCAGAACTGACCAAAGGCATTCCATTCCATAGATCTACGTAAGCTCCAAGGAAGGTCAGAGATCACAGAAGACAACTTCCTTCCTGCTTCTTCTTCCCTTCTCTTCCATCCATGGCCGGCGTCCAGGGAGGACTCCATCCATCCATCCATCCATCCATCCATCCATCCATCCATCCATCACCATCAACCCCCAGGCTCTGAGCTCATAGCCCTCATCCCCCAGCCCCTGTCTGCTCTGCCTTATCTCCTGCCTGTGGGCTGAGACATTTCAGGACTGCTCACAGCTCAGGAGATGCCGGGGGAGCTGCTGGGGGTGGGGGGAGGCAAGAGGCTTTTGCACATTCCTGAACATACTTGTATATAATTGTACATATAATTAAAGCTGTCTAGTTTAGTTTTCAATCCAGCAAAGTCTCTCTCCTTAATTCTCTCTCTCCTTCCCTAGCTGGGTGGGATGGGGAGGGGATTGAGAGCATTGCTGTCTCTGGTTTAATTGCTGATCCTGAGTCAAACCGAGACAATTGTCTGTCAAGATATTCCAGCAAAGACTACTGCAAATGTAGACAAATAGAACAAACTTGTGAAAAAATGGAGATGGATATGGTCCTATTTGCTTTAACTTTTTCATCACACTCTAAACCTTAAAGCAAGTCTACCAGGACAACCCACCAAATTCAACATATGACTAGTGCAAGATAAAGTGCACAAAACGCTCTCTTAGTTAGAGAACTATTACAGCTGAGTAAGGATTCAGCTCAGGGGCAGAAAGCAGAATTCACATCATTGTGTCCTAAACAGATAAAGTGGAGGTGGGGATGTAAAAATCCACACCTGAAAATCCAGCAATATAGCCAGAAGCAGCAAGCAAGAGGTTTTACAAGTTCAAGTTTTATATTCCTCATTTTAACATGGAGGAGGATTAGGAAATGTTATTGCTTTCCTTATGTTCATTCCCAGAAACCTGCTAAAATGGGAGAGATAACTTTTATTTTTTCTTTGCAGAATGAACACAAGCTATGAGAACTGAAGAGAAGTAGGGGACAGCATACATTTTTGATCTTAATTAAGCACTTTCCCATTATATCCTCAGGACAAAGTTCATTGGCTGTCACAGAAATGTAGTGCCAGCCAAAAGACAAAGAGAATCAGTCAAAGTGGCTGAAATCTCAGATAATACAGCAGGAAGAGTTACTAGGTTCAGATTGTCCATACAGCAGCTAAAGCATTCAGTGTTTGATTCACTTGCCCAATACTCATACTACACACATAACAAATAAGATGTCAGGGAAAGCAGCATATCACTGTCTGTTATTTATGCATAAGCACTCCAGGAATTCTCACAAAGCTTTAATATAAGATAACTTAAGCACCAACATAATAAACAAAATATTTTATAGTCATGACTGGCCGGCTAGGCCACTAGAGCATTTTTAAAACGAAACTATAGGAATTGCACCAAAGGATTACTAAGGTCACATAATCAAAACCACAAAATCAGCCAATGTACTCCAGTGTGCATATAATATATTTTCTAGTTACACAAGCTCATGCTAATTCATTTTTGTTGCTTTCCACAGACTGGATAGTGCTCCATTTTCTCCTCAGTTCTTCAGTGATGCTTATTGCTATAGTAACCAAATGCTCCATAAACAGTAATTAATTTTAAAAGCATCTCTGTGGAATTAAAGCCATCTAGACACAGTCCTGGACAACTGGCTGTAGGTGGCCCTGCTTGAGCAGGCGCTTGGATGAGATGACCTCAAGAGGTCCCTTCCAACCTCAACCATTCTGTGGTTGGGTGAAAAATACTATTGTCCTTATTTGATTGAAAGGGAACTGAAGTAGAGGGCAACTAAGACTGCTGTTTTTGGATTCCCTCTCAAGTCACCTCTGTATAATGTTTTAGGCATATTTGCATTTGTCTCTTCAAAGAACACGTGTCTCCATCTGCAGTTCAGTATTTTTGCAAATGAGATAGAGTTTTTCCTCAAGTACCCAAGAACTGATGGTCTCAAAACTGAACAGGTTCTCACAGAGGTGGCAGCTAATAAATTGTCCTAGCATTACCTGGGCAGTTCTTAAGATTTTCTTGGGTAGAATCTATCTCCAAGGAGATTCTAAACTTTTTAAATCAAGAAACAATATGGTCAGCACCATGTTTCGTTTGGTAACTCCATCCAGGAACAGCTTTGGGTTAATTTTACATCTCACACAGTTAACAAAATAATAGTCTCAAGAAGGTGCAAAGGGGAATGTCTCCATGTCTTATTTCACTTATTTTAATTGTGCTGCAAAAATGCATAGAAGCTAATTTAGGCCTGCAGAGACAACCACTGTTCTGACAGTTTCTGACTTTTGTGCTTGAATTAAGACACAGGATAACTATGATAAAATAATAATTTGCAGGTTTCTACTGTTTACAGTTAACTGTAAACAAAAAAATACATCCAACCCCAGCATAAGAAACTATACTGACATCCACATGGTTCACAAGTGTGCCTGGTGACTCATTTCCATCACACGACTCTCTGCTAAGTAAGCTAGCAAAGTTACTGATAACCCTAGGGAAGGTTCATCCTTTCTGGGAATCAGTGGAAGAACAGAAGACACACAGTGCTTTTCTCAGATATTTGCTGAAAACAGAACTCTTTCTTCAGATAAGGCTTGAAACTAAGCCCAGGTATAAGATGCCTTACACCCCTGAATACAAATATGTTTGTTCCCAGATTTGAGTTCTTCTTCTATTATCTCTCTTTTCTTGAATCTTCTTGAATATTTCTTGATACCCTGTTCAGTAATCAAACTATCCCTTCCCATTTTCACCATTTTTGTTTAATCTTTCACCTTGCTTGACTGATTATCTTCCTTTCTTCAGCCAGCTTATGTTTTCAAGTGCCCCTCTTGAGCTCTTCAGGAGATACCCATCTCCTTTCTCAGTTAAACCAGTCAGTCCCCAATCCTTACGCTAATCAGTCCCAGATCTTTTTCTTGCCTGCTCTCCACTAATCAGGATGCTTATCCTAATCTATTGATCCCTAAACTTCAGGCTATAATCTCACTAAGGTGCTTTCACCAGATAGTTTTCTCTAAATTAGCATGTTTTCATTTTGTATTTACTGTAGGGAAAAAAAAGGCAGAGATTTCTGTGAGTGTCCATCGTTCTCCAAAACCCACCCTAAAAAATTCAGCACAGAGAAGTCAGCAAGAATAGAAAACTTCAGTTCAAAAAAAAAACCAAAAAAACCTAAATCTTGCAAAGTTATAAACAGCTGAACACACAGCTTTACAACAGTGAGAGTCAGGAAAAAATATTATTGAGCCACTAATATATAGAGCAATACCACTTTTATTAAATGGATTTCTTGACTTGTAAGTGGGTTACACGTCTGGGTGCAAACACTGCACTTACCAAATTTTAAGAGGGAGTTATGGTGCATTCATCATGTGACTTAGCCAGTTTCTGGCTCCATCTCTGCTTTGTGTATGGAAGTGAACTTCTTGTTCAACTCACAACATGGGGACCCACTGCTAGAACCATACCTTCTACAGAAAAGAAAATGGGGGAGAGGATTGCCTCTTTCCCCTCCCAGATTGCTGAATCCCAGATGTAGAAACGTGGCTATTACTTTCAAACCATCCCAGCACCAGAATGTCAACCTGTCATAGCAATCTGTCACATTTCAATTGGAGGTCACAGGCTCAGTTGCTGTGAAGGAGAAAAAGGCCAAAGACAAAAGTTTTTTAAAAAAGGAAAAAAAAAATCTCAAAACCAGATATTTAAAAATCAGAGTCCAAAAAGTTTAATTCACAAGGCATTTAGCTACAGGAGCTTCATAGTAACCTGTTCTCCAGTTAGGATACAGCTACTTTAAATTAGGGTGGGAATTTGTACCAGCTGAGCTTCTAGGCTAAAAAGAAGCTTTCAGGCATGAGCTTTTGCCTAAAGCTTGGCTTCTCTAGGTGGAATTTTAGAGGCTAAGGAACTTTGTCTTCCCTGACATCATAACTGAAATAAAACCAGTTGGTATTAGACCAAGTAATTCAGGGACTTCAGCAGACCCCTGTGAGAGGCAGGCTACCAGCCTAGGGTCAGAGTTACTGTCCTGGTTTGAGCCAGGACTCAAAGCTAATTTTCCTTTTACTGATATTATTTCCTTCCCTAAGCTTTCTTTTAACTAGCAGCAACTGTTCCAGCTAGTGGACTGCTAACACTGGAATGTTTATGTTTCTGCTGAGATGCCAAGGTCAGTTTGTTCTGCTCAGTGAATCTGCTGCTGCAGAGGCTACTGGAGCAGGAGAATTGTATCTATGGCCCCCCCGTAGGGGAGCTGGACTAGACAGACAGCAGAACTGACCAAAGGGATTCCATTCCATAGATCTATGTAAGCTCTGAGGAAGGTCAGAGATCACAGAAGACAACTTCTTTCCTGCTCCAGTGTTGTGCTGACTCTGTACAGCCAGGCAAAGCTTTGCAGATAACTGGATTACTGTGTTATGCAAGTCCAGTCTGTGGAGGACTGGCCTCCACAAAAGGTATGTCTCTCACACAAATTGACTGCAATAGAGAGATGTAGAAAAAAGAAAAAAAAATTAAAAAATGAAGTGGCAACAACCCTGGGGGAGGCAGGGGGGTGCTGCTTGCAGCCCAGAGCCAGCCTTTGGCTGGAGCATGGCAGTATTGTTACAGGAGCCACAGGTAGGAGCTGAGGGCTGAGCAGACTAAAGGCCAAGACCATCCGAATAAGATGGTCGTTGTTGGTCGTTATTGGTCGTTGGCGTTCATTGTTCTCTGCTGCTGGAAGAAAGGAGAGAGAAGAAAAAAAGGTAGAAGGAAAAGGAATAGGAGACAAAATAAAACAGAGCCTTCGGTGGCTGGAGTGGAACTCCTGCATTCTTTTTACTCCTGCCTCCCTGAAGTCCTGCTATTTCCCTCTGTCCTGTTTTCCTGTCTCTTCTCGTGGAGCCTGCTCGCCAAGGAGCTGCATGAAAGGAGCTGAAGAAACAAAGAGAGCTAGAGCACACTAAAAAAGCTAACAGAGCTGAAAACACTGCTTGCTCCCCAAACCCTCCATCATCAGTGCTCCCAGGACAGTGGGTGCAGCTCCAACCGGTTGTAGCCGGTTGCCACAGCCGCGTGATGGCGCCGCAGCCCCAGCCCAGCTCCAGCCGACACCGCAGCCACTGCCCGAGCCAGGGCAGCCGCCACGGGCCGACAGCACCTGCTGGAGCTGCCTGTGCTGGAGCTCCAGCGTGTGGCCTGTCACCGTGTCCCACTGCAGCTCAAGCAACTCCTCACCGTGTCCCACTGCAGCTCAAGCCACTCCTCACCGTGTCCCACTGCAACTCAAGCCACTCCTCACTGCAGCTCAAGCCGCTCCTCACCGTGTCCCACTGCAGCTCAAGCCGCTCCCCGCCATGTCCCACTGCAACTCAAGCCACTCCTCACCGTGTCCCACTGCAGCTCAAGCCGCTCCTCACCGTGTCCCACTGCAGCTCAAGCCGCTCCTCACCGTGTCCCACTGCAGCTCAAGCCGCTCCTCACCGTGTCCCACTGCAGCTCAAGCCGCTCCTCACCGTGTCCCACTGCAGCTCAAGCCGCTCCTCACCGTGTCCCACTGCAGCTCAAGCTGCTCCTCATTGTGTCCCACTGCAGCTCAAGCCACTCCTCACTGTGTCCCACTGCAGCTCAAGCTGCTCCTCACCGTGTCCCGCTGCATCTCAAGCCGCTCCTCACCGTGTCCCACTGCAGCTCAAGCCGCTCCTCACCGTGTCCCGCTGCATCTCAAGCCGCTCCTCACTGTGTCCCACTGCAGCTCAAGCCACTCCTCACCGTGTCCCACTGCAGCTCAAGCTGCTCCTCACCGTGTCCCACTGCAGCTCAAGCCGCTCCTCACCGTGTCCCGCTGCATCTCAAGCCGCTCCCCGCCACGCTCCCAAAGCCACCTGCTGAGGTCTCCTGCCAAAGCCACACTCGCCAAAAACTGCGCTCGCCGAAAGCGCCGCTCTTAGAGCCACAGACGCTGCCACACCTGTCACTGCTTCTGAGCCAGATATTGTGAGAGACCCACTGAGAAATCTTTCCTTTCTTTGTGTTCTTTTCCCCGGGCAAAAGTAATCGGCCACATTCCCACACACACCTCATCTACCCTATATGGGGAACTCGCCAGTCACGCTACCCCCGACCATAATAGTGTTTCTTTCTTTCTCTTTACCTATCACGTACACACCCCACGTTTGTCTCCTGTAACCACGTTTGCACATCCAGCTCCCCACACATTCCCTCTGCTCCAAAGCTGTTACAGTGCAGTGGTGTGTTAAGCACAGGCTCTGTGTTGGTGCTGGTGCATGCACATCTGGGCAGGGTTTGTGTTCTATAGACACACCCGGTGTAGCCAGCTGGTCCCACCCTAGGGACGGACCCACTGGGAAATTAAAACCAGCCAATTAGGGGCAATTCCTCCTCTAATTGAGGAGAAGGGGTGATCCATGACTGGACTCAAGTTTTCCAGCCTGGGTCAGGACCGCAACACAGTCATTTGGCAGGCAGCAAACTACTTAATCAAATTAGTCCCCTTGAGTTCATATAATTAAACAAACTCTAAGAAACAGCAAGAAATTAGCTATGACAAACTTCCAATTTTGTTATTTATAGCAAAAACCATAGCCAAATAATCATGCTCTTTGGAGACCATAGCCTAACAGGCACATTCGCATGATTTTTTCAAAATTATGCTGGTGTCAGATTGCAAGTACAGTTACAATAAGCAGAAGCTTGTTGTTTGTTTTTCTTTTGTCCTGTTTAAGTTCCTGTTTTTCTTCCTAGAGCTTCCCAGTGACTTCCCAGCTTCTGTTCAACACTCCCTTTGGCACCACCACGTCAACTTCCAGCAGGCTGTCCTGGTTTGGGCCCAGTCAGCAGCAAAGCCCCACACAGCTGCTCACTCACTCCCTCGTCCTACCCTCACTGTGGGATCAGGAGGAGAAAACATAATGAAAAGCTTGTGGGATGAGACAAGGACAGGGAGTAAAAATAAATCTACTCACCAATCAAATCAGAGCAGGACAAAGAGAAACAAAACCAGATCTTCAAACACCTTCTCCCACACCCTCCCTTCTTCCCTGGCCCAAATTACTTTGCTCCCCATTTCTCTACCTTCTCCTCCTCCAGAGTCACAGGGGGACAGGGAGTGGGGGTTATGGTCAGTTCATCACATGTTGTTTCTGCCACTCCTTCATCCTCAGCGGGGGGAAGGCCTACACTTTCCCCTGCTCCACTGCAGGTCCCTCCCACAGGACACAGTCTTTCACGAACTCCTCTGACATGAGTCCGTTCCACACAGTGCAGTTGCTCAGGAACAGACTTCTCCAGCACAGGCTGCACCCAGAGTCATGGCCTGCTTTTGGAACAGCTGCCTCCCCTGGCTCGGGGTCCTCCATGGCTGCAGGTCCACATCTGCTCCACCGTGGTCCAACATGGGCTGCAGTGGAACAGCCTGCCATCTCACCACAGGCTTCAGGGGAACCTCTGCCCTGGCACCTCCTCCTCCTCCTCCTCCTTCACTGACCTTGGTATCTCTGCTCAGTTATTGCTCTCACCTCCCCCTCTCCCCTGCAGGTATTTTAGCTGTTTCCTTTTCCATTCTTTAATCTGTCAGTCACAGGGGCACTGTCACTGTGGCTGATGGGCTCAGCCTTGGCCAGAGGCTGGTCAGGCTTTGGAGCCAGGGGAGCTTCCAACAGCTTCTCACAGGAGCTGCCCCTCTGGCCCCACTCCTGCTACCAAAGCCCCAACACACAGGCCCACATTCAAAATGGAAACTCCTAATCCGTGACATGCTCTTCCCCATCAATCAACCCCACTGGGATATGAAGAGCAATCCCACCTACTTTTACACTTCTCTTCACAGAAAGCATGTAGCTGGGTCAGGCAGGCAATGTCTGTGCAAACAACCTGGTAGAATTTAGCAACTGAAGCAGAAACAGCTGGTGAGATCCTCAATATTTTCTCAAAGTGCTGACAACAAACTCACAGTTTTGAGTAATAATGACAGCAGATTAATTAAATTTTGATGAGAATCTAAGAAGAAGGACGCAGTAAAATAGATATTGTTTCAGTGGGAAGAGAGAAATACAGAGCAAAATCTTTTTCTGAGTTCTCAAAGCCCAGACTGTGTGGCACACATGCCTTATTGACAGTAGAACCTTTGTGGCATCTTTTCTTCCTTCATTGTCACAGGCAAACAAAAACATGAAGAGGAAGAGTAAAAAGAGCTTGCACCTGGTAGAAAAATAACCATAAAAGTAACTAAAAAGAGGTAAATATTTAATTCCTCTACAGGGTTGTGCTACAGTGGTGGCTGAAATTTCTGTCTCCCATGCTAGTTTACTGCCTGTGCATATCAGTGCCTTTCCATCGAGGCCACTCCATGCCTGTCTTTCTTACAGTCCTCATAGGATCCTGCTCAGTTCATGTTGTTTCCTATTTCTTAAAGTTATTCCCCTTCCACAGATGTCATGGTTGCACCTTATGCCTTTACTGTTTACCATGACCAGACCTTTAACATGCCCTTTACTATTCACTCAAGTGAATATTCATTCAAGTGCTATGTACCGTGTCCTCTGCTCATCGTGGTTTTTTAGGTGACAACTATTCCATGCAAATTTTGTTGATGTCTCTGGGTTTGCACAAAATTCAGCACTAGTTGCCATGTTTTTAATGGCAATTATAACACAAGATAACAAGATACACAGGCCATAAAAGGAGCACTTCAGGATTGAAAATAAGAACAGCCCTAGAAGAAAAGCCTTCAGGCTGGTTCAGTCGTGACTGGAAATTAAGAATGGAATGTGTGGCATTATTTAGGACAGCAATAAATGTGTGCAGTAAGTTCCTGTATTATTTTAATTATTTGGACTAGCCATTATCATCTAAAAACATCTTACTTCTTTTACTGTGCAAAGTTAAGAGTCTGGATAAACCCAGGCTAAGCCTGTGCTTTCTTGGAATTCCAGAAAATTATGTGGCAATACTGCAAAGGCTTGAGTCTTTGCAGGCTTGAGGCTCACAACTTCTTCAAAAAGACAAAGTTTTGGATGTTACATGGAAACTGAATGCAGTTTCCTCTGCTTAAAAGCTGTAATTAATCAGGTTAGTCAAGAGAATGTGTTTATAACCACATTGATGTAATATCTGTATTCTATGGTTGCATTTACAAAATGCTGTTTTGAGACAGATGAACTTTATTATTCCCATTTTATAGAGAGGATTGAGGTACAGAAAGAAGAGCCCACCATTATGCTCAAAATCTGCAGTAGGCTCAAAAATTAACACAGTGGTATTGTTCAAACCACAAGACAATGCTTCAAATACACATGGCTAGAAAATAAACATTTTCATGAAGTACTAGTTGATTATACAGTACTGCTGGATGTTGCTTTTACTGTACTACAGATTTTGGCTACTTTACACGCTTGATTTCAAATCATTCATAAAAGAGATGATCAGGTATAGAGAACCTCATAAGAATATTTAATGTTTTACCTATTACGGGGTTTTTTCTCTTGCCATTTCATGCAGTGAAGCAAAGGATAACAACATATTGATTTTCTTTCTCCTCTAATGTGCCTTTATAAATTATTTAATTGTGCAAACATATACACAGAAACATAATATATATGCATGTGAAAAAGAGCTCTGTGGTATCATAGAATACTAATATACCCTGCAGCTTTTTATTACTAAACTGTGAATTGTACCTAGAGAGGCACTGAGATTACTGATGCAGAAAGCAGCATTTTGTCAAGGTAGGTCTATTTTTTTTTATAATCCAGTATTATGCCTGCCATTTTCACCAGATAGTAGGGATTCATCCCTTCTGCAGTGACTTTTTTTTTCCTTTTGCAAAATTACTTCAGAGCTCTGAAACCTCCCATTTCAGGTTTTGTGCAGTGGCCAGAGCTGTGTCCAAAGCACAGAAGAGGGGACTATTCAGATTCCTTCCTCTGGTGCTGACCTCCTAAGTGCCCTTTTAGTCACTTCATATATACTTAAACATTAACATTCCTGAAAAAATCTCTATATAATATTAATTTACCCTGTATGCTATTTTGGGGCAGGCAATTTCTTGAATAGTTGTGTGAGCTGGGGAGCTTGAGACAATCATCTCGTCCTGTTGCTGTTGTGAAAAGTGACAGTAGAAGACATCAGAAGATCCATCAACCCATATGTGTCAGATGTGCTAAAGTTTTAGAATGGATGGGGCTTGGCAGACAGCCGGTTCTTGATTTGCACATGGAGAGGTGAAATACCAGTTCTGATGTTTGGCAGAGAACAAGACCACTCATGGGTAAAGGAAAAGGAAGAAAATCTCCAAAACTGAAGGAGGGAAGACATATGCATGTCATTTCTCTATTTTGCCCTGTTTAGATGCTGCAGAGAAACACGGATGAAGCAAAAGGATTACTGAGAAAACCCTCCTCCTTCAGGCCAGGGACACAGGGAGAGTATCTCTCCTGAAACCTGCAGCTCAGACCTCATTCCACAGAACTCATTTGCTACTGAAATATAGGATGTAGGACCAAAACAGCAATTAACTTTCTCAAGTCATAAGTGGCTCAAAGTGCTTTTAAGAAGAGAAAGCAAATATTTAAGTCTTTAGAATTAAGAGTTTTAAATAGTGAATATATATATAAGGATTAGGGAATATATATAAATCCTCCACATTTCCTAAGGAGCTTTCCTTGATGCCATGCATAAAGTAACTGCCTATTCTACAGTATTTTGCATTATCTGCCAGCCACCAACAAGCACAAGATTCTGAAGTAAATGAAACTTCAGTTGTGGCCTGATTCCTCTTTTCCTAGGAATGGTCTAATGGAAAGGCCTCTGTCACAAAGAGCAACCTAAATAATACACTTCTTGAATTTCAGTAACAGGTATTCAAGTACCCATATTTTGGCATAGCAGGCCAGACCAGATGAAGGCTGAGCAGAACTGTAGAACCCAGATATGATTTTAACATAATCTTGTTTTCTGAAGGTTGGAAGATAAAAAGAAAGAAGATCTAGTTAAATCTCAAGGTGAGAAATAATTATTCCATTCAAATAATCTAACCAGAAGGGTGAAATTTTAATTATTATAACAGGATGTAATTGTGACTACATTGAGAAGTTGATTATTCATAAAATAATGTTGCCATTCTTCCTCAAATAAAATGAGACAAAATGTATTTTGTGGCTTGGAAGTTTAGCTAATACTAATGCAGTCACTATATTTACTGATGTGAATCTTATTCAATAGTCAAGTGAGTTTCAATCAATTTTCTCACATAAGCTGCATGTACAAATTTTAACTGGCAAATTAGATAGATGTCATCTGTTGGCTCTTTTGGGAAATCAGAAATGCCTTTACAAGATCATCAAATTAGGTTTCACCAATTGTATGAAATGAAACGGAAGTAGTACCAGGCTATGTTTTATTTATTCTGAAGTCTGCATCAGGAATTGATAAGTCAAATCCAGGAAAATAATCCCAAGTGTAATTTTTATGAAAATGTCTATTTCAAACCATTGAGAGAGTGTGACAATTTTTAATTACTTGGGCACATGTACGACTCACACACAACCTTTGTAACACATTTGGAGACAGAGTTAGATTTACGTCCCAGCTGA
Source organism: Hemiprocne comata (assembly GCA_020745705.1). Lineage (NCBI taxonomy): Eukaryota > Metazoa > Chordata > Aves > Apodiformes > Apodidae > Hemiprocne > Hemiprocne comata. The sequence continues at coordinate 4,794,260 of CM036589.1, read as the reverse complement.
ACTGCTAGAAGCTCAGTGAATTGGGAGTATAACCAGGCATGACTTGCCCTTCCTTGATGGGAAGCACCTGATTGTGTTCAGCCTTGAGAAGAGAAGGCTTAGGGGAGACCTTATTACCATGTTCCAGTACTTAAAGGGTGGCTCCCAAGAAGATGGAGACTCCCTATTTACAAGGAGTCCCATGGAAAAGACAAGGGGTGATGGGCACAAGTTGCTCCTGGGGAGATTCTGATTGGACACAAGAGGTAAATTTTTCCCCATGAGGACAGTCACACATTGGAATAGTCTCCCAAGGGAAGTGGCAGATTCCCCCACATTGGACAGTTTTGAGTCTCAGCTTGACAGGGTGCTGAGCCATCTCATATCAACTAGAGTAGTACCTAGAAAGGTTGGACCAGATGATCCTTGAGGTCCCTTCCAACCTGCCATTCTATGATTCTATGATTAATTTAAAATAATCTGATGAGGGAGATCACCACCCAGCAGGAAGCATTAGTTGTAGGGATGAGAAAGCCTCAGAGATCTTGCCAGTGGATTTTTACATCATATGGTGCCACTTGTAAAATTCTTGGAATACTTAACTAAAATAGGTCAAAAACTGGCATCTTCACAACCTCAACCAGAATCTTTGACTACCTGAAATAAACAAAAGCTTTCACATCTCACATAGAAACCTAATATAGTTTACCAAATTCAGTTACTGTAAGATATATGAACACATTTATTGAGACAAAGTGTATCTATTCCAAAAAAACTTAAATAAATGACAGTAGAAGTGATTTTGGTGTAAAGATGGAGAGAAATTTTAGACCTGAGACCTGCAACTAGCAATTATGAATGAAAAGGGAACTCCACAAATAAGTACACCTACTCTGAATAGGTAAACAAACATTTTTCTGGTGATGTGACTAAACTACTTTAGGACTAAGTGGAATAAACTTGTTTTGTGGTCATGTAACCAAAAAGTATTTTAATTTTCCCACTTTCTGCATTTTAAATTTCCTCTTGAAATTAGCTGTTAATTATTAGTATTAATTTAATGCCTATACCAATCCAATAGTTGGTGATTCTTACAGTAGTCTATACATTTATTTTGGTTTAAATGACTCAGTTTCAACCTGGACTCAAAAAAACTTTAGTTGCTCAGTGCCCATTTCTAATAAAAACCAAACCAAAAGAACTAACCAAACAACAAACCACACAAGCACATTCCTAATACGTGTGGATTTTCTAAAATAAATGTTGTTTCTCTCATATGCTATTCTATAAATTCACTATGTATTGATCAAACAATACACATTCAGGCTATTTTTTTTAAGGGTTTAAACAGAATATCTATCTATATCCTTACCAACAGTGCTGATAGATCATTTCAATACCTGGCACCACTTACAACCTTCTAAGTCTTATGCAGTGCCAAAGAACAGAGAAGCTTTTTGCAGCATGCATAAAAGGACACTGTTCCCTCAAGGTTTGTAGGTGAGGGATGCACATCTGCAATCCTGCTTCCAAGGGACCCTGCCTACCAGTACTGTTCACAGGACTGGGCTCAGAAGGGACAGGGAGGAGGGGAAGGTCTGGGAGAGTCAACTGATGTTGCAAGAGAAACACCCAGTGGACTGTGCTCCTCTTCAATGGCTTCAGTTAACTTGTTCTACTTCTCTTTTATGCCTTTCCCACACAGAAAAATTATATTAGCTGTGAACATAATGTATGCATATTGAGAGCTGAGTATAAGGAAACATCTAAGTGTTTTCTAAAGATACAGCAAAAATTACACAAACAGTGCAATAACTGGGAAAACAAGAGCTGTAAGTGGAAATTCTGAAATACAATTAATCCAAAAAAATGTTGCTATTTTTGCAAAAATATTGGGCCTACAGCACATAAGCAGAGTTCCCCAAATAATTCAATGCTGTCCTGCCAGAATGTTCTAAGGGGGTTGACAAATAAACCACCTTTAAAAGAGTACTTAGCTGGGACAACAGATAATAAGTAGCAGCAAATAGAGTATTTCTGCTATTAACTTGTATTACTGTAGCCTAAATTAGTCAAGGAGATGTGACTAATACAACTACAATAGTTTGTTTTAAACCATCTAGTCTTTGTGTATAGTTATGAATTCTAATGTAGGAAATAAAATCTGTATGATGAACCATTTATTCAATAACATGTGATATATAATCCATCTATTCATGGTGAAATCTAAATCACAGAACTCCCACTAACTGTAATAAATATATATATATGCACACAAACAAATATATATGTATATATGTGTAAAACACCTTGTATAGATAGCCCAAGTATAGGTTACTAAATAGAAACTTGGTTCAGAGACAGATTTGATATTTTAGTCTTATCCTCCTGCATAAGGCCTTGGAAGATAAATTTGATGCCACCTTCAGCTGGATTTAGAAAGACTCAAGGAATTGTTCTGGCATAACCCTTAAAGCTTAACTGTGTGTAACAGCTTCACATGCTTCACTTTGGCAAAGTTGCAGTGACACAGCAAAATGCCACTGAGTTTTCTGCTTGTATAAAGATCCAACATTTCAGAGTGAAAATCTGTCTGTGCTGGAGTCAGAAGGAGTTGTGCAGTGTATTTAAATGGAGCCAAACTTCCTTTGCATTTTAAAGTTAGGACTGAAGGCAAATTACTATGGCTGCTGACTAAGCCCTGGCTTGAAGTTAGGGAGAAAGGAGGTCCTGGTACCATCAATAACTGCTTCATAACATTATATATTAGGCAGAGAAGGGAGTGGGTTAATCAATAACACAATTCGTTTTATTAGGGTACAGGTTTAAACTCGTTTAAGCTCACTGAGTATTTTCTAGTTATTTTAGATGATAGATCTTAACTAAGCTTTGAGTCAAATGGTATTATCTCCACAAAAATTAAGATTATTTTGACTCTAAAGGTTTGAAAAGTTACATCATACTTCTCAAGTAATTTCAGCAGCAAAAAAAGGTAAATTAAGTACATTTCAGAAAGGCCAAAAATGTTTTGTTTTGATATACTCAAAGCAGCCTTATTCAATTTTGCACGTCGAAACAATATATTCCTTTCCATTACACTCACAGTCAGCATGAACCAGTTCAAAAGAGGCTACAAAACCAGATTTCTTGAGGGAGTGAGCTGGAACCAAAGTGATTGGGTTTTTTTCCCCCACACAGCTCCAGGTATGAGTTACATTTTCAGCCAGCACTGAGCAACAGGCTCAGGAGAAAGAAATTAAAATAAAGAATGAAGTAACAACCTTCTCATCGTGGTCCTTCCAGATAATTCCTGAAGTACACAGCAGCTTTTACTACTACTGTGTAGTACTTGCCTGCTTTGTCATTAAATGGGTGAACCAATCATCCCAGGTCCTGAAATCGCTGGAAAAATATTGGTCAGTGGAGCTATGCCAGCTCAGAAAAAAATGGCCCATTGACTCTTTCAGTGACAAAGGGAAATGTTCCCTCAGTAGCAGTCAGAATTGATGACCTTTTCTTGTTGATTCTAAAAGGTCAGAAGCCTGAAGAAAAAAATACAGTAAACGGACAGAGAAAAACTACCTTTGCTTAAGAGCCCATGAACTATCACTGGTAGCAAGTGCTTTGCTTTAGTCTGCGTTGACACTCTCAGTGAGGTTCCCAACTGCCTTCTCTTTACCTACCCAATAAATGTAACAATATATTAATGATGCTGACTCGTCTCTTGCTACAAATATCATTCCAGATTTGAGAGCCTTAATCTGATCCTTTGGCTCAATAAAACATCCAGAACTCGTTTCCATCCATCAGCACAGAAACGCAGCAACAGGCAGCACAGTCTGGAGTACCACAGTCTGCATGTGTTTTCCTCAGGTCCTTTCTGAACTTCTGTGATGGCCTCTTGCTGCTTACACCAGATGAGGCACAAATGGTCATCCCCTATTTTTACAAGGGGCATCAACAAGTCTCTGGGAACAGATAATGGATTTTTCCCACAGCACTGCAGTAGGAAGGATGTTGAGCACACACTGGAGCCCAGGCTTTGTAAGTGGCTTCAGAGCTGCTGACTTCCCACCATTTTGCTCTCTACCTCAACCATCACAATGCATCTAGTCCAGATTTCTGTAACTGACTTGGTCCTTACATTCTCTGTCCTTTTTCTGCCTGGATTGACCACCTGCATTTCCACACTTGCACTTCAATCCTGGTGTGCCTCACTACTCAGCCTGGGAAGCTGGGAATTACTGCTGTGGTAAATATGAATGGTACATTGTCCTTAATATTTTGAGATCACATAATTGAGCCTCTTTGTTTTATATTGGAGAGGCCAGTATATCCTCACAGAACAGCAGTATATATATATATATGTATATAGGTAGGCTCTGTAAGATTGATTCTTTTAAAAAATGTGTTATGGAGCTTTTATCAGTTGGTTTTGGTTTTTCTTTTTATGCAACTGCTTGATCTCTTTTTTGGTGCTAACCCTGTGTAGAAAGCACAATTGCAACATGTACCATCCCAGCAAGGTTTCCTGGGAGCACAGAAACAAATCTCTTTAAGCAGATCAGTTGTGCAACTCCAAGTACATGTTAGTTTGAACTGATTTATTAATGCCAGCATCTCAGTGTGTGCAACACCTGCCCCACTTTGAAGGACTCATAATGTGCCATTGGGGTAAATGGCTCTGCATCCTGACATCCCTTTCCTGTTCCCTGCTCCAGGTATTATCTTCTGTGCTAGCCCATGGGCTCCCTGATCTCAGGGAGAACAACCATGTCTGGCCTGGAGTAAACTCTCCAGAGGGAGCTGGGAAAGCTTGTTTGCTCTTATCTCCCACTTCCCTAGCACCCACGCAGAGTCAGGCACAATCAAGCCTGTTGTGTTTGAACTACTCTTCTATTCATTTTTCTCCCCCCCTGGGAGTTCTCAGCTTGAGTAAGAGCTTATCTTTTATCCAGATGAAAAGAATACCAGCTGAATTTATCAGCTTTTCTTGCATCCAACTTGCACTAGGGGGTCTGATCCAAAACCTATAGCAACTTTTCCAGTTATTTCAAAGCGATTTGGATTGTGCTTTTAGCAACAGGATTCTCTTCTGATGAATCTAATAGTCCCACAGAGACTGATGAGGTGTGTGCAGCCAAGCTGTCCCAGGCTGTCATTGCCACTCACAAGGTAGACCAGGTGCCCCTCTAAGTACATCTAAGAGAATCAAAAGTGTAATGTGACAGTTTTCCAACGACTTTACTTTGATATCTGCAGCCAACAGAAGGGTTACTCAATTTACCCTGGGTAAAAAAGCCAGTCACTGAATCAATCTGTACTGATTCAGGAATTTTTTTCAGTAGCTTCTCGATTCCACTACCACTGCAGAGACTGGTAAGTAGAAACCAAGGATTCATTCAGCATGTGCTATTCATCCCTCTTCTAAAATCCACCAGCAATTATGGCTACTATCCTGGAGATAACATAGCCCTGAAAGTTATTCCACATTGATCAGTTAAGTCTCGATTCAAAGGCAATTTTTAAAGAGACACACATTCAAATATTCCCTGGTTTACAGTAGAGATTTTAGGAAGACTAGATGACTGCTGTTTCTCTTCACATATATAGTAAAAGAGAGGAAAAACATCTTACGTTTCCTAAACATCAACAGGATGGTTTCCAGTCTTAACACTGGGATGCTTCACCTCTGCTTCAACTTTGTATCAATGACTTCTGTACATTGACAATTTAGTAAACATTTTGGCACCCATTCAAGTAGAAGAAACCATATAAATATGTCTTTTTAAAAAAAACACATCTACTTTTGTCTTAAAAAAAAATCATTCTACTTTTTCCTAAAAAAGAAGTAAAATAAAAGAAAACCAAATAGAGCTAGAATTAGATTATTCAGCCACAGGATGCAGAGGATTTAGAATATAAATATTCAGCCTTGTCAAGGGACTTATGTTCCCTTTGCTTTACTCTCTTCTAAATTCCTTCAACACCTGAAAGCTATTTTGAAGAGAACCTGGCACTAGAGGGATGTAGGAAAAGTACACAGGCACTACCATGCCTTACTGCAGGAGAGAAATATCAATAAGTTATGGCATTAATTGCTTCAACAGGTGTCAGAAGGAGACTATAAATCAAAGAGAAACCACAGTGTTTTCAAGGGGGAGAAGAACTGAATGTGCTGAGGACATCTGAAAACCAATCCTATTGTAAGGCATTTCACAGAGCTCTCCATCAGTTTATACTTCCTGTTCCAGAGCACTAGTATCATGAGATTCCTGTAATTCTTTTACTTCCTTGCCTTTGAGAGACATGAATCTCACTGTGGCATTTCTTCCAGATTTTTTAAGATCTCTGTCTAATGGGGCACATACATCGCCAAAGACATTGTTCAGAAGTAGCTGCATCTTGCTGTATGACTTGATAGAAGGAATAATTTTACAGTAACTGACAAACATGGACACCTACCTGCTTTTGGTCATCTCTCTAGATCCCTATTAGCACCCCCAGGCACCCAGACATGTAGACAATTCAGGTCCTTTCATTCACTCTGATTTTTATTTCACCCAGACCAACCATGCATGGAATAAAAAATGCTGCCCTGCTTAACCTGGAATGTACAGCTTACAATTTGTATTGCTTTCTGTCCCAAAGGAAAAAAACCAACAAACCACCAAATAAACCAAAAACCAGAAACACAACCAAAAACATTATCTTCAAAGAAGATGATGTAATTGCTTTATAATTATATAATATGCCATACTAAATGCAAGCAGTGTTGAAGATAAACTGCTTTGGAATGAATCATTGAAGACCTTAAGAATCAGACCTGGGAGTTTTCTTGCAAGCAAGAATATTCTCAGATTTCTCCTGGCCACACGTTTCCCAGAACAAATAGCTGTGAAGCTCTTACTTCCCCAAATTCAATAAAAAACTCCATGTCCTAGACCAACTGAAGTGCACTTCTATCATGTCACTAAGTTGCACAGCAATTTTGCTGTGGGCCCTGTGAGAATAGGTAAGGATTTCTTTCCAAATCACTTGCCCAGCAGTACAGGGAAGAAATAAAAGCATCAGGGAGCCCTGTACTGCTTGTATCTATGTCAGCAGTGGCAGGCTATTTCTCTATTTTATTTTTTTTTTTACAGAGAGTGGACAACGTAAAAATCATGTTTTTAAAAGCCAACCATCTAGTGTTGAGTCCATCTTGCCAATACATCAGCTAGTAGAGCTAAGGCAACCTGAGTGAGCATGTAAGAAGGACTAAGGCATTCCAAGTAAAGAGCTGGCATGGTTTTCCTATCCTTCAGAGCAAGGATGAAGCAAGGACCAAGTTTTTGAACTCCCAGAGTTCTCAAATTGGATGCAGCTCTGCTTGCTAGGTAGCAAAACTGTGCAAGCCCCTCAGTAAGATCTAAAATTACTTCCATTAGTTGCCCCTGTAGTTAGATAAGCAGTGTTTAAAGGCATTTTGTACTTTTACATCCCAGTAGGCACTACTGTCTTCGAGAGAATATGTATTATATTGTCAAATTGAGGTGAAAACCATACATAAACACCAGGAGGTTTATTGCAGGTTTCCAATATTCTGTGACCTTCCATTGTAAAGACTAGAGACAATGCAGTGCCCTATGTTGGTAAATAACAGCTCTGAAAATTGAAATGCTCCAGTCTTAGGAAAGCTCTGATCTGATCCTAAAAAACCACCTCAAATATACATGTGCCTACATTCAGAGAGTGAGAATGAGGCCTCCCTATACATCAAATACACCCAATTTTGCACTAAAGTGTCAAGCTCCCAGGTGAGAAGTCAGACTCACGAAAGAGACTGAAGGGTTAATTACAGTGCAAGTAGTATGATTATCCCCAGCAAGTAGGACCATGTGTCACTTTGCATGACACCAGTTCCTTATTTTAGGCTGGCCCAATTTCAGTCAGAGCTGCAAGAGATGCAAATTAATCAGGAGGTGAACAAGTTGGCTAACGTAAATGGGTTGGCTTCTTTGTCAGTATGGATGCCTCATAAGATTCAAAGACCTCATCCCTACTAAAGGCAGAAAGTTTATTATAAGTTACAGAATGTGCATGAGATCCCTTTTCTTTTAATGTAATACTGTAATTCAAAATTAAGGATTCAGCTGATACACAAGTATTTCAGCTATTGGTGTGCTGTTGAACATTGTCCTTTGCTGTTGTTAATTTCTTCTTTCATCGTGCAAAGAATAAACACAACATATCTGCCTAACCCTGCTCACCTTTCCAGTCTTATTTCATTTTTTCTTCTTCCTATTATTTTATAATTCTGTCACAAATATTTATGGTGATTAGTCAGAACAACCCAGAATTTTTCTTGCTTTGTTTTTTCCCCCTAAAGCTTCCAGTTGCTCTTGTGTCGCTCTGTTTCCTCTCTTGCATTAACATCAAACAGTTCATCTGTGAAGACAGTCGCTCATCAAAATCACTCGGAGTAATTTCAATTTCACACTGATCACACAGGTCTGAAAACTCTCCAAGCAGAGATTTTCATCAGGAGAGAAACTTTGGTCTCCTGTTGGGGTTGCTGGTATTTCAGCTATATCTCTTGTTAGCTCTTGGAATAGATGTGTCATGGGAACTTGCCTACGAAATTGAATTGATTGCAACAATGATTCAGGATTAAACAAGATTATTGTATTTCTTTCCAAGGAGCATTTGTGAAGCATCTTTCTTTTTTCTTTTTTTTTAAATTTTATTTATATCTTTCTTTCTTCCTTCCTCTCTTTTCATTTTGAAACATTTTGCTCAGTATAAAATCAGTTTTTGCCCTCTTACTTACCCTCTTACTGCCTCTTGATCCTCTTATTATGTTGTTTTTATGTTAATAATTATGTTGCAGGTGACTACGTTTCATTATAAGAAATACTTACTCCTTTCCACTAACTTTATAAAATTAGCCCAAACCAGTTAAATACATTGACTGTGAAGTAATTGTTCACAGATTAATTCTTCAGAATAGAAAAGTTTTAAATGCTTTAGGTGTTATATTTATCTACTCAATGTTTCTTCAGATTTTGCAAAGGTATTTTTGTTTAACTTAAAAGATTCTGGACATATACGAAAAGGAGTATCAGTTATCTGCTTATCAGAACAAAACCTCTGGTAGACTTTAGGTGTTTGGAGAATAAATTTGGTTTCTAATCTTATATTGATCCACGGGACAATTTTTAATTTATAAGTATAATGTAAGTATATTCAAAACTACAGGCTGAGGGCAATGATCATAAGTTGCAGCAAGGAAAAATCCAGTTCAGTATCACAGAAAAAATATTCACCATGAGGATATTAAAACACCAGAACAAGTTGTGCAGAAGTTGTGGAATCCCATTCCCTGGAGAAATCCTGGAGCTCATCAAGACCTGCTCTGAGGTCCCTTCCAACCTGCATGACTCTTAGTCTTCAATTCTGGGTTTATTCTTCAGCTCTTGTTCCTACCCAGAACTCTTCTTTAACTGCTCAGAACTTAGTGCATTCAGCCAGGATGTGGAATTGATGCCTGATTTACTCTTTCCCTGAGTGCATTCAAACCCACATTTTTCTCCAGGAGAATGCACTAACTACCAGGGTGAAAAGCAGGAAGGAAATCCTTGACCCCTTCCTTTTAGGTCTGTTTCATTTCATCTAATGCAATTAAAGATTCATTAGTTTAGGTGGGGAGAGACAGTTTCAATCTGTAGCCTGGTGGTGGGTTAATTCATCTGGGAAAGTTGTGATTTGTGTTTTATGCTCAGTAACTATTTAATTGAGAGGACATCATCAGTCTTTTGTGTTTAGGTACTGTCAGGAAGAGGAAACTAAGCTATAAACAATAGTGCATTTAAAGAATTTTTCTCTTACTTTCACTCTGTCTTTCAAAAATCACTGTATATAATATTGAAAAAGTTCAAGAAGACTTTAACCTATTGCTTCTGTCATGGAGGCATGAAGATGATGACTTGAGCACTGAGTGACATGCAAGGGCTTCACCTCATCTCCTGTCTTCTAGTGAAGACAATGGTAGCTGCTGTGACTTCCTTAGACCTGGAGATATGAAGTGAGCTCATTGCAGGGTGTCCTCAGCAGGGCCTTCAAGCAATTCCTCCTCATTTTTGACTTCTGGCAAGGCTTGGGTGCTTTGATGTTTGGTGGGAGATCATAAATTGAGTTTTGGGAGTTGGACTTTGCCTCAATCTACCCAGGAGATCTTTGGGAAAGTTGAACCTCACTTTTATCTATACCCACATCAATACCATCATGACTGAACTATTCCTCCACTACCTTCCTTCTGAAGAATGCAGTTCATGGAGATAATAATAAAGAGAGCAATGCAAGATGTATATATCTAGCTCAAATCCTTCAGACAGTTCCTCACATCTCTGTTGTATTTTTTGTGACATATGGCTAATTTCAGCTTCAGACATACTATATGAACAAAACCGAATATTTAGAATATCTGCCTACCAATATTGTGCATAATTTTTAAATAGATTCTCTTCCTCTATATGACCAGAATAATCTTCCAGTAGCAATAACCTTAACAACCAACCAATCTTCAAATGGTAACTCAGTATTATCTGACTGCAGTTGAGAGGCTGTTATACTACTGAACAATGTGGTGAACAGGAAAATATTTTTATATGTATTTGTTATGTGTAACATGAAATATTTCATCATCTTCTTAATCTTTAAAGGTTAAAGAAGAATGGATACAATCAGGAAGAGAAGTGTTTTATCAACTTAGACTGCAGACTGGGACATATTTGTCCTATAAAAAACCAGAAGACTTACTAGGAAACATAGGTTGTTTCCAAGGAGTAAACTAAGCAGCTCTTTAGATGCTGGCAAAGATATCTTCTTTTTAATTTTCACACTCCTCTCATCTTTTAGACAATATTGCACTAGAAAATGTTGGACTTATTTAAAAAAAAAAAAAAACAAACCATAGCAGTAGTGCTAATCCTGGCCTCCTTAGCTGTGGAAAGGCTTGAAAAAGATGAACTCTTCTCACAAGATGGAACAGAGTTTACTCATCTATGTGCTCATCAAGCTTAATTTATACTTCAGTGGAAGAGTTGATACAAAGTTCATTTTCATCCCAAAACAACCTTGACGGTCAGGAAGAAACACAATAAAGATTTTTTTTTAAATTCTCCTACTTCTTATGTAAGATAAGGCATTGCAAGTATCTCCTTATTTTCACTAACAAAATAGTGTAAGGCCCTCATCTGTTTATGCATTCCCTAATGCTCTCTTCTAGTGTGTGTAGTTTTGGGTTCACATCTCCTAACTTTACCTTCACACCTAAGCAAGTCAACTGAGGTTCCCTTTTTTTGCCAAAGGAGAAAAACAGTTAGCTTAAAGTGTGATTTGCTTGACCAAAAGCAGATGTCTTCATTAGGATGCAATTAACATTAGGATGCAAGTTTTTTTTGTTTTCGTTTACTATAAAAGGAATCTTCAGTGACTCACCCTAATAATTTAAATATCTGCACTGCAGAGGTCTGTCTGTGCTCAGACAATTCTTATTCTTGATATCAGACTCATACAATGCATTTTTTAGCCAGTAAAACTCCAAGCATTTAATCTCCTCTGATATTTAGGCTTCCTCTGAGGACATCAAGACTTAATATGTTAGACACAAATCAGCTGGTTCTATACTGTGGATTCTGTGTAATGCCTGTTGCACATTAATCCTTGTATTTTCAATCAATTTGACTTAAAAGTCCAGGTAATAGAAAAAAATCTGAAGTATATCTGAATCCATCAGTAGCTTCCTTTTCCCAAAATACCACAAGACTTATTTTGAGGGAGGACAAAAGCTCTCTGCAGAATCAATCCCAGTGATACCAACACTTGTTCTCCCCAAGGAACATCAGATAATCATAGAACCATAGAATGGTTAAAGCCAGAAGGGACCTTAGAGATCATCAGGTTCCAACCTCCCTGCTATGAGCAGGGACACCTCCCACCAGACCAGGCTGCACAAAGCCTCATCCAACCTGGCCTTGAACACCTCCAGGGAGGTTAATAGCAGCCACCACATTCTACAGTACACAAGAATAGTCAGAACTTTTCACAAGAGGACAAATCAACACCTTCTTCACGGTGCTGCTCATTAGCACTGCACAGTGAGGCTATTTCCTTCAGAGCCTGTTGCTTTTTTCCAGTTTGCTATTTGCTGCTCCTCATTGTACAGCAACTTTTTTAAGGATGTTGTTTCACTAAATTGCTTCACAAAGGCTTAAAAATCTATTTCCATTTCTTTCCACAAAAGCAATCCCTCCTGTGGCTCATGTCTAAAAACCCATCTGTAAGAATATGGGTTTTTTCTTTCATTTTTTTTGCCCTAGAGAATTTTCTGTTTACTTGTCTCCAACAAAAAAGCAGAGCAGAACAGCCTCTTGTCCTCAAGGCTGAATCCTGTTTCATTGATAGTGATAAGCATAAGATTTTCATGGTTAGGTAGAAAGGGAACAGAAAACAACAACAACAAAAAAAAGGTCTTTCTGTGGTGAAAAGTACGAGCTACAAATTGCAAGAGAATTCAAAGAATGACACTGTAATGGGAAATTAAAACTGTAATAGAATCATAGAATCATTAAGGTTGGAAGGGACCTTAAGGATCACCAAGTTCCAATCCCCCCTGCCATGAGGAGGGAACCCTACCACTACACCAGGCTGCACAAAACCTTGTCCAACCTGGCCTTAAAAACCTCCAGGGATGGGGTCATAAGACTTCTTTCACCATAACTAGATTTTTTTTTTTTGTCACACAAAATTGCACAAACAATGATGACACCATCAAGGGAAATTATGATGTCAGAATGGGTCCGAAAAATTTAGTCCTTAGTGGTTTTTACTTTTCCACTCATGTCAGTCATTGATTTATTTTTTTTTTTCCTCTTACCAGCTTCTCTCTAGTGACCGCTTTATTAGGTAAGCAAGATTCCTACTCTTTTTATTTAATTGCCTGTGATCATTAGAGAGCCACTCATTTTCAGTCACTGTTTTAGCACTCTCTTAGGTGAAGACTGTGGTTAACTCACTTTATATTACAGTAATTTAACACACATCAGAAATGTCAATAAAATAAAACCAGGCAGTTATAAGCTCTTCCGTCTGGTTTATCACATGCTGTATCCATGCACTGTGAAAGGTGTTCTTGCCTGTAAGAGCTGAGAACTGTTAAGTTGCTGACATTTAAAGAGAAGGCTTTGTGGTCTGGGAGAAACGTGCTTTCAAGTTAGAAATGTTGGTGACAGAGACTTCTGAAGCTACGTAAGGAGTTTTGTAGGTGCTCACAGATTGTCAGCCGCCATTAGAAAGAACTATGAATACAGCTAAAAGTATCTAAATTCACCAGACAATTCCATCAAAATCTCATCTAAATGATCCATTCTGTCTTCAAGCCAGAAAAGCTATTACCAAATTTTCAAACTTACACACCCTGTCTTTGGTGATTTGTGCATCTTTATAGGGACCATTCCTTGAAATTAGATTTCAGCTACTTTGCATGGGACCTGCAAAATTCAGAAGCTGGAGTCAAGAGATGTAGAAAAACATGAAAGGTTTAGGGGAGCCAGAGGGTTTGGGACTATTGGAGTAAAGAGGTGTTGCTAGGAACCAGGGGTTTGACTGCTGTACCCTTCTCTTTGCATTACCTGCCCATGTGTGTAACTGCAATGGTGTTGGATCAGGGGGGTTTATTCTGTTCATCCTCTTGGAAACACCACCAGCATAAACTGTGTCTCATAGAGGTCCTTAATCCCCTCTGCAGTCCAATGACCCAAAGCACTGAAGCCATGGTGAAGTCTTCATAAGTTCTCTTCAGGAACCAAACACATCCAGATCCTGGCCATAAACACCACTAACTTAAATTGGCACAACCCAAGAAATAAAATAATTAAAACCAACAAGAAATAAAAAGGAAATAAAAAGGAAATAAAACCAGAATTCTTCTAGATGGAGGTGCATTTAATCTGAGAGCACATTTGTGTCTCCTCCCAGCCCTTCTCCTTCAGTGTTTCTGAACTGTGACATTTTACTCCCATGATCACAAATGAATTACGAGTCAGCACAGTGCAAGAGACATTAAAAGCAGCACTTCTGAGAAGGGATTCCTCTGTGAAATTTTCCTGCCAACACACAATTGCAACCTGAACACCACTAACACTGATAGACAGCAATATCAGACAAAGCCTTGACAGATAAACTGGCAGATCAAATTGAAACCAGTGAGCTGAAGCTAATAGGAGTTGGAATCCCTTTTTAACTGGCAAAGGCCTTCAGCAGTTTAAAGATCCAAGCTTAGAACTGATATTGATTCCTTAAAATGAATACCAGTAATAAAAAATAATTTAAAAAGTGTACAAGCAATCAGACAGGATAGGAAGTGGGGGTGGAGCAGATGGGGGATATGGTGGAAAGAGACCATCTTGAGCAAGAACAAGCAGTTCTGAGGAAGGGGAATGCTAAATTATACATCTTCAGCTAGGCTGTGATGTCTGATAGATGTTTCCTGGGAGTTATGTAACACAGTCATTGCTGTTATTTTTTTTTCATACCACGCTGATTTTATTAAACCATTCAGCAAATGCTAATTTCGGAGTCACTTTCCCAATTAGTCATGACATTTCATGGGTATCTCTGCTAGTGAGCAGCTCCTTCAACCTTTGCTCCTGCCGAGCATAATGCTTTGTGCTTCTCAGGGTAAAGATGGTAGAATCTACCCTCAACATTTTGCCACACACAAGTCATTTGCTTAGCCTTTGGATCAATGAAAAAAAAAAAAAGATGACTCCATAGCTGATCTCCGTAGCCAATAGAAAAACTGTATCTTGATCTAAATTTTGATAGATGAAACAAACATTTTTGTTTCTAACTAGGACTTGAAAAAATAAGATGTTCTCATGGAAAGAGAGATAAGAAATTAGTGCTTTTCCACTTTAACTACTTTAGATGTGTCTGTTCCCAATATGCAGATTTTCTTCTGAAAGCTGAAAAAACAACCAACCACCCTTGATAATTCTCACTAGCAAAAAAAGCCACCCCAAACTCCCCTTTTTGTCAGATTGCCGAAAACAAACTTGTTAAAAATAAGGAATGTTTAACAGAACGTTTTCAAACAGCCTTACAAAATATGATAACAGCATGCTATTCAATCTTTCCTTGCAGATACTGCATTGTAGAATGATGAGTTATCTGGCACAAGGATAATGACTAATCTATTGTATATTTTAATAGTTCCTAGTTTATTCAATTCAGCAATGAACATTAATTTCTTTGTTCTACTTTATGGTGCACAATACTGTGGAAATGGCATTTTATGATACTTTACTCTCTGTTGTCTGTAACGTAATTGACCTCAATTTCTCTGTCCATAAAACAGAGACAATCGTTTGGCTTATTTTTTTTCCCCTCATCTTTTTTTCCCTTTTTTAGCAATAAAATTCCACTGATGAGAAGTGTTCTATGAGAATCAAAGTTCTTACCCTTGAGGTGTTTTCAGTACAGTTGCATTTTCTTTAAAAATAATCATGATTATTTGCAATTGTTGCAGGACAGGATTATTTTCACAAACATGCTGAATACAGGAAGTGTTGGGGATCCAAAATGCATCTTCCTTCATAACATCCTTCATCCTTCCAATGGTTTCTCAATCTTACGCCTCCATTATTAGCTGACCCAGCCTTGTTCTTTTCCACATCACAAGTAGGACCTGACAAATAGACTTGTATTTCTTAAGAACAGAAAGTCAGGAGGTCAGCTTTACACAGATTTTACTATGTAAACTCTGTGTCTCCATTGATGTTCTGCTTTGAGATTTCACTGTCTCCTCCTTCCAGTGTTAAAATGT
This sequence comes from Hemiprocne comata, assembly GCA_020745705.1. NCBI lineage: Eukaryota > Metazoa > Chordata > Aves > Apodiformes > Apodidae > Hemiprocne > Hemiprocne comata. The sequence goes on along the minus strand of CM036589.1, from coordinate 4,778,413 downwards.
TCAAAACTTTTTCTGAAATGAAATGCTTTGCTCATTTTTTCCTCCTTTGCCAGTTGAAAGAGGGCAATTTTGAATAATCTTAAAATTCTTTTAATAAGAAAAAGTAACAAAAGGTTATAAAAAAAAGGCTTTTGTGCTAAAATTCTACAGAAAAAGTGGTCTCATTTTACATTTATCTCATGCCTTGGGACAGAGAGAAAGCTGTTTAAGTTTCACACCCCAGTCACAGAGCAGGAAGGACAATGCTCACTCAATCAGCTGCCACTTGATATTCTCATCTGATAGTTTATTGGCTCCTTCCTTCCTTTATTTACTCTGCCCTAGTCAACACCAGCTTTTAAAACATAATTATTAATTTCTTCTGAACGTTGTAGGGTGTTCATCCTTATAGAAAGCAAGTACTTCGTAAATATTAAGTCACCCTTGCTGGGTGGCAACAATATCTCCATTCTACCAATGGTAAGCCAAAGCATAAAGAAACTAAAATTAAATATATCCACGCTAATGAGGAGTGTTCAGCCTGAGACACTTGGAATGTTATTTGTCCAGGGTACATATCCCTATCTTGTGGTTTTTTGCCAGCACAACACTCTGACTTTGGCTGCCACTGCAGAAGCTCAGACTCCTGCCAGCCATCACCTAGAGCCTCAAGGTGAGAGACCAGGAAAAGAGGGACACCCAATTAATGATAATTTGTGCAAAGTTGTTTAATTGGCTTGCTGGGTATCACACTAGTTGAAGGCAGAGGTTGAAATATAATTAAGTCCCCAGAGCAGTACACAGCTACCTCACCATGAGGCTGTCTCCTCTTTCAGCAATCCTTTGGCTTGCTCAGTACAGCTTCTGGCAGAAAGTGGGGATGAAGTCTGACAGTCAGCCTCCTCTAATATGCAGCCATGATACAGCCCCAGAAGTCCAACACACATGTAGAATAAGACAGGATTTTGTGCAAAAAAAAGCTGTCCATGCTTAAGTAATTAAAGGCTTTATCACCATCTAGACCTGCCAGGGAAGAGGAATTGGGCTGAGTAGATATCAGGTTGTCATCCACCTTAACATCAAGTTCTTGCCTAATTTTGCAACATTAAGGGTGGGTGGTTAGATATGTTTCATATCCATCCACCTGTGCTTTGCAATTTCCTCTTTGGCAGTCACTAATTTCTCTAAGAAACATTGCTCAGCTGACAGGCTTTGGTTTTCTTCCATTGTCCTGTTTACTTTCTTGGAACAATATTTAATTTGAGAAGTTGACAGTGTGGACACCTATGAGCAAATCATCCTAAAATGCCTTCATAACCAATAGTGAGAAACAGGCATTTCCCAGGGCTCAGTTAATCTCTCATACTTCATTATTATATGTTAGAACATGAACTGGAGCTCAACTTTACCTGGCAGTGTCATCTTTGACTGCAAGATTTACACATCCACATTAGCCCAGATGAATGTGTGTGGATTCCAATCTTGGAAGAAATAAATCTGAAAACATGGCAATCCTGTGTGCCCTGCACCCCATTCTTAAATGGAGATTGTGTTGGTATTTAGATAAACCAGGTAGTTACAGGCACATCATCCTGACATGGGTTCTGGGGAAAATAACAGTTGACAGAGGAGGTAGCAGATAAAGACCTCAAGGAAGTCACTGTAATTCACATTTTCTGCAGAAAACAGATCCTGTCAATCTCATTTGATACCTTCTTCCACAAAACTGGACATTTGATTGATTGTAGAAGTTTATGGCGTCAATTTTGCATACTGAGATTTCTACAGGGCATTTTTTTTTTTTAATGGGATTACACACCATTTGAGTTAAAAAATTAATCAGAATAATCTCTAACTGTCAGGAAGAATATGGAACTTGTTGAAAACCAGGCAGCCAATAGCCTTCCTCTGTACAGAAATGCAACTGTATGTGAAGAATTGTCCCTGCAAGGATGAGCCCTAAAAGAAAGCTGCTCTTGTTTCTGTTACCAATGCTTATTTCCCTAGAGCCAGTGTGAGGACCTTTACAAGATCTGAGCTTTGCTATGTAAATTTACCCTAGAAGCTGCTGGTCACAGGCAAAACAGGACCCAGGGTGGTGGGTTTGGCTACAGCCAGTGGAGATAAAAACCACTCTGCAGGGAGTTCTGCATGGTTCTCTAATTTCCTCTTTAATTTTGTGATCAGAGTCAGTGCTATGCCTTGTACTTGTGGTATGCTTGTGAGAGTAGGCTTAAATGCTTGCAGCAAGGCCACTTTGAATAAAACCAGAAAACTGGGTGAAGTCATAGTGCAAGAATAAAAGGAGGACACCTGTAGTCAATTTTAAACCCTAAGCCATCGATTATTGATAACATGCTCTCCTTGTGCTTGCATAAGATTGTTCAATGGGATCTTACTATTTATAATTCTTGTTGATACTTCATCAAATAAATAGTTTCCTGCAGTTTGCATGCCTTAGAAGTTCACCAGAAGCTTTAAGTTGTTCAATGTTGGGGTCTTTTTAAAGCTTTTTTGAACTCGCTGACTCAAATAGCCTGCTGCTAAAACCAAAGCTGTCTAAATATGGGGCCATATCCTGCTCCTACTGGCATCAAGGAAAGTGTCACAAATTTGGATAGATCTACAAGCTTATAAACCAGAAAGAGAAAGTGTACACAAGATTGTAGAGGTTAATCTGGATCTGATGCTGTACTGGTATAGTTAAATATCAGAAATCGGTGGGAAGGGGCTCAACAACAGGGCTAAGGAATTTCTCAAGTTGTTTCACACATGGAGAATTCAAAAGACACTAGACTCGTGGAGTTGGGGATGTCTTTAAAGAGAGTCATTGAATAAGCTGCCAGAAAAAAACAGGCAGGGCAGGCATTTTGAGCATGCTCTGCATGCCAGGGATGTCTGCCATGGTGCAAAACAGTCCTTTAGCTACTCCTACCCAACAGCTTCCCACCTCTTTACTCTGGTGCTTCTTTGGCTTCTTGCATAATATGGATTAGTCATTAGGTTACCTAAACTGATAGCATAGTTCTCTGCCCAGTAAGAGCAAGCAGCCAAGCTCCAGTGGCCAAGAATTCCCAGAGCTGCCAGTGAAAGATGCTCAAGGAAAACCTAGGCTAGCATTTTAAATTTTGTACAAAAAATAAAATCCATTAAAACTGCAACAGGATTCCAAAAAGGTGCTGAGCTGCCATTGATTGATATTAAATTGTTTAAAAGTAAGGAAATAAGCATTCCCTTTAAAAATAAAACAAACAAAAAGACCCCACAAACCACTGCTCATAGAAAAGATGTCCTTGCTAGTGCAACTTTGAATCTGGGTTAATTCACAAATCCTAGAGAAAATATATAAGAAAAAGATCTTTAGACAGTATCAGCATATTATAAGCTAAGCTAATTTATGACTGAAGGTCAATGCAACAAAACAATTATGGCAATTTATGCTAAAGAGTGAGTATTTTGAGTTTTATTCTGTTTAATTTGTACACATAAGGGATATAAAGTCACTTTAATGTTACTGCACAGGACAAGAATCCTGTTATGAAGCATTTATATTACAAAATGATACATGGTTTCTTCACAGAACCTCAGGCAAAGATAATTAGAATAAAGGATGTTTGTGACAATTTCAAATAAGATTAATATAATCTCCTGATAAAATTCTTCACAAGGGGCTGCAGCATTGGTGGTATGACTCAGTGCTTTATTATTAGCCATTCTTCACTGGCACCTAATCTGCCAATGTATGGCTTTTAATATAGAATTAATTGTGGACAGGAGATTTTACATAGCAAATTTCTGAAGTTGTTATTATTTCTGAGGTTTTCTTAAATCTTGGTATGTATGTATGACTGCAGAAGTGGCTCTTTTGCAGTTTCTTGATCATGTGCTGTCAAATTTAAATTGGTTTCTGAAGCTTCCTCAGACAGAAAGCTCCTGTGCTCAGGTGGCCTCATACAGACAGTCAGATCATGCAGGTTAATGAGACAAGCAGACAGAAGTGAGAATAAAACCAAGGCAAACAGGTTAAACAAACCTTCACCAAGATTCAGCCTGTTAAACACAGGCTGCTTCTGGCTCCCAACCTGCTCAGCCAGCTCTAATGCTCTGCAGCTCATGAATTTATTCTGAACACACAGACCAGGCAGCATCAACAACTTCAACACCAAATTTGATCACCAAAGGGAACTCAAAACCCCTCCATTTAGGAGAGATGTTCTGAGTATTTTGAAGAGATCAGATAAACTTATAAACTCCCACCCCTACTTTCCAATGATGGTTTGGTTTTCTTTGCCACCTCCACCACTAGTTACCACACCTGCCAGACTTCTGTTTATTTTAAAGCAATCTGACATTTTAGGAAAACACCTAAAGGCTTAGTTGCACCTCCAAATCCAACTTAACCCAAATTATTTTAGATGTCCCAATACTGTATTTTATGCCCTATTTGCAGAAAACAACCAAATAGTTTATCGTTACTCTGCATACACGTTTCCACACTGCAGACTACAAACAAGTTTTGTGAGTCTGACAAATAAAAGCACTAGCCTAGAAATCATAGAATCAGACAATCATAGAATGGTTTGAGTTGGAATGGACCTTCAAGATCATCTAGATCCAACTCCCCTGCTATGGGTGGGGACACCTCCCACTAGACCAGGTTGCTCCAAGCCCCATCCAACCTGGCCTTGAACACTTCCAGGGATGGGGCAGCCACAGCTTCCCTGGGGAACCTGTTCCAGTGTCTCACCACCCTCACAGGAAAGAATTTCCCCCTAATGTCTAACCTAAATCTCCCCTCCTCAAGTTTTAAGCCATTACCCCTTATCCTCTCACTCCCTGCCCCTGTAAAAAGCCCCTCCACAGCTTTTCTATAGCCCCTTCAGGCACGGGAAGGCCACTATGAGGTCTCCCTTGGAGCTTTCTCTTCTCCAGACTGAACAGCCCCAACTCTCTCAGCCTGTCTCCATAGCAGAGCTATTCGAGCCCTCAGATCATCTTCATGACCTCCTCTGGACTCGTTCCAGGAGCTCCATGTCCTTCTTATGTAGGGGACTCCAGAACTGGACACAATACTTCAGGTGGGGTCTCATGAGAGCTGAATAGAGGGGGAGAAGTATAAACAAATGTATCAGTGCTTCAGGGTCTGTCTGTCCTTATGAGATTAAAGGCCAAAAAAAAAAAGAAAGAAAAATCAGAGGCAGAGGAAGCTCTTGCTGGGAGAGCCAATGCTGAGTAGCTGGTGTGCACAGTAGGAGTTGTGCCATGCAAGGCACAATTTCAGTAGGACATACACATCCCTGTTAAATAAAACAAAGAAACTAATCTCACTCATCAAAGCCCACTTAGTGAAATTGCACCTTGGGAGGACAGCAACCATGTGCAAAAAAAAAAAAAAAAAATTCCAGTCCTCAAAAAACCCACCAGAGCCAAAGTGAGGGAAAACACAGCCCAGTTTCAAGCTTGAAGTAGCTGGGAAATGAAGCGTGTCCCAAAAGTGTATGGAATTCCTGCACAGAAATAGTAGGCTCCTCTCTTTTGACTTTATGCTGCTGGCCCAAGAATGGGGAGTCTCTCATGGGTATTTTCCTGGGGTATCCCAACCAAGTTACTCTCAGGTACCTGAGCAGCAAATTCAACAAAGTGTTTTAGGAAAGAGGGTCTCAAGGGTCCCTGCCAAGTGCTTTATAGCAAGATGATACAGAGAAAGTAATTAGCCCTTTTCTCAATGTAATCACCACAGAGTGTATAATTGAGAAGGAACATTTTGCTTCTGACAAAGAACACTTTGAAGATGGTCTGGGATAGTGCTGCTTTGAACAATTATAATTCACAAACCCGTGACAGAAAACACTTCACCCTACAACAGAGCATGGTGCAGGGATCCTCAAGTCAGCTTTGAGTAGACAGAGAAATGCTGGGAAAGGTGGTGGAGAGAAGTAGACCCTCCCTGGAGAAAGGGGAAATCACACCACAGAATGGGACCAAAAGAAAAAGGAAAGAGAAGGGATGATCAGGGAGCACATGGCTCAGAGAAGGGCATCTCTGTGATGGAAGCAGCAGATGTGCAGCCCAGGCATTGAAGGAGATGGAAAAGGAGATTATTTCAAGACTGATTTTGTTGCCAGTCAGAAAGCCAATGACTGATGGAAACGAAGCCTGAATGCAAGGAGTCAGAAAGACAAAGTGGTTTATATTGTGTTGGGGTTTTTTTTAGTTACTATCCTGTTTGCTCAAGACATTTTTGCATTTTGTTTATGTTAAGAAATATTATGGCATATGGTCAAATGAGTCTTGACTTTGATGGTTCTTTTGATCTCCTTAGTAAAGAGTACTATGGGGAAAAGACATCATTTCTGCATTGAAACCCTGAATAACTTGTGCTTCTTTCAGAGAGTCTAATAATGCTGCTTATCAGGGTTTTACTTGCAGAGAGTATGGCTGTGATGCAGTTCTGCTGCTTCTGGTTTCAGATGCAACTCAGGCAAAACCAATTTGGTTATCTCCAAGTCATGCTCTGTGGCACAAGAGAGACACAATCTTAAAAAAAACAAGAGAGAAAATAAAGAGAAGCTAGGCTAGAGCCTGGACCCATCTGAATGGTACAAGATGAAGATCCACGAGAATTTCCTGTATCATTGAAATCTTTCTGCTATAGGGGCACTTGGTCCAAGCGTTCCCTTGCAGAAATGCATGATAAAGGACAACAACCTTTCCTGCATCCCAGGCTACTGAAAAAACTTTTTGAATTAATCACAGAATCACAGAATGCTGGGGGTTGGAAGGACCTCTGGAGATCATCAAGTTCAACCCCCCTGCCAGAGCAGGACCACCACAAAATCTAGGGCAGGTCACCCAGAAACACATCCAGACAGGTCTTGAAAGTCTCCAGGGAAGGAGACTCCACAACCTCCCTGGGCAGCCTGTCCCAGGGCTTTGTCACCCTCACAGTAAAGAAGTTTTTCCTCATGTTGAGGTGGAACTTCCCATGCTCTAGTTTGCATCCATTGCCCCTTGTCCTATCACAGGGCACAACTGAAAAGAGATTGGCCCTTCCTTCTTGACACCCACCCTTCAGATATTTGTAGACATTAATAAGATCCCCTCTCAGCCTTCTCTTCTCCAGACTAAGCAGCCCCAGGTCTCTCATGTGTGCTATTATGGGGGGGTTATTATCCAATGGCCACCCAATTCGGTACACATATATACCTAATATACATATTATATGCAGAAATACATAAATAATATATACATATATATATAAATACTTAAGTAATAATGCTTCCTCCTGAACAAAAAATGCTTGTGGGAAGGAGGGAAAGAAAAAAGAAGTCACAGTGGATATACTTGAGACCCATAAAATCATCAGTATTCAAGTACTTATTTAAGCAAGAGCTGAGCTTTCAGTAGCTTGACTTTAAACCTAAAGTGTCATGGCTTTGGCAGGAGTGAGGGCAATCTGAAGCAGCAAGGTGCTCTGTATGATTGAATTAATAATGTAGAAAAGGCTTCCCAAATAAGAAACACCAATCCTGAAAGGAAAAAGGAAGCTTCTCTGCAATCTGAAATAGTTAATCAATAATACATGAAGTTTGATTTGAATGAGTTCTGTCAGCTCATTGTCTCCTGAACACAGGGCACCTACCATGAGTAGCTTTTGCTGGATCACAAAGGGTGTATTCTGCTTTCCAGCTCAGCTCTACCTAACAATCCAACTACCAGCCTTTGAAGCCCCTACCATCACCTTTGCAGCAAGCAAGTCCACAGAACAAACACATTAATAGGAAAGTCTTCCTTGCCCATAGCCAAGGCATTAGGAAGCAAAGGCCAACTTACCCTCTGCAGCATACAAGATACTCTGAGACATTCTCACATAAATTTCAGCATTTCCATTTCTTTTTCAAGTTTAATTTATGTCCTCGTTTCCTAACGAGCTGCACTGAAGCAATAAGCCCTGATGAGGAGGGCATTATCTTGAGTCAACTTAGTATGCCCAACACATGATGATCTGCAGGTCAATTATAAGGTCAATTAACAAACCATATTCTCAGGCAGACTTTTTTGGTAGTAAGAACAGCATAAATTAACAGGCTTTGGAACTGCCCTAGTAATTTTCTTTTTCTTTAAGTCTGAAAAGCATTTCAGAAGGGGATTAAGGAAAAAAAAAGTCACTTAAGAAGTGATTTCTTCACATCTTCATTAAACCAAGGCAGCAGCTTCTGAAATGGAGACAAATGTCAGTCTTTTACAGTTATATTTGAGTCTGGAAGCAGCTTTCTGCTTCATCTTTCTGTAGCTGAAGGAAAGAACTTGAAAATCATTGAATCTAGCTATATACAACTATGTGATGTGGGAATGTGACTCGGACCATTTTTTCTAAATCTAATTTATATTTTCACCTAGATTCAGTCTGGCCAATATAACTCATAATGTGAAAATCTTCATCCATTAAGTTAATTTACAGGAACCACGTAATTTCAGACCTAGACTTGAACATTTCCCATAATCCACAAAATCTCATGGCTGGAAAATTTCAGTTTGTCTTTGAAAGATGGTGACCACAGAGTGTAGCCCTTTAAGGAGGTGAGTTGCAGGTGCTGTGTGTTTGGTTTATGGTATAATACTGGTAGATGTGATCTCTTCAAGAATCAAGAGACAATTAAATAGGTAGTAAAGTGTTTGGGTTTTGTTAGTTTTTGGTTTTTTGGGTTTTTTTTTGTTTTGTTTTTTTTAGTGTTTTTTATTGACTTGTACTGATCAGGGGAAAAAAAACCCCAACAAATAATTTTTTATTGAAGCTTCTTACCAATTGCACTAGATAAATAAGAATTAGCTGAGGAAATTGATGGTGATGAAGTAGGATGTAGTAACCATGCATGTCTAAAAATCCAACCCACGACAGTGCAAAAATAAATAAATGTTGTTTTCACAGATGAAATATGTTGAACAAATTCACACAGATTACTGGTGACTCTGTGTGGGTGTAGACTGAGATTAATACTTTGCATTCAGTTTTGTTACTCTTGCCATCAACTGGGTTATGGGGGTTAAGTGGGAGTCTCCATGATCTACTTCTGATTTCAGCTTTATTAAATTTTGAATTATAAAGTCTCAAAAAAATCTATACTTTCCTCTAAAATTTAACATCAAATAAGCTGCATCCAAATAAGTATTTCTTTAAAGTTATTTAACTTATTTCTTCACTTACTTCTAAGGAAATAGGCATTATTTACATGACCCTGACACAGCTTTGAGATGACTATACCTGTCCATTTCCTAGTTTATCTCAGGATTTGATTTTTCAGGCTTCATTCCAGTGTTTTTTCAGAGACAATAGAGCAAAATGTTTTTTCTCCTCCTTCTCAAGATACTAATTTACAAGTTTTCAAGGTACAAACTATAAAGGCTTTCACACAAATAGTGTCATACAGCTATGGAATATAAAACCCTTTTCATGACTCTTCTAAAAGTAAAGAAATGAGAAAAAACTATAGCTCTGATTGCACTAAAGTCAAATACCAGTCCTAACATTTTAATTGGTTAAAGTTACCAAAATCCACTTGAATCATGAGACTTGCCACACTTCACAGCTCTCCCCTCCATAACACCTGAATCTACACTTGTGCTAGAGCTTCTTCATGCTGAAGTAATGAAAATTTACCTCTAGAAGAGAAAGAATAGGCAGAAATGGATAAGTCAAAGCAGGGGAGAAAATTATAAATAAATAAAGAGAAAAAGCAACCGCAGTGTCTTACCCAATACAGTTTATTTTTAGTCCAGAAAATACCTATGATTTATGAACTTTATCACTTCTTCTCCTTGCTGCAGATATTTCTTTCACGTTGTGTACATGCAAAATAGGTGCTGAGACATAAGTTGGGTTTTCTTCCCACTTAATCATTTGACAAGTCACTGTTGCAGCTCAGAGAAAAATAAAGATGATTTCTATCAACAATAGAAGCCCTTGAAGGTGCACACTCACCCTGAGAACAGCTAAAATCTCTTCCTATGGAATGGTGACATACTCAATGTGTAATAGAGCTGATATGCAAGATATGTATAGAACACCATATGACAGAAGAGAAGACAGAGAATGGTTTAGGTTGGAAGGGTCTTTCAAGATCATCTAGATCCAACTCCCCTGCTATGGGCAGGGACACCTCCCACTAGACCAGGTTGCTCCAAGCCCCATCCAACCTGCCCTTGAACACCTCCAGGGATGGGGCAGCCACAGCTTCTCTGGGCAACCTGGGCCAGTGTCTCACCACCCTCACAAGAAAGAATTTCTTCTGAAAGCCTAACCTAAATCTCCCCTCTTCCATCTTAAAACCATTACCCTTCGTCCTATCACTACACACCCTGGTAAAAAGTCCCTCCCCAGCTTTCCTGTAGCCCGTCCAGGTACTTGAAAGCCACTATGAGGTCCCTCCAAAACCTTCTCTTCTCCAGGCTGAACAGCCCCAACTCCCTCAGCCTGACCCTGATCATCTTTGTGGCCTCCTCTGGACTCACTCCAACAGCTCCATGTCCTTCTTGTGTTGGGGGCACCAGAACTGGACACAGTACTGCAGGTGTATCCCATGACAAAGACATATTTGAAAAGTCAGACACTGGGATCTTCAGAGATCTTAACAACTTAGTATGTCCAATACAGAGGGGGTTTTGTGACATCCTTGTGACATTCCAGCTAAATAAAGGCAACACCTGCTTCCTGGGGAGTGGATTGCTACTTGGTAGATTTTTGGCCATCTAAATCTCTTTTTAGCCTGGGAATTTTTGGTTGTGCATGCAGGCACACATCAAGTATGTGTAAATGAAACCAGACATGGTTAAAGAAAAATCATCAAATTCATTAAGAAAAATCAAGATTTTTAAAAGATGGATTTTTTTCCTCCCCATTTATCCTCCTGTTAGCGGCCAAATCCATCTTTCAGTGATGAGACAGAGCCATTAAGACAATTTAATATGACCTCCTGGAAACACAGGCCAAAAAACCTTTTCTTCATAATTTCTGCATGAAATATTTCAGGAAAAAAAAAAATAGCTCAAATACATCCTCTTGCAAAGTCATTACCTTTGAATATTATAGGAGGCTTTGGAAACATGACTTCATTTCTTTCTTCTTTGTATTTAATTTTTTAGTGAGATGGGATAAAGCAAGTATAAACATTGCCCTTTCTGCAAAGACACTTTTCTTCTCAAGTCCATTATTATGCAGGAATTACCAAACAACACTGGAACTTTTAATTTAACCCAAAGGGAGAGGCTAATAGTGGGTATCAGCTGCTCACCTACAACACCTCACCTAACATTATCAAAAGAAGGAAACATTGCTCAAGTAATTAAATATTTATTCCTTTAAAGGTATAACTAGAGCACAAAAATACATTTCTACCTCCCACAGCTTTTATCGAGCTGTCAAGTTCTCCATAGCTTGATGTTAACTGAGTCATAAAGGGAAAAATATCTAAAGCAGAAGAAATGTGTGAACCCTTGCTTGAGGATGCACTTGGTCATTCAGTGAGAAACCAGAAAAATTCTTGACTATTCCTGATCTCTGCAGGTTCAAGCTCAATACGTGCTTAACTTCCAAGTAAATGATTTAATTCACTATTAAGATGACACGGGATGACCTGCCTGTCCTTGGACACAATGTCAGCTGTGACCTTTCTCTTTTGGACAAACTACCAATGAAGTTCAAACCAACAAACTTGTCTTTCTCTCTTCCATCTCCCTACGTGTATTTATCCTTACCTTGCTAAAATAACTAAACACCTAGGTCTGATCTGAAGGGTTGTTTGAAGGCATATTTACAGAGTGAAGGGAGATATATTGCTTGATTTCCACTATAAGACTTTAATTTAGATCATACTGGGGGGTTCATTAAAAAACAAACAAAACCACACACAAAAAACCCCCAGCTACACTTGGGGCTTGCTTAAAAATTCCATTGAAATCTACATTTTTGTATGCAGGAATGTAATTTTAAGCCTATAAATATACATCCTCTTTATTAAACTCAAGTTTCATAGAGATACAGGAAACTTGTTTTGGCCTGCTTTCTTTTAGAGATATAAAACCATGTGCCAGATAGAAAAATATCCACCCAGTATTTTTGTCTCAGTGGGATTGTTTCCCCTATGCATTTCCACATCTTTGTCCACCTCTTTAAAACGTAAAAGGACTGAAGTATTGATTGTATTTCACACTCTAAGGACACAGTAGCAAGAAAATACTGCAGCAAAATGAATCTGTGCTGAGCTTTATCCCCTGCTTCCTTATTATCAAAGCACTTGTTTAAGCATATGAATACTATAATTTATATGCAGCCAAGCACTTAAATTCATACATAAGTTTTATGATGTAATTGAGATCACTGGGGAATAAGAAAGTGCTATGTATGAATAATGTACTAAGTTATTCTATTACACAGAGGTTTCATTTCTTTGCCCCATGCAATTCCTTTGTAGTAATATGCCTTGCTCAGTAGTTCCTCGACCTGCAATAGATTTAGCTTTTTTAACTCTTCTCCTCACTTTCAAATTCTTAATTTAATAAACAAACCAATAAGGAATCTAAAGAAAAATATTTTGAATGTTAACTAAAAGTCCTCAGTGGAGGACTGGCTGTAGTGAACATTTCCAAAACCCACATACACTGTTTTGTGCCTACACTTTGTATTACAGAATCACACAGAATCACAGAATGTTAGGAGTTGGAAGGACCTCTGGAGATCGAGTCCAATCCCCCTGCCAGAGCAGGACCACCACAAAATCTAGGGCAGGTCACTCAGAAACACATCCAGACAGGTCTTGAAAGTCTCCAGGGAAGGAGACTCCACAGCCTCTCTGGGCAGCCTGTCCCAGGGCTCCGTCACCCTCACAGTAAAGAAGTTTTTCCTCATGTTGAGGTGGAACTTCCCATGCTCTAGTTTGCATCCATTGCCCCTTGTCCTATCACAGGGCACAACTGAAAAGAGATTGGCCCTTCCTTCTTGACACCCTTCAGATTTGTGAAAATGAATTCCACAATTTACTTATTCAAAAGAAAAGTTTTTGTCTAAGAATTCATTGTGTCACCCCTAATTTTTGAGTTACAAGAAGCAACAATTATTCGTTCCTCATTTACTCATCTCGTAGCTTCACTATTTGTCTCCATTTGGTCCATATCCAGGGCTAACCAGAAGCAGTTTCTCACTTACTCAGTGACCCCTCTCCAGTCAAGAAGGGGAATTGGAAAGAGGAGAGAAATGACATAGAAATATAAGCAGATTTAATGAAATAACAAACTAATACGGACACCAACATAAAGTACATGAACTGACACTCACCCTAGTCATCAGGAGTAGCAGAGGGAGCCAAAAGCCCAGAAGGAGGAGCCCCAGGAGACCAAACCCCCTACCCCCAGCACAGCTCCTCTTATCCTGAGGGTGAGGTGAGTGCTGTGGGATACACCTGTTGGTCAGCCTGGGCCAGCTGCCCTGACTGGAGGTCCCAGCTGACTCAGGGCTACTAATGGCCTGTCCTCCATGGCTGGCCTATGATAGTGTCCCAGTGAGACCAGGACACTAGTGATGACCTTGAAGAAACTGGAGACTCTTACCTTATTTAGTGTCTCTATATGAAGTTAACTCCATCCTTCTCCGTGTACGTTTCCGTCCTACCCCATTTCTTCTTCCAGAGAAGTTGATAAAAACTGTGTGAAGTATTCAAATGTAGGCACATCCCTGATGTACAGTATCATCCTTTATTTTCCTCTTTCTCTATTAGACATCTTCTCATCAGTTATAACATTTTGCTGGCTTTACTGCATGAGCTCACCACTGAACTGGTATTTTCTGGTTGATTTTTAGTTCTTGTTTTCATGTGCATTACTTTTCATTTATTTTATAGCATCCCCATGAAGATATTTAGAGCATAGATGGGCTCCTTCAGAAGGCAAATAATCCATCCTTAATTAGGACTCTACTTCAAGAAAACTAAGTTGCCCAGTATCTGGGTTTTATCTTCAGACTCTATTTTTCCTTATAATTTTGCAGACACCATTGCTATTTTACTGAGTGACTGATAATGGATTCCTTGTATTACTATTTTCCTCCTTAGCCATGAAGCCTTCATCAGGGAAGACTCCACAACACACATTCATAGATCTCACTGTTTATACTTTCTCCTAAACATCTCTAAGTTTGAGATGCCTCTTATTGCAACAATACAATTTTAAAGCAACTGTTCAGTTAAACCATCCATTTTAGACCAAAACACTTCTGAAGGTGTACTATGACTTTTATTTGTGGCCACTTGCCTGTTTTCTTTTTTCATGCACCATGGGACATTTTCATTTGTCTGTTATTTGCTGTTTTTTCTTTGAACTCAGTATCCATCTTTCATCTCTGTAATTTCCTTGGTAAAGATCCCAAATTACTGTTAGGTGGATTATTGGCACCACAAGTAGTGCCAGTCTATGTCAGACTACAAGGCATTATAGGGGAAGCTCTTGATGGACTTCCCCACATCTTCTGATGTATTTTGATTACATGTACAGTCACTAGTTCTGATTGGGGAACCTTTTTATTTTACAGTACAGCTAAACAAAGCAAAAATAGTAATTTCCTAAAAGGCCCCTGGGAGTACATTTCTTTATAAAGACTGTGTAGGAGGGCAATAGAACAAAACTCGGGTCTGTTGCTGTTCTGAGGAATAATCAGTGTAGCTGAGACAAGCATCCAAACATAACTCAAAAACACTGTAATGTCACTTATGGTGTAACTCATTGTTTATCATAGTGTTTCAAATCCCTTAAGAGGTCACAAATGTTTTCTTAAGTTGTTAGCATTTAATTATAAGAAATATAAACACATGCTTATTGTTTTATTTTCACATCTACCAAGACCTTTTCATAACACTAACACAACCTCAGTAGTTGAGGCAACTGTTGGGGCTAAAGGGGAATAAAAGCAGATACTGCATTTCTTTGTGCAGTGGTCTTTATACAGGTCCACACAGTATGGCACAACAGATGATTTCCAAGCTTCTGAGATGTCAACCTTATAAGCTTAATAAATTGAATTATCTATATGCTGTTTCTGAGGTGTTGCATTCAGACAAATAATTTAATCCCACACTTGACATGTGTGTCTCATATATACTGAGATTTAAACTCTTTTTGACCCACTGGCCATGTTTGGCTATCCTGGTTATGAAAACTGAGAAAATGCAGGTAATGTTGTCTCTCCTTCACCAAAACCTTCCTGCCATGCTGCAGGAGATGCCTGTGCATTAGAAGAGATGAGCCATATTGAAGATTCCAAGGTTAAATGAGTTTATTGAGTTAGTGGTTACAATGGTATGTCAGATACCTGTAATCCAAGCTACACCTACATATTTGCCTCTAAATTCTCACACTGTCAGTTTCCGTGTCTCTAAACATTCCACCACCAGGTCTTCTATTACTAATATTATAATAATAATCAGAATAATCAGAATATAAAAGGCAATGTCAATCACCATATTGTGCTTCATACTCCACCATAAGGAATTCAATTGGCAAAAGTAAACCTCTGGTCATATTAATGGGATTAATTGAAATGTGAGCAATCATAACACTACTAGAATATAAAGAACAAAATATGGTTTAAAAAGAAGCATTTTGAAGATGAATTAGTTTGTATCTCTTTTAAAAATTCACGTACTATAATGAAGATGACTTAAAAGTTATATTGTTTAATTATTGGGCCACACATTTAAGCATATTGGCTAGTACATTTTTGCACTGGAACAGAAGCAATACAAGCTTTTATGGTCTACCATTACAATTCCATAATTTTTTTTTTTCCACTTAATATACCTGCCAACCTAATGGTTCTTGCATGCATAAAAACTTCTGGGTTTAGACTTGAATTTATTATTTAACTCACACGTACCCCCGTGATGCAAATTCTTTGGCCAATTCAACACTATGGTTTAGTTTAAAAAGTAAGCTTGGAACAAGTCCATTTATCATCAGAGGAGAATGCCCTGAATTTTGGCATTGCAGAGAGTGACTTCAGGTAGCATGCAAATGGACACTGCTTCCCCCCACCCATGCCAGACACACACAAGTCGGCAGGTATGCATACAAAAAGAATATAAAACCCTCCTGGTAAAGCTTAATGTTTTAGAAGGAATCCATAGCTTTAAATTCACTTAAGGCCTGTACAGGGGAAATATGTTTCTTTTGGGACCCTCTTCTCACTCTTGTCTGATACTCTTCTGGTTTTTCTCTCTTTACTAGAGGTTTCTTCTCAGGGGCTTTCATCTTCCAAGATACAACTGGTGAGTTCACTGCAGCAGTACCATAGACCTTCTGGTATTTAGTAGAAGCCACATATGATGCTTTCACTGTAAGGACCACAGCATTCATCAGATTTTTAGCTGCCTGGATGAGGGAAGTGGCACTGTCCAGCTACAAATAGAAAAGAAAATGAAATACAGCAAGGTTACACCACGACTGGATCACTGGACCATTTCCTGACTGAAGTCTGGATACTCTCAGATCTCATTAAAGATGAGATGAATCCTCTCCCTCAGGATTAATCAAGTAGCTTGTAGTAACAAGCACTGGCAACAACAGGCACCAAACTGTAAGACTGTGCTACCTCAAATAAAAATTTTTAATAAATCAAAAGAAAAGCTTGTCTTTGGTTTATTGTTGTTGATTCTATTTCTACAGGTGAAGTTTCCTCCTTTTTGTTTTCACAAAAAAAGTCACCTCTCCTTTAAGCCTTTAAAAATTTACTTTTACATATCAGAGACTGCAAAACAGGTCAATGGGGATTTTTTCCCAATTGTTCAGGTTTGTTCTAATTATTCCTGCTAAGTCCAGGATAACACCCCCAATGGTGTCTACAGGAACAGTGTGAGGCCAGTGCTGAGCTTGTTAGAGAATCCCATCTTAAAAGATGAAAGGAGATTTTGAAAACCCTGAAGAAATGAAAAGACAAAACAGTTAACTGCAGGTTTTTGTAGCTCCTGTAATATTTGAGCTACTTATGTTCACAAGGAATCTTACTTTGTGATTAGCAGACTTTTCATACATATACCCTTGTCTTTCTCCCATGCACGAGTCAGCCTGAAGTTCCTGGTCCTCTGGATTTAAGAGGCCTTAAGAAAGTGCTGAACTTCAAATTATTGGGACTTCCAGCCAAGAAGCTTCCATCATACACTGAAATAAAGTACATATCCCTAGCCAAACTTTTCAAAAGGATTTAAGCATATAATTGGACTTCCAAAGCAATGTCTGAATGTTTCAAAACATGAATTAGGCACTTGCCAGACCCAGCAGGACATCCTCAGTTTAGCAGGTGCTAAAAGTATGCTCTAAAGTACTGCAGCAACCCAGGTTATTATTTAGGATATATCCCTCTCCCAAAATACTGAAAAAGTGGGATACACTCTGTGTGATTGAGACTTTCAGTTCTATCATGGAAACTGCCTCAAGATTTTATGAGCCTTTCCCAGTTTGTAGAACTGTTTTTGGATCTAATGGTATTTTAACTCTTTAAATTCCACCCCACTTGCTCAGTAAGTTCTAAGCTATTTTTAATTAGCATAAAGAGGCCTGTCTCACTCCAAACCTCTCCTGTGCCATATTTTGGAGCATAGGATCCCTTAACACAAATTATAAGCAAGGTAACCAGGATAAATAGTCATCAGGGAATAACAAAAACCGTATTATACTTCCCCTCAAGTATTTTGAATAATTAAAAAGAGGGGTTTAGGAGAAACCTCCATCTGAAGTGTCAGTGCCTGATGTGAACAAGAACAGACATGACAGAAAGCCTGTGTCTGGAACCACATGAATCTACAGACTTACCTATTTTTTTTATTTATTTCCTCAGCTGTGCCCTTATACTCATTATGAATCATTAAACACAAACAGCTACGTACAGTGAGATGAAAAACAAAAAAGCTCGTTAATGATTTTCACATACTTGGTGCCATTCCCTGCAATGCAGAGTTAATTGCCTGCCCCCAGTAAATATTTTTCCTCGGCACTAATTTGTATTTTCTGCTAGTAAAAGAAACCAAGTTAAAAGATGGAAAACTACATTATATGGCAGAAACATGACTGTTCAATAGGCAGTAATGAAATATAATTCAGTATAGTGTTATACTATAACCACAGTGCTGCATGATTTATAAGGCAATCTGTATGTTTGTTGGCAAATAACAGATCATACTCTATTAAATCAGGATATTCTAATTTATTGCAGAGGTCTACAGCCAAGCATTATTCATTGCTAAATGATTCTATTTGTAACACTGGCCGATTGTTATTGACTATAAAGTGATACCATCAAATAGTATTTACTTCATAATCAATGGGGACAAACTCACTGGATCAAGACTATATTGCACATTCCTGAATAAATTGTATTTGTTGAAGGTTTTTAACAGGTTCACACTTCCCAGTGTTTCTTTATCTAAGGAGTTCTTGCAGCTGTTTTACATGGTGCATATGTTAAGGAACAGAATGACTAAAGGAAACATTTTGAAATGAGGAGGCACCTAAATTAGATGCCTAAACCCATATAAAGGATGCCTAAAACCATACATCTTTAAACACATGAATGATTTTATGGAGGTGTGCAGAAGCATCTACGTCTGTAAGATTGGCTGTGGACTGCAACGTTGTCTTTTAGAAAACAATGGTGCATATTTTGATGCTGTTTTAATTACCTCTAGTTTAAATCTGTTGTTACAGTAGGTAAGAGCTCCATATTTTCACCACTATTAATCACATTTTAACATGCAGCTACTTAGTCCTTGCCCTTAACATCCATTCATATTGGAAAATGCTTTCATGTCTTGGAATCAGAAAAGAGACATAAAAACCCCATAAGAGCATTAAGCTGTGAGTGTTCTCCACAATCTGCTGGTAGCCATCCCACATAGCAAATTTGGCTACCTAAGCAATTCCAGTGATTTCCTTATTGCCTCCAGCTAGTGGCTTGTATTATGGCCCAGTAAAGAAGAATTAAACTGAACTAACATAATTTCAATTAACATTTAGATCTTCCTACACCACTGTGTTACTTCAGTTTTAAGCTGTGCTTTGTAATCAGCAGAGCTACAGTGGCACAAAGCTGGAACCAGGCAGCAGTGAATCAAACCCTGAGTGCATTAATTCCTTAGAAAATCTGGGCACAGAAACATACGCACTTTTTCAACCGGATAATAATTTAAAAAATAAGAAGGAAAGTTAACATTTCAAATAAAAGTACCAGTAGGAAGTTGTTGCACAGTACAGCAGGCAAACTTCACTCCAGCAATGGTTGGGGAATTACGACTGTGATGATGGCTTTCCGTGGTGACAGCAGGCAGAGGCTTTCCCTTGCTGCACAAAGCAATAGTGTCCTCCTACTCAGATCTCTTTACATCTGCCTCCAATTAGGAGACAAAGCCTTCTTCAACATAAGACAGAAATTTCAGCTATTGGCCCATAAAGCTCCAAGAAAAATTAAAAATCCATAAAGAACCTAAGAATCACCCCACTGGAGCCACTTACTGAGGTTCAAACTCCCACCTATGCAGGGAAGGCATAAACCATTCAGAAAAAAAAGATTTTGCTACAAGCTAACTTTGTAATTAGTGAATGCAAGAGCAGTACACTGGAGCAGCAGAGCCTCTCATCTACCAAGAAGATAATTCCAGGGTTTTTTCTCCTCAAAAAAATCCATAAGGCTTTGAGGAGTTTTTGATCTGCTTATAAGCTGTGCTGCATTTTTTCCTGCACTAAATGCAGAATTTTCCAGAATGTTGTGACAGTCAAGATTTCTTGCTTCTTATACATATATACATAATCTAAGTAAAATCACCAGCAATTACAACACCAAAATAGCTAAAGAAGCTGGAGAGAACAAAGCTGGAAATTTTTCTCCTTAACAGTAAAGCAAATGAAAAGAGATGTTCTCCCTGCAACTCACACCACTGTAATAGGGAAGAAATATACCTTAGAAAGGAGAAAATTTAACTTCCAGAGGTATCTCCATATTTATAATCAGAAATACACTACGAAAGGGGAAATAGAGAAAAAAAATAAATATCTGTATTTCTAGTGAGCAACCGAATTACAGAATCACAGAATTATTGAGGCTGGAAAAGACCTCTGAGATCATCAAGTCCAGCCTATGACCAACACCACCACACCATCTAGACCATGGCACTAAGTGCCACATCCAGCCTTGCCTTGAACACATCCAGGGATGGTGCCTCCACCACTTCCCTGGGCAGTCCATCCCAATGTCTGATCACCCTCTCCGTGAGGAAGTGCTTCCTAATATCCAGCCTAAATCTCCCTTGGAGCAGCTTCAGGCTGTGCCCTCTTGTCCTGTCACTGGTTGCCTGGAAAAAGAGCCCAGCCCCCACCTGACTACAACCTCCCTTCAGGTAGTTGAAGAGAGTGATGAGGTCCCCCCTGAGTCTCCTCTTCTCCAGGCTAAACAACCCCAGGTCCCTCAGCCTCTCCTCATAAGACTTTCCCTCTAGTCCCTTCACCAGCCTCGTTGCTCCTCTGGACCTGCTCCAGAACCTCAACGTCCTTCTTGAAGTGAGGGGCCCAGAACTGCACACAGGACTCGAGGTGAGGCCTCACCAGTGCTGAGTACAGGGGGAGAATCACATCCCTGCTCCTGCTGGCCACACCATTCCTGATCCAAGCCAGGATGCCATTGGCCTTCTGGGCCACCTGGGCACACTGCTGGCTCATGTTCAACTATACAGTATAGGTAGTTTTTAAAGAGCTGATTGTTTAAGCATATTTTATATTAATATTGTTGATTTTAATAAACCTTGAAAAGTGGGAGAAGACATCAAAAGAATTGTAGTAGAAAATTGTAGTCTGGAAATATTTGAGCAGGGCAAACAGAATGCCTGTGACATTACAGGCTAGTTCAGCTGACAGCACTCTCAAATAAAACAATGCAACATCTATGACAGACTCCAGAAATAAGGGGAGGATAGAAACACAGTTAATGGTAACGAAATGGTTTTGTGGGTAAAAATATTTTCAAAGCAACCAACATCATCTTTGATGTGATGAATCTTTGCATTGCTTAAAATAATGCTGTTGATACGACTGGACCTTTGAAAAGTGTTTTGCTTGGTCCTACGTGGCAGCTTGATTAAAAAATCAGCTGATACAAAACTAACAAGGCACATATAGAAGGATTCCACATTCTCTAATGGTTAAGCTTCCAAAAGTATGTACAGACCAAAAAATCATTGCTAAACAGTAACTTTTGCAGTGGACTCTTGGAGAAACCATTTGCCAGCTTTACAATATTAATATTTCTGTTAAAAACTTGGAAAGAAGTCCCTTAACTGAAGAAATTTGCAGATAACACAACAATTGGGAAAGTGGTAAGTCATAAAAAGGGCAACTGATTGATATCAAATAAGCTGGTAAAGGTCAGAAATACAGATTTCAGTTTGGCCAACTTTATTGCAGATGGTACCTACTTATACAATAATGAACTTTATCCCATGCAGGATCCCAGGAAATCACTGAGGATACTGATGAAATAGGTTAAATTATCATATTCAGTTTACTGTGTGTCCACAGTTATGGAATACTGAGACCTCAATGCAAGATCAACACTGGGGAACTGGAAATAATTTAAAGAACCTCAAGAATGAAATCATCTTTTATGGAAAAGAAACACTCAGCTTTGTTTTTTCCATTAATGAAGTGCATGATTAAATTTGAGTTGATCAAAATCAGCAAGCACATAGTAACAGAAAGCTGATAACATTCCCAGTTCAACAGATAAACCGAAGGTACAACAGAACTTACTGGCTGAAAGGTGAAGAAGGTGTTAGTTTAGTTATTAATTAGCTGAAAATTTTTAGCAGTGATATTAATGAATCACAAGAACTCATGAAAGATAGTGATTGTATCTCTAGAAATTGTGAAATAAGTACTGGATGGTTTTCTTAACAGGTACACTCTAGATTAAGCATAACTATTGGACATTTTAAATGCACTTTAATTCAGGGAGCCTAGGCATCAGTTATGGAAGAAGACACCTTAGATGATGGCCCATATTGACTTTGAAAGTTATGAATGTAAAAAATTAGTATTAGTAGTTGCTGATAAATAGATCTTAGTCTGATTTACATCGTAGAGATTGGAAAGAGCAATTGTCATTTATTTACCAAGTTGAAAAAGAACCTGTAACCCTTTGAGTACTCTTGGCTAAGACCTGATTTTTATGCCTTTAGCAAGTAATTTAGGTACTGCCAAGCCCTTAAGGCTACCTGGGAATTCTGGATCCATTCCTTGTTTCTCCTCCTTCTCAAAGCAAATTCATGCTTTTGTGGACAGGTATAATTGCTGTTACCACAAACCAAAAGTCAATTAACAGCCTCTAGAGCAACTAAAGTTACACGGAGCAATTATGAATCTGGAGGGTGAACCAGAAATACTCTTTTCCAAGATTACATTCTTAGGCAACAGAACATTTTCTGTGCTTAATAGTAAATCCAGTCCTACATATGTATGTAAGATGGATGTAAGGAAAAGATCTTAATCACAATACTTATGTCTTACATTTCTGTGCCACATTTTATGCATAAAACATGATACTATTAGTGACAGTCAGTGCAAGAATGGTCTATTTGCTATTCAGATCCACTCCTCCCAGTGGTAGGAGACATCTGCTATTTATCAGCATTACTATGGAATGGCTGGAATGGTATTTGTCAGTCACTTGAAAATGTGCACAAGGTTTTGGCTGGATATGGGCCCATTGTGAGAAAACTATCCTATATATTTGAAACTCTATAACAAACAAAAAAGTCATTATTTGGAATGTAATGTGGCCACAATGGTGTTAAAAAGAGATCTGTGACTACGTAGAGGAAAAAGTGTAATATTCCTCTTTTCCTAGCTATTTATTTTCACGTTTGACTGTAATTAACTTACTCCTTTATATATATTGAATATTTAATGCATTCTGGGGGTAGTTGTGTTTTATGGGTGGCCAATCCACGGAATAACTGTCCTCATCTGCATTTTTCAATTGCAGGTAAGAATCCCAGAGGGATTCCCAAGCCCATTTAGCTGTGTTTAACAAAGGCTGCCATCTCTTAGGACAGCAGAAAGCACAACAGTATACTGAGATCTATGGGTATTTTCAGTCTTCTGTGGACCATTACCATTTAAAAACACATTTAATTTACAAGGGCAACAGGTTATCACCTGCTTTATGCCAGTTTGAAAGAGCATAAGCTTATAAAAACACTCCCAATACTGGCATTCCCAATAAAAGACAGACATAATACAGAAAATTTGTAGAGATGCAGTTATACAGTTGGCTTGCTAATCCCAGGCTATTTTAGAAGAAAAAGGATAAAAGTCAAAATGATATCCCAATTGATTTGCTTTGAGGAGAATACTTAACTTGTAACTGAACCAAATATATAGATATAAATGTAATCATAAAAGACAATTCAAAACTGGATATCACTCAAAGGTCTCCACTTGAAGCCCTGTATATCTCTTGCTTCTCCATAAGTATGCAGGACAGTAAGCCTTGCCCCAACGCAGAAATGTTCAGTTATCAGAGACTGTACTTAAATTTCATAGTGGGTGTCAGAAAGCTTACAAGTATCTCATTTTTTGAAGGAGAAAAAATTATCTTTTTGCCTTCTCGGGTGAGCAACTGAAACACGGGCATCAAAGTCATGATCACTTGCCTATTTGCTCATCCTTGCTTTGTCCTCTCTTCTCCCCTCATCAATAGCTGCAAGTGGATGGATCTTTAACAAGAAGCCTTGCAAAAAGCCTGACTCACAGGTTATAGGATACAGAATCCAGTTGTCTTTGGCCCAAGAGCATAGGACACTACTGGAGATACTGGGCATCTCCAACTCGCCTGTCCAGCCAGCCCTAGGAAGTTATGTATGCACTGAAATTGCTTACTGGGTCATCCAGTAACATAGTGAAGCACCCAAATGTAAATCATGCCAAAGTGGAGGGTTTTGAGAGGTGTGGTAGGTTGCCAAGAACAGTTCTAAAATACCAGTGTGCATGTTCTGGAGCAGAACAACACGTCCATGGGGATATGGGTGTTGGCAATCCAGATGCTTTATGAGGCTGGAGCTTGAGGATCACAGCTCAGGGATGAGACAGTATGAGTTTTGGGCAGGACACAAATACATATTTCCTTCCCTTTCCTTTAGTCCATCCAGTTTTACATATGATTTGTTGTACACGTGGAAATCACTAACTGCCCTTCTGATTTGGACATTATCAAAATGTTGTTTTTCATATCAATGGCTGATACTCCATTTTGGCAGTGTTTTTCCTTCTAATGAGCTAGCATGAAAACTCCTATTTAAACAACTGAAATGGTGACATGAAAATAAGACAATTGGAAACAACTAAAAACTAATGTAATCACATTTTTTTGGTGAAATATAATTATTACTGTCTTCTCTCCAGCCTGACAGTTCCCAAAGGTGAAAAAGATATTTTGGAATTTTTGATAATATTAAAATTTTTCTATTCATCAACTGTACTTACAGTCAATAAATTATTTATACAATATGACATTACTGCCATAGCACACAATTCACAATTTTCCTCGTAGATACTAAACATAATGTAGGTTATTTCCTCAATATTTAATAGTTAATATATTTTTGCATTCTTTTTAGAATTTAATCAGGGAAAATATTTTGACCCACAATGAAATATTTCTCAGGACCAGTTCTTTTTCTTCTGCTCATTATCTGCCACTGCACAGCAGGAAAAAGATGCCAAAACAATACAATCCATATCATACACCAGAAATGCTGTAAGGACAAGTGGTCATACACAGCACTGAATTTTGTAAATAAGTTTACTTTATCAGTCACTTTCACACCACAACACTGCCTCAAAACTTTCAGAGTCTGTTACTGAATTAGGATATTTGACATCAGTCTGAATGCCCAAACATCTAGAACAATCCCACAGAACAAGGAAGAAATCCTCAGTCCATGAAGTGCAGGAGTTTTGTAGATGGGAACAGGGTTTCATCCCTTTGCCAGCACTATGGTTGCATATACATGTTTTCTTTGCTAAGGCTGAATGTAGATAAAGAAACACCTTCTACATTAACCTACAATTGACAAATATAGGAATGAGTCTCATGCCATGATGGCTCCAAGTTTCTTCTTCTAAATCTGCCTCATTCTGCTTGGAAACAATGCCTGGAGAATGACACCTGTGATGGAATGCCATGGACAAAAGAAAGGATTCTCTAATGGCCATCACAGTTGCATTGCTAATTGCAGAAAAACTAGTACAACTGTGTTTACTACCTTAAAATCACTCTGTTCTGTGGAATGGTTTGCTCTGAATACCTGGATGATTAACAGGAAACAGACTTTCATAGGACTGACTGGAAGATAGGCTCCTAACTCATCTTCAAGGCAAAAACAAAATGTCTGGAACAAAGATAAAGTCCAAACTATGTTTGACAGGATAGTCTAACTCAAACCCTAACTGTGACTTTGTAATAATGCCAGGAGTCTTAATTAGAGTCAGTCTGTGGAAGCTCAGTATCAGCCCCAGTAAAAGAGTCATTAATACAAGCCTATGTAAGTGGTCTATGTGTTGCCAGGACTGTACACACCATTTCACACAGGGATTCATTCACCAGAAGTCTACACAAGATACAACATTGTCTGAACCTGATGAGGCAGATAGAAAAGCACAGGCAGGACTCTGTCAAAAGCATCTCAATACAAATTTACACTTTCATATCCAACTGCAGTTAAGTTTGAAAGAGGAAATTCAGGATATTGAACTAGTCTGTGCTACTGGCTTCCCTCCTCCCAACTTGAGTAATATGTAATCTGAAGGTAGATATCATTTTTAAAAGCACATAATAATTAAGTGCTCTTTCAAACTGAGTTTCATAAGCAAACTTTATGTTCTTTATCTAGAGAACAGGTATAATAACAAGAAAAACATGTCTTCCTTACAATCTTACCTGAAGGGAGTCCAAATCATGTCTGGTTGGCTGGAAATTGTACTCTCAGTGATAAAATGCAGGAGACTTTGGATTAAAAAAATATCAATAAAGCATAGAAACACTATATTCTTTCCATTAAAATGTGCTATCTCCTGCTATCCCTCCTGATTTTGTCACAGTGAAAAACAAAAAGAAAAGCAGCATAATGCAGGGCTTTGGACTGCAAGGATGAGAAATGTGGTATTTTCCCAACTTCTTTTTTAATATATAAGTGTCAGAATGGTATCTGTATGTGAGTTATCTCCATGTCTTCAGCTGTGAGGATCTGTCACATTTTGAGGCAAATTTGCTCCTTTGGCTATCTTCATATCTCTAAGGTCAGGCTTGCCCAGGTCAGCACAGAGACACTTGGAAGAGAGCTGCTTTACAGACACAGCTGGCTTTTCTCAGGAAAGGACTTGGAAACAATACATCAAACAGAGTTAAAATGAATAAAACAAAATCCTTTTGTAGAATGGAAGATAGTACCAGGACAATTGTTCCTTGCTTCTTAATGTTGGCCTTCTCTTGTTCATGTATATTTTTCATGTCATAGAAGCAAACCAAGGGCTTGATCATTCCAGGTACTGATCACTTCTGATATGATAAAAGGCTTCTACTTCCTTCAAGTTGAGGGTCCTTACAGTGTTGCTCAGCTCAACCAGTGGAAACGTTCCTTTCTCTGATGCCCTGAGCACTTTTCAGAAGTTCTCAACAGTAAGCAATAAAATAAAAAAACCCAAAACTGAATCTCCACGTTCAAGTCTTCAAGAGGGAGCCTCATTTCAGCTTTGCAGAAACGTCCCAGCACTGACAGATCAAGCTTAATATTATATGGCAAATGATTTCTAAAGGAAATTCTAACATTTTATTCCAAATACAATATTCACAATTAACTGTTCTGATTTTTTACCAACTCAACCTATGGTTAAATAACATTCAGTGAGTGTTCCTTACTAGAAGGTTTGTTTCCTGGCCAATTACTGAATATACAATTTGTGAATGCATTTGTTCATTACATGTTTAACTTTAGCTAATAACTCAATGTTATTAAAAAACAGCAAAACGTGTAAGAATTCCTGGAGACTGCGAACAAATGAAACCAGAACAAACCTGAAACAATTATAAAGGCTGTTGCAGTTCACAAGGAAAGAACAAGCAAAGATGACAGCAAGTTAAGAATAAATTGGAATGAGTAAAATCTTGCTTTGAATTCTAAAGGCTTGGTTTTATTACTCACATTTTATTATGCAAATTCTTGTATATTCACAGAATACTTTAGGATTAAAAGAATCTTTTGGGGTCATCTAGTCCAACACCCTGCTCAAAACAGATTGAATTCTATGAGGTTGTTCAGGATTTTGCTCAAAATCAGAGTATCTCCAAGGATGGAGAGCCTAAACTAGAGACCTCCACCCTTGAATGTGACTACCCTCGAGGTAAAACTTTTTTTCCTTACATCTAATTGGAATTTCAACTTATAGTTGAAATTCAACTTGTGTTTGTTGCCCCTTTTCCTGTCAGCATGAACCTCTGACAAGTGCTTTTCTAGATCCTCCAGTTAGGTAGTTGTAGACAACAATCTCCCTTTAGTCTTCTACAAATGTATCTAAAAGAATGGGATAGATGATGTGGATGATCTCATTTTCACTGTTACAAGAGCAAGTGTTCTATCCAAAGGGAAAAAAGGAGTGACTGTAGGAGGGAGCAAAAAAATCTGACCAATTATTGACCAATATTTAATTGTTCACTCAAGTTGGTTAAGTTCTGTACTACTCTCTACAGAAAATATTTGTGTTAGGAAATCCTTATTTACTCAGTCTCTCTTTTCTTTTGAGATTCAGTATTTAAATAGCATTTTCCCTGAACAACAAATGCAGAGGTACTTGGAGCCTCAATGATTCACATAACCCAAATGGTTTCTGTGTTTTTCACCTTAGGACACGCTTCCCTACACAAAACAAAATAATTAATTAAATCACATCTCCAAATCTTCCCTCTAATCCAGAATTGATGTAAAGGAGATGAAGGTATAAATTCAGCTGTTATTTTGAAGAATGGTGAAATGAAAAAAACAGTTGCACTGGCTCTTTTCTAAAGCTCTTACTTAAATATTGTATGTTAGTCATGATTACCTGTGGACTTGCCTGCACTTACTTGTTAAGAAAAATTGTGAGTTTTAATATTAGTGAGGATCCAAGAGCTGCTCAGAGCTGGTGGCACTAGAACCCCAAGAAGCATTTTTTCAGATGTCTGTAATTGAACAACTTCACTAGAAATGCAGGCAAGAAAAACAGGGCTGCTCATAAAAGTATCGAGATGATGGGTTTGGTGACCTAGGCAAGGTTTTCAAAGTTTCCATTTCTATAAATAACATCATCCTAACAAACTCCAGGTCCTGGATGAAGGCATTCCAGACTCCAGACACTGTGCTTGGTGTAAGAGACCAGAAACCATGGAGCACTTGAGATCTTTCAAAGGTTCATTTTCTATGAAGATGGGCCAGAGTACCTCACCTTTTAAATTATAGTTAGAGATCCTAAATTGCATTAAATCCTCATGACAGGACAGTGAATTTGGGCATAGATGCTCAAAATCTGCACAAAATTGTCCTTGGATTTACCCAGTAGTCCAAGAATTCAAACTTAATGAACATTTTTGAGATTGTTTTCCTTCATTCTTCTCTTTTAATCCCCAAAAGTGTCAAATGGGGGAAACCCACATGCTACAAAACATATAAATTCCTCCAGCCTATCAAAACTAATGAGATTGGGACCCCAAGAGAGCTACTTTATATAGATAAATGCTCCCTATAAAACAATTCAAATATTTCTATTCAGAAAAAATAGGCAGCTTCCTTTCTCCAGCAGCAAAGTTCCCAGAAAGTTTATATCACTTCCATATGAATATATACCCTCAAAAAGACCCCCAGGGCCAACCCCCTGGCTCTATTCTTGCCTGAATACATGGTTCAATTCACCTACCTGTGCTTCTGTCATTAAGGTGTTACTAATCTAACTGGTTGTCAGCACCTACCTGAAACCACCATATCTGCTCTAGTGAAATGGCAATTGATCTCCACTAATCATAAGGGAAGCCCTGAGTGAACATCTCAGATGCAGATGTTTGCATTTGGCTAGATGAATCACTCCCCACATAGCAATGGAGATAATAGTAAAAAAATCTCCAAACCAAATCTTTCTGAATAATAAAACTCTCAATTTTCATTACACCATAGACCTACTCTCTCCTCTTTTGCACAGCTTGAGTGGGATAGCCTCCCCTGTTACTGCAAGATTTCTTTCCAACTCTATTATTTTTAAATTGTCCTTCTTAACTACAGCGAACTCTTCCTCCTGTTTTTATTTCTTTTCCTTTTTATTTAGCCATCCAGCGTGGAAACTGGGATATAGAGTGGATGACAGAAAAGAGTTGGTCTTGAAATTTATCTGAGTCTTGGAGAAGAATGTAGTGTCTGAAACTCATCATGACACTATAGAGCTTTTCTGCCTTTCCTGTGTCACAGTATTCCTATTTGCAGAAAGGAAACAATGGCACTATTTTCTTCTGTTTTCAGTTTTAAAAGGGTACATCTCTATGTTTGCTTTGAGACACTCAGATGGGATTGACAAAAATCCAAAGGATTATGGTCGAACAGAGTAATGTTTAGCATCTTTGAGATGCAACAGTCCCACAAACAGCAAGTCTGGGGTGTTAAGGCAGCCCTGGTTTCCTCCAGCCCAAGTCCTATTGAGCATTTTTGTTGACAGTTCAAATGAGCTGAGGTCGAAGCTTAAAAGGAATGCAATTTAAATCAACATGAAGAGTCCTCTAGAACGCTGTGCACTATCATTGTGACTTCTTTTGCTTAACCAAGATTAAATTGAAAGTAATTCAATTTGAGTCAATGGTGTTATACCAGCCCAAAACTGCAGTAAGAGAGGGCAGGGTGATGAGCATCTCTCTGCCAGCTGACACGGTTTGCAAACAGATGGTGCATTTCACAGCTCTCCCTCACTTTTCATATAGAAAAAGAAGGTAAGAACCAACCCAAGTTTTAATTCAACTTGTAAGAGAAATCAGCCTGGCCTGGCAAATCTGGGAACTTTACATATCTTAATCATACAGAAAAAAAATGTTTGATGCCTATTTATGATCTTGCATCATTAAAGTCTTGCTCACACCTTGCCAGCGTGACAGAGGAGCAAATCTGTAATTTAAATGCTGACCTGCTTAAATATATAGGTATAAAAAATACTACTTACTGGTTTTGCTTTGAGTCAGTAATACATAATGTGCTTGAAAGCATAAAACAACACAATTTTTAAGAATGCCCTATTGTAAAGTAACATCCACTTTCCAAAACACTTAGAATATTCAACTCATTTAAATTAGCACATATTGGAACGAGTTGCTCAGATGTTTGCTTTCAAAAGTTTTCATATTACACACTAAATCTAGGCTTTATTATATTTTACTTTAGTTTATGTACATGTAAATAATACACAGTTAAACATCACAATTGACTGAATACACACTCAAGCCAAAGCTGCAAAATACAGGAATCCGTTCACTTTAGATGTTTAAATTTATTTTTTTTATCATAGCTGCCTGTAAAATAATTTAACAGGGGAATTAGCTCAGTAAATGTAAAATTAGGCTATTTATTCTCCCAGTGTTAGGTTACTCAGGCAAACCCCACATCCTAGGTTTGCATGGACAAAAATGTATTAGATTTGGCACAGGCAGATTCCAGGTTAATTAGTGCAACAGTTTATGTCATTTTGAATATCACTCCCTCTACAAACTCCCCCCTACAAATAGTCAACTGCTGATTTGCTCACAGAATCATACAATCATCAAGGTTGGAAAAGACTTTCAGGATCATCAAGACCAACTATCTGCCCAACAACCCCTAACCACTAAACCAGCTCCTAAAACACCACATCCACCTGTTTTTTGAACACCTCCAGAGATGGTGCCTCCACCACCTCCCTGGGCAGCCTGTTCCAAGGCCTCACCACTCTTTCTGTGAAGAAATTGTTCCTAATATCCAATCTGAACCTCCCCTGGCACAACCTGACCCCATTTCCTCTTGTCCTATCACTGGTCACTAGGAAAAAGAGGCCAACACCCACCTCACTACAATCTCCTTTCAGGTAGTTGCAGAAAGCAATGAGGTCTCCCATCAGCCTCCTCTTCTCCAGGCTGAACAGCCCCAGCTCCCTCAGCTTCTCCTCATAAGACCTGTTCTCCAGACCCCTAATCAGCCTAGTTGCCCTTCTCTGCACCCTCACTAGCACCTCCATGTCCTTCCTATACTGAGATTCCCAGAACTGCACCCAGTGCTCAAGGTGCAGCCTCACCAAGGCCGAGTAGAGGGGCAGGATCACCTCCCTGGTCCTGCTGGTCACACTATTCCTTATGCAGGCCAGGATGCCATTGGCCTTCTTGGCCACCTGGGCACACTGCTGGCTCATGTTCAGCCAGCTGTCAATCAGCACCCCCAGGTCCCTCTCTGCTGGGCAGCTCTCCAGCCACTCCTCCCCAAGCCTGTAGAGCTGCTGGGGGTTGTTGTGGCCCAAGTGCAGGACCCAACATTTGGCCTCATTGAAACTCCTGCCATTGGCCTTGGCCCATCGATCCAGCCTGTCCAGATCCCTCTGCAGAGCCTCCCTGCCCTCAGGCACATGGACACTCCCACCCAGCTGAGTGTCATCTGCAAACTTACTGAGGGTGCAACTCTATCCCTTCATCCAAGTCATCAATGCAGATGTTAAACAGGAGCGGCCCCAGCGCTGAGCCCTGGGGACACCACTCCTGACTGGACAAGAGCAAATTTCTCTGGATTTAAGGCAATCCACTGACACCTCTGTTCCATAATATCCCCCCAGTGCTGATCAATATCTCTAATTCACCTTAATTACTGAATCGTACCGATTCTGATTTCCTGTTCCCAATCCTTATAACACTTTAAAAAAGAATTTCCCTCTCTATGCCACCAAAACGCTTTTGTGTCACTGAAGTAGGGGCACTGAACAGTTGGTCCTTATGTTTTATGTCTTCTGTGCAAAAATCAAAGTCTCCTGCATTATGCAAGAGTAACTATGTGCAAAAAGCAATTTTGTAAACTCATGAGCAAAGGATGTGCTTAGGATCCAAATTAAATTTTACCTCAAAGCATTTGCTTCTGAAAAGAACAAACCTCAAGCCATCTTTTAGAGCAGCAATTCCTATAAAGTTTTCCCAATGAAACATTAGTGATTGACTAACCTGCTTCTCCTTTCCTACTTAAAAAGATCAAAAGGTTTGCTAGGGGAGCTAAATTTGCTAGACAAGTTCTTGGCTTTGCAAAGGAAGATTTGGAGACTTCAATGTTTGGTGCACTAAAGGAATAAGCAGTAGTGCTGAACTCCTTGCACACAATATTCAGAGCTAGAAAAGCTACCACCTGTTGGGGAGCCAGTTTTTATGTTCTTTGTCCTTATTTTTCTCTCTGACAGGAGGGAAACAGTCATCAGAGAAAGTTTTCATAGCTTTGTAAACAAGACTTTCATCCGCCCAGAATTTCATTCAGATCTCCTATGCATGGATACAAAGAGCATCACTGAGTCATCAGGGAGGAATATCAATCCATCACTACTGACCAATCCCCAATACATGCCAGTGACCAGAAGATGGAAGGCTCTTCATCTTCTACCCGATTCCTCAAAGCCACCTAGTCACCTGAAAATAGAAGTACTTCATCCATCAGACTATGGGCCACCTCTGCTGAAAAGGCTGTGACTTCTCTCTCTTTGCCTTCGATTTATAAACCATGCATTGCTGCCTTTTAGTGCCTTTCACCAAGCTATGACAAGGACCCCACACAGAGCTGGTAAAGAGCTTTAAATGAACAAGAACAGCACGATTTGCAGTATCCCTAGGGGTCAAAATCTTCATAGGATCCTTCTTCTGCCCTTTTAGTATGAGAGCTCCGACATCTTGACAGCTTTAAAAGACACCCTAGAGGCAGAATAAGAAAGGCAGATCTTCGGAGTCCATCTTGTCTTTTTTAAAACGCTGAGGGATATTAAAACAGTGAAGCAGTAATACCTGGGGCCAAGGGGAATAGGTCACAAGACAGTGCTTTAAAGTAAAATAGTAACATGGAGGCAGTGACACAAGAAAAACACCAAGAAATTCAGTTAGTAATATCCCTGACCATCTCCAGTATTTATCCCAGAAAACATCAAATGCTTTGATTTGTAATTTCAAAGGTTAAATCTCAATCACATCTTTAGGGATTTGATTTCCTGCTTAATTTTACATCTTCCACAATTTGCTTTTTAATTTTATCTATAAAATAGGTCTTATAATTGTCCTGTTGTCATAGCTTCAGAAAGATTCTGGATAAAGCAAATAAAAACAGTAACAGAGAAAACAGAGAATAAAAATCCTGTCCTGTATAAACAGGCATTATCCCCAGTTAGCAATGATAAATATGTTAATAAAACCATGTATCTTTAATCACAAAGTACTTTAGAAAAATGATGGCCCAGCACTACTATAATTAAATTAATGGAAGTTTAGCAATTGAGTTCAAGGGGACTGGAGTCAGCCTTCTCACAACGCAAGATAAACATTGAAGGATTAATTTAACCACCAGTAAATGGACCACCTCTGCAAAGAAACGTGATGATTGCTTCACAGATGACATGAACTCCAGGTCTTCAGAACAGCGTGGAAATAATTTTTCACAGGTGACTAAAACAACACATGCAATTCATTCTGTGAAGCCTATGGTGAATTAAAAAAAAAAGCTAACAACACCCCCCCACACCCCGTTCTCACGTCTTTGCCCTCCACCCCCAGATCTTTAGAGTCAAAGATATAGATGAGACAGGAGGTTACTCACCGTCGAAGAGTCACCGCTTCCGGTCTCAAGCGTAGCTCCCTCAGCACAGGTGGGTGGGTGGGTAGAAAGTTGACTAGCCCTGCCCCCATCTATGACATCACACTCTACCTCATAAAAGGTAGTGAAAGTGCTCTGAACTCCAGTCTGATTTCCGAGAGATACAGAAAAGAGATAGTGAGAGAGAGAGCAAGAGAAATATTGTGCCATAGAGTAGAGGTGAGGAGAGAGGAAAACGTGTGCTGAAGGAGCTATGCTTGGTCAAGGAAACAGGGACTCTTCCACGATGAGTAACCCCGCTGTCTGGTGGTTCCTCTCACTTGCTCCCATAGCACAGGTTAGCACACAAGCCCTACAGGCTTTGGTGATTGGGAAAGGGGATAAATTTTGGCACCTTCTGATGAAAACCAGAGAGGGTAGAAAGCTCTATCCCCATGAAAAGCTGATTGACATCAGACGGGGCATGACTTTGGTTGATGGACTTCCAAGTAGCATTATATTGTGTGTGGTTTTGAACAGTAAAACTGCACAAAAACATAAATATTTCAGCAAGCAGCTGAAATTCCAGTGACTGCAACTGGAATTACACTTATGTCCACCCATGCTGAATAAACATTACACAATCCAGCCCTCTGGGCTGACCCTTGAATACAGCCAGTCAGAGGGTAGGCCACCTAGCCCACTGTATGAAGAAGGTCAGGAAAGAATTATGATTTTCTCATATTGAAAATGAGAACTAACAAACTGTGTTGAAAGAGCAAGTGAGGGAAGTATAAAAACTCTGGGCATACATTTATTTACAGAGCACACTTTAAAAGTTCCAGAAAATATCAACAAAATTGCAAAGAGGTGATGCTTTTCAAGACCATATGTTTATAAACAATGACAACCTCACAGGCTGAAGCACATTTTATTTAAAAAAGAAAAATAAAAAATCCCAAGAACTGAAACTGAAGGGCTTAAAATGGGATATTCATTCTAATTTATTGTAAATGGAATTGTTATCATCCAAATTCTGGAAAAACAGGTTCAAGAGTAAACATAATTCCTTATATTATCCACTGGGATTTTCTTAATAACCTAGCTGTATACTAAACCTGAAAAAAAATGCTAGATGCTGCTAGACCTAATTCCATTAAATAAAAGTGCTCAGAGAATGGGGGACTATTCAGTGACAGTGAAGAGTGCTAGCATAAGAACCTGACTTTTGGAAGACAAAAAATGAATGCTCCTTAAATGTCTTTTAAGAGTATGTGTTATCAGCACACAGAATTAATATTGACATTTTCCCTTAGGCTTCTTGTTGCTACGAGGACCATGTAAATTGTAATCTAATAATGATTATTTTTTAAGTCTTTGTAATGATTAATGTGTATTCCCTGCTCTGCTTGTCTGCTCTTTGTTTTTCTCTCCTTTCCTTCTATTGCAAAAAGAAAGTGTATGACTAATGTCTAGTACCAGTAACTTCACCTCACAACAGAAGTCAAGTATTTTTCCTCTTAACCTTCAAAACTTTTACAATAATCTACTCCTGCAAAATCTGCAGCTCCTACTTTAAACCTGTATATTTATGGATTTAAAACCCCAACAAATTGGCTAGTCCAGTTGACTAAATGAAGAGCTATTGTGACTGTTAGAGATGATATATAACTTCAGGACACAATGCAAAACTAGGTTGCATCTGACTAATGCAAAGTCATGGTAGTGCTGTGAATTTCAGTTCATAATTGAATTAAACATGTATCTGTCTGATTTCTCCTTACATCATCCTGATTTCAAGCTATTTGCATGTATGAAGATAGGAGGAAAAACACCTCTGGTTCTCTGTATTGCATCTACTCCTTATTAACATGAATGTCTAGTACTCTGACAAAGAGAAAGGAAAAATTGAACTTTTAAAGGCTTTTATGGTAAAAAGTACCAGGTAGGTTTCAGTTCATTAGCAACATAGGTAACCTGTGACTTGACTATTGCACCACCGTTGTTTTTGCCAAATAAAGTAGGAATATATTTTGAAATCCTGTGACCATCAGACCTTATGAAGCCTAAGCAAGCTTGCTCATTCTGCTAAAGAGCAGGATGTTCAGAGGATATATCCTTATTGGTGAGAAATATTACAATTGTTGTAGGAGTTCTAAGATCTCCTGAAAAGGAATAAATTGCCTTTTATTGGAATAGAAGCATATGGATGTGGCACAATTAAATTCTGGAAGACTGAGGATGGCCAAGAATATTCTCCAGTAACAGCACAAGATGAGAAAAATGGTCGATTCGATCATGATAATGTGATGTAAACAGTTCAATAGATTACGTAGCAGATAATTCCCCAGATGGTATTTTGGGCTAGCACTGCTTACATCTGAAACCTTGTTTTGACCTGCTAAGTATGATATCTGTAGTTGATAAAAGAGAAGATTAAGGCAAGAGCAGAAAAGATTAGACTGATTTGTGAACATAAACTGGAACATGTCGCTCGTCTGAATGGTGAACAAAAGCAGAGAAATATACCTAACTGGAAACATGTTAAAAATGTAAAATATTCAAGAAAGGAGGGAAATCTTCCAAGTGTTCCAAGGAATACAACTAAGATTAATTAAATGAATGCATGGAAATGCAAAGAGAGGGTAAATTAAGACTTTAATACTCTAAAATATTTTCTTAAGGGATGGCTGATAAGCCTACCAGCATAAGAAAACCATGTGAACACAGATCAAATCACCGATTTAATCACGTGCACCCAGGCACCACAAATCAAGTTAAAAAAAAGGGTTGATATTCAGTTTGACGTCAAAGATCTGTCAGAAAAACCACCAAAATGCTTTCTTTCTTGCTTAAAAAGATGGACAGATGATGGGGAATGGGTGGGTACCACTAAGGTACCAGTGGCTGTGGGCTATGAAGTTTGAGGGCAGCAAGACTCTGAAAAGCTGAGGAGTCTCAAGCATGCAGAAACATTGTATGCACTACTGGATAACAACAGAAGGTAAAAATGGGAATATATATTATATACATATATTTTAAGAAACTGAAACAACAGCTAGGAAAGGCCATGTAAAAATGCCAAGCTGAATCATACCATAAGAGTCTGAGACATTAACACAAACACACCTCTGACCCAAAGATGTCCTGTTGCTGTTGTGGAACAGCTTGATGGATGGATGGAAAAATCTTTTTTGTTCATTTTCTGTCATAGCGAAGGAATGATGAAATAAGTAACATCCCATTGGAGACTGAGCAAAGCTGTAACTTCTCTCATTTCTTGAAAATGGGAATGTTGACTCTAGTTGCAGGTATAAAAAAGGATGAAAATGTTTCTGCACTCTTTTGGATTGGATATTGATGCTCTCATCCAGTTTTACAGAGTTCCAATTTGGTCTTTGATGAGATTTAGGATAGATCACTTCTGTGTTTCATCTCATTTTCCAGTGATACGAATAACTACCTGGTAACTTAGTTCACAAGGTAGTTTGATGATGTGTTAGTTGAAATTAAGAAGAATTGATGTTAAAAGGAAGCATTTGAGAATATCTAACATTAAGAGCTTAGGACTGATTTTTCTGATACTGGATAGTTTTTTACTTTCACTCCGTATCAATGCAGTCTTGAATACATTACCCAAAATAAACTCTTTTTGTTGACAGAGCTGCTCATTAGTTATGAAAGATTAACGATGTGATGTGAGAACAGGCAAATTTTTCCTTTGCTCCTATGAGCTTCATAAATAATAATAGTAATAAAAATATGTTCCAAGCGTGGAAGAAAATATTACAGAGGTTAAATATATAAGGCAACTTTTAAACTTCCTCACTCACTCTGATCTCTTCCTAAAGGCTATTTTGACCTCCTACACTTAATGAAAATACATTCCTATTGTGAGTTTTATTAAATACTTTGTTGTGAACTGTTTTTCTTAGTGTTTACAATTGAATCTGCTCAGGCTGGGAAAACTTGTAATGTTTTCCCTTGAGGGTATGTCTTCTTGCCTGTGAGTGTTCTGTGTGTGTTACTCATCTGCAACTCAGGTTCTCAAGAACTATAATTATATGGGTCTGAAATGAAGTTGTTATTTTTTTTAATATCTGCAAAACTACATCTGATAGTACTTTTAGAAGTGAGATTAAGTCTCACAACTATCCAAATCAGGAAGTTAAATAATTGCAAGAGCCAGAAGACATACCTCTGCATAAGAAACACAGTCCAAAATCTCCTATTGTGTACTAAACCTGTCATTATGTAAATTCTCTTCTCCATAATTCCACCTGCAGGAACAAACTTAATTTTTATTTAAAGGCTCGGGATGTACCAGAGAATGCCCCAGGGGAAATAAAATCTTATTTAATATGAAATGGTGAAGCCTGGTCCCAAACTACCACCTTTAAAGGCAGCAAGACAGGAAAAGAATGGAACATGAGAGGCTGAGGGGAGACCTTATCAAGGCTTATAAGTATGTAAAGGGTGGGTGCAGGAGGATGGAGCCAGACTCTGTTCAGTAGTTCCCAGTGACAGGATGAGGGGCAATGGGCACAAGCTGGAACATGGGAACTTCCATTGAAATATGAGGAAAAACTTCTCTAGGGTGAGGGTGACAGAGCCCTGGGACAGGCTGCCCAGGGAGGCTGTGGGGTCCCCTTCTCTGGAGATATTCAAGACCCCCCTGGATGCAGCCCTGGGTAATGTGCTCTAGGGGATCCTGCTTTAGCAGGGGGGTTGGACTGGATGATCTCTAGAGGTCCCTCCCAACTCTGACAATTCTGTGATTCCACCAGAGAGCACTGAAGTCCCCCCTTTATAATAATTTTTATAGGAATAGGCCTTTAGGACCATAACTTAGGATATGTTAGAATAGTCTCTAGGCCTTGCTAATTATTGTGGGGCTGCTGCAGTCTGTGTATTAGAAAGCCACGCTGTTTTCTTCCCATCTCATTCAGGATGGCCTGGAATAGAAAAACAAACTGGACTGAAGCCATGACTGCTGTAGCAGGTGAGCTTTGGATTTTAGAGTGGTTACTGTTTCTAAAACAAATGCAGTATGTAATGAAGCACATACATTAATATTACCTTCAATTAGCTGATTTTTTTCTATGATCGTATTTGCTTCAAGCCTCACTCTTGAATTTGTAACATTTTGCTTTGTTCTCATGGAATTAAATGGCTTAACATTATTTGGTATCAGAAATGCTTTTCTTTCCAGAAAACTCTTGTCATGAGAAATTTCAATGAATGTAATCTTCAGAAATTTAATATTTGTTACCTGATAAAGCAAATAAGCCTGTTCTCTGTAGCCAAAATGCTTAATAAGGATAAATGTCTGATCTGTTTAAATTTTAAGCTAGTAAATGTAGACATATAGATGGTGTGCGTGCTTCTTGTCTCCATGAATATATGCTAATGGAGACAAGTGTAGTGTGATTTTGCTTTGCAAATGAAATTCTGGATAACAGCTTTCCATTTATGCAGGATATATTGTTTCATATTTGTATGTGTGTGCGTTTACATCTGTATTTGTATACGAGATACTTTCTTAGTCCTGAAAATAACCTTATATCAAAACACTGTAGCTTCAAAAGAACTGTGATTATTTAATAAAAATTATTTTATTTTCTTGTTGAATTCTTTAGTTGTCTTAAGCTTCATTCATCTGCTTTGCCTTACACAGTGTAACCTCTGCCCACTATCAATCCACATTCACTCAGCTGCTTTGAAGAAATGACCATAACACTAAGAAAAATAAATCCACCTTTCCAAAGTCTCTTACACTATTCTTTATGTGGATCACACTTATGATCCCACAGATGGCCAAACTTCAGGGTACATGAGCTCCTCTGCTATGAAGACAGGCTGAGAGAGTTGGGGTTGTTCAGCCTGGAGAAGTGAAGGCTCTGGGGGGACCTCATAGTGGCCTTCCAGTGCCTGAAGGGGCTACAGGAAAGCTGGGGAGGGACTTTTTACAAGGGCTTGTAGCAAGAGGACACGGGGGAATGGCTTTAACATGGAAGAGAGGAGATTTAGTTTAGATATTTTAGGAGGAAATTCTTTAGTGTGAGGGTGGTGAGACACTGGAACAGGTTGCCCAGAGAAGCTGTGGCTGCCCCATCCCTGGAAGTGTTCAAGGGCAGGTTGGATGGGGCTTGGAGACCTGGTCTAGTGGGAGGTGTCCCTGCCCATGGCAGGGGGGTTGGAACTAGATGATCCTTAAGGTTCCTTCCAACCCAACCATTCTATGATTGTATGATACACTATTGTCCAATCCAGCAACACTCAAAAGGCAAAGCCACGTGAATTCACAGATGTAGAAATAAGATCCTATGAGATCTTTCACTTAGCTGAACTAAAATACCATAGAAATATCACTTGAAAGAGACCTCTGAGGGTCCCTTGTACAACTTCTGACATGAAATGAGTTATTACCAACATTAGATCTGCTCAGCTGCTGCACTGTCTACCTGGGGCTTGAACCCTTCCAAGGATGCAAATAGCATAAACTATCCAAGCTCCTATTCCACACTATCTTTATTGGGAATGAATAGTAAGCATAATTTAAATAACTAAATCTTTATTATTGTTACAGATTTGGAAGAGGTTTTGTAAATGGCTTTAAAGCCACTACAGACACAACTATGTATGGGTTTGGGTTTTTTTCCTATTAATCTCTGAGGTGTTTCATAGGATCCTTAGGAATTCTTCACTGTTTTAACTTTCAGAAAGCCCTAAGACAGTGTTTCCATAAAATACATCATATATAATGAATGTATGCCCATGAGGGATTTTATCAGCACTCATTTTGATTAACCTGCATAACTCACTGATGCCTTTATCCTTTCAGAGTAGTAAATTGACTCGGTGTCAGGATGATACATTTTTTATGTTACCACACCATCAGGTAGTCCCCTTCTTGGACAGGACATTGAGGGGCACTGCCTGTGCCAACAGGAGACTCCTAAATTAGTCACAAATAGAAAATCTCAATTTGTTCAAAATATAGATTTATCAAAACCTGTATATTTGTAAATATCATGTGCTTCACATAGCCATATGTTTAGGAACAGAG
Organism: Hemiprocne comata; assembly: GCA_020745705.1. Taxonomy (NCBI): domain Eukaryota; kingdom Metazoa; phylum Chordata; class Aves; order Apodiformes; family Apodidae; genus Hemiprocne; species Hemiprocne comata. The sequence goes on along the minus strand of CM036589.1, from coordinate 4,737,454 downwards.
TGCACTTACTGTGACTTTATTTCACTCTCTCATATATCAATATATTTGCCTACATTAAAATACATATGCAGAGGTTACTTATATATATCTCCATTCCAAAGGGCAAAGCTGAAATATCTGCCTGTATTTTTCATTTATTTTGCTTCTTCCAATGCAGTAGGCATGAGCTAGTTTAATACATGGTGTAAATCAGGGTCTGTCACTTTCCCCACCTAGCTCCAGCCTCCCTGCCTGGGAAGCAGTCTTTTTACAGTGATAACTTCAGAGCCAAAGTAAGGCCTCAAAGTTTGTATTTTCTCTCCTTGTTTGTTCTATTTGGAGTATTAGGAGAGTAGAGATTATTGTAGAGTCCAATGAACTTAGTGGCCCTGATATTATCTTAGTCCTTTTCCACCCTTGCAATTCTTTGATTTCATATTCCTATTTTTCTTTGGCTTTGGCTTTTTCTAAGCCTTTTGTATCTCGTATTTCAGTCTTGACAGACTTACTAATTATTTCCAAACTCCTCTCCTTTACCCACTGCTTTCATTCCAAGTCTCAAAACAGAACTCCTTTCCCCCAGCCCCACTCCAAAGAAGTATCTTTACATGAGTCTTATCTTACATGATGATACTCTGTTCATATTTGTAAACTCCCTTTTTGGCCACTCCAATTTCTTAACTACAATCTTGTGGGTGAAACAGTGGGTAAACATGAAAAACAACTTGCAGAATGAAAAAAAAAAACAAACCAATACCTAAATTAAAAAAGAAAACCACAAAAGTGATTTATATACTTAAGAAATGTAGTAACTAACTATAGGGTCCTGGGTTCATCTTTCACTTCCCTTTTCCAGTTTGAGTGAATTCACTTGTGTTAACCTCCACTTTTCATGTATTACCATAACCCTAGCCCTAGTTTTTTAATTATGTCAGCTTAGACACAGGGCTACATCTCTTTGTGGTGTGTAACTTTTTGAGCACTCACTGTCCATCAAACACGCACGCAGCAGTTTTTGAGGAATAACTGCTCTTATCCTCAGCTCCAAGAAAACTGAATCACTACCAGACAAACCACAAAACTTGTATTAGTGGTATCTATTAACAGCTTGGTCTTAGCTGAGGTGTTGTTTTCTATTGAGAACACTGACAAGTTGCCAGTCCAAGCAGCCCAGCCCAGAAATATCTAAAGACCCTGGTTTTTTAGACTGTTTCTCTGCGTATAGTTCATGTAGCATTCTGCCATTTCTGTTATAAATTAAAACTAGTTTTGTTGCTAGATAAATAACAGAATTAACCTTTTTGCACTCCTGAGAATCTTGAAGAAAAGGAATTCAACAGTTTTGTCAATTTGCCAACTTTCCCTTCAGCAAACTTTCTTTTAGGTAATGCTAAATTCAGGAGGAATTAAAGTACTTTTTCTTACCAAACTCCAAAACATACTCCATACTCCTAAGCACTTTAAATGCAAAGGTTCTCTCTGATTGCCTCCTTGAAATCAAACAAACAAAACAAAAAAATCAGAAAGGCTTTCTGATGCAGAGAAATGCAATACCACATCAGGGGCTCTTCAGCAACTGCTTATGCACAGCCTTTTAATCTAAATTCAGTGAAAGATGGCCTTACTCACTGTTAATAGCAAGTGAACTTCGAAGTACCTGACTTTTCTTTGAGTCTATAGAATTAATAAGTAGCAACTTGATAAACCTCTGCCCACATGCAAACCATCTTGCTTTTCCAGCACTAAGTAGTTCTGGGTGAGTCAGCCTTGACCTTTAAACTGTGTTGTTTTACAAGCTGCAAGAGCCATAGGCAGAACTGATAGGGAAACTGCCAGCTCACCTGGAGGAACTGCTGGATGCACACTGTTACTCTCTGAAACAGAAGTAGAGGCTTATTCTGATTTGATGAGGACTAGCTATTTTCAGTTAGGTTATTCTTATCACAAATCAAGAATAAACGTGCAGTATATCCCATGTCTGTTAATACTTTCATGTATCCAACCTCCCAGTCCAGGTGCTATGGGAATTTTCATAATGGCCTACCCAAAGTCAACGTGGTGGCTCCAGCCCTTTCACCTTCCTTTTTCTCCCAACATCCTCACTTAAATTCACTAAGCAAGAACCCCTATGTAAAGTCACAATCTTAACTAAACTGTCTTGTGCCTTCAAAATGTTGTAAGAATCCTGCTCTTAGTGTCACAGCTGAGCCTATTATGCTAAGATAAATGGGCCTTTGAAAATAATTGGAAATTGGACCCAGCTAAAGTCTAAATTTGGAGTGTGCTTTGGCTATTAATTTAATATTTTTGGACAGTGTTCAAAGGTACTTGGCTGCTACTCTGTATGACACTGCATACCTATCTGGCTCAGAAGTTTTAGACTCTTTGGGCAAATTTTCTGATCATCCAGCTGATTATATCTGTAGAGTTCTAAATCAAACCTGAACACAATAGGGGGCTGCCTCAGATAAGGGATTTTCTTTGATTCTTTTTGATATAATCCTGCAGGAAAAACTGCAGCAAGGCTACTAACATAAACAAGATTTTTTTAAAATGCAAGCTCAAAGCCTAAATGGAGAGTAGGTAAATGAGCTGATCAGTTTCAGAGCAGCAGTAAACACAACAAGTGGTTATTTATTCTAGGGTAAGAAATGAATATATAGCTCTGCTTTATTATAATGGTCTAACTAACAAGAGTCAGACAGGAATACTAAAAAAATAAAGCAGCCCAGGAGTTAGAAGTCTGGTTTTTATCCAAATAACAAACATCATGGTTACAACTGACTCTGTTCAACAAAAGTAGCTAGAACAAAAAGGCTATCTATCAGCATGAGCTAAGTATATGTAAATGGTATTGACTTCACTGAGAGGAGCATATGCTCAGCACCTCAGAGGATTCATTCCAACACAATACTGCAACTGATTATGGAGCAAATACACATTACATTACATAAATTAAGGTAAGAGACAAAGCAAATTGTTTCCAAGTGCTTTTAGTCTGTGATTTTATTAAAGGAGGTTGTTTATTCTTAGAGGGGAATTAGACCTTGAATATTCAAATTTAAAATTACACAAACATGTATCTGTTTATGGGCTAAGGTCAAAGAGACTTTGATAAAGAACAAGGGTATCATCTACACAGATTGGGAATATTTTTTAAATCTGTTGCATTTTTTATGTATTAATTCCTTTTTGCTTTATCAGACTTCCTCCTCATCCCCTTATTTCTCTGTGATTTTCTTCAAGTTTACAAGGCTCCTTATGGGAGAACAGGTATCACATAGTTTTTCCTTATTTAACTTTTGTAAATTCAATTGGAAACAGGAATTAAGAGTCTCACCTTGCAACACAAAGGGCCAAGTCAACAAATAGTCTAAACTGGCCTTGCTTTACTGATATTACTGATATTATAGGCTTATGTATGCTAACTCTCAATTGCCAGATCTTACTCATCTGGTGAAAATAATTTTGCTATCTGCATTCAGGGAATTTGATGGGAAAGATCAAAGGGGAGAAAGAGCTGGGGGAAAGGGAATGGAAGAAAGAAAGGGAAAAACCAGAGTGGATTCTTTACTGAAATAATTTAATCTTCAGGAGTGTGACATTCTCTTACTTTTTGATCTGTTTTTCTATTTGCAGCAAAGTCTATGATGCCAAAAAAGAACCCCTTCATATGCTATGCTAGTATATCAATCTATAGAGGAAAAAGAAAACAAGATCAGCTTTGTGTTCAATTTCAGAAATAAACCATACTGAACTACTGAATCTTGTGGGGAAAAAAAGAAATAGAAGTTTCACCAGAAGATATATAGCACACTATGTTATGTACACAGTATTTTTGGAGTTGTTGCAACACATTTTTCTCTAACAGAACTGTAAGAACTGTGGGGTGGCTTTCATCTGTCTTTTTCATTTTAATTGGTTTTATGTCTCTTTCCTTTTTACAGAAATATACATATGCCCACACTTAGATTCATACAAACATATGCATACATTAATTCCATTTATAAATATTGATTAATATTCTTAATAATGAAAAAATTCAACCAAAGATTCTACTTCCCATTACAGATCTGAATCGTAAGTCATCTTTTGGATCAATCTGAATTATATTGTGGCTCTTTGTAAACACAGTAGTAAATTACAATATTATGATAATCATCCTGGTGCTTGGTATTTACATCTAAACACTTAAATATAGTGCATTCACATAAACTTACTTCTGTAGCCATAGGTTGAGAAGCTTCAATTCTGGATTTCTGCTGTACTTCTAACCTTGTACTGTATGCAAATTGCCAAATAATGGTATTTCATTTTAAAGTAAATAAAATACTGTTTATTTGTAATTGGCTATCCAAGAGAAAATGAAGAAGATGGAAGCAGAAGCAGCAAGTAAACAAGCAGATGTAGATGTGCACTTGGATACCAGATCTCTGGATAGCAAAGGAGCATACAGTACCCAGCACCTTGAAGATACACAGCCTGGAAAACACTGTCAGGAAAGCACTGAACTAACTGTTTTATACCAGATAACAAGATAATGCTCTCAAAATGGGATGCACAGGAGTTCAACTCTCTGTATCAGCTCCTGTTCAGAGCAACAGCAGAAGAAGCAAGCTGGGCAATCTTAACATTTTCTGTATGTCAGTACTACTGAGTCTTTGGAACAGACCCACATAATTTCTGTGGTTGAAGCTAGTTTTGCCTTTTCCTGCAACTGACTTTAAAACCCCAACCAAACAGAAACACAATGGTGATGAAGCCTGGTAAGCAGCAGATGCTCACAATGCCAGACTGGAAACAATGAAGTCAAGCGGTTCAGCCACTTAAATTTCACAATGGATGGGGATGTTCCAGTAACAAATAGATGCCAGAGATTCACAATGGCTTATTCAGCATCCACATACACTGAATAAAGAGACTTGAAAAAGAAACACACACAACCACAAAAGCCAAGCTGGTAGAAGCACTGATTCGGGTAATTGTTATAGAGAGATGAATATGACAAGTCAACGGGTATGAAAAGCTGGACCCAGATGGCAGTAGGCAAGAAAAGATCATAGCATTTACTATGCAGCATGGCTGTCAGCAAAACAAGGACTGATCACTCCATTAATATCAGGAAAATGGAAGAGGATCTTTTCATTGCTGTGGGAAGATCAAGGTGTTAAAATTACATATGTACATATGTCAAGAACTGAAGACCAATTGCAGGACAGGCACTGGAACATTAAAGCAGCTCCTTTCAGGATTGCGTATGTGACTTCAGAATGTTTGATCCAAGAAAGCTGGCAAATGTTTAAGACCTTGTATAGTGCTTTGCAAAAAAATCAAAATGTTACGTGGTTGAGAACATTTGCTCTGACTTCTGATGTGTTTGAGGAAGGCCAGTGAGTTCACTGGGGAATCTTATGGATGAAATGAAGGGCACAAATTAGTTGACCTAACAATCTTCGTACTTGATTGGGCTTAAACAATGAAAGGGTGCTTTTTGAAAACCACACTTGAAAATAACCTTGTCTAACATCTTGGGTCTCACAAATCACCATCGTTTTGAAAACACACTCAGGAGAGTGAAACATATTAAACATTTACATGCCTATGGTCTGTATTTGTGTTAGAAGATAACAAAGGTGTCATGGGGCTAATATACTGGGGTGAGTAGTTAAAAGAACAAAATAAGAAAGTCACAGAGAGCAGCAATTACTACTGCTTGGTTCTGGTGATCTCCCAGAGGCAGAGAGTCTACCACCAGGAGAAGGAAAGAAAAAATAATTTAAAAATGTGGAAAACTCATTGTTTATAATATTACTCCTGCTGCTCATTTCTGTCTTTATTTCTAAAACAGATTGTGTGTAAAAAGTTTGTAGCATTCATTGAAAATAACTGAAATAACTGGATGGGAATTAGAGTATATAATCATTATGCTTGTATTTGAAAACAGCACGTGCATCAAAACTTAAAATATTTTGCTGGCCTTCCAGTGTTTTTGCTAAACCTAGTATGCATTGGAACCTGAGTGAATAAAATCCCATTAGTCATCACCATCTTAACAATATGCACTTCATACAGAGCTGGCTGCTGCACAGAGGAAGGAAATTACCAGTACTAACAAAGGAAAGAAGATTTATAATGAGCAAATATACAAAAGCTCCAAATAATTATAATATTCACAGCTTGGCAATGACTTTCTAGGCTACGAAATTACTTTTCTTTTGGAAGAATGAAGATTTTATGAGGTTAGTATAAACAAAGGGTAATTGGAAAATCAAATTGCTCTATGCAAGATTATTGTAAGGTCTGGAGTAATGGCGATAACATTTTAAAAAGCTTGCTTATGAATCACTGTATTTTTGTTTTGTACATTATTGCCATCATAGATGCTCCCTTTCAAGTGCTACACGGGAAACATAAGCAGCTAAATACAAATACCAGCTTACCCCTGATACAATGAGCTCTCCTCCCAGGTTCTGAACTTCTGCCTTCACTTTGCTGCAGATATTGAGCTGGTGGCAGTAGAGGGCAATGCGCTGCAGGTAGGCCAGCAGATCCTGCTTGCAGGCTGAGTCGGGGCACTACAGACAAAAGAAATATTTGATTAGATGTAGCTGCGTGTATATGATCATAGGTCATCAGAGGAGATGGAATAGAATCACAGAATAGTTTGGGATGGAATGGACTTTTAAAGCTCATCTAGTCCAAGCCCTCCTGCAGTGAGCAGGGACAGCTTCAACTAGATCAGGTTGCTCAGAGCCCCATCCAACCCGACCTTGAATATTTCCAGGGATGGGGCATCTACCACCTCTCTGGGCAGCTTGGCCCAGGGCTTCTGGTAAAAAATTTCTTCCTTATATCTAGTCCAAATCTACCCCGTTTTAGTTTAAAACCATGACCCCTTGTCCTATCACAACAGGCCCTGCTAAAAGATTTGTCCCCTTTTTGGCAAGCTTATTATTAATACACAAAAACTTAAATCCATGCCAGAAGGAAATTTTTCCTGACGTGTGACGCTATACTGAGTGTCTCAGCAGATGACATCAGTACTGCAGCCCTTCTCAAGAACACAATGGGATAAGTTGGTTCCTCTGCATGCCTAAGGGATACCTCTCCATACCAGAGGGAACACTGTCTACAGCCCTGTACCAATCTGGATGCAGTGCATCTCCAATGTGTTTTGGCACAAATTACGTTAGGTCAAACGCGGTAGACTCAGTAAAGGTTTTATAATCAATATAACTAGAAAAAGGCCCAAGCACAATTTATTCATGGCCTTTGGGACTCTTAATAGAAAATGCACCATCCCCCACAACATCAACAGCACAATAAACAACATTCTCGTAGTTAATATTCAAAGTCTTGCCTCAGGAGAACAGGTTTCAGTAACTCACTCTGATGAAACCTTGCTAATAGGGTCCACTGCTACCAGCATGTCTCCAATAAATACTCTTTGGGGCTACCCAACAAAGCCTGACTGACAAGGTTCTTTGAACATACAGCTTAGGGAACAAAGATTCCAGGTATGTCTTTTTAGCATCTTACAAAGATTATGCTCAAATTTGTAAAATATTGTCAGAGCACTTGAACAAAACCTGATAGAATTAAACACACACACGAGTCAACAATATCAAAACCTCTGACTGGAGATGACTGCTCCAGCCCCAACAGCTAATGCTGTCAAGGAATGTGTTTGTGGTTAAGTAGTTGCATGTACTGTTGTCTATAAACCTGAAAGCAGTCACTTTGCTTTTTTCTCTCCCTTTAAAACTAACAATAAACAAAGCTGGAAGTTCACTGTAGCTGGTAGGTTTAATCTGCTCTATACTTGCAGCTATAATGCATCCCTTTCTCAGACAGTTGTCACATCTTTCAGGCATGAATCCCTCAGAGACCTCCCTACTGGTGACAATTTCATACAGAAATATTTACTCTACTCTTGAAGTCTACGAACTGAAGGAAATGAACTTTACAGCAATACTTCTAGAGAGCTGACAAGGCTTTAAATACAAGCACTTTGAAGCAAATGAAAATGAAAGATCTCTCTCATTGGAACAGTAATTAAAAATGCAACTGTCCATAAAAAATTTATATTGCATGAGTGTCTCCAAAGTTCTGTAAAATATAATTAAAGTGCAAGCATCAAAACAAACACTTCATTCTCACTGTGATTTTACTGTCTTCTGAAATGTAAAACGTGACTCAGGCCAATGCACTCTAAGCAGAGCAAGTCTCTTCGTGTTTCTTGCTTTAAAATATTCCACCTCTGCAAATATTATAGACTAGGAATTTCATCAGCTGACAGATGGATTTCTATCTCATGCTAAAACGAACAGATGCTACCTTTGAAGGACTGGAACGGGTTAACTACAGGAAAAATGCTTGCTGCAAATGAAGAAAACCTAATTCTCAGATTTCTGAGGTAGTAGGAAAATGGGCAACTTCAGGTTTCTTGCCACTCTGGCTCATATTCCCTGGTAGGATGTGTTACACATGATTACAACATGATCATTTGAAGAAGAAAAAGAGATGCTTAGTTTGAAGGGAAAGACCAGAGGCAAGGAAATTGTCAGTTCCCACTTCAAGCAAAATTTCCAGCAGAATAATTCTCCCCCTCTACTCTGCTCTGGTCAGATACACCCCTCCACCCCCTGTAGTACCTTGTCCAGTTCTGGAGTTCCCAACGTAAGAATGACATGGGACTGTTAGAGTGAGTCCAGAGGAGGCCAGGAAGATGATCAGGGGGCTGGAGCACCTCAGCTCTTGAGACAGGCTGAGAGAGTTGGGGCTGTTCAGCCTGGAGAAGAGAAGGCTCCAGGGAGACCTTAGAGCACCTTCCAGTGCCTGAAGGAGCTCCAGGAAAGCTGGGGAGGGGCTTTTGAAAAAGGCATGGAGGGATGGGATGGGGGGGAATGGATTCAAAGTGAAAGAGGGGAGATTTAGATGCGATTTTAGGAAGAAATTGTTTGCTGTGAGGGTGGTGAGACACTGGAACAGGTTGCCCAGAGAAGCTGTGGCTGCCCCATCCCTGGAAGTGTTCAAGGCCAGGTTGGATGGGGCTTGGAGCAACCTGGTCTAGTGGGAGGTGTCCCTGCCCACGGCAAGGGAGTTGGAACTAGATGATCCTTAAGGTTCCTTCCAACCCAAGGCATTCTATGACTATGATTCTATAAAAATGAAAAGTAAGAAACTATAGGAAGTTTACAAGGGAAAAACTAGTCAATTTTAATATGCCTGAATTTAAAATTAGCTACTTGTAACCTGGATTTGAAATGTGGCTCTTGATTTTTAATATGGTGCTTCCTCTTGCTTTCTGGAGGGATAGATGATCCAATCTGAAATAAAGGTTCTGAATATGGCAGGTTCATCTTTCTAGTTGTGACATGAATTTGGTAATGTGACTGAAGAAACAGACCCTAGAACATGGAACAGAGGGCTGGAAGGTTAAACTAGAATGTACTGATATAAAGCAGAAGAAAGGGATTCAGGCAATCTTGAAAAAGAAAAGTGCAATATCAAGTGAAATTGCTGAAAGATTGAGCTGAGAAGAATGGAAGTATTCCTAGGCATATGGCAAAGGTAACAGAGCATCCAAGTCTCTACTGCTTTCATGATAGCAAATATATCAGTCTAATTCCAGTATAATCAGCTGGGTCCAGAAGTGAGGCTGTGGAACAACAATTCAGGCATTTCTGAGGTTCAGAGAGACTAATGTGTGACTCTTCCGAACTGCAAAACCCAACTTGATTGCATAGAAGAAACAAGTTGTATCCAGTGGGTAGGTCAGTATCCAGGCAGTGACCTTCAATAGGTAATTTTCTGTCAAATAAAGATAACCCTTTCCTGCAAAAAGCAGCTCATTGACAGAGTTACATTCTATTTCTGCTCATTTTTGTTGTTACCTGATCAGCTACTGCCCGTGCCAATTTGTCCATCCTTGATCCTGCCTCTGCAATCTTCTTGGCTGCATTTATGACATCTGATGTATTCTTCAGGGGGCCTTTACCTCTGCAAAATACAATACAATTATGCACAATCCAAATAAATCATGAAAGGCAACAGTTTTAGTCACCCCGTTTAGTGTTTGGTTTTAAAATAGTAACATGAACGACTTCTGAATTATTTACAACTTCACCTTTTCACTACTTCATAGCAGAGCTTAAGAAAGTGGTCTGCTCTATTTCCTCTCTTACAAAATGCCTCACTAGCAATTTAGTCTGATAGTGCCTTCAAGCACTTAATAGTATATGCATTTTTAAGTGCTCATTATTATGCCAACATTCTTTACGGAATACACAACTATTTCAAAATTATGTTATTCTCAAGCCAGTGCTAAATGTTAAGCCTGTCATGTCTAGTGCAAGAATGTTATATTTTAGAAAATATTTTTTGTAGATTTTTGTCAGAAAACAAAGATACTAGAAGCATAATCCTTATGTTACACTTAAATGTTACACTTAAAACATGTATAATTGGCTTTAAGACTGATCTTTCACTACAGTCAAAGGATGATGCACAGAACTCCCATTTTAGTCATTGAAGTTACCAAAGTGTATACAGACACATTTCAAAAAGAGAGTGCAGACTTTTCTGAGTCTGCTTCAAACCACAATAGATTTGCCCCTGCTCCTGAGAATGGTTCAGTTGGAACTGAGCTGCTCTTTTGTTTTCTTAATCATATGTGGAGAAATATAGCTTCAGATTAGAGGCATGGGAAGTCATAATACGATCAAACTTAGGGTTTTTGAAACTTAAACTGAAGGCATTTTTTCTAAGTACAGCATAATATCATTTTTGCATTTTTTTCATCTCTAGTGCCAAGAATAACGTACTGAAACATGTTTCCATTTTTATCTTCTTTCCATACTTTCATTTCCATCTTAAACAGATATTGAAATACAAGTATGCCACTTCTGTTGAACTTAAAGCTGTAGCAGAAATCCTTCCTAGTGACCTCGTATGCTTCTACATTAATTACATCAGCAGATCAGACTGGCACAAACTCCACACATTTGAATAATTATTGTTTTAACACTGCTGAGGATACAGTGAAGCAAAAAGGTGTGAAAGGCTTTGTTCTGTTTTAATGGAATTTATTAAACAGACTTTTATTAAATCTGATGTAGACAGAGGTATGTACTTTTGATTTTTTTTTTTATTTACTTCAAATGTGGCAGTAGTTTTCTCTCATTCTCATATTAGTTCTGTTACTTTGATGGTAGAAAATGTAATTACAGAGCTTTCAATTTGATGTTCAATGTATCAAAGATTGCCTGGCACACTGCAGAAAGTGTTCATATTCTGGGTTGCTGCTTTAGACCCTTATTTCTTCCTTCCATGGAACAATAGCACTGTTAGGACATTTTTTCACTCTGCTTTTGGGCAGGAGGATCAGAGACCCAAAGACAATAAAAACAGAAAAGTAATTAACATTCCTTTAAAATACCACCATTCACAGGAGGTTCTACACTGTCATTTGGTATATGGGAGTGGTGAGTCTACTAAAAAAAGAATAGTTGTAAAAGGACAAATGGAGAGAAAAATAACCTGAGAGAATGATTACTTGGAAAGAAGCATAGTAGTAATCTATTAAAGTAAGCAAACTTTCTATATCCATAATTACATTTAAAGTAGATAATGTTTGCTGTTGCCTCTTACCAATTAACTAACTATGCAAGTGCAAATAGTCAAGTTATTTGCAAATTAATGACATTTACTCACACACACCCCCTACCCATCCATCCATCCACCCATCCATCATCTACCTATCTGGTATGTGCAAACCCTATATTGTCACTGCAGAGACTCTCCTCCAAAATGGGTTGGAGGCTCCAGACATAAAGCATGTAATCAGCTTAAGATTAAGAAACCTATTCTAGCACCTCAGTGAGATGAATAAATGGAAGTTGTGTTTTAATTCTGAAGAAAAACATGATGATTTTTTTTCCAGTTTTGTCTAATCACATTTTGATAAATACCATTTAAACTTTTGACCTCCCATTAAAAATAAACTCTGAAAAACCTTTAATTTATTATGGCGATCTGTAATTCAAATAATCTTGCAAAATGTTCTCCCTGGTATGATTAACGATGTAACTATATTTAAACCAAATAATTTTGCTTCTATGATATAAGTGATAAATGGCTATTTGATGCTTTGCAATTAGGAAAGAACAAGACATCAACAGAAAAAAGAAATTAAAGGAAAAAAAAAATAATTACTGACAGGCTCCAATAAAGTATTAGATCAAACCAGTTTCATTTCATTGGGGATTTTTTTGAAAAGAAGTTCAGTGTTCAGAATTATATAAGTAGTTTTGCCATTATTTTTGATGGACACAAATTTTATTGAAATGTAGAAAGTTCAGAGAGGCACATGCATTTAGATGGGTACTAAACAAAATGTCAGTTGAGTGTCCGTAAGGTTACAGACTCTCTTTTCTGCTGAATTTCAAGATGATCTGCAAATAAAACGCATTTGCAAATAGGATAAAAACTTCATCTGATTAATCCCATGTGGAGAAATATCCAGAGCACATGTAGAGACCTGTAAAACCCATCCTGCTATGTATGGTGTGTGTTACCTGGCTTTGCTTCCCCCAAAACACGGCACATCATCTCAACAGGCTATGAATTGCAACAAAAGAGGGAGATGTGGGATGTCTGAAGAACTCACACACAGAATCCCAGAATGGTGGGGGTTGGAAGGGACCTCTAGAAATCACCTAGTCCAACCCCCCTGCTAGAGCAGGATCCCCTAGAGCAGATCCCACAGGAACACATCCAGGTGGGTTTGGAATGTCTCCAGGGATGGAGACTCCACAACCTCCCTGGGCAGCTTGTCCCAGGGCTCTGGTACCCTCAGAGTAAAGAAGTACTTTTTTTTATATTGAGGTTAAACCTCCTGTGTCCCAGTTTGTGCCCATTGCCCCTTGTTCTGTCACTGGACACCACTGAGAAGAGTCTGGCCCCATCCTCCTGCCACCCCCTGTAGATATTGATCAGCACTGATGAGACCCCTCCTCAGCCTCCTTTTCCTCTAAGCTAAAGTCCTCAGCACAGGTTATTTTATCCTTACCTAGTGAAGTCTGTCATTTCCATCATGATCATGCACATCTGCTTTGCCAGCACAATGATGTCATTACCACTGTCGTCCCACTTGGCCACCTCTGCATCTAGTTTGCTCTTTTCTTGGTGGAATATCTCTACCTGCTCAGCAATCTTAGCCTTCTCCTCCTGGGGAAGCTGAGCCATGATAGCCTGGAGAAAAAAATGGGAGAAGTTGGGCACGAAAAAGGAAGCTAGAAACTATACATTTCCAGTAGTCCAAATGGTGTGCCCAACTAGTTTCTACAGGAGTTCAAAGAATCACAGAATCACAGAATAGGGGTTGGAAGGGACCTGTAAAGATCACGTAGTCCAGCCCCCTGTGCCATGCACAGGGACCTTTTTGACTAGACCAGGTTGCTCAGAGCCTAGTCGAGCCTGACCTTGAATGTTTCCAGTTGAAGATGCCAAGCAAAATCCAGTAGATTTCTGTTAGGACAGGCAAAACCAAACTCACATGATGTTTATAGCTCTTCTTATACCTTCAAGAATTTAAAAAATTATATGTGTGATGCCATGATATACAGATTATTCACCAGTCAATACAGGAAGATTAAAGAAAATTTTTGTTAAAGCCTAACTTTTAGAGAGAAAAAACAAATGACATTTATTGGAAAAGGCAGACTGAATTTCCAGTATTTCCCCCAGTCCCATTCTCTGTCAGAAATAAGGTTTTCTGTTTAACCCAACACTAAAATAAGCTATGACATGCAAGCTAATACATTTGAAGTGATTCATTCGTAATGAATGTACCTTTCAATAATATTTAGTGGTCTAATTATCTCTTGGAAGATCTGCAAAGAGGCACTACCCAGGTTGATGCTAATCTGCCTCGACATTGTCAACAAAGCAGAGAGTTCCCCACCCCCCAAAAAACAACAAAAAAGGAAAATCCTACAAAATTATAATAAATACTTTTAAAGATCAAATGGACACTTCCAATAATGATTTCCAAGTTGAGCTACTATTTGGCTTTAGGGGTTCTGAAGACCACGCTGTGCATTTAATGGGGTGTGACACATATTTAAGTGTCATTACATTTTTTCTTGTTTATGTCACTTCCAATCAGCTGAAGTCTCTCTCTACATATTCTTAAAATGCTCTCGGCTTTTAAAAATTCATAATTGACCTTTTCCAAAACAGAAATTAAAAAGGTTATAAACAGTAGATCAGAAAATTAGAAATTTGCAAGTTAATCAAATTAAAATTCAACACATGAGTTTTAATTAGGCCTTATCAATGTAACTCAGCAGTTTCAAATGGTAGCGTAGTAGCCTTTCTAACGAAAAATGTGGTGTAAGTTAAGCTAATAAATAAATATATAAAATGCACATAAAATACGAGGAACAGATTAATTAACTGAAATTAAGAGTATGTGATAGGAACACTAAAATTTGGAAAGCCAATCTGTGTGTCTTGCATGTGGTTTCTCTCTGTAAGCAGCTTCACCTGCTCTCCCTTTAAAGTTATATACAGTGTCTTAACATTTCTATTCCAGCTGCTGCTGCATTTTCTAAACTATATCCTATAGCAAATGCAGCTTCTTATTTCTACTGAAGACTAACACAAGTCTTTCTACTGAAGTACTACTAGCTTTATGGAGTGAAAAGAAGCCATTAAATTCCACAAATGAAAATCCAGCTTTTCTACAGAAAAGATTCAAATAAGATACTATTTTGCTTAGCAGACTGATTTCAACGAGTCACAAGGCTGTGGGCTGGGCAGCTTCTGCTTAGCATGTTTTCATTTTAGTTTTTCATTGTTTGTTGCTTCTTGTGGCAGATTGCATTTTACATTATTCTGGAATGGGGCTGTCTTTATAATATATTATGTTTACACAGTGTGTAGCTGATCAAAACAGAAGGTTTTAAGTGCAGCAGTAATAATAACCACAATAAATGTAATAGAATTTAAGACTCCCAAGTCCCTAGATGAACTAGGTTCTTGGTAAAAATACTACTGCAGTCTTTACTTGGTTTTCAGCTCAAAAAAGGATGATTTGCTATCCAATCCTAGAGGTAACAAAAAAAAAATAATAAAAAAGACTGTTGAATAACTGTCTTGTGTCTCAAGACTTTTGTATCTGAGACTTACTTTAGTAGTCAACTCTTTGAATACATCAAATAGGACTTTCTGGTCTTTAAAAATCCCCCAAAGCCAGTAATCTGCATCCAGAACATAGCTCTGCTGCAGTTCTCAGGGTAAGGTATCCAGGCATCATTCTGCTGGTCACCTTGCTCTCTGAGGTGGGACCTACAACCCACCTGGTCTTCATCTGGACGATAATGATATATATGGTATGTCCTTGATACACAAGGACAAAATGTTTTGTACTTGGGATGCAGTAACAGAAAACCAACTTTTCTGATACATGATATTGTTTATTTACCATCTGTATTCAATAATCAAGAAAATGAAGTGAAGAAAAAAAATAAACCTCTGCCCATTCCACTGTACCCATGTCTCACATTCCTCTAATACCTCTAAGGAAGTTTCATTAAGGTTTTTGTTACTGTATTTTTTCCTTTCAGGTTGTAAAGTGTTTGTTGCAAGCCCTAACATACTGTGGGTCTTCCTACAGCAGCTGAAAACTCTGTGTTCATGGTCCTCTGAATCGATCTTTCAAAGCTTTGTTGCCTTTTGGTCTTCAGGTTCCCAGCCTTACAAATCCTCTTCCAGAACTGAAGGTAAGAAGTCACTGTTCCATTTACCAGCTTTTGCTATAATCTTTGAGTGTGGGAAGGATGTTTTTAATTTGGTCCACTACCTCACTTTTAGCACTCACCAGAAGAAACCTGCAGACCTGTGCAAAACAACCATGAAAGTAATTCAGGGGATTCCCAGTTCCTACTGGCTCTCTGCTGGAAAATGTTTTGGCTTTTTTTTTTTTTAAACTTTCTTTGCAGTCAAACATATTTTCCTGATGATGTTTGCCCCCCAAATTACATTCTGATGATTTTTTTTAATAATCTGAGCTGAGCAGCCTATTTAGTAAAAGGTAAACATTCATCAGAGGGTGGCATAATCTAGAGTGTTAACAAACTTCACTTCTCCAGCAGGTGTGACCCCTGGAGCACTCATCAGCTTCATTTGCAATCCCCATGCACAAGCCAAGGTCGCAAATCACAGAGACTGGAGTTTATCATGAGGTAATTACCCTGGTAAAATTACATTGACTCAGTAACAAATGTCTTCAATTACAATTAAATTACAGGGACTATTCAATAGGCTTAAACAGATCTTCTTGACACGTTTGCACACCAGGAAAGATGACTAATGTAAGATTTCTGTGGATACAGCACATGGTGCCCTGATGGGATTTTTTTTCTTTTTTTTTTTTTTTTTTTAATAATTTGCTGACTACTCCCACGATTTCAGCACATTCCAAACCTGCAAGGCCTTCTCCTGCAGCACATGGCTGATACAAGGCATCCCATAAGCCTGAGGAAGATCATTCAGTAAAGTCAGTGCTTTTAAAATAGGTGATGCATTAAAAAAAAAAGAACTTTAAATACCTAGGTTAACTTACCCCTTTACCCCTGTCCTTTCTTAAGGGAACCTGAAGATCTGAAATCACTGCCTTGGCTTCCCATGGCATAGCTTTTCATTTGCAGCTATACAGACACTTAATGCAGGACAGGGCCTTTGTACTCACCCTTGCACTCTGGCCAGCAATAAGCTGGTCATCTTCAGTCTGGACACTTGTTCGGCTGCGAACGTCATAATCTTCCTGCTCAAAGTCTGAGTCATCTTCTAGCTCTTCAGGGGTCTAGAGAGAGAGACAGGGAGAGAAAGCAAGGGAGAGGAGATGACAAGCTTATAAAGGATAAAGTCCTATGTACAGCAAGCTCTTCTTTCATTGACTACCTGCCCAGGAAATGCTGTTTCTCTTCTCTTCTAAATTAACTTGTCGGCCCAAGCAGTCAACTGAAATTGAATTGTCTTAAAAATTAAGTTGTTTCAATTCTGGTTTTCTTTACAAATGGCATTTATCATTACCTTGCTGCAACTCTTCTTAACTCTGTTAACATGATGAATGCAGTGCCAGGAACAAATATCCTTTGGAAACACTAACAAGTGGAATGCAGTATTTCAAAATAATGCTATTTCATACATAAATGGACACTAATACTGTTCTATTACTGGAATCTCCACATAATCTTCAAAAGCAAAAGTAAATACCTGGCATGAGTAACTAACACCCTAGAAGAAAAAGTTATCAAAGCAAATAAGAAATTTCCCCTTGAAAGAAAATATAAATTATGTCAACCAGTTTTGAAACAAATGTCAACTGCTTTATCATGTTAGTTCACATGGTTCTTTTCAGATACAGAGCTTTGGAATTTGCCTCATCCCCTAAACTGAAACCATGTTATCTCCATTGCTGGTGCTACAAATGCTGTGAGGGTCTCTGAGCAGACTGATTAAACCTAGCTAGGTATATGCTGGCTTCAGGTTGTTTAAAATGTTGGAAGGAGGGAGAAAAAAGATAACTGATTGTTCATTTGGGTTGTTTCACCTTCTAGCAAAAAATTAGAAGCAAAATTTTTTCTTATGTATATACAGACAGTCTGCTTTAACTCACTATTTAGTATTACACTTAATATAAATGGTGCAAAACCAGCTATAGACTTTAGGAGGAAGATTATATTCAATTTTGTGCTTGAATAGTACAACGATCTGGCCACAAGTAACTTCTGTAGGTACAATACATGAGAGTGGTAATAGAAAAAGGATTACAGTAACTGTGCAGGGAAATCCTCACCTTCCTGGATACCCATATGCCTCAATGTCAACCTAGAGGGCCAACCATTACAGAAGAAATCATCCATGCTGGCATTTCATGCTTGGAGGCAATGTCAAGTTTGCTAGCACAGGTCCTAAGCATTTGCTAGTTGTCATTACAGCTCTGTCTTGAAGGTGCTCAGACACTAGGAATAGGTCCAAACCCTCCAACATAATGTAGAGAAGCCTTTTAGTGATATTTATATTACAGCCTGGTTTCCAACATGAAGAGCACATCACTGTTTGTAACAGGAAATCAATTTGCTAGTTTCATGGTGAAGTGCACATGATGGGGAGAGTAACACACAGCCATCTTCATTGGGCTGAAAGAGTATGACTTAAATACATGTTTTGATGCTGAGCACTGAAAGAAGGAATAACACAGTATGACAGTATGGTAATGAAACTCAGGCAACTCTGAAGAGATGCCTGGACAAATAGTGTATGTAACAGGATAGACAGGAGGTGAAGTTTAGGTGAAAAAATGAATTTATATTCACTGCCACAGGAAAAAAAAAAAGAAAATGATTGGTACACATCATTATCATGGCCAATGGCTCTTGCTTTCCAACTGCCTTTAATCACTTCACTCTGCTCAGCTGCCTGAGGGCAGGATGTTTCTTTAAAATCCATCATAAGCAAACCAGCTACTAAGAGAATCATACAACACCCTGAGCAAAAGAGTATTTCCTGTGATAGGGCTCAGCTTTTTATCTGCATAGGCTGTACTGTGAGTAACAGGAACAGGGTGCAAGGTGGAGAGTTTCAGTCCCTTCTTCATAAACCATCTGGCTCTTCCCCATCCATCCTCCAAGTCCTTTCAACCAGCCAGTTGCACTGGTCATTATAAAACCAGTATAATCTTTCTTCTGTTGCCACTTTTATATCTAAGACTACAAAAGATCACGTGCAGCCCTTTCCCAGGCTTTCATAGTCAGGAGCTGCAGTAAAGTAAGGGTGTAACATTCAAAATATTAAATCTCAACACTGTAACCAGTAAGGACATGAGGATGCCTCTTCAAAAAAGCTAAAATATTCTGAAAATTCTGTGTTTCAGGGATTTATTCTTAAAGAAACATCCAGAAAAAAACATAGAGCTGTTACTGCCTGACATTCATAATCTTGAAGTTCATGGTCTTTGAAAGACTGAAAATAGGTTATAGATGTTGAACTTGGAGAAAATGTAGTGCAAACCAAAAGGACAAATTAATGCAACTATTAAAAACATTGTATTTCCCCTCTGTACAAGTGAGATCTAATTCAAAACTGACTTTCAGATTCCCTCTCTTAAGGTTTGCAAGTGTGGAGAATTTAACACCCTCATTTTCTTTGAAAAATAGATGAAGAAGAGCAGTGAACTGTTATCTGTCTGCTGCCGGTTCAAACACTCTGCATGCTTTTCACTAGTGCAACTAGTAGCTTTGTTAGGTTGATCTCTTGGAGGTGAACCCATCTATAAGAGGCTCTCCTATTTGTTTAGACACAGAGGAGAACCCCCCAAAATATTATACTGAAGTACCATGACTTTGAGAGTTTTACTCCTAGCAGGGCCTTCTAAACATAACAACTCCAGATTTTGCGCACAACTAACAGCACCTTGGTATTTTAAAACCTAGTTTCCAAGACAACAAAGCCTGGAATTAAATTTATCTGAGTTGGAAGACAGAAGGACTGAATCAGCCTTGCAGACACCTGAACCTATGGTTACACAGACGTAAGAAATATGGATTTCAGATCGGAGACAGCTTCCAAACAAAACCCAGACAATCACCAGTGGCAGGAAGAGCTAGAGTAATTTTAAAACTAATAGATTTTATGGAGTCACTGATTTTAACAGAAAAACAGACCATTTTAATAATTTTTAGTCTGTCTGCTTTGTATCATGGGTCATAATACTTCCCAGGACCATATTTTTTCAATATAGCATCTCTACTACACATAGAGCATATTCTTCCCTTCATTCATCTAATTCAGATTAATCCTCCCAGTGAAGATGACTCTTTCACAACCCCAGATAAATCACCCAGTATATATATACTTTCTCTTTTAAGAAGTATGTGCTTTATTTTTAATATTAATTTATTGACTTCCAACTTCCAGTCTTTTGAAACCTTTTTTTTTTTTTTTTAAATCTCTCTCTCTGGCTGCTAGACTGAAGATCTTGCTGTAAGCAAAGTATCTTTCATAAATATATTTTTGTTCCATCCTTTTTCTCTGCAGTATAAAAAGGTGAATTATGGAGTATAAATCGTAAAATGGCATATATATGCAGATTTATAAATGCTATTTGTTTAATACTTCACCAATTCAAATATACTTGATGAAGACAGAAACCCCACTATGCTATAGTCCTGCATGCACTTAACAATTGTTAGATGCAGTTACAAGAATTTCAGCACAGTAACCAAGTCAAGCTAACCTTGTAATGAGAGGAAAGAAAGGCTGAAAAAATATTCCCACATTTTTTACCACAAAAATACCCTCTAATTCTACAAGCTAAGGGGAAAAAAAAGCCAAAACAACAAGCCTTTATAACATGCTTTTCTATCCAGCTCCACACTATTCTGTACACTTGTTTTTTTGTACAAAGCCAGTTGCAGCCTGAGCGACTCGGGTGATGCAAGCAGCATCTAAGTAGCAAAGACAGAGAACTTCTCTCACAGCAGGTCTTCAGCTATTCCATGTTTCCAGTAAAATCACCTTAGAATCACAGAATAGTTGGGGTTGGAAGGGGCCTCAAAGATCATCCAGTTCCAATTCTGCTGCATGGACAGGGACACCTCTCACTAGACCAGGTTGTTCCAGGCCCCATCCAACCTGATCTTGAACACTTCTATGGATGGGTCATTCACATCTTCCCTGGGCACCTTTGCCAGTGTCTCTCCACCCTCATACTGAAGAACTTCTTTCTCATGTCTAACCTAAATCTACTCTCTCTCAGTTTAAAGCCATAACCCCTTGTTCTATTGCTGCATGCCCTTATAAATGTCTAACATGCTCAATTCAGCTGAGAAGAAACAGGTGTAGACAATAGACCCCATAACACCTTTTGGAGATAGGCTGTTGGAAATATGATAGGATTCTGCACCAATACTAGTTTTCCAGAGGATCTGAGATGTAGCAGCACTCTGGATTTCACCACAGTGGCTACTCCATAGGTGAGCATGGCTAAGCCTACATTGAGTAGAAGAGGATTCATATATCCAAACAGTTGGTGCCAAGGCCCCCACATTTGCACTACCCTCATTTAATTTTTATTCAGGATCACTGTAGTGTGCTCCCATACACTGAAAGGCCCTTAATGATAGGAGAGCATTTAAGAGGACATCTTCCTGGATCACTCCAATGACTCAAGCTTATATGCTCTAAAGACTGCTCTGTAACATGAACTAAAACATGGCAAGAGGGAACAACCGGAGATTGACTCCTGTGTCAGGTCCGTGTGTGGGGGCTTTGGTAGCAGGAGTGGGGCCAGAGGGGCAGCTCCTGTGAGAAGCTGTTGGAAGCTCCCGTGGCTCCAAAGCCTGACCAGCCTCTGGCCAAGGCTGAGCCCATCAGCCACGGTGACAGTGCCTCTGTGACTGACAGATTGAAGAATGGAAAAGGAAACAGCTAAAATACCTGCAGGGGAGAAGGGAAGGTGAGAGCAATAACTGAGCAGAGATACCAAGGTCAGTGAAGAAGGAGGAGGAGGAGGTGCCAGGGCAGAGGTTCCCCTGAAGCCTGTGGTGAAGTGGCCAGCTGTCCGCTGCAGCCCATGGAGAATCATGATGGAGAAGCCTGTGAAGGACCACAGTGGAGCAGATGTGGACCTGCAGCCATGGAGGACCCCATACCAGGTAGCTGACTGCACTCAAACAGGCCGTGACTCTGTGGGCAGCCCGTGCTGGAGTTGTCTGTTCCTGCAGGACTGCACTGTGTGGGAGGGACTCATGTCAGAGGGGTTCTCGAAAGACTGTCTCCTGTGGGAGGGACCCTGAGCTGGAGCAGGGTGTGAGAAGTCCTCCTGCTGAGGAGGAAGGAGAGGCACAAAACGTGTGATGAACTGACTGCAAACTGACTGTAACCCCCACTCCCTGTCCGCCTGTGCCGCTGCAGGGGAGGAGGTAGAGAAATCGGGAGCGAATTAATTTGGGCCTGAGAAGAAGGATGATATTTTTAAGTTCTGGTTTTGTTCCTCATTGTCCTGCTCTGATTTGATTGGTGACAAAATAAATTGGGTTTTTCCCCAAGCCGAGTCTGTTTTGCTCGTGACCATAACTGGTGAGTGAACCCTCCCTGTCCTTGTGTCATCCCACGAGCTTGTTGTTATATTTTCTCCTCCCCATCCCACCACTTGCTCTAAGCAAGCGGCCACGTGGTGCTGTGCTGCCAGCTGGGCCTAAACCACCACAGCTCCAAAAATGCACTCCTGATCCAAACAAATGTAACTGATGCTAACAGAGATGCAACTAACAGCAAGGTTGACGATAGCAAAGGTCCTGTGTGAAAAGAGGAGACTGGCCCAGGAGAGAGATCAGAAAGAGAAAAGGTGCCATTATGATTCCTCGTAACTGTAGAGAGAGTTTCTTTCTAATAACTGAGGAAATTTCATAAGTAGCTATGAAAAAAACAAAGTGAATTTGATCCCTGTGCAGTAATATAAAAAATGTTGGAACTAAGTTATTATTTTCTACCTTCCTTCTAGGTTCTGTGATTATACTACTAAATTTATTTATACTACTTCTTAAGTTGTGAAAGATATTTTTTTCTTCTATGTAGATCATAATAATAGTCCCCAATGAAAAACATGAGTCTTCTTTCTCTTCCAAAGGGATAGTAAAATCTCCCCCTTTTCCAGGGAACAAAAGAACAGAGATTATCCCCCTTTCCTTCAGCTTACTAAAAGTTATAATAACAACAGAAATTAATTTTAAAAGTGGCTTTATTTCCTCCATGGAATGAGGGAATCAGCTCAGATAAATTCAATCTTTTATGGCATGCTCATGAACAATTACTGCCTGGAAATAATTGTTTGTGTCAGATGCTCTAAAAAGTTTGCAAGGTTTCTTTTCTTTTTCTAATTCTGCAAGAAGCTTTACAGCCTGAATTGAAGAGCTGCATGAGATTTAATACATTATTAGATAAAAATATTGTAAAGACTGTCTTTTACAGCTTAATGCTCACCCCTTAATTATTGCATTTCAATGTGAGATGTCCGGATGGGAATGCTAAAGAGTGTCTCAAACTAATTTTGTTTTCTACAGAAAATAAGGTTCTGATTCAGCAAACTCTGGTCTGTGCAAGTTTATATATGTGAATTTTCCCAGTCAACTCACAAATATAATAAGTCAATTTATGTCCTTTATTTCTCTGCCTGGGTAAGGAGCACTACATTTAGCTCCATAAATAAGTTAATTGTCTGAATGCAAAATACATCTTCCTAATCTGGATAAGCAGAATTCATTAACTGATACACACAAGAAGAAGAAAGTGGTAGTGATACAATTGCAGAAGTAACCTGGGGTATTTTTGAGGCGACTGCAAAGCCTGCATGCTGATCAGCTTTCCAAGCTAGGAAACATAACAGTAAGACAGCAATGAATAAGGGAACGTGCCTTCAGAATTTAAAATGGTGCTTTGTGCTTAGCTGAAACATCTCACCCAATATGGACAGTCTCATGGCAACCTCTCTGGGACAACTCTGTTGTACAGGAGCGTGCTGGAAGCCAGACCTCTGCAGAGGGGATGGGGAAGTGTGGGTCTACAGCAGATACCACCTGATGATTGTATCTCATGAGGCAACTTAAAATGCCTCATGAGATACTAGAGAAGATTAACATGTCCACAGAAGTGCTTCTTATCCTAACAGACATTTTGAAACTGCTGTTACAGACTAAAGAACTGGATAATCAAAGGAAAAATTGAAATCCTTTATTATGCAGATCTTTTATTTCCA
This sequence comes from Hemiprocne comata, assembly GCA_020745705.1. NCBI lineage: Eukaryota > Metazoa > Chordata > Aves > Apodiformes > Apodidae > Hemiprocne > Hemiprocne comata. The sequence goes on along the minus strand of CM036589.1, from coordinate 4,713,651 downwards.
TTCCATTCTAGAAGAGTTCCAAATACCCCAATGCTGCACACCCAGAAAACAGGACAGGTTTTCTCCCATCACCAGTCATGACTGTAATTCAGGCTACCTAGACTAGCACTGGGTACGGGAATAGAATTTTTGTTCTGCCACTATAAAATTAAGCCTGACAAAATCTTATACTGTCTATGTTAATATATAGTGACAGATGACTAAAGTGAAGCTATTCCAGAGGCTCCAACTGCCTGAAGTCTTTCATCAGTGCCACAAGTGCCACCCATAACCACAAGTGTATGTTACCTGTTTGCTCAAAGGGATCAGTTGTTTTAGCACTGTCATTTGCTTCATATGTTTTCTCTGTGATTTCCACTATAGCTCTATTTGTATGTGGCTTTCACTGGGGCAGATTCAAGGCAATTTGTGTTTCAAATAAGACTTTCTAATTGCTGAAGAAATGTCCCAACCAGGTTTGGTTTGTTGGGGTTTGCTTTTGTTTTGGGTTTTTTTGTGTTGGTTTTTTTATTATTTTTTTAAATCTTTGGCAGTAGACTACGCTGAAAAGCAAGACACACATTTGGTCTCACAATAATTTTGTTGTTCTGTGGTTGTAATTTGTTTGTTTGTTTGTTTAGAGATGCTTAAGCAAATTGAATCAACTGCTTAGTCAGCACCAAAATGACACATTCTTTACTTCAGCAAACATTACAAATAATCCCTGCAGAGGCTCACTGGAGCAGCAATTTATTTAGCAATTTAGATTTTAACCAGACTTACTTCATGTCCTAGGCAACACACATACATTAGGAAAAAAAAACCACAATAACCTACACAAACTTTGAAGATCTTTGCAAATTAACGCTATTACTATGGAAATATTAAAGAAGTTTGCCTCTGTTGGCAGTTGTGATCAAATCTTCTCCTAGGTGATTAACAAATTAATTGTGGTTCACCTCCTAAAATACCCTCATCTATTTACTTACAAATTCTTTTTTTTTGCTGCACATGCTTTTGTTTCACGCTTGTTTCAACATCAAGTTTTTCTGGCTTATTATGAAACAAAGTTGATTCCAAAAAGCTTTTATATTCCTCTCATCAAATCTAATACTTTCTTGTAAGTCCCAACTTTTATTCCCCAGGTGCCTTACATACCCTTATCATGAGAACAGCTTTCCTGATGTCCCGAACTCCATCATAAACCAAACGGGAGGCATCTATGAACTCATTCTCTTCAAATGGCTGTGGGACATTCGCACTCAAAGCTTCAATGGCAACCTCAACTTGTTCAGCAAAACGTGGCATAACTAGATTAAAAAAAAAAAAGAAAAGAAAGGCAGTAAGATTAGACACCTTCTTTAGTGAACATTTTACCTCTGCCTTTGGGCATAAATACTTTCCAGTAGATGTGGTACATACTGTTGTTACAATTTCAGGACTCAGGAAGGCTCATGGGGTGAGTCGGTACTGGCTGCACACATGCAGAGCTCTGGCAAACTTTCTGACAGCATGAAAATATTGATCTTCATATTCTCTCCTCCAATTGCACAACAAAGAATGTCAAATTCCTTTTAAAAGTATGACTTACTTTTATAAGACCGCAAGCTCTCTGAGCTGACAGTAAATAGACTTAAAACCTTTACGAATTGGAATGAACACAGCACGTATTTATAGCAAATGATCGTAGCAAAATGTAGCCATTATGCCTACTAATTTAAATAACTAACTACAGTCTTGCTCAGATTGAATAATAATAATAATGGTATAAGGGATAAAATGCAAAATCTAGCAGATTACTTTTGTGAAAGCACATAAATGAACATCCTGTTACCTCACTATCGACACGTATATAAAAGAAAAAACAGCCATAGATTTGAGCTAACAGTATTATAAACTGTGGTATGAGCTTTTTGAAAACATATCTGAAAGCAACTGGTTACTTATGTAAATAGTTTAAAGGCCTTCCTTGAAGTAACCAGAGGCTTATCTTCAAATTTTATACAGGATTCCTTTGAAGGTATAATCACTTTTTGCATATGCAGAAAGATAACTGTTCCCTGAATCAGCCCTCTAACAACTTAAACCCAAATCCTACAAACAGGAGCACGAACACCAGGTCCCACTAACTACAATGCACTTGTACTCCTGTACTTAGTTACTCCTGTTCTTCAATAGTTTAACGTAATTCTTGGAGGACTCTGCTTTCATACCCTACAGGATTAATAGAATTGATGCTTCGTTAGAAACCTGGATAAAAAATCCATTGGGATTAATTCTTACAAATTTAAGGAACTTGTCTGAAGTATAAGACTTAGAGATAGCCTTCTTTTCATCACATTCAGATAATTTTTATTATTTGCCTTCTTCTAGCATCTAGGTATCAGAATCATATAAAGAGGGCTTCATTATTTTGATTTCTAACTCAGCTGTCTTTTTTGTTGCAATATTATCTTTCTTTATCATTTTTTTCCCTAGGCCCTATTTCTAATACACTTTTTTGGAGGGCTGATCTCAACTGACGAATACAAAGGGGGATTTCCACTGTTGTTTTGATCAAGAGCAGTGACAACCCTTCATAGGAAGTCAACTTTCACCGGGTCAGGAAACCATGTTTTCTACTTGACTGAATGCCTTTAAATATATTTTACTCATAAAGAAAACTGTTTTATGCATCTTATTTACTGTCTGATTCAAAGTAAAAACACAAGAAAAAAAATATTCAAGACTAGTTTACATTTTGAAGTACAATTAGCAGCAACTATGAGCTCAACCCTTCTGTATTTATTACTGACTGGATACTAAAGGGGAACCCTCTAAAGGGACATATCTATTCAAACCTTGTCTATTCTGCCTCTGGATAGATATATATACATATATGTTAGTTCATGGAAACAGCTGAAAGATGGGTGATGAGTTATGCAGATTTTACCCAGCTACAAAAGATCTGAAGTAAGATACAGGAATAAGTAACTTCCAAATGTCTTAGAACCCAAGCTCATAAGGTCATTATATTTATCAGGGAATCTCAAGAAAACACTCTGGTAGTGTCAGTGCATTTGCTCTCTAATACTTTCAAGAAAAGTGTCAATAACTGAGCTTTTTTTTTTAAAGTTTTCCTTTCTGCTTCTAGATCCTTATTAATTTCATCTTGGTTTAAACTACAAACTGACTTATGGTTTACCCTTTCAAAAAATACTTGAAGACAAGTTTAGACTTTGAGATGAAAAATAAAGTCAAGTAGTTTTAAAACATTTTTAAAATCAACGCTTTTCATTTTTAAAAAGTAAAACCCAAAGCTTGGGGGAAGACTAAAAGAGTTCAATAAACTCACATGTTTGAGAAGTTTTAGCTTACTGAAAGTTAAATAATCAGAGCAATTCTTGAATCATCTTTGAGAACTCAAGAAAAACTGTAACAGTAAAATTTCCAGGGATTTTGAAAAAGAAAAAGCACATACCTAGTTACATAAAGGCAGAGAAGAAAAGAGGGAAGAATTACAGGACATTGAGCCTAATTTCTGTACCCAGAAAGAAAATCAAGCATGATGTAAAGCAATTAATGTTTAATAATCTTGTAAATAATGAGCAGATGTTGGGCAGGCAACAGATTTGTCAAAATAGGTTGCATCAAGTTATTACAACATTTTACTTGACAGGGCAGCAAACAAGTGGGTTGGGAGAAGCAGGAGATATGATGCAGCTTGACCTCAGTAGGATTTTTTACATGGCCACACATGACATTCTTAGAAGGAAAAGCATCTCAAGGAAGTTGACACCTGTGGTGTGTTGTTAAACCAGAAAGAGAAGTCAAATGGATTTTTGCAACGTGTCTAATAATGTGATAATATTGTAAAAAATGGCAAAGGTCAATTTAGAATTATTACACTATATAAAAAAAGACTTGAGAGAAGATACTGTGAAACTGCACAGTGAGGTCCTAGCTGGAGCACTATGCCTCTTTTCTGAGTGCCCAAACAAGATTTTTGTAGCATATGAACAAGAAAGAGTGATGTGAGAATGTTTTTCAAAGAAACCCTTATTTTGTGGTTGTATCCAGACATATATTTCTATGTTTAGATACCATAATTTACTCCAAATAACACAAATGATTCTCTACTTTTTATCTAGAATCTATTTCTGAATCATGTCTAAAATATTCAAATGAAGGAATTTCCACTGACTCCTCAAGGAGGTTGTTCATATCCTGACAGAGTTCACTGCTCGGATTTTTTCTTTCCTCAAAAAAGAAGATAAAGATGCATATTTTAGTTGACCATTGCAATTAATTTGTCTTCTTGCAATATATATTGTAATTTACATTTATTTGGGCTGTAGTTGTTTTTTTCCAAATTCTTCTTTTACTTAACCAATGAACATGAAAGCACAGAGAAAAAGCAGGCAGGGATTTGTGTTGGATTTATTCTGCTAGTCAGGTCATAAGCAGACCCTCTGAATTTGTGGTCTTAGGCACAGAGATCTTCAAGGGAGATACAGAAGTGAAATATTTTAAGGGATTGTTTACTTGTCAAATCAGAACTCCCCCTGGTATCATGGAAATGGTTGTTAAAGTATTTAACAGGCAGCTATAGAACCTTCAGCACCAGATCCTGCAAAATGTGCTACAATAAGAAACAATCCTCACTAGAAAGAGAAATACTCACATCTGAGAGATGTTTTAAAGTGATTTATTACTTTACTAATCCAATGCTATTGGACTTGTGACCAAACTTTGCTTGAAATGGATGTACAAGAGGAACAAATAGATACAGGTCAAAGCAGAGCCCAAGTGTCAAAGAATGACTGGATCTTCCATATTTTTCCATATTCTCCCTGTATGGGATTTTTTCACCTCATACTTAAATGGGCCTGAAGCCCCATAGGAGGTAATTTTTCTCATTATGCCACTGGAAAGATGCCAACAGTCAACACACCAGTTGTTCATTCCAGCAGCAGCAGATTCATAAGCATCAGGCCATGGGGGGAGATGGGAAGTTAAATTTTGTTCATTTTGGTGACCACGAGGTACTCATTCTTGACCAACTGTATTACCATGGGAACTGCCCAGTGGGTGTTCAACAACTTTGAGGTTGCAGAGCTGGCTACAGTTTAGTCCTTAATTTACATGATTACATGTGTACATTACCTGCTATTTCAAAATGGAAATAGCTATTAAACTAGACTATGAATTGCCTGCTTGCCAATTGCATTTTCACATCAGGGCTCATTTTTGATTAGACAAGCAAGAAAAAACATCTTAAACTAATAAGATACTATTACTTATAGTTTCTCTAAGCATATGTTGTCATTTAATGCTGTAAAGTATTTGGAAACTGAGTTAAGAATGGTATTATTCTCCAGTTCGAGATATTGGGCCACACTTGAGGAGCTCCATGACAGTGATGTATGGGCAAATACCTGAGTTGCACACACAAAACCTCCAGTCTTTCCTATCTCTCATTTACTGTACAAAGAAAGCTGAGAGTTGTTCAGGCTGGAGAAGAGAAGGCTCTGGGGAGACCTCATAGTGACCTTCTAGTATCTGAAGGGGCTCCAGGAAAGCTGGGGGGGGACTTTTGACAAGGGCTTGTAGTGAGAGGACACGGGGGAATGGCTTAAAACTGTAAGAGGGGAGATTTAGGTTAGACACTAGGAAGAAATTCTTAGTGTGAGGGTGGTGAGACACTGGAACAGGGGAACAGGTTGCCCAGAGAAGCTGTGGCTGCCCCATCCCTGGAAGTGTTGAAGGGCAGGCTGGATGGGGCTTGGAGCAACCTGGTCTAGTGGGAGGTGTCCCTGCCCATGGCAGGGAGATTGGAACAAGATGGTTTTTAATGTCCCTTCCAACCCAAACCATTCTGTGATTCCACGATTCTTACGCAGTGAAAGAGCTACAAGCAAAGGCATAAAATCTATATATGGCATTGAAACTTGTATCAAATCATCAGAGGATGATTTGTTTGTTACGTACAGAGAGATTGGCTACACACTTCAGATTCAGAAGCAAATCAGTATTTTTGGGGAAAAATTAAATACTGTTTTCTTAGTTTGAGCTGTGGTCTTGAAAACAGTTATGCAAACACCTAGACTGAAAATACGATCCGTAACAACTCTCAGTCTAACTACATTAATTGATTAGGCACCTGCATAAATATTGACAGAATCAGGTCCCAAGTTAATAGCAACACTTCTCATTTACTGACTTTGTCATTAGAACAAATACAAATTTTAAAGCCTCTCTGTAGATGAGTTTTCAATGGCACTGAAAGTAAGATCACGGCCAACAAAATCTAGGCTGAACTGCTGCTGGAGAAAAACTGGGAAACAGCAAAGTTAAAATTACTTTTATTTCATCTATTGATTATGTTTGTATTCTTTTAATGCTTTTAACTCTCAGCTTAATAGAAAAATAGTGTATCACCATGGATAAATTAATGTCTTGATAACAACCTGCATTTTCTTGTGAACCATTCTGCTCCATATAGAAAATATTTTTTTCTAAAGCTTGTTTTCCACCCACCCCACCCATATCTCCTACAAATTCAAATTATCAAGTAATTATTGATTTTCTAAAAATATATTCTCTATTGACATTTCCTCCTGTGGTAATCAGTTTGTACTGCAATGTTTGTATTTAAAAACATAGCCAAAAATTCTGTATAGGAATATAGGAGAAACAAGGTCACTCATAGGCAGAGAAAACTTAGGTTACATGATAAGATTATTGAGATTTAAAAAAAAATAATGTTTGGTCTTTATTGTTCATAGCAGTAGAATATTAAGTTTCATTACATACAAGATTAAATGAATGGCTGGCTAATTTTATGCACTTTAATGGCCTTATAATTTAGGAACTCAAATTCCTTACAATCTTAAGTAGATGTGAATGTTCAGTAATTTAGAAAAGAATATTTAAGACACAAAAAAGAAACAAAATTCAAGGTTCCTCCAGGTGCACAGGTTTCTAATTCTTGGTGGTATCAATGGGAGTTAGGAACCTTGGCCTGGTTTCATCCCACTTCCTACACTGAAAAGACAGAAATCCATGTTTCCCTATACCAAATGGAGAGCAACAGATGTTTCTATTAGACAACTAATCATACCTACTTTAAGAAAGCAATTCAAGCTCAGCTGAATCAAATTCTTATATTCTTCTGCACACTGACATGAGAGGGAGGACAGATGACTGGCTGAGACCAGATGTTTGCTTTGGATAACAAACTTTAGGCATAAATAAATTGCATCCTTGCACCAAATCCTAGAACACTATTGGCTTTAAATCAGAAGGGGGCCCATGAAGGCACTGGCTGAGCAAGAAGTGGCCACTTCCCATCAAAATCGTGACTATTCATAGAATGGTTTGGGTTTGAAGGGACCTTCAAGATCATCTAGTTCCAACCCCCATGCATGGGCAGAGACACCTCCAACTAGACCAGGTTGTCTCATTTTAAAGAGGCAAGCACCTACTCGACTCTTTCTGGTATCCAGGGGTTTGAATCCAAGGGAATCACCCTTCTGAAAGACTAGAGATTGTTCTCTGGGGCCAGAGTGTCCTCAGACAAATGGGACTCTTGAACTCCAGAGAAATCTCTGATCTCACATACCCCAGTATACTCAGCTTTGCCCTCTGGCTGGCTCTTGGTAGGTCTGCATTCATTTAAACATTTGTAGTTAGCCTTCAGAAATTTTATTTTCTCTATGCCACGTTTACAGAGACTAGACATGTGATCCTGAGTGCCAATCAACTGGTCAAAATAGCCCTTAAGTGGCTGTAAAAATCTGGTCTGTTTGGACCACTCACTGAAGGAAAGATCCTTGAAAATCTCAGGCAGAGACTCTGTGCTTCTACTAAATATCACAGTTGTGTATGTCACATAAATCAACAGGATTATCCAGGATGATTGGTGATATTGTAAGCTAAGAGTTATGGGGGAGACCACTAAAGCAAAAATCCATGAATGATCCACTACATTAAAAAAAAACAAATGATGCTCTGTTTGGAAAAATAGCCCAACCATTATCCAGATTTAAGAGGTTTTAGTACAGGAAGTTCACAAAGGTATAGCTTAAAATGTCAGAGTTGCCAGTGAAATTTCTTTCTTTGTTTTTTAATATTTTCTTTATCAACAGTCAACAGTAGACAACACAGTCTACCACTGGGAAGTTTAAGTATTTTAAACAGGTATTTAAGAAATAAATTCCTATGGGATATCTGGCATACTCTGCTGAAGACAGCACATTTTCTCAATTTAGTTTGAAGTATGAATAAGGAATTGAACATGACACCTTGTTTAGCTTGAAGTGTTTGCCAAAGTCTGTTTCTAGAAGAACTGCAAAATCCTTATCAGAAGGTTCTAAATATTGCATAAAAGATTAATTAAACCCTGGTCTCATATAATATAACAATTTACAGTATTTCAGTCACGATTATTACACTGCTAATTAAAAAGAAAAAGCTTTATAAAGCTCTACTGAAATAGTATATGATATATAACAGTATTAGACCAACTGGTGTTCCAAGAAGCAGATTTGGTTTAAATATTTTGTTGCTTGGGCTGATGGATGTTCTCAGCTATGTATCTTTGTAGTGCTCACTGTGCACAGACAGATCATGCATACACATACATATGTTAATAATATTCTGGTTGTCCTGGAAGAAGAAATGCCCATATATATCTATGTCTGTGTTTACATCCCTGGATTGGGTTTTCAGAGAGTTTACTGTTCTGCACTCAGAGAAGTGGTCACTGACTTCCATTACAGCTAAATACCCACCAGTTAAAATGTCAATCCTTATTGGTTCTGGTTACCAAACTCTGTGTCTCACATTGGTTACTCAGGAAAGAGGAAAAGCAGAAGCAGAAAAAACAGAAAACCAGAGCCTAATTTCAAGCATGCTGGTTTAAGTCCTGTGGACCAAAAAAAGGATGAAACATCACTGTGCAAAGCACAAGACCATCTTTTCTCTTCTTGCTATTTACAGATTAGCTCTTCCCCTGATGAAATGGTTAAAGGATAGATGTAAAATGACAAATGTGCATTTGGCAGTAAACACAAGACTTTTTAGGAAGAATTAGCCTTCGCTGCCAATGCACTGCATCACTGGTTTGGCCAGGGCTTCACCTCAGTCTTCACCAGCAAGGAGTCTGGTCACGCCCCCCATGTTACAGAAACCAATGACAGGGGCTGGGAAAAGGAGAACCCACCCACTGTAGATGAAGAGGAGGTTTGAGACCACCTAAATAACCTAAAGGTGAACAAGTCCATAGGACCTGATGGGATTCACCTGCAGCTCCTGAAAGAACTGGTGGATGAAGTTGCAAAGCCACTGTCCATTGTATTTGAAAAGTCATGGCAGCCTGGTGAAGTTCCTGCTGACTGGAAACTGGGAAACATAACCCCCATTTTCAAGAAGGTAAAAAAAGAAGACCCAGAGAGCTACAGGCCAGTCAGTCTCACCTCTGTGCCTGGCAAGATCTTGGAACAGATCCTCCTGAAGACCCTGCTAAGACACGAGAACATCAAAGGGGTGCTTGGTGACAGCCAACATGGCTTCACTAAAGGCAAGTCCTGCCTGACTGATTTGGTGGCCTTTTATAATAGGGTCACAGCCTTGGTGGACAATGGCAGAGCAACAGATGTCATCTACCTGGACCTGTCCAAAGCTTTCAACACTGTTCCACATGACATTCTAGTCTAAAAATTGGAACAATACGGATTTGATGGATGGACCACTCGTTGGATAAGGAACTGGCTGACTGGTTGCACCCAAAGAGTTGTGGTCAATGGCTCCGTGTCCAAATGGAGGCATGTGATGAGTGATGTTCCTCAAGGGTTGGTACTTGGACCAGTGTTATTTAACATCTTTGTTGGCGACATGGACAGTGGAATCGAGTGCACCCTCAGCAAGTTTGCTGATGACACCAAACTGTGTGGTGAAGTCAACATGCTGGAGGGAAGGGATGCCATCCAGGGGGACCTTGACAGGCTTAAGAAGTGGGCTCGTGCAAACTGCATGAAGTTCAACAAGGCCAAGTGCAAGGTTCTGCCCCTGGGTTAAGGCAATCCCATGCACAAATACAGGTTGGGGGAAGTAAGGATTGAGGACGGCCCAGAGGAGAAGGACTTGGGGGTAGTGGTCGACCAGAAGTTTAACATGAGCCATCAATGTGCACTTGCAGCCCAGAGAGCCAACCGTGTTCTGGGCTGCATCAAAAGAAGCAAAGCCAGCTGGTCAAGAGAGGTGATTCTCCCCCTCTACTCTGCTCTGGTGAGACCCCACCTGCAGTACTGTGTCCAGTTCTGGAGTCCCCAGCATAAGAAGGACGTAGAACTCCTTGAGCATGTCCACAGGAGAGCCACAAAGATGATCAGAGAACTAGAGCACCTCCCCTATGAAGGCAGGCTGAGGAAGCTGGGGTTGTTTAGCCTAGAGAAAAGGAGGCTCCGGGGTGACCTTATGGCAGCTTTCCAGTATCTGAAGGAGGCCTACAAGAAAGCTGGGGTAGGGCTTTTTACACGGGTGTGTGGTGAGAGGACAAGGGGCAATGGTTTGAAACTTAAAGAGGGGAGGTTCAGGCTAGACATTAGGAAGAAGTTTTCCTTTGAGGGTGCTGAGATGCTCGAACAGGTTGCCCAGGGAGGTTGTGGAAGCCCTCTCCCTGGAGGTGTTCAAGGCCAGGTTGGATGAGGCCCTAAGCAACCTAGCCTAGTAGAAGGTGTCCCTGCCCATGCAGGGGGGTTGGAACTAGATGATCTTTAAGGTCCCTGCCAACCCAAACCATTCTATGATTCTATGAAAACCAATGTTCTCAGGGTGCCTTGAATTTATGCCAAAGTGACCTTTGGGCCACCTGTGTCAAATCTTCAAGTGCTTCACAGAAGGCTCCTGCTTTATCTGTGGATATAGTCAACTATGCAATACAGACAGGGGAATGCAACACTTCCAGCAAACATGGGATTTGCTCCTGTGTGGTCCAGGTGAGCTGTACATTAGACAAATTAATGGGATGTCTGGAGTTACATTACTAAGTATTGTGAGATATGGATCCACATAAAAGAAACACAACCAAAGCTTCAAACTTTATCCTGATTGACTCATCATCCACAGAAAGATAAAATGTCAGGGGAGAACCAAGGTAAACAGTGTCTGCAGGCAGGTGCCTCCTGCTGAGCACATTAGGCAATCATGGAATGAAAGGATACATCACAAAGAAGACTAACAAACGATGGCTGCAGAGACACGTCTCACCAGTTTCAGGTGTCTCACCCATTTCTCCTACCTACTTGTGCAAATAAAGACAACATACATGCGAGCACCCCCAAAATATTATTACTACTAAATGGAACTCCCCTCAGGTGAATATTTCAAATAAAAGCTAGCTGCAGCTCTTAAAAAAACCCCACAAAACCCCTCAAGAAAACAGTTGCATGCTGTTGGACACAAAATGACTTATGTAACACCAGCAAAGCTTTATAACTTTCTGGCTTTAGTGATAGGTTTGTGTATCTCTGCATGTAGGTGTGTGTAGGCAAGGGGATGCAAGGAATGCCAGTGTTTTTATTTTAAAAGATTATTGTACAATTCACACTTAGGTTCACAAAACAGTCTGTTGGAGCTAGTCAATATTCACCACATTTTTCTGCCTATATTTTCTGGACTTGGTATAGGTTTTTTCCTACCTCCACAACCATCCTCCTTGCTTTAAAAGGTGGCTCTTAAGAACACAAGATGTTTTTGAGAAAAGATTTGAATAGCGACTAAGTAATTATGGTTTATGAAATCGGGCACTTCTATTATACTAACACCTACCACTCATTATCTAAGGTGTCTGGCACAGCAAAGTAGATAATGGTAGTATTTTTAAATTCTTCTGGAGTTAATCTGCCTTCAAATCCCCACATTTCTCTAACTTCGTCATCCTTATCTTGACCTTCTTCCATCTTTAGGTTGTGGAGATCAACGCTGGCACAACTATTTGGGGCATTTAGTGAATATCATCCTTAAAGTACAGGGTTAACATCTTAAACACTGATGAGAGGGCTGTTGTGTGTGGAAAAGGTATCTTTGCTCAGTTGCCCATAATGATGCCATATTTTTTTCTGAGAGGATGAATTAGCTCAGAGCCTACCTGTCAGTGTAGATAATATAGTTTAAATGGTTCCATTAACCTAGAAAAATTAAATGAAATTATCTTTTAGTGTTGCCTTTCTGATAAGGAAACTCCCCTACTTCCATCAGCCAAACCAGCATTTTCATTTTGGCAGATTTTGTTTCTGTCTATTCACCTGTTAATGAAAACATTCTATTAATACCAACCAGAGCACTGACCCCTGAAGCATCACAGGATTTATCTTTCTGCCTGCTGAGAAATGGTCATTTATGCTTTGCTTCTGCCTTGTAACCACTTCTTAATCCATCACAGGCCTTACCATTCACTCCATGGTTACCCATTTTCCAAAGAGCTGTGTGTGCAGGACTTTATGAAAAGCCTTTGAAAATCTAAATCAATTACATTATACTCTCTGTTAGTACTGCATTCTATTTTTAAGCTCTAAAAGTGGAGAGAAAAATAAATAGTATCTAAGATTTAGGACACCATGGTGATTTATTCAACTTTTATGTGTCACATTGAATTGTTTTATAATATATTTTACACGGTTTCTTACTGTATTCCTCTGAATATTGAACACAGTCTCTCTGGTCAAAAATTCCTTGGCTCAAACCAAGCACTTGTGGAACACTGGAATACTGGTTGATTATTCTGTTCCTTTTGTAAAATACCTTTTTATTAATAATGCACTAAGTGCTTTTTGTTGGTGATATCTTGACCTTTGGATTTCAGTTTAGCAAAACTTTGAAAGAAAATGCTAACGTGCTTTGCAGAATAAAAACTGTAATTTCATCAACCCCCCTGGATAAACTATCTCATGTTCTCAGGATGATAGTACCCATAAGCTCTACTATTAAGTACTTGAAACTCCCATAAAACATGAAGTTAACATAATTCATTTTTTAAATAGGCTCCATTTTGAAATTTTAAACTCTCCCTCAGATTCAATATGCTTTTTTTTTTTAATAATAGCTATGCCTAAATTCATCTTCTTGCTTCTACATTTTGTTTTCCTTCATATCACTGCTGAAAAATCCATCTTTACCACATTTTAGTATTAGCTTTGATAATATCTTTGAGCTGCCTTTTCCTAGTGATAAATATCTTTAAAGTTTGTCCTAGTCACACTGGTAACTCTCACAGGCTTACTCCTGAACTGCCAGTAGTGCTGATTTTGAAATTTAGTCCATTCTGATAAAGACAAAACAAAAAATTTGACTTCAGAACAGAAGTCAGAGAGTGACCTACTTCAAAATACAGTTAGTTACAAAGTTACCAGGATATTTTAACGCATGCAAAAAGCTGAAACACTAATTTCTGGTCTGAAAAAGACAATTTCAAATTTCCCATGTCCTTCACGGGAGGAAGTATGATGGTACTGGCTCTTCCAGGATGGTTTCCAGACATCCCAATGCAAACTGAAGGAGAAATGAAAAAACTGGAAAGTTTTTACAGCCCTTCCCAGCCAGTTCTGGTCCCCATTGTTCTGCTTTTTCGCCTCATTTCCCATTCACTCCCCTTCGTTACAACCCTGAAAAGTCTACTCTAGTTTCTAATTTAAATTCAACCCTCTGACCTTAAAGAAGGTCACAGCTTTTTCTCTCCCCTGCATCTTGAAAAATAAAATTATCTTGTTGCCTGTTGCTTTATCTCATTCTACGGGCAATTCTTGTTACTTGTTTAGAAGCCCATGGTCTTTCCCTTCAGCTGTTACAGCTCCTCAAGCAACTACTGAGTAGGCTTCAATCTCCTTGATTCTCCTTCCACCTTCTATGATTCCTCCTTAAAGAGGACACTCTCAAGAGGATCAAGCTAGCTTCGGTTACTGCTAGGACAGGGTGCTGAGCATCATGAAAGATCTCAATATTCAAATAGAAATTGTGTTCTCTGTTTTCTCTTATTCCCTTCTCATGTTTTTCTTTGCCTTTTCTTTCTCCCCTCTCCCTTTCCACTGTTCTCTCCTTTTTCTTCATGGACCATCTGTACTAGGATAACCTCATACTTCTCTCCAAGTACTGAATACCAATATAAGATTGACCAGGAGCCTTCAGCATGGTCCTGCCCACCGATCCTGGGCTGTGTCTGACCCTGGGTCCCCTCCGTGGGTCTGACCTTGACTCCCACCTGCGGGCTGACATCCCACATGGTCTCAGGCCATCCCTGTCCCCTGATGCCCAGGGCTGGGGCTGCCCCCAGGGAGCCACACTGACTTCTGCTCTTTAGGAAACCAACCTAAAGATATTAGTAAAACTTCAACATGCCCAAAAAAGCAAAAAAAAAAATAAATTAAAAAAATTAAACCCTGAAGCTCTGGTTTACTCTTGCACACCATTAACCTCCACTAAAATCTAGGATTTTGGTGTTTGTTCCCAGCAAGCCCTGTAGACTCTGTAGTTTTATATTTTTCATCTTGATTTTATTAGAAAGTCAGTAAGAGTCAATTTTTTATTTTGGTTTTAAAGGAAAATAAAAGTACCCAATTTTAAAAAGACATTAACCAATCTCTCACTACCTAATACTGCTGTCAAAGATAAAGAGTCTAGCCTCTCCCAAGTACTTGGCTATAAAGACCAAGCCACACACAGCCAAAAAATACTAAAACATTATAAAAACCCCTCACCCCATATAGTCCAAAGGCTGTAAGTTAAAACAACAAACAAATACAACTTTTAAGGTGAAACCAGTTATTAAAGTAAGGTTTGCATAGATTCAATTTCTTAGAACCTACCAATATTGCCTTCATTAAAGATTAATTTTCTCCTTCCTAAAAAAAATATTAGCAAGGTGTTTCTCTTTCCAGAACACTGTCCCTGTATTTCTGCACTGTGGATCAAAGCCAGGGCTCACATAACAATATGAAATCCCTGGAAAAACAGGCTTAACTGAGATGACAGTTTAAATAAGAAGAGCAAGGTAATGTGCTTCTTTCTCTTCCAATGACATTTAACTAAATTTTTCCCACCTTTCAAAAGCACTTAATTTAAAAATAAAGGTCAATTACCAAAAAAAAAAAAAAAAAGGAAAAAAAGAGAAAAAGATTAAACCAGTAATGTGTTCATCATTGTGTTTCTCACTGAGATTTTGGTATTTACATCTGTGGGTGGAGTCTGACTCCAAATAAATCACTCTCCTCATTCCTGAGTGTTTGATAAAATCTGTGCAGGATCTCAAGGTGATGAACGAGAAAGAGAATATGTAAATATAGATATGTATTCATAGATACCCATACCTCTATATCCTTAGCTACACAGATGGAGCTGTGTTTACAGAGACTTGTTCTGGGGGAGAGCACAGGGTACAAACGGGCTGGGCACAGAATGGCATAGGGATGGTCTAACTACCATTTTAACCACTTTATTCTAGAGTGACAAAATGAGTCAGTAAATTCTACCTTTTTTAATCAGCAGTCATAGAGACAAAATAATAATCAGTGCCTCAGTAAATGGCCTGAGAAGCTGCAGATAGAAATTGGGCTATAATATTAATGATCCACATTCATGTCTGGCATAAATTGTTTTAGCTCCATTGGCTCAATTGAATTTGGGCCTATTCTGTCTTCTGATCTTCTGTTGCACAATTTGTACATGATGTACAGTTCTTAATATTTAAAATACATTTTTTTAAAAAAATTTGGTTTTATTACTTACAAGTTCACTTACATCTTACAAAATACAAAATAAGTAGTAACCTTGACTTTGAGGAGCAGGGACTCGGCCTTAAGTGTTGAATCCCAACATTAACAACTTGATGTTGTCAAGATGCACTTAGTCCAGAGCTTCTAGCACTAAGTTATGGTTCAAATTATATAATGCAAAAAAATGCATTAAATATGGAATGTAGTTACTGTGCCTATTATTGGTCTATATAACTGTGCATTGTAACTGCCAGTTAGTCTGTTGAAAAATTATTAATAAAAAAATTATAGAACATTAGGACAGAAATTTTATCTGAATAAAAAGATGCTTTTTTTTGCTTAATAAAGAAATCTTAGTGAAAGGAAGAATTCTTTAAAAATCTCTCCTTTAACAAAAGGAGACTAACATGACAGTGCAACAAAATATATAAACATATCAGCCTGAACAGATTTCTTTTTTTTTTGGTGAGTTCATAATACCAGTTCATCAACATGTGCAACTAAAGTTCATTCCATTGATCTCTGGGTGGGTAGTAAAAAAATAGAGGGAATAATAAAAATAATTTTTGGGCCCACTTTTGCTTCTCCCACCTAAAAACCATGATACAAATAGAATCACTAAACTACAAGGAGGAAAAGAAGGAAACCTTATTGCATTCTCTTCAAGTGCAGGGCCAAAATCCATCCCTCTGGGTTCAGCCATATTGCATAGGATCACTGTGCAGAGCCAAATGGATCATGTACCACATGTTCCTGGCTTTTTAACCCTTCCCTAAAAATGTCTCTCTCCAGCTCACAGGGAAGAGTCCATGAAAGTTAATTCCTACCAGTTTTGAATCATTGGTGGGAATCTCCAAGCATTTTGGATGTTCAAGGCATGCCTTTCTAGTCATATCACAAGCATTCACACTTTAGCTATAATTTCCAATAGACCATAATGAAATTATTTTGGTCTTTGGGATTTATCTGTGCGATTGGGGCTTTGGGTCCATTTTAGGTCTAAAAGATAATAAGCTTGTTACAACAGTAACACAACAATTAATATTACATCATCCCAACATGTATTTTAGCTCATTTTGCTGATTTCTGTTCTCAAAGCTAACACAGAGGCTGCCAGAGCTACAATTTCTGCTTTTCTGTCTCACAGGGAGATGCCTGATTTTTTTTTTTTGCTGAATGTTACATTTGCTCTGTCCTGAACTGGTTCCTTCTCATTTGCTTCTTCTAAAATATATATTTTAAAGCCTGGATGAGCAAGTGCAGCCAGATAGGGGAGGATCAGCTCAGACATTTTCACACATCTACACATCATAGCTGGCCCTTGGACAGTGAGTGAAGACCTAGTAAAGTCAATGAAATTTAAAGCATGATGAATCAGAACAAATGCAGACCACAGCTTTGAGAGGAGAGCACTGGATAGCACTGCCTGCACCGACCCATTCAGAGACACAGCAACAGATAATACTGAGTATGGAGGAGTCTAAAATGACCAGCTTAGATGTAATCACCTACACTTAGATGAATCCAACCCTGCTATATGAAGTAAAAAACAGGTTAAAAAAAAAAAAAAGAAGAGTCTTTTTTCCCAGTCTCTCTGTCTAGTAGACTTTTCTGGTTTTATAAAATATATTTATTTTTGTCTTGGTTTGACCCAGAACTGAACCAATTTTCTTTTAGTAATTTTACTTTTCAGCTACCTCTCTTCTAAGTGACTGCACTTGCTGAAATTAACAGCACGTTTTTCAGTCAGTGTCTGCTTCTAGGATTGTCAACTTTTCATGTTTACAGTTATTGCTGGAGAATGGCATGCAGAACCAAGGTCACTGCTTGGTTCTGCTAAACATCTTATGTGCTCAAAACAAAAGGGAGAAAAGGGGTCACATCTGTGACCCTCCTGTAGGGAGGAGCGGACCAGAAAGTGATCAAATCTGACCAAAGTAATCCTTCCAGTACATGTCATATTTGGTGTAAAACTGAGGAACCATGAGGGTTAAGCTCTCTTCCTCCATGGCTGGTGTCCTGGGAGGACTCTGTCCGTTCTTCTGCCTTTGAACCCAATCTGTGTGTTCCTGAATTCGCTCCTGTCTGTCCCTGACTCCAGCAGCCCAATCCGGGACTTTCCCCTTTCCCAGGGGCTGCCCTGCAGCCTCAGTGGTGACATGAACATTGTGGAGGACTGGTCTCCACAATGGTATGTCTCTCACACAAATTGACTGCAATAGAGAGGTAAAAGTCGAAAAAAAAGAAAAAAAAACAAACCAAAACTGAAAGGCGACAACGTCGGGGGGGAGTGCAGCTGGGGCTAGCAAAATTAAGGGCAGAGACCCCTGCCTCCCTTGCTATGCGTGCAGCCAGGACCCAGCCTTTGGCTGGAGCATGGCAGTATTGTCACAGGAGCCACAGGAAGGAGCTGAGGACTGAGCAGACAAAAGGCCAGACCAGCCGGCATAAGCATGTAAATAGGATGGTCATTATGGATCGTTATCGGTCGTGGGCAGACATTGTTCTCTGCTGCTGGAGGAAAAGACAGAGAAGAAAAGAAGATAGAAGGAAAAGGAATAGGACAGAGAATCACAAAAAGACTTTGGTGGCTGGGGTGGGACTTCTGCTATACTCCCTGCACCCCTGCACGCCGGGACTGCTGCTATTCCCTGCTTCCTGCTTGCTTGCACTCCTGCCTCTTCTCGTGGAGCCTGCTCGCCAAGCAGCTGCGTGAAAGGAGCTGAAGAAACGGAGAAGAGAGCTAGAGCACACTAAAAAAGCTAAAAGAGCTGAAAACACTGCTTGCTCCCCAAACCCTCCATCATCAGTGCTCCCAGGACAGTGGGTGCAGCTCCAGCCGGTTGTAGCCGGTTGCCACAGCCACGTGACGGCGCCGCAGCCCCAGCCCAGCTCCAGCCGACACCGCAGCCACTGCCCGAGCCAGGGCAGCCGCCACGGGCCGACAGCACCTGCTGGAGCTGCCTGTGCCGGAGCTCCAGCGTGTGGCCTGTCACCGTGTCCCACTGCAGCTCAAGCTGCTCCTCACCGTGTCCCACTGCAGCTCAAGCCACTCGTCACTGTGTCCCACTGCAGCTCAAGCCGCTCGTCACCGTGTCCCACTGCAGCTCAAGCCGCTCCTCACCGTGTCCCACTGCAGCTCAAGCCACTCCTCACTGTGTCCCACTGCAGCTCAAGCCACTCCTCACCGTGTCCCACTGCAGCTCAAGCTGCTCCTCACCGTGTCCCACTGCAGCTCAAGCTGCTCCTCACCGTGTCCCACTGCAGCTCAAGCTGCTCCTCACCGTGTCCCACTGCAGCTCCAGCCGCTCCTCACCGTGTCCCACTGCAGCTCAAGCCACTCCTCACTGTGTCCCACTGCAGCTCAAGCCACTCCTCACTGTGTCCCACTGCAGCTCAAGCCGCTCCTCACCGTGTCCCACTGCAGCTCCAGCCGCTCCTCACCATGTCCCACTGCAGCTCAAGCCACTCCTCACTGTGTCCCACTGCAGCTCAAGCCACTCCTCACCGTGTCCCACTGCAGCTCAAGCTGCTCCTCACCGTGTCCCACTGCAGCTCAAGCTGCTCCTCACCGTGTCCCACTGCAGCTCAAGCCACTCCTCACCGTGTCCCACTGCAGCTCAAGCTGCTCCTCACCGTGTCCCACTGCAGCTCAAGCCACTCCTCACTGTGTCCCACTGCATCTCAAGCCGCTCCTCACTGTGTCCCACTGCAGCTCAAGCCACTCCTCACCGTGTCCCACTGCAGCTCAAGCTGCTCCTCACCGTGTCCCACTGCAGCTCAAGCTGCTCCTCACCGTGTCCCGCTGCATCTCAAGCCGCTCCTCACCGTGTCCCACTGCAGCTCAAGCTGCTCCTCACCGTGTCCCACTGCAGCTCAAGCTGCTCCTCACCGTGTCCCACTGCAGCTCAAGCCGCTCCTCACCGTGTCCCACTGCAGCTCAAGCTGCTCCTCACCGTGTCCCACTGCATCTCAAGCTGCTCCTCACCGTGTCCCGCTGCATCTCAAGCCGCTCCCCGCCACGCTCCCAAAGCCACCTGCTGAGGTCTCCTGCCAAAGCCACACTCACCAAAAACTGCGCTCGCCGAAAGCGCCGCTCTTAGAGCCACAGACGCCGCCACACCTGTCACTGCTTCTGAGCCAGATATTGTGAGAGACCCACTGAGAAATCTTTCCTTTCTTTGTGTTCTTTTCCCCGGGCAAAAGTAATCGGCCACATTCCCACACACACCTCATCTACCCTATATGGGGAACTCGCCGGTCACTCAACCCCGACCATAATAGTGTTTCTTTCTTTCTCTTTACCTATCACGTACACACCCCACGTTTGTCTCCTGTAACCACGTTTGCACATCCAGCTCCCCACACATTCCCTCTGCTCCAAAGCTGTTACAGTGCAGTGGTATGTTAAGCACAGGCTCTGTGTTGGTGCTGGTGCATGCACATCTGGGCAGGGTTTGTGTTCTATAGACACACCCGGGGTAGCCAGCCGGTCCCACCCTAGGGACGGACCCACTAGGAAATTAAAACCAGCCAATTAGGGGCAATTCCTCCTCTAATTGAGGAGAAGAGAAGGGGAGATCCATGACTGGACTCAAGTTTTCCAGCCCGGGTTGAACTCAGACCACAACAAACAATTTGGGGGGTGTGTGATACTGGTTTTGTATATGTTTGTACATATTTCATTATTTTCTTTTTCATCATTATTGTTTCATTAAAGCTCTGTAGCTTAGTTTCCAATCCATAAGTCTCTCTCCCTTTTTCATTTCCGGGAAGGGAGAGGGGTTAATAGAGAGCATCTGCCTTTTATTTAATTGGTGTCCCAGCCTTAAACCTTGACAACTTTATATAATCTATATATTTTACATAATCTACCAGACTTCGATATTTTTTCAATCAGGTAATATATTTTCAGTTGCTCAAATATATTTTCAATGAATATTTGGGTTTTTTTAGAAACAGAACTTCAGTCACCAACAAGTACATTCCCCTGTACAGACCACAGAGTAATGTTTGTCATGATTTTCTAGAGACACATAATACATAATCAACCAGCTCAGGAAGAACTTGAAGAAAAGGCTGTGTATTATTTACTCAGATCATTGAAACTTTGACAAAGTAGATGAACCTTGATGAGTTACTGAATCTTTTATATGGCTCTTGTCAATATGACTTCTACAATAGCATTGAGAAGAGAATAAAAAAAAACCCACTCATGGTCATTAATTTGTTTGTTTATATCTTGTTTTCAAGCACAGGTTCCTCTCTGAGTTACACATTTCAGAGAACTAACTGAAAGTTTCAAGTGACTTCATATTGAACATAATTTCAAATAAACTTACCCGTTTCAGAGAGCAGTTTGGTAGCTTCCAGTACTTTCTCAGTATAGACTCCAGTTTCATAGTTTTCCATCTCTGCATTAATGATGTGAATAACTCTGGCTGCACGGCCACGGATGGCACCTGCAGTTCTGTCCAGTGTATCAACATCCCCCTCTTGGAGAGCAATCACACACTTATTCACATCTTCCAGTATATGGTTTTCTGGAATGTAGGAAAAAAATGAGGCTCATTTCACTTCATTCTTTCTCATAGGAAAGCTTACTGATTTGGGTAAATGCCAAATGTCACTATGGTAAAAAATTTATATCTGTCCTTATCCAGGTCTGCAAAACAAATTCTATTCTGTGATACTATGCCACACAACAGCAAATATCCCAAGTGTGATATTTACCTTTTTTAAAAGGGACTGGACTATGTCTTCTCACCTATACTGTGAGTACCAACGTGAAATTATTTGACAGTCACAATAATTTCAAACATGTCACTGAATTTTCTTATAAGGAACGTTTGATAAAAATCAATGCAAAGAGGAAGGAGGTCAAATATAATGCAGATGCTCTAACCAACAGCTGAGCAGTCTTCCGAGGATGAATTTCCCCATTCCCATAAACATTTAATATGTTTGGTTAATTTGTGCCTAAAGAAGTTAGAAAAGAAGAGAAACCATTTTGAAAAGACAACAGCAAATTGCCTTTGTGGGTAGCAGGGAGCCTGTGCACGAGCAGTTCACCTCCTTTACTCCCTCTATGCCAGAGATTAAGGTGTGAATTTTTCATGGCACACAGTATAATCATACATGAGTAAGCATATTCTAAAATAAGATCTAGTGACATCAGCTCAGGATGTAATATCAAGTAGATTTATTGAAATCTTGGGAGCTGCATTGTTTTTCCTCAGCTCAGAATCAGGCCATCTCCTCTCACGTGCTGCAGCACCATAGTTAATGTAGCATTCTCACATACAGATCATCTGAAAGGGTGAAGCAGATTTTGACTAGGTCAGACATTTTTTCCCAGTAGAGTTAAAAATCATTTTTAATAATGAAACTACGACTGAATTTCATAGTTGAGCAAACTCTCTCCGAGAAACTCAGTGACTCTAAACAGCAAGTTTTTTTTCTGCCACAGACTCATCTAAACTGAGAATGAAATGCTGTTCTTTGCAGCAGTACTAAATAAAACAGAATCAATCAGTTCTCCAACTGCTTTTTGTTAATTATCCTTGGCCACAAAAATAGCATGATACACTAATCTGCACTGTTAAAAAACCCAAGGTTGGATCGTTTGAGGGTTTCAGAAATGTTTTACATGATGTCAAATTTTAAATTGTAACAACTCTGAATGAAAAATGAAAGTCCCCTGAGCTGTCAGTCAGAGCAACTTGCAAGGCAACATTCTTTGTTGAAAAAACTCTCTATCCCCATTTAAAAAATGTTGCTTTGTTAAAATATTTCTTCACTATTTCCTCCTCACCATCATTTTTTTTTACCTTGGCACAGCCAAATTTTGCCCAACAAGAAGTGCTGCAGGGATTTGGAGTAACTGATTAAATTATGGTCAGACTTTTTTTGGTAGCCACTGTATTAATGAAACATGCCATCAAAGTGTGACACACAACATGAAGAGGAGGAGGTGCCCTTGCACGAGGCACACTTAACCAGACACTGGCCCATTTTGAATGCTGCACTGATTTAACATCCAAAAATAAAACTACCCCGTGTAAGCTGAAGCTTCCAAGCTTACAGCTAGCAGCAACAGGCTTTCTGGATACATATTTTCTCATTTTTAATAGAGATGTCTATGGACACTAGTAGAAAAACATCTAAAAACCAACAGAAATGCTACTTCACAGCTGCCTTGGAAAGTTTGGATCTAAGTCAAGACTAAGAAGAAAATATGACCTGAGAAAAAAAAAATAAAATGTAATCTGTTCAAATACCTTCTGGTTTTATGGATGCAAGTGCTTGGTGTGAACAAAGTCCTCAAACAAATAACCAGGCATTTAAGCAAGTTTGCCATTTCTTTGGCTTGTGAATTGGGCCTGCACTTTACAGCTTGGTCTGCCCTTTGATTGTAGAATGAGGTTTGTTGAGAAGTGTTTGCCAGCTTCAAAACTCAAATAAAAATCTATGTGCTACCAGATTCTGAAGTACCCTTTGATTCTGAGAGTTCACTTTCTTGTCATGGCTTGTAGTAAACACTCTAGCAGTGCTGCTGAACAGCAGAGTATAAATATACTAAACCAAACCATTTCTGTGTTACTAAAAATAGCAGGTTATAAGCAAACAAAATAAATGGGAGGGCAAAAAAGAAAATTAAAGATTTTTTTTAAGGGTATCTGTTTTTTTTTTCTCTGAATATCTTAAACTTTTATTAGGAAATTTAGGAAACATCAAGAATGTAAAATGAAATAGAAAATTAAGGCCAAGCCATCTCCCAAAATCTGGCTCTTCTGTGACATTAGAACAAGCCCAGCACGCTTGGCACACACTGTGTCTTTCTTTCTTCACAACAGTGACATTCACCTCTTTCAAACCAGCACTGGAAAATGAGTTTTCTGCAGCAGGCAATTAACCCAAGACATGCAGCACTTTGCAATTATGGTATTCATTGTGTAGGACTATATTGTGACAATAAACCCTGCCACAAGTGGTAGCACTTTACAAGGAGGATGGAGAAAAAGCTGTGACCCAATGAGTCAACATCCTTCTCTTCTCCATCCCTTCTTCATGTATGGACTAAGATACTTTGTTTTCCTAGAAGAGTTTGCTTTGCATTGTTATCCTTTCGAGTGAGGTCCAAGAGGTGCCAAGATTTGCAATTTCTCATATTACTTTACTACTTCTCTCCATTTGGCTGCATTGCTACACCAATACCTCTGGAACCCTGAAGTGCTTCCCAGCTCTCTGGAAATGTACACACTGGTTCTGTTCTGACAAAACACCTAGATGGAACTCACAGGCACCATTTGCCTACTTCCCTTCTTCCTATACCTCTTCAGAGCCTGGTAACCTGGCATGGACAACCAGGGGCCAGGACTGTACAGTACATCTGCCCCTCTGTTTAGACACAGCTGATGTGAGCAAAGCTACAAAATAAAGTAAGGAAAGTTCATCTTCCCTCCTCTTACCCACAGCTGCATGACGACTCTAACAATTTTTGCAAATCCTGTCAGCCTGCCACAGGTCTGTACTAAATTTTTCAAAGGTGGCCAAAATCCCACTTTGTGCTTGAGTTGAAACAAAACCTGTCTAGAAATAGAACACAAATAGGAGGTTATTTTCTAGGAGAGGGAAAGCTCACCCTTGCTACCAGGGATTAATTGGCATGGCCTAGTTGCTTCTACTAAGTGTAAAAGATCAGCATTCTAATAAGGACAGACTAATGTACTAATGATGCTTTAGTAATTATAGCTTTTCTCTGCTCCAACCCATTACTTCGAGGTAGCAAGACATTTTTAGAAGAGCCTCTTGAACCCAGTACCTGAAACGGAGAGGAAATCATCCACTGAAGTAATGTCATCAACAGCTTCAGTGAGGACTCGCACTTGTTTCTCCCACTGATCTTTGAAGACATCCATGTTGTCCTGTGCTACTTTGCTCTGGGGTCTGGCAGCCAACGTGAGCGCAGCATTGATTACCTGTTATTCAAAATCATTTGTTAGGAGGAGTGGCAACGTTTTTGCACAAGGGAAAGAACAATCAGATTACAGACTGTGTTACAAATACAGGGTTACACCCCATTCGATACATAGGTCTCAAGACACACATCTATTTTTCACAGCTGCTGGAAAGCAAGCAACAACATAATGAGAAAGGCAAGGCTACAGTCTTCATCTAGGCTGTTTTCTCTGCCTCATCTAATTGATGCTTTTTAATGCCCAAAGAGTTCTCAGGTACTTTTAACAGGCATCTTACTTACCTGTGGGCACAGACTATCAATCTGTGTTGCTGCCATACGAACTAACTTCACACCTTCTTCATTATTCGAGATTGAACAGGCCAGATTTGCAACCTGCAAGGAAATCAGCAGAATGACAAGTTTTAGGCAAACCGGTCATTTTCTACCTTTCTCTCTCCTTCTTGAGCCTTGCCTAGAATGAAAGGATTGTATAGAAGAGGAGTGATACAGCATCTTCTGTGCTGGTGAACAGAAACCCATGTAGATTATTTCCTTACTAGCAAACTGAACTTCTTATCTCCATTAGATTTTTCTCAAAAACTTCCCTCACTTTCAAGTGCTTTGCATTCTTCTCTATAGCTTGAAAATGATCTCCTGAGACGCCATATAGAGAATGTAGAGCATCCAAACAATTATCTATACATTTTCTTTCCTCACAGTTTCTTTTTCCTTTTATTAACCATGCCCATTATGATAATAGCAATCAGGCTCATCCATATCCTCCAAGCTTTGAATAATGAAGAATCTCTGATATCCTAAGATATGAAATTGTGCTTTTCCACCCATAAACAAAATTCTGATACCATCCCTGATACTAGGAAGATACATATTTCTCAAGCATCTTCATTGTTTCAGATCCTGATGGTTTTATGCATGTTACTTTATTTTAATTCTCAGGTGGACCTATTTATTTCTATAAATAGAGTAAAATTCCCATTAGCAAGAGTATCATAACTTGGTAATGTGCAATGGCTCTTTTGAAAGCCTCATTCTGTAACATAAGCCTGAAGATCTCATTCAAATATGGAGATAAGTACATGTGCTTGCTCTGGCACAGCTTTGGGAAGCCTGAATGTCACAAGACTGAAGGCTGTTCGGACAAGATGAAGACAGGGGAGACTTAGAGAGACAAGCAAATAAGATCTAGCAATCAGACCATGCCTCCAGACACCTCAGAGATGCAACTCTGTGGCTTGGATGCAAGTGGTAGAGCATGTTCTCCCAGCTCATCCAGTGCTTCTTGCAAAAAATCCACTCCCAAAAGCTCTGTGCCAAGTCCATGAATCTGCCATGGGTTTTTCAAACAGCAATTAATGTCACAGTGCACATAATTAAGCTCATCAGTGATATTTAAATCACAAAGGTACATTCTGGGAGGAGGGAATACAGTATATTTTTTTTTAATCATCCAAAAGCATGTCTCTCCATTCTAACCTACATTAAACAAACTTATAAAATTTTAAATATGCTTCCTTGATATTACTCACAGTGCCTGAAGGCATAACTATCAGATGGAAATGATTCATGAATTAGTTCAAATGCCCCCATCTTTCCAATTTTCCTCCAGTCTCCCCTTGTGGTATTAATCTGTTCTTGTCTCCAGTGCACATCGCCACATTAGCTCTGGTCCATCTGTTCTGCATGGAACCTATTTCACTTCACAGTTATCTACAACGTGGTTTGCATATATCAGGGTGCCAAAGCCCAAGGAAGAAAAGAACCTAAGGCTTCAAAGAGTCTTGCAGGCATTTCCTAGTCAAGATTTTATCATAATGTTGTGATTTTTATTTTCATTTCGTGGTGAGACAAATGAGTTAGTCTGTTTGTTAACAGCCTTCTGGTGCTCGTGTCAAAAATGTTCTCCTGAGCTGACATCCTCCAATTAATATACCATTTTCTGCAGTCACTTCTTTGCACACATCAAACAGACCACTTTAATCTTCATGAGAAACAAAAGCTAAGCAGGATCATAATTAGAATACATTAACATGAGTGGAAATTACAGACCTTAAAAACTAGCAAATGGTATTAAGTTCAGCGAAAGGCATCTTCCTGTATTTAAAATAAGTGGTTTTTCAGATTGCCCTTTCATTTTGTGATTATCATAATGTAAATCTGTCCTAAGATGTGCCATATATCTTACTTTTTCTCAGATAGCAGTGAGATGTGTGACTGAAAGGGGCCAAGTGTCATGAAATGGCAAACAAGCTATTATGCAGAGAAAACTTTTTCTTCTCTTCTTGTAAAAGAATTCAGAGTTCAGTCCATTGTTTTGGATGTTACTATCAATACAGAAGGAGTACAAATGTAAACTATGGCTACATTATATTTGTATCAAAAGAGCATCACAATTATCTGTTAAAAAAAATAATAACGAGACATATCATGTATAATCCTAATCTAAATAGCTTCTGTGGTATATTTCAAGTCTTGCATAAATATAGTCCTGTCTCACCAGCAGTCAGAAAGCAATTCAGCAGGGAGCATGCCAGCCTGTACCATGGGAAGAGCTGATTATGTCAAATAAGCACAGAGATAAGCAAATCCCACAAAGGTAGATGCAATCTGGATAAAATTGAGTTTAGCACCACAAATCAGAAATACTGTGACATTACCCAAAACTTATATTTAACACATGGCAAGAAACAGACATTACTTGCTAAAGCCTGAATTTCGGTGCCATCATGTAAGGATGGATCTGTGAAAACACACAAGTTTTAAGTGCTCAATCACTGATAAGACATTATTTAATTATTTTGATTGACTTTGTTGTCAAATACACAATCAAGTTACCATCAATTAAGATTCTTGGCACAGCAAGGTCCACACGTGTGCTCTTAGTGGCTAGAAACCATGAGGTAATTCAACATGCTTCAGCCTACTGCAAATTCAGCGACTTCAGATATTTTTCCTGCCTAAAACCATGATCAAAAAAGCTTAGAACAAATTCCACCCCACTTAGCTGCGGCACTTCAGTTAAGTGCCAAACTGACCTCTTAAGATAATGAACAAAAGGAGAAAGGCACTTTCAGAGACTGTTTCAGGTCTTTAGTTGACTGTCTCATCCTCTAGATGTGTCTAGTTTATTATTTAAACTTAGATTAAAGCCAGCCCTGATGATTGGTGAGGGAGGTATTGCAAAAACAAGAGAGGTTTTGATGGTGCATTTTAACTTGTTCTTCATGTCCATATTTAATACATGTTTGGTGAAGAACCCAAACTCTTCAAGGTTGGGAATTCATTCACACTCCTGAGCTGGATAGCCTGGGAAGGAACATAAAAAGGCTGCATGTTATCATAGCTGCCAATTGGCCAAAATTTTGATTAGACAGCTTTACCTTTCCGCTTACAGTGCTCTGTCTCCACCAAAGCATTGAAGAGGAGATTTCAGGAGAGGCTGAGGAAGTTACCAGGTAATTGATTTTTTTTTTTTTTTCTTCTTCTTCTATTTTTTTTCTGTGCACTGAGTTCCTTGAGCATAGGGAATTCACTGATGTCCAAAACAGAACTTAAGTTTGTTTTAAGATCAATGTGAACTGTCTGAAGGGTATTTATATCGATGGATACATTTTAATTACCACAATCATCCTCAAAATGGGTGGAGAACTTAATAACAGTGGAACTGCTGTGTAGATAAACATTATTGTCCAGAATTTCAGGTTTCCTAAGCTACTATTATTCCATCAAAACAACTGCTAAACACAAGCCTGTCCTTCAACAGCACAGAAAAGTAATGAGCAAGAAAATAAACACTCCAGCTCCAGTGGTGCTGCATTTTCCTGCAATTACCAAAGCCACTGAAGCAATCCCAGAATTGGGAAGGTGAAAACCTGCACACCAGCTCCTTCCTATGAATTTCCTGTCACTGACACTGATAGCCCAAGATGCAATTCTCCACCTTGCTAGGAATCTATCT
Source organism: Hemiprocne comata (assembly GCA_020745705.1). Classification (NCBI taxonomy): domain Eukaryota; kingdom Metazoa; phylum Chordata; class Aves; order Apodiformes; family Apodidae; genus Hemiprocne; species Hemiprocne comata. Next base: position 4,684,988 of record CM036589.1, on the reverse strand, counting down.
TTAATCATGCAAATAGTGCCATTAGTCCCAATTATTCAAAAGATATGCAGGATCAGTCCCAATAAAATGCATTTGCATATATTTGGTTGCATTTCAGCCTCAAGCAGTTTTCTGCTGTATAGCAGATGGGGGTGAGGAAGGAGTTAGTTTCTAATGCACATTTTTATTGCTATTGCTGAAAGAACATACCAAGGACAGGATTTATTCTAAAGATATATGGCAGCTGGAAATGTAAGCACTGTATGGATAGGCAACACCTACCCTAGTTTTTTCCCAGCAAGCAACTAAAGCATGGATTAGCAGTTTTTCATTGCTTTTGTCATGCAATACTATCTAGGACAGGAAAACCTTAATTCTGCCATAAAATTGCACTCCAAGTTACAAAAGTATACAAGGGTCTTTCATACCAATTAACTGTATTTATAAACAAATGAAAATCAGGTGTAGATATCTTTCATTGCATTATTAAACTAGACTATTTCCAATTTTGACTTGAGTTCTTTGTATCTTAATGACAACTAATTAATAATTATAGTAATTATAATTACTAATAATAATTATAGTAATTATAACTATAAAAAATGTATTTTCCTCTGGTTCAAATTCAAAGATTGAACATGACCACTCTGAATAGAATGTGTGTGAAAAAGTCCAAAAAAAGAAACCCATTGCTTACAGCAAAACTGTAAAAAAGAGACCAGTGCCTGCTATAACAAAGGAGAAGTATCAAAAAGGCTGCAGAAAATTGCAGCTAATGTATATGTTCTATTTTTTAATTTTTTCTAGCATTCTTTTTTTCCCACCACAGATTGTTTAGAATAAATGATACAAAAAAGCCCTTTTCTACTTCCCCAGCCATTTAACCAATCTAAGGTAGAGAATGCAATGTATTCATATTTCAGTGTATTCTTTATGTGTTCTTTATTTTTACTTTTTTTCTACATGTCCTTCCTATTTATGTCATTTATTTTTTCACTGTAACCAACTGATGGAAATATTAGGAAGAAGAAAATGTACAGCAAGTTATTTGGGTTTGTTTTTTCTTAGGAAAAGATAGAATAACTTAAACTGAAGGCACCATCAAACTTGATGTCTACACCACACATTGGAGAAACTGAAACTTTCCGAGTTATCCACCTTGAGTTGAAGGTGGTTTAAGTAAGAGTCTTCTGTAACATTCACAGTGGACTAAAGCCAAGCAAATAATCAGCTACCGTGTTTCAACTGATGAGTGGTAACTTGCTGAAATGTGCTACCTTGACTCTTTGTAATTGTTTACCCATCCACATAGTAATATCTCCAGATACTATTACAGTCTCTGAATTCTTCAAAATCTTGACATATATTAATGTTGGTACTGCTGTAGACAGCCCAGTGATATTCACAGAGTCACAACTAAGAGATTTTTTTTCCAAAGGAGAGCACAGAGTTGAAGCTGCTACCCAAGATCTTCAACTTATTATCCTCACTTTATTCACTCAAGCATTATATTATGAGCAAAACTCTATTTATCACTAGACAGGATGTTTTTGCACATACACAAACAAGTGCCAAAAATCAAAATGTCACTGAGAGTACATATTGCAGCAGATTTCTCTTCCTCTTCACACAGCGCCGTGCCAGTTTTTACTACCATGAAAATATTAGACTGTGGTGGCTTTCTCAGTGCCTATTCCATATGGCATGGGGAAAACCTCGTACTGCAAACTGTCCCTCATTTATATGAACCAGTCATGTAGTCTTATCCAAATAAGAGATGTATTTTTAAGTTGTTCATATGTACATATGTTCAAATATATTAAAAAACCTAAGTGTATGCATAGCAGTACCAAAGGCATTTCTTTTGTAAATTAGTAATGATCTAATTTACTGAGTTTCATGTTTGTGCTGAATTTTTTTTTAATATCAAATTCTGAACATAATATAAACTGCTCAGACATTTTCAATGATCCATACATATCTAAGCAGGTCAGTAATAGCAGGATGTTGGAAAGCTATAGAGAATTTTAAGCACAACAGTTGAATCTTTTATTTAATGTCTTATACGCTGCCCTCTGAACCTATGAGACACTCTCTTCACTTCTCAAAAGGTCAACAGCATATTCACTCATACTTACTACAGGAATAAGGCTTTTCCACTCACTCAAACTCCCTTCAGGCTTCCTCCATATCAGATTTAGCTGAAAGAGCTTTCTGCTTTTGGTAGAAGTCGAAGTAACTTGAGCACATTCAATGGTGGAGAGTTTTGAAAGAAACTCAAGAGTGTTAGAGGCATGTGTACTGAAAGCTCAACTCAAAATGCAAAAATCCTAGCTTTGGACCATTTCAGTGAAGTGTTGTTAATGCAATCTGAGTCTTCTCTGTTTTGTAGGGCCATTCCAGTACATGCCTCAATTATTGGGGTGGTAGTAGAGGAGAAGCTTGACATGAGCCTCCAGTGTGCACTCACAGCCCAGAGGGCCAACCACATCCTGGGCTGCATCAAAAAAGTGTGGCCAGCAGGGCCAGGGAGGTGATTCTGCCCCTCTGCTCTGCTCTGGTGAGACCACACCTGGAGTACTGCATACAGTTCTGGTGCCCTCAGCAAAAGAAAGATATGGACCCATTGGAGTGGGTCCAGAGAAGGGCCACCAAGATGATCACCTCTGCTCTGGAGACAGGCTGAGAGAATTGGGGCTGTTCAGCCTGGAGAAGAGAAGGCTCCGAGGAGATCTTAGAGCACCTTCCAGTACTTGAAAGGGGCCTACAGGAAAGCTGGGGAGGGGCTTTTCATCAGAGAAGATAGTGATAGGACAAGGGGTAATGGTTTTAAATGAAGAGAGGGGAGATTTAGGTTAGATATTAGGAAGACATTCTTCACTATAAGGGTGGTGAGGAACTGGAATGGGTTGCCCAGGGAGGGTGTTGATGCCCCATCCCTGGAGGTTTTTAAGGCCAGGTTGGACGAGGTTTTGTGCAGCCTGGTCTAGTGGCAGGGTTCCCTGCTCATAGCAGGGGGGTTGGAACTTGATGATCTTTAAGGTCCCTTCCAACCTTAGCAATTCTATGATTCTATTGCCTATAGGACAGAACGGAAGCAAGATAAAAAATTATGCACCTTGAAAAATCATTCTACTCTACTATTGTCCTAACTGGAAAAAAAAAAAAAAATACTGGTTCCTGTTCAGTTATAGTGCTGGCCCCGTGACAAATATGCCTGATTGCAACACGAGAAGCCCTCTACTGTGGTCCAAAGACCCACTAGTGCAGGAGGGGTATGATGCTAACATGCACCTGCAATTTTACACCCACTTTCTAGGTCTTAGCAGTGTCCCAGCAGAGTCAGCCCAAGCATTCTCTATGAAAAAGAAGGAGAGAGCAAATTGATCATAGAAAAGCAGTTGATTGTTTCAGAGCGTTTTTACCAATTTACACATGAGAAAAATAATTCTGGAAACCTCTTAAGTTTAATTTGTAAAATTATTCAAGCAATGCTGTTGGGCACTTGGAGTGGAGCACTGCCCAGAGCAATCAACCTGCATCCTCAGCTAGAAGAAACAGGCTCAGAGCTGTTCCTGTTACCATACATGAAGACCTGATCCCACCATTAAATCTATGCATCCATCTGTGAGGGGTTCTGTGTTCTACCATATCTCTAAAGAGCTTGAAATTCAAGGATTTCAGAAAAGGGGGCACGGATGTTAATTCCCAGAGCTGAAATAAATAGAAATGCTTTTTGCTTTGACAGAAAACTCCCTTAGGAATTACTGATGATCCTCCCTAATTTTATTAAGAGTGTGTTTTTCTAAGGCATTCAACTGGAATACAATTAATTGATAGCTGGTAGTAGTGTGGAACCCATGTGTCTCCTGGCTGGCCAGCAAGGAGAGGGACGAGGACAGCAGAAAAAGGCTTCTCTCCTGAGGTTCACTCCCACAGGAGTTGGGAAGTGCAGTGGGGCACTCAGCTTCAGACAGATGGAATCTCTCCCTCTAATGATTTGCTCACTATATGGATGTAATTTCTGAATTTGCTCTGCATACCTGTGCATCCACTGCTGAAGAAATAAACAGCAAACAGCTGTCGTAAACCAAGAGCAGGGCTCAGTTTCAAGAATGCAGTTAAGACCACATACCTGCTTTAATATTAACTGGTCTTGAGAAATACATAGCAAGTCTTTCTCCCACAAGAAAGCAGCTTATAAAGCTGTAGGGAATCAGTTCTCTCTTGCATCTCTTCAGGTGGGCCATGAAGCAGATATCCTGTCCTAAACCACAGAGCTAACATGACTGCTGAGTCTAGCTAGTATAGCTGGAATTGATTAATTTGATTTTCTGAGCTACAGGTATAAATGCATTTTGCATTGCAATGGTACACACTTACTTTCTTCCTTTCACAGAAAGCAAACGTAAAATATCGGACTTCAAGAATTCTGCTGCATATGTTGGAGTCCAGGGATCCACCTCAGTGCTCTTTTACTTCTGTTAGCAGGATCAGGTTAATTTTCTTTTTAATCTGACAATAGGTGTCTGTCTCTCACAACAGGCAAATGCTTTCTTACAGCATGCTTCCCTGCCTGGTCTATTCATACCAAAATAACAGTGAACAAAGAGTATAGAGGAACACCAGAAACTATGGCAACATCTCTGCAATGTCAGACAACAGAGCCTTTAACCAACAGTAACTTTTACACTCCAAAGCATGCAAAAAGGCCAAAATAATTTCTTATTTTGGTATACCAACAAACTAGTAGGAAATTCAGGGTGTTTGTGCATTAATCCCTCTGGTCAATCTGCAGTCAAGGCCATTGCTATTAAAACTCAGAATGAATTATGAACAATGTATACTGAAATACTCCAGGGGCAGGAGGGCAGTTGGTGTCCTATGGAAACAAGATTTACGTGGCTGCAATGTGGATGAGTTGATCCCATAAAGCAATTTTGACAATATACCCCTGGCAGGGCTATAATTAATAGATATGAAGAGCAAGTAGTTTTACCAAAGCAATCCATCTATCTAATAACAGTCCACTATTTTGGCAAGCTCTCCAGAGACCCCAGAACAGGGATGCATGCCTGACTAGGCTGTGATAATTAAAAGTTAGTTATATTGTCAGGAAGATATATTTTGACAGCTGCCAAGGAAAAACAGGGGACTGCAGTAGGAACTCAGAAAAGTTTGTAATAGTACCAGAAGCTTTGAAGATATTAACACAGTGTGATATCAGACACCCTAGGGTATAAACAAATCACAAATTATAATTACTGATCCCTAAAGAAACATAACTTGCGAGTTAGAACCAGTTTTAGGGCTGAAGTTGAGCAGATAAAGAAAGAATTGTGTAGCCATCTATTACAGCTGCTAGTGACTGATAGCACAGGTAGGGACATCTTTAAATTCTATAAAAGGCTACAACAATAGCAACTTGTTCATACAAAAACCAGAAAATTGGTTATGCAGAACTAGCCACGCTGCCATCCTGCATTGTGATCTATGGAAGTATTACTTAATTATAATTAGGGGAAATTAACCTCTAGAGCTTGTGCTTCATCCATAACTCTGCCTTTGAGGCAAGGCTGATTTGTGACCAGTGTGCTGGTCATCCCCTAATGTACATAAATCCCTAATTTGTGTCAAGATGAGGTAGGGGTGTTGGTTGATGAGAAGCTCAACATGAGCTGGCAATGTGTGCTTGCAGCTCAGAAACCAACCATGTCTTGGGCTGCATCACCAGCAGCTGGACCAGCAGGGAGAGAGAGGGAATTCTGCCCCTCTAATCTGCTCTTGTGAGACACACCTGCAGTGCTGGGTCCAGTTCTGGACCCCTCAACACAAGAAGGACATGGAGCTGTTGGAGCAAGTCCAGAGGATACCACGAAGATGCTCAGAGGGCTGGAGCAGCTCTGCTCTGGAGACAGGCTGAGAGAGTTGGGGCTGTTCAGCCTGGAGAAGAGAAGCCTCCAGGGAGACCTTAGAGCACCTTCCAGTGCCTGAAGCGGCTCCAGGAAAGCTGGGGAGGGGCTTTTCACCAGAGAGGGCAGTGACAGGACAGGAAGTGTTCACGGGCAGGTTGGATGGGACTCTGAGCAACCTGGTCTAGTGGGAAGTGTCCCTGCCCATGGCAGAAGGGTTGAGACATGGTCTCTTCCAACCCAAACCATTCTATGATGCTATGAGTGTCCTGCTGAGGGAGAGTCCAGCTTTTTTTGTTTATTTGGCCCACCTGACAGCCTGGAAACACTGGTCAGCACAATCATTTATGCAGCCACAGCTCATGCTGCATTTTGTTTCAGTCATCAGAGGAAACATGGATAGGAAATATGGAAGGGGGCTTTGAAGATAAAAATCAGGAAATTAGTGGGGATGAAAGAACATGGGTAGAAATAGGGATACACCATCATAAGGATTGATATTGCATAAGAAGGAAGATTGCTAGAGTGAAAGAAATTAATTATTATAATGGTATATGGCATGTAGAATGCAATGATTATTTTTTTTTTAAGAAATCAAGACTTAACTAGTAGTTCCCTTCATCATAGACAAAACCTTGTCAAATACTATGATTGCCTTCATAGGGATGAGTGAAACGATTTTTAAAGGCTTACAAAGTCACATTCAGAGAAAGATTTAATGTACACGTATCCAAATTTTGTGCAATAATAGCCTATAAAATGTTTTTACAATAGTTTAATAATGGTTCTACAGTAATGCAAAATTATGTCATCTGCCCAGAACCAGAATGTGTAGACAAGGCAACAGAATTAGATATTCTCTTTTCTATTCCTCCTGTCAGTATTCTTTAACCCTGGGATGCAGAGAGCTCATATTGGCTTGACACATCAGTTAGTTCACTCATCTGCTTAGAAGCCCTTTTTTTTCTGCCAATAAATCACCTTTTCTCTTGGAAAAGTCATATTTATGATAATGGTTTTTACAATATAAGTGTCTGACACCAAGAAACAAAGACCCAGAGTATTTCACAGAAAAAAAAAAAAAGTGAATATAAAACCTGTTTTTCCATTTCTGTATTCTAAATAATAACTTGTTGAACAATTACTCCTCCCTTTTTGTCCTACTACTGTATACCCATACTTTTTGTATTATGAGAGAGATGACTTACATATGGCTGTTTAAAAAACAGCAGCTGTATTTACACCAGTACAAGTTAACCACAGCCAAGACACTGACCTGAGCACTTACACTCCTTCACCTTTTTCAACTGCAAACAGGTCCCTTAGCAGAGTTTTAGCCTAAACTACCTCATGTATATAACACACAGTCTCTCTTACATCTGTGAAAAAGATGTGGGCAAAAAAGACAGCACTAAGAAACCTTACATCTCAATCTGTTCTCACAGGTAAGTAAAGGACAATGAGGTGAGAAAAACTGCATTTAGATTTTGTTCTCACTCCTCCCCTGAGAGGGGAATACATTAAAAAAAACCAAAACAAAACAACACAAAAATCCCCACCTGCAATATTAATTACTCAGTGTGCTGGAATTCGTATCTTCAAATTATATTTTCTCTTAGTTTAAGACTGCATTCTTGAGGGTTTTTTTTCTTAGAATTTTATGTTATAGTACTAATAAAAATGTGGAAATTTTCATGTCAGTTGTGAACTCAATTACACGGTTTTACTTGAGCAAAAACTCTTCCTTTCTGACAGTCTATCCCAGTTCCCTCACAGTTGCAGTTCTATGCATGAAAACCAATTACCTTTTCAAAGGATCATCATTAGCTCATAAATATCCAAAACCATGTGAACAAAGCCAGGATTATTTCTCGTGTATCAGAGTGTTGTTCCTGGCTTTTTCTTTGACTCCTCAAAAAAAAAAAAAAAAAAAATAAATATTGTCTTGAGCTGGAAGCAGCTCACATGCAAATAGTTTTTAATAGTGAGGTTTTATATCATGAGCTCTTCATGTGAATTCAGCATTAAGCATAAAATGGGAACAAATGAATACCTAAGAAATCAAAGCTGATGTCAAAATTAAATTCTAAACAGGACTGCAGACAGAGATCTTTAATTCACTGTGCTCTGATTTATGGGCCTCTTGGCATTGTCTCTGCTATTAGATTTAATGGAAATACCAGTATGTTTTTGAGCTCATCTAAAACTGCTAGTTTAAACTCTGTGGGCAGTGAGTCCATGATAAAACTGCAGAGAATCTCTCCACCTGTCCATCTTAATAATTTTTTAAGCTTTTGATTAAATTAATTCAAAGTAACAGGTAAGTCTCAGTGTCTCAATGAAAACTAAATTCCTAAACTTTATATGAGAACAGACAAATATTTCAAGGACACAAACCCTATTAGCCTCTTGAAGGAATGAGTTTATCTAGTAGACCACACTGAGGAATCCTAGTTGAGAGATCTCATAAATTCTGTGGGAAAAGCTGCAAATGGATCTGACAATTGATCACAAATCACAAATCTCTAAGAAACCAGGATTCATAACATCTAGTGTTTACAGAACTGCTTGTCTAATAAAAGATGTTACTTTTTCCTTTACAAGAATTGCTGTGAGGCACCAGTCCTCAAAACCTGCCCTTGCTGGAAGTGGTGTATAAACACCATTGTAAGCCCTCAAACAAAACCTTGTTTACATCCCAAAAGGACTTCCTGAGAGGATGGACACAATGATGATGGCCTGCAGATGGCCTATGGCCTGCATATATGACTGAGATCATGATGGAGAACTGAAGGGGGCCGAGGTCCTCCACTCCAGTTGCTCAATGGTCATGTCTCAACCACACTTACTTATCATTGGGAAACACTTAGGTAAAACAGGCCTATAAAAGGAGGAGCTGTGATGGTGGCCTGGGGAGCCCCACTGACACCAGCTCTCACCCACTGGCTGGCCCAACACTGGATTCAGGACTGGTGATTTTCTATTATCTATCTCTATAACTTTACTTCTCCTATTCCAGCTCATGCCCCCCCCCCCCCCACCTCATGCTCTCTCTCTCTCCCCCTTCCTAGAATCATGAAGTAATGCAAGGCCTAACCACGATTTTTTGTCAGGTTGAGCAGCTTGAACATACATGTATTGTGACTGTTGTGATCTAAATAATCAGCCTTTATGACTGTGCAGCCTGAGAAGATAATACTCGAAGTCTCCAACCTAATAAATAACCTCCAACCTAATATTCAAATACAGACCTTGAGAGTAATTTCACCTTAATCTGATCCAGAGGTATTGGCCAGTCAAGTGTTTCTGTAACTATGATGTTTTAATCACTCTCCCTGGAAAGGCCAGGTCTGAGGCAAAGGTTGGATCCAGCCACGCCGAGGCTTCTCTCTAGGAAGGAGGTTTGAAAGCAAGGGGGTCCAATCGAACCTCCCTGGGTTTTCCAGCCTGAGTCTTGACAGTTGCACATCTGAAAAACCTTCAGCTAGGAACCAGGAGAGTTACTGTGTTTCCATGGGGTTACATGTAGGTTATGAGAAGACAGGTTTGGAGTAAGATGTTTTTATCATGCTTTTATAGGGACTCCTGACCTTTGTGCTGTGTTTAAGCCAATTCTGTTGATATCACTTTGGACATGAGAAAACAAACCTAGGCTGGGCCAAGGAGTGGCTCTGGCACTTCGTTTTCTTGTTTTGGTAAGAACTTTCCAGTAAATCACCTTTAAAATTAGACACAGCTGAATTAATGAATTATGAGAGTAGAGTTTTTCCCCTGTGCTGATTAGGAAGCTATCCTTCATCAAATTATAACTCAACTTTCAGTTTTCCAAAATCTGTCCCTAGATTAAATGATTCCTCAGATATCACTCCGGAACAGGAAAAAAAAAAAAAAAAAAAGAATGAAAAACATAGGAAATGCAAGGACACACACACAAAAATGGAGCATTATTAAGTCTCCTCTCAAGCCCATTTCATGCTGTTTTGAGAAGCAGTAATTGCACCCCTAAATATGTCTAGAAAAGGTGATGGATGCTAACAGGACTTCTGGTTTTTTAGTCCTTAGATTGCTTATCTGTGGAGTAGGTGGGGAGTAACATCTACCCATGTTCTTTAGGAGCAGGCAAATCAAGTTTCTTTTCATGTTAGGAACATTCTGACTAAGTTTGATTAGTTTCATCAGGAGCCAAGATACCACAGGAACATCAGTTTCACTAAACCAATATTAATATTACTGAGAGTCATGGAAATTGGAGCCAAAAGGAAACTTGACAGATGATCCTCCTGTCTGAAGGCAGGATCAGCTGCACCTAAACCATTCCTGGCAGATGCTTGTTTCACTTAGTCTCATGAGTCTGCATTGATACCAGTTGTATGGATTTCTATTCCTGTACATGAAACATTTAATTAGGGAAAACAAATAGCAATAGTGTGTCTTGAGGTCAAATTTACTAGACCAACGGCAGTGAGTGTGCATGAATTTGTGCTCAGGGCCTACTCAAATACATATGGAGAGATGGAGTAATGACTGCAAGAAGAAAAAAAAAAAACAAACCAGCAAAAATCTATTTTTCTTTGCATATTTCTCATCTGCAGACTCACTGTTAGCTAAAATCTAGATCTGAGTTATTGGATTTTGTGAGCGAAGAGAAAAAGGAATAAAACATTTATCTACTGCACAGCAGTGGGGCTATTTGCATCCATTAGGAATATCTTTACATGCTTATAACAAATTCACAGAACTTTAGTATCCTAAAAAAATACAAACCAAAAAACCCTTATGAGATCTACCGAGAAGCTTCATACATCAGTGTAGGTGACATTTGTAGCTAAAATAAATGCTGACATCCCTTCATACTGTCTTTTTTGCATGTGAATTTCTGTGCTTGAAACACCACAAAAAAGGATTATTGGTTGAGGCTGAGCAATTCATTTTGTAAATTAAATTTCCACATACTACCCAGGTTCTTACGATATCTTTACACACTTCGAAGACCAAAGGAAAAAATATAGAAAATATATCTTTGAAGGATTTTTCTTTCCCTGACAAGTTATCTTCAGAACAGGTGACATGCTGGCTCCTCTGATCTGTTTAACTCATTGTCATTGCTCTCTCTCCTCAGATGTCTGCAATATCTTAGACTCCACAGAAAATGCACATATAATGATAAAATTTTTGATCACTTCTTATGTCGTGTTATTTAAAATATACTGTGGTCAACTCAATTCTATTTATTTGGAAACCAATCCCTCTTCTCACGATGAGAAACCACAACAGAAGCCCTGGACATATTAAAACATTTTAAATTTTAAATATAAATTATTAAAACTGTGTGTGGGAGAGTAAGAGACAGGGTTCAAGTGCAGCTATAAAAAAAAGCCATTAAGCACTTGCACAGTAACAAACTGCAGATCACATTCAACATTTCACTCAATTACAGAATTCTGAAGTAGAAACACAAAACTCACCAACTCTAACATAACATGACCAAGCCACTTAATTCAATCCATCCAGTGAGACAAAGCTGAAGATCCCCAACTGATGTACAGGAGCTTTGTTCCACTTCAGCAAAGCTTCAGTGATTTATACCAGCCCTGGCTCAAATAACACACTCTTTGGTCAATAAATTGTAGCTTTGACAAACCAAGGCAGAAATTAATTCCATGATCAATCCTCCAACGATACACAAATGGTAGTAAATGTTGCTGTTTTCACTTCTCTATATGCACAAAGGCATGCCAGAAATGCTTGTGGGACTCTATGTTGAAGTGTCTCTGTAGTGCCAGTCAATGTATAGAAAGAAGTAAATAAAATAGGAGTTTTCTAAATGTGGCATTTGATCATGAAAGCTTTTCATTGGCACGAAAAAGGAATGATTGACCAAAGAAAGTGTTGTAGTCCATATAAAATAATGTATATCTAATTGCTACTAGAAACAATGAATAATGTATTACAAAAATACATTGTTCCTATACCCTTTTATTCTTCTAACCTGCATCTTTTCAGTGGTTAATTTATTAAGAATTCACGGAACAACCATCAGCATATATTTGCACTACTACCAACTGGAATTTATTCATCTAGCTGTGCACTGGGATTTGTTTAGTTATCGGGGGTCAGTGAACATGTAACACAGTTTTATAAACTGATACTGAACAGGAAGAAACTGCATTAGAATGAAGGCAGAATAACAATAAGCCAAAGAGTAAGGTGAGTACTTCTTGCTTCAGCTGTTACGGACACGTATTTTTTTTCACTGTCAGGAAGCTGATGCTTTCTTTTTATTATTATTTTTTGAAAATTCCTACTTTCTTTCTGTTACAGTTTTTTTTTAGCTCTTTAAACCCCTTGACAGCTGCTGTGATGACAGCCTCCTGCCAGCCTAAAGGGCAGGGGAAGGGGAGAGTTCTGACAGTGTGTGGCTGAACCAAGAGCATGACGGGGTTTCGTCCCAGAGACAGCCATTCCCAAATGGCAGCACGTGTTGCAACTCTTCAGTGCTAAAAGCTTTTAATACTATGTTTTACTCTGCCTTTCTTCAAAAATTAGTTTGCTAGCAATTCACTGATTCTCTTTTTTCTATATATTTAGCATTATATGGTTATAGCTTCAGTAGAATTAATCCTGATTTACATCAGTGTGAGTGACAGGAGAAATGAGCTCAGCAGTTTGAGGATAACAGCTGCTGAAAGTGTTTATTTGCATAAACACAAGACCAATTCCATTTCTGAGTAGATGGAAAGACAAGCTACTCTAGGCAGATCCTGTCTGAGTAACCACCTTCTCTGAGAGGGTGACAGTCAATAGTCTGCAAGCTATGACCTGTTACCATTATATTAATGCTATGCTCTAGTCTTAAACACATCAAGAAGCAATGTAAATTCCTACAGAACTGTGTAGTAACACACCAGTGCCATTCCAATTAGGTTGTATGTTCACCTGTTTGGTTAATACTACAAAAAGTGCAAAAAATACCATGCACACAGTCACAGATACTCATGCAGCTGTTTAGGATTCTTTGATTATGAAAAGGTAGTAATTCTATTTACCAATTAAAATAAAAATTCCTAAATTTTATTTTCCTAGCTGTCAAAACCCAATATAAACGACAGTAAATGGACCTTTGCTGAGAATATTTGGACAAAATATATGTTGAGAAAAAACTGGTGTACTTAAAATCAGCTTTACTCGTTTGAGAAGCTCACAGACAGCTGATTTCCATGTTGTGTTCTTCCCAGTTTAGGTGAGCATTCAATCTGAGAAAGGAGCACAGAGGTGATTTACACTGAATATCTGGATCTTATTTCAAGAGAATGCCTTAAACGCAAACACAGTCAAGTTGAAAGTCTTCATGTTCTACTTGAGTTCACATGATTTATGGGAGGGGAAAAAAAGCCCACACTGTTTCAACAGGCTGAGAAATGCTGGTTTCATTCACACAGACTAAAGGAACCCAAATTCAAACAAGACACTCAAACTAACATTTAAAACTCCAGCTGACATTCGACACTGACATTCAAACTAACATTTCAGCTAAGAATTAATCCTCTTTTGAAAATCCTAAATATAAAATAGGGCAGATAGTGCCTTCATCTATGCTGGTATAATTAGACATACTGGACTGGATTCATGTTCTTATTCTGGATGCAGGCAGTGTAATTGAAGCCTACCCTTCAGTCTTCAGACAAATGCCAAATATGCCACTGAGAGTGCTCAAGTGACAGTTCTTTCTCCTCAGAAACATTGTTCAAATTGGAAAGATGAAAAGATGCCCAAATATGCCAGTGTAAGCTTTCAGTGTTATCATGAAAGATTCCAAAGTATTTTGAAGCATTTTTATCCATTTTCAGAATTGCTCGTTGGCTATAGCGAGCTGTTCTTCACATTTAAACTGCACTCTTACATTCCCAAATGGCCTACAGAGAAGCACTGCTTTTCCTTTTTTGTTAATAAATGCCTACTTTTCAAAGGTTAGTAGCCTCGGCTTTCCAGTTCTCTATATATTCATCTCAATATATGCCAGGAGACCAAATAATGGTAAAAGTTGACCATGCTTCCTTTGCACTTCTGTGCTCCCACCACCGTTAACACCTTTATGGTTCCTTTGATGTCTAGGTCAGACAGCTAGCAGGAGTAGTTAGTCCCTGCCACACTGGTAACAAAGTAGAGAAAAGCAAAGCTAATTACTCAGAAAACCAACCTAACGAGCATACAGAATGACAAACTTGCTTTCCAGATAAATGCTAGTATATCAGACCACAGGCTTCCCATAAAGCTCCCTAAATCTGGGCGAAGAACAAATAGTAATACCACAAATTTCAAGCAGGTCCCTGAGAGCCTGCCTTCCATAAGCTGTCTAGTATTCACCTGACACAAACTCTTTTATTTTCTCCACTCTAATTCTGAGGGAAACTCCTTTATACAGTGGACAAGTCAACTGAAAAAGGATTCCTACCCAACCCAAATCACTATTCTAATAAACTTGAGACCAACTTGTGAGGATTTGTGGAATTAAAGGTTTCTTCTCTAGCTTGCTGGCACGCAGGCTATTTTCAAATTAACTAAGATGATAATCTTCCTTAATATTCACTGATAGCACAGGTGTTTCTATCAAGCAGTTTTCTTCTTTAACAAGCTAAAAGCTCAAGTCCACTATGAAGAGGTAGAGAATGTATAATTAGTTGGAGTAGATTTGGAGAGCATTTTAACTCATCAGCGATGTCTCAACTCTGCTTCACAGGCAATTTCTCTTCTGTCTGTACTTAAGAAAGTATTGACAAAGATGACCCAGGGACAATAAATATCATAGTTTTTTGCTGCTACATTATTTTTTCCAAATTAGTTCAACGTGTTAGGAAGGGCTATGCAACTTTGGAAGGGAGGAGCAGGGAGAACTCAGCACCTTGTCTATAATACTACATATTTGTAACTGGGTTGCTACAGCTGATTGAAAACTTGTGTATGCAAAAGGTATTAATATTTCTCCAACTTTATCAATTTATTTAACAAAATGTAGGAAACAGTTTGCACTCAGGCTCTCAGATCTCAGCTAGGCTACTATTGTTTTCTGTAACCAAAGGAGAACTTAGGTTTTTCATTCAGCATTTAAGCGGTGAAAAGGAGCTTGAAGCTCTCAGAGCTGTTTGTAAGAAACCTACTTTACACAAACTCAAGCTGGTTTTGCTCTTATAGCACAGATGAGTGAACCAAGGCAAAAAACCTCTGGACCAAAGACTCACAGATGATGCCACTTTCCAGCAGATGTGAATCATAGAATCATGGAATGGTTTGGGTTGGAAGGGACCTTAAAGAACATCTAGTTCCAACCCCTGCCATGGGCAGGGACACCTCCCACTAGACCAGGTTGCTCCAAGCCCCATCCAACCTGCCCTTGAACACTGCCAGGGAAGCAGCATCCACAACTTCCATGGGCAACCTGTTCCAGGGTCTCACTGCTCTCATAGTGAAGAACTTCCTCCTAATGTCTAAGGGCAAAGAGGGGCAAGGAAAGGCAAAGAAGGTCAAATAATGCATGTCCTCTCCCATTTCTTCTCCCTAACAGCAGCAGTACTTCCCTGACTTTGAAATATGTTGGAAAGAGTTAATATATTCCCATCTTTCTTCAAGAGCTTCATTTTTAGACATCTGGGACAATTTCCATTCTTTGCCTGAAGATGCTGAGACCCACAGCTTTAACCTCTGTAGACAATGCCCAAACCACCAGGCTACAAAGCACTTATACTTGCTGCCTTCGTACCAAAATTTTAACTCTATCCAGAAAAACGTTTAAGATTTAGTGAAAACTGAAAGTTTTGTTCTGAACCCAAATACAGTCACTTACACATAATTCAGAACTTCCTTCAAATCGAGTTTGAAATAGAACACAGTCATCCTTGGGTAAAACTCAGGCTAAAGCAGTTAAAAGTGCTAATGCAAGGAAATTCTAGTTCTTGAAAACTGAAGCAATTCTACCCATTCATTTATGCCTCAAAGAGGAAAAATATCAGCAGTTGTTTATTGGAGTATTTCTCTAATAGTTAGTGAAACTGAGTTTAATTAAGTACAGTAATTACACATACTACTTAATGTCTAAAGGATATGATCCTGCATTAAACCATCCCAGGGTTTAGAAATACTAATGTATATTCTTTTTCTGATCACTATAACAATAGCTTTTTTTTTTTTTAAAGAAAAATGATCCATTCTTTCAACATAAGTAAAAGACATCTTTACAGGATTTCCCTTCTATCTCAAATTATAGATCATTTATCTCAATCCATTGACACCTAGAAAGAAAAAGACAAACATAGGAAATGCAACATTATAAATTGTTTCCTTGTAATGGTTTCTTTGCTCCCAGCCAACTGTGGCTCACTAAATACCTTAAAAAAATAAGGTTACATGATGAAATAACCAAGAGCATAAAATTCTGCCATAGTAATTTTCCCCCTAATGTACGCAAAGATTGATTTTATTTTCTTTAATAGCTATATGCTATTTTCCATCACACTCACAGCTAATCATTTTTTGTTTTTTCCAGAAAAGTCTGGTGGCTTTTATAATGGAGTCTCTCAGCTGTTTACAAAAAAACCCCTGGCAGTTTCACATTTCAGCTTAAGGCAGGAAATGAGGGATATATTAACTAAACAAAAATGAGGGGGATTGAGTAAAATAGTTCCAACAGTAATTAGTCAGAGCATTATGTTTGATTCTATGTTACACACTACTGCAGGAAATGTGACCAAGTTCCTAAAATACGCCAGAATTCCCACACAATTTCAAAAGATATTATGAATGCATTAATTTGTCTTTGTATCTCTCCTCTGGATCATTATTGTTAGTTCAGTAGAATATATACATGGGTGAGGGTTGAACTTTAGTACAAATATATATGATAGATTCAGGAAAATTCTTTCATAATAAGAGAGTTAAATACAGCAACTGTGCCAGACGGATTATCTGTATGTGAAATGTGTGCCAAAAACAGAGCTGTTTAAATAATATTTCTTTTCTGTTCAGTGGCTGCAATGAAAAATAATCACAAAAAATTGTCGCAGGGTGACCCCAAGTTTACTTCTATTGGCCAAATGGCAGCAAACTTTCACAAATAGTTTGTGTTGACCTAGACCTGCATTTCCTACTGCAAAAGCATTCCTATGAGAAATGCAAGAGCTTCTCTCCAGTTCTAGGTTTTCCCAGAATACCTCAAACCATAATTATACTTCATGCATTTCTGGATTTAACATTCCCCATGTGCATTTATGTGGAGAGCTTGGAAGAGACTGTGTTCAGCTGTATGGATTCATTGCATCAGCTTCAGAATGGCTCCACCTGGTACCATGCAAATAAAACCTGCTACTTTTACCTGCCACCTACAAGCTTTACCCTTCATGATCGAGGCTGTTCTCTTCATGTGTAGATTAGCGTCTGACGTTGCCAACAAAATTTAATGAGCTGCCTTATTTTTCAACTGAGAGCACTCTTCATTGAAAATTTCTACTGATTTTTCACAGAACTGAAATCTTGCTCCACCATCCTGCTATTTTTCAGCCTTATAGAGTCATATGCTCTAGATGCAAGTATATTTATCAATTGTCATCAATTACCTGCGTGTTTGAGCTTGACAGACGTTTTATTAATTCCTTAATTTGTCAGGGTACTGACATGACAAAATACATGTCAGGATGTTGTAAAAGAGTTGAAAATGCAGAGCTGAAAGAGGAGGTGGAGAAAAAAACAGTTCAGATGAAGTACTACTGCCTGCTGCACACATCATTATCATTCTGCCTGTGAGGACTTCAACAAATAGTATTCTGGGAAGGAGCCTTTCTTTTCAAGAAGGACAGTCTCAGAAAAGTCTCCAGGCAAAAAGTAATTCCCACAAATGATGAAATGCTGTCTCTCTGTCCCCTAAGGTTATACATGTGTTCCTGATAGACCCTTCTTGTCTTAAAATGTAATTCACCCACCTAACAAGGGATGTAAATCGTTGCTTTAAGAAAGAGAGATTATGTTATGGTTAAAGAAGAGAATTCCACTGAATGATCTCAGCTTTTGCATTAGCAATTTGATCCTCTTTTATTGAGAATTACAAATGTATGTACAAGGCCAGAAGACTTGAACTTAAATCTTTGAGGAACTGCCAAAGGAGCATGGATTACCTGAACATCCATGAGACCAAGGAACTGCAGAGCATGGAAGAGATTATGCAGAAATAGAAATTATATTGCCTGATCAACCATAAGGAATTAAAACAATTCTGACAGGCTACAAGCACAGATGATAGTCTATCATACGAGTCATAGTTGTGTCATCCATTTGAAAGACTAAACATATTAGATCAGAGATAAAGCATGGGACACAGGAGTAGATAAAGATGTTGAAGAAAAAATAAATAGCAACAATTTAAGAAAATATATTCAATTATTAGTACAAGCCATTGCAAAACATCACTTAGAACAATCACAAAAAGAGAGCAGTGTGAACCACACCAGTACAAGGAGTCTCTGGGAATGCTGGGGAAATAGGACATGACAGGAAAGCTACAATGGTGTCTTACAAATGCATTTGAGGTAAGTGCTTGGAAAGAAAAATAACTAGATCTTCACATTCTGGTAAGAGTTTAAAAATGAAATTTAAGAGATTTGTGATCAGAATGGGAAGGAAATTCTGAAATCACCTCCCAAACAGTTCTTTGACACAGAGCTTGATGGTTTCTGGAATTTACAGGTTAGAAATCAGACTGGAATTAGAAATTGGAGAATTTGAGAGAATTTGACTTTGTGATTTATCATTCCTGCATTTCATTTCTATAGCAATCAGTATGTAAGCACAGTTTTCCACTCCACCTGTTAAAGCATTTATTTTTAAAGGGGAAACTAAAAAAAAAAAAAGCAGCTCTGTTTGATTTTACAGGCAGCCTCCTGCACCTTCACAGCAATAACTGACTAAAATATTCCGCTCTCCTGGTAAGTGTAGGATCTCACACATCCTGTGAGAAGAATTCAAGAAACTTCTGCCCTAACCCAATGAAAGGGTCTCTTAAACAGCCATCAAGATGAAAAAATAATAATGATAATCAGCACATAAGTATGACAGAGTTGTAGAATGAGGTACAAACATGAAACTTAATTTGATCACAAGAACTTCTTGAAGGTGATTATATAATATACATATATATTCTCAACTTTGTAATTAAGTTTCTTGTAAAATGAAAGTAGAGTTTCAAATCACAATACTCTTCCTTTATTTCTCTCCTGCAAGCCTTCTACAAATCATCTCAATAAAGATTAAATAACTGTCTCTTGTAAGATTCACATTTTGATTCATTTATGCCCAGAAATACAGATGAGCTTTTTTTTTTTTTTTTACCAAATCAATATTACAACAAAGACACCATAATTACAGTACAGGATATAAAGAACAACACACAAGAGCTTGTTTTTATTTTTTATATTACTGAAGAAAAAGACAAGCAGAGAGAATGAAAACAAGTACAAAAAACCCATGCAGAAAAAGCTGTTGAGAACAGTAAAAATATGCACTTCTGCCTCCCTGGTATTATAACTGCAGTTGAAAGACACATTTATTATTTAATTGCATAAAGTTATATAAAGTCTCTTTTTTCTTTGAAACCACTGGGTAAAAAAAGAGCTGTGTAGAACTAGACTTAAACAGCATGCTCACATTTGTTAAAGGAAGATTAGTTCTACTATGTCCATGTCACTCACTTTGGTGATCTATTCATGTGCCCAAAGGAAGCAAGTATCCAAATGTGTTTCTGTGTTATTTCAGTATTCTTTTTAATACAAATATTCAATAAATATTGCAGAGTTGTAAAGAACGTGTCAGACTTCTTGAATATAAGCCCCTTGATTTAATTATGTCATTTTTTTAAAGTAATATTTTGAAACCCAAATCGGTGTTGGCCAAAGTGTGAGTGGATACAAAGGCATCCACACTTCAGCCCGATGAATAGGATAGGAGCTGGAAGGATGTAAATTCATGTATCAAAAATTAATTCCATAATCAGCTCTAAAGAGAAAAAAAAGTTGACAAAGGGTAAAAAATGCTAATGAGACCATTATCCCTCTGGTAAGAGGCCAAGGTGTATGGGGCGAGTGTCCTTTTGAACTGCTTTTTAATAACTACTGTCTTCTGATCTTCACATTGTAGTAGACATATAAAATTACAGTGTTTATTTGTCTTGAGGGGATGGTATTCTTGAGTTCCTCCAGGAAGTCTCTGGCAGAACATAAAACCTAGCCTGCTAAAGATTTAGACCTGGTGTTGCAGTCCAGCCTAAAAGGAGGGTAAATAACAGGTGAAAAGGGGGCACCAGGAACTGAAAACAACAGAAGAATGATACTAAAAAGAAAACCTGCTCGAAAAAGTGATAGCCATGAGATGAAGCATGTTGAGCACTTTTAGCACAGTTTTTCAGTTCCCAATGTTGCAAGCCCTGTTTGTTCCCAATCTCTTTAGAACAATACTGAAAAACAAGCATATGATTTTGGAAATACACACTGAGGAAGTCTGTGAGCACTGCTACCGATGTGATTTTGGCTTCCTCGTCTTAGTCAAAAGAAAACATCTTTTCTAGGCATTTCATCCCTGTGGTTCTCATTAAAGTCAATGGAAATATCCTTCAATCCCATGAAACCGTTAGGAAAACTGACCTCTTCATCTACTGCAATTACTGGATTGCAGCTGGCACTTGTTAGCTATTCAGCTTGGTCTACAGAGCAAGAAGTTCTTGGAAGTTTATTCTATGGTAATGAAATCAGTTTAGCTATTTAAATGCTGAAAGTAGAGGTCAGCCAAGCTGCTCTGTGTCCCATCTGTTGTGCTAAAGTTACATGCCAAGATAGCTTTCAACATACATAAGATGGAAACAGGAGCATCTTTGACAGACACTGCTGACTAAAATAAGCTCAGAGAGCTCCAACAGGTTCAGATTAAACCGACCACAGGCAGTGGCTGCAGTATTTTTTTTTTTAATTTTTTTTTTTTTTGCTGAAGCTTAAAAGAAAACACTAGAGAAACCTATCTTCAGCTTGCATGAGGGGAGAAATGATGCTCCCCTCAGACTCACGTGCCAGTGGCTGTCTTAGTTTCAGAAAGACTTGATATTACAGTGTTATTACAGGGGAAGAATTTGATGCAAATGAAGCATTCTGAGCTTTCACAAGAAGGTAATTACAAGAGCATAGCCCCCTCACTGCAAGTAACTGAGGGCAGAATTAGAAGCATATCACAGGCAATAGCACTGACTTCTGCATTAAAAATCTTTTACCACAGACATGCCTTGTGTCATTACAGCTAGAGGTTCACCATATGTAACTCCACATTAGCTGTGGTGTACTTCTAAGGCATTTATTGCTACCTAGTTATCTAGGATCCCTACAAAATTGTACAAGAGAGAAAGTCATCTTCAGAGCCAATGCATCCTATGTGTTTTGACTGCTAGCTCAAGTTTGGGATGGTAAGAAACATCTTTTAGAAGTACATCTTTCTACAGTGATGACCCAGAGGGTGTGGGCAATAGCCACCTAAAAGGCTAAAGGATCAGTCTAAAGCAAATGTTAGGCAAAACTAATCTAATGTTGTGTGTTAGAAAGGTTGTAGGTATTTAAAATTAATCTTGGAAGTATACTATGTTTACTTTTACTGGCTTATATATAGTAAAGTGTAGGCTGTATCTAATGGATTCTGAATGCTTGAAGCTTTTTGCTCACTTGTATCTAGTTTACTCTTTTAAGTGATATGTACAGAACTAGTCAACCAAAATTCAAAAGATAGTATGGTTAAAATCTAGAAATTGGAACAAGGAGTGTGAAAGCCTTTGTGATAAGCCACTGATAGAAATCACAGGGATCAGATTATTTTTCTAGATCACCTACGGGTCCATTAATACACTCTGAGCAAATAATTTCACCTTCTAGGATGTCACCTACAAAGCAGAGATAATATTAATGATTAAATTCAAAAAGTATTTTGAAGTCAACAACAAAAAATTTAGTGTAAGACAGACTTTTGCTGCCCTTGAGCACTAAGAGGTGTTTGAGGCAAGAAGCATCATCCAAAAAGAAGCAAATCCAAAAATAACCTGAGCTGTTGTAGTTCTAAGTTTAGTCAAGTTAGAAGCCTTGGATTTACACCTGGTTGATGGAGACTGACATTGAGCCTGTAAAGACAGAGGATGATTTATGATCTTATACCAACTGAGCATCTGGTTTTACATCTTTATTTACAGCTTGCAAAATGCCTAACACTTTTGTGTTAAACAGTAAAAAATGAGAAGGAATAAAAGTTGCTATTCTCCTGCTTTGAAGATGTGGGAAATAATTCACCCCTAAAAGAGAAAAGTCTTCATGAAGGTAAAAAAGGGAGGTAAAGACAAGGAATGGGATTGTACTCAGAAAAAATACTGGGCAAGATGGTTTTGGATTTGTAACTCTAAGACATAAAAATGATGAATCATTTAAAGATTGCTACCAAATTTGGGTATACTGAGAACATATATAATGAGACAACCCCTCATTCATTTGCAAACCAGGGAATTAAAAAATGGAGACACAAGTTTTCCAGCAGAATTCTGAGTTTTACTAAAAATAAAACTACACTAAAAGCTTATTTTTGGCCATGATATGGATGAGAAAGAAGATAACTTCTGCAGAAAACTGCAAAGACAGAAAGAGGTAAGGTAAGACTTAAGGTAAAACTACTTGCACATTGCACTCCAGAGCTCCTACTGCTTCCTGGCTTTTTGCCATCTCATTCTCTGTACATCATTTCAGATGGAAAAATTGCTGTCAGCGACTTTCAGAAATGAAAATATATGGTGTGACTCAGAAGTTCCTCTCTAATCCAAAAAGAGAGAGAGAGGAGAAAAAAGACAGAGTTTTACCTGGAGGGGTGTGTGTGTATAAATAATGAATTCTAGATTATTACACTACATTGCAAAGATTCATTAACCTCAGTTTTTAAATTGAGCAGACAGTAAATAAAAGACTGATTGAAAAGAGTCAGATCAAATGAATGATTTGTGGCCTTAATGCTTTTATCCAGTAGGCTTTTGAAAATCATGTGTCACAAACTAGGATAATTAATATTTTGCACTGGTGTAGAGCCTTTTCTATAAGGTTGCCAGGGATCTGCTATCTAGATTTACCATTATTCTATGAAATAGGCAAATATTACAGTAACACTGACTTACTGGTGTGCAACACAAGGTATAGAATTTGATCTCCCCTTGCTTTCTCTTATACAAACTGTGAAATATTTTACAGCCTTATTTAACTGTTTGAATTTCTTTAAACCAGTGGGTGCCAAGGTAACTCAGTGATTGGTTTCAATGCTCTGTAGAATTGGAGATTTAAATAGTAATATTGTAATTACAATGGTCAGTAGTCGTAGTAGCTGCTATCATTTCAGTTATTATACACTTCAATTTTATAACTTCTACCAAGGTAACACACATTCTTTTGTTAAAAGGGATGTTCTATGATATTGTTATCTGAGATGGATAACACAAAGCTCTTTTCCTTTCCTACATAAACTCCAGTCAGCTATACTGACAACCCAGCAAGAATAATTATCCTGCTGAGGAAGTTATACTCCGAGTCAAATAAAGTATCATCGTTGCTTCTCCTCATTTTCCCCTCACCTATTTAAAAAAATCTGTATGTTAATTTCCTTATTTTTTTGTGAACATATATTGCTAAGTGCCTTCATCTTCCTCCTGAGTTTATGGCAGTAGCATTTTTTTCAACATAAACACGACGATTGGACTTTTCAGTCTTGTCACAAAGAGCAGCTCTTAATTGTTATAACACAATGATTTCACTTTTTCACCCAGGCATAATGACCCAGACGTTAAGATAAAATCACTAGCCTGGAAGTCACTCCTTTTTTTAGAAGGAGGACCTCTATTCCACAACCCTTTCACTGCAAGAAGTATGGGCACTGATAACATCTTTACTTTTTCTCCCTTCTCTATCTTGTGCTTTTGAGCATAACGTATTGTAAAGAGATTAATGCTTCCAGACCTCTTTTCCTGAACTTTTGAAGTCTTGGAACCAATTCAGGATCATCAAAACACAATTTTACCAGGAGTTTCATAACCTGTGTACTGTGAAACTAAACTTACTGTTGAGATTACACTTTCATGCTAAAATCCTTTTCTTGGCTACTTATAATTTTTTTTCAGAAGTTGTCCTCAGGCTGATGTTCTTCTTACTTGCTCTGAAGCTATAAGAGAAACTTCCTCGAACTTTGAAGAAAATCTATTTAATTATTTTATTTGATTTTCAGAACTCTGAACTTGGAAAGAAACCAATAAAACCAATGACTTTTCATGCTAAGCCATGAAATCAGCCTTCAATTATTATCATCAATATCTCAAAGGATTTTTTACTGAAACGTGAGCCACATGTTTATTATGTTATTCAGAGTAGTGAGGTGGTTGTTTTTTGTTTGGAAACATCTCCAAATTAAGGTATAAAAAACATTTTCAAGCACTAAGAAAACTTGTTATTAAGATTATAGTATGTTAGTCAGTAATATCTAGTTAGTTTCTGACTGAGTTTAGTATTATATTTAACTAAGGAGGTAGAGCAGGGTTGCAGCACTATAAGTTTCCCAATGTCTCTTGTCCTTCGTTTTACCTTTATGACCAAGAATACTTATTGTCTGGATCCATATCTTCACAAATGTTGAATCTTCTTGTTGAAAACATGGGTTGTCAAGAAGTTAAAAAAAATCATGAGCCAACTCTTAAAGTTCTATTCCCACACATACTTGACATTCAGCAGCAGTGTTACAAGCACATGTAAATAACTTCACTGAAAATTCACCCTAAAACCTTCTCTTCCCCCAATTGCCCTCCCAGAGTCTTATTTCTCACAGCCTCATAGCTTATTTGTCATAGCATCACCCTGATTTCTGTTGCCATCTCCCTCATGCAATTCTGCAGCTAAAGCTTCCAGCAAAAGATGCAAATGGTGTCCAAATAGCAGCTATCCCGGGGGAAACAGAGACATGGTTTCTCTGACTTGGCTGGTAATCTTGAGGATAAATGTTGACAGCAATATATTTTAAAGCCTCACAGGCCATCCAAGACTTAAACTATAGGCGTGAAAACACAGTAACAATAGTTATTGAACTTGTTAAAATGGCAGAAGGTGCATTTCATTACTGAAAACATCTGGAATTCCAGAAAGAGACAAAATATATTCACTTGACAAGATTCTTTCATTCAAGTAGCACCTCTCCTATGAAGACAGGCTGAGAGAGTTGGGGCTGTTCAGCCTGGAGAAGAGAAGGCTCCAGGGAGACCTTAGAGCACCTTCCAGTGCCTGAAGGGGCTCCAGGAAAGCTGGGGAGGAGCTTTTTACAAGGGCTTGTAGTGAGAGGACAAGGGGTAATGGTTTTAAACTAGAAGAGGGGAGATTTAGTTTAGACGTTAGGAAGAAATTTTTTGCTGTGAGGGTGGTGAGACACTGGCCCAGGTTGCCCAGGGAAGTTGTGGAAGCCCCATCCCTGGAAGTGTTCAAGGCCAGGTTGGATGGGGCTCTGAGCAACCTGGTCTAGTGGGAGGTGTCCCTGCCCATGGGTTGGCACTAGATGATGTTGAAGGTCCATTCCAACACAAACCATTCTGTGATTTGATGAAATAAAGCTACAAAACACTATGCCTACAGGTATTACTTCCATCTAGTAAATGCTAAGAAAAAGTAAGATATTTTATGATTGTACATAGACATACTAGTAAAATTGCTGGAAAAACAAGTGGAATAGACATGAGTCACACAGGTAACTAAACTTTAGAAAAAAAAAAATGGCTTCCAGTAAGAAACCAAGGGATGTAATTTAACAGCCTGAAGTTTGGGAGTATTTGGATCAACATTTACAAGTATCCACATGGGAAACAGATTGGTTATGAGAAAGGTCCTTCTTAACAAAGGTGCAGAGAGGATGTGGAACGAACGGTAAGGGCTAAAATATATGAAATACCCATCTTTAGATTACAGATAAAGTAATAAACTTTAGTACTGAGGGGAATTCACTGTTGAATTTACTCAGAGTAATTGATTGTGGATTGGGTACCAGTGAGAGGTTTCTAATCAAAACTTGTGATCGAGGAGTTTTGGTCTTCCTAAATAACAAATACACCAGATTATTGTAAATACATCAAGGGAAATGGATGTGGGTGCCAGTACGAGCAAACAGTTTATTTCAATGTTCCCAGCACACCTCTCTGCCACAGGAGCTCAGAAAAGCCAACACAGCCAGCTTGGCTGATCAGGAACACTCAGGCAATAAGGTTTATTTTGGCATTCATGCAGCTCCAGTCTTGGCACCATCATCATAACCACTAGTCTAGTTAGAATCTAGCTAATAGGATACAGGAAAAAAGCAGGATAGAGTCCACTATGACCCACTCATTGCCTAAGCTACATAGACCTT
Source organism: Hemiprocne comata (assembly GCA_020745705.1). Classification (NCBI taxonomy): domain Eukaryota; kingdom Metazoa; phylum Chordata; class Aves; order Apodiformes; family Apodidae; genus Hemiprocne; species Hemiprocne comata. The sequence goes on along the minus strand of CM036589.1, from coordinate 4,658,631 downwards.
CCTGTACAACTCCAGGGTATCTACAGTACTGGTATTTGGAGATGATGGTTTTTGTATTTGCATATTTTTTTTCTGGATTAATAAACTTCATTATGCAAGGGTCTATATTTGGAAATTTGCTGTATATATCTCAACTGCAATCTTTTTAAAAATCAAAGCTGCTATGACTTTTGTTCAAAATAATGAGATTTTTTTATTACAACTTCTTTTTCATCAGTTCAAAACTCCCTCATTAACCGTGCCCTTCTGTCTGCAAGTCTCTGACAGGGCTTTCTCTTGTGCATCTTCTGCTGATTTGTGAGCATGTCCTTTATTTCTGACACATTATTTCCTTGTAAATGCTCTTTTCAGTCTCCTCAGAAGTACTTAGTGCTTGTACTAAATTTTTTTGCTTCTTAAATTGTTCTAGCCCCTCTATCTCTGTCCTGAATGTTGGAAATGGCTCAGTCATAGATGGCAAATTCCTCTTCCCTATAGTATTATAAGCTGTTTATCTCCTACTTTGTCGTAAGTTTGGAATGCCAGCATAGCTTCTTGTATTTCATCCTTTCTTCTATTCCTCACCATTCCCCTTAAATTACTCTTAAATTTCATGCTCTAAGAGAGGTTAATTGATTAAACTCTTCCTTCTTACGGTGAAACCCAAGATGCATATGTAAAAGCACAGTTTGTAATATTCACTGATTGAAATATTACCATGCTAATGCATCACAGAACAAAGGACAAGATGATAAACATTTTACATAGTAGTAAAATATTAACCTGTCTTAAGTAGCAGAAATTAATCCAGACATACAGCTATTACAGTATAGATTGAAGTGCCCATTTAAAAAAAAAAACAAAACCACTGGGAAAAGTATCAGTTATGGTTAGAGTTTGTTGCCAGAGACATAAAAAAACCACTTCATAAAATAGGATATGAGAAGAAAAATAAAGACTGGGGGTTGCAAGGTGGGGCTGTCTAGAAAATATCAGCTTTGAATAACCAACATGCCAGGTGTCTCATTCTCCGTGTCTTCAAAAGCACATATTCCCTTTGGATCCCTACAGATGGCAACTGGAAGTAGGGAAGATGCCTGCATTACACACCACATGAGATGATGAAATGAAGGAATTAATGGATGGCAGCCATTCTGAATATGAAAAACACAAGTATTGAAGTCAACACAGGAATAACAGATGACCCTTGCTCTGGGTTCATCTTGAAAAATTTTTCAGTGCCCTTACTAAATCTGAAATAGGTTGAAAGACAAGTCAGCTGTAGCACTTCTCTTTCTACCTGATCTATCCTAACCAAAGGATATCCTGTTAGTCCAAAGAGAGGGATGCTCAAATTAACCTTCAGCCCTTTTAGCTCCAACTGCATATCTTACTGCAGACCTCCCTACCTGCTCTAACAAATCCTTCTTCCAGTTGCTAGAAAGAACAGTCAACGAGAGAGGAAAGGGACATGGCTTAGTAGTAGACTTTGGCAGTGCTAGGTTAGTGGTTGGACTTGACAACCTTAAAGGTATTTTCCAACCAAAATGATTCGATGAAAGAGCAGTCTCATAAGTGATGCCCTGATGCACATGAATAAAGCAAGTCAAGACACATGACTAGCAGAAGGACAGCCAGGTACTATCTTCCTTTAATAACTTCTCTCAAAGGTTAATACCACTTAATGAACTTCCCCCTTCCAAGAGCAATTTATTTTTGGGGGTAAAAGATTGTTTCTTCCATGTTGCCAAAAAAATAATAGGTTGGTCAGTGCAAAATTTGCTAGGCAAAGAGGCTTTTATATTTGCTGCCTAAGGAGAAGAAATATAAAAAACCCACCCAAACCTAAAAGAATCTGAAGGTAGGTAAACTACATACCTGCCAGTCTTGATTTCTAGCTGCTAAACAGAGGGGCTGAGCAGTCAAGCAGCTTGGAATTTTACACTGTGTCATCACACAGATGCCATGGATTCATCCTGACAATTTGAGAGCAACACCTCTGATAACAACCAGTTTTACTTCTCCCATTGATGAAGGAGTAATTAAGGAAAGCTTGTATCTCTCTCAGGAGCTTCCACATACTTTCATCTCTTCCCTGATGGAAGGGATGACATGTCTTTAAACGAAAAATCATGTCTATTAGACATGTTTAAGCTGAAAATAAAAAGAAATTTAGGTTCCAGAGGGCCCCTTCCTCTAACAGGTTTACATATTCAGTCCCTTCAAAGCAGTCCCTCCTGTGAAGGGTTAGGGGATGGTTTGCAGCCTAGACGTCGTATGGCATCTTAGTATAGCAAGGTTACAAACTCAAACAACTGGTTAGGAGGAGCTAAATTTATGTCACCAATTAATTAAAATGCTACCAAGAGCTCTTGATTGTACTATTAACAAGTTACAAACCACACAGACTGCTATGTGATTGGATTGTATGAGGTAGTAGGTAGCAATGGGTACTAGAGTTTGTAGGAGTCATTTTATTTTGGGAGAAGGTACCACATGACTCACATTGTGCAGCAGCATGATCAGACTTGAGAAGTGAGTCCCCAGCTAAGAAAGTCTTATTCACTAGAAAAATATTTTAAAAAACTACCCCGTGATTAGGAAGGGAGTAACTGGAATCCATCTCTTTCTTAGGGGCTGCAAATAAGCACGGTTAAAAGTTAATTACCTTTAAAAAAATTAGCTAACTGGAAAATATTGGGAAATTACAAGGAATATCTTCCTCTGCAAGAAGAAAAACAGATATTTCTCATGAAAATAATTAACAGAGTATATATATGAAAAAAAAAGAGATGTTAAAGAATTGCAAAAAAAAAAATGGTGGCCCAAGTGCATTTTCATGTGTAGAAAATCCTCCAATATTATTTTTTGTTCAAATGAGTAAAACCACACAGTCCAGCCATTTGCTAATGAATGATATCCTATACGAAATTAAATAACAGCACCAGCACAGCTCTGGCTTTGTATCTACAGTTCTAAAGCTAGAGATATATATATTCAAGTTGACATGGAAATTCTGCAGCAATTTACCAGTCACTTTATTTATTTTTTTAAATCTCTTCTGGGAAGGAAAAAAAGAACCATCATTATCCAGAGGTTGCTAACTTCATGTAGCATTTGCTTATTATGTACGTTACAGAAAGACACACGAACAAAGAAAATTATCCTTCAGCTCTTTTGGTATTGTATGAGACCTAGAAGTTCAGCATTGTAAAAATAAAAGAAAGGGATAAATGAATAGAAAATGATTGAAATCACTCAAGCTAATGCTAACAATCTCTCAGATGCTCACATGCTTGTCTACCAGGGTGTTTATTAGTGGGAAGAAATTTTGGAAACAGGACTGTATTGCCAAAGAAGCCATCAGCTTTTTCAGCCACTCTGGATTGCTGGGTTTCATCAGATAGCCAAGTTAGACAATTTCTCCATTGCCATATTGTTTAATTTCACCCAAATTTCTATGTTAATGATGCAGCCTGAAGACCACAGGCAAGTTCTGCAACTGCTTCCTCCTACAGTTGACTTTGTAACCCTCAGAGCTGGACCCATATTGCCAGAAGACAGAGATGGCTTTGGGATGAAAGCAATCTTGAAAATGTAGACATTGATTATTTAACTCCTTTAATAACCCATTTTCTCCAGGGACAGCTACACAAGAGGCTCAAGACCAGAAAGTTTTATCCTGGGAGACTTTGAGTTCAAAGACATATATATCTGCCAGGTGAAGAGATGGACTAACTAGATCCAGCTACAGCAGAGACTCAGAAGAACTAAATGCAAAAAGTTCAAGCTTTTCATGCTCTCATTGCAGATAATTGGACTCATGGTTTTAGCTATTGTCAATATACTCATGATGTTTACTAGGCATTCAGAACATCTGTTGCCCATGCAGGGAAGAAAGGCCTGAGAAGGAAATTAAAACTAAAATGAGCAGATGAAACACTAGGACACAGAGGTAGCTCACAGCTTTAATTTCAAATAAAATCTCTCAACTTGAAGGGCTTGAATTAAATTAATCCATGACTTTCTTAACGCTCCTTGATTAAAACCAAGGATTACTGTCTTCTAAATATTATTTCTTAACTAGCTTAATGTCAACTAGAAGAAAAGTACAACAACAAAAGCTGATCAATCTGTAAGAAGAAACCCAGATATGCACAAATTGTTCATGACAGAAGTTGGATAGAGAAGCTATGAAAGAATATTGACACTTTTTCTTCATTGCCAGAAGCAAACAGCTAGTTACATACTCTGATAATGCAGTGATGTGCACTGGAATAAAAAACACTAGAACTTTTCAATGTGGACAGTATTTGTGAAATATATCAGTAGGAAAACACATCATTCCTTAACATTTGCAGAAATAAATGAGTGAACTTTTTTCCTCTTAAGCTTGTTACTCTGGGTTTTGTCTATCTTAATTGAAAATCCAACTCAATTCCTGAGCTTGTACAACATTTACAAAAGCACAAACAAAACAGTGTTCTTTGCTCCTTATGAAGATCACTAGTACCTCCTGAAAGTGAGCTAGAGAGCAGCACTGTGAGCTCTCAGAGCTCCATCCATCTCAAGCACATCGCAGATCTACATGCAAGATCTTCAGTCCCTAAGAGAAAGTCAAGCTTTGTGTTTCACAGTGACCCAACACTCTGTGTGCTTTTCTGAGAGGTCTTTCTGGAATGAAAGCATACCAGGTTGGATGTCGGTTGACAGTTCTCTGTCAACCATCATAATAACATTTTCTTTCATGCTTTTTCCTCTTCTTACCAAACCAAGGTAGCAGGGCCATCAAGCAGGTCCAATTGCATGTTTTGTGTGCTGTGCATGCTTAGCTTTTTTCCCCTCCTGTCTTCAGCATGCAAGCCTGCTTCCACATTTATGATGGGAAAACATACAGTCTGAATTGGGGAGCTACAAACAGTTCTTGGAACTGGTGAAGAGTAGCCTGCATCATGACTTATAAACAAGTTCAAACACTAATTTTCCCTCCCCTCCCCCCTTGACATAGCACCACAAAAAACCAAACTCCTAAATTCCCCAAAGTAAGCCCAGTATCCTTCTCAAAGTGGCAATTAGATGGTCAGGAGAAAGTTAATAAAGATTCCTGCAAGCTTAATGGACAAAGAGACTACAAAACAGAAACAGAAATGATGCTGTGTAGGTTTCACCTTCTACAAATTACTGTCCAACCTTGTGATACTATTGATTTGCTTGCACTACATCAAATTTTAATCACCATATACCAGTACCTAACACAGTTCTTCCACTAGCCAAGTCTTCTTAGAAGATAACTTTGATTATTTTGGCTGTCTACAGAAATTTTTAAGTTTATATAGGATGAAAATGCCAGATACATGTAGGCTCCACAAAATGCTTCAAACAAATTAATTCAAGCCAAGTTGGTAAGGTCCTGTCTTTTCTAGATATTATTTTTAGCTGTTTCAAAATAGGTGCTGCATCAGTTCATGCTGAAGAACAAAAATCTCCTTTGTTCCAATTTTGCTGGAAATAAGTTTCAAGGAATAATAAGGCACTGGATTTAAGTCTTGTAAATGTTCACTGATCACCAAATGGGGAAGTGCCTCCATAAAAATATTCTTAAAACCACAAACTTCAATCATAGTAGAATTCTCTTGGAGTTTTCTCCAACCTCATGAGGATGGAAAGCCTGATCCAATCCACTAATTAAACTAGAAGGCCCTATAATCTTAATTTTCACAGTTCTTAATTAAACTTCAAGCATGTTGCTTCCTATTGAGAACAACTAAACAGCTTGCTATGATGGCTCTTAGGAGTTTATTGGATGCGGAATTCCATCTCACAGGAAAACTGCTTGGATTTCATAATTTAATTTTGCAAGAAACTGGCCAGAGGACTAACAGTTAAACCAAGGAAGCTTTACTAAACAGAATAATAAAAATTAATTAATTAGCTGCCATATAGTGCTTTGATAGATGCATCGAATCAATCTGAGCTGATTTATCAGTCAAGTGCCTTTGTGGTAGGTATTATCTGTCATTAACCTTATGCTGCAAATGAAGGTGCCTGGATCCAGAAGTTAAATCACTTCCCAAGGTCACATCTGAAGCTGACAAGACAACTCAAGCATTTACTGCCTTTCAATCATTAGAGGTGATTTTTTAAAAAACATTAAATGGATTCATGAGGTAAAGGTCATGACCTGGAAAGGCACCACTGATTCTCTAAATTCAGTTTCAGAAGGCAGGAAGTTGAGAGATGACTGTTGAAATACGATTTGAAGAAAAGGATTTAGCCATCCAAGCTTGGAATGGTACCATCTAAATTCTGTTTTATTTTTTTTAACCCAAGTGTTTGTATGATAATTGGAGTAATTTTGGATGATTCACATTTTTGTTAAGCTGGGTCTCATTCCTGAGGTGCTCTGACTCCTTGGAGTCTGGAGGGAGCCTGAGACAAGAAGGCTTCTAAACATACACAGATCAAGTGCCTTAAGTTTCTTCAGATTTGAGTATTGTGCAATGTCAATGATAAAAGAAAGTTCACTTCTGTGAGCCTCACTCTAATAGCATGTATTTTTGAAAGTGTATGACTATGCAAAGAAAATTTTGCCATTTCTGTTCATCAAATACCAAGAAATGCATTTTGTTTTCCTTGAAATGTTAAAATGTAGCTTTTACATTCAAAAGTATTAAAACATGGGTAATTTTTCCTGGCGTTTTGATAGACTTTCCTTTGAGCTTGGTAAGACATCCAAGAAATTCAAATTGTGATTTTAAAATTAATGATGAATTCTATAGAGTTTTCATGGTATTGGATTTGCAGTTCAAAATACCTCTAACATAAGCAAGTGCAACTCCACATCCTTTGGTGGAACTGTGCTTGCATATATTACCAAGTAATTCTGGCCCTGTGCCTGGGAAAGGATCTTGTATTCCACAGTCACTTGATTATGTCTCATCTTTAAACCACATTTTACTATTTGCAAACTACTTGACCCACAAAACCATTAAAGCCCATCTGCTAAGATACCACTGTGCATTAAGTGACATGCTGAAACCATTTTAAGTTCAAAATCTAGTGTACGAGGATGTAAATCTATTCCAAATACATATATTTTCTGGTATAGTCTGATGAACCTGAAACCTGGTTTTGAAATTCCACTTGCACTAGAAATTATTTTTTTTCAAGTGATTCTGTTATCCAAATCAGAAAGAATCCTTACAAATAAAAGACTAAGATCCACCTAAAAGAACCCATCCTTGGAGAAGAGTAAGGATGGACCCACCAGATATCAGAGACGTACAAGAACCAATTAAAGAGCTGCTTCTAATAGCCTGAAAACAACCTCAATGGAATAAAAATATTAGATATCAGGGACAAGTCATCTATTGTTACTATAATAGTATTTTTTTTGTGGGGTGCCTAAAGATGACCACATAATGTTCAAAATCAGTAACCAAACTCTAGTTTGGTGTAAAGTACATGTCTAATAAAATGTCAGGCTTGTAAAACCAGAGCTAGATAACTATGAACACTCTTTTGTTGGGTTTCTTCCAGTTGAAGGTGGTTTGATTTTTTTGGTTGGGGGTGTGCGTGGGTTTTTTTTAAACTAAAACCTTGATGCTTTATGTCCTCCTTTTATGTCACTACCTCTTATTATCTTCCTAAAAAGATCTACTTAGTTATAATTGAACTTTTTAATGATGTGATTAGACCTGTAATTGCAGCACTTTGTTGCAAAGCTGTGGAGGAGGGGACTGCTATAATACTAACCACATATGTTCACTGCATATTATGTATAAGGTTACAACTCCGACTGCCACTACAATGTAACTATGAATATTGTGGAGGGGTTTAAGTACTATAGGAAACACCTGACTCACAGACTCCTATTCCCACTAAAAATACCCCCCCCTCACACACACATTTTGTCAGGGAAGTGCCTAGCTTTAGTTAGTAGCAACAGAGAAACCCTTACTCCTTGCTTCAGCTCAGGTTCTAGAGAAATAGGATGATGCATCTTTTAAGAGAACAAGCTGTTCAAAGGTACAGTTCAATACTTGTCAAATCAGTAGCTCCCTAATAGCATTTTCCTCTGCTAAAGAACCCATGGCATGGCTAGAGAGGAAGGATGTTGCAAAGGGGCTACATATTCTTCAAAATAATGCTAATACAAAGAAATCAGTAATGCCAAATAATAATATTAAGCAAATCACTTGAGTTGTCTTCAAGAATGCAAGTATTTTTTTCATAGTTCTTGATCTGTTAAAGGACAAACTGAGATGTCCATTACCATTATTTTATAAAAAGGCAATTTAATGAGAATGCAGGTTTCAGTCATTATGCTTTATACTCCTCATGGTAGAACAGAGCTATTTCAATATTGTCCCTGAAGATCCGAAATTGTAAGTTGTTGACTTTACACAGTACATTTCTTCAGGAGACAATAATGTAGAATGGAATAACAGAATCACAGAATGGTTTGAGTTGGAAGGGACCTTAAAGATCATCTCGTTCCAACCCCCCTGCATGGGCAAGGACACCTCCCACTAGACCAGGTTGCTCCAAGCCCCATCCAACCTGGCCTTGAACACTTCCAGGGATGGGGCAGCCACAACTTCCCTGGACAACCTGGGCCAGTGCCTCACCACGCTCTGAGGAAAGAATTGCCTTCTAATGTCTAACCTAAATCTCCCCTCTTCCAGTTTAAAACCATTACATCTCATCCTATCACTATGGCCTTAATATATGGCCTTAAAGCTATGACTTCTCTGTATGTCCTTTTCCCTATTTTAGTTCAGACTGACAAGCTCTTAAGTCTAGAGCAGCCAGTACCAGATACACTGTTGTGATGCACCTATTCGACTCTTTACTTAATAGAGGTTAAGATCTATCATGCAATTAGCAAAACTGAACTGAAATTTACTTCTTCATGCTCATGACTTCTGACAAAATACTGGAAATACCATTTTTAAGATGCTCAATTGCTTTAATGAACTACTACAATACAGCACACGGTCCCTTCTGCCAGTCATCCAGACATCCGCTGTGCAATCGCCAGGATAAAGTTAACAAGACCTCTTGAAATCTGTATTGCAGAAATGCTACCTCTGACACTGCAGCCAGTTTATAATTTTCCTTGCCTCTATTAGAGAGGCAAGGTGGAAATCCAGCTGTGTCAATAAAGTCACTTACCTCAACCAACTTGTTTGCGTGTTCACGGAAGACCTGAGCGTACTCCTTCACTTCTTTCTCATTACCACTTTTTGCTGCCTCGATGAGAACCAGTAATGGGACATTGGTCTCCAGGAATGAGTCCGATATATGATCCATTACTGCCTTCCGTAGCTGTGACAAAAGAAAGCAGACAGTAAACAAAAGGAGAATTATCAACATGCACTCTCACTGTATTCATTGGTTACTTATCTTTAAGCATTGCTGTGCTGCACCTCACAGCACTGGACGGGAGTGTGGGGTTTTTTTCTTCCTTTCCTCCAAGTTACGTATGTGCAACAAGCCCACAAATATCAAACACTTAAGGGTCTAGGCTCTGCAAAACCTTCCTGAGGTTCTTTCTGACATACATCTAATCCTTCTGGACTGAAAGGATCTATATAGGAAGACAGTGATTACCTACATAACATATTGCAAATTGCTGAGAACTGAAAGCTGCACACACTTGGGTACAAAACAGTCCAGCTCCCTTAAAAGCCAAATATGGATTAAGGATCTTAACTTCAAGCAACCATTCAAAATACTAGCCTGAATATTTCTAAGCCTCTTCTCATTCCTGTACTGAATGGTATTCTATGCAATAATATTTCATTTAGCACATGCCTTGTGCTTCATATTCTCTTTCAAATACCTCCAGCAGGTTTAAACAGGAAGCCTTTCTAATAGTTTCCCAGGTGGATTAGAAAACATACTGCAATTTTTTTCAAAGAAAAAAAAAAAGCATGGCCTACAGGATACTGAAGATCAAACACCTGTCATTTCATAAAAACATCTCTTTGAAACAATATTATCATAAGAATGACATCACTAACTTCTTCTCTACCTTTCTAATAGTCACTAATGAACATCAAACTTCCCTAGAATTTGAAAGACAGTCAGAAAGATGGCTGAAATCTTAAGTAATTCTTCCTGCAAGCTTAAATGCTCTACAAGAGTATGGATCAGAACCATTTTTTAGCATGTTCTCTCCAGCTTTTGTGGTTGTTAAGAATGAAAAGCTGTGGACTCAAACACAAGCTGGGAGCTATTCACCCTGGAGGTCTGGCTAGCCATTAGTCTCCTTAAATCATGCATGTTTAGTTAGGTGAAACATCAGGAAAGGTAATTTTCTCTGTTTCACAGTCCAGAACAAGAAAGCTCTAGCTATTCAAGGTATCATCAAAACCCCTAATCATCCTGAAAGCTGTTATAGTGTTAGGCATTATAAATACACTATCCAAGATGCATTTGCTGTTTGGCAGCAGCAATTATCAGCTCTGTTCAAGTAAGTAGAAAGCTAACTTTGAGTATTTCAAGTCAATCCCTGAGTGGTGTGCTAAAAGCAAAGCAGCATTACATGCATTCGCATGCAGTATTCCCTTTATTTTCTTTACAACTAAAGCAGCCAATGTATTAAGAACAGCAATTCTTATTTCCTCTTAAAAAAAAATAATTCTGCTCAGATTCTACCTGGAAAGTATTTTTCCACTTCCAGAATGATTAAGGCACTCAGAAAAGCTAACACAGTAATACCCACAAACGGGGGGGGAAAGACAAAAAAATAGAAGAGAAGAATACATCAAAGAGACCTGCCAACACTTAGGAAGTGGTGTGTGGTAGCTACTACCTATCACATTGTCCCCTTATACTCTTTCTTTTTTTTCCCCTCACCAATCTGCTGATGTCCACTTGTTGCCTCTTTTTATTCTTACATTGGGAGCTCTTTCAGACCATCCTTTGGGTCTGTTTGCACAGTGTCTAATATGATGCGACCCTGATCCATGACTAGTTTTCCTAGGTACCACACCAATAAAAAGAGAAGCAGTTACATTGCTCCAAATATATCAAAGCATTGGCAAAAAAGAAAAAGAAAAAACACCACACTGAGATGTTATGTTTTAGAGAATAGTGCACCAGCATAGCACTCTGCTTTATACAGCTGATAGATTTCCAATCACTGTGTATATCCATCCTTCCCTGAAGGGTTTAATCTATAGTCAGCATTAAGGGAGAGATTGCCAGAAAGGGTTCATCTCACTTTTCCTTAATCACCCTTTGTAGATATCCATCTCCCAGCACTTGCTGAGAAACTCTGCTCCCACAGTAGATGGCCTCACGTTACTACCCATAGTTAGACTTTTTGGAATCCATGGTACTGAAACAGGCCAAATGGTAGCATTTCCACAGTAGCACACAAAGGTTTTAGAAATCCCAAGTGGCTTCTATCTCACTCTCAGGGAAAAATTCCTTTAAAAAATCTCCTTGCTCAAGTTCAATACAAGTGTCTTTAAAACCTACTGTCCAGTGCACAGAAATATCTTCAAGTGTTAAATGAGCACTGGCATTTTTCTGCTTATATCACTCCATAAGGAGGTTTCAAAGTGTTGTGTTCAATGAACAAGGAATTCAAGTTTTAATCAAGGTTAACGTAGTATTATAGATCCAATTGTAACAATATCCCCCCTGGAACTGTAAGAAAAATCTCAGGATGTTGAAGTACACGCATATTTTCATTAGTATTAAAGAAATCAATCAAAAGGACAATAAGAACATCAGCTCTCCATCAGTTTGGGGTATACCACTGCAAATATACAGGAGAGTTATATCTAATCAAAATTAATTACTACAATGGGCATCTTGTTTCTAATGGTAACTGTAGGTTGCCTTCTGCAGCTCAGAATTGCAGCAGCTGAAAAAAAAAATATCTGAATGCTGACTGTCACAGGTTTGATAAATATAAAATTAACAAATTCTATTTTCCTGTGCTGTGTCAATCATAGATGTCAGTAGCACATTTCTGATCCCTCGTGTAAACATGCACCCTAATTCCTTTAGAAATAGGTTCTCTGGGTTTTAGGACGCCCTTGCATTGGAGTTGAAAGGTATAGTCAATGGTTTTTATATACGCAGGAGACCACAAATTTTGCTATCCATCACCACAAGCTATAAAGAATGACTTGACAAAATCATTTGTTACGTGTGACAGGAGAAGAAACATGAGACATTCATCCAACAGCTCAAATGGATACATGACAAGGTGATATGAATTACACAAGACAAGATATTTAAAAGTATTAGCTCAGCATTACCAGTCTGTTTGATACAATCAGGGCTATTCATCAAGGTAAGTAACTACTGGAAAACTAATCTTGTATGTTCCTCCATGTACTGCAACGAAGTCCAGCCAAAGTGATGGCTTTTCCATCCAGAGATTTTACTGTTTCATACAACCAACATCAGTTCAGAAGGGAATGGGGAGAAGTCCGTGACTTGAATTTAAATGGTCGTAAAACACGCGGCAAAGACACGTCAAGTTTTATTCTGAAACCAGCACAAGACCTTATGCTTGTACATACACTAACAAATGTTTTTGCAATGCCTTAATGTACACAGAATTCTGCTGTCAATATTATGACACAATTACTTGGAAGACAACGCTTCGGGTTTTTTTTCCCCCACTGAATTTTTAAGTTAGATGTGATGTCAAAATGTGGGTAGTTTCCACTACATGAAACTCCATTTGTTAGAGGAGAAAGGACACTAAACAAAGGACTAGCTTAATTCATTTAGTCATAGAGAAAACTCTATGAATTAATATCTAGCTAAAAGAATAATAAGTTTACCAGACCAGCAGAAAGATTTGAAAGAAAAACATGAAGACCTGCAAATATTTTTAAAAGTATGGTTTATCACAAGACAGATTTTATGCTTTTCCAGTTCAGTCAATGCAGTCAGTTTATGGTGCAGAGTCAGCTGCTGGTTTTGATAGCATCATGTTCTACTGTTCTAAGCACTATTTAGGGCTGGCTTATCATTATCAAGTCACAGCTATAATTGAGCTCCAAGAGGTTAAACTGCCCACTGAAATGATGTTTTCCATGGTTCTATAACAATTTTATAACCAAAATGGCTCAGTGCTACTTACAGTCTAGTAGAGAATTGAACGTCTAATCATGACACTGGAAGGTAAACTCCCAGCCCAAGAGTAATGACTCTAACAGATTCTTCAACTTTATGAAGACTGCCACTATAAAGCTATCTGTAACAAAAGTTTACCAGGGAGTACCTAATTTGCCATTTCCTATGTAACGTGCCTTGCAAGCTGAATCCAGCTCCAGTTTGCAGCTGCAGAGCACTCCCAAACAGGTATCAATTTAATGGAAAGAGATGAAAAATAAAGCTCTCTCCAGTGCATTTAAAGTGTGTCACATCCAAGATATTGTGAATTTGACTTCTGGAGAATAAGACAGTGATCATTAGAAGCTACTTGAGTAGAGTGCTAAAGAGTCTCAGTTGATTCTGCACAGGACAACCCATGAAGATGTGACCAAAAAATGTTAGACTGCGGGATGAGAATCATAGAATGGTTTGGGTTGGAAGGAACCTTAAAGATCACCTAGTTCCAAATCCCCAGCATGGGCAGGGACACCTCCCACTAGACCAGGCTGCTCAGGGACACATCCAGTCTGCCCTTGAACACTTCCAGGGATGGGGCAGCCACAACTTCCCTGGATAACCTGGGCCAGTGTCTCACCACCCTCACAGGGGAGAATTTCCTCCTCATGTCGAATCTAAATCTCCCCTCTTCAAGTTTTAATCTATTACTTCTTGTCCTCTTGCTACATGTTCTTGTCAAAAGTCTCTCCCCAGTTTTCTTGTAGGACTCCTTCAGATACTGGAAGGCCACTATGAGGTCTCCCTGGAGCCTCCCCTTCTCCAGGCTGAACAACCCCAGCCCCCTAAAGCTGTTAATTATGTCTTGACAGATTAAATAACAAAAAGATTACATTTAAAGCATCCATCCCAGTTGGACACTGAAACTACAGATTTCTGGAATAACTACATAAAAATATTTAAGATTTGAGCCTAAGCAAAAGCTCAGAAAGAAATGCTGTCACAAAGACAAATCATACAGTTTTGTTGGTTTGCTGTGGTTTTTTTCTGTGTGTAAGCTTTCTGCTCTCTAAAAAGAATAAATCAGGAAAAGAATGGGGATGAATTCACTAATGGAAAGTGCCTTAAAGTAACAAGCTTTGATCAGAACTTTGAAAGAGAATAAGACACACACACAGACAAAACCCTCCCTTCCTCCTAATTGTAGGTCACTACAAAGGATTCCTCAAAACTGTGTTTGGCCAGAAGCACAGAAGAACCTGATTACCAAGTACTTAGGAAATTAATCCCCATTGATCTTTTATTTTTGCTGGGGTGGGTTGTTATCAATTTTTGTGACTTAGAAATTTTATACTGTTCTTTCAAAAAACATATTGTTTTGGCAAGAGCAAGCCTCAGGCTTGCTAACAACACTGGTGCAGTTACATAAAAGCAGAGAAAAATGTGTAAGCTTTGGGGACACACATCCATGTACCCCCCAAGCATATGAATATTGTCAGGGTAAGAACTCTGCTTTGTTTCATGCCTGGATAGAGGAACAAAATCCCAGTGTTGACTGGAGTGCTGGGATAGTTCCAAATATTTATTATATCTAACAATAAAGAATAGAATCATAGAATCATTTTGGTTAGATGAAACCTTTAAAACCATCAAGCCCAACCTTTAACCCAGCACTGCCAAGGCCACCACTAAACCATGTCCCTCAGCACCACATGAACATGGGTTTTAAATCCCTCCAGGAATGGTGACTCCACCACTGCTCTGGGCAGCCTGTGCCAGGGCCTGACAACCCTTTGGTGGTGACAAGGAGAATATGGAAGGATGAAGTTCCACAATAGGACATTACATGTAGGAAGAAAGAAGAAAGCCTGTAGGTTGTTACTGCAGTAGAGACTTTTAAGAATATCCTTGTGAAAACTGAGCAGGGCTGTGAAGTGTCAAAAACATCAGCAAGACTTCAAGCCTAGAGGGTCTGATGCAAAAGGGGTATGATAAAGAGGAGGGTAATGAGGAAAAATGAAAACAATGGATTAAACCAAGAACCACAAGACATTGTGTTTCTTCATGTGCTGTCTCAGGCTCTGTTGAAATGATATTTAAATAAAGTAGAGTGGCTTTGGAGCTTGATTTTTTTACAAATGCAGTAAATTTAAAAATAATTGGAGACAAAACTGTTTCGGGGCGGTTAACTAACTGTTTGGTGACAAATGGGGAGGCAGTCTAAGAAAACCCTTCATGAAATTATGCTCACTATGACAAGCATGGATAGTAACTTCACTTAGAAGCAGTTAGATCTAATAAGCTTTAAAGGGTTAACAGAGTAAGTGCTACACCTGCCAGTTTCCCACCTACCCCGACTGCATGAACATGGTGATATGCTCAATATTATCACCAGCTTCTTCAAGACCTAGAGATTTAGCCCAAATGAAACCCGATGACAGCTCTTTGGTAAACCAGTCTACTGGAGTTCAAGACAATGGCTGAAACAAGATCAAAAATTGACCGTGTTCTGCAAAAATGGGATTTCTCTTCATCCTTTCAAGAGTCACTGAAAGTCACAAACAGAGCCTGCCCCATGGACAAAGATGACTGATACCTGATCTAATCAATTATAATCCATACCTTTCAAAATTGTCTTTACTGCAGTGAGATGATCACAGCCTGGGTTTTATTCTTAGGTTTGATTTGTTTAGTTGGGGGTTTTGTTGGGTTTATTCTTGTTTTGTTTCCTTTTTTTTTGTTTTGTTTTCTTCTCCTTTCCAGTGGTTTATGCAAAGGAAAAACTGAAACCAAAACCTTTTCTATTTCTGGTTGCTTACTGACAAGTAGCATTAAAGACATTTTATAATAGGTTAGAAATAGTTATACTGAACAAAATTAATGTCAATTACAAAACAACTGCAGTGTTGAAATCTCATTTGGCAATTAAATTCTACATACTTGGCCATTGCTCATAAATCCATCAGGAGGACAGAATTATACAAGTCTTTGAAAAAGGACTATGGTTCCTTTACATGCCTCGTGCTGCTGCATTATTGATAATGAGAACCAAAATTTGAAGTAGTCTTTATGAATCCAAGCTTCTATAAATTTCTTTAGCTGATCTGACTGCAGATCATTTTCTGGCTGAACAGTGAAAGCTTCTTTGCATGAAACTATCATCAATAGAAATCTCTTG
Source organism: Hemiprocne comata (assembly GCA_020745705.1). Classification (NCBI taxonomy): domain Eukaryota; kingdom Metazoa; phylum Chordata; class Aves; order Apodiformes; family Apodidae; genus Hemiprocne; species Hemiprocne comata. The sequence continues at coordinate 4,642,385 of CM036589.1, read as the reverse complement.
GAATAGGTTTTGGTTGTTTTGGGGTTTATTGTCTTGGTTTGTTGTGGCTTTTTTTTTGTTTTTGAGTAGCAACGTTACACACTTATCTTGATCTCTCCCACACTGACAGTGTCTCTCATTAAAAAGAGTTTTTAAAACTCTGTACTTGTTTCTCTGCAGAGCCAGGCATCTTCCTAAGTTCCTGGAGTAAGTACAAAGACTTCTTGAAATATGTGAGCTCTTATCAAGACTCATTATTTGAGGACTAATAGCCAAACTATATGTAGTAATCTACTCTAACTCAATATAGCTGTCACTGAGTTTTGCCTCATAATTCCTCACAAGCCACTTTGAAAGGCCAATCTTCAAAACTTCATTCAGTTAAAAATAATTTAAAAAAAAATCAAGGCCCTATTTCAAAAAGCAAAAGCAGCTCCAGCTACTGCACTCTAGATTTTGCCAGACAAAAATAATTCGTCGTATTATGTTACAGATCAAAGTTTCCTTTATTTGAGGAAAATATTACAGTGTAGCCCTACACAAAACTACCTGATATGGGTGTAGTTTCCTGAAATATGGCAGCATATGTGCATCAGTAAACATTACATGTAGAGTAAATTACACTGAGCCTTATAATTAGGCAGTAAGGAAATTATTGCAGACCTGAAAGAGTAAATCAGCATTATTAAAACACTCTCCATTTCCTCTGAAACACTTCAGAGCACCATAAAAACCTCAATGTCACAGTGAAAACCACCTAGAAGTAGTGCATTTTGAGGGAGACAAAGACACGTGCATTCAAAGAAGTTCAAGTAAAAATCACGATGAAATGTAATTTAATTAACAGTTCATGGACCTGAACCTTTTAGACCAGATTTTCAGACATTTTTCTAAAACTCCTTTCCTAAAGCAAATACACCAGTTAGGGTATCAAATGGGAGCAGACAAAAAGTGGATGCAGGTTTGAACACCATGCCAGGGGCTTTCATGGCTTTCAGTGCAAGGTGGTGCAGTTCAGAGCATGCATACTTCTGGGAGGGACTAGAAATTCAGTGGAAGCTGGAAGAGCAGAGGACTTGCTGAAGTGCAGCATGACTATCTCTGCTTTAAAACCCAGTATCACACAAGACTCTTGTCCAGTACTTTTGTACAAGCTGCTGGGGATACCCAGCAAAGAAGCACTGATGTGCACACAATGCAGCACACCCACATTAAATGCATACAGGAAATAAATGTACTGCTGGCATGGAAATCAATCTGTATCAGCATTTGATGGGCTGCTTTCAGAAAGCCACCTTCCAGATTTTCATAATCAACAGCACTAGAGTCACTGCAGGTGAAAACATATGCTGTTAAGCAACAAGGAAAAGGTGATGAGTTTCTAATGAGCAAGGGCTGGTGCAGAAGGTGGCCTTAGGTTTAAAGGCACTTAGGTTGACTTATGGCTGGCTCCCTTTAAAAAATGCCAACATCTTGTCAAGAAGTATTTTCATGCAACAGAATGAGGCAGTATCACCAATCACACTGTGCTTTCTCTTGGGAGCAACCCATACCTCATCTTTGGTAATATAGCATAGCCTCAACAAGACTGCTGTGGATCATCTATTTAAGTCTGACCTTGCCTCAACTTTGCCTTCGCAAAATAAATCTTTAGTAAATGTTCACACAAGGCTAAATTTTGAAATTACAACCTTCTTGGATATTCTTCTACTTCTTAACACTTGCATGAATCCTTGCATCTTAAAATGCTGTATCAGCTCTCGTACAAATTCTCAGTGTTTTGTGAGCTAGGTACAGGTCCATGACCCCCCCTCTTTATGCATTTTTAGCCCTCCTTAAATTATACAGATCTTGAGTTAAAAAAAACAAAAACTTTCCAGATTTATAAACTTATCTGGTGCCCTCTTATTTGCAACCAAGGGGACTTCAGAACTTATATTTATGGTAAAGAGAAGCAGAGCTTGATTCCCCAGCCCTCCAAGAAATGCATCTATTGCTGCAGTGTTAACTGGCTCTGTAGTTTGAAAGTAAAAGCATTATTCACACAAACCTACCTTTAGGCTGCTATCTTTTGGGTGCCTAAATTAGGAAGCAGCTCCCTCATGACTCCCAAATATATAAAGAAATATGAGCTTTTGCAAAATATGTCCTGGAAACCCCAAACCACCATCTGAAGGTGAACACTCTACGGACTATAGAGGAGACTGAAGGTAAACCAGCTTCCTTATATTATCTCCCAATTTCCATACTTGACATCAGCTGTTGTGAATTCTCAGGGTTCTCTTTTTCTCTTCCTCCCTCTCCCTTCATATGAGGGTTTTTGGGGTATGCTGTTTAGCTTCTTAAAGGAGCTCAAAGGAATTGGTTACCTATTAGGTCTAATTAGAATTGGGTTCACTGCTTTCTTCTGAAGGTTGCAGTTTTGTTTTGCCTTCTGAGCACTCCTACTTTCCTTAGGCTTACATCTTCTTGTACAGATGCTGTGTAGCTCTTCCATCCTTCAGTTGAGGCAGCTTCACCTTCAGAAGCAACTTTACTTTTCTGTGTTTCAAATTATTCTAGAACTGGACAGTGACTCTTGCTTGTCTTTATAGAGCATTTTAGAACTGAGAAAGGATAAACAAAAAACAATCAAGTCTGTAAATCATGATTCAGGGTAGCAAGATTTAATTTCTTGGTGCTGCTGCCCCTTCTTACATCATTGACCAGTCATCTGGTCTGAATATGAGACCATAGCTTGGCTGCAAAATGATGATGATAGAATGTTCTCATTTGGAAGGGGTTTTGTGTTTTCTTCAAAGTGTTTATTTACTGTAAAGAAGCAAAGTATGCATATACTTGAAGAGATAGAGATTTAAGTCCACAGACTGAAAAAGTGTCTATGCACAATATAATTTGCATTGTATGGGTCAGATGCAATAAAATCTGTTCCAATGGAACGCATTTTTTCAGTTTTAGGTGTCCCTTTAGTCTTATTGCATGAGCTAATATTCATGTTTTGGGATTTTTTTTGACAGGCTCTTTAGAGACTATGTCAACTTTTGGCAGGTTTCAAAGTGCTAAACCATTTTTTTTACCATCAATAGCATGCATAAACAGTAGTGACACAACTGAAATCTAAGTGGAGGTGACTGATGTAAAGAGCAAACAGAGGAACACTCCCTCTCAAGAGCTGGAAAGAAAGAGATGTGGCAAAGGAGGCTAAGAACATCATAAAATCAGAGAATCATAAGGTTGGAAGAGACCTTCAAGATCAAGTCCAACCGTAATTCAACTACCACAACCACTAAACTATATCCTGAAGCACCACATCTAAACGCTTCTTGAACACCTCCAGGGATGGTGACTCCACCACCTCCCTGGGCAGCCCATTCCAAGGCCTCACCACTCATTCAATAAAGAAATTTTTCCTAATATCCAACCTAAACCTCCCCTGGCACAACTGAAACCCATTTCCTCTCATCTGATCACTAGTTACCTGGGAGGAGAGACCAACACTGGCCTCTCTACAACCTCCCTTCAGGTAGTTGTAGAGAGTAATAAGATCTCCCCTGAGTCTTCTCTTCTTCACACTAAACAACCCCAGTTCCCTCAGCCTCTCATCATATGACATACCCTCCAAATCCCTCACCAGCCTCGTTGCTCTTCTCTGGATACACTCCAGGACCTCAATGTCTTTCTCATACTGTGGCGCCCGGAACTGGACACAGTACTCAAGCTGTGGCCTCACAAGTGAGTACAGTGGCACCATCACTTCCCTACTGCTGCTGGACACACTGTTTTTGATACAGGCCAGGAAGACGTTGGCCTTCTTGGCCACGTGGGCATGCTGCTGGCTCATGTTCATCTGGCTGTCCACCAGTACCCCCAGGTCCTTTTCCACCGGGCTGCTTTCCAGCCACTTTTCCCCAGGCCTGTAGCATTGCTGGGGGTTATTGTGACCAAAGTGCAGGACCCAGCACTTGGTCTTGTTAAACCTCATCCCGTTGACCTCAGCCCATCAATCTAACCTGTCCAGATCTCTCTGCAGTGCCTTCCTACCCTGAAGCAGATCAACACTCCTGCTCAATTTAGTGTTGTCTGCAAACTTGCTGAGGGTGCAAGTTGTGAAGGCTGTTGTCTACTTTGAACTGTTGTAACCCATATTAAAGAAAGTACACCAAATTGTGAGTACTTTCAGAGACCTATTAAGTAGGTAAAAACTGAATATAATCAAGAAGTTCTCCCCAGCATCTCAGTTTTACCAAATTTGTGTGAATAATTTCCAGGAGGTATTTGTCTCAGCAACCTTTTACCTTTTGAAAGTTTTACTTGTAGCCTAAAATGGCTCCTAAAACAGTACTATAAAGAACTAAAAGATAAGGGCTGTAATAATTGCAGCTGTGCAATTGAAGAGAGGTATGCTGGAGAATATGGCTGATAACAGACTAATGAATACTGTGTCTGTAGCCCAGCAACAGTCTTAAAAGGTACTTGGGAGAGCACAGCTGAATAATGTAAATAGAATCATAGAACCGTCAAGGTTAGAAAAGACCTTCAAGATCATCAAGTCCAACCATCTGCCCTACAACCCCTAAACACTAAACTGTCTCCCTCAGCACCACGTCCACCTGTTTTTTGAACACCTCCAGGGACAGTGCCTCCACCACCTCTCTGGGCAGCCTGTTCCAAGGCCTCACCACTCTTTCTGTGAAGAAATTGTTCCTAATATCCAATCTGAACCTCCCCTGGTGCAACTTGACCCCATTTCCTCTTGTCCTATCACTGGTCACTAGGGAGAAGAGGCCAACACCCACCTCACCACAACCTCTTTTCAGGTAGTTGTAGAGAGCAATGAGGACCACAGCCACATGTGAAACCCATTCTTGGAAAATCATATGATAAAATAAGCTACAGGTCAATGTAGAACTCACATTGAAGGGCTTATTTCTGAATAATAACATGCTATTATAATAATATTACTAGCAAAGTAGCACAGTAGGGGGTCCTACAATTAAATATACCTTTGAAAATTTGGAGTGTTGTTGCAGATAACAGAGTCAAACAGAACAGGACCACAGTCTTGAGCATAAAAGATTTTGTTCCTAGACTGGTTTTCTGAGGAATTGAGGCTCATTACAGTAATTCTGCCTGTTTCTTCCAATACATTTTAACCTGTTGGCCAAATAAAAAGCACCTGAGAGACAGAAAAGGTCTTGAGGATGCTAAATTGCTGAAGTGGGATGAAAAAATGTCTGCGTAGGGGAATGGTGACCTGAATTAGAGTATTATGGAGGGAAAATTCTTATGTAATAGGATGTTGATGTTATTTTGTTTTGGGTTTTTTGTTACCTTCCCAACAGGTTGAACTGCACTGAAAATTTCTGATGTTTTTCAATTTTAAAGAAAGTGAAAATTTTCTGTGGAGTATTTCTTTCATGAAATAGTTCTAACCAGCTTTAGTAATGACATAAACCTAGTCCTGCAGGAGGTGGATGAATAGTTCTAAACAGCTGTATCATAGAATTATAGAATCATAGAATGGTGAAGGTTGGAAGGGACCTTAAAGATCCTCAGGTTCCAACCTCCCTGCTATGAGCAGGGACACCTCCCACCAGACCAGGCTGCACAAAGCCTCATCCAACCTGCCCTTGAACACCTCCAGGGAGGGGGCTTCCACAACCTCCCGGAGCAACCCAGGTATGAGGGCATTGTTTCCAGTATGAACTAAGGATCACTGGTAAAAAAATCTTCCTATTTCTTTACAGTTCCTTCCACTTGGAGGCATGTGAAGTATTAGTCTGGCTTGAATAGACAACAATCAAGGATTATTTGATTTCAATCTACTGTATCGGATACTGCTGACAGGCTGCTCTGTTCAAATTAATAGCAGTACAGAGATCTGCTTTTTAAGAGAAAACTAATGGCTTTGGCTATTATTCCTTGCAGGGAAAACGAGTGGCTAATACAGCCTGAACCAGCTCAACTGATCAACTGGAACAGGACATGAGGCAAAGCGCTGATGGCAGCAGGGCAGGACGCAGCGGCACTGACAGGTGGGACACCAGTGGTGGTGACAGCAGAACAGCTGGTGCCTTGCTCATGCAACTCTAAATGATCTATAGACCGTGTTGGGTCTCTCTAGGCATCAGCTTCTGTCTTAGCCAAACTCTTTGGTGTGTCCTTCCTGCCTATCTTTGTTTCAATGTCACGGCAGAGCTGCAACCCTTGAAATGCCGTCTGTGTGTGCTGCTTTATCATCGGCTGGAGTAGCCAAACTGGAGGAGTTCTTTTTTCTCTAGGGAGGTAAAACAAACAGGCAAAATAACTGGCATCCACAAGCACCCTGCTGCTGGTCTAGCTTGCTGTACCACCCAGTGAAAGAAGTTTTTGTTTAGCTTGTGTGTGTGTGTGTGTTTTGGTTTTTGTTTTTTATAACAGACTTGCACACCAGTGGGGAAAAGGACCCCAAATCCTGCCAATTGGCACAACTTGTTACCAGACACAGAACTCTTGTGTTTTTTCCAAATTGTTCCAAGTAAAGTAAGAAATGGCAGCAGTAAGCTACGAGCTGGTGAGACTTGTCTGCTTCCAAGAACTCATTCTGTCTGACACAGGTTGATGTTCTTACTGGCAGTTTATATTAAGACATACAATTAGATTTCCCTAGTAGTTTTCTAATGCCCAGGAGAGTTTAAATGCTGAGTATAAAAGATGTAATTCCATCAGAATAGGAAGTATTGATGTGACTGTAAATTGTGAGGTGGAGTTTTAGCCCCCTATAGCCCAACCACAATCATTCCATTTGAATGCATGTTCTTTAGATAATCAAAGAAAATCTCAGAAATAAAGAGCTAGGTAACCTGAGGAGAGAGAAAAATCAGTCTTACATGCTCGATTACTGAAGCCTTGCAAGGTGACTACCAAATGAAATATATACACCTTCTTCATTACCAAAATGTATTTTGTAGTTTGTCTAGTTTTATGGTGGTAACATTAAGCTTCATAAATCTGACAAGGAAGGCTGCTTCTAAAGGTTTTGATTCATTGAAAACAAGAGACATTATGGTATTCAAAGGTGGTGGTTTCTCCCATGATTTAGCCCAAAACAGAAACACTGAAATAGTAGAACACTGCACTCTCAGCTGTGGTTCATTTCTTCTTAACCTTCAAGCCTCTCTCCCGAGCCATCAAACTAAGCCTTCAGAGACATCTCCTCATATTCTGAACTTTAGCTGGGGTTGTATGGACAGGTCTGGGTAGACACACACATGTTTACTGTTGATTAGACATGTGATAAAGAAGATTGATTGTGCTTCTAAAGCATAATGATTTATAGTCAGAGTACATATTGTTGAAAGCAGAGACTCCATCTCCCTCTGTGCTTGTGCAAAAGCTAGCACAATTATGACCTAATTTGGATTAGTTTACTATTGACTGCCAAAATTTAATAAACATTATACCTACGTGATTAACTTTGTAAATATCAGAAACTATATTAAAAGCTTAATTTCCAAGCAGGAAAATATTTATATATGTGCTTCACTTTACCCACATACAGAGCTCCAACCTTTCTGAGATTGAATTCAACACCCATGGGGCTTGATATACACGAGAAGCAGACAGTTTATTAAGAAAGGTGCCATTTTTATATCACGTTCAGGAGTAAATTTGGCTTCAGAGATGAGTAATTCAGGCAACTGCTGAGAGCCTCACACAGAACAGCAACTCATGTGTTAGTCTGCTACTTCCTTCAAGCAATAAGAACAGAGGTGGGAGGCAACACATGCTACAAGCTCCACTGCAGAGCCTAGGATCCCATAAATTTGGAGGTCAGAACAGTGGAGATCTTTCTTCTGTGATAAGCTGAGCAACAGATGTGACACTAGGCTTTATACAGGAGAGTCAATGATTCATATTGTCTCCAACTCCATTGCAATTCTTTTTTTTATTATTTGGAGAAATAAGCTCTGAGAATATTATCCTCAAACACGTTTCCTGTGAGTTAAGGAAAAGATTTCATGAGCTGAGTTTTAGCAGTGCAGAGCACTGATTTCAGGGGGCCACTCTTTCTGAAGCTATCATGTTGCAAATAGGTGTCTGAAGATACATTAAGTCCTTACTTGGTCCTGCAGATACGTGCATTTGGAACCATTTTCACAGAGACAACCTATGTTAGGCCAGGTAGTCTTTTTTTTATTGTTATTATTTTTACAGAAAATGCAGAATTGGGATCATTTCAAAAGGAGAAAAAACCAAAGAGGTAAAAAGAGCCAATTCCACTTGCCTTAACTTTAAAAGTGTAAAGAGAAACCTATGGAGTTTCTCCTTTTTGTTTGCCAATCTCCTTGCTATTCTTTTCCAGCTCAAGCTTTTTGAAGAAATCTTTCAGCCTTATTACCTAACAGGATAGACATAGATAAGAAAGTCAACATTTATGGTTTAAACTATGCTTTACAAATATTTGTAGAATCATAGAGTAATTTGGGTTGGAAGAGACCTTTAAAGGTCGTCTAGTCCACCTCCCCTGCAGTGAGCAGGGACAACTTCAACTAGATCAGGTTGCTCAGACACCTGTCCAACCTGGCCTTGAATAGTTCCAGGGAGGGGGCATCTAGCACCTCTCTGGGTGACCTGTTATTTACTAGCCTTCTCCATATCTTCATAGGGTTTTTATTTAATACACTACTGTGTAAGTTTTCGTTGAAAATATTCTGCTCATACAAACGTGTTCACATTCTGCCCGTCATTCCTGTCATTCCAATGAGAGTATTCAAATAAATAAAAATAAGAACCTATGGCAGTGTTTTTATGACCGGGGTTGCTGGGCTGCAAAGGCAGGGAAGGTCTGGCCAATCTGCCTACCCTCCCACATATTAAGACCATTGGGGGTTACAACAGGAACATGTTTCAGTCTCCCTTTCTTTTTGGCTCAGGAAAATCTGGGCCTTTGCTTAATGTCACAGAATCACCGAATCACCAAGGCTGGAAAAGACCTTTAAGACCATCAAGTCCAGCCTATGACCAACACCACCACACCATCTAGACCATGGCACTAAGTGCCACATCCAGCCTTGCCTTGAACACATCCAGGGATGGTGCCTCCACCACTTCCCTGGGCAGTCCATTCCAATGTCTAATCACCCTCTCCGTGAGGAAGTGCTTCCTAATATCCAACCTAAACCTCCCTTGGAGCAGCTTCTGGCTGTGCCCTCTTGTCCTGTCACTGGTTGCCTGGGAGAAGAGCCCAGCCCCCACCTGACTACAACCTCCCTTCAGGTAGTTGTAGAGAGTGATAAGGTCCCCCCTCAGTCTCCTCTTCTCCAGGCTAAACAACCCCAGCATCCTCAACCTCTCCCTATAAGACTTTCCCTCTAGTCCCTTCACCAGCCTCGTTGCTCCTCTGGACCCGCTCCAGCGTAATCTAGTGCCATATCTAAAAAAGGACTCAAATTCTTTTTACCTCTACAGGTGGCAAAACCAGTCTGAAGTGGAAAAGCAATTACATCCTTGGAAAATCAAGAAGCAGTATAAAAAGCATAGATTACCTGTCTTCGAAGGTCTCGTGTTTTCTTGGTCATCTTGTCAATAGCAATGTTTAGTGGGTCCCCCTTCTCCTTCCTTCCAGTCTGTTAAAAATGAAATTTTTCAGTTAGAGATTTACACTTCTGAAAATACACACTTTCACAAAAAATAGTACAGATTTATCAAAGTAAATCTGTGCAACTTTGTTTGCTTCCATCAAGTTGTTATTTCCAATGTAAGGCTTTTAACATGTTTACGTGCGGGGGGGTATAGCAGATTATTTTAAAACAATCCTAAAATGATAAGAAGAAAGATTAAGGTGACTCACAGGAGAGTTCAGAACTTTTCCACCAATAAATTATGTGCATATATTATTGTCTATGCTCCAAAAATCTGGCAGGACCTTTCACTATAAAATGAATATTAAGAGTTTCTAATCTCCATCCTGCCAGGCACTGGGAATGTTAAACATGATAATAAGCAGCAACACAGCTTGAGGACAGAAGGAAAATGGTCCCTGTGCCTGTAACAGGAATCATATTGGCAGACATTAGATGCACTATAAAGAAGACTTCCACTGAAAACCACTTTTCTGCAGGAAGTCTCAAAGAAAAATCCTCATGAAGATTAAAAAGGGGGAATAAAAGCTTTTTGTGGTTCATAATGAATGAAAAAAACATGGTGGTTTTTTTTTTTGGTTCAATGGCACAAAAAGCATTAAGTGACTTTGTCAGCTGTATTACCTTTCTCTTAAGAGAAAACTGCTTCTCTAAAGATTTGTCACATCTCTCACCACATTGAACTCTGTTTGATAGCTTTTCATCAAGAATCAAAATGCTCTTCCATTCTTTCTGGCAGTACTCTTTCCTTCCCAGTGCTGTTTTCAAATACTCCTCTTTAGAATTGCTCCTTGCATATAATTAAGAGAAGATTTTCTATTTCCAGCTGAGCCTAATAGCATACGTTTCTGGGAACTATTGAGAAGTCACTTTTGGGGTGGGATGGGGATTAAACCTTTCAATAATGATCTCTCAAATGAACAGCACTGTTTTCAGCTCTCCATTGGCAAGTGGCCTGTGTTCCAGCCTTCTGCTGGAAGCATTCCTTCAAGGGAACGCCTGCTTTCTATTATTGTCTGTAATTCTAATTATGATACGAGGCCAATGCATTTATAATCATGTAGGTATCTGCAAAACCCATCCTATTTTTTTGTATTTATTTAGAAATTCAAACATGAAAAAGGCAAGTGCCACCAGAATTCAATATAAAACATAAATAAATTTACCTCTTAGGCTTTTAAAAAGAATCCACTACATAGTCTGCAGTTAATAATACAAATTGACACCAGAAAATAGAGAGAGAAAGCATTTGCTATGATACAAGAGGAGGCATCTGTGTAACCCACTGATATTTTTATCTCACTTTTCTTGTGTTCATCCTTTGAGTTCTTCTGGTCCCTGGCTGAAGAACTGTGGCTCTTCAGCCTAAGCAATGTCAGCGGAGGCTTTTAGTTTTAGATGTCTTGAGTTCAGTCCCTGGTATTTTGTCCAAGACAGCAGCTGTCATATGTGCAAATAATCTATAGTTTTTCAAGTTGAAATTTCATGATAGAAATGAGGCAGGTAAGTTTGGTATAGGAAGACTCTTCTAACTGTTAAAATGGTACAAGAGGGGCTGCCAGATGAGCTAGTCTCAGCCAGTTTCCTAGCTCATTAGACTACAGAGCTATATTCTAAGAAAATTTTCAATTACTCCAGCTGTGTGCTGTGTACTAGATGAAATAAGTATCCTTGGTGACATTAGTGCTCTGGGATGCCTTATTTCCCCAGTCAAATAATTCAATTTCAGTAATTTCTGTTTAAATTCTTCTCTTCCTTCTCATTGTTTACGCTGTAATCCATCGATTTAGAAAGACACAAAATATTTTAAGACTTTTTTGCTGGGGCAAAGATAACCTTCTTTTTTTTATTTTTCATAAAAGGAATATTTTGCTAAACACTGTAAATTGCAGTAAATATTGACACAATGTGAATAACCAAAAAAATCAAACACTGTTACACTTAAAGGCTACACTGGGATGGTGTTTTACAGCTCTGAAACAAAACAACTAGTTAATAGTTCTTCTTCACTGATCTCATGCAGGGCAGATGTATCTTCTGACCACCATCAACATACAAGATCAAGAACTTCATGTCTGCACCCATTTAGGGGGTGAGAAGATTGTCCTGAATAGGAACTTGACACTTCCAGGGTAGTCAGCTACAGGATTCAAAGGCACTGAATGAATTAGCCATCTGCTCAACTGCCCTGTTCAGGAGCAAAGGCTCTTGACATTCCCTAAATGGTCACTGGAGAAAAAAAAAAAAAAGCAGAAATTTTGAGTTTGACTTAAAAGTTTGTAATTTAGGTTCCTAACTGGATTGTGTTGTATTGCTCCTAGGAGGAAACTATCACTGAGAGTAGGCCCATGGCAGCCTACAGCTAGCACCTCTCCTAATCCTCTTCTCAAATGTACCCTGTAACTCTTTTTGTCTAGTTCTACATTACATAAAGAGTGGCCCTGAAGGTACATCCTACTGTGCAACACAAGACAACTGGGAACCCTTCTGTGACCCTTAGGCCACACAACACAAACTGGCAACATCCATCTGGCCAGCCCCTTCTCCCTCCAAAATAGAGAAAAGCCTCATCTCTATTGTTTACTGAAAAAGTCCCTGCTTTCTGCAATTGCCCAAATTGTGCCCACACACTGTCTGAGACCCTAAATAGCCTGAACCAGTCCGTGGCTACCAAGCTACCAAAACAGGCTACCAGACCAAGCAGGCAGAGATCCAGTTGAACTCTTTCAATGGCAATATTTTATTAACACATATGGATACGGATGAGGTCATAGAGACACTTCCCATGTTCTGCACAATTTTCACTTAACCAGGGTTTTTAAGTGTCCTTTACCTGTTAAAAAATAGCTACTGCCTTTCAATCTGGAGACAAGACCCCTTCTTCACCGTATGATTTCAAAGAAGGAGAAATTTGTTTAGTAAATCACATTATTGCAAAATAAATAGCATGGCATGTGATGTTACATAGCTTCAGGCAGGTCTGTCAAACACCATCTGCTCTGTGCTGAAATTAAAAGTTTATTAAAGTTTATTTATTTAAGTCCTTAAATACTCTTATATTAATGCTGCTCCGTGATAATTTTTTTGGCCTTCATTCCTAGAAGGGAAAAAAAGGACTTTAGTAGTTTCCTGTGCTTCTGAAAAAAACATAAAGCTTGGTATTGAGCCTTATAGCATTTCTCTGTTAATCTTTTTCTGCAAAGGGAAGAAGATACTTTGGAGATGGGATAAAAAGCAAGTAAAAATTGCTACTGGCATTGGGTTAAAAGGACAAGGAGAAGGAATGCATGAAATTCTTTGAATGCCAAAATATTGGTATCTGGAGTTCCTGTGGATAGAATTACATCTACTCATGGTGCACTAAGGAGATCTTTGCTACATATATTAATATATTAATCAGGTCTCTGATGTCTAGTGACCATTAAGAGCATTTGCGTAATGGTTTCACCCAAGATATTTTCAAATTATTCCCTCCATCTGTGTTACACCCATCCTACTTTCCTTAGAACTCTTCCTTGCCTGTTAGATTTAGTCTTGGTTGATGAGCTAATTTCCACGGGCTATCAACCAGGGGCTGTGCTGTCTGCAGAGCTCCCCAGGTCAGGAATGGCTCTTCTACTGCACTTCTACCACAGGGCTGCCATCTCACCTCCTGGATCAGGCAACAAAATACCTAGCTCCCCAAATATAGTTTTCAAGCCTTTTTAAGCCTGTTTTGCCACCTGCCATGAGAAGTTGAGTAGTTTTTCAACACATTCATGTCTAGTTAGTGGAAGAAATCTAGGTATTGTTCTATTACTCCAAATGCCTACAGTCGCAACCACTGTCAACAGTATTAATTAAACAATAAACTAATAGAGAAAAAAATAGTTGCCTTCCTTGTATTAAGCAAAGTCTGAAAACTGCATAATGCTAAGGTAAGCACTTAGTATAGACAGGGAACTTCAACTTCATTTAGTTAAGAAGAGAAAGAATATAATAAGGATGGTAAGATATTTCAGCATCTGCTAGAATGAGCTCTGCTAAGACACAGCAACATTTTTCCTCTGGAAAAAGACCTTTTCCTCTCCATCATTTTTTTTTTAATTATTTTATTTGCATGAGTTCGTCACAGTTTATACTGCTGGAGTAAAAGAAAAATCTCCCAAAATATTTTCCACAACTCTTATATTTATATCCCACAACTTGCTCATTACAGAATTATTTTGATCAGCATGAGGTACTTTATAGGACATTCTTTTCTAACCCTAGAGAATATCACAGAATGAAGACATGGCCACTCAGGCCAATCAGCCTGGAGACATAGAACATTTTGGATGAGACACAGTCAACCTTGGAAGAGGATGCTCCAAACTGGAACTGTGTTGTTAATTTTGAATAATTCTAAATACCTACAATACGGAAATCATAGACCTCAAATTTCAGCACAAGAAACAAATAAAATTGCTACTACCAAAATTATTATTATCATAGAATCACAGAATGGTTTGGGCTGGAAGGGACCTTAAAGATCATAGAATCATTTAGGTTGGAAAAGACCTTTAAGATAATCAAGTCCAACATTTAACCTTACTCTACCATATTCATCCCTAAACCATATCCCCAAGCACCACATCAACATGACTTTAAACACTTCCAGGGATGGTGGCTCAACCCCCTCTAGGAGCAGCCTGTTACAATGTCTGACAACCCTTTCAAAGCAAAAAAATTTCCTAATGTCCAGCCTAAACGTCCCCTGGTGTAGCTTTAGGCTGTTCCCTCTTGTACTATCATTATTTTCTTGTGAGAAGAGACCAGCACTACCTCTCTAAAATGTCCTTTCAGGCAGCTGTAGAGGGCAATGAGGTCTCCCCTCAGCCTCCTTTTCTTCAGACTAAACAGCCCCAGTTCCCTCAGCCACTCCTCATAAGACTTGTTCTCTAGGCCTTTCACTGGCCTATTTGCTCTTCTCTGCACCCACTCCAGCACCTTGATGTCTTCCTTGCAGTGAGAGGCCCAAAACTGAACACAGGACTCAAGGTGCAGCCTCTCCAGTGCTGAGTACAGGGGCATGATCACTTCCCTAGACCTGCTGGCCACACTATTTCTAATGGAGGCCAGGATGCCACTGGGCTTCTTGGCCACCTGGGCACACTGCTGGCTCACAGTCAGCCACTTGTTGATCAGCACCCCAGGTCCCTCTCTGCTGGGCAGCTCTCCATCTACTCCTCCCCAAGCCTCTAGTGTTGCACGGGTTCTTGTGGCCTAAGTGCAAGATCCAACATTTGGCCTTGTTGAAGCTCATACAACTGGCCTCGGCCCATTGATCCAGTCTGTGTAAGTCTGTCTGCACACCCTCCCTGCCCTCAGGCAGGTCAACACTCCCACCCAACTTGGTGCCACCTGCAAACTTATTGAGGGTGCATTCTATCTCCTCATCGAGGTCATTGTTAAAGCCTTTCGCTCACCCACCAGGTAGGTCATCTTGTCATAGACAGAGACCAGGTTCATCAAGCAGGACCTGTCTTTCATAAACCCATGCTGACTAGACCTGATCACGTGGTTGTTCTGTATATGGTGTGTAATGGCACTCAAGATGATCTGCCCCATGACCTTCCCTGGCACCGAGGTCAGACCCACACGTCTGTAGTTTCCCGCATCCTCCTTCCGGCCTTTCTTGTAGATGGGGTCACATTTGTCACCCTCCAGTCCACTGGGACTTCCCCAGTTTGCCAAGACTTCTTGTAAATTATGGAAATAGGCTTGGTGAGCACATCAGCCAGCTCCTTCAGTACTCTTGGGTGCAACCCATCTGGCCCCATAGACTTGTGTATGTTTAAGTGTTGCAGCAGGTCCCTGATCATTTCCTTGTTGATTGAGGTTTGATTCTGTCCCTTCTCCCTGTCATCCAGCTCAGGGGGCTGGGTGTCCAGGGAACAACTAGTTCTACTGGTAAAGACTGAGGCAAAGAAGGCATTAAGCACCTCAGCCTTTTCCTCATCCTTTGTCACTAAGTTTCCCCCCGCATCCAATAAAGGATGGAGATTTTCCCTAGTCATCCTTTTGTTGCTGATGTATTTATAGAAACATTTTTTATTGTCTCTAATAGCTGTAGCTAGCTTGAGTTCTAGTTGGGCTTTGGCTCTCCTAATTTTCTTCCTGCATCTAGATCCAACCCCCCTGCCATGGGCAGGGACACCTCTCATTAGATCAGGTTGCTCCAAGCCCCGTCCAACCTGCCCTTGAACACTTCCAGAGCTGAGATATTACCGTAATGAATATCCTTGTGTTGAAAAGTTACTTACAGTTGTATGAGATGCAAACCCAATATTTTGAGCATATTACTTAAAAAAAATAAATATAATCTATGATAGATGAACATGGCTGATGACAGCAATCTGTTAAAGAAGGGGAAAGAGTGCACACAGAAATACACAAAGAAAGTGCAGACCTACGACATAATGTCACACACAAGGAACCAATATGTAGGACAATTAGATGAGAGAGGTTGGTGAGAGCTGTCATCCTTTTGCTTTAAATTGCATAATTTAGAAATTCAGTGTTTCAATTTACCAAGACTACTACTCCTAGACTAAAAATAGGGAAAAAAATTTGGAACCACTGTTTTCACACATTCCTCTGTCTTCTCTGCTTTTTTAGATATAAACCAAAACACCTGGGAAAACTCAAGTCTCCTAATGCATTACATGTTGCATGTCCAAGACATCCTCACTGCCATTAATCGAGTAATTTAGCCTCCAGGAGACAGGTGGAAAGATTATCTATTGATCCAAAAGCTACCAAACCTTGATATACTTTTATATTTTCATCATCCCCTAGGTAGATGGTTCCATTATTTACAGTTTATTCAGAACTTCAATATCATGATGTTTTATTAAGGCGTAAATTGCTGCTCAAAAATATATCTGTCCTAATATTTTATTTTAAATGTTGAACAACATCACTCTTTAAAAACTATGCCCTTGTTCAACAGCCCTTTCAAGAGGGATTAAGGGAAGCTTAATACTAAGAAGAAAAACATTTTGAACACCAAACAAAACTCCATCAGTGTTTTTAAGCAGAAAGCTAGGTTTAAACGTACCAATACGTAGTCTCCCCCTGACAGGTTAAGAAGACTAAGTTTGGGTCAGGAAAAGGCTAACCTATTTATCCTAGCAGAAGTGAGTAGAAACTAAACTTCACTGGAAGCTGAAGATTCTTGCTATTAGCTAGGGAGATGGGTCAGGGACACGTATTTTAGAAAACCTGTGTGGTCCCTCCATGAATGAGATGAAGAAGACATCTTAGAAGAAATTTATGTTTTAAAAAATGGAATGGTGAGTAGTCTCTTAGGAGCATGGTGGGAATGGGATTACTGTTCTGCTCAGCTCTGTGTTCATCCACTCTTTATGTTTATTTCTATAAATTATTTTAGGTTTTTTAGCATTAATTCTAAGTAATTAGATTGGAGGTTCTGCAATCACCTGTTTTCCATCTTCGATTTTGCTACAGAATCACCTCGCATGGACTGAAAATTTGTACAGTCCCTTTTCCTCTTAATAATTCCCTTTTCTCTTGAGGGGAAAAAAAAAAAAAAAAAAAGAAAGAAAGAATTTTGCATAAATGGGAGAAAAAAGGTTGTTTAGACATCCTTTTTCTACTCAGGTCTTTTGGCCTTTGTTTAAGCAGTTGCCAAGGTGAAAGGTTCAGTCACAGAGAAAGGGCAGGGCAGAAAGATCCCATTATATACACTATTTTGCCACAAGACACTGAATTCCAGGCTTTCTTCATGGCACTTCCACAATACTACTCAGTTCTAGAATGCCATTCACTAAATAACCTGCTCATAAACATATGTTATGAACAAGAAGCTCTCCTCAACAAAATAATTGCTTTCAGCAGCTTTTAATTATCTTACAAAATGGTGACCAGATCACAGTGAGTGTAATTGGCTCCAGTGCAGCAGAAACAATCACGACTATGGAGAAAACTGGGTAAGCCACCTCCTTGCAATCCCACATAGTAAATAAAGTCAATAAAATACAAATGAACCATGGGCTGGACACAATTTCAGTGCCTAAGGTGTGAAAATCTTGTCTTTGGCCTGGATCCAAGCAAGTTTTATTTAGATCTGTACATAATTAAAACTAAATGTACAATGAAATAAAGGAAGTATGAAAACTGAATATGTAAATGGTTGAAGACAATTCTCTTTTTCTTCTTGATGTATGTGTTTTATGCAATCCACATCACCACAGTATCTGAATGCCTTCAAGTGGGGAACTGGTAAATTAGGGGGCCTACAGGAAAGCTGGGGAGGGGCTTTTCACCAGAGAGGGCAGTGATGGACAGATGGGCAGAGAGGACAAGGGGTGATGGTTTTAAACTGAAAGAGGGGAGATTTAGGTTAGACAGCAGGAAGAAATTCTTCTTCACCATGAGGGTAGGAAGGCACTGGGATAGTTTGTCCAGGGAGGTTGTGGAAGCCCCCTCTCTGGAGGTGTTCAAGGCCAGGTTGGATGAGGCTTTGTGCAGCCTGGTCTAGTGGGAGGTGTCCCTGCTCATGGCAGGGAGGTTGGAACCTGATGATCTTTAACGTCCCTTCCAACCTTAACCATACCATGATTCATTCTATGATTCATTTTAAATCAAGTGATGTGCTTGGTATCAACCATGTGGGGTTTCTTCTTTTATTTTCTCATAAGAAGAACAACTTGTGTGCAGGGAAGCATTTTACTTTGGTTGGTTTATAGCTACTGTTTTTCTTGTTTTGCAGAATTCAGTGTTGGAACTACTCCTTGACTTTTGGTGATAATCAAGGATTTTCAGAAACATTATTCATGATGGCAGTTTGATTTGAAAGACCAATTAGGATTAGGACTTGACCTTACTAGTTTCCCAAGTGACAGCTGCTACTATTAATTGATATTTGCCCATAATCATATACTGGCATCTAAGCATCCCTACAAAAGAACAGCCTGAAAAATTTATATTTATCATGATATTAGAGGTTGTTTAATATGAAGAACTTTTTCATTCTTGAGAATGGAGGAAGCAATTTGTTGGTTTCGGTGGTCTTTTCTAGATTTGTAGAAATACATTGAATATTTCTGTGTTTCTCTGTGGTTTTGAACTTGAGTTTCCAAGATGCCTGTGGTGAGGATACAGTCCCTCTCCTCTACCTGCTAGCCAAGGCTGGATCTTACAGAACTGGGGTACAAAAAAGACAGAAAAGGCAGCTGGTGGGACTTCCCTTGGTTACAAGGCAAGTGTAACATCCAAATCTCGTTGATTTTCATAGTGTAAAACATATGCAGAACTTTTTTTTTTTTTTTTGGAGGGGGGGGAGAAACTCTGCATCTAGTAGAAGTTCTTCCCCAAGTCAAGAATACCCTGCCATCATTTAAGAGTTGTGCCATTTGATGAAATTCAGAACATAATGTAGCATTCGAGAAAGCACGGATAGTTTTCAGGGCAGGACCATGTAATTTCATTTTACCATCTAGAAACACTGAATAAAATCTAGTTATTTTAGCTCCTCCTTTATTCAATACATAGTGACAGGCACTCTTAGAGTTTCCATCTGCTTTACATATATATTAACATGGGATACATATCACCACATGGGGTTGCTTCTCTCCATTGACAATGTTGGGAGTCTTGTGATGATGATGATGATGATGAATTCTTAAACAACCAAGTTTCATGACCTAAAACCCCTTCTTAATAACTACAAAGATTGTCCAGTCCTCCTAAGGATCTGGCTACATACTGCATCTTGAACAAATTATGTGTACTTTGGATTATTTTCTTCCAGAGAATTTATACATATTAGCATCATAAGGGCACCTTCTTTACAAGTTTCCTCAAAAGATTCCAGTTTGTGATATTTTGAGGTCCTGTAAATAATGAATCTTCTTCCCACTGTCTAAAGGAAACATACTTCATAAATTTTGTATTTGGCATTGGATCTTAACAATTCTACCTGTTTCTCTGTGCTCATTTTCACCCTTCAAAATCTCTTAACATACAGACACATTTTACTACTTTGGTCATCCCTACCAATGGCCTTAGGACAAAGCTATGTAAAAACTGCTTCTTAGCTTTGTAGTTATAGGTGGGGTCACAAGAGAGAGACAGTTGCTGGTCACAGAAACATCGCAACCTAATGAAGAAACGAGCAATAACAACAAAAACCCCCGAACAGTTAAAACTGGATTTCTGTAATCTGAGCTTCCTCAGATCAAAACATAGGCCAGCATTACCCTGATTTGGAAATGAAGTTTGTTGATTCTAGGGGAAGACAAGGAAATTAAGTTGAGGGAGCCAAGACTGACAACACAGAATCATCACGGTTTGAAAAGACCTCTAAGATCACGTAAGTCCAACCATCCACCCAGAGAAAGAAAAGAAACAAAAACCACAGAAAACCAAAAATGAACCAAACAGAACCCCCCCAAAAGCAAAAAAACCCCAACAAAACACAAATCCATAACCACACACCACCCAAAACCAACAACACACTACCCACAAAAAGCCCACTAGAGCCTGCCCTGAAGTGCCACATCAACATCTTTCTTGAATACCTTCAGGGATGGTGACCCCACCACCTCCCTGGGCAGGCTGTTCCAGTGCCTGACCACTCTTTCAGTACAGAAATTCTCCCTAATATCCAATCTAAACCTCCCCTGCCACAACTTCAGGCCATTTCCTCTGGTCCTGTCATTATCTACTTCAGAGGAGAGACCAACACCCACCTGCCTATAAACTCCTTTGAGGTAGCTGTAGAGGGCAATGAGGTCTCCCCTCAGCCTCCTGCAAACTAAACAATCCCAGTTCCCTCAGTCGCTCCTTGTATGACTTGTTCTTTAGACCCTTCACCAGCCTAGTTGCTCTTCTCTGCACCTGCTCCACCACCTTGATGTCTTTCTTGCAGTGAGAGGCTCAAAACTGAACACAGGACTCAAGGTGCAGCTTCTCCAGTGCTGAGTACAGGGGCATGACCACTTCCCTAGACCTGCTGGTCACACTATTTCTGATACAAACAGGATGGTATTGACCTTGTTCATCCAGCTGTCAACCAGAACCCCCAGGTCCTTTCTGGCTGGGCAGCTTTCCAGCCACTCTGCCCTGAGTGAGGATTTCTGCTACGCCCTCAAGAAATCTCTCCAGTTCATGGGTACTGGGGTCTGTATCCCTGCAAATACAGGTGATACCAGTGTTAGCATGTAAGTGTGCTTCTGTTCCAGGGGTCTGACCTACTGCCCTTGAGATCTGATGTCTCTGAAGCTTCCTGTCATTCCCCTCTGTTTGGGGGGGGAGGATTGTAGTTAAAGAGGATTTTTTCCTTTGCAACACTTACTGAGAAGACCCATAGAGGAAAACACCAGGTTTTTCATAGAATAAACTGCCTATTTCTATTCAGCAGATGTCAGTACACAAAATTGAGGCTGTTACACTTAAAAGCATATAAAAAATGGAATTCTAGAGGACAGAAATGTGGCTCGTGTAAGCTGTTATAAAACCATCACCTTCACTGAAGACACGTTAATTTACACCAGCTGAGAATCTCCCACTCATCAGTTAAGTGAAATCTTGCAGATGCTTCCATTTAGAAGGTCAGAAATGTTTACTCCAGAATTTGAAATTATTCTAATTTCTTCATAGACATCCACTTGCAAAGGGTCCACTACAAACTCCTCTTTTAACCACCAACTGCTTTCCAGCTGTAAATTGCAATCTGCTTTTAAATTGCTTCTCTAAAATAACTGGAGGGAAAGGAGACAGTATACATTTTTTCCTCTTCAGATATGGAAGCCCATAGTGAAGGACTATGGCAATAAAAAGTGTTAAAATTTACCCATTTTAATACAAGCTCTTGAGAAAAATCTATTTTTTTATTATAAGCATAATAATTGTTACTAAGAAATTAAATAGTTATTAATAAAACATTCTATCATATTTTCTATTCAAATTGAATCTAATAAAAAGGTTATACCAGGCAACTAAGAAAAAAGAAGTAGCAGACAAGTTCAGGGCATCTTACATGATCTAATGAACAATACCACATGTGTCCAAACTCAGAAAATGTATTGAGTAAATCTTTGTTACATTTCTGTAATAGATCAGTGAAAATACTTGTTAGAATTCTAAGGGAAGTGATATTGATGTCTGGTATCACCACTGGCCTCGGTTTTGTCTGATTCACTAGAAAGCACTGGCAGCCAACCTCTACCCAGTTGGTTTTTAGATTAAAGGTTATATTATGAGTTACAGGGATGAGTGTTACTCACTGAATTAAATGCAGAACTTCCTGAGATATCTCAGCATCCCTTGAAAACATCTTTTTAGTGTTTTTCAGGAGTGTTTCTTGGAGAAATAGGAGAACCACATAATGCTATTTGGTTGCATGCAAAGACTTCTCTTTGTTTATGTATTTAAGAAAAGGGCTCAATTTGATGACAATATTGGACTATAACCTTGGCTTCTGTAGTGTGGACCTTTATGCATTTTTTTAACAAAAAAGCATTTTAAACAAAGACAAATTAAGTGACCACTGGAAGTGCATCAAAGAGTTCACAACATTTACAGGTATTAAATGCACATTTCTAATGAACATATTGAAGTTCCAACTATGCCATTCCATTTAGATCATTGGATCACAGAATGGTTTGGGTTGCAAAGGACCTTACAGATCATCCAGATCCAGCCCCCCTGCATGGGCAGGGACACCTCCCACTAGACCAGGTTGCTCCAAGCCCCATCCAACCTGCCCTTCAACACTTCCAGGGATGAGGCAGCCACAACTTCCCAGGGCAACCTGGGCCAGTGTCTCACCACCCTCACAAGAAAGAATTTCTTCTGAAAGCCTAACCTAAATCTCCCCTCTTCCATCTTAAAACCATTACCACTTGTCCTCTCCCTACAAACCCTTGTAAGAAGCCACGCCCCAGCTTTCCTGTAGCCCCTTCAGGCACTGGAAGGCCACTATGTGGTCTCCCTGGAGCCTCCTCTTCTCGAGGCTGAACAACCCCAACTCTTTCAGCCTGTCTTCATAGGAGAGGTGCTTGTTGTTAATGGCATAAAAACAGGTATTATCCAGCCTTAGAGTTCAAAACCTCCAAGTCTCCCGTCTGCAAGAGGTCCAGAATTGTCTTGTCTGCGCTTGTAGTTCTTTGATTATCAAATATCACTGAAAAATAGGATTCCAAATAGTTGGTTGCATATGTCATTATCTAATAGATCTTTAAAGGATGTGTATCTAGTATTACATCTACATTTGTTTCTTTTTAATTGCACCACAGTTACATTCCTTGCATGACCCACAAGGCACCGAAGCCTTATTTATTTCCTATCAAAAATGCCTTCATCAACGTAAGCAGCTGAAAGCCAATGCTAAGTGAAAAGAAACCCAGTATACTTATGTCCAAGCATTCCATTCTCTTGCCAATATTCTCCAGACCTTTCAGTTGGGGTTTTTTGGTGTTTCTAGTCTTCTCTTTATCCTGCAGACAATGCGCCTTAGGTTTAATTGGACACACACTGTACCTTTAGCTAGCATTTTTAATTGAATGGAGATAAAGGAAAGCCTGGGAAAGACAGTAACTCAGTCCTCATTGCAATAATTAATTGGTCACTTCAAGTACTGCCTTTTTGTGTCCTCATGTTCCTTTGTAGGAACACAATCACAAGGCATTAGTGATGAATTTAAAAAACAAAGCAAACCCAACCCCAACCAACCAAAAAAAGCCACCACAAAACAAAACTATTTAAACTCCAACCAGAGATCTGAAAGAATGCAAGAGTAAAAGGATCAGCTCCTTCTACTTTTACAGAGCAAAGCCACAGCCTATTCCTGTCAGCACCTCAGATCAATGTGCCATGTGATAGCCATTCCAATGACTTTGTCAGTTTACTCAGAGGAAGTGAAACACAATTACAGGGCATTAGTGTAAAAGCCAGCACAAAATAACAGAACGTCCATGTGAGATATCTGAAGCAAAAGGATGTTGAAAATTACTCTGTGACATTTTCATCAACAGCCTTTTTACAGAAAAAAAAAAAAAATCCCTTTGTATATGCTATTACAAACTAATTAGGCATAAAATAATGCTTTAAATCTATAAACTGATTAGAGTCCTTATTTCTCCTTGCAGATATCAGAATTTCTTTTGGCTTTTGTTCTGTTCTTAGACTAAAACTAAATGCATAAAGTTAAAGACCTTAACTGAAATGATAACTGGTGCACTTACAAAGCCTTCCTGTGCTCCCTCTCAAGTCAGCAGGAGTTTTACCATTATTTCCACTGAGTGATTGGAACATTCACTTTTCATGGACACTCTGAATTTCCACTGAATAGAAGTTGTATTTTTGGAATCATCAAACAGATGACTTGGATTAAGTAGATAAAATGGGAGCAGGGAAGGAAAGGGCCTCCTCTTTCTCCCCCTGAATGCAGGGATCCAAGACTGGTGGATTCAAAAGGACACATGAATGCAAAACTCCTTTTTTGGCTGGGGTGGTCTCTGGTGCCTGGAATCCCTCTGCTCTTTCATCCCAAGCTACACCACAGCTCAGTTTCAGTGGGACAGGTACAAATCTACCCCTAGGCCACAAGTATAAAGGAAATAAGGATTCATGAATCCCCACAACAGGGAATCCAAGGCCTCTCATTTCCTGGGTGATACTCAACTATTGAAAAAAGAAAAAAAAAGGAGGATAACCTCTGTGTGATTCAGATACAAAAGAATCTCACATAGTCTTTTCAAAAAGTAGCTACCAATACATGTTTCAAGGATAGAGCATGAGCTGGAAAAAGCCACCTTCTTCCAGCCCTAACATGCTTTTTAAGACCCAGAAGACATGGGGGCTCAGGCTGTACTCAGCACCGTTAACACCCTGGATTGAGGTGACTTCACTTTCTTCAAAAGTCACAATATGCAGCCCAGGTCCTGGTACCCTTGTGGTAAAAAAATCACTTAAAATGTCCATGTTGTAATTCCAAGCTCATAGACTATTAAGTCTTTAATTGGATTTGGCCCTTTATCTTCTATATTCATGAGACAGTAATTAATTTGACCATCCCTGCCTGGTCCACAGGGTAATTGAATGAATAGCTCTGCACATCCACATAAATGCCTCCACAAAGAGTTATGACTCTGAATGGGCAATATGACAAGTTAATTCTGCTATGCTGCTAATGAGGGCATCAAAACTGTTAAGGAAGGTGCCATTGGCTATTTCCACACCTAATGCCACTGGAAGAAAGTATATGAACATGCAACATGCAAACCCACGGCCTTTTAAAAGAAAAGAGAAAGTTCATCCTAGTTTTCATGTTTCCTTAATACACCTTCATCTTCTGTCACAAGTAAAATTCCCAAAATATTGCAAAAGGGGTTAAAAGCAAGATAATTCTTTTGGTAGATTGCCACAAAGACTCCTTGTAGCAAATGAAGTGCAAGAATATGTAAAGAATGTTAAATGAAACCGTAGCAGACTGAAACTTGTGGTTCCAGTGCAAGACCTGAAATAAGTTTGAAACAGATGCTAATTGGCACTACCTTCGTTCTGGTGTTCATAAATGCAACTGAACAAGCCTTCAAAGGTGCCAAAGGGAGACTGGCTGTCCTAAGAACATTCAAATGTGCTTGGATTTGGTATGTCAGCTCCCAAGTTATTTATATCCTGCTAAGTTATTTAGATGCTTTTGAAAATTCATCCAATGAGACAAGTGTGTACGTTGCCAAAAAGGGTTGAGAGTCTGTGGAGTTTAAACTCACAAACCATTCTGGATATGCCTTTGTTGTCAATTAGCATTGGCTTTGGAGGTGAACTACTGATCTGGAGTTGTACTGAGTTATTCACTGCAGGAGATTTTCATATTTTGTACCAAGACAAATGTTTAGTTTCCAAGTCTTGGTACAAATCATGCACTATCAAAAGTTACCCACAGACCTCTGCAGCTGCTTGGAATACCTTTTAATGACACATGGATATAGATACGAATTGCAAGTGGTAAAAGTGCCACTGACCTTGACATCTGATATTCTTCTTTCCTCCTAAATAACTTAAACTTTGATATTCCATATTAAACCTGTTTTTAATATCTAAGGATATTAACTATTTAAAATAGTGTCATTCTAATAATTCACTTATTTGGCTTGGCAGTGACTTCAATAACAATTTCAGTAGTAATACAACATGACATTCCACACTTCCTATTTATTACTTATATGCAATATAATTTCACTGGCATTACCTACAAAATTATAATTGGATAAAAGATTCCTCTTAAAAGTGGTGATTTCACTAAAACAGGAAAAACTGTAGAGATTCTGCATGTTACACATGGTCACGATGTCTATCGACAAAATGGCAACTAAATCCACAGCCTATGGGAACTAGACTCTACTTCCAATTCCCACTCCAATTCTGGTTCTAATAGACCTTATTTAGTGAAGTTTTCTTTAGCACTGCAATTAGCTTTAAGGGTGAGCCAATTCCACGATGATCAAATGCCTAAAGAAATTTTTAAAAACTAAACTAAAGCCCGGCAGGAGAAGCTCTGCAGCTTTCCACACTGCATGATGCTTTTCACTTCAAAACTACTAAGTAAATTACCAAGAAAAAGTTACTGTGAATAAAATGGGCTGCACTGTGTTAAGTAATTACTTCTGAAGTGTGAAACGGGTAGGAAGTATCTCATCTTAAAGTAGTGCCATGATGCATATTACCTCTCTCATATAACGTGAACACTTTTTTGTTTTTTTCTTTTTTGCTTTTTTCCCCCCTTTATCTTGCAGGAGAAAGCACAGGAATGAAAACTTTCTAATGATCTTTTATGTGGGAGAAAAGTGTAAAGACTCAACCTGTGAAACTATGCTGGGCTCTGCCATTTGTACCATGCTACTGTTTCTGGAAGCATCTTCTAGAGTTTCAGGAGCTCCCAGAAAATGCCCCAGTAAATTCAAAATATATTTAAAACAATACCTATATTTTATATATAAATCTATGTATTAAACATATATATAATGCTCCTCATTTAAGGAATGCGTGATGGAGAAGTGATCTCCAGTGTTAAAGACCAGCATTTCTGGGAGTTTTAAGGATGCACCCCAGATAAGGTTTAATTTGTGAAACAATGAGGAACACAACTTGCCTTGAAATATGTGTTGCAAGTATGTCACGACACACACCCATTCTGTTCCTCAGTCTTGAAAAGCAGCAGTAAAAGAAGGTAATTATGTAGAAAAGTTATTATCACAGCAGGGGTTAGGAAAACACCCTTATGCTCCTAAGAGAACAGAGGGGATTCTTGCAGTTAATTAGTACCTGGATGCATAACAACTGGCTATTCCAACAAGAATATGTGGGGTTTTTTTTCCCCTGTTTTTTTTTCTTTTTTTTTTTTCTTCTGGTAACTGTTATTAAACGTTGCAGGGATTGAGGAGAAGAAAGAGGAAAATCTCACAAGGCTCAAAAAAGAGCTTTCCTTCAGACAAAATGTGACAGAAATTGGCAGTAATGAATTGTGTATAGTAGTTGGCTAAAATACTGATGCCCATGGAAGGGCTCATTACACACACATTAAAATATTTATGCAGAGTCCATGTGAAATTCAGTCCCAGATCAAAAACAAGAGGTAACAAAGATTAAGTAAGAGAGTACTAGTCTGGGTTTAAAGTCTGCCAAGCACAATTTAGAGCAGATATTTTCCTAACAATCCCTTTCAATAACATGCAATACAGCCTTTTGTTTTGCTTTGTTCATGTGCGTGAAAGATTCATTCCCAAAAGATGTGAAAGGGTTATTTTGACAGATTAAATATCACATGGATATCAGAATTACACTTTGCAAGGGCATGCCTTCTGAACACACACAGAGCCATGCAGTGACCCGCACAGGGGAAAGAGCAAGTGTCTCTACAAAGTGTAAACTCATTTTGGCTTCTGTCCTGAAACTATCTTTGAGGTTTGACCTTCAGAAGAACTTCACATAACACAGAGGGGTTGACTGGGCTTGGCCACAGGAAAACGTTTAACAAGTCAGTGTTGCAAAGCACTCTGTAACCATGCAGAACAAGCCTCTAAATATATCAAGTGAGCTCCTCTCTGCTGAAATATCTGTATGTTAATGGCTTGTTCCTTCCAGGAGGAGAACAGACAGACCACAATAATTTCAATGTAGGGCTTTGAAATGATATTTTCTACTTTCAAGTTTTTAATACTTTAGCATCTATAATTTCATCATATAATAATCATCTTTAATAATGTAATAATTTAATATTTTAAATCATTGCATAAAGCTGTACACTTTCAAATGCAGTAATTGTAAGGTGGGGTTGGTGTGCACTCTGAGGTAAGCAATGGCCAATGCCAAGTGATTCTTGGAAGCTCCCCCATCATGTATGAAAATTAGGCAAAGGCAACACTACTACAGCAGGATGAACGTTCTGGCCCTTGTGTTACAACCAGTGATGGTTGTAGCCCTGATGTGCACGGAGAAGGCAATGGGGTGGACAACCTCAAATCCATGAGCATGTCAGATGAGGTACCTATAATCATTTCTGGCAAGCCTGTTTTACTAATATCACATGCTCACGCAAACCACAAAGAACTGTGTTTACAAAACTAATACTTCATGGGCTTCACTTTAGACAGACTTTTTTTTTTTTTTTTTTTAAATTGCCTTAAATGCTGTGTGTGTGTGCACACATTTACAGATCTTTGTATACTCGAGGATGAAATATGATTTCTTAGATAACTTCCACCTATCACCTAATACAGATAAAGAGTAGGGATTTTGGGTAAGAGTGCTTTTAAAAAAAAAATAATACAGCTAGCAGAATGACTGCCTATGCCAGCACTCACTTTGACTGATGAACTCTAGAGCAGTTTACTACAACAAATAGCATCTCCTAGTAAAATTCTCTACTTCTAATATCAAGCTGCTCACCAAAAACATATTTTTTTTACATCAGAAACAAATTGCAACAACATGCAAAGGAAAAAGCTGTTGACTCAGAAAGCTATTGCCTGTATTCCACACAACTTTGAATTTTATCAAGACTAAAAGAAAGCTGCACAATACTTATTTGTGCATTTGTGTAATGTTTTTCTCATTCAAATCCACTATATTTTACCTTTATACAATCCAAATAAAACCAAAAAATGCAAAACAACCATGATTTATTGACTGGCTCATAATATTTTCAATGCTAAGAAGGGAAATGCCCCCAGTTTGGCATTATGTTAAATACCTTATTTCAACTGCCACTTGTTGGGTTTTTTTATGCCCAAATTTGTTCAAATTGCAGAACCACACACTTGAGAATAAAAGATTAGTATTACAGCTGCCTGCTCAGCAAGAATTTCCCAGTTTTATCCACGGCATGTTATTGTACAGTCCTCAATTATATGATCAGATCTTAATTTTTCCACAGGAACTCAGCTAATGTGCACAGGATGGATGAGCCTCATTTGTTGCTCAGCTGTTTATATAGCTAAAAAATGTTGTTATTAACATGGAATAATGTCGTAGTCTAAAAATGTTGCTGGGCATTTCAACAGTTTCTTGTAAAACTGAAACCACAATTTCGCTGTGAGAAAATATTATTTACACAGTATTGAAGAGTGTAGGCACAGGAGAACAACTTTTTCTTTTGAAATTTAGAGAGAATATTCCTATAAGCAAAATGGTGTTGTTCAAGCTGGCATTAACACAGGATTTCCAAAGGAATGTGCAGTGTCATGGGGAGGTGCAGTGATCACCTCTGCTCAGTCCTGTTTGTAACTTCAGAACATAAAGAAGCTCCCAAGGAATGATGGGGAGGGAGTTGAGCTGTAGTGATGCTGGAGTGAATGGTATCAGGAAAGTATTTAAAACTCATGAATTCCTGAAGTTAATTCACTATTTGGTAAGTGTCTGCAGAGAAATGCTGTGGTAAAAGCAGAAACTAGTATGGAAAAATATTTTCTTCTGAATACAGAATATGACAAGGTTTTGCTTTGGTATGCTCATGACTTGTGACGTAAATTGACTTTTGAATCATATCAACTCAACTGCTTTTGCTGTCACTTCTGCTATTTTTTTTCTTGTAAGAAAAAAACAAACATTATAATTGGCTATTTTTGTAAACCTTGAATCTGGTGCTTCGAATGTGACCATTATTCTTCCCTTCAGAAATAAATCCTAATAACCCAATTAGATTTATATCAGCCTATAATACTACATGTTTATGAATACAGACCGATTTTCAGTTTCTTGGACTAGAATTCATGATCACATCTAATCTGCTGTGCCTGACAGTAAGTTTGACAGTGAGTGGAAAAGCTCACTAACTTCAGAGGTCACTGAATGAGATCACAAACGATTGTATACAGCACAGTTATCAGTAAAAATAAAATAAAATAAAAATACAGTCGTAAGAATAACAGACAAATGCTCCTGTTGCCTTTGGAGTTGCTCTGCACCACATGGATTTTACAGGCTATATTATTCCCCAGGTGACCCACTGAAATCAATACAGACACTCAGAGCAAATGGAGGTTGTTTTTTTTTTACCCCACAAGTATTTTAGGAATTTCAAGGTTCAGATTTTGAAGTTGGATGCCTTATCCCTGGAAATGTCCAGGTTGGATGTAACTTTGAGCTACCTGATCTAGTGGGTGGTGTCCCTGCCCATGCAGGGGGGTTGGACAGATGATCTTTAAAGGCCCTTCTCACACAAACTATTCTCTAATTCATCAGGATTTTGGTATGTATTTTTGTATCAGTTTGTTTTTTTTTTTCCTAATCAATAATTGAAATTAATCAACTTCTGCCCCCTGTCTTACTGGAATGAGAACTAATCCACTAGCTTAAGGAACAAAACATGTATTTCTGAAAATGTTCCCAGGTGTTCTCCCATACTCCAAGGAGTATTTGTGTAGTAGCTGTGATGAGAGTGTTGAGCTGTGCAAGATCCTGGGTTTTCAAAGTTATCAACTTTGAAAGGAAGGCATTGTATTCAATTGAACACTCTAAAATCAGTATTTAGAGACAATAATCTTTTTAAAAGAATGCACTGAAAATGAGCAGACCTGTTTGCTGCTTCATAAACAGAGGGTGAAATACTCTGTTTTCTGAATAGAATCTGCAAATATTTAGTTTAAAAAGCCAATAACCTAAACATCCTTCTACCCAAGTCTTCTTAAAATGTCAATTACTATAGCATCAAAGAGCAATGATACAGCTAAATCAAGCTTGAACCAGCTTGCTATGATACATGTTCTATGACCACAACTGAGTATCTATAGAATATTTTTCCATTTGATCCAGTTGTAGGACTTGCAAGCCAGGGGAAAGGGAACAAGCTCCTCTACTGATTCCTAGAACACACATTATAAATACAACAGAAAAAATTCATTAAATTTTTATATTTAATATATTTCCAAAATTATTTTCTGAGCACCCTTGTGGAGTGGCTCCTCTCTTTACAGCCCTTGCAAACAGCATGATGATAAAGATATGATCCCTAGACATGATAAGGGCAGTTTGGAGAGTTAAAAATAATAATATAGACTATAAAACCAAAAGAATGCTGCTTAAAATATACAAGCTTTTTAAAAAAATAATACCTTTCTTTGGTGTTACGCTTCTTTGTCTTTTGGCTTTATGTCTTAAGCAACTGTTTCAAATATTTCCATGCATGTCCATCAGTTAGAATTTTCCTTCATTGGAACAAAGTTAAGGGCAATTTGCATGAAACAAAGATATGGGAATTTAGAGAAGACTTAAATATTTGGAGAAACAGAAACAGAAGAGTTAGCTACAGTAACAACAAAACATAAATAATATTTGCAATCTTAATTATCCTCCTACTCTCTGATATCATCAAACCCCTTCCATGTTCTAGGGCAGTAACCACCTACTCCCTCTAAATCACTCCAGTGAAGCCTGCAAATGCTATCGAACACTGATTTTCTGTTACACAAACAAATGCAAATGCTTATCCATATGTATAAGGACACAGACACAGCTCCAGAATAAACCTCAAATCCCTCCACCAAGGTCAGTATCCTCAGACTCATAGCTCCCCCCCCAAAGAGCCTAATTGAGATGTCCATTACAGTGAGTGGGAAAGGGCAGGGTGAAGGCAGAACAGGAATAGTAATATTGTCATAGAAGCTAGTTTCAGGCATGCTAGCTTGATGGTTTAGTCATTTGTCTCTTCATTTCCTAGATTCTTATGTCTTTTCTACTTTTTCTTGCCCACATCAAAACTATGATTCAAGGCTTGCTCCGGTTAGTGACATTTCAATTGTTTATTGTTTGATTTCTTTCCACAGAAACAATCTCAAATTGACTGCCTAGCTAGTGTTATGAATAATTCATCTTACAACGGAATCCAAATTATCTTCATGGTCCTTTTCATAAGTTCATTTTCCCCTTCCCATATTTGCACTAACTAAGCTGGGTTTTGTCTGTTGGACAATATTCTGCAGAATGCCTACGTGTGCTCAAGAATCTGCTTCAATTCCACAACAGTGTGCTTCTGTTTCCTGAGATGAGATGCTACCATGGCTCACTATGCTTTCTTATGCCTCCTTACTCACACAAGTAATTCTCTTTCACCCATGAAATAGTTTCTGGACTTGTGACCTGCCAACACCTAAAGAGCTCAGGAGGCTTTGATGGAGACAGCTCCTGGTTTGTTAAACCACTCTGCTAAAAAGGCAGTCCCTCAAAATACCTCTGTTAAAACCTCTCCTTTGCCTTGTTGCTTCCATTTCTTTCCTTCAGTGCTGCCTCAAATTTTTGGACCAACTGACTATTCAGCCTTCAGCCTCTCCTGCTTACACAGGATAAAGACAATGGCCTCTTTTATCAGGGACATGATTTAAGCACTGAGCAGGTAGATAAAGGTTGTGGTGGGTGGATTTAGGTTATGATTGGACTTGATGATCTTCGAGGTCTTTTCCAACCAGGATGATTCTGTGATTCTGTGCTTTTGAAGAGTGGGATTTAATGTTGTTCAATGACTGCTACGACTGCCCTCATAGATAGACAGGAATATCAATTAAATCTGGGAAGGAACCAAAAAAATATAGGGGAACACCTCACAAGCCTAGGAAAATATTATTTTAAAAATTCGATATATTCTTTTTTCAGCTATTAATATTACAGATACTTGCATTTGTGTAAACATAATAAAAAGAACTGAAGCACAAAAGGTTGCAAACTAAACAAAATAACAGCATCAGTCATCTCTGAAATCATTATCACACTTGAGAAACATAATAAAATTCAAGCGTATAGGACTTTCCTGGAAATTTCCCACACACTTCTTTAAGACATCTGTTCAAAGCAGAAATGTAGGGTAAATTTCTAGAGAGGGGAAAACCAAAAAAACCCAACTCTATATCTTCCTGATTTCCCCTATAGATTACACAGTTCAGAGCAGTTTCTTTGGGGCATTCTGTGACCTTTTCCGCTTGTATGAATTTCTCCCAGGCTCTGGAGCTCTGACAAAGAAGCCCTGAATCAGCTCTATGAAGCTTTTCCATGAGGAACAGAAATGGAATTTTAGCCTGGCTTTCTGTGTCTACAGGCACAAGCCCATGTTTAACTCATTTGTCCCACTTAAATGAAGTGCTTGTCACAAAGGGACACCCCCCACCACCCACGAGAGCCTGATGCTGACTGCACCAGGAACAAATTCCATTTCTCTGCTGATGTAAGGACAGCATATTGCACTGATCAAAGCTGCATTAAACATTGTCACATTTACAAACAGAGGCAAGAATTCAATTTAAATGTAATTTCAAATTTCCACTATTAGACTTCCTCACTATTACTATCCTTTTTTTTTTTTCTTGCCTTATTCCAAAGCCACTGAGTATCTTTATATTCACAGATTTTAATTGCAGAGTCAACTACCCCAAATTATTAAGCAACATACCATGGTGGCAGCAAATTTGCATTATGTTTTCTCCATATGCTAAGAAGGTCAACCTGTATTACCCACATGCTATACCCCTCTCTGCTGTGACTAAACTCAATTAATACGGTCTTTATATCTCTATAAGAGAGAGCAGAATTCATAGACTCATAGAATGGTTTGGGTTGGAAGGGACCTTCAAGATCACCTAGTTCCAACCCCCCCTGCATGGGCAGGGACACCTCCCACTAGACCAGGTTGCTCCAAGCCCCATCCAACCTGGCCTTGAACACTTCCAGGGATGGGGCTTCCACCACTTCCCTGGGCAACCTGGGCCAGTGTCTCACCACCCTCACACTAAAGAATTTCCTCCTAATGTCTAACCTAAATCTCCCCTCTTCCAGTTTTAATCTATTACCTCTTGTCGTCTCACTACAAGCCCTCGTAGATAGTCCTTCCCCAAGATCAGCAGATCTTGAGGTACCAGCACCTCTTCATAGTTCAGCCACATTGGGCACATTTTTCTGCTAAGGTTACAAACATTCGACCACTAGACATGTACATCCGTATAACTTTTGCGTCCAAAATTAAACTGTTTCTCTCAGTTCTAACAAATTTCTGCTTTCTCACAGTATCAACGCCTGTAAATTTATGGGGCTTTTCCTGCCTTTGTCCAATATTGTATTTCCCCATATCAATAACTTTCTGCTTTAAATCCTTCTGAATCAATTCTGCCTCTATTTTCTCTCTTCTCTCATCACTCACAATCTCGATCTCCCAAATTGGCAGCCCCTATTATCCAGCCTTTAAAACCAACTGTAATTTCTGACTCTCCATTCATAAGCCATGCTTTAAGCCAGCTCCTCCCAAAAATCCAAGGAGCCTTGACCAGCTTGAGCTTATTCGGGCCATACATAAGTCTGAGATATGCAGGAGAGAACAAAGGGTTACAAGTACTGCCAGTGATTCCTGCCTTAAAATTGCTGATTTACAGGTGTTTTATAGAATCATAGAATGGTTTGGGTTGGAAGGGACCTTCAAGATCATCTAGATACAACTCCCCTGCATGGGCAGGGACACCTCCCACTAGACCAGGTTCCTCCAAGCCCCATCCAACCTGGCCTTGAACACTCCAGGGATGGGGCAGCCACAGCTTCTCTGGGCAACCTGTGCCAGTGTCTCACCACTCTCATAGTGAAGAATTTCTTCCTAATGTGTAACCTAAATCTCCCTCTTCCAGTTTTAAGCCATTACCCCTTGCCCTCTCACTATAAGCCCTTGTCAAAAGTCCCTCCCCAGCTTTGCTGTAGCCCCTTCAGGCACTGGAAGGCTGCTATGAGATCTTCCTGGAGCCTTCTCTTCTCCAGGCTAAACAGTCCCAACTCTCTCAGCCTATCCCTGTCGGAGAGCTGCTCCAGCCCTCGGATCATCTTTGTGGCCCTTCTCTGGACTTTCTTCATGAGCTCTACATCCTTATTGGGGGCTCCAGAACTGGACACAGTTCAGTTCCATTTCCCAGATTCCATTTTGGACAGAAACAGGGGCATCCCTGGGGCTGCCTGATCTGGGAACAAAAATATGGGACACAGAAAAGGGAGCTTAGAGAAGGTACTGAGAGAGGGGACATGTAAGCCATAAGGGAGGAAGTTCGTGCCCCAAATACACTTAATCTGCAGGGTAAAATGCTCCTTTTAGAGGTGGTGGTGGCAAAACTCCTCTCAGCCAAGATTTCCTCATGTCTGTGGCAGTAGGTGCAAGCAAACAAAATACAATGCAGAGATTTCCTCCTTTACTTGCAATCCATGACTGTGAGTGAGTAGAAGATGTAATACATCTGAAAATACTCAACTGCCATCCAGGAGCTGGTCTACCTCCCTTTCCTAGGCAAATCAAGCAAGACATGATCCAACATAAGAGACAATCCACATTACCTCCTTCTTAAGGAAGTAACCTTCCTAAAGGAAGGAGTACCAGCAAGATTAAAAGATAATAAAATCACAAATATTAATAGAGAGGATAGATTTGGAAAAATAAAATAATAATCCCCTAAACGTTTAATATGGCAGATGAAATTTGAAGCTGCACTGAGAGAAATTTCTTATTATAGAGAGTATTTAAAAACTGTAAAATGATTCAGCAAAATACTTCTATAGACATTTTAAGCCTCTGATATTAAAAGGAGTGAGCAGAATATCTCAGAGTCCACCTGATGCCAGCCCTTTACAGACCCCACGCTGCAAAACTATGTCTAGAAAATAGCAGGACTTATCTGGTCTACCAAAGGCTCACAGGATGGGGTGTGTGAATGCCTGTGTGTTGGCACATCAGCAAAGTAGCCTCTGTGTGACAGGTTACACTGAGACAAAACCTGAGATAAAAAGAAAAGAATGAGGAATACAAAAGAATAAGCCAGGTCTTGACAAGCTGTTCTCCTTTCTTTACATGCCTCATTAAGGTATTGAGACCTTGTAGGCACGAAAACCAAATCACTATGTGGGGATGAGCTGAGCACGAGGAGTCTTGGGCAACAAGCTACAGAAGAAAAGGGTTGGAGGCCCAGGGTGCCAGTTTGTGGCTTCTGAAGCACAAATTCTCTGCTTCAGCACAAGATTCCTGCATGGTGTTTGTCATGTTAGTTTAGTCTCTGTCTACCTTCTCTATCTATTTATAAGCAGGAATATTTCACACAGATATTTTGAAGATAAATGAGGCAAAGAAAAATATTGGAAGCACAAAAATACTAATGCACTGGAAGCTACAGAAATACTTTAGATTGCTGGAAGTGTCTAGAGTATTGGACAGGTGTCAAATAAACTGAAAGTAATAATACAATATATTATTCCACATGAGCCAAAGTTTCATGGAAATGCTGGTTAGATAACAAAAAATCATATCAGCTTGTCATTTATTGAGTGTGGGCTTGTGAAGAACCATCCCCACAAACCAAAATAAAACTCTTTGAGGATATTCCCAGAAGAATGATACCACTGAAAAAACGACAGCAGCTTTATTTCAACTCAGCAAACCAAAGCTGTAAAAAGAGTCTCCTAGTCAAATATATTCTGCATATCTGATGGTCACTGACTAACTGGGATGACACTGAAGTGTTACAGTTTAAGACAGGCAAATTGAGATGCAACTTAATTGATATAATAAATACAATAATATGAATATAATATTATAATACAATATGATACAATATGATGTAATATAATATAATATAATATAATATAATATAATATAATATAATATAATATAATATAATATAATATATTCCAGGACTCCACTGAAACAGTTAATGCCTTTGATAGCCCTCAGGGGCATAGCTGTCCAGCTCCATGAATTTTTACACATAATGTAGGTAATCTGTAATTCAAATGTTATGTTGAGCTCATGGAGACAGGATATATGAATGTAGTTTGTCTTCTCACAGAAACTTTACAGCTAGAAGTGAGCAGATGTCTGTATTTCCATAGTAGAATGTTGATGATATTTTTTTAGACTCCTATTTCACATTAAAATAAAAGTTAAGAAAATACATAATTCAGCACAAAGGGATTTGTGCACTTAAAGGAATGTTTAGCATCATGGAGCTCTATGGCAAAGGTTGTCACACAATTGAAATGGCAAAGATGGGGCTGCAGTTGTGGAGACATCCATGGAATCTGAGCAAAAAGGAAGAAAATCCCTTTTATTGTCAGTGCCTGCAGATTTCCTTATTGAAATCAGAGTTTATTTGTACTCTACAGACTTTCTGGGCAGGCAGAGGAATGAAGCATGTCTCACACTGCTCATTAATGTTATCTAAACTTTTTTTCCTCATTACAAGACTCTAAATGCCCTAGAGTTCAGCCCTAGAGTGAGAAGGAGAAAATCTGTTTTGTCCTGCCTGTGTTCTGCCTGTGAGCCTTAGATGGTAACGAAGCAAAGTTGGATAACTTCAGCTCAGGCAAAAAACTGAGAAGAAGAGGAAATCTTGGTGTAGGTGAGTTCTTTATCCATCATCACTGTTAGATGTGGATACTTCCTTCTGCCACACAGTTTCATTAATATAATTATACATGCCATATAATGAGCTTGCTACCTAAAAGCAATTCTTTGACTCGCTTAGAAGTGACACCAAAAGGTCTTTTCTGGGTCCATCGATGTTTCATATTGTCATTAATGACCTAGGTGATAGCACACAGAATACACTTATTAAATTTGGAGGTGACACCAAGCTGAGAAGCACTGGAAGTACTCTGGAGGGCAGGATAAAAAGTCCAAATGATTCTGACAAATTGCACTTCTGTGCAAAAAGAAAAAAAAAAAAAGAAAAAGAAAAAGAGATGCTATCCAACAGGGTCCTGTTCAAGATATTCACTCAGTCAGGAAAAACCAGCTACAAAACACAGCATGAGTAGTAGCTGTGTAGAAAATCTGCAGAAAAGGTTCCGGGGGCTTCTGGGACTCGCAGACTGAACAGGAGTCATCAGTGTTGTTAAACTCTTGGAATTTGAAAAGTGAAGCAATGGGACAGATTCCCTTGAGAAGTCTTCAGTTCTGGAGTTTACACGAGGGGCTGATGTGTGAGGAATGACAAGACTAATACTGCTTTAGAGCAAAAAGATGGACTGGGTGATTTCTTAAATCCATTGCATTTCTATGAAATCAGAAGGTTTATGTCATAATGACTCGCCCAGCTACAACCAATAGAAAGAATCACATTAAACAGAGCAGAGGGGATTTCTGCCTCTTATTCACAGTGGTTTCTATTTCTTCAAGAAGATTCAGTTCAATGGGAACCTCCAAAAAAGGTTCTTTATAAGGAGACTCCAAAATACTATTGGGTCTGAAACTCAAAGCTTTTAAGTTACTTCAGATATCCACATGCCATGATTTTGGTGAGGATCCATTTCAGCTTCAGAGGATCTTTAGAAGATCAGAACACAAGTTTTTAATTCTGTCAATTCCCCATAATCTAAAAAAACCCAACATTGAAGTCTAATTTATTTTAGATTTCAAGTAAAATTATTTTTAAAAGATAAAAATAAAATAAGCACCTAAATTAAGCTCCACTATTGTATTGTCCCACTACTGTTTAAAGTGGAAACGAAATGGAGAAAGTTTATGCAAAAGGTGGTGTCTCATATCTTGAAAAAAACCTGCATTTTCTTCCCAGGGATTAAATGCAATGTAAGAGAAATGGATCCCAGAGACATGGTTTAGTGATGGATTTTGGAATGTTAGGATTATGGTTGGACTCTATGATCTTAAAGGTCTTTTCCAACCTAAATAATTTTATACTTCTATATATACTGCATCTATACACATTTTTTTTGCTATTTTGATTAAACTGACCCGATTGCATACTTCATAAGAAGACGTTTTTTTCTTCCTACTATGTGAAATGTTTCAGCCAGAAATCATCAGGAAAAACTTACCTATGCACAGAATTTATTCAATTGGCTTTGCCATGATGTTGTCTAAACTGGTATTCTCTAAAATTCCAATACAGAATAAGCACAGTGCAAGAAAGCAAATATCTCTTCACAGTCTGCTGTATTTGCTACACTGCTCTGTTCTGTTGTGTAGAGAAACATCTGGAAAATATACCTTGGAATGAAAAGTAAGGAATGTGGTGTATGATATATAGCAAAAAGAGAAGGATTATTTTTTTTTTTCAATTCCTGCAGTTGTTAGGCTAGAAATAAACCGTGGAAATAGTTATATGGAAAATTTCATTGTGTGTATATATATATATATATAAAATTATGTATATTTAATACTGGGCTACAGACATGGCCGTTAAAGTGCAATATCCATTGTAACATTCACCATTTGATTCAGACTTTAATGGCAGCTCTTAGGTAATGTTGCATTTGAAATCTCTGAATGTAGCACTCAAGGAAAACCCAGTCAGCAGTGAAAAATAAGATGAGAATGTGAATGTGCTTGTGAGCTACCCAAGTAACGTGCTGGAAGACTTTGTCCTTGACGGGAAGAAGCCAAACATCTGTCTGCCTATTACCCATTACCACCCTCTTTTTCATATCAAACACCTCTGCATTTCAAAAGACACTTCTGTCTGTAAAAACACTGAAAGAGAACTAATGCTTCTATACTACTGTATTTTATAAACTTCACATAATCACTTTCTAAAACCAGACTGGTAATGGGAAAGCTAGCAATTTGGTTTTGGGATCGTAAATTCAGTCTTCCCTAAGTCAGTATTTTATCTTACCATCAACATGAGCAGATTTTCCAAACTAGAAAAAAAAAGAAAAAACAGTTGTTTTTTACTTATTGAGGAACTGCACGTTTCTGAAACCCTGGCCCAGGTTGCTCAGAGAGGTAGTAAATGCCCCATCCCTGGAACCATTCCAGGTCAGGTGGGACGGAGCTCTAAACAACTTGATCTAGTTGAAGATGTCTCTGCTCCCTGCAGGGGGGGGTGGACTAGATGATTTTAAAGGTCCTTTCCCACCCAAAACTTTCTATGATCTTATGCTATGGTCACAGGAAAAGCAATGCTGATCCTGGTCGGATTATGTATGAGCAAGGACTTGCAGGAGGAAATGGTATTTCCAAACTACCCTTCTCATAAATATGGTGTTCACACCAGGAAAATGAGCTGTGGAGGTTTTTTTGTTTTGTTTTGTTTTGTTTTCTTTCACTAGTAGGAGCCCCACAAAAGTTAGCTTGAAGCTTTGTTTTTGCTTCATATTTCCTTTGGAAACAACTGGCAACCATCTCCCTGATGCATGAGATCTTCAGGATACATTTCTAAACTGCATTATTCACTGATGTGTGTGGCAATTCCACGGGTTCTTAGCAGAGAAAAAACATACAGTCATATAGTTTGGGGGGTGGGGGAGATCTTCAAATGTACTCTCTGCATTTACTAGTAGGAGCACAAGGTCTTTTCAATACTGGGATAGAATTTTTGATGAAGTGCCTGGTGGCAAATCTGAAATACTAGCCTGGGGCCCCCAGTGAGACATAATTCATTCCAGTAGCTAGAACAAATCTAGCTTCTACAGCCATTCCTCTAAAGTCATTATTGACCCAAGGGAAAATGCTAGCCTTAAGCAAGTTTTAATAAAGACTCTGGTGGAGTAGCTTCTGTAGCACTAAATGGGATAATGAGAAACAAGCCACTTAGCTGCAATAGACCCAGGACCTGTATATAACCCAAAAGTCAGTTTTCTGAGGTTCTTGGGATTCTTTCCAGCGATGAAACAGGCATCCAAAAGAGATTTAATTGCCTTGCCCACTAATTTGTTACATAAAAACCAGTCAGGCTTAAATGGACCAATATTCTGCTTGTCCTCTGCGAGCATAATTTATTTTAATACTGTTTCTGTGAAGCAAAAACATCCACAGACTAATCTGGGTTGAAAACCAAGGTTTTTACTAAACCAATAAAAGTGTGAACATCTAAATCTGGCCTTAAACATTGCTCTGCCTTAGAACTTTCTGCAGTTTATTTTAAACAATAAATGTTTGCATCTGTCCGTGATCATAAGAGCTGGTATCAGGTAACATCAGTGACGTGGCAGGATGTGGCAGTTTGAAAGTTTCTTAGGCAAGTACTGAAAACTCTCTATGGATGAAGTAGGTAAACAACAACAAAATGTGGTAAGTAGCATGTATTCTTCTCAACTTAGATCTTACTTGTTTAAAAAACAAAACCAAAACAACTCTCTCTCACTCTGCCTCTCCTTAACCATCAACTGCGTAATTAAACCTTGCTAGACACAGGAGAAGTGATTTGAAAATTAAAGTACAGTCTTGATACAGAGAGATAGAGAAAGGCTCCTTTGTGTGACTGTTATGAACATTAGTCTCTATCCCAGGCAGAGCAATCACAATCTTTTGTGCCTGTTGTTGATGTCTGGCACTGATTCGCAGAGAGACGCTTTGTTTTAGGTCTTCAAGTTCTACAGGCAAGTATTTAAGTTGTGAAAGTCTGTGGAGGAAAAAGGAGAAATGGGCTCCTCTGCATTGATGCTTGGGTAATACAATCGATGGGATGGAATAAAAGCAGAAAGAAGATGGGCTGAATATAGCAGGGCTTTGAGCAAGAGGAGGAATCTGAGAATATTCTCATGTCTGATACAATGCAGTAAACCCCTGGTCCTATTCTTGCCCTCACCTGAGACAAGCCACATCTAGGTACACCATGGTCAAATTCACAGGGACATGTAACTTGCAACTTGGAAAGTCTGATCCAGTATTTACTGTGCATAGCAAAAATAAATACTTTAACATTCAGGATGGGGAGGCATGGACGACACGCTTTACAGCCAAACCATCAAACTGAAAGCCAGAATGCTGCATTTGCAGCCAACCCATTCATTTTTTTCCACATAAAAAGAAATTTCGGGTATTAATCCTTTTTATGAAAACACCTAAAATAGTTTTGAAGTTATGGGGGAACCAGTGTGTGCTTTATGATCCAGATGAACTGGTGCTTACAGGCTTTTTGGTTTTTTATTTTAGTTCTTTTTTTCTTTTTGGTACTGTTTGAGTTCAAATCAGATGCTATGCGTTGATTTCAATAAAAGTAAAATGGAATCACGTTTCTGTGAAACTCGTAGGCATTTAAATAGACAAGATGCGGACGCGGGAAGGGAGGGGGAGGCAAGAAAATATTTCTAGCCTGAATGGAGATAAAATGTCAAGAAGACTGGAGTTGCCATCTACTGGAGTGTGCACAGAATGACAACTGCCATGCAAAAATCCTCAACTGAAAGCGTTAGTCACAGGAAGGGGCATCGAATAGTGCTTCAGAACTTTAGAAGGAAAAAAAACAAAACCAAAACCAACCAACCAAACTATAAAGGAAATCTCCAAAGACAAGGAATTATTCTCCAGTCTCAGCTGCTGAGAAGTTGGAAGATGCACGAGGAGGCTGTGTTAAAACAATCTCATTTTCCTATATTTGTTATCCACGTTCTGCAAAAGATTATATTTATCACTACTTGTCAGAACACAGAGAATTCCACTTTCCAGCTCCAAAAGCACAAATGTCAAATCCGAAAAGGAGACAACAGCAATCTCTTTAAAAATGAGCGTGCAATCGCCGCTGCATTTTTAAACCACCACTTTTTAACACAAGACTACATTATGGAATATCATCAGTTGATGAAACACAGACAAACATAAAGATCTTCTTAGAGTTGCTTATCATTAAAGACAGTTACACAATATTCACTGTGCAGTTCCAATAATGTGCAATAAGCTCACATGTGAGAAAAAAAAAGTGTTCACTCATTTGTAGATGCCCTAAAGTAGAGCTTTTATTTTCCAAATATGTCTTGCAAAAGTCCAATTGTTTAAATGAGTAAATTAATAAAATCAGTGCTTACAACTGGACAGACAGACAAACCAGACCCCTCCAGGGCAGCTCCAAGGAGAAAAGAAAGGTATAAAGTCCTTAAAGTGCTATGAATGAAAACACACCAAATTAGCAGGAGACACGATGTTGATGCCAGGTCCAGCCTGGAAATGCCGTGTGTTTGTAGACATGAGCAGAACAGATCTCACCTCACAAGATCAAAAACTAGTTAAAAACTATACACATGCACTGGGATCTTTTGAAAGCAGTTTCACATATCCTCAGATTTACTGAAGATGTTTATTAGTCTCTTACTAAATGCAGAGTGTGAAGTGAGTGGACAGAAGTATCTGACATGTGAACTATCTTATTATGATTAATGGAGTTCATACATAAAGGGTTATTTCTCTGGAAAACGTCAGTTTGAATAATTACTGAAATTAATCCCAAAGGGCTTCAGAAAATCTTCTGCCTGGTTTCGAGTCACATTTTTATCACATTTTTCTTTTGACTAGAGGGCGACCTTTAATTGCAGTTTTAAGTAAAACAAGTACTGTAAGCAATTCATCAAACATTATGAAAAATGATGTATTTCTCTAACAGTCCTTGAGAGTAGCTAATTCTCTTCTTACCCTCATCTCCAGGCAATATAGCAAAATCCAGTCAATAAATAAACTGGTTTTGTTCTGCCTCTGAAACAAAAAAGCATACTGTTCCTATTTTTCATGCATCAGGTTAGGTATAGACTATCCTAGAATTGATACATTGGAATATTACTGGCAATATTATTAAGATAAGTAAGGAACAGATGATAACATTATTTGGTCTCTTGGATTCCTTAAATCTAATCAGTATTTAATGGCTACAACAGTGCCAGCAAATCCAAAAAGACTCAGAGCTGAATGTGTTTCAGGGAAGTATCCCAAGGTCACCAATACTTTGCAGTGCTGCAGATGCATCCAACAAGCTCCACAGTCCAGCAGACTGAGAAAGAAAAAGCAGTGTGTATCATGTATGTTTGTTTGTTTTTTTTAAATAAATGCTTTTATAACTGCTTTCAATATGATTTTCTTCAGGCAGAAGGTAGAGAAGCAAATACCTCCCAACTTCATGGCACCAGGGAAGCTTCTTCCCACTACATTTTCAATGTCTTCTATTGCTTATTGCCTCCATGGCCCTCGTGGCCATGAACACATAGAAGTGACTTCTGCTGACCTATGTCAGGTGGAAGCTCAGCTAGCAAAACAGGCTGCACAAAGACAGTGTGGCCAAACCTCAGTTGGATAGATTACATATCTGGGAGCATTGTAATACACTAATTCTTGTCCAACAACTACTGCCTCCAACACTCAAGCTGCGTTGTTTATTATCATATTCATTAGGACATAGCAAAAGACAGTCCATGCTGGGCATTGTGCTGGGACATAGGAAGAGA
The DNA here is from genome assembly GCA_020745705.1 of Hemiprocne comata. Taxonomy (NCBI): domain Eukaryota; kingdom Metazoa; phylum Chordata; class Aves; order Apodiformes; family Apodidae; genus Hemiprocne; species Hemiprocne comata. The sequence goes on along the minus strand of CM036589.1, from coordinate 4,598,124 downwards.
CAGTCCCTGAAATTAAGAGCTGGAAACAGGAAAAAACTCCTAAATGTAGGAAGAAAAAGGGCACAGAACAAGCAAAAAAACCCTATATATAATCAGAAGAAGCAAAGAGATGATCAGGAAACATGGTACTGTTTCCAGGACTAAGTATTTTTTTTTGAAGCTTGGTATCTTTAATACCTCGCTGTTCAGACACTGCTTGATTCAGGTTTTTAAGCCCAGAAACGATGCCAGTTTGCCATTCTCACTCCACTCCTGATTTCTGTTGGTGTATCTGGCAGTCACTATCACAGCCTGGATAGTCACCTGCAGATTCCTCAAATGGGCCCCCATGGAGCGACGTACCTGGCGATGCCAGTTCAGATTCTAGGGGCTGAAGGATGATGCTGGAGGAGATTTGGGAGCAGCTTCTCTGCCCATCATCCACAAGGCTGGGGGGAGAAGGGGGATCACTGGGTACAACAGGCTGTCGGACATGCATCCTCAGCCAGCCTTTCTAGGCCACACAAAAGAGCTGCATCTTTAGCAGTTTCCCACAAATGATTTCCCACATCTTTAGGACATACTCACGAAAAATGGTTATTCTTCCACAGCAATGTCTGCAACATACAGCATCCACTTGGATACATAAACACCTTTCCATAGACAAAAATCTCTGAGCAATGGAGAAAGAACTACAACTTATCTTGAGCCACAGGCATTTCACAGATACTGACCTTTGATTTTGAATTAGAGGCTCTAACTTATAAAGCTTGGCTCTACACCAAAGCTGAAGAAGACAATCAAGCACACTCTTCTCAAATTATAATTAATTTGCACTACAAAAAAAGAGCAGAAGTAAGCCAAGTGTTTTTTAAAAATGGTCTCTAGAATTCAAAACACACAGTAAGATGTCCTATATCTTGAAAAACAGGCTGATCTCTTCCTGTCTTATCAAGTTGATTGCGCATCTTTCCACTCATTTAAAATATAAATTGAGTCTCTTAAGAAACAATAAGCTCTTCATTTTACATTAATATTTAAAGATTCAAAATTACAGCAGCAGGAGAGAAAATATGATTCTGAAACATGTCTGAAGTAGACCCTACAGCTTTGTTACTGCTTGCCCACCAAATCTGCTGCCCACCTTTAAAAAGATATATAATTCGAGGGTAATTTACATACATAATATTGTATGTATGTTGAGAATGTGATTTGCAGATGCTTTCTATAGCTTTGGAGGTAAATCTAGGAGCTTTGGATATGTTATTAGAATTTACTATACCTTTCTATACCTTTATTAAGAGTAAAGAAGGAAGGCAAAGTTTTGATTACATTGTACATTTCTTCCTTACAAGACATAAAAAGTCTTTAGCACAGACAGATAAATACATTGAAACGAAACCAAGAAAGAGTCAGGAAGGCACATTTCAAAACTGCCATTGGATCTCACTAAATTAGTTGTTGAGCAAAGCTGAGTTTCTAAGATTATACATACACAACACACAAAACCACCTCCACCATTTGAAACTATTCAGTATTGCCTCAGGATTTCTAAGTTGTTTGGAAAAAAAAAAAAAAAAGAGAAAGGTCAGGTTATTATCTTTTTTTTTTTTTTTAGAAGAAATGACTATCTTTTATTATGCCTTTAAATATGTCCTTTTGAGACTCCTGACCCGTGATTATTGCTCTTAGACATTACATCAGTTGCAAATAATACGTAATGAAGCCATAAATATTTCAGGTAGTCAACAAACCATCTTCTGTAAGTTTGCAAAAACCACAATGACCTCTATCTTAAATGTGAGTCTTCAACCTGGTTTCTGCACTATTCCTTCTATGTGTGAGCTAATGATTCAGATTCCCTCTCATCTCCCAATAAGATGCAATGCACAACCAACCAGGATTTCAACAAATTGTATCCTGCGTTTTCCCTTCAGATTTTGGGTAGCATCAGAGCAGAAGGATGGAAACATAAAATCCTGCCTTCTCCATCTGCCAAGATATACCAAGAAGAGCACGTAACTGAGAATAATAGTCTGCCAGAGATCTGATTGCCTGTTTGCTATAGGCTCTTTGCTACTGTCCAACATCTATTTCCATGACTACATTATCTAGCTCATATTGTTCAGGTCTTCAGTAAATCCAGGGCTCAGATCTAAGAATATTTCAAATTATAGTCTTTTCAGGTAACGTTATCCATCCAAAAGCAGAGATTCCCTGTAAAACTCCCTTCAGAGTCAATTCAAATGGTACCCTCTGTGATGGAGGATAATTCAATAAAAGGCTTTATTTGATTCCAAAATACTAGTTTAGCGCTGACTTTACCACCCACCTATATTTCTTGTGATAATTTATCTACAAAGGCCAGCATAAGGCCTGTTATCTTTTCTGATTGTGCTTTAAAATGCATTTGGAAAGCAGCAAAAGGAACGGATTAAGAACAATTGATTGTCTAATACTGAGAAGAACAGATTTTCTGCTCTTGGAAAATTTTCCCAGAGCAGTTCATCCATTTGTTAAAAGACTTTCCAGGAGACTGCCAGGAAGAGCTTTTAACTTGTTCATCCTGGCTTTTAATAATTGATTTCATAAATTCCTCTCAATTCTCTCTACTTCACTTTGAAAGTCTGAAGTGTTTACTGCCACTGAAGTTGTGCTGTTGATAAAAAGGGTGCACTGCTTTGCATCAGGGAGGCCATTCCAACAGAACAGGAATGTTTTCTCCACAGCAGCAGTTTGTTGGCATGGCTATGCCTGTATCCCCTGGTGGGATTTGCCAGCTTTCTGAACAACAGAAGTTATTCCACAGAGGCACACAAAATGCCAATAACTCATGGACACATGATGGGCTTAGGGCAGTAACCAATTTGGCTACAGGGGAGATTTTTTCACAGTCCTATCCAACCCTGCTATTCTGTCACTTCGTGGTATTTTCACGGTGGCATCATCATCCAGCCTCTTACAGGCTTGATGAATCGGAATAAATAGACCAAGATCAACCAACTAACCATCCAACCAACATGAGATGCAATGGCATCAATAGCCATCTTCATTTAAAAATACATCCATGCGAGAAAAAAAAATAATCCTTTCAGTAAAAAGGAATCTTGAAACGCAAATAAAAGACCGTTGTGCATTATAGTCTATTCAGAACTAATCCTTACAGATGAACTACCAACAGCAGAAGAGGGCAAAGTAGGTGTATGCAAGTGTATGGATAAGCTGTGGCCCTCTTGGTATTAAGCTAATTGGAAATCAATTACAGTTCATTTGCTGGCACCTCCAAAACTGCTTGGGAAGGTCTTTAGATGAACCTTTCTGGAGAGTCTGGCTTAGCACTTCTGAAGGTGGAACTAATCAATTTCCAATTAAATATGACTACCTAAAACTTTCACAGTTATTAATCATTGCACTCTACACGTGCCTCCTCCAAGACTTCCCAAGACATGTTCAGAGATAAAAATTTGCAAGAGTTAATTGAAAACCAAGGTTTAAATTTCCACATTCCCTATAAACCAGGAGCTCCAGCAACCAGGTAACTTGACTGTAACACAGCAGTCTTTGCTTAACCAGACAGCTACATGATCTTCAGCAATGTGCTGATTAATCACAAAAGGGTAGTTTTAACTTGTTGTTATTTCTCCATTATACCTGGACATTGACAACCAATAGCACTTTCCAGAGCTTGACAGCACATCCAGAAATCCATAGGCAATTTCACAGCTACTTAAGAGAGTCAGTAACTCTTCAGCTTATTCAAGTAGTCTAACAGTAATGAATGGAGGAGAGAGACACTTCATCTTCCCACTGATATATTTTCCTAAAAATTGACATTTCTGCACTGCATTGACAGTTCAGCACATAGGTCTTTCTGGGGGGGGGGGTGCATGAGTACCTGCTATTGACCATGGCTGATGATGAGAATGGAGTGCCTCTAATGAGAGAGAAAGGTGTTTAACACACTGCCAAAAACAGTAAGACTATTTACATACAAATATCTGTTATTTAAAGGTAGCAATGTGTCTGTTTTGCCCTGCAATGATTTAATGGTAGTTATCATTATTACTTTGACATCTTGAATCATCAGAAGTATTTTGTTCACAAGCTTGGCTAATATAGTGCATTTTTATATTTGCTAAAAGAGGCGTGTTATATAGGTGATTAATTTCTTATCAGCTGAAACCCTGAATTCTATATAGAAGGGACAGCCAGCCAAATGCCAGGGATGCCCTGGATATAAATACTAGATAAATAACAGATTTAATTCGCTTTACTGGAAGCTATGTCTTTTTCTTCCTTTCTCTGTTTTTAAATGTTTCCTTTATACAAAATGCCATGGTTCAGTGCACTTAGAAATTAAAGACTACCATGTAAGATCAAGGTTTGCGTCTGTCCATTCATGAAAGGAAATTAAAATCACCACTAAAAGTCCCACTTTTTTATTATACTGACAGAAACCACTCAGAAAATACCAGAAGGAAGAAATATACTCAGTATTTAATATACTGCTTTGTCTTTTCATATTGTCTTAGTTAATATATTAAAACATGTATATATAAACAGTTAGACATTAGTGGCCAGATTCTGATCTTGCTCACTCTGTCCTAACCCCTGGATTTCAAACTCAGGCAGGTTAAATATCTAGGTACAAACAGTAATGCCCTACAATACAAGGAATTAGTATGAAATTATTCTGAGGCTATTTAATGATATGTGACATTAATCTGAACACAAAACTAAAAATGTGTAAACTAAATACATTGAACAATGTTTTCCTTTTTCAGTCTGACCAATTCTGACAGTCTCTGTAGGGTGCTGCCAGGGAATTATACTTGTCAGGACTCCAAGAAATACCTTCCCAGCTAAATTTTCCAAAACTTTATTTGTATTGTTCTTCTGTAACCTACTTTACATTGATTTAATCTCCTTTAAACACAAATAAACTTAGTTCACACCTCGTAAAATATTTTATAACAGCGCATTTAATAAAGCTAATTTAAATCTGCTAATTCAGAGAGATTTGCCAGAGGCTTTGAAACTTCAGAAAATGTGTAAACTTAACAGTTTGGCTGTGATAACAGCTCAGGGAGTGGAAATTAAGCCCTTTGCATTACAATCATGTTTGAAGTGGATTCCTAGTTCTACTGAAAAAAAAAAAAAAAAAAAGTACATTTCAAAAATACAGAAAAAACCCCCGAAACCCAAACAAATCTACAAAAGATATTTCAGGACAAGGATATGCATTGAACCAAGTTTGTCTTCTCAAATCTACATGCCACAGTGCTTGAATTTGGTCACCACTCTGCCTCAACATCACAGCCCCAAATATATTCTTAGGTCTTTCATTTTAAGACTACCTGGATTCTTTTTTACAAACAAATTTTGGACAAATAAGAGCAGAGTCTGTTCTGCAACAGACCTCTAACAGTGCTGCGAGGTAACGTGCTTAGGGCCATTAATTCTGGGTTCCTAATTCTAGTTGTCAGTCTTCCAGCTGATGCTATATAGGTTTGGTGCTGTCTACTCTAGTTTCTACCTCTGGAAAGCAAATGATAATAGATTATATGCCAGGGAGGGAATAGGCAGGTTGGTTAGGATCCAGACTGTATCCCAGGTGGTAGGGAGAAGCAGGAGTGAAAAAAAACTATTCAGCTCTCTTCACAGTGATGTATCAAGGAGCTTCATCTCTGCTAGAGGAATTATTCACTTTATACATAGAATTTAGATGGTAACTAAGTGATCATTATCATCATCTGATTTGCAGACATGGTCAGCTTTCCTTGAAGACATAATTGAAATTTTTAGGGCTACTGCTGTAGATCTCTCCCCAGATTGTTATATGGGAGAGGACATTAAGCCCTACCCCATGAACACTCATGAGGTGGCTGCCTTTTAAGGGACACAACCTTATTGCTTTGAACCTGTGAAGTTCAAGTCATCTTTTGAATTTATTTGTTTTCCTGCTAATTGCATCAAAATATTCAGAAATGCAATTTGGACTATATTCCTGGCCAAGTCTTTTTTTTTAGTCTTTCCTGCTTCAGTGCTCTTTCTCTTGGTTCTGTCATTGCTTTCCCTCCTGCTTTTGTGTACTGAGAAACAGAATTAAGGTGTACTGCAACCAGTGGACACTTGCATAAACAGCCTGCTTTGAATAAAACAGCATGATCTTGGGAGAGGAAAACCACATGCAGCTTTCCTGCCTGAATACTAAAACATTAAAGAGGTTCATATACTATTAAAGCATCACATTTTTTTGCTTTCAGACCACTGAAAGGCAAGGGCTATGAATAGCAGAAAAAACGTGAATAAACTGAATCAGGAGCATAAAAAGCACATTGATTCCCAGGTTCTGAAACTGCAGTCCAAGTGGTTTATATTTGTAATTTATTTAAGACCTTTTTTGGCAAATACATTTGTAATGAATCTCCTTCCCACATTTTTACGCACGACAGCTTAAGTTTTCCAGGACTTCTGTAAAACAAGTTTTACTGCATGAAATGACTGCATTCCTTGATCTCTACCAGCACACACACACACACAGCAGCCAGGCACACTCAAACCCCACCGACAGCTCCAGGATTTCGTAGCTCTGCAACAGATACTTCAAAAGGAAGATTTAAAAAAAAATAAAAAATAATTACTACAGTTGTGAAAAGGAAAGCAAAATGTAACGGTCTTGCCCTGCCTCCAGCATTTCACAACTGATGTTGTCTTAAAATTAGCTCCATCTTCTGCAATACTTGCATTTCCATGTGAAACTTCTTCGTAGAGAACTGATGCAGAATGGTGAGCTGTCAGCTCTGATCGCGCTCACCAGCACACGGGCTTTCAACTCTATTTCATAATAGGAAAAGATGGCCAGGGTTTTCCTGACAGAACTATTGTATATTTTTCAGTCAGTCAAAATGACAGCGAGAGCTCATTGTCGATGCTCTTCCCATAAATAATGAGGGCTGTGAATTATCAGGCAAGGATTGTTTTTTGGTACACGGAGCAAAAACCGACACAATCTGCAGAACTTATGAACTAACAGGGTTTTAAAGCCCTTCTTTGCTTGCAGCTACAGAGCAGAGTAACCTACACGTTGATCTTATTCCCAAAGCACTGTAATCTTTATGCTGCAAGAATTACAGTTTTGTGTTGCATGGCATACGCTGCAAAAAAAGAGAAGAAAAAGACAAAAGAAAGAAAAAGCCTTCAGGAAAGGCATGTGCTGAACACACACAAAATACACAGGATGGAAAAAGACAAAATGTAATTGAAACTTATATGAAATCAGACATTCCTATTTGCAGAGCTCTGGCTGCATTTCTATGAGAAAGAATGCACAGAATTTCAAATCATGCTCTATTTACACAATGTCAGAATAAAACCACATTTCCAAACCACCCCTCACCCCTGCCCCTCCAACTTCCCCCCCCCCCCCCCTCCTCAAGACTCCAAAAGGCAAATCTCATCATCAGAATTAGAGAGGAGGAAAAGCAATCCAAGGATCCTGGTTTACATATTCCTTCCCAAACCAAGAAATCAAGTATCTCCCTCTCCCGGCTAATAGTTTATAGATCCAGACTTTAAACAAAAGCAAAAAATAAAAATAAACCATCCTAATTCTCAGGCTTCCTACTTAGCACTGCCTCTCTCGTGATGATTTGTGCTGCTGTGTGTGCGTGCCCGTTTGAGAAATGGCGAGATAGGCTTAAAGTATTTTCCATTTCATCAAAGAGCATCTATTACTTTCCTGGTTCGCTCCAATGTTGGTTTTATGCCCACCCCTTTTCAATCTGCCCATGGCTGCGATGCACAGTGCAGGCGTACAATCCTGAGCAGCTTACGACACTCAGTGAACACTGGGTGCCTCTGCATGCTCTAGCAACACACTGCTCAGCTGAAGGGAAGGGATTCTTGCTGTCTCTCTCTGCTCTAAGCATCACCTCACAAGCAAAGCGAACAAAGAATGGGAAATAAAGCTGCCCTTAGCCGGTCAGTGAATGAATGGTAATCTCTCTATTGGAGTAAAGGTTGTGCCGGTCACTGGTCGTTGCAAATGATGGACATTAAACAGATTGACAAATCCTGTGGAGTCGTTAGTAAAGAGTTTGGAGTTTTTTTCACGCCACAGTGTTAACTGCAGAGGAAAGGACAGAGGGAGAAGGAGAAGATCAAGCTCATGTACATAGTTCTGAAACTTGCAGGTCCTAGGAGTCAGCTAAAAAGCTAGCTGGACAAGCCTTTCGCTCTTTGAGCAGAAGCGAAGTGAGACATTGTGAGCTTGCCAGCCTTGCACAACATTGAAAGGGACTGAATTTGTAGCACAGAGGGGTCTTTTTTAGCTCTGCATATAATTAGTCCAAACACAAAGGAAGCAACTGAATGGAGGTTGTCACTCTCTGGAAAAGGGTGGGTAAGACACTTTTTAATTAAATTCTTTCATGAAGAAAGATTTTTTTTTTTTTTTTTGTCTTTGCTGCAGCATTTAACATGAACAAAATCACTATCATTTTACCTTTGAATGTCTGTGAACTTTAATGCTGCACAGCTCCTGCATGCTGTAAAGTGAAATATTTGCCTCTGTGTTCGTTCTGTTTGCTGTTTTGCTTGGGTTTTCTGGCTTTGTTTTGCTGGGTTTTTATTTTTTTTTCCCCTGAAATAAACTATGATGTAGAATTTGAAAAGACTCAATGGACATTCTCCAGCAAATTCGGAAATATTCTTGCTAATGGATTTCCTTCTCATTGGTCTCTGTTTAAACTGGCTGCTGAGGAAGCCCCCGGGGTTGATATTGTGTACGCTGGGTATCTTTTCTAAAATGCTTCCAGCCGTGAATAGTGGGTGTCCACAGCTCTGTCGGTGTGAGGGCAGGCTTTTGTACTGTGAATCACTGAATCTTACAGAGATGCCTCGCAACCTGTCGGGCATGATGGGCTTGTCTCTGCGGTACAACAGCCTTTCAGAGCTGCATGATGGACAGTTCACAGGGTTAATGCAGCTCACGTGGCTCTATCTGGATCACAATCACATTTGCTCAGTGGAGGGGAATGCCTTTCAAAAATTGCGGCGAGTTAAAGAGCTCACCCTGAGTTCCAACAAAATAACCCAACTGCCCAACACCACTTTCCGACCCATGCCAAACTTGCGCAGTGTGGATTTATCATACAACAACCTACAGTCTTTGGAGCCCGACCTGTTTCACGGGCTGAGAAAACTGACAACTTTGCACATGCGGTCGAACGCCATCAAGTTTGTGCCGGTGAGAATTTTTCAGGACTGTCGCAGCCTGAAGTTTCTAGACATAGGATACAATCAGTTAAAGAGCCTGGCTCGAAACTCTTTTGCAGGCTTGTTCAAACTCACTGAGCTGCACCTCGAGCACAATGACTTGGTGAAGGTGAATTTAGCCCATTTTCCCAGGCTCATCTCCCTGCACTCTCTCTGCTTGCGAAGGAATAAAGTTACCATCGTCGTCAACACTTTGGACTGGATATGGCAACTGGAAAAAATGGATCTCTCTGGCAATGAAATCGAATACATCGAACCTCATGTTTTTGAAAGTGTACCTCACCTCAAGTCCCTGCAGCTGGACTCCAACCGGCTGACCTACATCGACTCCCGAGTCCTCGACTCCTGGAAGTCCCTCACTAGCATCAGCCTTTCTGCCAACGCTTGGGACTGCAGCCGCAACGTTTGCGCCCTGGCCTCCTGGCTGAGCAACTTCAAAGGTCGCTCCGACAGCAACCTGCTCTGTGCCACCCCGGACTACGCCCAGGGCGAGGACGTGTTGGACGCAGTGTACGCTTTTCACTTGTGTGAAGATGAACCAGACCCAACGAGCGCCAACACCCTCACCCCGGTAACCAACAACAGCGACCAAACGTCCAGCTATGGCTTGGCCACCGCCACCTACGACGTGCAGGACAGCCAAGGGGACCCAACAATATATGCCATCACCGTCACCATGCCCGGTGAGAACTCGGAGAACGCCGTGCAGATTCACAAGGTGGTGACGGGGACCATGGCACTGATTTTTTCCTTCCTCATCGTGGTTTTAGTGTTGTATGTCTCCTGGAAGTGCTTTCCAGCTGGCTTAAGGCAACTAAGACAGTGCTTTGTAACTCAGCGCAGAAAGCAGAAGCAAAAACAGACCATGCATCAAATGGCTGCCATGTCAGCCCAGGAGTATTACGTTGATTACAAACCCAACCACATTGAGGGAGCCCTGGTGATCATTAATGAGTACGGATCTTGCTCCTGCCACCAGCAGCCAGCGAGGGAATGCGAGGTGTGATTTTCCTTGTGGGATTTAAACAGTGTGCAACCAAATAACGGCGTGCAGGCAGACAGTGGCACGGGGGGGGGTTGCTGTGCTTTGCTGGTGATTTCTGACGTGCTCCTCTGCCAAAATTGTTAAGGGGGGCTGTTGAAAAGACTTGATATTTTAGCTTTATCGTGTCTTAAAAAAATCTTCAGGACAGTCAATCTTAAGATTTCATATGCTAATACTCCCTTTGAAGATCGGTCAATATTCAGGAATCTGAGAGTGTAAAAAGGTACCAATTATTGATCTTTTGTAAACTAAGGAAACTGTTTAAAATAAAAAAAAAATAGCATTTACAGTTTTTACAGACTGGTGTATATTACATGAATTGCTCCCTGCATACAAAATGCAACAGTTTAACCTCTTTCTCTCTGCATACTGAGTGTTGAAATGAAAGCCTAGGAGCAAAGAAGCCACATAAAATAGCGAGCTTAAAATTAACCAGATGGCTTCACATTGTAATTAGCACACATTCACTTACATCATGTTACTGAAAATACGAAGCATGACACTGGAATTACATTTTTGTTAGTGTGTTACCTGTAACTGGATGTCAGTATAACAAGGAGCCAGTGCACCTCAGAGAGCCTGAAGTTTTGACCACGTCCCTGGGACAGGATTTCTGAGGCTTTTAAGTACAGCTCACTTGTTAGCTGCTGTAAGATCCATACAAACTGCATCATAACCTCTAAAAGTATTTTGTATCAAAACCGATCCTATTGCAAAAGTCTCACTGAAAAGAAAATGAACAACATCCAAACAATGAAACACTGCCCAAAAAAGTGCCCGTCATCATTCTCTTTAAAACAAAAAAGACAAAAATAAAATATCTCGAAATTTAAGGGCTTTTACTGGTGTTTCCCACTTTTATGCTTGTTTTGAGATACACTAAGAGCAAAGAAACCCTGTCTTTGGGCACTGTGATGACTGGAGAAGAGCAATTTGGTGCTCAGTGGTGAAACCTGTGAGTGTTTCCAGAGTAAAACCTCAGCTGTGCCACTGTCAGAGTGAGACAAACAGATATCAGAGCATAGTTCTGGGTCCTGCAGTAAGCTGCTGGCAAATCCTATCCCATGGCCCTCACTTTCAGCACCAGCCTGCACTAACAAAACAACTCTCAAATCTCTGCAGAGGCTGAAGGTATACAAACCCTCCTGACTAATGACTGAGAAATGGAATTGATGGATATGAGCAGTGATTTAATAATGTAGAATCACACAGCTGTTTTACTGGACTGCCCTGAAATAAAGGTTTCCTTTCCTGGCATTTTGGATTTTTCATTCCAGTATGTGCACAACCTACTGAATGAGCTTTTCAACAACTCCTCTCATACTAATGAAGATGAGGTAGCTTTAGAACATCAGGCAGAGCATCTTGACATTTTCCTCATACAGCATTTCATGCTAATAAAATGTTACAGATAAACCATTGGGTAACATTTCTATGCTCTGTACATATTTCTCTATACTTAGGTTACCACTGATAGAGGAAAAATTCAGAAATGTAACATATATTTTAATATAACACAGTTTTTTTCTTTTTATAGCATCAAAGTGCCTCCTACTCTTAAAAGGCTACAGCAGACTTACAAAGCAGAGGGAGAACATGCACAGAAGAAACCATTTTTTTTCCTGCACAGCAAGTTTTAGCCATCAATTTTAAACATAAAGAGTGAATTTCATATTTTTTTGACATCATTTTTAAGGAGTCAGACCTTACTTTCCTCTATTTGGTATAGCTCAATCCATTTAATATTAAATATGATGATAGCCTCTTAAGCAAAATTTTTATTTAGTGAGACTATAATGTCATCTGTGAAAGCAATGAGATTATGTATTGGGAGAGGACTTTTTTCATAAGAAATTAAATTAAAATAACAGCTTTTTTATTAAAGCCACTGAAAATTCACCCACAGTTCTGAAACAAGCTAGCACTGTTAATATTAGGCTTTTATCTCTTTAAAAAAAATGCACATTCCTGTTTCTGTGCCTCAAATCCACAAGGGCCTGATCCATCCTGAAACTCCCAAGTGACCTGAGGGGTTGAATGTATGAACCTGACAGTGAGGATAGAGAGTAGGGAAGGAGACCCTTGTCTCTTTGGGTGTCTGATCACATTTTAAGAGAAAATACTGAAAACCGAGGGCCAACCTATACATATTTTCCCCATTAAACCCTTCTCTAAAATCAATAGGGACTTTAAATGGTGAAAAATTGGCTCTCTAACTTTGAGCCATGTTCTATGTTCCTCAAATCAACATGCAGCACTGCAGCCAGAAGGACTGGATACAGCTAGTTGCCAGGAAGCTTCCCAAACCAAGCAAGATGGTTAAAAATACTGTCTGCATATGGGAAAAAATAGATATGAATTAGCTTTAATTCTATAGTGACTCCCTGTTGCGATAAGAAAATGTATCAGTCCAGTCATGGTTTTGCCCCTGGAAATCTGATGCAAGACAGATACTGACAACCAATCATCCCGTGGTTGTATTTCTATGTATTTTTAGTATAGATGTGGGGTGTATTTTAAACACACTGCTTATTGCCCCCCTCTGGAATTTTGCCTGCTGTTCATTGGTGTTAGCAACCTCACGCTACATCTGCAGAGACGCCAGCAATTCCACCTTTGGAATTTATTCACCTCTGTGCTTCATGAATCTTGCATTGACAGATCAAGTAAACTGAACAGAACATTTGTCTTTAAAGGTGCAGTAATTTCCTAAGTGAGAGCTGATTTTGGTATTGCCTGTTGCCATTTCTCCTGAAGAGACAGGTAATGACCACCGATGACTTGGCACCCTTAGCAGGATGATGGATGGATCCTCCACATAGAGCACAGCACTTACTAAACTTCAGAAAAGAATGTCTTTCAAAACCTACATGCAGAAATCTTTTCTAAGGGCCATGCCTTCTAGAGACAACCTCCTAATGATGCCCAGAGGGTATCTGGAGATCTGGATACCCTCTGAATATTTCCTGGTGGATAGAGAGTGTCAATGCTATTACGTGGCATGAAGGTGCTCCACAGGGTGCCCACATCTAATCTGAATGTTTACCTGAAAAAAATATATGGATTGTAAAGAAATAAAGGAGCAAGCATTTAATTTCAATTCAGCTATTGCAAACTCACTTACTCATCCTGCTCCAGGCTGCTTGCATGGGTATATATGAGAGTTATTATATTTGTCCTGCATTTATAGCAGCTACAGGGACAAATTTTCTCTTTCTTCCAAATTTCATGTTTACCAGCTGTCCAGAGATATGTCATTCCCTCTCTTTTGGTGCCCTTTTATGATATGGCTCAAAAAAACCCCCAAAACCCAAAAAAAACCCCAAAACCCAAAAAAACCCCAAACCTAAGGAAAAAAAAAAAAAAAGAAAGATGCTTTTAGGGTTATTTGTGACAGTTTGTTGTTCAGGAGATGCTTGGGGATTATCGAAGGAATGAAAATATTTTATATATTGCACTTTAATGTTCCACTTGATAGGACTAATCTCCTTTTTATAGCTAGGCAATTAACATTATTTTCTTTATATTTAAGTGACTTTTAACGTACCAGACAGGGTGAAAGGTGAGCAAAAGAACTATCTTTTTTGAGGCTGGTTAACACTGCCAGTGCTATGGATCTCTAATATGCAATCTCTTGCTGCTAACATCAATACATACTCACAGTGCACCCAGTGATGAAGGAACTGTTGCTATGTGTACTTTGAATGTATATAAGGGATTATTTTATTTTCCCTTCTGCCTTTTTTCCTTTCTTTCTGTACTACTTAAAAAAAAAACAACCCAAAAACACACAACGACAACAAAAAAGGTGATATGAAACCACAGGATCAATGCTAATGTACCACATTCTGTTTCTGGCCTGAATATATAAAATACAAAGAAATTCTGTGTCAAAGCTGCCAATTCCCTCCTTTTCCATGCTGTTTGGGTGCTGCAGGGGGTTAGACCAAGGGGATGACCTGTTCCTCCATGTGCACAGCAACAGCTAGATAGATGCTCTGTCCCAGCCTGAAGATGCAGTCCCACATCTGGTCTTCAACTGCCTTGCAGACGTGTGCCAGAGCAAGATCATTCATGATACCTAAGGATATTTTTGTATGCTTTAATATATTCTGTATGTTTTTATGGCTAAGGTTTTGAGAGGCACTTGAAATGAGCCTATTTGATAATTCTTCTTTGGTTCTGATAAAAAAAAAACAAACCCTCATTTGCTTTTGAGCTGGACTACATTTGTGTCTTGTATGTGTCTCGTTCTGCACTAGTCGCAAAAGGACACTCTGAATACCCCTCCCCTTCCCCCCAGCTTCTCCAATGGCATTCAGAATGGCAAATGAGAAGGACTATTTAATTAGGAAGCTTATTTCTAGTGCTATAATTATAAAAACAGTAATAGTAACAATAATAGAAGTTAAGAAGAGACAAAAAACGAGAGAAAATACCAGAGCAATGACAACTGAATCAGGTTGCTGCTGGCTCCCTTTGCCTTTTCTCTCTTAAAGATGGTAAATCTTAAGGACTAGCAGAAATGAGAAACTGAGACACAAGGTGGGTGGAGAAAGCAGTTTTAAAAACTGAGTAAGCAGGGATGAAACAGCTTCTGGCAAGGAGGGTACAACACTAAATAGCTTCATTGAGCAAGACAGAGAAAAGGAAAGGGTGAAGGGACAGGATGAAAGGGAGGATGGGAACCAGTGAGAAGGCAGGGGGACCACTGTGCACGCAGGGAAAATGGGGTTTTTCAGTGCCTTCACCTCCCACGTTCAGACTGTGGCAAGGACAACATCAGTGATTTAAGATACCCAGCATCTCTCCCTGTCTTCCTTTCTCTCCCTGTCTGTTCAAACTCACTGCCACACACATGCTCTCCCGTTGAGAGGTGCAGATGGACACGCTCTCCCAAACACACATGCAGCCCCCTCACTCCCTCTGCCACCTCCCTGGGAGCACAACGTTCCCCTCAGCCATCACTGTGTTCACTGAACTCCAGCACTGTGCCTCTTCCACTAGTTTTTTTGGCTGGACTTCTCAGCTGTCCCAGTCACAGCTCACCACAGACTTTCTGGAATATCAGACTTTTCTACTCAAAATCTCTTTCTTTTTCCCCATCCCTTAAGAAACCCACATTTAGAGAGAGGGTGATCTTGAGCTATAGCAGATTCTCCTACTAATTATATCCACACTCCTTCTCCCTCACATTCAGCTTTCACATTCACAGCTATTACGACAAACAGATCTGAGATATTTTTGCTGTGTTCAATTTATCATTATGCACCAAGGTTATATTTTTCCTTGACCTGCTCAACCCGGTCTAATTTTAACAAATTGAGCATTTATACATGTTCCTTTCCAAGCATGAAGTTGATTAGGAATTTAGGAAATGCTGGTGATTTAAAGATTAACCTTTCATATAATTACTGACATAAACTAGAGCTATTAAGGTATTAGAAACAACTACTCAGAGTATATTTTACGTAAAAAAACATAAATAAATACATACCATATTTAGAGCCATGCAAAAGACTTTACATACCAGCCAATTTTTTTTATTATTTTTTTTTTACAGCAGTAAAAGCCAGTGAAAGGAAAGCAGTAAGCACAGTCTACCTCTCAAGTTATGTAGAGGAAAGCAAGGCTACAAAAATATTACAGAAACCAAGCGACAATCTTCTGCTGGCAAGACACAGCCTGTAATTGGGTGGGTGGCTGTGAAGATCCAAGATGAAGGCTGCAGAGCACTGTAATTTTATTGCAGTGTGTCTGCTTTAAAGTGAACATATTTGCAATGAAAACTGCAGTTCCGTGAGAACAGGGCAATTGTTTTTGTTATAAAGATAACGTCACTTGTTGGCATTCAGGCACAATTATTCAGCCTTTAAACCAATTACTGTTCTCATTCGCTTTCGCTGCTGTTGTAGTTGGGTGAGACAGTCAAATGTAACAGGCTGCACTGAAAGGAGTTGGAGTTCAAAGTACCCAGCTCTGCATTACAAGAGAAGAAATTCAATTTAAAATAAACATCAGCTTTTCACCTTTTCCTCCAGTTCTCCTCAAAAATCCAAACATCTACATCACTTAGAGATAACTGGCAGTGGCTAGAGGGTGATGCTGTGTGTGCCTGTGCTTGGCAAACAGCACATACTATTCTATTAAGGCAATTTTTATTTTAAACCATTTTGCTGCTCTCATGTTCTTTGCATCCTCACCAGACACAGCAGCTACCCCCAGAAAGATGTCTTTCAACACGGGTGCTATGGTAACATGACCGATTCGGTCCCATTTCTGAGCTAACAAAGACTAAATCCAAGATTTCAAAGGTAATAGGTAAATATAAAAATCTACTCCATCATGGAATTACCATTATTAGCCCAGCAGATTTCTCTGACTGACATGGTTAGACACTAAGCCTGGTCGTTCAATTTATTACAAACTTTGTTGTGGCCTTTTTCGAGCTGCACTTTTCTCCTAATAGCAAACCAGAGCACGACACCAGAGAGAGGACCAAAAATTGTATTTTCAGTAAAATCTGAGATAAAAAAAATATGCATGGACATATCAAATTGATTTAAGGGCTTATCCAATGAAGGCAGTGCAGTTTATATATACCAGAGCTCCCTGCAGCAGCACACCTCTGTACTCTAGTGGTTACAACAAGAATGAGCAAACATCCTCCTAACAGCTGAGGGATTCAAACTGAAAATAGATTACTGACTATCTTTTAACATACATACTTTCCCTCTAATTCTTCTCTCTTCTTACCCACTCTCCCATTTTTCATCCTCAGAACCTCACACGCAGAGGGAATCAAAAGGGGGGCAGAAGAGAGAAACCCTGAAAATCCCACACTAAACTTCAAGAACAGTCCACAGCTATTGAGTTCCAGAGCTTTTGATTCTTTTAACAACTGCCAGCCCTTTGAAACACACCTACTATCAACCCTCTTTGTAGGGTGAGAGGTAAAGTGAGCTCCCAGGAGTAAACAGATTGAATCTGTCTCCGTAGTTCCTTGCCTCTACTGACAGGCTGCCTTGCTAAGAATGTGTGGTAAATATTAAAGAACATTAATAATAATGAGATAAACCACCTAGGGATTCCCCCCCACCTTTTTTTTTTTTCTTAAACTTGGCTCTTTAGTAAAGTTTATCTTGACAGAAAATTTACTTCTCCGATCCAGACTATTCCCCAAACAATTTTTCAACAGCAAACAGAAATTTGTTGCTGCTGCTAGAAGCTTTGCAATCCCCATGCTAAAGAGGCCACTGCATGTCAAGTGTTTACCTAATTTCAGGTAAATGTCACTCCATATTGGACATTCTGTATTTCTCTGCAGGCACAAGCAGCTGCCTCCATTTTCACAAACCTTCCCCTTGCACCATAACTACCTTTACAAACAGCCCAGAACCCAATGTCACTGTCAGATCAAATTCCCCAACAACTGGATGTAATTAATTTATGATGTAATTGCTGCAGTCTAACAAATTGAACGTGAATCCTTTGGCCTGCAACACAAAGAAACAATGGAGACAATAAATGCCTAAAGAAATGCATCTGACAAATTCTCTGAGGGGAAGAAAAAAAACAACAACCCACAGGACAAAAACCACTGTGTGGGACAATGCTCAGGCTTGAGAGTGTGGAGGGCATCAAGCATCAACTGCAAAGAGGTGAACTAGATGGGCTGGAGAAAATCACTGCTAAAAAATCAAGGGGGGAATTGAAAAGGGGACAGTGCCCAGCAGGTTAATCAGAAAGAGAATTAGGTGTTAACCAGCTCGACACGGGAAAACAAAGCACTGTGGTGATATTTGAGGTCAAAAAGAGTAAATACAAAGATGTATTTGCAGCAGGAGAAGCAGCAATTCATTAAGTCCCATGAAGCTGAACCCTGAGCTTATTCCTTTGTCCACCTTTGCTCTGTCATGATGGGCTTTTTGGTATACTTTTAAACATCTTAATATTAATAACATTAACATCATATTTAATAAAAATTAACATCTTATTATATCTAATACATCTAATATAATCAAATATTTGATTGCTGTTATGCACAGATTGGAGATTGCACTTATACTTTATGTGAAATATGGTAAAACAATAGTAGTTTATTTAATGGGTGGCACTCCTACACTGAAGTAACCCCTAATATATTAGGACTGTGAATGTGTTTCCCTGATTCCAGGAGCTGTTAGGAAGTAGTTGGTGGAATTAATATCTTCCCAAAAAGTTCCCCTAAGTAGTTTTATGAAGTTACAGTCAGTATCTTTCATAAAAAACAGAGCTGAAAACTTTTCTTTCCCTGGTTCTGTTTTCCCATTATGTAGAATAATCTAGCCCCAAACTGTCATTTTTCATTAGCAAAGGAGTCAAGCTATGGCTGTTAATGATAACTCTTAATGAGGATTTGATGAATAAGCCCTGGAAAATCAAACTGGAAACAAACACTAAAATCTATTTCAGATCTATTGTTTCCAGGTAATAGAGATGTTAGCAATTGGGAATTAAAAGTGAGAGTGTTGGAAGCAAACTAGGGCATTTAAAACAACAAATTAGTAGGTCCAATTCGTGTTTATCAGGAAATAAAAATAATAAAACAAAAATGTGTAAAATAAAAAGAAGGTTTCTAGTAAAAGTAGTTGTTGTACCAAAACCTGATAAATTAAAATACACAGCAGCTCCCCTAATTTAGAGCTGATTAGAGATGATCATAGTGGACTGGTAAGTCTAACCTCAGTAGCTGTTAAGTTCATTTTAAGATTTATTAAGGTTTGTAAATAGGGGTAAATCGACTGGTTGTCTGTGAAGTAACCTCATGCTTCTGTAATAATCTGCAGCCCTGAACCACCACAAGAATATTAAAAAAAGTGGTATACAAAAAGGACAATTTTGTACTTGAGCTTGTAAAGAGCTTTTGACAAAAAGCCTTTAAAAGATATTCAGTTTTTCATAAATGAAATGAGCTCTATGGCCATTAAAAACTAGGTAGGTACCCAAACATATAGTGGCTTTTTACTCAATACAGTGAAAAAATGGAGTGCAGTATGGTCCCAAGCAGGGCTGCTGAATCAGCCTAGCCACCATCAGGAAATGTGTGGCATTTTTCTAATGACAGATTATTTATATCACAAAAAGTAATGACAATCATGAGGATGTGTAATGGGCCTTCCAAAAGCTAAAAATTATACCAGCTTTGATGGATGAAATGATGAATCATCAAATACAAAGCAAAAGATAAGATATAAAGGAAAGAGTTTATCCATGCCTGGGAGATGTAAGTTATATGCAACAATTGGGCAACCACCTTTCTGGATATTGCATGGGACACCTCTGCTCAGTGTGCAGAGGGAAATGAAAAGGGGAGAAAAAGCAAAGAGGAATAATGTCTGAAATGTATACATGCAGAACAGCTTTAAATAGCTTAATCTAGATCACTACCATGCCTTCAGTTAGAAAACAGCCCCTGTTTCCGTGAAGGTTAAGTTAGGAAAGGATGTAACTGCTCGATAAGGTGAAACTACCGACAAGCAAAAGAATTAATGACTTGGGAAAGTCTGGATGCAAGGAGAGAGGAAAAGACACTGGACGTGCAACTGCAGCACGGCAGCGAAGCCGGTATCCCTTCCCTGGATCCATTCCCCTGGATCCATCCCCCCTCTAGCGGCCACTCCAAAAAGGGCTAGTGCAAAAACCAAAGCAACCCGCGGACGGGAAGCCGATGCACTGGCAATTGATTTTAAAACAAGCACATCCTCCCCCCCCCCTTTTTTTTTATTCCTCTCACAATTTTATGTTGCTTCAGTTTATTATTATTTAATGTTCCTCGTTAAACTGCCTGCTGAATTCCTTTGTTGTTTCTTGTCATTACTTAGTACAGAAGCTGTTTTACAGCGGACATGAGTTGTTGGTTTTTTTTTTTGTGATATGCTTGTTCCCACCTGCAAGAGGAGGATATGGAGTGTGACAGGAGCCCATGCACGCTCTAGCATCAGAAATAGTTACCAATTAAAAAAATAAACTTTGCACTTCATTGTACAGGACAACACTGATGCAAAAAACAGGCATCAGTGAAAAAGGAACAGTTGTACAGAAATGGGAACACTGAATGAATTTTGTACATATATCCCTAAAACTTTTTAGACTAAAAGAGGTGCTTTTTTAGGAACAGCAGCTGGGAAAAGGCACACCAAGCAGTAGAAACGGTCCTTTTAATTCCTATTCATGAACCAACCACTGAGTTTTACTGTTTCCAACCAACCTGCATAACTACAGTCATTTGGGAGAAACCAAGGCCAGATGAACCCTTCACAACTCCATGTTTCAAACACACAGACTCAGCTACACCCTCTTGTGCCTTCTGCAGGACTGCTGAAATTGGAAGAATCTCTATTTTTACCAATTTCTCTGCATAATGCAATATAACAGACCATTTTCTGTCCCTATCTTTTATCAATCCCAACCCTAGAACATTTTGTGGTCCAAAGGAGCCAAGATGCTTGCTAGGATTCAGCGAAGGTGCTGCTGAGAACTGAAACAGAGCTGTGTTTCTGGCTGAAGAAACACCAAGCACTTGATTAGGACTATATGTTTTGTTTCCTGTTCTCTCTCTCTCAAAAAAAAACCCCAAACAAAACCAACAAACCAACCAGAAACCTGGTGGCTTGGAGCAGAAGTGACCATCCTTTGATTGCACTTGCCTGCTATGTCCTCTGGTGTAGGAGGCTGTGGTTATAGGGACGATGAGAAGAAGCAAGGAACTAAGTTTTTGTCTTGTAAAATCTTTCCATCACTTCAGTTTTCTCAATTTCTGCTTCAAATGCCATCCTTAGTAGGGTCTCTTTTAGATACAGGTCAATTTATGTATCAGACAGACAAATTAAGTAACCCTTCCTATAAGTGATTTGCTAAGCAATTGCCCAAGAATGTGTTTTTAACACATAATGTAATTTTTAATGCATTTTAATAATGAAAGCAAGGATACTGCCCTTCCATAGATGATTCTGGAAATACCTGTTCACCATCTAAGACTGTGCCTTGCTGTATCTCATGGTGGCTTTTGGAGCAGACTGAATAGTAGCTTAGATGGAATTCAGAGCTAGCACTTTTATGTTAATTTTAATATGGTGTTATTAATTTGCTCAACTGAAACTAAAGAATCACACAACACATTTCCAATGTGCCTTAATAACTGTACTTAATTAAAAATATTTAGGAAATAGATAACCCAAACCATTCTATGATTATCCAAATGATTTGTATATAATAATGTAAACTATTTTGCTCTTCCAGCATAAAATTAATTCATTACTGTCCAGAGTCAGAGCAAATTTGATAGTCTATCCCTTCCTGATGCAATTTCAGACAACACTTGTATTCATAATGCCTCCTGTCAAGATAGCTTCAAGAATAAGAATATAGGGAACTCTACAGACTATTTAAGAAAAAAAATAAAGGTATTTGAGTCCTATGGGAATGTGTGCAAGTAGAAGAAAAAACTTCCAGGGAAAGCTAAAGAAAACTGATGGAAAGAAGACATCCAGACTGATCCACTAAGGACATCTGTTCTTCCAGCAGTGCTCAGAGAGACATGTACTTATTTCTGGTGATTACAGAAGTGATGCAAGTGAGTATTTGGCTGAGCACCTCGTACTGGCTGGGAGTCCTTTATCCATTGTTTCCATGCAATAATAGGCTTTGTTTCATATACGAAATGCATATTTTCATACATAGAACTTATTCAGTCTTACTCCGTCAATAATGAATTTTTTTTCTTCTCACAGAGGCAAAAGGCAAACCCTGGCTTGTAGTTGAAGAGCTGTAAGTTTCTAGAAATTGAAGAAAAAGGACTTTGGAATGACAGCTTAGTGTGATCTGTGATTTCCCTTGAATGGCACTACTGCAGCAAATTAAGTGTCAGGTTCCAGACTAATTCATCACTTATTAATTAGCAATATCAGCAATACTTTCTTCATTACAGATAACACATTTTACAGACTACCAGAAGTTTTTTTTTATTGCTAAAGTTATCTCAAAGCCTCTTGCCAATATCTGCAATGCTAATAATAATAATAACAACCATAAAACATTCAATCATAATTTTAATGATAGATCACCTTTCTCTTCATCTAAAAAGCCATTTAAATAGACTGAACGATAACTGAATGACTTCAGCCATGCAAAGAATTAAAAATAAGGAGGCTGTCTCTCCAGACACTGAAGTATGGTATGCCAATGATTTCATAGAAGCACAGAATGGCAGGTTGGAAGTGACCTCAAGGATCACCTGGTCCAGCCTTTCTAGGTTCTACTCCAGTTGATATGAGGTGGCTCAGCACCCTGTCAAGCTGAGACTTCAAACTGTCCAATGTGAGGGAATCTGCCACTTCCCTTGGGAGACTATTCCAACGTGTGACTGTCCTCATGGGGAAAAATTTACCTCTTGTGTCCAATTGGAATCTCCCCAGGAGCAACTTGTGCCCATCACCCCTTGTCTTTTCCATGTGACTCCTTGTAAATAGGGAGTCTCCATCTTCTCGGTAACCACCCTTTATTTACCACAAGGAAGCAAACCTTATCAAAGCAAACTATTCTGAGCAGATTTTCTTATTAATGAGACTTCTCTTCAATAACTTAATTTCTTTGCATTTGCAATTGCAGAGCTTTACCTGTGACTTTTTGTAGCACACAGAATGCCAAGTTGTTCAGGTGTGACCACAAGCCCTGAACAACCGCAAACAGTAAAACTTCAGGTTCGGGTTCTGTTTGATATTCTCACTGATTTTAGTAAAGAAAGGACTAAGATTTATGCTAACTACCAGCTTAAGTCTCCCAGTGTGCCTTACAAACACTAAAATCACCTTCCATCATTAAATCAGCCTTGCCCCAGCTGCAGCTTTACAATATAAAGTGTTTGCACAATTTTTGTGCAACCTCTGCACGATGTTGGACTCTACACATGAAGACTGCTTGCAGCCAGCAGGAAACACCTAGGTGGGGCAATTCATTTTTATTTTTAAATAGTGTATCTCTTTGCTCCTAATTCAGAAATTTTATCTAACCTACACCTAACCTTGTTTGTTTTCTTCTTCAATGAGTTAAAAAGAGAAAGTTCCTTTATATTTCAAATATAATTTGCTACATCATTTTGCGTGTGATTCCAAAGGATTAAAGAAGAAATTTGATCACTAAAAGAATAGGAAGAGAGATTTGCACATGTAGGAACGTTGTGAAACACAGAGTTCAAAAAAACATTCACACTACCCTCAGGAAGGAAAAAAAAAATCATTTCCCAAACTGTCTCAAGTCTCTTCCTACAGAGATTAAAAGGACAATGATGCAACTCCTACCTGACTCCTTTCAACTGCCTATAACAACAGATGAGTTTCAATCCCATTCCTGTGATTATGCTCCCAGGATTATCTCACACCTCCCTCTCCATTCCTATTTATTGGTTGATGTTAGGTATTTTTTGCAAGGTGAACACAAGTCATTTTATGCAGAGGTGTGAAAAATAAGAACTGCTCCTTGATGCATTAGTCAGGTTTCCATCACTACAAAGTAAAGCATCAATTGGGATTAAAACACTAGAAATCACATTTTTTTTTTTTTAAACTCTTGCCAACTGTATAATTATGCCCCAAATGATTTTGTGCCAGGTGGCTTTGGCTAACAGATGGAATGGTATATTTGTTCACTCTCCATAAACCAAGCTCCATTCCAAAAACTGAGAGCCAGAAGTATCTAAATCACTGATTGACAGTTACATATGCCTAATAATAATTAATTAAACTCTTGCTACAAATTGCCATGAGTCCTGTGAGCACTTCAGAAAACCAAAAATCATATGGAAAACATGTGACAGTGTCTTTACAGTAACATGTTTCAAATCATGGCTGCTAAAAATAACAGTATGCATCGATACACTATAGACAAAGAGCTCTGGAATGAAGCTTCTTCGAAATGCTTAAAGCAGGATACATTCTATAACATAAAAAAAATTAAAATATTCCCTTTAAGATTAGTTTTTGCAGTCATAAACTTCACCAAATGCTTACTAAAACCAACTAGGAGTTGTGCCCTGATCTAAAAAAAAAACAGTCAGGTTCAGAAGAATCTTTCCAGACAACATATATGCTATATAATCTATATATTATTATATATGTGCATATATGTATATAAAATATAAAAATATGCTCTCATGAATAAAATTAATGCTCTGGAGGGAGAAATCAAACTGAGATCCAACCATGAAACAGCCCTTGCTTTATGCATCTTGAATTAAGAGTTATTTGAGGCTGGTGTATTTCTTGCCTGCAAATCCCAGATGGAAATAGGGACACCCAGTGTATGGCCAGAGAGTTCATTTCATCTAGATGTGTCAAAATGATTGTGTACGTGCTCAACTGGCAATGAAGGCTAAGACAGTAGATCCAGCACAGTGTGAACGTGTTGGACTTCCAGCATCCATGCAGATTAATTGTGCTGAGGATGCAGGGCAGACATTGCAGATTGATAAATGGCACATGTCATCAGTCATTTTCTAGCTGGAAACAAGCTGGGCTTTCTCCTCCTTTGCTGGTCAGGTAGGCCACAAAGGTACAAGAAGTCTACAACAGAGCTGACCCTGGTCCATTAAACATTTCCCTAAACGTCTGCAAACATCCCTCATCTTCCAGCCCATGCAATGACCCTCATCAAAATCCCACCAAGCTGAGGGTAACAGTAGATACTTTTTCCATCCAACCCCCCTATGCGAAAATAGTAATTAATTTAAAAAAAAGAAAATGAGAGAAAGCTTTTTGTCATAGTACATTAATATCCCTACTTCTGCTACCACAAAGCTGTGCCAGAAACACTGATTTAATAGGCACTGCAAAGCAATTACCATGCAAATAATATTAGCCAGCAATTTACTACTTTTTTTTAGCATAGCTCTTGTTTTGGCTAGCAGACCACAGTAACAGATCCCAATAAAAGTAGGTAATTGAAAGAAATTTTAAGTGTCTAAATAGCTGTGACACCAAACATATGAAGCAACAGTTCTCAGCTTGGCCCGTTGGTCTGCTTGCGATTTCAAGTTTGGAGAACTTGGGGAGCCAACAGAGGAACAACTCACACAGCAAAAAGAGAGCACTGAAGCAACGGGAGGGAAAGCTAGTCATTCTTCCACTGGTGACAATAGCAAGGACGACACTGGAGAATAATTTAGAGGGTTTTGAGACACTTAGGAAATACCATTGTTGGGTAACACCTTCCTTTGCCCCTGCTCTTCATAGGAAACATTTTATTTGGAGTAAGTCAGTCTGTCATTTTAAGTAACATGCACTCCTCTATTTATGGCCCAGGATTGGAAACTTGCTTAGATTCACTAAGTGCTAAGCTCCATGTTCAGGTTTAGAAACTGCTCAGCAATTTCTTGTCCTGGATTGGGGCTGCATGATTTTACATATTGCAAAATCACAGGATGTTAGGAGTTGGAAGGACCTCTGGAGCTCATCGAGTCCAACCCCCCTGCCAGAGCAGGACCACCACAGAATCTAGGGCAGGTCACTCAGAAATGCATCCAGATGGGTCTTGAAAGTCTCCAAGGAAGGAGACTCCACAACCTCTCTGGGCAGCCTGTTCCATTGCCCCATCACTCTCACAGTAAATAAATTTTTCCTCATGTTGAGGTGGAACATCCTGTGCTCTAGTTTGCATCCATTGCCCCTTGTTCTATTACAGGGCATGAGTAAAAAGTGATTGTCCCTTCCTTCTTGACACCCACCCTTCAGATATTTATAGACATTAATAAGATCCCCTCTCATCCTTCTCTTCTCTAGACTAAACAGGCCCAGGTCTCTCAGCCTTTATCATGAGGAAATGAATACATACCTGAATCACTTCATTTTTCTGTTGTTTCACTACCAGAGAGTGAACTAAGTCATTTAACTCACACCAGAGAGCTGTGACACTCCCTGTGAACACTTAAGTTTACAATGAATGGTCAAAATATGATGGTTCTGGTTCCTTCAGTCAAAGAGGATTTTGTCTTATCAAACTAGTGAAACAACAGATTTGATTGTGTGTTATCTCTGCCACTAAAGATAAGTTAATCAAGATTCAGCTTCCAGATAGAGGCAGGATTGAATATTTTTTTCTGATCCCCCTGTTGTAGGACAGTGCTTATATAGCATATAAAATCACAGTATAAGAACAAGTACCTTCGCTATGCTTCCCTCACCACTTTAAAATTCAGGTGCTTCTATTAATTAACAATCCATACATTCCAAATATAGAAACACATTTCTGCATACCTTATGAGCAGAAAAAGAAAATCAACACCAGCATGTGCTCTAAAACTTCCAAATATTTTGGAGTAGGAACAAGGGAAAACTACTTTCTAGTTAAACTGATGAATATACAAATATTGACATTGTTGTGCTCAAGATCAAGTACAAATTGAATCTGTGATTTCATTTATGGAAATAGGTAAGCTGGGAAATGCAATTACTATCTATAAATCATTTTGCTATAACCTTCCACTTCAATATCTTTAAATAGCAAAATGCAACTGAAGCTATTTTAGTTAAAGCCTGAACAAAATAAATCCTTGTGGCAACACTCATCTGTCAGGGGATTTGATGTTCTCCAAAGTACTTGTTGGTATTAAGCAAGCAATCTCTCACTTCTAACAGACTTTCTTATTGATATGTATGAGCTAAGTAGTTTATTATTTATAGTTAAGTGTGAAGTGATATGTCAAAGAAAAACACAAAATTAAGGAAACTGCATATTAGAAGATCTAAAATATTTAATTCCCATCCAAAACAGCTACTGACAGTTGTGTACTTGGAGGCATAATAACAGCTAACAATTAAATGATGCCTCCTAGGAAATCTGGGACAAGAAAATGTACCGTGGTCAAGTCTGTCACCCTTGGAAAGGCCTATGGAGATCATAACACGTGAACACACTTTTAAGCAGGACCAGCAGAAGCCACAAAGATCACTGGGAAGCTCATAAAAATCCCAGTAGTAAAATAGTCAAGCAATTTTTACGTAAAACTTTCAGACTATTTGAGACAGTGAAAACCTCATCAAATGTCCAGCATTCAATTTCCTACAAGACTGAATCAAGAAGCAAGGTAATGGCAATGGGGAGACCCAGTGTTCTGTTACACAGGTTTATACACAAGCTCAGTGACTTTTCCTGAATCCACCTTCATATAAGTGAACAAACATAAGTAGACTTTCTTTTAAATAAACACCAGTCTTCTTAATTTCTTTTAATCTCTAATAATCTTATCTCAACCTTATCTTACAAGGGTACCTTTGCTGGTAAGATTATTGAATTGATACTGCAGCATTTTGCTGTTGAAATCTGCCTCATCTCCTCAATACTTCTTCAGGCAAAATGGCAGCTGACATGACATGATGATGAAAAATCAGGCAGAAACACATTTGGCATTTGCCACAAATGTATATCAAGTTATATGGTCTTGACTCTCTAGCTCTGCCAAGGAGTAGGAGTATTCACAGGCGAAGGTCCCTGTTTTAGACACAAGATTCTAAACACAATATTGGTGGTTAATAAAGCACTGATGGTCTATAGCTGAATTGAATGCACAATGTCAAAGGTTGCATGGATCATATTGCTGGGCTGATTCTGTCACTGTTCTTTCAGATCTGATTTTTTTGGGAATAACAGAAACCTAGGGTCACTGATGAGAAGCTGCCAGTTGCACTGCTGTTTCCATCTAATGTCAACTGTAGGACATCTCCCTCTCCAGATGTGGATCAAGGGGCTGTGTTTTCCCAGGGAATGTAGGCTGGCCTAGAAATGCTGTGGGATTAATCTCTGAAGTAGCAATGTCTGAAGTAGCAATGTCTGTGGGTGAGTTGATGACACTCCTCACCACAGGAGTCTTGTAGGAAGCCAAGCTAATTGTGCAGAACTGGCGCTCAATTGCAAATTTGAGTGTACACCTATTTGGTGTAGGATTTCACAGCCAACAGGTTATTTCTAGACCTGGCCTGAGAAGTTGGTAGCTTAGCTCAGTTAATTTTAAAGTCTGATTTTATCACATGAATTGAAAAGATTGAGAATTACACCAGTATCATGGAGAAACCAGAACCTCTTTGGTTGAGGAGGTTTTTCCCTTTGCCTCACTGCTATAGATGGGAGCTCTGTCTTGATGATGCTGATTAAACTGGAGCACGTCTGGATGGATCCAGTGAATGATTTTGTTTTTCTTAGACACATCAACTCCATCAAGGGCTTGGTTAAATCTCATACCAGCCTTTCATTCTCACCTATCAATAGAATGCTCCCAAACAACCTTGTTGTTGTCTGTTTTCACTGTCAGTGGCTGCCTTTGCTAGACTGTGCTTGACAGCTAATAAAATACAAACACAATCAGACCATTCTTTTAGAACTCCGTGAAAGAGGTTGGCTGTAGCATAAAGACATTTTTGAATTAATATATGGGGCATCAAGGAAGAAAAAAATATTTCTTTTCTGTTTCACTTCTACCGTGGTAACTAAAAGGCTTGATTCTCAGATCACAGGTAGTCTGGTTTATCCAGAAGGTTTCCACTTCTCTAGTGTTGTTACAGGCTTCATTTTGCTGGAAGTTTCTGCTAAATTTGTGTATTCAGCTGGCTGGCTTCAGATTTTTAAGATGGGTGAAGTCTCTCCAGAATTATGCTGGCAAGGGAGCATCAGCTCATCCCAGAGAGCTGGAGGACTCTTGGGAGTGTGAGGTCAGGGTTACGGACACAACATTTCCTCACACGGAAAATTCATGGACTCTTATTTCGGAGCTGAGAAGGAACAGTGTGCAAGCCACACAAGGACACATACATCCCACCAGAGAGGACTGTAGTTTGCTCAAAGTGACTTTGAACAGCTACTTCCAGAAGCAGCCATAATTTAATCAGCAAATTCCACTAAAATAACTGAAATCACCTCCAGCAAGGTCCTTTATCTCTGACTGCGTAATACAAGTTTGCCCATCAGGGCTCAGGAATTGTTGCACTCTAAATTCACACCCTACTTCAGAGTAATTTCTTCAAGTAGTTAAGTAATGTCATTTGAAAATACAGATTTGCTTAATGTCAGACAAGAAAAAAGAATTCCTTGTAATAAGGTACTGCCATTGGCATATCAAATGGCTGAATTGAAGCTAATGGAACACTTTCAATTTAGGGTAGTCCAAACAGCCAGCAGAGCAGCAGCAGATGAGATTCACAGGGAAAGAAACCCGATTCGAGACAAAAGTGGCTCTGAAAAAAAGACAAAAGGTTTGCAAATATTTTGTAAGGGAAACTGTTCAATCGTCCTCTATGTCTACTCAGGGTAAGACAAAAAGAAATCAGCCCAATTTGCAACAAAAGAAGTTTGGGTTATGTATGAGAAAGGATTTTCTAACTCTAAATACAGCTCAGCATAGAAGATTAAATAAGCACCTGTGCCAAGAATTGTGGCATTTTAATTCTTTATTGCAACGGAACTGTATTAGGACTCTTCCAAATAATTGTCCATGTTCTTTTGCTCTTTAGGAACAACACAATTGTTTTGTATCTTTGCAAAACTACAACGATTTTCAGTTACTGTCAGCTCAAATTTTCTTAGTTTAAACTTAGCTTCACATACAGCTATGGAAGTGAAATATCTATGCTCAAGTATGTGTATTCGTATGTTTGTGACTGCATGCAAACTGACATGTAATGGAATCATTAAATTGGATTAAGGTGATTGACAGGGAACAACTCACTTTTATATGGAAGCTTGTGTCTAGAAATTCATACAGATAGATTGGTACATATATCTGCACTGTGCTGAACTGTGAAATTACTGCGTGGCCATCAACCTTCAACCAGGGAAGTAAGGCAGGTCTAGTGAGAATCTTACAGCAAGGTTGGATCACAAGGTGGTAGCACTCACACAAGCAGAAACTCCTACTTCTCACTGTCAGTGCATCTACTTATTGTCACTAACACAATACAGCTTGTTGGGTTTTTTTAAGATATTCAGGATAGCCTTAACACTACTTATCTTCAGGTTAATGGAAATTCCTGTTGACTTGACAGCACAGGCAGATCACTGCTTAGTGATTTTAAAAATAAAGTGCAAGTTTGGGACAGAAACAAGGACATACGGTGTGAGCTTTATTCTATTTGCTTATTTTATGTGTATCACAAAGGCAGAGCAGGACAGAGGTCGAAGTCCTTGGTTTGATTTTATTAATCTGCTAGTTTATAAATTGAACTAGTTTTGATCCCTGCATTTTTCATTTGCCTTTCATTCCAAAATGTTTTGTTCTTTTGCAGTAGTTAAAGAATATAGACTACCCAGAGAAGGAACCAACTCAGATTTTTCATATTTAGAACAGAACTAGAATTTTAACAGTTCCAGATGGGTTTGACAACAGCGATACAGTGCGGTTACATTCAAAGATGTCTTTACACTTTCATTTTATAAATATCATATACAGGTATATTAAATATAATTATTTAGCTGGTAAAATGATGGGGAAAATAACTGAAAGCATTTAAGAAGCTATTTAGCTCACTTTCCTGCAACAAGGCAAAATCAATTGTATCATTCCTGACAAATTGTTTGGCTGTTATCAAACCCTTCCGCCGATAAGGATTTTGCAGCACCCTCAGGCAATATTCCTCTGTGTTGAACTCCCTTTACTCCTAATACATTTTCCTCAATTCCAATCTGAGCCTTCCCTGCTGCAATGCTACTCCAGAACTATTTCTCCTGTCCAGCAAGAAAATGAAACCTGTTTATTCTATTCCACTTTGCATTTTACATAGTTCAGGACCTAGGAGAAAAACGGTAGCAATTTTTACTCCTCCAGACGAAACATCACCAGTTGACTCAACCTTCTCTCATCAGTCATATTTTCCTAGGTCTTTGACCATTATTCTTACTTTCCTTTTCAGAATACATCTCTCTTGCAGTCTGTACCCCAAATTGACACAGAGCTTCAGCAATGGTCTTACCAATGCAGACAGGTAATATATCCCCTCCATACATGGCTGGCCTAGGGACAGATTAGAAGGTACTGTAACTCACCTACATCCCTTCCTACAGAATCTCTGCCTCCTGAATTACTTATTTATTTTTATAAGATGCATATTTTGTTATGTAAAGATATTTATGAATGCTAAGTAGAAGACTAAGGAAACGTCTTTAGGACTTCGCTTTCTTAGGGATAAATATTGAAACTATGCATATCCATGCTTACAAATGATTAAAAGTATCTTTTTTTTCCTCACTATAATCTGTGTATTGTTTCATTAAGATCTCAGCTGCAGTCACAAAGTTCAGTTCCCTCAATACTGTCCATACACCAAACTGCTTTCTTTTAAGGAA
This sequence comes from Hemiprocne comata, assembly GCA_020745705.1. Classification (NCBI taxonomy): domain Eukaryota; kingdom Metazoa; phylum Chordata; class Aves; order Apodiformes; family Apodidae; genus Hemiprocne; species Hemiprocne comata. Next base: position 4,566,461 of record CM036589.1, on the reverse strand, counting down.
ACACTTTTAATGAAGCAGCTCATTCACCTAAACTGACCAAGCACAAATACATTTGCACAAGCAGGATGTTTAATTTATCTGCCTATTTCAGCCAGGCACTTAACCATATCCTTAACTGGAGATACACTTTCCAGTGACCTAAAACTGGGAATAAGCCAGTCATTCATTATAACACAACAAATCCTTCCACTCATAAACTGTAGTCTGGAAATACATTGTATTGGAAAGCACTTATTTTAAAATCATTTTTGTTTCTGAAAATAATCTAGTCATCAGAACAACGATATATTGGACAAGAGACAACGAAAAAATATTATTTTTTAAAATAGTTTGAAAGTTTTTGCCATATGAAGACAAGGGTTTCATTTTCCTATCCCTTCCAGGGAATGGCAGCTCTCCTGACAGCACTGCAGTGCTTCTTCTGGCTGTGACCCAACCAAGCTGACATTTGAGAGACATTACAGAGCAGAGAGGAACTCTATTAATTATTATGAAAAGTCAAAGCCATCTCCACAATATCTCAAACAACACCCTGCAATTCAGTGTTGTGTAAAACAGGTTGGGGTTAAATTAATGCCCCAACTATTATTTTAAGCACAGACCTTTGTTGTATGTCCATTTTTAATTAAACAGAATAAAGCACACCACAGGACTGATTCTTTTGTGAAAATATGAACACTTGGAGAGCAGATGTGAACCTCTTTAACAGGTGAGTATGCTGAAGTGCTTTGATGCCCTGAGTCAAAGCCCACTGAAACAAACAAAAAGTTTTCACCCCAGCCCAGGATCAGCCTCAACAGTCAATGCTCACAAAGGTACCTCACATCAACTTCTGATTTTGTCACAAATTCTGTTTTTTTTTTCCCTCTGCCTTGAAAGAGCTGTGTGCACACACCAATCTGCCCTCTTCTCTTTCTCCCATGTTAATGACTTGAGGCTGTTCATCATTCTCACACACTTTCCCATTCAAACAATTGTCATTTCACCACATTTTTCTTGGCTGAATTTTGAATTTTATTTTTTTTCCCACCCCTTCTGGTGTGCTTTCCCACTTGGCACCAGCATCTCTTCCTCAACTCTGTCTTATCCCCAACTCTTTCCTCTTCCTCAAAACATCTTTACATGAGCTCTCAAGAACAGGGAAACAGGGAAAGGGAATTCTTTGAGAAATAAATAACATAAACTGCCCGTTTTGGTCTCTGCTGCATTTGTTCCTCTTTGAATGACAGAGAACACTTCCTTCTGGGAACCAGAGCCACCAGCCACGAGGCTGGGTCCATCATGGCCATACAAGCAGAGAAAAACTGTCCCACTGACAAAACAAGGTCCTGAAGGCCTCTGATTTCAGTATTTACTCTCCCCTTTTGATTTCCTGCATGAAGTATTTCCATGTGGGTCAATAAATCATCCTCCCTTGTACTTCCACATGTACCTCTCTTGGCTACAGACCTGATTTTTAAGACTGTTTTCTCAAATCCACCCATATCCCCATTTTTCATTTGCCTCTACTCCAACTCTTCTTCTTTCTTCTCTTTTTGCTAATCTGTTGCATACATTTCTTGCAGAAAATCACATCCTCAAGGCTCACTGTTACTCAATGGGTATATCTGTAAATATATATACATTTACACACATATATAGAAAGCTAGAATGACTTTCAGATATCTCAACTTTCTAAGGATAGCAGTGATGTCATGTTTTCAGGCCTAATCTCTTTGGGACACACTTTGTGTCATTTACATTCTGTACATAACATTTCATAAATTATTTTTTAAAATGTAGGGTGTTTTTTTTTTGTTATCACCTGGGGCTTTAGCACTAAAGGTGTACCATAGTATCTGGAAAAGTTCAGCCTTTTCAAAGCTTCTGTTCAGTCCTAATTCAGGCAAAAAATTGACTGGACTTAATGAAATCCCTGACTAAATCCAGCCTGATGTAATACTTAGATCTGTGAACACTGGAAGTTTTCCATTACATAAATGAATCCAGAGAAATAATCTAGGGACACATTATGAACAAGAATACTTATATGTATATAATTTAATGCTAAAAATTATCTGATTTAATATACTTTTTTTCTATGTGTGTGTATGTGTAACCATAGCTTAGTACTTCCTGAGTTTTACGGCTTTTTCATTACATTTATCCCTAAAAATGATGACTGTGTGGAAGCAGAAATGCTGATTACCACACATTAGATATTTTATCTTGTATATTCAGGATTAAATATATTTTTTTATAAACGTTATTTTTTAAGTACCTCATTTTCAGACTTTAGAGCAAGTATTGCCAAGAGTTTGAAGTCACACAATTTATTTGAGAGGTCACATGAGTAATTTGTATAAACCATTCTTATATTTCACATGGACACTCCAAGCCTGTTAAAAGCAGCAGTTCATCTCTTAGTCCCAAGACAATCAGCAGCTGAATTAATTAATTCACACCCAGGTCTTGATATTTTACTGTTTGGTTTAGCAGAGGCAGTATCATCTTTACTCTCTCCCTGCCACCTCTCTCTCTACAGGGAGTAGAATCACAGAATCATGGAAAGATTTGGGTTGGAAGTGACCTTAAAGATCACCTAGTTCCAACCCTCCTGCATGGACAGGGACACCTCCCACTAGACCAGGTTCCTCCAAGCCCCATCCAACCTGCCCTTGAACAGTTCCAGGGATGGGGCAGCCACAGCTTCTCTGGGCAACCTGTTCCAGTGTCTCACCACCCTCAGACAGAAGAGTTTCTTCCTAATGTTTAACTTAAATCTCCCCCCTTTCAGCTTAAAACCATTACCCCTTGTCCTCTCACTACAAGCCCTTGTCAAAAGCCCCTCCCCAGCTTTCCTGGAGCCCCTTCAGGCACTGGAAGGTGCTCTAAGGTCTCCCTGGAGCCTTCTCTTCTCCAGGCTGAACAGCCCCAACTCTCTCAGCCTGTCTCCAGAGCAGAGCTGCTCCAGCCCTTGGATCATCTACATGGTCCTTCTCTGGACTCGCTCCAAGAGCTCCATGTCCTTCCTGTGTTGAGGGCTCCAGAACTGGACACAGTGCTCCAGGTGGGGTCTCACCAGAGTGGAGGGGGAGAATCATCTCCCTCGACCTGCTGGTCACACTTCTTTCGATGCAGTCCAGGATAAGCTTATACATACTGTATAAATATAGAGAGAGACAGACTTGGATATATATATATATATATATTCCTGTTGACTGGTATTTCTGTTCCAGCCATGCTATTCACTATTAGTCATGATAATCTTGCAGAATTACTTGTATGGCATTCACAACAATTTCATATTATTAAGGAGTTAATTTTTATCAGCTGTCTCTGGAGCTCTTAGAATTAATTTTACCAGTGAAGCTAAGAGTCTGCCTACCCTGCTAAAAATACAGATGCAGCAAAGAGAGAGAAAAGTCTCTATTACAAGGACAGAGACAAGGCTTCCTCTAGTTTCTTACTGCTTATCTATTTTTATTGAACTGATGCTATTGCTTTGCCTTTTCCTACTTAATAACCTTAGTGAAGGCCTTCCAGTGAATACTAGTTAAAATCTGTCAAAATTCCCAAAGAGATCTGCAGTCTTATCAGACAATAATCCTGCTGCTAAAAGCAAGCATCCACTCCTTTGCTGGGATCTTGATATGGCTTTGCTAAAACATTTTTCTTTCTGACTTGTCAGCAGCCAAACTAACAAGACTTCAGTGACAAATGATCTACTTAACGGTCCAGAAAGGAATCCCAACTTGTTTTTTAGGACAGTTTTCATTTTTATGTCTGCAAGATCAGACAAAGACATATTACCTTCCAAGGAAATTGATGATGTAACTGCAACGTTTGGAAAATAATCTCATTCCACGTGAGTGTTTTTGTCTTTTTGTTTGATTGCTTTTGGAGAAGGAAGCATATATTTGCAGAATGGCACAAAAAAATTGATCTACAATGGCAAGATTGGCTTAAATTTATGAGATGCTATTTCATTAATTCAGCAGGACAAACAAATTATCTAAGTTTTTAACTTCAGGAGGTAGACTCATGGAAATACCACAGATTTCCACAGAGCTTCAGTGTCATTAATGAGTTGATGCAATGACAGAGTCAAAGAAAATAGACAAAAATGAGACATTTGGAGACAATGTAGTATCTCCCTTTCTCCTTGGCCATTGTTTCATGACCCTATGCCAGCTGGAGGATTTTTTTGGTTCTGAATCTCAGACTTTTAAACCAAATGAATTTGTTTCAGCTACCAGGTTCATATTCAAAGAATGGCAGAGAAAAAGATTTGGTCAAGACTTCTTTGGTAAGAGGTGTCTTTCTGTATGGGAGACTTGACTAAAGCAGTTAATTTTTACAGAGGCATAAAAAAATGAGCCATTATATATCTGCAAAGTCATCTAGTCCTTATACAACTCTCAGCATAGGGTGTATTAATTTCATTAGCAGGAAGTTATTTGTACCTATAAGCAAACTGGTCAAGGGACTTTTACTTATTATGTTTACTAAGCCTGGAGTGATTCTGTATTTGTCATTACCTTCTTAATCAAAACATTGCTGATCTTCAGCCTTGGATTCATCTCATTTCTTCTCACCAAGTTACACACCAATGGAACCAACAGTTACATAATCAGCTTCAATAATTTATCTTTTTTTTTTTTTTCCATATCTATGCTTTTCAAACACCTACATACATATCACATCCTCCTTATTTGCTCTAGATCGAATGTTTTAACTAGTTCCTCATGACAGGATGTCAATGTCAAGTATTATTGAGCTTTAAGCAGAGTCAAGGACTGCCAAATGTCACATCCAAGCATCTTCCCAACATCTACACTGCAAACTGTTGAGAGATGATTGTAGGGAAGGACTGATTCAGCTGCACTTACCTACGTTTCTGAAAACAGCTTTTTAACCTCTTTTTTTTCTGTAAGGTTTGTTTCTGCTTTGTTCTGAAGGGTGCAATATTCTATTGCAGTAAGGGCTTATATGAAAATTATGTTAAAACTTTCACCACTGGAAGAGAAGAGGCTATGAAGCCAAGGCAAGCAAGGAAGCTCTTGACAAAAAAACATGTGGTCTATTTTATTTTCCTTCACAAACATAATGAAAACGATATGATGGTGCAGTTCACAGGTATTTTTCATGGGCTCTTGAAAAATAAATACGAGGCTTCAAATTGTCTTTAGATTTTGAATTACATGTACTTTAATAACCATTGTTAAGGTGGATGCTTCATAAGTGCATGCTAGTGCAGGAGCAGGAAAACTTAATTGTGAAAATAAAGTGCATTTATTTTAAAATTGTTGTAATATATCACCAAACCATTTATATATATACATCTTAAGAAAATAATAATTAAAAATGAAGCCAGGCCACACAAGTGGAGATCTGGCATAATTGTTAATCTTCTGACAACTGTGAAACTACGATTTTCAATTTGTAATTCAGTTGAGCTGATGACAGGTTTCTCCTCATCATCATTGATTTATGAGCTCATCTTGTCAATGTTTTCCCCTTTCCCACACTATTTACACCAGTTGAGGCATTTTTCCTCTCCCAGAACATATGGAAACATTTCAAGAAACACTATCAAATGGTGTAAATCCATAAGCAGCTTTTGAAATGAAACAGATTTTGTCTGGATGCTATAGCTCAAGTCCTATAACACTAGGAGACAATCACAAAGCAAAACTAACAGACCACCATATGATGAGAGTCCAAATGTCCTCAGTGTCTTTCTGCTTTTTTGTTTTTTCTCAAAGACTACAGTGCTTCCTACTATGAGCAACTTCCTTAGGATCAAGTAAATTACCAAGTAGGGGTATGAAAATTACATCTCAATCCAAAAATGCAGTCTTTCATGATATGATGGGGCTTGGGTTTTAGTTTGGGTTTGTTTCATTGCTGGTTTGCAGATGGAATCCTATTGTATTGAAGTTTTTGTATGAAAAGTAATGAGGAAAGCTGTACTCAGGTGGGGGTCAGGCTCTTCTCTCAAGCAACTAGGGACAGGACTAGAGGGCTGGGCCTGAAGCTGCCCCAGGGGAGGTTTAGGTTGGATATTAGGAAGCACTTCCTCATGGAGAGGGTGATCAGACATTGGAATGGACTGCCCAGGGAAGTGGTGGAGGCACCATCCCTGGATGTGTTCAAGGCAAGGCTGGATGTGGCACTTAGTGCCATGGTCTAGATGGTGTGGTGGTGTTGGTCATAGGCTGGACTTGCTGATCTCAGAGATCTTCTCCAGCCTCAATAATTCTGTGATTCTGAGGATCATAAATTAATACACCACTACTGAGCATATGTGTAATAAAATGAGCAATAATTAATCTATTATATTACCAATATCAACCTAAAGAAGAGCAGTGTTCAATAAATATCTGTCTTCTGTATTTATAGAATGTCAGTTGATAATGAAATGTTTCACATTTCCCAGTAACAAGGAAGATATAAAATGGGAACTACAATGGAAGTTGGAGATTGAAAATCAACATGTTTGGCTGATTTGCATTCAAGTTAAAAGAGCTAGATGGTTGGTGGTTGGGGATCTAAGGGCAATAAGTACATAAAGACTGGCCCTATAAAATGAACTGTCACACCAAACACAAGGAATTCTCTAACATAGGTATTTTCAGGCTGGAATTCTTAGAACTTTACTTTTTAGGCAGTGAAATCTCACTGAGTGTCTGAGCTTCTTTCCAAACTTTTCAAATCCCAGCATTAAATTTCTCAAAATAAAACATCTCACGCAGTTCCTCTTCTCTGTCCTTCCATGATCTTCTACAATTTATATCATCTTTTTACTCCACACCTTCAATATGAAGGATAAGAGCTGGAAGACAGAGGGTAGACATGTAATTATGATACTTTTATTAGTAGATAGTGTGTGTCCTTGTATGAAGTTGGGAAACGATAGCAAGTAAAAGTGCCCCCTGATTCTTGTGATTAGCTGAATAATCAAGCTGTTGTTTCTTTGAATAACCTTTCCTGTTATGATACAGCTTATTATCAGCTTCCCCACATTGCCTGTCCTCTAAATACTGTTCTCTATTGTAATGTCTTTCTTGACTCCAGAGAATATATTTTCTCCTTTACTTTTCTTCTATTGAAATTGCCTCTCCCCCAGTGCTAACTCTTTGACCTATTATATCAAAGTAACTGAATGCTTACCTCTTATTAAATTATACTATTTAAAGTCTCATTTTAATACCAGTCTGATTTCATACTACGTATAATGCACGCAAGCTTCTATAAACCTGTCAGTATATGAAATTTCTTCAGAAATACCAGGATCACCTAATGCTTTCAACTCACTTGTCAAGCATCACGTTACTTCATTTAGCCTGAAATAAATACAGGAGATTGTTCATTGTATTCAGATGTCAAGCTCTAAAAAAAAAAAACAACAACCAACTTATAAGAAGGATATTGTGCAAGAGTTTTTTGGGTATATGGTTCAGTAACAGTGGTGGGGAAAAGTCCAGTGTCTTTAAAAAACAGTACATGCAAGAACAGGGATATTTAGTATGAATAACTACCAGAGGGCCAGGTCCATCATGTGCTTCTTTTCACTTTTGGTTTTACAGAGACAATTTAGTTCACCGGCCCCAAATTTCTGAAAAAAATTAAACAGTGCAAATAGTTTTTGTTGATGAGATTTATGGAGCTCGTTTAGAAAAGAACCCCATGTAATGTCAGCAAAGGGAACTAGTTTTATCACAGTATATTGTTTAACAGCCCTTCACGGTCATCAAATTTAGTGCACCTATAAAATGCAAGGCAGCTGAAGAGGATGAACCAGCAGTTTAAAAATACTAAAGAGTCAAGAATTATCCAATTCCCCATCTCCCTGATCCACTGATATTGTTAGCTCTGCACAGAGGTGAAGAATTGTGGTGAGTATTTACAAAAAGTTGCCAGAGTTTTAAAATTAGACAATTTTGGGAAGCAATTTAAGCAATTATTAAAATTACGAGACGAGTGACCATTGTTAATGTCTTCAGAAATACTTTCTTCTGAATTAAACAGTGAAGTTCTCATGAGCCTGAGGTAGGATTAACAACCACTGAAGTCCACACAAGTATGTTGGTGTCAAGCCATACACAGATCACATCTAGAGGGTGTGAGCTGCTGAATGCCATTAACTTCTGAGAGCTGTGCCCATTCCCATCACAGGATACAGAGACCTGACACAGAACTGAAAACTGTTCATGGCCCAACTCCCATAAACCAATACATTGGAAAAAGAATATTGGGGAGGGGTTTGATCTTGGTTTTGCTTTGATCTGAATCCTGATGGCATGTGTGACAATCATTGTGCTCACTCTCTAATTTACTGGGGGGGAAAAAAAACATCGCTTGAAAAAGCCTTGCCTTTTTTTTTGCCTGTTTCATTAGCTCTCATCTAGCCTCCAAATATATAGGTCCATGTTAACTATTCTTGTCTTTCAGCTTCCATTTTTGCTGCTGTTAAGTCCACATCCATTGGTTCTGCCCTTCAGCCTCCCTACCTGCTCCTTTCCCCATCACTCTTTCAAGATTTCATCTCTGCTCTTGCAATCAATGGCACAGCTCAAAGATTCTGGCAGCAAAAAACATTGCTGTGAAAAGGCAGCTAAAATCCTAAGGAAAAGAAAAATCACAACAACAAGGAGTTGGAAGCCTGTTCCAAGAAGAAGAATCCTTCCACACCTGGCTGAAAACTTCCAAGCCAGGACTGGGTATAGCACCAGGGCAGTGACAGTACTAATGGTTAGCTGAGTAGTATTTAGCTTAGAAATCTGTTCTGTGTAGCAATCAATAACTATTTGCTCTGCACCTTAAATTGTGCCTTTACTGCTTGCAGAGTCTCCCTGTACACAGCAAAAAATGCCCAGACATGGTGCAGATGGGAAAGGAAACCTAGGCAGGCAATTGGGGTTTTTCTCATCTTGCCAGGGCTAAATTTTCCGAATGATTTTACTAGTGATAGAGCTGGTGACCCATGTTATGTCACTGCAAGGATAATCCCCAAATCCTACCACTCTGGAAAAAAAATCCCAGTCATTGTCAAGATTTTGCAGCAGCTTGATAATATTTCCTGTATTTCTACAGGCTAACAATTCAATCTTATTTTATGAATGCAATTTTATCTTCCATTTTGTGCTTAAACCTTTAAAAGAGTTACAAACATCCCTGCATGGACCACAGCACCAGACATGGGGAAAACTAAGAGACTGGAAGGAGGCTGATTTTTCACAGAATCACATAATCATTTCATTCAAATGGAAACAGCACAGCACAAATAGCTGGCTACTACTGCAAAACAGTCCTGCAGGTTACTTTATACTCCTTTATTTAAGGATGGATCAGCAGGTCTGCTTTCCCTGCTTAGTTGGGTATTGGTTTCAACTAATGTCCCCTTATTGCAAGGACCCAGGATCAATTTTTCATAGTCCATTGTACTTGTAGATTTATGGTCTTTCCCTAATGAACTGCAATTTCTTAAAGGGTGCTCAAAACCACTTCTTTGAGTAGGTGGCCCATGAATTCTCCTCCTGTGGGTAGTTTTGAACTTGGGCAAGAGACAGGGGTTTTGGTTGTGGCTTTCTTTTTTTTTTTTTGTTAGGATAGATGAAAACCAGGAAGAAAAATTATCAGCAGGAAAAGTAAAAGGAGTATCTTGGCTTCTAAATGACCTGCCATAGCCTGGTTTTACTGACTTTCATACAGAAGTCTAATGCTAGTTAGTCATTTGCCACCCCACCCCCCCCTTTTTTTTTTTTTTGTAAAGGCATATCAAAGTGACAAAACCTATTTAAATCTGACAAAAATATAGCAGACATAAAGCACTATTGTACAGCTGCACGCTCTTCTCCTCACATCTTCCCTTTGGCTCTAAGTGGGATTTCTACATACTGCTACTTATTATCGTTGCCTTTCAGAGGCCTTAGATGTCTCTTTTCACATTTCACAAAGATAAATTTGTTTTCGGCTCTGAGGGTCACTCTAAGATCAAAAAGTCATTGTTGATAACCAAAAGCCTGAAGTTTTTTGTATCTGTGGATCTTTGACTTCAAAGTACTGACAGGAAAATCAGTGTAAAAGGAACAGCTTAGAATTCCACTGAAATTTCTCAGGTAATTCATCCAGGCAGCCTTGGCCAGTAACAGTACAGATAGGGACAGAGTTAATCAGAAATATTCTCAATTAACTCCTGCCAAATTTACATAAACATAAGCCTCGGTCTTATCTAAAGATCCTCCAGATCTTTAAAAAACTTTGCATTTCTCCCTGTTTTTCATGCTAGAAGACAAGGAAGTTTTTGCTATTATGGAAAGGTTTTTTTCCATATATATGAAAATATTTCAGTTAATAGTACACATCAACAAGTGGACATAAACAAATGGAAAATAAAAAAAATCCTAGCATGGATTGGAATATAGGACATTTAAGATGAAATCAGGTCAATTTAGTAAAGGATCAAAGTAAGTTGGCAGCTGATGTTAGACTGGGATGGTTTTATGGCAATCAGGAGCTTCCTACTTTCTAATCCTGGGATTTTATAATAGGTTCAAGAGGAATATTTTATACAAGTATACAATAGCATGTTTACCATATTAGACTGTGGAACACTGCATTCCTATTTCCCTGAGCTCACAACTTCTGAAAACCTCCCTGCTCCTTGTATTTGTTTTTGTCAAGATGGTGTTTCCACTTCTTTATGTGGAATAAACAGTTCCAATAAGAACAAGAAAAATAACGACAAAATAAAATTAAAACAAAAGCCCCAAAGAAGCATCATAGCTCAGCATTCATAGCTTAAACCAGCCTGCATGTGAGAACCAGCAGGAACACAAATCCAAAGTCCTCTGAATGTAACAGGCTTTGAAGATAAACTGAAATCACGACTGTGATTAAAAAATAAAGGTGACTCTGTCACATTTTTGCAGTGCTATGAAATATTCCGTAGATTCAAAGCTTCCCTGAGCTAATTTCAGAGTTAGCCCTGAAAAGGCATGTGCAGGGAACACCCATCAGAAGTACAAATAAACAAATTAGTTTAACTCTCTCATGAAAATGGCCAAGACCATTATGGCATAAAACCATTCTTCTCAGCTTACACCCAAGCATCATTATTTACTTTTTCTAGCCCCATCCATGTTACTCCTTCTCTCAAGCAAACAGGTGACAATAGAGGAAGATAAATTGATCTATAGACACACTTTTTTTCCATGCTAATCTTCTCCCTCAAAAAGACACATAAACAACAGCACTGAGAACTCCTACATAAATCACACAACTCAGTAACTTTTCCACCTGCATATTTTTCGAAGGTTATCTCAAAAGATGCTGTGATCTTCCCTAACAGAAAAAGGAAGCCCTTTGTCTCTGTAAATGATTTGCAGACAGAAAAGAAACACCTTAGGTAGCCTGAAGTCGATGTTTGGGATTTTTATTTTCAATTAGAGAATCCTGATTCATCAGTATCTGACAATTTTGTTGAGATTTTTCCTCACTCTCCTGAACGCTCTCTCTGGAAGGAGGAAGACAGACATAAAATCATTGAAACAGACAAAGGGCAGAATAAATAATTCCTCTCTGTGTAGACCAATGAATCTTTAATTGTGTACATAAACTGAAAGCTGCAATGGAAGACACCAATTCCACACTCTTATGGTCCTGGTAATTGTTTTGAAAGCCAGGCTCAAATTCTTCTATCAATTCTGGTACAGCAAAGTCTGGGTTTCCCATGTGCCTCAGTTCTTTTGTGGCAAAAAAGAGCAGTACGGGTCTGTGTCTCAGAGGACTTTTTGCATTCCACAAGAAAGCTTTAGGGCACAGAAATGGCTTTTTACTTGCATTTTTAGCAATTTTTTTTTTATATAGAGCACACAAACACCACACATATGTACATATAAAAGAATAAAGGCACCATGCAAATGAAAGGCATAACTAAAAACCACAAAGAGCGACATTTGAAATGATGATTTGATTAAAAAAGATGATTTCCATTATTAGAAGTAACACTCTATTAATATTAATCTAAGCCTAAATAACTTCAATGACTAATTATTACATTAATCAAGCAGCAATCTCTTCTTGGATCCAGACCATCAAGGCTGAGATCTCTCCTGGCTGAGATGTTGGGACAGCAAATCATGCACAGAGTTGGGTTTTTTCTTCTCCTATATTCTTTCCTCCAGGCTGAAAACATGCATTTGGGGAAGATGGGGAAAAGAGCTTATTTCACAGAACCACAGAATGGTGGGGTTTGGAAGGGACCTCTGGAGATCATCTAGTCCAACCCCCCTGCTAAAGCAGGATCCCCTAGAGCAGATCCCACAGGAACATGTCCAGGTGGGTTTGGAATGTCTCCAGGGATGGAGACTCCACAACCTCCCTGGGCAGCCTGTTCCAGGACTCTGGTACCCTCAGAGTAAAGAAGGATTTTCTCATATTCAGGTTAAACCTCCTGTGTCCCAGTTTGTGCCCATCACCCGTTGTCCTGTCACTGGCATTTCCTCCAGTGGGAGGAAATTCTGGGAAAAGCAGAGTAGAGAACTAATACAATACTATACACTCATGAATAACTCTTGCTTTTTGCTTTTTTTCTGTAAGGTGTATGCATTTTGCAATCTAGACATTTAATGTTAAAAATAAACATTTAAAGCTTTAGCTTTAATTTCTTAGCTTTCAGGTGGTTACCTGAACTGTGATTATGTGTAACCAAAACAGAACCTGATTTAATTGATTTAAAAGACTCTTAGCAGTCCTCCAACCTACACGTCTCTCTCCCATTTAACTCTGCTTAGTGCCAGGTACCAAAGGGATGATGATTTTGCATCTCTTAGAAATAATTGATTTAGGATGAGCAAAAGCCTAATTCTAAGCATAGTAGTGCTAGCCAGATGTGGAGTCAACCCTCGGTGAAATATGTAACCTCTGTATGAATAAACAGTGATTTAGAGAAAATTAAACCTGGATGCTGATTTTGAAGGCTGCAGAGAAAGATGCCCAGCCAAGGAACTGATACATCAGTGAGATCAATGTAATTCTTAAAAGGAATTGTAAAAATCTAAGGATTGTACTGAAGGTCACAGATGGAAGTTCTCCATCCATGCTCAGAAGGCTTTCCAAATTATTCCTAGTACAAACCCTAAAAAAGCAGAGGCACTAATAGCCATGTTTGGGCAAAACAGCACAACAAACAATTACTGGGATAGAAAATTCAATATAAAGTGTATAGTCCAACAACCACACTCCCAATAGTTGCCTGGGGCATCCCACAGAGACCATCCCAGAAGATGCTGATAAAGATGGAGTACTGATGCACAGGGACTTGCTTTTATCCTGCTCCTGCCTGTGCTCAGGTTCTCTCTCCCATTCTCACTCCCCCTGAATCTTTACTGGCTCTTTTCTCACCCCTTAACCCCATCTAAATATTTTCCAGAGCCTGCTTCAAATGTGCCAAATGTGAAAATCAAGCAAGCTAACCAGTTGAAACACTAATTTTAGCCACTTTAGCTGCAAGGAAGGCAATTTTTGGCCACACTGACTTGCCCAGTGTCACTGTTCAAGGCTTCATGGCAGAGGCTGTTTCCCACCCTGGCTCTGCCTGCTGCTGCAAAATGAAACTTCATCTCACACCATCTCCTGCTGCTTTTGTTTCATTAGCAAATAAGTAATAATAATAGCTGGAAGTAAATTAACCTATTAGCATTGACTGAATGGAGAAGGATATAATTGAATTAAAAAGAGTTAATACCTCCCCGTCAGTCAGAAGAATCAAAAAGAAAATTCATTAGTAAAACCTCTGCAAAGAAGCAGTTTTTCTAAAAGAAGTTTGATATATTTTTTCATTTCAGAAGGCTCATAAAAAAGTTATAGTCTCCAATGTCTTTTCAGTAATGATTAGGTATCCAAAGTGAATTTACTTATTTTTTATTGAGAGGAAACTGTATGTTAAATACCCCAAGGTTACTAATCTAAGAAACTGGTTGTTTTACCCCTTATGCCAAACAAACTCACTTTTAAAGACTAAATTGAACTTCCTACTGTAAAGTTATAAACTTTTAGGAACTCCATGGAAATTGTATTTTTCTGGTACCGAATCTAATTTCTCTTATCATTAAAAAATCATGACATTCAGTCCATAAGCTAAAAGAGCATTCTGAAAATTAAAAGGAAAAGAGATTTTGAAACAAATGACATGACCTTCAGTTCTTTACTGACCAGGAGGTTAAGAAAAATGGCATGCTCCTAGTACTCAGACAGCATTAACATTACCAAAAAAATACTTACTGAAAGCAATTACAAGAACTCCAAGAATTTGATCCCCTAAATATTTGGAACTGGAAAGTTTTTGATGATAAAATAGCATGCTTATGAGAAAGACATATATTAAGCCAATATGTATATATTTTAAAAATCATTAAAATCTGTAACATAGCTGCAGAAAAACTCCAACTTTTTAAAATCTGTGACCTTCAGTAACACAATCAGTAAAATACCATAAACACACACACAAAAATGCCCACCTATTATCAGTAAGAAACAATGGTCAACACCAGGTAAGGGAATTTACAACCTTCATGCTGTCTGAGGATAGATTGCAAACTGTCATCCTCTCAACATCATTTCCTACTGAAGTATTGGTGCATCAAGGCTTGAAATCAAATACCAGTCCCGTGGTCAACACACCATCATTCTTTCTAGCATATCATTTGGTCAGACCGTAGTGAATGTGATCTTGAAAATTGGAAAACCCTGAGTTGTAGATTATCCCACACCTTTGCCAAGTGGGTAGGTACCAGAGCAGCCAGAAAGCTTAACTATTTAATCTAGTTTAACGTGACGCTGACATCCCCGAGCCATCCCCAGGTGCTTGGCCTGAACAGAATGGCTTCACAACTGTGTTTTCTCTGTATGCAACAGTAACAAAATACAATAAAAATGTTAATGAGGTAAATTAAGTGCAAGAAGTTAAATGATGCTGATAATATCATAACTCTGTGTCAGCTATCTTGTGCAGAACATTCACAGTAAGAAGCTATTCTTTGTATTGAGCGTGACAGCTTCTGGAACCTAAACAATCTTCTCAGATAATGAATTCACAATAGAAAGACAGAAAGGAAAATATTTCTCAGTGCTGTAGAATATCCTTTGTTCAGATTTTAATTTTCCACTTGTTTTAGGCCTATTAAAACAAAGGGGGGGGGGGGAAGAAAGAAAAACTTTAATCTACCTAAATGTATGCCAAATAGAAAATAAATTGGATATGTACTGGTGATAGGATCTAGTTTCTTTCTTACTCTGTGCTTCTCATGTATTTTCACAGGAGCTGGAGTGAGCTTGAACTGCCAGGCACCTAAATTGTAGGATACAGTGAGACTTCTCTCATTGGCTTAATTCTCCTTTCAGCAAAATCCCAGAGGAGCACACTGACAGACAGGAACTCCACATCCCACTGCTGACTCCTCTGCTCCTCTGCCTAAGCTCACACAGGCCCAAAGGAATAGATTAATACCAGAATGCTTCAAAGGCTGCTTGTAAAGTTTAAGGTATGCTGCCTCTGATTTCTAGGAACATGGAGCACCTCCAGGGTCCCAAGCGACTTGACTGAAGTTGTCTGAAATTGTAAACTTAAAGAAACATTTTAAAAAAGAAGAAAAAAAAAAAAAAAAGGAGGGGAAACGATAATTAAAAAAAAAAGGCACTGAAAACATTCAGTCCTGCTGGCAATGCCCTGGGTTGCTTCAACACATGGCAGGGATTTCTGCCATTTCCCAGCAAGCAACAGCTTCACTGGACAGAAGCAACATGTAAATGTTACAGCCATAAACCGCAAATTCCTTCTTTCCAGCTTTACCCTAAAATATGTCTTGTTGATAATTCAAGCTCTACACACCTTGCACTGTGTAACTTCCTGATTGTACTGCTAGACTGGGCCATTACTGACATGAACACTGGCATAGATGCTGTAAGTACATAGTGCAGTGTATACTGAAATGCTGTGTGCACATCCCAGGCTGCATATATATATATATATACATACACACTATCTTTTTTCTTGTCACATTTTCATACCCTACTCACTTGCAACCCATGCTCCCTCCTCTTAGCCCAGTGTATGCCACTGCACTGTACTCTCTCCATCTGCACTGTTAATATTCATCTCACACATGCATTTCCTGACCTGCAGGGGCACAGGGTTATTGGCACAGAGCTCAGCACAAAGACATGGTATTGCCTGCCATCGTCTTTTAATTTCTTTGCTTTCAAATGCACTCAAGTGGTTCTCAAATAAGAATTAATTCTGGTTTATTTTTTTCATGGTTGAATGAGACTTGACTTCACATTCATGATTTTTCTCCACCAGACAGTGGCCTAAAAAGTCTTCAAATTGCTCATGTCTACTTTTATAAGACTTTCTTGCACCAAGTTTCTCTCAACCTGCCCAGCTCTAACACTGGCCCCTCTTTTACTACCATACTACTATACTTCTAGAATTCTTTACTATATTTGCATCTGCCCCGCTCTCCTAGGTCTATAGCTGCTGCATATGGTTTCTGGCTCAGCTGCCATCCTTCCCCATGTATGTGACTTTTTGAGAGCTGGACCATCAACTCATCATCTATTTCAGTTTATTGTCTCCTTTGCTGTATTAGGTGCCAACGCAAGCTCATTACCTCTTAGTAGCTTCTGTCTCCTTTTTATTCCTTCTCCTTTCTATGTTCAGGCTACAGAAGACTCTGAGGAGACCTCATAGCAGCCTTCCAGTGCCTGAAGGGGCTACAGCAAAGCTGGGGAGGGACTTTTGACAAGGGCTTAATAGTGAGAGGGCAAGGGGTAATGGCTTAAAACTGGAAGAGGGGAGATTTAGGTTACACATTAGGAAGAAATTCTTCACTATGAGGGCGGTGAAACATTGGAACAGGTTGTCCAGAGAAGCTGTGGCTGCCCCATCCCTGGGAGTGTTCAAGACCAGGTTGGATGGGGCTTGGAGCAACCTGATCTAGTGGGAGGTGTCCCTGCCCATGCAGGGGGGTTGGAACTAGATGATCTTTAAGGCCCTTTCCAACCCAAACCATTCTATGACTCTGTGTTTCTATGATTCTATTTCTGTTATTCTAGTATTGGTCTTTCTCTGTTACTCTGGAATTCCCATTCTTCAGGATATTAAAAACTTGCCTAGATAAGACTTGGACCAAACTAATCGAAGATGACCAGAGGTTTGGACCAGAGACCTTCACAGGTGCCTTCCAACCTAATTATTCTCTGATTGCACATATCACTATGCAATGGACAGCTAAACAGGAAGCAGAATGTCTGCAGTCTGTCTCGATACTGGGTGGTATCCCTGAAACCTGTACAGCCCTGCTCAACTTTGCTCTGTATATTTTCTTCACATGCCCTCTTTTTTATTTAAACCTTGCTTACTTTCTTCCTTTGCCACCAACAACCCCTTTTGTTACTTTGTGGATATTGAGATGAAGTCATCTTGTACTCAAATCCCATGTATAGCTCCCTGTCCCTGCTATTTGGAGGCATTTCATTTGCTCAGATCTGCTTTTCTCAGCAAATGATTCACAATTCCCATGAACACTCCTGCTTCTAATTAGGGATTTGTTAACATTTTCAAGGCTATTCCCAGAGATAACACTTCTAACACTGCAGTGTCTGCTCTTTCCCTTTTTTATTCCATGCAAGGTAGAATGCAGAGAGCTCATGAACAATGATCCCAACCCATTGAGGGCAAGAGTTATCAAAACACACAAAATTCCTTACCTTCGTGCCCCAATAATTTCTCATCCTATTTTCTCCCCAAAATAGGGTAGAATTATCTAAATTCTGAACTTGTCATTTTTATTGCCTCTACACATTCAGTGCTTTTATGCTAGTGGCATGACCAGTGACCCTGGTAGCGATACCTGTGGGATTTGTATACTTCTTAATCACACTTTCTTCCATATTTTGGGATTCACCAGACAGACACTGATCTCTTGGTTTAGCTTGTTTCAGGTAGCAGCATTTAAGAGATTCTGCACCAATACCCAGGTGGCCCAGAAGGCCAATGGCATCCTGGCTTCTATCAGGAATGGTGTGGCCAGCAGGAGCAGGGATGTGATTCTCCCCCTGTACTCAGCACTGGTGAGGCCTCACCTCGAGTCCTGTGTCCAGTTCTGGGCCCCTCACTTCAAGAAGGACGTTGAGGTGCTGGAGCAGGTCCAGAGGAGCAACGAGGCTGGGGAAGGGACTAGAGGGAAAGTCTTATGAGGAGAGGCTGAGGGAGCTGGGGTTGTTTAGCCTGGAGAAGAGGAGACTCAGGGGGGACCTCATCACTCTCTACAACTACCTGAAGGAAGGTTGTAGTCAGGTGGTGGTCAGGCTCTTTTTCCAGGCAACCAGTGACAGGATGAGAGGGCACAGCCTGAAGGTGCCCCAGGGGAGGTTTAGCTTGGATATTAGGAAGCACTTCCTCATGGAGAGGGTGATCAGACATTGGAATGGACTGCCCAGGGAAGTGGTGGAGGCACCATCCCTGGAGGTGTTCAAGGAAAAGGTGGATGTGGCACATAGTGCCATGGTCTAGTTGATGTGTTGGTGTTAGGTGAGAGGCTGGACTTGCTGATCTCAGAGGTTTTCTCCAGCCTCAATCAGTAATTCTGTGATTCTGTAATACAGTGAAACTCCTGCTTCATACAAGGGCACTGGCAGAGCTTCTACAACTGAAGACTGACTTTCCTTTGTCTCCTCCAAACCTTTACTTCCTACACCTGATCATTTCTCCAGCTTTAAGACAGACCACAGTAAATACATAATTTAAAAGATGTTAAAAGGTTGCACAGGGGAAGTTGGGGAGCAGAGAGTCACAAATACATTTAGCTTTAGAATATCTGGATTAAGAAAAAAAATATTTCTTTCAGGGTGGCACCTTATTTTTTGCATTTGACTGTTTTCTTTGACTGAGTTTTTAATGCAGCCCCATAAATAATTTCACTGGGAAGTGCAACTGAAGGGTAGCTTTGCATAGCATGATAGTGAAAACGAGCAAGGGAGGATAACTCAAATTCTTGAATCACTTTTCTTTTATTTTTTTACCAGAGAAAGAATAATGTGAAGTTCTTCCCTAGTAAAAATTGCTTGGTAAACCAGAGTGGATTACCAGCATGGGTGCAGCTGGTTTTTTTATTAAAACCTGCAGCTGCAGAAGTTCAGAATGACCCAGAAACGATCCTGAAATTTAGAATGATCCTGAAATTTATGGCATTAGTGTGATGCTACAAAGGATGGGATCTCAGAACCGTCTGGGCTGATCAAAACTCCACATACATCTGAGAAGAGTCTTCCTGATTTTTATAGAACTTGGTCTATTTCTTATTGTAATAGTAGTTACTTAATTGCTTGAGAAACATACACTAAATTGTTCTGCATGTATAGGTTAAAAGCATGTCTTGAAATCCTCCATTAAAACAAAAATTCAGTTACACTTTCTGCTGATTTCTCCCACTTCAATTTCATAGAGATCATTCAGCAGTAAACCTGATTCACTGCATGTTTTTTTTTCCTCCTGACGTTTACCTAATACTCCAAAATTATCAAGAAGGTGAACTCTGTAATGGAGTTGGCTGCTTTCACTGACTATCAAGCTGTAGCTTTATACTAACGGTTCATGCTACAAGTAGCAAGTGAAATAGTATTTGTTTTCAACAATATTTAAGAGCAGCAGTGGAAAAGTCACAGCTGAACACCCTAGTCTTCCTTGCACCAACAAGAAAACAAAACAAAAATCAGAGTAATGAAGAAGCAGCTCAGCCACATGGCAAGGTAGTTTAAGAAGAGTATTTCTGGAGGAGTCAAGTGAAGTTAAATCTTCCCTACTTAAATTAAACAACAAAAACTGCAATTGCCAATCATTCTTGTCTTAAATGCATTCCTGAGGATACTTCAGCCTTAAGTAAGACTCCCAAGAGAAAAATATAATTTTTGTCTATTAAAAAAAATCTTATTTATTTCCAGTTACGATGGAGAAAAGAGAAACACAGGAAAATACAGACTTAAGAAAAAAATAAATACACTTGGGGCTTAAAAATAAGATCCAACATCTGTTTTCACACTTTTTTTCTGCATGACTATTCTTTACTTCTTCATATATACCATTTTTCACTCTTCTGTCTCTCATTCCATTCTCACCTCACTTTTCCCTGGCAGATAATCATGTGGTTTTGCCCTTAGGACCCCACCTCTGCAGCACTGCTGCTACCCTGCCCCAACTAGTGAGAATTCCTGCAGTAAGTGCTCCAAGCCCCTGCATCACGCTGGAAAAGAGGCAAAGAGAAGAGAAACTAGCCTGCCCACAGCCAGTTTGCAAAGACCACAGATTATTACATGGCTGGATTTAACTCTCAAGTCCACAGCTCATTTTGAAACACGTGGAGCAGAGCCAGAAATGCCACTTGTAGCAAGTGTTGCTCTTAGGGACACATCTGGATTTTACAGAACGTGGCAACTGGGTTTTTATCTCACTTATATCAGACAAAAGTAAATGCAGATTAGCAGCTAAATGCTCCTGCCCAGCCTAAAGATTTCTGTCTGAAAGGGTATTACATGGGAAAGCTAAATTGATGCAAGCCCTTCCTAGTTTTTGCAACAGACTCTGAACACCAATTTGGTCAATAGACTATTTAAGAACTCCGGGCTATGTGGGCTGTTGTAAAATTTAAGTTTTGAACGTTTTGCAGCATAAAAAGGCTTTTAATTTATTTTAACTCTAAGCATCACAGCCAGCACCAGCACAGGAAACTTGCTCTCACATTATTCTAATCTCAAGGCTTTTAATATTGAGGCTTTTGTGATCTGGTGGACATGGCAGAACTTTTCTCTTTTGCTTCTATGGATGTGCACTCTGCAGTGAGCCCTGAAGTGCTGACTCAAGGAAAGTCTGTCCTTAGCACACACTAAATAAATATGGATCTCACCACTGGGCTCAGGTCTGCTCGTGGTGGTGACAGCTGAATCTGCAAGACAGGTGAATTTGGAACAGAAGTTGTTGGGGTTTTAGGGCCAGCAGAGTGACCTTGCCTGCCTCTGTGCCCATCCAGGAGAGGGTCTGCAAAAAGGTTTGCAGAGCCGCGTCCCAGAAACTCCAACAGCAGTGTCTTCTACTGGGTAATGTGGCATTCACACTGCATAAAAAAACCTCACAATATGACCCTGATTGTTATTGAAGTTGGCAAGACTTGTGAGGATTGAATGCAAGCCCCTGCAAAGACAGGTGAGAGAGTTGGGGCTGTTCAGCCTGGAGAAGAGAAGGCTTTGGGGAGACCTTAGAGCACCTTCCAGTGCCTGAAGGGGCTCCAGGAAAGCTGGGGAGGGGCTTTTGACAAACCCATAGAATGATAGGATGAAGGGGAATGGTTTTAAACTGGAAGAGGGGAGATTTAGGATAGACATTAGGAAGAAATTCTTCAGTATGAGGGTGGTGAGACACTGGACCAGGTTGCCCAGAAAAGCTGTGGCTGCCCCATCCCTGGAAGTGTTCAAGGCCAGGTTGGATGGGGCTCTGAGCAACCTGGTCTAGTGGGAGGTCTCCCTACCCATGGCAGGGGGGTTGGAACTAGATGGTCTTTAAGGTCCATTCCAACCCAAACCAGTCTCTGATTCCAGATTTTGCCTTATGGACCCAGGAACTGGGACAGCAAGGCTGCCTTCTCCATCTGATGTCCAACACTCCTGTTTCAGCTGGGTCCATGGCACACACACACTCACACACCCAAATGACACAGAAAACAAGATGTTTGTGTGCCTGTGCAGTTTATGCTACTGCTTTAGATATCTGGCAACTTCCAAGTTGGCCAGAGTGTAAGGAAGACAACACTCATGGGTGCCTCTTCTTCAGGAGAAATGGGGAAGGAAACAGTTCCAGATATTATTCAACAGGAGGACTTTGAAACTCGTATTATCTTTTATTAGTGCTAACTACATAAGATTGGTACTATCAAACCCTCACATGGAACATATAAATGGGTATTGGCCAACTGACTTCAGGCATTTAACTTAGTTTGGGTTCCTCACAGAGTTGATGGAGAAAGGTAGGTGATATTTTTGAGAAGGCCATTCAGAGCAGAAATCAAGTTATTGTCTTCCAAAGGTGCTCTAAGCTTTTCTAAGTTAGGTGCTGAACATAATATGGAGATTATCCCAAAGCAGGACAAAAACGTTTTTATGTTTTTTCCATAGTATAATTTGGTATAATAATTCTCCGGTTAAACTTATTTTTTAGCGTTACAAGTAGCTAAAAATAGTGTATTTATAATTGTAAATCCTGCAACCTCAAGAAGCACAAAATAAATTTTTGAGTGGAAAGCTGTAGAGGCTGGAAAAGGCTTTTTGCTCCCTCTTGTTACAGTCCCATCGCGACCATCATTTTTTAACAGGAAGAATAATTTGGCAATGACACAAAATTCTCATATCTGTACCTAGAACAAGAGGGACGGCTGGCTTCAACAGCTCCAGAAACACTTTTTTCCTTCCAACTCCAGTGGTGACCAGTTTTGCAGGCTCAGGTCCGTTCCTGTAGTTGAAGCCAGACTCCGCTAGGTGTCATCACCACTGTATTTCTACAGGGAACAGGGAAAAGCTGGCACCTAAGATGTCTCACGTTAATTTTTCCATATATGAATCATTCCTTAAGTTCTCGGGGTGCATCTAGAAACTCCTATTCTATATATCACCTACGCACATATCTTATTACAACCACCGTTGCTACTCTTAATTAAGCTTATTTTGTAAGAAAATGGACCTTAAAGATAAGGAAAGCTGCCAAGTTCTCAGAAAAAGCATCCCAACTAACTCCAAAGGAAAACAAAAGCTGTTCCATGCCTTTTGATATGACATTCCTTATGCCTGAACAGTGCTGCATCTGGATAAACACACTGTCTCTGAGATGCAGGTAGAAATTATTTCAGTCCTGCAATACTACTACCCTGGAGGGTGCTAAGAGCTTATAATCCAATGTATATTTCTGCATGTCTTGACAGCATCATCAAAACTGCTTTGCTGAGAGGCTGATATTCCCTGGATAAGTAGCTGGAGCAAGCTAGCAAGTGCAAAAAACACATCAGTCCAGACACACTAAACTATTTACCTTTAGCGTTCTCAGTTTCTATATGCTAAGACAATCTTTAAACCCCCCCTGTATAATTTGCATTTACCTCTGGTCATTATTAATGCAAATAAAATGTTCATCTGAGATTGGAAACCAGCAAATAGCAAGATAAATGCAGTTTGAGATCCATGATGGTGTTTTGTACTGTACTGTATTCCAGTACAGGAAGATGTCATTACTGATGTGTGAGGTTTAGATACTGAAATATGATAAAAAATTCTAACACTCCTGTTCAAGAGCTTTAAACCCCAAATATAAGTACTGGAAGAAAATTGCAGTCAGAGTGCTCAGAAGCACAGGGCTGCCTGGGCAAGGAAGGGAGCCCTGAGGAACCCGCCGTGTTTAGAAGAGCAAATAAAACCAGAAGGACATAATATTATGAACAGTCAATACCCCTAGAAGAAAGGAACAACACAGACTGATTCAAGATAGAGGGCAATTCTGGTCCAAAAACAACTAGATATGGTAATCAATTAATTTAGGATAATTCAGGAAAGATAAATAATCATTAAAGCCTTAATGCAATGACTTCTCAGTTAAGAGTAGTAGCTGGCCAACTATTTTTAAGGTGGACATTTCTCCATTTATCAGTTAGATGGAACAGTTGCTGCTGGAAGAGGTTAGGGGGATAAAATCTCTTCTGAAGCAACTAATACTACTTTTTTATTCATGTTGTTGACATAGGCCATGAAAACGAATGCTTATCACAAATTTGATTTTTATTTTCAGTTTACTTTAAACATTTTTATTATCTCAAAACATTTCATGCATTTTTGACCTCAGTGAAATAACACACTATAATGTGGTAATAATTTATCAGAGATAAGGAACCAGATGGTACTAGTCAAGAATAATTTTCATTCTTTCTTACTGGATTATTTGTTAAGAAGTGATGTGTAAGCAGCTACCAGTGGGCTTTGAGTACATTTCAATAAATTTCTTATATTTGTATATACAACACTAAATTATAACTTAAATATAAGTATACTATGTTGCTAACCAGATGTCATAGCAATATCACAACAGGATTATACTCCTAGGCTACAGTTTTTAAAATTACTATTTTAATTACTGCAAAATTAATATTTATCTTCTTTTGCACAGACTTCATGGACACTGGATTTGCAGGACTTAAAGGTCAATGTACTTCTTTCATGATTAATTTACTCCTCTAACCTACACATTGCCCTAATGCTTGGCACACACCGTATGATTAAACTAGGAGGTATCTTCATTTATGCTTTGCACAGGGGGTAAACCCTTAAAAAGAGAAAAGTATAAGAAATAAAATCCAAAATTAAAAGTATTATGGGCAAAATGCAAACATTAAACCTTGAGGTTGAAACGGGAGTATTGCTAAAGAAAAAAAATTAAGCAGAATTTTCCCTGCCACTGGATGAGATGGACCAGTCGTGTCAATGGGAAATGGTGTCACTCCAAATACGGGCCCACCAGGTGCTTCAAGGCACACACTGCCCACTGGATCATGTTAGTGCAGGCAGGAGAAGGCAACACCCTTCTCTGCTGCTGCTAAGTGAGTGTTGCAGGCTTGGATCAGAATAATTTATTACAACCACATAATCTGGCGCTATATTTTTCTGTGATGTTTCATAAAAGAGCCAAACTGCAAACTTTTCCCAGGTTTCCAACTTCAAGGTGACTTTTGGGAATCATATTTAGCAAATTAACTCAAAGTAATGGGTAAAAAAAAAGAAAGAAAAAAGTTATCACTATATAGATTTCATTTCCTATTTTTGTGCAACTTCATCCACGTAACAAGACAATGTTTAACTAAAAGGAAAATGTTTCCTTGATTATTAAAAAAGCTGGTGCTGCCTGGGTCGCTTCTTATATGGGTCTCTATTGTTGCTCTATTCCTATAGTTTTTTTTGTAGCAATAATTCCTTCATTTCAGTCTTTGCAGTAAGAATGCCTGTAAAATACTGGTGTGTTGAACAAATAAAGCAGTGTACTTCTAATTTCATACGCTAAATCCACAAATGAGTTTTCAAATGGCTTCTCTCAATAGTCACTTAGTGAAAAGCTTTATATAGCCCAGAGATACCTAAGTACCCACACCAGCTTAAATTCCACCAGCTGTGGAAAGCTTTTCCCCCTCACTTCCCATGTACATTTATTTGGGTTCTTTCCCTAGAAGTAGTGCTTTGCAAAAGATGCAGTAGTTGGGCTGTGGAAAGCACTTGCCCTTAAGCAAAATAACTGTTACCCATGACTTCAGTAGGAACAGCCATGGCACTCCTAAAAGCCACATTTTTTTTTTTTCCTCACAAGAGCCCTGTACAAATCCATCTGAATGAGGAAACCACATTCTAATTAACAGCTGGCCTTGTACAAGGTACTTCTTGTACCTTTTCCCACTCAATCACCTATTAACATTAACTAGAAGCATCCCAAATTATTAAATATCTTGCCATTTCCCAGGCAAAACCCACAAAATACAAGTCTGATTTTGAGAGGCATTTGGAAATTTGAGGTGTGAAGACCACAGACAGTCTCCAAAGAGGCTGCAAGAGCACACAGGAATCTGTAATGAGTTTGAGCCAAATGATGAAAATCCAAATTACAAGAGAACTCTAATGCCCCTAGATGAAAATGGAAGGGAAGATTTCTTCAGTTTGCAGCTTGGCTTTTCCTGCCCTGCCCTTCAAGTATAGAAGGATTCACATCATCATACCCATGACTGAGACTGTGTATTTTTGGTATGAAGTTGTACATCCAGAAAAAAGCATGGCCACAAACTGGGTGGCAGGTTTTTCTAACACAGAACATAGAAGATGGAGCTTTACCAGAACAGAATATTGTATCACAGTGAGACATTAAACTTGTACGGTGAATACCTGCTTGTGGTTGATTTTTCTGGGTGTTTTGTACACTGCCTCCCATTTTAATTATCAAGGTGTAAGAATTATTTACACCTCCTCTTTGAACCCCAATCTTTCATTGATAAGGGTGAGACTAGACCAGACACCTAGAGCAGCAGGCTAACAAAAAGAGAAAAATATGAATAGTCATTTTTGTAATTTAGAAGCATGCAGAGAAAAGGTTAAACCCCAGGTGTGTAATTATGGGGGGTTGGGGGGGAGGCTAATGAAGCTTCTGATTTTTCATTAACACTCTCCATATCCAACAGTGGGGGCAAAATTGCAAAATATCTGCCTTGCACTGAAGAGACCACTCTGTCAGCATTGCAACTGTTCTCCTCAAAGTCCTGCCAGCTTCGGTCACATAAATAACTCTAACAGGTGTTACTTCTGGGGTTTAGTCTGTATAATGATAGCTTGGTAATGGCAGATCTGGTCCAGGAAAGGTTGCAAGCTAAATTAAGAGTTTGCCAACCTCCATACTCCCACTCACATGAAAATGCCCATTTTATCTTTGTACATAAATACATGGCAACGCTTTCCAAGTTTCCAAATTATTTCATTTTCTTGGGAGAGAAAGGCTGTAATTGGGTGGGCTGTGCAAGCTCATTCTTCCTTCTGCTAGTTAAGTGACAGACATTCATCTTTCCACAAAGAGCCCAAATTGTTCCCGTCTGCACCGCATGTTTTGTTGTCTCATTTTAACTGACCTATCAGACCATGAAGTGCTGAACAAGGCCTTCACATCTCTTAATTGGTGTCATTAGGAGTTCTCTCTCATCTACTATGAAAAGGACTAACATCTCCCAGAGAAGAACTGAAAGCCTTCTGTACAACCTCTCACATTTGAACGCGATCGAGGCGATGTTGATTAAATAGAATTCCTCATTTTTGAATTACTCACTTTTTGAGTACACAGACATTTCTTATTAAAGTTCAAACAAATAAAGAAACTTTCTCTTGTGGTTTTCTTTATCCTGCATTGTTCCCCTCTCCGCACAGGCAGCTGGCTCACTGTGAAGGACAGCAGCAGAATGATATCCACGTGGCTCTCAAGTTTCACCTACATCTCCCAAATAAAATACATTATTTCCAATTCGCCTGCTGTCAGGGAACATACATCAGCTGAACACTTTGAAACTTCAATTAACAAATGACCTGTAGGCAGCGTTGCCTGGCCGTGGTCTGTGAGCACACACAAAGCAGAGTATTAAACCACTGCTACATTAACCAGCTTCCCAGAGCACTGAATGCCTGAAGACACCCCGTTCTCTTTCCACCTTCCCAAAAGACTTTGTTCCTTTACCAAAACTGCATGGTACAGAGTGCTGTTAGCAAAACAATTGCAAAACACAGTGCTGAAGTGATGGACATGGAGAAGGACATTAATAAAGCTGTGATCCAGTCCCTCGAGAGACCCACTGTTGCCTATGTTATTTAATAAGGACATTATACAGCATGAATATCCAGTTACAAGGTCATCACTACTTGCCTGGCCTTATTAACAAGATAAACTCACGCTGGCTGAACGGAGGCAGGTCAAAGGATGGAGCAGGAAGGTGCAGGAGGGCTGAGAGGTGGCTGAAGCCCCAGCTGCTCTGGCCAGAGCCCGATGGCTGAATGTACACAGCAGCACAGGGGCCAAGCTGTGCCCCCAAGGGGATAATAGAGCAAAGAATAGACTTTGAGGTATTTGGTGGAAGGACTGAAAAGGCCTCAATGTAAGATTAATTGCCTACCACTGGGCACATTTAAAAAAATTCTAGCTTAGGCTTGTTTTACTGATTTGAGTGTTTATACTGGGGAACAAAACAGCAACTACAAAACCCTATGTATTCAGGCACCTGGTTAAATTATACCATGTAATGATTCTGTTGGACTTTCCAGGATGTCTGTTAATCAGGCACTTTATGGAGCTCTTCTGTAGAAACATAGTGTAGCTCAACAACTATTCAGTAATTCTCATTCCATAGGAGATGGGATCTGTCTCTAATACCTTTCAGAAGTGCATCAGGAGCCTGCTTCCTGAATATTTTTCTAATTCAAAACAAGCAACGACATCATTTTTGGCAACATTTGGAAAAGGAAAGTTTTCTCCTGACTGCTACTGATGCAAATAATAAAAACAATCTAGGGTTTTATGTGCCCTTCACACAAAACTCTTGCAGTCACAGAAATTGTATATATGCAGTTAGTGGCAGAATTTCACTCCCAGTTAATAAATAAAAGCACTTGTATAACATAAGCTGTGGAATAAACAAGTTGTAGCACTTCTGTAGCTGTTTTCATCCAGAGCTGTATTTTGAAAAGCTCTCTAAGGAAGGCTGCCAGACTGCCCTTTTTTAAGGTTTTTTTGTTTTGTTTCAATAATCGTCTGATGGACAAGAAGACACAGTGAAATCCTGCGTATCAAAGCATTTCTTTTCTGCCTGGTCTTGTCAGCTTTTATAGCCCTGCACTGCTCTGCAAACTTCCCAGGAATCGATGGGTAGCTGGGTCACCAGGTCAGCTGGCTGCCTTCAGCATCGAGATCCTACACCCTGAAATACTGGAGAGCAAAGGAACATGGGGGGTCATCTGGTGTGGGGCCTGCTTCTACAGACAGACTCGAAATAGGAGAAATCTCAAAAATGCGGGTTTCTGCACTTCACAACTTGTTTTTCTACTAGGCATCTTCAGTGGATTCATGATCCCTTAACAGAGCTATTTAAGATAATAAAGGAAAATAACAAGCCTTTCCATTGACCAGGCTGGGAGTTAGCCATTATCATAGGGAAGATGCCTAAATTTTTACAGCTGAGGCCAGTTGGAGTAAATGCCAAGCACTACAGAAAATTTAATATCAACATACACTAGGAGAAAAAAAAACAACATAAGCATACCAATTCAAAAAGACTTTTTCAGATTCATTGGAGAAAAATGCCTTGATATAGAAGGATCCATTATTCTATCAGTAGCAATCAGTAACTAAGAAACATTTCTTCTCCCTAATCATAATAGCTGCTCTGAATATGTTTTCAACACTTTGCTTCTGTAGGACAACTGCACTTATGGACTGCTTGCTGCCAAAAGTTGCTCTCCTGCTGCTGTCAACATCAATACAACATGATTTGGAAAAACACCCAATTCTCAACCAAAGTATAATGCCCCAAGAAGAGAGAGAAAAATAAATGTGTAACATTTTTCTTGGATATGTTATCATTTGGTAATTAATCTCTTGAGGGAGGCAGGATAACACTAGTAGGGTTCATCCCTCCAACATCCATATACAGACAAAAAATGGCTTCACTGAATAGCTGTAA
The DNA here is from genome assembly GCA_020745705.1 of Hemiprocne comata. Taxonomy (NCBI): domain Eukaryota; kingdom Metazoa; phylum Chordata; class Aves; order Apodiformes; family Apodidae; genus Hemiprocne; species Hemiprocne comata. The sequence goes on along the minus strand of CM036589.1, from coordinate 4,537,143 downwards.
GTAGAATCGAGGCACTGATAACCCAGCTGCTTTCCCTGAGATATTTTATAGTCTTCAGGTGGGATATTTTTGACATTTATTTTGACATATTGACTCAAACGCAAAAGCCTGCATACAGACAGACTCATGCCAGATATCATGCAGCCTTCAGATAAAATGCAAATAATGTGTTCTTCTGTCCAGTTTCATCTTCAGTTTTACCCCTCTCTACAAGGAGGAAAAGATCCTGACTCAACCTGTGATTGTTGATAAGCATGGCCAGCAGGCCAAGGGAGGTGATTCTCCCTCTTTACTCTGCTCTCGTAAGACACCACCTGCAGTACTGTGTCCAGCTCTGGAGCCCTCAACACAAGAGGGCCATGGACCTGCTGGAACAAGTCCAGAGAAGGTCCACCAAAATGATCAGAGGGCTGGAGCACCTCTCCAACAAAAACAGGCTGAGAGAGTTGGGGTTGGTCAGCTTGGAGAGGAGAAGGCTCCAAGGAGACCTCGTACCACCTTCCAGCGCCTGAAGAGGCTCCAGGAAAGCTGGGGAGGGGCTTTTGACAAGGGCTTGTAGTGAGAGGACAAGGTGCAATGGTCTTAAACTGATTTATATTAGACATTAGGAAGAAGTTGTTTCCAATGAGGGTGGTGAAGCACTGGAACAGGTTGCCCAGAGATGGGGTGGAGGCCCCATCCCTGGAAACATTCAAGGTCAGGCTGAACCAGGCCCTGAGCAACCTGATCTAGTTTAAAAATGTCCCTGTGCCCTGCAGGGGGGGCTGAGTTAGATGACCTTTAAAGGTCCTTTCCAACCCCACACATTGTATGATTCTATAAAGATCTATTTACAAGATTCAATACTTGCCTATTGGGGCTAAAGAAATGCAGAATACTCATAAACTTCTTAAACAAGAATAATGAACCCAGAGGAAAACTGATCAAGGCTCAGTGAAATTTTAAGATGAAAGCTGCATGGAAAGGTTCATATTAACTAATTTGAGCTACTTAAGTACAAGGCCAGTCCAAACCAGAGTACAGGCAGTGAAGACAGGCAAGACCCACAGTGGGCAGCCCAATTTATTACATTTGAAGTAACTGAACACTTGGGATGAACTTTCCTCAAAAGGTGCCTCTTTTTTTCCCCTCACTTACTTAAGAAAGCTGAGAGTATATGACTTTTTTTTGGGAGATGAAGTTAGGTGAGATACATTATTCATCACCTTCCAATGAAGCACAGGTTTAATCATCAGACCTAATGCAAGTGGAAATTTATGTCACATGTTATGCCAAAGGCCAGATTACACATAATCAGAATGGCCCCTTTGACTTTAAATCTATAATGCTTATAGATTAGGAACAGCTCCCTTGAAGGCGATGCAGTTCCATGCATGGGGAATTGATGTGAGATGAAAGTCATTCATGACAACTCTGTTATATTTCTTTTTAATAATGGATGTCCATAAAGAACAGCTCAGTTCATTTTTAAATGACTGAACTTTTTGAAGCGCTCTGCTAATGGCTCCGATGACATTGACAAAAGCTGAACAACATTGCTCAGGTACATAAAGCTGAGAACATGGTCTGTACCTTGCATCAGAGAAATTTACCCTAAGCTATTCCATACTTGCTGACATCTTTTTTAAAAACAGCTTTTTTTAACCCAATAAATATTAATAATGTCTCAAGAGACAGGTGATATAAAATTATTCAATTTCCCAACAAACCAATACATTTTATCTGTGCAAAATATTGTTTTTTGACTTGTGTCTGGAAATAATGCAAACAAGCACTTGAATAAATGTAGTAACTCAGTTGAGTGTGTGTGAGGAAAGCTGAATAACCTCAGATTTACATCTTTTAAAGATAAAGATTGTCTGACAGTGTTGTAATATTTTACCCCATTCAGTCTGGGTGTTTTCACTGGGATTTGCCAGATATGTGCACCTAAATGAGCAGGAATGAGATGTAACTGTACAGAACTGGAACTGACTGCTAAAAGAGACACATCACAAGAGAATCTGAGAACATATTTTTAAAACGTGAACTATAAACCCTTCATATTTTGACATCTTCATGATTTGTATATAAATGTGATTATTTTCCCCAGTCAGAACAAGAAAACAGACTCTATTGTTATTATTATGTTTTTAATGGTAGGAGTTCTCCATTGACAAAACAGAATGAGGGACTTCAGTCATATACTGACATTTTTATTAATACACTGACATAAAGGAAACAAAATAATAATCCCCAAGAGAAGTTATTATTTAGCATGGCTGTGAAGGGTGGAGATGTTCAGTGGACAGCAGAAGCCAGATCTTAGAGCTGCAATTCTCTCTGAAGTATCATTAACTTAATCTCATTTCTCAGAAATTTGCTTACCTGAAGACTATTAGAAAATTACTGTGAAACCAATTTGGACTCTCAGAAGAACTTAAACACTTCGATTTGAACTGGGCCACTAGGCAACCTGCAACAGCTGACTCAGGGATTATAAAACCCCTACAATTAAGCTGAAGCCTAAAATTGGAATGTAAAAGTTACAAGCAAAACTCACAGCAGGAAAAGGACATACATGTCACCTTACAACCATCACCATTGTGCTGGCTCCTTTTACCTAGATGGATTACATGGAACAAGGTGGTTCAAAAAAATAAACCAGTCAACTGCATCCCAAAAATCCTTATTAATTTGTTGTAACAGACAAAAATTTCTTACTGCTCCCAAATCTGGTGACTAACATCCTTAAATTGAAGAACTTAATCCCAGTTGGAGCTCCCTGCCTGTAACACATCTCTAGGTGAGATTCTCCAGTAGCTCACAGCCAACCAAAAAGAGAAATTATGAAACCAAAGTAGGAAGAGAAGTCTTAATGATCATGAGAAGCCTTGGATTATGAGTTGAATATAATATAAACACACTCCAAATCCCAGGTATACCAAGAGGTTGGATTTTCAAGGGAAATATTCTCTGGAAATAATAAGGTCATCTTATTCTTATCAACATCATAATTGCTAGGAAAATGGGTAAATAAAGTACTTCTTTATAGTCATCTTCAAATTTTGATTAAACTTTAGCAGATTTGGGTCTTGTTTTTCTTCCACTTACTACCAAAATCTTCTTACTCAATTGTTCAAATAAGTTTTTTAGTCTGTTCTCTTCATTTTTAGTGCATCAAGTTAAATTCATCTCCTGCACACAAATGCCTCACCCAGCAAGGGTAGATGAGCAAGGCACAATTCAGTTTTTAAGGTGGTTGAACAGCATCAACACAGAGTAGTATTTACTAATTGATTCTGTAACAAAAGCTCTACAGGAAACTATTCAGTACAAGGCAAAATTCCCTTACAGATTTGCATCCTGTTAAAAGATCAAAGACGGCCAATTTTCCTAATGAGGAGAAAATACCAGCAGAATGATATTTATTCTGTGATTCTATGAATCCCACAGGGATCTGCTTTGGGTCTTGGCTCATCTTTATGACCACAACTAATCCAGAGTGGGTGAGATTGTGAAATCTGCTGAAGATACCGAAATATTCCACAGTCAAAACTAATTGACAGTGTGAAAAGTTGCAAGGAAACTCAGAAACAAAAAGAAACAGATGAAATTAATATTAAAGTGATTGCAGCACTGAAACAGTTTATTTACAGCACTATTTCCTACTTCAGCAATTCAGTCTGGAAGGAAACCTGGTATCAGTTTTGGTTGTTCTCTGAAAGCACAGCTATAATGTTCTTGGATGTTGAGGAACACAAACATAAGGAACTCCTTTGAAAGGGTTAAAGAACAACACAGAGACCATTGCCACAAAACCATGCAGATGTGGGGTTTGCCTGTGCCAGTGGTGAACCACAACATAGAAAACAGAGACAAGTGTATAAGTAATAAAGGTATAAAAATTCTTCCATTTAAAATGAGTTCTGTGGAGAAAGGGGGGAAAAAAAAAAAAGGCAGAACTATGCATTTATAAACTTAATGGAAAAGGTGAATAGAGGGTAATTATTCATTGTTCTCATTATACAAGACCTTGGGGACAACTGCACTGAATGATTAGACAGGAGGAAACAAATACTCCCTCACATTCAAACATTTGTCATAGATATCTTGGAGCCATATATAAAAGGACTCAAAAAGCAGTAAAACAAAGTCAAGAATTATTACACAAGATGTCTCAGATGCAAGTTTTATATCAAAAATTCCTTGAATTCAAAAGAGAAAGATCACTCAGCACTTGTCCTTCTTTTTTATTTACTTAAGCAGCTGTTAACAGCTACTCACAGACACAGGTTAAAGCTAGAGAGCTTCGGTTTGTCTACCTCTGCAGATATAACTACTTTCTTAGACTGTTGCAAGCACCCTAACTTCTCTCCATGGCAACATTCCTTACTCAGAATTCCCAACACAGATTTTTTTACAAGGGCTGGGAGTGAGAGGACAAGGAGTAATGGATTAAAACTGTAAGAGGGGAGTTTTAGGTTAGACATGAGGAGGAAATTCTTTCCTGTGAGGATGGCGAGACACTGGCACAGGTTGCCCAGGGAAGCTGTGGCTGCCCCATCCCTGGAAGTGTTCAAGGTCAGGTTGGATGGGGCTTGGAGCAACCTGATCTAGTGGGAGGTGTCCCTGCCCATGCAGAGTGGTTCAATCTAGATGATCATGAAGGTCCCTTCCAACCCAAACCATTCCATGATTCTATGATACCGAATTTCTCTCTAGAAAGACCTTGTCATTCCATGCTGCTCCCAAACCCTCTCTCTTCATAACATCTCTTTCCACCCAATCTTCTCAGCCTGTGATGGAGCTCATCCATCCCAAACCTTTCCACAGAACCCTGAGCTCTTGCCATGCTCCTGCATCATGTCCCTTAACCCAGAGAACCTTTCCGCTCTGTTGGAAACAGCCCCAAATTGTGCACCAACAACCAAATTCTCCAACAAGTTTCATCATCCCTGGAGAAGTAAAGCCCTTGCACTTGCTCTCACAAAGATCAAAACCCAACAGAAAGCCTCAGGCAGAAAGTTGTTATCAAAAAGTGACATGACTCTGGAAGCCAAAAAGGAGGTTATGCAGGGGAAAACAGGTATCGTTTGTTTCCAGACTGAACAGGTTACGGTGAATGATTTTCTGAACATTTTCTTCTCTCTTCAGTGCTCTACGTGGGGGAAGGGGAAACATCCTGCATCATTTACTAACACAAAATGTTCTTCTCAAGTGTGAATGCTTAGTATCTTTAACAATCAGGCAATTTATTCAAATGTCTAAAAATGGATATAATAGAAAATTATTTCCTTTCTTTCAGCTTTAAAAAAAACCCCACTCAGATTCAATGGTTTCTATACTTTTGTGTCTTACCTTAGAAAGGCAAAAAAAAAAATCAACCTTGAGAACTCCACAACAAGCCTATAGGTGGTTTAGACTTTCCTGTTCAAAACACTTCTCTTTCAGAAGGCCTAAATAATTGCTGGTACCAGGATCACAAGCCTCATCCAAAGTCAGTAGGAAGACTCCTATTGACATCATCACACCTGGATCAAGCCCAAGGTTTGTATTGTAGCTTCACGTATTTTTATACTGGCACCGCAATGAATTCCAACAAACATAAAGTTTCAAAATGTTAAAGGGGAAAGAATAGGTTACACTGCTAAATCCAGGGAAATTTTGAAATGGATGTGCTTCCTACACATGGTGCATCAATTCTGCTCCTCTATTCCTGTCTATAACATAAAAGTCCCAGAAGGTGTAAAAATCTTCTCATAATTCTGTCTCCTTTTCAATACATATGAGACAAAATGCACTCCCTAAACATATTTCTCTTCAGAAACTGCTAGTTAAGTAACAATTTCATCTCCTCTCCTCCTCCTGTTTAACTCCCCTATCTCCTTTCTCTAGCTCTAAACATTTAAAGAGCTTTATACCACTGCTAATCCCTGTTTGATTAGATTTGCAAGACTGTGTATTCCTTGCAGTGATTTGAGAAATAATCTATCAATGGAGCTTCTCAGCTTCTCAACAGAACATACTTGGGAACATGTGCTTTTTTCTTCAGAGGATAAACCAGTTTTTCAGATGCCACTGCTTAACTCAGGCTGAGAGGCAACCAAATCAATGGTACTGAAATTCTTTGAGGAAGTTTCTTACTGCAGGGAAGAAAAACATTCTGATCAAAGTAGATGGGCTTTACCTGCAAACACAAACTATCACCAGGCTAAAAAGCTAATCACAAATGAAGTATGTTCCTCTAGGGATTATGAGTGATTTCATATTCTGTGCTTTTAAGAAGTGCCAGGGAAGAACTGGTGAGCATGTTTACAACACTTGATTAAAACGTGAGAGCTAGAAAACATGGGAAATTTTCATCATAGAAGAAACAGCCATGAAATCTCATTCCCTCACAAATGCCAGGTCAGCTAGGATCATGAATGTTGAATCTAAGCCTTGTTTTCTCTTACAGCATGTCAGATGCAGCTGCTGGAATTGAGATGCGGTAGCTGGTTTGTGATCCAGTGCTGGACATAATGAATTTCAGAGTGGAATGTTGTCTGAGGGATGAAAGACTGCAGGAATAAAAGATGAAGGGCAAAAGGCTGTGCACTCATCCATATTTGTACTTCTAGAGGAGCTCAACCTTAGCCATATATTCCTGCAGCATCACTGTATGGTCCTTACTGTAAACAGCACTTCCCCCCAGCACCTTGCTCCGTGAAAAATGGTGGTAGTTATATAAAACTGCACAGTTATCAAGAATTTATTTTTGTGCCTTAACAATACAGAAATTAGGCACCAGCACGGCTTCGCTAACTGAGATTCGCTTCATTTCCCTGTCTCCTAGACAGAATGCTCCCTCCTTCCAGCACAAAATATGCAGAAAACTGCAATAGCCCAAGAGAATCCCCTCGAAGACAGATCCCCTCCTGAACTTGGGCTCGTGGAAGAAGAAATGTAGGGAGGCTCCAGACAGCAGCCTAAAGGAAACCCAAGGCACGTGCCTGTCCCTAAGCACCTACTCTTTCCTCAAATGTAAACAGAATAAATTTTCATCTTACCCTAAGTCTACTAATTCCTCCCAGGCTTAATATGAAGTTACTGAAGAAGTAGGTTAAACATTTTTCAGCTGGTGAGCTAATGTACACCTGCAGACCACAGTAGGATCTGCATCTTGGCTGGTCAACACAGCAGACTGAATCCTGAGGAAAGACTCAGGGGGTCACAGCATTCTGAAGGCAACTCATAACATGATCAATACTGTCAGCATGCCAAATTATGGAATGTTTAATTGAAGGACAGAAGTAGAAACATTTCAGTGGAACAGGATTTGTAAATAAGGATTTAAGCACCTTGGGCTGGTTTTGGAGGGGGGACTGTTGTTTTGGTTTTTAACTTGACCAAAGCTGTTACATTCTAAGTGTGAAAAATCTACCGAAAAATTACTGGTTGTATTCCTGAACAAATCAAATAAAGGGGTGCATACTTTAATGTCAATATTGCAATATATTTTAATTTCTGGTGTCTCAATAAAATAATCTAAATGCCTATCCTTCCTCCAATAATTTATCTTGCAGAATTTTTTTGCAATGAATATTAATAACCTTTGCTTATCTGATGTCACTGTTATCAGTATTTATTGCAGTTTTTTATTAGCTCTGCTACTATAATTCACAGAAAACAAGGCACAGCAGAAATAAGAAATGCTGTAAATCTCTATAGAAAGCAGGAGCAACCAAGTTCCTATCAAGGTGTGCATTTTAGGCCCAGTTCTACTACAGCACTTTATTTTTGTTCATAGACTGAGAACATCGCCGATATTCTTGGTTTGGAATTTTACGTGTTTTGTCACATCAAAAATCAAACTTCCAGATATATAAATGGAAGAAAGAATGGTCGCTATTAAAAAGTGACTTTGTGCTACAATCAGCACTAGGTTGCACGGGAGATGTGCAACCTCATGTAGAGCACTGGATCCAGCTCTGAAGTTCACATCAGAGGAAAGACATGGAGATGTTGGAGCGGGTTCAGAGGAGGCCACAGAAATGATCAGAGGGCTGGAGCAGCTCTGCTGTGAGGAAAGGCTGAGAGCACTGAGGTTGTTCAGCCTGGAGAAGGAAATGGCTCTGGGAAGACCTTATGGCAGTCTTCCATTACCTGAAGGAGCTACAGGAAAGCTGGGGAGGGACATTTTACAAAGATATGGAGTGATGGGACGAGAGGGTATGGTTTTAAACTAGGAGAGGGGAGATTCAGACTAAATAGAAGGAAGAAATCTTGCACAATTAGAGTTGGGAAGCACTGGCCCATGTTGCCCAGAGAGGCAGTAGATGGCCCATCCCTGGAAACATTCCAAGTCAGGCTGGATGGGGTCTGAGCAACCTGATCTAGTTGAAGATATCCCATCTCACTGCAGGAGGTTTGGACTAGGCTAGATGGAGCTTTGAAGGTTCCCTCCAACCCAAACCATTCACTGATTCTGTGATTCTATACAAAATTAATTTCAAGTTATTTGGAGCAGTCTAGGATTCTGATATCTCTGAAGACTGTTCACATTGTTCCAGTGGCCAAAGAACACGCACTCCTTAAGAGAGGAAGTCTGACCAATAGATATCTGAAAGTACAGTAGCAATGTAAACTGTCAAATCTAACAAAAAAAGAAATTAAAGTCTTGCAGGCTTTGGCAAAGCACCTGATTCTGTAAAATAAAACCAATAATCATGAAGTAACACATACTGAACCTTTTAAATGTATTGAGTTTGTGATGTGTTTATGCCTCTCTGCAAGTCTGACATTGGTCCCAAGCTGTGTCAATGTGAAAGCTGGAAGCAATCTTAAAAACAGAGCTGCTGTGTCTCCACCCACATGGAGGTTCCTGAGGTTTTTCAGACAGTCGTGCCTACCTCAGATGCCAAACCCACTTGGTTTTTCCATCACTGAACTTAACATGATGCTTTACTTATTCCTTGGGTGGCAGGTGTTAAAATATAGGGGCGCTTAACTTAGTGACAGAATTATAGTGCAAGTTATGCAGAATTTATTCCCCTTCTATAATACGAGTGGAAATTACCAAGTAATTCTATGGATGACTTAATTTCATATATTTATTTACTTATGGGCAGAAAAGAGTGTGACTGCTAAATCTACAAATTTATAAAAAGAAAAATTAACCTGACATTATTGCCTGGTAAATTTTGAACAGGAAGTTCTAAAGAAGATTAAAGACAGAAAATTAAAGGCAGATCACTTGCAAAACTGGGCTCTTCCCAAATCTAACACTGCCAATTTTTGGCACAGTTATTTCTGGAATATGTAACTTATTGTTAGAGAAATTTCCCGTAAACAAAGCCCTATTATAAAGAGCTTGGTTTATAATGAAGCAGACAGAAAATGTAAAGAAGGAAAGACCAGAAGCCAATATGTGAGGCTAAACATTCTCTAGAAGTCAGTTTTATAGCATAATGGAGAATCTGCAAGCAAATTTCCATTGCAAATTTCATTTATCTATAAATATTAATGAATAAATATTAGCTACAACTACTTCATAGAGCTGCATTGATACAATTTGAATATCTGTGATGTAAATAAAATAATTTACTATTTTATTCTATTATTTTGTAAGACAAGATCTCTGCACATATTTTATATAACTACGTTATATAATTAAGAAATAAAATTACTAAACCATATGCACAGGGTGGAATATGTAATTCATCACCACAAGTAAACCTACACTTTGTAAGAAAAAAACTGCAGCTGTATTAAAGATAATAGTAAAATGTAAACTTCAATGAGCAATATTATATTGCCTCTTACGGTATACAATTTAGAATGCTCCAAAGGTAACTATAATACTACAGTATCAGTTATGATTATAACCATAATACTGCCTGAAGCCCATTAAATCAGAAGCCTAAAACCTTCCAAGCTCTGCCAAGTGATGTGTGTTTGGAGGTGGAATATACTCCCAAGATAAGAGGTAGAAGATCTTTAGTTGGCAAGCTTTAAAACACCACAGTAGGAGAAAAATCCAGATTTTGCAGGAAAATGGAATTACCTAAACTGGCATTTCATTCATCCTGGGAAAACACTGACAAGAGATGGAGCAAAATTCTTGCCCAAATTGCTAATGCTCCCCTGGGAGTGAGTAAGAGTGAATAAGAATAGAGAATTCTCATACCATTCTGGGATGGACATTCCCACGAAAGGGAGAACCAAAAGCTGGACTCCCAGTGTGAACACAGGCAGAGAAAGGGAAGGAACACAAAATGTGTCTTACCAATGTGAGCCACCCCAAAATTGTGCCTATAAGCTACATTAGACAGGAAAGAAAAATGCGTATTCAGAGCCTGATTCCTCCCGTCCTAAGACAAGCACCTAAGGCAGTGGATAAAATTATCCTCATGCCTCCTTTTGCTGACAATATGGAAAATACAGAGATGCTTAATTTTAACTGTCTGAAGAGTGGGGGAAGTGCAGAAAGGGCAGAGCCCTGGCTGTGTACCTGCACCAGCCCAGCTGAATCAGCACTGGGTGGAAATGAAGAAGCACGGTCCATAAGCGCTATTTTGATTAATTTTCCTCATGCATATCAAGAACACCACAGATAAATTCCACCCCTACCTTGCTCCTGAAATAGCAAAACTGCAGGCTGCTCCTTTTTCAGGGCAAAATACCCCAGTTTGCCCCAAACATATGTGGTTGTCATTCTTCTGATCTTGCATAACAAAGAAAGGAAAGAAGCATGGCAGGTTTTCCTAACTGGATGTGGTATGAACTGAACTCCACCATCACACTTTGGAATTTGGTCTAAGCATCATGATAACTGAATTATGAAAAATCTCAGGTGATCACTTGGCATTGATTTGTGTCTGGTTTAGTCTGTTAAAAGGAAAAAAAAATCTATTATATTAACTGCATTCCAGGTATGGGATGCAACTGAGGTATATATATTTACCTAATTTATGCTTTTCACTACAGTCTGTCAAAACCAGACCAATGTACCAGTGAAAAATACTGTACTACTGTTGTACAATCAAAGTCCAGGTGTTACCATAGTCTTTGCAAACACAGTTTAACAACTAGGAATTGCATATCAATGACCAGTTCATTCCATGCACAACTAGAAAACCCTTGAAAGGAAATCTGCAAGGATGACAGTGATCAAAAAGGGAACTCATTCCAGATGAGAACAATTCCTTCAAGCTGAACCAATCAGTTCTTTTCCAAATCATGACCACAGCATGTATTACCTAGATTTATTACTTTTACATAGTTCATGGAGACCACAACCAGGGTGAACCACACTGTGGTAGTCAGGTATGCAGTTGTATTAATTTGCAAATTTTAAGAATGCACAGAGATATCTTCCAGATGACCAAGAGGGGCAGTGCCAGACATAATTTAGTATATTTCCTGCCTTTTATTAACTTTTATTTTCTTAATTACTGACAGGGAAAAAATGGGAGGAGTTTTCTAACACATGCAAACTTACACATATTGAACTAGCTGAGAACCAACATAGCTTGGGACAGCCTCAAAATAGAGTATATTGCTCCTGAAATACTAATCCATATCAAACAGTGACCTCAGCAGTGATAACCCACAGGGCAGACCCAGAGCTCATGCCTGTTAGTGTCTCCATTCCCATCCCTTGGAAATGACACAGCCAGTTGCAACATCTTACTCTGCAAATCCCCTACAAACCACCGGCAAGCAGGAGTGAAAAAATAAATGCATTTTATTTAGTGTTTAATCAGCTTTTTCCAACCATAACTGCCTGTTTCACTAACCAGAGAAATGGAATATAAACAGCATGTTCTGAGAAAAGCTGGGAATATCTGGAGCTATGACTGGAGTTAGCATTTTTATGTGCACTATGCCTGCCAAAGGTACCGTAATTTTTTAAGTGGCTACTAATAAATAGTTTCCCATTGCCTGCACATGCAATCACTGCCACAGCACAAGGAACTTAAAACCATAATCTTAGCTATTTTATGATAACTTTCTATAGAATTATAATATATAATTCAAAGAACTCTACTGCATAAATAGCTGTTAAATTAATACCAACAGTTCATTAAAAAGTAAAAAAAAAATCCATCAGCTGCAAATTGCATCCAATATTCTGTTTAGGGCAAGAAATGTAATTTTCTTTCAGTATAGAGCATTTAGGATCATGGGATCCAAACCTGGCTGATAAACATGTTTAGCCAAATAAAAAAATCTTTCACAGTAAATCTGAATACTTTTCATAAACATTTAACACAACAAAATACTATTTTACTAATTAAAACCTTAAACACTGGGATTTTTAAGGGAACTAAGTACAGTAGGTTTGTATTTGTTGAACATAAATCCTATGCTCTCTGTAGTCTGCAGTCTCAAGGAAACTGGCCTGGGGTGCCCAGAGCAGTTGTGGATGCCTCTCCTTGGAAGTGTTGAAGGGCAGGTAGGATGGGGCATGGAGCAACCTGGTCCAGTGGGAGGTGTCTCTGCTCATGGCAGGGGGTTGGAACTAGATGATCTTTAAGGGCCTTTCCAACCCAAACCATTCTAGGACTCCTTTTCTTCTCCAGGAAGAGTTCTCTAAATGAACACGTGAACCCTCCTCTCAGCTTTGTTTTAACTTGATAAAAGGGTGATAGCAGCTCTGAAGAAACCCAACTTCTGAAAATACATTTTCAGGTGGGTGGAGACATCCTATTTGTTCTCTCCCTTATGAAAAGGCTGTAATGTAAACTCAACCACTACTCTTCACCAGGGAACCCAACCAGAAACCCCACACCCCTAAGAGACAACTTCAGTAGTTCAGTTACCCACAGAAGTGGTTTGTTTTTTTTTTCCTTCAGATTTAAGACAAGACAACTTATCATAGAATCATTCAGGTTGGAAAAGACCTTCAAGATCATCAAGTCCAACCTTATTCTAACCCTATCACCCTATTTCTGATGACCCACTGCTAAACCATGTCCCCAGGCACCACATCCAGACGACTTTTAAACACATTCAGGGATGGTGACTCAACCACCTCCCTGGGGAGCCTGTTCCAGTGCCCAACAACCCTTTCTGTAAAACATTTTTTTTCTGATATCCAACCTAAATCTCCCCTGACACAACTTGAGCCCATTTCCTCTTGTCCTTTCAGCAGTCACCAGTGAGAAGAGACCAACCCCACTCTCACTACAACCTCCTTTCAGGTATTTGTAAAGAGTGAGAAGGTGTCCCCTCAGCCTCCTCTTCCCCAGACTAAACAGCCCCAGCTCCCTCAGTCGTTCCTCACAGGGGATGTTTTCCAAACCCCTCACTAGCTTTGTTGCCCTTCTTTGGACCTGCTCCATCACCAATGTCATTTCTGTATGGAGGTGCCCAAAACTGAACACAATGCTCGAGGTGGGGCCTCACCAGTGCCCAGTACAGAGGCAGGATCACTTCCCTAGTCCTGCTGGACACACCATTTCTGATCCAAGCCAGAATGCCATTGGCCTTCTTAGCCACCTGGGCACATTGCTGGCTCATATTCAGCTGACTAGCAAACAATACACCAAGGTCCTTTTCTGCCAGGCAGCTTTCCAGCCACTCTTCTCCAAGCCTGTAGCGTTGCCTGGGGTTGTTGTGACTGAAATGCAGGACCCAACATTTGGCCTTATTGAATTTCTTACAGTATGTTCTAGTATACTGAAGTTGAGATGGCAAAAATCTTTTAAATTCAACTTAGCTAATGAATTTCCCATGTGAGGATGGAAAATGAAAATGATGGGGATGAAATGTTGTCTGTCCAATCATGTTAACAGTCACCTGCAAAAACGAGCTTTCAGTACTGGGTTTGGTCCAAATCCCATTAACACCAAGTGAAATGTTGCATTTTAGGTTTATTTATGATGAATCACATCTCACTGCATTGGCTCTGCACTAACCACCTATTTTTCAGTAACTTCCTTTCTTCTTGTACTTTGTCACTGCAGATATTAAGAAAAGTAGTTAAATACCAAAAGACTAAACATGTTAGTAAAAAAAAGTACCTTCAGTGGATTCTTTCATCTCTCTTCCCAGTTTTGCAGGACCAGTCAGAACTTGATCCTGCTCATAGCTCTGAAAGGCTCTGGCAACTGCTGCTTTTACCTGAAGAATTTTTTTTAGAGAGGAGAATCTTAAATTAATTCCTCAGTTTATTTGGGATCCGTTTTCTGGGATGACTCTGGCTGGTCCAAAGTTTCTTGGGAGCATTTTTAACCAGTCTTTAGTCACCTTAAGTTCTGCTGGTGCTTTTCACTGTCAAAGGGTTATTGTTCAAGTCATTCAGTTATGCAAAGAACAAGTCCAAAATCCATGTTGCTTGATTTGCAGCCAGGGTAATGAGCAGTAAACCAATTAATTATATTACAATAAAAAAACAGGTGATCCTGCTTGAAAAATTTCTGCTTGAACCTCCCTAGCTAAACAATTAGGAACTGGTTTATCTCTGATTTTCTACTCAATCTGAAAAATGTTGCCACTTTCCAGCATTTTTACCCGCTGCTGAAGAACAAGATTATCAGATCTGAGATATCAGAGTATTATCTTACAACTGGTACAAAACACACTCAACACTTCACAGAGAAAGGAAGCACGAGTGACTCTGCTATAGTAGCATGCTCCACGATGCATGGAATTCTGTCTTCAACATTCCCTCCTTTTTCCCCAATAACCTCAATTAAACATAATATTTCCTGTTCCAAAAACAAGAAAATGCAAATCAGAAAAGGATCAGCCCTTGAAAAGCATATTTATTAGTCAAGGTAAAAGTCATCTCATGCAGGGTTGATTCACAAATAGAGGAGAATCTACATAAGAGCAGGTAAATGTTTTATAATATTGTCCTTGATTCTGAAGACATTTATAAATATATAGATACACAGACAAAGAGAGAGAGAGATACATGTGTGCATATCACACACAATCACCTATTTCTGAGTGCACTTCAAGGTCTTAATAGCACCATATGCCTGTGTTTGCTGAAGCAGTAAGGCAGTCAGTAGCAGTAAGGTGGACAGGAATAAATAGTCCACTCAAATGAATCCCATTACTCACAAGCTTAAAAACAGGTATACATTAAACACCTTTATTGTAAGAAACTAAAAATGCTTCTGGCACACCATCCTTTTGGCACAGCTTACATTGCCTACCACACAATGATATATGCAGTCATGCTCCTCCATCTCTCTACATATTTTTAAATGACATGTACATTTATAAGTTTGACACTGAACTATGCATTGAACATGCAATTAAAATGTAGCCTAACGTCCCCTTCTTTTGTTTAAAGTCTTCTTCCTGTGCTCTTGATTCATTTTCTCATGTCTCTTCTTTTCCTTGTGAAAAACTCCCTCAAGCTTGCACTCTACCTGACTTAGCAGATTTTACAGTGGGCAGATCTCATCTTTACCATTGGGAAATTATTGAATATAACAGCAATATATTCAGGGAAGCATCCCCAGGACAAACCAGTCCTCCTTTACTCTTTCTGGAACGGGCTTCTCGCAGCAACTGACGAGTTCTTTGCAAAGGAAACACTAGTAGTGGGACTCAGGGAATCCAGTGCTACTGAAAACAAGAGAGAGCACCAGACCTTGCCAGATCATATGCTGAATCACTCATACAAACAACACTTTTCTTAAGAATACAATTAGACTGCTAGGATTCCACATTCAGAAATGTAATTAATGCTGTAGGCTTGAAGAGAATCACCCACCCATGGAAATCCAGTTTCCTCTGGGACCCACTAACATAGACATAGAAAATCAAGAATATTACTAATAAAAGGCCCTCAAACCTATGCTAGGTGGGAAGGCAAAGTATGGTCAGAGCTACTGTCCATCTGGTATTCCTGAAATGGCTGACATTGCTCTAGTCATGCAACTCAACAAATACCTTCCTAAACACAGCCCAGCCAGGTAACAGCAAAATCCCTTCTTATTAGGGGGATACAATTTATCATGGAGAAAATGGCTCTTAAAATGTCAATACCCATTATATAAATATTCAAAACACCTACAATTTTAAACCAGCAATTAAAAGAAGATGAAAAACCACAAACACACTTTTCAGAATCTAATTTGAAATAAATTTATCTCCATGTTAAAATGGAAATGTATTAAGTTTGTCAAGTGTTTTAATGAAAACCTTCTCCTTAGAGCTAATGCAGAATTAATGGCTGAAGTGAAGTCCAGCTCATCAGGCAATACTTGCTGATGTATTCTCCCTTTAATAATGTATTCTCTTGACTTACACTTTATATGAGTTGTCTTGTCTTTAACAACAGTAAATACAGCCACAAAGCAGTAAGAAATACCAGCAGAACGAAGACACTAATTGTACTATCATGACTTGAATTTAAATTGCTGAACAGTAAATGACATTACTAGCCTAAGGATAAGCTTAATTTAAATGTGCAGCTGCATTTATCTCATCTCAGATGCAATTTTCCAAAGTGCTTAAAAAATTAATACCAGGCAGCCATCTAATAGAAACCTTTATTTCTGAAGGTTTTAAAGATAATTAAAAGTTCCCTCATATACTTTGTTCCATTGCTGTACTTTATAACGGGCAGTAATTGGCAGGTCAGAATAGAAAGATCAGGTAGTTTATTTGAAATAGTCTTCTGATTTTTCTTGGACATTTCAAACATGGAGTATCTTCAATGAATAGAAGATCAAATAGTTGAACTAGATGACATTTCACACAGTCTTGACCTATGGAAAGTCTATCCTGGATCATATAATTTTCTTGTAAACATTGTAAAGCATTCAAAAAGCTTTGTGAAAATAACTTTAAAATATTATTTAGGCTCCTAATTCTAAATAGTAGCTAATGTGACATTTTATTTCTATTAGAAGTTTATGCTGACAAGCTTAGTTAGAAGATTCAGAAACAGAAATTGTGCTTTCATTGTATATGCATATGTGTCTGTCCCCAGAACATGAGATTTCTCTGAAAATGTTTATTTTTTTTCTTAATCAACACTAGAGAATATATTGAATATATGCAATTAGCAAGGGCTCCTACACCCTGCCACATAAATCCAACTTGGTTTGCAGGTACTTGGGCAAGAAGGAGGATCCTGACTGACACAATGCAAAGTCCGAAAAAAATAAAACCCGAACAAACCAACACCATTTGAAAGAGATACTTCTGAACAGGTTAAAATCTTGTAATATATTAAAATGCAGCTTTTCACCAGAAAATTCAGCGTCTTTGTGAATATGTCTCGTGCCTTTTTCAAGTTCTCTTCCAAATTTCCTAAACCCTTATTACTTCAGTGCTATTTATTATTAATTATGTTACGTCAAAGACGTTTGGGAGTATTTTCTATACCCCAAAAATCTCCAAGCACCTTTTTTTCCAGTGTAAATTGGCTAAGGGCTGCATGTAGTTCCATTTGGAGTGGAAAATATGATTTTCAACCACGAAGAGCTGAAGTACAGATGGTAAATTAAAAGTTTTAAGGGGTGTGCATGCTACCATCACTTGAGTTCTTTTTTTTTTCCACAAACAAATTCACAACTGATTTCTATGACTCTTACTGTGATAATTTTTCACACACTAAATATCAGCTTAAAGAGAAGTGAATTAGGAAGGCTACAATAATAGAAAACGGTGGGAGAATGGAGCAATTATTAACAAAAAGGCAATTTAATCTGAGAATAGAAACTTATTTATAATATAGATCTCTACTCTGGTAGATGTCTGAAGTCCCTATAGAGTGAACAGGGCCAGGGTACTTCTAGGGCACCATAAACTCATCTTCAGACAGTTGTGTAAAACACACTAGCTGAACCACCTGCTAAAATTTCCTGGTTTTTCCACTACCTGCTGGGGTGTTACAGCCAGCTTAGATGTTGGCTTCCACACTGTAAAAGTTGAAAGCACAGTGAGATTACACCCTCTGCTCTTGCAAAGGACTGATGGTTGTGGCTTTTTGGAAGACTATATGAACCAGGATCTACTTTGGGGTCAAGCATGCCATTCTATGTCCACTTACCCTTGATAGACAACCTTCACTGGTATAGTGGCATAAAATCCTCAAAAGATGGCTGAAGTCGTCATCATATCCCAATAACCCTTTCCTGTTGGCACAGCTAGAAACTATAAGTATTCTGTTAGATGTCTGCCTTCCTGTGAGCTGTCTGACTCCCAACAGGTTTCCACGTTCCTCATGCAGACACACACAGTGGGAAGTGTTCCTCATCCTGCCCTTGCTCATGCTGTCAGAATACAAACACTTCCCTGCGTTCCCACATTTGAATGCTTTTGTTAGTAGCTCTGCTTGTCTCAATATGGGGATTTGTATTGATCCTCATTTGAAAGGTAATTCTTTTTATAATTGATAATCTTTCATGCCTTCATAAATCCAGGCTGGCATTTAACAACAGGCTCCAGCAGACTGTGGAAGTGCTGAAATCTAAAGGTCAAGGACAAAAGAGGAGCTTTCACGGATTGCGGCTCTCACACCACGTTCCATACAAACACGCTTTTTGAATTAGCAAGATGTGTTGATGCTGAGCAGATGTAAGAAAACAGACCTAGTTTGTCATCCGAGTTACATTAAATAAAACATCTTATCCCAGCTAGCTCAGACACCCTTACTGCTGTCTCCATCCCCAGCGCTGGCCTTGAAGTTGCCACCTCTCATACAACGTGCACGCCAGTTCTGAAGCATTTTGTTCTCACAAGTTGTAAAGAGCAAATACCAGCTATATTTCATGTTGTGATAAAGTGTCCCAAGATGGATGAATCAAGGTCTGTAAAAAAATAAAATCCTGCTCCTTTCTCTACCTTTGATGCTAAAAGTGGTTGAAAGTTTAAGCAATACAATCCCTTTCTTTTAGCCAAATGCACACAAACATTGAGGTAGACTTATCCCTTCCTCAATTACAACCCATCCCCTCCCTTAAAAAGTAATAATAAATCCATTTATGTCTCCCCTCCCAGCAGGAGCCAGGTTCTGTCCGCAAGGATCAATCAACTTACAGTCTAGATTTACTTTTTTAAAAGAAACTCTTCCCTCTGGGTAGATGCAGATTGGTAAAAGCAAAAAGAACTCACATTTTTCCAGTATAATATTCAGTTACTAATACTTTTTCTCCTCTTTTTCCCCCCCCCCACTAAAACATACATTTATAATAATTATTAATTTTCCTACTAATATTATGTTATCCAATGATATGTCTGAAGTAAATGTAAACAGTTTCTTAATTCAGCATACCTGCACAATATGATTTGTTAATGCAGGTGCCTTTATATTTCTCCACTTTTAATAATGATTCTATTGATTTTAAAAGTGTAACTGTTTGAAAGACATTTTTACAGATATTATGAATTTTGTTTAAAACTGACATAAGACTGATGTTGTGTTTGCACCTACTACATAACAGATGATTCATCATGGCATCTATGGAAATTTGATATAGGAAAGCTTCCACTGTCAGTATACATTTCTAAAGTGAATTCTTTCTTGCTCTTTTCTTAATTGTGGGTTGGGGGGTTTTTTTGTGCTTTGTTTGGGGGTTTTTTGTGCTGTTTTTCTTCAATAATTCCTACCATTTAGCATTGTGTACTTAGACAACTGCTTCCATGTAGAGATCTAACTTGTGGTCTTTGAGTAATTCTGTCATGACTATTTGTAAAGATAAACCCTGTGGGGAATTAAGTATATGACTCATCTAATTAATAGGCATAAAGTGTCATAATAAAGTACTTAATTCAAAACACAGTCTTTCAAACTGACCTTCTGTACTAGCAACATCTACAGTAATTTTAACGTATGAGGCAGCTGGGAGCTGCTAGAAAGAAGACTAACAAAACAGTGGAGGAGGAGATGTAAAAAACAAACAGGAATCTGAAAATCTTTCCATTTCCTTGAAAAAAAATTACAATACTGGATAGTCAAATTTTCTTTCAGGAAAAATTGGAGCCTATATTGAGTACTTTTGGTCATTATGACTTCTGAGGAGTAAAATGAAAAATAAGATTACAGATATCAGTTTTTCCTCCTGTGCCACTAATCACCCTTCCTACTTCTATTTTTATGACTCCTGAAGTGCTGTGGAATTGCTTGTTGCAGCAGAACCAGCTCTCTGTCATATCTAACTATTGCTTCTATGAGAAAAGGAAAAAAATGAAACATCAAGACACTTATTTGCATATGAAAAATCCAAAGAGAGATTAGAGTTTGGTTTCATTTCATCTAACCATAACCATGTGATATTGAGGCATCCAGCCTGAATCGGTTACTTAGGCTGTCTTCAGAAACATGAAAGAGAGGAAGGCTTCTTCAGATGATATAGCCCAGCCACCATGGCTACTATTCTAGATTAGGAGGAACCCCCTTTGGAGACAATTCTGGTGAATGCAGAGGGATCCTCAACAATAAGATGAGAACAGCAGAAAAATGGAACGCAATTTTTTATTCTTTCCTTTTTATAGGAATTCACTCCACCCATGTTCTTTCTTCACTGACCCTATCCTAGTCAATCTATGTCTGTGCTAAATTCTAGTTTCAGAACTTCTTCCTCACTAAACATGGTTGTAGAGGTCTCACATATCCCCTGACTAAAGTATCCCCAAATTATATGTTGTTATTAAAAAGTACTTTAAAAAGTATGCTTTGTAAGAAAAAAGGTGCTACTTGTTTCAGAAGGTCCATGATTTCATTTGAAGAGCTAAACATCATTCTCATGGTATGAAATAAAGTATCATATCTTAGTAGATGTAAAGTAGGTATTACAGAAGAATCTTTCAAGAAGGTCCTGTGTTGCAGAGAAAAAGTTTCAAAACTTGATTTTGATTATATTAACTCATGGAATTCAATCCACTATCATGCAGCTATAAAAAAAAGACACGTTACAGAAACAACACAGAAATCATAATAGCCAAGTTAGCAAGTTACTGAAGGGAAGCAGAGATGGGTTGGGTTCAAGACAAAAAAAAAAAAGGATTCTAACTTCTCTTTCACTTCTGCAACATCCTCTTGGATACTTCAAATTATATGACACATGGTAATCCTGAAAAAATAAGGGATACTCTCTGGACAGTAAAGGTAAACCTGAAGAAAGAGAGTAAAAAAATAATATTACATGTCCTTTGATTCCTTTCCTGCTTAAGGAAGAAGCCTGCATCAAACCCAGCCTTCACAGCAGCTATTAAAACACATGGTTCCCTGGGGCTACGGAAGGAAACTTCTATTTTACCCCTCCCTTTACATCAATTTTCTGCCTTCTTAAAATTTTCAATTTTCAATTTTTTTTCTTTTCTTCTTTTCTCCAAGCTCAATTTCCTGGCAGCCTTTCTTTTCCCTTGGTTTCTTAAACTAACGTAAACATTCTTTCCTTTATAATTTATTTTGGAATCTCCTTCTGTGACTTCTCAGGCTTACCTACCACTGAAGTTTTCTTGAGTAAACTAGGCCTACTGAGAGACATGAGATTGACCAAATGTCCCCCTACCACATCTATACCCCTCATCTTTACACTGTCATGCACTACCTCACTTAAGTGCCTCCATTTGAGTGAAATGGTCCATGAAAATATCTTACATTTCCCCCGTTATACCTGAGCTTTGACTGTACTGAGATCATCTTGTTTCCCACCCTGATCTATTTTCAATCCCATGTCCTACGTAAACACCCAACAATAATGCCCTATGGCTTTTCTGTTTTCAATTCCTATTTCTAAGCATTTTGTCCCTATGGTGAGAATTTCTCCTGATCCTCCTTCTGTTCTGCATGACCAACTCACCTCTCTTCTCTTCTCCTGGGAGTAAACCAGCTTAACTATTGCTATGAGCAAATTTGTCACCACCTGCAACATCTACTGTAGACAGTAACCATCTTGGTAATGGCTGCAGTTTCTATTCCATTAACCCTACTCTACTAAGTCCAGCACTAAGCCATGTCCCCAAGCACCACATCTAGACAACTATTAAACACATCCAGGGATGGTGACTCAGCCACCTTCCTGGGCAGCCTGTTCCAGTGCCCAACAACCCTTTCAGTGAAAAAGTTCTTCCTACCGTCTAGTCTAAATCTCCCCTGGTGCAGCTTGAGGCCATTTCCTCTTGTTCTATCACCAGTTACTGGTGAGAAGAGACCAGCTCCTACCTCTTTACAATGTCCTTTCAGGCAGTTGTAGAGGGTGATAAGTTCTCCCATCAACCTCCTTTTTTTCAGACTGAATAGCCCCAGTTCCCTCAGCTGCTCCTCATAAGACTTGTTCTCAAGACCCTTCACCAGCCTGGTCGCCCTTCTCTGGACACACTCCAACACCTCGATGTCTTTCTTGTACTGAGGTGCCCAAAACTGGACACAGTATTTGTGTGGTTTTCCACATTGCTGTAGCCCTCGGGAGCTCTGCCTGAGCTCAGCTCTTTGCTGCAGTATGAGAAGTGAGCAATGTTAAATCCGAGCACATCCATGCATTCTCCATCAGCACAGAATGGCACCTCTAGGGGGGGACATACTCACTACCATGCCTTCAACTACTGCCTAAAACAAAGGTTCCAATGGAGCTTTGTGCATGCATGGAGTGGCCTGGCAGCGGTCAGTACTTACACAGAAAGCCTCCAAGAGCAACCAAGGGTGTTGCAGGAAGCGGTGGCGTTGACCCGAGATGGCAGCTGGCCCGCTTCTCTCCATGCCAATGGGAAACTAAAGACTTAGCACCACCTGAGACAGCAGTGAGCTGCTGTCAAAGGACACAAAACCAAATAGAATGTGAAGAGCTTGAGGTCAATGAAGATGGCGAGTCAAGTGATGCAAGAAAGAAAGGCAGAAGTCACGGTGTTGTAATTCAGACACTCTGCTGACAAACAGATGTCTTACATGACTTGGGATAAGTCATTAGATTTTTGAAACAAAGATAGTGCTTGTTATTCTACCTCATGGGAATACTTATGTGGGAAGGTTATTTAATGTGACTATCACCAAAAGTCTTCTTTCCTGTAGCCTAGCTCTTTGTAATTGAGTTGGGGTTGGTCAGCCTGGAGAAGAGAAGGCTCCAGGAAGACCTTATAGCAGCCTTCCAGTACCTGAAGGGGCTAAAGGAAAGCTGGGGAGAGGCTTTTTTTTTTTTTTTTTTTTTTACAAGAGCATGGAGTGATAGGACAAGGGGGAATGGTTTTGAACTGGAAGAGGGGAGATCTAGATTAAACATTAGGGAGACATTCTTTAGTGTGAGCGTGGTGAGACACTGGCCCAGGTTGCCCAGGGAAGCTATGGAAGCCCCATCCCTGGAAGTGTTCAAGGCCAGGTTGGATGGGGCTCTGAGCAACCTGGTCTAGTGGGAGGTGTCCCTGCCCATGCAGGGGGGTTGGAAGTACCCCAACCAGTCTGTGATTCTATGATAATTAAATTTAGACTGATGAAATACCCTTCATTCATTGCCTACTTAGAGTATGTGTTCTTGAGAGCAGAATTCTCTCTTTAGGGTGTTGTGACATCTAATGCCACGGGCCTCCAAAACACTTTCAGTGAATCCAATAAAAATCCTATTCTCACAACATTCTAATTTGTTTAATTACTTTTCTCTATCCACAATACTGCCATATTTTCCTAATGCTGTTATATATTTTTTTAAACTGTTACAGCCTTTTAAAGGATGGCTGCATTTTGGCAATAACTAAAAAAAAAAAAAGAGTGCAAGTGACATATTTTGTATTCTTTGAAGGGAAAAGGGATGCATACAACTCATTGTTATTAAAAGAAAATGTTTATCTTAGGGAGGCACATGGAGATATTCTTCTGCTGCTGTTTTAAACCTAAGAAGAAAAGAGAGAGGGAAAGACACAAAACATGGGGGAAGGAGAAGAAGACAATAACAAAGAAAAAGAGAAAGTTAAGTGAAATATCAGGAAGGAGACTGAAAGTGGAAGGAAAAAACATGAATCTCCAAACATCACTTGTAAAAGCAATATAATCTTCACTCACTTCTTGCCAGACTACCTTCTCTCAGATTCTTTTTTCCCCTTGTCTTAAAATAAAAAAAATCTTAAGCTTTTCTTGTTTTGAAATATATGTCCTCACAACTTAATACTCCAACCTCCGTTTTGCATGATGACTTTAATTTCTTTCCCAAGTCCTCCTGAGAATTATCAGGAGATATGAGGAAACAGTATCAAATCCTTTATGAAGGTCATTTAACAATCCTCATGATACTCATGTCCCCAGCTGTTTTCTTAATAGCCCTAATACTTTTATAATTTGCAATGGTACTTTGAAATTTATCCAACAGTTAGCAGCCATCAAGGAGATGTCCTCAAGCTAGCCTGTTTGTACTTGGCCAAACTAAAGTTTCAGAAAATCAAAATTTGCTGTAAGAGCTTGCCAGAGGCTGCTAAAACCTTTCAAGTTTATCATAAACTCCATACTTTTCTACTGACTTGATTTGATTAGGATTTGTTTGTCAAAATACTTCTTGGTGGACCAATGTGCCCAAACTCCACAAACTAGAAATCTAAATGTATAAGAGCAGTGTCTCATGGAAAGAAATACTTTACTGTGAGGGTGGTGAGACACTGGCCCAGGTTGCCCAGAGAAGCTGTGGCTGCCCCATCCCTGGAAGTGTTCAAGGCCAGGTTGGATGGGGCTCTGAGCAACCTGGTCTAGTGGGAGGTGTCCCTGCCATGCTGGGGGGTTGGAACTAGATAATCTTCAAGGTCCCTTCCAACCCAAACCAATCTATGATTCTATGGAGCCCAGGGGTGCTCTAGTTGTATGGAAAGTGAAATTCCCATTTCAGAGAAAAGCCCTGGAGATGCAATGGTATTTTTAAACAAATACTGCATTTCTCATCATGTGAAAATGCCACAGTTGTTTTTGAAAACTCAAGCTACCATTCAATTATCAAATATTTTCAATCTCTCAGAGCTATCTGGAGTAGCCCCACCATGAGCAAGCATTGAAAAAGTGAATAGGGAGTTTGCACAGCTGACATAACTAGAATTTAGCCAAAACTTAGATTTCTGATCTCAATGTTTGTCATGGAAAAGATGTCATACTGGGAAATTTCCAGTCAGCTTGGGTTATCCCGTTTCCAGAGAGCTTGGCCACTCTGCAAATCAAAGGGCAGACAGAGCTAGAAGTCATGTTTCCTTGGGATCCTACATCAACATCAGAGGTTGTTGCACATATAACAGCATTTTTAAAGCAGTTATCAGGAGTAAAGGAGCTCAGCCTGGGCACTGAGAAAAGGCTGCACACCTTGACAAGTACCACACACACAATAAATAATCATTTGGCATCAAAACTGAAGGCAGGACCCTGAGGCTTACCCACAAGTTTTCTTATTGCTTTCTTTGGACTTTTTGCTGACTATTCTGTTTCCAACTATTCAACTCACCCAGTTAATGAAGTGAGGAGCCTACAGAAGCAGCCTCATTCATTACATTGCACGGATTTATCTCAAAACATAAATCACTCATCAGTGGTTATGATCAAAGGCTTCAATATTTAAGTTTAACTAAAGGAGAAGTTGTGCTGAGGCCAATCCCTGCCATTGAACAGGGAGCTGAAACTCACCCAGTATATTCAGCCATTCGCTCCAGGAGTTCTCTGGGTTTAATTTTTGGGGTCCCTTCCTGCCACTCAATCTCTTCTCATATGCATTTTTCACACCCAAGTCTTTGTATTTGAACTTCAGTAGGGTGGAAGAGTGAGATCCTGACATCTTTCAAGCTTATCTTTTATGTTGATTGAATTCCTTAATGTTGTCTGTTTCACAAAATCATGTTACAAAAACACAGCACTGGTTTGAAATCATAAAAGCAGAACCACTTCAATATTGAAAACCAAAGATCTTTGGTTTATCTTGTTTAGTATATATTCTTAAAGCTTTACTAGGCAGTTTGCAAGAGAAGACCATTAAATGCAATTGTAGACACTGTAAAAACAAGGAAAACAACTGCCAAGTAACTACTAACCTCATCTAACATACAAAAGAGACATCATTATCTTAGGTCAAAGGCAAAGACATGTTGTATAAAATACAGTATTAAAAAGTGAAAATGGGATATCATAGTTTTGCATTGATTTATCTTAGGAGGAATCTGTACCAGGTTAATAAGTTTCATCCTTTCTGTTAGGAAAATAACTAAAAATACAACAAAACCCAACAAAAACCCCACAGGCCATTTCTGTATAGCACATACAGGGAGAGGAGATGGATGGATTATGAACTTGAAATCCAAATCAGTGGAGGGAATTTTTACACAGCAAGTGTAAAACTTTACAAATTATTGTTTAGTCAGTTCTTTCTCCCACACTGCACAATTTTTCAGCACCGTATCTTTTTCCACTTCTTTCCTCCTACATAATAAATCAGCAATATTTTCTGGCATTTTCCAGAGACAACAGATGCAATATTTACACTGCTTTCTGATAATGCTGAAAAGTACCTTAAGCAGTAAATATTCAGCGTTGCTGTTAACCACCCTGTTTTCTATTTTATATATATATTTGTACTTTATTTACCTATATTTCTAGAAGCTATACATTTCCACACATGCACACGCACACATTTAGATGCATCTGTGTTTAAGTATCTCTTGAAAGATAGCAACCCAATTTTTAAATGTTTATTTGGTTTCATTATAAAATGCAGACACTTAAGAAAATATTTTTTATTAAAATGTTAAAGAATCTTAATTTTTGGCACAAAGTCACCACCTCTATAAATCTATGGACTGGAAACCTTTTCATACAGTCCTTCAATCAGTTTGATCTGGACTGCAAATTTTCAGATACTACCAACTTGCTCTGCTGTTGATCATGGAAAATGAAAGACAATGACACGTGTTTCAGGTGATGCTTTTCAGATGCAGCTCTGATCCAGTTCTCTGTAACTATGAGGGCTGAGCTGTGAAATCTAACCTATGAGCCTGTTAGCCTGGAAAAACTGTTATTTTTGCCAGCAACTGGAGAACCTTTTTTTAATTATTATTTTTTTCCCCTAAACTGCAGCTATTGATCTATTCAGACTCTTAAATGTTCAAGGAATTTGAATTCCAAGGAAGGATCACAGTTCCTAACAATTCACAAAGTGCTGGACAACCGTTGTGAGTGGGGAACATGAAAAATCCTCCTGCATAAGGCTCATTCCACAAGATAAAAGACACTATAATTTCATGGCAATGCTTGGTTAGGTGACACATGAGTACAGAGCCATAGAATCATACCTCTTGGGTTGAAAGGGACCTCCAAAGGTCGTCTAGTCCAACCCCCCTATGTTGTGAGAAGATTTAATACTAGATTTTGTAAGAATTACCAAAAAAACAATTTAAGAGTTTGTAGTGGTCACAATAAAGTTTCTAATGTTGCGAAGTGTAGAAAGTTTTTTTTGGGAAAAAAAAAACCTGAATGAGGTAAAAGCATAATAATGTCTGTGATAAGTATCAAAACATGAATAAATGCTATGAGGACTGCAACAAATACTAACCACTAATATGATTTTAAAAGTATATTTCAATTTTTTTTCTCTTTTAGAAGCCTCTTCTCATTTTAATATCAAAATTGCCTTTGTAAAATATTTTCTAGGAAGTTCTGCTTAATGCAGTATTTGCCTTTCACTTGCAGAGTAACAGAAGAAAGACAGAGTTATGAGAAATTATTAAATACAAAATATATTTGCTTAAAGATAAAAAGAGTAAAAAACCCTACAGCCATGACCCAAAGCACCTTTAGTAACGATGAAGTTCCAATATCAACTTCACTTAAAGAAATATGGGTAAACCCTTCTCCTAGGATCAGGAACAGCCCAAGAATTCTTGGCAAGGAGAGGTACTACAAGCTGATTCTCTCTTTCTTTTCATGTAAAAAAAGGATGAACAAGTAATTCTGAAAAGCATCAATTTGAATGTGACCCTGTGACTGAGAAAGCCATTTAGAGTTGATTACATTTTTTAAACAGTGCTGTAGATTTTATACGTGGTTCAACCTACAAGTATGAGTGGTAATGGAAATCCAGTTTGGGTTGAAAACGTTCCAAAGGACAGGGCATTGGACATGGGAAAATAACTTGGGATATTACTGTAGTCTTCTGTGAGTTTGAGTAAAATAACTGACAGTGCTTAAGTTTCCCTGTCTGCAAAATTCAATAGAGATACTTCTTATCCTTTGTCAGGTATTTTGACATCCCTAGATAAAAGGCTAAAAGGCAGATAAGGAATATAAATTCTTTATTTGTGATGAAAGTAATTATCTTCACAAAACTTTCTATGAGTTTTTTTTTAAATTAAGAGTTAGTTATAGGCAGTTTCAAAATCCAACTTTATATTATACTAAGTGATATTATTTTAGAAAAAGAAAGAAGAAAAAGATCATTACACTTGACAGTTGTAAGGGATAAATCATGCCATCACAAATAGGTGTCTTAATAGCCTGTGATTTTTTTTCCTCTCTGTGTATCTCTCCACTGACTACAGAAGCTGATTATCTTACATTAGATGCATAACTTTTACACAGCTGCAGGTAGCTGAGAAGCTATAACTGGAAAATCAGGATCACAGAATGACAGATTAGTTTGCATTGGAAAGTACCTGTACAGGTCATCTCATCCAACCCCTCTACAGTGAGCAGGGACATCCTCAACCAGATCAGGTTGCTCAGAGCCCCGTCCAACCTGACCTGGAGAGTTCTCAGAAATGGAGCAGCAACCATCTTTCTGGGCATCCTGAGCTAGGGTTTCAACACCCTCATAGTTGAAATACTTCTCTTATATCTAGACTGAACCTTCCCTCTTTCAGTTTTAAACCATCACCCCTTGTCCTATCCCTACAGGCCCTGCTAAAAAATCTGTCCCCATCTTTCTTATAAGCCCCCTGTAACTATTGAAAGGCCGCCCTGAGGTCTCCTCAGAGCCTTCTCTTCTCCAGGCTGAAAAGCCCCAACTCTCTCAGCCTATCTGAACAGCAAAGGTGTTCCAGCCCCTTGACCACCTTCTTGGCCTCCTCTGCTTTATGTTTTTACTTAAGTTTAAAAAAAAACCAAACAACACAACCATATACAGAAACACATCCCAATTTCTCTTTTTATGTATAGCATTATGACTTCTCATCAATTTTTTAAAAAATTCAAAAATTCATCAGCATATAGGTACTTCCTTAGGCATCTTTCTGAAGTCCTTCACTCTTTAGTATCAACCCACTTCAGCCAAATAAAAATAACAGAAACTGCTCAAATGAACTCTCTGGATATAAAACCTACATACCAATATATGTGCATTAGCTCCTGTATAAATAAACCATATTTTCCCACTCATTTACAAAGATATATAATTGTCCATGCTTCGAGTTGTCTTTCCTTTTGAGCCGAAAAGCTGATATAAATAGTTCTCTCTATATATATTTCAGCTACTAAAAATTAAAAAAAAAAAAAAAGACATTTTAATATTGCTAAACTGGCTAAAACTAATATTTGTTCTGCAGCCAGAGCATATGTTGTTTTCTCCTCTACAATATTTTTAAACTGTTATAGAGGCATCTCTACATTACAAGAAATGGATTTAAAATTAATTCAACATTTATATTCTCATCACATTTTCTACCATATATCTGCATTCTGCTGATGACAAAGGGCTACAGGAAACAATACTGATTATTTTGTATTAAAACGGCTGAGCTGAAGATATTTTAGGCTGAAAGGAGCCTATTGATGCCTCTGTTTGCTTGGTGCAGTCAAGTCAGTGATACAAAGCCCAAGGAGGTGATAATTCGGGGTGTAAGTGCAGCAGGAGTGGGTGTGTGACCCTCCCAGTGCCCAGCCAGGGGGGACACAACCCTTCCTGCCCCTCCCCGGGGGCTGCACTGCCAGGGGGGGTTAAAGCCATTGCTGCTAGAGTTGAAAAACTGCACCGTTGCCATGGTGTGATGGTCCTGACTTTTGTCCCTTCCCTTTCCATCTTTTCAGAAGAGCCAGGAAAGCTCTGGAAGCATCATTCTCCTGTTTTTATCTGTACCACTGCCAAGCCTGTAGCAGTAACCAGCCAAATCCCAGAGCTGTGGGGTAACTAGTCTCATAGGTACTGACCCTAAGCAGTGGCAACCCATCAATTGTAAGGGGCTAAATGATGAAGTCCCATGATATAGGTAATAAATGCCATGTACCAATATTGCAGGCATGTCTTTACATATATGTAATGCTATATGCATACACAGACATTATTTTTGCATATTATTTCAGGTGTGGCCTAACAAGCACTGAGTACAGAGCAATACAAATCCCTTGGTCTCCCAGTTGCTCCCTTGCTAATGCAGCCCAAGACACAGGTTTAGCTTTTTGGCTGCAAGAGCAGCACTGCTGACTCATGTTAGAACTTTTCATGGCCCTGCTTGAACTTAAAGATTGAACCAATCATAGAATCAGAAAATATGTTGGGCAGGAAGAGACCTTTAAAGCTCATCTATGTCCAACCCCCTTGCAGTGAGTTGGGACATCTTCAACTAGATCAGGTTGCCCAGAGCCCCATCCAACCCGGCCTTGAAGGTTTCCAGGGATGAAGCATCAACCAACTCTCTGCCAGTATTTCACCACCCTCATAGTAAAGAAGTTATCCCTTACATCTTAGTCTTAATCTCCCCTCTTTTAGTTTAAAACCATCAACCCTTGTCCTATCTCTACAGGTCCTGCTAAAAAGTTGTCCCAACCTTTCTTACAGGTAGGCAATAGTGCTGCTGCACTAATGGCAGTAGAAACCCAAACAGAAAATTTATGAGCCCTGCTTCTTCACCATCACCACCAACATCATCAGAAAGTTGTCTACACATCCATGAGAGACTGAGAGGTCTTTTAATAAGAAAAAGTAGACGTAGCTTTACTACTCATTGTATTTAGCTATACTACACCAGAACACAAAACAAAGACAATTGCCAAGGGAAAGCACTGCAAGTCCCTACACTGGAATCTTTCTGTGGACTAACACAATAATCAGGAATTGGCACAACTCCATTTTAAGTTCAGAAAGAGGTTGTGACATCACTTGCCCCGGAAAGCATTTTCTGCCCATTAGATAGTTGGAACAGATAAAAAAGTTGAATCACAGCACTAGCAAACCCAGTCAGTACCACTACAAGTCAAGAACTTTGCACTTTTACAGGTTTTTTGTAAAATATTTTAATTGCCTGGCACTCCACATTATCTGCATTTGGCCAATTATCTGGATAGTTTTTTGCAGCAATGCCTATGTTTCTTTTCCTAATTTACTGCTGGACATCTTCAACAGGTAAAGGCTATGTATCTATATAAATCTAAATATTAAAACCCCAAACTGTTAAGCTTATTAAAATAAAACTATTTAAAATTATGCTTTAGACAGCAAGTTGTGTTGGACACTTCCATGGCCTTCTCTCTCCCTATAGACTACACTTCAACAATTCTTTTACTTAAGTAAAAAAAAAAAGGGATTTGAGAGTTTCTACTTCGAAAATTGTAATGTCTTGCTACTGCTTCTGGGTTTTTCTGCAACACAAAAGATTTGTAGTCTTCTACATTGCTGAAGGTCATGGATGGTTTTATCATCCAGCCAAGCAAATAACCAGAATTTGGCAGGGCAGCAGAAAGTCATTTTTCAAGTTCTGCAGATTCCTGCCACAGCAAGATGATTGAGCCTGGAGACTTCATTTTAATTAGTCTCTCTTCTCCCTCAGGCTGATCTTCCTTTGATTCAAAAAGGGTCAAAAAGTGACCTCGTCCATGACTGCAGAGATTGTCTGGAAATTTTAATAATTCACCTGAAGGTGGGATTAACTGCCTCAAATCTTCTCAAATGTCAACTAGATACTTTGTACTCGGTTAAGAGGAAAAGAAAAATCACATTAACTTTACTTTTCAAGCTATTCTTGCTGCATGAGAGAAACCTTCTCTTACACAAGAAAAGATGCTACACATACATGCTTTCAAATAAATGTTTTTGTGCCAGTGAAAGTGAGTAATTATATAGGTTTTTGAATTGAAACACACGTCTGGTTTACAAAAACCACCTCCCTCAGTTCATTTCCATCATCTGATTATGAACCTTAACACACATGCTTTACTTTACGATTAATAATGTTTACAACTTCCCACTGAGACTCATCCAACAATGGCAAATTGTCCACAGTGACTATGGACTGGCCTTCTTCCAGGTGCAAGCAATGATCCTCTACCAGAATAACACTTTTAGAGGTCAAAATAAAACAAAGTGATGTGCAATTCAGCCCTGTGCCCACGCTAACCAACTGAAACACCTCAAACTGTTATCAGCTTTTCCCCACTATCCAACAAGGTTTGACTTTCAATTATCACTGAAAATTGCAATTGAATCAGGACAAGTATCTTAAAGCAATAACAAAAAAGTCTACCTAATTAAAATTGAATAGAATTAATTTTCCACTGAGTTATACAGCTTAAAACTCATGGATAGATATTAGTTAAGGAAGGTACAAGTTATTTTTCCTTTGTAAAACCTGTAATGAAGTTTCTCCCTTCCTGCTGGGCAAGAAGCCCTCACCCTACTGGAAGCTGGAGCTAGAAGAGAGGGGTGTAGTGAAAAACACTGATTTTTCAGCCTCATAGGCTGAGGAAAGAACAGCAAACCTGTCCTCCATTCCTTTGACAAAGGTAAAACCCTTCACTGCAGGAGACAGCTTTTCATTGCCCAGCTTGAAACTACAGGCAAAAAAACCCAGCCCCAGTCAAAACCACAAATGTCTATGTTCAATAAAAATATAGAGACTAATGAACATATAAAGATATAGAGACAAAAATAAAGCTATAGATACATGAAGATGAGGAAGCAGAACTGTAGAAGAGTGTCAAGAAAATTAAGCATTAATAATGCAATGCCTATCTTACAGACAAAAGTATTTTCACTCTGAAAAGGATAGAGGAAGGATGAATTGTTCATAGCAGCCATTTGACAAATCACTAAATAGACATTACTGGAAAATACTCCACTATAATGGCAGTGAAATGGAGGAAGAAGCAGCCAATAAGCATGACAGCAAGAAAATGCAGGGTTTTCAACAGCTAGACCTTTTAAAAATAACTGATATTTGAAATCTGATGGCAAGCATATAAGTTACACACATAAAAAACTGTATTCATTAGGATATGGGTTGCAAAATTCTCAAATGCAACAGAGGTATAAAGAGTTTTCAACTGGAAAAAAAAAGAAACCCAAGAAAGCCACGTGATTTTCAACAAGGTATTACAAATGCCAAAAGTAAAAGAAAGTTGTTGGAAAAAATATGCCTTTACCACACATTATTTGATAAACAAAACACAGACTACAAATGTGGAAAGAAAAAAGAAACTGGAGAGAGCAAGTTACAGCAATTAGAATGAAGCATTGACTCCTCCCAACAGTCAATTCACCTGCCCTGCCATCACTTTGATACTATTTTTTAAAACAATTTACTGGAAAAAATAAATGAGTGGATGGCCCCAGCTGACTGGAGCTGTTAGTGGAGCCATGAACCTGCTGGATCTGCCCATCTTACTGTGCTTTGGGCTGGTTTTCTGTGCCAATGTTTCTACCTGCATCCAGAACATCAGCTGCATGGCTGTACATCAGGGAAGACTGCTGCTCTTCCACTCTCTTTGGCACACCTGCCTACCTTTTACACCAACCCCTAAGCCAGGATCTGGACTGACTTTACTGAAGTAAATAGCTTATTCTACCTGGCTTTCAAGCAGTTACTTTATGCTGGCACGTTCAACATTGGTAACCAGGAGTAAAGGACCAGACTTGTGTTTCACAGTTTTCCCTACAAGTTGTTTAAATTATGATGAAGCTGTTTTCCAAACCATACTCTTTCATCATTCAGCATAATGAAATCTCATTCAAAAAGAGATTATTTTTGTTGTTCTTAACCCAAACTCCTAAATGAAGTCCTCCTGCACTGAACGGTATTTTTAATTATCTTTCTTGTGTGTCACAGGATTCATCTACATGGGGACACTGTTCCAATTTAACCATTCACAATCTGATTTAGTTGAATGCAACCTTGCTTTATTTCAATTTATCTTGTTACAGTGTAAGTTAATGGGGAATTGACTGAAGTTCTGGCTCAGCTGCATAGAAGCAAACAGCTGCAGCAATTTAAGATGTTCCTGTTCTCCAGCTGCTCACTCCAGCCTTCTGCCAGATATTTCTGTCCCTAGAAATTTGGCAAAATTGAGGAGCCTGTGCTCAAGCCCTGGCCACTGTAGCTGACACTGGCACATATTGATGGAAATGCATCTTCACATGTTTTCTCTGTTGAATCTCCTAAAGGATCAATAACCTTCAGAGAAGGGACACATGGAGGGTGGACATGGTCACATTTGAAGCTGGCTTTCTCCTGCTTACCTCTCACTGAACTGCACAGTTTAACACCCCACATGAGGACCTCATTGAAACTGTCCTTCCACTGACATGAGAGAAGCACCCCACAGTGCTAAGGCCCCAAAAGTTTTCAAGTATTTTGCAAAATTAATGGATTTATCTGCATGCATTGGTCTGCTTGAATTCTTTCCTCTCTTGGAAATTATGTCATATCTGCCACGTTCATTACAGCTCTTTTCAATATCAAAAATGTTCATTTAACAAAACCATGATGAGAGATTGAATTAAATGAAAAACAAACTTACAGGAGATAAATACATACCACAATATCACAACACGATCTCTCTTTCAAGATTTCTTGAAACTTTGTGAGAGGGGAAGGCGAGGGGATGGAGCAGCAACCTTTCAAAACTGACCTTTAAGACAGGGGAAAGGAAGAGGATTCCTATCCCCTCATCCCTTCAAGCTTAGGACTAATGTACTTAGAGAAGTTTTCTGTATCTGTATCCTTCCTTCTTTCACACTTTCTAGCACACCAGAAGAAGGAAAGAAGGAGCCCAGAAACACATTGGCTGAGGATTATTTTGAGAATACTCTTCCTGCCCTTCACAACATTTTCATGTTTGGTGGAGTATTTTTATAAAACCAATGTGTATCTTTCCCAAGTTAGTGTTTTGCTGTCAGATCTCCCAAAAGACTATTCATGGCACAGTATAGGTGAGAGCTTGTGCATGCCAAGTATTTTCTCCAAAATCATCCTCCCACCAACATTTCAGGGCTCATGATGTCATAGTAACCACCTAAACTTACAGACAGCCAGCTCTGCCTCAGAACCCATCTGTCACAACTCTGTCTAAAATTACATTAGTGACTCTTCAGAGAAACCAAGAGGTCGTACCATTTAACAATTCCATTTTTTTAATAGATATGTTGACTGGGCAAAGTCAGAGGGAAGGTGGAACAGAAGGTCTAAAATGCCTCAAGATTTTTATATTGATTCTAGCAATAGGTGACTCCTGGGAAATTTAACTAATCATCATGTTTAAACATGCTGTTAACCACTACCTGCCAAAATCTTCTGACACAACAGTAGACTTTGGGTTTTGTTTATTTCTTTTTCTATGTATTTATCATTCTCCCTTAGAACTCAAAGGTTATTTCATATACTACAAAGCACCTTCAAGTAATTACAGGCATCTAACCACTCTGGGGCTCCAGCACCACTTCACACTACAGTCTTGGAAACACTTGCTCTCTGAGGGTCATTATTCTTCTTCAAGTTTTACAGAATTATTTATGGCCTGGAGTTTATTTTCTTAACTGATGAGCTGACAAAACTATATTGTGCAGAAAAATAAATCTATTCTACTTCTGCTTTCATCTATATGGGTTGTTCTTTTTTAAAGTTTTTAAATTTTAATAAAGGTGTTTAGTACTGTAATTCTTTCCTTAGAAGTACAAAAGCTAAACCAGATATTCTTGGAGAGAATCTCAGCATCTCTAACATTTTATCTTCTAGATAAGCCATAACCAATCTAACATAACCAATCTAACATAACCAAACTTATGAAGATTTGGTTATGTTAGATGCAGGAATTTTTATTAAAAATAAATAAATCTAATTTCATTTTTTAAGAAAAGACATTTAAGACTTGGAGATCCAGGATGTCCAAGGAGGTGTTTGAGCCACCATCCCTGGATACATCTAAAAAGACAGATGTGGTGCCAGGGGACAGGGTTTAGTGGTGGACGTGGCAGAGCTGGGGTGGTGGTTGGACTTGATGATCTTGAAGGTCTTTTCCAACCAGAATGATACCATGATACTAAGATGACAGCCTTTTGTGAGGCTAAGAGAGAGGAAGGTTTATTCTATGCCTCCTCAGTCCAGGAATAAATAATGCTCTCCCAAGGACTTCTTCCAGCCTTTCCTCATTGCATGGTTTATTAATTGATATACAATAAATCAAGAGCTACCTCTATCCAGTGCTTTTCTGCTGACCACACTAGACTCTGAGTCACAGAGACTGAGTTTTCTTGCTTTTATCCACTATCTTGACAAGAAGGACTTTGCCTAATATACTAGCAAGTTATTTAACAGAAACTTCTTCACCCCATTGGTTATGGCACCTCAGCATAAGGTAAAATATCACATACCTTGTATCTGCAATGATTCAAAGCACAGTACAGCAATATCTGAGCTAGTGAGGAACAAAGCTGCAACATTTAGACAGTGACATACAGGATGGTAACACGGGGGCAGGTTTTCCTGCTTAGGTGGACAAGTTCTGTTCCTCTCAACTGACTGACTCTCAATCAGCAAAGAACCCTTTGGTAAGGTCCATCTGCATAATCCCAAGGTACATAGATAGGAGCATCGATGAGAAAACAAACCAACCTTTTGCAATGTCAGAGGAACCAGTGTTACTCTTGCATTAAATCACCAGGGCACTCTCTGTATTACACTGTGTGACTTATTTAACATACAGGGGAAAATGGGAAAACATTAAGGCTATTATACAGTGCATGTGTCTGAATACATACATACCCATACATAAATACATTACAGAAGCATAAACTCAGGTTTCCAAAAAATATTTAAAAATTATCCCACCCCTTCCTCCTGTAACCTCAAAAAACCCTATAGAAATACTAGGAACAGCTGGAATTTAACAGCACAAAAAGGTGAAGAAATCAACTGATTCCTTCCACACATCCATGCCTACAAAGTCATCCTGCTAAAACATGGTTCCACCCTCCTCCCAGCCCTTGTACTCCATTTGCTGGTGCTTTATTCCACTTGTTGCAAGCAGAGCTGAAGATGGATTGCCAGCACTCACAGAGAGGGAGGCTGCCCACGTATTTCTACCACAACAT
Organism: Hemiprocne comata; assembly: GCA_020745705.1. NCBI lineage: Eukaryota > Metazoa > Chordata > Aves > Apodiformes > Apodidae > Hemiprocne > Hemiprocne comata. Next base: position 4,499,971 of record CM036589.1, on the reverse strand, counting down.
GTTAAATGGACTCATAGGTAAAATGCAAATGGGAATTGTTTATGAATAACACCACAGCATACCACTGAGAAAAACAGGATCTGTTAAGCTTTATATAGAACAGAAAAGTGAACTGAACATCTAACATGAAAGACAATTTACCATGAAAACTGATGCAGTTTCATGAGTGGCTAGAGAGAAGACACAGTCTGGTCAGTGGATTAAAAGACTGACAAACATTTCTTACGAATCTGAAGATGGACAGCACTAGATAAATGCTTAATACTATTCAAAGGAGTCAATTATTTCCAAACCACTACATACAACACAGGGTATTAGGTCAGATACATGTATTTGCCTTATAACTACTTCAAGTATTTTCATAATACCTTTTTCTACAGCATGCAGGTACTCAGAGATTGAAGACAAACCTCACCCCAGTTCTCTAGATAAGTGTTAAGTGCTTCTGTCCTTACCAGCCATCATTGAGTTTCATTGACTTCATCCAGAGCTGCAACTGGATGTAGGTAAGAAGGGGAAAAGAAACAAGGAAGGAGGATGGTCTCTTTAGCATCTCCCCACAACTCATCTTCCCACCTGCACTCCTCAACTGTTTCCTGAGAACTGTGAAAGCTTATTCCATACAGCTGAGTTAATGAATCTTTTCTTCCTTTTGTCACAGGAGGCAGAATCTGATCTACAAAGCATTTAATTATGGCATTTAATAATTTGGTTTTCCCAAATGCAGGGAGACAACAGAAGAACACCAATTATTTTTTAAACTTGATTTTAAGGGGGGAAAAAAAGAAATTCATTTTAAATGAGAAATTGAGATTAAGGGGAAAATAAACACTACAAATCATCTCTCCTAATGTTTTGGTGCAGCATTTCAGCCATCTGCAAACCACCTTATAGCCTCCCACTAATCTGACTTCCTAATGCACTGCAGGTTGACATCAACTGGCATCAGACTTTAAAAATGCTTCAATCAAGATCTGTATAATCCTCATAACTAAAATGTCTTAGTTCTGTTTTATGATCAAACATTTCTGAAAACACAGCCAGCAGTCCCAGCAAGCATTCAAGATGCTCACAGGTGAGTTAAGGCACAATAAAAAGCACAGTAATCTAGCAAATCTCCTTGGAGAATGTGTTGTTTATCACCATGCCTGCAGACTCTAACACTACAAAAGTACTGGCAACTATTTCTAGCAGATCATATACAAAGACATGAATGTAATTTGGGAAGTTTAGAGATGCACAGAAAAAGCAATCAACCACCTTGATAGGAACTTCAGTAAAAAGTGAAATGATTTGGTAAACATGAATGATTGTTAAATGGAAAAAAGGGGGAAATGAAGATGCAATGACCTTTCATCCCATCCTTTAAGTGGCAGTTTTCAGAAACTTTTGTATTGCCCATAAAATTAGCTAGAAGATAAATCTCACTATGGTGATTTGCTCTAAGTCCAAAGCCAGTGTTCTGAGTTCTGACTGTATAATTACTTCAATACAGATAAAGCATGAGTCATCTGTTCTACTCTAACCTTTGCATTTAAATTTGAATTTTATTCTTGCTTATCTTTTTCCCTAAATTGATATTACTGTCTGCTATGTTTATTAAAAACAACTTAAAGCCACAGTGCATGTCAAACTCTGCACCAAGGCACCATTTGTTGTGTTAGTTTAATTAATGTGTCTCAGGGTGATTACAATCCCAGTCATTTCTATTAACTATATAGGAGTTTCCTTTTCCTTAAATGTCAGATTTGGTTTCCTGTTTAAAATTATGCCTTAATACCCAAGAGGCTTTTAGTAAATGCTCTGCACACCCAGGTAGGAAACTCAGTGGCACTGTCTGGTTTTCCAGCTAACATCACAACCATGGGTGACACGGCAGTGTCCTTAGCAGGTCCCCAAATTTGCCCCCCCTGGATCTCTTCCTCCTGTTCCCTTCTTAGTGAGACAAAATTTCCATGATGCAGAACTCAGAAAAAAATAGAGGTGGGAAATAAAACACTGGATTGTGTTTCCTTCTAAATTCTCCTGGGTTTTAGAAGGAAATTCTGGATTCCTTGACCCAGAATGAGACCAACTCATCCCTCCTCCTCCCCCACTCTCTCATTAATAAGCTCATCCTAGAGCAGGACTGTACTCAAAGGGAAATAAAGAAGTCCCCCACACCTAGAATTTGTTGACAGTAGATTTTAAGGTCAAATTTGGGTAGTAAACTGGATATCACTGTATATGAATTGCTGCAGGATGAGCTGCTACACACAGAGGGAAGATTCAGTTAATACCTTAAGTGAATTTCTTACAAAGATTGGCCCCAGATATCTAACGGTGGCTCTAAGCCACTGAAAGAAAAAGAAAAAACCCACCTTCCTTGACTTTAGGGGGTTGCTGTTCTTTTTAAGAGGTTCCCTTTTTAACTCCCTCCCCTCCTTTTTCAGTGACTCAACCATGGTATTCATCATTTTGCCCCAGCCATTCTGGAACTTCCCAGGAACAATTTCTGCTGATCTGAGTGAACAAAACCACAGTATTTATTCAGCATTTTGCATGGGATTAAATTACTTCATTAAAGACTCTTCTCTTTCCCATGGCCAATGGATGTGAGCTGCCTGGAAGAAGTGCTCAGCAGCAGCGAGAGCTCAGTGAGCATCACAGCTGTCAGGCTCTCTGCACACCACACTAAGACACCCCATGAATAACTTTTTTTAATGTCCCTTTTTTTTAAATTAAAGGATGAGTGGTCCATGTACTACCATTAAGATAATTCCCCTCTGAAAGTCTTTAAGCCTGTAGTTTTGAGACAGTGGGATGTACCAACATGTGCAACCTCACTACTGCTAATTCAATTCAGCGCTGCTGTCCACCTCTTCCTTTGGAAATCCAAACAAAATTAACTGACTCTAGATTGATTTTTTCCTCACAACTTAAAAAAAAAAAAGTAGATAGAGACTTGGTAGTAAAGTCAACGTTCAGATATTTTGCCTAAACATGCAAGAGTAGTAGTTTCTCTGGAGTTTTTTGTTAGGGTCTTGTTTGTAAGTAGGGGTCAGGTTCTTTGAATGGAATAGATCAAATTATTAGCTCTGAAAAAAATCTCCTGAAGTCTTTACAGAAAACTAGTGTTTTGCTTCCTCTTTTGCAAGAGAGGCAAGAGAGACTACAAGAAAAAGCCCTTTATTGTGTCTGCATCTGTACCCTTCAGATATTTTTTAAACCAAACAAACCTTTTAATTCTACTCATCTCATCTTTTCACTGTTACTTAAAATGTGGTATACTTTCCATATGGCTTTTTTTTTTCCTATTTTCCTCTGAATTTGTTGAAATATATTCATCCAAATAACCAGAGCCCTACAATTCCTCACAGGATTCTAGATGGACTCTCACAATTTGCAGAGAGAAAGCTTTGCAAAGCTTTCTGTATCATAGTAGGTATAACCTGCTAAAATCAGCAGCACAACTTGCTCTGAGGTTCACCTGAGGAAGATGTCACTTTATTTTGGTTCTTTTCCACTCCTTTTCTCTAAGCTGCATTTTGGTTTATTTGACAATTGAATGTAGTTTTCTCACTTCTGTTGAAAAAATGATGGATTGGCTTTGAGAGTCCCTCAGCATATGTTAAGAAGCACCTTTTGAAAATGCCGCACATCTAGGAACGAGGAGAACCAAGAGCTCTTTAAGTTTTGCAACTTAGAAGTAGACACAGGAAAAAATCAGCTCAAATCCATCAGCATTTCTAGCACTTCTTCAATGGTGCTACAGTAACATTCACATTTGTTCACCCACCACTTCAGTCCCCCAAGCAGGACGTTTTCCAGGAGTACTCAAACTGGGCAGAATGAAGGTTGTCTTCCAAGGGCAAGGCTATGGTTCACCCTCTCTGCTTAAAACCCCCAAGACCAACGTGACAAAAAAGGAAAAAGAGCTTCCTATGTGGTTACATGGAGTCTAGATCAATGCCAGTCTTTTAGAAATTACAACTATAGAATGGTTAAGGTTGGAAAAGACCTTAAAGATTATCAGGTTCCAACCTCCCTGCTACGAGCAGGGACAACTCCCACCAGACCAGGCTGCACAAAGCCTCATCCAGCCTGGCCTTGAACATCTCCAGGGAGAGAGCTTCCACAACTTCCCTGGGCAACCTATTCCAGAGCCTTCCCACCCTGCTGGTGAAGAATCCTTTCTGGCTCATCGTGTACAAAGAGTAATTGCTGGTCATAAACATTTCCCATCCCTCAGCTGAGCTGCTGAGGTTTCCTATAAATGCATGGGAAGAGTAGAGCCCATTCTTAATCTCTTGCGTTGAAGAGCTGAACTGACACCAAACTGGGGTGGAGTAAGGGCTTCACCCTGCCCTCTGATTCTACTGTAACTATAAGGAGACCCGAAGTCTTAAACATCCTGAAGCCAGTTGATGCTGACAATATCATAGAATCATAGAATACCAGGTTGGAAGGGACCTCAAGGATCATCAAGTCCAAACTTTCCTGGCAAAAGCATGGTCTAGAAAAGATGGCCCAGCATCCTGTCTATCTGAAAGTGTCCACTGTTGGGGAATCCATCACTTCCCTGGGGAAATTATTCCAATGGCTGATTGTTCTTATTGTGAAAAATTGTCCTCTTGTGTCCCCTCGGAATCTCCCCAGCAGTAACTTCTACCCATTACACCTTGTCTTTTCCATGGGACTTCTTATAAAAAGGGAGTCTCCACCTCCCTATTTCTTCCATTTCCAAGATTGCAGAGGACACTTGAAACAACGCAGCAAACACAAGGTCTCAGCCAGCCGAGATGCACAGGTTTCCCATCCTTGTTTGCCTCAAACCAAAATAGCCAAGCAGAAATGGCAACAACCATAAAACCAGACAAACTTGTTTTATTGTCTGAAACTCAGCAGAATGCTGGCCTCACTGCTGTCTGCCTGGCACACAGACTGGCAGAGCAGGGCAGCTGAGCAAGAGGAATGGGAAGCAGATAAGTTTGGACAACCAGATCTGCTCTGAAATCTGTCCTCCTGGGAGCTGGGTTGTATAACCATCATTTTAGGCTTCCTAACATCACTTTCAGACCTTGTGGGGGAGTATTTAACAGGTGAAGGGCTCTCCTCTCACTAAATTACTCTGGATTTAGAAACTGCCCATCTCACCACAGGAACTCTTAAGCACAACTTGGCCATAAGCCTGCACAGCAACTGAGGAAGTAGTATTTAAAGCCCTTCATGGAATTTTCCCTCAATAACCTCTTCATTAACTGGGGAAACACAGAATTATTTTTTCGAAGAACTCTCCCAATTTTAGCCCAGATTTTGCAAAAACGCAGTGAAAGGAAATTCTTCATTGACACCTGTGCAACAACTAAACTTAAAGGTTAAAAGAAAATATTAGAAAAGAAAAAAAAAAAAAGAGAAAGAAAAAAAAAAGAAAGAAAAAGCAGCTTTTAGTTCTAAGCATTCAAGAGAAATAATGAAGACATAAAGCAACTACTGTAAAGGATCTTGTTTAAAATGAGTTTCCAGAAGATGACCTGCATTAGGACAGAAGAGAGGGGGAAGCTGAGGAAGAATTCATCCAGGCAAATTATTTTCTGCTCATGTTCCTCAGTTTAGCCTTCAGTGCATTTGTCCAACTGAGTCTTTACCAAAGCTTGGAACATGACAGGACTGTAACACAGTGGGACTAATAAATAAGTAAAATATTTTGATTTTGTGTGTGTGTCACTGCTGATCCTGAAGCAGTTTCCAGATTGATGGCACTGACCTGCACCTGCAGGGTGCATACAGATTTTGGCACCACTTCAATACCGAGCAAAGTCTTGCAAAGGAGAGTTAAAACACTTTGCTTCAAGTTGCAGAGTTTGGCAGAGCCATGTGCTTAACGTCTTGATGCTTTTCCTTATTTTTGCCAAAGTATCCAAAATAATGCAATAAGAAATGAATTATTTTTGTTTGTTTGGCAGCTATCCAGCATTTAAATAACAGGGTGGCTGCTGTACTCAGGGTGGAATTGTCCCAGCACAGTGTATTGCACAATTTCATCTCTGTAGTACAAAATCAGGCAGGAGAATAACAACAAGTCATTTAATATTCTGTCTTTACAACAAGCAAACAACCTGGAAGAGTGGATTTCAAATTCTGGCTGTGGATTAACATACAAATGTTCTGAAAATTAGGGATATAATTATGTGAAGTCAATTACAATTTTCAGTTACATATTTCCTAAGGCTTTATGCTAAGCAAAGTTGGGCATCCTGGGCTTCTAATTCCTCTCATTCCAACTGACTCAAAAAAAGGGTGCTAAGAAGTTTTCCAATAAGTGAAAGTGAAAAAACAGTTGTTTCTCTCAGCTTCAAAAAGTATGTGGGGTGGTTTTGGGGCTCTTGGCCATCCAGAGGTTTTGCTATGCTGGTGATAGCAAAATAAAGATGAGGACCCAGCTACATTTTTTCCTTCCTGGATCTGTTTATTTTAGGGTTTAATTGCGATTCAAAATAAGGTTACTGATCAATAAAATAAATGTGTGTGTACCCTTCTCAAATTTTATTCACAGTTTGTAAGTAATGAAAAAGTGGGAGTCAATTAACTGTGTTGAATGTAATCAGAACCCCATAAATTCTTTTTACTGTCTTGAGTGATGGTTTTGCATATTAATGGCTCATATTATTATTTTCCTCGAAATTTTCTGTGCAACATGGTAATTACATAAGTGGCAGCATTCTTCTCTAGTGACTACTGGAAAAAAAAATAGTTACAAATTCTAAAAGAATAATTGTTTCCTTGCTTTTAAGAGTCACACATCCATACACCCATGCATCACAGGTTTGAAGGGAGCACTGTAGGGAAATACCCATCATTTCCCTCACCGGAGAATTTAATTCAAATATTTACAGGATTTAGAAGAGTCAACAATAAAGACAGACAATGACAAAGGAAAGGTGACAGCAGGGGGGGAAGAGATCCTCAGAGAAAGCACTGAGTCCATTTAGAGAATCATATTAACTGCCAACTTCTTGGAGAACATACAAAAAAATATTAACAAACTGTAATCACAATGAAGAGATGCGGGAAAGAGAGATTATTTGTTCACTCCTAAGACTACAAAAAAAAAAAAAAAGGACAGATCATTTCACATTAATCCAGTACAGTGTGAGTTATGCCAATCTCAAGAGGACCTTTGCAGGCTAAAAGAACATCTTTCGGTGAGGAACTCTATTTTATCCTGCCATTAAATGAGAAGAAGGGACAGGCTGATTTCTTTAGATGCCTTGTAGGCAATTCTATGATTCTTTAAAAAGAAGATGAAAAGGCAAATCTGAAACTGAAAGAAGCCTTAAACTAGCTCATCTGGGTTTTTAAATTCTACAAAAAGTTAAGCAACTTTCATTTCTATGTTACATAAACCATCATTTCCCATATATTTGTTACATGACTACAAATAGCAAAAAAATATTTAAATTATGCACAGCTAAAAGAATTGTCACGTTTCTCAAGCAAGTTACTGACTACCCTTAGCACACCTCAAAAATGTCTCTATATCCTAATGACCAAATTCATTGCTAGTATTATTTCTTCTATTCACCCAATACAGTCCAGTTTTGGAATGTAAAATGTGCTTGATAAAATGAGAGTTTTCATCAGTTACGTACTGCCAGCCAGCAAAGCAGAAAATAGAGAAAATGGCCATTTCTATTTCCTATTGCTTAATATCCATCACTTTAATGGAAAAGAGATAAAGTAGATAATGGTAATAAGAATAGTATTAGCAGCACATACATATATTACATATTTCTCAGAGGTACCATTGTTGTAGCATTTACATTGTTAATATTAAAATGTCTCGAGCAGCACAACCCAATGTAACCAATACTATAAATATTACCTTTAATATAAAAGGGTTGAATGAGCTTTTAACCTTGAATTTGATACAATGTTGAAAATAAATTTTATACTTCTATGACCTAGCTCATGTGAATAGCTAGGTAATTTTTCCCTCAAATAAATCTTTCTCCAAAGTAAAACTTCCTTGGACTATTCTTAGCTGTAATATCTATTGCACATGAAGTGATCATAGACCTTTTTTGTGCTTCTTGCCCATGCAACTCAGAGGTAGAAATGGCAATTTAGATGAAGCCTTGGTAGGTAATATTAAATACAATGAAACATTTTAGGAATGTTCCATTTTGGGGTTATTTCATTAAAGAAAAGTGTTCAGGAAGGTTCCACATGTTGAACTATCATAGAATCATAGAATCCTAGGGGTTGGAAGGGACCTCGAAAGATCATCTAGTCCAACCCCCCTGCCAGAGCAGGGTCACCTAGAGCACATCACACAGGAACTTGTCCAGGCGGGTTTTGAATGTCTCCAGTGAAGGAGACTCCACAACCTCCCTGGGCAGCCTGTTCCAGTGCTCTGTCACTCTCACAGTAAAAAAGTTTTTTCTGATATTCACCTTGAACCTCCTATGCTCCAATTTGCACCCATTACCCCTTGTCCTATCACTGGTCACCACTGAGAAAAGCAGAAATTTCATTTAAAATGGCTTCTGAAATAGAACACTTTACAAAGAAAGAATGATAAGAAAGGGAAAAGACAAAAGGAGGGATTTTGGATTCTTCAAAATAAGCAGCACCTGGATCACATAAACATTCAGGTTGGAAGAGCCCTCAGGAGGTCACTAGTCCAACCTCCTGCTCCAAGAAGGGTCAGGTATGACATTCAGAAATCAGATCTGTCTTCTCAGGGCTTCCTCCAGCTCATCCCATGTATTTGCACCCTGTTGGCCTAAACACCGAGGACAGGAATTAGAGAAGCAGAGAAACATATTGCAGTGGCAGTGCAGTCCTGTGCAAAGGAGCCTGTGAGGGAGCATGTCTTCACTTTGCTCATCTGAAGGTGACAGGGTCAGGAATAAGGCAGAAATGGGAAGTCTGAGTACAAAATACTAGAGGCAGGGTTAGGAGGAAGGCAATCGCTGGTTCTTGCCAGTTCTTCATAAAAAAGATGCTTGTGAAAATATTTCTAATTTCCAGTTAACTAAACAACTATGGAGAAAAAAATAATCTACTTTTGCATAATAGAAGCCAATATGCATGCTGGCAGTCAAGAAATTTGATTATGCAGAAAAAAATTGAAGGAATCTTCAATACAGACTTTAATTACTATCACTGTGAAGGACTGGAAAATCATGAGGTTTAAATACAAGATGTAGGTTAGAAATGAAGAGTTTGAAGCTGAACTTCTCACACTATTGATAAGACTTTGTTGTAAGTCAGATAATCACCAGGAGCAAATGGTAATAGATGGAGACCTATTACTCTGAATATATATAATCTACCATTAACTGGTATAATCTACCAGTTTAATGTGCCTGTGAATAAGGCAAATGCAGTATTAGGAGTGTTGGATGAGCAGAGATAGGAAATATTAATGGTTTTGCATAAGGCAGTGGTGAGTTTTCACCTGGAACACTGCACTTGCAGTCACTTATGTTCAAGAGAGAGGAATTTAAATGAGCAAAGCAGAAAAAAGGAGTTGGGAGGATGGGCTAAGATACTATTGCTGGAAAAAGTGAAAAAGTTCTGAAAGAGTTGTTCAGGGAGGGTTGGGGCAAAAATAACTAATTTTCATAAGAATCTTCATGGATTGACAAGCAGAATTAAAAGACATGTCTGCAACAGGAGGGGTCAGTCATAAGAAATCTAAGAGGCTTCTTTTTGGCTTGTATTTCTTCTCTCACAAACCTGTATCCAGGCATGCGTCTGTGTGGTGATTTCACTCCATATGCTGAGGCACGAAATCCTATCTCCATGGTGCAAAAGGAATAATAGAAAGTCTGCTGTTAAGAACACAGGTACTGTTTTATTTTTGATATAATGCTATGATGGAGTGATGCTGCAACCAGGGGTAGAAAAAAAATTCAACTTCAGATCTCCCAAGAATGACATTAAAAAGTTAAGGAGCACTTAGTCTTCTTTAAGATGTCATTTCTGTTCAATGTAACTGTTTGAGGCTTAATGCAGATTGATGGGCTAAGCAGACTCTGCAAAGACAAAATTTCCTCCACTCTAAAAGCTTTTAAAATCTCTCTGTCAGGAATAATTTGACTGCATATCAATTGCATTCCCCTACTACTGCAAAACTTATAATAGGGAAATATCGTGGGGAAGAAAAAACACATTTTGGTAACTCTGACAGTAAAATGAAACACTGTCAATCTAATTGGCTGGAAAGCTGGGACTGTATATTAACCTCACTTTGCTCATTAACGTTCTCATTCAATTAAAACAGCAGCTGGGATATGTCTGAGTGATGCCACACTTCCGTGCTGCCAAGTTCATTTCAGGTGGTTCTCTGCTGACCTCCTGAAGAACAGGCTCTGGGATTTCAATGGTTTTCAGGGCATCTATGTGGTTTATGACAGAGATCATCTAACAAAATATAAACTGCTTACTATATCCTTGCCACAAAGGATGTCCAGTGCCTCTATTAAGAAAAAATTCAGACACTCCCCTGTTATTTTAAACATGCATGCTGAGGTTTTATACAGCTCTTCTTTAAGTATAAGATTTATACATGTAAAACCACACTGCTTAGAAAAAGGAAAGATCTGGAGTAGCTCTTAGTTCACATTCCTCTGTTTTCCTCAGTTGGTTTTCTTTCACAAATCAGAGGAGATCAAAACTTCATAATTTAGCCTGGAGTCCTCAAAAGAACAAAAAAACCCCTCCATTTTATCCACAGCAATATATATTATTGACATACTAAAAGGAGAATAATTAAATAATCTTCTAGATTTATCAATAAGAGATATACCCTGATCCCCAGGGTGAGAAGTCCCTTTTCTCAAATGCCTGCATTCCAGCTATCAGTAAAATTATGATTCTCCTCATATAGTCTCCATTTAGCTCATAGTTTTCATAAGGCCTCTAATAAATAGCAATAATGGTGGATAATTCCAAAGGACAAACTGGTGGCTTTATTCTCAATTCACAATACTTCCTATGCAAAAGTGAAAACCAAATAAATGCTAGAAATGCAGGGAAGACTGGAAGCAGCTCCATTAAAGTCAATCGTTATACATAAAAATACATAAAATTGCAGAAAGAAAAGTAAGAAATGTCTTTAGATAATGTATGAGAATCCCAGCATGAACCCTCAGCAGAAGTGCATCTACAAAGAGAAGTTAGCCAGGAGAACCAATTTTTAACTTGCCATTTCAAGCAAAATTGGATAGTATCAGCACTGTCTGAGGAACTTTTCTGTGCTTGGTGTGTCCTGAGCGATTTTAAAGCTCAAAATATGGAAATTAGCATCACAATCCATTGCATCTACTACTTTCATTTGAGAAAGGAGGTTGTTATTTAGCAGGACTGTCTATTTGGCATCTTCAGTGACCAATGCATTGCCTAAAAAAACTTCTCCAAAACCAAAGTATTTGCATTATTTTGAAAAGCTTTAAAAAGTGTTATTATTTCATCATTTAATGAAGTTGCAAGCATCTCTGATTTTCACCCCTGGACCAACTTGATTTAGTTGGAAGGAGGAAAAAAATAATTTCCTTTTGTCAGGACTGTATAACAACTTTATAACATTAGAGAGATGGTTTAGAAGTATTATAAAAACTTGTAAACAATCAGAATTAGCCATAACAGTGCTGATCTGAGCTGCAAGTGTACTGATAAAAGAGACATCAATGACACTTCTAAAACATCTATGACACTTCTAAAACATCTATGACACTTCTAAAACATCTATTTTGACATACCCTTCCACTTTCCTAGGGATTCATGAGAGGCTGCATGGAGTTTATTCAACAGAAAATCACTGTAAACTGCTGGACAGGAAAGCTGGGGTGAAGGAAGGGGTTTATAAGGACAAAGCAAAAAGGAAGATTGATTTTAAAACTTCCTTAAATGCTGCATTTTGCCTTTTAAGTCTTCTCTACTTGTCTGTTTAAAGAATTACAATCCTTCTACCTTAGTATTTTGTGTTCCTTACTGTTCCTTTTGTGTTAGAGGAAAGAACAAAGCTTGGTAGATTAGAAAGTTCCTGGTACATCTCGGCATGCTTCCACACAACAAGAGGCAGTTATGACACAGCTCTCACCAGCTCAGCATCTTTTCAATTTTATAGGCTTATCTTGACAGAGTGAGACCTCTCTAACCAAGCAGATATCTCTCCAACAGAGACATGAGGTGTCTATGTAAGACCTTGCTGTCCAAGATATCTTTATAGTCAATAAGACAAAACCAAAATTTTCAGGTCACAATAATTGCCTCTCTAAAGTATCTCTAAGAGAAGAAATGAGACTATTTATCTCATTAAGATAACTTATTTTCTTCTTTGCCTGGAGAGTGAGCCTAACGTGAGAATAAGTTCAGGGGAGATGTGTCTCACCCTGAACAGCTTGCAGAAGCACACCTTCATGAACATTTGGGGAGAGGAATGTCCTTGTTGTCCCATTTTTCTTGCTGAAGACATGGATAGCATTGATGACAATTGCTTTACAATAAGTATGACTGTATGTGATTCCTGGATGAGTTTGTCCATGTGGCTCTACCACAGTCTGCAAACAAGGTGCTTTCACCAAGAAAGGAGGGGAGAACATTTGTATTACCAGTGACTATCTCCACTGCTCTTCCATGATGTGCTTGGGTTTCAGGGCTAGGACAGCCTCATGAGAAGCATATTCTCCACCAGTATTATCAAAAAGCTTCAGTCATTAGGGAGAAGTTTAACAGATTTTTACCACCATGACAGAATTTCCAGATACTACAAGGAATAAATATTACGATAAAATGAATTAAAAAAAACAATTTTAATTTTAATGGACATCTTAATAGGTATAAAAAAGTTTTTAATGTCCAAATTCTAATGTTCTGTCTCCTTGAGAAGACAAGAGCTACAAAGAACATGTTTTCACATAACATGACTGTTCCCTGGTTTGTTCCATATGCACTATTTGACCTAATACTTCAACATCTCTATATTTTATTTATTTTGTTGCCAAGGTCTTTCCCTTGGTGCCTAGTAACTGCACTCATAAAGGCTCTTCACTGCTTATCAAGCAGTGCCACTGAAAGGCTGAAAATCCGGACCCCATAAAATCAAAGTCCTAAAGCAACAGAAATTCTTTTTGCTGGAGAAAAGCCCATTTAGCAAAGGAACTGCGTGTATATTGTCTCTTCAGTCTCCATGTACATACCCTGTACACTAGCCCTGGTTTCTTCTCTCTCCTGCATCCACCTGCTCCATCTTCTCCTCCAAATCAGTTGCCACTGAGTTGACCAGTAAAAGGGATGTTCTGCACTGGTGCATCACTGCCACAGCAGATCAGTTACAGCAGATGATCCCATGCAATGTTCACAGGAGTGCAACTCCAGGTACAGGGACCCTATTCCCAGTCCTGCTGTTTGCCTTTGAATGATACAAGTTGTATCACCTTTCTGTCCTTCAGCTTTCTTTTCTATGATCCTATGATTCTATGATTTCCACCCAAAATTGAGTTATTAATATTCAATCTTTTATAAAGCAATTTGAAATCTACAGCTTAAATGAGATACTATTTTTTTTTCTTTTTTTATCATTGACTCCTCTGATTTTCTAATTTATTACTCGTCCCACTCTTCATTCTAAGTTTGTTGCTGGAGTAGGAGGCAATTAAACAGGTTTGATAGTATGTTGAGTTATAGTCTTTCTCACTGAGCCTTTAAGTTGTATACTCAAGCTCCAAGAGCCAGATAACCCAAGGAATGGCAACATGGTTAACACAGTTGGTTTAACTTTAACGAATACTATCAAGCTTTATGGTGCTGCAGAGGCTCATCACATAGTTGTGTTTTTTTTTTTAATAATACATATACCAAATCAATAAAATGCCATCACCTGCATATTTTCAGCAGCTCTCACCTAGCAGTTCAAAACCTTCAATAGCTTGATAATGAACTTCAGTGTCCCCAGCTGCACTTGGGTTTTACATCCTTTCATACCTAATCCTCACCATCTGCACAGTCAAGATTAGACATGATCCCTAGTGGACTTTGCAGCGTACGAGCCTCCAGCTCAGTGGTTCTGACAAATCTCTCCCATCAGCCAAACCACATCCCATGCACCCACAATTACTTCACAGCATTAGTGAGAGAGAGAGACTCCACTGAGTCAGAGAAATACATTAATATTACTTTGCAATGATTCAGTACCTGGGAGATTTACACTTTTAAATTACCCATAAATTGTTAGCATATAGATGTTAGAGGTTTTCAGGTATTTGAAAATTTTATAACTCAAGATAAGTTGATCACCAAATTAACACAGGGCCTGCCTTCTTGTTATACTAGATTTAGAATTCAGAAGTTTGATTGTTCAAAACAATCTGGGTACAAAGTGTACAGAAACACCTTTTAAGGGTCACTTCTAAAGTGATCATTATGGTTTTGGCATTTTTTTTCAGCTCTTTGAAAACTTATGACCTAGAGCTATGTGCACAGAAAAACAGGCCATGCAGTTGGACAACAAAACACTTAAGAGAGTAGGCACCCTGAAATTCACCTTTCACATAATTCAAAGATAATTCTACAGCTTTCATTAACATTGCAAAGTTAGCAGCAATATTCTTGGCTACAATACCTTTAAAGTCATTATCTCCAGCTGCAAAACCAAACAATAAGCTGAGATATCAGCTAGCTCATTAAATGCTGTCTCTTTTGTTGTTGTTGTTGTTTTTTGGGGTTTTAAATAATTTTTCTAAAGAACAGATCCTATAGTACTTTTTCATGTGAGAATCAAAGGCTGAAGGATGCAGTCCAGCATTACTGCCCATGTGATCTCCAGGACAGTCCAATTAACTAGTTTTGTATGCAGCAATTTAAGAAACAGAAACCTGGGGTTGTCATATCAGTGTGTTTGTGTTTCTTATTGGACATGTATAATTCAACTGAAGAGTGCAGGAAGTAATGGTGACCCTGCTCCAAACCAAGGGAGTGACATAAATTTCAATCACCAGCACAGAGCCACTGTAACTGAGTATGACAGCATCCTTTTAGCTCCACAGCATCAGTTGATCACCTAAGTTCATGGCATGCTCCAGATCCCAGATGCTCTGGGCTGGGACAAGGGTTTTACAGCCCAGTCTGCACAACAGGACTGAACTCATTCAAGTGGTCACAAACAGCCAGGGCAGAACATTCTCAAAGCTAGAACCAACACACCATTAATGCACAGCACACGTGGATCTAAGGGCTGGAAACACTCCTGTGTCCTTCTGTTTAGATGCATCTTTAAGTCTTCTTAGGTGTCTTTTCTGTCATTTATTATTACTCCACTATAGTCCTAGGTGAACCTTGAACACGGTTAAAACACAGTCTGTGTCTTAACAATAAGCTACTATGAGAATAAGAAATACAATTTTAAAAGCCTATAGGAGTTGGTCTCCACCACAATGGAAAACTATCAGTATTTTCAATTTAATGTAACAACTCTCTTCCTCTTTAGAAATTCTGCCTCTCAGAGAAGTTTGATTGTATGGGAAATACAAATTTTGTCCTACTGTATTTTCCTTGTTACTTTCAAAATAATGTATAGTTTTATACAAGAGAGAAAAGAAAGTTGTAATTTCTGCCCTGGAAAAACACCTCTATTTTCTGAACAGCAATGAGCATGGTGATCTTCTATTGAAGCAGAAGAACAATAGGGTATTAATGATGGCACTTCTGCTAATTTCATAACCTTTTCTCCCAGCTGAGTGAAATAAGCTTTATTGATGAACCTCAATGAATTCAAGCTTTTGGACACTTTATGGTAACACTACTGCAACAGCACTGCACAGTGTATCTAAACAGAGCAAACACATCTATTTTAGCTAGCTGCAGTAGAGAACAGATCAACTGTATTTGCACTCCTCAACAGCAAATGTTCTTTAAAAGAAAATTAGCCTTTAGAAAGAACATTTCAAAGAATCAGTGAACCCATTTAGCTTGGGGAAATGCAGTGTAAGGTCTGCAATATATCCTGTAATTCCATCTGTAATTCCATTTTATTGCCTTTGGTGATTTTTCCATGGATTTCCTCATCTCTGATTTTAGGAAACAACTGTCTCAGTTGTCAGTTTCTTGAATATAAAAGAGTCTTTCTAGGAACATGAAATAGGGATGCCAAAACACCCCATGTACTAGACAGAGTTATTCTCTCTTAGAAGTATCCATAAGAAAGCAATGAGCATTGGCACAAAATTCCCAGTTCGTAGATCTGAAATTTAATAAGAATTGTTGTAACAAATGGGAGTCTTCTTATTCTTTGACCTACACAAAATGGGTGATTTTATGACCTTTTCCAAAGTCAAGGTGCACCTGTTCCATATCCACACTACAACATTCAAGTTAAGGTACCTGAAGCTGTGCTGCACTAACTCACAATCCAGCTGAGCTAAACTTCCTGTCAACATCAGTCCTGGATTTCTACAAGCCAAGTTAGAAATCAGTTCAGGAAACGTGTCTGTAATCAGGAAGACAGTGTCACTGTTTTCACACAAGCATCCGTCTGTTGAAAGCCAAGGAACTGTCCTTGAGGTGCCAAGAAAAAATACCTTGGCAGAACTATTCTTCAGGAACTTGCCAAGGACGTTAGAAAGATGGGGGAGGGACCTGGAGTAGGATCAGAAAGGAGCAAGAAGGACGATTGGATAGCAAAACTGAGTGGTGCCAGAGAGGGCTGGCTACATGAGATGGAAATTTGCAGCTGATGTGAAGTGAATGAGACAGCCTTTCTGCTGGGATGACAGAATATGATAGTATAATTAAATACTTACCATAATGAGTAGTCACAAGGGAGTGCTCATATGCAAAACTTGTACTTCCTTCTGACTGCTTTGTCTTGTAACCCTAACAGTGCTCTTCTAACAACGTGTGTGTGTGTGTGTGTATCAAATGTAATTACACACACACACTACACATCAGTTTTCATATGGGGATATTAACATTCCATACAAATTAATTAAGCCTAACAAGACACCCATAATTAGAATGCTAAGGTTTATTACTTTTGTTTTACTCTTGGGAAACAGACCCAGTGAGATTAGGTGCCTCATTTAAGTAAATGAATATCTAAATTATGGTGGAAACATGGTCCCAGGGCCCTGATTCTGAACTTTTAAGACTCTGTGTATGGGCATAAAACAAATTTGTCTCCTTTTAATTTTGAACGTGTCCTTTTCAGCCTGAAAAACTACTTATAGAATTGGATATTAACAGTAATAGTTAGGAATCTCTTCCTTAAAAAATAAATCAATCCAACACCTTTCTGAACTCCCCCTCATGCTCTTAATTTAGATTTTGCTTTCAGGTGACTTTCAGCAACCCCACAGTCCATTTACTTTCAGCTCTGTGAGATTCAGGAGCAGTGCCTCTACTAAGCCACCAGTCTAATTAATTTAAATGTTTTTGCAGATTGACAAATACATTAGGTAAATTACAGGTTCTTCTCTAGCTGTCTGATCAATTTAAATGGGAGCAAATACGGGTTTTGAAGCATCACCTGCTTATTTTTTAACCTTCAGCTATACAGGACTTATTAAAAGCAGTAAGATTTTAGGGAATGTTTCTTCTTTTACATCCCAAAAAACACTAACTAAAGTACTGAAATGTGACCTTGAGGTGACCATCATTTTCACAGATAATTTCTAACAATCAGATTTAAATATGGAGAAACAAGTATTTGTTTTGTTGTTTGTTTTTTTTTTTTAAAGAGGTGTAGGTAATGCAGATTTCAGGAGCACAGAGGAACTGAAAGACTATTGCTACTCTAATCCAAAGTGGCAGTTTCTATATTCCTAATGAAAAGAAGCCATCTAACAACTTACAGTTAAAACCATTAGTAAAATTAATGACCTACTGACCTCAAAACATGTTTTCTTACTCTCTGTTTAATTGCACAACCACAATTTCAGATGACCTGTATCTAGCTCCTTATAAAACTTCTACATATGGATGAGCCCTAACTGGTCCTCGTGATGGAGACTGTCACAGAACATGTCAACCTACCTTTCCAT
The DNA here is from genome assembly GCA_020745705.1 of Hemiprocne comata. Taxonomy (NCBI): domain Eukaryota; kingdom Metazoa; phylum Chordata; class Aves; order Apodiformes; family Apodidae; genus Hemiprocne; species Hemiprocne comata. Next base: position 4,481,945 of record CM036589.1, on the reverse strand, counting down.
ACCATTTGAGAACTTGAAAGAAAACCAGAAAGTTGTACTTTTAGGCTTGAAATCCCTCATTATTGATCCACAGAACATTAACACCTTTCATGGTTTGTTTGTTCCATAAAAATAGTAACTAGATTGTGTTAAAGTGCCACTTTTAAAAGAAACAACAAAACACAAAACAAGGCGAGACAAGCCTCAGTGGGCAATTAGGTTCTGCTGATGCTCTTGGAAAAGGTCAAGACTGTCAACTTCCACTTCAGAAAAGCCAAAGTAAGTGATTCTCCTCAAGTCCCCCAAAATGGATGTATCTGTGTCTGCTCTTGGTCAGTTCTGGGTACTGGCAGAATCTTCAAGGGGTACAGAAATCTCCTCCACTCATGGGAATGTCTTGTGTTATCCTAAAGCTGTATTTTGACTGAGTTCTTGTGTTTTTCTCTCTCTCATCTCTACAGTCTTCCCAGTGCTCAAACCTGTCCTGGCCCTTCATGTTGCTCCTTCCAAATCCCGTGCATTCTGCCAGGTGAGGGGACAGCTCAGTGCCTCTTTGCCCTGTCTCAAAATTTTATGCACAGAGACACAACATGCTAAAGAGCAGAATGAAGGCTGTACCAATCATTCCAGAAAGAGAATCTTGAATTTCTACACTAAGCAGCTACACCAGCAAACATTATCTTCTCCATTCAATGTAACTAGCCTTAGTTTTTCCTGCTCCCAAAAGCAGCAGGCAGCCCATAACCACTGTGTTGCTTTCTTCTTGCCAACGCATCTTTTCTTGTGACTTCCTGCTCTGCTGCAAGTGCACTCAGAACAGCCTGGCTGGAGATGCAAACACAGAGAAACTCCACAACAACCTCCATCAAGAGTACTGGGAAACAGAATAATTTTTACAAAGTGTGAGTGCAGCATCGCCCTGTCAAGCACAAGAGAAAAGGAGCTTGGAATCAGCCTCCAAGCTACTTGAACCAAAAAAGATGAAAGCTGGCCAAACACTGGTGAGTTATTACAAAGTGTTCAAAGTCTGCCAGTCATGTAGGAACCTTCAGACAAATTATACCTTCTCCGGCTGCTAAAAATGACAGGTAAAAAGAAAATATAAAGAAGGATTTTGTTTACGCAGCTCTTCGATCTGTGAGTTGAAAAAGGAGTGCCTGGAAGTCCTCTGGTTTCTCTCCTGATCTCTAGAGCCCCCCTCCAAAAGGCTCCAAAATCATCTGCGGACACTGAGAGTTATCAGTCACTTCAGCTACCTGCTTCCCTAGACTCCTGCTCTACTTCTGCCCCCAGAGGAGGGAAGTGGGCTAAAAGGCAGACAAAGATATGAGAATAAACAATTACTGAATGTCAAAACTATCAGACAAGAACTGCATATACTTTTTAAACAATGAGAATAATTAATCATTAGAAAAATCTGCTAATTTTTATGCTCAATTCTGCATAATGGGCCACTTTAAAACAAACAAAGAATTTCTTTCTGGAAGTTATGCTCTACTTTGAATAGGAATTTAATGAGGGAAATTCGTAGCTCTGTGGTACACAGAGGTCAGAACAGATGATCAAAATGATCCTTCCTTCATTCACCACCTGTAAATCTATGTCTGTCTTTCACTAGGAACTGTATTTATGTGCTTCTGAAGGAAGACACAGGGAAAGATACTTCAATAAGATAGAAGGAATTAAAATCTGCAGTCTATACCAATGACAGTAAAGTAACATTGTTTTTGAAGAAACCTATTATGCAAAAACTATGATGCATTTACTATTATTCAGTGCCAATTACAGTAAAAGTAGCCTACATTTGGAAAAATAATTTGAAACTGTTAATAAACCCTTTACTGTTGAAATAGCAAAGAATAAAGCAAACTTTAACTTAATGCAGTATGCAGTGGTATATGGTATATAAGTAACACAATTGTAAGATATACAGAAACATACAAAAATAACCCCATTGTAGACATAATATATGTTGCCCCATCTGAAAAGATGTACAATATTCTTAAGGATGTCCATTGAACGTGTGCACAAGATAATACAGACTCCCAACTTCTGCTGTGTGCCCTCTCCCCAAATACATAAATTTCTTTTAGCAGTTAAATGTCAATATTTCTTCTTAGGAATATGGAGCTGAGACTGTCTTGAAGACTTTTTCCCACCTATGGTAGCTGGGGCACCACTGGCTTTAGGGCTGGTTTCCTTTGTGCAGTTCTCAGTGCAGCTTTGTGGTACGTAGGGAGATTTTATTATATTAAGCCTTCTAAAATACCTTATGCACTATTTATGCACAGGACTCATAGCTTTCCCTACTTGCTAACAAGCTTAGTTTCAAGCAGTATTTTGTGTATTGATTTTTTTCCCATCCTTGAAACAAAAAGCTGTCAGAGTTTAAGATTTACAAACAATGTGCATGGTGTTCTTGTCACCTTTTCCTCCTTCTTATATCCTCCTTTCTCTCTTCCTTTTTTCCAACCTACTTTAAGTGCATTACCTACATTTCTTCTTGTCCTGAGTCAAACCATGACACTTCTATCTATCCACCCTCTTTTCCTTCTCTCTGCCTTTACTTTCTCTAGCAACCTACTCTCACTTTCTCTAGCAATCTCCTTTCAGCCAGAAGGCAGGTGCTCGCACTGACCAGATGGAGGGGCCAAATCCCATGGTCAGATCATCAAGAACATGGAGAGAATGAGAAAACAAGATAGAGAAAGAAAATAACTACACTTTAGAAAGGAAACAGAAATGCCATGTTTTTAAAATGAATAATGGTGCATACACCAAGAACAAAAACACTGTGAGACATAGAACTGAAGAACTGTTGCAAAAGAAAACCTTGAATTTCCAAAAAAAAATGAACAAACAAAAGACCCTACAAGATGAATTTGTGATTGTGGACCAAAATAGTGCAGGAAAATATAATGCAGAGGGAAGATTTAAATGCTGTCAGATTTTCCCTGCAACCCTTCATTTCATGATCTACAGCTTTGACACTCCCTGTCTGAAAATTCAACTTATATTGGCATTTTCTTCTTTCTCTCCAGGTTTAGGTCAGCTGTGAATCACCTGTTCTGCTGCTCCTGGGGGCAAGAAGCTGTTAAAAACTTGACATTCCTCCCACTGTGGACTAACCACATTCCAGCTCTTGCTCCAACTGATTGCAAATGGCACACAGGGATCTCTCTGATAAACATATTTATTATGGCATCACAACGCATGGTTACACTTGTGCCTTGATGGCCAGCAGTACCTGTCTAGCAATAACAACCTTAGGAACAAGCAACTCTGACACACAGCACGGAGATGTGGGATGGACAATCCATATCTCCTAAAATACAGAACTGTCTCCCAGTGAATTCATATTCCACGGAATCATGGAATTGTCAGGGTTGGAAGGGACCTCTAGAGATCATCCAGTCCAACTCCCCACTAAAGCAGGACCCCTAGAGCACATTACCCAGGGCTGCATCCAGGGGGGTCTTGAATATCTCCAGAGAAGGGGACTCCACAGCCTCCCTGGGCAGCCTGTCCCAGGGCTCTGTCACCCTCACCATAAAGAAGTTTTTCCTCATATTTCAGTGGAACTTCCCATGTTCCAGCTTGTGCCCCTTGCCCCTCATCCTGTCACTGGGAACTACTACTATTAAATGCCCATGGTGAAAAGGACAGTAAGATGGTTATATTCTGAAGTGCTTTCAACCTGAAAGACAAGAGACACAAACACACATGGTATGATGGAGAATGGTAGCACCATAAATGTGTGATCACATCATAACTGCAGAACTGAATGGTGAATGACATTATATTGACATTAGCCTTCATGTCTTCTGGCAAAAGCTTGGTGACCTGAACAAGAAACCAGATCCACCAAGTAATTTCAGTATACCTAATTCTTAGTTATCTACTTCTACCTGCCTCAGTGTTTAAATAACTTTGTGGACGTGTCCAAATTCCTCCATTAAGCATTGCTTAAATAAATTCACATCCTTGCCTCAGTTTCCCTAGTATTCTCCATGGCAGCAACAGCTCATGTCTCATTTCCACTGCACAGCTATGTTCATCCTCCAACTATCACTAATGACCAACTGGCTTTACACAAGATCAAGAGTGGTGAAGGTGCACTGGGTGTAAGAAAGCTGGCTGAAGGACACTGAGAAAACAGATTAAAAGAAAAACTCAACAGTTTGGTTTTGGGTTTTTTTCTGCCTTGTTGGGGGGAAAAAAAAGTGAAGACAATAACAAGAATACTAAAATTATCTTGTTTATGAAAAAAAAAGGGAAATATGCACATGAAACAGAGTTAACAGTGGCTCACTTTGCCTTCTTACATTTCCAAATAATTCAATTTGGGTGCGATTTTTTTTCCCCTATTTCCTCTATAACCTCTACTTAAAAGAAAGACCAAAAAAGCTTCACCCACTGATAAATATATGGAAACGTTAATGATTACCAGAATAAGTGTGCTAAATATAGATACTAAATTAAACACTAAAACATAAAATAGAGCTATTTTTCATCCTGCTTCTGCTTTCCCATTCACACATCCTATAAACACACAATTATTTTGGAGTGGGGTTATACTTCTGAATTCTAATGCCCATCCTAACATTTTTTTCCTGTGTACAGCTCTGAAGCAGAAACACTACACCCAAACCTGTACCATTCCACAAGCTGATTTAGAAAGCACCACACCATTTAAGACAACACCACTAATTGTGACCTAGGAGTCTATCTAAAAAAAATAAATAATCACAGTCTAGAGAACATCAGCTGAAGGAAATCATCCATATCCTTTATACTAAGACTGTCTGTGAGGAAGAAAATTTCTCTCTTCCAGCTGCAGCTTTCCAAGTGCTGAAGGCAGAGCCATCACATCGCCGACACCACACTAATATTGCAGCTTTGGATTTTGACATCACTGCATTTTCTTTAACTTATGATGGAGAAAACGCCTCATTTCTCCTCTTCTTGCAAAAGGATTTTAAGTTTCTTTAGTCAGCTATGACGGTGCCGCCATGTTTGACACCATTCTTACCATTTTGAAGGGAATCGGAAAAATTTCCAAAGCAAGGGACTCAGCTTATTGCATGCAAGGAAAAGCAGCCTCCAATTATTAAGTCAAACACTGCTATTTATTTTCACAGGTCAGAAATTGGGGATCAGAGATGACTTCTAAAAAGTCGTGAACGAGATCAAAAAACTGCTGCTTCAAGTCCTACACAACAGTCACTCACTGTCATTTCAGTGCTGTAGGAAGACCACAGTCAAGCCCTCTCCTCCAGTACATGAAACATGCTTTCTATTTCATGGGGTAGCCACAACTTTACGTTTTTCTTCTACAATGCACTTTATAAGCAAGGCAGAGGATTTATCCTGACTTCCATCTCTCTCCACACTAAGACAGAAAACTAAGAGCATGTGCTGCAGCACATTTCTTCTTACAAAACAAACTTCTGGCAACTTCAGCAAGAGTATAGATTTTCACAGCATTCACTTAACCTCTTGGGCAAAACACTATTTTTAAGTATATCTCCATGAATTTGCAGACAAGAAGCAGGCAGTATAATTTTGCGTTGGCTTTCAAACACTAACACAAATTTATTGGGCTGACATAGCTTTCAGCACTGACTTTCTGAAGTACTCAATATTGCAGGAAGAAGAAAAGAGACAAGGCTATAATTATATACTCTAGCACCATAGTTGGGCTTCAGCCCTTTGCATGCAGCATGAAGTTATTTTTCTTTCAATTCACATGTATAATTATGTTTCATTTTTGTTACACAGGCTGTGCAGGAAGGGTTTTGTTGATGGGCGCTTTTGTCCTTTCTTCTTCACACTTCTCTTGGCTCACAGGAAGACAGAGGTCATTGTGAGAGACAGCAATAAGATTTTTTTTTCCCCAAAACAGAGCTAGATTGCATAAATATATAATGCTGCTTTTGTTTATGAACCTTAACATATGGTTGCATGAGATAAAGTTGCAAGCTGAACGTTCAACATGGATTGCAGGGTATATAGAAGCCAAGCTAAAATCTTCAGGTTGCAGGCACTGCTTTAGAAATGTGTGCTTCTGCCTCAGAGAGCTTTTCCTCCTGTTGGAATTCATAGTACCACAGAATCATAGACTAGTTTGGGCTGAAAGGGAACTTTAAAGTTCATCCAGTCCAACCCCCCTGCAGTGAGCAGGGACATCTTCCAACTAGATCAGGTAGCTCAGAGACCTGTCCAACCTGGGCTTGAATGTTTCCAGGGATGGGGCATCTACCATCTCTCTGGGCAACCTGGGCCAGGGTTTCACCACCCTCCTGGTAAAAAATGTCTCTCTCATATCTAGTCTGAATCTCCCCTCTTTTAGATTAAGACCATTACCCCCTGTTCTATTACTAAGCCCCCCTGAAGTACTGAAAGGCCACAATAAGGTCTCCCTGGAGACTCTCTCCTTCAGGCTGAACCACCCCAACTCTCTCAGCCTTTTTGCATAGCAGAGGTGCTCCAGCCCTCTGATCATTTTTATGGCCTCCTCTGGACCTGCTCCAAAAGATCCATGTCTCTCCTGTACTGAGGACTGCAAAGATGGATGCAGTGCTCCAGGTGGGGAAATTATAGCACCCCAATTCACTCCTTGAATGAGATCAGAAAGCCCAGCATGTTTCTGTACTTTCCTGCTGTGTTTTCTTGGTGGTGTCATGGTTCCATGGCATTTGGTCTGATAGCATAGCTTGGTGTGATGGCACCGAGGACAGTGTGACTCCCTATAAACAGAAATCTTACCATCTGTAGGGGTTACAACTATGACTATGGCTTCATCTCATGCTTCCTGACTCTCACATGATTTTATTTTTTTTTTAAGAAGGAAAGACACTGCAAAATCCACCCATCAGGAGGAGGTCAAGAAGAGGCAAAGATATTCTTATGCAAAGCTGATCAATTCTTAATTCACTGCAATACAGAACTGAAGTCCTTCCATTTATTTGGCACTGCCTAGATGAATCCATATCTTTGCAGTGGTTCTTTCCTGTGCTTCATTTTCTGATTGCAATACTAATAACAATAATAAATATAATAAATATAATACTAATAATATAGAACCTATGCTAACAGGTGACTGTCAATTCCTGTTACAGCTTTCAGGTAGGAGTGAAGTTATGGCTGCTCTACGTGTGTTCCTCAAAGGCAAAATCCGAAATAAATCCTCTAACAATACAGCAGTCCATGGGATCTACTCTACTTTTAAAGCTAGGTATTCCAAAATATTAATTCCCTTTCTTTTTTGTTTTAAAAGCAACAAAAATGTAAAGTATTAATTTTCAAAAGTTAGCTAAGAGAATCAGGAGGGATGAGCCAGGCAATGTTAAAGATTAGTGAAGACACACTTTTTGTGTGACCAGATATCAGTAATCAGTAATTTTCACTGACTTCAACAAATCATGCATTTTTACCATTTGTTTAGTTCCAACTCAGCATCTGACACATGGTTGCCTTTGATTCAGAGTGACAAGAGAAAAGTTTACTGTTAAAGATTAATCATGTTCTTCTGTTCCCACTCTCCTTCTGCTCTTAGTTTTAGGAGGGTGCACACAACTGTAGATTTATTTTCACAGTATGAAAAAAATCTGGTTTAGATTCCATTTATTTGTAATTTATTCTTCCCCATTTCTTACTCAATAGACACATACATACATTCTGCATCTAATAAACATGCATTCCATTCATTATTTCTGTATTTGACTTATAAATGGTGACTACTCTCACAAAGTCCTTCTGTTTATCCATGATTCTAAAATGTGTAGTTTCCTTTTTTCTTCTTTGTACCTCTCAGTTTTAAAATGTCCTTATGGCCATTATCTGTCAATGTAGTATCACTTGGAAAAATTCTTCCTCCTGCCTTTCTGTTTTTGGCTGGTTTTGGCACAGCAAGATTGCTACTCACCCTTTTCTCTGTTTCAAGGCACAATATCAATCCTCATCGTGCTGAAAGAAACATGTGCTGCACACCCTACTTATCATCCACAGGTTCTAACATCAAGAGATGACACTTTCCTCTTTAGCATACATGATGTTTATCTTCAGACTAGATATAAGAAATCATTTTTTTTTTTTTACCATGAGGGTGGTGAAACCCTGGCCCAGAGAGATGGTAGATGCCCCATCCTGGAAACATTCAAGGCCAGGTTGGATGGAGCTCTGAGCAACCTGATCCAGTTGAAGATGTCCCTGCTCACTGCAGGGGGATTGGACTGGATGAACTTTAAAGGTCCTTTCCAGCTGAAACTATTCTAAGATTCTCTGATTTTCTTCTTTACTCTTGATGTGAAAGTTCATTATGTACAAAGCCTACCATATCAGGAGCAAAGGACCTGCCATTCCAAAACTGACCATATGTTTATCAAATCACATTCATTAATAATAAAAAAGAAAACAAAACTCATCTTTTCCGTTCAAAATATCTCATGCATCTCTCAGCCTAAGCTTAACAAAGCCATATTTTTGTGGAAAGTAGCAATACTTCCCACATGGTTCCCATCAATGTCTTCAGAATTCTAGCTTTTCTTTTAAATGATATTAAAAAGAGGTTCTGTCATTTATAGTTGCAAAGATAACTGCTGAAACATGAAAGCAAGAATATCAATGCCATAGCTGTCTCCTAAGCCTGACAGCTGCAGTGCCTCTGCTGCTGCTCAGAATGAGACACCAAGCAGGCAGAGTGAAATTTAAAAAAAAAAATAAAATTGAACCACAAAAGCAACTTTTCTCACTTTTTCAGACTGCCTCCTCCCCACTGGCTGTTGCTCCTAACAAACTTGCAAGCAAACTCCTTTCTTTTCTGCTTGCTTGGTATGCCAGCTTGTCATGATAAAAAGAGACAATTAGAAAAAGCTGGACTTGAAAAGCATTCCTCTGTCTCAAGGCAAGTACAGTGCCCTGCACAAGGGAAAAAGAGAAAAAAATGGGATCAAAGGAGAGGAAGGGGAAGGATGGTGGATCACTGAGTTCCACCTTTATATTCCCATGGCTATTGCAATGTTTTTATCCTTTTTGGACTTTGACCAGTAGGATCCCATTGCCCCACACACAGCTCTTCAGCTGCAGGCAGTGAGCACGGACCCCTGAGTTGAAGGATGCAAACATATTTGTGCAACCTCCACATCAGGCACTGCAGTCACCTCTTTTACCTGAGAAGCTTACAATGGTGGTGACACCAAACAGAAGATCTCTCTTTGATAACACCATCTGCCCCACTCAGCAAATGGTAACTCATCTGAATCCAAGACTTAAAATAATAGAATCACAGAATGGTTTGGGTTTGAAAAGACCTGAAAGATCATCTGCATGGGCAGGGACACCTCCCACCAGACCAGGCTGCACAAAGCCTCATCCAACCTGGCCTTGAACACCTCCAGGGAGGGGGCTTCCACAGCCTCCCTGGGCAACCTATTCCAGTGCCTTCCTACCCTCATGGGGAAGAATTTCTTCCTGCTGTCTAACCTAAATCTCCCCTCTTTCAGTTTAAAAGCATTACCCCTTGTCCTGTCACTACACTGGTGAAAAGTTTCTCCCCATCTTGCCTGTAGACTCTCCCCAAAATCCAATTCTAAAAACATTTATTTCAATAAAAACAAACAAAATCTTTCAGCATAGAAGTAATCAAATACTTGGGCTAAATTGCTGCTGATGGGTTTTACCTGATTAAATTACTGTTGGGAGGACAGATCATAGAATCAATCATAGAATGCCAGGTTGGAAGGGACCTCAAGGATCATCTGGTCCAATCTTTCTAGGTACTACTCTAGTTGATATGAGGTGGCTCAGCACCCTGTCAAGCTGAGACTTAAAACTGTCCAATGTGGGGGAATCTGCCACTTCCCTTGGGAGACTATTCCAATGTGTGACTGTCCTCATGGGGAAAAATTTACCTCTTGTGTCCAATTGGAATCTCCCCAGGAGCAACTTGTGCCCATCACCCCTTGTCTTTTCCATGGGACTTCTTGTAAACAGGGAGTCTCCATCTTCTTGGCAGACCCCCTTGAAGTACTGGAACATGGCAATAAGGTCTCCCCAAAGCCTTCTCTTCTCAAGGCTGAACAAACCTCGCTTTCTCAGGCTCTCCTCATATGACAGGTCCTGCAGTTCTCTGATCATCCTTGTGGCCCTTCTCTGGACCCTCTCCAGCCTGTCCCATCCTTTTTGTAGAGCAAGGACCAAAACTGAACGCAATACTCCAGGTGTGGTCTGACAAGTGCTGAGTAGAGCAGGATGACGACATCTTCATCTCTGCTGGTGATGCCCTTGTTGATGCTGCCCAGCATCCTGTTGGCTTTCTTTGCCCTGCAGTGCACTGTTCACCCATGTTGAGCCTGTTATCAGGTCCCTTTCCACAGGGCTGCTCTCCAGCCAGGTGGATCCCAGTCTGAACTGCACTCCTGGGTTATGTGTTCCTAGGTGCAAGACCTTACACTTCTCCCCATTGAACTTCATAAGTTTTCTGCTAGCCCACTCCTCCAGTCTGTCCAGGTCATCCTCCCTTTTGGAGTGTCAACCTCTCCACTCATCTTGATGTCATCAGCAAACTTCATCAAGTGCTCTTGATCCCAACATCCAGGTCACTTACGAAGATGCTAAACAGCAGTGGGCCCAGTATCGATCCCTGGGGGACCCCACTTGTGACCTGTTGCCAGTTTAGGGAGGAACTATTAACTATAAACACATTGGTGGGAGGGCTGAAACAGTGCAATACATAAAGGTAATAACTTTTTATTGTCAATTATTTGCAAATGTGTAGCTAAGCAAAGTAAATGAATGTGGCATTTTCCTTTCAATAAACTGAACACTGGATTGCACGTCACCAGTAATTAGACAATTCAGCTGTATATTAAATGAATGAAGTAAATATAATCGAATAAAATATAGTAGTTCTTTAAAGAATGAAGAAACTTTATTTCTTACTAAAGAAATAGGCAATAGGGGATTTAAAAGTGGGTAAACCTCAAGTTATACAATTACATTAGCAATTACAGCAGCCCTACAGAGTTAGTTATTGCCCTGTGATTGACTATATCTTTCCGTGGTAATGGGCATTGCATTCAGAATTGAAGGATGATATTTTATGGACTGCTGGAGGCTTTTAATTCCTTTATAGCACATTAAAATATAGTCAGTCTTTTAGCCACTTTAACCTTGTTTAGCACAAATGGTTGAACTTGAAATTCATTGACTTATATGGTCCATGGAAGATATTATTAAAAAAAACACACTGCAGCAATTTTTATTTTTCTTTTTTAGACTGTAATATATTTAATTATTAATGTCCCTCTATCATTTATGGCCCATTGTTTTTCAGATTTTCCACATCTTTCACCTTACCTCTTCAAAGAGTTACAGGAGCCATAATACAACATTCCAAAGACATTTGCTGCTATCACTAGACCCTGCATTAGGCAGAAGTGTCTGTGCATTTGAGTTCTGGTGATCATAGAAATGTCCAAGGTTAAGATGAATAATAACCTGAGGGCAAAGCTATCATGTAATCACAAGACAGTCAACTTTGAGGCATTATATGCTTATACTCTGTAGAAAATATTTTTCATTGTATACATATGCATTATTTTATCTGCTCTTCCATTAGGATAAGATGACCTCTGAAAGTAATTTTAAGTTTCTGTGATCTACAGTAAAAATCAGGCATACAGGTTGACTATCTGATTTTCAGTAACAAGCAGGCCTGTAACCTTCATAGGTGATTAATTTTCATAAGTTTCCCTTCAACACCTCCAGTGATGTTAGATTTTAAACTGTGATCTGCAAAAGCTGATCTCCTTTCTGCAAAACTCAACAGCAGAGTGACAAGCAGGACTTGCCTTTGAATAGATAAGGAAAAAAAAAACAAACCCACAAAAACTAGCCCTATTCATCTAGCCAATACCTGTTTTTTACTTCTATGTGTGCCAAAAAAATGATTTATTTGGTAACATTGCTAAAGGAGTCAAGGATGCTCGCTTCTTTTCTCTGTACAGGAAGAGAATTGGATGAATAAAACACTAAACAGAGAATTTCTATTTGTCTTTCCTTGAACGGTTACCTATTGGCCACTGTTTTGAAAATACAACAAGACCAGGTCTTCCAACAAACCCCTTCCTTCTGGTTGATACTTCCCAGCTGCACATCCAAAACTAAATTCTTGTTGCCCATCTTGGTATAAAGGACCCCAGGCCTGTAAGAGCAGCCACAAATGAAGGCCAGTGCTCTGAGCCTCACCACCATCTCATCATCTGATGATCTTCAAAAGGAACAGTCAGAGCCTCTAAGTGGATCTGGAGGGAGTGAAATAGCTGTAGAAGGAAGCAACCAAGCTGAAGGAGCAGCTAGATTTAAAATGTGTTTGTGGAGATTCTCAAGATGACTGATGGCCAGGGTAGTTAAGGGTAAAAGGGCTGTTGTGGCAGTGCCCACCATTTTTTCAAACTTCTGTCAAGGCTACATAATGCATATAAGGCCACAAATATTGTCTCTTTGGAAAAAAACCCAAAAAATGAAAACCAGAAGGATGATATTGGAGGAGGAGTAGGGAATAGTAGAGATAGGAGCCCAAAACTGCTCCTGCGTATTTTCTAAGCAAAAGCATTTATATGAAAAAATATATATCTTGAGCAGAAAAAATGTAAGGGCTCATTTCATGCAATATGGGCCCATTAATACTATAAAGAAAAAATATAATTTGTCTATGGCTTGTGCAGAATTTTCTGTTGAAAGTGCTAATTTATATAGACTTAAATAGCCTGTGAAATTGTGTTAACATCACTGCTACATTGACTGGGTCCTATCTCACCTCTTTTCTTCCCTGATCTTGGAGGGAAACTATCTGACAAGATATCGGGAAGCCCAGAGCTCCCAGACTGCAGCAACTGATGGAATTCATCTGCTACCAGTTTTCTGGGAGGTGGTGCAGGTGATGATAACTTTTTTTTTTGCTTAAAATGTAGTTTTTGCTTAAAATGTAGTTTTCAAAATTAATCTAGAAAATGCAGAATATTTGACACAAATCAACAAACTGATGGGAAGCCCTGTATTTTCTGCTGTGGACACACTAAAAGCTGGCTTAGAATCAGAGAATCACAGAATGGTTTAGGGTGGAAGGGACCTTAAAGATCATCTAGTTCCAACCCCCTGCATGGGCAAGGACACCTCCCACTTACAACAGGTTGCTCAGAGCCCCATCTAATTTGGCCTTGAACACTTCCAGGGATGGGGCAGCCACAGCTTCTCTGGGCAACCTGTGCCAGTGTCTCACCACCCTCACACTAAAGAATTTCTTCCTAATATCTAACCCAAATCTCCCCTTTTCCAGTTAAAGGCATCACCCCTTGTCCTCTAACAACAGCACGTTGTAGAATGCCCCTCCCCAGCTTTCCTGGAGCCCCTTCAGGCACTGGAAGGTGCTCTAAGGTCTCCCCAGAGCCTTCTCTTCTCCAGGCTGAACACGCCCAACTCTCTCACCCTCTTCTCACAGGAAAGGTGAAGGTGCTCCAACACTCTGATCATTTTTGTGGCCCTCCTCCTAGCCAGAAGTCTGTTTCAGTCCAGAGTACCTGGCTATCTTTCAGCTTCACCAGCAAGCACAAATGGCTTAGCTTCAGCAGGTAGGAATTTTTCTTTCCTTTCCTAGACCTGCTCTCACACAAGCCTCATTACTACAGAAGATGAATTTACCACCTTCCAGTGGAGCATTAAGTGCACAGCCCACTTTAGCATTAATACCAAAAAGCCAAAATACAGCAGAACACAGAGTGTTCAGTACTGTTAACTTACAACCTTGAACACACATCTCTGTACATGAAGCAAGATCAGACACATCAAAAAATAGGGTTTTTCCCTTTCATTTTCCCTTTTAACTTTTAAAGTTCTTCATAACTTGTTTGTGATGCTGGTCAATAAGCCAATGAAACAAAAGGATGCACTGACTCTTGCAAAAGAAAAAAATGGTGTACGTTAAAAGCAACAAAGGGAGTAAAGATACTCAAAAACACTTTTCATTGCACAGTTCTGGCTTTTTTTGACCCATGCCTTTCAAGAAAGGTCTATTTTCTACTGGAAAAAAAAAGGAAGAGATAATAGTAAACCTTAAACTTCAGGAAAAACAAATCTGAATCTGCTTAAACTTTCCAAATATCACATTAAGTGGTCATCAGTATATGCCTCCATTTTGAAAAATGCATGTATGGAACCAACTTAGAAAGACTCATAGAACCATAGAATTATTTGGGCTGGAAGGGACCTTAAAGATCAGCTAGATCCAACCCCCCCTGCATGGGCAGGGACACCTCCCACCAGACCAGGTTGCTCCAAGCCCCATCCAACCTGGCCTTGAATCCTTCCAGGGATGAGGCAGCCACAGCTTCCCCAGGCAACCTGGGCCAGTGTCTCACCATGCTCACAGGAAAGAATTTCTTCCTAATGTCCAACCTAAATCTCCCCTCTTCCAGCTTAAAACCATTACTCCTTATCCTATCACTCCAAGCCCGTGTAAGAAGCCCCTCCCCAGCTTTCCTGGAGCTCCTTCAGGCACTGGAAGGTGCTCTAAGGTCCCCACAGAGCCTTCTCTTCTCCAGGCTGAACAGCCCCAACTCTCTCAGCCTGTCTTCATAGCAGAGCTGCCCCAGCCCTCTGAGCGTCTTTGCGGCTCTTTTCTCTGGACTTGCTCCAAGAGCTCTATGTCCTTCCTGTGTTGAGAGCTCCAGAATTGGACACAGTGCTCCAGGTGGGGTCTCATGAGAGTGGAGTAGAGGGGCAGGATCACCTCCCTCAACCTGCTGTCCACACTTCTTTTGATGCAGCCCAGGATGTGGTTGGCCCTCTGGGCTGGCTCATGTTGAGCTTTTCATTGACCAACACCTCCAGGTCCTTCTCCTCAAGGCTGTTCTCAATCCATTTTCCCCCCAGCCTGTATTCGTGCCTGGGGTTGCCCCAACACAGGTGCAGGACCTTGCACTTGGCCTTGTTGAACTTCATGAGGTTGGCATTGGCCCACCTCTCCAGCCTGTCAAGGTGCCTCTGGATGGCATCCCTTCCCTCCAGCATGTCAACCTCATCACACACTTTGGTGTTGTCAGCAAAGTTGCTGATGGTTCAGTCAATGCTACTGTCTATGTTGCTGAGAAAGATGTTAAACAGCACTGGTCCCAGTACTGACCCCTGAGGAAAGCCACTCATCACTGGTCTCCATCTGGACATGGAGCTGCTGATCACTACTCTCTTGAGTGTGACCATAGAGCCAATTCCTTATCCACCGAGTGGTGACCCATCAAATCCAATACCCTTCCAATTTTAAGACCAGGATGTAATGTGGGACAGTGTCAAAAGCTTTTCATAAGTCCAGGTAGATGACATTAGTTGCTCTTCCCTTGTCCACTGATGCTGTGACCCCATCATAAAAGGTCACCAAATTTGTTAGGCATGATCTGCCGTTGGTGAAGCCATGTTGGTTGCCACCCACCAACTCCACATTTTCCATGTGCCTTAGCAGAGCCTTCGGATCTGCTCCATGATCTTGCCAGGCGCAGAGGTGAGACTGACTGGTCTGTAGTTCCACGGGTTTTCTTTCCTTCCTGTTTTGAAAATGGGGGTAATGTTTCCCTCTTTCCACTCAGTGGGAACTTCACCAGACTGCCATGACTTTTAAAATACAATGCAAAGCGGTGTTGCAACTTCATCTGCCAGCTCCCTTTGGAGCCATGGATGGATTTCATCACATCCCATGGACTTGTGCACTTTCAGTTCTTTAGATGGTCTCGAACCTGCTCTTCTCCTACAATGGGCAGATCTTCCTTTTCCCAGTTTCTGCGTTTGCCTTCTGTAACCTGGACAGTGTGGTCAGAGCCCTTACCGGTGAAGACTGAGATAAAAAAGTTGTCCAGTACCTCACTCAGCCTTCTCCACATCCTGCATGACAAGGTCTCCTGTTTCCTTCTGCAGAGGGCCCACATTTTCCCTGTTCTGTCTCTTATCACTGATGTACCTGTAGAAACCCTTCTTGTCCCTGGCCAGGTTTAACTCTGGGCTTTAGCTTTCCTCGCCTGATCACTGGCTTCTTGGACAATTTCTTTGTATTTCTCCCAGGCTTCCAGCCTCTGAAGACTTCCTTTTTTAACCTAACAGTGTCCAGGAGCTCTTTGCTCATCCATGCAGGTCTCCTGGCATTCTTGCCTGCCTCCCTCTTTCTTGAGATGCATTGCTCCTGGGCTCCAGGGAGGCAATCCTTGAATATTGACCAGCTTTCTTGGGCTCCTATTCCATCCAGGATTTTATGCCATGATTTCCTACCAAGCAGATCCCTGGAGAGGCTGAAATCTGCTCTCCTGAAGTCCACGGTAGTGAGCTTGCTGCAGACCCTCCATGTTGCCCTACAGATCCTGAATTCCACCATTTCATGGTTACTGCAGCCAAACCTGCCCTTAAGCTTCATGTTGTCCACCAGGCCACCCTTTTTTGTGAGAACAAAGTCCAGCATAGCACCTTTTCTAGGTGGCTCCTCTACCAATTGGAAAATGAAGTTGTCATCAATGCATTCCAGGAACTTCCTGGATTGATGGTGTCTTCCTGGGTTGTCCCTCCAGCAGACATCAGGGTGGTTGAAATCCCCCATGAGGATCACCATGGCCTGTGAATGAGAAGCTGATCCTATCAGCCTGTAGAGGGCCTCATCTGCTCAGCCATCCTGGTCAGGTGTCCTATAGCAGACTCCCCCTGTAATATCACCAGCCCCTGTCTTCTCTTCTACTCTGACCCACAAGCCCTCTGTCAGCTCCTCATCAATCCCCAGGTGGAGCTGCATGGAGTCCATCTGCTCATTCAGGTAGAGGGCAACGCCTCCTTCTCTTCTCCCCTACCTGTCCTTCCTAAAGAGTTTATACTCATCCATTCCCATGCTCCAGTCATAGGAGTCAACCCACCACGTCTCAGTGATGCCAATAACGTCACAGCCCTGCAGGCTTGCACACAGAATCACAGAATCATCATGGTTGGAAAGGACCTCTGAGATCATCGAGTCCAACCATCAACACAAAAAAACCCAAACAAACACAACTACACACACTGCACCAGAAAACACCCACAAAAAACCCAAAAAACAACAAAAAACCCCCAAACAAACAAAAAAACAAACAACACACAAAAAAACCCAAAAGCACCAACCCTACAGCCTCGGCCACTAGAGCATGCCCTGAAGTGCCACACCTACATGTTTATTTAATACCTCCAAGGTTGGTGGCTCCATCACCTCCCTAGGCAGACTGTTCCAGTGCCTGACCACTCTTTCAGTGTAGAAATTCCAATAATATACAATAATATCCAACCTAAACCTCCCCTGCCGCAACTTCAGGCCATTCCCTCTGGTCCTGTCATTATTCACTTAGGAGAAGATGCCAACTCTCACCTCCCTACAACCTCCTTTCAGGTAGTTGTAGAGGGCAATGAGGTCTCCTCTCAGCCTTCTCTTCTCCAAACTAAACATCCCCAGTTCCCTCAGTCGCTTCTTGTATGACTTGTTCTCCAGCCCCTTCACCAGCTTGGTTGCTCTCCTCTGGACACGCTCCAGCACCTCAATGTTCTTCTTATAGTGAAGGGCCCAGAACTGAACACAGTCCAACACACATTTGCAGCTCCTCCTGCTTATTTCTCATGCTGTGTGCACTTGCATAGAGGCATTTAATTGGACCCCCATTGAAGCTGCATCATTGCCTGGGATTCCATTATCCTTCATTTCAGGCATTCCCCTGTTGGCCTGTGATCCTTCTTCAGGCCCAGGGCATCTCTTACTCGAATTGGCTTCAAAGGGATGGCAGTGGGATGGATTGAGGACCCCTTCCCCCGGCAACTCTAGTTTAAAGCCCTCCTTAACAGATTGGCAAGCTTATTGCCAAAGGGAAAATAATTTCCAATGATTGCCCTGCCCCACGGGAGGTCCCTAACCCCAGGGGATGTGAGGAAGAGGAGGCACTGTCGCCTGGACCACCCGGCTACCCTGCTCCCTCTAACCTGGTGTTAGGATCTGGCTAATGAACCTTCCAGGCATTCTGTTACAAATTTGGATTTATTTACCAAAGCAAAAAAAAAAGGAAAAGAGTAACAGTGGCCAATTTGCCACAACAGCTCAGAACCAGGTACATTATATACACATTTTCAAAATATGCGCAAGGATGTATTGGAAAGAAACATTTTCCATTAACATTTTAACAAACCTATTTTCATTTGCAGTCTCATCTTACTTTACAGTGATTTTACAAGCTGTGATTTTGCACGTTCTAGGGATCCATCACTCCATGCTTGTTCTACGGATATGTTTTTTTTCCTAGGCACCTCCTGTTGCCTATGCTCTTCTAGGCTTTCACAAAGTCACAGGAATCTTATTAAAAAATGGTTTCCAAAAAAAGCTATGCCATTCATTTGGTATATTGAATTACACACACGAATAATTACAAAAGCAAATGCAAGAGTCTAGTCCTACAGGCTTCTTGCAGAGCTGGGAATACAGATGCAGCAGCTTCCATGTGCAAAGGCTGATTAAATATATATATATATGTATGTATGTATATATTTAGGTTTGGTAAATCAGCACAAGCAGAACAGAATGTATTTTCTATACAGGAAGTAAAGAATCAAAACAAAAGTAAAACGTGCTCAGCATGGTCATGGAATAACCAAGTACGGTCCTAAAATGTCTGCACAGTAACCAAGAGAAACCAAAGCTTTCAAAGCAGACTAAGAACAACTTTAACACAGTACTTTTCTTCTTTTACATTCAACATCACATTTTATATTCATACAGTGTGATAATAGTAACACCAAGTAAACAGGTAGGTCTGCTAAGACCACCCACTACAATTTTATAAGAAAATATAGCTCTAGTCTTTCCTGTCCACAGTGAAGAGAGTGTAAATGATGTATTTTATTGCTGGGATTTCTTCAATAAATAATGAACAGATAATGACAGCACGTGATCTAGAGCACAGACAGAGCATTTCCTTCATTGGTTTGGGTCATAATTGCTCCGTTACCTCTACTGATCTTTCCTGCTTGTATCTGGCAATAATTATGTAATTACCAGGATATCTGCATTTAGATTATGATATATTTATATATAAAACATCTGCTTATTCATTACTTTACCTAAATGAAATATTACGTCACAAAGAGGTTAATCTGTAACAAACTGTTCCTACACATTATTCATTAAAAATGGAAAGTTAATGAGGAAACTTGTTTTAAAACTGTCCACAGTTTCCCAGGGGCTTAAGATTAACATTTTAGAAGTGCAAGCAAGCTCAATTTAGTATGTTACAGTCCTTAGCAATAAATAAATTCTACTGTTTCTCAAAATTAATCTTCTGGCATTTTTGTTATTTTGAATATTACTATAGTATCTCAAAAGACTCCAGTAAACACTCAAACTATATAAGCCTAACAAAATAATCCTTTCAAATTCTGTTATTCAACTGAATAGGTCTAGTAATGGTTACCCATACTGGTCATGATTATGTATATGGATAGTTTGTAAACTCTGAATTTAGACAGGCCCAAGATGAACTGTGACTTAAATATACGTATGCAAACAAACAAACAATCAAACAAATAAATAAATAGTAAATGAAAGAGCAATTTCCTCATCCAATTGTCCCAGCAAGAAAAAAACAAACTAGCATGGAGTAGGAAAAAGCAGAGATTTTCCTTTTTGACAGCTGTTCAAGCTGTTTGGATCATGAAGAGATGCTGCAAATACCAGTAGGATAAACTAACACATTGTTTTGGTTTGAAGACAAGAAGACTAATGAACACAAGAGTATTCTGGTTACATTACAGGATGGGCAGTTAGACAGTCTGACCTTCAGTATTACTACTTTGGGCAAAATGATTTGGCAGGAACTCAGAAGAGAATAAGAACTTAAATCTCATTGCAGGAAATTGATAACTTCACACTTGCTAGGACCAACTAGATGTCTTTCCCTTTCTTGTTTTGCTCCTGGTGTACTTTTCAATGTCCCAATAGCATCAAGGATTTCCTATGTGCTGGAGTCTCCCAGTCCTATGAAGTCTCCAATTTCAGCTCACTCTTTTGCAACAGAAAAGGAGGAAATGTGCTCAAGTTGTGCCAGAGGAGGCTTAGATTGGATATGAGGAAATTTTTCTTCACCAAAAGGGTTTTCAGGCCCTGGCACAGGCTGCCCAGGGCAGTGGTGGTGAAATCCCTGGAGGGATTTCAAAGCCATGTAGATGTGATGTGGAGGGACATGGCTTAGTGGTGGCCTTGGCAGTGCTGGGTTAATGGTTGGACTTGATGATCCTAAAGGTCTTTTCCAACCAAAATGATTCTATGGTTCTATGATTTCCAAAGGGATAATAGGCAGAAGAGCTGCTGCATCACTTATACTGCAACAGTAATTTCAAGTACACCTACTTTCTCATTCAACTTTAAATACGTAACAAGCAATAAAGCCAAGGTAGGTGACCACTAGTTAGTCCCTTTTCCATTTGTTCCCCCTCTCACATGAAAACTTCTCCATTTCTTTCAATTTCTCATCTAAATATTCTTGTAGCTGCTGAAATGTGTTGCTGGGAGGGAAATCACACAATACTTCACATGCTCTGGTCAAAAAGCGAGAAAGATTTTCACTAATGTCAGTAAGTTTACTTGTGGATATAGAGATACTGTACTTTTTGCTTCAGTCATCCAAAATAATAACCTCTTGACTTGGTGTGAATAAACAATGAGAAATCTGAAGTTTCATGTTTTCTCCACAAGAAATTACAGCCCAAATGACACAGCATATGGAGCATCTCAATTTAGTATTACTTAAGAAAATCAAAAAATAGAATTTTGGAAATGCAATTTTACCTCTTTCATCACTCCTAACGGGAGGTCTTTAAAGCAAAGCATTACAGAGCTTGCACTGAACACTTCCTTTCTCTTGAGTCACCTCTTAATCCAAAGTGAACTATTAGTTTTTGGCCATTATAATCCAATGAGGGTGTTATAATCGAGCTCATTGTGTGTATGGGGGTCTGAGTATATTTAAAGGAGAGATGAGGAATAAATGGTGGTTAGGAGAAGAAAATTGGTTATTCAGTGAACAAAGTGGTGTATAATTTATTTTCCTTCATTAGACGCTGAATTCTTCAAACACTGCTAGGAATTAGAATGCTTTGAAACTAATTATTTTAAGTACATTTAATCACAGCTTTGAAGTTACTTTCAACATAACATGCTCTTTTAGATTAAATTATATCTTTCTGCCATTCCACTGCAGCTACCCAGTTCAAGGGCAGAACAGGAGCAACAAAAAATCTTGTTAAATGTTATACATAAACATAACAATACTTTTGCCCTGTTCTTCCAGAAATATTTCCATAACCTCCTATTGCTACAAGTGTATCAGTTCTCACAGAAACTCCAGTACAATTCTGAATACATAAACATTATCATAAAATTAAACAATTATGTTATTATTCATAACCTGTACAAATAATTGCAAACAGAGAAGTAAAATAGCAGGGAGCACAAAGATGAAAAAAATGCTATTGCAAGGTGCATGGATTTGCTGGAGAAAGGATTAAAGAAGTGTCATATACTCTGTCCATCACTCTTGCTTCCTTGTATGTATAATACTCTTAATTTGAGCATCCAGTTACACAATATTTACCTTACCATGATAAATGATTGCTGAAAAGAGCAGTTTGGGTTTGGGCCTGTTTCCTGAAATCCTTGGAAGAAAAGTTTGGCTCAGTGATTTAAACAAGGCAAAGCACCATGAATCTCCTCCCTAATCATGAGCTTGACTTTGACATTATCTGCCAATCGAAGTGGCTGTTTGTGTGGACACAAGCAGCCTGAAACGTTCTCAGGCTGATGAAGGAATGCAAGTGGAGTTTCAGGCAGCTTTGCTGATCTCACCGATTTCCAATCACCCTTCCTATTTTTAAATGTGCACGTTGTACTTCAGTGATTTAATTGGATTTTAATCTGTTATGGATAAAGCCCTAAGAGAAGAGAAAGAGTAGTTTTATACTCTTCTCTCTGACTATTATTTCTCTCTTTTCTCTTGTTATGTATAGCACCAATACAGTATTGCAGGCATGTGCACTGCATTAGCTAAGTCCCATCATCTCACAGACAACTAACATACTGGGGAAAAGAACAGTACTTTTGCTTCTTTTCTTTCTTAGTGTCCTGGTTTGAGCCAGGATGAAGCTAATTTTCCTTTTACTGATTTTTTTCTCCTTCAGTAAGCTTCCTTTTATCTAGCAACAAGTGTTCCAGCTAGTGGACTGATAACACTGGAATGTTTATGTTTCTGCTGAGACACAAAGGTCAATTTGTTCTACCCAGTGAATCTGCCACTGCAGAGGCTACTGAGAGCAGGGGAGTCATATCTATGACCCCCCCTGTGGGAAGCTGGACTAGACAGACAGCAGAACTGACCAAAGGGATTCCATTCCATAGATCTACGTAAGCTCCAAGGAAGGTCAGAGATCACAGAAGACAACTTCCTTCCTGCTTCTTCTTCCCTTCTCTTCCATCTATGGCCGGCGTCCCGGGAGGACTCCATCCATCCATCCATCCATCCATCCATCCATCCATCCATCCATCCATCACCATCAACCCCCAGGCTCTGAGCTCATAGCCCTCATCCCCCAGCCCCTGTCTGCTCTGCCTTATCTCCTGCCTGTGGGCTGAGACATTTCAGGACTGCTCACAGCTCAGGAGATGCCGGGGGAGCTGCTGGGGGTGGGGGGAGGCAAGAGGCTTTAGCACATTCCTGAACATACTTGTATATAATTGTACATATAATTAAAGCTGTCTAGTTTAGTTTTCAGTCCAGCAAAGCCTCTCTCCTAATTCTCTCTCTCTACCAGGTTGGGAGGGGATTGAGAGCATTGTTGTCTCTGGATTAATGGCCGATCCTGAGTCAAACCATGACACTTAGGTTTATTAAATGTTTGCATAGCTCATCACAACAAATGGTAAAGCTACCTTATGGCAGAAATTAATGTATTTCATAGTCTAATACATATTTTCTAATATTTCCATCTCTACAACATAGGCGTTTCATTGCACATGGCTAACGGGTTGGGAAGGTTAACTGAGCAAGATTTATTTTGTACGTTTTTGCAGAGAGATTCAGACAGCCTTACATAAGGAAGAAAGTCCCATAGACACAGAAAGACACGGGTGAATATCTATTGGCTACATTGTCTTGGTTACATCCTAGGAAATGGTAAATAAGCTGTTTATGTGGATCAACAGAACTAAAATATTTCCAAAAACAAGGAAGTGGAAAATGGCAAAGCGTGGCCTGGAGATGGGGACTTGTGAGGGCAGCTAGAAACATCCAGAGAAACAGTAGATTGGAGAAGTAAATTAAGAAGCAATTAATTAGTTGATCAAATCTAGGGTCTTCTTAATAGGGATGTAGCAGTACACAAATAATGAGTTATAAAAGGGAAATGAAAGAAGATGTACCAAACATTATAATCAGCATATGGAGAAAAAGAGAAAATGAGAGAACTTCTCTTCCTTCTTCAACTCAAAACCACAATATTCAACAAATAATTGTAGCCTATCCCCAAAGTGTCATCCAACTAAAAAAAAAAACCCTTAATGGTACAAAGCAGTGGTTCTGCTTGTTTTTTTCTTTTCTTTCCTTCTTAATGGCATATTCCATCAGTTCTAAATTTGTCAGAAACAGTGATTAGAGGATGAAAAAGAAATATCTCTTTTGTTATCCTGTACCAAAAACTTCAAATCAGCAGTGACAGTGAGTGAAACACAACCCTACCAAAGTGAGCATTTTTCATTTTGTAAAATTGATTTTTATAAATTTACAAGGCCTTCCTAATCATGCTTCCCAGAACTATCACAAAAGCAACACATCACAGAAACTGCAAATATTCAGAGGCATCTAATTCTATTTTGCCATGATCGAAGGGTTTCATTACAGACACACTGCCTCAAGAGCTGGGGGAAAATAAAAAAACCAAAAACCTCCAAAACATTTTACCTGCACACGGTAACAGCGAAGTAGTCATGAAATATTATTAGGTACCATTTGTTTCATACACCCTTGGTGATGTTCATTAACTTCAAGCATTGGTCAACTACTTTTTTACAAGGAATTTTGTTCAGACAGTTCACAGACTCACAGAATGGTTTGGGTTGGAAGGCACCTTTACAGGTCATCTAGTCTAGCCCCCCCCTGCAGTGAGCAGGGACATCTTCAACTAGATCAGGTTGCTCAGAGCCCCGTCCAACCTGACCTTGAAGGTTTCCAGGGATGGGGCATCTACCACCTCTCTGGGCAGCCTGGGCCAGGGTTTCACCACCTTCATTGTAAAACATTTCTTCCTTACATCGAGTCTGATCCCATAATGTACTGGCTTTCCCTGGTGACTCTAAATGTGGTATTCTCTACCACCATGTTCAGCCTATTTTTGAACATCCCTCAGAAACTGGAATGATGTCTTAATTTCTTTTGCACAGTATACTGACTAACCATTATGAGTTTCCCAATGAACAACAAAATTCCCGTTACATCATTTAAATTAAGTAGCTGAACTGAAAGATTCCCTAGGATTCGAGCACCTTGAAGCTGGAGAAGAACCAATTCTAGGTAATATCCTGCACAACATGCACCAAGTCTCCTTTGATAAAGAAAGAATTTAGTAAAGATTCTTCTACAGACATTTCCAGTTGCAAAAGATACAGAAAAGAGTGACTTAAAATTTTCTTTAAGCTTTAGATGAAGTTTAGCCTGTTGTACTAAATGAGTTTCAGTTTGGTATTGGAATCAGATTTTTAGATTGAAATCCATCAGTAATCCTGTATTTTCTAAAGGACATTTAAAAATAATTTCAGTCATAAAAAGCTCTCTATAACTTTATTGGGAAAAAGAACATGCCGTAGTGTTTTAGCTTTTATCACTTACCTTTGGTGGCAGTATCCGTTCTGAATATATGGAAACTATTTTTCACATAAGATGTGAATATTGAGAAGAATAAAAGTACATAAGCCAAAAGAATATATTTTAATTATTTGCCTTCTCAAAGCTTTTCCCTGCATCTTATAGCAAAGCACCACAATGAAAACTTTCCAAAGAGGAGCACAAAAAAAAAAAATAAAATTGGAAACACATCCAACTTTTCAGCATTTTGAATTCCCTGAAATGAAAGTTATAATACCATTAGTTTATGAGATGCTACAAACTGAAACATTTATTCCCCAATCCTTGCTGACAGAATAAAGTGCAACAGGCAACATCTCTGCTGCGAATATCAAAACCAAATTGTTAAATAAAAATTAATTTGAAGTCTGTTTGTTGTGGGTCGTATAATTAGGAATATGGTTTTGGTAAGATTCTAATTCTGAAGCCTCTGATACTGCTAAGTTCTAAAATTGCAATATACCACTTTTATTGCTTCCATGCTCTGTTTTCCACGTAGCAATACCCACGTACCACACTTCACATACCCATGTTGCACAGGTTACAGATTTATCCTAGTTATTTTTTAGTTAACTACATCTTTATGTTTTTCACAGCCAACTTCTGAAATTTATCAGTTCAGATACCTACCTAATGGTAGCAACTGTATATTTCTAAATCACAGTTAGGTTTTACAACAAAACAGAAATTTAGAAAATGTATGGTTGTTCCTATTCTTAAAGCCTCTATAAATGAACTCTCTTCACTTTGCTTGGGTTCCCTTGTGTTATTGTGTGGTAAAGCAGGATGAGTTTTCTGGACAGAATTACTGGAGTCTCACTATCAAAGAGCTTGCAGACTTGTAACTGAAAAATTTGTAGACTAAATAATGAAAACCTGCATATTGCTCTGTAATTATGTTCCTTACTGCAAATGTGTAAACTCAGTGTCAATGAACTACAAGTGTTCTAAAACAACTCTAGAAACAAACAGGAAAAGAACAGTAGAAAGCAGCAGTCCTTGACAGGGGGTGACATCTACAGCCAAACTGATGACAATATATTAAAAAAGGCAAAAAGTGTTTTATTGGTTGGGGTAATTTACAACTTACATATATCAATGGGTGTAAAATTAATAAAAAACTCCCAAATGTGATTCTTTTAAAGGCATATGTAGGGCTCCCTATAATAATGATAAGCATTATAATTATTAATAACACCACCAAGCTGCTTTCACACAATCAAAATTTTCTTGGATTTCTTTTTAATTATTTGCAAGGCATTCTTCAATGTTTTGCAGATTCCAAGTTTTCCTATCCCAATCAATACTGTTGTATCTAGAGGTTTCATTTCCCACCTTAATTGTAATGGACTACAAATTTGCTAAACCAACCTTGCCAAGAATTGTCAACCACCAAATGAAAGAAGTAAATGAGATTTCTAGTTCAAAAACAATTACAGAGGAAAAAGGAAAAATATGTTAATATATTTAAACTCTTATTGTAGGAGGAATTAGCCTGAAGTTTAAAAAAATGTTAGTCTGTCATGTAGATTGATATTCCAATAATCTAAGAACTCTACAAGATGGCATCATGTAGAGCTGCTTAGGAAAAAGTCACCATGTTTGGATGCTTGACAATTCAGTCTTTTACTCACATTGGAAACAGAACCAACCACCTTTAAAATATTATAAACTGGTGTGAATTTTAGTCCCACACTAACTTCAGGGCTGTGACCTTCGTACAGGGCAATCTCACAGTCAGTACAACTCCTTAAGGATACCAAGGAGACCCATTGATGGGTCAGCACTGAATTCCTCTGATTAAATGAAAAATACAAAAATCAGATTTTCATTGTGCACATTCTTGTGCGTTCCAAGGTTGACCATCTAAATTCTCTTTGGTAACTAAAGAATACAAAAAACATTTTAAGACCTGCATTATCCTACATTAACTGCTCCAAGTGGTTTACAATTGGGCTTAATTTATAACAAAAATGTTCTGCCTGTCACTGTAATGACAAAAGTAAGGATGGAAAGAACAACCAGCAAAAACTAATAAACGTGGCAGTGACAAAGGAAGACTTAACAATAAAAGTATTGCATGTGGTGAAATGGTAACGTGATAAATTTAACTATTATCTTGACACAATAAAGTACCAAGCAACTTGAAAATATTTAGCAGAGAAGTACAGTTAAGAACAGTGACATGCTGTTGTAACAAATCTATGCTTGCTACGTGAAATAACCACGTTTTAAAAGCTCCCTTCTCTGATGTGGCATTTTTTAGAGGGAGTCAACAAAACCAAAAAGAATATAGTCTTATCTGAAAATAATAAAACCCTCAGAAATATACTGTTAAAGGCTTCATAAACAAAATAGCCACGAAGAAGACTGACTTAGTATCAGGTATTCCATTATACTGCTCTGTCAAAAAAAGGAATACAACTATTTATCCTGCTCCTTATTTATCAACTGACCAACTGACCAAGCCCAGGCACCTACAACAAACTGTTGATTTGTGTTTTGAGTTTTGATTGAAAAATAAAGAGATTTGTGAGAAATCAGAAGAAACCAAAATATTTAGAAGTTTTATTTCCATCAGAGCTTTACAAAATTTTATCTTACTTTAGTAGTACAAAAGAAGGGACTGTGGGTATGAAGCATCTGTTCAAGCTTCCAAATGTGTCCAATCCCCATTCTCAGTGCTTTCCTGGAAGCTGCCTTCCCAGCAATCTAAAGAACCAAGATTCTCAACGGGACCAAGCAAACGTGTAACCTTCCTTGCAACCAAGCAACTGCCAATTGGATGAACCATGCAAAAGCCACCATTTAATTCAGTCTCAAATACCCTACAGACGTTGCCATTTACTCCTACTGAAGGCTCTCCCTACTTTACACTGAAGACTCAACACAAACTTTGCTTGTGAACCAGCATACTTGTGGTTAATTAAAAAAAAAACCCAAAACCAAACCCTAATCCTTGTAAAAAAATAATAATCACTCACGTTGCTATAATTTTAAATTATTATGGTCAAATTTAATAGTATAATTGTGCAACAAGTACCCTCATTTATAAATAGCAGTTATATGTTTTCATTCTAATACCTAATTGTAACTCTGTAATGAAAGTATCAGCTATCTAAGGTGAGACCATAACGCAGACACTCAGACAAGAAGAAAAATCCAATTTATCTGCCGCACTCATCAAAAAGAAATCAAAGTGAAAAAGATCAAGATCACCTGGCAATAGCAGATGGTTTATGATAGTTCTTGTCACGGGTGCTGCAATATTTTTCCAAAAAGGAGAAAATCCTATATAAGCAAATAGCTGCTATTCATTGTCTTTATCATTATTTATATTGATACATATTTCTCCTGCTCTCACATGTAGAAAAAAGAAAATAAATACCCTTCACTGCAGCGAATCAGTACATTGCAGATTTATGAGGGCCTCATGTTCCTACAGAAAACATCAAAAACACTTCACATACCAAAAGTTAAAATGCTGTCTACAGTCTACTCCCTTTAACAGATGGGCTGTTTGCAGTACAGAAGAAGGGAAGGAAGGAAATTAAATACATCAAAGCACGAACCCCAGCATTTGTGTGAGCGGCTGTTGGGCAGCGCACAGAGCCCCAACTAACATCCACATCACTCCTGCTGAGGTTCTAGAATGTTCAGTGATTTTCAGAAAGAATTTGCCACTATTTCTGGGAAATGATTCTATGGGGAAAAGAATCACGAGGAATTTCTGCTTTTCCGTTGTCAACAGTATTCATACACAAAGACAACTGTAATGGAGGCACCCAAAACCACACAGGAGCTTAGGAGTGAATATTTATTCCAAGCAACACTATTTAAACCTCCAATAAATCTAAAATAATACCACAGATTCAGATGTTGGTTGGGAATATTAATACACTACACCACAACTATTTAAGAATTCCTAAGCTTTTTTGACTAGTCTTAACATAGATCATCTTAACATGGATAATAATAGTATTAATCCCACCTGTGCACACCCACTCAGACACAGGAAAGGCCTCCCCCTCAGGCAACTGGAATCGCTTTCCCAACAGGGACAAGGCTCACTCAAAGCTGTATCTAGAAGAAATGTGTCACTCACCAAAGATGAGGTCGCTCAGTCTCGAGAAGGCTCCTCAGGTGGCGTCCCGACCTAAGGGGCAGGCTCCCTCACAGACCTGCTGCTCCCAGGGAAAACCCAACAACCACTTCCCCGTGGGGCCTCTGTTTTTATGGACTAAGTCAGCTCTGACCCGTGGTCATTCATCCGTTCACCCACCTGGGCCGAGACCCCCCACTGGCGGGGGACTCTGTTCGTTGTCAGAGGGTCCTGCCCCGGCAGCCCCCCAGTTTCCCGCCAAAACACGAGGCCGCCCTGTCTGCTGCTGGTTCCACAGCCCAGCTGGGGGGAGACCAGAAATCGGTCTCAGCACCACCCAGTCTAATTCAACACAGGTGACACAATACCCGGCCCATCAGGGGTTAAGATGTAGCTGCTTCTACCAGCTCCAGAGAGCTTAACAGGTAATATAACACCCCCGGCACCTGCTGGAGTAGGGGGCCACAAGTGCTCCGCCACACGAAGCCCAGAACTCTCAGTCCCTAACTGACCTAAGTAGCTAAAACCCAGTACCTGGTTGTAACCATTTTTCTCTATGTACATCTTCTTATAATTCATGTATCAAATATCAGCGATTCAAAGCAACTTATTTTTATAAGTAAAGTGAAAAAAAAAAAATTACAATGCCAATATATAATGTTTTAGACTCTAAGTTTAGAAACCAAATATGTCTTAGCTGCTCATGGTTCTACTGCTTTCTAGAGCCACATCCCCAGTGCCATCCAAGCTGCATGCACATTAAAACCCATTTGTGCATCCTAAAAACTACTTCCATGGTTCCAACATACTCTTATCACACAGAGGTAACTTCAGGAACAGCAGTTTTTCCATAAGCTTTTGTTGCACCCCTTGCAAAGCCCTGTTGCTAAAAATACACCCCAAGTTTATGGTATTCAGATTCACCATATTTGGTGAAGTCTCTGAGTCTGTCTCAGAGCTCTCCTTACCACCATTGCCTCAGCCTCCTTACTCATCTCATGGGCTACACATGCCCACACTTCTTAGTTTTCCTGAGGTGGAATAAGAAGAGGGACCTACAGAAGAGACTTGAGAACACCTGAAAGGACTAAAGGTCAAATGTCTTCCAAAAGGGGGAATTCAGAGTCCCCAGTATCTGGAACAAGCATTATTTGTGGAAGAAAAATGGAGTTTTGATACAATACAAGTGGGGATAGAAAGTGCAGGTGTCTAGGACATAAGACCTTTATTCTTGGCAAATGCAAACCACCTTGGGAATTCTCCATAAATAACCTCAGGCAAGAGACAGGCCAGCACAGTCATACTAAAAATAACACTGCCAGAGCCCTGACATCCTTTGACAATTTAGGAACTACCCAATTTCATTTCTGAGGCTGCCTTAGAGTACTCTAAAACTGATTAAAGGAAACCTAACAGCCTGCAGCTCACCTCTGCAAATCTCAGTAGGCCACCACTTGATACAAGATGACCTGAACTAGTGTTAGTCTTGATGAACATTGAGAAGTGCTCCAAAAGGAAGCTTCAGTGTTTGCTTTTTCTGGTAACATTCATGTCTCTTACCTGGGTCTAACTTCTTTTGCATAGCTTCAAAAGTTCTTTTTAAAGCAGATCATTAACTGAGAATTTCAGAATTATTGCAATAATTCTTGAGCTACTTGACATCTCACCACACCAATCAAAGCCAAAATAACTGAAGTAACTACGACTTAAAATTAAATGTCCAACTACTTTGTGTTATCTCCACTCTAATAAAAATCCGATCTATTTGTCCAAAGCTGTTTTTTTTTTTTGTTCAAAGCACAGCCTCAAAGCACAAAATGGCACTTGGTCACTTGTCAGGCTTTCATACCTTGCTGCATGTTGCTGTCAGACTATCAACAAACTGTACTGGAAGGAAATGATAATTAAAAAACTTTCAAAAGTAGTTGAAGGAAAAGTCCAGGATGTTGTCTGTTGTACACAGACCCTGTTCCAGAACAAACAGCCCATGACAGCTTTTTTTCCCAGGTTTTAACTTACCTTATTAATGAGAAAAGTTTGACTAACTGGAAAGTCAAACTTCCCATTCTCCTTGCTTCACCTATTGCCTTTCTAATTAATTTCTAGATTTTTCCACAACATGTCTATTTGCATTACTTAAAATGGCAAAATTCTGTCTGTGATTGGACAAAGGTCTTTCTTAATATATCCTATGAAGTGATATCTCATAGTCCGACAATATTTAGCAAGAAAAGCTCTGCTCATTCCTGCAAATCCCTCGTTCTCCAAAACCTTTATTAGACAAAATGTTCCTGTGAAATTCAGCAATCTAGTCAGCCTGTTTGATTATCTGAAATAAAGTGAAGTCTCAAAAATTATTAAATCACCATGTGTTTTTCCATCACATTAATTTGCTGTAAGTAGAGAAACCTGAATACTTCTCAGCACAGTAAAAAACAATGACAAATCTATGGATCTACACCCATGTGCTCAAGTTCAAACACCAGAGACAACTCACAGGATGGAATATTTCCTTTTTTTTTTTAACTCAAGGGCAAAAAAAGATGGTATATTCCAAATAATCCCACTTTGCTCTTCCATATTAAAATTCTGCTGGACTCCCTCCTACTTACGATTAATCTCAATATTATTCAATTAATTTGGGAAGACCAGCAACTCATTTTACACTACCATAATTAGTTCTATAATGCTAGCAAAAGCAAATTACTTTAATACATTACAAATTAACGTATGATGGCCTGCATTAAACTTTTTTCCTCTAAAAAAAGTACACAGGGATAAAGGAAACCTAAGGAATATGCCTAACGCTGCAAATGAATCTAGGCAAAAGGGAGAGAATGCATGTCAAATCTGCAAACTTATTTTCCCCATCATCACATCCCATTAAACAGCTAGCTGTAACTTTATTACTTTTTCTTGTTTTGTTTTTTTTTTTTCCCCAAGCATCCACTTCAGATTTGGATCCCTTGTTTGCTGTTAAAATGGCAGTAATGCTTTACAGAAATAGCCTAAAATTAAGGCATTGTGCTTATTGCTGCAAGTTTTCAATTCCTTCCTCGGTATCTTTTTCCAACGTTAGAATGAAACCTCCCAAAAAACTCATTTCGGGAGTAATTAGCGAATTGTATTAAACACAAATTAAACGGATCCACCCTGATTTGTCAGCTGAAGCTTCCAGCCAAAGGTCACTCCAAGATAACAAACTGTGTAACATCAGCATAAACTTGTCAAGTTGTATTTCAGTGCTGCTGGTGGTGCCCATGAATACTGAAGCAGACCCTCTCTGGATACTCACCACTCCAGACTAGGACCATTTTCTTAACAAGTTCTGTCTAGATTTGGATTTGTCCTCATTCTTTTCAGTTCCGTGACAATCCAAAGCAAGTCTCTAAGTGTCCTCCTAAGGTTAATAAGTTGCACTGCATGACTTATCACAACATCTTTCTTCAAAGATATTATTCAGTTGAATGAGACCCTCCGCCAGATATTTAAAAACAATAGCACCAAGTTACTAAACATGGTAAGGAAAAGGATAGGTTAAAAAAGATAATCATATATGCATTTTAAGACCAGGGTATTGTTTCTTTAAGAATGAAATGTCAAAGTAAAATATATATTTGAGGGCTTAGCATCTTTTGAGAGAGTAGTAGATGCAGCAGTTCAGGTTCTAAACAAAGCAAGTGGTCATTACGTCAGCAAAAGAGCAAACAGGGAGAGACCATTATTTTGTAACTTGGCTACTAAACAATAAATTAGAGATTTAAAGTAAGATAATCAGGTACGACATTTAAAATGAACAACAATAATTACTATTTCGTACAGTATCTAATTAATTTCAGAAACTCGTCGCTGCACGGAAGTTCAAACATACGCGTGGGTTCTGTAAGTCTTGAGGAAAATGAGTGGATTATAGGTCCACTGATGGCTGTTAAAACAGTGATTCAGATGCTTATTTCAGCTCAGGAAGATACTAAACCACAGCTGTGTGGAAGCTTGGAGGATACAGCTGGAAAAAGCTCACCCCAGGCTTTCCTTGCTCCTTACACTCTTTGCTAGGGCATCTGCTACTGGCAAATATCAACACCAAGACAGCAAGCTAGAGCTCTACTGGCCTGACCCACTAGGACACTTGTGTCTTGGCCTTATTTTTCCTTTTTTCCTTCCCAAAATCTCATTTGTCTCTTTGTAACTTTTTCTTCATTGTGTATTTTTTCCCTTAAAAAAACCCCAAAAAACCTTGAGCCCTTTGTCTTATAATAGCTGGCAAAAAATGGAAACAATACTTTGTATGGTTATCTCTCTTTAAAAAAAAAAAAAAAAATCTCCTTGTTTGTTTGTTTGGGGGTTTTTTACCTTTTTTTTTTACCGAGCTGATGAGCAAATATTTTCTTCTTAATTTGACATGTGGATACACCTTTAAATAGGAGCCAAAGTTTCAACAGTAAAGGTCACAGACACACAAGAGAAAGTTACCCTGGAAGTCTTCTCTTGGGGGTGAGATGGGCTTGTTGCACATTTCTCCCATGAATAGCAGTGAAAATTAAATCTAATGCCAAAAATCCCACTGGCACTTTCCACTCCAACTTTTCTTTGCAAAGCTACCTTCTATATTATTTTACCAACTTTGACACTAAGTTCACAGTAAATCTGACAATTTCTTTCACAGTGCAGTAGTATATCACTGACCAAAATAGAAAAATATGTTAAAAAAAATCACCACCACTATTTCAGCCCGTAAATAAATATTGATGTATCAAATATAAGTACTAATAATGACTTCTCAGTATGTGTGAGAGAATTCCATCATCCAGTTATACCCCAACTGATTTTTATTTATACACTGAATGTTGGGGAGCCTATAGTTAGAAGTGAACCCTAAAATTCACCCCAGTTTAATTAAACCTTGCAGTAAACAAGAATGTCTTGATTATATGTGAGATGGCAATTTCTTTTTGCATGTTTGCACTGATACAGAGGACATCTGCTGGTGGTGCTGCTACAAGTTCTCACAAAATCACATGCATTTAATGATTAGACTATATGACCTAACCACTTTTTTTTATTCCAAGACAATAAAACAATCAAAATGCAATGCACCACAAGTAAATTTTTAATATCATAAAATTTCAGTACTCTGTTAGTGTGATTAAGTTCTCTGGTTAAGATGGAAAAATAATTATTCATCAATCCCAGGAAAGTGGTTTTTTTTCTGCATGCATACTCCCATGACAAAGTAGAGTATTTCATTTAATTTTGGAGAAGATTACCACCTACCAGAAAAGGGATATAAAATGCAGGAAATCAAATTAGAAGCAATAACACTGACTTTTTTATTATTATTATTTTCATTTTTTAGCTTAGTTTTGTAGTGATAGCTTTTTAAAATGTAATAGTGTTATCTGAATGTACGAGAAACAACACCTGGCACTTAGAATTCCATATTATTTGCTAATTCTTTTGAAAAACAATTATTTGAGTCATGGGCATCAAGTGGAAATCACTAGTCATAACATGACAGCACAGAGAAAAATGTTTAACTGGAAGAACAGAGTTATGATATGTGATCCCAAAGCTGGGGTGAGGGGAGATTCATTCGCCCAGATGTCCCTTTCTAGATAAAACTCCACAGAGGAACAGCTTGGGAACCAAGAGTGTTTTATATCTGCATTTTTGGATTGTGTCTCTGTTGGTTCCCATTTACTGCACTTTGGTTCACAGCATGGCGTGGTCTTCAGATATATGGACTGGATTCCAGATAAAACTAAACCAGGTGGTGTGATTCTGGAGCTCCAGCCACAGCCAGGTGTTCATGGCACAAGTCCAGACAAGACCTAGGTCATCACAAACCCTTCTGAAATGGGCATGATGCAGCCATCAAGTCCTCAGCACCAACTCCTTGTCCTACAAATGCACTCCTTTTTCGACCGGATACTCACAACTTTCCACCAACTTCTTCTCAGCTCTGTCACCAGAGTCTCACTTTTGCCTAGAGTAACATGATTTTTATTTTGCAATCCATTAGGTAAGGTAAAACTGTTGCCAAGGGAAGCCTGTTCTATCATATTTTTTGGCACTGTGAGTTTGTCACTTCAAAGGCACCAGGAACTTCTTTGGTTTTGACACGAACTTATCTGTGATTTCTTCAGACTAAATGTTAAGCACGGGAAGACAGCACTTAAAAGACCTTACACTTTCACTAAGGCTGCAGTTGATTTATACTAGTAAAACTACACAGAGAGCTAACTCTCATTCTGTAGATCAGAACTTTGCTGTTGAAAATTGAAAAATATAAGTAGCAGATTAACCAAAATGTGTTGAATTATTTCCCCAAGGCTCAACAAATAATTGTATGCTGTTAGTACCCACAAAACATATACACAGCTTCAAAAATGATACACTATTAGAAAATGGAGACAAACAAATAAGGCAATAGAGAGACAAAAAATACATTAGATGACTGTTGTGGAAGTTCTGCCCCATTCTACTGCTTGCTTGCTGACAGCTCAGTTTATCTTCTACACCATCATTTCCTTTCTATGATGTCCCAATTTTTGATTAGCCTTAAGGTTCAGTTCAGCATCCTTTTCTATTGATTCTTTCTACAATTTTGGGAAATTTAGCCGTAATAAAGGAAAACAGACAACCTGAGAGCACTGAAGGAAGAAGAGGAACCAAACTGAATAAAGAAAGGAAAGTCTCCCTTAGACCTTTAACTCAGAAGAAAGGCACTTTCAAATAATGTACCTTTAGTGATATCAGTATGGAGACTTTCCATATAGGAGAAAAGTAAAGTGAGGGAAACCAAAGAATGAGAGAGTTACAGTGTAAGAGATCAATAATGGGAGATTTAAAAGAGAAAAGGGGAAAAAAAGTCAAAGCAAAAAACGTAAGTAATATACATCAGATTTTGAAAACAAGAAGGGAAAGAAAAGCAGGAAGCAAACAAAACAAGATGTTTCAGTAAAGAAAACAACCCAGTTAAGCATTTCATTTAAAATGTGAAGTACATACAATTATAAAGCATGTATCCTGATCTTTGAACAGTTTTAAAAATAACTATTAACACAATCTTGAACGAGTTAAAGAGTTGCACTTGTGAAATCTGAGGCTTCATTTTGAAGACTAAGCAAAGACAAAAGCAGAACTTGTTGAAATGCATTACTTGTCCACTACTTCTGAAACACTGTAATTGTGCTTACTCTGTATTCCTGCATGCAACATTGAATTCATCAGTCTGCTGCCAGGTTTTCATTCCATATTGTATATTATTGAAGTGTAAAAATGCTGAGCGTGTTCCAGTGCAATTTTAATCATATTATAGAAAATGGTCCATGCTGATGTAATCAAATGCCTTTAATTATGGCAATCAAATGTATTATCAGTTTACTATTGCTAACCGACAGTCAGTGCACAAAACCCAGCCTGAACTACAGCCTGGAATAGCAGGGGCTGCTCTTTATACATCCCTTAGTTCCACCTTATGGCAAAATGCCTCTTCAGTTTACATACAAATATTTTAGTCTCCCTTTACTATTACCTTAGGGGGGAAAAAAAAAAAAACAAACAAAACATATATATATGAATGGAAATGTACACTTGAAATAATTTTCATTAAAAAAAAATAAAAATCCTTTCTTGGAAAGTTCACGAAACAAAGTTATTTATCACAGATTTCCATTGCAGATGGAGGAAGCACCCCTGGAGAGGTCGGTGCCAAAACTTTTGAAGGTCGTGCAGAGCCAGGAACCTCTTCACAATCTGGGCAAACCTCCAGGAGCTAAACCCACCCTTTCAACTCTGGACTGATGTCCAAGTGTGCAGGTTTGGTTTGGTGGGTTTGTGGTAGCAGGGGAGAAGCTGAAAAGCTCCTCGAGCTCCAAACCATCTGGAAAAGGCTGGGCCATTAGAGAGAC
The DNA here is from genome assembly GCA_020745705.1 of Hemiprocne comata. NCBI lineage: Eukaryota > Metazoa > Chordata > Aves > Apodiformes > Apodidae > Hemiprocne > Hemiprocne comata. Next base: position 4,444,971 of record CM036589.1, on the reverse strand, counting down.
AATAGATGCGCCTCTGGAATTAACATGAAAAAACTGATACACGATCTGAGAGCAGAGGGGGAGGAGAGGAGCCGAGGTGGAGGGCAGAGGTGCGAGCAGTGCCGGTGCGGAGATCCCGAGGTTGGTGAGGAAGAAGGGGCGAGATGGCAGCTGTCCCCCTGTACCCCATGGAGAAACACGGCGGAACACCCCCTGAAGGTGCCAGGAAGGGCGAATGTGGAGCTGCAGCCCGTGGACTTGGAGCTGCAGCCGTGGAGGAGCCGTGGAGGGGACGAGACTGTTCCCGAAGCAGCCCGGGACTCTGTGGGCAGCCCGCGCTGGAGCAGCTCCTGAGGGACTGGGCCTCGTGGGAGGGACTCATGGAGGAGAGGTTCGTGGAGGACTCTCTGCCATGGGAGGGACCCCGTGGGGAAGCAGGGGAGGACTGTAAGGAATCCTCCTCCCTGAGGTGGAAGCGAGGCGAAACGGCACCAAGTTACAACACAGGAAGTTCCACTTCAACATGAGGAAGACTTCTTTACTGTGAGGGTGACGGAGCCCTGGAACAGGCTGCCTAGAGAGCTTGTGGAGTCTCCTCTGGAGACGAAATCAAGACCCGCCTGGACACGTTCCTGTGTGATCTGCCCCAGGTGTTCCTGCTGCAGCAGGGGGGTCAGACTTGATCTTCAGAGGTCCCTTCCAACCCCTATGATTCTGTGATTCTAGCAGCAGGAACCACCAGCCTGTGAACTGACTCTCAACCCCATCCCCTGTCCCCCTGTGCCGCTGGGGGGGAAGGAGGGAGAGAAACCGGGAACAAAGTCATTTGGGCCCGGGAAGAAGGGAGGGGTGGGGTGAGGTATGTGAGCCCTGCTCTGTGTGGTGTCTGTGTCCTGTGTGCATTGGATTCGTGTGAAATTACATTATTATTTTTCCCCAAGTTGAGTCTGTTTTGCCCGGGACCTTAATCAGTGAAAAACCCTCCTTGTCCTTTGTCTGGACCCACGAGCTTCTAGTTGGGTTTGTCCTCCCCATCCCACAGTGTGTGTGTGTGGGGAACCTGAGTGAGCGGCCTCGGGGCTGGTTCTTTGTTGTCGTGTCAGGCCCAAACCAGGACACCGGGTAAAGCCTAAGATATTGCTAGACTAAGATTTCCTAAAGAGACTGTGGAATGTCCACCGTTGGAGACAGTGTGAGAGGACATGGCCCTGAGCAACCTAATCTAATATTGAGCAGATTTAAGCCAGATAACATCCACTGGTTCATTCCACTCTCTGATTCTGTATTAGTGCAGTAATGGTTATTCATAAACTTCAATTCTATGCGTTAATGTTTAGTGGGAAAAAAAACCCTATTGTTATTATGTTATTGAGAAGATAATTCACAGTGAGAACTTCTAAGAGAGCTGGTAGATGCAGTTGCCAAGCCTCTGTCCATCATATTTGAGAGGTCATGGTGGTCTGCTGAGGTTCTCGCCAAAGGGAAAAAAGAGAACATAGTCACTGTTTTTAATAAAGGGGAAAAAGGAAGACGTGGGGAACTACAGGCCGGTCAGTCTCACCTCTGTGCCTGGCAAGATCATGGAACAGATCCTACTGGAAAATCTGCTAAGGCAGGTGGAAAATAAGGAGGTGATTGGTGACAGAGGTTCAGTGTCCAAGTGGAGGCAAGTGACGAGTGGTGTTCCTCAGGGGTCAGTATTAGGACCAGTGCTGTTCAACATCTTTGTTGGAGACATGGACAGTGGGATTTGAGTGTATCCTCATCAAGTTTGCTGACAATACCAGCCTGTGTGGAGTAGTTGACACCTGAGAGGGAAGGGATGCCATCCAGAGGGACCTTTACAGGCTGGAGGGTTGGCCAGTGCCAACCTCATGAAGTTCAACAAGGCCAAGAGAAAGGCACAAATACAGGCTGGGGGGAGAATGGCTAGAGAGCAGTCCTGAGGAGAAGGACTTGAGGTGGGAGGACATGAGAAGCTCGACATGAGCCACCAGTGTGTGCTGGAGCCCAGAGGGGCAATTGTGTCCTGGGCTGCATCAAAAGAAGTGTGGCCAGCAGGGCCAGGAAGGGGATTCTGCTCTGGTGAGACCCCACCTGGCATACTGTGTCCAGCTCTGGAGCCCTCAGCACAGGAGAGACATGGAGCTGATGGAGGGGGTCCAGAGAAGGGCCACCAAGATGATCCAAGGACTGGAGCACCTCTACTATGAAGACAGGCTGAGAGAGTTGGGCATAGCCAGTCTGGAGAAGAGAAGGCTCCAAGGAGACTTTAGAGCACCTTCCAGTGCCTGAAGGGGCTATGGGAAAGCTGGGGAGGGTCTTTTGACAAGGGCATAGAACGATAGGATGAAGGGGAATGGCTTTAAACTGAAAGAGGGGAGATTGAGGTTAGACAGCAGGAAGAAGTTCTTCCCCTTGAGGGTGGGAAGGCACTGGAATGGGTTGCCCAGGGAGGTTGTGGAAGCCCCCTCCCTGGAGGTGTTCAAGGCCAGGTTGGATGAGGCTTTGTGCAGCCTGGTCTGGTGGGAGGTGTCCCTGCTCATAGCAGGGAGGTTGGAACCTGATGATCTGGAAGGTCCCTTCCAACCTTCACCATTCTATTATTAAGTTGCCTTGTAAAGTACATTGAGTTTGTTTAAATAAATTATGTTTTTTACTAATCAGACAGTCTTTGCAGTGCAATACAACAAGAAGTTGCCACATGAGTGAATCAGTTTGAGGGGGCTGCACTAGCTGTCATGATATAAGGAATTCTATTTAGGGAAATAATTACCCTCATAGGATGAAAATGATCAATTACCTCGAAGTTAGTAACAAATGTGCAGTTATGTGGCTCATTAGTATCCATGATGCAGATACAAAACAAAGTTTCTTTGTCACTGATAGTTACCAAAACTGCAATATGTTTTTCCTTGGAGTGAAACAGTTCTGTGGAAGGAGGAAACATCCTCCTCTTTTATCCCAAAATAGTGTCAGGAGTCAGGATTCTTGCACTATTGCAAGGCTATAAAAGGAAAAGCTTCATCACCTGTGATACACTTAGAATATCTGGCAGAATTGTGAAGGTAACTGCCCCCTCAGCAGGCATGAAATAATAGACATGTCTGGCAGGACAACTCGAAACACTGGGTGACATAAGCACTGGAATATTCACAACAGGATAAGATCAGGAAGCTCCTTTGAAGACCTAGTGCTGATTAATTTTAGCATTTCAAAGACGGGAATGGGATTCATTGACAATACTAACATGAAAGACAGGAACTCACTCATTGAAAAAGATTTTTAAATACTTTCCCGAACTGCATTATGCTCTGAAGTTACACACTTTGGAAAATCAGGTCTGAATTTAAGCAGATTGGGACAAATAGTGGGAAAACAGCACCTGAATATAGAAAAGGCAAGGCTATTGGTGGCAGGAGCAGCATTTATCTTCTCAGCAGAGTTAAACTCTTGTCTTTATAAAATTATCTTATTTATTATCAGTTTCCTAATTACAAAGACAGCTGAATTTCTCTCTGATGGCCCCAATTCATGATGTGAATTTATCTCAACACACAATTGATTGTTTAATATGACTTTCTGGGATTTTTTTTTTACATGTGGGAATGGGTATGTAAAGATAGTTATTGAACATACAGGATTTCTTCCCAGTCCAGACCCAGTTTCTCCATCAGATATTAGATTCATGTTTTTCTTGAGGGAGATGGTTTTTCTGGTGATTTTTGTGCATTGCTGACGGCGCCTACATTAGTAAATAGTGTAAAAGCAACTGGAGAAATTGAAACAAATGCAAGGTTTTCTAACACTCATGAAATCCTGAATTGAGGAGAGAAGAACTGTTAAATTCAGCCAGAAGGACATTAAGGCAGGATATTGGAAATCCTAACCTTTTTTTTTTTTGAGCAATTAGAATTTGTTCAAACAAATGACAATACAACAGCAAGCTTTGGAGAGGAAAAGAATGCTCAAGTGGGCTAGCTAGTGAGATCAGACCCTGCTGATAGGTAAGTTTTTTGGGGTTTTGTTAATGCCAGAAGAAACACAGGCTCCTTATTACTTGCAGATTTTACTAGAAGATGGATCAGAGGTTAGAAATGTCGATTCAAATATCCTTAAACAGACAAATTCATCCCTCAAAGCCCTAAAAAACCCAAACAAAATCCCACTCCGCTCCAAAGAGGAATTTGTGTGCTGGGAAGAATTAGATATTGATTCAGAACTTCTATTCTTACCTGCAAGGAACAGCATTGCTACCACTGCTGCTGAAGATGTTACCTGAGGTGTTCTTGTTAGAAAATTACAAAAGCATTGATGTCGGATAACAGCCAAACATCTCATTTTATGAGCTCAATTGCTTATGAAAGAATGTGCATTTAAATACATTACCTCAAGGCAGCATAATAATTTTGTGCCAAAAGGTCAGCAATTTCAATTCAGTTATTTGGCATCTCCAAATGTATTCATTTGGCATGACTGAATTCCCAGGTGACCCTGCATCCAGCTGTGTTGTCTGCTGAAACATATTGAATGAGGAGCTTAGGAACAGATCAGCTGACCACGTACTCAGCAAAGTTAAAAACAGAAGTGTCAGAATTTTTGGTAGGTTTCACAAGAAAAATGAAAGAGGAAACGTGGTTTAGTAAAGGATCAAATAAATTAAAGCCTCTGGAACCACAAGACCATCTGCAAATGAGCAGGTGCATTACAAGCTTCCAACTCATTAAAAAATCGACCTGAGAAGAGAGTGAACCAGAGATCAGCAGTGGAAAGAAATGAGCACCATCCAGACTAGTTATCTTGAGCTGCTTTGACTATAAAGCATCTTTGACTTCAAAACACACAAGAGTAAGTCAGATGATACCTGAGAACTCGAGAAGAACATAATAGCTTATCACTCAACACATTATTTCTCTTTTGGTAGGAGAAAGCATAAGGGAGCTGCTCTTTAAGGCAAACTGCACTGAAACGTAACGAGGAACAGCACAAATGTATTTTGTTTGAGAAGATGTATATTTAATACATACCTTAGGCTTTCAAATATTTTCCTCACAAGCCGTTTCTCCTAATGTTTATTAACTTACTGGTCATTAAAGAGTTACAGTATTTGCAGACTGTCTCAGAAAACTCATTAATTACCTCCTAAAAACATCATGCCAATTAGTATGTGTGGCACAGAGCACAGCAGAGCTCTGAACTATGGTGCTGTTGTTACCTGCTTCCTTCTGTGATAAACTCTGCTGCCATCATCATTGCTTGTAACAGCCACCCAGTGCAGACGTTTTACAACACACTGGTAAAACACCAGGTTTTAAAACTGTCACCTCTTTAGAAAATGATTTCTTCAAGATCCAATTAGAAGGAAAAAAAAAAAAAAAAAAAAGATACAGGTTCACTAAGTTACTAAACGGGTTCCACAAATTTAAAATTCAGGGCTGTTTTTTCTCTCTTTAATAGAATTTGCTAATAAGAAGAAGAACTCACATATACCCAACAAGATATCTCTTTTAAATCTTGTTTTAACAAGCAACACTGACATGCAGGAGATTCATATGCAGCATCTTGAAGGAAGAATTTCTCTGTTTTGCCATTAGTGTGAGTTTGATTTAAAAACTAAGAAAAAAGATCAACCCCTAAAGATATAAAGAGGATGATTTACTGCAAAGATTAATTCATTTAAAGGAAAGGGCTACAATACCTTTGAAATAAAAGCAAAAATACTAATACAAAATCTTTGTTCTAAAAAGAAATACAATCTGTACAACACAGACAGCTAAAATACCCACAGGTTACTTACATTATTCACAATTAGCAGCAGCCTACACTACCATCAGAAATTGCAATAAAGCCTTCCTTCATGAGAACATCTTGTATTTCCAACCAAGAACGTAAAAATACACTACCTTAACTAAAATATGAATTGCATCACCTCTAAAAATATACTGGTATCTATATATGTTCCTTCACTGAAGAAATTTTTAGCAATATAACCAGGCAGTATCCCAACAGCTCTTACAAGAACTAACGGGAAGAAGAACGGGGCAAAAATATCTATTTCACTGAGGTCAGGAAGCCACATGTAGCATGGTATGATTTCCACAGGCTGCCAGGCAACAACACCCTGTCTGCCAGTTCTTATCTCTGCTTCCTAAATTCCTCAAATTCAAGGAGCAGAAGAGTAGGAAATGTGCATTAATGAGCAGAGCACTCCTGTTTGTGTACCTTCCTCCCCAGTGCCCCTCATGGGTCCTCTCCTCTAACTCAATACAACTCTTGCAGGTTTTGTACTTTTAAAGGTTTAATTCTTGGAGTAAAAGAAAAAAAAACAAAAATAAGGGAAAACCAGAGAAAAATGCGTGAACACAGTTGAGTAGTAAATGAATTAGTTTAGCCCAAAGGACTGTGAACAGGTATTCACTGCTTTCAAAATAGCTTTAAATTATTTGAATATTGCTTAGCAACACCAACACTATTTAAAAGGCTGTGACAATTACACATGTATGAGTAGGTCCAGAAAATAACAGCTTCATTACATTTATACCAGTGCTTAATCCAGAAAGCTGGGGTCTTCTCTCTTGTGTCTTTCCTCTCTTGAAGGAGCAGGTTCTCTTTCCAGAACCAACATAAGATTTTTGGGAGCTGTATGTAGAAGACTAAAATAATGTTGCACAGACCATGCACTTCTGGCTTTAAAATGCTTAAGAAAATAGTTCTTATAAAAGGGTTATCACTAAACTTACAGTTGCTCCTTTGGTAGGAGAAACTACTGCATTAGCAGGTCCTGCCCTGTGCTTATGAAAACCCAGAACACCTTTAAAAATGGATAAAGGGAAGGTTTGCTTAAAAGATAGAAATAATTAGGAAAAATAAATGCAGTGGGACTCCTGTTACTGTATCAGGTTCTGAAAAGGGGGCTAGAGAGGTGACACAGATGTGTTCAGACCAGCCTAACTTCTCACAACAGCCAACTTCATTCCCTGATAGAACTGGACTAGGCAAACAAGGTATCAGTTGCCAAAACCAAAATGGAGTCAGCACATCATGTAGCATCCATTTATTAAAAGCAAAGCAGAGCCTTTGTACAGAGTGTGGCTTTATCAGTTTCCCGCAGTGGAGCTGCTGCACATGTTGCAGAGTGAAGCTGCAACGTGGGACTGAAGAACATATTCCAGCAGCAGCCAAAAAAGTGAACAGATACACGTTTTACTATGGAAGACAAAAGCAGACATCATCATAGGATTGAATATATTAAATAGTGGAGATTTGGGGACATTATTCTCTCCAAGGGGTAAATCAGAGGCAAGGAAAGGGTGAGAACTTCAGGAATTACTGCAAAGAGTTTTGCGAAAGAAGCCATTTGCAAAGCACGGTTTAGTTCATCCTAAGAAACCCACAATCAATGCAGCAGGGCTGCCACCTGCTGGAACTCGATAATACACAAATATAAAGACAGGACTGGTTAAATGAGTGACTGTTGGATGGAGAACAAGAAGAGGGAATGGCTGGTTGCAAGGGAAATGGTGATATTTATAGCAAGTGCATCCAGCTAAAATTGGATTAGATTCACACATCTGAGAAAAGAACAATGATACACTAAGTCCTTCAGACCAAATTACACTTAAGGATCCAGACTTCAGTGACTTTTCTATGCTTATCAGGAAGGTCTTTTTTTCCAAAGGGTTTGGGCAGTGGTCCAAGACATGTAATAAAGACAGAATAGCAAAGAGAATGCACATACTAGCCCAGAAGCACTCATCCTAGTGTAGTGCAACTCAGCCATAAATCTCTACCATTATCAGAGTTCTAATGCTATGAAAACATCAGAAAAGCCATGAATTGAAGTGGGTTTTTCAGTACTTCTACTGAATGGAAAAAATACTCTCCTTTTTATACAAATTGATCAAACTAACCTGCATTTCAGGTCTGAAAAGTATAGCTTTTCCAAATGTGACAGAATTTCTGAACCAAAACTGTATCTAATTATTGATTATTGATAATCTATTTATTATCTTACAAGTTATTGCACTACCACATGCCTTCCTTTTTTCTTTACTCTTCTCTCTCCTTCTTTGTCTGTACCCTCATCTTCTTCCTACAGTTCCTGTTGCTTTTCATGTTTCCATGGCAATGACAGCAAAAGAAAAGGTTAAATATCCTTTGTGCATTTCTTTCTTTCTTACATAATGTTTCGAAAGGTGATGAAGAAAAAAAAATAAATCACATCTCCCTCAGAGAATGATGCAGGAGGCAGGACAATAACTCAATGCAATCACGAAGATTTAATAGCTAACAGCTATTTGTAAGCTCATCTTCATAAACATTTAAACTGAGAATAGCAGTTCTAAAGATAACATGCTTAAAAAAATAGAGGGAGAGAAAGTAAGATACTGTAATCCAATGGAGGGCAAAAGTTAAACTATTTAACCACAGCTCATTAGTATTAGAGCATATTGTATACCTTCTGGGTAATGTCCAAAGTGCATTCTCTATCTTTTTCAGTGAAGTCTTTATATGATGGCAAAAACCTGCAGATCTACAGTTAAGAATAAGTGGAGTTTTGCATATGAAGTTAAAAATCAAGAAATTCACTTGGAGGAGCCTATCCAGCTCTTCTCAAAGCACAGAGTTCTCCTCTACTAGCTCATTAGTTTGCAAAAGAATTCTGCAACCAGGCTGCAAACACCACACTAAAATGCACTAAAAAGGTAACTGAGACTGTTCGTGTTACAAATAATTCCGAATTTAAAAATAAATAATTAATTCTATTTTTTTAAGAAACCTACTTCTGAAGCACCCATGGATCAATAGCAGATATTCCCAACCCTTTCATGTTAGCCAAGACACGCTGTATGTATTCCATACAACTCTTAAAAATACACACAGATGTGGCTTTTCAGTAATTCCCAGTGACAGGACAAGGGGCAAGGGGCACAAACTGGAACATGGGAAGTTCCACTGAAATATGAGGAAAAACTTCTTTATGGTGAGGGTGACAGAGCCCTGGGACAGGCTGCCCAGGGAGGCTGTGGAGTCCCCTTCTCTGGAGATATTCAAGACCCCCCTGGATGCAGCCCTGGGTAATGTGCTCTAGGGGATCCTGCTTTAGCAGGGGGGTTGGACTGGATGATCTCTAGAGGTCCCTTCCAACCCTGACAATTCCTTGATTCCTGATTCTGTGGAAGCCAATGTAATTTAAGAAGAGAACATATTATCTGGGGAACTCAAACTAGGATATGTTTGCATTTGCAACTTCAGTAAATCTGTTTTCCTTCCCTCTCCATTTTGATGAATATATTTCCTCTGGAACTGGAAGCTGGGAGACATCCAACCTATTTGCCAAATTAGGCAAGAGTGAATGAACAGGTATTTTTTGCTGCCTTTTTTTTTTTTTTCTGCTTAGTAAGAATGGTGAGACAAAAAATCCAAAATTAAAAGATGGAAGTAAAACAGTTGAAACATTTTGTTTCAGGCTTATGTTTCACTTGAAAAGATTTCAGACTGGTAACTGGGTTTTCTAAAAAATTTTAAGAATGTATATGAGAATACTGAACCTCTACACATAATCCAGCTTCTAGTGTTGCAATGGACAAAACCACCCAAGTCACCACACTGCTCCTTTTTTAATTGTATCTCAAAATGGTTCAGACTGAAGCTAATTCAGCTCTTCCTAAAGTTTTCTTCTAGATAGTCACTTTAAACTAATTTATCCCCTTTTTTAGGCAGAGGAATTTGCTGTGAGCCTTTTCTTCTCAGTTCTTGCTTCAGTATTCCAACGTGGGTAAATGCTGGTGCACTGGTATTTAGAGAACTGGTCTATGTTCAGAGGAAAAAAATATTAATATTTCTCAGTGAGTTCAGGTGCTGTATAGAAGTACCCACATAGAAGGCTGTAAACCCTAGAAATTCCAGTTCCATTATTTACATGAAATACTTCCCTTAAGCATTGTTCAAGTTAAAATAGTAGGAAATTGATCCTTAATCTAATCACATAGATACTGTGAGTAAACAGAATAAATACCATCTTTCAAAAAGTCAGATGGGTATGAAATGATATGGAAAATTAGTTGTTTCCTGCCTGTGCAAGAATACTTCTTCCCTGGAAAGGTTCAGGTGTCTTTTTCTTACTTCTAGTCCACAAAAGATCCACCACCTCTTAATCAATGTGCAATGCTCCAGCGTTTTGCTCTTGCAAATTATACTGACCACACAGATTTGGGGATGAATGTTTTAAGTTGTTCAAAATTCCCAAAAAAGTAACATAATTCTCGTATATATTTGGGTCTCCAAATACAATGGAGAAGCCTGATTAACCCTTAGAACATATTTGAACCACAAGGAGTTCATACAACTAACCACAGAAAACCAGGCTTTCCAATATTAAAGGACTGATGACACATTTAAGGCAGCCCTTTATAAGAAAATGATAAATATTAGAAAAGTGGACATTACTTGTGACTGATTGCCATCCCATGTCTGCAACTGCTTCCACAATTAACCTATTGACATGAAGATTTCTTATTAATAAGAAATCTGGAATGTGTGTGCCAAGAAGATTAAAAGCTAATATGATCTATTACTTGATTTGTCTCCAGAAAAATAAGCATTCTGGCTTGTTATTGCATATCTAACCACCTATTTAATGTACATAATAGAGTTCTTATAATTTGAGCAATCCATCTTTATAGACTTTTCTGTGACTCATTTCAGTGTTTTCCCTGAGTAAACACTCAGCCAAGTGACAGTAGTTACCTTTATATGGAAAAAATGATGATATAAGTATATCCTGAATTATATTTCAGGATGTAATAGATGGGATCACATATTTTTCTTAATCAGCAAAGTACCTTTGTGTTTCTTTGCAGGTTTGGTGGACTTTTTTTTTCCCTCATTTTAACTGTTTGCAAAGGTTATTGCAATTTACAGACCAAGCTGAATTTTGAAACCTTGCCCTCTGATGCAAGTTTGCTGGAGATGGAAACACTCCATTCTATCACTCTTACTTGGAAATCTTCACAGTTCCAAGCCACATTAAGGAGTTTGGATTGAAGCCTGTAAACTCTTTTCCTCTAGAAACCTGTGACAGCATAAATTCCCACTAAACAAAACTGTTCTCTCCCAGAAGCAATTCTTTCCAAAAATAAAGCAGAATTTAATTGCAAGGCAAGCACACCACTTGAGAAGATGACTCTTTCTTTCTAACAAGCATACATATTGTCTCCACTGTTTATTAACTTACCTTCTCTGAGGATAATTCAGCTTTATTCCAAAACTCTCTTTTTTGCACCCAAGAGTCTGTGTTATGTATACCCCCTCCCTATTTTTGCACTGATACCTGTGTCACTCTGCTCAGGCAGTTGACAGTCCCTTCTCTGGCTCCCATCCCTTATTTGCAGGATGAATCCCTTCACTGCCCAGGGGGTTCTGACTGCTTGCTTTGCCCTTCTCCAATCCTGTCACCCGACCTGCTGAGTATCTTCAAAGCACAGAATGGTGAAGGTTGGAAGGGACCTTAAAGATCATCAGGTTCCAACCTCCCTGCTATGAGCAGGGACACCTCCCACCAGACCAGGCTGCACAAAGCCTCATCCAACCTGGCCTTGAACACCTCCAGGGAGGGGGCTTCCACAACCTCCCTGGGCAACCTATTTCAGCACCTTCCTACCCTCCTGGGGAAGAATTTCTTCCTGATGTCTAACCTAAATCTCCCCTCTTTCAGTTTAAAACCATGACCCCTTGTCCTGTCATTGCCCTCTCTGGTGAAAAGCCCCTCCCCAGCTTTCCTGGAGCCCCTTCAGGCACTGGAAGGTGCTCTAAGGTCTCCTTGGAGCCTTCTCTTCTCCAGGCTGAAGAGCCCCAATTCTCTCAGTCTTATCTTCCTCACAACTAATGACTCAAACAACTAAGGTTTAGGTGTTTGCTTGTCTAAATGACTATTTTGACTTTTATCCATTTTGATTTGATGTAATACAGAGAGAAAAGATTACTGAAGCAATGACACAAAGGTGTTCACACATGCAGGGAGCTGGTCTCTGCTGGTTGGTTTGTCTTCTCCAGACAGGATGGCACTTCTTGCACTGACAGATCTGAAGCTTTACAGATGTAAATAATTGGAATAAATACTTATTCTGGAATCAGAACAATCTCAAGCCCATTCCCTCATGCTTCTGGTTACTAAGTAGTTTTTGATATTCCTTCTCTCTATCCCCTTGGCATTCATTCTTTCACTTACACAGGTCCAGCACTTCTCTGCTCATTTATTTAAATGTGAATTTTAAAACATGATGTCCCAACACAATGTAATACTATTCCTCACCTGTCAACACATCATTGTACAGATTTCTAAAGAGATAAATAGCACACACATCTTTTAGGGCTGGGAATACAGGCTCCAGCAGCATGAGGTAGCTGTTAGGATCATTTCTCAAATAAGCTGGAGGCCAAAGAAACCCATACTCCTGTGAGAAAAGAAGTAAGCAGCCAGGAGCAGGAGAAGGCCAAAAAGCTATCAACAGCATGAACAGGATGGCTCAGCCCTAGAATCCCAGAAGCAGAACACAAGCAGCTTTATGGGACATGATTCCCACCTGACACCTTAGAATGCCATCATGGTGGTATCAGTGACGAGGATGGATGTGTCCACCAGGAAAGATAACCAGGTGGGATTATTTTCTTGAGAAACTGGTAAAAGAAAACTCTCTGGGAGTGGAAAGTATCCATTTGGTCCATTATGTTGTTAGGGTATTACAGGAGTCTGAATGATTTTCCTTTTTCAAACAGGGAAATAACATCTTGCAATAAAGTTGTTTTAGTATCAGGGCACTTGCAAATACATTGTCCAGAACTCTACATTATTTTACTCTTACATTTCATAGATGTTAAAAAAGAAAAGAAAAGAAAAATCAGAGTTGGGAATATATAATAATAAACGACATACAAGGAAAAGCAGGGAAAACCAACATTGAGCAAAGCCCGTATCATTCTAAAAGGAATTTATAAAGGAAATTTACACATAGGGAGGTTTAAACTGCTAATTTAAAAAACCATGTGAAGGTTGTCTATTAGAAATTATTCTTAATGGTATTTGTGACAGCTTAATTTGCCTATTTAAAATAAATATACTCCAATTCCTTTTTCAAATGTTCTTCTCCCACTCTTAAATGATACAAGCTCATTTAACAACTGGTAGTCAAACACGTTCCAACAATAGCAAAGCAAACTGCTGAGGATTATTACAGGCAAAAATAATTCTACCATTCTAAAAAAAGTGGCTGGCAATTAGTGATTTCAGTTGGCCTTTTCCCCACAGTGTTTAGCAGAATGTTATATTTAAGCCTTATTAGAATGTACAGAGATTCTAAAACCTTAAATATAGATTTCCTTGCTGATTCTCTTTCAAAGTCAAATAGATAAAACATAAACGTGGAAACAATCTTAGACAAAAGAAATGGAAAGGCAACATTGGGTTATAAAATAAATCCTATTAATATACCTTCATTGTCTATATCACCTTTTGATATTCCAGAGGAGTATGTTCTTGAACAGTGGGTTATCCCCTATTTCTACATATCTTGAAACCTAACAGGGCGAAGAGAAAAAGAAAATAACTACTTTATAGTATATTTGTATGTATTAAAGTTAAGCTCTTAGCTTCTCCCCCTCTGAATTTAAACTCACAACTCCTCATGCAACTTTTTTTTTACACACTAGAAAATCCAATTGTCAGAAATAGTCTCCTCATAATGGAGGGCCTCGAGAAAACATGGATGAACTAGAAGATTACCTGAGATTCTCTGAATTACATTCTCAATGAATTTCTACATTAATTTGCATTTATTTGTATAATAGCATGACCTTAAAAATAAAGTTTCCTTGCCCTGCTTTTTCATCAAAATCAAATGTAGCATCTGCTTCTGATCTTGGTACTCAGTTGTAACGAGATGCAAGTGCACCAAACAATGCCTTATTTTTGTTTGGTTTTGTCCAAAAAGAAAAAAAAAATAAAAAAAAAAATCTAATGAGCTATAGTCTTAGAAGTGACTAGCACAGATTGTCTTCAAAGGTGTTCATTTTTGCAACAGGAACCAGTGGAGGGCATAATACCTCAGAGCAACTTCATAATTACCTTTTACCAAGTTTCCAGAGGAAGAAAGTTCATATGGGAGACAAAAAAGAAAATGAAAAGTCTTAGCAGTGACCCACAAGGATATTCCCTGGGGCCATGTACAGGCAGCTAAAAGCTGGATACACATCCTGGGCTGTCCCTTGCTTGCCCTCACTGCATATCCAAAGATGATTTAAAGGACTTTTTACAGTAAAGTTCCTTTAGATTCTACGAGCTCCACAGCTCACGTGGAATAAGGAAACAAAGACTGTGTCCAATTAAAGAGCCATATTACATTTTGCTTCCTGATATACTAGATGAGCTGCAAAAGGGGGGTAATACCTAGCTATATTGCATCATGTCTCTCAGTATCACATTTTAAGAATTTCCTTATTTTTCAGCTCTAAGTCTCTGCAAGCCACAGCAGCTGCTGCTCTCCCTTAGCCCCCCTGCAGGGCCTTCACCCCCCAGCCACCCTTGGCACACAGATAATGAAAATCTTGTCTCTGTTCCATCTCTCTTGATCCACAGTGCAGGAACAGACCCAACCTTTACTTTCCTTCACTACGTCTGCCTTTGCCAGTAGTGACTGTTTCTGCTGCTGGATGGGCCTCTGGTTCCCTCCCCCTGCCACCTCCCCCACCTCTGTGTCAAAGTGTAGCACAAATATTAATGTAGAGGAAAGTACAGATCAGAGAAAGTCTCTGTCATTAACCAGTCAAGAATAGATTGGTTTCTGGAATACAGCATTTCAGTGGCAGACTAATACAAGGATGCAGCACAATCTCTGGCAAATACTTTAAAAAGAAACATCTTTTTTTTAAGTTGCCATCTCCTCCTTTGAGTTACCCAAAACTGAACCATGAAACTGCTATAAGGTAAATTCCCAGAGAACACCAATGTGGGAGGAAGGGTCAATATGCTGGAAGATGGGGTTGCCATGAGGAGTATCTCAACAGGCTGAGCAATTGGGCTGACAGAAACCTGATGAAGCTCAACAGAAGTCAATGCCAAGTTCTGCAGTGGGATGGAACAATCTGATGTAACCTTGGCAGGGCTCTGAGTAGCCTGATTTGGTTAAACTTTCTGGATGTTTCAAGCCCCTATGGATGTCATTCCCCACAAAGACAACACACTGCCCATCCTGTCCTGCTGAAGATGGAAAGCCAACTCATTTTCAGCTTCCTTGTCGCTATGACTATGTCCTTTTTCTCTCTAGCAACCTCATTTTCCCAACTCTAAACACTTGAAGGAACATTTTCCTTTATCTCTTGCAGTTGAGTCCATTTCCCAGACTGCTAGGCTATGAAGCATCACCTCGTAGCTTCTGAGATAAGTATTTTGAAGTCAACAACTGCATTTTTTTTTTCAATGTGATGAAATAGTACACCTTCTGCCCTTTTCTGTCCCCCAGATTTAAACCAAACAGATGTAAATACAACATGAAACCCTCCTCTTCATTTTGAAAAGCAGAGGCAGAATTTATTCAGAGGGTTCTCACGACTGTCAGGGCACCTGTCCTCAGAAGAGGTCTAGGTTGACCCTATCCCAAAGCCAATAAGACACCTCCTCTTTCTCCCTGTTCCCTATACTCTCAGTGGGAGATAGAGGATCTAATATACACAGTTTGGTATGTTTTGAGAATTTACCTTTCTCTAACAAAGAAAACTACTGTTTTAAAGAAATCTCCATCTGGATCCAGGGAGGCAAATTCCAGAGGATATTACCTGCAACAAGGAACTAATTAAACATAATTGATTTCCTCCCAAATGTTTGTTCCTTCCTATGGTTTAGGAACCTCACTAAACTTCACTGCACAGGAGACTGGTGAAGCAAGAAGGAAAACCCCCAAAATTATATATTTGAACAGCAATTATTTTCTATCCCCCAGCTGGTTCTAGCAGGTATTTCAAAATGTCAGAGAATTCACTGTGTTTTGATGAAGGCACTTGTTATTTCTTAGTTGTGGACAAGACAGTTCAGGGCACAAAGTTCAAAATACAGCATTGACACCAGGCAATAATTGGAACTACTCAACTAAACTAATATGCTACTGCAATTGAGCAGCTCTGTCTGCGAGGAAGCAGGGTCAGAAATTTAATGTTGCACCATTTGGTGTAATGGATATGATAACTGCTCCTTTATTTCCACACCTATAGTGGCAAGTAATTAAACTAATATCCTTGTATTTCTAATTAGATGGAAGGACTTGTTTAAACTGAGTACAAAACTGAGCGAAAAGTAAAAGAACAGAAAAATGAAGAAAGTATCAGATTTGATAATTTGCAGGTCAGTACCTTCCCTAGCCTAAATTTATGTGAGAAAACAAAATTATTTAGTATAGAGATGCCTTCATTTTTCTTGAAGATATCAAAACCATTAGACAAGAAACAGTCTGTCATTTATGTATTTTTACATAGAGCTTTTATATTTTACTCTTAGGAAGCAACTGCATTTAAATGAAAGTAGAAAACAATTATGTTTCATTCATTATTGGATGCCACATAATATTTTGATTCCACTCCCTTCCCTTGGGATAACGGGTAAATCCTGCAGCAGGCACAGAAAATAAACAGGCTCTGAAGCACAGGCTCTTCTCTATATTTGCAAGAAGTTTCCTTTAACTGTGGAATTTCATTTCATAACCTTCCTGGACCTCTGATGAGGTGAAAGCTTGCACTGAGATTAGAAAGGGAATCAGCATGATTTGACAAGCCATTTGATGTATTTGCCTGTAATCACTTTGGCACTGCAACCTTCAAGGGGACAGAAAGCTGACAGCCAAAGAGAGGAGACAAGGAATGGAGTTCTGCGACCACAACCCAGTCTTCAATAGAAGGCTCTGGGGTCTTTAGGAGGAGAAAAAAAAAGATAGATACAATTTGTTAAGCATTTCTTTAAACTTCTCGCATCCTGGAAACAAAGAACATTTGGTTGGTAAATGTGCCTAGTGATCAAAATCAAAACTTTGAGCATCAAATCATCAAAATGCTCTGCACATGAAGATAATCAGGGTATCTGAAGGCATAAATCAATAGTATATGTATCTATTGGAGGCGTTTTGACTTTAAAATCAGGTAAGAGTACAGAAAGACCCTTAAAAGAACTAAAATTGTTTCATTGCTAATGGGGCAATGCAAGGTAACCAGAAAAACTTCAAAGACTGTTTTTTCTTTTTTCTTTTTTTCCCCTTAATTTGAGTTTTGTGTTTTCGTGCTACTTTGAGATTCTTGTCTTGATCACCTCCAGTATTTTCAGCTGTTTGCCTTCAGAAGTCCCCTCAGAACGGACTTCTGTCTGCCTCATTTCTGCAAACACTGAAGATGAGAGCACAGAAATGTGAAAATCCCTGCAAAAGTCCACAGATCTCCTTGTCCAACACCTTTGTTCAGTTCCTGGAGTGTTTTACTCTGCATGCAATCCTGTAACAATTGGCAAAACTATTTATATAATGAAACATATAAAGAAAAGTGAGCAACGCAGCCCAATACAATCACTACAAACATCAGAATAATTCTGGATGGACTTTTCTTGTGAATTCTCCACTCCAATCATTTGAAATGAAAATACAAGTATTAAGTCCCTGAAATTCCTTCCTTATAAATATGCAGATGTATTTTCTGAACTTCCCAGGATTGAGTCACACAAGCTGTACATAAACACTAAAACACTGAAATGCTGTACATTTGTTGTGGGGCAAGTTTGTCCTCAACAAATTGCAGAAATGAAAGTACATCAAATACATTTCCTCAATTGTTTTCCATCTACTGGGACTTAGAATTCTTTATAAAAGCTTGGCTGAAGCTGAGTGTTAATGCTGGGGTGAAAACTCCCCAGTAAAGTTAACAGAGGAAACATTAAGCATTCAGTACTCAAGCAACATGAACTTTGGGAGCAGCAAAATCCCAACTGATATCAATGTGGCACTTCCATAACTAGACAAGTTTATAACTGTATATTTAAGGAAGGATCACTTATTTCATTTAAATGGCTTTTAACAATGCTAGGATTTTAGCAGCATCTTCATATAACAGGGCTAAAAAGGGTAGTAATCTGAAAAAAAAAATAATTAAACCTGCTTACACAGGTAAAAGTCTGGTTAGAGACAGGAGTCAAAACATAACAGGCAAGATCAAATGGTTCAGAAACCATTAATCAAGTTTCTGTTTTTTCTTGTCAGCTTTTAAAAATGCAATCCCATCCCTCAGATGTAGGCTGGGGTTCCTGAGAAACAACAAGGAAACTACTTCATAAAATATTATTTAATAAATACTGTTACAAAAAATCTGTTTCAGTAATAGTAAATACCAAGCTCAGGAAAAGTAAATGTCAAAGCTCTTGCAGTCTTAGAGCCAGCAGGAGCTTCTGCAAACATGATTTATTCCTTCCACTTAGCATGCTCTCATTTCCTACCTGATTTCACCTAAGGAAAGAGATTCACAAACTCTAGGATCAACTGAAATTACTGTCAATATGCAGGAAAATGATTGCCAAAGTAGGGCACAGAAATGATGATGAAGTAAAATGGCAGGACAAAACAACTCTATAAAAGACTGAGAGTCAAGCAGAATGGGAATAAAAGAGTATAAATAACCAGGCAGTGTTAAACTCGTCTTACAGAGAAATAACAAATTGTAGTGACTAGCAGCAGGACTGAACAAGAGTGCATTCAGGAGGAAACACTTTGGGAGATACTGGGAGATATTCAAAACCCATGGACCTGGGAAACCTCGACTAGTTGGTACTGATCTGAGCAGAGGGGCTGGACTAGAGGACCTCCAAAGGCACCTTCCAACCTCAACCATTCTGTGACATCAGTGCAGAATGAAAGGATAGGATAGGATAGGATAAGATAGGACAGGACAGGATAGGATAGGACAGGACTGGACAGGACAGGACAGGACAGGACAGGACAGGACAGGACAGGGCAGGACAGGACAGGATTGCTTTGGTTGGAAAAGACCTTTAAGATCATCAAGTCCAACCATTAACTCATCACTGCCAAGGCCACCACTAAACCATGTCCCTCAGCACCACATCTACATGGCTTTGAAATCCCTGCAGGGATGGGGACTCCACCACTGCCCTGGGCAGCCTGGACCAGGGCCTGACAACCTTTTTGGAGAAGGAATTGCTCCTAATATCCAATCTAAACCTCCCCTGGCACAACTTGAGGCCATTTCCTCTTATCCTATTACTTGTTACCTGGGAGAAGAGACCAACCCCACCTCACTCCAACCTCCTTTCAGGGAGTTGCAGAGAGCGAGAAGGTCTCCCCTCAGCCTCTTTTTCTCCAGGCTGAACACCCCCAGCTCTCTCAGCTGCTCTTCATAAGACTTGTGCTCCAGACCCTACCCCAGCTCTGCTGCCCTTCTCTGGACACACTAAATTTGATGGTTTGGGTTTTGTTTTTGGAGTCGATATGGGATACACTGAGGTCCAAAATGAGTTCTTTGGAACTGAGAAAGTTGATAAGAACATGTAGAGTCTAAAGTTGTTGCAAAGTGGGTTACAGTAGATGTCTTCCACCTTTATGCTGTTGAGATGACGTTGTTGAGATCTACTTGGGCATTCTTGGTGGATTCCTTCCCTCTACATGAAAGGAAGCCACTAGGACTGATTTTTCTGAAGAGTTCTTGGCTTCCAAAGCTAGCCTCTGCCCTTGTTGCATAGCCCTGTGTTCTCCCTCTTCTCTAAGGTTTTCTCTAAAGATACTTCATTCCAAGTAGGCTGATACAAGTATATTTAGAAGCAATCATCTTCTCTCATGACATTTCTGCCACAGAAGTGCTCACATAGGTGTTTATCATTGTCAGAATTTTGAAGGAAACGACAATAAAATATTAGATGATGTTGAGCTCCGGTTATCTGTTTTCCTCAGACATTTAATGCATTAATTGAAACCTAAAAAAAAAAATTCTAGGAGGAATGTATATATTTTAGTAGACTGCAGAAGAAGAAGAAGATTCTTTGTAACTATTATTCCTCCTTAATCAATAAACGGTCTCAGTAACATCCATCATTCATTAAAAGTGATTCATCTCCCTTGGCCTTTAGTCACAGCTTAATTTTCTAATGAACTTAATGTAGCAAGTGATGCAATCAGACAAAAGCATGGTAAGAGCTCTTTCTGCCACTACAGGCACAATCATATTAAATTAAGAATTTAGTGTTAACTGAAGGTGTTAGTTAACTATTACAGACCAAATATAATGTCTACCAGAGAGAAGCAGTTTCCTCCTTAACAAACAAGAGCTAGGATCTAACTCTTGCCTCTTTAATCTGCTAGGTGCATTAGTACCTCATTAAATGTGCTTAAAAAAAAAATGATTTATTTGATATTATTGGAAAGGATTAACAAAAACCATAATACGTTCTTGGAGGCTTTACCCAGGATTCATTTACAAAGGGACAGGTATAACTACCCATTAATGACTGCCTACCTGAAACAGTTAAGTAAAATTACATTTCAATGACTGAAGTATGCAAACGAGTTTCAATCTGGAACCAGACTTCATCAGTGGATTGTTCACTTGCCTCTGCACACAGCTGGTAAAACAGCCCAGTGATTGAAGAACAACACCTAGCATCAGCTGATTTTGCCTTCTATTTCTACATACATTTTAGAATAATATTTCACCTTGATTCCAGTATGTACAGGTTGGCAGCGCTCCCTTCTTCTCTATGCATTATTTTAATTTAATTTAATTACTTTATTTTTGTGTTTGTTTGTTTTTCTTGTTTAATTTTGAAATGAACATTTCAGATCCTGTTGTTTTGTTCCCTTCACTTCATAGATATCTCTTCCATAACTTCATAGATCAGCATACGATCATGATGGATACACAATATATTTTAGAAGTCATATGTCTGTCCATCTGTTTTTAAATGGGCATTACCAGCTCTTAAAAAGAGAGTCCCTAAAATGTTATTTTTCCATATTTATAAATCAAATATTGCATATTATTAATGGTAAGGCATTCAGGAGATGTTTACTGTGCTTCCATCATATTAGTCTGAACATCAGAAGGTAGCCAAGGAAAACATTTCAACATCTCCTCTAGTAAATCTTTCAAGTAATTTTGACTTTGGGATTCTGGAGCCCCCAACGTAAGGAGGACATGGAGCTCATGGAGAAAGTCCAGAGAAGGGCCACAAAGATGACCTGAGGGCTGGAGCACCTCTCCTACAAGGACAGGCTGAGAGAGTTAGGGTTGTTCAGCCTGGAGAAGAGAAGGCTCTGGGGAGAGCTTAGAGCACCTTCCAGTGCCTGAAGGGGCTCCAGGAAAGCTGGGGAGGGGCTTTTGATACAGGCTTGTAGTGCGAGGACAAGGGGCAATGGATCAAAACTGGAAGAGGAGAGATTTAGGTTAGACATGAGGAAGAAATTCTTCACTGAGGGTGGTGAGACACTGGCCCAAGTTGCCCACGGAGGTTGTGGCTGCCCCATCCCTGGAAGTGTTCAAGGGCAGGTTGGATGGGGCTCTGAGCAACCTGGTCTAGTGGGAGGTGTCCCTGCCCATGCAGGGAGACTGGAACGAGATATTTAAGGTCCCTTCCAACCCAAACTATTTTATGATTCTATGATTCAGTGAGTCAGATTTTGCATCTTTATTTATGGAAAATTATCAGGTCCTACAGTTTTGCAACACAGATAAGAAGAGATGTAAATAATCCCCTACTGGGTTTTTGCTAGATTGTGCAAGACAAGGCTGGGGGTCGGGGGCAGAAGCAAGCAAGCTGAACACATGGATGCTAGAAAAGCTCTTTTGTCTGAAAAACAATAAAGAAAGAAGTCTCAAAGCTATTTTTTCAGAGACTCACTGGAGAATGTCAACAGGTCAGAAAGAAAAAAAATCATAAAATATTATTTCAGTTTTTTCTAACACTCTGTAATGAGTAATTTAATCCATTATCTCAGTCTTGAAAAAGTGAATCAGAGTTATTTGTATTTAATGGAAATACTGATAAGTAGTTTCCACTTTTTTAAAACTAACTAGAGAAGGCCTTGTTTTCTTTTTCACCTTCAAGGGGTAAGTATTCCTATGTGAAGGAAAATTATCTTCTTAAAAGTCTGATAAAAATAATAGAAAATTTAGATTTACTTGCAAAAGTGATCTTTTGTTTCCATTGGATGCTCTATAGTCACTGCCATAAAGATGGAATTCAAGCTATTTGTATGAAAAAAATAAGTAAGACAGGCCTCAGCATGGTATAAAATTCCAGTTATAAAATTTCAAGGAAATATTCAAGTGTAATAATAGATGGCAGAGGTCTACCTATGAAGATCACAGCAGCATTTCCTTCAACTAGAATAAATCCACATTATCACTTCAGTGTATGCACTGCCACAGCACAGGGTGCCACAAACTGCAGATTGGACATGATTAAATGGTTGTGTGTAGTTACACGTAAACCAGTTACAGAACTGGAAATCTTTACCTCATTGAGTACCAGGAAACTTTCATATTGACTTAAAGAGATCAGTATTCTCTCCCCCAACATCAAATCCTCTGGGATTTTCAACACACTAGCTCCTGCTATTCACATAAGGTGACACTTTTCATCCTGTGTAGTTATCTACTTTGCTTCCCCCTTCCCCGTGTTACATTTTGTGATTTTCTCCCCCTCTACTCTGCTCCTGTGAGACCCCACCTCGAATACTGGGTCCAGTTCTGGAGCCCCCAACACAAGAAGGACATGGAGCTCCTGGAGAGAGTCCAGGGGAGGGCATGAGGATGCTCAGAGGGCTGGAGCAGCTCTGCTCTGGAGACAGGCTGAGAGTTGGGGCTGTTCAGCCTGGAGAAGAGAAGGCTCCAGGGAGACCTTAGAGCACCTTCCAGTGCCTGAAGGGGCTCCAGGAAAGCTGGGGAGGGACTTTTTACAAGGGCCTGTACTAAAAGAACATGGGGTAATGGTTTTAAACTGGAAGAGGGGAGATTTAGATGAGATATTAGGAAGAAATTCTTTAGTGTGAGGGTGGTGAGACACTGGCCCAGGTTGCCCAGAGAAGCTGTGGCTGCCCCATCCCTGGAAGTGTTCAAGGGCAGGTTGGATGGGGCTTGGAGCAACCTGGTCTAATGGGAGGTGTCCCTGCCCATGCAGGGGGGTTGGAACTAGATGATCTTGAAGGTCCCTTCTAACCCAAACCATTCTATGATTCTATGATTCTACCCTTTCACATGTTTTAATTATCACAAGATAAATTTGGTCAAATTAATATGACTTTTCATGCTATTATTGGTCTATATTGGGTAAAAAGCTGCAGGAGCTCTGATACTGCATGGCTGGTGAAGGCCAGTATTAAACAGGACAGTTAGGATCATGATGGCCTGAACCTGTAGAAAGGCTTAAAAATATTATTTATAACCAAAACAAAACTTGAAAATAGACCAATGTTTTCACAGACATTGCTGGAATGCTTAGTATTAAGTTACTTATACATTTTTAGGAATGTTATAAATCTCACAGGATATTAATAGTAAAGCTCTGTCACAGGGCTGTGACTTAATAAAACTCAAATTCTTTAAGACTGACTTGCAATCTGTTCATCTGGCAATTTTACTACAAAATAAGACCCAATCATATTTTAATAAGAATATTTTCTATGCTTGAGAAACACATTCTTTAAACTCAGGATTTTTTGTTTGTTCTTAAAAAGGCCTTAACATTTAGCCCTAAAAGCACCTTTTAAATGTCCTTTTGCTACTTTTATAAGCTGGAATTTTTCAAAGCTGGAATAAAAATTCATTTTTTGCGAGTCAGATCGAAAATTGAGAGACCTAAAATATTTGAATTGCTAAATTGCAATGTTCAGCCTTTTCCCTGACCCTTAGTCTCTCAAGCCCCCACTACTGAGTGTGTCTTTTTCAAGAGTGAGAGTTCTGTTATGGTTAGAACAACTCTAAGGAAACAGCACAGACAAGAATTAGCACCTTAATGAACTAATGGTTTTCTTTCCAAAAATTCAAAAGATAACTATTTACAGCACGGAACCCAAAAGATGGGCAAAATAAGAGGACTTGCTATCTGTGTGCAGAAAATCATTCATTTGCTGCTCTGAACAGATAACATTTCATACCCTCCTTGTGCTTTTTTATGGACTCCAACATTTAATGTAACATGGTATAACTGATTTAATAAGTGGAGCTCAGATACAGTAAAGGCCTGGGTCAGTGTCCTGCCAATCTCCTGCCTGACCATATTAATTTATTTGAGTATTTAATAGGGTTTTGTTCAGGGCAGCTCTTGCGTCACATCTGAAGTGCCCACAGAAAGAAACAGAGGACAGGAGACAAAATTAATTATCAATAGTTCTTGAGTAGAGCTGAAGATAAGACACTTAAGGGGTTAGATTCAGGTTTCAGACTTGTGAATTCATCTAACGAGAAGATTCCTTGTTACAACAAGAGGGCTGAATCAACAGATGAAACCAGTTCCCTTGCCCAGTGTCAGGGACTTCACTCTCAATATTACCACAGGTTATTCTACTTTGTGATACCCTGAGAAAACTAAAACCCAAAGGTTTTAAATACAATGCAAGAGAAGGGAAATGAGAAATATAGAATGAATGAGTGGTTAGAGTTGGAAGGGACCTTAAAGATCATCGAGTTCCAACTCCCCTGCATGAGCAGGGACACCTCCCACCAGACCAGGTTGCTCAGAGCCCCATCCAACCTGGCCTTGAATGCTCCCAGGGATGGAGCTTGCACAACTTCTCTGGGCAACCTGTTCCAGTGTCTCACCACCCTCACACTAAAGAATTTCCTTCTGATCTCTAACCTAAATCTCTCCTCCTGCAGTTTCAAACCATTACCCCTTGTCCTATCACTATGTGCTCTTGTAAAAATCCCCTCCCCAGCCTTTCTGTAGGCCCCCTTCAGGTACTGGATATATAAAGATAAAATAGGAAAAAAACAGTGTATTACAAACTAACTTTCAAATCCACACAAGTGGATTAAGCGTGGTCAGCAGGTCGGGGGAGGAGATTCTGCCCCTCTACTCCACACTTGTGACACCCCCTGCAGTGCTGGACCCAGCTCTGGAGCCTTCAGCACAGGAAGGACATAGGGCTCTTGGAGCAAGTCTTTAAGTTCCCTTCCAACCCAAACCATTCTATGATCCCATGAACTATAATGTAGGTCAGTTGTAAGGAGTGGCATCAGCTGATAGATGCAAAGCTGCAGTTGTTGGGACAAGTTGAGCTTCATTCACTAAACACTCTGAATAAAAAATCAAATTCTTGAAGAGCAAGAAGGCGTATTTCATTAAAGACGTAACACCAAGAACTTGAAAATAAGACTTTGAAGTAAGTGCTGAACTGTTGTTCTGATTGTGCAGTAAGTTTTGTGCCTTCTTCAATGCTCCACAAAGCTTTGAATTTTCCTCCCTTTCCACCTGCCACCCTGTCTTGTGCTCTTTTTTCCAAAATCCTCTCTAATCTCAGCTCCTTCTCTGTTTAAGCAGTGCTTTACCAGATCTATTTTTTTTATTATTATTTAATAACTATGGAACAATTAACTGTTGCATATCTTAATAACAATGATGTCTGTTGGCATTTAAAGCCATGACACTGTTTATTGTTTTGTAGGACACAGTGTATATTATCACGAAACACAATTTACACAAACTATCAGACTTTTAAAAATAAGTGCAGAGAAACCAGCATTTTGCATCTTGCACTCTAAAATAGGCTTTCTGTGCTCCCGTGGTTACTTGGTAATTTCTTTTGCAAAGTGTTCCCCCTGCAAAATATGTGCAAATATAAAATATATCATTTTGACACCAGTAAATGATAAATCAAGTATCTCAGAATCTCCCCGTTGTTGTCTCCTAACCAAGACACTTCAGCTACAGAATTTACTAAGGAGTTAAAGCTAATGCAAGGAATGTAAAAAGTTCAGAAGGCAGCCCAAAAATGTGTATACAATGTTTTGAAGGTGGAAAAAGATTAAGGCAGTGAGGAATTGTGAATAACTAACAAAATGGGGAATGAATCACATACCCGTTTCATGCTGAGAGTTGCTCTTTCAATCTACAGTGTCAGCTTCATTTCTCTTTCTGCTTACAGGGACACTAAAGCAAGCAGAAGGAAATGGGACTTTTACTTCATTTGCTTTTCATGACAACATGCAAATGTTTGATTATTTATTTCTTTTATCTATAGCTAGCAGTGGGAAATCCTTATCAGCATACAACAGTACCTAAAATAGATTGCTTGCCTTTTCTGTGGTTAGATTCATTATCAGTGAACTCCAAAGGCTTTTTATTACTGATTGTGTAAGGTAAAGATTTCACCCACAGCTCAGTTCTAAAAAACCTGCAGGTTAAGATGGGGAGTCACAGACAAGGCACTTTTCAGAGACATATAATAAAAATATTAATTCAAAATATATGTATTTCTAGTAGAAACAAGATATCTTATTTGGGACAGGACTCATGCAAATAACATTTTCCCTACATTCTTTTTCATATTTTTTTCCAATCTAAGGGTGTGCCAGGGTCAGAATTACAGAGAAGAAAAATAGGATGTAACTCTCTTACCAGCTTCCTTAGAAAATGGTATAAGAAACATATACCATACACACACAGACTTTAAAACAATAACAGTACATTGATTTTATCAGTGCCTCAGAATAATAATGAAATTCAGCTGATGACCATTGGTTATAAAGGTGGAAGAAATATAAGACCTACTGGGGAAACAGTGTAATTCCTCCTTAGCCTTCATTCTACATCTAGAGGCAAAGAATTCTACAAATATTACACGCAAAAAAACCCCTGTCTTGTTGCTTTTAAATCTGATTTCTTAAACTTTTTCCTATTTCTTTATGGTGCAACAAAGTGAATAATCATTCCCAATTTACTTTTGCCAGAACATTCTTGGTTTTATCAGATTTCCTACAATGTCTCCCTCCAATCATCCCTTAAGCAAGATGAAGAATAATTTCTCTTTCCTTTTCATAAGCACCTCGATATTTCTAATTATTATTGTCAATCTTCCTTGAACCTTCTCTGTTCTACTTAATATATAAACAGAACTACTGTTATTATTCAAAATACAGGTGCAGAATGAATTTATACAGTGGCAACAAGACATTTAACATGTTGCTGTTTCTTCCTTCACCAAGAATTTGTACTCCATTTGCCTTCTGAGGTCACTGAGCAGATGTTTTCATGGAAGCATCCCCAATAACTCCAAGTCTCCTCCCCTTCCTCTGTGCTACCCAGGCCCGAGTGATAACAGCTCCTGTAGAGTTTGGGACTGGAAATGGTTCTTTGGTAATTTTCTCTATAATCTTACCTCTGCAAGACTGAATCTACCACCACTGAGTTACATTCCATTCCCTACTGTTGAGCCTCTCTGCATGACTCCCTCCTGGCTGTTCTAAGCAATGCTGTACCACCCGCAAATTTCCTTATGTTATTACTTAATCTTTTCTAAATAATTTATATATCCACATTTAGCCTGTTAGATTCTGCCACCTACTCCTTAGTTCTCTCTTTAAAGCTGAGTCATATTTGTTTGGTATCTAACACCAATGTCAAACTAGGCAAGAGGTAAAAAAATCCCAGTCAGTAATCCAGCAAGTTCACAGGTGGGCTCTCTAAACATTTTTGTGCTGACAGCTTGCCTTGGTGCATTGTGGCTCAAGACATTAATTTGTTTTACAGTCTCTTCTACTGGCACCTCAACTTGAGGCACTTTCATCAGTTTATCCACTGCAAAGAAGAGTTAAACATATGGGAACCTCTCTGAGCTCTGACATAAGTAACATTAGAAATGAGTTTAAATGTACTCAGGACTTTTATACCATACCTCATTTACTGTCTCAGAGAGATTTTCTTCTTCTGGTTTATTTGAAATCAACTGGCCCTCAGCAACACACTTCTCAAATACTACTTTGATCTGTATCCTGTTGTGCTTTTACATCCAAGATACCAGTTTGCCTAACTACCTGGATTTCAGCTTTTTAAAGAATGTCTTTTCTTTACAGGATACCTTTTCTTTGCCAAGGAACCATGCAGGTGTCTGTTGATTCAGACTGTTTCTTGGGAGTTTTCTGATTTGCACTCAGCTGCCTGTCTCTCAGGATATATATTTAAAAGTTCTCCATACTGTTTGTAAACATGTTACCTAATTGGCTGTTCTTGTAACTAACAACTGTTGGTTTTTTTTGTATGAAAGTTTTACCTTCGGGGAGGGGGGCACCTTTCACCCCTTTTAATATATTTTGGCAACCACTAGAAATCAACTGTCCTGTCACGGTATCTTGTACTAGGTCTGGTCCCTAAGAATGACCAGATAAATTGCTCTCTCTCTTCTTGCTGATTTCTTAACTAGTTGCTCCAAGAACTAATGATTTTGGTGTCCAACACATCAACATGATGTCCAGTCTATAAAGAAATAGACAAGGTCCTTTCCAGAGGCTCCAGTTGCCTTTTCCAATCACAAACCCTTTCCCCAAAGTGGCTGGGAAGCCAACGAGCCAGGTCCAACACTGCCAAAAGTTCTGTACTCTAAAATTCCTCTTTTGGCACCAAATTTCATTCCAGAGGTTCTACAGCAAATGTTTGCACAGTAACTCCTTTACCTGATTTGACTCAAAAATTTCTTTTCTAAGGCAAAGTGCATGGCAAGTCTGAGCCTGTTATCCCTCTATAATTTCCACCTCAGCATTGCAGAGTTCATTGCAGACTGCAAAGCCCTCCTGACAACGCCAGAAATTGTTTTCTGGGTGAGGAAACAGGTTAATACTCTGACAAGTAAATACAAACAGGTTTGCTATTGATCCAGGGATCAATAGAAACCAAAGCCAAAGAGGAACATTAGGTCATCTAGTGTGATACCTTGTGTAACTCACACGACTACATTTCATCCAAAAGTGCTATGTGAAAAATGATTCATTTGGGTTAAATATTTCAAGTCCTCTCTGCCTTATCCTCCCAATCAAGCAAAGCACACCCAGGAAGAAAATAAGAGAGGCATGGACTACTGCAATGGCAGAGAACTAATTAGCAGAGAGATGGGAAAGTAATGCTGGCAGAAGGGTGCCAGAGAAAAGTGAAAGCAAGCATAGAAACATTCCCTGCCTACCTTAGCTGGGAGAAGACTGAATTACATTTTCATCTCTAGAAGTTGTGTCTGTAAATGATTTGGGAGATACCTCACAGGAGTCAGGTCCAAAAGGTACATTATTACTGGAAGACTGAATCAAAATGCTTTAAGTCTTTAGAGAAAAAAAAAAAAAAAAAAGCAGGTTTCTGGCAGCAGATTTAAAAACAAACTTTAAAATGTAAAACTTAAAAGTAAACTCGAAATTTGTTGTCCTGGTTGGAGCCAGGATGAAGCCAATTTTCTTTTTACTGATTTTTTTTTCTTCAGTGAGCTCTCCTTTAACGAGCAGCAAGTTCTCAAAATCCTGTTAAGAGTCTTTGGAGTAAGCTACTGAAAAACCCGAAGAAAATAAAAAATCGGTAAAAAGAAAACTGGCTCCATCCTGTCTCAAACCAGGACATTTGTGAGTATTTGTGACACTGTACATGACCATCATGCAATTTGATAGCCCAGATACCTATCCCCAGGAATCTGTCCTGACTCACCAGTCCTCTCCTACCCACCACCTGTACTCCTTCATTTCCTAGAATCCTATGGAAGATGGAGACCTCGTGGGTTTCAGTCTAATCCTCCAGGACAAACACAAGAGAACAAGGAAGCCCATGGAGAAGAGGAGACTCCGGGGGGGGCTTATTGCACTCTACAACTACCTGAAGGGAGGTTGTAGTCAGGTGGGGGTCGGGCTCTTCTCCCAGGCAACCAGTGACAGGACAAGAGGGCACAGCCTGAAGCTGCACCAGGGGAGGTTTAGGTTGGATATTAGGAAGCACTTCCTCACGGAGAGGGTGATTATTGGAATGGACTGCCCAGGGAAGTGGTGGAGGCACCGTTCCTGGATGTGTTCAAGGCAAGGCTGGATGTGGCCCTTAGTGCCATGGTCTAGATGGTGTGGTGGTGTTAGGTCACAGGCTGGACTTGATCTCAGAGGTCTTTTCCAGCCCCAATAATTCTGTGATTCTGTGAAATACACGGAAAGGTCTCACTCTGAACACACGATCGCTTTTAGTCATTGAATAAAAGCCAAGCTGTTGCAGTGCAGTAGAGAAGCCAACTGCATCCTACATCTCCTGGGGGTTCACTGATTCCCTTTGGTGCTCTGAGAGTCTGTACGTACTGAAGAAAGGCAGGAGCCTCCTCCAGCTTCTGATACAAGCACCTTACCATCACCTTGTACAGTAGAAGAGGACTAGAAAGAGACGAAACGTCTCAGAGATCCCTTTTATCATTCTCTTGCTCTGGCAAGCCACTGATTTGCTTCTTTCAGACAATAATAGAAGATTTTGTTGCCAAGGTGACCTCCTTTTTGAGAGCCCAGATCTCTTCAAGGGTGATTACATTTCCATGCTACAGCCCTGAAGGAAAAAAAAACAACTCCAATGCTTGTATCTATTTTAATCTCTGCACTGATCTATAATTTCTAAAAGAAAAATTAGTTACACATTAAAAAATTGAGCTAGTAGCTCATTAAAAACAAGCAGAACCTTGATGTCTCACTACATTTATAATGGACAGGCAGATTTTTTTCAGACTCATAGAGTATGAAGACAAGACTGTGAACAACAGATCAGTCACATTCTGCTGAATGTCAGTTACCTTCACCTTGGTGAAGGCAGAGAACAAAAGAACAGTTCCTCTGCCTTCTCCACATTTCAGTTTACCCACTGAATTCCACAATCCTGATGCCTTAAACACTTACCTGAAGTGCCTGCTTTAGATGATTGGATAGCAATTATTGTCTTAGGGTAGAGTGAAAAGTATTGTAAGCAAGTTGAGATCCACACAAGAAAACTTGTTTTTCCACAAAGTCCAGGAAAAGAAGACGTGAACAAAGAATTTGTGATCTCTCTTCCCACACTGAATAGGGATTTAAAAGATTCTTCCAGAAGCTAAAGCATAATATTAATTGTATTATTCTATTTGTAAAAAAACCACATTGCCTCTTTTTCCTTTTTTTTTTTTTTTAATAATAAAATAAGAACATGACTCATGCAGACAAAGAAAATTTAAGAACAAAAGATGTAAACAAACAAGCACATTGTGCTGGAAACAATTGCCTGCCCCAAACACGCACACACACAAACTATCTACTGAATATGTCAATATAAAAGTGAAAGGTACTTCCAAATCCCTCAAAACAGCCAGGTTCCTGCTTAGCAGGGAGGCTGGGATTCAGATGCTCTGCAAGTGGAGGATGTAACTAACTTTTCCCCCTCCTAGCCACATGTTTAAGTGGTGAGGAAGCAGAAAGGAGCAATAAATGATATTACTAATCATCGGTCACTTCATCTCCCTCACAAAAAAGAAAAAAGGAAGGAGTAGTGAAGCACAGAAGCCTCTGCTTAGAGCCTGGACTGGCAAAACAACCCCAACCAACCAACCAACAAAAAAACCCCCACAAAAAACCCCCCAAAACCAAAAGAAACGTAATTTCTGAACACAGAATTAGAAAGCTCTTATTCCTGACCATTATTTGAAAATCAAATGTTCTATTCAACATCACAGCTCCAGTCAAATCTTATCAGTGTGGCTTGTCACCTGGGACAAAGCAGTCACAACTGTATTATTTCTATTCTATGTCCTTGAATGCAGGTTAAAATGTGTTAATTTTTCCCACCCTTGCATCGAACGTGCAGAGCTCTTATAATTTCCAACACACGATCAACATCTAAATAATGTTTCAGGACTTTTCTGTTCCTAAATGAACCTTTACAGTATTAATATTTAAATGATTAATTACTTATAACATCTCCTTTACTAATTAAATACATACAATACAAGAAATTCAGTATGTAAAGACTAACATCATGATTTAAAGTTATGTTACTGTGGCTTTTCTATTTAATTTAAATTGGTGACAGCCTAATGACATGTTGATTCCACAGTAAACTATCATTAACTTCAGCTTCAGTAAAATCTTTAAAATAATCAAATGGGACCTGGTCTCTTACCCTAAATTGCACTCTTTTCCAATGCCACCTAAGTCCACTTTTAGCTCAAATAACTAAGTCCTTTAGAAAACATCTTGAGAAAGACAAATGGGATATTACTGGACTCTTTCCAAGTCCACTGATTTTAAATCAGAATGATTTTTTGCATGGGATCAGAACACTCCTCTCATCTGTTTTTCTTTGTAGGTTTACTTTGGGAACTCAGCTGTCTTTTACAAAATATTTGTTTAATATTTTTTAAAGTTTTGCATCACAAAAGATGAAGAGGTAAAGAAAAGCCTATATTCCTGTGAATCACATTTTAAAAGCCTGCTTCCCATAGTGAGCAGTTTTACATTCACAGTCAGAATACAGCTGATGTCACAGTCTCCGTGTTTTCATTAGGTTCACTGAAAACACAACTCACAAGGCTCTCTCAAAGAACATTGGTGAAAAACTAGCAATAGAAACTTGTCTTTAGAGTTATTTACTTATAAATTAGCATGACTTAACACGGCCTCGTGTTTCAGCAGTGTTTCCCAAACGGTGTTTCAACAGCTTGGCTATCCACACCCAGACACACTGAGAAAGCTGGAGCATTCACAAGGAATCTCAATTAATTCTCCAAAACAAAGGTGGCCCTCATTAGTCTTCCTTTACTTCATGAAAGATGGAGTTTGCAGAACATAATTTTTCCCTAGAATATGCATAAATCAATCTTCCCATTGGAAATAATAACTAGCAAAGAACTTCTCTGGCAAGTTTCCTTCTGTGGTAATGCCACAGGTAACGTAATTTAATAACATTTTACTTTCTTGGCTTGTAGCCTTCAAGCTTCAAATTTACCTAATTTATTAATTAGGTAAATCATATATTTGGAGGGGGAGGGCAATATTCAACATCCTTGGCAGGAACACAAATCTGCTGATAACTTTTAAACTAACTACAAATTGACATAGTGAGAGTTTGCAAGTGTGCCTTGGCCTCATTTACACAAATTATTTTGTCTCATAACATGCAAAAGCAAAATTACACTGAAAAGCCATGACAGAATCAATGTAACCCTCAGGTAAAACAACAAAAATCCTCAAAAAAAAGGCTGATAAACATTTTAGAAAATAATTTATTATTGCATATTTCCGCAATTATTGTTCTTATATAAACATATATATAAATATATATATATATATTCTAATCAAGTTTGCTGATGATGCAAAGCTGGGAAGAGCTGTTGACTCCCTCGAGGGCAGGCAGGCCCTGCAGAGAGACCTTGACAAGTTAGAAAGATGGGCAGTCACCAACCACGTGAAGTTTAACAAGGGCAAGGGCTGGATTCTGCACCTGGGATGGGGCAAACCTGGTGGTCAGAACAAACTGGGGAAGGAGTGGCTGGAGAGCAGCGTGGTGGAGAGGGACCTGGGGGTCCTGGTTGATGGCAAACTGAAGATGAGCCAGCAGTGTGCCCTGGCAGCCAGGAGGGCCAACTGTGTCCTGGGGGGCATCAAGCAGAGCGTTGCCAGCCAGTCAAGGGAGTCAACTTATCTCAACTACATTTTTTACTGTCTCCCTTAGAAAAAAAAAAAAGTGATCACAGGTGCCAAGCACACTTTAATATCATAAAGTGACAGGCAAAGGTTGCATTTCATATCCCAGTGTCAGGCTCCTTCTGCTCCCTTTCAGCTGGGGTCTTCACAAATTATGTTCCAGGTAGATCTTGTCAGTTACGTGTCAGGAAATTTGGAAAGGAGACAGGGAAATGAAAATGACTCTACTAAGAGTAATACAGACATCAAGATCGAGATGGGAATGGTAAGAATTGTTCTGAATTCTTAATAACTCTTTGAAAAGGTCATTTAGCAACTCTGAGTTTAGGTCCTTCTTCCACAGAGCAGAACTGAACTAACTGAAAAAGACAAATTTTAGTATTTCATTTTCCCAAAACTTATTGAATTAGCTAAAATATACCCTTTTGCATTATGTGCTATAATAGGGCACAATGTGCATTCAGGATGTAATTTCTTTTGCAGTAACATACACAAAAGGAAAGCTATACTGTCTTGCCTCTCTCTTAATAAAGCTCTGCACTTCACAGAAAGCTGTGCAAAGAAATGCTGAGAACATGAACTGAAGAACTGGCACTATAACCATCCATGTATTTGTTGGGGAGTCAAATCCTTTAGTAGCCCAGTAGCACTTTTTGCATTAACCTATGACGACCCCCGAAAGGATGCAGGTTTCCCCCTTCTTTGGATTCACAAAACCTAATTATAGCAACCCTTAGCAGAATGCCATGAATCAGAAAAGCCACAGGAAACACCTTTGCAAAAGCCTCCAGTATCCAGCAAATCAGTGAAAGCAAAATTTGCATCTCAAGTGATGATTTGTATGTCTTGAATCAAACAATAAACTTCTTTCACCTGGTATTGTGATAAAAAGTCAATAAAGAAGCCAATGGGTTCTTCTCCCCATGCTGGTGACCTGGAAGATCAGGCTGTTAGTCAAGGCTAAATATTGTGTTTAAAGAAGAGTGATGAAGGATCCAAGCAAAGACAGTCATTTTTAATTTAAATTTTTGAATAATTTGAAAGAAAACAATTAAATAAAACAAGAAATACCTCTAGGTCAAAGGTCTTGTTGCATTACTGGGGGTTTTACTTCACATTGGCAATGTTGGGGCATTCACATTAAAACGGGAGCTCATTTCAGTCTTGTACCATAGAGCAAGTCATAAAAGCCTGAGCAAGTATCAAAAAAGAGGTTCTCAAGCCTCATGCTTTCAGAGGCTTCATCTAGTACCTCTGTCTCTGCCCACTCCTTGTCTGTCCAGGCTCTGAATCAGGTAAAACACACACACACACACACATATATATATATGTCAGGTTGTATGTTAATGTCAAGCTGCTGCCTTAAGTTTGAGCCTCCAAAAAGTTCTCATACTTCTTTCATTACCCTCTAATATTTGCATTTTCCACAGTCATGGCAGTGACAGTGGGGAAATAGCTTTCTCTGACAAGACCACGAGCTCTTTGCTTTAGAGGAGGGCTGGAAATTAAATGCAGGTGGCATTTCCTTGGTTTGTTTTTTTGGTTGGTTAGTTGATTGTTTTTGGTTGGTTTATTTTATCTTTTTTTAATTTGTTATCTAAAAAAATAATGCCCTCAAGTCAATGAACAAATGACACTGCTCTTCACAGGCTTCATTGCTAACCAGCTCCACAACTTCTCGAAATCTTTCATGCTATTAAAAAAAAATATTATTGTGCCCCATTTCCAGCCCTCACTAATGTTAATTCTCAGCTAAAATGTACTTGTTATTTTCCTTTCTATTTCCCCATCTTTCAAGCTCCAAACCCCTTTTAAAGTTATTCTCCCATCCTCATTATGGGGCCTTATATGCAAGCTGAAATGTGCATGGGGATCTGCAAACATGGTCCGACGACCTGTTCATAGTAATAAAGTTCCAAGGACACTTCCAAATACTAAAATGGGACCTGGAAAAAGTCAAGATAATACTTGTGAGGCCAATATATGAATTACAGAGGCTTTAAAAGCCAAATTGCTCTCAGTGTGTTGATATTTATGCAGGCAGTAACATGTCAATCCAAAGACTGCAGGTGTATATTGCTTTTTAGATCGGGGGTTTATTTCAGTTATTTACTATAAACAAACTTACTAGTGCCCAGTGACTGAAAGAAATAATGTCCTATCCAACTTTATTCTTGATGTTGCTTGAATGTTTAGTACTTCAAGGTCTTGAAAATTCCAGATATCCCCTAATTGTGTACCCATGAAAGCTTTACAGTTTCCCCACAAGGGGTTGGGGTTTTTTAAGTGTATCTCTCACGACAAATGGGACAATACTTAAGATGCTTTGTTAAACAGTTTGTAGAATGAAACTTTTATAATAGTGTGGTTGGAGATGCATTTATTTTAGTAACTGTTGAGAACCAAAGTGAAACCAGGTTACTGATTGTTAGCTGATATACTACAACGCTGCAACAAAAACCTATTTTTTATTTATAGATTGTTGTCATCGAACATTATAAAACTAGAAAACTGGTTTGCATTCTGTTCTTTGTGGAAGTTCCTTCTTTATTAAGGAAGATAGATTTAAAATCATTCCCATCAGCTGGTCTTGCACTTCACTTACTATAGTTCCAATGCATCTAATGAAATGTCTCTGCACTGCAATACTAAAGTCAGGAAAAACATTATAAAATCAATATGATGGTCAGGCTATTCTTGGCATTCATAATACTTATGGTTTATTTTATAAAAATAGTGAGTGCTGACTGTATTAATTTAGATTTCTCATGATATTGCAAAACTTCAGGTGTTGAACAGAAATGCTCCCCATTTGGCTAAGCTGGTATTAGTTTCTTTCAGAATATCCAATAGCTATTGCCTTTCTGAACAGGCAAGGGAAAAGATGCAGAAAACTTTCAGTTTAACTCATTTAATGAATATATTCTGCATTGCTGAAAGCTCCTTCCCTTTCTTTCACCAGATTCTTCTGTAGGTTCCATACTAACAATCAGCCAGGGACTCGACCGGTCCTTGAGTGGTCAGGAAAATGATCCAGCCTATGCAAGGTTCCATCTGAAATGGATGTGGATGAAAAACTAGGTATGACCAGGCATTGTGTATTTACAGCTCAGAAACCCAACTGTATGCTGGGCTGCATCACCAGCAGCATGACCAGCAGGGCAAGGGAGGAGATTCTCCCCCTCTGCTCTGCTCTGGTAAGGCCCCCCTGAAGGGCTGGGTCCAGCTCTGGGGCCCTCAACACAAGAAGGACATGGAGCTGTTGGAGTGAGTCCAGAGGCCAGAAGATGATCAGAGGGCTAGAGTGCCTCTCCTACAAAGACAGGCTGAGAGAGTTGGGGTTGTTTAGCCTAGAGGAGAGAAGGCTCCAGGGAGACCTTAGAGCACCTTCCAGTACTTAAAGAGGGCTTGTGAGAAAGATGGTTTTAAACTTTTTACCAGGGCAAGGAATGATGGCTTTACACTAAAAGAGGGGAGATTCAGACTAGATGTAAGGAAGAAGTTTTTTGCAATGAGGGTGAGGAGGCCAGGTTGCCCAGAGAGGTGGTAGATGCCCCATCCCTGGAAACATTGCAGGTCTTGTTGGACAGGGCTCTCAGCAACCTGATCTAGCTAAGGATGTCTCTGTCCATGTCAGGGGCGTTGGACTAGATTAGCTTTAAAAGTCCCTTCCAACCCAAACCATTCTGTGATACTATGATCTAAAATCAAACTTTAATATCTCCATCAGCGAGCTCCCTGTGCCTTGTTTCTGCCAAAATCTGGGAATTTGGCTCAGCTCAGCTCTGCTGCTGATCACACAGTACAGTCAGGGACACATTCATGGCTTGCAAGGGATGGCACATGGCTCAAGTGCTGCTGCTGGGCACCACAAAGGTTCACAATTACTACACAGGGACAGTGAAACTGTTTTGCTCCTTAACCTCTCCAGTATTCAAACTGGCAGGGTCCTTCCTGCCAGGGAAAAAATTATTCAGGATTTGCCTGAAAAAATATCCAGTTTAAATGTGATCAAGATGATGTACATTACCCAAGCCACTACTCATGATCCAATGCCATCAGGAAAACTCCTAAAGTATACATATTTGTTACCTTAATTATTATGGATTTTAGAGAGATGTATTTCACTGAAGAGCTGGGGAGAATTGGTTACTCTCTTCCAGACGTATCAGTTAACAAAAATAACAGTGACAGACAAACTGACTTCAGGCTGAAATAGAACAAATGTGGCTCTGTGCATTTGTGCATGTGTGTCAGAGAGAGACAACTACAAAAAGATGACACAACTTGTCACTGCATATTCAGCAAGCAAATGCAACCCAAAGTGGTCCTGCCAGCTCATCTGAACACTATTTGCAGGTCATTAGTCTGATTGTTTCTCTTTAATTCCCAAATACCAAGATTAAGATTGTGTCTACTATATTTTAAAGATGCTGCCATGGTGAAAATATTGGAGTGTCCTTTCATGAATTTGGATGGAAAAGGAAGAGGCCATGTTTTGACCTAATACACATGATCAGGAGAGAAACCTCTTCTTTTAATTGCTGTGTTTTCCTCCTCCTTGTTTTCTTAGGCGCACCCTGTAATGAGCACACAATTATAATCAAAGCTTTAAATAAACATTCCTCCTTTTCTCCCATGAATAAAAGTAAAGAATGACACCACACAGTGAGAAATTATTTGCAAGACTGCAGTACTGAGGGTCTTTGAAATGTGTTTTAACACCT
Organism: Hemiprocne comata; assembly: GCA_020745705.1. Taxonomy (NCBI): domain Eukaryota; kingdom Metazoa; phylum Chordata; class Aves; order Apodiformes; family Apodidae; genus Hemiprocne; species Hemiprocne comata. The sequence continues at coordinate 4,406,575 of CM036589.1, read as the reverse complement.
TTTTGAACAGATTCTCCTCCTTTGAGCACAGAGAGTGAGAGTCGAACGCTGCGCTTCTCGCAGTCACTCTGGTCTCCCTTCCATCAGGCCACACAGGTCACAACCCCAACACCTGTAAGCACTGGCTAAATGTTCATGTCTTCTGTCAAAACCAGATTACCTTGCACAATAAATTATCCAATGTCATTCTCCAGAGCTGCCATCTGCAAGCCTAATGCCCTTGTGTTCTCAAATTCTGAGTGCCTTTGGTTGATATTCCTGCATCAATCCATTCAACCCAATATGTTCCAGCAAATTCACAATCTGCTGGCCCAGGAAACACCAGTTACTGAAAATCAAAGGGTTTAATAAAGTAACAATTCTAGAAGTCAGTAAAAAGTCTTAGTGGGCTGAAGGTCGAGCCACATGCTAAGTAACAACTTAGATAATCCATGCTGCAAAACAAGGTATGTGTTTGCTCTACATAGTGTGGCCTTGAACCCATTTGTGTATTTCATATCTAATAAAAATCTGAACAGTTGGTCTGATTGGATTTTAAGCGATGCAAATTTGGAAATCAAATAGGCAGAGTCCCTTTGGGCTTGGTCTGTTTAAACCATAATTGTAAAGAACTGTAGATTACATTTGCAGTGCTATGGAATTCTCAAGAGATTCAGGAAGAATTGTACGGAAGGAAAAGGATTTATCATTTTAAATTTGTTATTGACAAATGAAAATGTGCACAGCACATGACACTCTATGGTTTTGTTATTACAAATGTGCTTACACGGCAGTAAAAGTGAAACCACTCTTCAGTGAATTGAATGCTCTTTAGTTATCAGAGTCATTTAGTTATATGATTTGACAAAACCCAGTTAAATTATTGTCATTTTGTTCGTCTGGCAACACTTAGCTAAGAGAAAAAAATACCACTTTTATTTCCCAGACTACAAATTAAGGTATCATAGAATCACAGAATCATAGAATGGTGAAGGTTGGAAGGGACCTTAAAGATCATCAGGTTCCAACCTCCCTGCTATGAGCAGGGACACCTCCCACCAGACCAGGCTGCACAAAGCCTCATCCAACCTGGCCTTGAACACCTCCAGGGAGGGGGCTTCCACAACCTCCTGGGCAACCTGTGCCAGTGCCTTCCTGCCCTCATGGTGAAGAATTTCTTCCTGCTGTCTAACCTCAATCTCCCCTCTTCCAGTTTAAAACCATTACCCCTTGTCCTGTCACTGCCCTCTCTGGTGAAAAGTCCCTCCCCAGCTTTCCTGGAGCCCCTTCAGGGCCTACAAATCAGGTATGATTTGGAGACCAGATTCACATTCTCAATTATAAAGTTTCATCTTCAAAAATAAGTCTCCACAAATAAAAAAGTAACGATGGGCTTGAACATAACTTCCTTCCTAACACTAAATATTCAGTGAGAGACTTCACTGGTCTTTGGTTGAGGCAGATGCTAAAAATGTGAGATACACACACAGCTGCCCCCAGTACACTGCAAAATGTGAACTCATAGAAATACGAGCTCAAATCAGGATAAAACAGAAAAACACCTCTTCTTTTTTTACTGTGTTTAATACCACCATCACAAAATGACCTGTGTCCTAGTTTTGTAGATGGAACATCTATGAGCATTGGCAAATCACAGCAGTGTCAAGATTTTCTTGCACCTTCACATCTAAAATTGATTTATTTTTCTTACATTTTGACACTGTTTTGATTCCTCCTCTGTGGAGAAAGTTGTCTTGTACAGTTTTGGCCCTGATTCAGATTCTGACTGCTTAGAGGAGGGCCCTTGTACTGAAGCAAAGCTTTACTAAATATTTTATAATATTTTCTGACAGAGGAAAGTGCATTGGCCATGTCTTCATTTTGATCCCCTGAAGATGCTGTACGATTTCTGTCACGATTTATTTTAACACAGCTTGTTTAGAAAACATATAGTAAGACTGTAGGGTTCCTCCTCATCTCCCACTCCATATTTTCACACAGTAGGAAATCAAACTGCTTTGGAAGTCACTGGTGCTAGTGAGGGGCAGGTACAGCAGGAAAACAGTAGCAGGTGGAAACTAAGCAAGAGAATCTCAATTTATTAGGCTTGATCCAATTAAAAGACATCATGAAGCATGTTCACTTTTCTTTCAGTATTCAAAATGGAAAGTACTACACCTGAGTTGATCATGTCTACAAAACAGGATTCAAAATTTTTTAAAACATCTACAAATAAAACTAGCAAAGTGTAACAGTTTTCACATCTCTCCTTCACTTCCTGAGTCAGTTTCTACCTTCCTAATTCATCCTGGACTAGCTATCTTGGAAAAATCGAGAGGAGAAAAAAAGGCTTTAAAAAAAAAGGTCAAAATGATGCAAAATAGCTATTCTAGAGACCTGTGTCAATTCCTTAAAATCTTAATGCACTACAGGCTGTGTAGGTAAGGATTCTGGATTATTAATTTTTGAACAATAAATATCACCTTTGGTTCAGGGACTCCCTGAACCATAAACTGCTGGAGGCTAAGGTAATAAATTTTGCAAAGAATCACTATCAAAGCATGTTTGTCAAGTTCTTTTACCCTTCTTTAGTCATCCCTCATGACTATTATCAGAAATAGGATACTAGACCAGACAAAGCTTTATTCTGAGCCATTTTATGTTCTCATTACCCAAAATGTAGCCACTTTCTTTGAAGATAAGACCAATTTTCACCTCTAAGAATCTATATACAATTATCTAACATCATTGCAACAAACTCCCATAAGATAGAAGCAAATCACCACATGAAGTTTTTCACAGCAACAGACACTAACAATTTGCTACGTTAAAATTTTATTCAGTTGTGGGATTGCTGAAAGGACCATGGGTGTTCAATTGCACAATATGCTTGAAATACACTTCAAAACCATCTTGCTGATGTTTTCCTTCAGAAACTGCCCTCTTTTAGGTATTTTTCTTTTTAGGCCTGTTCTCTATGTAGATGTTTCTGTCCTTCCCAAACTAGCCCTCTGTATGAGTCAGTCAATAGCAAGAGAAAAGCATCCCCAGAAAATAACCCAGGTCACTTAAAATGCAATGTGCTTTGAAGGTATCCACCTCTTTTAACTGCCTGGGGGGAATGCACCATGACCTGGGGTTCCTCACTTAGATGTCTGAAAAAGTTTTTTTAGAGCAATGTAAATCTGGGCCAAAATCATAGAATGGTTGAGGTTGGAAGGGGCCTTCAAGATCATCAGGTTCCAACCTCCCTGCCATGAGCAGGGACACCTCCCACCAGACCAGGCTGCACAAAGCCTCATCCAACCTGGCCTTGAACACCTCCAGGGAGGGGGCTTCCACAACCTCCCTGGGAAACCTGTTCCTCATCCTAACCACTTGAAACATCTTACATTAATAAAAACAAGAAAATTCCATTAAAAGCCATACAATAGAAAGAACAATAATATTCTTGCACTATGAGCTGTGCAGAACCATTCTTCTTTTGCATTTTATACATATTTTCATATGCACTCTGATATAATAAGGGTTTGATTAATTATCTATTGAAATAAAATCCAATACAGATAAAGACACTCAAAATGACTCTCTACCCAAAACAGTTTTCAGGGATCACTACAAACCAGCATATTACCAGAAATTCATATAAACCCCTAAGAAATACTGAGTCACTTGAGCCATTTATCTTTTAAGGCAAAATACATCGTTTTACACGATTCTAGAAGAAGCTATCCCTCTGGCTCCTGTTTGTAGGGGAAAATGTATTAAAAAAAAAGAGAAAGAAAGAAAAGCAATTTGCCTAAAAATCGAAATCCCACTAATGCAGTTAGACTACTGTGGGGTTAGCCATCTGGCTTAGTGGCTCATTAGGAAAGAAATGACCCCTATGCATAAAACATAGTCGGGCCATTCCAAGCTAATGAGCCTTCGAGTTTTATTGTTTGGTACAAACAAATGGTTGGATGTAGAACTACTCTGTAAGCCTCCTCTTACAGACTTGCAATCAGGCATACCTTTGATTTATTAATTCACATATTTGTTTATTAACGATGAAAGAAGAGAAAATCGCTTGAAGAGGGAAAGAAAAAATTATGTTCATCAAAGGTGTGGGCAGATTTCTTTACACAAAGGTCCTTGATAGCTTCTGGGTGAGGAAAAGGAAAAAAAAAAAAAAGAAAAAAGTGCCTTTATTTCTGCTTCAAAATGTATTTCAGTAGATAAAACATAACAGAAAATTGCAAAACATTAACTTTTTTATGCTTTGCTGTTGAAACAACTGATTTAATAACTTTAACTTAAATTCACAAAATGCTTACTGATGAACATTTGGATTAATGATGGGATGGCTCTCCATGCAGAACACACCAGGACGAACCAGCTCCCATAAAACCCAAGACCCAAATGTCTATAATGAAGTTTTAAATCTTCAGAATTAGCCTTACTGATTTTCCTGGGGATATCTATATACTGGAAGTCAGGCGTTTTATATTCCTGACTGAATCCCTTACAGATTTGTGTAAGGATAAATGAGTCTTCACTGACATTCAGGGGATGTGGCTCTATGAAGTTATGCAGAAATCAAAAGTACTGCATGAGGCATATGGGCTTGTGCTCACCTACTCATTTTGTGATGAACTAGGGTATTTATAAATGACATCAACGACAACAAATTCCCCCTCTTACTTTCTTGTTCTTTTTTTCTTTCCTTTTTATTTTTTTAATTCTATTAGAAAATTTAAAAAAAAAAATTAAAACTACCTATTTCTAGATACTTACTGCAATTATGGAGTCATGCATGACATAGACCCCTGATTTTATTTACGTAATAAATTATTCACAATACAGTTTGCACGACAAGGCTTTTAGTCATTAAATACATTGTTCTGCTTTGGATGATAAAAAATGTGTTTAAAAATAGAATTACAAATGACGAATGAGTTAAAGTGCTTGAATTTTCTAACTTCTTAAAAATTGTCATCATCTGAATGTGCCTATATGGAAGACAAGAGGGAGTCACCAGATACAAAGTCATGCATCCAATAAAAACAAAAATTCCGCTGAGCAAAAAAATTATGAGGTTGTTCATAGAGAAAAGAAATAAACAAGGAAGTGTTCTGGCCATTTTACATCCCAGCAGCTTCTGTTCTGCTCTAGAGGAAACAAAAACCCCACCGTTCGACAGGCTCCGTGAATTCCCTGGGTGAATGATCCCACCAGCTTGGGAAAACTCAGTTTTGGACTTCTTGCCTCTTTGTTTTCTTTCCCTTCAAAATGCTATAATAAAATACAAGTAATGCAATTTTCCCTGGTTTCTTGTGTTTCTGGTGCTCCAGATAATGTGGTTATGTTATTAAGTGCTTATGTGATTACGTTAGATACCACCGTTTGTCTTGGCCATCACTGTCAAGCTCCACTCTCCACAACATCTCTTTTCAACAAGAGATTGTATGGTGTTTAATACTGTTGTTTAATACAACAGCTCTAAGAGAACCAGAGGTTTCATTACATTCATATATCTCTGGTTAATTCTGCCTTATCTACTTATTCAGCTTACCCTTAAAACCCAATTAAAATCTAATTTATCTGATCCCAGGATTCAAATACTATCTGGCAATGCATTAGACAGCCTTATAGTAACCACATTACTACACATCATGCCCCGAGGTATTTTAGATCACTCAGAAAGAGCTCAGTCATTGACCACTTAAAGCTACAGAGTTTCATTTGGGGGATCTTGGACTTTACACTTCAGTTTAGGACGGTTGTGGAGTCTCCTTCTCTGGAGAGGAAATCAAGACCCACCTGGACATGTTCCTGTGTGATCTGCCCCAGGTGTTCCTGCTGCAGCAGGGGGGTTGGACTTGATGCTCTTCAGAGGTCCCTTCCAACTCCTATGATTCTATGAATGTATAAATTTCATTGCAATGCTAATGCATAATTACAGTTATAATGCATCCATCTGGGTTGTCAGTCTCCTAGAGTTGTTGTGCTTTTTCTTTTTAAATAATTGCTTAAAAAATGAAAAAATTGGTCAAAGAAGCAGTTAAGTAATCTGACAAACATACAAAAAACCTACTTAACATATGTATTGTGAAAATGCGTGGTTAATATGTTACCCTAAACTTAATCATAGCTTACTTTATAAAGCAGATAAGCATAAAGCTTTATTACAGATAAATGGATTTTGCAAAATGTTTAATTTCCTTCTGTTGAAGCCAAATGAATGCTGAAGTGTTATAAAACAGTTGCAACATCTGTTAAAAGGAAGGGTTCTAAGTTTCCAAATGCTATAAAATATTATGAAAACTGGATCAATATTTAAAATTCCAAAAAGAAAAACCAAAAGGAAAGTGCTTATTTCTTCTATTGAGTCATCTGAAAAGAAATAAAACAATCCTCTTTCCCTCCTACTATTTCACTTCAGGAAACTCATTACAGTAGAGATGCTCTTTTTGTCATTTATTTCTCAACTAAAAATACAAAAATAAACCACACGTGATCCCAGTGTCTGGCTAATACTCTATTCTGGGAAAAGTGACCAAAAAAAAGTGTCACAAGACACTTTCTCATTGCAGTTCTACTGCATCTGGGAAGAACATTTCCTGTGTCCAATACCAAATCCCACTGAGCACTGGTACATCTGATTTCACATGATCATACATTTGCCTGTTGCAGAAAGCCACTTGTAAAGCAGCCTGTATTCCAGGGTTTTGCAAGGCTCCTGCAGCTCAGCATCCTACACGGGCAGCAGGAATAATTCCCAAAGGGGAGCAGAGGCTTTTACCCCTCACCTGCCAAATTTCTTGGTGAAATCAAAACCTCAATGCCTTCCAAAAATGCAACGAGAGCGCTCGATTTCGATTTGACAGTTCATGCACTGAATATTAATTTGACTTATACTTTTTCCCCAAATAAACTTTGGCATCTGTTTTTTTCCCCAAGATCCCACAACTGCACACAAGGCGACCTCTTATTTTTTATTTTTTTTTTTTTACATTATGATATTTGCTTTTTATTACAACGATACCACAGCAGCTGCACGCAGCTCCTTAGCGTTGTAGGAAACATTTCTGGTGTGCAAGCGTGCCCTCTTCTGGACATCAGGATCCTTTAATTTCAGCTTTTCCATCACTAACTCCCAGTGCCTTGTTCTCAGCTGTAAAAACACCCCTTGTGTAAACAACAAATGAGTTACCCAAACGAATGCAGGATACGGAAACTGAAGGGTTACACAAACTAATGCCATTTTTTTAGTTTTGTAGCTACTCGAACTGTAAATACTGCCATGACATTCCTAATATAGAAAGAGTTTTGACCTATGCCTGTGGAAAGTGTATCCATGTTCATGACCTACTGCACTAAATGGGATAAAATTTCACATTGAATTCTCTGTCTTTCCCCTGTTTTGACGTGACTTCCTACCAGCTTTTAATGAATCATAGAACCATGGAGAAGTTTGGGTTGGAAGGGACCTTTAGTGGTCATCTAGTCCAACCCCCCCTGTTATGGGCAGGGTCATTTTCACCTAGACCAGGTTGCTCAGAGCCCTGTCCAACCTGACAGTGAGCACTTTCAGGGATGGGGCATCTACAGCCTTTCTGGGCATCCTGGCCCAAGTATCACACCAACCTCATTATAAAACCATTATTCCTATATCTAGACTGAATCTCCCCTCCTTTAGTTTTAAACCATCACTCCCTTGTTCTATCACAACAAGCTCTTGTAAAAAGTCCCTCCCCAGCTTTCCTGGAGCCCCTTCAGGCACTGGAAGGTGCTCTAAGGTCTCCCTGGAGCCTTCTCTTCTCCAGGCTGAACAACCCCAGCTCTCTCAGCCTGTCTCCAGAGCAGAGCTGCTCCAGCCCTCGGATCATGAGAATGAAGAAAGACTACTACAAAGGGCTCAGTGCTGATTTAATATCTATTATGATGTTAATACAGTTGGCTATGTCAGATTTTGACAATGTTCAAGAAAAGTAAGTCAATATTGACATTTCCCAAACAAGGGCAAACTGGCACTCAACTATATACATTACTGACTGACAGGCACTTGTACCCTTATGGAGCCCAGGACTGTTCACAGCTACTCCCTCCCCTGCTCACCTGAAGAATAGTAATATCTCAGAAAATAAGTGCTCATAGCTCATTTACTCTTTATGTTTTTATTGCTGCCTTAGAATCATAGAACCATAGAATCGACAAGGTTGGAAAAGACCTTCAAGATCACAAAGTCCAACCATCCACCCTACAACCCTTAACCACTAAACCATCTTATGAAACACCATGTCTACTCATTTTTTGAACACCTCGAGGGATGGTGCCTCCACCACCTCCCTGGGCAGCCTGTTCCAATGCCTCACCACTCTTTCTGTGAGGAAATTTTTTCTAATATCCAACCTGAACCTCCCCTGGTGCAGCTTGACCCCATTTCCTCTGGTCCTATCACTGATCACCAGGGAGAGAGGCCAACACCAGAATTTGGACACATTATACATTACAAAAAACCCAAACCCAACCTTAAGTGAATGGAAAATGTTGTGTAGCCTCTAGGAGACACAGATTTTTGATGTCGTTTTCAGAAAGCTGACTAATTTCTGTAGATTCATGCTTTTGTTTTGATGCACTCCCAATAATTCCATAAGCATTGGGAATATTTTTCTTGGCATCCAAAAGAACACAATGCACAACAATGTTGATCTGGACTGTGCAAATATTAAAAGATCCATACACCAAAAGCAGGTATACCTAGAGCTAATAATGATATTGCTGTTAGTACATGTCCTGGGTTGAGCCAGGATGAAGCTAATTTTCCTTTTACTGATTTTTTTCTCCTTCCCTAAGCTTTCTTTTAACTAGCAACAAGTGTTCCAGCTAGTGGGCTGGTAACACTGGAATGTTTATGTTTCTGCTGAGACTCCAAGGTCAGTTTGTTCTACTCAGTGAATCTGCCACTGCAGAGGCTACTGGAGCAGGAGAATTGTATCTATGACACCCCCCCCGTAGGGGAGCTGGACTAGACAGACAGCAGAACTGACCAAAGGGATTCCATTCCATAGATCTACGTAAGCTCCGAGGAAGGTCAGAGATCACAGAAGACAACTTCCTTCCTGCTTCTTCTTCCCTTCTCTTCCATCCATGGCCGGCGTCCGGGGAGGACTCCATCCATCCATCCATCCATCCATCCATCCATCCATCCATCCATCACCATCAACCCCCAGGCTCTGAGCTCATAGCCCTCATCCCCCAGCCCCTGTCTGCTCTGCCTTATCTCCTGCCTGTGGGCTGAGACATTTCAGGACTGCTCACAGCTCAGGAGATGCCGGGGGAGCTGCTGGGGGTGGGGGGAGGCAAGAGGCTTTTGCACATTCCTGAACATACTTGTATATAATTGTACATATAATTAAAGCTGTCTAGTTTAGTTTTCAATCCAGCAAAGTCTCTCTCCTAATTCTCTCTCTCCTTCCCTAGCTGGCTGGGAGGGTGAGGGGATCAAGAGCATTGTTGTCTCTGGTTTATTTGCCAATCCTGAGTCAACCCATGACAGTATAGTATAAAATACATTAAAAACTTCTCTCATACTGATAGTGACTTGCAAACAACAAATTAATGATCCATAAATGCTAACTTCTGTGCAAAGGAAAATTATATAAGTTATGAATCACTCTAGATCACAAGATTGATAAAGGACTTATCTACAGGTGAACAAATAGCTTTAAGAACATTATTTTCAAATAGCCTACATCTTACAACCATTAAAGGAATGCTTCCCAGCATAGTCAAAACACTGACACAAAGTCATTACTTGTGTCAGAGCACATATTAGAAAAAACAAAACTAATTAATGCACAATTAAATGAGCTAAACCATGAAAATCACCAGAAGAAAATGCAATGTGAATTTATTTTTTTTAAAGTAATTATCTGAATCCACTGAGCTTAAAATGAGCACATGTTCTGATAAGGTATAAGAAATATAGCGAGACATTCTGTATGCAGACACACACATGAAGTAGAACAAGGAGGAATAATAAATTTATTTACCAAAAAAGGGAAGTTTTCTGGAGGCAAAGTATTGATGAACTTGGGGTAGACTTCATAAATCAGTTACACCTAACTATGGCACGCAGGAAATTAATATATTTTATAAGAAAGCAGTTTGGGTTGTTGGTCAAAAACAACACCCCTCAACAAAAATGCTCTTGGAAGGGTTTTTCAGAGAACAAACAAAGAGTGAGAATACCTTTGAAAAGGTAAACCATTATTTCTCTTGAGCCAGCTCTGCATGTGTGCAACTTAGATTTAAAATAATTTTTAAAAAATACAGATGTGGCTATTGTCACTTAACATTTAACCTGCTTCTCCAAGACTGTACTTCTATGATTCCTCCTACCTGCTCTTTGAAAATATCTAGTGACACAGATGACATTATTCTTGGGTAATATATTCCTGTAATATTACCTGATTTAGAAGAGGTATTTTAGAATGCCACACAATATAGAATCATATAGTAACTTAGACTGGAAAAGACCTTTAAGACAAGATAAAATACTTTTTAAAGCTCAATTCGTATGGACAGAGTGTTCGCCTGCTGAAAATTCATACTGTTCCCTGGCTTGCTTTCTACTTGGCTTCTCTACTAATTTCAGCAAGAAAAATGGTTGTAGGATACAAAAGACAGAAAAATCTGAAAAAAAAATATTAAAAAATTGCTAGAGAATTGCTAGAGAGCAGACCTGAGGAAAAGGACTTGGGGTGGGAGGAGACGAGAAGCTCGACATGAGCCACCAGTGTGTGCTGGAGCCCAGAGGGGCAATTGTGTCCTGGGCTGCATCAAAAGAAGTGTGGCCAGCAGGGCCAGGGAGGGGATTCTGCCCCTCTGCTCTGCTCTGGTGAGACCCCACCTGGAGTGCTGTGTACAGCTCTGGAGCCCTCAGCACAGGAGAGACATGGAGCTGTTGGAGAGGGTCCAGACAAGGGCCACAAATATGATCAAAGGGCTGGAGCAGCTCTGCTATGAAGACAGGCTGAGGGAGTTGGGGCTGTTCAGCCTGGAGAAGAGAAGGCTCCAGGGAGACCTTAGAGCACCTTCCAGTGCCTGAAGGGGCTCCAGGAAAGCTGGGGAGGGGCTTTTTACCAGAGAGGGCAGTGACAGGACAAGGGGTAATGGTTTTAAACTGGAAGAGGGGAGATTTAGGCTAGATATCAGGAAGAAATTCTTCACCATGAGGGTAGGAAGGCACTGGAATAGGTTGCCCAGGGAGGTTGTGGAAGCCCCCTCCCTGGAGGTGTTCAAGGCCAGGTTGGATGAGGCTTTGTGCAGCCTAGTCAGGTGGGAGGTGTCCCTGGTCATAGCAGGGAGGTTGGAACCTGATGATCTTTAAGGTCCCTTCCAACCTTCACCATTCTATGATACCATGATTCTAAATTACCAACTGCTGAGAAACAAATGGGTCAGGTAACAGTCTCAATCACCGTATCTGAAGTAACACCAACAAGAAAATTAGGTGGCATAGATAGGATAAAAATGGAAGTAGTAAGAAGGAGGTCCTTCATACCAGATCTACTCAAGGTGCTTTGCTTTGCAAAATGAGACTCAGAAACTGTTCTGAGACACTAAGGTTTATAGAGTATTTTTTCCATATAAATGCTATAAAATACCTGCCACCTCCGCACCCTTCATCTAATATGATCTGGAAAGTTAAGTTGGAAATCCTATTAGCTTCATGACCCAGCACCTACAGAGATGTCTGGACAGGAAAAAGCATTGGACAAGTCTACATCCATTAGCCTGCTGCAGTGTTTGCAACCCCAGGGAAGTTCACCTTCACTCCTCAGTTATGCAAATGCAAAATGCATGTTTTTGAATAACGAGTATGTCTAGATTTAAACAGAGCCTGAAAAGTGCAGGTTTTTTAATAATGAAATAACAATAAAGTGATAATAAGAAAGAGGCACTGGAACGTAACATAACCTAGACCATTTTTTTCCAACCTTTCAGGTCCTAACACTGGGCTTCATTAACTATATAGAGACATGAAAGGAAGTGAGAAAACGAGCCCTCACATGCAGGCACTTGGTTGGATTTACAAGTAGTTTAGAAAACTTCCACTCTAATTTGGAGGGAAATATCTTGTCAGAAACATCACTCAGCCTAATATAGCAATTCAGTCTTCCAAAAACCTCATGTGATTTACTTACATCTTACCAAGAAACACAAAGCTTTTCTCATTACACATTGTGTTCTGCCTTTAAAGACAAAGAGCTTAAATGAGGCACCTATAAAATGTTCTCCAGTGACACCACCAGGGAAAAGCTATCAGCACTGTGGTTCAGAAAAAGCATGTCTTCCCCAAAATATTAGTTCTGGAAATTTAAAAATCTACTTGCCCAAGCAGATGAAACACCACAGGGCTGTGTAAATTTGCAACGACCAGAACCTGAAGTCAAGACAAAGTGTTAGCACAATTTCCAAGCCATAAAGTCCCACTTTCCCACAGAGCTTTTCTATTTGTTTCTGGTGGGAAACATCAGTGCAGCTCTCTGGATCTGCTAGGAAAAACAAAACAAACACTGAACAGGGACCTGGAAAACCAGAAGATACAGGAATGAACAAAGAAATCAAAACTCACTTGTGCAATTTTAAGCAGTGCAGCGTTTCTGTACAACTATTAAAAAAAAAATACTGGGCATCCCCCATAAGGCCCTTTTTTTTTTTTTTTTTTTGATCTTCATAAAAAAAGAAGACTCAAAAGGTTCCTTAAAAGGTAGCTCAAATTGCACTGTAGGTAGCATATTTAGGCAGTGGTTTATGTACAGTTATGAGAAGTTGAGGCATTCAGGAGGGACACAAATTTCACAAAAGCTAAACTGACAGAGAAGCAATGCTGTGACACCCCATCAAGCAGCTGCCCATGTGGGAACACATCCTATTCCTCCAGTAATAACTACTGCATTTCTACTTGTTTCTTCCAAGTTAGGAAAGGCAAAATTGCTTATGCAGCCTCTAAAAGAGGCAGGTGAAGAGTAAAATAGCTTATCTCCAACTTGAAATAGAGTAGGAAGCTTTAAACAAGCCTTTGTCTTCTAACAATTATTCAGAAAACTAGGAACTCAACAACAGTACGGATGGGAAAACTGTCCTGTGGAGCCAGTCATGCCTCAGTCAGCTGAACCTGATGACCCAGCAGTCAATCTCTTGTCACTCATCCCTGATTACTTATCTCAGGACAGCTATGGACATTTCTCTGTCTCATAACTCTAATTTACTGCTCACAGTCACCCAGATTAACCTTCTGCAAGTCAGCATCAGAACTGAAATGTACACAAGAATCACTACTTTTCTCTTAAATATAAATTCAGATGGAGCTGTTAAATATGGAAGCTGAGAGTTTATAGATTTTCATTTGCTATCATGTTTTTCATTCTCCAATCAAGCACAATAACTTCAGCTGTCCTTTAAGGACATTTCATTTTTGTGCACTGCAGCACTGTAATTTTACTTAGAGTAATTCAAATTTTTCACCCGTACACTTCTGTGAAGAACAACTTCTTGTAGACTTGTGTTTTCTCAGTTGTTCTTCTTACATTTTGCATTTTCAAGACAGGATTTTTCTTCTCTGTAGGAAGCAGGAATTGGAGCCTGTAGTCTCTTGGTTATAGTGAATAGACATCAGGAATGGGTAGTAACTTTGGAGGACAAGATTACAAAGTGCAAACACTAAGCAACATTATTCCTATGGTAATACCAGCAAAATATCAATTAAAAAAAACCCACAACAGTCTAGCCTGCAGTGCTCTGGTCCTTGTGTCTGGGTGTTAAATGGTCAGTAGCAGTATCAGGTCTTGATAAAGGACTGTTGATGCCACTTGGATACCTAGAAATATTCTGTGTCCCAAAACACAATTACAACACAAACTCCAAGACCTTCTGAGATGTTGGCAGTGCCTGGCAGCAGGAGCACGGGGTGAGAGGAATTTGAACCAGATAGGAAAAGCCTTTTCAAACACAGACTTGAATTAATGCCAAGCCAGTATTCAAGTGATTACAGAGGTCTTTAACAGTCAGGCCTTACTCACTTGTCAACTGCTTTCCAAATTTCTCTTTGATACATCCCAGCAACCCAAAATTCAGTCTGTCTCTGCTTGGCACAGAAACCAATGACATCAGAGGGAATTCAGAGGATCCTTTTCTAAGCATATTTTTCTAAAGATATAATTTTCTTCCTTTCTTATCATATCCAGACATCAACACAGCAGCACCCTGATGGTTACTAAAAAGGGTGCCCAGCACTGGGTGGTAGGAGTTCAGCAGTGTACTTCTAATCCAGGAGTCTGAGTTTAAGAGCTGGAACTCCCAGGTGTCTAGGATTTTTGCTCCCTGACAGCCTGCAATTCAAATCCTCAAGGAGCCAGGAGAGTAAATGAGCAGGAAACTCAAGCACAATCAGAGCTAACCATCCGTTCAATAATTTTTTTTCATTTAGACAAATGAAAAACAATTGCATTAAGAGCTTCCGTGGATCTGCATTTAGTTCTCTGTAGGACAGAAGTCTAGACGTGTAATTTTATTTTGAAAGAAATGATGGGATTTATCCCACATACATAAGAATCTGAAAAAAAAATCCCTTTCAATTTTTCTGTGAGAGATAGGAAAGAAGTCGTTTGACACAGCAGAGTGAGATCCCTCCTGCCCCTCCTAGCCAGAAAGAAAAGATTTTGAAGTTCAGCTGAGTTCAGCATCGAAATAATAGATACCATGCTGAGAAAATATTTTGACATTTACCAAGAAGGCAAATAAAACTAATATGTATTACCACATACACAAATAATAATGAAACAGTTCATATCTCTTCTCCATAGAACTTCTTGCACAGGGATTATGTGCTGTGAGGCTCAGTCAATGCAATATACTATACAAATGTATAATTATTCACAGAAATGGTAAACATCCTAGGGACTCATTTTCCTGCAGCAATAATAATTCAAAAGCCTCCCACAACAATAATTGCTTAAATAACCTCTGAATTGGGACCAGAACATCTGAGTATTTGTGAAAACAGCTTGGGAAAAAAAAAAAAAATCTTATTTGACTCATAGGAAATGGAACAAACCAACATTTATTTGAAGAGAAGGGAGGAGGACCCAAAATGCACCTCTCCAACCTTGTCATTTCACAGTCCTCTAAACACACTTCTGTCACTTTTCCTAACACCTTTATAACAGAAAACAATACACCTGCAAAACCATCACTTTTTTTACTCATCTGCATTGAAATCTGCCCTATCCTCCTCTTTACAGAATTACTATTCACGTTTTAATTTGGTTACAAACATTTTGAAAGTGGGTATGTGCAGATTTCTTTAACTCATATCCCTGTACATCTCGAAGTTTTGTTTCACCAATCTTGTCCCCTCCTCAGCAAATGGTAAGTTTATCTGTGGCATCTGTCCATCCAGTTTTCTGAATTGCAAACCAGCTTCAACTCACTTCAGTAAAACGTTGAATAATGCACAGAGATTTCGCCCCTAGCATAGAACTAATTGTAAGAACATCATTATCTACCTGTTAGTCTGGGATGGAGCCATAAAAACTGGGCAGACAAATGGGGAAACACTGACATGGGTGTGTTATATTTTGCCTTGCTGTGTAGCAGAGCACATTGATCCACTCAAGTCTGGTAAAGCAACAAGTGACAGAACAGATCACAGGTGCAGGGAATAGACCTGGAGATACGATGGATGTGCTGAAAAGCCCTACAGGAGATTGGGAACTTTCTAAGAAAGAGGTGGGCACAGGGGAATGTTCTGCAGGTGGAGGAGGTTTTCTCTCATACTACTTAAAAGGCAGAAGTTCCTACATTGTTCTGTTGGAAGCTATTTCCTTTTCTTGCACACAAAACCTGAAAAAACCCTTTTTTCTCCTTGCCTTGCCTTCAGCATTCATCATTTGAAATGCTAGAAAGCCTGAACCCTCACATAGCCAACCTTGTATTTCATACAGCTGCCTGGAATCCTTTCAGTTTCCAATTCATGCCTGCAACACCATCCAGTGGTGCAAAAGCAAAAGATCAGAGAAGCTTCAACAACACCATCTCCATTCTGTGCATATTCTTTTGCACCCAATATTTTACTTAGTTTCTATGAAAATTTAATATCGCTCAGAGCATAAACCACAAATCAATTTGTAAGTGCCTTTGCAGTGTAAAAAAAACAATGGATAAAAGGGAATACAGAATCTACTTAACAATCAAAAAGTAGAAATGTTCTTGTGTACAAAAAGAAAGACCCATATCAACCCAAAGCATAGAAGTAGATAATTTGGAAGTAACAATTTTAAGCCAGAGGAGGTTTGAACTACCATTGACTGTACAGCACATTGCCAATATCCTGCACTTCACTGCCTCTATCCTTTAAACATGACCACAAAATACTTAATTTGTTTTGTATCTCATGGTGAGCATCAAAAGCAGTATGCACATTTGACCAACAATCATCAGTCCAAAAATGATCTGTCATTTTCTAGATATCATCAAACAGCAACAAAACCAAAACACTCATGTCCAATTAATTTCACAAGCTTTAAAGCAAGAGCAGGACTGCACTGGTTTATGGGGGCAGAAGATGTCAAAGATGTCAAAGATGTCAATCTTTGCCAAATCATCTCAAAGCTGACGAGCTCTGCCAGCCTACCCACCTCTTGATTAGACTTAGAGCTGTGTCATGTTTGGTCTGTGCCTCTCAGTTTTACCCTTCTGAAATTCTTCCAAGCTTTTAAAAACCTGTCCAAGTGGAATCTTCCGATTGTCATAATGAACATGCTTAGGATTATTGTGAATCCCCAAAACAATCTACCCCCAGTTTCAAGCAAAAGTTGAAATACTAAATCAAATTCTGCCAGGGGAGACAAATGGGGGAAATTCAGCCTCTGGATAGATGCCCCCAAACAGGAGCTGCCTACAAGCTAGGTAGCTCATCTTCCATCCTGGTTTTTTTCCATGGGGATTTAATGGGTAGTTGAAAATGGGACTAGGCATCTTTCTTTAAACAACTGAATGGAGACCCCTAGGTTACCTGCCTGCAGCTCTGTACAGAAATCTACATTTAGTGTTTTAATCTGTACACTGAATCCCATCCCTGGTATCTGCTAAGATCAGCTTGGAAAACATTTAATGCAGTATCCTTCTCAAATCCTACCATCCCACATGTGTTTAAATTGGAAGTACTTGACTTTATGTAACTCAAGTACATATTCAGTTCTTACACTGCTTAAAGTTCTTAGTCAATAGCTGTAAAAAAAAAAAAAAAAAGCTTAAACTGATTACATTCCAATATAAAGCAGGAAAATAAATGTAAAAAAAAAAAACAGGAATAGTACAGCTCAGACTAATTAGAACAGACAAAAAAATAGGAAAAAAGGAGGAAGACAAATTAAAAAAAACATATTGCATTAACCATAAAAACAGATGCTCACACCAATATGAGTTTAAGTAAAAATGAAGGAACTATATTAGCCACCCTCAGGGTGTTCATAAATGCCTATAGACATTAAAAAATCTCCCTCCTCTCTAAGTGTGGCCAGAAAGAAAAGAATGTATCTTGTCCAAGGGCAAGTCGCATCGTTACCAAAAACCTGTGTACTTAAAGAGACACCACAATAAAATAAGAAGCCACAATCCATCAGTTCTCAAAGTTTTTTTGAAAGACCTTTAAAATTTACACCTAACAGTAATAGTTCTATAAAGCAAGATTCTGTGGGAAGGAATCCAGCAAGTCCTCTTCCACCACAGTCTCATCACATCTTATTTAATGCTCTAATTTTAACCTGTAACACAACCACATAGACTTTGCTTTCATTCACACTACAAGAACCTTTCAACCATCACTTCATAAAAAGCAAAAAGCAAGTGCTACATGCTTTTAAATTCTGCACTAGCAGAAACAGCTATTCCTTGAGTTGACTTTATAATACGGAATAACAACTAGAAAAAAAATCTAAGTTAATTTTGAACTGTACAATGAAATTACTAAAGGACTGAAGTTTGCTCTATTGATATCGTTGTATCCCTCTACCAACTGTAACAGTATCAAAGAAAACAACAATGGTAAAGGTTCATCCTTAAACAGTCTCTTCAATGTTCAATTTTCATGATTCTAGCAAAACAGGACCACAATATACCACCTTATACTCTGGTAGCAATGACAGACAAGAAACAGCTAACTATAGGATGCTCAGTTTGATACCTGTTTGCAAACATTTCCATTTTAAAACAGGTTGTTGATGTTACTTAGGACTTCTTCACACATCCTCCAAAGGACACAGTGATAATACTTCTAAAACACAATGTTAGGTGGAGAGAATTTTCTGGGATCAGTTACACAGAATAAAGGTTATGCACGACAGGCTAACACCATCTTTAACAATCTAACACCTTTTGAAACCCTCCACAGATAGCTGCTTTTAAGGTACTGCAGTTGCATTTCTTAATGTGAACAGCATTAGTGCTAAACTTACTACTTTCATGGCAACTGAATATTTAATAGCTCCAGCAGCAAGAGAAGACCTTCAATAATTTAATCCACACAGCAAACAGCCAACATCACAGGAGTATCTACAGGTGACACCCTAATAAACAAATACTATGACCACCATCAAACAGTGAAAATCACATTGAAAATCAACTCCACTCACTTTTGTTAAGAAAAGAATTCTAAGGCCATTCACCACTTTTGTCCCTTGTCATTAGTCTTCATTTTAAAAGTATTTCAGCTCAAATGGAAAACTTGCTGGCTATTTATTACGTAAGAAGAAACCTTAATCCTAAAGTTTGGGGGAGCACGGAGTTCCTTTGCAGGTAAAAAACCATCCCCATGAGCTTCTGATTGCACCCAACTTCTGTCAAACGTTTGCAATACATGAAAAAGTTAAACAATTCCAACAGCATTACCATTAGAAAGTTAAATAATTCCAACAGCATCACCTCTAGTCCTGGCATAAAGACGCATTATTATTTTTGTTCCATTTTAAAGTCACAGCCTCTGAGAGGTTTAATCACCTAGATGTAAAAGAAGCCAGTGATAAAAGTGTAGAACTTACGTTGTTCATGTACTCGCTGAGCAGGTCCTGCAGGGCCTGCCGCACCGCGTTGCACTCGGCCACGATCCGCTCCCGCCGGTCGTCCCGCGTGCAGGAGGAGTCTGCCATCAGTGCTGCTCCACTGATGATGCTCTCCAGCCTCTCCTCCAGGGATGGTCTGAAGCGGGCCTCGCTGAAAGTCATGGGGTCTAAAATGATCTTGTTCTAAAAAACAAAATCCGAGTGGAAGAATTAGGAGCGTGCACGGGTCCTGAGGATTCCTTAGACGCCTTTTCTCTCAGTAGCCTCACAGGGCTCTTAGTCTTCCATAGCACTAGATTATCTACAAAATTCCTCGAAAATCAGTATTACAGAAATATCTT
This sequence comes from Hemiprocne comata, assembly GCA_020745705.1. Classification (NCBI taxonomy): domain Eukaryota; kingdom Metazoa; phylum Chordata; class Aves; order Apodiformes; family Apodidae; genus Hemiprocne; species Hemiprocne comata. The sequence goes on along the minus strand of CM036589.1, from coordinate 4,387,146 downwards.
GCAGCACTGAAATCCCAGTATATAAATAAAATTGCCCAGGGGAAAAGTTGCCCAGGGAGGTTGTGGCTGCCCTCTCCCTGGAAGTGTTCCAGGCCAGGATGGATGGGGCTTGGAGCAACCTGGTCTAATGGGAGGTGTCCCTGCCCATGGCAGGGGGGTTGGAACTAGATGATCTTGAAGGTCCCTTCCAACCCAAACCATTCTAGGATTCTACATACAAATAATTCCCAACCTATAGTTATAAAAGACTATTGCCAAGAGCAACACAACTGGTTCAAACATGTATGTGGGAAGCCCAGAATGTAGAACAAATCAACACAAACTACTGTAGGATGCATGCAATACCTCTCTGTATTATATGTATATATTTCATCTTGAAGTAAATTATTATGCTTTTCTGAATCTTCTGAAAATGTCTTGGATACTCAGGAAATTAATATGAAGGTGTAAATATTTAAATAATTGTTGTAATTATGCAAGTTATTTATGAATGTAGAGAAAATGGAATATTCTCTGAATTAACTAATCCCTTCATTTTGATTATGTTTATTAGGAGACTAAACTGCTGAAATGCTACTAGGTAACCTCAATATTGGATGAAAAACAAATGAAGGAATTGTCACTAACACTTTAAAAACCTCCATTGTTAGATAAACACACAGATAAAAACGTGAAATATCTGAACCCATTCTGTAGCACATCTTTTAAAAGTCTTTTTCTAAATGCTTTTGCAATACTCTTGTTTGTTTTTAAACCAGGAAAAAGTGCTGGATCACTCAACTAAAAAGAGAGCACTACAGGAATACAGCCTAAGAATGTCTTTAACTTGTCCAATAGCCTCCTGGTTACCAAAATCTGCTGACTTCACAAGAAAAAACTGATTCTCAAAGACTGTTTTCTACTAAAGACATTTCAATTCTTAAATTATGATCACTGCTGAACTTCTGTGCACTTTATGTATCAAACCAAATATCAAATAATGACAAACCACATAGATTCTACCCCTATTAGTGTAGAACTTCATGTAATATTCTGAATTCTGAGTCACCACTAGATTATATTCTGATTTACTTTTTGCCCTTTGTAGTTCAAGGTAACAAATACAAATACAAAAATAATCTCCTGCTCCCACTTACAGGCACATTAACAACACCATGTAATTCAGTAACCTTTTGCTGCAATCATGCAAAGAAGTTTTGTAATTGCATATTGTCTAAAAATGCTCAGGAAACCATGAGCTTCTTATTTGAGCTTTAAAAGAAAATAAATCAAGAAATAGGAATATAAGAGGCAGATCTGAAAAAGTTACAAGCACTGGGTTTTCTAATAATCACATCTATTTTAAAGCACATTGGGTTTTTGTTAATGAACCATTTTAATTTTCACAACAATTTGATAACTTTGTGATTAGTCTATTTCCTTTAATACCCAAGAGCAATCAAGAAGCACAAGCCAAATGGCACAGGCAGTTTGAAAAAATACCCCACAATGTACTAAAATGTAAATTGGGATTTAGGGACACGATATAGAAAGTACATCTGCCTCTGACATTGAAGACTGTACCAGCTTATTACAAATCAGAACATGCTGAAATAACTGATTCTAGGCTAAATTCTGATCCCAAGTGAATACATCTTGTTTAATTCAGGGGGATGAGGCTTTTGCAAAATATCTGCTGGTTTCTCATTAAAGCTTCCAATAAACTCCACATATAAAACTCCTGACTCTCATTACTCCACAAAGAAAGAGGATTAAGCCCTGAAAAATCTGTAACTTAATGGGAAGTGTAGCAGTTCAACAGTAACCAACACAGGGAGGTCAGGAAATGTACGAAGATTCATTATTTAATAAAAAGGAAAAATAGAACATTTTTTACTAGATCATGTATTGTTCCTCCTCCAGGAACTGTTGACTTAGCAGAACTAAATGCAGCACTACCCAGAATGTGAAATAATGTCTCATATGTATCACAGGGTGTGTGTTTCACAGCAGTAAGCAGAGCAGTTTTACAAGCATCTAAATTAGAAATGACTTCTGTAAGAGTCAGGCCTGTGCAGAGGTAGCTGTGCTTTTCAGTACAGTGACAATACTCAATGGGCTGAGCCCACCACCACACTTTCCTTCATAAGCATTGGGATTTTCAGAAATCCACTATATATTCATCTTCACAACAGCATATTTAATTCATAGAATCATAGAATGTGTGGGGTTGAAAGGGACCTTTAAGGGTCATCTTGTCCAGCCCCCCCTGCAGGGCACAGGGTCCTTTTTAACTAGATCAGGTTGCTCAGAATGTGGTTGGGCCTGACCTTGAACGTTTCCAGGGATGGGGCCTCCACCACATCTCTGGGCAACCTGTTCCAGTGCTTCACCACCCTCATTGTAAAGAGCTTCTTCCTGATATCCAATCTGAATCTACCCTGCTCTAGTTTAAGACCATTATACTTCATCCTGTTGCTACACACCCTTGTCAAAAGTCCATCCCTAGCTTTCCTGTAGCCCCTTCAGGTACTGGAAGGCTGCTATGAGGTCCCACCAGAGCCTTCTCCTTTCCAGGCTGAACAACCCCAACTCTCTCAGCCTCTCTTTGTAGGAGAGGTGCTCCAGCCCTCTGACCATTTTTGTGGCCCTTCTTCCATCAAATGAACTATCTTAGCAAATTATGTCATTAGTAAAAAGTTACAAAAATAATTAGGTGCATGTTTCAGGTTATTTTCAGTGTTTCCTTACTTGAGTCTGGTGGGTTTTTTGTGTGGGGTTTTCTTTTGTATGGGTTTTGTTTGGTTGTTGTTTTTTTTTAAATAAATGACAGTGTTACTGGTCATAGTGTTATTTTGGGGTGTTTTTTTGTTTTGCTTTTTAAATGACCATTAAAATGGTCCTAAACAAAGACAGAAAGTACACTTTACTAGAGAGCAGAAGATTTCCAATAGCCAACAAATGCTCTGCTTGTAGCAAACCTCTTGTCTCCAACCATAAACTTTCACAGAACAGAATCACAGAATCACAGAATCACCAAGGCTGGAAAAGACCTTTAAGATCATCAAGTCCAGCCTATGACCAACACCACCACACCATCTAGACCATGGCACTAAGTGCCACATCCAGCCTTTCCTTGAACACATCCAGGGATGGTGCCTCCACCACTTCCCTGGGCAGTCCATTCCAATGTCTGATCACCCTCTCCATGAGGAAGTGCTTCCTAATATCCAACCTAAACCTCCCTTGGAGCAGCTTCAGGCTGTGCCCTCTTGTCCTGTCACTGGTTGCCTGGGAGAAGAGCCCAGCCCCCACCTGACTACAACCTCCCTTCAGGTAGTTGAAGAGAGTGATGAGGTCCCCCCTGAGTCTCCTCTTCTCCAGGCTAAACAACCCCAGCTCCCTCAGCCTCTCCTCATAAGACTTTCCCTCTAGTCCCTTCCCCAGCCTCGTTGCTCCTCTGGACCTGCTCCAGCACCTCAATGTCCTTCTTGAAGTGAGGGAGGGGCCCAGACCTGGACACAGGACTCGAGGTGAGGCCTCACCAGTGCTGAGTACAGGGGGAGAATTACATTTGATGTGATCAAACAGCAGGGTTATAGATGCACAGAACTATGGCAGTTTTCCTGTTTCAGTTACAGCAACATAATCTGTTCTTCCATAGATGTCTCACTTCTCCTCCTCTTCCTCACAGCCATAGGTGTAAGGATCTCCACCTATACGGCAAATTTCACACAGCAGATCTTACACCTCTCAGCAAGTCATAAATCACATTTTTCTTCTTGGAGGCTTTTGAAGACACTGCAATCCCCAGCCTTCTGTGAGACCCAAGGATCGACCAAGATCGTATTCCTGAAGTACTTCCACCCTTTTAGAGTCCTGAGGATGGACAATCTGCAAATCAAGTATCTCCAATACCTCTGATCACTGCAACCCAACTCACTATTTTCATAAGCATTATCTCACACTCCATGGATATATTTAGCAAGTTCTGTACATGTTACATGCTTCAGTTTTAAATAAAAAAAGTGTATCATTGAGGGTGTATAATTAATTTAAGCCAGCTTTCCTCACTGTAAAACACAGAAAAGAAACACATTAGTGCATTTTTTTTCTAAACAGAGATCTTTATAACCATCACATCTTAGCTCACGAAGAACAAAAGCCACTGAATTACACTCAGTGATTTTTCATTCATATCCCACAAAAAAATGTTTGTTCGTAATGAATTTTTACGCTTAACAATTCAGTTAACTAGTAGTTTGGGATATTCTCTTAATGAACATTCAGAATCACAGAACATTTTAGGTGGGAATAGACTCCTCAAGGCCGCCTGCTTTAGATGTCTCATTAATTCCCAGCCCCCTTTGACACAAAATCATAGCATGGTGAAGGTTGGAAGGGACCTTAAAGATCCTCAGGTTCCAACCTCCCTACTATGAGCAGGGACTCCTCCCACCAGACCAGGCTGCACAAAGCCTCATCCAACCTGGCCTTGAACACCTCCAGGGAGGGGGCTTCCACAACCTCCCTGGGCAACCTATTCCAGCAGCTTCTTACCCTCATGGTGAAGAATCTCTTCCTGCTGTCTAACCTAAATCTCCCCTCTTTCAGTTTCAAACCATTACCCCTTGTCCTGTCACTGCCCTCTCTGGTGAAAAGCCCCTCCCCAGCTTTCCTGGAGCCCCTTCAGGCACTGGAAGGTGCTCTAAGGTTTCTCCGAACCCTTCGTCAGACCAGGTTGCTCAAGGCTCCATCTAGTCAAGATGAAATCTCCATCCTTGCAGATTTTTCCACTCTCTCTCCCCCTTCTTACAGTGTTTCATCACATTCACAGTGTGTTTTGGTCTGTTTTGTTTTGGTTTTTTTCCTCAATATTGGAACAGAATTTTCCTTCAATCAGCTTGTGCCAATTGCCTCTCATCCCAATACCATAAACCCCAAAGCAGACTCCAGCTCCATTTTCTCTACACCACCAATTAGTTGAAGACACTAAGATCCCTCCTCAAAGCCTCTTATTCTGCAGTCTAAAAAATCCCCAGCTGTCAGCCCCTCCCAATTTGTCATATCCTGCAGTCTCCTCACCATCTTGCGGTCTCTGCTGGATCTACTCAAGCATGTTAAGGACTTACATTCACTGGGATGACTCAAACTGGATCTGGAAGGCCTGATGCAGTTCCATATGTGCCAAATATAAGGGCAAAAATCCCTCTCCTTGACCTACTGCTGATGTTACTAACACAGCCCCACAGGTGGCTGACCTGCAGGGCTGTAAGAGTGCACCTCTGGCTCAGGTTGAACTTGCTGGCCACCAGAAGCATTAAATGCTTTTTTTTTTTTGCCCCATTGCTTTCTTTACCCTAACATCACACAAACTGACCAGAACTAACTTCTGGGCCTCTCTTAACTCACTTTGGTAAAAACAAATAGTGCTGGGAAATAAATCTTAAGAGATTCTAAAGAAACAAACAACTATGATTTGTTTAAAACAAATGAGTGTTCATAAATAAATGACATTTTAGAAGTTTATTTTCAACTCTAAATGTTTCTCAAACATCTCACAAGGACAAGAGGTTTTTGAGCTTTGGGAAAAAGAGAACAGGAATGAGAACCTGCTACATGACAGCTCTCTACATCCAGTTCCCAATGAGCCTAATTTTGGCTTATGAAAAGTTTTTCTCCATCTCAGAGAAAGCTTGGTATCAAAATGCTACTTCAGCCTGTGTTATTGACTCATCCAAAGTTATTACACATATATTAACATTGTGCTAATGAGGAAATAATGCCTTCTTGGAAGGAAGAAAAAACCAGTTGCCAGGAAATCTGGCTAAATAAATTCCTTCAAAAGTCTCAAGTTACCGTCACTTCCTTATAGCCAGTTAATGAACCATGAATGTAAATGAATTGGGACATTTCACATTTCTAATTAGGTAACTAACATTAGAGCCATAAATCAAGGACTGACACCATGATTCAGGCCTTATAATTAAGTGTTTCAAGCCTCTTCACAACTGCAGACAGATGAGAGTAAATTGAACCTTTGCTATGAACATACAGCATTTTTGGCTTCAGTTGCTGAAACAAAGGCCAAGAAAATGAATTTAAATATAATGGCAGACTTATATGAAAACTGTTCAAATTTGTGCTAATACCTCCTTTAAGCATGTTGTAGTTAACTATTTTCTCTTGTACACTCCTTTTTTTAATTATGTAAAGGTGTGTTTCTAGAGTAGCTGCAATGTTTTCATAAAGAACAAAAACTTTCAGAGAATAGAGCTCTTCATAGTAATTAGTGCTGTAAGTCATCTTTATCTTCCTCAAACAGGAAGGAACTACCACGAACACTAATAAACTCTAGGGCAGCACTTCCAAAATCTAAAATAAATTATTGACACTTCCATTAAAAATATTGAAAATAGCCAAATACCCTTCATAAATGCATTGAAACTTGGTGACGTTTATCTGGATTAGAACATCTTTCTCAACAATACCAAAAAATCAGTTTTAATTAGAAACATAAAGCAAACCAAAACATTAAATTGAATTAATCTTTTAAAATAATTTTACAACTCAAAAACCCCTATAATTTTTTCATCATTATCTGCATTTTCCAAATTAAGCAGGTGTTCTTGCAAAATCTTATGTGCATTGCTTTATTGTTCATGAGATATCTGCTCATCTATGGGTTTCCTAGAGTAGAAAGTCTTAAGAAGGGCAATGGAATCCTGGGGTGCATAAGGAAGCGTGTGGCCAGTACGTTGAGGGAGGTCATTCTGTTCCCCCCCTCTGCTCTGCCCTGGTGAGGCCACATCTGGAGAACTGGGTCCAGTTCTGGGCTCCCCAGTTCAAGAGAGACAGGGAACTGCTGGACAGAGTCCAGGGGAGGGCAACAAAGATGACTGGGGGGGTTGGAGCATCTCCCTGATGAGGAAAGGCTGAGAGAGCTGGGACTGTTCAGCCTGGAGAGGAGAAGGCTGAGGGGAGACCTTATCAATGCCTACAAGTATCTAAAGGGTGGGTGCAGGAGGATGGGGACAGACTCTGTTCAGTAGTTCCCAGTGACAGGATGAGGGGCAAGGGGAACAAACTGGAACATGGGAAGTGCCACTGAAATATGAGGAAAAACTTCTTTGTGGTGAGGGTGACAGAGCCCTGGGACAGGCTGCCCAGGGAGGCTGTGGAGTCCCCTTCTCTGGAGATATTCAAGACCCCCCTGGGTGCAGTCCTGGGTAATGTGCTCTAGAGGATCCTGATTTAGCAGGGGAGTTGGACTGGATGATCTCTAGAGGTCCCTTCCAACTCTGAGAATTCTGTGGTTCCGTGAAGGAAATTTCAGCAGCTTCTTCAGAACCACAGCTTGCTTTATTCTTTAAGAACATAAGTAATGTTGATGATTTGGGAAGCTGGAGGGAGGAAGTTCCAGTTCTGAAAAAGCTGAAAATCAGCCAACATTAAATGTATTCAAAGTCATTCCTAAATCAAACACTTTGATAGTGCTCAGTGTTTTAAGAAGCTGGGAAAAAAGCTTTAATGAAACCACTACTACTATAACCACCTTAGAGCTGGAAACAAAGAGATTTTGAAATTATAGCTCTGCTGTCAGTCGTAATGAAAATAGAGAGAGGAAAAGGCTTAGATAACTATTTTTGGAAAAAACAAACAACAAAACCCACCAACAAACATATCTACACAATTTTCCACACAGTTGTGTGTTAACGTGTGTAACAGGGAAGGTCGGATTCCTACCTCCATCCAGGTACTTTCTAGAATTCCCACTCAATTACCTCCCATTCAGCCACTGACTGAGAGAACAAGAAGGAATTCAATGTTTCCTTGTGCTTCTGTTGTGTAAAAGGATGCCAAAGTAACAATGGCCTTTATTGCTGGGTTAAACACTGGCTGGATGGCAGGGGCCAAAGAGTTGTGGTTAATGGAGTTCAATCCAGTTGGTGGCCAGTCACGAGTGGTGTCCCCCAGGGCTCAGTGCTGGGGCCACTCCTGTTTAACATCTTTATTAATGATCTTGATGAGGGGATTGAATGTACCATCAGTAAATTTGCAGATGACACCAAGCTGGGAGGGAGTGTCAATCTGCTGGATGGTAGGAAGGCTTTACAGAGGGACCTGGACAGACTGGATCAAGGGGCTGAGACCAACTGTATGAAATTCAATAAGGCCAAATGTTGGGTCCTGCATTTTGGTCACAACAACCCCAGGCAACGCTACGGGCTTGGAGAAGAGTGGCTGGAAAGCTGCCTGGCAGAAAAGGACCTTGGTGTATTGATTGACAGTCAGCTGAATATGAGCCAGCAATGTGCCCAGGTGGCCAAGAAGGCCAATGGCATCCTGGCTTGGATTAGAAATGGTGTGTCCAGCAGGACTAGGGAAGTGATCCTGCCTCTGTACTGGGCACTGGTGAGGCCCCACCTCGAGCATTGTGTTCAGTTTTGGGCACCTCAATACAGACAGGACATTGAGGTGATGGAGCAGGTCCAAAGAAGGGCAACAAAGCTAGGGAGGGGTTTGGAAAACATCCCCTGTGAGGAACGACTGAGGGAGCTGGGGCTGTTTAGTCTGGGGAAGAGGAGGCTGAGGGGAGACCTTCTCACTCTTTACAAATACCTGGAAGGAGGTTGTAGTGAGAGTGGGGTTGGTCTCTTCTCAGTGGTGACTAATAACAGGACAAGAGGAAATGGGCTCAAGTTGTGTCAGGGGAGATTTAGGTTGGATATCAGAAAAAAATGTTTTACAGAAAGGGTTGTTGGGCACTGGAACAGGCTCCCCAGGGAGGTGGTTGAGTCACCATCCCTGAATGTGTTTAAAAGTCATCTGGATGTGGTGCTTGGGGACATGGTTTAGCAGTGGGTCATCAGAAATAGGGTGACAGGGTTAGGATAAGGTTGGACTTGATGATCTTAAAGGTCTTTTCCAACCTGAACAGTTCTATGATTCTGTGATTGGTCCCTTTAAACAATTTACTGTGTTCTGTTCTGTAAAAAACATAAACCCACCATTTAAACAAGATATTTCCTCCTCTAATGGAGTAGAAGTGCATTTTAAAAGAAACTATCAAATCATATAAAAGAAGTCCAATATCAGCTTGCTCTCTTTCAAACAACCAACAAGAAAAGGAACATTTTAAACAGCAACAGTTTAAAAACACGCACACAAAAACCCTGAACTAAAAAAACAACAGACACTTCATTCTCTTCTGCAGGGCTGTGGAAGGAAAGTTGAATTGATTTTTCAGCTTCTCAAAGACAGGAAAGGCATATTTGAGGGCAAAATAATGCAGTTGTGAATTTACTATGAGAAGCTATTAATTCATCTATTTAGCATGTAAAACCTTCAGGGCAGAGACCATTTCCTAACATGCTCCTCAGTGATTTAGAACAAAGAAAATACATTTTTTTTCAAGGCAAATGCCACTGCAAAACGACATATGTCAGGACAGGCAACAAAAACTCAGTGACAAATGCCTTTAAAACCTCACAACCACCAGGCAGTATGAAAAACTGTCTTGGTGTAAAAAGGAGCATGTAATATATTGAGATACAGAGTTTTTCAGAACAATCTGGGATTCAGGAATGTATAAATAAGACTGTTCAATTTATTTCTTTATCCCAAGTGCCTGCACTACATGAAAACAAAGGCAGCTTGCTCCCACGTTTGGGTTCCCTACATATGTCAGTGTCCCCAGAGTGCTCACAACACTATTTTTGTTCCTCTTTAGTGATAAATCAAATGTTTCTCCCTGCCACTATGCTGCATTTCACAATGTCACACAGCTGTAATTTGAAGAAATATGAAGAGTGTGACAGTGCAGTGCCTGAGCCATCCTCTCCTGATTCCCTTCTCTAAATGTAAATGGAGATCCTGCTTCCCCAAAATATGGGTGCTTTTCACTTACCACATACATGAGTCACAGAAGCATCTCAAGAGGTGCTGACTGAACATATTCAAAATAATACCAAGTGTAGTCGAATTGGGAAATTCCACTAAGTTAGATTTTTTGAGCTATTACATGGAACCTGACAAAATTCTAATATATTTTTAATCTAACAGTCCAAATATTCCTACTTATTATTAACGATGAAATAAACAACGTGTGGACACTGAATAATAATAGAATAATTGTATTGCTGCAGAAAACATTTATATATAGAAACATCCATTAGGGTTTTTTTTAATGAGCATTTTCATTGTGTGTTTCTGCTGTCTCTAAGAAATTTGTTTAGGTGAGGGTTGACTACAAAAACTCCTTTGCAAATAAACTGGTTACTGTCCTAGTACAGCAGGTTAAATGTATTTGACAAGACAACACTTAAAGCACCTGGTGTGCTGGCATCCTACTTTTTCTACCATCAAAACAAGTGGTAGCAATGGATAAAGTTACAAGCAGTGTATTTGATTGCTAAAGCTTTTTACAATACTAATTTACTACACAGAAGCATTTCAAGGGAAAATAAAATAAATAAAACAAATTAAAACAAAACGAAACAGAAGAAAAAATAAAATAAAATAAAATAAAATAAAATAAAATAAAATAAAATAAAATAAAATAAAATAAATCAAGAAACCCACTAGATGGTGCTCATACACAGAAGATACAGATCAGCAGCACCATTCTCATTGGTTAACATGCTCCTAACTGCTCCTAAGGAAAGGTGTTTCTCCTTGCAGAAGTTACCTTTCTGTTGTTACTTGATACCAACATCCTGTCATTTTCAGTGCTGCCCCTTGTAGTCTGGAGCTGACATTTCTACAATACACTCCCATACATACACAAGCACAAATAAAATTTTAACCATAATATGTCATAAAGCCAAGCAGTAAGAATAAAATTAAGAGTAAACTTCTGAAGCAGGTGATTAAAAGAATTTAGAATCATGGAATTATGGCATGGTTTGGGTTGGAAGGGACCTTTAATGGCCATCCAGTCCACCCCTCCTGCAGTCAGCAGGGACACCTTCAACTAGATGAGGTTGCTCAGAGCCCCCCCATCCAACCTGGCCTGGAATGTTTCCAGGGATGGGGCATCTACCACCTCTGTGGGCAACCTGAGCCTGGGTTTCTTCCTTATATCTAGTCTGAATCTACTCTCAATCTAAAGTCAATTTGAGTTTCTTGCTACTAAACTACTCCTGTTCTGCATGGAAAATTCTGGGGGGAAAAAACCAAACAAAAAGTAGATCACAGAAGGGGTTGTAGTGGGCAGGGAAGTGCAGCAAAGACATGGAAGAAAAAGTTTATTCAGCCCCTTAGCATCATTTGGACCCTGAAAATTTACTCTGCTTATTTGTCTCTTGACAAGTTCAGCATCCTCAAACTCATTTGCTTGCAAACAGGTAAGTTTTTAGGTATATTGTAAAATACAACACAGTGCTGTTGTTCATCATTTTCTTCACGTGTGAGGGATGACTAGTCTTTGATTTTTCCCCACTCAGGGGAGACCTGAGGGGTGCAGAAAGTGCCAAAGGACATCATTACTGGGTAGAAGCTTTTGAAGCATGCTGATGCATCCTGCTGCTTCACAGGTGAAATGATGGACTCGACACCACTCTGGATTAAAAACCTACTTTGGCTCCACAAGGAAGAAACCTTGTATGTCATTCAAAGTCATATATGAGGTCATCTGAATCTGCATCACACTTTCTCCAGTGCACACTCACACGGTTGTGTATTTAAGTTCACTATATAACTGCTACTGTACAGAAACAGCCAGTCGACTGTGCTTCCCTAGGCACCACAGCTCAATAACTCTGCCTTCAAGTTGCTCCGTGGGACCTGCAGTAATATTTTTGCAATTGATTCTTATGATTTTGATATTGAAATAAAATTTCTTATTCTGAAGATCACGCGTTGTGCTTTTATCTCCAGCATCACAACTCCCTTCTGTGAAGAAGATATTTACAAGTAAATTGAGATCCCATAAATATTCTGCAATATCCATTCTCGGGCTGAACATCTTGGACAGTTATTTATCCAAAAAGCAATATTTTAAAGGTAGTCACTTATAGATAAAGCATCTCTTCTCTCCGTTACCTTTATGTCATAGTTTGACTGCTCCTGATTTTATTACAAAAAAAGTATCCTTTATTATTGTACCCAAGTCTTTTCTCTTTTCAGTTTCTCTGGGCTTCTTTTCATTCCACACCTGTTTGATCTTTCATTCCATAGAGGGAGCACTGCATTGGCAAAATATTGCCAAAGGATTATTAATATCTTTGAGAAATATGTTATGATACTCCATTTATTAAGCATGAAATTCATTTTAAAGCCTGGAGGACAATGGCCAGTGCCATCAGTCACATTTTTTCTCATAAAAAGTATTCATCTTCCAAATGGCAGACTTGCATTATTCGAGGACTTATTAGGGCTTGAGTTACTCTGCCTGGAACTTTTCTGTTCAAATCCTTCTCATAACAAAACCCAGAATATTTTCACTACTTCAGGACCTATAGCAAATATAACAATACCTCATGTACCAAAAATGCGTTTAACCACCTCTTTCAGTTCTCAACCAGATCAATTCCTTCATAAACCAATTTCTTTTCATATTCATTCAAGATTCCATGCAATTTTGAAGATGGACAGTGAAGAGATGACACACAGAAACAATCACTGGAGCATTAAAACAACATCAGATACAAGGTGTGTCTGGATTTACATGTATAAAAAAGCAAAGACATCTATACACATACATATATACATTTTAACAAATATAATATCTTTTTATCCTCTTGATAGACACAGAACTTGCCAATGTGTTATATACACACAAAACTCAAGGAGAAAGTCAGCTGAGTAGATTCATCACTTCTGGTGTGTTCTTCCTGGAGCAATGCAAAAGGCAAGAGATATTTGCCTTTAGCATCAATGGAAAGAAGGTTCTTTGGTCATTTGACCTTTAAAGATCTCACCTGACCCTTTTCTAAGTACAGGCTTTAACACATTTATATTGCCCTTGACTCATAATTTATTTTAGACAATCTCAGCCTTGCTCCAAACACAGAAATGCTCCTTTTTACTGTGTGCATAGTAAGTATTTTTCTATTTACAAAACTGTTACACCTATCCTTGTAGCAATGTACACGAGTGATTACCTCATTTTTCATACCAAAAGCTAACACAAATTACTTTTAATTGCTTAAAACGTTAAGATTTTTAGGGTGCTCTGTCTGAAACCCCTACAATTTGAATTTCCACAGTGGTTAGCACTTTGAAAGTTTTGTCAGCACATCCCACCAACACAGCTATATTTCTAGAAACTAAGAAATCACAGTCTCAGCCCATCCTCTGAAAGGAGATACTCTCCTACTCATCAGAGACCCCCCAGTGCCCAATACAGACTATTTCTGCCTGTCACTGCCCCCTCTCCATTCCATCATGCAGAATGTGTCCCCCACCTATCTGTTGCAGCCCTGACTGAGGCAGAGACTCTACATCTACTTATCCCATCACTTTATACCCACATATAGATATATTTTTATATCCACATCCCACATATACTTTTACCCGGAGGGCACCAGATGAATCAGTCCCACAACACTCAACACATGACAACTCAGCAGTCCCTTGATAATCAGAATGGCTGAGACCTTCCCAGAACAAACCTACCATTTCCTGAGTGAAAATAGAATATTTTCAGAATACACCATAAGTTCTTAACAAACTTCCCTGAGTAAATTGGGGGAAATGTCATGAGAAGAGGTAAAAGGTGCATCCTTAGTTGAAGTAAGAACTTAGAAATATTTAATGAGAATAAAATATATACCAAGTTTTAGTAACAAAACCAGGAGTATCTAGAATTAATTAATCTAAAATTAAAGCAGAAGCATTTCAGTTAAGGGACAAAAACTAAGAAATTAAACATGTACTTTTGTAATCAATCAACTTGAAACAGTACTTTCAAGTAGAAAATCTGATAAGAAACAGATTCCTGAACTCTCTTCATTTCTACATCAATTCTCTCCAACAAGCAATAAATGATAACTCTCTCCAAAACGTTGCTGCTAATAACTCACAGGTGACTTTATACCACAAGTCACCATTGTGTAGAGTTTTGCAATCAGCAGAAACCTATTTAACCACCATAGCCAAAGTACTTAAAATAGGTAGAATAATTATTCATATTACACGTGGTGATATTTTGATTGATAAAGCATTCAGATGATGTACACTGCATTTGAAGCAGTAAGGCACAGAATGCTGATCCTGAAATTTGAAATAATGAAGCCTGAGAGGAGTGAATTAATATTATGGAAAAACCTGTAAACCTATTTTTAATCAAGAAGAATTGTCATTGTCATACAATACAAGGCTTAGTATGCACTTCATCCCAAATACAAATTGATCTCAATCTATATGACTGATAGTGTAAAATAAATACACTGCAAAATTATGTTCAGTGGAAAATACAAACTTACTTCCCTTGCAGAATAATACACTGACAGCATTTCTTTCTTCAGCATATTTTTACCCATGACATAGTTTCACTAGTATGGTAATTCTTCTTGATTTCTTGCTTGTAAAACATAAGAGTAAATTCCCAGTCACCCCACCACCTATAAATTCTGGCTTTCCCTGGAGTTAAGGAATATGGTTTCTGTTACGAAGTGAGGTGTGAATAAATCTCACCAACCAGCTAAGCAGTGAGGCAAAACAGGAAATAATGTTACAAAGCTGATAAAACAATAATTTCAATGTTTGCATCTTCTTTAGCTTTTCATTTAGTTTTTTTAAAATTGGAAAGAGAAGACTCTCAAAAAAGCCAGGCTATTTTTCCACACATAATTTGTGAACAGAACACAATACTATGGATGCCTGCAACTTCACATAAAGAGGAACAGACTTTACCTGAGGAGGAAAACGATGAAGAAATATTCTCACATAGAGGCAGGGGACAATAGCAGATGTCTCACACAGCCTTCTCTAAATTTACTCTCACTAATGTCACTCAAAGCAGGACAACTAAGCACAACAACTCTCTTTGCATTGAACTGCAGCCTTTTCCAGAGCAGCAGCATCATCAGTTTGGGACTGAGAAGTCACATGTTTTGTTACTGTTTGTCAAACCTCTGCTGTCCACAACGTGCAAAGTCCCCTCACAAAAGCCAGAGTGCAATCAGACCAAACGGGTATTATTCACAGGATCTTATCAATAAGATAAGACCTGTGAGCTGAGAAGGCCCTGAAAACCATGCCCAATTCCTTAAATCTTGAACCACAATAATTTTACAGGAAAAAACTGCAGATCTAGAAATATAGATATTTTTACAAAATTAATATATCCATTGCAGGCAGTACTGTTTCATGTGGTTCAACTGCAGTTCTGAATGGTTTTACCCTCTTTGCTTGTCTCTTCCTACACCTATCCACACATTTTCTGCTGTCATGTCTCCACCTCTAACCACATTTGTCTTTTGCTATTATTTGTATACTCATTCTCTGCCTTTTTTTCCATATTTTACTCAATCCTGGAGCTTCCCTTGATCCTATAATAATATCCAGCCTTTCTACTATGGTCTCCAAAGCAGACCCAATGACAGTTAGCCACAGATGCAGAAGACAAGCCCAGTCCAACACGACATCTTAAGTCAGAATGAAAGAGGAAGATATTTTCAGACACTGTCTGACATTAAGCTACTTTTTCACTTTCTAAAGAACAGCCCTCAAGTGTGTGATACTGAAAAATCATAAAATGGGACTGGCAAGGAAATACATATATAACAAGATATAAGACTTAGAAAACTAGCTGTTAAGAAAGTTACTTAAGCAAAACTGTAGCTATTGCTGGAATAGAGGCTGCAGCACTGTGCCTGCAGCTGGAGTGACTGGTAACAACTGTTTTTGAAAGATGTTTTTTCCATATCTTTGATTAACATAACTCATGGATCAAGTTGAATGTTAATGTTTCCAGGTTGCTCAGCTCCACCACCATCTTTATTTTATTGTCTTGACTTCCTGACTTGACAGACAAACATGATTTTACCACTCAACCAACCACAGGTCTTTGTCACAGAACAAAACTGCCAGATTAATCAAACTCTGCCTTATTTAGAAATAAGTAGCTAAATTTTTCAAGGACACTGGGGCGAAAGAGGCCTCTTTGTCTCTGTCACACCCACTGCATATGAGCACAAATAACTCCTTATAATTCAAGTCCATTAGCAGACACCAGCTATTCCTAATTAAAAATAATACGAATCGATGTCTGCACTTTGCTTCTACAGTCTGAGGGAAGGGACCTGAATGAAAAGGGACATTTCAGTCCTGACCAATGACCACTTAGTTAAAAGCACTGTAGATTGCATGGAGAAACACTCCATTTTTCATACACTTCTGATACTTACATCAAATTCATTTAATGCAGCTGCCAGCTCTCCTATGCCAGTGTGCCCCTTGTTCTCATCAGTGGGTGAGGTGGCCTGGGCAGCATTGGAGATACCAGCAATGGCTTCTTGCACTTGCTTGAAGACATAGTCTCTGTTGGCCCTCGTGGCTGCAACGTCAGGGTGACGGAGAAATGCTTGGGATGCAGTATACAGCATGGTGGCATTCTTCTTCAGAGCACCCCGAGCTGCAGCCATCTCATCCCTGCAGTGAGGATCCTTCAGCTCCTACACAAAACCACACAGTTGTTACAGGTATAAATGAAAGTTTTCCTGTTAGAATGTATTGTCTTCACAGCTTAAACATCCCTGCATAAGTATCATGATTTTGTGGAGACAGCATCAATGACAGAATCCACCAAAAATCACAGCAAGAAATGCCCCTCCTGCCCAAGGAAGTCCATTCCTTCTCTGTAGATACAGTTCTTATGCAAAGACCCGCAGAAAATTTATATGCAACATTCAAAATTACTCTTCCTGATTGGCTGGATTCAGCCTGCTGATTCCATAAGGGCAATGGGAGTGCAACAATCCCATTGCAGCAAGAGCCACAATTTCTGTAAGTACTACACCTACGAGCTTTATAAAATCATCACAACATAGACCATTAAAAAATAAATCTAAATACAAATATTGGTGAATAAGGTTTTCGTTCTTAAAGACCTAATTAATATGCTGCTCATTATTTCTAGCCTTCCCTTCGTATTTTCTTCTAATACTCATATCAGTTTGTTTTAATGACATCTACTTTCCTTTGATCCCCTGACAATAAGCATCAGATACTGTGCAATATGCTGCCAGAATCAGATGACACTGTATTATTACTATTTAATTCATCCATTTATTTGTTTACAGGATAGATCACACTGTCCATGAAAGTGTTTCAGACATTAGATGAGGTAGTCCTAATTGCTTCTATTTTGGAACTATGAACAATTTTGGTGAGCTGAATCATTCACTTACACATAGAATCTGAGGCAAAACATTGAAAAAGAAACCCGATATTCTGGATTTAGAGGGTTTGCCCATTGACCAATTTCAACCACACATGACTGACAGATAAACGTTTTCAGAGAGAATTAAGTTTCTAAAAACTTCATCAGGCTACAAAACAGAAGAGATGAAAAGAAAACCTATGAACATCTAAGCAGTGCCTTTTAATGCTGTCGAGATTTTCTGCAATTATATGGAACGCTTTGCTGGCATTATAAAAATGATCCTTAAGAAGAAAATTTTTTAAAGGCTTATACTAAGATTTTCTGCTATCTTTCCATACCTCCAACAAGACTTTAAGAGACATAAACCTTCATTAGCTTTCATGTTTTTCTTTTTTCCCCATATTTATAACTATACTTCCACAAGGGAGGTGTCTGAACACACAGAATACAGTGACTAGATTTTACAATTTCAATTTTATTTCAGTATAACTCTGAAAATGTTGTCTTTCATTAAGAAATACAACAGTGACACTTAAGTAAATTGTGATGACTGTAATGCAGAAAATAAAGAAACAGAAGGATAAATACAGAAAGCCAGCTTTCTAAATCTGGTGTGCTGTGCTATACAAAGACCACACTCCTGAACAATTGGTGGTATTCCAGTACAATGGAATTTGCAGAAATCTTACCCAACTCCACAGTGAAACCACTGTCTGGCCTCTTAAAAAGAACACTTTTCAGTAGAAAGTTAATCTCTATTGCACAGTTGTATAATTGCAGGCATTGAATAAATGTTATAGTGACTTTCTGGTCTTTTTTCCACATGCATTAGTAATGGATGAATTGAGTACTTTCTTTTTTTTAAGTGTGTGAAAATTAATACTGATGGTTTTAAGCACAAAGTAGATTTCTGGTGCTCCTGAATTTGAATTATACTAGACTACCAAAGAGCTCCTGCTTTACCAGCCCTCAGAGTGACCTCAAATCTGCTTGGGTTAGAATTAAATGGGAATAATCATCAAATGAAAACTATCCTTAACTTCCTGAAAAGCTTGCCTTTTCACTCTTCATTCTGTTATTAACTGAAGCCACTTGGAATGTATTCTTAAAGAAACTGCATTTTTTAAAAGACGTCATCCCATTCAAAAAAAATCAATGTGATTAAATTATAGGCCACGACACAGCAATTACCTACAGGACCTTTTGAACCAGAATCAGAGATAAAACACCAGAGCTTTAGAACCAATAAATACTTACTTTCTGACCCACTGCTTCAAAACGCACTCACCTGTTGCCGTCTAGCAGCAACATAGTTCAGCTTGACCATCTCTTTTCCAAATTCTTTAAAGCGATTTGCTAAATCTTGCTCATTTGTTGCATTTTTCACTGCTTCTAGTGCCTCCTCTACCTAGAGCAGAAGATATCAATTGTATTAGCATTTTAATCCGGGTGCACTCTTTGATAAAGTCTATAAATACTCTGCCCAATACTCTGTTAAATAGACACAATTTAGCTTTTATGTCCATCACTGTCCAGGGGCTTTATGATGGTCCCACAAACTTTAATTAGGTCTCTAAATGGAGAATCTGCCTGGTTGTCATTCTGCATTGTTTTCCATTTACTGTACTTTGGCATCATGTAAAACTGATGTAAAAGGCATAACTGCATTAATTTCCCCACTCACACTTATCAGATGAAAAGTTTAGTACCTGTGGGGTTTAAAACAAAATAGATGAATATGTTCTTAAGGAAAGGCTGAGGGAGCTGGGTCCCTTTAGCTTGGAGAAGAGGAGACTGAGGGGCGACCTCATCAATGTGTACAAGTATGTAAAGGGTGAGTGTCAGGAGGACAGAGCCAGGCTCTTCTCAGTGATGTCCAGTGATAGGACAAAGGGCAACGAGTGCCAGCTGGAGCATAGGAGGTTCCACATAAACATGAAGAAAAGCTTTTTCACTGTGAGGGTGACAGAGCAGTGGAACAGGCTGCCCAGAGAGGTTGTGGAGTCTCCTCTGGAGAAATTCAAAACCTGCCTGGACATGTTCCTGTCTGAGCTACTCTAGGGGATCCTGCTCTGGCAGGGGGGTTGGACTAGATGATCTTTTGAGGTCCCTTCCAACCCTGACAATTCTGTGATTCTGTGATGTGTGGTACAGGCTTTATGGGAAAACAAATGGAAGTTATTAATTCTGGACGAGAAATAACTTCTAAAAAGCAAACTCAAACTTATTATTCAGTTTTAAATTTACCCCAACATATACAAAATACTGAATCTTTGTGCAATAAATGAAGCAGCAATAGATTCAACCCAGAATATACTACTGTTTCTTCTCCTCAGCTCTCAGCTTTCCTTTTTCAGTTACATTAAAATTGAGAAAAGAATCTACCAAAGAACACATTCCTGTAGTTACTCAGGCCTGCTGTAGCTATCAGGCCAAGATACAAAAACCCAGTTATACCACCAAGTGAATATAACAAATCTATTGTGAAATTTTACCATTTACACAGCAAGAAAAATTATCCAAAGGGATAAAAATGTTCCTTTCATACAATAAGTAAAGGAAATTTCCCTCTGACTAGGTAAAAATTTGAAGTTGTATTTCTCTCCTTCACCACATGAAAACGCAGTATCAAGCAGAAAGATTAAGAACTGAAAAGCTTCTATTCATCCTTCTTTCTAAAACCTATTTCTTCAATTCCCAACATGTGCAGAAAGCTTTCTACAACAGACCAATTTTCCCCTTCAAGAGAAACAGCTGATTCCAATGGGGACGTGTTCCTGTGCAAGAGCACAGCCTGGCAACTCACTCTCCAACCAGCACTGGGAATCCAGCAGTAGCTGGAGACTAATGAATTTGGAAAGGCACAGTTATGTGCAGAACCTGCCTTTTTATCATCTCTGTTGCTCTAACTGTATCTTCCTACCAGCAAGAGAGGATATTTTTATTGTGAGCATTTACTTACTTACTGCAGATGTAAGAATATCCACAAATTGTAGTTCTACGTTACAAATTACATTTCTGAAGGAAAATGTGCAATTCAAGCACATAAATCCATAGCTCTTATGTTGGAAATTATATACTGAGAGTTGCAAGCTTCACCTTATTCAGAAACCAATTACCTCTTCTTTTACTCTTAAAAAGAATGGCACTTTTAAAGGTGATCTGTCTTAACCAATAGCACAAATCACAAAAGCATAATTGTATTAACTAAGTTGTTCTTGCAGGTTTCCCAGCAAATGATGAACATCTTTCTTTCAGACTAAGAAGTGTTTCTACTAAACTACCTGAAACTTTCATCTTGAACATGTTTATAATGAGGAGCACAGGCACAACAAACTGATCCACATTTCTGTAAGGCCTGCCAGCTCCCTTATTAAATAAAATTGCTGGAGATTGTGTTACAGATTCCACCCTGACAATCAGATTTCAAACGATGTTGATCATAGTTTATTGTATCAGTATGGGCACAAGCCTCTGAAATTCCAAAATGAAGAAACTGGTTAAGAAAAATATTAGAGAGAACATGAGCACAACCCCTTTTTTTTTTATTGTAATTCCTTTTACAAATTCACGTTGGAGCAAGTTCCCTATCCTCAACAAAAAAAACCCTTCACTCAGCTGTGCAGATGTGTTCCTCTGATTAACTATCATGCAATTAATAAAAACAGACTCATAATTCTATATGTGCATGATCACATATTATACATATTATCACCTATTATATTAGTAGATGCTATTTTATGAGTGTTACACAAGGTTCCCTGCAATAAGCACTACTACTAATTTCAGTAATGCAAAAAGACATCCTGTAAGAAATGACCAAGTGTCCTTCCAGAAAGCATCTGCATATATTTGCTCTAAAACATTAATTAAAATGCACTCTTTCCTTGGTAGTCTGAAGCATAACTCACTCCTTTGACATGCTTTCACTGAAGACTGATTACAGAACATTTCAGTATAAATCAAGCTTGATAACTGTGACATGCAGGATGATTTCAGTTTATTAATTTTATGGTTAACTTACACCAGTCTTTGAATTTTACCTTTAAGACTTTAAAAGAGCTGTTCTTTCCTCAATTTTGTAAAATACAAACACTTTTTTTTTCGTAGTAATTGAATTTTTATTCATCTAAAACTAGCTGCAGTATAAAATGCTAAGATAAATATTGTGCAGTGATAAATTACCCTTTTTAACCTTAAAATAAAAAATCAAATTTAAGGCCCTTACGTTGAATTTTGCTAAAAGCAACCAGAGATGTCTGGTTTCTTGGAAACAGGATTGATAACAGCATCTGGCAAATGCAGAGATTCCAAACCATGTTGCCACACACTGCCCTTACAAATCAAGGGCAAGTAAATACACCCACTTCCAGAACACTACTGGAAGTTTGTGTCACAGTACACTGCTGCAATGGCAGGAAGAGCTCTCAGATGTGAGAACAGTATCTCTCATCATCTATGGAAGAGCCTGAATCTGAATGTTCACAATGTTTAGAAAAATCTGTTGTTTATAATATTAAAATGTTAGTCTCCCTATCAAAGGATTACTTGAATTACAGTGGCATGGAGTATTGTAGAGGGGGAAAAAATTAAAAGCATATTCAAGACAGACAATGCCTACACTGCAGATAATCAGAGCCATGTGCTGACAGCTACGAGAGCAGCACTCTGTTCATTACAGCAGAGCTCACTAGAAGCTGCACAGAAAATTCTGCCTTTTTCATGATGAAAACTGTTTTCAAACTATTTAGCTTCTCTGCACAGTTTGCAAGCTGTAAGGTTTTCATTGTTTGTCCAGAACTTAGTATTGTTGTATAGTTCCACTGTTAAAAAGACAAATAAAAAAAAAAAAAAAAAGAAAAAAGAAAAAGAAGAAAATATGTAATGTTTTTGACAGCTAAACTCCCACATGGACTCTGCAGGCTTTAAATATTCTGCATATGAGTTTCTGAAAATTTTTGTTTTGCTTCATTTTGTTTACGCAATAAAAGTGAAATATTCCAATAGTTGGAAAAAAAATTAATTTTCTAGTTTCAGCTGCCAAGTCTTCTAATACTCTTGCATAAAAATGTGAATGATGGCAGCCAAAGTGAATCCAGAGCAAAATGGCAATCTTTAATTTCTCTTTGTTCTATTTTTCCTCTTTGATGATTGATTAGACACTTACACGACTGTCTCACTCCAATTTAAAGTTTCAACCTCCTGACACATCCAGAAGACACGCAGAGAGAAATACTGTAGTACCTAAATTCTGCCACAAGATAGCAATACTTTACAAGTACTGAGTTAGCAAACCACTGGGATAGGGTGTGAGGTGAGTCAAGGAAGTGCTTAACAGTGTAAGACATTTGACAGTTTTTACTTTAAGTCTCCAAAGCCTAATATTCTGCAAAATCAGAAAATGAATGGGACCACTGTAGAAATGTGTTATCTCCTACCTCGTTATCAGAACCGAGTGAAATAGAACAAGAAACGTGAACAGCGACACCCATTACTGATTTGTTCCCTGTTTTTCTACACATGATAGATGCAAAACCAACACGTCAAGTTGAAATGCATACAATTTTCAGATGTGATAGAAGCCTCATGACATCAGCCATATCAGCCAGGATGAGCAGGCGGGTGACAGCAGAAAGCAGGGCACGAGCAGCCCGCACCATGGTGCCCCGTTTCACTGAGGAGCAGGGGTCGTCAGCGAACTCGGAAGAGGCGATGCGCATCGTTTCTCCTAGAATTGTAAAAACAAACAGCATTACAGACAAGTTGTACACTTGCACTTTTTTTTCCAGGAAGTATAAACAACTCACTAAATCAACTGACTGCTGTGAGGGAAAAAATAATGGCTTAGTTATTTAATATTGAATTGCTTGGGGGAAATATTTTGTTAAGACGTGCGGCAACGGCCTTGGCACTCTCTGCCTTTTCTTCTTTATTCCCAACTTGTTCTTCTTCTAGAGCAGCCACCTGGAACAACTGAAAAGGAAATCAAAACACCAAGACAGGCTTCTGAGTGCAACCAGCACAACATAAGAAAAACAGCAGTGTGTGTGTGTTACAGAAATACAGAACTTCCCTGCACCAGTAGGGAGTACAGGACAGAGCACCCATTCCAACCCAAACACATCTCTCCACAATTCTGCCTTCCATCTACATCCTTCTCCTTTACTCCTGCTCATCTTGCACAGATTCCTCTGCCTAGAAGAGCTATCAATACTAGAAAAGATTTTTTTTTTCTTTCCTCCCCCCCCAGTTGTAGAATCACATAGGTTGGAAAAGACTTTTAAGGATCATCAAGTCCAAGGACTAATCTAACACTGCAAACTAAACCATGTCCCTAAGTGCCACGTCTTAAAGTGTTTTAAATCCCTCCAGTGATGGGGACTCCACCACTGCCCTGGGCAGCCTGTGCCAGGGCCTGACAACATTTTTGGTGAAGTTATTCTTCATATCCAACCTAAACCTCCCCTGGCACAACTTGAGCTCATTTCCTTTCATTCTATTCCGTGTTTCTTGGGAGAAGAGACCACCCACCCCCTTGCTGCAACCTCCTTTCAGGCAGTTGCAGAGAGTGGAAGGTCTCCCCTCAGCCTCCTTTTCTCCAGGCTGAACACCCCCAGCTCCCTCAGCTGCTCCTCATAAGACTTGTGCTCCAGACCCTTCCCCAGATCTGTTGTCCTTCTCTGGACACGTTCCAGCCCCTCAATGTCCTTCTTGCAGTAAGGAGCCCAAAACGGACCCCAGGATTTGAGGTGCAGCCTGACCAGTGCTGAGCAGAGGGGCACGATCACTTCCCTAGTCCTGCTGGCCACGCTCTTGCTGACACAAGCCAGGATGCTGGTGGCCTTCTTGGCTAGCTGGGCACAAACTGGCTCATATTCAGCTGCTGTCGACCGACATCCTCAGGTCCTTTTCCTCGGGGCACTTTCCAGCCACTCTGCCTGAAGCAGAAGAGGTTGTCTTAACCTGAACAAGAGGTTGTTGTGGCCCAAATGCAGGACCTGGCACTTGGCCTTGTTGAACCTCACAATTTCCTTTGTAACCATTGCTGCTATGATTTTACTGCCCAGTCTCCTCTACTCAGCCTACCTATTCACCATTCCAACTCCCTGGATATCCATCCCTATTGCTGCTTCTGGATGGAGAAAGCAAAACACTCTTTTTTTATAACAAAATGATACATGCTCATGTCTGGACACATTATTTCTGTTTAACAAGTGTCTTATTTAACATGGTACTTGGTAACTAAATCAAGATTCTTAAGGATGAACTTTACTACATTTTTAGCAGGTGGAAGCATTAAGAAAGAATAATGATCCCAGCACTGAAAGGGCCTGAGCTCTTCCTGTAAAGTAGTAACAGCTAATAAAGAAAATAGTGCTTTTAAAGGAGTAAAACTAGGACTAGGTTGGAATACAGTCACAAAGGAGGACATGGAGAAGCTGAAGAAAATTTATGATTGGAAAGAAGCACGATCCAAGGCCAGTGCAAGGCAAGATGCCAATGGCAAAGCCCTTGAAATCAGAAAGTTGGAAATTTCTCACCCCCTTATTTACAGCACAGAATAAGTTGCATAACTGGGCACAAAATATTTTTTTTTAAAAATCATAAACATCTTTCAAAGATTTTATAACCTAATTTAAGCCAATGCAGAACATCAAACTCAACCAAATTACGAAGAATTGGGGTTAACATCAGGAGGAGATCAGGTAAATTCTAATATTTAAGAAAGACTTAGTGAATGAAAAATAAACAGCACACCACTGGAAGTCAAATAAACTCATAGTTTAATGCAGTGGTAATTGATAAAAGAATGGCATATATATATTTTCCTTAAGTATATGACTGACATAAAATGTCTGCCATATATGATGTCTTTTTCTGTAGCCACTAGAAAAGTAATAATATAGCACAGAAATCACACAGAAATGTGTAACATATATCAGCCCATAATTTTCCAAACCAATCCCAGACACATAAAAATATAAGTGTTTCCACTAGTCACCAGGAAAACAGAACAATGCATTTGTATTTCAAAAGTTACTTGGAAAACAATATGGTTCTGGATACAGGAAAAGGAACCTGGCCTGTCATTAAAAATAACATCTAAATATTTATCCTAATAACTACACTGCAAGCATTATTATAACATCAGAAATGAAAGCCAACTGACTCCTAATTGTGATAAGAATATCAAGGATGAATTGACTAGAATCTAGAAGCAAACGTTATATAAAATGCTGAGGCCCCCAGAAAAACTGACTGCTTGAAAAGGGTTATTAGAATGTTTTTGAGTAAGCCACAATCTTAAAAAATTGTTATGAACTAATAGAATGTTATTCTAAGCAACAGGAAAAAAATGCTTCACTTGCTATCACCTTCATCCTCACAGGAAATGGGTGACTACACCACCTAAATTCTTAACATTGTCAACTGAAAAATAATGAAGTGAAAATGCAGAATCTTCCTTCAAAATTCAAGAAATGGGAGAAAAATTATGCATTGAAAAAAAATATTCAGAGATGATACTTAATCCAATCTAGGAGACAAACACTTGTGTGTTTTAAAGGACTTCAAAAAGGCTATGGAAAACAAGCACTGCAGAAACATCTAAACCCAAGTTTCCATGGTCAGAAGCAATTTAGCTGTGCCTGCACAATGTCAGGTACCAGCTGATGAGTCTTGCTCAGAACTCTAATTGGGTTAGACTGCACCATGCTGATCACTCCAGATCCAAGCTGGTGTAGCTGCACAGGGCTGCCCTGCTCTTACACAGCTTTACTAACTTCAGACCAGCTTGGGTATCTCCAAAATGTCTTGTGTTCTGCTGGGTAGACTTCTTACAAGCATTTCAAATAAGCCAGTCCAGCTATAGAATATAATCCCATCAATATATTAGCTGGAATTATGTTGTGGCTATGGCCAGCAAAAAGTCATTTTTAAGACGAGCTCCTCAGTTAGCTTTCTTTATGCTGTTATCCTTTGCTCAAAGAAAGCTCCACAAGTAAATATCTTTTTTTTTTAATTCAATATTTAGCATTCTCTAAATGCATCATAAACTTTCAGCAGTGTCTATATGTGTTTGTTATTACCTTCTTGTCAAACCACAATTTTATTTATTTATGTAATAAAAAAATAACATCTGTGCAGCTGAATTAATATGTTTATTTTTAACCTATCTTGCCATTATAGTGCCTGAAAACCCACTCCATCGTATTTTCTGCATGACACTTTCCATTTGGAATGTGCTCTGGGTTGTCAGGACTCTACATCTGTGCTGCCCAACCAGTCAGGCAGTGGCAAAGAAAAGGCTGAATTGCACCTGTCCAGCTCTTGGTGTGAACAAAAAGTCTGAATATCAGAGAATCATAGAGGTTGGAAGGGACCTCTGAAGATCATCGAGTCCAACCCTCCTGCCAGAGCAGGAACACCCAGGGCAAATCACACAGGAACGTGTCCAGGTGGGTCTCGATTTCGTCACTAGAGGTGGAGACTCCACAACCTCTCTGGGCAGCCTGTCCCAGGGCTCTGTCACCCTCACAGTAAAGAAGTTCTTCCTCATGTTGAGGTGGAACTTCCTGTGTTCTAGTTTGCATCCATTGCCCCTTGGCTATCACAGGGCACGACTGAAAAGAGATTGGCCGTTCCTTCTTGACACCCACCCTTATATTTATAGACATTAATAAGGTTCCTTCTTAGTCTTCTCTTCTCCAGTCTAAACAGCCCCAGGTCCCTCAGCCTTTCCTCATCAGACAGATGTTCCAGTCCCTTAATCATCCTTGTAGCCTCTGTTGGACTCTTTCCAGCAAATCCCTGTCCCTCTTGAACTGGGGAGCCCAGAACTGGACACAATACTCCTTCCCCTAGGAAATCAGGCTGAAAGAGAAGCAAACACCATTTCAAAAGAGATTTTCTATTAACCCCAACTTCAATATTATTAAAAAATAAACCTGTTTGTCTCCAGTGTAGACACTCAGAAAGAAAGTACTTCTAATGTGAAATCTGTAACTGTAACTAGGAGCAAGGAACTGAACTCTGAGGCCACAAGGTTTTGTCTGAGACATCATTTAAATCAAAACAGGAAGTGATTCTGAGCATCCATCCCTGGAAACATTCAAGGTCAGGTTGGATGGGGCTCTGAGCAACCTGATCTAGTTGAAGATGTTGAGGCCTTAAGCAACCTGGTCTAGTGGGAGGTGTCCCTGCCCATGCAGGGGGGCTGGAATTAGATGATCTTTAAGGTCCCTTCCAACCCAAACCATTCTAGGATTCTATGATTCTATGACTATCCAGTGAGATACAACTAGCAAATATATTTGAAAATTAAATATGGTGGGCAGGGGGATAATATTTGGAGGTTAAAACCAATGGTTTAAAAAGCTTAAATTATTTAGCAGTAGAAAGCAAAATTAGGTGAAATAAATCCTCTGTAAAATTATTAAGCAAAGCTATTAAACAAGACCTAAGCAAATAAGCAAATTTTAAAAAAAAGTATTAATATATAGGAGTTCATGGAAGGCTGTTTAAAACTTATAAAGAACAGGTAGGTCACAATTTCAAGTCTAATAACCCAGAATTCCAGCTGTTATTGGGGAGGAAGGATTGTCTATCTTGGTGCCAATTAACATTTTTACCCTTGTACAGCAATCATAGAATCATAGAATGGTTTGAGATGGAAGGGACCTTAAAGATCATTGCATTCCAACCCCCCTGCATGAGCAGGGACACCTCCTGCTAGACCAGGTTGCTCAGAGCCCCATCCAACCTGGCCTTGAATGCCCCCAGGGATGGAGTCTCCACAACTTCTCTGGGCAACCTGTTCCAGTGTCTCACCACCCTCATACTAAGGCCAAAGGTAATGCTGGAGCTACAGCTAGTCAAGTTATTTTTCAGAGATACCTTTTATCTGGAAAAAGCCAACCCTACTTTCAGTTATCCATTTCTTTCCAAATGAATTTCAAGTTATTTTGTAATTTACATTAATTGCTTCCAGTGCAAATTAGGTCAATGCAGGAAACACAGACATCTTGAGTCATCAGGTCTGCTTCCTTGCCACTGCAGACAGGAATGTCATAATATAATTATTAATAATCTTAACATGATAATAACTGCACTCACAAACTCATCAAGGTTCCATTTTAGAAACAGCTCAGACATTTAACCCCAATTAATCCTACTGGAAGTAGGAAACTCATTCCAACATGAACTCCAGAATCTGACAGGTTTTTTTCATTACAGGCACTTTAATTCCATACTGACCATGTTTGTAGATAATTTATATCCATTTCTTCTCATGCCCCATTTGCCCTTCAATTTAAGCAACCATTCTTCTTCCACTGTGTTTCCTATTGTCCCTTTTTCGCTTCATGCATTTTTGCAATGAGCCATGAGAGATTAAAGGCAGTACTTCAGTCTCCCTTTTTTGCATAGAATATCCATTCTTATAATCATTTCAGCAGCTCTAAGAAACAATTAGGTGCCTGGAACACGTGTGATAAGACCTGCAGTTTTCTAGGAGGTA
Organism: Hemiprocne comata; assembly: GCA_020745705.1. Classification (NCBI taxonomy): domain Eukaryota; kingdom Metazoa; phylum Chordata; class Aves; order Apodiformes; family Apodidae; genus Hemiprocne; species Hemiprocne comata. The sequence continues at coordinate 4,358,317 of CM036589.1, read as the reverse complement.
TCATTTGCAGCTATGAGAAACTCTTCACCTGATACCTTGCAACATTCACACACCTTTTTCATTGGACAAGGATTGTCAGTTATTTTCTCACTAAGACCCACACACTGAATTCTCTGGCACCTCACTTTGAAACAGGAAAGTGTGCATTGGATTTACTTTTTGTAACTAAGGAGTCTTAGTTGGGTTAGAAAGTGATCTAAAAACCTAGAACATTCAGTGGACAAATCACCTATTAACCTTATTAAGAAATGCATATCATAAAGAGAAAGTAAGAGGAAAAACCCAACCCAAACAAGAAAAATAACAAAGCCCCACCCACTCACAAAAAACCTCAACACTGAAATCCAGCTTAATTCCTGCATTCTAATGATTACTGGTGGAACTGCTGCTTGTGTGAAATTAGGACTCTTAGCTGGACAACATTTCATGTGCTTAGATCCATTTTGGATGGGGCTGGAAGGTTTTTATTTCTTTTAGAATTCTTATCTTTTTGCCTAATGCAGCCTAGGATACCACTGGCCTTGTTTGCAGTATTGCCAGCAGGCCAAGGGGTGATCCTGCCCTCTGCTCAGCACTGGTGAGGACACACCTGGAGCACCGTGTCCATGCTGGGCTCCCCAGTACAAGAGAGACATGGACATACTGGAGAGAGTCCAGCAAAGGGCCACGGAGATGATGAAGGGGCTGGAGCATCTCTGGTATGAGGAAAGGCTGAGAGAGCTGGGACTGCCCAGCCTGGAGAAGACAAGGCTCAGGGGGGTGTCATCAATGTCTGCAAACACCTGAAGGAGGGTGCAGAGAGGACAGAGCCAAGCTCTTTCCAGTGGTGCCCAGTGACAGGATAAGGGATAATGGACACAAACTGAGACACAGGAGGGTCCCTCTGAACATCAAGAGACACTTTTTGACTGTGAGGCTGAGTGAGCACTGGCAAAGGTTGCCCTGAGAGTCTGTGGAGTCTCCATTCTTGGAGATATTCAAAAGCTGTCTGGACATGGTCCTGGGCAGCCAGCTCTAGGTCACCCTTCTTGAGCAGGATGGCTAGACCAGGTGACCTCCAGAGGTCCCTTCCAACTTCAACCATTCTCTGATTCTGTGAATCTGGTGAGAGCCACACAACAAGCCACTTTACTGCACTCGAGCAATGCCTAGAAGATGTGTCCAAAGTTATTATTTAGGTTGTAGAATCTCATCAGCTTCAGAAGGTTCACACCTACAGTACTAACAGTTAATACACTGAAGAAATGCCATTTTTCCAAAGCCTCAGAGTGTTTACTGAGATGTATAAGATGGTGGGCATAAAGCAGCAATCTAGAGAACATGTCTGATCAGGAGGGGATGCTGACAATACTCCGAGCTCCCAGAGAAAGCATTAAGGAAGCAATGACAGCTTGATTGCATGTACCATTGAGCAGACCTCAAATGGAAGAAATTAATCAAGCTATGGTCTAATTGATCCATCTCTTCTAGAGTTTGTCTTTTGTTCTACATATCCAAGATTAGAAAGATGTGACAACTGATCCACAACCTAATTAAATAATTTTAAAGTGCTCTCCTTGTAATTAGAGCAAAAGCATTGTTATGAAGCTGTTCTAAAATAAAATGTATAGAACCAAATTGAGCTGCAGATTCCCAACAGAACAATGTTCATGATGCTATTATGTTAAAATGATAAATTTCAATAACCTATAATTGCTAATAGGGTATGTTTAAGTATGTAAGCAGGATTTTATATTTTCCTCATAGATGCTGTTGCTTTATTAAAATAAACGAAACCAAACCCTTCAGGATTCAAAGATCTGCAATGTTCTCCCCTCTGGACTTGTCTAGAAACTCAACAAACAGAATAGAACCACTTACTGTCCCTTTCCAGGATGTTTGCCAACAGTTAAGTTTCTGATTCACGAATGATGGACTAAGTGTGGTCTTTGACAGTTGGTTTCTCCCTGTCTACATTCCTCTTACCTTAATAATAACATTGATTACTTATCCCGTATCTTAAAATATCTAGTTGTGTCTACAGTTCTTTAAAATCCATTCTCCATAACTGAAATTAGTTCATTTCAGTAGTAATCCCTACTTGGACATTTTATGAATTGTTAAAATTTGAGAAGCAATTTGCAGAATATTTTCATACTGAAGAATGATGCATATTTACTAGATATAAATATGCATCAAAAATGCTATTCAAAATTCCCAAAGGTTCACACAAATGGCTATTAAACCTTCATCTCTTCTTCCCTAATACTTTCTTTTTTTTTTTTTTAATCTCTGGTGCTTTGTCCCCTAAACTCATTTCCCCCTTCACTTGCAGTTGGGATTTTTATTCTCTGTCTGTGGAAGAATGACCACTATATCTTCATATTAATAGATATCAAGGCCAGAAAAGGCCATGTATGTTCTAGCCTGATCTTTTCCCATTACATTACAGCTATTAGAGCTGCATCTCTCTGGAATTGATTGTATATAGAAACAACCTAGTTCACTTAAATTCAACTCCCTTCATGTTTGACTTTTAGATAAAGTGATGGAAGATGAATCACTGCATTTTAAAGCACAACTGATATCCTTAAAGCTAGCATGCATTTTGGATTCAATATTCACATTTAGAACCAATAGCACACCATCTCATTCACTTCATAGCCCATCAAAACATACACTTTTAATTAAACCAACTACTTCTTTCCTAAAGGACAGTAAAATACCAAGCACACAGAACTTGATGGTATTTAGTCACATATCTATGACAATCTAAAACAATTATTTCACAAATGTTACATTTGAGAAAGAACTTTTCTAATTAATTGTCAGATTAATAGTGTGTTTGAAACATCACTGATACACTTAAGTACAATAAAACATTAATTACATTTCAATGCAAAAGTAAATTGTTTTGGATGTAGGAATGCATTACCATTTCTACTCCCCCTTGGTCTGCAACTCTCAGCTACTCCACAGTTTAACATCCTTCAGGGATAAACTAAACAACTGATTAGCCTTCACTGAACTGGAGAGCTCATGAACATCAATGATTGAGATGTTTTAAGATTGTGGTTTGTGCTGACTGGACCCCTTAAGATGTCAATAAACATAGAAGGAAATGTAAAAACTCAAACTCAGCTGAATTACAGTGCGGCCCCATTTGTATCCTTGCAAAAGTCACGCAGTTGAGCTTCAATGTTCTACAGAAGACAAAAAGGTTTTGTTTTTTTTAAGTAGCATCTGTATTGCCAAATTGCCTCTCTCCTTGCTTCGTTCCACTGGCTTGATTAACCTGATTGTCCAAGGCTGTACACAAGCTAGTTTTTTCTCACAGTTTTCTCTCACACTCCAGCCAGAAGGGAAATCAATAGTAACTTTTCCAAGGCAATCTGGGTGTGCTCGTTCGGGTAGTTCAGATACCGAAAGTGGCAGGACTGTCTTTCAACAATCAGAACGATGCCAAACAGATTTCTGCCATGCAGCAAGATCCTGGGCGGCTGTCCTGGTTTGAGAGGACCAGGGTATAAACTGCCTATGGCCACACTGCCCTGACCCCCCGGGCCCCCCGGCTGCCGGGCTGTGTGTGTGGCAGGGACAGCGGGGGGACACGGGGCCTGTGGGGAGGGAGGTGGGTCAGGTGACCCCAACGGGCCAATCACAGCGCTCCTGCCCAGGGGGCGCCGTGTGAAATGGCGCCTGAGGGAGCCGGGTCGGGTCTGTTTGTCCGTCACTGTCCCCTCTGCTGCTCCTTTATCCTGTTTTCTCGCTGGAGAAGAACATAGTTCACCTAGACAGGTCATCTTCCTCTGTTCCCCCGAGCAGGACCGGCTCAGCCACTCCAAGGCTGTTGCGGACTGCAACTGGGACCCTGGACTCAAAACACCCCCATCTGCTGCCGAGGGCAGTTTGGGACTTTTCTGGATGGGAAGTAGTTACCAACTGGGGAGCATGGGTTCCATATTTACACGTGTGTGCATTTCTAATTCACCATCACTATTATTACTACTACTTCATTAACCTAGGTTTTGGGTTTTTTCCAGCCTTAAAGTCTCTCTCCCTTACTCCCCTTCCCCTGGGAGGGTAGTGGGTAAATAACAGAGCATCTGGCACCTGATTATTGGCTAAAACTGTCAGGTGTGTGATTCAGCACTGCAGGACGCCTGTTGTTTCTATGCTCAACTAAAAGTTTTTCCATAAATTGTTTGTTCTAAAAATTTGAGACCTAAGAAGCATTTCCTTCTTTACCAGATAGATGCAGAAGTATGACAAGAAACACATTCAAAATGAATAGATTATTTTGTCACATAAACAAGACAAAACTATTCATATAACTACACTGGCAATTGCTAGGAGAAGTTGCCATCTTTTTGGTGAACTGTGCACGGTAAAATTATTAATATTGTAAAATGGGACTCTATGGTAAAATGGGGCTAAAATGAATGTAACTCACAAAAATCTTTTCCTGTGAGTCCTATCAATTAAGTCTGGAATTTAATAATTTCATGGGGTTTTGCATAACAATTGATGAATGGTAGTGAGAACTGAGATTAATAAATTTGAGTGAAATGTACCAGGTATAGAAAGGAACAACATTTGGGAAGCACAACTTTCTAAAAGGGATAGAAAAGGAAGTGTCCTCAGAAAACTACAGTGGCATTTGCCATGAGGCAGAGTTCATCATTCGGGTTATGACTTTCATTCTGATGCTTGAAGAGGCCCACAAATACTTCCTAGGCAAGCAAGTCAGTGGGTAGATTATATCTCTGCCCTAGGCACTGTGAACTAAGTTCAAAATCGTAATTAGAATCAGCCCTATCATTCTTTATTATCACACTAAAAAAAATTTGCCCAATGAAAAGTTTAGTTGAAATTGATATATTTTTGAGATAAGCTTCAGTTTCAAAGGGTTGGTATTTTCCAGCAAGCCACGTTCTCTTAAAATTTATCAAAAATTCCCAACAAGCTCTGAGAACAGAAGGAGCAGCAAGTTACTGATGTCAAGGGAAGCACTGTGAGGTGACACTTCAGGACATGCTCTAGTGGGCATGCTGGTTTTTTCTGGGTTGAGGGTTGGACTTGGTCATCTTAGAGATCTTTTCCAACCGTGACAATTGTGTGATTCTGTGATTGATGGTGAGATTGATTGCTTTAAGGGGTCAGTATTGCATTACTTCATACCCCTACTCATTTATGATGTTTCCTACACTTAGTTCCTAACTGGGAATGACTTGACAGAAGCAGTAGGAGAAGCAGGAACCATTTGGCTCTGAACAGAGCACATTTCCAGGCACTCTATACCCTGGAGATTAATATAGCAAGAGGTATTGCTGCCTGGAGATCACCCAGACTTCTGATGAGTCTGAGATAAAGGAAATGGGCAGATAATGAAAATGATAGAGGAACATAGCATATTCTTAACAGAATTATTAAAAATGCTGGAAACAAACACTGCTAAAAGTAAAAAAGCCTTCCCACGGCACCCTGACTGCGAGTAAGACAACAGGCATGTTAGTGTTGGACAATTCAGGGGTTTATGGTCAAGACAGAAAAAGAACAGGGAAAATTCAAATACCAAAATTACAAAAGGTCCTCCAGTATGAGATCGTATGAGAAAGGAGAAAAACAGACCAAGGAGGTTCACCAGCACAAGGAAAGCCTGTGGTATAGGCTTACAATAATAAGAAAAAAGACAACAAAAAGGAGAGCACTTGAAGGTTTACAGAGAGCAAAAGATAGAAGGTCCAACAGCACTTTTAAGTAATTATGTTATTTCATTTCTACTATCTGTTCACATAATCTATCTTTCCAAAATCAAGAATTACATGAAAAAAAAAAAAAAAATTCAGACTATAAGTCTTCCATCCAAACTTAACTTGGAAAGATTTTAATACCCTCACACATCATTGCCAGTTTCAATCAGAAATACATCACACAGGTGTTAGTATAACATAGCCCCTTATAGACCTACACTTGATGCATGAATTGTTCAAACCTGCAAGAGCTTCTGTGCAGAGAGATAAAGAGATACCTGAACTTCATACTGTGAAATTACACTCTGGTGCAGGCATCAGAACACAAAAGTTGACCCCCACTGACACAGAGAAAAACAAATCAGTATGTTTTGTATAATAAAAGGTTGATAAATAATACATTATTGTTGTTACATTTTTTTACAAGGACAGAAAAAAATCATTACTGAGAGGTGCAAGTACTGATGTCACCAAGGAAGCACATTAAGAAACATGAGTGGTGTAAAAACTGTGCTTAACTATCAGGAATAATCATCAGCTGCATCATTTTGATGCACTCATCAGCAGATGTATTATGTCCATATAGATTTCTATGCAGGCCTAGCTAGAGCATCTCTGCTCCTTAAATTAGTATATTTAGAGTTAATTGAGTGTTGGCACCTCACACTGAATTGCAAAAAAAAACACCCCACCCCAGATCTCGTCTCTTTAGTTTGCACTGAGACAAAGGCAGAAAGAGGAGATTGGATTAGTCAGGAAAATCATAGCCAAAGTGCAGGGGGAAAAATGGGAAACAGGGAAATGGAAATAAAAACACATGACAAATGAATAAAGGAAATAAATTTGTCCTAACGTGCAACCTCAAGGTATCCTTTGTGTAGAATTAAAAAATGGGCCAAAATGACTTTGTAAGCACAATGTGTGACCCTTACATTAAACTAGGTGATGTTAGATCCAGGACAGGAGCACAGGACTGGAAGATTCCTAGATGATCATGTCTAGCTACTTGCTTCCACCTGCAGTCATAGCACAGAGTCCTCCAGTACTCACCGTAAACAGATTTATCCCTCAATTCCACCACCACCTTATACCTCTGTTATTGCTATGTCTTGGTTATTCCAGAACCTCATGCCTCTGACTTTAAAAACTTGCTCTTAATTCCCAGAATATAGTATTAATGAAGAATTTTTACCGACTTCTTTTTCTTTCAATCTTATGCTATAAACTCAACATAATTTCTGCTGTGCCCACGTATCTATAAGGAACAGTCCTAATGCTTGACAGTACTTTTTTCTATAAACTCTACAGACTCAGAACAAATGAAAGAGGGATTTTCTGCACAAAATGCATTCTTGGATGTAAAAGCAATAGGGAAGGAGCAGAATAAAAAATCAGAGGAGAAAATGGAAACTGCTTCAGCCAGTAGGATATATATTAACTGAACAGTACCTTAATTCAGGCACATGTTTGTGGACGATCCTATCTAGCAAGTTAGTTATAAAGTAACAGCATGATTGAAGTAATAAAATAAAGAGTAATTTAAAACCATAAAGTCCAGAAGAAACAGGTGAAAGGAAGATAGGGTTACTACATTTTTATGAAGAAACACAACATATGTTTCATCAGATACTGTAGAAAACACATAATAATATCAACAGAGTATATAAACTGAATTATCTGCAATTAAAACAAACACAGAAAGAAAGCCAAGCATAGTTCAGGAAGTCAAATTTGAAACAATTATGGATGAATGAGATTTGCAAACATCACAAATCAAAATCAGCGCAGAGTCTAGACTTTTATTTTTAGTAGTTACAAAAATAATTCTGAATTCCATAGGCACTACAGAACAGTCTCCTTTTCCAGTTTTCATATATAGAAACAGCAGACGTAAGACCTTGCAGACTTAGTTTAGAAAGCTTGTGTTTCTGATCAAGAGGCTAGAACTGAGAGAGGACGAGATAGCTGGCAATCAGAAAACTAAAATTTGACAGTTCTCAGAGGAAAGCACTGAGTGTTATTTGATCATAACATTTTATATTCCCTCACCCTGTAAAGTATTACTCACAATACTGTGAAAAATGTACTGCAGACAAAGACATGTTCAAAATGGTAAATTAAAAGCCAATAAATCAGAGTCTTTGCTATATTAACTAAGCACCTCTTAGGATTCAGACATTATAAAGTGTTTTTCAAATTTTCATGCTGTCATTTGTATTACTTCTCCCATCAACTACCAATTTCTGAAACCATATCCAAAATTAAAGGATAATCTGTGTGGGAGAATGAAGCTTCTTCACAATTGCTTTTAAAGTTGGATGACTGCCATGGAAAATGCAGTCAGAAATGAAGAACACAGAAAGAAACAGACTTTAGGCAAGGAGGAGGGCTGAGGAGGGTGTATCCCAGATAAAGTGTCTTGCTCTGAGGACTGCTTAGATCTTTCTCATTAAATGTGACTGGGTAAGTAGCAGAAATAATCCTGGTAACATGGATAACAACACAAGGTTCTCACTTGTTACAGAAGTGTTTACAATTACATTCTGAAAACGAACAACAATAACAACAAAAAACCCCAAAAGAACAAAACCCCTTGCTTTTATAAGCTGCGAATGTATTTTACCACCTCATCTATAAGACTTCCTCAACAGAACAAAAACCAGTTTTATTTGTTTGTCAACTTTTTTTCTTTGTAATCATTGCTAAATCAGACTTGAAATTTTCCAGCCACAGTTTTTTGTAAGACTGAAAACCCTGGTTTTGTCATTCAGCACAGTGAGAGGGAAAGGCCTGGAGAGGTGGAGGCAACAGGACAGGATATGGTGGCTGTGCAGAAGGAAACTTGTCTTGTAGGGGTGGTGAGACACTGGCACAGGTTGCCCAGGGAGGTTGTGGCTGCCCCCTCCCTGGAAGTGTTCAAGGGCAGGTTGGATGGGGCTTGGAGCAACCTGGTCTAGTGGGAGGTGTCCCTGCCCATGCAGGGGGTTGGAACTAGATGATCTTGTAATTCAACCTTCCAACCCAAACCATTCTATGATTCTGTCATTCCCTTTGGGTCAAGTTTGGCTTTTCAACACCTTCCCATATTGTCCACCAGCTCTTCATTTGAAGCAATGTGACTGAAGCATAAAGTAATGACCAAATCTCAAGCTTATGTAGTTGAATTTCTCCCTTGGATGGACTACTTCCCAAATTACATCTCCAAGACAATGTCTCTGCACCACTCCAGATCACCCTCCTGCCCAGTTTCCCTAACCCTGCTCATTGCTGCTGGGAAACTAATATTACCTTTGCTCTGTTAAAAGCTTCCATCTCTGGTGATGGAAGTTTAAGAGGGCACCTACACAGAGTCAGTCATCTGAGGTCACTCCATTGCCAAGCTGCAAGGAATCTCCTTCCAAATATTTTTGATCTGACAAACTAAAAGAACTGCTTTTCCAGTTCAGAGGTGAATCAAACTTTTCCCTTTTTTTTTGTTCTGTTTTTTTATACTGTTGGGTTGAACAAAAAGAAATGTAGTTCAGCATTTCTGCCCAATGATCCAATAGTGATTTCAAGCACAGAGCTGTGATCCAGATGATGCTTTACTACCACATCAATGAGAACAGCTTCAAACGCAGAGGCTGAGATGCTCATCCCGTGGTGCTCTGCAGCTTTACGGTAACACTGCTCCTCTGAGGGGTCAGAGGCTTCAATTCAAATCTCTATATTGAATTATGCACAGAGGGGACTTAAACACAGATTTCATGCATGCCAGAAAATCTTCTTGCAGAACATTGGTCTTAGTTATCTCAAAACTTAATTGAAAAGGCTGTACAGTTAATACTGCTGGGGATTAGTGGCTGTGGACTAAGCCTCACCCAGCTTTACAATTACTGCTGGAGGCCAGAACAGGGCAAGACAAACTGCCTGTGGCACCTCTTCCAATTTGTAGGACCCTACTTGTTTTTTTTTCTTTCAATCCTAGTGAAACTATTTTCTCAATTTGACCTGAATTCAGAAATCTCATGCATACTAATGCTACACATGGGTGGTAGAGTAAAATATTTACTGCAGAATGTGCCCTAGTTACAATCCCTTGATAGATTCTTTTTTTTTTTTCTTTTTAAATTGTCGTATATTTCTGCAATCCTTTCTCAAATAAAACCCTTCTTAACAGGAATATTGCTTCTAAAGAAGCAAGTAGTAATCTTAGGATCTGATTTTAGAATTCAAGTCAAATATTTCTGGAAGCAACACTATTTCTATAAATTTGTGAGTATAATTTAATTTTTGACACCTGTCAGAGGCTGACACTCTAACGTGGTTTTCATTCTTCCCTGCTATGAAGTCATGATAGTAATAAAATCTTCAAGAAATATAGTAGGAAAAAGGAAAAAATCACGTAATAGATTCATTTATATTATTTTTCAAACATACAGGTGTGATTTTGTAAAATCTCTCTCAGACTGTCATATTTGGGCGATACATCAAACACCAACTACCCTTTGTAACAAACATCCTGGTGAGATGTAAGTCACTTTCATAAAACATTGAAAAGTGAAATGAACACTAGGAAAGGTCCAGCCAAGGATGTCTGAGAAATAAATCTTCAGAGAATGGAGCACAGAAGAATTATAAGGGCTTAGAGAGCAGGCTTTGCCAGTAACCATCACCATCAGTTCAAAACCTTCCCAACTGACTGAAGCATTGAGGAAATGTGCAGAAAATCACTTGTATACATTGCATTTTTGTCTATTTTTAGCTTCCTGCTCAAGGATGCAGGACTCATGCAGGGGAAGAGAAACATTTTAGGACTGCACAAGACTGGTAAATTAGGTGTTTAAGGGAGGAACCAAAGGTGGGGAAAAGGAAGGACAAAGATAATTTTGGGGAGAAACAAGTATGGGAAAATGGAGGGAAAAGAGGATAATAGGGGCTAATCACATGTAAACAAATTGCTGGTGGATGCACTTGTCTGGCCACGCCTTGGGTCAGATTTTCTGATTTCCAGCTGCTGGAGAGTCTGGAGCTCAACTGAGACATCTGCTTCCATGTGTTTGTGTCTGTGTCCTTGGGAGTGGTGCCACTGGGGAAGACCAGGAACCAGGGCCCAGCAATGGGCCAGACTGAGAAGCAAAATGCAGCTACTGAAGGGATCTGCATTATACACACAAATATAGTTATTTTCCACTGAGAGACCTTTAATCTTAATCAGTCAGAGCGGGGAAGAGGATAAGACACTTGGTGATGTAGTGGTTTTTTTCATAGAATCACAGAATGTTTTGAGTTGGAAGGGACCTTTAAAGCTCATCTAGTCCAGCCCCCCTGCAGTGAGCAGGGACATCTTCAACTAGATGAGGTTGCTCAGAGCCCTGTCCAACCTGGCCTGAAATGTTTCCAGGAACGGGGCATCTACCACCTCTCTGGGAAACCTAGGTTGTTGTTTCATAAAATAGGGAGCTCCAAGTGTCTGACACGTGTGGTCAGTGTGTACATACGTGTATATGAGCTGCACATGTGTGTTTCTGTGCATGTCCCTACTGGGAATATATGCTCAGCCTTGCTTCTGCTTGGACCTGGGGCCATGGAGCTGCAGAAACCTCATGCCTGGATTTGGGAACCCCCCCTGACACTACTTACCTGCCTAACGACTCTTTGAGATTCTGTACAATGTCTGTGCTTTCATCAGAAGTGTTTTAAATAATTTTGGAAAAGGAACACGAATGTCTTTCAGAAGCTAAATTATCTGAGAGCTGAAAGATAATTAATGGATTTGAAAAGGGTCTGGAAGAGCTAGGATTAGTGTATTTGCATGGAATGACATTTAGCATGCTGTAATTTTTAGGATGAGCACTGCAAACATGAATAACAATTGAAGCCACTTTCAAATGTAAGAAGCAATTCAGAATAGATGATGAATATTTTTTAGTAACAAGATAAGAGATTTCAGGCCATAGCTTCAGGGGCTTGCAGAAAACAAGACTTCAAATCTTCATGCTCAAAGCTTCCTGTTGAACTGGCATGAGCCATCGGAGAGAATGGGAAAAGCAAGTTGCCAACAGCAGGGCTGCTACTGACAAAAATAGAGAATATGCTAATTATGCACAAAATCACAGAATCCTGGAATGGTTGGGGTTGGAAGGGACCTCTGGAGATCATCTAGTCCAAGCCCCCTGCCCTTGAACAGATCCCACAGGAACACGTCCAGGTGGGTTTGGAATGTCTCCAGGGATGGAGACTCCACAACCTCCCTGGGCAGCTTGTCCTAGGGCTCTGTTACCCTCAGAGTCAAGAAGTATTTTCTTATATTGAGGTTAAACCTCCTGTGTCCCAGTTTGTGCCCATTGCCCCTTGTCCTGTCACTGGACACCACTGGGAAGAGTCTGGCCCCATCCTCCTGACACCCCCTGTAGGTATTGATCAGCACTGATGAGATCCCCCCTCAGCCTCCTTCTCTCTCAGCTGAACAGCCCCAGCTCTCCCAGCCTTTCCTCACAGGGCAGATGCTCCAGTCCCTTCATCACCTCAGTGGCCTGTGCTGGACTCTCTCCAGTAGTTCTTGTCCCTCTTGAACTGGGGAGCCCAGAACTGCACCCAGGGCTCCAGGTGAGGCCTCCCCAGGCAGGTTCTTTCAAAAGTATAGACCAACACTCATTCTCCCTTTAAGCAGGACTGACAGGCGGGTCTTGAAAGTCTCCAGAGAAGGAGACTCCACAACCTCTCTAGGCAGCCTGTCCCAGGTCTTTATAACCCTCACAGTAAAGAAGTTTTTCCTCATGTTGAGGTGGAACTTCCTATGTTCTAGTTTGCATCCACTGCCCCTTGTCTATCACAGGGCACCACTGAAAAGAGATTGGCCCTTCCTTCTTGACACCCACCCTTCAGATATTTATAGACATTATTAAGGCCCTCAGCCTTCTCCTCTCCAGACTAAACAGCCCCAGGTCTCTCAGCCTTTCCTCATCAGACAGCTCTTCCAGTCCCTTAATCATCCTCGTAGCCTCTGTCCCTCTTGAACTGGGGAGCCCAGAACTGGACACAATATTGCAGGTGGGGCCCCACTAGGGCAGAGTAGAGGGGGAGGAGAACCTCCCTCCACCTGCTGGACACACTCACTTTAATGCACCCCAGGATGGCATTGGCCACAAGGGCACATTGCTGCCCCATGGATGACTTGTTGTCCACCAGTATTCAAAAGAAACATAGAGAGAACATAGGTTTCAGTGAGAAGACCACATAACAATTTTTTTTTTAGCCCCTAACCCAGGTAAGAAATAATAGCTCAAGTTGGGCAGAGAAATTCTGAAGTGATAAAATATTTGTATTGGGGTTTTTTTGTTATGTTCTGGTGTGTTTTCTTTTTAAGAATCCGTTACTGCTCCTTCATACTTGCCAGATTCAAACCCAATATCCTACAGTTTGTTCACTCAGCTCAGACTTTGGGAATTACAAGCTGCCAGAAAGACTCAGCAAAATGCCCCCAAAGCCCTGAAGCAATCAGTGCTTAGTTGTTACAGCAACAGATACTTTTAAATACCTTCACTTGCAGATCAAGCCTTCATTTGCAATCCTGTGGCTGGGACTCAGAATTGAAAATAAATGCAGAAGTCAGACAACACTTCATTTGCTTTCTCTATAAAAAGAATTCCCTCCTCTGCCACATTGTGACAAGTCTTTTAGTGACTTCTATAGAAACACCTTTAGGAACTAATTCCACTTCCATATATTTTATAAACCAGGAACAATGCTGTAGTAAGAACTAGCAGAGAGAAAAGAGCAAGCCTACATCCATCAGCTGAATTCTTATGAACCAAATGAACCAAAGTGTAATGTATTCAGCTACATTTTTATATATATATTTTAAATGTAACTAAGTATCAAATGGAAAATATTCCAGGAAAGCTTTTGGATACTAAGGGGTACAAAGATTTTTCATTTGGTTTGCTTTTTTTTTTTCCCTGTTTGCTTGGCTGTTTTGGTTTGGTTTTTGGCAGGGTTTCTTTTTGGGGTTTTTTTGGGCTTTGAGAGTTTTGGTTTGGTTTGGTTATTTGGGGTTTTGTTTTGTTTTCCTAAATCAGGACAGCAGAGAGAGGAGATTGGGTAAATCAGGGTTCCTGGAAAGTCTGTTGCAGGTGACTCTAAGCCAGTACATTTGAAACACCAGTGTAACATGCTGTGTAAAAAGATGTTTATATCCTGGAATTAAATGTAAGAGAGGCTTCCTAGGAATTATTTCAGTGTGAGAAAGGAAGGAAATTCAGTGGAAGAAGGGACAGAATGAGTAAAAATAAGCACAATCAGAGGGATGGGGCTAACATAACAGAGTGAAAGTTATCCAGGTATTCAGGGACAGAGGACTGTCATCTACTGGTAGAGAAAACAAGGACAATAAACAAGGCATGTTAAGTTTGTAAAATAAAGGGGGGAAAAAAGAGAACAATAAAAGACATTTGTGGGGGTTTTTAACTTTGCATTATAGAACCATGACTGAACATGAGACATAAGGAAAAGGATTTTATGTGACTACAGAGCCGGGGGGGTTGAGAAGAGGATGGGAGTAAGCAGGGCTAACAGGGAATGGGAGATCTAAAGACAGCAAGAGATAGGGGAAATTTCAAGCCCTGAATTGCAAGGAAGACAAAATAAATGCATGACCACACGAAAGTAGCAAAGAAAAAGGCAGGGAAATGGAGGAGGGCAGCACAGTCTCCTTAGGAATCAGAGATGCTGTTAAGAGTTCTCTTTAAGGCAGATAAAAAAGAAAACTGATTGGATTAGAGGGCAGGAAAAAAATAAATCTAAAGAAAGTGGAAAAGTTTTAAGGAAGGCAAATTCTGAGCAGGGAATTTCTACTTCAGTTGGGAAAGGCAGGGCCTTCAGGCAGCAAGACTTAAAGACTTGGGATAACAACCCTAAAACCGGGTTTTAGGAAGGAACTATTGGTCTGACAAGGTCTAACTGAAAGAATACAGCACAACAAGGAAAGGGCTCCTAAAATACAAATTGCCAGCTGATCTGGGGCATATTTCCTTATCGTGCTTTCCTTCACACCCTAGGCTGCTTCTTAATAAATTAAATCAGACCTGAGCCAAAGGGACCAGCAGTTTTTTTGTAAATTTCCATGTGAATCACAGAATCACCAAGGCTGGAAAAGACCTTTAAGACCATCAAGTCCAACCTGTGACCAACACCGCCACACCATCTAGACCATGGCACTAAGGGCCACATCCAGCCTTGCCTTGAACACATCCAGGGACGGTGCCTCCACCACTTCCCTGGGAAGTCCATTCCAATGTCTGATCACCCTCTCCGTGAGGAAGTGCTTCCTAATATCCAACCTAAACCTCCCCTGGAGCAGCTTCAGGCCGTGCCCTCTTGTCCTGTCACTAGTTGCCTGGGAGAAGAGCCCAGCCCCCACCTGACTACAACCTCCCCTCAGGGAGTTGTAGAGAGTGATGAGGTCCCCCCCTGAGTCTCCTCTTCTCCAGGCTAAACAACCCCAGCTCCCTCAGCCTCTCCTCATAAGACTTTCCCTCTTAGTCCCTTCCCCAGCCTCGTTGCTCCTCTGGACCTGCTCCAGCACCTCAATGTCCTTCTTGAAGTGAGGGGCCCAGATCTGGACACAGGACTCGAGGTGAGGCCTCACCAGTGCTGAGTACAGGGGGAGAATCACATCCCTGCTCCTGCTGGCCACACTATTCCTGATACAAGCCAGGATGCCATTGGCCTTCTGGGCCACCTGGGCACACTGCTGGCTCATGTTCAACCTGCTGTCCACCAGCACTCCCAGGTCCCTCTCTGCCAGGCTGCTCTCCAGCCACTCTTCCCCCAGCCTGTAGCCCTGCCTGGGGTTATTGTGGCCAAAGTGCAGGACCCTGCACTTGGTCTGGTTGAATTTCATGCCGTTGGCCTCGGCCCATCAATCCAGCCTGTCCAGGTCCTCCTGCAGCTTCTTCCTACCCTCTGGCAGATCAACACTCCCCCCCAGCTTGGTGTCACCTGCGAATATACTGAGGGTGGACTCAATCCCCACATCCAGGTCGTCAATAAAGATATTGAATAGGACTGGGCCCAGTACTGATCCCTGGGGGACACCACTGGTCACTGGATGCCAGCTGGATGCAGCTCCATTCACCATCACTCTCTGGGCCTGGTCATCCAACCAGTTTTCGACCCAGCGAAGGGTGCACCTGTCGAAGCCTCAATGTCTCCTTCACAGGGAACTTCCTTCTTCTTTTATGTTCAGCAAAGGACTAGTTGTGTTTAGACACCCCCGCTATGAGAATGTGCCCATCTGTTCCTCTCCCCAAACTGTATTTCTTTTTTTTTACTAGTTCTTCTTCACTACCCTGCACTTGTCAGGCTTTGTAGTTTTCTTAAGGTTACTATGACAAAAAGAAAAATAGACACAAAATTCCCACTCCTCCCAAAACTTGAGTATCAGAAGAACGACTGCTTTCCCTCAGTTCTAATGTAAGATGACACGAAGAACAAACATCAACTACTTCCTGGGTCTTATTTACCCCTCATCTTGAAGATCTTTTACACACTTCTGGCGACACTGCAATAAATACCCCTACAGCAAAGTATTCAGTGGCATAGCAATTGGATAATTTCACTTACATAGTTTTTAACTAAAACTTATTTTCACTATTTTGGTATTTTTAAGACCTATGAGGCCTAATATGTAATGATTAAGGGATACACACACAGTTATGAGCTTTACGCATAAAATATTTACTATTTATTTATTAAAAAAAATTTTGCCAGAAAATCAACTAGCAATACTCTGGCAAAACACAGCTCTTTATGTCACTGAGCTAAACATATCATTTCACACTGCACCAAGGCTGGTCTAGTTTCCACAGCTCGTGTGTGCCAATAATGGTGTTTGGTGTCTCCTGTTCTCCTAATTATGGACTCATGTTGTACAGACCCAAAAAAGCTGCTCCACTTTTCTGACAGACTTTTTTCTAGCCTGCAGTGCCGACAAAAGATGAATGCCTGTCTCATTCTGTGTAATACTGAGACTTCTCTGCTTCCTCCATCGTTTTTCTTTTTTAATACAGACTAAAAACAAGAATAAAAGGCTTATTATCAATTAAAAAGTCAGAAATTCAATCGAGAAGAAATAATCAGTTCTCGTGAGACCCCACCTGGAGTAGTGTGTCCAGTTCTGGAGCCCCCAACACAAGAAGGACATGGAGCTCCTGGAGGGAGTCCAGAGGAGGCCACAAAGATGCTCTGAGGGCTGGAGCAGCTCTGCTCTGGAGACAGGCTGAGAGAGTTGGGGCTGTTCAGCCTGGAGAAGAGAAGGCTCCAGGGAGACCTTAGAGCACCTTCCAGTGCCTGAAGGGGCTACAGGAAAGCTGGGGAGGGACTTTGGACAAGGGCAGGGAGTGATGGGATGAGGGGGAATGGCTTTAAACTGGAAGAAGGGAGATTTAGATTGGACATTAGGAAGAAATTCTTTCCTGTGAAGATGGTGAGACACTGGGCCAGGTTGCCCAGAGAAGCTGTGGCTGCCCCATCCCTGGAGGTATTCAAGACCGACTTGGATGGGGCAACCTGGTCTGGTGGGAGGTGTCCCTGCCCATGCAGGGGGGTTGGAACTAGGTCATCTTTAAGGTGCCTTCCAACTCAAAACATTCAATGATGATGATTAAAATCTTTTCATAGTAAATCATCTCAAGATGCCTTTAGCTTTAGAAAGCACAAATCTACAAAGCAATCACTGTTAACTAAAACAAAGCTCTAATGGTAACAAAAGATAATAAGGAGCTCTGATCCATGCTAAGGAAAGGGGTTTATTTGCCTAGATCAGAGAATAGGCAACAGTTTAGGTAGATGACTCCAACTCAGGAGAAGGCCCCTTGGGAGGGGGTAGCAAAACTGAGTCAGCATTGGAGTCCCAAAGGGAGAGAGTGATAAATTCAGAGGGAACAAGGGCACTCGTGTGAGTGCTGAAGATGCTCTGTTAGAATGTGACATAACACAAAATCAGTAATGTTTTATAACATTAGTAATAAGTAACACAGTAAGCAAGGGGCAGCTGAAGTAGTTGAAAAAAGAAGCTGGATGCCGGGACAACCAGGCATCAGCATCAAAAGTTTAAACAAAAAAACCTCAAAACCAACAGCACAACCCAACCACCCCCTGAATACTGGTGTAGCACTGTACACAGAGGAGACAGCAAATACTCCACTTCTGTTGAGGGACTGACAACTGAATGTTTCCAAAGCCCAAAACACATAGGAACAGGAAAACAGTGAAACCAAATACACATACACTGGTTAGGAGGAAAAAAAATATCCTCAGGATAGAACAGACTGGAATGCTCACTAATAAGTGTTAGTGTATACAAGATTTAAACCCTGCCTGCTCACATGGTCACTTGAGCCCAATTTTCACAGGCTGAAAAAAAAATCATATGAGTGCTGAGAGACTAACTCACTGAAAATCAGTATTTTATACCGAAGTCTTTTAGACTCCTTTTGAAATCTCGTTTGGAGATCCACCAGCCTTGTCCTGAAACCCAGGACTGATGATACTGGCAGATGGTATCTTTAGATCATAGGATTTACAGTGGAAAAAACCTGAAAGGTACTTAATTTTGCTGCAATAAAGATCATTACACTCAGAGTCAGTAAAAAGGAAGTTGTGTTATGTCATGTATTGAAAACGTATTTTCCCCTACCACGCATGTAAATTTGAAAGCACCTAATATACATTTTATTTTTTGAAGGAAAATTGTCAGATTAGATCCATGATATCAAGGACATCGATGATATTTTTGAAATTTCAAAGCCTTACCTGGAAGTGGTTTTCCTATAATACCAATTTAAACTTCAAATATTAAATTGTGCAAAAGCAGGACTATTTCTGGTAGTAAAGAAAGTGTTATTATCCCAAGCCTGAGTCCCATGCTCAACTAAGCAATTTTTTGTATTGTTGTGTATCTTGAAACTTGCATTTTAACCTATGCAGTATGCAAACTAATGTTGACATTTATCTTATCATCAATATCCAGGAAAAAAAAAATGGTTTTAATAAAGGCTGGTGAAAGGACTAGAGAGAAAGTCTTATAGGGAGAGGTTGAGGATGCTGGGGTTGTTTAGTCTGGAGAAGAGGAGACTCAGGGGGGACCTCATCACTCTCTTCAACTACCTGAAGGGAGGTTGTAGTCAGGTGGGGGCTGGGCTCTTTTCCCAGGCAACTGGTGACAGGACAAGAGGGCACAGCCTGAAGCTGCCCAGGTGAGGTTTAGGTTGGATATCAGGAAGCACTTCCTCATGGAGAGGGTGATTAGACATTGGAATGGACTGCCCAGGGAAGTGGTGGAGGCACCATCCCTGGATGTGTTCAAGGAAAGGCTGGATGTGGCACTTAGTGGCATGGTCTAGATGGTGTGGTGGTGTTGGTCATAGGCTGGACTTGATGGTCTTAAAGGTTTTTTCCAGCCCTGGTGATTCTGTGATTCTGTGATTCTGTGATACTGCTATTATCAGTATATTTTCAGACTTGGGTAATCTTTCTATATATTTCAATATATACTTCAAACCACAAGCAATTCTATATTGCTGTACTGGTTGGTTGATACTTGTTAGGATTTTTTTCTAAATGTTTGCCCCATAATCCTAATTCTCCATTTGCATTCACAGGCAACAGGAACATAGGTTGAATGCCATTATCAGAGCAGTTGATACAGTTGTTCACAGTTACCCAGTTAAGCATTTTGTTCCACATACCTTGCTTGCGTACATCCTCTACAGCAGCAACCAATTCCTCCTTGAGATCCTGGCTCTCTTTAGCAATTTGATCTCCCTTTTCCAAGAAGTTCTGGGTGGCCTGCTCCACTGAAGCAGCCAACACATGAGCCTTCTTAGAGCGCCCTTTCTTTTTGCCTGATGGTCCTTTATTGCTTGTGTTCACAAGCGTTGTTACCTTTGGGGAAGAAAAAAGAAGGTTTTGTCAGTTTGAATGATGCTTCAACTTTAAACAGCTAAGAGATGGCCACTTAATTCAATGTCCCCACTATTTTCTTCACCCTTGAAATGATGTAATAGTCACACATCCTGAATAAATAAAATTTAACCTCCCAAGTATGGCAGGACCTACCTCAAAAAGGTTTTTCCTTTTAACCTGGATTTAATCTGGGCTAAGCAAATTACAGTCAAGCAGTGAAGGAGAAAAAGAAACAGGTATGGAAGGGCACTGGTGCTAAAGAATCATCTCTGTCACTGTTTTGCATTTAAAAAAAAAAAAGAATAACCCAATAAAATGAAAATCCAACCATTCAAAAAACAATCAGCCCTTTGGAGAAGGGCTGTCAGTTACATTCAGGTGGTGACAAAAACACTGGAGCTGTTTTCCAGCTATTAAGGGAGGAATAGCTCCTGCTGTAAAGATTATACAGGTTAAAACTATTCACTTTAGCATTGCTCCAGTATACTTATAAAATATGTATTATAATATTTTTATAGTTGAAATAATAGCAATGGATCCAGAATGCTCAGGGATGCAATTCACCCTAACCAGGAGACAATCCAAGGCAGTTGAAGTTATTGGCATGTTAACCCAGAGTTTTACTGTAAGAAAACAAAACCAAAAAATGCAATAAAGACAAGTGCACTATACAGGGAAAGATTTCAAAGTGAAGCAAACACTGGAGTTTCATTTCCTTAAGGAAAAGAAAATACACACTGCACCCAGATTTAATTTAACATATGCACCTTTCAGCTACTTTTAACAAAAGTATAAATCGAAATCTCTGCTCCGTACTATAATTTGCACATATAAATACATGTCCTGCCAAAAAACCCTCCATATTCTGAATTTATCCATGACTGCAAGTATAGGAATAAAGATAAATAATGTGAGCCAATACGGACTATTCCCAACATACAGTTTCAAAAATTAATCAGCATATCAAAACTAGATAATGTCAATTCATAAGCATACCAAAAAGTCTGCAATTTTCAAGGGTCAGAAACTGCATTTGCAGTTCAATTTCTGAGTGAATGAGAAAGTCCCTGGGCCCTGAAGTGAGATATATAGTAAAGAAAGCATTGAGGGCAGACACAAAGAGTTTGTACACCCTTTCTAAAATGTAAATACTTTCAAAGAACATGATGCAATTTCCTAGTCTTGTACCATGAGCTAGAAATCCCTCCTGTAATTGTTCCTGCTATGGCCAGAAAGCTGAGGACCTCATCTTATGAATGAATATTCATGGTCACCTTCCTCAGGCATTGAGCCATGGACTTACTGTACTACTGAAAGAATTTTATAGCAAGTATGTTTTGTGTTCCTTTGAACTTATTTTGAGATGACTTAATCTCCCTGCTAGGGACAGAGATGACCTGGTGCCAGCAGTGGAAAAAAAACCTAAAAACCAAAACCTGCAATCATATTAAAACTATACTTCAGTTTTTCAGCAATGTCTACCCAGAAGATTTTAAATGCACTTGTGTTAGAAAAAAGAAAAAGGAAAAAGACAAGAGAAGAACATAGCTGTTTTCTGACAGGGCTTTAAAGCTAAGTGGTTTATTTTAAATATCTTGTCCTGCCTATGCTGGTACAAAGAAAAGAATGTCTCTAGCAGCTTCTGTTACTAATTAATGCAGACCTCACCCCAAATTCTGTACAATTATCAAATATATCACTTGATAATTACTGTAAGCTCATTTGGCAACCCTATAATGATCCTGGCTTTGTGATCACACAAGGGAACCGTGCTCTCTTATTTTATTAAAAAAGCTTCACATACTTCTAGCTCAGATCTCTGTTGGAAAAACAGAACTTCTCTAATTAATAGTTCAGTACCATCCTGAATTAAGTCTTCCTTATACAGCTTCAGCAGCACAAAAGAAAGGTCACGTGTGGGCAGGGATGCCAGAAGTGAAAGGGACAGAGCTAGATCACATACTCATGGAATTAATCCTCATTCAGCAGCTACAGCTCCAAGAAAAACATTCCCAGCTCTGTGAATTAAACTGTCTTCTCTACAGATTTCTAAAATGCATGGGCCAAAAGTTTAAGAATTGTAACACCCATATTCCAAAATATATTTATATTGACAATTTTTGTTTCTTTTACTACCGATCCTTGTGGTTTGTCACTGATCACTCACCTAGGACTGATGCCTTGTTATTATCTTTTTAGATCAGACTGGGTGATGAAAGGATTGAGAACAGCCCTTCGGAGAAGGACATGGAGATGCTGGTAACTGAAAAATTAGATATGAGCCAGCCATGTGGGTTCACAACCTAGAAAACCAGTTGTATCTTGGATTGCATCAAAAGTGCAGCCAGCAGGTTGTGAGACACTGGAACATGTTGACCAGAGGAGCTGTGGATGCCCCATTATTGGATGTATTCAACATCAGGTTGGATGGGGCTCTGAGCAACCTGATCTTACTGGAAAATGTTCCTATGCATGGCAGTGGGACTGGGCTAGATGATCTTTCAAAGTCCCTTCCCAACCCAAACCATTCCAGCACCTGTCCTACAGAGACAGGCTGAGAGAGCTGGGGTTGTTCAGCCTGGAGAAGACAAGGCTCCAGGGAGACCTCAGAGCACCTTCCAGTGCCTAAAGGGGCTACAGCAAAGCTGGGGAGGGACTTTTTACATGGGCTTGTAGCAAGAGGACAAGGGGTGATGGCTTTAAACTGGAACAGGGGAGATTTAGGTGAGACATTAGGAAGAAATTCTTTCCTGTGAGGGTGGTGAGACACTGGCCCAGGCTGCCCAAGGAAGTTGTAGATGCCCTCTCCCTAGGGGGGCAGGGTAGAGAGACTAGATGGGACTTTGGGCAACCTGTTCTAGTGGGAGGTGTCCCTGCCCATGGCAAGGGGGTTGGAACTAGATGATCTTTAAGGTCCCTTCCAACCCAAACCATTCTATGATTCTTTGATTTTTAAATACCAATGACAGAGGCTGTTGGAGCTTTACAAAAGGTGCACAGCATCAATCTGGTTATTTGTTGTCATTGTTATTGTTTTAATAAACCAAAGCAGATAAATCAAATATGGCTTTGCAAACATGTACATAATCAACATCAGTCACACAAATAATTTGGTGTGCTTTTGACAAGTGAAATCAATGTAAAAGGGTTTCTCTGAAAGATCATTAATTATTTGCAAAAAATAATACATTACTATTCTCCCCTACGTCTGTTCTATTTTCAAGTAAATATTACTTGTTCTTCCCAGTGGCATTTCTTGAATGTGAACAGCTACAAGTTATTCCTGTCTGCTGATACACTCATATATCACCAAGCCACTGGAAACACTCAATGACCTGAAAAAAGACAGCCCTGACATTTCAGTGTAAGGGCCCTTTTGCTTCTAGATCTCCAGCTACCCTTCCACTTGAATGCACTATCTCACTGCCTCACTGGTTATACTAATGGTATTCCCTTGAGCATTGTTTTTCAAAACCCTCCTGTTTCCAAAAAGAAGTTTGTTTCATCAAAGAAAAAAAAAATAAAAATCAGTACAACTACTTGGAAAGCAAGAACTTCATTTTCCAAACATTCTCAGAGCTGGGTTTTCTTTTTTGTGTTTCCTTTAGTAGCAGTGTGCCCAGGTGGCCCGGAAGGCCAATGTCATCCTGGCTTGTATCAGGAATAGTGTGGCCAGCAGGAGCAGGGATGTGATTCTCCCCCTGTACTCAGCACTGGTGGGGCCTCACCTCGAGTCCTGTGTCCAGTTCTGGGCCCCTCACTTCAAGAAGGACGTTGAGGTGCTGGAGCAGGTCCAGAGGAGCAACGAGGCTGGGGAAGGGACTAGAGGGAAAGTCTTATAGGGAGAGGTTGAGGGTGCTGAGGTTGTTTAGCCTGGAGAAGAGGAGACTCAGGGGGGACCTTATCACTCTCTACAACTACCTGAAGGGAGGTTGTAGTCAGGTGGGGGCTGGGCTCTTTTTCCAGGCAACCAGTGACAGGACAAGAGGGCACAGCCTGAAGCTGCTCCAGGGGAGGTTTAGGTTGGATATTAGGAAGCACTTCCTCATGGAGAGGGTGATCAGACATTGGAATGGACTGCCCAGGGAAGTGATGGAGTCAGCATCCCTGGATGTGCTCAAGGCAAGGCTGGATGTGGCACTTAGTGCCATGGTCTAGATGGTGTGGTGGTGTTGGTCATAGGCTGGACTTGATGATCTTAAAGGTCTTTTCCAGCCTTGGTGATTCTGTGATTCTGTGAAAATACACTGGAAGACTAACAGATTGTGTTATGGGTTAAAGCACTGGTGTGGCTGTAGGAAGATCAGATTCATTTCCTTGCTCTAAATGAAGTAGAAGACAGACCTGAACACCCCGTGACCTTCTTCACATGGACCACCCAGAACCAGAGCAAAACCAAATAGGACTTTATATCCTCCCCACTCAGCACATCATGAAGTCACTTTACAATATGGCTCTCAGCAGTAAGTAGCTCATTAGGTAATCCTAATCCAGCTACAATTATTGAGCAAAATAGAGTAGAAAACACTTTCAACAACTCTTTCTTCTCCATTCACATGCAGAACAGAGAAGCAGCTAGCTTGGGGCTTTTTTCCATATTTGTGCTTATTCTTTAGTCATACATAAAAATGTTTTTTCCCTTATTACACCACTATAATTGTGAAGACAGATGTTCTGCTAGGCATGATTCAGTCCTTCATATAACACCTTTTTTTTTTATAATAATCATTCTTCAAATTTCTCTATCAACTGAATTAATTTGCCACTGTCCTTAGCCCATAAATCGTAACAGCGTACATAATTAACTCTCATAATTATCTCTGCACAATTGGCACCAGCTGTGCACCTAATTCATAAAACTGAAATTATTTTTCTATTAAATAGATACATATTTTCAAATATAACTTTCACTATCCGCTCCGAATCCCAATGTTTGAACCCACCCTTTTGTTACTGCTTCCAGTTCCCTTCAGTGTTTGCCAACACCTGCTGGTTAGAAGAGTAGATAAATAAGCAGACTGTTCTTTCTAATGTATAAATTATTAGCTAGGATGTTAAAAAATGCCATGACACACCTACCTTTTGGATGAAAAGTACATGGATAAATCAGGCAGCCCTGATTAGAGCCAGTATATTTTAATCCCATCTAGCTTGAGAACAGCAAGCTGCTCTGATTCCTGTTTCTGCTGCCAAATACAAATTCCTGGACTAATTTGCATATCTCTATTCTGTCTACTTGATGTACATTTAGGATGTAATTTAAAGACAGCAACACCTTTACTGATACTTTATATTCTTCTTAGCAGTGTTCAAACCATGGGAAGAGGTTTATATCATAGCCAACGTGAACGAATATTATTTAAGGCACTTTTAAAGTTCCTCAGCAGGTATTTTAAGGTTCTTCAGCAAGTATTAATTGTCTGTGGAATTTCCTGCCACTTCTGTTAAAAAAAAAGAAGAAAAAACAAAACCAAACCAAGACCAATGAAAAAAAAACCCATCAAGCTTATTTTCATACTGCAAATCTTCCTGAAATCTTCTTTTATCCAACAGACGTACAAACCTGTGACATGTTTTCACTGACTCTCCCACAACTGAAACCAGAATATAAATTAAAGTAACAAAACATCTCCCCTAACGTATTTTGTCTCTCATTTGCAATAAATTAGGAGCAACAAATGTTAAATTCTCTTTTTGTGACAAAGTTCCACTGTTAATTGGCCCTAAACTACTGTGATGTTACTTAGAAGGCTAATAAGAATTCCAGCTTCTTTTCTTATAACTCATGTATGGAGTTACCTGGTAGATGATGTTAACATTCCACTCCTGAAAGAGAACAGATTTATATTCAAGTTTCCTACGGATTCACTTGCTCATGTTCATGACTCGAGGTTCCCCACATCACCCAGACCACTTGCCTTGACTGTGACCCCAGGAAAAGCTCTAGAGATACAAAAACAGTTGTTCAATTGCTCCAGCTCAATCAACCTCCATGTCAAGCCTAACAAGAAGATTGCCAATTAGTGCCACTGACAGCAGTGCTGCACTGTGGTGTGGACACTGGTCGACTGGTCCTGCCACTAGGATCAAGACCATCTTGCATGGGTGCATTAAGAACAGTGTGGCCAGCAGGTCAAGGGAGGTTCTCCTCCTCCTCTACTCTGCCCTGGGGAGGCCTCACCTGGAGCCCTGGGTGCAGTTCTGGGCTCCCCAGTTCAAGAGGGACAAGAACTACTGGAGAGAGTCCAGCACAGGCCACTAAGGTGATGAAGGGACTGGAGCATCTGCCCTGTGAGGAAAGGCTGGGAGAGCTGGGGCTGTTCAGCTGAGAGAGAAGGAGGCTGAGGGGGGATCTCATCAGTGATGATCAATAACTACAGGGGGTGTCAGGAGGATGGGGCCAGACTCTTCTCAGTGGTGTCCAGTGACAGGACAAGGGGCAATGGGCACAAACTGGGACACAGGAGGTTTAACCTCAATATAAGAAAATCCTTCTTGACTCTGAGGGTAACAGAGCCCTGGGACAAGCTGCCCAGGGAGGTTGTGGTGTCTCCATCCCTGGAGACATTCCAAACCCACCTGGACGTGTTCCTGTGGGATCTGCTCTAGGGGATCCTGCTCTAGCAGGGGGGTTGGACTAGATGATCTCCAGAGGTCCCTTCCAGCCCCAAACACTCTGTAATTCTGTGATCTGATGGAACTGGCAGTACAAACAGCATCATTAATTAAAAAAGACCCTCTATCTCTGTGCTGCTAGGATTGCAAAACCTCTCTCATAAGAACTAAATAAATCCCCTTCCAGAATACAGGTTTCCAGTATCTTGTTAGGAATGTTGGTAATTCCAGCTTTAGGCAAGCTAGAAGAGTTTAAGCAGGTGTTTAATTGGAGCAATTACACAGTTACTATTACATTTGAGAAAACAGTCTTCAACAAAACCATCAGCTTCATCTGACTCCTAAAAAATCTGCTCAATGCCTTTAGTGTAAGAAAAATATAAAAGCCAAATTTTAAGATGTTCTTCTCTATTACTAATTCTAATTAGCTGTAGTTCTTCTAATTGCACGAAATTTATAATTGCACAAAATGCACAATTGCCCCCAGTCAAGTGCCACTGCCAGAGACAGCACAAAACACACAGATTCCCATTATCTCAGTTTTTCAGGCTCCACCAAGCAAGTGAGGCTGTACCATTTCAAAAATTCCAGTTTCTGAGTAGTGTCAAACATACACTTTCTGTCACCAGTTTCTTCATTATGGATAAGAATAGCTGATGACAACAATAAGATGGAAAGATGAACAAGAATTCTTCTTCACATAGTGGCATAATTTTAGCAGGATGACTTTCTCACATAGCTTAGCCACCAGGCTACGAACTGGTGGGTACAGCATAGTCTTGAGGGGGTAAGAAATGTGGGTTTGAAGTACACCTCAGGCTCAGGAGAGAAGTGAACCAAGTCTTCTTCATAAAATCACAGAATCATAGAATGGTTTGGGTTGGAAGGGACTTTCAAGATCATCTAGTTCCAACCCCCCTGCATGGGCAAGGACACCTCCCACTAGACCAGGTTGCTTAAGGCCTCAATGGGTGAACACCTTCATGGGTAAACACCATAACACCTAGAATATTGTATAGGAAGGTGGGCTGTGAGACTAGAGTGGTTGGGTTTGAAAAGAGAACAATGAGCCATCTTTTCACCTTGAAGGACGACTTAGACTAACTCAAGCAAACTTGCTGTCTATTAATCAGCATAGACATAAGCTCCCCCCTGCAGGCCTAGAGTTGAGCATCTAAGTTCCAGAAAGGGACAGAATTTCAAAAAGTCCACTTTCTTTGACATCTCTCCTACTTGCCACCTTATAAATGTCACTCCTAAGCATCTCTCTTTTCCATGTGTTGAACAGGGAGCCTGATCGTGTAACTTCAGGTTATGAATTACACTCCAGGAGCTGGGTGCCTAAAAGGACTTGGCATCACCACACTTTTGAGTCTTCCAAAACTCTAAATCCAAGGATACTTACGGGTTTCATATAGCAAATTAATTTTAATTGGAGCAATATTTGGAGATACCAATGCTTCCTGCTTATGATCTTGTGACCATCTTCCTTCTTCTGTTTACCATTGTCCTATTGAGACAACATCAGATATCCATGTGGGAACTTAAAATGTTGAAATCAGTAAAGACAAATTAGTTAGCTCCAAATGATCATGTCTGTGCAACTGACCAGTGGTGAACAGGTTACAGTTCAAAAAAAAGTTCCCTTAAACAGTAAAACTGGGGGTTTATCTTCCCTCAGTCAAAATCAGAAAGCTAAAGTCTACCTGCTAATCAGTAAATACACATTTAGTGGTAGTGACCCCAAAACAGACAGAAATGGTAACTTTAAGTGTTGTGTCCCATGGTCTTAACAACAACTGAGCAGTAATTGAGGATAAAGTCATTTTCTGCCTTTAACAACTTTAATTTATTTAACTTCTCACAGTCAATAAGTTATTACTAGTGAAAATCCCCACTGGCATCTGTTGTTTTCCTTGTTAATTACAACAGTAAATGTCACTGATGCCACTAAGGGCAGTTTCCTGGTTTTCTCCAATTTTACCCATTTTTAATCTGGGGCAAAACTTTGTCACACACCTTTCATCAGTCCAAGGAAAGTCATTATCATATGCAGTTTGCTGGGAGGATCTAAAGCCCACAAGAAAAGCTGCTGGCACTCTACATGAATCATGAGAAATAAAAAAAAAAATAACAACATAATACCTCATTAACTCTTAATTCCATTCCAAACTGAACACAGAACTAACAGGCAAGCTTACAAACACGTAACAAGCATGATGTGAGATACATTGAGAAGCTGGGTATCCTGGCCAGACATCAGTGGTGTCCCCCAGGGCTCAGTTTTGGGGCCAGTCTTGTTCAGTATCTTTATCAACGTTCTAGATGAGTGGATTGAGGGCCTTCTCAGCAAGTTTGCAACACCAAGTTTGGTGGGAGTGTTTATCTGCTTAAGGGTAGGAAAGCTTTACAGAGGGACCTGGACAGGTTGAATTGATGGGCTGAGGCCAATTCCATGAGGTTCAACAAGGCCAAGTGCTGAGGCCTGCTTTTTGGTCACAACAACCCCTGGCAACACTACAGGCTTGGGGAAGAGTGGCTAGAAAGCTGCCTGGTGGAAAAGGACCTGGGGTGCTGTTTGACATGCAGCTGAACATGAGCCAGCAGCAGTGTGACCAGGTGGCCAAAAAGGCCAATAGCATCCTGGCCTGTATCAGGAAGAGTGTGGCCAGCAGGAGTAGAGAGGTGATCATGCCCCTGTATTCTGATGAGGCTGCACCTTGAGGTGATCATGCCCCTGTATTCTGGTGAGGCCTCACCTCGAGCACTGTGTTCAGTTCTGGGCCCCTAACTATAAGAAGAACATTGAGGTGCTGGAGCATGTCCAGAGAAGGGCAACCAAGCTGGTGAAGGGGCTGGAGAACAAGTCCCATAGGAAAGGCTGAGGGAACTGGGGATGTTTAGTTTGGAGAACAGGAGGCTGAGGGGAGACCTCATTGCCCTCTACAACTACCAAAAGGAGGTTGTAGGGAGGTGGGTGTTGGCCTCTTCTCCCAAGTGAATAATGACAGGACCAGAGGAAATGGCCTGAAGTTGCAGCAGGGGAGGTTTAAGTTGGATATTAGGAGGAATTTTGATACTGAAAGAGTGGTCAGGCACTGGAACAGCCTGCCCAGGGAGGTGGTGGAGTCACCATCCTTGGAGGAATTTAAACAACATGTAGATGAGGGACTTCAGGGCATGCTCTGGTAGGCTTTTTTTTTTTTTGTGCAGGAAGGTTGGTTGATGGTTGGACATGGTGGTCCTAGAAGCCTTTTCCAACTGGAAGAATTCTGTAATTCTGTGATTTTGTATTATAATCACAAAATTAAGTCTTGTGGTACTCAAATGGTAGCAAAAAAGACTATCGGTATTATATATTATCCAGGAGAAAATAAAAAAAATAGTTTCTATTTCCACACTTCGAATTATCAGTGTTAACCAGTCAGGAATGAAGCCACTTTGTCCTAAATACTGCTAAACGGGTCCTCAAAATCTCAAAAAAGACAAGCACAACACACACATTATTTTTTAAACAGAACCAAAAGCTAGAATACTTAGCTCCAAGTACCAAATCACTTGAGAGCTGTACCAGAACAACAACAACAACAACAAAACCCACCAAAAAATCTACTTAGCCTCAAAGTGTTGCCCATTTAGCTAATAGTTTTTATTTCTCCCAGTTCTTTAGTAGACTAGACAATAAATTCTGACTCATTCAAGGAAGATCTTTCCTTCAGCCACATGAGGGCACACCACCCTAGAGTAATAGTAGAAAAGGCGACCTGTGAAATCTCTTTGTGCTGTAATATTGGAGCTGTCTGAGACTTGTCACTATAAACAGCACATGCTTTATCAAGTGAAATTCTTAGCTGATAGTTCAACAGAGACCTACGAGGATGATTAAAGGACTTGAACATCTCTCCTCTGAAGAACGGCTGAGAGAACTGGGGCTGTTTATTCTCGAGAAGAGACGGCTGAGAGGGGATGTTCTTAATGTCTGTAAATACCTGAGGGGTGGGTGTCGAGAGGAAGGGACCAGTCTCTTTTTGGTGGTGCCCAGTAATAAGACAAGGAACCATGGGTATAAGCTAGAGCATAGGAAGGTCCACCTCAACATGAAGAGAAACTTCTTTACTGTTGGCAGAACCCCAGGCACAAACACAGGCTGGGGGGAGAATGGCTAGAGGGCAGTCCTGAGGAGAAGGACTTGGGGTGGGAGGAGATGAGAAGCTCCACATGAGCCACCAGTGTGTGCTGGAGCCCAGAAGGGCAATTGTGTCCTGGGCTGAATCAAAAGAAGTGTGGCCAGCAGGGCCAGGGAGGGGATTCTGCCCCTCTGCTCTGCTCTGGTGAGACCCCACCTGGAGTACTGTGTCCAGCTCTGGAGCCCTCAGCACAGGAGACACATGGAGCTGTTGGAGAGGGTCGAGAGAAGGGCCACCAAGATTGATCCAAGGGCTGGAGCAGCTCTGCTATGAAGACAGGCTGAGGGAGTTGGGGCTGTTCAGCCTGGAGAAGAGAAGGCTCCAGGGAGACCTTAGAGCACCTTCCAGTGCCTGAAGGGGCTCCAGGAAAGCTGGGGAGGGGCTTTTCACCAGAGAGGGCAGTGACAGGACAAGGGATAATGGTTTTAAACTGAAAAAGGGGAAATTTAGGTTAGATATTAGGAAGAAATTCTTCACTATAAGGGTGGTGAGGAACTGGAATAGGTTGCCCAGGGAGGCTGTTGATGCTCCCTCCCTGGAGGTGTTCAAGGGCAGGTTGGATGAGGCTTTGTGCAGCCTGGTCTAGTGGTAGGGGTCCCTGCTCATAGCAGGGGGTTGGAACTTTAAGGTCCCTTCCAACCTTAACAATTCTATGATTCCTTACTGTGAGGGTGATGGAGCCCTGGGAGAGGCTGCCCAGAGAGGTTGTGGAGTCTCCTTCTCTGGAGACTTTCAAGACCCGTCTGGATGCATTTCTGAATGACCTGCCCTAGGTGTTCCTGTTCTGGCAGGGGGGTTGGACTAGATGATCTCCAGAGGTCCCTTCCAACCCTTAACATTCTATGATTCTGTGATTCTATTATATTTAATGTACCATTTTCTTTACACTTCTTTTTGTTTTGAAAATCTGTTAACAATCTTAACGGTAGCTTTATTTAAGATTTAGTTCTCAAAAGAACTCAACCACATGCATGCAACAGTTGTATTGGCTAGGAGAAAAGAAAAAAGAGAGATGGCAACTTCCTTAGTAAGGCCCTACAACTTTTTCTAACTAATTCTAGGGTTATTTATGTAGAAGGGGAAAAAAAAAAAAAAAAAAAGAAAAAAAGATTACATCTGGAATAGAAGCTTTAATATTATCTACCTTTGTTTTTTGGGCTTTTTTTTCACTGACTAAGACACCGTATTAGAGGAAATAACATAAGAGGATTTAAATAAGCCTTAACTGGCTAGTAAACCAAAATAGCAGGCAGCTGTAAGGGCAGGTAGCACTATGTTTATCGTTGGCAGGCTGGTCTCCTCAGGCTTCCACCAGGCAGAGGGGAGATGCTGGCACTCCTGGGAGCACCCTCCATTAGCTACTGACTGAGCCTCCAACACAGCTCCCCTAGGGGAATGTTATTGTTTGTCAACTCTTACTAAATAGCATTTAAACCAATCTGAGACAGCACTACAATCCTCAGGAAGAAGATTCCCAGGAGTTTCAGTTAATGTAAAATACTGGAGGTGAAGGAAGTAAAATACTTCAGACACATGCAGTGACTCAGTACTCGAGTTTCAAGTAATACATCTTTTTCTAAGGAAAATCTTTCCTATAAAGAACAGCAGAAAAAAGAAGTAAACAATCTTCCACTCTATTTATACAACAAATTAAATAAAAATCGTCCCAAAAGGGGAATAATAAATTTTTCTGGGAGTTCTATTTCCAACAGTATGAAGAATAATAAAATTAACTCCTTCTTGGAGGGTTTTTTTGGTTTTAAATAACAAAGAACTGGGGAAAATGAAGAAAATTATTTAAAATTACTGCCAAGAAGATGCAGAGAATACCTTTTTCCAAGAAGACTGTACAAAATTCTTTAAGGCAAAATTTGGACAGGTTAAAGTCAACATTATTACCATGTTATTTATATCCTTATCCAATACAGATTTATGTAAACAAAAACATAACTCTACAAGATAGTATGACCTGAGATAGACAAGATGAGACCAGAGTATTGTAGTTTTTATTTCCTTTACCCACCATTTTTTACCCTTAATCAACCAATAAGCACTCGCTCAGGTATCCGGTTTGGAGAAAGAATGACTTGAATTTCACAGTTTGAGCAAAATAACGTTTCTGTTTATGAATTTTTAGATGCTGGCACATTTTACCTTCTGCCACCTGTTTCATGGTGACAACAACCTCCAGGATAGTGCAAGTACACAGGAAATAACTCTACCAGTCTTTCCATTTTAGTTTGCCAATTGCTTGAGTTCTGAAATAATTTGAAACGCAGTCTTGAAAGAATCACAAAAAGACACCAATAGCCACAGCTCCACCATTCCATTGCAGCCCCACTTACACCACAAGCAGCGAAGAAAACACTGCAGAGATTGTAAATATTCTCACTCAAAAAAAAAAGAGAGTTTTCCCTGAATGGTGCTTTTTTTAGGCTGCTTATTTTGCACATTTCACACACTGTATGAAAACTCCTTTGCCAACTTAAAACTCAAAACGTGTTGTTAGATCGTTAGGTAATTGTGGCTGGAAGGGACCTCTGGAGGTCTTCAGCCCAGCCCCTCAGCAAAGCAGGGCCAACTTTGATGTAAGACAAGGATTCATTCCAGTAGAGCAGTGACTTCTTTACTCATGAGCCCCAGAAAGGACTCAGTACTGCAGATGTGGTCTCACACCTACATAGAGGGGAACAATCATTTACCTTGACCCTCTGTTTATGCTTATGCTAAACTCCCCAAAACAGCAGTATGAGTTGGCCCTTCTTTCCCATCATGTTGCTGCTCTCCAGTCTTTTGTTCCATTTCTTGTCCACTAGGACTCTCATGTCCTTTTCTGCAGAGCAGTGCCCAGACAGCCCATCCCCAGCCCATATCCTGACATCCTAGAATCATAGAATGCTTTGGGTTGGAAGGGACCTTTAAAGGTCATCTAGTCCAACCCACCTGGAGTGAGCAGGGACCTCTTTAACTGGATCAGGTTACTCAGAGCCCCATCAAGATTACATCAGATTATTCCATCCCACCCTAGGACTCTACATTGACAAAAGTTTGTTGAGCTTCATCAGGTTTCTGCCAACCCATTTCCTCAGCCTGTTGACATACTCCTCATGGCAGCCCCACCTTCCAGCATACTGACTGACCTTCCTTCCAAATTGGTGTTCTCTGGAAATGTATTGAGGGTGCACTTCAGGCTATTGCCCCAACCAATGACAGGACATTAAACAGTATCAGCTTGACTCTGAGCCCAGTAGAACACCCTGCCAATTGTTGGCCATCGATCTTTGAGCACTACTCTTGAAGTCCAGAAGCCCAGCCAGTTTTTCACCTGCTTTGAAGTCCATCTATCCTCTATACATTGTGGAGATGCTAAGAAGGCAAAGCCTGTATTTCACCTACAGTCAGGATCCATTCCTTTGACAAAACACTGTTTCTCCCTATGTTGTACCTTTTGCACATCAGTACAGGAAAGAAAGTTATCCCAAAACATAGAACACACGTGTCATTACAGACAAATTAGGTGAGACTCTTGAAGGAGGTTGTTGAAAGGTTGCTTTGTTTCTTTCTATTTGTTTTTAATACCAACTGACTGAGCTTTCAACTTCTAAGTACTCAACTAAAATGATAAGCAATGGTGTCTTTTGATGGCCATATATATGGTGTATCTGCCACTAGAGAACAACCATCTCATCCATTTGGGCCTGGAGGGATGTTCCTCTTCAGTAGAGCATAATCCATGCACTAAAAGGGTACTGTGCTGTGCTGGCACACAAACACATCTCATTTGATTTTACAATTTCATCACTGTGAACCTGCCATAGCAGTACAGCTTGCTGATGCCAATGGTCTGTTCAGAAACAGAATTCTCAACGTGGCAAAGAAACCACCTTTGGTGAAACTAGAAGCAAGTACTGGCTTTCTTCCAGGATTTGCCAGGAACAGAAACCATCTCTGTAATACTTCTGCTGATCTTCACACAGATCTAACAGCTACTTCTGTCCCACACATTCCACAGATAAATCTAGCTGAGTAGACATCAACATTATTTTTTTTTTTCATTGTTTGTTTCAACAAAACCATGAGTAATACATCTAATTATCCCACTGCATATGGTACCTTTCTAATCACCACAGCACTAGGCATTTGTCTGCCCACCTGATAACTGAATTTAGATTTGTGGTTTTCTCCCCATGGTAAAGAGATGAGATTATTTTCCCTTCCTGCTGCAAATTAAATCATCCTTCCTAAGCCACTGTCTCTTACCATTGTCACCATCAGCATCAATTTTCTGACTAGTAAAACAGTAACAATAACTTTGGATTAAACTTAACCATATGGAGAAGGAAAGAACAACACTACAACTTTGAAGGGAAATGACCCCAACTGGCAGTGGCAGCCAACAGAAGACCTAGGGATGAAAATGAAAAGAATCTGATTTACAGATTCCCAGTAAGGGGCAATTGGCAGAACAGAACAGAAGGTGCCAAAAAGAAGGTGTCATGTCTGAAACACAGAAAGTGACATGAAGCTGGTTTTCAACTCATTCCAACACAAGCAAAAGCACACAAAATCAGCTCTTTATTAAAGAACAAATGTTATTAATTAACATTAAAGTATAGAGACTTCAGGCTGTATTTTTAATTTAACAAGGATGTCATCCTTAACAATACGTAATTCCGTATCAAATTCCCCACCAATTATCTCAGTAGGCTAAAAATATAAAAACAGTAGATTTTTTTCCCCACTAAGCTTCCTACAAAGCACCTTTTAACTGTGTTTTCTGTAATTATGAGAAGAAAAGCCTTTGCAAAGTGCCAAAATTCTCTAACACAACTGTTACAGAAGAGAATATAACTGTTCTGTAACATAACTTTCTTCTGCCACTGACTCCTGCTCAAGAAAAGAGGGGTAGTTCTTGACAAACACTACTAGACATGTTGAAAACCACCCAACGTAGTCTTTGAGGATGAAGTTTGATTTCTTTGCCTTCAGAGCCATGCATAGAGTCAGTAGAAATGTGTACACCTCTAACTAGAAAAAAAGAAAGGGTTGACTCACAAAAGACAAAAATTGGTAAATAAATACATCTGAATGCACAATGTGGAAAGCTTCAGGCAGTTATCATAGGGAATGTGGAACAGCTTGTAAAAATACTCTCTGTAGTATAACTAGGAGACTGTAGAGACAGGGAACAGAAATATTAGGATTAGCACCTATCAGTGGAAATATTTGTTAAGCACCACAATTAAAGAAAGGATTAAAAGAACAATCATTTAGCCTAACTAAACAGAACAACTCTTCCTCTCTAGCACGTGAAAGATTCCAGATCAGGCTAAGTACTACTCTGACTGCTGTTTCAAGGACCATATTTATACTTGGGCTGGGTATTGTTTGTGTACTTTTATCTTAGATACAATGAAAGAGAATTATTTTTTTTAATTATTATTAATCGTGTTAATTGATTCAAATTACATTTGAATATGACTTCATCTTCTGCACTGTTTCTAGATAACTTCTCGTTTTTGCTACTTACTGTATATTATATTCCTATTTATCAAGGAAGGAGCAAAGAAATGAATTTCCCTTCTATCTTTTTATGGAGCACATGGTTCTGAGCTGCTACAGAAAACATTCCCATAGAAATGTAAAGGGAATTACATTTCTATAGTGGGATATAAAGATTAACCTAGGTACATTCTGGAGAGGTCAAACAAGGGTGGTTTTGCTGTTGAATCACTATACAACATAATTCTACTTCACTGAACATGTTTCTGGAAGAGGGGAGATACAGGTTAGACATTAGGAAGAAATTCTTTAGTGTGAGGGTGGTGAGACACTGGCCCAGGTTGCCCAGGGAAATTGTGGAAGCCCCATCCCTGGAAGTGTTCAAGGGCAGGTTGGATGGGGCTTGGAGCAACCTGGTCTAGTGGGAGGTGTCCCTGCCCATGCAGGGGGGTTGGATCTAGATGATCTTTAAGGTCCCTTCCAACCCAAACCATTCTATGATTCTACGAATTCACTAAGTTTTATCTATAAATTCTATAATGAATGAGAATTATCCACAAGGATAACAGCATGATGTGTTCAGCCTGCTATTAAAACCAAATCTTTTCTTTATTTCTAATGTATGAACTTTTGGAGATGTCACCAGAGGTTCTTGAAAAAGAAGGAATAAAAGAGAACTAAAAGCCTAGTGTAAACAAACTCTTGTTTCTTTTGGACTGTTCTAAAACTGTACTTGAGGCCAGGTCTGTACTAGAAAGATTCCCTGGCAGAACTGTTGCTGCTTGCAGAATCCCCTCTTCCACAAGCACAGCTACTTTGTGCTCTGCAGCCTCAACAGGGAGTTTTCTCTCTAGGCAAGGGCCCATCATCAACAAGAGCTGGTGACTTGCAGCTGCTGATCCTGCCACACCAGCAGACCACAACCACATTGGATTCTAGCTTGGCTCAAATAAATTGTCTTATTAGCAAACTGATTGAGTTAAACTAGTGCAAAGATTCAATGTCCTGCTTAGGAATTAGCTATCAAAAATTATGATCCTGCACTTTTTCCATGCAGTAGGTAAACCCTGGACTCCTTCAAGGCAATTTGCTTTGGTGAGTTTGACATTTCAAATACAATAATGGTAGGAGGAGCAAATGAACTTTCTTACATTTAGTGCAGGTCAACACATGCAGATTTTGTTATCAGTTATAATGCTACATTTAAAAGTTCAAGCAAGGTTCTATCCTGAGCTGATTTTGCTCTTTTATTCCCATTTTTTACTTTGGTTTACTACTTTGGCCTCAAGTTGTCTAAGAAAAAAGTGTGCAAACCTTTTCCATACACATAGGTTTTCATGATACAGCATTAACTAGAAGGTTTTTCCTGAGTACCAGTATTAAGGGTTGAAGATTAAATGTCAAATTTACTAATTATACTTCTCTGTTGTCATTTAGTAAGTAAAACATTTAGTATTAAAAATCCCTATTTTCAAATCTGAAGTGAACTAATTTTCCATTAAACTTCAGGCCAAATAAATGTGATTGACTGTGCTGACAAGCTGTCAGAAAGGTGGAAAGAGCTTTTAAAGTAGATGTGTGAGTATGAGATGCAAAAGCACATGCCTAACAAATGTTGCTGGGGTTTTGGGTTTGTTTGCTTGTTTTTAATATCTGAACTGGAAGAAAAAGTGGAGTTGTTTGTGGAATTGTCCCCTTTTCATAAGTTTCACCAGTTCTACATTACATAGTGCCAGTTACTTGTATTCCTTTCATGGCTAAATGCAGGTTAGAGTTAATTGGGTCGTTAGACTAGGTTTGACATATAATCATTTGAATTTTCAGTTTCACCTTCTCTCAAATCACGACTCCCAAGGAAGCAGAAAGGGGATGCTCAGTGCATGTATTTCAGCCAAATAAAACTATCAGCACTCTGAAACCCCAGAAATTACAAGATTCCTGAAATCTCTGTTCTTTGCCATGAAAACAAAGAACCTGCATTTCAATACAAACTGTTTCAAGCCTGCTAAGTCATTTTTTTCAGTTGGTTGGTCAGATTATTTCCAAAGTAGGAAAATACAAACTCCAGAAACAAAACAAATCACAGAATCATAGAATGGTGAAGGTTGGAAGGGACCTTAAAGATCATCAGGTTCCAACCTCCCTGCTATGAGCAGGGACACCTCCCACTAGACCAGGCTGCACAAAGCCTCATCCAACCTGCCCTTGAACACCTTAAACAATAAGATTCATTTATGCTGAATTTTTGAGAGCTAATTCACAATTTCAAGTGAAACTTGGAAGAAGAAGAATCTCAGTGCAGTCATGCCAGCAGATGGTCACATAGGTCTGCAGCAGAGTGACTGTGTTCAGAAATTTATTAACAGAATTATTAAAGCTATTAATTTGTGAGGAAAGAGTAGGGAAAACTTGCTTCAACTGTTGTTAGTTAGCAAGAAACTTTGTAAAGCTTGAGGGACACGTTAACAAACATCTTGACAACGTCAGCAATTAAGAAGGATGAGTTTAAAGAGAACAAACATCTTTCTTGGAAGCATATATATGAAATTAAGAAAGGCATTATATACAAGTGGCAGAAAACAAACCTTACCTCTAACTGAGGTAGGATTTGCCTCTAAATGACAGATTTTTTTTTTAATTTCTTTTTTTTTGTTTGTTTTTACAAACCAAATTCACACACAGCTCTTAAATATTTCCACCATCTGGTACCAGCAACCAAACTTGAAGCCTATATGTAAATAACCTGATGGTTTCCTACAGACGCAAATACAGGTGGGGACAAGGTATACAAGAAGCTTAAACATTCACTTTTCTCTCACAAATGAAGTTGAAGTCACAGAAAGGACATCAAGTTAGACAACCTCAGAAAATTACCACAGAAATCTACATTTGCTAAGTATTTTTGGCCATGATATGAGTTCAAGCAGTTAGGTATTTATGATCTCTTCAATATAATCAGTTAAGAATGGAAAATGGATTAATTTTAATGTTTGATTGCACAAGCAGAGTGATAAGCAGGATTTCACACTTCCTACCTTTTCAAAATAAAATATTTCTGATTAACCACAGGTGCTCTGAAGGATGTTTCCCCCCCTCTATTTCAATGTCTTTGAAAAAATGCATGGCTTCAGCAGCAGCCTTGCCTTTTGTTTCAAGCAATCATAGAATCATAGAATGGTGAAGGTTGGAAGGGACCTTAAGATCATCAGGTTCCAACCTCCCTGCTATGAGCAGGGACACCTCCCACTAGACCAGGCTGCACAAAGCCTCATCCAACCTGGCCTTGAACACCTCCAGGGAGGGGGCAGGACAATCCACTCTTAACCAGCTTCATAAAAATTCCCTGTGCCAAATTTAAAAGAGACGCGTACAAAGAACCTGCAAAACTGGAAAGCAGGATAGACTAAGTGAGCAAAAAGCCCTTGAAAGTATAAATAGTCACTTTGTTGTGGGTTTGTACAGCACGTGGCACAACAGAGCTAGAAAAGACTAAAGCCCAAACACGTGGCATCATTTATTAAGAGTATGATGGTTAATGCCTGAGCATTTTGTAACGAATCACAACTTCACATCGCTGTGACTCGGGGGCACAGCTTGCACTCAAAGATAAAGTCCTCATTTAAAATCCTGTTACCACAGGAAGAATGTCTGCTGATTTATCTCCAGCTGATAAATTCCCCGATTTTTAAGAAGGCATTAGGTGGCTTATTAGTCTCAAAGTTGAGCACCAGCTGGGAGGGGGGAAGCCACAATTCCTTACCAAGAATATTAAGCTCTTTCAGCCTAAGTGGAAGGGAAGAATTTGTTACGAGAATAAGAAGCCTCAATGCTGACCTGAAACTATGCAGTCTCTTACAATAAAAATGAAAACCTCTGCATACACACACACTCCAGGAGCACATTTGTTTTTAACAGAGAGTAAAGAATTGCTCTTTCAAGAGACAGCAGAGCATTTTCACAGAAAAAGGCAAAAAAATGTGAACCCCCCCCCAATATCTAGTTAAAATTTGATTGCTCGGATGTTTATTATCAGTCTCTGAATGAGAACAAACCTTGTGGTTGTTTATTCTTGACCATGTCCTTGATCCCAATCCCAACACTTAATAAAAACCTTACAGCTTTCTTAAAACACTAGAATCTGCCAATCTTTTTCTTCTTAAATAAAAATGTCTTGAGAATGGAAATGAGAAAAGGTCAAAAAAGACATTGTGATCTTTCCTGCTTCCCTTGTAACAAAAATCTTAGTATTATGCCTTGTGTTTGTTCACATTCTTTTTTTCAGGAATTTGCTCAGATTGTAGCCACAACCTTCACAAAACCCAGTGTAATATAACTCAGTAATAAAAGTAATTAAATTGTAATAGCTAAGTGCCCCTGATCCAACATCTTACATGCAGAGTATCTCTGATCATCAAAGGTCTCCATCAGTTTTCTTCCTTCCTCTCGGGCCTGCGACAGAGATTTTTAACTGAAATACTTCAGCCTTCAAATTTAGCAAACGACATAGAAAAGATGCTGAAAAATTTAAGAACACTCCTGGTGTTTGATATATGAGTGAATGGAAAAAAAGGAGATGACAGCATGCATAAAATATAGTATCATATTAATGACATTAATAAAAATGAAAGCCGACCACAAAGAAGCACAGGTGACACTTGCTGCATTTAGTACCAAAATGGCAGATGAACTACAATAGTGAAAATATAAAAGTATGCACTGTGAGGAAAAAACAAGGATATATACACAGCTATCACTGTTCAGACAAGATCAAAGAGACACTGTGAATGACTCTTTGCACTGGTGGTCAAAAAGGCGAAGACTTAACAGGAAAGGAATTCAGGAAGCAGGGGGGGGATGAACAACAACCCACTCCAAACAAAACATTCTGACACTACATGCACGGAGAGGACCTCAAAAAAAAATGCCTAGGCTATCTCACCTCAAAACAGAATCAGCTCTACCTCTGCCATTCCCCTCACTGGTATGACAGAACTGGTATCCATTCCACTTTTAAAGACCTTGAATACTGCCCATTGCATGACTTCCATGTCAATGTTTCATTAGTCTTACCATGAGCAAGTTTTCTCTGATCTGTGTCTGGAGTCTTCCCCTTTGCAATTTAAGTCCATTATTTCTCATCCTATAAACTATGGTGGGCATGGAGAGCAAATGATCCCATTCCCTCTTCAGGTACTTGAGAGCTGTTACATTCCATTCAGCCTCCCTTCCTTAGAATATTACCTCCAGTTTGTCCAGTATTTCACAGAATGTCCTGTTTTCTAGATTTCTGATCTCTGTTATTGCTCCTCTCTGGACTCCTTGTAACTGTTCAAATCTTTCCTG
The DNA here is from genome assembly GCA_020745705.1 of Hemiprocne comata. NCBI lineage: Eukaryota > Metazoa > Chordata > Aves > Apodiformes > Apodidae > Hemiprocne > Hemiprocne comata. The sequence goes on along the minus strand of CM036589.1, from coordinate 4,316,991 downwards.
AAGTGTGGTGCTTAAACTGGACATCATATTGTGTCTTACTTGCCCAGCTCAGCCCTTGCCAGTGCTGAAAACCATGGGAGGATTATTTTTCAGGAAGATGTATTTCTGTTCTGCAGCTGAATTTAGTGCATGCCTGTTTAGTAAATCATCACATTCTTGACATGCTCAGCTCTGAGCTATGATCCACTGCTTTGCCTCTTCCACTATGGCAGGTCACTGATGTGTATTCATGCAGTTAATTATGCCTGGCCAAGTGCAGAGCTTTCTAATTGCCTGTACTCAAATTATGTTCTGTGTTTTCAGATTTCCAACTGCAATTTGCCAAGGTTATGGCACCTCCTAATTTTGTCTACCAGGAAGTTTATGTCCCAGCCCTAGCTTCATGTGCTCTGTGCAGTTAGTAGGTGTCTCTCCACTCCATCATCTGGACCATCAGTTAAAAGACTAAGATCACAAAACCATTTGGTTGACTCATCTGTATTGACAGTGAAACCTGGTTGCATCTAAGCCATGGCTTGCTCCTCACTTTGGCATTTCAGGTAGTATTAAAAAGTCTTAATGGTATCAAGATACATGGCACCAAATTGTCCTTACTCAGTCAAGTCTAGTCATTACAGGAGGTAATTACAACAATCCACGTTTCCTGTATTTTGTACAGACCCAACAGAAGTGTTGCTGACTGCTAGTTGAGGTCCAAATCACTCCCTCAAAAAGGATGCAAGAGAACTGGAACAAAAAAATGATGAAGAGTGACCGGAGAGAGCGAATCTTCCTGCACTCAACCTTCCTGATAGAGAATCACAGAATTGTTCTGGTTGGAAAAGACCTTTTAGATCATCGAGTTCAACCATAACCTAACTCTACCAACCATTAACCTAACTCTACCAACCATTAACCTAACTCTACCAACCATTAACCTAACTCCACCAAGTCCAATGCTTAAACCATGTCCCTCAGCACCACATCTATACATCTCTTAAACACCTCCAGGGACGATGATTGAACCACCTCCCTGGGCAGCCTGTTCCAGTGCTTAATTACCCTTTTGGTGAAGAAATTTTTTCTAATATCCTATCTAAACCTCCCCTGGTACAACTTGAGACCATTTCCTTTTGTCCTATTGCTTGTTACTTGGGAGAAGAGACCGACTCCCACCTTACTGCAATCTCCTTTCGAGGAGTTGTAGAGAGCAAGAAGGTCTCATATACTTTGTGTTCTCCTCCTTTGTCTCTGCCCCCAGGTCTGAGGCACAGGAATTCTTGGCTCCTGCTAATCGGTGGTTCAGAGACAGAAGTCTCTGCACATTTCCTGAGCCTCACAATCTCCCCTAACTATCTCCTGTTGGACACCAGGGAAGACAGGAGACATGGCAAACCAGAACTCAGCCTGACAGCCCTTACAAGCATCAGGTGTTTATCAAAGCATCTGTCCTTGAGTGGTTTTTTTGGTGGTTTTTAAGAAGACTGAGCCTCAGATAGGGGCTGCCTGGACATGGCAGCTATCTCACAGCACTGATGATTCCTGTGTCAGTGTGTTATAATGTTAGAGGGTTTGAAGAAAATGCCAATAGGACAAATTAATTTTTTTTTGCAACCAAAAAAATTATTTCTTGGATACAGAAGAACTAAAAAACATTTTCAGTCCCACTTGAAAAAATCTCTTAAAAAAATTGCTTAGCAACAGGGTCACTCAACTCCACTGATATGGTAACAAATGGTAATAAATCTGCCCAAGTCAACTACTGCATTTGGTAGTGATGAAAGCAAAGACAGTTCAGAGTAGCTGAATGAGTAATGTAAAACATTACTCATTTGTGCAGTGGCAGGGTATGGTAGCAAACCCCTCCTGCAGCATCATTTTTAATTACCTTTTTGTAGTCTCTGCACAGTTATGGATGTTCTGTATAATTTTTTTATTCTAACATCTACAGAAATGGAATCTTAAAGCTTGAATTTCTCTCTTAGCAAAATAGAGAATAATAATAAAAAAACCCTTTCATCTATAAAACTCCTTCACAACAAAAAACACTTGCATTTAATCACTCTTTGAATAACTTGGTTTTGCATTTACCTGTAGGAATCAATGTCTAAAAGCATTTGTATTTCAATATAAATCTAGGGAAACCTGTAGAATCTAAAAGCTAAAAGTATTACCAGTCCTAGTTGTTGGTTTTTTTAATTCTTTTCTAGGCAACTTACTGTCACACGTTAACAACAAAGTTAGTGTAAACACATCAAATGTTGCTGTGAAGCTATAAAAAGAATTAAGATTATATCACTTAAGAAAATATCTATTTATTTACAAAAATCAGTCCAAGACACCTCTATTGATTTCCACTGGCACAAACTCACAGGAATTAGATCCTGCCTTTCTTTTCCTCTTTGTTTCATTTTCTTTTTGCTTCAACTAGCACTTGCATGTAAGAAGCAAGAGCTAAAAAGAAACAGGGGACTGACAATTACAGTTCTTATCAGGAGCCCATCTCAAGGAAATAACTGTAGTCAGGATAACACTTAAGTAGGTACTTAACATTAAACATCTACTTATAGTAGAATCAGCAGGAGTTTCAATTGTTTTCATAAATCAAATGAATAAGAATGGACCAGCACATTGCTGACAGTGAATCCAGAGTCATCCAACAGAATCATAAGAAACCATTCTGTAAATGGGAAAAGTAGCTTCTTAGTCACAGTCTTTCTAATAATACAAACTTGTAAGAACTAGAAAGTAGAAATATGAATTGCTCTCAGCTCATAAACACATAGGTAGTGAGCCTGAGACTTGAGACAATCTATTACTAATACTCTGTTTTCAAGTATTTATGAGTTCACATGGAATTCTATCTTCCCGCTCGCTCCAGTTCCCCACTCTGGATGTACATACTAGAGCACATTTTTGTGAAGAGGATCATCAGCAACACTTTTACCATTTGCAGACCAAAAGTACTCAAAACACATTATTTTACCAATACCCTACAGACCTTTGTTGAGCAGACCCAGTGTCCCCAACCCTAGCATTGCAGACATGCAATTTATGAAGGCACAAGAGGAAGAAAAGGCTCCACAAGAACGTGGAGATGGGCTGGTTTTGATTTTACTGACACTCCCAAAATTTTCCAGAACATGGCCAAATGATCTCCACTCCTCTCTACCATGGAAATCTCAACATGAACTATAAGAAGGAACAATACAGAAGCTCACAGGAACATTTTCCTAACTTAGAAGTTATTCACCCATACTCATAAAACAATAATTTCCCTCTCCTATATCAGACTGTAAGGAATCATTGTGTTAAGTACTGCAGGTCTGAAGTCAGCATCTTTTGCATAACTCAGTAGTAACCATGTAATGCTTGCAAAGTATTCTGAACTCGGGTTAGCTAACACACTTTGGATGAAAAGAATTCTTGGAGTCCAGAGGAGGGCCACGAAGATGCTCAGAGGGCTGGAGCAGCTCTGTTCTGGAGACAGGCTGAGAGAGTTGGGGCTGTTCAGCCTGGAGAAGAGAAGGCTCCAGGGAGACCTTAGAGCACCTTCCAGTGCCTGAAGGGGCTCCAGGAAAGCTGGGGAGGGGCTTTTTACAAGGGTTTGTAGTGAGAGGACAAGGGGGAATGGATCAAAACTGGAAGAGGGGAGATTTAGATTAGACATTAAGAGGAAATTTTTCACTATGAGGGTGGTGAGACACTGGAACAGGTTGTCCAGAGAAGCTGTGGCTGCCCCATCCCTGGAAGTGATCAAGGCCAGGTTGGATGGGGCTCTGAGCAACCTGATCTAGTGGGAGGTGTCCCTGCCCATGCAGGAGGGTTGGAAGTAGATGATCTCTAAGGTCCCTTCCAACCCAAACTATTCTATGATTCTATGAATGTACCAGCATTGTATCCCACAGCTGGGCAACCATTAAAAAACCCCCACAACAAATACTAGTAAAAGTCTACAGAACAAACACCAGTGTTTTATGGAAAATTTGTTTCCAAGTGCATTGGTATATCATCCTGGCAGTTCCACAGCACCTCAAACCACACCTCTCAAACAGCAGTCTCTCTTTTGAGCTCTAAAAATTTCAAGTTGCCTATAGCATTCTCCAAACACTTAGGTGTTTGTTACGTTTTTTAATTCTTTCAAGAAATAAGATGACTGCTCATCTGTCTCATCTAGGAATGTGGTGGGATTTTTCCCTTCAGCCATTTAGGAAGCCAGACAAAAGCAAGCCAGATATTCATTTTAACTAGATGATGCTAATCTTTTATAGAAGTCTGGTCAGAGAGTCTGGGAGAACATTGTGGTCATTAAAATTCTTGCAGAATAAGCCTGAAAGTAGTTACTTTGTTTTGGATGAAGTGTTCAGAGTAAGTAAGACAAGATTGTTCTGTGAGCACCTGTCCTATGACCTGTCCTTAGACTCCAAAGTGTTGTGTTTTCCCAGAGCCCCATCACTTGCTTCCCAGTCCACCCAACCCTCATCCCTCCAGCTGTGGATGGGCGGGCTGGCTCGCTGCCTCTCCCATGGGAATTGATCACTTGGCTGATGTTTCCCTGTGTGGAATGACTTGCAAAAATCAAGTGTATGATAAATGAATAAATATGATCTAGCAAACAGAAATACCTGATAAATATTTAACAATCACACGCACTTCATCTCTAAGTAGACCCAGATTTAGAATTTATAAACTGTGCTGAGGAATAAAATATGATATAAAGTCTTACATGGGGGGAAAAAATACACAAAAGATAATTTCCAAATTCATTTAGAACCAGAACCAAAACAACCTGATTAAGTGAAACTTTTTTTTATTATTTTTTTTCTTGATATCAGAATACATTCCTCTAAAAAGCCTCCTATAAAAGGAAAAATCTTTGAGTTATGTGTGACTCCTGCCATAAAATTAATTGAATATTCAGGACGAAGGTGGTTAATCAGGATTGATCAATATGGTCAATGAAACATGTTTACTTGATCAATATGGAAAATGTAGTCTAAAATGCTAGTATTTTTCCATATATGCACCTTGTATCAAGATAGAATCTTTACTAAACTCAGAATCTATTTAACCTAGATCTCTGCTAAGTCTCAGTAACCTTTGAAATATGTAGATTTAGTTACTTAAAATGAAAATGTGTCAAACAAGAATAAAACTCAATCAAAAGAAAGCCCCTGATCATGTTATTCATATAAAGTTCTTCAGTGTCTTCTATGAGATTTACTAAATTAAGATGGTAGTAAATAAATTTACAAGGACAAGCAACATCATAAAAATCTCATGCAAAGTAAAAATGAGTTATGCAGTAGTACAAAATGTAATTATAAATGTTAATAAAGGCTTTATGAATACCCACACACTCTCAGTGGACAAGAGTGGAACTTGATGAATCCAGCATAAGGCACATTTTGATGAAAGAATTCGCTTTTTGATAGTTCCACCTGGAACAGGTTGCCCAGGGAAGCTGTGGAAGCCCGATGCCTGGAAGTGTTGAAGGGCAGGTTGAATGGGACTTGGAGCAACCTGATCTAGTGGGAGGTGTCCCTGACCATGCAGGGGGGTTGGAACTAGATGATCTTCAAGGTCCCTTCCAACCCAAACCATTCTAGGATTCTATGATAAATGGAAATGCAGGAGCCGCATATAAACTTCCATGTTGGACTTCAGTGAAATTAGATGCTGATTACACATATTCATTTTCTGGCAAAATAAGCTTCTTGCAGAGTCCTCAGATACCACGGTGACAAATACATCATCTCTATAGAGGGTGCACAGTGACAGTATCACATGCCTGCATAACAAACCATAGAACCTCAAAGTATACATCACATAAGCTTACAGCAACCACTGAGAAGGAAATCAATGAAGATTATGTTCTATTCCCTATTGGGTAGTGCAATAGAGGAAAGGGATATCATAAAAAAAAAGGATATATTACTTTTGAATATATATATCTTCTTAATATGTGGCCTTTGAAGCCTCGGCTTTCTCATGGCCACATCCCTGAAAGACATAAACACTGGAAGAGCAGCTGACTCACTGCAACCCAATTGACTCATAAAAAGGATACATTACCTAAGTATTTGCCAGCATTTCAATGGAAAATTTGTAATTAAATTTGTAGGCCAGACTGCCAAGTATACAGTACATTTGTTACATGACTGATTCGCCAAAGAAGGAGTGAGATTTCTTTAAATGAGACTTATGAAACTCAATATATAACCAGCTGATGAATTCAGACCCAACAGCCTGGTAACCTAAAATAATTTTCTTTAAAACAGGAAATTCTAAGCCAAAAAAAAAAAAAAATGCAACCCTGCTGATCACTGCCTATTTCTGTAATAAAAACACACTAGACCAAAAGTTGTGTCAGAGAGAAGAATAAAGAAGTACCTAGAAACCAGATGTTACCATGGGAGCCTTAAGGACCTACTAACACACCTACTGTAAATAAGGACCTACTAGGAGTTTGGCAGAGAAAAACATGGGCCACCAGAGTGTGGCCTGAAGAAAGGCCCAGGAATTTCCAGGTAAAAAGGAGCAGCTATTTTTTTATTGCAATGATTTTAAAAGAATCTGGATTACCTAGATGTTCTAAGTAGTAAGAATAGGGAGGAAGAAAAAAAGAGAAGAAATTACCACAGGATAATAGACTGCTGATGTACTAACTAGAAATTCTTTGGCCAAAGGAAGTATTTGAAGGAGTAGACAGAAATGGTCTGGGCAAATGGTAGCAGTAAGACAATCCTGCATAAAATCACTACAGGAAGCTAAAAATGGATATTAAATTTCTAAAACCATCACCTCCAAAGTTCTAAACTGGCTTCTCTTTACAATATTTTGATTCCCTAAAGAATGAGAGCTTAAATATCTTCAGTAGTTTTCCTTCCAGTTCAAAAGTATTTAACTGCACTTTCTTGACATGCAATTCATAAGTTTTATTGGTGTTTTGGCACAGAATGGTGCCTGGGGACAAAACTAAGCACTTGGCAAAAGCAAAGGATTGGAGGTGAGGCCAGGAGGACAAGGAGATGAGAGGAGCACATTACATAAACGTAAAGATCCCTTGGCTTTCCTGTCATGCTTTAACATTTGGTATCAAGTCCAGTGGAAGCCACAAACTGTAGGTCAGCAGAAGCAGTAGCAGATAATCATTTCAGGTCAAGGCTTTGTCCTTCATGGCAGGTCTGCAGTTGCACCTGACTCTAATATGGGATGGAGAAACACTTACTGTAAAATTACTTCTCTGCTACCAGCTTACAGACTCCTGAGAAGCACTAAGTTTTCCTGCTTTTTTATTGCACTATAGCAGCCCAAATGCTTCTTCAGAATTCAGATTTAATAAGTAAGTATTACCCAAAAATGAAAGGGTATGATTTTTGTCTGACTATTTCTAAGGATGCTCAGAAAACCTATTGTGGCTATGGCCACTGGGTATTCTGGCGGCCTGTCTTTATATCGCTTTTTCCTGGCCAATAAGTCCACAACTATGTCTCAATTAAATGTGACCATGGTATGTTCACAGAATCACAGAATCACCAAGGCTGGAAAAGACCTTGAAGATCAAGTCCAGCCTATGACCAACACCACCACACCATCTAGACCATGGCACTCAGTGCCACATCCAGCCTTGCCTTGAACACATCCAGGGATGGTGCCTCCACCACTTCCCTGGGCAGTCCATTCCAATGTCTAATCACCCTCTCCGTGAGGAAGTGCTTCCTAATATCCAACCTAAACCTCCCCTGGAGCAACTTCAGGCTGTGCCCTCTTGTCCTGTCACTGCTTGCCTGGGAGAAGAGCCCAGCCCCCACCTGACTACAACCTCCCTTCAGGTAGTTGAAGAGAGTGATGAGGTCCCCCCTGAGTCTCCTCTTCTCCAGGCTAAACAACCCCAGCATCCTCAACCTCTCCCTATAAGACTTTCCCACCAATAAGAGACTCCATGCAAGATTTTAGAACAGAAAAATAGGTCAAGCACCAGGGAATGGTACTCCAGATAAAAGTGTTAGTGCTGCACTCAGTGAAGACCTCGGTCTCAAGTGGCAAAGGGATTGTAGTGAATAAGGAATTGATGGATTAACAAATACAGATGAACAGCACATTTGCATGTACCTTTTTCAACTGCTGATTTTATGATGCACAAGACCAGCACTCAGGGCCATGCCACCCATAGCAACTCAAAACTCTGATTCCTCACATGACCAATGACCCCATTTCCAAAAAAGTTAAGTGTCAAATTATTGGCTACTTAATAGGAGTTCACAAGAGCCCAAGAGACATCTGCAGATTTGATGGCAGCTCTCCTGTTACAATCAGTGGTGACTTGTATCTACTTCCCCAGAGAGAAAATACTCAGTCTTGTTTCCATTGCTGCCCAGCAGATGTGGAGGAAAGGCTGCAGACAGCAGACCTCTGAAGGATGCAACCTGCTTCAAGGCAAATTACATTGGGAGCATCTCTGTTAATGAACAGAGAAGCATCATATAAACCTTTTAATTTATTATTACGTAGTTTCTAACATAGTTTGTTTAAGAATTTCTCTACTGACAAAAGTATGTATAAACATTCACCTTTCTAACTGTTTGAGTATATACAAACTCACACTGCTCAGTACAAACTCATAATCTGAGCTTGCTATCTCATTTTTTCCATTAGAGATGAGAAATTAATGATACATGGATGTTTATTGTCCTTGCTGGCTAATCCAGCCTAAAGGGATGTTGCTGGGTTGTAAAAGCAAAACAGTCACAACAAAAAAAACCAAAAAAACCCAAACCAACCACATAAAAACAAAACAAAACCCAAAAAAACCATAAGGTTGCCAGAAAAGGCAAAATCCCTCACATTAATTGAGTATACTCTTCTCAGTCTGAATAGAAAACTGCAAGGCCAGTCATTTGAAAATAGAACACAATTGTGTACCTTGATTATAACAATTTTACTCTTGAACATTTTTAGTTCAATGATAAAGGCTGAGAATCGTTAAGAACATAAACATTAATAAGTTCATTAAAGATGTGTAAAATACCATGCAGTGGCTACCACAGTGAGCTCAAAATTCAGTCTTCAGTTTCAAAGTGCTTAGTAACTTTCCTTCAGTAGAATTTAAACACCCCCAAAAGCTCTAGGATGACGACTGCAATAATAATTTCCATCCTTGCACTTCATCTACTTCAAGAAGAAAGTCAATTTTTATAGACTAACGACCCTAAAGACCAATACACCACCTGCAGTTCTGCTACTGTCACAAACTGCCCATATCCCCTTTTTCTTTAACAAAAATTTCTCACTGCAATAATACTAAAAACAAACTAAAACAGAAATAGAGAGAAGCACCCACAATATGTCCTTTGAGAGAGAAAGAACAAATTTGGAGCTGCATCAGTCCATTCTGTATATTATACTGCTGGTATGTATCTACTGGCAAAGCTGACAGGCACTAATGGGAGTATGTACAAGTTCAATTATTCTGCCCAAAGAATTTATAATATTTGTGTAGGAGGGTTTATTAATAACAAGAATATGTGGCCCACCAAGTTAGCAGGTATGTGTGCTTCAAAACCAGGTCTAGCCTCCTCAGTTTCAAGTAATGGTCCAAACTAACAATGGGTGAGAAAGGATGATAAAGTACATTGGGTAAAGTGCTGAGGCTCCTAAACTTTACCTTCATTTAGAACAGAAGATCAAGTTTTCACTCCATGATATGGCACTACAGCTTTCTGCTGTGCTTTACTGCAGGTGATGAACCCAAGAAAACCTGACAAACAGGCAACCAAGCTGGAAATACAAGTCCCTAACAAAGAGACCTAAAGCCTCTAGCAACCAGATTGCAGCCAACATATGAAAACAGGAAATAACATTCCTAACTCTTCTTAATTATCCAAGCAAGCCAGCAAAGTTCTCTCTCCAGATATGTCTGAGCATGGGGAAGCAGCCAGATGCAGCTCTCAGCCTGGACTTTCTTGTTCTGTGTCCAAATACACAGACACAATCAAATTATAATTGGAGACCTTAAAGCACCATCCAGTATCTGAAGGAGGCCTACAGGAAAGCTGGGAAGGGACTTTTCACAAGGGCATGGAGTGACAAGGGGCAATGGCTTTAAACTGGAAGAGGGGAGATTTAGGTCAGACATTAGGAGGAAATTCTTCACTATGAGGGTGGTGAGACACTGGCACAGGTTGCCCAGAGAAGCTGTGGCTGCCCCATCCCTGGAAGTGTTCAAGGCCAGGTTGGATGGGGCTTGGAGCAACCTGGTCTAGTGGGAGGTGTCCCTGCCCATGCAGGCGGGTTGGAACTAGATGTTCTTTAAGGTCCCTTCCAACCCAAACCATTCTGTGATAGTGTAATTCCTGAATTCTTAATACTTGCAAAAATGCAATTAAAAATATAGGTGAGAAGGCCTGTCTGTAAAGCAGCAATCCTTTCTGGTTGGAAATAAATGATGTAACCCAGATACATCTGGAACAAACAAGGTAGAACTTTGTTAAATTGAGAAACTCTCAAATAATGAGAATTACTTGACAGTGAATTTATTCTTCATGTCAGTGGCTCATAAAGAAAAGCACATTTTGCAGGGTATGGACCATATTATAAAACAACCTAACTGATTATAAGCAGTACTACCCCAAAAATACACCTGCATGTTTTCAGTTACTTTGACAAGTAGCTCAGTTATGTCAGACAGGAACTTCTAAAATAAAGCCCATTTCCTTTTCTATAAAGGACAAAAAAAAACCAAAAACCCACCACACACTTTTTTTACTGTCACATTCCAATAGTCAAGAATATCATACGTCACATGTATGAAAGCACCAAGTCCTTCAGTTTAAAAAGAAATAAAAAATATTGCTATTACACTGCCTCATGCCTTTTTTTTTTTTTTTCGTGTTTCTTGAGCCAATTGCATTTTCAGAAAAGGAAAAAAAGCACCTGGCAACTCAGGTATTTCAGGCAGAGTAATAAGAACTTAATCGTTCTGCACTACAAAGTTCAGACACGTGTAATTCCCTGGGAAAAACTGAATAGGTTAATACATATCCCCTGGAAACAACTCCATATTCAGCAGGAATTGAGTACACTGGATTCACTCTGCTTCTATATGAATACCTTCTAATAAAAGAACTTACTATTAGCATGAGCAGATACAATGAGTTTTCATTGCTATAGAGGAAAATGAAATTAATCAGGAAAATTAATTCCTGCTGCAAATCTCATTTCTCCAAAATCCTGCTCTGAAAACTTACAGTGTAGCCATTTGTACAAGCAGATAAGGTTTCAGAACAAGGAAGTGCACATGTCTAAGGAGATGATGCTCACCAGCACAGGGCTAGCTTGTGGTGTCACAATTGGAAAGATCAGTATATAGTTGTACACCCTAAGGACCATGAACTACCTTGGAAAGGCTGACTGAATCCCAGTCTGATTGCTGCTTTGAGAAGGGAATTACACTAGATCAGGACTTGTCTAACAAGTGCTCCCCACATAACCAGGTCTGTCAGGGAGGTAAGTCAGGGATTCATCTGTTCCCCACACCCTCCAGCCCAAATCCGTGCTGATAGGCAAGATAACATTTTGGGGGAAAAAGCAATCAAATAGAAAAATGAAACATGGGCTGAACGTTCCATATTTGTCAAAGTCACCAAGGTGGGGCAAAAGGTGGGAAAATCTTCAAATGTTTAATGATGATATGATTCAGGGTAAGAGAAGTGGCCAAAGGAGTCAGGTAAGATCCCAGCTCCAGCAGCAAGAAGTGGGCAAGTAGGAGGTACCAACCTGGCTTGGGTGCAGCACAGAGCTCTGCCACAGCATTTCTGCTCCAAGATCCACCACAACTGGCCAGACCAGAGCAAGGGACAGGGCACAGGACACTGCTAAGCCACACGTACCACATATCAGGTATGGCAGGGTATTTGGAAAAGGAGAGCAGACTGAGTGCAACCTGAAGCTCATGTCTGCAGTAACTTTTAGCAAGTGACAAATTATTTTTGGTTTGTCCTCTTTCACGCTAGCAGTATCTTAAGCTAAAATTAAGCTGTATTTCTTGGCTATGTATAATCAATTCCCTCTATTTTCATCTTTAAAACTGGTTTCTGAAGAAAAACACATAAAATAACGTGTAAGAGATGTAAGGATTGTGCTTTTTTTGCTAAATACCCTTCTATTTATGAGCCAGCTATCAACCAAGAGTGAAAATCTGAGCAGCTAGTCCCTTGCTCCACGCTGACCCAACAAACTAATGGGAATGAAAATTCTAGCACTGACTTCAATTAGGATTTAAAAAAGACTCATTCTAAACATCAGATATCTACAAAAAGGAAAATTTCTACTCAGCAGAGCAGTATTGCTTGTGTGTTCTCCAAAGGTCATCAGCACAATTCTGACCACATCTGTGTTGAACACACTAAGCCTGAGTTACATATGCTTAAAACCCTCATGAAACAGTAGTAAAAGGTTTGAGAAGTCTCATCAGCTAGTACTGAATGACTACAGGAGTGCACAGAAATACTCTAAAGAAACTTCAATACATTAGAGGGAAAATATTAATTGTTCAATTGGAAGAGAAAAGTAGAAGAGGTCATTTTTCCACAATCTGAGCATTTGCTGCTCAGGCATAATATTCAAGAACACCAACCAGTAAGGACGTTGTGGAAGGAAATACTAAAAATTAATTTTCCAAACAGGAACCTAAATATGGTAATTTAGACCACGTGCTTAAGGCAAAACTGCAATACATTTCTCAGTTTCTCTGGCTAAAAATCAACATCTTGTTTAAAATACACCAAGAGCTCAGGTATCTCTAGTTCCATACTGCTGCATTTTATAAAACATTCAAAGCATGTCCTTTAATCCACTTTTTAATCAAAGATTCTGGTAGCACTGAGTTGCCCACCATTCCAGGACAACTATTCCAGAGAGTATGTTATTTATAGTTTACATTTATTTATAGTTTCAGTTTCCAGCCGGAGGATTTTGTCAGATAAAAAAACATCCACTAGAATAAAACTTTTTTGCTCATACAGAAATGTAGTTTGGTTGAGATGATAATACCTCTTTAACTTACTACAGCCCACTCCTCTAAGTACTTATTTCAAAATTCTTACTGAATATAATTTTAATGATTGGATGTTTCAGAGTGTGAATCCCCTATTGAATTTAGTTTAAATTAATCCTAGAATATTATTTATACTATCAGTGCTTCACCAGAAATAGTCTTAAAAATCTATACTGGCAGTTAATCCAAGACAATTTCTTTTTATTGATAACCCTGCATAATACATGAAATACATCCAAAGTCTTTAGTCTGCCATTAAAAGACAAAAATCAGCTCATTCACAGAATTCTTCTCTCATCTTCTTCCAATTTGTCAACATGTTTTTTGAGAGTAGGGAATCCTTCCAATCATCACCTCATTAACACTATGTTATAACAATAACACTGCCTCACTAAATTTACTTTATAAATAAAGTAAAATAAATTCAGCTGATCCACTTAAGGATATTATCTTTCCCTACTATGAGCTCACATTCAGCTGGATATTACAACAGCTATTTTGAAGCTGCTGCTTAACAAATCATACTAACTCCCTGCTTGTACAGTATGTGACTGACACTGTTTATTTTTAATCCATTTTATTCACATTTGGTGATATTAAAACCTTTTTTTTTCTTTCAAATTAACCCCCTGTTAAACACTCAGTTACATGATAAAAATACCCTAGAATTAGAACTACTATCATTACATAAATTATTATATTGGTATTTCTATCTGCTGCAATAATTTGGAAGTCTTTTATTTGAACCACTGGAAAAAAATGTGTCAAATACTTTTAGTAAGTAGAAGTTTATGATGCCAACAAGAATTTACATATCAGCCAAAATGAAAATCCATTACTTCTCTTATGGCAAGGTACCAGCTATTAACTGTGCAAGCACCTTTTGAAACATAAGCTGATGCACCTCTCCTGCTTTAATTAGCATTTTTGACCTGAAAGACTGTAATTTGCTAATACTTTTGTTGACTGTGAGGCTTTTTGGAAGCACCATGTAGCCCACGAGATATTCTGGGAAAAAGAAAACATATTAATGCTTTTCAAGCAAAGTGAAAAGAATTAACTGAAAATGCAACCAAAGCCAATTTTCCCTCAAAACCTTTAGATGTTCCCCTTCTACAGCGATGACCCCGATTAAATTAACAGGATTGTTAAGAACCTGCTGAGTTGTATGTCTGAGGACAGAAAAAGGCTCAGCTCTTGCTTCACTGCATCTTCCTATACCTCTTCAAGGACACAAGTAGAAGAAAGGGATTACAGTAATTATACATACTAGTTTGATCTTCTTGCTTAGAGTTTGGAAATCCCAGGCAAAAACTCCATTTTCTGAACACTCTTCCACGAAACAGTTGCAAGAAAATCATATGCAGGAAAAGAACACAGTTAGGAAAATGGCTAGGCAAGCTTCCCAACTCCAGGCTGTACTATTGCAGTAGACAGGATGAAGGCAGTAGCAGAGGCTTCCCCAGGCTTCAGCTGTGCCACTGCTTGTACTAATTCTTCCCTGCTGAATGCTCTGCCTTCACAGTGAAAATCCATCCAGCTCCCTCCTGCCCCATCTCTCTCCACTGCAATTCATTCATTCTTGCAATGGAGCCACAACTGGAGACAGCAACAAAACATTTATCTCAACGTTTACTGAAGCTTGATATTCAGCTACCTGTCTTGCCTGGTTGTGTATCTATTATATTTCTTTCAGTCAAGACTGAAAACTATTTTGTCCGTACATAAGGTAAAAAAACCCAACAACTTGCTGGTATTCCTGAACCACTAATAATTTGCTAATGATGAAAAAGAATTGTGCCCAGTTCTGGGGCCTCCAAAATAAGAAGGACATGGAGCTTCTGGAGTGAGTCCAGAGAAGGGCTGTGAAGATCATCCAAGGGCTGGAGCAGCTCTGCTCTGGAGACAGGCTGAGAGAGTTGGGGCTGTTCAGCCTGGAGAAGAGAAGGCTCCAGGGAGACCTTAGAGCAACTTCCAGTACCTGAAGGGGCTACAGGAAAGCTGGGGAGGGGCTTTGTATCAGGGCTTGGAGGGAGAGCACAAGGGGTGATGGCTTTAAACTGGAAGAGGGGAGATTAAGGTTAGACATTAGGAGGAAATTCTTCACTATGAGGCTGGTGAGACACTGGCACAGGTTGCCCAGAGAAGCTGTGGAAGCTCCATCCCTGGAAGTGTTCAAGGGCAGGTTGGATGGGGCTCTGGGCAATCTGGTCTAGTGGGAGGTGTCCCTGCCCATGCAGGGGGGTTACATCTAGATGATCTCTAAGGTCCTTTCCAACTCAAACCCTTCGATGATGATGATGAAGATTAAAGTGTTTCTCAATGGAAATTCTATCATTTAAGAATACAAAGAGGCACTCAGAGTAGCCATGAGCTACCATTTACTGCATAGCTATGATAACTTCCAGCTATGATACTGTCCTGGGTTGAGCCAGGATGAAGCTTATTTTCCTTTTACTGATTTTTTTTTCCTTCAGTAAGCTCTCTTTTAACTAGCAGCAAGTGTTCCAGCTAGTGGGCTGATAACACTGGAATGTTTATGTTTCTGCTGAGACTCCAAGGTGGCTTCTTAGCTCTGCTGCTACAGAGGCTACCGGGGCCAGAGAGTTGTATCTGTGACCCCTCTGTGGGGAGCTGGACTAGACAGACAGCAGAACTGACCAAAGGGATTCCATTCCGTAGATCTACGTAAGCTCCAAGGAAGGTCAGAGATCACAGAAGACAACTTCCTTCCTGCTGCTTCTTCCCTTCTCTCCCGTCCATGGCCAGCTTCCAGGGAGGACTCCATCCATCCATCCATCCATCCATCCATCCATCCATCCATCACCATCAACCCCCAGGCTCTGAGCTCATAGCCCTCATCCCCCAGCCCCTGTCTGCTCTGCCTTATCTCCTGCCTGTGGGCTGAGACATTTCAGGACTGCTCACAGCTCAGGAGATGCCGGGGGAGCTGCTGGGGGTGGGGGGAGGCAAGAGGCTTTTGCACATTCCTGAACATACTTGTATATAATTGTACATATAATTAAAGCTGTCTAGTTTAGTTTCAATCCAGCAAAGTCTCTCTCCTAATTCTCTCTCTCCTTCCCTAGCTGGGTGGGAGGAGGAGGGGATCAAGAGCATTGTTGTCTCTGGTTTAATTGCCGATCCTGAGTCAAACTGTGACAGATACACTAATAACAAGTTTTCTCACCATCTCCCCATATGGGTTTGTGTGGCAGAGGAATTAAAAAAGAAGGCATAGTGTTTCATTGCTCTGAGTTCAAGCACTATTATTCCATTAAAAGAGAACATGGGAGCAATTCATCATACAGTCATAAAATAGTTTGGGTTGGAAGGGACCTTGAGGATCTTCTCCTTCCTGGATGAAATCTAAAGCCCTCCAAGTCTTCATTCTCCCCCCAGCAAATGCTAACCTGCATATACAGAAAGACAGATGCACAAGCACATCCATAAACACCTTTAAACAGTGAATACAATCACTGGGAGGTACAGACTGACAAGGTCCAGACCTCACAGGGCACTACAGACTATAAATAGTATGCAGTTTTCCAGCAAGGGAGAATAAAAATAGAAAAGAGAAAATTTAATTAAAAGTTCTCTTAGCCAGCACAAAAGTCTCTATACACACAGAATCACACACACAGAACCATCATCATCGTCCTGGTTGATGGCAAACTGAAGATGAGCCAGCAGTGTGCCCTGGCAGCCAGGAGGGCCAACTGTGTCCTGGGGGGCATCAAGCAGAGCGTTGCCAGCCAGTCAAGGGAGAGGATTGTCCCGCTCTGCTCTGCACTGGTGCAGCCCCATCTTGAGCACTGTGTTCAGTTTTGGGCATCACAATATAAAAAGGACATCAAGCTACTGGAGAGTGTCCAAAGGAAAGCCATGAGGATGGTGAAGGGTCTGGAAGGGATGACTTATGAGGAGCTGCTGAGGTCACTTGGATTATTCAGCCTGGAGAAGAGGAGGCTGAGGGGTGACCTCATTGCAGTCTGTGGCTTCCTCAGGAGGGGAAGAGATGGGGCAGGTCCTGATCTCTTCACTCCTGTGACCAGCGACAGGACTCAGGGAAATGGCAGGAAGCTGAATCAGGGGAGGTTTAGGTTGGGTATCAGGAAAAGGTTTTTCACCCAGAGGGTGGTTGAGCACTGGAACAAGCTCCCCAGGGAAGTGGTCCCAGCACCAAGCCTGCCTGAGTTCAAGAAGCATTTGGATGATGCTCTCAGGCACATGGTGTGATTCTTGGGGTGCCCTACAGAGGGACAGGAGTTGGCCTCGATGATGCTGATGGGTCCCTTCCAACTCTGCATATTCTATGATTCTATGAGATCATCCTGTCCAACTTCCCTGTTCAAACAGAATCCCCTAGAGCACATTACCCAGGACTGCATCCAGGCAGGTCTTGAGTATCTCCAGGGAAGGGGACTCCACAACCTCCCTGGGCAGCCTGTTCCAGTGCCCTATCACCCTCACTGTAAAGGAATTCTTTCTCATGTTCAGATGGAACTTCCTGTGTTCCAGTTTATACCCACTGCCCCTTGTCCTATTGCTGAGCACTACTGAAAAGAGCCTGACTCTATCCTTCTTACACTCACCCCTTTAGATATTTCTAGACATAATGAGTAGATCCCAGCTCGAGTTTATAGAGAGGCACAGATGTTACTGAGCTGGATGGCAAAGAAGACATAGTGATGGCAGCAGATGTGTCTTGAAGAATCTAATGGATGGAAAAAAGCACCCTGAAGTTAATAGGCACCTGTTAGTTTTTAGTTCAGAAATTATTTTAAGTGATGATCAGCAAAATGTTGGAGAAAATAAGGTGGATTCTGTTCTTGTTCAAAATAACTTCATAAATAATATTTAAAGTTCAGTTTCCGTTAGAAAAGAAAAAATCCAAATACATTTCCTGATAGGATTCAGCTTTGACCTTCTGACACAAACGACCATCACCTACTTAGCCCATGCCAGAGAAGACTGATGTGCAGTTTGACCTCCCACACTCCCAGAAACGCCACAGATCTGGGACTGTTTGGATAGAAACAGAGCTTAAACAGAAAGTCATTTCACAATTGGGCAAAAAGTCCTCAACAAGTTAAAAAAAAATAAAAAATAAAAAGAAGAAATATATTGACCTTATAGCACAGCTGAATTGAGCTTGAATGATCAAAAAAATAAGCCTTTATAGTTTGTGGCCCCTTAGATCTGTCTTGAAGATGAATTCAGCTGGATCCAGCTACCAGAGAAACTGCACAAAAAACCTGCACAATTATTAGCACGAGTGGAAGGTGTATATCAGGAAACCAGTGCTCCACCAGCACTTTATTGGTTTCCTCCAAATTGCCTGGAACACGCAGACACATCCACAAATCCTCCCAAAGGACACCCGTGTGTGCACGTGCGTAAGCCTGGCTCAGAGGCAGCTCCTTGACAATAACAATCAATAATATATTTCCCATGGAGAACAGTTAGTACACCAGATTGAGGGTTCCCATGCAGAAATACAAGGTTCACTGAATAGAAATAATATCTGATTAACTGGCATGGTTGGGAATGTATTTATATTTCTCATAGCAACAAGATTTCTTCTTTGAGAAGGAACTGTGGAGCGTAACATCAGCCATAATTATGATTTTCTAAATATATGGCACTAATTCAAACTACTTGGAATTTTATCTCATGACTCATTTTTTAGATACAGGCTTCTTCATTTTACTTTACATACAAAAAAAAAAAATGCAAAATCATTATTCAGTTTTTGTTGTCTGCCTTACAACACACTGTTATTTCATTGTAAGCTACGGATCTTAAATTTCCTGGGAAAACCAAAATCAAACATGCAGGCAATTGTCTCTTCACAGCAAGTCCTCCAGAAGGACAAAAATGTCTCATACTGAAGAAGACATAATCAGCCATGAAAAATCTGCAACAGCAACAGTCACTATTACTTAACGTTAATGTAACAATTCTGTAGAAATACATAATAGTCCAACAATTTAAATATCCTAAAAAGCCCAACTGCTGCATGGCTCTGGTAATAAAAGCAATTTGTAAAACAGCCACGTTGCTATTTAAAATACCTGGGAAAAGCTACTGACAAAAACACACTCGTCATTTGAAATCTCATAAAAATAGCAAATCTCATCCACAAAAATTATACCCGAGTCCTTCATCTTTTCATCCATGTGCTCACAGTTGGTATGTCTGCTGTTTTTTCCAAACTGCATTAATATTGCTGGCTTATAGGTGGGTTTTTTGTTGAGGGTTTTGTTTTGTTTTCCTCTCTCTCCTGAACATATGTAATTTCTATTAATAGTTGTATTTAATTATGCAAAACCACCAGAAAGCAAAAAATTATCCCCCAAGCCCTTCTAGGTAACCTCCACAAGGACTATATTACAGCTGTGTATAAAATATCAGGTAATGGCAGTTAAGCCCTTCCTAAAAATGGAATTCTTTTTTTTCTGATTAAAACCACCCACAGTCTGACAAACAGAATTGGAATTCATTTTGTTTACTCTGCATGAAGGTGAGAATAGGAGGGATCCCCTTGAGGATCCTCTTATCCCCTTGGGGGATTTTAGTTACACATTACCTTATAAAAATTTCATAGAATTAAAAATTTTACAAATTAAGGTAAAAAAGATTAACTGGTTTAAACTCTCAGAAACTAAAACTAGCAAAAAATACAATTACTTTTGACTTTTAGCTAAGTGTGACATTGAAGCCAGAGAAAAGAAAGATATTACAATTATTAAACACTGCTGAGAGCGGAAATTTTCATACATTTTTCAATCACACATTTCTAACAAAATCTCAGTAACATGGGCAGGGCAGATCTGTTACTCTTTAAACATGACAACAAGCCTTGGGAAATCAGGTACCCCAGCAAGCTCTAATATTCTTCCATCTCTGACAGCCAGGTAAAGTTTTAATTAGTTTGCTACTTCAAGGCTTCCTAGAAGAAATGCAATTCTGTCATTTCTAATGTGTTCTCATGATCAGTTAATGGATTTATATCTTTTTTGCCTGCAGCTCCGACAACCTTCCTGTCTTATAAATTCTTCTAAATCAATTCATAAGTTATCCATATTTTCTCATCTGGAACACTAATGAGGTCATCTAAAATTCAGGTTTAATGCACCCTTTTCCTGACTTACTGAGGTGTTCTTTTCAAATCCACACCACATTTCTGTATTATTCCCCAAACCGGCATTAGGAATCGGGATCCGCCACCATTTGAAAATCTGTCACTCAGGTGCCTATAGATACACTGAGATCAGAGCCTCAACCCCCCCCACACACAGAGAAGCAGACACAAAAGGTTTGATTAGCATTTTTGGAGCCCAAAGACTCATGTATAACCATTTCTGGTTTTTCAAGCGTTCTCCAAAATCATACACAGCTTGGATGACAAGAGGGAATTCTAACGGTGAATGCCAAAATAAAAGGCAGATTTGTCCTGGTGGTGCTAGAAATCACAGAATCACAGAGATTTTGGCTGTAGCTCAAGATGTCATCTACTCCAAACTCCTGGTCCAAGTAGGACTGCCTTCAAAGTCAGCTCAGGTTGCTCCTGGACTTGTGCAGCACAGTTCTGCTGCATTTTGTGGCCATTCAATCTCTCCCTTCTATCCAGTGACCTGTTTTTATTGACTTATGGAAGAACCTCATACCCCTATGATTTCTGTGTTAAGCAGTTCATACAAATCTACAGTGGACTTCCCTGCTCAAATTGAGCAGGGATTAAACATTTATCTATTTATTTACTTGCCAAGAGAAATGTTCAAGTTATATGTTCTCTTTAGGAAAGAAAGAGCTTTGAAACTTTTTAAGGACATCCAAATGCATGTGGAACGTACACATGGTACCTTGTGGAGGTTGTCAATGCACAGGCAGATTGCAATCTAAACCCAAACAGAGGTAAAGAAGATACTATTCTTGACTTGACCAGACTGTGTATGTGATTTTAAGCAGAAAAAAGAAAAGTCTTTAAACTGGGATGATTGTTAACTTATCAGAGAGAAACAGAAAGAGCAGCTTCCTTAAGTTGCTTTGACTTAAGCTAAAAATGCAACAGATAAACACAATCTGAAGGTAGCACACTCTCATCACTTCAAGCTTTCATGATTATGTTTGTGCAGCTCACAAAAACATGCTTTAGTCAAACATACTTTATTGGATTGAAAGTAAACAAGTAAAGCTACTTAAGTCTCTTACACAAGAAAATAAATTACATGTTCAAGCAGGTTTTTTTATATGTCCATACTAACTAGAAACCTATGAAATGAAGAAATCAGAAGTGTTCATAAGTGTTGAATAAAACACTCTTGACTGCATTTTATGCTATCAAACATAAACCTAGCTAAACCAGAAGTTCACCCAAGCAACTTGAGAAACAATAAAACTACAAAGGTACTTTCACTTCTTGGCTGATATATCCTCCTTTCTGGGTGAGGTGTTGGAAAATAAAACAGTGCAAGGAAAACAGGAAATTCATTCACAGAAGACTCAGTAATTTGTTCTTTTCACAACAGATCATGGTTCACAGCAGCTTCACTTCCTATGCCAACACCAGGATCAGATTATCAGAGCTTGTAACCCTATTTCCAGATGGTATCAAAAGCAAGTCAGGATTTTAGCCCGTCTTCAATATCAATAACAAAGATATCAAGGTTTATAATGGAAGTTAATTACATGTTATCAACATGTCAAATGAAACCTGTATCTCTTTGCCTTTAAGGCTGTAAAGTTGTTGACATTGTTAGACTTTTGTGCCAAGAATAATTTGTAGAAATACCACCTTTTTTTTTTTTCCAAAACAAATAAAAAAGTAGAGGTTTAATTTCTTTGGAAAGGGACTCACTGCAAGGAGCATAGAAGCCATACAGAGACATCATTTTTGGGGAATTAAAGAAGTAGCTATTTATATTTTCCTGTTTTATTCTGAAAACAAAAACATCCCATTTGGCCTCACACCCAAAAGAAGGCCAACATTTCTCTCCAGCTGACTAACCTCAAGATCCACAATGTCTATAAAAAAACGGGTAGTAACTGGTGGATGGACAGATGGGGTTAGCTGGCATTCATTTTTAATATAATTAGCATTCCTAGAAGAAAAATTACTTGCGTGTGTATTTTAAATAATGGAGCAACCCATCTTGAAGCTTACTAGAAAAAATGAGGTAACCAGCTTCCCATTATTAATGGCAACTCAGGAACAGAAAGGCACCAGGCCATGGACTCAGCAAATCACACCCACACTGACACAAGTTTGATGTCTACTCCCCCACTTCTCTGGACCACAGAGCTCCTGTCCCTGTTCTCATAGTTCCTTTGATTTGGTTGGTTTTGTTTGTTTTTAACGTGAACCTGTCTTCCATGGGATAATAACAAAGCAAGATTATGTACTCAAGTTAGATCCTTGTCTTAAATTAACTGTTTCATAAATTTCCCAACCGCTTTTAAAAGACAAACATAAAGTAAATAGTTGTTGCTACTCTATTTCTGCTCAGGCTTTGAGCCTGTACATTATTTAGAACAAGAACTTCTAAACATGTTTGAAAAGAGCTTTCCACGAGAGATCACAAACAAAAACTCTTCAAATTTTTATTATCAAAGAGTATTAATATATTTAAGTACAATAAGTAAATATAGCACGAGGATAAAGGAAGAAGGAAAACAAATCCAAGATACTTGCCTGGGTAACGAGTGGCTCCAGTAGCCTCTCCACTGTGAGAGTCCTGATTTCCAAACTCTTGGGGTCCCATTTCAAGATGATAGGTGATGTTGCAGAAGTCATACTCCCTAGAACAGACAAAATTAGACAACATCCATGAAAATCATCAGTGTAATACCCAAAAATTGCATATACTTTATTTAGAGATTAGCATATATGCTGTTCCCATTCACATATTAAAGAGGTCTCCATGATCTGCTCATGTTTCTCTACTCCCAAGAACTCCCAGGTGCACCAATGCCACATCCACTGAGTGCTTACATATTTATATTCAGAATTTTTTTCTCTCCTGTGCCCCTTAAGAATAGATACCCCTTTATGCTGCATACATATTGTATGGGATGTAGGAGGCAAGGTTTTGGTAGGGGGTGCAAGGTGGGCTCTGTAAGAAGAGGCCAGGGCTTGCCCCATGCTGGATGCAGCAAGGACCCACCACAGGACACAGGTGAGCCCATTAGCGATGGATGTGACACCTCTGGGAAACCACATTTAAGACAGGAAAAAAATCTGCCAGACAGCATGAGAAGTGGGGTAAAGAAAGTGTGAGAAACAACCCTGCAACCCCAAAGTTGGAGGGGAATGGGGAGGAGGTGGTCCAGGCACAGGAGCGGAGATTCCCCTACAGCCTGTGGAGCAGATCATGGTGAAGCAGGTGTCTTCCCACAACACATTGAGGACCACATCAAAGCTGATACTACTACAGGCCATGGAGAACCCAACACCACAGCAGATGGGTATGTCCTGAAAGAGCTGCAGCCCATGGAGAGTGCACACAGGAGCAGGTTTATCCTGAAGGACTGCAGCCCATGGAGAGGACCCACACAGGAGCAGGGGAGATGCATGAGGAAGGAGCAGCAGAGACAAAGCATAATGAAGTGACCACAACCCCTATTCCCCATCCCACCCCCCTGACTGCTTGGGGCAGAAAAGGCAGGGAAGTAGAAGAATCAGGAGTGAAGCTGAGATTGGGAAAACAGTGATGGATGGGGAAGGTGTTCCTGATTTTGTCTTCTCTTTTTTTCTCTCACGGATTTCAATTAGCAATAAATTCAACTAATTTTCCCCATGTCAAGTCTGTTTTGTTTGTTACAGTAACTGCTAAGTGATCACCCTCTTTTGATCTTCACCTATGAGGTTTTAATCCTATTTTCTCCCCCTGTCCTGTTGAGGAGTGGAGGGAGAGAGCAGCTTGGTGGGCAGTGGCAGCCAGCCAGAATCAACCCCCAACACACGGAATACAACAAATTCCACAAACCTGTTCAGCTTTTTGAGTGAAACTTTTCCACAGTATTCAGGTTTTCTTAATTTTGCACCAAAAATGGTGACAGACATTTAAAACCAAAAAGGATTCTCCAGATCGTCTTAGGCTTAAAAACCTAAGCAAGGCCTAAAACAAAGGCAACAGCAAGTTGCTGTCATTTCATTTGCCATTTCAGGTTTTCATGAAATTTTCAGGACAGTTGACTTCACTTTTGAAATTCCAGATACAACCTGACAGCTGGATTTTTCTGTAAGAGACATAAAATCCCCTTATTGAGTTGGAAAGTGATTTGGTGACAAGCAACTTCACATGGAAACTAGCTTGTCCAGTGACAACAAGGAGACAGAAAAATTTTATTAATGAAAATTTAATTTTCAAGAATTCCGGTTTAAATATTTCTTTTTTTTTTTTTAATTTAAATAAAAAATGAGACGTTCCATATTCCTAGAACACCATGGGAACTATAGCAGGGAAAGACAAACCAATAATATCATATTGTACATTGCCTAAGTGAGATCCAAATCAAGCCCTCTGCATGTAACATCCCCAATGTTTAAATTGCTATCTCCAGAAAACTAAGTTTAACTGACAAGTTAATTTCAGTAATTAAAAAGAAAAAAGAAAAGAAACAAAACACCAACAAAACAAAACTATTCCATGAACAAAGTCAAAAGAAGTCCAGCTGGGGAGGGGCTTTTGACAAAGGCTTGTAGTGATAGGACGAGGGGTAACGGATCAAAACTGGAAGAGGAGAGATTTAGGTTGGACATTAGAAGGAAATTCTTTAGTCTTGGTGGTGAGACACTGGAACAGGTTGCCCAGAGAAGCTGTGGCTGCCCCATCCCTGGAAGTGTTCAAGGGCAGGTTGGATGGGGCTTGGAGCAACCTGGTCTAGTGGGAGGTGTCCCTGCCCATGCAGGGAAGTTGGATCTAGATGATCTTGAAGGTCCCTTCAACCATTTTATGATTCTATGATAGTGCTCCCTGAATAACAAACAACTTCATCAAGCTTAATTCTTTTAAGGTACTTGGCAAACACAAAACAAGTCCTACTGGTTTCTTCAGGAGAATGTCTTGACTGATGACTGTCACTCAAAATTAACAGGCGAGTAGGTCTATGCAAAATTAATTCACAGTTTACAAACGATTTTCACTGTGTCACCAGCAGACAACTTAGAATACTTGCTCAAAGAGAGTCATATCAGGACTCCCTAATCAATGTCTTTATAAACCACATATAAAAACATCCCCCAGTCTGCTCTCATTTGCAAACATTTGGTGGCAGAATTATCTGATAATATCTAATATGTGCTAAACTTGCTACCACTCAGTTTCCACTCTTCTGCAAAAAATCATCAGGCTTCATGTTTTACAGTGCTGAAAACACCCATGCATGTGATTAAAGAAAACCATGAGACAGTTTCTAGCTGCTGTACACATGGTTAATGTGGGAGCTATCCTCATTTTTCCAATAATCTTTAATTCTTTCAGAACCTGTTTCCTTTTTATGTAAAGACAGTTGCTACTCCAGTTGGCCTCTCTATTCAAAAGTTGAGTTTATAATTATTCTAGTCAATAATTTATGAGTTATGATACTTATAAATCTGTCAAATACAGTTTCTTCCCTGCTAATAAGCATGCTTTTCCTCACTATTCTTTAACGTGGCTCCTCAAACACACACCTCTCATTATGCAAAAATATATTCAAAGTTCTAACATGGTCCAAAGCCTATCAAAGCAAACTTATTTCAGGGGAGGGCAATCGTCCAGGTGACACAGAAGATAACCTGGATGATCAGTTGTCTCAATCAGAAGATGCCTCTGTTTTAACCTTCACTAAGAAACAGAAAAAATATCCTTCAAAATTCAGTATCAAAGGAGGAACAATGCTTTCAACTATAAAACAGATACAAATAAGAAGAAGCCTCATTAAAAACCTAGAAGAAAGTTTTTAATTGGCAGTAAAATCTACCCCACAAAAGCAAATTGGTAGATTTAAAAAGGCAAATGAATGCATTTTCCTCAGCATTGCTCCAGCTGCTATCACAACAGCAATTTTAAATGACAAAAGACTAAAAAAGGTGTTTTCTGCCCAAGTGCATGTGTACAAAAGATGGAATGTATCTTCCTTGCCATTCTACAACCATCTGCCTAGGCTGAACAGGTGAATGGGG
The DNA here is from genome assembly GCA_020745705.1 of Hemiprocne comata. Taxonomy (NCBI): domain Eukaryota; kingdom Metazoa; phylum Chordata; class Aves; order Apodiformes; family Apodidae; genus Hemiprocne; species Hemiprocne comata. Next base: position 4,290,784 of record CM036589.1, on the reverse strand, counting down.
ACTGCTCCCATGGATAAGGGACAGGATGCTAACTGTATCTTATGACTGTTTGACCAAATATTCCCCCCCCAAAAAAAGCTTTAAGTACAGTCATTGAAATCATAAATTGCTTCATAGCTTACACCTGGCTTAGGGTTGTGCAGTACCCCTGAGGAAGACAGCCTGTGTGTGCAGAGGATGAAGGCATCCCAGGACATTTTTCATAGAAAGATACAAGTGTTCCATGATAAGACAGGAGAAAACAGCAGCCACAAGTAAGAGATCTCCTTTCCTGTTGCCTACTAGACTAGACTGATATCCACTATTTTCTTAAGTAGCTCCATTTTTTTTTCCTTTTCCCTGGAGTTTTCAATTTATTGTAATTTTTAAAAAATTCTCAGCCACATGCTTCAACAACAATCCATTCCTTCTTCAAAATGTTCACTTGCAGCCCAGAAAGCCAACCATGTCCTAGGCTGCATCACCAGAAGTGTGGCCAGCAGGTCAATGGAGGTGATTCTGCCTCCCTACTCTGCACTTGTGAGACCCCACCTGGAGTAGAGTGTACAGCTCTGGAGCCCCCAGCACAGTAAGGACATAGAGCTCTTGGATAAAGTCCAGAGGAGGGCCACGAAGATGATCAGAGGGCCTGAAGCACCTCTGCTATGGAGACAGGCTGAGAGAGTTGAGGTTGTTCAGCCTGGAGAAGAGAAGGCTCCAAAGAGACCTTAGAGCACCTTCCAGTGCCTGAAGGGGCTACAGGAAAGCTGGGGAGGGGCTTTGGACAAGGGTGTGTGTAGTGATAGGATGAGGGGTAATGGATCAAAATTGGAAGAGGGGAGATTTAGGTTAGACATTAGGAAGAAATTCTTCACTATGAGGGTGGTGAGACACTGGAACAGGTTGCCCAGAGAAGCTGTGGCTGCCCCATCCCTGGAAGTGTTCAACCTCAGGTCAGATGGGGCTCTGAGCAACCTGATCTAGTGGGAGGTGTCCCTGCCCATGCAAGGGGGTTGGAACTAGATGATCTTCAAGGTCGTTTCCAACCCAAACCATTCTATGATTCTGTGTGAAATTAGGTTTCTTGCCCGAGTTCCAGCCTCTGTAGTTTAGAAACATGTACTGGTTGTTCTTTGAGGTAGATCTCACGGAATTAAAACTCACATGGTGTTTCTATGCTTGCAGAGTTAAGAAAACATTTTTAGCAGAAAGTTTCATTGTAACTAATTCTCTGCTGTCCACATATATTATCAACTGGCAACATGTGATTATGAAGTTTGAAATTTGATATTATCAAATAACGAAAGTAAATTAATAGCACTAATAATACTTCTAAAGAAGTAAACGAATTATTGTCATCCTAATCCTGAAACTACCTGCATTTTTTCAAGAGTATATTTAATGAATTCTATTGCCTAACTGTACTTTTTCTTTCTAGAACATGTGCCAGAATGTGTCCATCTCTTGTTTTAAGCTTTCAGATTTTTCTAAATACACCAAAACAGAAATTAGTCTATCCAGTCTGGTAAATACTGTCCAATGTGAGACTTTGTTTAGGCAGTCTGTCTTCAAAGACTGTTTTTAAAGAAAATAACTATTTACTTTAGTCAACAATTTGAGTGGTTTCCTATATTATAGCCAAAAATCTAACTACATCATTGGAATTCTGCATTAAGGTAACAGTCACCAAATCTAGCCCCACAACCACCCTTATCACCAACCTTTCCAAACAGCAGAATTCTACTGTTTCTACAAAAACAAAATATTCCACATGTGAAATGACCTGTTTATCACATTATAGCACAGGTTTCCTCCACAACAGTCCCCCCTTCTATGCTGCAACTTAAATGTAACAGCAAAAATATTTCACCTCTAAATGAGCAAAAGCAGCATTTCCTGAAACAGAGAATCTGTTAGAAATACAAGCACTGTCAGCCAAGAACAGGCCTCCAGCTGTTAGTCCAGTTCACATCTGCAATGGAGAATGCTCCAGATGACAGACAGATGCTAAACATTTCATCCTGAATAAAGAAAATACCGTTGTCCCTGATTCATAGCAAATCTGTAGGATTAATCTGGTGGCAATACTAGGTGGGCAATGCTGGCAGCACGGTTCTCTGCTTCCAACAGTCTGTTTGCTACTGGAAGGCAAAGCACAGTCTTCATAGGTGAGAAAAAGAAATGTCCAGCAAGGAGGAAAGTAACATGAGCAGAGGCAGAAGGCAAAATAATAATAATTTAGCCCTCATCTCAAAATATCATAATTATAGTAGCCTTAATACTTCAAAAGATTTATTTGGATTATTAAAAAATAGTTTGTTTTCCAAATTATTCTCTCACATTAGTTACCATCTTGGCTTTCAGTCCACACGTGCAGACTAACAGGGCACTTCCACACATGCTTTAAACAGACCTACTCGTGCACAGCTGAGAGGCCAGTTCAGCTCCTTCTGCACATTTCTATCCTTGGCACTTGGTAACAGTGCCATAAGTTCCATGACCAGCATCACCTGCTTCAACACTGACTAATGCTACAGAAGAAAAACGAGTTTTCAGTTCCCACCCTGCCTTCAGAGCCACGTGAATGACAGCACCAGCAATAAGCAAAGCTCTGAACACAGCAGTGGAGGTGCAGGGGAGGACAGGACTGTGTTTTCAGCAGCAGCAAGGACACAAACTGGCTTAAGATGACTGAGAAATTGAGCAACAGTCTGTGCTTCCTTGGTTTGCATCCTTTGACTGAGAGCCATGTCAAAACAAACACCTCTCTACACAGCCAGGCTTATGTGAAGAATATGGAATTCCTCACAGCAGGATACACAATCTCTTGAGAAAAAGGCAGAAAAAATCTGACTTCACAGATGCATTTATAGGCTTCAGTGAGAGCTAGAAATCTAAATACGAAAGGGGGGTATTTTCTGTCAAATTACTTTGCTCCTTAATGCAACCAGCTGGAGCACAGGACAAACGAGATCAGACACCAGAAATAGCTAGGAATGCCCACAGTCCTAAAAACCCACCTCTTGACTGCCCTGGCTGGCAGAGGACTGCAGTGATAGCTGGTGGTACACACGGGTGAGATTCTGCAGCACTGAGCAATGCAGATGTACCCAGTGACCTGAGCTGGGCAGAGCTCAGACACTGAAGGTAGCTTGGTATCCAACAACATTATCCAACACCATTCTCCATCCACCTGCCCATTCTCTGTCTCTACTAACACATGAACAGAAGTAGAGACAGAAGGACCCAGAGAAGCATGAGTGCATAAAAATTGCAAAGGGAAATAAAGGGGAAATGCTAAGAGAATAGAGACTAACAATGAGGAGTAAAAGAGCAATGGAAAAGGGAATAGAGAACGTTCTTTTCTACAGATAAAAGCACCAACCATTAGTCAATGACAGCTCAGTACAGCCTCCAGCAGATCTGGCTGAAACCATCAGAGTTGAAATGGGCAGTTCCCATCATTTTGTTTTTAAAAAAAGGACGAAGAAGAAAGGAAGGAACAAAACATTAAAAAATAATGAATAAATAAATAAATAAATAGCAGCATGGTTTGGAGATCTCTCTTGTTTATTTTATTTCATAAATGTGACACATCTCTTATAAAACTTAGGCAGAAAAAAGCAAGGCAAAGTAAATCTTTAAGCCCCAATCCCAAGCTTAACCATGCAGAGAATTTTTGTTTGAGCTTATCTAAACCCTCGATTTCCTTTTGGATCTGCAGCCCTCTCCCCTTCTGCTAACCCTCCACCTCCATGCTGGGTTGAGATTCTGGTCTGGCCTCAAGAAAGCAAAGTTCTTAAATGGAAGCAGCCCATTATGCACAACCAGACTTCTAGCCAATGAACCATTAAGTAAGGAGTCAAAAGGCCTTGACAAGAGAAGGATTACCCTGGAAACAAAGCCAGTGGGATGGTGACCATGGAGTGCCCTGACTCAGAAACAGGAAAGCTATAAAAAGGCAGTGGCTGAGTCATTCAAACTTGTCAGTCACACAAACCAGGCCACCTTGGAGGCAACTGCCTACACCAAGACCTGATGGGAGGGCAAAATGCTTTCAGAAATCAAAGAGGCCACAAAGAAGGCACCGTCCCTGGATGTGTTCAAGGAAAGGCTGGATGTGGCACTTACTGCCATAGTCTAGACGGTGTGGTGGTGTTAGGTGATAGGCTGGACTTGGTGATCTTGAAGGTCTTTTCCAGCTTTGGTAGTTCTGTGGAAGTCACAGGTGCAAACTGCAGTGTAAGGGTCAGCGTAACAGAAAGGATCCACCTACATGACCTGCTTCTTCTTCTGCTTTAACTAAAAGCAGTGATAATGCATTCCAAAATCATATCATGGAATGGCTTGGAAGGGACCTTCAAGATCATCCAGATCCAACCTCCCTGCCATTGGCAGGGACACCTCCCACTAGACCAGATTGATCCAAGCCCCATCCAACCTGCCCTTGAACACTTCCAGGGATGGAGTATCCACAGCTTCCCTTGGAAACCTGGGCCAGTGTCTCACTGCCCTCATAGTGAGCAATTTCCTAATATCTAATCTAAATCTCCCCTCTTCCAGTTATAATCCATTATCCCTCGTCCTATCACTACAAGCCCTTGTAAAAAGTCCCTCCCCAGCTTTCCTGTGTGCAAAGCAAAGCCCAAATTGGTTTCGTCTACTACATGGCTGAGAAAAAAAGTTCTACTTTAAAAGCTCATCCATCTATAGCTGCACATTGACTATCTCTTTGGGCTTTGGCATCAGAATTGCCCGTGATGGCCCTGAGGAACGTGGTTACACTATGTGGCAGTGGTTGTACAAACCTTCATCCCCTTTGGTCCAGCACACCTTTGAGCTGCATCCAGCCCCTAACAGGCCCATTTCAGAAAGAGGTTTAGACAAACTAACACAAATCTGAGGACAAGAAGTGGACACTGGGACAAAAAAAGCTGGTCTATGAATTCAGCTCTCAGGTGAAGTTTAGTACATAGAAGATCCTCACTCTAGGGGGATGTTAGATACAACATCCCATTCTTAAAACACTTAAAAATCTAATGGTTGGTTGTCCATGAGCAACCTGGTGATCTGGGGAGGGCTGTCCCTAGGAAGGATGAAAAACAGGGGGATTCACATTTGCATGCTGTAATAAATATTAGGGGTAGAACTGTTTGATGTGAAAAGTAATTTACTCCAAGATGAGGCAGTAATGAAAGTGCTTGAAGGCTCTTTTAAACAGCCACACGTAAAATTCCTATATTAAAATAATTTATCTTGCATTATTCATAAGAACATACTATTTTCCACTGAATAACATCTACAGTCAAGGTAGGGGAATTTCCTAAAATGAAACAGCAGATTTTGAGGAATCTATACTAAATGGGAGCCCAAGCCCCAGCAAAAAAACCATAGAGTCATAGAATGGTGAAGGCTGGAAGGGACCTTCAAGGTCATCAGGTTCCAACCTCCCTGCTATGAGCAGGGACACCTCCCACCAGACCAGGCTGCACAAAGCCTCACCCAACCTGCCCTTGAACACCTCCAGGGAGGGGGCTTCCACAACCTCCCTGGGCAACCTATTCCTGCACCTTCCTACACTCATGGTGAAGAATTTCTTCCTGCTGTCTAACCTAAATCTCCCCTCTTTCAGTTTAAAACCATTACCCCTTGTCCTGTCACTGCCCTCTCTGGTGAAAAGCCCCTCCCCAGCTTTCCTGGAGCCCCTTCAGGCACTGGAAGGTGCTCTAAGGTCTCCCTGGAGCCTTCTCTTCTCCAGGCTGAACAGCCCCAACTCCCTCAGCCTGTCTTCATAGCAGAGCTGCTCCAGCCCTTGGATCATCTTGGTGGCCCTTCTCTGGACCCTCTCCAACAGCTCCATGTCTCTCCTGTGCTGAGGGCTCCAGAGCTGGACACAGCACTCCAGGTGGGGTCTCACCAGAGTGAAGTAGAGGGGCAGAATCCCCTCCCTGGCCCTGCTGGCCAAGTCACTTCTGTACAACTGAAGATTTTTCCACAAATGGCTCTGTAGTCACACAGCACTTTGGTGCCTCCTAATATAAATCTTCTCACAGAGTTCTGCACGTAATCAAAGCCTCTGAGCTCACTACTGATGGGATTCTGGGTCACACAGGGTCACATTGCAAGCCCAGGAAAACCAATTTATTTTAAATCAGGTCCTTGGTGCAGATCCTCTTCTCTGCATTCTCTCTCCATCATATTTCTCCTAAAATCACTGCAAATTTTTACTTACAGCAAAACAGCACCTTTTTTTTTAGATTAGTGTAGGTATGATCAATTTACATAAGTGACCCTCCCTTTCACTAATAAAGCCATCACTTTTTAAAACTTTAAAGTTCTGTTCCTTCTTAAGATAAACATTAATGTCAGGTCTTACAGAAAAAAAAAGGAAAAAAAAATAAATCCCACTTTCATTCACTAAATCTATTTACTTCTTGTTCTTTTTATTCACTGTATAAAACTGGCATTAGTAACACCACGTTATGTTTTACAAGAGCAGAGAAGTATGAAGCATCTTTGGTTTAAATGGACACGTTTGCTTCTCTTGCCACACAGAATTTATATCCCACAGTCCAACAGTTCTTAAAAATAGTTGTTAAACTTGTCTCTGTGACTTTGCAACCTTCTGCTTCTTCATGTAGGGGTCATCCTTTCACTGAAAAGTGTCTTATTTTCAGTTCTTCATAGCTGGAAACTACAACTAACCTTACCTCTGTATTTCCCTGCTCCTATTCTTCATTTCTCTGAAACAGATCTTACTCCACAAGATTTGATTTTGTTGATCTTATTCCACAAAAGCAACCGTTGCTGCCTTCAAATGGAACCATGTACATTTTTTCCCATGGGGAGAGAGAGTTTCAGGGATTTTGCACTCTTCTGGTTTCGCTGGCATTTAAAGAGACTATTTCACTGCTAGTTTCACTGCAATAGCAATACTGCTACTACCATCTCTACACATCTTTCATCCAACAATTAATTATTTTAATTAAGAGTGTTCTGCTCTTGTTCCTACAGATGTAACACCGCTTTCCTGCAAAGAACAGAATATTTTCATTATCTGAACTACAGACACAACCAGCCCAAATCCTGTAGAATTTCACTGGGAGACACTGGGTAAGAACAGTCTCCCCTTGCCCTTGTGAAGTCTACAAGCTTCCACACTATGGAGAAGAAGCTGCTCCTTTTTGCAACTCTCTAACACATTCAACATGACTGTTTTCAAACAAAGCACACAGTTAACATTTTCCTCAGCAATTAGTATGAATGGCCATCAAAAACCCTTCGGAGCATTCCCACCAACTTTTAGACACATTGTCTTGTTGCTGGTATATGAATTTGTCAATATGTTCATCAATTGCCTCTGAGAAATTAAAAAAAAAAAATTAGGGAAATTTATCATCTAACCTTGCATTCATTAACTCTGCTCTTTCTTTAAACACATTAAAGAACGTTGCTTTATCCCCAGTAAACTCATTCAGAATAGGCCTCATGTTCTGATAAAAGCCACATGTACCATTCCATAATTATTTACCACTGTTCCACTAATAAAAAAAAAAAAGAGCAAAGTAAAAATCTGTAGTGATGGAAATAAACATTAAGAATAAGAACTAAATTACTTAATTCTGCCTGATCCCTTGTTACTGAAACTTTTCCTGATATTACTCTGATGCTGATGGATGTTTTAAATAAATCACAAGGCATAGATGGACATCCATGATGATGTTAAAAACCCTTTGTCTTCAACAGCTGCGTGTTTGCAGGATTCGCTTTAGTTTCAGTAGTTCAGAAATACTGAAAGAAAATGTGGCATAAGATCATAGAACCATAGAATGGTCTGGGTTGGAAGGTACCTTAAAAATCATCTAGTTCCAACCCCCCTGCATGGGCAGGGACACCTCCCACTAGACCAGGTTGCTCCAAGCCCCATCCAACCTGCCCTTGAACACTTCCAGGGATGAGGCAGCCACAGCTTCTCTGGGCAACCTGTTCCAGTGTCTCACCACCCTCATAGTGAAGAATTTCTTCCTAATGTCTAACCTAAATCTCCCCTCTTACAGTTTTAATCCATTACCCCTTGTCCTCTCACTACAAGCCCTTGTAAAAAGTGTCTCCCCAGCTTTCCTGGAGCCCCTTCAGGCACTGGAAGGTGCTCTAAGGTCTCCCTGAAGCCTTCTCTTCTCCAGGCTGAACAATTCCAACTCTCTCAGCTTGTCCTCATAGGGGCTGGTGCTCCAGCCCTTGGATCACATTCATGGCCCTTCTCTGGACTTTCTCCATGAGCTCCATATCCTTCTCATGTTGGGGGCTCCAGAATTGGACACAGTATTCCAGGTGGGGTCTCACGAGAGATGAGTAAAAGAGGAGAATCCCCTCCCTTCTTTTGACGCAGCCCAGGACACAGTTGGTTTCTGGGCTCCAGTGCACAGTGCCAGCTCATGTTGAGTTTCTTGTCCACCATCACTCCCAAGTCCTTCTCATCCAGACTGTTTTCAATCCATTCTCCACCCACCTGTATTTGTGTACCCTTATATTCTCAAATGAATTAATTTAATTAAAGATAACAAAGTCCATGTTTCCTATTCAGAACAGTCCTTTATTCGAAAAATGCAGACAAGCAGAGGACACATACCATTTCTTATGTAAAAGGTGACATCCAAAGCCATGACTAATGAAAATAACTTTAAAAAATAAAAAAAAAAGTAGTTGTTTCTCCTAAAACCTGAACACAACTTTGGAAAAATGTAATGAAGAGAGAGACCAGAGAACTTTAGAGATTATAGAAAGAAAAAAATCATAGTACCAGACTCCTCAATCCAGGCTAAGGTATGCTAAAATGCAGTGAGGCAAAGCTGAAATTGAACAAGTTCTTGAAAGAAATAAATGGACTTTAAAATATTTTTAAATAGGGGAAATATTTATGGGCAACAGTTTACGAGGACCTGAGGTGGATTTTCCCCCTCTGATTATTTGGAATGCAGAACTTCACTGCCTCAGAGGAAAGGATTACCCCTGAATCACTGACTTCATTAAATGATAGGGTGTTATGTTATGCAGGTGATTACACTAATCACATCTCTTGTGGTGCCCTGTGTGCCATTCTCTCCATGTCTGAAACACACTGCTTCACTACCTGTAGAGGGGATGCTTGGTTCCAGCAAAGTATGACACTATTCCTGCATTGCACCTGGTGAATCTTGCTACTTACCCTCAAATGCATCACAAGACATTAAAAAACCCAACAAAGCAAAAGCAAAGGATGGGATCTGGCTTCATTTCAGAAAATTCTGTGCAGCCACGTAAACACTCTGAAGATCATCCTATGGTACCCAAGAAATCACCAGGTTTCCAGAGAAGCTGATTCACATGCTCCAGCAATAACTAAATTCAGCTTTTATCAAATTGAATTCCAGAACCCTTGAACTCTAGCAGTGAATACTGTATACCATCTACAACACTACTTTCCATTAAGATAAGACCTACATAGAGTTCCCACTAATTACAAATGTGCCAGCTACAGGTCAGACAGGGGAGAGATATGTAGAGTTTTATGCTCCATGGCAACATAATTCATATGGCTGGAAAGCCACTGGCACTGACTGGTACAATCCACTATTTCTTTACAACTGCCCATAAAACATGGAGAAGTATTTGATGTGAAGAATGAACCTGCTGGGTTTGTTTGTTTTAAGGAGTGTTTCTCCAGCTTTAGCTAAAGGGATTGCTTACAGAGTCAAGATATGGAAAGAAAGCAATCTAGTGACAGCTGATATTTACATTACACATACAGAGCAGAAGCATAAAAAGTTACTACCGTTGCAGGAATTTCCTAACCATAACACTATTTTAAAGTTTCCTCCTTTATATCTTGCTATGAAGAAAGTCAGTTTTCAAGACAGTTTTTAAAAAAAATCTGGCTCACATCTATGTCTTTAAGAACTTCACTGTATGTTGCCACCCATCACAATGAGCCATGAATGTTCCTGGGTTTCACCGGGTTCCTCACAGCAGAATTAAAGAAAACCAAGAAGACAATTTAATAGCAAAAAGTGCCATCGTTGCTTCTCTTCATTGCACAGGCACGGCAAGTATCCAACAGCATCCTGACTGTGGCATGTTCATCCCTTAAGCCTGAGCAGCTTTTGGTTTTTTATCCTGCATTCAAAAATGTAGTCACCAGGTGACACTCCACAGCCTCCTAGCACTTGTCCTGCTGCCACGTACAGAGCACTCTAAGCTTGTCCCTTGCAGCTATTTTGCTGTTGTTGTTCAGTTGGCTTTTATGACATGTTTACACCCCACTCTTTAAATTCACTGTTTGTCTTCACATAATTCCCCTGTGCCATGATATTTATTTTTTTTTAAATAATTCTTATCACTGCAGCTCCAGCTTTGTCATGTCTGAGAGCAACTAGATGTGGCTGCTGCTACTCCACAGCAATTCTAGTCACACTCCACTTTGCAACATGGTCCATAGTTTTTGTTTTCTGTGTAGTACTCACAGCTAAACGTTTCTTTTCCCCACCTCATCCATGAAGGAATTGTAGGAGGAAGGAAACAACCACCCAAAGGACAAATGGGAGTCTACTACTTCTAAGATTTCCCTACTCAGACATTTCATAACTTATTCATTCCTTTTTGTCAGAGCTGTAATTGTGTTGACCCCTTAGCATTAATTTGGTGCCCAAGCCAACAATACCTGTAACACCTGCAGAACATAAATGGCTCTTCAATAATATTGTGCTTTTCAAAGGCCTCAAAATCACATTTTTAAAACCAACAATTTTGTCAGACTTGTGTTATTAAGAGACACTGGAAATGGGGTGGGGAGGATATTAAAAAAAGAGGCAAACCGAATCTTCAATGTTCTAGTTTTTGTCAGTCACCTGTCATACTTATGGACATGTTAGTTATAGTACCTAGAGCTTGTACAGTCACTGTTCTAGAAATCTGCAGAAATATCTTTTTCTAGATTAGCTGCTGATATGCATGATATGACCACAACTGAACACAAGACAGTTCCAATGAAATTAGTGGCCAGTCTAGACTACAACTGCAGTTTCTAACAGCTTGGGAGAATTTCTTAGATTCATCACTGTGACTGTAATTGGGCCCTACATCAACCACTACTTTGAGCTGGATCTACTTGTAGCTTTTCTTTCAATTAAGTGAACCAAAAATACAAGGGCTTTGAATTAGTAAAACTAGATTTTATTAAGACACAGCCTGGCCATTTTAATGAAGAAAATTCAGAAAGACAGAATCAAAATGTAAGGGATTTATGAACAATTCTATCTCCTTTATACTCCTTCCTTCCAGGGTAGATCTTTTCCTTTGTTCTTGCTCTCAGGTCTAAGTATCTTTGTGGATGCTTGTTGGGTAGCAACACATTTTACTATGTCTTTGATGTCCTAAAAAGTCAATTTCCTGCACTGGTATAACACATCTTCTTGGGTGTCTATGCATTACTTCTTAAGAAGGAACCAGGTTCCTGGAAATGCTACAGGTTCCAGACTTGCTTTTGTGTCTCACGCTGCCTCCCTGATCCACCATACTCTTACAATTCCAACAAAATGCAGATGGCCCAGGTTTATATATTTTATTTTACTTTTATGTCCTTTCCTCCATAAATTAACTGATCTCAGGACTAAATACAACATCTACTGATGTGCAAAATGCCAACCCACATAATCAAATCATGTAACTGTTTCTCCCTTCTTCCTTTCTTCCAACCAAACATGCACCATGGAGCGGAATTGCTCTGAAGATCTTAAAATGGCTATGAAAAAGACAGATGAAATTTAACTTTGATAAATGTGAAGTGATAAAGCACAGGAAAAAGGACTAGAAACCTGATTACATACAAAATGATGGACTCTGGAATTGGTTATTAATACCCAGGAATGCAATGTCTGAATTCTAATAGCTTTATGTAAATGTCAGCTGAACACAGAGAAGAAACCAAAAATAAAGAGAGGAATTATTCTGAAAGGGAAAGAGAACAAACCAGAAAACACCATTATGCCATTATAAATCCATGAACACTATTTGGCCATCAGTTTTCCACAAATAATATTGCAGAGCTGAGAAATACACAGTGGCAACAAGGACGGATCAAGGACTTCAAGGAACAACTAAATAGATTAAAAATCTTTATTATGCAGAAGAAAAAAAAAAAACTGAGAGGGCATACAATCCAGCCAACAGAACCTGAAGTATCACAGATAAAGTGAATCAATCTTTCACTTTTGTCTTTCTCAATTAAAAAAAAAAAAAAAAAAGAAACAGAAGAGAGAAGGGAAGGGGAGAGGGGGAGAGAGAGAAGGGAAGGGGAGAGGGGGAGAGAGAGAAGGGAAGGGGAGAGGGGGAGAGAGAGAATGGAAGGGGAGAGGGGGAGAGAGAGAAGGGAAGGGGAGAGAGAGAAGGGCAGAGAAAAAGAAAAATTATGTCAAATAAAAACCCGATATTGGTACCAGAAAAGGTTTTGGAAATCCTTGTTGTAAGGTATGGCAGATGCTAGAAGTTTACATCAGGTCAAAGTTAACTCAATATATTCATAGAAGGGAAAGGAAGGCAGGGGGAGAAAACTAAAACAAAAATCTACCAAAAAAAACCCCAACAGACGGACTGGAAGCCCCTGGGCTGCAGACTCTCTGCAGCATGGAGTAGTAGTCCAGCAAAGGATCACCAAGCTCTTTCTCTACACTTCTACTCTGAGGAATCAACCACTTCATCTCCTCATTAAATGGACACTAAACCCGCTGATACTCTGGCCTACTGTCTACCCTGGTAAAAAGGGAAAGGCAAACCACTTGGAGGTCATCTCCAAGAAGATAAGGAAACCCCAAGGGAATAAAAGATCAGGCCAACTTTTTGGAGTGAGATAAATCTACTCCCTTCCCTACTGTTGTGTGACCAAATAAGCAGAGCACATGGTACCAAGCTAGTGCAGCAGGAATAGCTTTGTCCTGACAAGGCAGATCAGGAATCGAGTAACCCAGAAGTCAGGGATGGTAAAGACAGAGATGACAGCTCCAATTTGCCTTTCAAGCATGAGCTGCTTCATTGACTACAAGAGGAACCGTTCAGCTTAGCACACGGGCACTCAAGAAAATGACTTCATCTCATAGAGCCACGATGCTCCTGGAAGTGAGGAATCAGTGCTGGGAGTGACAGGCACCAAGAATAGCTCGAGTGTTGAACTGGAGGTGACACAGTGATAAGTTACACACGATACACTGGGACTGCTTTCAATGCCTCTCACACCATTAGAAGTCAAGAGGGAGGTGCAGACAACCCTCCATGGGCCGTTGGTGCCAAAAGAGACAGAAAACACATCCAAGACAACAAATATTTAGACCATGTAGATGTATAAATGACCTCCTTGTCAAGACAAGGACCCTTTTCTTTCTCTTGTCCATAGAGCTAATGCACATGCCCTTCTCTCCCCCGTGCTGCATCTCAGTGACAGAACATAAAGACCTGTTGTTAGTCCACTTCAGGTTGATCAGCTGCTAACTATCATTTTAGTCTGGCAATAAAATGTCAATTCAATCAAATATTCACATTATTTGCTGCACTTCTTCCCTTCTCCAGTCCCAGCTTTTAAAGGACCCTCAATAGTTCACACATTCTCAAAGGAAGCAATATAGGTTTAAATCCTCTAGACTACTTTTAATCCATGAAGATCTTGCACATTTACTCAATGGTGAGATAGCAGCTAATGAAATAATTCAAAAGAAAGTTAGCTCATTTCAAGAAATAGGATTCTATTTAACAGCATTTAATGACTTCCTTAGATCACAGAAAAGAATTCAAGCATTCGTATCAGCAATTAATTTCTTTTTTAATGTAATAAGGGCAAATTCTTCTGAAACCAGATGTTCCTAAGAGAATACTTTCCCTTTGAAACATTGTTTTTTTATCCATTTCTGTGTGTCATGAGTTGAGAAGTATGGTTCTAGAATATCTGAAAGCAATATAACCTGACAAATCAAATAGATGCCTTAGTAATTTACCCCACTTCATTTCTGGATGACTCTTGCCATTGCTTTTCATTTGACATCTACTCTAATGTTAGTGTAAAAGACATTGCTTCTCTCCAAATAAAAAAATGTATTACCAATTAATCCACCCCCGATTTTGTTTTAATACACTGTTTCAAAAGTATACCCATTTTTTCCTACAATAACTCTAAAAAAATACCAACAGATAAAATACACTATAATCAAAAACATATCACTAAACTAACATTGTTCTAGTTTTTCTGGCATGGAAAAATAGAAAAAACAAGAAGCCCAAACATTTTAAACTCTCACAGAGGGAGGAAAATTAATAACCTATGAGATCATATTATAAAAACCTATCAAATTATCCTCAGCTTTCCTGTTTCTATTTTTCTTTTATTCTGTTAAAGTGCTTACATGTCTAACTGCTACTAAGAAAAATAGCTTGGCAATGCCCAGATAACTCAGCAACTCCAGATTTGTTACAAAAAGGGCTGTAGTATAAATGCCAGAAAAATTCCAACAAGAGAATCACAGAACGGTTTGGGTTGGAAGGGACCTTGAAGGTCATCTAGTTCCAACCCCCTGCCATGGGCAGGGACACCTCCCACTAGACCAGGTTGCTCCAAGCCCCATCCAACCTGGCCTTGAACACTTCCAGGGATGGGGCAGCCACAGCTTCCCTGGGGAACCTGTTCCAGTGTCTCACCACCTTCACACTAAAGAATTTCTTCCTAATGTCTCACCTAAATCTCCCCTCTTCCAGCTTAAGTCCATTACCTCTTGTTCTATCACTACATATCTTCCAATTCCTCTTTTCATATCTCTCCTTAAAGTTACCTCTAGTGACAGCATCCATGACATTAAACATTTCCAAGAGCAATAGCATCAGACATTTACTGGCTCCTAACTCATTTTGTTCTTTATATTGTTCCATGAGAACTACTTCTTCAGCTTCCCCTACAAGTTCATCACCACACAGCATCATGAGGAAACTTTTGAGCAAGTATTGTCAAACACTGGTGCAATCTGGGGAAAAAAATAAGTTCTACATAATTTCAGTAGTTTGGTAAAAGTAAGCAAATTAAATTAAAATATTAACTGAAGATAATTCTTAGCTATACTTCAGAATAAAGAGCACACTAAATCAAATCCAAAAATTAATATAACCTATTTACATATGGAAAATTCAAGCCATTAATAATACAATAATTATGTGTATAATCTAGATATTCAGTATGTTACTGAATCATACAAAATGCTAATCCCAGAAATCTATCATTTTGCCTACTCACTTATGGAAAGACAGGTTTGAAATCTACAACTATATAGGGTAATTCAAGGTAGCATTTGCTCAACATTGCAACACTGGAAATAAGATTTATGGGCCAGAGGCTTTTGCCAGGACTACCACAGATATACATGCATCTGCATTACTTTAAATTGAGTTGGTAGGATTTCAGCTTAATTATTCTTTTTCCTACCAAAAACTAACAATAAAAAGTAAAAATCACAAAGGGGAAAAGCTTATCAATGTATTGCTGTTGTCACTGAAATATCATAGTCAAAGCCTGAGTTCAAGAAGATCAAATAAAGCCATTATGGTAAATATCTCACATTATCCCACATCTTTATAGTACTTCTAGGGAAAGGCTGGCATAATTTATGACACGACCTCATCATTCTTCTCATTTGTACTCATCTGAGGACAAAAGGAGCATTGCCTCCAAGAAGATGATGACCTGAAGGGAACAGACCTGCAGCATCCATCTTCACTATTATAGTCACAGTGTCACCTTTTGCAATTTCTGTACAATTCTCTTCAGATTGGGAGCCACACATTTATCTGTTTTCATTAGCATTTTTGATGCTACATTTTTTGTTTAGAAACAAAGATTCATGCCAGAGAAGACAGCATGAAGTCAAAAGAGATCATTTTGTGAAATTTTGATCCTGTCATCACTAAGACAAGTGCCTCAGAGGGAGTAAATGACAATTTCTTAAATATTCTTGATACAATCAATGTCCTGATCACCACTTTTGTGTCTTACATTCATTCAGAATTACCTACCCATCATCCATATCCCCATTCTCTCAGAATGCCCGAAGATTAACTGTTTCATTTTACCAGCAAATAACAGAGGAATGAAAAGTAGCTCAGTTTATCCTGGCCAGCTAAAGGCCATACCCTGTAAGCATCCAGCCACTTCTCATTCCATTAAAATAAACCTAATTAATTTAAATGCAACCATTTCAGAACATGCTTTGTACACAGCTGACCTTGCTCCCTGAAAAAAAACCTTTTAGACCATCCTACTTGAATCATGTAAATTGTCTCCTCTGCCACTTCTATAGCCATGAGTCTTCCTTTTCATAGCCTGTCCTTATCAACTGCCTAACTACAAATACATCCCATAAATTATACTGTCTCAAAGGAACACAGTATAATTTCCTACTGCTGTTGTAATCTACAGGTTACAGTTACAACCATAAAAGAAAAAAAAAGAACATCTAGTTCTATAGGAAATATTTAATTTCCTTTCTTGTGAGGTAATGTGAATATATTTCTAGGACTGGAAGATTGTTCTTCTTTTAGGAATTTCTTCCCCTTTTTCTTTGTTTGTACTCACATGCCCAAATATAAAACAAAGAAAAAAGTAGGTGTACTTTAAAATAACCTTGGAAATTTAAGTTATTCCTTCTAGGAAAAAGAAAAATAAAAATAAAAGCATGTATAATGTTCCTGAAGCATGTTCCTAATATTAAAAAGATCAATTTGACAAATGACTCCTCATTTCCACATTCACCACAGATGAACATAATATAAAGGTAAGTTTTATTAGGAATACAAAACTGTCCAAGGCCAACTTTCTACTAGGAGGCAATTCAACACTTCTGTGCCTTTGATTGTTAACAAGAAGGAGCACTAACTTATTCACCAAGCATTTATACACTCTCTAACTCCTTCTGCTCAAATATGGCAACAATTCAAGTGCTTCAATATTAAATTACAAATAACAGCTCTAAAATCTTATATAAATGTTTTCACTCGTGGTCCTACTTTTGCATTCACAAATCAGAAATTCCCTGTGACTGCTGGCCAACCAATTTTCAAAGTTATTTCCATTCTAACAAAGTGATGTTGTTTTGGGAGCTCACACACATTACCTGCCTTTCCCGCTGTCCAGTTTCAGCTTCCTGGTGCCTACTGGTCTTCCAGTCAAGACTCCATTTCTAATGTCCTCTCCTCCAGAGGCCTGACTCCCTCAGCCTTGCCCAGCCACACCACTCAAGCTGCAATGCAACTGGCCACACAGGGTATTTTCATGCAGTTAGCACACAGAGAGCTTAACACTACACGGTGCTGATCCAACAGAACACATTAGCATCTAACTACACTGAAGCCTGAATCCAAATCCTCTGAATCCTGGCTCCTGTTGACAAGAGTCAGATGAGTTCTCCATGCATTTGCCCATAAGGTACCATTTCCTCTTATGAACTATTAGGCATGAGTGGTAAATCAGTCTTTCCCATATGCCAGCACATACATAAATTCCAGTTATTAGCAATGCTAGATCATGAGTTTCTACAAACTGCCTTTAAATCAAATATTTGCATATCTTCTGGTCTGCAGAACCTCCTCCAGATAGCAGCATGCATGTTTTGGAGGACTTTGTTAGTTCTTTGAAGAGAGAAAGGCTTCCTGATATTTAACTACATATTTCACAGAATTACACAATCGTTCTGGTTGGAAAAGATGTTTAAAATCATCAAGTCCAACCATAACCTAACTCTACCAACCATTAACCTAACTCTACCAAGTCCAGTGTTTAAACCATATTCCCAAGCACCGTATCTATACATCTTTTAAACACCTTCAGGGATGGTAATTCCACCACCTCCCTGGGCAGCCTGTTCCAGGGTTTCATTACCCTTTCAGTGAAGAAGTTTCTTCTCATATCTAATCTAAACCTCCCCTGGCATAACTTGAGACCATTGTCATCCCTTGTACATGATGATATTGAATCGTCATCCCTTGCATCACCAAGGTCTTAATTTCTTCACCTGAAAAATGACATCATTTTTCCTAGGCTCACATACAGTAATTGAAAGGCACAATATTGATGTTCCACATATAACATTATTTCTGATCAATTAAACTCATGAATCACAGAATCATCATGGTTAGAAAGGACCTCTGAGATCAGCAAGTCCAACCATCAACACAAAAAACCCGAAACAAACACAACCACCCACACACTCTCAACCAAAAAAAACCCCACAAATCTGAATCTGAGAGCACTGGATGGAATTGCCAGATAAGGCTGAATGGCACCCCCAATTTCATCAAAACAAAGTAAAAAGCATAGCATTCTTCCACCTCGACAAAGTATCTGTTTATCAAACTCTTATGAAGATGATCCAAGGGCTGGAGCACCTCTCCTACAAAGACAAGCTGAGAGAGTTGGGGCTGTTCAGCCTGGAGAAGAGAAGGCTCCAGGGAGACCTTAGAGCACCTTCCAGTGCCTGAAGGGGCTCCAGGAAAGCTGGGGAGGGGCTTTTCACCAGGGCAGGGAGTGAGAGGACAAGGGGTAACGGATTGGTAATGAAAGAGGGGAAATTTAGGTTAGACATTAGGAGGAAATTCTTGGCTGTGAGGGTGGTGAGACACTGGAACAGGTTGCCCAGAGAAGCTATGGCTGCCCCATCCCTGGAAGTGTTCAAGACCAGGTTGGATGGGGCTCTGAGCAACCTTATCTAGTGGGAGATGTCCCTGCCCATGCAGGGGGGTTGGAACTAGATGACCTTCAAGGTCCCTTCCAACTCAAACCACCCTATGATTCTGTGATGATTCTTACTCTTCCCTTGTGGTGTAAAACAGAAAAGCAAAGTCCATACTTCCAAAAAGAACCTGGTTGTAGGGGAGAGAGAGATGCAGGAAATCAACCTTTTGTTCCTTTTTACAAATCATTGAATCATAGAATGGTTTGGGTTGAAAGGAACCTTAAAGATCATCTTGTTCCAACCACCTTGCCATGGACAGGTGGTAGCAAGTGTTAAATACTGAACTGTCATGGCATGGTTTACATTTCAGTCCAGTAGAACAGGATCTATGCCTGGTTCCAACACTGTTTAGAAACACTAGCACCTGACTGCATGGTCATACCACACAGTTCAGATTGTTGGATGAACATGTTTGCCCAAGCACAGTCCCTGGTCAGGACAATTTCTACCATTTTCAGATCAAAAGTGTAGCACCACTTCCCATCTAGAAACCGAGCAGTGTCATCTGCCAGCTGGGGGATTACATCCTACTCCTTGGAATATGTCCTGCCTTACTGCCATGCTTCAGCATCATCAATGTGAAGGAGCATGAAGAACAGAACCTGCAAAGGATATTCAAAAAACACAGAATCCTAGAATGGTGAAGGTTGGAAGGGACCTTCAAGATCATCAGGTTCCAACCTCCCTGCTATGAGCAGGGACACCTCCCACTAGACCAGGCTGCACAAAGCCTCATCCAACCTGGCCTTGAACACCTCCAGGGAGGGGGCTTCCACAACCAAGAGGTCATAATTCAAACAGACATATTACCTTAACAGTTTCATTTTTATCAAGAGAATAAGGAATTACATTTGATTAATGACTCCACAGCCACGGTGGAATCCTCAGGGCACAGAACACATGCTTGCCTTCATACTGTTGCCACAGCTTGATTTTGTAGGTAGCTGCTTCCTTTATAACCTGGCTATTGACTCTCTGGGTAATTCAGGTAATTTGTACACAGTAAAATGCTCAAAACCAGCTTCCAAGTAAATATAGAGTCAGGTTCTCTAATGACTGTTTTTACTTTAGAAGGTACAATGCAAAGGAAAAAGTAGTTAAAATATGGTAACAACTGTAGAAAAGCTAAATGACAATCTAACTTCTCAATGACAGCCATATTATTATTTTTGAGATTTTTCATGAAGGTCTTAGAGGAGAAAAAAAAGCCAAGCCTCATAAAATAATAAGCAGAATAAACCAACGTAAAATATATATATATTTCACTTAGGACTGTAGTATTATAAACCACTCCTGCTTTGCCTTATGCTGTGTAACTAGTACAGAAACTACCAAGCTATTTTCTCATACCACAGCAAAACACATGATTTTTTCCAATGTATCTGCTGGCTTTTCTGCTCTCCTTTGCTAACTATCAAAGTCTAAGGCTGAGGTAGGTATCAAGGCAAGATCCGAGCAAGGCTTTTGATGGAAGGTATTTCAGTATCAGCCATGGATACACATACACTTAGTCATGCCAAAATGTTATAGTGGCATTCACTGTGTGACACAAAAGAAGCAATCATCTGAAATAAGGACCACACAGAAGACAATCTTGTACCCAAGGAAACAGAACAGCAAAGCATCTCATTTTTCACACCAGATTACACAAGGTTACAAATTCTAAAGGAAGTATGCTAAAAGGGCTACTTTCCACTAAAGGAGAAAGGATATGATTTTACAAGCCCAATAATATGTTTTCATTCATAAAATCTGGGAACAGGGCCAGACCTGACTGCATACATTCAATTTGACCTTTCAGGAACATTTATTTCACTGCAGAACCTCTCCACTAAGATGTAGCTTTGAATTACACCACTAAAGCCAGTCACAGATATCACCTCCCAGTGAAGCAGCAGTTCATTATAAAATCCTTCTGGGACCACGACTCGTAAAGGATCCATCCTACAGATTACACCAATGAGCCTGGCTGTCTAAAGGAAGTGACAGTTTTGGATGCTAGTGATGCAATTCACTAAATTGTGTTCATTTACACAGCATCTTGGAATAATGGTAGTGACTGTGTCCAAGAAAATTACTCCACTTCTCTATGACTGTTCAGTTCAATGGTGCCCAAACTTTTCAGCCAAGAAGAATACTGGCTTACCCTACTGGCAGGAGGTGGATGTATTAGAATCATAGTACCATAGAATGCTTTGGGTTGGAAGGGACCTTCAAGATCATCTAGTTCCAACCCCCCTGCATGGGCAGGGACACCTCCCACTAGACCAGGTTGCTCCAAGCCCCATCCAACCTGCCCTTGAACACTTCCAGGGATGGGGCAGCCACAGCTTCTCTGGGCAACCTGTTCCAGTGTCTCACCACCCTCACAGCCAAGAATTTCCTCCTAATGTCTAACCTAAATTTACCCTCTTCCAGCTTCGTGGTCCTCCTCTGGACTTACTGCAAGAGCTCTATGTTAAGAACATTTAGGCCATGAAGATGATGCAAGGGCTGGAGCACCTCTCCTATGAAGACAGGCTGAGAGAGTTGGGGTCCATCAGCCTGGAGCACATAAGGTGCCAAGGAGACCTTAGAGCACTGTTCTGATAACATTCCACCAGTAAAATCAATGTAAAGGTACCAGAAAATTGTAAACTATATATGTCCTGGGACACTCTCTTATTCTTTTAAATGTATCACTTTTTAAATAAAATACCAATTTACTGGCAATGACTGAAACAATTCATACAATGTATTAATCTAGTGAGGAAAAACATCATCTCAGTAGATTCATAAAAAACCTTGGCAAAACAAAATTTTAAAAATTGACTACCTATAGTATACAAATTTCCAGTACTAACCAGACTTGGATTGGATTTTTTTTCAGACTTTTTATCATGAGCCTAATGACAAACCTGAGACTCAAGTCTCAAATGATACCTTATCATTTTTCAGATTATTTGAAACAACTTTAGCTTTCTTTTCAGGCTGTACTTGCTGGTACTACAGAAAATCCACCACAACGAAGTTATAATTACAACCCTGAATGCTGCAGATTAAGACAGCTTGCATCAGATGTTTGGCAATACGAAAGAGTGCATCAGACACAAAGGGATCTTAGAAGACTGGAGATTTTTTTTCTCCCCATGACAGACCACGACATGGGTTCCAATCCTGTTTTATTGAAACCATTAGCAATTTTCTCTCTTGCCTTCAATGGGAAAAAGATTCATAGAATCATAGAATGGTGAAGGTTGGAAGGGACCTTCAAGATCATCAGGTTCCAACCTCCCTGCTATGAGCAGGGACACCTCCCACCAGACCAGGCTGCACAAAGCCTCATCCAACCTGGCCTTGAACACCTCCAGGGAGGGGGCTTCCACAACCTCCCTGGGCAACCTATTCCAGCACCTTACTACCCTCATGGTGAAGAATTTCTTCCTGATGTCTAACCTAAATCTCCCCTCTTCCAGTTTTAATCCATTCCCCCTCATCCCATCCCTCCCTGCCCTTGTCAAAAGTCCCTCTCCAGCTTTCCTGGAGCCCCTTCAGGCACTGGAAGGTGCTCTAAGGTCTCCCCAAAGCCTTCTCTTCTCCAGGCTGAACAGCCCCAACTCTCTCAGCCTGTCTTCATAGCAGAGCTGCCCAAGCCCCTGGATCATCTTTATGGTCCTTCTCTGGACCCTCTCCAACAGCTCCATGTCTTTCCTGTCCTGAGGGCTCCAGAGCTGTTCGAGCTCCTATTATGTAAGATTGATGATGACCATGGTGACTAAAGAACCAAAAATTGTCAAGCGTGTTTTAATCCACAGTCTTTTTGAATAAAATTGATTTTTTGTTTCTTTTTCTTTTTCCTTTTCTTTTTTTTTCTTCTATTTTTTTCCCACATTTTCCAATCCCTTTCTATTATATGCACATTCCATTGCTTTATTAATAACCTTTGGAGCATACTTCTGAATCTGGTTTTTCACCTGACTTGCCCCAATTCGTTCTTCTTTCAGTGGCTTTCAAAAGCTTTTCTAAAACCACCTTTTCTCATCGACACAGTATTTAAAAGATGTAAGTTACTTTCTGTTGACAGGATCTGATTATCAACACTATTTATTTTTGTTTTAAAGCCAAGTACACACTGAACACAGGACACTGAAGTGTTTGAAAATAAAGTTGACTTTATACATACATAGGCTGGACTTGATGATCTTAAAGGTCTTTTCCAGCCTTGGTAATTCTGTGATTCTGTGATATCAAAAGACAAAGAAATGGGTAAACAGGTTTTGGTTCATTCTTGTCCCCTTTTATAATACAAAGCTGATGGTGTGTGATACACTTAGCAGAACTGAATTATGGATTGCACATAATTCTTCTCAATAATCAGAAGAAATTTCTCCCTAGTTACGACATCACACATTTGAAATATGAACAATAATTACTGTTATATTACAGTGTCAGATCTTTTTTTACTAACTTTGGTCTAGAAAGCTCTCAATGTTTTAAGATCTGATTCAGGGAATGAAAACAAGCTGTTTACAAGGAAATACACATTCCTGAGGACACTTGACCTTTTTCAAGGCCAGGGAAGCAACTGCTGCAGTACTGAGCTTGAGGGGACACCTGGACCTCAAAGCCTACTCCTTGTTTTGGGTCCATAACAGATTTTATTCTTCCTAGCTTTGGAGAGGCAGATATAAAAACAGTCTCTACAACACTAATACCTAATATGGCCTGTCTTTTTTTCTGTCTAGGCAAATTTCCCTGGAAAATAACCTATTATACCACTACTACTGAAATGTGTAGTCAATTTGTGAACAGTATAGACAAAGCAAAAAGGAATGGGACAGTGGTAGGCAACCTAGAGTTGGATGATTATTCTGAATACTCCCACTTAAAAGGTTTACTTCTATTTTTAAAACTTTCTCTAGAATTTCTTCTGTTTTTTGATCTAGACAGACTGGAGAGCTGGGCAAAGATGAAACTAATGAGGGTCAACAAGAGTAAGTGTGGAGTCCTGCCCCTGGGGAGAAACCACACCATGAATCAATATAGATTAGGGGTTGACCTGCTAGAAAGCAGCCCCATGGAGAAGGACCTTGGGGTCCTGGTGGACAAGTTATCCATGGGACAGCAATGTGCCCTTGTGGCCAAGAGAGCCAATAGTATCTTGGGATGCATTAAGAACAGCACGGCCAGCAGGCCAAGGGAGGTTCTCCCCCCCCTCTACTCTGCCCTAGTAAGACCACATCTGGAGTACTGTGTCCAGTTCTGGGTTCCCCAGTTCAAGAGGGACAGGGATATGCTGGAAAGAGTCCAACAGAGGCTACAAGGATGATTAAGGGACTGGAACAGCTGTCATATGAGGAAAGGCTGAGAGACCTGGGGCTGTTTAGTCTTAAGAAAAGCAGACTGAGAAGGAACCTTATTAATGTCTATAAATATCTGAAGAGTGGGTGTCAAGAATGGGCCAGTCTCTTTTCAGTGGTGCCCTGTGATAGGACGAGGGGAAACGGCACCAAGTTACAACACAGGAAGTTCCACCTCAACATGAAGAAAAACTTTTTTACTGTGAGGGTGATGGAGCACTGGGACAGGCTGCCCAGAGAGGTTGTGGAGTCTCCACCTCTGGAGACTTTCAAGACCCATCTGGACATGCTCCTGTGTGATCTGCCCTGGGTGTTCCTGCTGCAGCAGGGGGACTTGATGATCTTCAGAGGTCCCTTCCAACCCCTATGATTCTGTGATTCTAAGATTAAGTGCCTCCTTGTACTCATAACAAAAACCTAGCAAAAAAAAGTAATATATCCATAGCAACTTTTCCAAGGAATACAGCTCATAAATTGATACCACAAAATTTTGTGTATTTTGACCAATGCTTTTCTTTATCTAGATGGATTTCTTTATCTGCATTCAAGTAGATACAATAATATCAGTGATTAAGAGTTTCATATTAACACATTATTAAAAATTAAACTTTACCCAAAAGAATGTGGTGGGTTTTGTATTAAGTTCCTTAATAGATAATGACACTTAAATACAAAGATATCGAAGTATCTCATGTTCCAGCAACATCTGAAGAAGCAGCTAATGCTGACAGAGAAGTCTTCAAACAAAACCAAGACAGAGTATTCTTATAACTGAATGACCACAGAAACTTCTAAGTGTTTTATTAAAAGCACATAGACAAATGTGTTCACAGTTTCATAAATAACACTCACTGGTAATTAAATTCAGTACTGGTAGGGCTAAAGAAGTGCCTACAGGTGTCTCAACCTTTGCTTTGGGCTGCCTGGTCATTACAAAACAGTTTTACTGCATTTAAATGGGATGTGTTAAACATGACAGACATTCATGTGAACTTCAAGAAAAAGATCAAGTGAAAAAAGCAGGGTGGAAAGGAGATAAAGAGAGTTTGCAACATGTCTATCTGAGAAGGATCACAAAGTCATAGAAAAAAAGAAAATGACAGATTGAAGAAGTACAGAAGCTTTACAAAGAGCAGAGAGAACTATCAGGGAACTTAAGAAGAGGATGCTCCAAGGTCTCCAGCTGCCACTGGAACCACTGATTTTCAAAAAGTCACAGAACCAGGGAATCCAAATATAACCCAAGGAATTAAAGTCCAAAGGCTTTGAACTGTAAATTATTCGCACTAAAAGGTCTATAAATAACTGTGACATAAAGCAAAGAGAATTTTTTTTTTAAAAAAAAGGAAATTTAAACCATGAAAAGGCTAATTATAGAAAGCCTAACTGATATTCTCTTTAATCACATCAACCTCTCAAAAAGGAATCAGTTACAGGAATACATGAATGCATGTCAAAATTAAACAAAATCCTACTAGCTCTAACTTTCATTAACTGAAAATACATGGGCCATCAGCAGCCACACTGAGGTCTCCACAAAAAGCAAAAATTAAAGCAAGAAAGGCCAAAAAGCTCATTTGATTATGTAAAACATCACATTTTAATCAAGCACTCAGTTGATTGCTCTAGAGTGAGGGGTCACTTAAAAACAAAACAAAATAGAAATAAACATTGACCCATTAAAGGAGTGGGGAGGAGAAGCTGGACCAAATAAAAACTTTTCCAAAATTACCCAAAAAAATGTTTTTAAAACTTGCTGCTCTCCCAGCTTCCCAGCACATTTTCAGTACAGGGATGTACACTTTAACCTCATGGGAACATTTATATGCTTCAGAATCCAGACATATATGCATTGTGGATGGTCTGAATTGCTACCTATTAATTGTGTTTCTGTATCTTTTATTCTGCCATGCTCTGTTTTCAAGGAAGAGCAGGTTTGGAAGAGGTTTTCCCAGAACCTGCTACAGTGAGATCCAACAGAAGAAAAGGAGCAGATGGTCCAGGTTGCTGTGGCTGCCCCATCCCTGGAAGTGTTCAAGGGCAGGTTGGATGGGGCTCTGAGCAACCTGGTCTAGTGGGAGGTGTCCCTGCCCATGGCAGGGGGGTTGGAACTAGTTGATCCAACAAGGTCCCTTCCAACCCAAACCATTCTATGATTCTATGATTTCTAAGAGCAGAAAAACCTTTTTCCACTCCTACATACACCTCCCCCCAAAATACAGTATCAGGGTTTCCAATGTATGGATTTCACATTTAGCACAGTTTGGAAGGAAAGTGTCTTTTTTTTTCCCCCATAATCTGCATAGGAGAAGCTGTTTATGGTCATAGGAGCAGCTACAGTAAAAAAACCAAAACAAAACCAAAAAACTTATCCAGAAACAATATGACTGGTTATGCCTTTTTTCACTCAAAGTCAGATACACAGACACACAAAAAATCTGCCAATAGCCAAAAGCCAGCTGCAACTGTGTTTGCTCCATCTTCCTCATTTTTGCATAACATAGTTCTGGAGTGAAACCTCATTTCACGTTCCCGAGAGACAGTTTTAAAATAATATAAAAGTGAATATTTATTAGCAAGCTATCAATCTTCTCACAGAATATTGGGTTGGAAGGGACCTCTAAAGGTCATCTAGTCCAGCCCCCCTACAGTAAACAGGGACATCTCACACTAGAGCAGGTTGCTCAGAGCCCCATCAAGCCTGACCCTGAATGTCTCCAGGGATGGGGCCCCCACCACCTCTCTAGGCAACCTGTTCCAGTGATCCACCACCCTCATATTAAAGAACTCTTTCCTAATGTCCAACCTAAATCTCCCCTTCCCTAGCTTGAAACCATCACCCCTTGTCCTATCATTACATGCCCTTGTGAACAGCTCTTCCCCAGCCTTCTTGTAGGCCTCTTTCAGGTACTGGAAGGTTGCTATAAGGTCGCCCCGGAGTCTTCTCCAGGCTGAACAACCCCAACTCCCTCAGCCTGTCTTCATAAGAGAGGTGCTCCAGCCCTCTGATAATTTTCATTGCCCTCCTCTGGACACACTCCAACAGGTCCACATCCTTTTTGTGCTGGGGGCTCCAGAGCTGGACACAGTACTTCAGGTGAGGTCTCACCATTGTGCCTCAAAAATTAAAATTAGTAAGATATGATGTATCACTCACTGCCCTTTATACCTATTCTATAACACAAATTATGAAATCTGCATACATTTCATCCATCTGAGCAAATTAACAAGATTCTATTGCATTTTGAAGCAGGGATCACATCAGAGATCAACATCAGTTTGTGTCGTCACTGGTTTTTAATTACATGAGTTTTAGGACTTCTGATCACTACAACACACTTCTGGCTCACCAAGATGAAAACTAATGAGCAAAACTAATTTAAATTTGCAAATTGATCAATTTATTATGAAGCTGAGGTTAAAAACCTGCTTTTAAGTGCATGTCTTTGGAAACTAAAATTTAGCTTACAGGTTATTTATAATTATTATCTTGTACAACTTAGCTAGAGAAAATAAGAGAACACTTCATCCTAAAAATACAATCAATAGTTGGCAAAGGGACAGAAACTTTTCAGACTACTGAAATCAAAGAGTGGGAGGAAAAGAGGCAGATTCAGAGGAATTATTTCCTGAAAAAGATACACTTTTTTTTAATTTCCTTATTTTATCCAGGAATACTTTTCAAAATCAGACCTCATTGGGGTTTTTTGCCATGAATACAACATTAAATTTTAAGCCCACCCTCAATACACTTACTACCTTCATGCAAAAGAAAGAGATGGGTAGAGTGTAAAATTGCCCTTTACTCTCTCCACGGGAGTTACCAAGGTCAGAACTGAAGTTCTGGTTGTATTTTTTAGTGCTATGCATATCCCCTAAATCAAAGTTGGTTTTATTTTTCTGCTTTAGAAGATACTTCACATATAATATACAGACACTACACAAACCAGCATTATGAAATTGGGAAATTATTTAAACAATACTATGAAGGTAAAAGAAGTCATCATGAAGGAGTGCCAGAATGCAAACAAATTAATACCTAAATATAAGGCTGTCACTGCACCCATCCTAATGAAAACCAAACTGTTAAAGGGAAGGAATTCACTGCCTAAAGGGCCAACCTTTCCAGAAGATGCAGTGAGAAAACTGGTTTTGTTTTATCAGTTTAGTCCAAGTCCACATCTTTTTCTCTCAAAGTTCAGGAGCTAACTGGTATTTGAAAATGCTGGAAAGTTTTGTTTGTTCTATTTATTTGACCCTTTACAGAAAAGAGCAGGAAAAAAAATAAAACCGTATAATAACCTGAAATCCACCAGAAATCTATCATCTCTAAAATTGAAAGGGTATTTTGAACATACACACACACACCAATATTTCATAACTACTGATAACATTTGTTATAATAAATCCATGGAAATAAAAATAATGTGTTCCTCCTGTTAATACATTTTATTAAAATAAGAACCATTTAAATACCAATTTTCTGCATTTTAATTAAACTTTCCATTCAAAAGTTCAACAAAAATATCAGTCTATCAAATAACATTATCCAGCACTCTTTAAATGTCAATTATTAAAAAATAATTTTTAAAAAGAGTCAGAAAAGGAATTTAAAAAAGCTCCTAAGCAGACAGCCAAAGTGAAAGACCACAAAGGAAATTCAGGAGATAACTACATTAGGTCAGTTTGTCAAGTTTTGACTTCTGATTTCAATTTTAATGGTAATATTTTCCATATATATATGGAAAATATAGGCTATATATATATATATATATATATAGCTTTTATATATATATATGGTGTGTGTATATATATATAAAAAAAGCTATAATGTATAGAATAAATTGTTTTTCTAGTGATTGACAAGAACTAATGGTTAAATGTGAATATTGTGGAGCTTCCTGGCTTTATTTTTATTAAGATGGATTGTATTTAACTGCAAATCAATTAGTTTTAAAAGTCACTGTTCAAAAAGAATTCTTTATCTCTTAGAAAAGTAACTGACGAGGAGAAAAAAGGAACAAGCCTCAATTTTTTTTTTTCAAACCAGTCTTTAACACAAATGAGAAGAAAGAAAAGGACACCACAGAACTGAAGGTACCTGATGCCTTTCCAGTTGTGATCTCTATTTGGAAACTGGGGAGCAGCCTTTAGGAAAGAGCCTTGGTGATTGCAACAGGCACACATCTTTGAAAACGTTGTTAAAGGGGAAAAAATCCTGCACTGTCAAGAAAATGATCTCTACAAACTTGATAGGTCTTTTCCCACTCTAATTACTTGGATTTCAGGATTTGCAGATCATCCATTACCCCACAGCAAAACAGAGCAAAAAGTGTTTTAAGACATAGCTCTGCTGCCTGAAATGTCAGCAATAAAATACCAGCAGAGAGATGATCTCCTCTCAAATTTAAATTGTGTCTGCCAGCAGCATGTGCTTATATTACACAGATTTAGTTGTAGCATTCTTGTGCCCTTTAAAACTATCCAGTAATTGAAAACAAAAGCACACCCATATCTATCTATTCCATAGTTACCTTTTCACACAATCGTGCCATCATGGTCCATATCAAAGATGGAATGACTCCTCTATAATTGTTAAGAACTGAGCTAACCAAAGTGAAATTAAAACACACTATCCACTCTATATGCTCTACAAAGAAATGTATGGAAAGAGAGAAATTTGTACACTGAAATAATAATTATGCTATCACCATTTTCAGATAGGGCAAGACTTCTTTATTATTCTTTAACTACCCTCCTAAGAATCTCTCTACTCAATGGAACATTGAGATTTTCCAGGAAAATAACTGTGTTCAGGCTATATTTCCAAACATTCTTCTACAGTTCAGACTAGTGTTTTAGGATTTTTCTTTAAAAGAAATACAGGTTTTACAAAATTGTAAATGTATTTTTAAAGCAGTCATTTGAAGCCATTATGGATTTAAATAAGGTTAAGTGTAATAGAACACCTTGGAAAAACATTGTTGAGACAAAGATGAGCGATAAATTCAAACTAAGCTGTTAAGTATGTTTCCCATAGTGCTTCCAAAGCAAAGATGGAATAAAATATCTCACTGCTGGCCTTCAATTTCAGGTCCTTATAAATCCGAGTTTGGCCACTTGGAATGAATTAGCTCTTTGCCTCATGTCAAATGTGATTGGTTTGCATTGTTGTTTCAGAGTAAGAAGGAGACAGATCACAGAATCACAGAATGGTGGGGGTTGGAAGGGACCTCTGGAGATCATCTAGTCCAACCCCCCTGCTACAGCAGGATCCCCTAGAGCAGATCCCACAGGAACACGTCCAGGTGGGTTTGGAATGTCTCCAGGGATGGAGACTCCACAACCTCCCTGGGCAGCTTGTCCCAGGGCTCTGTTACCCTCAGAGTCAAGAAGTATTTTCTCATATTGAGGTTAAACCTCCTGTGTCCCAGTTTGTGCCCATTGCCCCTTGTCCTGTCACTGGACACCACTGGGAAGAGTCTGGCCCCATCCTCCTGACACCCCCTGGAGATATTGATCAGCACTGATGAGATCCCCCCTCAGCCTCCTTCTCTCTCAGCTGAACAGCCCCAGCTCTCCCAGCCTTTAACAGATTTTTAACAGGAATGATTCAGTGAATTCTTAAAGCAGAACCTGGGGGAAGGAGAAAGAGACCTATCAATCTAACTTCCAATAATAAGATATTCAAGAACTCCAAAGGCTGAGGCAGGAAAAACCCTATGTCCAAAAATGCTGGGCGTGGAGAATGTGTCCTTTGGGCAGAGTTTTCACGGGCCAGTAGATTCAGTTGGGGTGTAAGTAATACTCTAGGATCTGAAAACTGAGCTTCCCATGAGGTTCAAATGTAATCTCTAACTTTGCTTCAAAGAAAGATTCTCCTACCAACTCTCTGCCTATTCAAGCTCTTTGGCTTACTGGATGGTAAACTTGGCATCTCTTACCAAACAAAAAGGTACATAGGATGTCTCCAAAGCCTCATTCCCATCTTCCATACCTCCCAACTTAATAAAACAGGTCTCAAAGCTGCATTTCTACACAGCAGAAATGACAGATCCATGTAAACACATGTATGTTTGATGCCCTCCAGGGCATCTAAACCCAGCACGCAACGACCACCTACCAAACAGCAACACAGACAGTGGAAATTCTGCCCAACGTGTCCAGAGATGATGGTGCAGCAAGAGGTTAACAACCTCAACGCTGGCTCTTTGCTGCTTTTTGCTGACCTCACCTGTAGCTCTGTCCAAAGTAGCAGAACATTGCTGGTGCTGCCTGACCTGCATAAAGACCAAAATCGTTGAGCTGGTATTTTACTTTTCATTTTGATCTTTATTAGACCCAAGTCACTGGATTATTTTCTTTTTTCTTTTCATTTGTTTTACCTTTTATATTTCCACAGCAATTTCAGACACTCGCAGGTCAAGGAGTCGCAGTATTGAAACGGAATTCAATAAACAAATTTCCATTTCTGAAACTCTGGAATAAAACAGGACTAATCAGAACTTAAAAAAGCGATGACCAATTTTTCCTTAATGTATAGAAAAACACTCTGCATCTATGAACCCCATATTCTACAGAACTGCTGATCTTTTCCATAAACAGACCAAATTAAGAAAGAGAAAGCTGTCAGAGGAGAAACTGGTCAAAAAGGCTGACAGAAAACCAAGGCTTTTCACTTTAATACTGACAATTACAGCAATGAAATAATGCAGGCAATGGTGCCCCAATAATTATACACAGAAAAGGAGTGGATTAAGGGCAATACATTTAATATTACTTAGAAAAGCTACCTCATGAAAACACATATTTTTCATTTTTAGATGTTTTAGGCAGGAAGTGGTAATATCCCTTATTTTTTTAATATATGTTATTATTGTCCATTTCCCTTAGAAAAAAATTTGTGACATCATCTAGATTTCTGATCTACATTTCCCAAAACCAGCAGCTTCACATCCATAGTAAAACAGCAAGATCTAACACAACTAAAAAAAAAAAAGTTTAAAAAACTGCTATAGCCCAAAACTTGCTCCCAGCAAAAAAAAAACCCATTTGAAGCCATTTTCTTTGTCTTGAGGTAGAACTACCTTGATGTGCTGCTTAGAAATATAAATACACCTCTAAAAGTGACCTTTTTAGAATTTTGATTGATTGTTTGATACACACTGACATCTCAGCAAGAACTGGTTCAGCACTGTTTGCACATGGTAGTGCTGCCAGAGCAACATCATGGTGCAGAAGCTCCCTTGTCTCACTTCTCTACCCATTTTTCATCCTGTCTCAGCTCTTTCACCATATGACCCACCAACATTTTTCACGGTGATGCTGGGTTCCTTGGACATACCAATTTTCAGCCTCTGTGTAAAAGAAGCTCTAAAAAAGTATTATGCTGTTTTGTAGGTGCTAGTAGGAAGAGGTTTAACAAGGGAGGGTCTTTATTTCGTGCTCTTGTACATCAGAGGAGCACATGGGTACCTGCTAGGGGTGACCTGACAGTGCTCCCAGCCCACCATGTCCACCATGGACAACTGCACATGAACCACAAACGGTGCCTGAATCACAGCAGCAAAATACAGGGACTAAACAGGTGAAATTGCACATTGCAACTTCCAGTTCTTTATTTTCAGCTTTCTGGTGTGCCCAAACTGAAGTGTTACTAACCTGAGTCAACCCCAGACTGGTGGGGGAAGGACAATTTCAGATGCCACTGAACTGGAACTTACCTAATGAATGTACTAGCTCACAATTATACTGGATACAATTAGAAACTGGGTATCTAACTTTTCTGGTAGAGACTGCTCATAAAAGCCTACATTATTTCTTCAACTGTGAGGCCTGCAACTTCATACCACTGGCAAGATTGCTACTAGAGTACTAAAGTCCTATTACTCTAACTGGTTAGAGGGTTACATTATAATTAGATAAGGGGAAAAAAAAAAGAAAAAACAAAAAACAACAAAACACAACAAAACAACAACATTTTTAAAATTAAATTTAAAAAAAAAATGGAATACACCAGGTACAATTATTTCTTGTATCTAATAATAGCCCCAGGATTTTCCTTTGCCAATCCCACAGTTTCGATTCACCATGAAGGGAACCAAGAAATCCCACCCTGTCTCTAAGAGCAACTGCCTTTTTATTCCAGCTTTGCCTTTGCAGGTCCCAGATGAGATTTCTTAATCACTTCAGACTTCATGCCACATAAAGAAGGGTACCATGCAAATGGGAAATTCAGCATTTAGGCACATTAAGACTTCTTTTCAACTCAGTAATTATTTCTTTATACAGCGAAATAAGTTTACAAAAATGTTATACAAATTCTCTCTCTAGTTTTTGGTTTGTTTATTTTTTGTAAGTCAGAAGCACACTATGCTGAGGACATGGAGCTCATGAAGAAAGTACAGAGAAGGACCACAAAGATGATCTGAGGACTGGAGCACCTCCCCTACAAGGACAGGCTGAGAAGAGTTGGGGCTGTTCAGCCTGGAGAAGAGAAGGCTCCAGGGAGACCTTAGAGCACCTTCCAGTGCCTGAAGGGGCTCCAGGAAAGCTGGGGAGGGGCTTTGGACAAGGGCTTGAAGTGAGAGGACAAAGATAATGGATTAAAACTGGAGGAGGAGAGATTTAGGTTAGACATTAGGAAGAAATTCTTTGCTGTGAGGGTGGTGAGGCACTGGCCCAGGTTGCCCAGAGAAGCTGTGGCTGCCCCATCCCTGGAAGTGTTCAAGGGCAGGTTGGATGGGGCTTGGAGCAACCTGGTCTAGTGGGAGGTGTCCCTGCCCATGCAGGGCATTCAAACTAGATGATCTTTAAGGTCCCTTCCAACACAAACCATTCTATGATTACTATGATGATGACTTAGAAGAATTTGAGAATAGGTCTTAATACCACAATTTCACCATGCAAGAGCTTAACTATATTTGTATTACCTTATAAATGGAGAATTAACTCTCTGAAGCTTGCTAATTTTTACAGTGGTTCTAAAATCCAATTTTTTTTAAAGGCAAATTTTTACGACAGAGGCATTTTCAGCTCCATTTAAGCTAACATTTAAATTCTAGTAACTTTTTAAAATTTCTGCAATGATTGTAAGTTCTTTCAGCCTCTGAAAAAAACACATCACGCAGGCATGTCCCGCATGAAATCTCTCATAAAACTATACCTACAGTATCCCAGATTTGGGAGGCAGGGATTGGAGGATGTAATGTCAAACATTAACGGGGTATCACAGAATCATCCTGGTTGGAAAGGACCTTGAAGATCATCATGTCCTAATCTACCCGTTCAGGGCTTAACTTATGTCATGTTCTACCTCAGGATTTTCTGTGCAACTTACAAGTATAATTTAAAGTTCCTTTTCAGCCTGGAGAAGAGGAAGCAGAGGGGTGACCTCATTGCAGTCTGTGGCTTCCTCAGGAGGGGAAGAGATGGGGTAGGTCCTGATCTCTTCACTCCTGTGACCAATGACAGGACTCAGGGAAATGGCAGGAAGCTGAATCAGGGGAGGTTTAGGTTGGATATCAGGAAAAGGTTTTTCACCCAGAGGGTGGCTGAGCACTGGAACAAGCTCCCCAGGGAAGTGGTCACAGCACCAAGCCTGCCTGAGTTCAAGAGGCATTTGGATGATGCTCTCAGGCACATGGTGTGATTCTTGGGGTGCCCTACACAGGGACAGGAATTGGCCTTGATGATCCTGATGGGTCCCTTCCAACTCAGCATATTCTGTGATTCTATGATCAGAGTTGTAAGGGACCTCTAGAGATCATCCAGTCCAACCCTCCTGCTAAACCAGGATCCCCTAGAGCACATTACCCAAGACTGCATCCAGGCAGGTCTTGAATATCTCCAGAGAAGGGGACTTCACAGCCAATGCAGAAAGCATGCTTAGCCTTGCAGGTAACTTCATGAAAAGTAATGGAATTTTCACTTGTTCCAGTGTATCCTCTCCATCAATCCAATATTTGCCCCCTCCCACCTCTCCTCCTCTACCTCCAAAAAAATAAATTAAAAAAAAAAAAAAAAATCGATAAAAATATCTTCACTGATCCAAAGCACAGAAGTGTTATTTAAGAATATCCATCTGCACATCAAAGTTTAGCATGGAGCAACTGGCAAAGGGTTACATAAACATTCAGGTGACCAATATAAAGAACCCCTTAAAAGGATACTTTTCTGCTTTACCTTTCTTTTACAATGTGCATTGATCAAATCAAATGCTTTAACTACCTGCTACACATCTTCTCTGGCAAATGTCTTCCTGCCATAACCAATTTAACTACCTGCCTGAAGAGAACCAGTTTAGGTGTTGGTACCATTTCTCAGGCAGAAGAAAATTTGATATTTCTACAGAAAAGAAGAATTAAATAAGGAGAAAATAAAACAAAACAGGTAGGGTGATAAAAAAATACAAACACTGCAAAGATAAACAGACAAGCAGGAAAATAGTTCAGCCACAAAATCAGAGTTATTTGGTAAAGTGGGATCGTTCGAGAAAACTGTAAAAACTGACTACTTCTGAAGAGAGTGGGAACAGTGTGAAAATCAATGACTGAAAGGTTTTTGAGGTCATATTGTAAGCAACAGAACTGTCATCCTGCATTCAGTTCTGGTGTTCAGATTTTAGAGCAGTTACCAAGAAACTAGGGAGGTCTAGAAGGAAGTAGAGTGGCTTCTGTATCTTGTGTCTGCATAATCACATCCACAGTTGAAAACGGAATTCCTCTCTGTCCTGTCATACAGGTACTATTTTTGGGTTCCCTTTCATGTTGTCCAATCTAAGCTGCACCTAAATCTTGCAGACATTATATTCTTATAACCTATTTATATGACTGTGATTCACACATATATCTGAAGCTAAACTTCCACCCCTCCTCTTCTTGAGAACATCATTCTGCACCTCACTTTCTATTCATGACAATCTTCTTCCATCATATACATTCAGGAAACTATTCCAAAAATACTGGAGTTGTTTGGAAAGTCAGTGCTTTCCCAAACTTCTTCCACTAAGTGAATCATCTTCCTGCATCATATTGCTTACCTTTACTTTTAAAGCTTTTCAAAACTTTACTCCAGACACCTACTGGGCTGTAGTTTAATGAGCCTTTCCTTCTGCAGCAGTGATGGTTTCAGCAGCATCCACCTCTTCCTCACAACTTATTCCTATCCCCATGTTCTGCTCGTACAAGTACTTGTTCAGGTGCATAATGAGCCAGATGAAACAAAATATTCCAAGTTCTATTTTTTTAAAAAGAAGGTTAATTTAACACAGATCAGCTGTGCCCAAATATTGCAGCACAGCTCAGGAGGGGATGCAGAACCATCAACAGCATGATGAAGCAAAGAATCATCAACAGCAGCTGCTTAAGTTAGCCCTGCAGCTAAAGAATTGCTGAAAATAAGCCTTCTGCAACAGGCAGTTCATTTTAGCTCTAAACATCCCATAAACTGGCTGACTAAACTGTTGAACAGGTAACTTTGCACCCTCTTAAAAAGGGCACTTTGCACCTGCAAAGAAGCTCTTCCAAAGATCTGTCCCCTCATTGCTTTCTTTCAGCCTCCTCCTGGGACTCTCCTTGGCTGCACCACACTCAGCAATGCTTGGGTTGGGATGGGTTGGTGTCACCAAATCCTACCCTGCTGGTCAGGACTAACTCAGTCTGTGTTTGCACTCCACCTAATTCAGCTGTTGCCTTTCATTTAGAACAGACAGGCTGAGTTTTGCCAGGTGTTTACACAGCACAAAGGGAATGGGATCTTTGTCCAAGACTCAACATCAAAGGTACTAAAATATAGGAAAACCAGCCTCTCTGTTCCTCTCAAAGAACCATAAAAATCCTCACTACCCACATCTATGTCAACTACAAGGTGAAGTTCTCTTGCTTCCCCCCACCTCATGGTTTTAAAACAGGAATTACATCTGGAAGCACTGGCATAATGTTATGCATTTTGGATCAAGTTCTTGTTATGAGGACACAGATATAGGAAGCAAAATCATTATATGGACAATAATGAAAAAGAATCTTTTCAGGGATTACTAAATTAATGTCATTATTTAACTTAGAACTTTAAAAAAATCATCAAGAAATACATGTATATCATCATACACTGAACTTTGAAATTAATGCTTCTACAATTGCCCTCTTTCAGCACATGGATGGAATTAAGAGAAAAATAATTACTGAAAAAATGTTTTTGAGTCCATAAGCTAAACTATTTTTTTCTCATCACACTGAGAACCCTAATCTGCTCTTTCCTTCTCTCTGAACAAAAGAGACTGGATTTTTTAGGACAATTCTTTGCGACGTGCATGTCTTCCTGAACAGGTGGAAAGGCTGTTTGGAGAGCCTTTTTCTGCAAATAAAATTTGATTGGTTCAACATGGACCTTCCACGCAATGGTCTTATAATGAGTAAAGAAGCAGGTGATACAAAACTCTGAAAATGGAAAGACTGTAATAAAAAGCTTAATATGCTTTTTACAGCAACGCTGAAAAAAGCGATGCCATGTTCGAGTTGATCATGTTTTTATTCACACTCCCCGGCAAACCAGCAAAAAAGGTGTGACTTTATTAAATATATTTATAACAAACAATTTTCTTCTCCTTTGAAAATAACTGCCTTGAAGGAACAGTCTAGCATAGTGACTGCCAGCTGACATCTGGGTACTACAGGCTTTCCAATTCGCACAGGATTTCCTATTATTGACTGAAGGTGAAAGAATCAGAAGCTGAGAGAGAGAAGAAAAATAAAAAAGTAGTCTTAGGAATGCAGCAGCACACGAATTTTAAACGGGTAAGTGCAGCTTTGGAGGAGTAGGTGGGAAGCCTGCTGCACTTAGAAAGCTGTTCAAACATCCCCTCTGCTGAGCCTGTAATGCCCAGGACACCCATTGACTTCAAAGAAATCTGCAATCGTCACAGTTTAGAATCTGCCGTGATTGGCTCCCTTTGTGCCAGCAGCAGGACACCACTTGACTTGTGAAAGCACACTCTGAAATGGGGGAGAGAATGTTCTTGGCTTTTTGCTGAGACACTGGAACAAGTTGCCCAGGGAGGTTGGAGATGCCTCCTCCCTGGAGGTGTTCAAGGCCAGGTTGGGGCTTGAGCAACCTGGTCTAGTGGGAGGTGTCCCTGCCCATGGCAAGGGGGTTGGAACTAGATGATCTTCTAGGTCCCTTCCTACCCAAACTATGCTATGATTCTATGATTCCAGCTATGAATCTCTGCTCCTGAGAGGGACAGAGCAAAGGGTTATCAGACAAATACACAGAAGTTATTCAACTTACTTGGTTTTGTCCTAACCACAAGAGGGAAAATAAACACCTAGCTGACCTTCTTGAAAATTCAGAAAAATCCATAGGCCAGAAAACAAGTAGCATTTAAATACAGGATCTTTCTCTGTCTCTTACATAAAGAGGTCTGAAGAACTGTGCTTGATCCTTAAAATATCCCTCACTCCATAACTGTACTTTTTGAACCAGCAGACATATACAAACACACATGGATACAGACTGTACAGTTCCAGAGAGAGAGAGAGAGAGAGAGAGAGATTGTCAGATATTTAACTGAGAATCCTTAAAATTCATCCATCTGGAAAAGTAACAAGCCATATCCAGATGGTCAGATCACTTAAATCTTGAGACGCTTTCGGTTCTGCACTACCAAGTTCTGCAAGTAGCCATTTCAAAAATTAAAAAAAAAAAACAAAAATTATCAAAGAAATTGGAATTTCAAACATAAAAATATTCAAACTTTATTACATGTCAGCTCAGGAAAAGAAAATGAGAGAGAGAGAGACCTTTCCAGTCTCACTAAAGAAACTGAAAATCCCCTCAGTTGAGGAGAAAGAAAAAAAATACCTTTTCTTCTTTACCAACATTAAAACAAGAAGTAACTTCTTGCATAAATACAGAAAAACCTACTAATTATGACGGAATTAATTAAGAAATTACTAGTATTTGCAGGCTAAAAGAAAGGCAAGAAGTAAACAGGTGACAATGAAGTGCTTGTTCTTCAAAAAAAGGCAATTTAGCTAACATCAGATTAATTTTTCCACAGAAGAACTTTTCTTTTCATAAACAGTTTCCATCTTGATAGTGAATCTTTGATCAGTGTGTCTGAAAAAAATAATCTCTCTGAAGATTAAGAGAACAAAGGAACCCAGATAAACTTGAAAATGGCAATGAGGTCATCAGGTAAATAAACTACTACAGGCACCTGAATGGAATACAAATTGTTTTCAAATAGGATTATAATGGAAAGTGTAGTGGTTTAGAAACAAAACAAGACCCCAAGGTGAAACTTCAACTTTATATACCTTTTCAAACAAAATAATGCATAAAATTATCAAGAATTAGAAAATGTCAATCCAGGAATGAAAAAATATGAAATTAATCAGTGGTCACTGTGGCATGAAATCTAGCACTTCAGCCAGTCATCGTATCATAGACACGGAGAGCAGCAAGTGAGACACCAACAATTAAAAAAAAGAATCCATGGTGATCTAAAAAAAAAATGTCAGTGATCTGATACCATTCATTGTATCCATTTCCTCTAAAACACCTTTAATTAACACTTCAGTCTGAAACACCTTTTCTGTAAGCACCTCTGTGAAAGTTCTTCATTAGGGGTTTCACAGCTAACAAGGATGCACAGCATCTCCCTGGTTTTTCTGCTGGACCTCGTGCTCTTTGCATCTACCTCCTCTACCTCACTTGTCTACTGGCTGCCAACTCGCTGGGATGCTTCTTGCTTCCAAAGAATGTGAGAGAGATTCATTAATTGGTTTTCACATCTTGAACATTTTTGCAGAATTATTTTTGGCCTCTCTCACAGTATTTTGGGCATTGGCCACTTGCGTATTACGATACCTTCAAAAAAAAATATTTGCTTATTTAAAAATAGCTTTTTCTACTGTCCTGATTCCTCATTGTCTTCAGTTTCTGGTTTAAGAAGTATTATTTCTTTTTCTTACTGCCTTGGAATTTCTGAAGAACAAAAATCCAAAAGAAATTAATATGTTTAAGTGTTTAATTGCCTTTTAAGCGTGTCTCCCTTTATGTGCAGTTCCTTTAGGAGATTAAACACCATTAGAGTGAATCTGGCTTTTTTCCCCACCTCCTACAAGGCTTGGAACCAAATTGTCTACGATCATTGTTTCAGATGTTTTCAACAGTAATGGTTTTATTCAAAACCAAGGGTCTTGTTCATCTGGGATCTCAGTAGTGAGCTTTTCCTACTTCATTGCAGAACTTGAGTCCACAAGAATACAATTAGATTGCCTATGAAGAGTTAACTTGTTTATCTAACTGAATTCTAAGCTTTCTGGACAGTAAAGCACAACCTCACATCTTCCCCATAGAACTTGCATAGTATCACTAATCCATAGACTTCATTCCTGCCACCACTTGGAAAAAAAGGGGGTGAAGCATGAAGTGACCATTTGCTACTGATCAATAAAAACAAAAAACCAAGCAAATTAAAAGCAAAACACACCAGTATAAATCTCACTACACAGAACTGCAGATCTTGTCAAGCTCAGTGACCATGGGCAAAGATGACAGATGAAAACGTGTTTTCCACCTCTGCAAAATATGGGAACAACATGGAGAATACCCGGGGAAAAGCAACCCTACTTTACATACAAAATGGTTGGCTTGAAGTTAGCAACTGCTCCTGGAGTCACAGTTGGAAACCCTCTAAAAACCAGCAGTTCTGCACAGCTTTGTTCAGGAAAAGGAAAGAGTGGGTGGCAGAGGGGAATACTTGTATGCCACTCTCTAGATCTATTACATATCTACATCTTTAATGCCACGTGCCCTTCCACCTCCAAACAGCTCTGGTAGAACTATATAGATGTATCTAGAAAGTCTCCATGATCAGAAGCACTGAATGCTTTCCATACAAAGAGAGTCTGAACACACTTCAATCTTCAGTTTTCAATATAAATCACAGAGAAGAAATACAAGTAAAACTCATGTGAAGACAGCATGGTGATGAATAGATCTCACAATACTTCTTATGATACAAGAACTCAAAGCCTTTGGCCATCAGGTTTCTAAGTCTCAAAGCGGCAGTTCTTCTTCCCTCAGATTCATGGAACCAACTGCAGTAGGATGTTTCAGAGATAAAGGGAACACTAATTAGAGAAGTTATGAAACAATAACACATCTGTCCTCAGTTAAAATCTGTTGTCCAGTTGCTGCCCTGTGGGATTCAGGAACTCCATCAACAGCCTCTTACAGGCTAGGATGGAATAACCAGGGATGAATCAACCCCTACATTCCCTCTTTGTTTTCAACTACCGTTACAGAAAGAATACCAGATTTTATTAACTTTGTAATCATCATGTTTAGTATTTTCTGAGTTGCAGAAATCATTGTACAATGTACACTTGGACTTCTTCAGACTTTGGCATTTCATGTATGCCATTAGATCGACTCACGTTTTTGCTAAAATCACAAAATCACAGAATGGTTTGGGTTGAAAGGAATCTCAAAGATCACCTAGTCCCAACCCCCCTGCCATGGGTGGAGACACCTCCCACTAGGCCAGGTTGCTCCAAGCCCCTTCCAACCTGGCCTTGAACACTTCCAGGGATGGAGCAGCCACAGCTTCCCTGGGCAACCTGTTCCAGTGTCTCATCACCCTCAGAGTGAAGAATTTCTTCCTAATGAAGACAATTCTATACTTGTTCTAACACAAGCTACTTAATAGTCAATAGTCTTTATCAAGGGTTTGGCATTCAGTTCACTTCCCAACTTTTCAGACATCCTAGGGTTTGTGTGTAGGTTTAGGAACCAAAGCTCCTGTAGGTTTAGGAACCAAAGCTCCTTAGTTAGAGTCAATGGAAGCACCTCCAAAAATTATTCAAAACACACTGGGCAGATATTCCGAGTCATAGTGACGTTCTACTAAATCCAATTCATCCCAATATTCAGAGATTAACAAATCTGTAAGACAGCACTTCACCATTCTAATTAAAACTTTCCTAACCTGAAAGGAAAGTGCTGAAAGGAAAAATACACAGACAAAAAATAAAAATCCCCCAAAACACAATAATAACAAGCTACATGCTCTGCTTCACAAAGCTGGATTTCATTCACAAACGTATCAGGTTTTATTCTCACCAGAAGATGACTCACTGCATGTTCGCTCCCTTCAATCTTCAAACATTTTGTTAATATATGCAGGAAACACAGAGCTACAATAGTTTGCTTATAAAAAGGGAGGGGTTTTTATAAGCTAAGAGCTTGCAAAAGATGGAAGATTTCTACTTGTGCAGAAAAGAGCCTTTAGTATGCAGGAGAATATTTAGTAACAAAGATACTTTCATTGGGATTTATCCATGTGTCACAGAATAACAGAGAAATAATAATGCAAATTTATTACTCTATGAAAGAGAAATTATCAAGTAAGTTTGGCCCAAATCAAGAGGGGAATATCAACTAATTCTTGATAGAGGTCGGCTGAAATTACCATTTTATTTATGTAAGAAACAAACAGAAATAAAGCCATTTTTAGTCTGAATTTTATAAAAAAAAACTACTCTTGGCCAAAACGTAATGAAGAAGGTGATAATGCTGGAAACAGCAAAAACCAGAATTAACTCTCAGTCTTTTGTCACAGTCTATGTTATTTGACAGGAAGCCATCCTAGCAGCCCCTAAATAGTAAGAATGTCACAAATATTAGTTTTACTGTCCTTTTCACAGAAAATTTTTCAAAAGCTCATGTTTCATATGTCTTCTTACTCCACATTTTTTTCCCTTTAATGCTAGCTTTTTAAAACATACAGGTATTTGAAACTGCATTTCATGTTGGGTTCCCCAGTTGCACATAATAGCATCTAACCTCTTTCGGAAGTCAGAATTCCTTCTGGTCATTTTTATTTCTTAAGGCAAGTCAGAAAAATGCCTCAATTACTTTTTAACTCCCCGTGCTGTCCACAGAAGAAATCTCTGAATTTCAAATCAAACAAAGGAAATAAAGACAATTCTAAGAAACAAGACAGCTTCTCAAAGTAACGGAAGAAACATAGCTAGAGAGCTCTGTTTTTCTCAAAAGTACTGAGACAAAGCCCTGTGATTTTACCTCTTCTAGGGAAGAAATAAACTCTACAGTTCCCTTAAATCAGGCCATGGGCT
Source organism: Hemiprocne comata (assembly GCA_020745705.1). NCBI lineage: Eukaryota > Metazoa > Chordata > Aves > Apodiformes > Apodidae > Hemiprocne > Hemiprocne comata. The sequence continues at coordinate 4,247,533 of CM036589.1, read as the reverse complement.
ACAGCCTGAAATTCCAAGCACAACTGCTACTCAGATCTACCTGTTTCCAACACCCACAAGCCTTCTCTTCAGGCACTGTTAGTAAAAGCAGTGAGACCATTTTTCAAACTGAAATACTACTTAACTCCAACTGTAGCATGTAAGAAAAAGCAAATTGAAAATAAATAAGTGAGCCAAAGACCTTTGTACATCCTACCATCCTGTGGTAACTGATGAGGCTACTCTTCTTTCTCTCAGATCTTCAACAAACTGAAAGTTTACTTGTGCTTCCACAATCTGAAGAAAATGACTTCTCAAAACCTTAATTTATGTGTCCTTATGATCTGCTGGCTCATAGGCTTGGCAAAACCAACTCATAAATGGGACCATGGAACTGGCTGGATGGTCACACTTGAAGAGTGGAGAGCATCAGCTCAATGTCCAGATGGAGACCTGTGATGAGTGGTGTTCCCCAGGGGTTGGTACTTGGACCGGTGCTATGTAACATCTTTGTCAGTGACATGGACAGTGGCACTGAGGGCACCCTCAGCAAGTTTGCTGATGACACCAAAGTTTGTGGTGAGGTCAACACGCTGGAGGGAAGGGATACCATTCAGAGGCACCTTGAGAGGCTGGAGAGGTGGCCTTGTGCAAACTGCATGAAGTTCAACAAGACCAAGTGCAAGGTTCTGCACCTGGGTTGGGGCAATCCCAAGCACAAATACAGGCTGGGTGGAGAATGGATCAAAAACAGCCCTGAGGAGAAGGACTTGAGAGTGATGGTGGACGAGAAGCTCAACATGAGCTGGCACTGTGCACTGGAGACCAGAAACCAGCCATGTCCTAGGCTGCATCAAAAGAAGCGTGGCCAGCAGGTTGAGGGAAATTATTTACTTGGCTCTCATGACACTCCACCTGGAGTTCTGTGTCCAGTTCTGGAGCCTCCAACACAAGAAGGACATGGAGCTCCTGGAGAGAGTCCAGAGAAGGGGCAGGAAGATGATCAGAGGGCTGGAGCTCCTCTCCTACAAAGACAGGCTGAGAGAATTGAGGCTGTTCAGCCTGAAGAAGAGAAGGCTCCAGGGAGACCTTAGAGCACCTTCCAGTGCCTGAAGGGGCTACAGGAAAGCTGGGGAGGGGCTTTTCACCAGACAGGGCAGTGATAGGACAAGAGGTAATGGATCAAAACCAGAAGAGGGAAGATTTAGGTTAGATATTAGGAGGAAATTCTTTAGTGTGAGGGTGATGAGACACTGGAACAGGTTCCCCAGAGAATCTGTGGCCGCCCCATCGCTGGAAGTGTTCAAGGGCAGGTTGGATGGGGCTTGGAGCAACCTGGTCTAGTGGAAGGTGTCCCTGCCCATGCAGGAAGGTTGGAAGTAGATGATCTTGAAGATCCCTTCCAACTCAAACCATTCTGTGGTATGATACGAACTTCCTGTGCTTGAGTTTGTATCCATTGCCCCTCATCCTGTCACAGGGCATGACTGAAAAGAGATTTACTCTCAAGTAAATCCCTGTCCCTTTTGAACTGGGGAGCCCAGAACTGGACACAATACTCCAGGTGGGGTCTCACTAGGGCAGAGTAGAGGGCGAGGAGAACCCCCCTCGACCTGCTGGACACACTCTTCTTAATGCACCCCAGGACACCACTGGTCATCCTGGCCACAAGGGCACATTGCTGTCCCATGGATGACTTGTTGTCCACCAGGACTCCAAGGTTCTTTTCCATGGAGCTGCTTTCTAGCAGGTCAGCTCCTAATTGTTTTTCTGTGTTTCATCTTATATGGATCTTTGGCTAAAAGAAAGCGATTGCTATTCTAAAATAACATCTGTTTAAAATTGATCACAGGAGCTTACTAAACCCAGCGAGATTACTCTCTCTTCCCTTTTTTTCCCCATTTACCACTTCATTACCATGGAAAAGGTTAGCTCTCTTCCTCGGGTAGCTGGGACTGCCTGGCCTCGAGATGCAAATTATCGACAGTGCTTAATGCAGATAAGTCTGAGAAAACTGGTCACTTGAGCTGCAGGCTCCCGGGTAATAAAATTCCAAAACAAAGGGCTCTCATTTTTCTCTGCCTTACCCCAGCCCTTGAGACAGATGGCACACAACTACACAACTCTTGATGAAGAAAGAGACCCACGGTGCTTGGGGAAAACTCAGTTTTTGCCTTAAACTGGTTCAAACCATCTAGTAATTTTTTAAAATATACATATATACGACTTAGCTTTTTCTGTTTCTTCACCTCCTGTACTTAAATGGAAGTAGATATATGGGTTCTTTGATCACTAGAGAATGTTTATGAAACTGCACGGAAATAATTCACAGTGCTGGACTGCGACAGCAAAGCTGTTGGAAAACCAACAGTAAAGGAGACAGTGATTTAATTGTAAACATACCTCAGCAAACTGTATGGGTTTCCTACTAGAAAAAAGGAGAACAGTCATTGCTGACAAGAGTGCTCCAACCTCCCCCTAATCTAGGGCACCAATCTGGGCAGGAGGGCTAAAAAACCCAGGAGTCATGGAAAAAAGTGACATTCTTTCTAGAGGACAGGCAGCTGTTGCTTAGAAACTGTTTACAGACAGATCCTGCTGGTGTATCTAAAAAGAAAATAAATAGGTCATTCCTGGCTCTAGGTAGGAGAAATCTTTATTGATACAAAATCCTCTACATCTTCTCTTTGTTACTGTCAATAATTAACAATGCTGTAGGAAAGCTGCCTGGATGCCCATTTTACCAATGATTGCACATTCCCAATGGCAGAATTACCAATTTTGAAACAATCCAGTGGCTCAACCGAGTGGATTCACAGCACAGGTCACCCGGGAGCTCAGCCCAGGCTCCAGGCACAGACTGGACCATCTCAGGAGAGGACTGCCACCAAAAGAGAAATCAAAAGAGTGGGAGGCAAAAGTGAAGTTAATCTTTTCATCCGTATCTCAGTTGTTGTGGGAGGAAAAAAACGCCACAGATATTAAGAAAAGAACATGGTAAAACCACTGGACCAGGAAAAAAATCTCGGTTCTACTTTTAAAAGGTATGATGAAACCCTGTCTGCTAAGACTAACAGGGAAAAGGCCATAGCACACTTCTCTGAGGCTATGAGGGAAGTTTGCTTTGAAGAACAGAAGGTGAGGTTTGAACCAGGTAATTTTATCAAGGGAAATGGTACAAGGAGCTCCTGAGTTTCTAAAACAAAGTTGCAAGCATGTCGAGCATTCACTGCACAGAGAAAACAAATTTGTTCAGAGAAGATGGGAAAGAAAAATTACACCAATCCAGAGCCAGTTTTCTCCCCTGCATAAATAATCCATGCTTGAACAGTTTTTTCTCATATAAATAACTACATTTATAACAAGCCTCAAGTAAGAAGGCTCTTATATCATTATTCACTTAAAAAGCACTCCAAAACTTCAGACAAATCACTGCTTTCTAACTAAAAGAAAATAAAATGCACAGCTTGTGGTAATAAACAGCTCATTGTCATCAGTCCAGAGAAAGTCATTTTTTCCTCTTCACTTAAAAATAAATGTAGTATGGGCTTGTTTTCTTATATTAACCAAATCCCACCAAATGCATACGAGGAGAATAAGTCCTACCACATGGCACCTAAGGTAGCAGAGGTCCAGAAGTGACAGCGATAGCCCCAAAAACCAAAGCTGGTGTTTCAGAACAAGTGCCTCTGTTTTAAACTTCAGGGGCAGACCTCAAACACAGTTAACAAAGCACACATTCTCTGCAGTGTCATCAGGAGGCCACCATACCATTCTTTAGGCAGGAAAAACAAGGATCACAAAAGCATATGTAATTTAATCACTATTGCTTAATTGAAAGGACAAACACGACCCCGTGTTCTGATGGTGGGAGTGACAAAGAAGCTCTCTTAAGATGACTTGTGGAAACCACAGGTGGAGTTAACATGTTAAGATACATGTTTGGGTTTCAGGGGTTATCACAACATAAGCCAAGTTCAAAGCCTGTAAAAATGGTTTAACTCCCTCATTCAATGCATGGCTTCCCACAAAAGGAAGCTGGCTAATAGCATAAGCACTTACTCTCCCATGCCAGAAATATAGACAAAAAAACAACAAAAAAGAAAAGCCTATTAAGAACTACAACTATTATTACCCACAAATTAATCTAGAAATATACTTTTAATAAAAATAATCACACAGAGAACTTTAATTATTTACAAAACTGAAGATAACATGGCGCATTTCCCCAAGGTTCACAAAGCCACCCGGGAGACTTCTGAAGCATGGAGGAGAGGCCAACCTGATTTTTATTCATGTATTTCTCTGCTTATCTACATGGAAAACAGAATTCTACTCTATTTAGCCCTCTGTCAGGTTTGTCAGGTTCTAAAATAGCTGTTAATGAAATCACAAGCCTCCACCACAAATGGCAGCAACAAAAAGAGTGAGAGGACAGCAAAGATAGGACTGTAGCTACTGGGAGCAAGTGTGTAGCAAAAAAAGCATCTCCTCACATTCAGCTGTCTTGAAATAAAACACAAGGAATAAGAGATTACCCTTTACTGAGGCCTCACTGCAGTGATAAGCATTCATTAACAGTTTTCACATAAATACAGCTCTTAAAACTATTTATTTCCTTTGGCAGAAGAACATAACTTAGCATAAAATAGAGGAACAGTTCATTATGTTAACATAGAAGATACCCAGAAATCACCCAAAGCATACATATTTTATAAAAAATAAGGTTGTCTAGTTTCTGTCTTCTTCACAGTATTTTGCAAAACTGAATGTTAACACATTCAATTTTTTTTAACTTTTAAAATCACCACCAACACGTAATTTTCACTAAATTATTTAGAACTATATAGACATACATGTTCTGGACTAAAGTTCAGGATTGATAATAGACAAATACTTTCTTTAACAGAAGTAACATGTGGAACATGTGGTGGGATCTTTGTTCTGTTCTGCACTTTGAAATGAGAAGACCTTAATAAATATGGCTAAAAACCAACACATTCATTAGTGTGAGGACTGCACATGGTGGTATCACTATTGTGACAGAAATCTAAGTGATTACAAACCTTCATCAAATTAATCGATTTTATTTAGTGGGTTTGAAAAATGAAAATGCAATAGTTGTTCTTCAGATTCCAAAATATCCTTGGAGAAACAAATAATGGAACCTTTCTCACACAGTGGCTACGCTCACCATCCTTGACCTATCATCCATCTCACCTTCTAGTCTTTTCCATAGTACTTTCTGTATTTAAAACACAGACCAAAACAAATGTAGATCCTTCATAGAGGATATTCTGCACATGAGAAACATACACCAGCGCTACAGGCTGGGGGAAGAGTGGCTGGAGAGCAGCCTGGCAGAGAGGGACCTGGGAGTGCTGGTGGACACATGAGCCAGCAGTGTGCCCAGGTGGCCCGGAAGGCCAATGGCATCCTGGCTTGGATCAGGAATAGTGTGGCCAGCAGGAGCAGGGATGTGATTCTCCCCCTGTACTCAGCACTGGTGAGGCCTCACCTTGAGTCCTGTGTGCAGTTCTGGGCCCTTCACTTCAACAAGGGCATTGAGGTGCTGGAGCAGGTCCAGAGGAGCAACGAGGCTGGTGAAGGGACTAGAGGGAAAGTCTTATAGGGAGAGGTTGAGGATGTTGGGGTTGTTTAGCCTGGAGAAGAGGAGACTCAGGGGGGACCTCATCACTCTCTTCAACTACCTGAAGGGAGGTTGTAGTCAGGTGGGGGCTGGGCTCTTCTCCCAGGCAATCAGTGACAGGACGAGAGGGCACGGCCTGAAGCTGCTCCAAGGGAGGTTTAGGTTGGATATTAGGAAGCACTTCCTCATGGAGAGGGTGATCAGACATTGGAATGGACTGCCCAGGGAAGTGGTGGAGGCACCATCCCTGGATGTGTTCAAGGCAAGGCTGGATGTGGCACTTAGTGCCATGGTCTAGCTGATGTGGTGGTGTTGCTCATAGGCTGGACTTGATGATCTTAAAGGTCTTTTCCAGCCTCAGTAAGTCTGTGATCCTGTGACAATATACATACTTTTAATACAACATTCACAGTTCTCCCTATTTCCGCTTGTCGGAGGGATCTCTGATACGTCAGTACCCTCACCAAATTTCATAATTATTTCTTGTACCTTGCCACACTAAAGACTAAGAACTGTGGCTCCTCCCATGGCACTCTTCCACCAACATCAGCACCATTTGAGAGAAATACAATTAATCTCGTTATGTAACTCAACGCTCTGATACGTTTGGAGGGGGTTTTTGTCACTGAGATGGGCTAGAACAGATACAATCACTTCTCACAGCAGCTCTATAGGGTAACACAGATAAGCAATTGAATTTTCTAGAGATTTCAGCAACTTGCTATATATTGTTACAGTACCACACAGAACTGGCTCCTGCTACACTTGGAAGATACCAAGACAGTCCACAGCCAAAGACAGAGCCAGCTCCGGAAGTGTTAGGCAAGAACTTTGCAGCATTACCGAAAACTCTTAATTTTAAAGGATGCAGGATTTAATCTTGCATAAACTGAATACCCGAACTAGTTCCTTAGCTAAGATAGCCAGAAATCCATCTGCAACACTGGAAGAGGCCCCCTGGTAAAACAAACTTTCCTACATGGTCACTGTGAAGTTTTTCTCATGTTTTGCACATTTCTTGAGATCATGAAAACATATGTCAGATTTGAGGCACTTATGTTACTGCAAAAGGAGTATTACGTGAACATCAGATCTAAGACTCAGTATGCCTTTTCTTTTTAATGAATAAAGGAAGTTCACCTACTCAAGACACAGTGTTGAAGGTTTTTTGTATTTACATACTCTTATTTAAAGTACTAGAAGCTGTTGAAAGTCTTCCTGCAACATCTCTTTTCCCATGGCATCTCTGCTTTGCCTGCATTTCCTATTCCCCAGCTGTAACGGACAAGAGGCCACTTCAATTCTAAGCATTTTTTAGCAATTTCTAACTTAAGCTAGGTGGAAATTATTAAAAATACATCTTAAAAAGAGAGATTTCAAAATTCTTTTCTCACTTATGTCATCCTGGTTTCACCCCAATGAAAAAACTTGTTAAGAACAGCAATGAAAGAGAAACATCTAAAGCAGCGTAGCCACGAAATGAGTGGGCAAGATCACTCAGAATCTTGAAGATGCAGATTCAAAGTGCCCAATTCACACCACTAATTTCAAGCACACCTGAAGTATTTAAACTCCAGTATCTTATATGGTTGGACTTGGTGACCTCAGAGGTCCTTTCCAACCATGACTATTCTGTGATTCTGTGATCTTACTCCTTTGGGGAGCACAGCTTTCTGTCCTTCCTTGAAAGTTGTTCCTTTTATGTAATCAAACACTAATTGTTCTGATTCACCCATGTCCTAATCATTACAGAGTCCATCTTGCTCACACTCTGTTTGAAGAAATACTTAAATACTGAGGATTATCTCCCAAGAGTTGACCAGAAAAGACTTTTGCCATCACAAGTCCAGCTACACCCTTAGATGTAGCAGGAATCTTTCTTCTGGATATCATGGCAGCAGAAAGGACCTCACACCATCTCCAACATCTTTATGGTGCAGGGAGAGCAAAAATAAGAGATTCTAAATTATACATCATTATGGAAAACTGATTTTAAAAAAAACCCAAAATAAATAGTCATCACTAGTGTTTACCCTTCCTCCTGACTGATCTTTTTATGGAAAGCTGGCCAACAAGCTGTTCTTGGGCTATGTATTTTTATTTCTTTTGGCTGACTGTCACCAGCCAGCAAAAAGAAATTCATTAAGCTGACAGGAGACCTGAATACACTCATGTTGTCAGAGCATCTCAGCATCACTCTCGTGAACCCAAAAGCCATAAAGCAATTAAAATAACATTAAGCTGACTCCACCCTTAGGATGCAATCAAGTTTGGGAGGATCTGTCTGTCCAAAGTTAGTCTCTGAAAGCATCTGAGCTAAAGGGTACAACTTCAGCACCCGTCAAAACAGTTCTAAGACTAGAAGTAAACAAGAACATGGACTGTGGGGCCTCAAAAAAGCATTTGTGTCATTATTACAGCTCTCAACCTAATTTTGTTTGCAAGCCTGCCATTTTTGCATCCACACCACCATATTTTTCATGTGTCAAATCTGTCCACACATCTATGATTTTTCTTTTGTTGCCACCAAATTTGTAGTTTGCTAAGCAGATACCCAGCTTAAGGCTCCCACAAAAGTTTGTAATCAGTGATGCTTCTACTTTAAGAAGTCACCATGGCTATTACAGTCACTCAGCTTTCTCAACTACCTTAAGACATTCATTCTGAAGGCTTTTTGGCTCTGTTTGCACAAAATGTATGTTTCCACATTACTCTGTCACCTAAATAAGGTTGTGCTGCAGCACTTGAGACCACATGGGACCATACAATACCTCTGGGTGGCATTTCAAGAAGACTCCACAAGAAGCAAGGTAATAGTTTCTCTGATCACATTAAGGAAATTATGCTCACGTATATTAAATATAATAAAAACTAATAATAAATTGGTATTTCTTACCATGCCAACTGAAGGTAAATATTGAGCATAGATTCCCCATATATTTTCTGGTTCTTAGGTTGAATTTGTAAAGAAAAATACTGTTGGCAGTAAATACAGAATTAGAACAAGGCAAGCCAAAAAGTATTTGTAAGGCTGTAGAAAACGCTCTACAAATGCACTTCAGTTATTTAGAAGATGAGGAAAGCATGCAGGGAAATTATAAAATTTATATAAGGTTTGATGCTTGCTTTCACACAAACAGAGCATGAGTAGAAGACAGTCCTGCTCAGGACTTGTGTCCCAACTGCTCTTTAGCATTTTGAAAGTGCAGGTGCAGTTCCACTACTCTGACTTGTACTGACTCAATATTCCTTGGGCTCAGGCCTGAATGCAAGGGTTGGAATTTGAGTATGAAAGAAAAAGCTTTGTTTAAGGTTGTAAGTCACCTAAAAACTTTATGGTGTGCAAGAGCAGATTGAAGCAGCCAGGGACTCAGCACTGTGGCTGTCGTAGCCATGGACTGAACTCTACCTAAGTCATGGAAGTAAAATTAAATCATAAGGTAGCAAATGTTCTTGCTAGATATCAGATGTGACCCAGAAACAATATTGAGCAAGTCCAAAAGTCAAAAATATTTTGACAGCAGAATGAAATAGGCTTGAATTTGACAGAAGGCACGGCCAGCCCACCCAAGTACAAGTGACAGCTTTGCATCCTGCTGAGGCCTCCAACTACTGCTACCAGCCGACTAGAAGATTTGTTTCCATCTATTTATTCCTATTCTACCCCTACACAGCCTCATCCTCCTTCATTCATGGACTTCCTGACAATTTATTTTTCTTAGAAATATTTCTGCATAGCATCTAAGCCCTGGAAATGTAGATTACAGAGATAATAGCTACGTTTAAAATTAGACTAAGCAGCTGTAATTCTGAATTTGCATTTCTGACTTGATTATAGTAAGCACTCAAGACTATTTGTATAAGAACTAGAAATGAGTTCATATGCTGCAATAAAAGTATGTGAATCTCTCTCACTTTGACCCCAATAGAATAAAATAAAATATAACCCAAAAAACTAAAAAACCACAACAACACACTTGGTAAGAAACGACAGCTGTCTCTTCCTAACTAGTAACAAATGGGAGTTGTTTCTTTGCAATTCTGTAACTTCATTTCAAGGATTCACCTGTGGATTTTAACTGCAGGAATTTAACTAACTGGCTTCCCTATAGTTAACAAATTCACCTGTGGATTTTAACTGCAGGAATTTAACTAACTGGCTTTCCTATAGTTAACAAATGGAAGAACTATTCTCCTTTCTCTGGATTTTTCTGACTTCAAAGTTTTCCTGCTGCCTATATTATACCTTTCCTTGAAAGGCTAAACAGTTCATTTTTACCCAAACAGTCAACATTTGTAACCATCAGAATAAGCATTAGGATAAATTATCAAGCACAGATGACCATTTGTTTTACTTAAATATTCCAGCACAATCAAAAAGCAAAGTTATAAACCAATCTTTACTATTTTGGTAAACACTGAAATGACCATTTTCATAATATTATTTTTTTCAGAGATGCAGGGGGATAAAAAACCAACAAACATTGGTTCTATATTCAAAGTTTCTCAACAGAGAGAGTGGTGTATGTTACAGCAATTGCAGCTTTTGCTTCCAGGAGTTTAAGCAGAAGACCTGGTAATCTTGATAGGAAATATGTATTATGGCTCTTTTCTCTGACAAAATAATCAGAAGTTGTCATACACCAAATTTCATCCCCGTGGATTAGCCCCATCTTGCTTACAGATGCAATATTGCCTCCAGCAGGGGATAGGTATGAACTCACATGAAGAATTAACCATGTGTAACTTATCACAGCTGATCATGTTTTGATCAGAGAGACCATTCAGCAACTGTTCAAGGAAGGTAATATTTACTGACAGTGAACATCACACCTATTCTCTATTTATATTCACTCATTTACTACTATTTATTTACAAGATGCTCCAAATTGACTCAAAAGTTACAGAGCAGCTTTAAAGAGGACATCTTAATAGACCAAGCAGCAACAAACAAGGTGTTTTTCCAAAGTAAGAAAAAAAAAAAATCTCATCAGCTAAATTTGTCTGCCTCAGATTATTTCAGCAAGTGGAAACTGCAAATATTTCTACACCACTTTTGAATAGGTTTTATTCAGGTTTGGTAACATGGTTCCTTGGGAAAGGACACAACTATTGCTATCAACAATATGATACTATAGTAGAAATAAAAAGAGTGCTTACTAATATTTTGTAGCAGTATTTCTACTCCATAATCTCATGTGAAAGTTAAATCCTTAAGAAGAGGTCTTCTGAAGTTTCTTTTGATGTTTGAAAAGATTTAGAGAACTGATAAATGTAGTTTTCTCCATTTTGCACAGGATGGACTATTTCTGCATTTAAAATATAAGGAATAAAATGTTTCCCATGGATCCATTTCTTACAAGTAAAACTCTGAGAACTGAGAGAGTTGGCTGCTCCTATACTCAATGGGCTTTACTGGAGAATTTCCACACAGAGTCAATGGAATATAGAGGGGTGGCTTTTGTTAGTAAATAAGAGACTATTAAAAATTAAAGTTGATTAGTTGTAGAAAAGGACAAACCGATTAATCCATTTGCAAGAAGCCTTAAGTAACTTAAAAGCTTAAGCTCCATTTGCTGATCACTTGGGCAACCAGTAGCCTAGCCTGACCTAAACCACTTCCACACTCTGCTTCTAAAAGTGCATTCAGAATTCCAGTTCCACCTATATTCCCATTGTGTTTTGTTCTAATATTCTTGTCTACTTTAAGCAGAATGTAACATATGCTTGTTTTTAAAATACTTGGCTTCAAAGGAAAGGACAAGTACACAGGAGAGAAAAACGTCACATAATAATTATTATAACACCAGTGATAAGAATATCTATAAAAATAGCTTTAAAATAAATACAGAAATTCTTTTAGATAACTGCAAAATCTGTTCTTTTTCTTACCTCTCAAATTAAAACCCTGTGAGAAGTTCTTTCTGTTACAAGATTCAGCTTCACTTAACCGAATAATTCTCATTACTTAAGAAGCCTGAAAACTTGGGCAGCAATATTGAGAATGTTTCTCTACTGCTCCCAATACCAGAATACTAATGCAAGGGGTGATGGGACTGAAAAGTGCAGCTAGCCAAAAAATATTCCAAAGGGAAAAAAAAAAAAAAAAGACTTGCTGCTAGAAATGCTGATTCAGCAGAGTAAAAGTACTTCAAAGAAAGGTGTGCTTTGTCAACACATCCAGTGAAGAACTATTGAAAAGCTTTTCTCCTGCTCCCCATAAAGTCAAAATGCTTTGTCTGATGACAGGGTATGAAATTTGAAGCCAGAGATGTATATCGGGGATTGCTGGAGGGGTGGGGATATTCCTACTTGGGGAAATAGTTTTCCTTTTGTTGGAAATTTTAAACTTCACTGCCTTGCTGCAATCCAAAATGAAACACTATTCCCAAAGACAAGGATTTTCCATAATGCCAAAATCCTTATTTTCAACCAACTGTACTGGTAAGTGATGCTCACAACAAGTTCATTTCCTAGAGTAGCTGATGGTTTGTTATGTAAATATGACTTCAACCTATCTTGCTGTTTGAAAACTTTCAAGAATGCCTTCTTGTATGCAACCATTGTTGGGAACCAGGCATCTCAGGACTCTCTCAGTAGCTCACATAGGATGTTGAGGAAAACATTTAGAAAACTGTAGAGCTTTTATCCAGAGACCCATGACAAAATTCATTTACATCCATAGGGTGCTGAGGCTGCCCAACTAAAGGCTCGATGCAATAGTGCTGTCACACTTGGAGATAAATTTAGATGTATTAAGAATTCCCATAAGACATTAAGAAGCTTATGAACCACTTCTTTTAACAGGCCAAAACCTGGTTTCTGTTCTTTGTTGTCATCTCTTCCACTTATTTGTCACAGCAGTCTTAAACAGTTTTGTCTCTTTAGTTTCCAACAATGCTCAAGGCATGCTAGGCTTGGAGGCAGTTTGGTCCCAGCCAGGTTCACAGTGTTGTTGATACAGCTGGAGGACTTCACCCACCACTGATGGAGCTCCACAGGGGAACCAGAGCCTCAGCCACTGGGGCTTCCTGCAGACACCTGCTGTGTTGGAAGCTGTGCCTTGGGAAAGTTCTCTCTAGTCAACCCACACACTTTATTGTTTATCTAATTCCTCATGAAAGTTTATGTTAACAAATGTCATGTTTATATGAAATAAACAAGTTTATTTTAGTCAAGAAGCAGCTCTTAGCTGACCTCCAAAATACAAGTTTCTTTTTGTCACTTTCATCTTCCCCTCCAATTCTGTTGTTTTTATATCTTCTTGCATCTTACCTCATAGTAGCTTTAGGGGAACAATTTCTACAGACCTGAGCCACAAAAACTCCAATCAAGTTATGACCTAAATACACTACTGTAATTACTATGAGGTTAAACTTGCATGTCCTTCCTATTTCCAACTACATATTGTACTATTTATTCCTGTACACTTGCCCTTCATAATTCCACTGCCATTTGGTATGATATGTGAAAGCAAAGTATGTCCTGTGCTTTGTACTGCCTTTGGATAAAGTATGGAGAAAATGTCAAGAAGTTACTTGTCTTTAGCCAAGCCTTGAAAGATCCTATATTAAAAGCAAAAGCCTACTCTGCTGCAAAGCATAATAAAGTATATGGTTCTGTCACTGTACACAGAAAAAAAAAATAAATCTCATACTCTCATGTTCAGACAGCATGTAATACCTAGAAGGCATTGTCATAACTACCACAATTTGGCAACAAAACAGCTTTCAGTAAATGCTGCTATTAGGAGTAAGAAGCCATACATAACGAGGGGGAAAAAGTACTAAGGGATATAAGGGATAACAAATTACACAGGTTTTGAATCAATAAGCGTAAAAAGATGAGAGGTGAGGATGAAGACATTTCTTGGCAACAGGAAAAAAATACTGGGGGATTGGACTTTGTAAGAACAAAAGAAATCTTAACCCTCGTGCAGATGTGCAACTAAAGAGAGACTCTGATCTACACTCGTAGTGTAAAAGGGCAGATACATTCAGTAAGTAATTCAGAATTTGTAAAGTGAGATGATTTGCTGGTACCTCATGAGAATGATTAATTACTTCTTCAGTCCATTACAAGTGCAATGTTAAAAAAATATTACTTTGAAATAGACATTTTTGGTCAGCAGGAACAAAGATCACCACAGAAGAGGGTTCTCACAGAAGTACCCAAGGAGATTTCTATCCCACCAATCTGAATTTTAAGCAACTGTGAAAATACCAGGAAAATTTCAGAAGTCTGGATGAACACTAATGTTACAACCATACTTCAAGAGAGCCAGTGAGACAGTTTTTTACAGCTAGCAGGTTAGAACAATGGCAGTCTGAGCAAAACAATAATTCAGATATATCAGAACTACATAACCAATAATAAGAAGTTAATGAAAATAGATCTTCTTAAATTACTCTGGTTTTATTATTTGATACAATTGATACTTCCAACTGGTAAAAGTATCTGTACACGTGTCTAAACTCCTGTGGCACTTGGTGTAGCATTCTATGACAGCCTGACAACAAAATAGCACCCATTAAACTGGTCAAGAACTGCTTAAATGACATCCCAAAAAGAAAACAACGAACAAATCTCAACATAATGCAAATTAGCATGGACTTCCCCCAAGGCAGAGCCACTATCATGAAACAGTTTTTCAGTTGCAAGTCTACACCATCAATCATGACAGAATTTGCAGAAGCTATAAATTGATAGAATGCCACAAAACTGAGATAAATCAGCTACAAAAAGCAATCAGGAGGGTTTGGTATAGTCAACCTATGACAGAAATCAAACATTGTTTAAAAAAGCCATGTACAAAGCTATAAAGCTACAAGAAACACAAGCTAGCCTACAGAATGATGAACTCCTGTGGAAACAGTCCTGCAAAGGGTTTGCCACAGTGAACGTACCCAGCCAAAAAGAGATCAAACTGCAGTGCTGGAGATGAAGGGTTAAATGTGATGAGAAGAATAACACTAGAGAGGTAATATTTAAACTCAGGAAACACTCCTGAGACATTGGCATGCTGTATCCAGCTCCCATTTTCACAAAAATGCTGAAAAAGCAGACTTGGAAAAGAAGCCACAGAAACTGAGTTGTGAGGAAAATACATGCAGGGACACATGTAAAGTGTTCCAGTCCAGTTGTTTTTTTCAAATAGAGAGGGATGACTAGCTTATAGCAGCTAAATACCTCCAACAAAAGAAAATACTTTGAGTTCTTTAGCATAGTGGAGAAAGGCACACCAGTAACCAGTGACTGGAAGCTGAAGCCCAATAACTTAATAAACAGAAGATTCTCCACCTCTTACTGTCTTTCAATCAAAATTCCTATTTCTCTGGAAAGTATGTTTCAGCCAAATACAAGTTACTGGACTCAAAAGTAACTGGATAAAATCCAACTGATTATAATAGACAACAGGTCAGAGCAAATGATCAAATTGCATCCTTTGGCTCTGAAGTCTCAGTCTATGAAGGCTCTTGGTTTTCAGTCATTCCAAGGCATTTCACTAGTACCACACATGCTCAACATGAATATTAAAAAAAGAGCTTTAACAAATCTGCATAAATTACAGTTGCATTTCCACGTAAGGGCTCCAGCAACACTGGAGCCTTCCTGTTGAGGCTTTTGTCATCAACAGAGCCCGTTACTGGAATTACAGCTTAGACACAGCTGAGGTGGTATTTCTGTAAACAATTATTTACACAATTGAGTGCAAAAGTTCATCCTTCGAGTCAGAACTTTTTCTCCTCTAGAAAGAATTCTGCTTGATCTGGAGTACAAAAAGCCTGACACAATACATAATATCAATCACAGACACTATAGGTAAGAAGAAAAACCATCAGCATTGTAATAGCCAACGTCATTTAAGACCACCCCATTTATGCTACTTATCTACCTTGTACTCCAAAGCACACAGCATTCACTGTAATCTTGACAAGTGAACAGAATCAACATTTTTTTAGGGAACACATGCCAAGATACTGTATCACATTATGTGTGTGTTTGTATTATTCAGGCTGGAAGAGTTCTGCTATAGTATCAGCAGCTGTGGTATCCATTGATTTCTAAAATCACAGGGGTTTTGAAACGTATCTATCCTGATGAAGTATAAACAAATTTCTAATTCAGCAAATGGAAGCTTGAAAAGGCTGAAATTGTCTGAAGCATGCTAACAACCAGATAAATGTTCTGCCACTACACAACTGATGGAGAGAGAAATACAACCACCGAGTGATCGTTTCTACTGAGGGAGCATCACCTTAAAAAGCAAACAGGCATTGCACACCACCAGCAAGACATGAGGGAGCACATTCACCCTCCAATCTACGGAGAAGCAGGTGCGTGCTACCACCTCCTCACACTACACCCCACCATAAATATGTAAAAGTTACTTTACTGAACCCTTGGCGTATGGACAAGCGCACGCATCCACGATGCCAACTCCCAAACAGGCAAGGCAGCCAGGGAAGTCTGGCAGCAACAACGCCGCTCCCCACCATCACCACCACCACGTCTAAGCAAAACTTCTTCCACTCCAGAAGCCACGCAATGAGACACTTTGGCCGTCGCCTTCCAGCCAACATCAACACAGCTCTTCTCCATCCCCAGCACGCTCCACGTAAAGACAAAGCCACATTTTAAACTTTCACTCTTTGCCATCGGAGCAAATCCTTTGATGGGAGCTGACACCTTTTGGGCTGGATTCCAGATGAGATATTAAGCGGGTGGTTTGAAAGGTCTCAGACCTTGCAAGAGGCCTAGAGGGATGGGATGGAGGAAGCTGCTTTCTGCCCTCGCCCCCTCCCCACCACACGGCACCGCTCCCCGCGCCCCTTCTCCGCCGGCTCCCAGCTCAGACAATCGGGGCAGCAGCAGCGCCTGTAAATTACAGAGACGCAGAGTGGATGGATAAAAGGGAGGCAGAAACCTCTGATGCCTGAAGAAAGGAGAATAATTGTTTATATTTTTTTTTAAAAAAGAGTTAATACGGAGCTACATTTCACTTCGAAGTGATGCTATGTAAATAGATGAGTAAGTGAAACAACACACCTTTGACCCTTTCTTTTCCTGCCTAAATATAATCCTCCTCTTTCCATCATACACACACCACAAAATGACCATTAATTCAAATCCATGCTTTAAAGGAGAGGGGATTATCTCTGTCTGTGACCGACTCTGTCTCTTTCTCTCTCCCTCCTTCACTGGGCGAGAATTGATTGCATTTAAAAAAGGAAAGGGAGGAAAAAAAGGGGCATGATTATTATTTCTGGTGGGTGCGAAATGTGGGCACGGGGAGAAAGAGTCTGGGGGATGGGAAGGAGCGGAGAAAGGTGTCTAAGGAGAGAAGAAAGGAAAGGAGGACCAGGAAGCGCAGGGAAGGATGAGAGGAAGGCGAAATAAGGGGAAGGAGGATAAGGAAAGAAGGATGAAAGGAAGGAGCTCGGGAAGGGGGAGGGGGATGAAAGCGAGGAAGAGATGAGGGGAAGAAAGGAGGATGCTTTGCCCTGGCCTCACCTCAGCTCGGTGGGTGGGGGTGGGAGAATCTCTCGCCGCCGCCGCCGCCTCCTCCGCCTCCTCCTCCCCAGCAGCGACGGTTACTGCCGGGCTGGGTGCGCGGCGCGGCTCCCTCACACAGCGCCCGGCCCCGGCCCCCGCCTCCCGCCCTCGCCGCCCGCCTCCCGCTGCCGGCCCGAGCCGCGCTCGCTCGGCTCTGTAGGCGACCCGGGAGCTGCCGCCGCGGCCGCCGGCCTCCCCGCGGCAGCCACTAGGGGAGGAGGAGGCAGCGCGCCTGCGCCTCCGCCGCCGGGCGCGGGGAGCTGCCCGCTGAGGGGGTGATGGGGCGGGGGGAGGCCTCGTTGCCGCTGCCGGTCCCGGGTAAGCGGGTCCCCAGGCCGGCGGTGGGCCCGCCTCAGTGCGCAGTTGCTGTGAGTATGGAAACGGCGTTACCAAGCGCCCGGGCGAGGGAGGGAGAGAGGGGGCGGCGCGGCGGAGGAGGCGGCATGGGGCTGGGGGTGTGAGGGGAGGGGAGCGGGGCCTGCGGGGAGAGGGCGGTGGGTGCTTGCGGGGGACGGGAGAGGGCTCGGAGGGAGGCTCCGTGTGGTGAGGGAGCAGCCGCGGCAGGTGGGGAGCTGAGGTGAGGGCTCCTCGGCTGGGCGGGCGCCGTGGGTCCCGGCGCGGAAAGCGGGGCTGCTCTGGCCGCAGTCCGGCAGCCTCGAAAGGGGCAGCGGGAGGGGACGGCGCGTCCCGACACCGCGGCGGAGCAAGGTGCGATTCAGTGGCCGTGGCGTGTCCGTCTTGTGTGGGCGATATGGCAGAGGAGGCCGGGGGGCAGCTGCAGAAGGGCTGCCCCTGGCAATGGGGGCTTCGCAAGCGCAGCCCGGTCGCCGAGGGACAGCGCTGGCAGCTGTGACAGGAGGGGCCGGGGAACAAAGAGCTGAGACGGAGTTTATGTGGATTCATTCCTAGTAATGATCTCTTGTGCAGCTTCAGATACTACGCAGGGAGAAGATAATTGCTGTATGAGTGTGTACTATCAGGACCGACTGCAAGAACTTTGGTTCTGCTGTTCTCTTAAGCTACAAAAACTTTGCTTTCGGCTTTCTTGTTACTTGGGCGTTTTACAGCCCGACATTCTCTGCACCAAATGTCAGGCTTTGTTCCTCTCTGCAAAGCCTTGCGCTTTTCTTTTTTCTGTTACTTCACTTGTACTGCTAATTTTGCCAAGCTTTTTTTGCTGCTCTGCGGCACCTTCTTCTGCTGTTCCTTTTGGATGGAACATGCTGCCACCATCCTGCTCCACAGTCGCTGAGACTTAAGTCCCGTAAACCCCAGTGCTGGAGGATCCCTGTGGAGTAGGTGTCGTTAAGGGACTTGGCCGTTTTGAGGCAGTGTGAATCCCACTGACATGCTGTTGTTCCACGCATCCTTTGCACTTCTTGTGGCATCCATCTGCTTCCCCAGCTTCCACGTAAACTCACAGGCAGCAAGGAGGGAAGGGGGATGAGTCCTGCCACTCTTTTGCCTTTTCTTGTGTCTCTTAGGTTTGGAGGGAACTTGCCAAAACAATTTCCCTGCCTCAGCATGTGAGGGAACGATGTTAATAGTACAGGTATGCATTAGGCCTCAAGTAGAGGCAGTAGTTGTCAGTCTTTTTTTCTCTGTTCCCCAGCCTGAGAAAAATATTGTCAGGATCTATATTCATTTTTACAATTAGTAAACGAGGAAGGGAGCTGAATTGGAACCTTAGTTCCCTTTACGAAGGCAAAACAGAGTCCAGTGAGAGTATGAAGCAGGGGAAAAAAATTCTTAGGCAATAAATGATTTAAATAAGAATTTAAGTGTGATCAGGTTCATCATGGCACATACTTGATACAGATCTAAGCAGTCACTCTCAGTAGTGTGCAGAAAGACTTTGAATTATTTTAACCTCACCATATGATTTAGGACTGAAATATGAACTATTTTGCATCTGTGAACAGAGATCATCCAGGGCTGACCTCCCGTTTATGATGATGTGTAAATTATTGCTGTGAGGCAAACCTAGGCATTTAGTGTGTGTGTTTGATAGGCTTTCAGGTTGCATTAAATCACTTTTCTAGGTACTGGTATTGTCTTTCCCATCCTATTGAATGGGGCAGTGTGATGTTAGGAAACCTTTACCTACAGGCCTTCTGTTTCTTGCCTTCTTTTCTGTACTCCTTATCTTTTGGATGGCTAGTTCTTCGAGCTGGGGGCAGTGCCTCACTTTGTTGTAACTGGCTAGTCTATCAAGAATGTTAATGCAAACAAGCAAGATTCCCAAATAGAATACAGTAAATTACCTCCTCCTTTATCACACTGCATTACATCACTAATTGAATGTCAGCTAAATCTTTCTCCAGGCATCTAACTAAAATGAGCATGAGCTATAGAGTACCTATAAGAACCACAAATAGTAAATAAGCATGATTATGAAAAAGGATGTAAATTCTTCCATTCATCAGTAACTAGGTTGTAAATAGATCCCTTGTAAATTCAAACCTAAGGACTCATTCAGCTATCAGTGCATGTCTCTGTTTAAAGTGTATCAATTTAATAATCCAATCAGATTACTTATCTAGTCCAGATTACTTTTATCTAAGTCAGAAGACATGGATTGCTGGACTGTTGCTAAGAGGTCTGCCAGAATGTGATAAAGAAATATGGAAGAGCTGTATGAACTTATTCTTTTGATGGTCCTGAAAGAGGGTTCTGTCCACTGTTTAGACATTTCTTTCCTGTCTTTAGGTTATTAAGCAGTTTTTGAGACTATCCCTAATTTTTTATCACTGTTAACTGTCTCAAAGAAAGGGAAGAAATCTGAATTTGTTAGCACTGTTTACTAAAAACTGAGATAAGCTGTTAAGTTGCTCTATAAATGAATGTATCTCTAACCAGCCAAGAGAGGCCAACTGACAGCTCCTGAAATGCTTGCAACTGTCATTGGATTTCCACTGCCAACATTCAGCTACGTATAGAAAAGGGGCATCACTAAAGCATCAGAAATACTGGGCACTTTGATTAGCAAGACAGACAGAAAGACTGTTCTGCTTAAGTGAAACAGGCATGGATGCTTTTTGTAAATACACGTTGGGTTTTTTTTTAGTTCTGTGCCAACTGTGGAACTGTCTGTCACAACACAGAACCCAAATATTAAGCATGTACATAGAAAATAAGAATGATTAGAAGAAGAACCAGAGAAAAAGCCAAACAGGGTATGCTTCACTTTAATCAATGAGCCTGGTCCCTGTTGGCTGAGTAATCTTCCCCTTTATTTAAGATGTTCATGTTGAGTTCTGCAAGGCGTAGTTACTTGAAGGAGTAACTAGTCAGATGCAAGTTGCATTCACTGTAGCTTTTGCTGGGAGCAGCTGGTGGAAGTAAAAAGGAGACAGGCATAATTCCAGGGAGAACACACACTCAGACACATAAATACACCTGGGCAAAAGACCCTGGGAGAGCTGGTGTACTTGGAGCAGCATCTCACAGACTCAGCCCACCACGTGGCAGATGAACCCTCTGTGCCTAGTCACTTACCTCACATAGGTGTAGGAGTCACTGTATAAAAAGGCCATCAGGAAATGAGTGGGATCATTGTTCCAAGTCATTAATGCAGAACCTAGATCGGTAGAGTTGGTGTGATCAACCAGAGGGTAGATGTGCAGGAGAAACCATGGTGTCTTCTGGCCTCGGCAGACAATTTGCAGTGTACGTTGAGGAAACACTGTGGCAGAAAGAGCACTGAGGTTCTCTAAGTGCAGTGCTCTTTGCTGCTTTTGAAGAACTCAAAGCTGTGTGATCCCTGGGATAAAAAGTGATGGAAATGAAGGGGTTTGTAAGTTTCTCTGCTTAAAAAGCTATTTGTTAGCATTTGTGGTTGCAAGAGTTTCTCATAGCAAATTTCAGCACAGAGCAGTCCTGGTTTTCAGATACTGACCTAAAGTTTACTGATGCCCAAGAAGATCTGAACTTGACTCTCTAAATAATCTCTTGAATATTTTTCTTTTTTCTTTAAACAACAACATTAGATGGCAGGTACCTTGATATGATGTGCTAGAAATCATTTGGTTCTGCATACCATTTAAAACTGAAGCAATCAAGCCATAGCCTGTTACCTTTTACTACCGTAGCTGCCACGTGATATCCAGCAGATACTGGTTTTCTCCACAAAATTACACATATTCTCTGACAAAGTTCTTCTTGGATAGTGGGGATAATAATCTAGAATTTTTATGTTCTCCAGCATACAAAAGGAAATTACATGAATGGTAGATGTAAAATTAACCTGAGCATATTTGTAATTATAATCACACTATTATGTCTTCATGGTAATTTTTGGGGCGTATTTATTTATTTATTTTAATGTAACAATCAATTTATCTTATTTTTCCCCCCATTTGTTTTAATTACTGGGCGTTTAGCTGTCGCTGTAATGTATCTGTCATGTCATTCAGCTCTTTTTCTCTGTTTTCTTGTTTTCCTAGCATCCAGATACTGTACGATGTGAACTTCTTCAGAAAGACCTAATATTGAACATTTTTCCAGTCTTAAAATCGGTTAATCCACTTCCTGAAGTATTACAAAATATACTTTTATCTTTACATCTAGCTCTCATGAAATACCACAGCAGGAATTATTCCCCTTACCCCAACGTAAAGTCTCCATACCTTTTGCTCATCTTCTCTTGTAGAACTTGTTCTACATTAAAAGAGATTATTGCTAAAAATTATCTTGATTTTTTGCGTAAAGAACATGAACTTTTTGAGTTACTTCCTCTGTTATTTCCTCTGTTAGTATCTCAATATCTCTTTGTGTTTAGATGGATTCCATTTCTTTCACCAGCTAATCCTGAACCCCTGTTTCTATTTGGACAACATTTTGGCTTGATTGGAAAAGAATTCCTGAGAACAGCAGAGCTAAGACGAGCAGGGTTTTTACTGCAATGAAGCAGTTAGCTAATATCTGAGTGAGAGATATTGAGGAGGATCTTTATCTTTTAGGCAACTTGATAAGACTTTGAAAGCTGCAAGTGGAACTTAGAAAGCTTTAAGCTTCTTTAGGCTCAGTTATCTTTAAAGACAAAACATCTAATAATAGGTTGTTTCTGTAAAGTAGATAGTTGCCTACCTGTGCTAAAGGGAGATTGTCAGCAGCTCTGAAAGATATTTCAGTGCCTTGTATTAATAAGACATTATCTTTTGGACTTGATTTCCTCTGCCCTGGTGAGACCTCACCTGGAGCACAGCATCCAGCTCTGGAGCCCCCAACACAAGAAGGATGTGGACCTGTTGGAGTGTGTCCAGAGGAGGGCAATGAAAATTATCAGAGGGCTGGAGCACCCCTCTTACAAAGACAGGATGAGAGAGTTGGGGTTGTTCAGCCTGGAGAAGAGAAGGCTTTGGGGGGACCTAATGGTGACCTTCCAATACCTGAAAGGGGCCTCTAAGAAGGCTGGGGAAGAGCTGTTCACTGGGGCATGTAATGATAGGACAAGGGGTGATGGTTTCAAGCTAGGGAAGGGGAGATTTAGGTTGGACATCAGGGAAAGGTTCTTTAATGTGAGGGTGGTGGGTCACTGGAACAGATTGCCTAGAAACATGGTGGGGGCCCCATCCCTGGAGACATTCAAGGTCAGGCTTGATGGGGCTCTGAGCAACCTGCTCTAGTGTGAGATGTCCCTGCTTATTGTAGGGGGTTGGACTAGATGACCTTTAGAGGTCCCTTCCAACCCAAGACATTCTATGATTCTGTTATTGTTTGAGTGCACATAAATATACAGGGATTGACTAAAATCATTTACCCTTCCTGAGCACATTTGCTTACCTTTCAGGTATTTTAGAGACCTGTATTTTGGTTTGGCTATGTCTTTTTTGGCACATTTGCCTGAGTACTAGTTGGCAAATATTTCTTGCTTCTCCTCTGCAGTGAGACACTTCTGTGCTAGATACTAGCATGAGCAGCACAGTGAGCAACAGTAAAGCCTTCACACCCTGCAGGTCATTTAAATTGGGTATTATATAAAGAGTCATATGCAAGGTGGGTTCTGACACTAAGAGTCTCCTGCCTGCCATGCCCTCTGCCACCCCTTCTGACTCTTTTCTCTGGCTCAAAAGAATCTGCCAGTCAGAGCATCCAGGGATTTAACCTGAGTTGTATCTCTGAAGTAACCAGAAGGCAGGCAGCAGATGCAGTTTGTATTGAAAAAAACACAGGGGGTATGTCTATCCACTTTTTTATCCTGGAGAGGATGGGGCAGCTGCCTTCACTTCTGTCAGAAAGCTGACTTTAAAGATTTAAAAGAAACACAAAAAAAGACATCTGCTCTTTGTAGTAGTTGGAGTAATGTTGACTAGATTAATGACCACCATAGCAGACTGTTGTAAGAGGCTTTTCCTGAAATAATTACTTCTCAAAACCACAGGAATAGATTTTAAGTTTTGTCAGAATTTTATTTTGAACTTTTGATGCCAACTATTAGCAGAGCAAGGGTGTGTGTTTGTGGAGTTCATTTCTCATCCTGTCATTGCAAGAAGGGAATGTGCAGTAGGTTTATTGCACCTCCATATTTTGAAGTGGGAGCAGAGAAAGAAGGGTTTAGAAATCCTGCATATATTCAGAGGATGTGCTGTAAACTTCTGAATATTCAATTCAAATGCCATAAAATCTTTCACATTTACAAAACGAACCATCTCTTCTGTCTGGACAGGGGTTGCAGCTGGGGAAAAAGAAGGGGACTCAGGAAAGTGTAACTTCTTTTCTCGGCTCTTCCTCAAACCTCCTTGAATAACTGACTTGACTTCTTTAAAGCCACCTTATTTTCTCTGCACCTAAGTTGTCTTAATTATACATATATGAGAAAAATTGATTTTTTTCATCTTTCTTTAAAGCTCTTCTCTCCTACAAAAGCCTTGATCAGGTAAGCAGCTCTTAAGCAGAGAGCACTGCTTTTCATGTTCACCACCACCTTCTAGCTGTTTCCCATCTGTTGTTTGTAAACACTTCATGTCTTGTGCTGCTGATGTTGTAGCTCCTTGGAAAACAAGCTCTATTTCCTTATGTTTGCAGACTGCATCAAAACAACAGGAAATCTGTCCATGACTGTGAATCCTGTGTAATGCCAGAATAAAGGGTTGGATTTTTTCTTGCTAGGAATCTAAATTAATAAAACTTAGGAGTTAAACAGTTATATTGCTAACTGTAAGGGAATGTGGTTCATATGGACACAGAGTTTATGTTCAGGTAGTCTTGTCTGTGGGGGGAACAAGATAAGTGAGAGAGAGACTGAAGGAGGGAGCTGGGCTGAGAGTGTGAGGGGGGACAGGAGATGGCAGAGGAACTAGGCAGAAGGTGCACAGATTAAAAACTGCAGTATTTTTGGCTTGTGCCTTTGCAGGACTACTTGAAGTTGTCTTGTGGAACTGCTCTGTCCCTGAAATTCCTTCCTTTTCCTAGCCAAAGAAAAGCTTAGGGAGAAGGATTCATATCTGGATCCTAAGAACTGTCACAGAGCAAGAAAGACTCTTCAAAATTTTCAGTCTAAGGAACAGAAGGGTTTTCTGTGCTTCCATGGCTCCCCGTGCAGTTCAGTAAATACTCCTCTGTTGAAGAAAATAGCCAATGGATTTGCTTCACTTCACGGAAATTACTGTCCTCAACCTTCTGCTTTTTCCATGTTAACATCCTGTTGTGCTTTCTATGCATACGAGGTGAAATGGAAGGCTGTCTGGTCCTTGCTCATCCACCTGAAAATTGCTGGATTCCTCCACTGAATCACAGTACTTCACTGCCATGTCCTTTAAGAGTATTGGGCTAAATTTTGATCCTTTCTCGGATCTTATTATACAAACTCCAGCTGTCTTTATGACACTTTTTGTAGACAAAACATGACAAGGAATATCTATATCTGACGTTGCATCTAGAGGTCATTAGCTGCAGAATTCCTGGTCTACAAGAAAAAGAAACTTTGTTTTTCATTTGGTTAACCTAAACTTTTGTTTATAATATCTGGTCTGCACTATATTAAAGATTCTCTGTACTTAATTAAGTTTTAAAATAGAGACTTGTGATATATTATTTGCTAAACATTTTTTTTATCAGAAGAAATGCAATGACTTAAATGTATTTTCTATCCTGTGGGCCCAGAGCAGTGGTGAGAGAGAATGAAGATTTGCTTTAGATACAGTCATGTTAACAGAAATTATCTCCCACATCTGGAAGTATGTAAAATTGGTAATTTATTTATTTTTCTGTTAGCAGAAGCCCAAGATGATGCATCTTGCCATTCACATCTGCAGAAATGATGAACGAAAGGCTTCTAACTAAAACATGGCCTGAAGAAAGTTAATGAGGTCATTTGTCTGTGTGACAAATGAAAAGACTGTGGATGATTCTGGTCTGTTCCTTCAGGCCTTGAATCATGAAAATGACAGAAAGTTGATTTTTCTAAAGGAGCATCAGCTGTAAGTAAAAAAGAGGAGAAAAATTATGGAAAAAAGTAAATAAAGGAAAGCAATGACACAAACTACTGCTGATTGTGACCAGTTTGTTGCAAGCTGAAATTTTCTTGCATGTTACTGGACCTTATGACTTGATTTATGGGGTTGTTCTTGTTAATTAACTTTTGTAGAAAGATGAGACCTTTTTTCTCTGCTAAAGATCATGTACTTCAACTGAGAAATCTTTCACCATCTACTGCAGCAATACAGCAATATGAAATGCAGCATTTTTGATCGTGAACAATTTAATAAATCATGAGCAACAAGCCTGGAATATTTCACACCCCTTTGCCCTGTCCTCACTTCTCACTGTCAATTAAAGAATGATACAAAGAATTCCTGTTTGTGTTTGTCTGTTTGTCACAGCCAGTGTGAATAATCACGTGGACTTCCCAAGGCAGACAGTTATCCAGCAGCAGGCTCATCCTCTTCCAGCTTTGAGATAGATGTAGTTTCAAACAGAAAGAAAATGACATTCTGAAAATCCACGTGGACCTGATAATTGTGAGAGAAACGTGAGAAGAATGCTCCGTGTACAATGGGCATGCCACATTAGATCAAAATCTTGATTTCATTATTAAAAAATGCTATGCACATTCAAATTGAATTATGCAGCTTATTACTTCTGAAAATGGTAGCACCTCTTGATCGATCAGGTCAAGAGTTACATAAGGCCTTACATGCCTTACATAAAGCATACCTTAAATGGGAACACCACTGCATGAACATTTAAATTTTCAAAGCATTCTTCATATTTGAATGACAGCTGAATAAACCATCCCTTAAGAAAAAGACAGAAAGGAAACAGGGAATCCTTCTTCCTTAAATTAATGAGCCTGCTCAGAACTACTGAAGAACATCTAGCAAACGACAACGATCATAGGACTTGCAATAATGTGTTGTGGGGTGAAAAAAACTACCAGTATTCTATTTTGGAAACTTCTCTGTCAGGGTCCCTTCCATTTCAGGTTTTCTTCATGCAAACGACATAAAATATTTTGTAAAACCCGATTAATGTCCATAACAGAATTTTGGCAAATTCAGTCAAAACAGGTCGCTATGACAGTTCCTGCAAATAGTTCTATTTTAGCTTTGTTTTGTATTATAAATACATCAAGATGAAGCCATTTCTGCCAAAACAGAAATTTTTCCTTTTGGGAAAATTTTCCAGGCATTTTTTCAATGCCCTAATTTTCAGTATTCGTCAAAGTCAAGATGAAGGCTAATTTTAAATGCTCCAACTTATATCTGCATAATCATCAACCCCTGAGAACACGGTTTTAATCTTCTAAATGAGTAATGTCATTAGATACAGTATTAGTTTAATTGACTTTGTTTGCTGCTCTGTATAACAAGTGACTGAAAAATAAATGACAGTTAACATTGGCTAAATGGTTTCTAGTGGTCTCTGAAATGCAAGTCAATGGTGGAGATACAAGTCATTGCCAGAAAATGTTAATGGTTCTGGATTTTGTTCCAGTAGCACAATGCCAAGTGAAATCTAAGTGGATACAGGGAATTGCATCTAGTCCTTTGTAAATAAGAAACACGTGAACTCCCAAAGGTACAGACATAAAACCAGAACAGATTTATCACACAGACTTCATTGATGAAATCTTACAGAAGGAACTCATTTAACATTGGTGCCCGTGGACCACTGAAACTGTTAGGCAATAGTGCAAGTAAAAAAAAAAACGAAACAACAAAAAACCCACCAAAATAGTGTCTTTCTGGGTCAGTGTATTTACAAGAGGATCAAGTTAACTCCAAGTTCTTTAGGGAGGATAGTATTTACCACTTTGGGAGTTGAGTCCTCACATACAGATGTACTTTCAGGTGTTAGATGTTTTAACATCAGAACATAACTATAGGTTGGAGAAGGAGCTGCCCACCATAATGTGGGGCAATAAAGTTTGTAAGTTACTGTTAAACATATTTAATTAAAATTTATAGATATGCCTCTTTGAAATTAACTCAGATGTGTCCTGTGAGTTAGTTAAGTGTGTTAAAGGGGTTTTTTGGTTAGAGATTGATTGTATCTCCTAAGAGTGGCTGACATCTGTGTGGGTTTATGCCATAGCTTCCAAAATGTGATCCAAGCACTGCTACATAGCAGCAATATATGCTTGAGTTCTGTCAAGAAATTAGAAATAATTTTATTAATGGCAGCTTATTTCTGGTTCTCTGAGGTTACTAAGAAAGGAGGAAAAGAAGAAAAGAGTGGTTGGACAGTGGAACAGGCTGCCCAGGGAGGTGGTGGAGTCACCATCCCTGGAAGTGTTTAAAAGAAGTACAGATACAGTGCTTAGGGACATGATTTAAGCACTGAATGTGTAGATTAGGTTATGGTAGGTGGATTTAGGTTATGGTTGGACTTGATGATCTTCTTCAAGGTCCTTTCCAACCAAGATGATTTTATGATTCTATAGAAGGGAATGTCCCAAAGCAAGGAAGAAGATAACCAGAGAGCATATTGAAAAAGGAGGGGGAGACAGGCAGAGGGTATAATACCCTGAAAGAGCAGGTAGAAAAGAGCTGATTGAAGATCGATGAGCTGAGGAACTGCAGGAGCCAGTGTTACCTGCACTTTTTCAGCACATGTTGAACCGCGTTGTGCTTGAAGGGTTAGAACTGTCACGGTTTGACTCCGGATCGGCAATTAAACCAGTGACAACAATGCTCTCAATCCCCTTCCTCTCCCACCCAGGTAGGGAAGGAGAGAGAGAATTAAGGAGAGAGACTTTGCTGGATTGAAAACTCAACTAGACAGCTTTAATTAAATACTAATGATAAAATATGTACAATTATATACAAGTATGTGCAGGAATGTGCAAAACCCTATTGCCTCCCCAGCAACTCCCCCAGGCTCTCCTGAGCTGTGAGCAGTCCCGAAATGTCCCGGAGCACTGCTGGAGATAAGGCAGAGCAGACAGGGGCTGAGGGGAGAGTGATGAGGGGCAGGAATGCATGGGTCTGTGGATCAAAGGTGATGGATAGATGGAGTCCTCCCCAGACACTGGCCATGGAGAGAAGAAGGGAAAAAGAAGGGAAAAAGAAGGGCTTGACTCCCATGATCCCTGAATTAATACCAAGAGCCACACAGATGCAATAATTTGTTTCGCCAATTTTGCCACCTGCCTAGTTCACTTGTCCCTATGGGAGGGTTGTACATGTGGCCCTTCTGTTCCTTTAGTGTCCAAAGCAGCCAATTCAACAAGCAGAGCAAAGTGTCCTTTGTCTCTCAGCAGTAACTATAAACATTCAGGCATTATCAGTCCACTATCTGGAAAACTTGCTGTTAGTTTGAGCAAGTGTGCTGCTTAAAAGAGTTCCCTGAAGGAAAAAAGATTAGTAAAAGGAAAATTGGCTTCATCCTGGCTCAAACCTGGACACACACACAGACTTTTCTCCTGCTCCTTTCTCCCCCAAACTGTGGAGTTGTCTCAGAAATGTTAAGCAGTTGGGAATGGAAGAGAAAAATTGTGCATAGAATTATATGAAACGTTATGCAGTCCTATGAAAATCATTGTTATCATGAAATGACAGAGAAACTCCAGCTTGGTTTTTTTTTATATTCAAACTAGCTTGCTCTCTTTCCTTCCCCCTGACATTAATAGGACTTTTACAGTTCACTTGCAAGGAGCAAGATATATTTATTTTATGCTTTTATTTTAATACTTAAGTGTTTTTGTCCTGTTAGTAGGTTATACATTCATATGGTTTGAGAAAGTTTGGAGTAATAGGAAGTATAGAGGAAAGTGCTCCTGGGAAATTGGTTATTTGTATCAAGCTGATGAGAAAACGAGTGCTTTATGTGAGGTCTCTGACTCTGTTAAAGGACATTTGGCTGGAGGACAACATACTTGTCAGCACACACATTTAGATGTGTCTGTGATTACACTGTTCTGCACCGTGCACAGAAACCAGCATGTATCAGACACTTTTTATTATGGATCTTTGCTTTACATTTCAGCACGTATTTGGAGTAGACAGACTTCTGCTATCAGTCAGAGCCATCGTGCTCTAGATGGTGGGGAGGGAGCATGATTCTGCCCCTCTGGTGAGACCCCTCTGCAGTGCTGTGTCCAGCTCTGGAGCCCTCAGCAAAGGAAAGACATGGAGCTGTTGGAGCGGGTCCAGAGGAGGCCACAAAGATGATCTCAGGGCTGGAGCAGCTCTGCTCTGGAGACAGGCTGAAAGAGGTGGGGTTGCTCAGCCTGGAGAAGAGAAGGCTCTGGGAAGGACATATTGCAGCCTTTCAATACTTAAAAAAGATCCTACAAGAAAGAAAGGGACTTTTTAGCAGAGCCTGTACCAATAGGACAAGGGGTAATGGTTTTAAACTAAAAGAGGAGAGATTTAGGCTAGATACAAGGAAGACATTTTTTTAAAACAAGAATGGTGAAACACGGGCAGGAGGCCTACAGAGGTGTCTCATCCCTGGAAACATTCAAGGTCACATTAGATGGGGCTCTGAGCAACCTGATCTAGTTGAAGATGAAGATATTCCTGCTCACTGCAAGAGGGTTGGACTAGATGACCTGTGAAGCTCCTGAACAACCCAGACCATGATGTGATTCTATATTTCTCTGCATTCACTCAGGATCTAGATGTGGAGAAAGAGTGTAAAACTGGGAGTTAGCATGAATAACACAATTTGAACTGTTTAAAGACTCCACAGGTGTAAATTTATGTGGTTGTAAAATGGACATAAAACCTAATAATATCTGTATTTGGTACACTTGCTATGAACATGTTTGAGGGAGCACAATCATAGAATATACCCATCACAAAAGCAAATGAAAAATTAAGATGTTCAGGAGGTTGTGGAAACGAAAAAAACAACAGAAAAGCTTACCATTCAGGATCTGATTTCCAAAAGCAGATCGCCAATGCAGTCTGTCCCATGAAGGGTGCTCAAGCTGTTACTGATAATTTCTCAACTTACCTAACAGTAAAAAGCTGTCAGAGTAGTTAAAATCTGTGATTTGACTCTATAAATGTTTTTAAAATTATACTAATTATTTAAGAAAAAACTTGCAAACCATCAGAAAAGGTGAGAATTATTTAAAAATAAGCATGAGCGTGGTGCCTTGACCCGTTTAGAATATTAAATAGGCTGCAGTAAAGTATTCAAGATATATTTTCATTATTTATTGAGTGGCCAAAAATATCTAAAGCTGATCATCATCTGGTCTGATGATGATGATGGCACTGGCTCCTGGATCAGCCTCCAGATGAAATTCCCTCTTTCACACAGGGAGCCTCTGATGGTATGTGGGAAACTGCCAGGTTACTGCCCACAGTGCAAGGTTGTGTAAGAACACAGGAGTAGCATGATCTGAATTTGACATAATGAAGCACCTACTGCTAATAACAGTGGTGAAAAGGGAAGGAGTGAGCAAGGGTTGTTATCACAAGATCCTCCAGTCGTTAAGCCCTTAATTGTTGTACCTTTTATTATTTGCAGGGAATTACAGAGATGTAAATTACGAGATAGTTTGATGAATTATAGCTGTGTCGAATCTAAGCTGAAACTTTAAGATATTGGGCAAATAAGCTCTAATACTATCATATTATGCATCTCACCTCTCCCTCCCAGGGTTTTTTGTAATGTTCTTTCCAAACAGTATGTTTCAGGAAGAATGTTTTCTTAGTAAGCAAACATTAGGTATTCCAGTACATTCTAATACCTTAAGGACTTTTATTTTATAACAATCTTTCTTTTTCTTTATAGAATGACAGTGAATACCTCTTGAAAAATTGCCTAATCTCTCTCTGTTTTATCTGCAGATTCTCTCTGAAAACTGTATCATTATAATTTATAATGAAACTCAAGAAGTGACCAGAATAGTAATTGAAAGAACATTTGGCATCTTCAAAATGAGACCTAGATGCTTAGATAAATGTGGTGGAACAGAACTGAACTGCCCTTCAAGAAAGTTCAGAGTAGTCCTGGTAGGTGCATGTTAAGTAATACAGCCTGTAAATAGGGTTGGTCTGTAAGATGAAAAGGAAACAATTTAATGAGTCAATTCAAATGACTGAAGTAAATGACCATAATGATGTACACTTGGAAAATTATGTCATGATGGGACAGAGGAAATTAAAAATAAGGTGCTAGCTATCTGGAACCAAAGTGTAAGCTGAAGTAAAACTGACTCCTTTATTCTGAAGCAGTGCAATAGCAACAGAGTGCTTGGCCCTGGGGCTGCAGCACAGGAGAGGAGATGCAGATTCTGGCTGTCATGCAGACCTCCCGTGTGTTGGCTCATATGCACCTCCTGAGCCTCCTGTGTCTTTACATTTCTTCCCAGAACCATTTCAGTGTCAGTAAAATGGAAATTAGAAATACCAGCTTTGCAATGCTAAAGGAAAAGTGGGCTGCAGACCAGTAGACTACAGTTTCAGGCAATAAATAGACTCAGAGTTCTTCACTTCTCATGCCAAAAAGCAGGACTGGGGACTGCTCCCCTTCCCCTCACCTACTGCAGTCTGCTCAGAGAACAAGGAGGCTCTAGCAAATGCTACAAAATTAGGTTTCTGCTTTTTTTTTAATATTTTTTTTGGTCTGAGAAAGTCCCAAAATTACACATTTCTGTACAGTGTGCCTAGGTTCAGCTACAGCAGGACAGGCAGTTCCAACAGTTATGACAGCACTTCCAGCTTTGTGCCCACTCCTTGAAGTGAGAACTCCTTGAAGTCCTTTCAAATTGTGGGTTTGAAATCCTTCAGACAGACTGGTCTCCAATCCAGATCTCCTTCCCAGGCTCTTAAACAGCAGGTTGGCTTGGCTCTGCCCCTTAACTGGGCTCACCAGGGAAACTGGCTGTCACTGATTGCTGCTTTTTGGTCCTACCCATCCTGTGCTGGAACACATCCATCAGCTCAGGTTCCTCCATCCAATAAGGTATGTTTCTGAATTGCATGTAGCTTTGGGCTGCAAATAGCCACTGATGCAATCAAGATCATCAGGCTTTGAGCAGTGGAGGAGAAATGTAGGTGGGTAATTAAGTTCCGTGGGGGGAGGATGTATGTAGTTCTAGCTTCTTAGGAACCAACACAGTTTGGTTATATAGCACTATCCCTCTTTAGGAATTAGGTCTTACAATCAAGTAAACACTTAATGCACCCAAATCCTTGATCACCTCTTGCCAAATTCTTCAGGGGGCTCTAGAGGAAAACACCCTTTCCCAGACCCGTACTAATGTGCATTTTTTGCACTGCAAATTTAAATACGGGGAAGAAAAAGCTTTCAGCCATAGACTTTTCTGCATTGATAAAAATGACCTCAAAATTATTCAATGAGGAGAGACCCTAAGACAGGCAAGGTATTGCAGCTTTTCCAGGAAAGCTCATGTTAAAAGGACAAGATTCAGTTATTTATGCATAAAGTGCAATAACCTCTTCCATGCATAGTATAGACTTACAGATCTGTGGATTTCTGTCTTGTATTTTCTATACGTGCCCCTCAAAATCTTGTAAGGATCCCCTGCTTTTATTGTGTCCAGGTTTTTGGCCCCCTCATTGCAAGAAATGACACATGCTACATAAAACTTTACATATGCCAGTTGTCCTGCTAATGCACGTATGCTGTTGGACCAGCTGGCAGTTGGCAAACAGCAGAAATAAATGTCAGGTTTTTTTGCCTGTCCCCCTGCCATGAGGACAGCACAAAACTATTCCTCTGTAAACAGCATACTGCAGCTATAGTCCACTGATTCAGTTTTGTTTAGATAATTTACAATATTGCAGAAAGTAAACAGCAATGAGAGGGTCAGACACACATACAGAGAGAAGGAAGGGCACTTAATTTCTCATGAGAAAATCAATTTATTTTCTCTTTATTAAGTTTTCCCAACTTAATCCAAGTGGTATTACACAAGAACTGATGAACAGTCTTCAGAGCTACTGCTTTTTTTCCCTCTCACTATTATAAAGTATTTTCTTCATACTAATCAGTAATGAAGGGCCAAACCATCAAATGGGAGAAAGCTGTGCTACTCCATTCAGCTAAAAAAACATCCATTTGCACCAGATTTATATTTGGCACTTGTTAGTTCTGTTCTGCTTATATGCCTCCAGGTTGGAAAGGAAAAGAAATCCTCATGCATGATTTTGTCTGAACTGTCTTGTTAGGGATCAATTTGACCTCCTCCTCCACCATTCATTCACTCACTGGAGTTTTTAGCCAGATCAAGACCATCAGGAAAGTGAGAGGTTTATGGAATAGTGGGGGGTTGTGCTCTGACATCTGGGGGGGTCGTGCAGAGCTGCAGCAAGGACAGACGGTACTGCAGGATTCATTGTGGTTCATAAACCTGGGATAGGAAATGTGTTAAAAATGTTTATTGTAGGAAAAGAGTGAGGGACATTCTTGCTCTCATGGACTCGATGGGCTGTACAAGACATTCAGAATAAATGTGGCTGTTGAGCAGCTAGTGACACTACAGGAAAAGAGCTTTAGCAGGGGAACAAAAGTGATACTATTTTATCGTTACTGCTGATTGCAGTCTGTTAGTACTGTATCTACAAATTATGCACGTTTCAAACAAAAATCTGCAAGGTGGCACAAGCAAGAAAAACAAGTCACAGGGTGCAAGGCAAAGCTCTTCTCCAAGGCACTCTCACAGTGACTGCAGTGTCCTCTGAGTTGTGGACTCACTGCACTGTGCCAAACAGTTGCCCCAGTACAGCTGTTTTACACTTTCCTGTGCTCAGCTGAGCCACAATAAACACTAATTCCACAACAGGTACAAGTTTTTTTAACTGATACCACCTTCCAGTGAAAGGCAGGTTCATCCCAAAACGACTTGTCATACCCAACACCCCATCCAAATAAAAAAAAACAACAAACAAAAACTAAAGACCAGACAAAAAAATTGAAAACGGAATGCCAGAGGAAAAATAATCTATGACATACTCTTAAAGGAAGTCACTCTTTCCACTCTGTGGAAAGGATTTAGAGTAGCAAAAATCAGTCATAGCTTTAAACAGGGTAGTACATAATATAAGGAGATCAGAGAAACTCTGGAGAGAGGTTTATTCAATATTAAATTATGATGAAACATCTGTACATTCCATCCATCACTGACTATGTGAAAGAACATTTGATTCGGAAAATTAGACAGAGGCCTATCCCTCCAGCTTTTACAGAGAGGAAAAAAAAAGGAACAGGTTATACAACCTTCAAAATAACCTATTTTTCTTTTGTGTACACAGAAGGAAATCATGCATAGGTTTTTTTGTATACTAGGCTGTTTCTGAGCAGGTAGTCATTTAAAATATCAGTTGTTTTCTCCTAGAATGAACAGGTTTCTAATATACCAAGGAAATCTGTTTTATTTAAAAACATATATTTAAAGAGAAAACTGCAGATTCAGGTCCCTATGTACAAAGGGCTTCAAATTAACATTGCCAAACTTTAACCTGTTCTTATACTTGTTGTCCAAACATCTATGCCAAACTATGTGTTTTTCCTTCCTAATGTTCATGCAGAACCATCCATTACACTGACCCTCAGTGAAGTCTTTTCTATCCTTATCCATTTCACGCTGCTCTGTTCATGTTTATTAACTTTTTTTTTAATTAATTCCTTTTCAGAAAGAGTCTTTCTTTACTGATTTTCCACCAAAGCAATTAGGTTATGACATCTGCCAGCAGAACCTCCACTAGAACAGGCAACTACGAAGAACCACCTGATTTTGTAAGCTTTCGGTCTCAGTCACAAAATAGCAATGATCTTGAATTTTAAATCATCCCACAGCCAAATCCTTGAACCTTAGCCTGAAGGTAGTCCTAGCCCAAGTATTGCTTTCCTTGTTCCAATCTGTAATGTAGTGTTCAGAACCAAGAGGAAAAGACTGAGTCTTTCAAGTTACAGTGTGATGTTTCTTCATGTGTGTGCCCCTGCCCTGTGAAAGAAGTAAGCCAGTGCAGAGAAGTTTGATTCTCTTTCATTCTAGGATGGCTTAAGTCAAATTAACTTGCATTTGCTATGAATGCTCACAGGGACAGTAAACCACAATTCTGTCATGCTTGATTACATGTTAAGTGGATGGTAACTTCACCATGAAGCTTTACTGGATGGCTGAGAAATGGAAAGCTAATGAGCAGACCGTGTGCTAAGTGTGTCTGCATAACACGCTTCCCTAAAGAGCATCTTCAAGATTAAACGTCTGACTAGTCTTTGCCCAATCTGACATGAAGCTGAGTTGCTTGAAATTGCTTTTTGTTCTGAATAAAGGCTATGATACATGAGCAACGTTGTAGCAGAGGCATTTTGGGGGAGCATCAAAGAAATCGCCAAGTATTTTTTCCACTTCTACAGTGTACAAAGTTCCTGACAACAGTTACTTGGAGAACTTGAATCAGGTTGTTACATTCTGGGCTCCTCACAACAAGGACATTGAGGTGCTGGAGCGTGTCCAGAGAAGGGCAACAGAGCTGGGGAAGGGTCTGGAGCACAAGTCTGACAAGGAGCAGTTGAGGAAACTGGGGGTGTTCAGCCTGGAGAAAAGGAGGCTGAGGGGAGACCTTCTTGCTTGCTCCAACTGCCTGAGAGGAGGCTGGAGTGAGGGGGAGTCGGTCTCTTCTCCCAAGGAACAAATGATAAAACAAGAGGAAATGGCCTCAAATTGAGCCAGGGAGGTTTAGATTGGATGTTAGGAACAATTTCTTCACAGTTGTCAGGCCCTGGCCCAGGCTGCCCAGGGCAGTGGTGGAGTCCCCATCCCTGGAGGGATTTCAAAGCCGTGTAGATGTGGTGCTGAGGGACATGGTTTAGTGGTGGCCTTGGCAGTGCTGGGTTAACGGCTGGATTTGATCTTAAAGGTTTTTCCAACCAAAATGAGTCTATAATTCTATGATTCTGTTTGTAACATTTCCAAAATGCACAGCTAAGCAAGAAATGTCATTCACTTAAGCCATCATTGAAATTATTCTAATTACATCCCCTACTAATTACATTACTGTATACCTTTTAAGTAGCGGTTTGAAAATTACAGCACTTGGCTCAAAATTCATTCCTTATTTTTAGGCAATCCTTCCTAACAGTTTGAACCAACGGTGCATAATCAGATGATAAGTTTTCACACAGAATTGCTGATCATAGTCCCAAACCTGTAAAGTGCCGCAGGATCAAAGGAGGATCAGAGCAGGAAGAGGAAAAAACATATAAAAAAAGGATCAGTTCATTCCATAATTCAGCTAGGAATAATCAGTGCAGTTGCTTTATATGATATCCTGAGGTTATACTGAAACTCTGTGTCCTTTGTGTAGCATCAGGAAAGGACACTGCAGATCCTAATTGAACATAGGCCAGAAATTTGAGACCATTGCTCCCCACCAGCATTTCAGCCTCTGAATGGGACATTCCCATAGAGCTAGGACGTTCTGAGTCTGCTGAACATGTCCTATACTTCAGTTGGGGAGCATAGGAGACAAATCTGATACTGTGCCACAACCTATTTATTCTTAGACAATTTGGCTATGATGGCATGAAGAAGCTAACCATCATTCCAGAAGCCTACCATGACTTCACAGTCTCTGGTTTCCACATGCAGCCCAGGAGTGGGTGCAGAGCACCAACAGATTTGGGTAGACATGGCTTGTGAGAGCACATCCTGACTCAACAGGAATGTTATCTTTCCAAATGCCAATTAAAAAGATATCTATATATATACAGATACAGAGATATACTCTACCCATTTTGTATCTGATTGCACTAGATCCTTGAATACATAGTGGGCTGCTCCTTGGTTGGATGTTTTGTTCCATCTTCCAACAGCAGCCATGAGCAATCAGTTCAATACTCCTCAAGTAATTGCACACTTGTGCCCAAGAGGGTTTGGCTTTGAAACCATTTAAAAACCCTACCAGAAGGTGGATTTTCCTGTCCAAAGCTTCTCCAGCATTTTTCAGACATTAAGCTGACACCTTAACTAAGTTTTCTGATGTTGTCTTGCTAAGAGTTTAAACTAATGGGTTTAGATAAATCCTTTAAGGAATGCATAATCTCTTGCCAACATTCTTGTCAAAGTTTATGTTCTGGTTAATAGTTTTGTACATTAAACAACCCTAAGTGCTTCCACTTGGCTATATAAATACCATTATTTTATTCTTGAATATTTCTGTTCAGTATATTTGTTGTGGGATGCCTGATCTAAGTTTAAATCTGGGAAGGACAGGAAAGGTGGGTGATTTCCATCCCTCACGGGCATTTGGTTTAGACCAGAAGTAAAAAGTCCACACCAAGGTCCAAACCATTTTTGTGGCAGATGTTGCACAAACATTAAATGGAGGCATCATTGCCCAGCAAACTTCACAGACTGAGACAGGAACATAGGAAAACAGGATGTGAATTTGCACATAAATGAACCCAGCAAAGGAGTATTACAATGTTTTCTGTTTCATTTATATTTCTGAGTATGGGAATTTTTGCCTGTCAAAGCTTTTTGATGGAAAGAAAAGAAGCTGAATCATGTCAACCAAAGTGCATACTTTTTTGAAAAAATGGAGCTTAAAAAACAAGTTGAATTGATTTGTTTAGGGTCAAGCAAATACCTTTTTCGTTCGAAATAATCTTTCTTTTCATTTTTGCCAGACTGACTAGAAATGAAAGTAAAATTATTTTTCAAAATAAAACATTGATTTTTTTTTTTTTCATTTTAGTCAACAGACAGTAACAAAAATCAAATCAGGTATTCACACATTTTTACTATTTTTGTTGTTGTTGCTAATGCAAGGGTAAAGGTTGGAAGTAAACAAGCAGCAGAAAAGGAAGACGTGGGCATGTTACATGAGATGAGCTGTAAATCAGGATTTGAAAAAAGAGAAGGTAACAAATCAGTCTGGAGAGGAGAAGGCTCCAAGGAGACCTTAGAGCACCTTCCAGTACCTGAAGCAGCTACAGGAAACCTGGGGAAGGGCTTTTCACCAGGGTGTGCAGTGATAGGACAAAGGGTAATGGTTTTAAACCGGAAGAGGGGAGATTTAGGTTGGACATTAGGAAGAAATTATTTACTGTGAGGTTGCTCAGGGAGGTTGTGGAAGCTCCCTCTCTGGAAGTGTTCAAGGTCAGGCTGGATGGGGCTTTGAGCAACCTGACCTAGTGAGAGGTGTCCCTGTCCATGCAGGGGGGTTGGAACCAGATGATCTTCTAGGTCCCTTCCAGCCCAAACCATTCTATGATTCAATGGAGCTTTTCTTGTGCTTGAAGAGTAGTACAAGGGAAAGTGTGGATATGCAGGGTAAATTGACAGTGGACAGTAAATTATAAGAGTACTGGGAAAGGTCAGTGTCCTAACAGGTTAATGGGTCAAACAGGCTGGAGCTGGGTAGCAAAGGGGCTTGACTTTAAAGCCAAGAAGCTATTATTTGATATAGATGTGCAAATGAAGCTTGCATCTGCCTGATTCCAGTATCTGGCAAGCTCCCCCATCTAAGAAATGAAAGTACAAAATGTGTCCCATTTGTTCTGCTCACTCCAGTTTTGCTGTCAAAAAGCCCCAGTGGCATTAGGCTACCCAGGCTGGGTGTCCGGTTTCAACTGGCTTTTCAAAGTAGTTCTTATTTGCCAGAGGGGAGAAAATTTTTTTAAAAATACTATTTCCAGAAGTGTTTCTATGGTACCAGAAACGTACAGTGTGATCTCTTATTTCCCATTGCTACCAAGGTCACACCTCTCTGGCAAAAAGCCTGGAATAGAGGCTATTTTACCTCATGTCTTTTAGCTGTTTAGAGTTGAACATTGTTTTGCTATTATGCAAAGGTTATAATGCTTAAAAACCACGATCACCCCCAGATAATTTGTATGTCTGTATTACAGGAAATGTATATATTGATCTTTGCTACAGTAGCACCCAAGATGTTTAGCATCAGTACTGTATCATGCTGCTCTGCACAGCTGAGAGGAGAATACAGACTAGGTATATTTATGGAACAATATTTTTATATTATTATATACATATAATTTAGAATTATATATAATATAGAAATAGGCATGAAGGAGTTTTCATCTGGAATGCCAGTGACTGTGACACTTAGAGAATACTTTCTTTGGGTTTTTTTTTATCCCCTTAAATTAATTTTTTGTCAAATTTCTCAGAATTTTTTTACCTATTAATACATCTCTACATTTTTTACAATTTTTTTTTTTAACACTCACACTTCTTTGCATTTGGAAGGATATCAAAATACTAGAGCAGCCATGCCACTTTCATTGGCCCTTTCAAAGAAAAAAAAATAATCAGACATAATAAATGCATGTAGAAGGAAAATTAAGTGCTACTTCTCAGAAGAACATGTAAAAAGTGAGCCTGTATGTGTAGGCTCAAGTCACATTTAAATTACTTGATGCATACTTTCATTTTAGTATTTGCAGGAAGATGGGTCCCAGCCCATTAAAACTTAAATTTCCAGAAAGACAGGCACTCTGATGTATCATCTGTCAAGGTAAGGGTACTAAGAACCACTAGCTGACTGGTATGATGGATTTTTACTTTCTTACTTGCTTTTAGAAGGAAGAAAGTGTGGAGCTGAACAGCTGGTAGCATTTGATAAAAGATTATGGTGCTGAGATTCTGATTTAAATTTGACTTCTTGGCCGTAAACACATGAACAACACATGAAATGTTGCTGTTCCTTAACATATTTTCACTTAAGAAGAATTACTTCAACTGCTTCCTATATAAAAACTGTATAGGATTAAAGAGCAAAGTGGTCTCCAACTGTAAAAAAACCCAAATATTTCCTATAAAAGGATGTAAGACGCACAAAGCTTTCTTTAGGGTAGCTGCTACCACCTTCTGTAAGACTGTTGAAACACATGTAAATTAGAAGAAAGGTTTAAAAAAATTAAAATAATAATTTGGCAATACAGTAAAACTCTTCCCTAAGTTGTTTCATTAGGCTTAGAGCTACAAAAGCCTTTCCTCATATACATGTGCCGGGGGGATTTGGGCCTAAGCCGACAACGAAGAACCAGCCACGTCGCCACTCACTCAACTCCCCTCAGCTAGAAGCTCGTGGGTCGAGACAAAGGACAAGGAGGGTTCTCTCACCAGTTGTGGTCACGGGCAAAACAGACTCAACTTGGGGAAGAATAATAATTTAACACGAATCCAATGCACACAGGACACAGACACCACACAGAGCAGGGCTCACATACCTCACCCCACCCCTCCCTTCTTCCCGGGCCCAAATGACTTTGTTCCCGGTTTCTCTCCCTCCTTCCCCCCAGCGGCACAGGGGGACAGGGGATGGGGTTGAGAGTCAGTTCACAGGCTGGTGGTTCCTGCTGCTAGAATCACAGAATCATAGGGGTTGGAAGGGACCTCTGAAGATCAAGTCCGACCCCCCTGCTGCAGCAGGAACACCTGGGGCAGATCACACAGGAACGTGTCCAGGCGGGTCTTGATTTCGTCTCCAGAGGAGATTCCACAATCTTTGTGGGCAGCCTGTTCCAGGGCTCCGTCACCCTCACAGTAAAGAAGTCTTCCTGTGTTGTAACTTGGTGCCGTTTCGCCTCGCTTCCACCTCAGGGAGAAGGATTCCTTACAGTCCTCCCCTGCTGCCCCACGGGGTCCCTCCCATGGCAGAGAGTCCTCCACGAACCTCTCCTCCATGAGTCCCTCCCACGAGGCCCAGTCCCTCAGGAGCTGCTCCAGCGCGGGCTGCCCACAGAGTCCCGGGCTGCTTCGGGAACAGTCTCGTCCCCTCCACGGCTCCTCCACGGCTGCAGCTCCAAGTCCACGGGCTGCAGCTCCACATTCGCCCTTCCTGGCACCTTCAGGGAATGTTCCACCGTGCTCCTCCATGAATGCAGGGGGACAGCTGCCATCTCGCCGTGGGCTGCAGGGGAACTTCTCGGGCACCTTCTTCCCTTTCTTCCTCACCAACCTCGGGATCTTCACCCCAGCAACTGCCTTTCACCTCTCCAGCTCAGCTCTTCTTTTTAGCTCCTCGCTCTGCTCAGCTTTTACCTCAGTTCTTTCGTATGTTAACGGCAGAGGCGTATCTATTGTCTCTCTAATGGCTCCTTGGCTGGTTTTGGAGCAGGGGGAGCTTCTCACCTTCTCACCGGAGCCGCCCCTGGGGCCCCTCCGCCGCTCCCAAAAGCCCTCCAAACAAACCAG
The DNA here is from genome assembly GCA_020745705.1 of Hemiprocne comata. NCBI lineage: Eukaryota > Metazoa > Chordata > Aves > Apodiformes > Apodidae > Hemiprocne > Hemiprocne comata. The sequence continues at coordinate 4,205,756 of CM036589.1, read as the reverse complement.
CACAATCTGATAGAGTAACAAAGTCAAAATATCTCTGACCACTCCACCGTATGCTGTAGCTTGGAAGTATTTCAGAGATTATGTGAAATTAGCTCATATGCTGTCACAAATACTGTTTGTAACTCTCACGTGTGCAAGTAAAGCAAGTAGTCTGTGGTATTTGCACCCTTTGACCAACCAGTATGTAAAGTACCAGATATTTTGGTAAATTTAGTGGAAGATATTTGGTCACTGAAACTAGACCAAGATCACTAAGCCTATTTAATTAAAAGCAAATACAGAAGTAAATCAAGTAATAGTGTTTTGCAAGCTTTGCCTGCAGAAGTTGACTATGAAATGGCCATCCAGAAGTGAAAAGCTGAACCAGTACGTGGAACTGTGATAAAAATAAATACAAGGAAGAAAATTTTTTCGGAGAGGAATCTTTGCAAATGTAATGTGTACATAGTCTATCTTAAATCTCTAAAAACCTAAATAAAATTTGTATCATAACTGTCCTGCACTGTAGATCTAGGGCAAGTCATCAGACATCATCCCTACACTAATTATCCATGAGAGCTTTGAGTTATAACAAATAATTGCAATGAAACGCTGATTTCACAGAGCATTATGAATCATTTGATGAGGTCACCTGATTTAAGCTACAGAAATTTCAGTAAAAGCAGGAAAAGTCATACAAATAGAAGCAGAAACTGTCAAATATTTCAGATAAGAAAACGCATCTTGCAAAGCAGAGAGTCTAGAAGACTGTTTGGATTTACAGAGGTCTGGAAAGCCTTCTTTACAATCAAAGACTAAACAAGATTGATTTATTTAGTTTATTTGGGAAAAGATTATGATTAAGTCACCTTCTGATCTATAAGTAGGAACATGGAAGGAAGACTTGTGATAATGGAAAGCTCTTAATCTAGCTGACAGAAACATAGCAAAAGCCAATGGACAAAATCATTTAAATCATTTTGGAAATAAAACACACATTTTTAAACTGTGGGAGTTCTATGTAACAAATTACTAAAGCACGTTATTGATTCCCCATCATTTTAAGTCTTTCTGTTGGGATGTTTTTCTAGAAAAAGAGTCCTAACACTGCCAGAAGTTACAGCCTTGATGGAAGATGTGCTCAGTGAAAGTGTGTGTTATGAACAGTACCAAAGGTCAGAGTCAGTGGAAATAATGGTGTGTTCTGAGTTTATAAATCTTCAATATAAGGCCCTTCTTCTGTGATAAGTTGCATTGTCTGTTGGGGAAAATGGAAGTAGATAATTCTATTGTTTTCCTTTTTATTTAATGGCATCTTCTAATCTACCTGGCTTGTTTGTGCCTGCTGAAAAGGAGAGTTGGTGTCATTTAGTGCTTCGTGAACGTGTGGCGTATGTTCCTGGGCTTCATTTTGTACACTATGGCTTGCTGGCTCTAAGAATTAATATCTTGTGTCCTTCATGCTCCCATGCACCTCACTATTTTTTTGTTGTTGTTGTTGTCTCTAATAAACTTTCATTTCCATTATATGTTTGGTTCTCTCTGCATCTACTGCCTGCAGCTAAAGTTTTGGATGCAGTTTCAAAAGTCCCAGTCAGGAACAACCTTTGTGGGAATATTAAAAGATGTTGCTAAGAAGAAATATATTGACAGTCAGGTCAGTTTATTGAGCAGCAGGCAGGAATTTAACAGGTTTTGCTAATATCAGGAGTTTATAATTCTTTTGTTCAGTTAAAAAAAAAAAAAAATAGGTAAGATCAGCTGTTTCCGTACAGCAAAGCAAATGTAAATAATCAGCCAGAAGGGGTATGTGGAGGGTCTTAAATTAAGTTCTGCTTATCAAGCATTGAAAGATTTTACTAAGCAGAGGTCTGGCAGCAGAAATCCTCAGAGAGGGAGCAGCAGTGCTCATAAATAGAACTGTGAATAGTGCTTTTTAACGAATAATGCAGGAACTGGTAGTAATTTTAAGAAACAGTTCTGGCAGGGACTGACTCACTCCAACACAGTAAAGACTTTGTTGTTAGAGGTACTTTCACTCACATTAAGATCCTGACTACCTGAAATCATCCCAGACATAATGGCCCACTTTGAAAGAGCAGGAAGCATTAAACAGATTGGCCAATCCCGGGCAAATAACCATACTGAAATTTATTGAAAGACTGTTCACCAAATAACGTATCCTGTAGTTAAATCCAGTGGCTTTTGGTCTCTGCATGCCTAGACTTCAGGCTGTGATTTCAACTCCATAGCATGATTCTGTAAAATGTGTCTTTGGAAGATCATAAAACTAGTAGACCTTTTGGGGCAAGGACTGCACAAAGACAGAAGCAACAACAAAATTCTTGTTCTATAAAGAGGAGGGAGACCAGTATACTGACAGCATGATTCATCCTCCTTAACTTTAGCCGTCCAAAAGTTAGGTGTTGAATCAAAGTTTGTCATCCTTTTTTTTTTTTTTTTTTTTTGTCACATGTGGAGGATGATGTATCCTGCCTGCTTTAGATAGCTACTTTGGGAACTGCTCCATAGGAAGACTTCCCTCTCTCCATCGCTGGTGGAGGACACCCAGGGAAGCAGCCACTGGAAAGCTACATCTGCCAACTGAAGTCTAGAAAAGAAGCCTCTTCTTAAGGCCCACTGTGTGCTGAAACCAAGGATCTGTGGTTCCATCTGTTCAAGGTAGACATACAAGGGTGTGTTGGTTTCCAAGCATGCACGAGTTTCAATTAAAATAACTAAACTGGAGAGACAGAAAGGGAGAGCCAGAGGCAAAGTAAAATTAAGTTAATCACACAACCTCAAGAATCACACTGGTCTCTTCAGTCTACTTCAAAAATAAGAACACTATCCTAAGTTCAATAAATTGAGACAAGAAGAAAAACTGTGTCCAAGTGAGTATACTGTCCTGTTGTTGCTGAGAGTTCAGAGGAAAAAATAATTCAGCAGTCAAAGTCTAATAAAGCAGTGAAAGAGAAGTTTGGATTGGAATTTCACTTTCTATCAGCTGTCTGCTTCAGAATGATTTACTGCAGAGCTTGTATTGATTTACAATTATTAGACAGTTATTGTAATTTATGTTGATAAAGCAATAAGGGTGTACTGAAAATATTTATTAAACATGAGAGACTGTAGTACTTGGGCATTAATCAAAGTTGATCATCTACAATATATGTGCTAATAAACCATTAGTGAATATTTAACCTGCAAACACATACAACAAGCTGATAGATTACCTCCTTCAGGAACAGATAGACTTCACGGGAATTTAGAATTATTCAGTTAGTGACAGCACAGGATTTAAGAGTAAGAAGCATTTTTACCGTGTGGTTTTCTTTTTCACTGACTTCCTTAAGAAAAAAGTGCTCGAACTGATCTTTTGTCTTGTTGATTTGAACATTTGTAGTCCTGGGGTTTGCAAATCTCTTAAAGATATTTACAAGGGTGAGTCAGATATTCTATTGTACAACATTGTCATGTGGCCACCTTTGATTTTGATGCAGCAAGCATAATAAAACTTGAGTACCAGAACAACTGCATGAGAAAAGCCCAAAGGAACTAAGACATCTCAGTGCTTTGTTGCAGGTGTCAGAGAAAGAAGTACTGGGGGTCAGTTCAGCACTTGCCTAAGTGTCCTGATTAATGGGAGATTAAATGATCATTTGTTTAGCAAATGGCCACACTTTCTGACCAGCTGAGCTAGGCAGAACTCCAGGTTAGGGCACAGTTTTCATGCTCACCCTGTCCTTGACGAGGTGGAGGGGTGCTGGAAGTGGACACTGCCTGGAAATGAGTTAATCCATTACCACCTCCTGGTTGATTAATTTTCTGCTTCACCTGATTTTAATTCCCAATCTGCTGATTGTGTTCTTTAAGGACGGGCATTTGTAGAGAGGTTATCAGCTTCTTGGAAGGACATACCAAAGCCACCAAGACAAACCTAGCCCACTTTTCAAAATGAAATGAGCTATCAACAGCTGCAGACAAATTCTGGCTTCAGTGATGTGAATGGGAGTTTTCCCGTCAATGGAGGCCAGAATTTGGCCCTAAGCAAAATGTTTCAGCTCTGATTGACATGCACATTACAAGTGTTAAAAAACGGTTGCTTTTAAATTAGGAATAGAGAAAGAATGAAATGGGCTGTTACAAACCATGTTCAGTAATGGTGGGCCATGTAGCAGAGCCAGCAGTACCAGGGGAGCATAATATGGGATGTGAAACATTATGCTTTATAGATATGGAGACTCACACAGAAGTTAGAGTTATAATTACCAGAGGAAATGCAAACATTATGGCAGATACTGAGGATATGTATGATGCTTTTACAAATTGGTATGAATTGCAAAGGCTTCTCTTAAACTGCCTCAGCTGAGGGCCTTTGAAAATTACCATTAACACCTTTTTTAGATACACTGCAAAAGTTCCCCACGCACTAACAATTTCTTCTGCAAAGTTTTAATCTGTGAACCGTTAATATTTCCTTTAATTTAGCGTGAGTGCTACTTAAAAATTGGAATTGACTGCCTGTGTGAACGGAGCTGTTGCAGGTAGTCATTCCATTACATGGAGTGATTGCTTTTGTTATTCCCCACCACCCCCGAGTAAAAACCACCAAATCATACAGCTTACTCACAGGAATAACTCTTCATAAAAGCTGTTATTTCCCAACCACAACATTAATACAAAATATAGTCAATTCATAGTAGGTATTCATGGTATATACTGTAACATTCCATCTGTTACTAAACCCCTGCTCTGCATTATGTTTAAACTGGGTGGTTTAGGAGTAAGAATGGTAAGGATTTGGTTTTTAACCATACCTGTCATTTGGTTGGCACTTGGGCATAGGAGGAGCTAGCTTGGCTGATGAAGTGTGTGTTGTAATATTACCAACATGAGGTGCCACAGCAGTAGTTAGAATAACAATATAATCAAGCACAGGTGTAGGTTAGTGGGACTGTTGGCAGAGATCTGGTTTTAAAATAGAAAAAGGCTATAGTTTCTCTGAGGACACTGCTCATAGGTGTAGCTGATGGTAGAGGTATAACCTGTCTGTGTTATTACACACTGCATCCTCTTACTATCTCACTTTGACCTTCACAGATCTACTTCTGTTGTTCCATCTAAATATATCAAGGGGGAGATATAGATACCCTATAAGGGATGAAAACTTCTTTTACTTTATGCTGTTTAGTAAATAAATTTCTAAACCAATGCAAAGTTGCAAAATGTTTTTTTTTTTTTTACCAAGAAGAACCACATATCCATAACTTCCAGTCTCTGTATATACTGGGCAGTAGGGGTGAGAAAATACCTTGTAGGTACATTGGGTGATTTTCTCCTAGGCATTTAAAAAAGGAAACAAAAAAGTTAATCCAATACATGCTTCAATGTGGTAAATTTTAGACAGAAATGCTACTTGCCCCCAACTTTTTTTACAAGTTCCATGTAGAAGTTCTGTGGCCTCAATGATTCAGCAATATCCAGAGATAGCACGAGCCCATCAAAGGTACAGGAATTATCCCAGTCCTTCCTATCTGTTGCCAGTAGAATATGCAGCTAGCAACTCCCAAAGCCTCCCTCCAGCATTTCTCTGTTGGATCCACATAACATGTCAAAGAAATGCTTTTTCTCTTTGATTACTGCAGTAAAATAAAAAGCACTGGAAAAGCAGCATCCCTAAAACTTACATTGCAGTTACATGAAAAATTCAGCTCCCCATAAAAAAAAAGCATAATAACCAGGGAATCACAGTTGTTGGTCCTTGTTACAGCATTTTGTTATTACAATGCCATTTTGAGACCCTTGCAGCATGAAAGTAAGAAAAGGCAAGTCAGCAATCAACTTCCCTAAGATACATCAACTCCAGCTTTAGCTCATCTGGAGTCTGCAGAAGTTCTCTTTGGTGGCTGAACTGCAGAGGCTGGAGAACAACATTTTTCTATCCTGTTGGCTTTTTCTACCTCTTTCCATCTGGCAATGGCATTTCATAGCCAAAGCAGGAAATGGAGTTCTGGCTCTAAAGGGCTAAGATTTAGTTATTGTCATCTCCACTAATCATAGACAAATAGATATAAATATATATTTACAGCTTTAAGTGTATTTAGTTGCTTAAATCTTACAAAAGCAATTTGGTGTAAGGCAGCTAAATACCTTTCAGAAGCCTACAGATACTATTCAAGTTCTGGTGCTGTTTGGTTTTTTTTCCCCCCTTCTTTTAAATTTCTAAGACAAGAAACATCTGTGTTAGTGGCTTTATTTCCGGCACTGCCAATTACGTGCTGTTCTAATTAGAGTCAATGAGAGGTGGAAGCTTCTACTTCCCCTGTAAAAACATCATCAAATTAAACAGGGCATTTTATTCCAGCCTTCTCTTCTGATTCAGCACATCACAGGTGCAGGGTGTTGAAGGTGAGAACGCAGGTTTCAAAGACCTGCGAATGAGGCAACCAGAGTGAGCTAATCTAGTGCACGAAGAGGGTGTTACAGGCTTTTCATGGCTCTGGTTTAACAGCAGGTAGAGGCAGAACAAGCACATGCTGACCCAGAGAGCACATTGACCTCCTAAACGGAGCAGGCTTTGCAGGACCATAACTACAAACAAAACCCTTAAAGGACTCAAGATAACCTCAGCCCACATTTGCTTTATTATAAATAATAATACAAGGGCATTGCAGTTAGCAGCAAGTTTGTAACTAGTGTGAAGTGTGACAGTTTCAATACAGAAGGACATTTGCGATTGAGATCTTAGTATCCCCTGTTCAACACTCAAGTGTTTCCCTTTCTTCCCCCAGCCACACTGAATTGGCAGTTTCTTTCTCTTTGCACTGAATAACGAAATTCAAAAAACAACCATGTGTGTCATGGATAAAAAGGCAGGGAGGGGATTTAAATCAGCTGGGAAATTCAGAGATTGGAAATGTTTCTAGCAAAGGGAAACGAATGGGTCTTCACAAGCAGTGCAATGTTCACCTCTGCTTTCTCACCACTCTTGCTCTTCAAATAGGACTGAAGTTCCATGTTTATCTGGGCAAGAATAATGAAGAAACTGTGAGTGGAAAACAAAGTGCTTGTTACAAGTCAAAGATTAGCTGATGTTGTAGCCCAGGCATTTCCCTGCAAGCAATACAGGCAGCAGAGCAGAAAACGATGTTTTACTGTTCAAGGTGCATTAAAATACTGTAGAAATAGCAGAAAAACACTCAGCTTTTAACAAGGCAGCAGACTAACTTAGTTTTCTTATTTGACTGAGAGATTAATTTACCCACAGCCCCCGTTTGTCAGAAATTCAATAGGAAAGCGAATTCTTCCATAGGGTTGTTTGTCCCATCAAAGCCCAATGGATTGAACTGTTTTGGGCAGGTGATCCTTGTTCACCTACATTAGAGGTTTATATACCAGGTGCCTAGTTTGGAACTTGCTGATTAACTTGAGAAAAAACAGCATGTTTATTTTGAAACAATAGTGAAGGTACCAATGCAGGGAGATCTGACTTGTGTTATACCCTCCAAAATGTGAGTCACCAGGAGTACCTGCTGTTAAGATTTGTCATAGAATATCAGTAGAAGAGAGTATGTGATAAAATATCATTCAGGATATGAGACAATTACAGTATTATTGAATCTTTACGGCTTTGGGATGGTTTCTAGTTAATTATTCAGAAAAAGAAGAAGAAGAACACTGCTGGTTCCTGTTGGAAGTGTAGAACAAAGTTATTTAATGAGCCACTATAAAACAGAAACCAGTTCAGCTGGCATTATGCTGATAAATTCAAAGAACTTTTTCAAGATAATAGTTTTTAAAAAGGGACATGCTTCAGAAGTTATAATAACATTACCTCACAGTCCAGCTGTTTATATTGTACTTTCAGCTTCTTTGAAATGATGCCAAAATAAAGTAAATTTGAATATTATCTGCAAAGAAGTTCTCTATGGAATAATCACCAGAATGCTTTTCATTATAACACAATTATATCATCAGCTTCTAATGATCAGAATGCAGAGCAGCTGATTATTTTCATAATGCAATTATTTCATAACATTTTAGAAAACTCAGCTCCATGCAAACAGTTCTCTCCAAAACCTCCTATGTCTGATTAATCAGATGATGGGAACTCCTCTCTCTTGCCCTCTTCTAAACGTTCACCTGTTTTCACTGTGCTTCCAAGCTAACTTGGTCACTCCAATAACACACCCTCAGGAGGAGGGAGGGAGATGTTTCTCAAAACCTACAGATGGATCCTAATGGGCAGATTTTCAAAGCCAGGCAAATACAAGTGCTCATATATTTGCCCTTGCCGTGTTTTATGTGTGTAAACCCCAAGGCACGCATAGAAATCAGATATTTGTGCATGGGTTTTATCTGCTTACGAATGCAGGCAGCTGCCACGATGCTCTGTTGTATGCACACCCCAGTGCTTGATGTGTCCAGTGGGTGTTTTTATATCCAGACTTTTCCAAATAGCTGACTTTAACCCTCTGATCCTCACCGTCCATACGAACCTCCAAGGCTTTTGCTAATAACTGCTGCATTTCATGTATCTTTTAAAATAACTGTAATCCTACTGGTACTGACCACATAAGGAAAGATAAAAGGTTGTTGCAGTGTTTGGTTGTTCAGCGAGGTCATTTATACACAGATGCTGGAGTAAAAAAATAAATTGCACTTCTAGGGACTTTCAGCTAAAGGCCTGAAACTTTATTTGTAGAAAATGAGTCAGTCTTACATTTACTCTGTTATTTTTGCAAAAGTCAGTGACGTAAACAGAGAAGATACACGTGGGCCACTATTCTGTTTCACTGTTGAGGCTTTTTTGTTTAAAAAAAGGGTGTTTTTCTGCAGTTCACAAGTCTTAAATGAGAGGACCCAAACTAGGACTACCTCTCCAGACTCCTAATTCCTCTCCCAGTCAGATAACCACGTTACCTCTGAGGATCAAGAACATTCTCAGCTGAGAACTTATGAAAGAAAAGCTTTCAGGCAAGTCTGCTGAAGCCTAAGCATAATAAGCATGATATTTACTTGAAAGGGAATCTGAATCAAATGCACATACGAGAAACAGACTTAGGAGATTTTAAAAATAAAATTATTGTAACAATTATAATGGTAATAACAATGCTATTAGAGATAAGACTCCTATTGTAAATGCCTGTGTCATTTTGGGTGAATAATTTATTCATTTTAATTTGCTTAGACTGAAAGCATGCAGATTATTAGCTTCAAATTCAAAAGAATTTCTTTACAATTTGGAAGGGGGAGACATTTGTAAAATTGCAGCTACTTAAGCTTAAAACCTAATTCCAGTTAGACAATGCCCTCTGTCTAAGATTTTATTTCAGTTGGCCCAAGTCACATATTCCACACCTGGATTTCTCTACAACTGTTGGCTCCTCTGCATTTTAATTTTACGAGGTAAATGATGAACAGAAAGTCTAAGCTAGGTTTTTAAACAGAACCCTGCAGTGAATGCAGTTTTACCATTTCCTATTCCAGAAAGAAAAAAAGCCAGTGATAAATATCCCTGCCTATGCTTTGTTCTGAGAAGTAGGGACCTTACTTGAGAAAAATTATTGATTTTAAACCAGCTTCCACCTCCTCCCTGAACATTTCTGAAAAAAATACTTGTCAATATCTAGTAGAGAGTTTTCCCCGCATCCCTCAAAATCCCCTTCAATGGGAGACACGTGGTTCTGCCCAGTGGGGAACATCATACCAGGAGCAGGAAGACAAATAAACAGCATGTTTTATCTGTTGCTCAGATTCTAATCCAATGCATTAAACTAATTGAATCACAGAATCATCATGGTTGGAAAGGACCTCAGAGATCACAGAGTCCAACAAAAAAAAAAACCCCAACCCAAACAAACACAACCAACCACACACACTCCACCAAAAAAACACCCACAAAAAACCCCTACAAGCTTGGCCACTGGAGCATGTCCTGAAGTGCCACATCTACACGTTTCTTGAACACCTCCAAGGATGGTGACTCCACCACTTCCCTGGGCAGGCTGTTCTAGTGCCTGACCACTCTTTCAGTGTAGAACTTCTTCCAAATACCCAATCTGAACCTCCCCTGCCACAACTTCAGGCCATTTCCTCTGGTCCTGTTGTTATGTCCTTGGGAATGGCTTTTTACTCAATTCAGTTATAGTTTTGAAGATCTTGATGAGGTTTTCTACAGGCAGCTGAAAGCAGCCTTGCAATTACAGGCCTTAGTCCTTAGTCCTCATGGGGGAGGGCAGAGCCAGACTTTTTTCAGTGATGTCCAGTGATAGGACAAGGGGCAATGGGTGCAAACTGGAGCATAGGAGGTTCCATGTAAACATCAGAAAAAACTTTACTGAGAGTGACAGAGCACTGGAACAGGCTGCCCAGAGAGGTTGTGGAGTCTCCTTCACTGGAGACATTTTAACCCACCTGGACAAGTTCCTGTGTGATGTGCTCTAGGTGACCCTGCCTGGCAGGGGGGTTGGACTGGATGATCTTTCAGGGTCCCTTCCAACCCCTAGGATTCTGTGGGATTCTGTGTGGGATTCTATAGAAGGGTTTACTTAAAGCAAATGCAATTGTGAAAAAATAGCAAAAGAGAGAAAAAAACCTGAAAGCCAAATAGAGTTCAGAGGGAGCTTTTATCTGCAGTAGGATATGTGTATCCCTGCTGGGTGGCTTTTAATGGGTTGTTAGGATGCAGGGAAGAATTTTAGGGAGCTGTAGCTAAATCTGGGGGTCCTCATGACTTGAGCTCCAATACTTCTGTCCTCAGTGCATCTGCTCTTGGGATTCAGGCAAACATCAGGAAAACATGTCCTGTTGAATCAGCAGGACACAAAAATCTTCCTAAACCTGGAGCCAGGCTGCCTCTGACCAAGTAGTAGGCAAGATGCTGCCTTTTCCCTCCATGTACTGGCAGGCAGATTTGATAAATATAGAAATAAGGGCTTCAGGATTCTCCTTCTTGGGATTCTCCTTCTCAACTGCTCTTATTCCTAGCAGCTTTGGGAGGCTGTTATTTGAATGCCTTCCCATTTTCTTCAGCACTTTAAATCAGGCCATTTTCAGTTAGTCATTTCTCACACTGTTTTTTAAACACATTGTCACCAAAAGATTGGCTGGATTTATAACAGCAAATTTTCATTCGCAGCAAATAAAGCATTTAGACAATGACTTTGGAAACATCCAACTCAAATAAAATACCTATTTGCAAATAGTTTGAAGGACCCAAGCTGTTGATAACATTGAAGGGAGTGAAAAAGTCTTAGACCTTCCCAAAATAGCCTGGGAAACATTTTGATGTAATGTAGTGACTTCACAGCCTACATGACAGGCCAACGTACAGTAATGAAAAACTGTCTGTGTCCTTCATTAGGTGCTCTTTGTGCATGTTGTTTAATGAAGCGTGTCACTGCTAGTGTACAAGGGAAGCAGTAACCTGCATAAATCTCTCTTTTCACTCAACTGGACTTTTGCCACTGGTTTCAAAGAGAGCATGTTATCTCATCATTAGAGAAAGCCCAGCAAAAAACCAGAAAAATAGGCCATCGTGTTCAAAACAACTATCATGCGATGCTGCTGGCCAGTTATTTTCGTAGACTGTGATTAATTTAAATTAATTTAATTTAGCTTGTTTTAATAATTGCATAACTTTTATCCGGATGCCCATGCCAGATGGCTCAACCAGCCTGAAAACAGGAAAGATGCTGTAATTGTGGCAGCATAATAACATTTATTTACTACAAGTCTGACTGTCTCTGATGCTCGTCAGAGCTCTGCAATATTGTGCTTTGCAGTATATTGCTTCAGTGCACTTCTTTTTATTCCACACCACCTTTTCCTTCTTCAAAACTACTTGAGTACATTTGGTTTTTTAATGCACTTTTCCCTTTTGTGCTTCTCGTGAGAACTCCAGTGGGTCTCCCAGTGCCAGGTTCTGCCTCCATGCATCTGCAAACCATTGGTGTTACTTCAGGGTTGAACTGGTATCAGGCTCAATTGCTGGACTAGTCATTGCCTGGATGACTTCTATGCTTCAGGAATTCTGTCATAACACTTGGGTGATAAATACATCTTCAGGTTGTTAATTCCTTGAATCAGAACTGTGGACAAATGCTGCTGCCTCTAAGTTCTTACACGAAGTCTTTCATCTTTAGGGCTGGCATATTAGGAACTTGCTACTTCCAACTGAGCAGCATTTCCTTTTTTTCTGCTTGTTTAATTTACGTTTGCACACAGTAGGAAGCAAAAGTAATTGTAACCTCAGATTTAACAGTAGTGATTTCCAATGTTCCTCCTCTCACACATGAAAATGTGAGTCTCATTTGCCCACGTGTACCACAGAATTCATGCCCAAACCTTCATGTGATTTTTCAGAGACTGAGCAGTGATGTAAGAAAGATGGAAATGCAACGGAATCAACTTGTTTAAATGGAAACATCTTAATTTTGGAGCAATTTTGGTGCATTCAGGTTAGTTTCTCTTCATTACTTTGCAATTACTACATTGAAGATCATCTACCCTGGCAGTTTGCTAACCCATCCAGACGTTCTTCAGCAGAGGGAGGACAGGCACCTGCCAAGTGCACTGCTCTGCCAGACTGTCATGTTTGTGCAAATTGCCAGTGGTTCTGGGCTTCAAGGAACTCATATATCCATTATTTGCAAGGAAAGTAGGCATTCCTGTTATTCCTGCCCTCAAAGAGGTCACGAGCAAAACTCTTGACAGCTTCAGCTGCAACAGGACCTGGAGCCCAGTACTCTGGACAAAAAATGCTGACTCTATCAAGCCACGTGTAGATTTAGGTTAGATATTAGGAAGAAATTCTTCACCATGAGGGTAGTAAGGTGCTGGAATAGGTTGCCTAGAGAGGTTGTGGAAGCCCCCTCCCTGGAGGTGTTTAAGGCCAGGTTGGATGAGGCTTTGTGCAGCCTGGTCTAGTGGGAGGTGTCCCTGCTCATAGCAGGGAGGTTGGAACCTGATGATCTTTAAGGTCCCTTCCAACCTGAACCAGCCTGTCTTTCTAGAAAAATCAAAGAATCATCGAATCATAGAATCATCAAGGTTGGAAAAGACCTTCAAGATCATCAAGTCCAACCATCCACCCTATAACCCCTAACCACTAAACCATCTCCCTCAGCACCACATCCACCTGTTTTTTGAACATCTCCAGGGATGGTGCCTCCACCACCTCCCTGGGCAGCCTGTTCCAAGGCCTCACCACTCTTTCTGTGAAGAAATTGTTCCTAATATCCAATCTGAACCTCCCCTGGCACAACTTGACCCCATTTCCTCTTGTCCTATTGCTGGTCACCAGGGAGAAGAGGCCAACACCCACCTCACTACAATCTCTGTTCAGGCAGTTGCAGAGAGCAATGAGGCTATAAACAGACATCTTTGAGTATTTTGATGCAAAACCTTTGTGTAAATAAAATAAATCCCTCAATATGCACTTATTTGGGGCATTTGATGCTGTCATGCCCATCTGTGTTGTGCTACCAGAGATCCAAGTACATTTGTCAAACACACATCAACAGGTCCTGTAGAACCATCTTTTCTTCTCAGTTCTCTATGTGACAATTTCTCACTGAAATAACAGATAATGTTAATGAAGCTTTTTAGGTAACGAAGACAGTTTTTATTGCTGAAGTGAACCAAATACTTCGGAGAACTGAAATAAATTGATTTGAGGAAATAATTCATTAGTGTTGAACCAAAACCTGTTTTCACTGAAATCAGATCAGGGGCAAATTTGCTATACATGATCAAGGGCCCATATTCTAATTACAATTAATCACTTATCCAGTGTATTTGGCTGCCCTTTTTCTGCTTACAAATAATTTGCAAATCACACTGATTTTCTTGCATAGTTCTTTCTTGTTTGTAGTTGTTCAATGACTAATCTACCCAAACACATTTTGGCTCATGTTGTGTTCGTGCACTATTTATTTAGATTTTAAAGGGGTTTTTTTGCTGTTTCTGACATGCTACACTTCTTCCCTTGAAAGTTTCAAAGTGGGGATGATTCAAAAAGAAATGAGAGTAATTCATTTGGAACACTCATCTTGTTGTGTTTATTGATCAGACAAAATGCATTCGGGTTGTCATTCTCCTTCCCTATTACCTCTTAAAAATCATGGGGAAAAGAGAGATAGGGAAAAATAAAGAGGATAAGAGCTAAAATACTGGTGTGTCTTTTGTTTTTCTAATTGAAAAAGCAATGACTGCAAAATGCTGGGCTAAGGGAAAAATAGGACTACTATGGGTTTTGAAAAAAAGACAAAAAATCAGTCATGTTTCACAGGAGGAAAATGAATGGCAAATAACAATAATATAATAAGAATGTTCCTTGGGCAAATACCTGATTATTCCGTTTTTAGTAATAAGAAAGGATAGAGGCTTGGCTGAATTGAACAGCCATTCTGAGCCTAAATGGATGTTTGTGACTGCAGATTTGACAGCAGTTAAACAGCTCTAGACTTGCTTTTTTGGGAATTCAAGAAATTAGGATACGATCCAATGCCCATTGAATGTCAACGGAAAAAATTCCCATTGGTGCGAGTGAACTTTGGGTCAAGAAAGGAAATAGTGACATGTAAAATGAAAAGAATTAGTAGCTTGGGAAACGACTGTTGGGGCAAGTAAAGCCAGTCCATAGATGGGCTCTTGTTTATATATTCATAAACCTCAGTTTGCTAAAACCAGCTTTGAACAGGTGTCAGTGCTGGGGGACTGGCATCCTGTGAACACTCTGCAGAGACCTTTAGGCTTTACATTTGAACAGGGTTAAGTTCTCTACCTGCCTCCAGTTACTGTAAGTAGCATGTTATTCCATAGCTCGCCTTCCTTCTTGGCACTTCCACAGTTACAGAATCACAGAATCACAGAATCCTAGGGGTTGGAAGGGACCTCGAAAGATCATCTAGTCCAACCCCCCCTGCCAGAGCAGGGTCACCTAGAGTACATCACACAGGAACTTGTCCAGGCGGGTTTTGAATGTCTCCAGCGAAGGAGACTCCACAACCGCTCTGGGCAGCCTGTTCCAGTGCTCTGCCAATAACAGTTGTTATTTAAGTCATTCAGGAAAATTTACAAATGAACTTTCCAAACATGTTATATCAGATACCCCATTTAATTTGTCTTTATGGTGGCCCGAGCTGATCGATTATCTTCTGTAACTCTACGTGCATCTCAGACTCGTGTTTGACTGAACTTGCAGAGTTGTTGCCTGAGAGTGCACCTGCTTCTCATTATATGCAGATGATACACAACCACATCTTCAGACACATGACAATATTTCCCCAACTTTTAGTGTTGCCTTTCTGACAGAAAGCTCTGGTTTAGTACAGGTATTAACAAAGCTAAAATCAATTAATCATTTACCTTGAAATGTCTTAGGCTTTGTGAATGAAAAAATTTGAAAGCTGGGGCCTCTTAATTATGCATTGGGCAAGCAACAGGGGAAGATTGCATGAATATTTTAATTTTAAGTGTTTTTTAAATCACTGTGGTATTTTCTTTACAGTAATTCCCATTCTTACAGGCAACTGTAGCAGCAGAATTTCGGAAATAATCTTAGAAATTAGTAACAGCCTCATTAGAAACCTATTTCTATGATTTGCAGTCATCCAAAAAGTGATTTTAAGCATATAAAATGAAGTCTTTGAGCATCACTGAGTCTTTGAATACAGAATTATTACAATCAAATGTTGACTAATGAGCCACAGAAAATATTCAGCTACAGATACACATAATGTTTTCCAAAGAAATCATAACATAGAGAATTCAAGAAACAGAAATATGTAGAATTCAGAAAATAAGAGTTTTCAAAATTATTTATTTCTCATTTTCATTTTAGTACTATTTAAGTATTTTCTGCATGTTGGTGGCATGTCTAGAATTAGGGCATGTCAAAATGGGTGTGTGTACAGAAGCATACATGTTTCATACTGTATCACCACTGCTACTTTCAAAGCAAAAAAAAAAAATGCATCAGTCCTAAAAATACCTCCTAATTCTCTCCTCCTGCCAGGTGTCTTCATCTACACGCTGCCAGGTCTGCAGGCATGTTGCCAGGATGATATGTCATGCCAGGAAATACTGCATTTCCCCAACCTGTCTCAATCTCAACAAGTAGAGATGAACGGATGCTTCAAGTCAGTTTTTGATTTACATAAACCATTTTGGAGTGACATGATTAAAGGCAGCAGTTCTGCCAAAGCTGCAGAGAAGTTTTGGTTATTCAATAGCTCTGCAGAATCCTTAGGAACAATAATAATAATAAAAAAATGTCATTAAGGGCATATGTAGATTGGCAGAAGGCATCTGCTCCTGGTACAGAACAACAAATGTACTGAGAAACCCAAAATACCTCCTGCACTGGTTGTGCTGTTATTTATTTGTACTTTATCTAGCAGCTAACACAGGAAGATGATGGGCTTTCCTGGCTACTCTAGACATGAGACAGGGCTTCCTCTACTGCTTTTGAATCAAACACGAATATTAATCTACAGTGTCTCACATAGACGTTACAGGATTGATCCAAAAGTTCTGGGTGAAGGTCTGGTCTTCAAGTGGAAGGTGGTTGATGAAATCAGGTGCAACAGCCACTGCTTAGTGGAGCACAGATAGCTAAATTTTACTGTGTTACACTAATACTTATGATTCATTCCATGGGGCTGGGAAAGACATGGAATCATTAAGGTTGGAAAAGATCTTTAAGATCATCAAGTCCAACCATCAACCCAACCCCACTGTGCCCACTAAACCATGTCCTGCAGTGCCACATCTACATGTTTTTTGAACACCTCCAGGGATGGTGATTCCACCACTGCCCTGGGCAGCCTGTTCCAATGCTTGACCTCTCTTACAGGAAATAAATTTCTCCTAATATGCACAGACTTGTGCTTTAAGAGGGTCTGGCTCAAATGGAAGAGGGAAATGGTTGTTTCACTGTACAGTGGCTTCCATAATTTCATTCCAGTTGGAAAAAATGCATGCAGACCTCTGGGCTGAATGATTCCTAAATGATACTTCCCACATCTGCCTGCCCATTACACTCTCTGTCCATCTTGTCCACTTATCACAGAGTGTAGCTGAGGCTTTGGAGCTGTTCATTATCATTTTCAGTGGAACACGATTGACCTTCTGTTGGTAGAAAATTTCTTTTGACCCATCCACTTTAAAGAAAATAAAACCCCACCACCTCCAATCAGTTTATAATGGTGAAACAGAGGGAGAAATGTGATGGTATTGATGAAATGGGTGTAGGAAGACTTAGGCTGCATTTTAATTCTGTCGCGGTGCAGTTTGCATCTAATCAAATTCCTCTCAGGAAATTTTTTAGGCTGACCTCTTCAAAGTAAATCACAGCTTGATTCACTGTACGCCAGTTTTCATAATCACAGTCTGTGAGAGAAAGGAAAATTGCAGCCAGGCATGCAACTAGAGCACAATTGCAAACCGTGATCCCACTAAAATGAGTGGAGGAATTCAATTAGTGTCCCACTTTTTGAAAAGGAGTAGTGAGGATGCATTGTAGTCCTTCAAAATAGGAAATGGCATTCAGGATGTCAGTGCTCAGGTCCTAGCACTGCTGCCATCCCTCTAGAGGTGATTTTACTAATGAAAAGACCACAGTTCCTCTCCAATTGGGGCTTTCTGTGATGCTCTGTGGCCATTCTGCACTGCTAAGTAATGTGATATTATAATAACAGATCTCTAGGATGAAATACTAGCACCCAGTGTCCATGCTGTGTAAGTTTCAGTTGTTTTCATGCTGGAGTAATGTTAGTCTTCCAAACATAAAGTGCAGCAGCTGCTCCAAAAGTCAGTCTGTGACGTGCACTACTACCATGTGCTAAGTGGAGATAGTTCAGCTCCAAATCAAGTGATTATCCAAACTGGACACGCAGCCTCTTTGGGCCCGATCTGAGAGGATAAGCAGATGCCATCCATGGGTTAGGAAACATCCAGTCACATGGCAATACTTAAATGGTGTAAAAAGCGTGCTTTTGGGTTCTGTAACGTGGGTGAATTCCACACTGGTGATCTGAGAAGACATGAGTTTTAATGCTTGAGTTCTACGCTGTAAGATGATTTGCAATAAAACCACTTCAAAGAAGAAACAACTTGAAAATCCTTCTTAACTTAAGCTCTTCTTCCTTTTTTACCCAGACTTAACACCGTTCTATTTACTTTTTAGCTAGGGATTCACTTAGAAGATGGTGTTGGATGGCTGCCTCCGACAGGCTTTGTTGAAACTATATTTGCTTATTGCATATGGCATGTGAGGAGGCTTCAGACAACTCTTAAAGGAAGAAAAATCAGCGGCCGTTGCTGATATTTTCAAACGTAGAATCCTAGTTTCCTCAGACTCAGGGATCAAAATGCAGAGGGAGAAAAGCTGAAAGAGCAGACTCATTTATACATTTTTAACAGCAAATACGTGACAGAAATCAGACCCTTCCTCACTAGTGATTTGGCTGTAGGCAGGGCAAGTAAACAGCAGTTGAATATGGCTTTTTTTTTCCTGCTGAAATTGCATAGGCAAAGGAAAGGAGAGGACACAGATCCTCCTCTTCCTCACCACATTCAGTCCCTACCCAGGTATCCATCCTCACCTTGATGGGAATGGCTGCATCCCATTTCTTGCAAGGAAAGGGACGTCACTACCTCCTCTCTGGGTAGCTTGAACTGATTGCAGCTGGGACTGCTGGAACAGTTTCTTCACATTAAAATCAGACTTTTTTTTTCCACTGAGACTCTGTGGGGAATACACAGACAGGCCTGTGGGAGTACTGTCAAGCTCCAGAAAAAGAAATGAAAACAACATCATAGTTGGTTATTTATAAGGAAGATCCCGATGAGTCTGGAGTCATGAGTTGGACTGAATCACTTTCTTCTATTTTTTTCCCATCTTTGCTGCAGTTCCAATTGCCTCATGTCCAGTTATCTACATCCATGACAGATGGTAAAGGTGTTTGATTTGTCCTTGTACAATTTACTCTATTAGCACACATACATTTTACAGTCTGTTCAAACACTGAGAGGGTGGGCAGTGGAAAAGAAGGCTGCTGTTCCTTTCTCATGGCAGCTGAACCTGTCCAGGCTGGAGAAATAGGATGGATCTGTGGCAGAGAGACTTAACTTTGGTTTATGGGCAGACTGAAAGACCTCTGGGAAGTATGAAGATCTTGCTGGAAGGGACCCCAAGTTAACCTTTGCAGATGATGGGAGAAGGAAGACTCCCAAGAGAACAGTTATTCAAAGCAGGTAAAAAAGCAAAGCTGGAAATCAGTACTGGGGGAAGTGGCCTATCCTGCAAGGACATAAGGAGCAAGCAGTTTTAGTGTCTTTAGTGTCATCTGTCTCATGTAGCAGATTTGAGATTTCCCTCTGTATAGAGTTCTCTTGTTCTAGTTTAGTGGTTTTGTGTTGCAATAAACATAACTGTAGCACTTAGAAACCTTTAGGGTTTCTTCTTGTAAATGAGCTTGAGAAAAGTGTGTCCATGTATTTGTGTAAGTGAGTGAAAGAGGAGATGAATTTTAGCTCAGACTTTAGCTTTGTAGATAGCCCCCACAACCCTCTTGGAAAGGAGGACATCATCCTTTAAATTTGCCTGAGGTTCCTTCTCCTCTGAACACCTTTCAAGGTAACAACTGCAAAAGACACAGAGCAAGGGAGAATATATGTCCTTTACAATTTTCTATTACACATTTTGCTTGTAGTTTGGTTGGATTCCTGTCTTTTCAGCTTGACTTCAAAGTGCTTCCTCAGAATGATTCCAGAAAATGAAGCTGTGGTCTTTAGTTACTAGATTCTGCTGACTTCAGAGAAGCCATAATTTCACTAGTGTCATATCTGGTCCTCTGGTGGTAAGTTCTGTCACCAGTGTGTGAGGGGGAGATGGGACCTCTTACCATTGTCAGACTCTTGAGAAGACAAACCTCAGAACTATGGGTAGATCAGCCATCTATGTACCTACCTGGTCAAAAGGCATTTTATCCCCAGATGAGTTTTAACAGCAGTATCAGTTAATGTCCAGGGAATTTGTTAGCATTTCCTTAGCAGCCAATGACATGAGACAGAAGAATTTAGAAGACAAACAGAAAGGGAAACACAAGACTACAGAAAATACCCTGTTACAGGAAGAAATCCTGGTCTGCACAGGTGACTCATCAGAACACGAAAATTCTCCCACAGGGAAGTCAGTGGATGCAAAATGATGAAAGCAAAATCCCCAAAGACACCTCCACACATACACTTGTAGATGCACTAGCCCACACTCCTCATTTTCTTGAACTATATATTCGTTTATTGTCGTGCAACGTGTGGAAAAAATGTTAGCAAAGCACAATGGCTCCCTGAGCCACCCCTGCAAAGGTGCCTGATTTGACCATCCCCGTTCTCCATCTGTTTCACTCTCTGGTGGATCCCCTCTTGCCATAGGAGGGGTCTCAGCATCACTGAGACCTTGCAAAATTGTAACAATGCCAAGGCTGCCCCAGAACCAACGGCTGGGAAAAATGGGCTTGTTGCTTTAAGGTGAGTTTTTATATTAAAATACTTCTTCACAGAGAAGGGAAAAATCATGAGGAATATAAGAAGCCACTCTACTTTCCAACATTTTGATATTGCAACCTGTAGTACTATGTACTCATCAGGACCCTTAAACATTTCAGCTTGTTGGTCTTATGCTTATTCTTGTCAAAGTGGTTGTGCACAACTCAGCTTTCATTAAAAGCAGAATTTCTTTCATCATGAGCACTTTAACTCTGGATTTGAAAATCTCTCAGTGCAATCAGCAGAGAACCCATTTTTACCCAGGCTTTCTTAGCCTAATTCTTCTTTGTATTCTTCTTTGTCGTGATGCTTCTGTATCTCAAAAGAACAGCGTGGTGAATGCAGGGCTGCCACTAGCTGTGACTGCATTTTAGGCAGGAAAGGTTAGCATGAAGAACTTCATTCAGTGTGGAAAATAAATAAATTCCCACATGCATTTCAGTGCCTGCCAGAAATCGTCTCTCTATTTACGACCCAACGACCTGAATTACCTTTTTACATACAGAGATGAACCAACTCTGTAGGTAATCAAAAGACCATTGCACACTTTTACATGCTGACCTCTGAAGCAGAATGGTGAGAAGTGCAGAATTGTGTTTAGTGGAAAATGCAGGTTTCAAGATGTATTTTCCACTCTGATGCAGAACAGAACCGAGGCTTTGCAAATGTGTTTTCAGTTCCATATACAACAACAGTTCCATATTCCAACAACCCCTTGCCTTCCTTAGAATGCACTGACAATCTGGTGTCCTGAGCCCTACTTTGAGGTGTGGGGTGACTGGATTCAAATTTCTTGTCTGCTCAAATGGGACAGAAAGAAGTGGTCCTGGGCGTTCACCTTCTCAGGATCTCCTGGATGATTCTGTTCTTATCCTACAATGCAAGTGTCATATCAGGTTGGATGGGGCTTGGAGCAACCTGGTCTAGTGGGAGGTGTCCCTGCCCCTGGCAGGGAGTTGGAACTAGATTATATTTAAAGTCCCTTCCAACCCAGACCAATTCTATGATTCTATAATGGGCCTTTTTCTTGGGGAATATTAAGAAAAATTGCATTTGGGTGGGGTAATTTTTTCTCTACAGTAAATGCACTCCTTGGGAAAATTTTCATTTGGACAAATGATTTCAAGTCTTGTGTGCATGTGTGTGTGGAGGTGCCCCTCCTCCCTTTTGTGCACGCCCACTGTTCTTTGCTATCCTGATGTATCACTTTAGCACATCCTTCTATGGAGAGAGGCAGCAGTGGGGCAAACCACTCACACACTCCCCAGCAAGGTTCCTTAACAACTACAGCCCCTGGGCCTTTGTGAGATGTGCCTCTGAGCTTCAGAAACCTCATTCAAATTTCAAGTATCCACCACATAACTGTTATTATCTGCAAATTTCTCAGCCAGCTCCATTCTGACAAGATCTGATTTCAGGTAATGCAAAACACATATTTACCCTTTTAAAAAACCCCTATATTATGGCATATTGACTCCCATCATCAAGCCATCCTCTGGAACTGATGAGATTGCACCTCTTTGTGGCATGCATCACCTAAATGTTATGGAGTGCCTTCCACTCTTGATTTTCAAGTGCAACAATCCACCAAAGATATGCTGTTTCACAGCTTGGGGCTCTAAGTCACAGGAGTTCAAGTGCATATTGGAAGAGAAAATTGGGTTTTTTACTTTAGATTGAAGAAAAGTCATAGTTGGGGTAGAAAAGAAATAATAAATCAGCTTTCTGGAACAAATAACAGCTCTCATGGTTTCCAGCAATAAAATCAGGAAGAAGGGCCTAAAGATATGAACACTTAAACAAGGTGAAGATCTTAAAAGAAGAAATTACAGTGGGAGCTCAGAAAAACTGTGGTCAGCTTCCCAAGAAAGTCTCCTCTGTTTGTTTGGGTTGTTTTTGTGCAGGAAGGAGGTAGGGGGAGAAAAAGCATTTTAACTAAGGGTTTCCTAACCACATGCCTTGTGTTAGGAGATGATGCTTTCATACTGGTTGCATGCAGCAAAATAGTTATTTTAAAATTTTGAAGGGGAAGCTGTTAAAAAACAAACAGGGGGCAGAAGAACAGAGAGGAATAACAACCCAACAGTAGCACCTCTGAAATATGAAGCTTTGGGGAAGAGTGAACAACCAAAAATATGTCACTGGTAGATGTTTCCCTTCCATAGGAAAAGGTCAGGAAGAGGACATTACCCAAATCTCTTATTCATGCCTTCTATACTCCTTGGTGTCCAGAGACTCAACAATATCCACAGATGTGTTTCTTTTCTGGGCAACATGAGCTTTGGTTCCTGGAGTTGGTGCTTTATAAACGCCAGTATATCCTTCCTCCATACTCCTGTGGTAGCCAAAACCCCACATGCAACCTTCTATCTTGGCTGTAGATCTGCCTTCCTAAGTTAAATGCTTGAGGAAGGAAAGCATACCAATAACACAGGGGTGAGGTTTTTTGCCTTTCTTTCTTTCTTTGTTTCATTTATGACCCTTTTGCAAGCCTGTGCCAAACCTTAATCCAACAGAGGTTCAACAGAGACATCTCTGTTAGAGACAGGGCCTGCCACAGGACTGAAAACACTCCATAAATGTGTTATTTATTTTCCACTTCTAATGTATTCTCTTAAAATCTCTGTACTTTATTTGGAAGCTCAGCAAAATGGGCCAGACTCCACTGTACTATTTCATTAACTTTGGTGGGGTGACACCACTCCTCTGGTGTGCTATGTTATTTAACAATTAGCCACAGACTCCACTGTCAAATGCCAGTATTCTCTCTAGAAAAAAAAACACAACACTATTCATGTTAGGAATTCACGTCACCATTTAATTATTAATTGTGCTTTAATTTGCTGTCATAAATTCATTTGCCCTTTTATCTGCAACAATGATTCTTTGGAATTGTTACGACTGCCTGCAAGTATGAGTAATGAGTTTGACTTCAATGCAGAGATGTTAGAGCAGTGTTGCTGTTACAGCTGAGGTGACTGAGGGAAACCAAGTGGTGGTGGTGGGAGTGGGAGGATGGAGAAGTTGCAGATTTCCAGCATTTCTAAGCATGATTATTCCACACCAGAGGAGATTTAGGTGTAGGGCAGCCAGCCAGAATAGTGCCTGCAGTCTACACAAACATCTGGTCATGGAAATGAAAAGTAATAGAAAATAAAGGGGAAAAAAAAATCAACCAAGGAGCTAAAAGGTGCTGCCTGTAAAAAACCAGTGTGATACCAATGCATAATATAAATCTGTCAGGTAATGCTTTATAAGAGCTGCATCTTTTCTGAGTGTGTGGCCACAGCACACTGGAGTGAAGGAGAAGAGCTCTTCAGAAGGTAGTCCTGGAACAGGCGGGCGGTCTGGCAGCAGGTTCCTGAGCCCAGCAAAGTCTCACATCCCTTCCTGTCACTCCCACACATCACAAGACACAAACTCCTCCACGAAACACCCTGTAACAAACACACAGACTTGCACAAAATGCCAAAAGCCACAAAACTGTATGGAGGCACATAAAAATACATCCTCTTCGCTCTAATGTATAGCTATACCAGATATATATATCCAATCTGTAAACAAATGTATTATTCTCTGATGTCTCTCATAAGTTTTCCACTGGAAAATGCATGCAATGAACACAGGAACATGTCCCAGTACTAGAACCAGCTGCTGACTTCTATACAAGTAAGTTGGCAGCAGATTTCATCCAGGTCAGTCGTTAAGAGTGAGAACATCCAATTGAATTACATAACTTGGCAAACTCCTTCCTTTTCCAATCTCCTGCATATTCAATGTACCTTACTCTTAGCATCTTGAAAGTACAGGCTTTGGGGGAAGATTTAGCTTTAACTTTGGATTTTCTACATCCCGCTCAGAAATAATCTCACCTCCTATTCCCATGTCCTACACGTTCACTTGAAAAAGCCCCTTTTTGTACACTTTTTTTTTTTTTGGGGGGGGAGCCTTTTGCTCACGTGGATCCAGCCAAGCTGAGGACCAGAGGATACCTGGCTCCGTTTACCAAAAAGCCTCCCTTGCTGCTGCTGCAGACACTGCTCAGCCATCTCCAAGGAAACAGGCAGGGAGAAATGCTTTCATTTCCCCAGCCACTTTCCAGAGATGCCCAGGAAGGATGGGGGTCCTCTCTTTAGGGCAACAAACGGGGATTTTCACATTCTTTCCCCGCTGTTGCTCCCAAGCTGTTGTGTGACCTCGGAGCGAGGCATTTTCCCCTCTCACTTTTTGGCATTTCTAATTTTTGACTCAGTCAGGAGACCTGCTTTCTGCCTTTTAAAATGTTTCCTTTTTTTCCCCTCCCCTTATATTACATATTATATTACATATTATATTACGTTTAAAAAAATATAAATTCAAAACACTGAGATTCTACGGCATTTTGAAGTTCTTCTGCTACTGCTTCTCACAAAGTGAAAATGAAGGGAAAATAATAATAGAATCTCTAAAATCTGTCACGGGCATCTCCAAAAAAAGCATCCCTGGTGTCCTAAGGGAATAAAAAGATCTAAATGCCAGAGGAATTCATAGAAAGAATGAAAATCTATCCTGCTGCAGGATTTATCTTTCTTGTAACAAAAAGTAGTGAAAAAGTTAATCACAGAATCATAGAATATGCTGAGTTGGAAGGGACCCATCAGGATCACAGAGTCCAACCTCTGTCCCTGTGTAGGGCACCCCAAGAATCACACCATGTGCCTGAGAGCATCATCCAAATGCCTCTTGAACTCAGGCAGGCTTGGTGCTGGGACCACTTCCCTGGGGAGCTTGTTCCAGTGCTCAACCACCCTCTGGGTGAAAAACCTTTTCCTGATATCCAACCTAAACCTCCCCTGATTCAGCTTCCTGCCATTTCCCCAGTCCTATCATTGGTCACAGGAGTGAAGAGATCAGGACCTGCCCCATCTCTTCCCCTCCTGAGGAAGCCACAGACTGCAGTGAGGTCACCCCTCAGCCTCTTCTTCTCCAGGCTGAATAATCCAAGTGACCTCAGCGGCTCCTCATAAGTCATCCCTTCCAGACCCTTCACCATCCTCATGGCTCTCCTTTGGACACTCTCCAATAGCTTGATGTCCTTTTTATATTGTGGTGCCCAAGACTGCAAGTAGTACTCAAAGTTGTCAATTTCTTTATGGATCTGTGTGGGTTGGGGGTGGGGGAGCATTGTTTTTAATTTCGTCTTCAAAGGAGAGGGTCAACCTGACACAGGAAAGATTTGGAGATTTCCTTCCTGAGGTACCTTCTTCTGTGTGTTTGGCAGCTTCTGCCTCCAGCCCACGCACCCACCCACCTGCCTGGCACCCTGCCATGCCCTCAAATAAACATCACTCACCACCTTCATGCCTCAGAGTGTCAAGAGGCTTCTCTTTTGGCAATGACAGAGCGAGGGATTTATGCCTGAACGCTGCTGAGTGATGGGAAGACAGAAAAACCTCACGGAAGCACAAATACAGAAGCAGCAAGGAATCCCCCTCTGATGCTAATCTATTGTTCCAGTCCCAGGAGGAAAGCAGGAGATGGCAGACAGCCCAAATCTATTTCTGGCTTGTGGTCTCACCTTTTAACCACCTTGATTCTCCATGCAGAAGACGGAGATGTTCCTCAGATCAAGGGGATGCAAAGAGAATTAATTGCTTCTCGAAAGGTGCTTGGAAGAGTTCCAAATATTTGGAGTCATGAAAAAATAAATCGGATATTACCAACATTTTGGGGGGATACTGGATTTGTCTGGTGAAATTGTCAACATCTATTGGGGCAGCTCTTCTGATTCAGCCCTTTCCTCTTTGTACTTCTACTCAACACTGCACTACATGTGTGGGGATCCATTTTCACATATCCCCACTAGTTCTAACTGCTTCCATTCTGGGGCACCCGTTGCCTTTACTGGGTTGTGAATATCTGCAGACTTCACAGGTTCCAACCAGATTTGTTGGCCTTGAGTAGCTTTGGAAACTGGCAGCCTTTTCAGTGTTTCACGGCATCCAGAACCTAGAGGGTTTTTTCTAGATTTTTACAGTTTCAATGATTCTGTCAAGGAAACATAGAGGTGATGTTACTATAAAGCAGGAAAAGAATTCAGAGTCCAAGCCCTCTGATTTAAACTCAGAAAAGGGTTTTCCTGAAGCATTTCTAGGGAAATGGCACATTTTCTATTTCATCTAAAGGAGAGACAGCATATTTTCATTACCAGTAATAAAACTTTGCAAATGAAAAAGCAGCCATGAATGTACATCCTTCTCCCCCCAAACCTCCCTGCGTTTAATATAACTTTTACATAACCTGAATTTCCTCTTACACTGATACCAGACTTTATTCTTTAGCAATTATTCAAGTGCACACAGTCATTAAGTATTAGTGCTTTTTCATCTCTCTGAAGGACTGAAATATCCATGTCTAAGATAAGTGGTATTCTTCACCTTTGATTCATTTAAACTCAAAGCATTTTGCACTCAGAGCAAGTGCAGTAATTTAAACCAAGTGCTTTTTCTCAGCTAAGTTTTGGAGTGACTAGTAAGGAAGCCTCAGCACTGAGCAGTCCTGAGCACTGGTGATGGCAGCAGCTCACATGAGCATCCTGTGGTTAGTCACATTTGCTTGCATTGCCCTCTCTTCAATTTAACCTTATATCACCTCCTCGTGGGGGCCTATGGACAAGCTTGGCTGCAAGGCACCCACCAGCAGCTGAAAACTGTTCATCTCCATCAAAACCTCCACCCTGCTGTCCCGAACAGGATGGGATGGCAGACAAGATGTATCTGCACAGATCAAGATTTACTGCATACAACACTGGGGTCTTAACTCCTTAAAGTAGAAGGCACAAGCACAGTCAAATTGTAGGGAAACTGGGAGATCAGAACAGAAGTTGAAGTTTGAATGCAAAAGGTTTCTTAACAATAAAATTTACTATTGTAGTTAGATCAAACAATAAAGGTTAACTGTAAAAATGCTAGCAACTTACTTATTATCAAGTTTTATACTAGGCCTAAAACATTAATTATCAGTTTTAAAGGATTCTATAATCTTAAAATTTAATGGTGAAAATTACTTAACGTTAAATTCGCTAATTAAGACAATAAAGGAGTTAGTATCTCTCACCCTTGCCAGGCCACAGCTGGGTGTCCCTGGGTGGGTCTTAATTCATGAGAATCAATCTCTCTGGCAGGCGTCCCTGCTGGAGAGGAGAAGGTCCAGCAGCCTCCTGGGAAAGTGTACGGAAGTCTCCGTGATCAAAAGTGTGACCAGGCTTTTATAGAATAAAGTGGATTGACTGCAGTCATTTAACCATTAGCCGTACCTCCAATATCTCTCATTGGAGAATAAAAGGAAAACAGTGGAAAAAAACCATGCAGGCCCTGTTCCCACCAAGCAAACTCTCCTGTTCATCTCTTTGTTCTTACTTTATCTCCGTTCCAGGCCTAGTCGTGGCTGGGCTGAGCTCCGTGTTCTTCAACACTGGAGAGCAGCTGGTGTTATGAACATCAACTTGGCCTCTGTTTGTACCTTTCAAGGTTGTTACCAGCTCAGAGTTTGTTAGGCCTTGTCCTTTCTCATGGGAATCCTTCCACTCCAGGCCTGAGTCTGCAAGACTGAGAGAGAAAAGCAGCTGAATAATAGAGTATAACTGAGGCAGGCATATTGAGAGATGGAGCGTCCTGCTACACCTACTTAACCTTTGAGTGTCTGGAGAGGTGGAGAATGGCAAGGGATAATTCACAGAATGAAAAATGGGGTTTCATGTATGTAGAGGACTGGCCTCCACAAAAGGTACGTCTCCCACACAAATTTGTTGCCAGCCAATTTGGGGCTATTCCTCCTCTAATGGAGGAGAAGAGAAGGGGCAATCCGTGACTCCAGTTTTCCAGCCCAGGTCGAACTGGGACAACAAAGTAGTTGTGCAAATGAATTTGAATTTACTTTGATTTATTTGCAGGTTGTCTTCACACTGTGTCCAGCTTCCTTCAGGTGCAACATGTGATTTCTGCCACTTCTCCTCAGGCCAGATTTAGCTGCCCTCATTCCCATCATGATCCATGTTGTGTGGCTGATTTTAAGGGATGGATTTCCAGTGGAAAGCAATACTCGTTGTGAGGAAGAAGGGCTGAATGACACCTGAAAGCCCTCACTCACCCAACCCCTGCATCATTCCCTCAGTAGCCTCAGGGGCAGCCCTGTCAGCCTCAGCACTGCCTCTGCCAGCTGCAGATTTTCCAGCCTGAAACAGATTTGTAGCCATCAGCAGTTCCCAGTTTCCAGTGGGTTACAGCTACGTGTTCCTGGATCATTGCTAGTTTGGTTTTTCTTTTATTTGAAAGCTCTTCTACAAAACAACAACAAAAAAAAGATGCCAGAAACCTCACACACTTCAAGAATTGCCTCTTTTTTCAGGTTCCCCTGAGCCTGCCCAGCATCCATCAGCCTGTTATCACAGCTGCTCAGCATGATGAGCCCCCTCTGAAAAGAACGAAACTAGAAGAAATAAAGCACAGAGGGAAAAAACAAAGCAACTAAACAAACAAAAAAAAGTGCAACCCCCCCCCCAAAAAAAAAAAACACCAACCAAAAAAACCCAGACTAACTCTTCCCAGACTGACTCTCCCTTCCAAGAAGTGATGTTCCATAATTGTAATGCAAGAGAAGCTTAGATATTCCAAAAGCTTTAAACCAGACTTAGTTTGTATTCTTTTATATTTCCTTGTGGATATAACATCTTTGTTGAAAACTGGCTGGTTTTAAAAAAAAAACCTCTTCTGAGAAAAAAAAAAAAATACCCTTTGAAATGATTGACTTTTACAATGTGGCCCATATTTTAGTGCAAGTATTTTTAGTGCAAATACAAGGGTAATTTACTACAGCAAAATACATAGCACTGCAAACATGGAAAGATGTGAGAAGGAAAAAAAAAGTCTGTGTTTATTTTACACAACAAAAAATGGAAAACTTTTCAATTTTCAGGCAAATAATTTCCCTGTGGTTTTACCTGTTAGCCTTAGAGATGTCAAACAATTGTAACATTAAAGTTCTGACACATTTTTGAAATTACAGAGCCTAATCAGAAGCCTGAGCTGCCAGGTTATGAGGGGCAGGAATGGGAGCAATTGAGGTCAGGCAAAATCTGGTCCTTCTGTGATATTAAGATTATTCAAGTAAACCCAACATTTTTGAATTGCTAATTTTTAATAGTCCTGGGGTATACATGGCAAGAGAACAAGTGTATTCAAGAAGAAATAATAACCCCCCCTAATGTAGGTGACAAGATATGAAAAGGACAGGAAAATACTCTCTCTTGCAGGTATTTAAAGTTGGAAGCATTAATTGGAGCTTGATAGGATTTGCAGATAAAAAGAAGATCTGCACATTTTCAATATGCACAGATGTACACAGGGTAAAATCATAATAAATCACAGATATGCCACAGGGATGTTATTGAAGCCTTTTCCACTTCAGGCTTTTCAACTAATTGATCACTGCTGCCTTTTGGGGAACCCCACATCCGATATGCAGCGACTGGCACAAGAGCTGGGATACCCTGGTGAGGGTGACTCCTGGTGTGGATGATGGAGGGCAGGGCCCAATACAGGACAGGAATTCAGAGAAGAATTTGTGTGCAATTAAAGACCATAGCTTACAAATTATGATCCATACAACCCCTATCTCTGTTTTTAACTCTGCCTAAAAACAGCTCAAACATGCATGGCCTCACACAGATCCACCCGTCCTGTGACAAGGACTTCAACATCTGTCTCTGACTTAAGCTGGAATTCAGTTAAGGACTATTGAGGACCCTCAACTAAAAACCACCTTCACAGGATGCCCAAGATTGTGATCTTTGCCTGAAACTATAGTAACTTAGTGAATAGTACATTCATCCAAGAGGTGTGGGTCCTGAGCTAAAATCCATCCTCAGCCTGCGAGCTCATCTGATGCACCTTGCAGAAGATGACAACAAACAACAGCAGACATACAGGGATCATACATGGGATTACACAGGAATATTGCAGGTGAGGTGTTTGCCAACGTGCTATTTTGAAGCTGCTACTGTTTGGAGCCTGTCACTGAAAGAAAAAACAATCAGCAAAGAGCTTCACCCTGGCTCAAACCAAAACAGAGCCAAGAATGCACAAGTCAGGGGGCCAGGAAAGATAATAATATAAAAAGAGATTAATACAATTTTTTCTGACATATCAAAGAAAAAGCTGGTTCCTGATTCTTTCCATCTTGTCTGAACAGTTTAAGGATGTTATATGATGACTGTTAAATTACAGAAACTGTCCCAGGAAGCAACAGCAAACCAGACCTTCCCATGTGAAACGAAGCACCAGGCTGGAGACTTGTTTATGCCACTTTTCTCTCCTGTACTCATGTACTGAGTAGTAGCATTAACAAGTACAAAGTACCCAGAACAGCCTGAAGTTGAAAAAGATTAAGCTTCTTTTCTGTGAGGTGAAGGATGTGGGCTGGAACCCTTTCTGAATGAAAGGGACAGTGAACTGATCTTCTGCTTTCAATCTGAGTTCTTCAGCCACCACCAAACAATGTGGAAGGTGAGTAGCACCACAGCAGTTTTAAAAGGCAACAGTGAATTCTGGTCATATTTTTCAAAGAGAGGGAAGCTATTGCAGCAGACACCTTTTGTGCAAGGACAGGTTAAATATTTGTGCATTCTGAATGGAAGAACCTGGCATATTTATCTAGATCTGGCATTTATACAGGAGTAATCCTCCACAGCATCAGGTTTGCTCTGCCTCCTTACAAGATAGAACAAAAGGAAATGGCCTCAAGTTGTGCCAGGGGAGGTTTAGATTGGATGTTAGGAACAATTTCTTCTCTGAAAAGGTTTTAAGGCCCTGGCCCAGGCTGCCCAGGGCAGTGGTGGAGTCCCCATCCCTGGAGGGGTTTTAAAGCCCTGATGTGGTGCTGAGGGACCTGGTTTAGTGGTGGCCTTGGCAGTGCTGGGTTAAGGGTTGGACTTGATCATCTCAAAGGCAGTCAAAGGGATTCTATTGTAGTAAGTCTGTACAAACTGAGACCCCATGCCAGATGCATAGTACTGACTGCCTAAGGCTGAACTGGTCAGAGATGTCAGAATAGGAAGCAGACAGTGAAAGGACCAATGGAATAGGTTTTAGAGAGAATCAAACCCACATTTAAAATGTAGAAACCATGGACTAGTTCATCATCCATGAAGCAGCTTTGAAGACAGACAAGTAATGCATTAAGCTTAGTGCTGCCAAATAACTGGATGGGTGGACAGTCATAGGATCACAGAATCATGGAATGGTTTGGTTTGGAAGGGACCTTAAAGATCATCGAGTTCCAACCCCCCTGCATGGGCAGGGACACCTCCCACTAGACCAGGTTGCTCCAAGCCCCATCCAACCTGCCCTTGAACACTTCCAGGGAGGGGGCAGCCACAACCTCCCTGGGCAACCTGGGCCAGTGTCTCACCACCCTCACAGGAACTAATTTCTTCCTAATGTCTAATCTACATCTCCCCTCTTTCAGTTTGAAACCATTACCCCCCTCATCCTGTCCCTTAAAACCATCACCTCTCTTCCTAGTCCCTACCTCATCATCTCTCTGTGGTTGTCCCTTCCCCTAAACTGCAGGGAACTTACAGAAGCCTGAGGTGACTTGCAAGGCCAAAAAGGTGCCAGATGCTACAAAACAGGGTCTGCAAGAAGCAGAGGGTGACCTCTGGGATCCTTGGTGTTGCTGAATAGCAGCAGCTGGGACATTGTCATCCAAGCTTGGGCACCTCTACTGCTACGTCAACTGTTCAACACCTTTTCTACCCCAAACAGTGTATGTAACACCTCTAACGTGGTTTTGCATCAGCTCTGATGCAAACCTTCCAGGTGGGAAACCAGAGCTTTCCAGAGTTTTAAGGACTGTGGGAGAGTTCTGTGGAATATTGTATCCCTAGGAGAGAGTTCCCTGGTCCACTGGTTCATTTTTGTCAAAGATACCCTCCATTTAAGGGTATTCAAATTTAATCTCAGTGAGTTTAATTCTGGTTTGGTACAGGTGGAATAACTCCCAAATTATTTTCAAAGGGTGTGTGTTTTTTGTTTGGGTTTTTTTTGTGTGTTATTCTCACTCCTCTGTGCAGTGTGTGCAGCATAGTTACTTTGCCCATTTGCCATGCTGAAGGACTTGGTACACTTTTGCTGGTTCTCACTCTGTCCATTTGTTTCACTTTTCTTATGCTGAAAGAAAGTAATTTTGTATTAGATGCAGTTCTGTGGCAGGTTCTCCAGGTCAGTGGTGAGACATTATTAGATCAGATTATAATATAATACTAAACTGCTCAATCATGTTCTGCCTTCCAAGGGGCAGGTGCTCCCATTTTCTCAATATTTTCCAACTATAACAGGCTCAAAAAAAGGCCAACTTAACACTGCTCTGGAAAGACATATAAACATAATTCCCCATTCAGAACTACAAGGTAACAAATCAGATTTTTGCCCCGGAAAAAACGTCTCCAGGAAATACACGGAATAAATGAAGCCAATGACCAGATGTATTTATTTCTAAAGCAGTTTCATTAGAGCCCTTTGATATCAGCATAATGAACTGTAGCATTGTGCAACAGTGTGAGACAAACAGGGGAAGAATATTTTGACCATTTATGCAAATAAAAGGCTGACCAGTTGGTTGCTGAGGTATCTGTGGCTCGGTTTTGTTCAAGAACTTTCAGGTGGATGCACTGATCTTTAGCACAATGTGGGCAGAAAACAAAAGCTTCCCAGATACTGTAAGCATGCCAGAATGGTCTCAATGGGACTGCTCTCATAAACAGTTTGGAAAGCTCTCTTTCAAAGAGAGATATAATCCACTTTGCTAGTGGATTGTATCGTGTTGTGGCCACGTCTCATCCTTGCATGTGATTAGATTTTGTGGGTCAGTGAAAATTATTTTGGGACACACAGAAGTTGTGCCCTGGCTGCATCATGGGGTGGTAAAAGGGGGAAGAGAGGGAAATAGAATGGTATTCTGGGAATGATCACATAGGATCACTCATGTATGCTCCTGATGGTGAAGGTTGGGAAACTTCAAAGCCTGGAGGCTTCATTCAGCTTGCAACAAACAGCTGATTCATAACTTACAAGGAAATCTGGAGGGGGAAAAATAAAGGAAGAAAGGTTTTTCTTATTTTAGAAATATGCTATACAAGGATGGTGATATATCCTACACAGATAGGCCATGGGTAATCTGCTATGTTCTCCTCAAGATCAGTCTAGAAGTAGAAAAGTCTTCCTACTAGAGATAGTTTGGTGTCAGAGCAGTGAAGAACATGGATTCTTCATCACTATATACTGTAAAGAAATAGTTAAACCAGTCTTTGTCAGTTAAAACAAATCCAGTTTTTCCTCAACACATTGGTTTTCCCTCTGTGACTGGCCTCTATAGCAAGATACATAGAGCATTTTCCAAAGGGCATTTCAGTCCATAAGAGATGCAAGGGGATTCAGAAGGGAATGAATGGGAGAATGGCTTTCAAGCTGAACCAAGAGAGAGTGGTGAGACACTACAACAGGTTGTCCAGGGAAGTTGTGGCTGCCCCATCCATGGAAGTGTTCAAGGCCAGGTTGGATGGGGCTTGGAGCAACCTGGTCTAGTGGGAGGTGTCCCTGCCCATGCAGGGGGTTGGATCTAGATGATCTTTAAGGTCTCTTCCAACCCAAACCATTGTATGATTCTGGGATTCTATGATTGATTGTGCCAACTCTTAATGCCTTGTGGAGCAGATATTGCATGGAAAGCTTCCCTCATCCAGTTCATTGTGGCAGCTTGGTGGATGTCACATCTTAGAGCAAGAACTGAGGCATTTACAAAGGGATGCCTGTAAGCATAAGTTTGTCAATTTGAAATTAAAGCCAAGGGTGTGAAGGTTGTTTTCAAAACCAGTGTGATTTATCTTGATCACTTGGTTAGGAAGGAAGATATGCTTGCTCATAAAAAGGGATGTATTTAAGAGTTTCAGGAAGTTGCTTACTCTTGTTATGACAAATTTATTGGTTACTCAATAAGCTCAACTCAACATAAGAAAGATATGCATCTCCTGGAGAGAGTCCAGAGGAGGGCCATGAACATGAAGGACATGGAGCTCCTGGAGAGAGTCCAGAGAAGGGCCACGAAGATGATCAGAGGGCTGGAGCAGCTCTCCTCTGGATACAGGCTGAGAGAGTTGGGGGCTGTTCACCACGGGGAAGAGAAGGCTCTGGGGAGACCTCATAGCAGCCTTCCAGTACCTGAAGAGGCTCTAGGAAAGCTGGGGAGGGGCTAGTTACAAGGACTTGGAGTGAGAAGACAAGAGGTAATAGATTAAAACTGGAGAAGGGGAGATTAGTTTTAGACATTAAGAAGAAATTCTTTAGTCTTGGTGGTGAGACACTGGCCCAGGTTGCCCAGGGAAGCTGTGGCTGCCCCATCCCTGGAAGTGTTCAAGGGCAGGTTGGATGGGGCTTGGAGCAACCTGGTCTAGTGGGAGGTGTCCCTGCCCATGAAGAGGGGTCAGATCTAGATGATCTTTAAGGTCCCTTCCAACCCAAACCATTCTATGATTCTATGATTCTAAGCTAGCAGGACTATTGCACAGTGAATAGTGGCCAGTGAATGAAACCACATCATTGTCTCCACCCACAGGCATCACAGCTGGATAGGACAGTACCTGTGGCTATAATCCAAACTTACTCTTTAATTTATTTAAGTACCTACAGTAATATTAATGATTCATAATGATTAGGAAAAAAAAAGTAATTGCAATCAAGGAAGCTCAAGGTATAAAATTATTAGCATCCTCTTTTAATCCCTTGCTTCTTTCCTTCCTCTCCCTTTTGTATGGCAAGAAGCAATGGAAAATGAATCCCACTAAGCCAGCAGTAAGAAGTGCTAAGTGCATAATTAATGGCAGTTGTCTGATTTGTCACACTAATAAGCCAGAGGACAAAGAAACATCTCCAGGATATGAGAGATCAGGAGGAGAAAGGAAGAGTGCAAAGGTCAGTAAAGTACCATCCCCGTGTTGTTTGGCTCATGTGTTATCAACATAGTAGGACAGCAGTTTTCCAGCCATCTCTCATGAAGGAATTACCTAACTTTGAAACTGTCCTTTCAGAGCAAAGCTTCTCCTTTGTGTTTAATGGTGCTCTCCAATACATCATTTATGTCCTCGTAGGGACCCGTTGTGTGCAGGGATGAGGTCACCACTGCTCTCAAGAGCTGCTGCTGGCTTGGAGTGCCAGGTGGCCTCGTGGTGACTGCATCACTCTCACCATGACCTTGAGCTGAAAAACGACAGAAAGGATGGACAGAAGCCAGACAAGAGAAACAGGCAACATTTCAGAGGAAAAAAATCAGAAAAACTAATCTTTTTTTTCCATTTTTAGATACTGCTCACTGCAGAGTGCTGAGTTCTTGAAATGATATGCTGAGTACCAAACCCAGTGCCATGGGGTGAACCATGTCTTACTAAGCTTCTTGGGAGGTAGTGCTTTGACTGGGATATGACTAAGTTTATTCTAAGTAGTCAACTCCTTGAACTGTCCGGGCAAACGTTCCTTCTTGAGACAGTCAATTTGTATCAGTTTTCAGCAATGTGTAATAAAATCACCCCCCCCAAAATCAAACTCAAGGTATGGGTAAACAACCACCTGCAGCTGCTTTACCATGAGTTACAGACTATTCTCTCAACAACAGTTACTGCCTTTAAAATCACCCTGGTTGGATGATGCCTCAGGAGATCTCTAGTCCAACCTCCTGCTCAGAGCAAGGTCAGCCTGAGAGATCAGACCAGATTCCTCAAGGCTTTGTCCATTCTGCTCTTCAAGGACAGCGTGTACCCATGTTCAGGATCTTTATATGTTGCACCTATGAAATAAAATGTGTTCATTCAAAGTGAGGTGGCTGAAGTTCACTCGTTTTACCTTGTATTTGCAATGGGATGAGAGTATCTGACAGACCAGTGAGTGCAGTTTAGCTGGTAAATGGCACTGCAGTAACCACAGTAACATGAAAGCTTCAATATTTCTGCAAGGACCCACCTGTACAAACAATATTTAACTGAAGAGACTGTTGACCCAGCTTACAGCCTCAAGATGCTGCTGGAAAAAAAGGGAAATGAGCACTACAATAATTGAAGTAAATAACCAAGCATCCTATGGGCTAGAATCGGATTCTTACACAGGAGCCTTTATAAATTTAGTTCCATCTTACTTTCAGTACAGTTGCAGTACAGCAGCTTTAATTTTTAACACTACATATTTAGTACAAACTAGATTACATTGGTGACAGCAGTCCCCTTTTGCAGGGAGGTGATCTCATAACTATTGAACACACCAAAATAGAGCTCCACTACTTATCTCTATGTACAGGAGTAGCTCCACGTGGACATGGAGAGATTATGTGTCTGAAAGAAGAGTTGGCCAGCAGTGTATTCCTAGTGTGTGTACATTTTTAAGGTGAGGCAGGTCTCTTTAAAGAAAGAAAACAAAGTATTGCCCAGGGCTGTCTGAGACACTTCTAAAAAATTGCCTTTTCTTTGATAAAATGCAATTTCAAATCTTTTTTCTTTCTTTTTTTTTTTTCTTCTTGAAGCAAACTAGATATCAGTGTTCTTGGAAAAGGCATTATGGTGCTGGCAGAATTTCTTGTCAAACTGAAGAGGAATGGGGATAAGGGGCAGAGACACCATCAGCTATTCCAAAGAGCCATTAGTTCAATGGAAAAGAGTTACCAGGCACTGTGTCCTGCAGCCATAAGACAAGCAGGTAAATTGGAGTAGTCCAGGTGCTACAAAGCAGCAACCTGTAACACCACTTGGTTTCCTCTGTCTACCTTTTTTTTGGGTACCAGGCTTTCTAAAGGGAACTCAGGAGGAACCTCAGCTCCTCCCATCTCCCCTTGGGATAGTGTCTGAACCACTCAGGTGTTGGTATCATGAAATCTTTCGGAAATCTGTTGGGTTTTACTTTCCATGAAACTGAGTGACTATTTTTAGAACAGTTGGGACATACCCTTCAGTCTGTTCCTTTCCAACCTGTGAACCAGCTGACCTACCTGGGAGAGAAGTCTTTCTCTTTCTCTGTAATTTTTCACAGTTAATGTGGTTTTGAAGTTCATCTCTATACACAAAGGTGCCATTCCTCAAATCACATCCTTGCATAGACAGAAAAACTGTCTCCTGCCCTGCTCTCTATTAACTGGCCAGCAGCTCAGTTTTGATTCCATTGTTGCTCTCTGCACATAAATCTTGTTTAGTCAATGGGATTTGCCTGCCTGAAGGAACACATGATCAACTGCATAGAGAAGCAGAAAATAGATTTTTGTGCTTCAGATCCTTTAAATGTTTTTGTTGGGAAATAATTCCCAAAGCTGTATTTGGCTAATATTTCTTTTCCTTCACTTAGCTTCTTTCTTACACTTTTTGCTTGCTGAAGGATGTGAACTTTCATCTCCTTTATCAAGCCCTTTGGCCTAAATTTTACCTGTCCTTCTATATGTTGATTTTGCCTTATTTTAACCCTTATTTTGACATCCTTATTTTCATGTTCTGGCATGCTGCATTCTCTCACAAGATGTTTTTATAGAGTGATGCTAATTCACCAACCAGGCAGGTTATTCTAAAAATAATCCAGCACAAAAGCAGAACACAGCACATTGAAGGATCCTGGCAGCAGGCCAAAAAGCTTAAAGTAAATGGGATAAAGCAATGGTGTTTAATAGCTAATAGTGCAAAAGAATGAGTTACCATGCTCTGCACCTTCACCTGGGCTATGATCCATCTGCACCTGTGATGCATCCGTTGCAAATGGTGTGAAATTCACAGGGATATGGTGGGCAAACTGGAGGACCTGCAGGGTAAAAAACAGATTATTAAATATGTGAAATATATTCTATAAAATGATATATGAAACATATTCAATGAACTGGCCAGAGGGGATGCTTCCTCCCAAGGTCCTTATCTGCCATTTGGCTTGGCATCCTTCTGGAAAGTCGTGGCCCTGCAGAGTGATACCTGCCTCTAAGTCTGAATCCTATTGACAGTTATTTTTGAAAGTGGTTAAGCTCTTGAACTGAGTCTTTACAGGAACAGGTTGTAAAAAACTTCCTAAAAAAGTTCTCAAAAAGGTACTTCTGCCACTTTGTCCTTCAGACTGGTTAACCCCCTAACTGTGCTGACGGAGAGAAGAAACAGCTTTTCAATTTTTATGTTTATGTTACTTATTTTAATGTTACCCTAGGCTCTAATTTAATGTTTCCTAGGCTCTAATTTAAAGATGGTACCATTTCTTTCCAATTCCTGCAAAGGCTGCACACCCTTGACTTAGACCAGGGCATTATAATACTTCCAGCCTTACACCCTAACCCTCTCTTAATACATCTTGACATTTTGTTTGCTTCTTGATCACTGTTGTGCACCGAGCAGATGTTTTCATGGAGCTGTCTACAGTGACAGGAAGATCTTTTTCTTGAGTGATTACAGTTAATTTATAACTCAGCTATGCATATGAGCAGTTGAATTGTCCTTTCCAGCATGTATCACCTTGAATTTATCTGCAGTGATTTTCATCCATCATGAAGGTTGTGCAGAGAGTTCAGTCTGGCCATCTAGAATTCTCCAAAGTCTTATTTAGTCTTGGCTGATCTAAATTATGTCACATAAAATACACATTTCCTGGCAAAAAAAATGTTTTGCTGCTAAAGTCTTTCCTCCAGATTACTAACAATTTTTATTGCTGTTTGTCTCAGCTACTGCCTGGACTCTGCAAGATGTTTTCCAAGTCAAAAAGAAAGCTATTCTTGGAGGATAGCTCGTAGACACAGTTTTGAGACAAGGGATTCATAGCATCACTGGAATATTCAGGATGATTACTAGATACAACTTGTTCACAAAAATTTTAAAAATAAAAAAGGCAAGCTATAATTTTTAATAACTTTTGGGAAAAAAAAAACAACAACCCTAACTGTTCCCAGACACACTTTAGGGTACTCAGTGTGCATAGCTGGTATCCCTGTAGGCAACTTTACAGAGTTTCAATCCTGTTGTGGCTTCCTGTGACAATTGTCCTTCTGTGATGAAATCTGATTATCATGTCTGACCCTTTTGTATCTTTTTACCAGTGTTTAACCCCAGGCAGAACTTTACCCCATGATAGATTAGTTTCTTAAGCAGCTTTTTGTCAGGAATGCTGTTAAAAGCTTTTTAATAAATAATGTTAACTGCATCTCCTCTAACCACAATTTTAACAACAACCTCAGGCTCAGATTCTGGAGTCTGTTTTCAGTAGAACATTTCGTCACAAGCTAAAAACCCAACAGATGCTGTTTGTTTCTTTGCTGAAGAGAGTTGAACTTAAGCATGTTCCCAGCTTTGCTGAGCAGGTGACTTACAGAGCAGATTAAGCAGAAGCTGAGCAGAGACCTTCATGCTTGAAGTATTATCTATATTGTTATCTTACTTTCTCAGTGTGGAGAAGAGAAGGCTCCAGGGAGACCTCATAGTGGCCTTCCAGTACCTGAAGGGGCTACAGGAAAGATGGGGATGGACTTCTTACAAGGGTTTGGAGTGAGAGGAAAAGGGATGATTGAATAAAACTGGAAGAAGGGAGACTTAGGTGAGACATTAGGAAGAAATTCTTTAGTGTGAGGGTGGTGAGACACTGGCCCAGGTTGCCCAGAGAAGCTGTGGCTGCCCCATCCCTGGAAGTGTTCAAGCTCAGGTTGGATGGGGCTTGGAGCAACCTGGTCTAGTGGGAGGTGTCCCTGCCCATGCAGGGGGGGTTGGAACTAGATGATCTTGAAGGTCCCTTCCAACCCAAACCATCCTATGATTCTGGGATTCTATGACCTTTTTTTTCTTTCTTTAGTTTTCATCACAGCCACCTGCTGTGCATGCACTACATTGATTGTAACCCTGCTGGGACATTGACTGCTTGGCTACCTGTCTGCCTGCCACCTAGTTCAAGAAAACACCTTGCCACACTTGGGTTTTCTAGATGAGATGATGTAGATACCTATATCTACATGCTGTATCTACATGCTAGTGACTGAGTAGCTAGCATTCTTTCCAGAAATTTGGAAAGGTAGAGAAC
Organism: Hemiprocne comata; assembly: GCA_020745705.1. NCBI lineage: Eukaryota > Metazoa > Chordata > Aves > Apodiformes > Apodidae > Hemiprocne > Hemiprocne comata. The sequence continues at coordinate 4,165,125 of CM036589.1, read as the reverse complement.
CCACCTGTGTGCTTAGTTACTGTTGTAAAATCTTCATGGAACTGAGGTTCCCAGATTCCACTCCTCAGTGGAGAAGCAGCTGCCTGAAAGCCTGAAAGCATTTTGCGTAAAAGCAAGATGAAAAGTGTTCATTCTTCTGCAGCTAATTCCCAGGGAGAGGTTTCAATATGTCACTGGTGCCTGCAGAGCTCTAACACTCACAGTAGCCCACAGATCACCCAAACAGCTTTCAGATGTAGTTCTGCTTATTCTTTCTTTCCTCAAAACTCTACAAATTGTTTCAGTGTCTGGCAAAACAGAAGACTGATGTAGATCAGGGTTCTCAATTTCCCCCATCACCAACTTGGCAACAATAGCCAAAGAGAAGAGCCTTTTACAGCACAGAATGAAGAATAAAGCTATAAAAATTTAATTAACCTCTGCGTAGTTTATTGAATCCTAATTTATTCACTGTTTTTGTAAATTAGGGAATGCTCAGCAAATTTTTGTCTCCTGTATTTGAATTGGCTATATATGCAAACCAAATTTGTAAAATGAAATTAATAGACACTGTTATTAGGATTTCCTGGTGTAGGAATTGCCACCTACAATGTACAAACCTAAAAAAAAAAGTTTCTGCTATAAATACAGCTTTTATTTTATTTTCCTAAAATGCAGACAACTAAAAAAAAAAAGAAAAACAAAATAAAAAAAGGTGACATGAATCAATGCACAGAAACAAAATAGTAACATACTTTATTTTCTACTGACTGGGCTTAACATGGCTTGTGCTCTTCTGGTCCCATAGCTGTCATTGTGAATTATGTCAGTTTATGCTGAAAGGGTGGATTGAAAATCAGTTGGGCTGGACTGATCCTTCCCCTCCATTGCAAGAGGATTCACTTAAAATCTTTTCCTCCAGAACTAAAGACCTATGGAAGCTACCTGTGTTGTTTATAGCTGTTGTATGGCTGTCACATCTCCATCTGAAGGTCATTGACCAAGACTCCATTGAGCAAGGTCACGTGCACAAAGTGGGATAGGGCAGAAGATGTTTTTGCATTGAGAGATCAGCCTGGAGAATTGAAGGAGGCAACTGAATCAGACAAGTATAAGGAAGGAACGAAACAGTGCTGGTCAGCCTGGAGAAGTAGGCAGCATGGCTCTGCTGAGCTTCTGGAAAGGAGTCAGGAGACAACTCCTTGATGTGGGGCAGGCACAGATAGGCAACAACAGGCAAAGCCTTCTTTTCTATGGGCATCCTGTCTCCTTCTCCCACGCTGTAAGAAATACAACTACTTCTGATGCAATGGAGCTGTTCATTAACAAAGTGGAAAGAAGTTCTTGGACCTCCTTTTCTTCCTTTTCCTTGTCCAATTGTTTTTCTCCTTTTCTAGAAGCCCACAGGAAGAATCCTGGCCTGCTTCACACTGCTGACAAAGGATCTTCAGGTCAGACAGCAAAGTCTCATGCTTTAAAGAAGTCTCATGAGGAAGCCAGGAGTTACAAAGAACCATAGCTTTAAAAGGGCTTTCAGGTGAGTGCTTCATCTGTTGTCCTCTCCTGGTACCAACCAAAGCCTGGCTTTCTGCAAGAAGGATTTCCACAGAATGACTACAGAAGAGCAGTGCAAGAACCACAGAGTGAATCAGTGCTATCATCCCAAGGGAAAAATCAAGGCATTTTTCCATTAAAAAATACTGGGCAACATAATTGTCCCCCCCACTCCTCAGGGACTGGAGGGAGCGAAGCACTTACACACTGGGAGGTGGTCTGAGGGGACCAACCCCTGAATGAAAATCTGGCCCAGAGGCTCTCATACACAGTTTCTGGATCTAATACTCACCTTTCACATCTCCCTCTCCTCTCTTTCTATCTTTCTCTCTTACGATGTAAATATATTTCTATAATTTTGCTTTTCTGCAGACATTTCAGCTTCTCCTCCTGATTTCTTTGAGTAGGATTTTCAAAGTAAGGACATATGAAAGCTTTCATTTTTTCCTCATTTTCACCCTTAAGAAAGCTACACTTTTTCTCTTTTAAAATGAACTCTGCTTTTTGACTGCAATAGGTTAATCATACTTTTTCTCTTTGTTGAAACAAAAAAATAAGACATATCTTTTTCTGTTCATGAACTCAGTTGTTATCTTCGAGACTTAGGATGGAGGCTCAGAATACCTAAAAGACCATGTCAATCTCCAGAGTAAATACCATGGCCAAAAAGATCTTTTCTTTGCCACACTATGGCTTTCTGCAATATAGTAAAAGGTCAGATGTACAGTAAATTCACTGAGGCCAGGACACTAGCCTCATAAATCTTATCATTTTCATGTCAATGTGCCAGAAACTTGCTTTTTTTCCCCCCTATTTTTTCACTCCTCCATTAAAATATATCCATTTACTAAAGCACACGCAGCCTCCATGTACTCTAATTAAAGACATTCTAAAAAATAAAACCAAAATCAACCCCAGAACCCTTTAAAAAGGGTGGCATTTCACTGCACCTGCTTGTCTTGCTACAGAGACAGAAGACAAACGTGACAAATGATACTATACTGCTCAGTGTAGTATTGGAATGTGTTCAGATGTTATGCAGGTGATCTCAGCACCTACATAAAAGACTCCAAAACAGAAGAAAAGTGATCCTGGACTTGTCCTGAAATTTCAAGTCTGCTTGTGAAACACAAATAAGATTTTTGCCCCATTCTAACTTCAAAATAATATTTTCAAGAGCTGCTGTTCACATCACGCAGTGTTGCTCTCCTCTGTCTAAACAAAAAGGGAAGATTTTCAAGGCTGAAATCTCTTATTTCAAATCATCAGCTGGCAAAAATCATCCAGTCTCCATTACCTACCTATTTGCACCAGCTGAGGTTCTGACCACAGATGTTTTCCTGACAGTGAGTAGGAAACCAGAATTCATGTGAAGCCATAAAGAGTAACTTGAAAGCTAGAAAGCCCTCTATAAACTATTCATGACTAGAACAAATTAAATACTTTATGTTCCTGCTTGCAGAAGCTCTTAACTTTTGGACAATTCTATACTGCAGAGAAGAGGGAAGCAGGACTGTCCACAATTGCACTACTGGGTTACTTGTGATTAGGGAAAACAGATTAAATACAGCTCAGAGCTGCTGGTGACTCATTTTTCATTCCATATGTGCAGTCATGTGCTTTGGTTCCTGTTGGTCCAGCTAGCAAGGATGAAGAGCCAGGAGAAATCTAACCTTTTGTTTGAAAACTCTTTAATGTAAAATAAGCTAAAACAGTGTTTCCTGTAATATTATGCATCATAGTTTGGGACCTAGTGGTAAACTCTGTTATGCAGCTGGTGATCTTCATTTAGCAATGACAAAATTGCTCTGCTTGCTCATAGACTCGGTGTGTTCCAAGATACTTGATTTTCAACTTGCACAGAAGCACTATTGTTCATCCTGCATCCAAGTGAGAGCACCCTAATCACAGGCAAGAAAAATTCCACATTCAGGATTGTATTTAAACTAATATAGTGGCTGCTTGAAGCCATTAAGAGATTTGAAAGTTGGAAGGAACTCAGGGAAAGAAACAGACTAAAGGGTAGAGTGCAGGTGAGGAAGGCATAAAAATACAATTTATCACCTGCTTATGAAGTTTACATGAATATCAATGCCAGGTGGGTTTTTAAATGAGACGTGTACATATTCCCCAGCCTTTCCAGCTAAACATCATCAGCCTTCACACTGGTTTAAGCACTGGATGCAAGTGCATTAGGATACAGGATACTGGCACTTCTCAGTATATCAAATATATATTCTCACATTTTGCAGTAATGGTCATTACCGTGAGCTATAGGACAAAGAGGTTTCAATGGGTCTTTTAAAATTCCATTTTAAATACTGCCAGGAAATGAAGAATGTGCTATCTAGTTTCAGGAAGAGCTTGGGAAAGGAAAATGTATTATCCAAATGTGCATTTAGCTCAGAAAGGGCACTCAATACTCTTAACACTTGTGAGCAATACCATGAGATTAGTTCACTACAGGCTGTCAAGGACTTGTCAATTTATAATGTTTAATTATATATCTCTTATGTTATAATTACACCTTGTTAGTAGCTTTGGCTCTTCTATTGTCACAGCATTTTAATGATTCTCATTTTCAGATAAACCACAACCAAATAAAAATTACCTATTAAGATAATTATCTTTGGTAGTCAAAAACAATTTAGCCCGAATTTTTTTTTTTAAAGGGCCACTAATTATTTCTTCTTTTCTGCTTACTTTAACAGGCCTTTTTCTATATATATATATATATATATATTTATTTTTTTTTTTGGTAATGCTGAGAGTGAATGCATTTCCTATCCTGGCTTTTAGCCAAAGAAAGGAAAAAGCTGGAGGGTAAGAGGAGAGAAACCTTGGTCACCAATCTGCACCCTTCTTGAGTATAAAGGCATAATTGTTATCTATCTCTTTGTTCTGCATTCCCCAAGTAAAAAAATGGCCATTACTAAGTACAAGGATTGGCATACCTGGCAATACATATCCAGTGAAACCATTGCTGTCAGGTGACTCTCATTGCTAGGAACAGGATTCTTGCCCAAGCCAAATTTCATTTCATTTTCCGTATGTTGGAATTTTTCCCAATTTCCTTTTGTTACCCAAAGCATCGTAACTCAGGATGCCTTCCTGAGTTGCCTTCTGTTGCTTCTTGGTCACTTTTTATGGAGAAAGGCACCTTTACTATTAGATGCTTCATTTAGGAATTAAGTGTTTAATCTTCATTCCACATGTAAGTGATGGAGAGAGGCAGATACTTAGCTTCGATGCTCTGCTCTTTGGAGCCCCCATGGGCCATAAACCATACATTAGTACATAAGTTAACAGAAGTACATTTCTCTTTTGTAAGAGCTTGTCAAAAAGTCCCATTTAAGGTCGGGGTCTTGCTAAGCTAAGTGTGGTAGAAACACACAGCAAGAGCTTGGCCTTGCTTACCCAGAGGAGAAACAGAGGTGGAGAAATCTGAAATGGCATTGCTAGTGTCTGACAAAACCTTTTCTGGGATCTTCAGACTGTCCTCTTTCTACCCCCCATGGCTTTTCTTTACAAGTCATTGTAAGGAAAACAAGAATACAGTTGATAAGAAAACCTATCCAAATCCTGCTCTGTGACCTCTAGAAGAAAATTGTCTTACCAGAAAAGTAAAATATAATTGCCATCAGAAAAATAGGAAATTATTAATCATCACTCATTGGTTCATATTATGGTGGGTTTTTAGATGTACTAGGCCCTGTGCAAATGCACACTCAGATCAAGTCCTCAGATACTGGAAGTTATTAGAGCTTTTAATGGTTCTTGGGTTTTTACTCCACAGGAATCACACAGGTGACACCAGATGTAGATGTGATCCTTTTTCTAGCTGGCATTCTCATCAGGAAGTATCTCATACCTGATCAAATGCTACTGAGGGCCTAAAAAAGATGCACTGAGGTCACATCTGTCCTGCACACAGAAAGGATGGGGTGGAATCTTCAAGGCAGTGTGAATAAAAAGGGATTTGTTAGTCCTGTGGTGGTTCCCTGTGGGAACTCTGCCTGTCAGCACAGTGTCAACAGTCAAAACCCCCTCATATATGAGATATCATCATGGGTTTAGCTATCCAAGGTTCTTACAGAAGAGTCATGGTCATGAATGAAGGCCTGGAAATAAAGAATGGATGTGTTTTGGCTGCACCATTTGAGTTTTGGGAGGTTTTGCTGCATTATTTTTGAAGGTAGTAATATGCAGCTCCTCTAGTTGACTGGAACTTTTCCTCTGGTAAGATGGTGACTGGGAGCCAGCAGTGCTGAGTGACTGGGAGCCAGAAGGTCAAGGCTGTGACGGGGAGGATGGAGAAGCTGAAGTGAAGCCACAGGTGGGGTCTTTGTATGGCTCCTGAGTGGAGTTTAAATATATATAATATATATAATTGGGAACTAGGCCATAGAAAGCATAAAGTGGGACAGAAACAGAAAGACTAGTGATTGAGGTTTATTTTAATTGTATCCTCCCTGCTTGCTTCTGTAGCAGAATTTTGGATATGAAGAAATAAGCTCAGTCTCTGTAGAGATATTGGGAGACCTGAGTGAGGCTAACAAGAGAGAGGAATCTCTGTCTCTGTACAAAGTGATCCCTGGTGCACTACTCCCCTCCTTTGCACGCCATGAAAGCACAATCAGATCTTTCTTAGGATAAATTCCACCAATTTAGGCCCCAATGTCATAGAAATGAAGTTGCAACTGTGATTTGCAGCCACACTGGAGCATGTATATGCCCTTAGTTAAGATGGGTCCCAGCCCATTCCCAAGGCCAGCGAATGTTGGGAGTAGGGATGTGTCACAGGCCACAATTTCTTTTGGGGAAGCCTGTAGAGGTTCTTGAGCACACAGGCTCTTATCCATGTGCTCTGGATGTCCTTCAGCAACAGGTTATTAACAGGGCCCTACGCATAAAGTGTCCCCTCTGAACCCACATTATAGCAGGGTAGCTCTTGTGTCTTAGTGGGCCTTTGCTGTCCTCCCCTTAGCTCCTGTAACCCCAGGGGTCTGGAGCAAGAACCTCGTTTACCAGGAGGCAAAACATGGGATGTGATAAAGCAGAACAAGCCCTCTGAAAGCTGGAGAGCAGCAGAGAACAGCAGGAGAAAACTGGGGGCAGCACGGGCCTGCTTTGCCAACAAGGAGCCACTACTTATGATCCAGTCTCCTCCTAAATAATGATGACTCACTCTCCAGACAGTAATTTATTTATATGCCTTCTTTAATGTTTTGCAAATTGCTGCTTTAAAAGAATGCCCAACTGGAAGACAGGAAGGCTTGGGAGGCAGAGAATCAGCTTGATAGAGAATCAGATTAAATAAAAATGACATGGAATTTGACAGCGAATGCACGTGGTTGGAAGTGAAAACCATCACCATCCCCCAAGCAGAAATGCAGTCTCATTGCTGGGCCTGGTTGCTGTAGAAAGCTTTTACTGCATCTAGTGAAATAAAACATTGAAAAAGATAGGAAGAGGAAAGGAGAGGTTGGCTTATGTTTAGTGACAGCATTTCTTCCAGTCTGAAACACCCATGAGCTTTCATTTTTTCAAGCCAGAAGGGACCACTTCGATATCACAGTCTGAATTTTGAAAAAGAGGGCTGTGCCTTGTAAGGACAGACCAGCAGAACCAGGAAGAGACAGAAGAAAATTCTGAAGTGTAATTAATGTCACAGAAACATGTATAGCTCACAGATAGAAAATCAGCATATGGACCACAGGGGAGGCTTCACTGCGTGTTGCATCAGCCACCACAGTCTGGATTTGGTATCTGGATTGGCAGCAAGGTAAGGACAAGTGGATGAGACAAGGCTAAAAGTCCTATCTGATTTCTAATTCTGCCACTGAGGATTTCTCCTGCCTGTGCCTTGATTCCCCTAGGAGTGTGCAGAGAGTAATGCCTGCCTTTGAAAAGTGTGTTCAGCTTCATAGGTATAAACTGCTCTATAAAGGAACAAAGTGGGGATTTCCGAGGGACTGACTGTTTCAAAGACAATGGGGCTGAGCATCAAATGTACTATTGGTGCTTTTGAAAACCTACCTGACTGCAATTAATACTAAAGACTTTCAGTCCCTGCTCCAGGTGGTTCTCCCATTCTCTTCATGCCTATGACTTGCTCTAGCAGATATGCAGCCTGGAAAAACTTAGATCCTCTCTGCATTTTGCTTTGTGATGATTATTAACTTTAATATATCCTACTTTTATTGACACTACTTTCTGTCCACCTGCCTTTAGCCATGCCTGGGTGCAGAACTCGCCATCTGAGCAGCTCTCTCACTGCTCAGACCTTAAAACCCAGTCAGGGATTTTACTGTTTGCTGGACAGCAAGAACTTGGCCAACTGGATTCATTCCCTTTATAAGCTAAACTACAGTTGCTGCGACAACGTGGCCAAACAACAGGACTGTCTATTGTCTGTCTTTAAAAGGGTTCAGATGCTTCACTGCAGATTCAAATGCAACCAAGGTTATGCCTTCATGGGAGGCACAGACTGTCCCATCCTCCACTGCCCAAGCTCTTAGCTGGCTGGGCATGAGCCAGTTCCTGGCAGGGAACCATAAAGCTCATAACTCTGACCCAGTTAGTCTTTTCCAGAAGTACTAACGTGCTAATGTGGTTATACAACTTCTGGATGGGAGCACAATGACAGAAAGTCAGGTCTGGGTGCATATGGATACAGTAATGCTTTCTCCTCAAATGCTTCACTTAATTTGTGCTTTCCAGAAAGCTACTGAAAAAGTCTGAGCCCCTGTATTTTACCCTCTCTCCCAGCCACTGACGTTGAGATACCTGTTGCCTTGGTTCATGTTCTCTACACATACTTTTTTTGAGGTATCCTGAGCTCACCTGAAGGTCCAGAGGTCCTTTGTTTGAAGGCCAAATGCAAGTGAAAAGAATCACTCATTATCATCAGAATTATCTTAATTCCAGGATAATAAAGGTGCACAGAAAGGTGTATTTTCATGTTAAATTTATGTTTTCCATGTTTTAGTTATCACGAGGGCACTGTAACAAACCAGTTAAAAAACATTTCAGAGGTGCAAAATCAAGTGGTGCTCTGGATTTGTGTCACAACTTCTTCTCAGGTGGCCCACTTGTCCATGGGTGAGCAGTTGTCCTGGATGGAAATCTGTTTTTAAGTATGAAGTGAATTCACCTCTGCAATTACCTAATGCTCTCCGTTGGCAAGAGAAGGAGCACAGGTTTCACTACACACCTAACAAATCAAGTGAATTTTGAGTTTTAGACTTTGGCAGACATTGGTAACATTAGCTACTGGACACAGACATGACATGGGGCTCTGATGTGCCACTTCATTGAGACATTTTTTTGCCATTAACATTTAGTGAAGCACTGATAATTAACATTAAAAAGAAAATTAATTAAACAATTAGGAGGAGAACACACAGTAGCCAAAGATCTTCTCCCATCACTTCTTTGCTCCTGTCACTCTAAGCTCGTTTTCATTTGTGCTGAGCTTTTGCTGTGAATGCAGAAGTGATGAAGCAGCACTCACTGTGGTAACTGCTGTGCACAACCTGTAGCTCCTTTTACACACTGGGATAAGTAAGAACTCATAGAATCATAGGATGGATTGGGTTGGAGGGGACCTTAAAGATCCTCTAGTTAGAACCAGGTCTGTGCTTTTTTGGATGCAGTGATCTATCCCAGACCACAGTGCAATTCAATTAATGCTGCACTTGTGTTTAATGTGTCCACCAGCAATCTACATCAAACCTGTTCCATCAGCTGGTTGCAAAGTGCTCATCAATAAATCCTAGCCTAGTGGCTGTCTGAAAAAGTAGAAGAACATCTGCATTTGGGGCCCAATTGGATGTTTAAGCCACTGCCTAGAGAAGGCAGGGCAGTATGTGGAGGCACAGCACCACAGGGAGGGCTGCGTGGGCTGTAGCTGATAGTGAGATTCCCCCAGGAGGTCTGGGACAACCCAAGGGTGACAGAGCCCTTGGGAACTCCAACTCCAAGCACGGCTGGAGATGGGAGTGGGTGTGAATGGAGGAGGCAGGTCCTGCCATCTGGCTTTTTGTGCAAATAAACACATCCAGGACCCGCATGGGATCCAAATAAATGTGACCTTTCAAGGTGCAATTCAATTGCTCTGATTATGGCATCGGGTGCTGTTATCCTCAATTTGTCTGCTTTTCTGCTTGTTACTATCTTTTTATTTCCCCCCCCCCCATTCTTCTCTTTGCCTAGATGGCTGTTGAGAGCATTCAATTCCACTTAATTTTGATTTCAGTGAAATACTTTGTGATGTGCAGCAAAGGCTAGGGTGGGGATTTTGTTCTCTGTCCCTTTTTACATGCATTTGCTCTTAAACTACTGTATGGATTGTACGCAGGCTTTGCTCCTCAAAAGAGAGGGAGGAATATTGCCTTTCTCCAGACAATTTGCAATGTCATAATCTCTTTGTGCAACATATTCAAAATTTAACAGTAAGAAAAATTAGTATGGACTGACCATACACTTCAGCAGCGAGTACTTGTCATTTTCCACTGGAAATGTGACCTTCAATATGCTTTAATTTTTCTTGTTAAGGAAGGGCCAAAGAAGTGCAATTCTAGATCATGCTTTCTTAGCTGCTCTAATACATCAAAAATGTAAAGCCTGGCTGTCTTCTTCCCCCTAGTCCCAACCTTCTTCAGTCTCATACTCCATCATGACTCAAAGTGGAATCTCTCCTCCTCTCTTGCATCTCATTTTGATGTACTTTTTCTACCAAACAACAACGTAATGTCAAATGTTGAGTATCTTTCTTTTCAGATGAGAAAAGCCTATTGCTTTGGAAAGGAGAATTAATATCTCCTTGTATCTATTTGAAAGATTCATCCTGATACTCCTTAGATTCACATTTGTCTTTTCCATGGCCACTATGTGTCAGTGGCTCACAGCCATGCTCTGACTGATTAATATACCATGTATTTTCCTCTCAGCTGTTTGCACTGCACAGCTTGAGGCTTTACAAAATAAATTGTTCCTTGTCTCCAAGTGTGTGACCTTTTCACTTCTAAGTATTAAATCTCATCCCATTTCTGTTATTCCAGTTCCCATTCAATTATTTCAGTAGTTTGCCCTCCTCTGTATCAATGATGTTTCCCAGTATTTGTAATCAGCTTAATTAGCATAGTCCTCATTTTGTCAAGTTTATTAGTAAATGCATTAAACAAGATCCTTGCCAGCACCCAGTACTTGAAAGTCTCCTCAGAAAGCCTCTTTCCTTCTCCTTCAGGCCAGTCCACTGACATCCCCAAATTGCCTCCCATCCTCTTACTAACCTTGTAACTACTGCTCTTCGTTTGTTCTCCCACCCAACTAAACACTTTCTTTGCAACATCTTACTAAAAAATTCACCTGTATTTAAATAAGCTAATCTAACACCTAAATCAGCAGTTCCCAGAGGATGAACATATGTGAAAAAAAGAACTCTTTTCCTTATCAGTGATACAGGAGACAATGCTTTTCCCTTTATGATATCAAGGTCCATAACTACTGACATATGCCATACTGTGCTCTATTCCCTTGGCAAGATGACATAAGCTTGGAGAACAAGGCTGGACTACATAAATCCCTGAGGTCCCCTTCAAAAGGAACTGTTTCTGTCATAAAAAATTAGAGTTGAGAGACAAGGAAAGGAAAATAACTCTACTGCTTAGCCATAAGATCAAGCTTCCCAGATGGGCTGCACAATCTCCAGACTTTCTCCAGGCTGGACATTTCCCTGAGTAACTTGGCCTGACCTCACAGCAGATCCTGCTTTGAACAGAGACTCATGATGGTCCTTCCAACTTGAATTTTCCTATGATCCTGTGAACCACATCTTGCTTTATTTCATCTGTCCAGAAGTGATATACCTAGGCTCCAGGTTACCCACATCATTGACAGAAAGACATTTCTCCAAAGGCAGAGCTTGCTACATGTATGTTCTCAGTGGGGATGAATTGTCTATCACTCTTCACTAACTCCATGGTGGCAGGTTGGAAGAGTCCAGCTTAGATTAGCTGTGACTTCACATGGTTAGTGCTGGTCAAATGAATCCCTCCTTAGCACAGCCCACTGTATTATTATTTATATTATTAATTAATATAATTTATATTATTATATTATTATATTTCACAAGTTGCCAAGTTAAACACAATGCAAAATACTGAGCTTGGATTACACTTACATCCATGTAAACGTTCACTAGGGTGCCTTGACTGACTTTTTTTGATAGATATAGTTTATGTTTTTACTTTCAGAACTGAGAATGTAAAAGGAAAGGTTTCTGAATATCTTTTGCTGGTTTTGAGGGGGATTTGTTTGGTCATTTGTTGTTGTTGTTTTTTTTTTTTCTTTTTTTCCCCAGAATGATTTGACATGAGAAACTTCTCTTTTACCAGTCTGTCTAGAGCTGGTATGAAAAAGCCTTCTGCATGTCCATATTCACACAGCATAAAATAAAGCTGCCTGAATTGTTAGGAACAAGCCCTATGTTCCTCACAGACACACAAACCAAACCACCACGTGCATATAACATACCACACTGTCTGCACTCTCTCCCAGCCTATAAATAGTGAGGGAGGGAAAACCTGGTAAAATATTGCCTAGGGATAGAGGCTTATGCAATGCCTGGAGCTAAAGGCTGAAATTTTTTCCTGTAACACGAAGGCAGCTTTTTTTTTTCCCCTATCCTGAGGGCAATATTTCACTCTGTGGTTCCTCAAAACCAAAGGCTAAAGAAATATTACCAAGATTCCTCTTGTGATTTTTTTTTGCCACACAAACATGTATGGCCCACATGGTTTTATTCCATTTCCTTTAAACACCAGCTATTAATGCCTAATGGGCAGGTTGAATGTGTTTCATATCTGTAACAGAAAGTAACTAGAACAAAAAGCTCAGGCTGTGAAGTCAAATAAATGAAGCTCAGGAAATGCCACAGTTAACGCAACTTGACCTTGACTCTCTTGTGGCTCTGCCCTGGGTTGCAGTTAGTGCATGTTATTTTCCAAAGGCACATGTTGCAATTATGCCCTTTCCATCTGCTTCTCTGTGCCCCACTAGAAAGTATCACATTTCCAAAAAGCTCCTCCTCCACAGTCTGCTTATTTTCACTTTGAGTCTTCAAGCTTTCTGTCACACTTGTCCTCAAGTCCTGCCCTTCCTGAAAAAATAACATAAAACAAAAGAAAGGAATAAACCAAACAACAAAGGTAGGGCTGAAATATGCCTTGCAGATTTTTTTACTGTGAAATTAGGAGAGCCAGGGGTATTGCTGACTTTAGCATTATTTCAGCCCTTGTGTGAGAAAGCTCTGTTTAAAATTAAGTGGAAGGTGGCAGTAGAAATCTTTCCATCCTTTGCAGGTCCCCTTGAAAAGAGCCGTGTTTTCCATGGGATTACTGGGGCTGGAGCTGCTGGGATGCATTCAGAGCTCCAGTAACTGAGTGCTGTTCCTAGTCTATAGAAAAGGAACTCCTAAGGTTACAAGGATTATTTGCCATTATAGAGGTAGGAAGTGAACAAGGCATTGAATTCTAGCTCAGCACCTTAACTGCAGGATCATTCTGCCAAGTTTCCCACACTCTTTTCCTTCTTAATTCCTACATCAAACACTAGGATTACCCCAGGGATGAGCACGGTACAAATGCCCCGACAGAACAACTCATAATGCTCGTAAGATGGTTTATGAAGCTCTTGTGAAACTACCTCTCCTACATTTTTGAACACTACATTTCTCTTATTAGTTTTCTTTCTTTGCCTTGTAAACACATATGGAGCGAATTAATTTTACAGAGTTATTGTCTGTCAGTTATTACTTTATGCATCACAAAGTTTATTTGGAAAAGAAAATTAGGGTGCTGCTCCTTCAAGCATTAAGCAGATGTTCAACGCTAGCAGTGAAAGCAGCCCCCCTGAAATCAATTAAATTAGTTGTATGCGGGAGGCTAAACAAACCTGTCTGAATTTGTAGGAGCAGGGACCTCTTCATTAAAAATCAAGTATATATTGGGTAATTGTCCAAGCTTTTGAGTTAAGGCAGCTGGTCCAGACTAGTCATAGAGATTCTGCATGCTGTGTTGTGGTTTTTTTTTTCTTCCCCACTGACCTCCTTATTAAATGTGTACTGGAAAAAGGGCAGCAAATAGACCTAGACACAGAAATAGCAATGTTTTCTTGTATTAGCCTGTGTATGTTCAGATATCACCAGCATATGGTGGCTCCACCTCCACAGCCAACCTTCTCCTCCCCCAATCCAATACAAATTGAGAAGGGAGCTGTGAATCTTTCTCTTTTTTTCTTTTTTTTTTGGCACCACATACTAAAAAGTGACAGCTCTATCACATCCTAGCTGTGAACCTTTGCCTGATGTTGGAGTCATGCTACATTTCTCCAGGCAGAGAGACCTGTCATTATTCTTGCATTTTCGAACATTGTTGCTGTGATATGTTTAGGAGTTTGAGTGGCCTGTACTTTACAAAATTTTAGAGCTATTCCCATCTTGGGTTCCTCAGGAAGGACTGTAAACCCATTTCAACTGTTCATATTAATGCCCACCAGTAATTTTCAGATACATAAAACATATAAATATTTGCTTTTTCTTATATTATTAATTCTTTAAATAATAAAAGAAGGAAAAAGTATGCTTTTTAAAAAATACCATATTTGGTTCTCCATTCTTTTCAATAACAGTTAACGTAGTCTTTATTTTCTTTCTGCTAGGAAATAGAAGTGGAAATGGAGCAGAATCCAGTTCCTGTCCCATGACGAGAATCAGACCATATCACTTGGGTGCTTTGTGCCTCAGTTTCCTCATTTGCAAAGTAGAAACAATAATGATATTGGCTTGGACGTGGGGCCCATATGAAAGATATGCCCACATTTCTATTAATACAGGATAGGAGACTTGCTTAACTCCAACCCTGACCAAACATCCTGAGGGGAGCTGTGAAGGGAGCCTGTAGCCTTCCCTCCCCAGCTTGGGAAGGCCATAGCACCCTGAAAGAGGCACAATCCTATACCAACAATTTTGCACTTGACTTCACCCAGGCCATTTCTAATTTCCTTGATCAGTATAGACCAGGTCCATCTGGAAACCCCATCTCCTCTTCTCCTGCCATGACCTGCCTGAAGTATCTGATGGTGGTTGGTTTTTTTCTAGCCTAATAGTCCTCATTGAAACAACCAGTTTCTGGCCCTGAACTGCAATGGTAGATGTAGAAACAATTGAGACAACAAGAAAACCCCCACCACTGTATTTTTCATGCAGGCTTGCAGACCTCTAACCAAGCTAAAAAATTATAGCATGTGAGTCCTCTTAAATTGAGCACAATTTTCTTGGGTATTTATTTGCATGAGACTGCAATAAGAAACTGATGGTATAATTTGACTATTTAGGTTAAATTTTGTTTAATGCCTATAAAATGAAGGAGGTAGGGAAAGAATGATTTTGGAAGGGAAGGGGTGAGTAAACAATGGGAAAAAAATTATTGATATTGTAATGAATAAATAGCCTCCTTCAGGGGACAACAAACTGGGTCGATGTACTGTGCATACCAGAAGTTGAAAAGATTTGTGGAGCTTGGGAATTCATTTGCTGCTTTTTCTAGAGTATTTTTTTATTTCCTTCCTCACCCCACCTCTTGTCAGGAAAACAAGCTAGCAGAGGGGTTTGGAAACTGAGAAGCTACCTGCTGAAGTAATTAATACAGCAATATTTTTTAATTTTTTTGATGTAGAGAAGAAAAACTTGCCTTAAATGCCAAGCACATCTCTGTATATTTACATTTATTTAACCTGTTTCTTCACAGTTAGTCTACCAAAAATCAGAGGCTTGCTTCTGTACAAGAAGAAACTAGCACACACTTAGGTAAAACATTGCAAATTAGGTGGCAAGGACTAAATATGAGGCTCAGTCAGTAGATGATCCTCCTTTGGGGACATCTAGATTCCTATCTCAGTGTACAAACTTTTACAGAATCAGGCCCAGATAGCTGAGTTAAAGTGTTATGGGTGGGACGGCACCTTTATTTTCTTCGGCTTGTTTCTTCCTTGGCATTTTGCATTGGCTTTTCTTCGGGGATTCAGGCAATACCAGACTTCTTCCTTCTCTGCAAAGATAAAACTCATTTTTACTCCAAGTGATGAAGGGGGAAGCTTCAAAATGAAGCAAACTTCCTCTAAACCAGGGCACTGTAGAAGCTGATACACTTTCTTTAGCAGATTAATGAACCACCACGTCTAAATTTTAAGCCTACCCT
Source organism: Hemiprocne comata (assembly GCA_020745705.1). NCBI lineage: Eukaryota > Metazoa > Chordata > Aves > Apodiformes > Apodidae > Hemiprocne > Hemiprocne comata. The sequence continues at coordinate 4,149,331 of CM036589.1, read as the reverse complement.
GTAAGGTGGTGTGCTGGTTTGGAGGGCTTTTGAGGGGCCCCAGGGGCGGCTCCGGTGAGAAGGTGAGAAGCTCCCCCTGCTCCAAAACCAGCCAAGGAGCCATTAGAGAGACAATAGATGCGCCTCTGCCATTAACATACGAAAGAACTGAGGTAAAAGCTGAGCAGAGCCAGGAGTTAAAAAGAAGAGCTGAGCTGGAGAGGTGAAAGGCAGTGCTGGGGTGAAGATCCCGAGGTTGGTGAGGAAGAATGGGAAGAAGGTGCCCGAGAAGTTCCCCTGCAGCCCACGGCGAGATGGCAGCTGCCCCCTGCATTAATGGAGGAGCACGGTGGAACATTCCCTGAAGGTGCCAGGAAGGGCGAATGTGGAGCTGCAGCCCGTGGACTTGGAGCTGCAGCCGTGGAGGAGCCGTGGAGGGGACGAGACTGTTCCCGAAGCAGCCCGGGACTCTGTGGGCAGCCCGCGCTGGAGCAGCTCCTGAGGGACTGGGCCTCGTGGGAGGGACTCATGGAGGAGAGGTTCGTGGAGGACTCTCTGCCATGGGAGGGACCCCGTGGGGAAGCAGGGGAGGACTGTGAGGAATCCTTCTCCCTGAGGTGGAAGGAGCAGCAGGAACCACCAGCCTGTGAACTGACTCTCAACCCCATCCCCTGTCCCCCTGTGCCGCTGGGGGGAAGGAGGGAGAGAAACCGGGAACAAAGTCATTTGGGCCCGGGAAGAAGGGAGGGGTGGGGTGTGAGGTATTTAAGCACTGCTCTTTGTCTGTTGTGTCCTGTGTGTACTGGATTAGTGTTACTTTTCTCCAAGTTGAGTCTGTTTTGCCGTGACCACAACTGGTGAGAGAACCCTCCTTGTCCTTTGTCTCGACCCACGAGCTTCTAGTTGGCCTTTGTCCTTCTCATCCTACAGTGTGTGTGTGTGGGGAGTTGAGTGAGCGGCAACGTTGCTGGTTCTTTGTTGTCATGTCAGGCACAAACCAGAACAGGTGGTGACCTTCCCAGAACCTCCACCTTGCATTCTTGTCCCAGATGTGCCTTCTGCAACCAGCTTGTCCTCCTCTGTACCTAAAAATTTTTGCTCAAACCATTGCCCATTGAAGATAAAAATGAAAAGGGGAAATCAAAGTGAAAGGGAAATGAAATATTTATTCTTGTGAAGTAGCTAATGTGATTAGCTTTATTGTAAAGAAGAGCTGGTGAAGCTGCAGTTTTGATCTCTCCCTAACTTGGGAGCTGTAGCCATGTTGTACAGCATTTTAAGATCTCAGTGCTCTGGGCAAGGGGACCAGCCCTTTGAAGTGCTTATTTTTCCTGTCCCTCCCTCTCCTTTTTTTCTTGGGTGGACAGAAAAACAGATAATATATTCAAACAGCCTAGATTTTTTCACAGCCTAAAACTGATCTCTGGGTAGGGACAGTCCTCACAGTTGGTGTGGTGATCACCAGTATCAGCACTGTTTGTTTTGAGCTGTTGGCTTTGTGCTGAAAACAGTGATAATGGTCCCTTAAGTCCAAAAGTGCTTTACAGAGGTAAAAGGACAAGCCTTGTTTCACAAATGGGATATTTGATGTACAAGGAGGTTAAGAGACCTCTTCATTTACTGCAGCAAGTCAGTAAGGGAGCTAAGAATATTCACCACGTCTCCAGGCTCCCATCCACTTATTTTGGAAATGAAGCACAAAAGTAGAAAGTACACAAAGAAAACAATAGAATCATAAAATATTCCTGCCCCCACTGCCACCTCCAGCACCAATATGTTCAGCAAAGTACACACTTTCTTTAGGAGCTGGAGCAGCTTCCACTAGTCCTACTCTGTGCAGAATAAAAATACTTTGTTCATATTGTTCCCTGGAGTGCTGCTCATCGTCAGCTTTGCTGAACCTCTCTCTCTGCTTCACTCAGTTTAATCACACAGGTTGTTGCTTTAAACTGGATTTGAAGAGCTATAAAATTTGTGCTTTACCAGGAGGCTTGTGCACACAGCATTTGCTTGAAATTCTTTTAAAAAAAAAGTTGATAAATGCAGCTTGTTATTAACTAATTAGTCAAGACTTCAGTTTTTAATCAAATCATCTGCCTTCATCAAGGTCAGTGCAAGATAAAGTCACAGCATCATGTCGTTCTGTTCATAGGGAAAGGAAATGAAGGACAGAGGCAGCTCATCTGACTTGAGGCGTTGAGAAGGCAGGTAGTTGACTCTGAGCAAGCTGTTGAGCATCCCTTTGCAGTCAATACAGAGAAAGAATTGCTCCTACGTCATGCAACTTATCTCACCACTAGTAGATTCCTAAAATAAACTGATAAAGAACTGGCTTGATGGCTGCACCCAAAGAGTGGCTGTCAATGGGTCCATGTCCAAGTGGAGGCCAGTGACTAGTGGAGTCCCTCAAGGATCAATACTGAGACCGATACCATTTAACATCTTTGTTGGAGACATGGACAGTGGCATTGAGTGCACCCTCACCAAGCTACGTGGTGTGGTGGGCAAGCTGGAGGGAAGGTCCAGAGGGACCTTGATAGGCTGGAGAGGTGGGCCCATGGGAACCTCATGAAGTTCAACAAAACCAAGTGCAAGGTCCTGTATCTGGGTCGGGGCAATCCCAAGCACTGATACAGGCTGGCAGTGACTGGCTTGGGAGCAGCCCTGATGAAAAAGACTTGGGGGTGCTGGTGGATGAGAAGCTCCACATGAGCCATCAGTGTGCACTTGTGGCCCAGAAGCAACCATATCCTGGGCTGCATTAGGAGGAGCGTGGCCAGCCGGTCGAGGGAGGTGATTCTCCCCCTCTACTCAACTCTTGTGAGACCCCACCTCGAGTACTGCGTCCAGTTCTGGAGTCCCTACTACAAGAAAGATATGGATGTGCTGGAATGTGTCCAGAGAAGGGCCATGAGGATGATCAGAGGACTGGAGCACCTCTACTATGAAGACAGACTGAGAGAGTTGGGGTTATTCAGTCTGGAGAAGAGAAGGCTCCGAGGAGACCTTATTGTGGCCTTCCAGTATCTGAAGGGGGCCTACAAGAAAGCTGGGGAGGAACTTTTTAAGATGTTGGTTAGTGATAGGACTAGGGAATGGCTACAAACTAAAGGAGGGTAGCTTTAGATTGGATGGTAAGAAGAAGTTCTTCACCATGAGGGTGGTGAGACACTGGAACAGGTTGCCCAGGGAAGTTGTGGCTGCCTCCTCCCTGGAAGTGTTCAAGGGCAGGCTGGACAGGGCTCTGAGCAACCTGGTCTAGTGGCTGGTGTCCCTGCCTGTGGCAGGGGGGTTGGAACTAGATGATCATGAAGTTCCCTTCCAACCCTGACAATTCTATGATTCTATAAAATACCTACTGCGATGCTCTATACTGTGACCTCCTCTGAGAACCATTTAAATTACCAACTCAGATAGGGACACCAACACTACCTAAAGTAAAAATTTACAATGAAAGGGAATCCCAACTAAAATTCCTTTATCTACACAGCTTTTTTTTTCTTAACTTCATTTCTTGGCTTGTTATAAATACCTTTTTTTTGCTTGAGTTTATGTGAATTCTATAGATACCTATAGTTTTGGATGGAGAAATCATTACAGGAAAGCAAAGTCTGAGCAGAGGAGTATGTGCTGAAAAGGTAGTGGCTGAAATTTCCCTCTGGAGACTGCTATGATCTGCAGGAGGTGATAAATTTAGGAAACAAGGACTATGGTAAAACTGGAGAGTCACTTGGGTGAGAAATTAAAGCATGTGCAGGTAGGAGACCACACCACTGAAGGGACATGAAGGTGCTGGGAAAGTTGGTAGGAAATGATGCAGAATACTAAGTAGATCAGATGGGTAATCCATGGGTGGTGTGATCTGATGTACCTGTGCCCTTGACCCCTAGAAGGCAGAGTGCCAGAGGCTATGAGATAATGGACCTTACCTTTAACTCAAATTACATTTTGACACAAAAGGTCCCAAGGGTTGTGTTAACTGTTGACAAGGAAATCAATAAGGCAGCATTGCACAGCAGAGCTGATGACTGCAAACTCTTATTATTAGTAACTCTCAAGGAAAAAATGACCAGTGTAACTTAGTCATTCCTAATTATCTGCATGACAGCTATCTCCTTGAGATCCTGCAGTGTTCACAGGGGCAGGCCCTGTCCATATGGATGGTGAGGAAGTCTTTACCTTGAAGACTTTGTTAAGCCCTATGAGAATGAGAAATGGGTGCAAATCCCACTTGACCAACAGAAGACTAGAAGCTGTCCTTCCACACAAACAGTTTAGTGGCCATTTTGCTGTTTATTACTTTAAATGAGGTCCTTCTTTTGAAGAACTTGGTGGAACATGCTTCCTTCTCTACGTTTTATTTTGCTAACATGGTTTTCTCCTTGAGTCTAACAAAGTATGAAATATCAAAGTCATAGTTTTATGAGGGCGAAGTTTCATGCAGTGTTTCAGCACTGGGATACAAGGTAAATACACCTTACAGAGCCTCTCTGCAGATTAAAAGTTAAAAATAAAGCTGTAAGGGTATAACTTATTGGTGTCCTCAGCTCATTGTTTCCATCACCAACCTCCTGGTTTTATAGGATTTATAAATCAGCTTTGAAAGTTTTCTCCAGGCTAAATTTTGGCATAGAAGGTCACAGCCAAGACTTGGTTTCACTAAAATCATTAAAAATGGTTTGATGTTTTAAATTACACTGAAGCAAGAGAGGAAAAATTCTATTTCTGTGGCTTTCAGCATTTCCTCCCCCACAGTCCCATCCAATTTGAATTAAAGTGCCTCTGAATAACTGTGTTGTGCTACCACTTTCTGTTTTTGTGGTGTTGCCATCCAGTCTTTCTGTGGGCAACACAGCCCCTTTCTAATCTCCAGAATGTGCAGCTCAGCTGCTGAACACGGTTGGAAAACATTTCTGTTTCAGAAGTGGTTTTCTACTTTGAAAATATTGTCAAATCTATGGCAAGTTAATACCATCTGGGTCCAACTGAAAGCCCATCTAATTCTCTCTGCTGACCTCAGTGGACAATGGGAGAAGCAGTGTGAGAACAAATGTGACTTCTTTAGATACTCTTTTTATTTAAATTATGATAGTGGTGGCTGGAAGAGGGAATGATGGATGAAATTAAGCACTGCTAAACATAAAGTAACCCGAGTGAAAAGAAGCAACCATAAATACCCATTCTCAGTGGAAGGCTCTGCATTAATTATTGCCACTCAAAGCAAGGATCTTTGAGACATCGCAGACTGGTGCAGCACTTAGAAAATATTTAGAGGCAGAAGGGATCACAGGGATAGTTAAGATGGGAATGGAGAGCCAAACCACCACCACAACTCTGTAAATCCACACCTGTAGTGTCCCCTGAGAATGATGTTATCTCATAATGGATAATTCCCCTCAGAAATATAGGGGGAAAAAACACACAAAGATGGTAAAGATGGCCAGAAATATGTAAATCTGCGATCAGGAAGAGTCCTATAATATAGTCTCTTTAGGTTGTGAATGTCTGGGATGGACATGATAAGAGATGTAGAAAACAATGAATGACATTGAAAAAGTGAGCAGAGAATCATTATTCTTCTTTTTCTTGAAATACACGGAATAGGTGACACACAATTCAATTACCAGGCAACTGGTTCAAAACAGAAAAGGTCAACTACTTTTTCATATGGAGCATAATTAAATTGCCCCAGAAAGTTGTGGAAATCTGAATGAATGTGCTCAAAACCTGACTAGACTGTTTCAGTGACACCGTATCAGTTAGGAGCTATTAACTGCAGTGGCAAGTCCTTCTACCACTCACTGCCAGGAATGAAGGATTTGCCAGAGGAAAGATTTCACTATAAATGTCTTCTTAGTTATACACTTTCCCTAAGGATGTGCCACTGGCCAGTTAACAGAGTTAAGGAAATGGCCTCGATGAGTTTTGTGTCTGGCTCTATGCAGCTGTTTTGAAGTTCTTTTTCTGTTTTATTTTTGGGTTTATATATTCCAGCACTGGAAAAATGTGTTTGGTTAATTAAGGTTTATAGCCTGTGGGAAAGGAAGTCTGTTCCAAAAAGCTTTAAAACACACATGGATCTACCAAGGAATGTTCAGCTTGGAGAGACTAAAGAGATGGGAAGGGTCAATTTTGAGCAATAATTGTAATTGGATGCATCCAGTTTTTCATGCACTTAGCCCTCATCCTGCATCTTTGCTGGCAGCTTCTACATCCACTCTGAAATTTGTAGCCATTGGATGGTGAGGATAATGAATGTGAACAGCTGTTCCTGTCACACAGGAAAGCAATATATGCATTTATGTCAACTTTGGAAGCCAGATGAAAACAATTATTGCTCCTGGAAAGCATAACCAGTTTATTTACCAGGTATGAGAAGGTACTAAGCTGGTTTTGCCAGCTCTTGAGATATTATCAAGGTATGGAAAGGCCTATCAGGAAAAAGCTAGTCCCTATAAAAGGAGAAGCTCAGAAGTGTTGGGAGTTTTGTAAGCATGATAGTTGTGACTACACAGCTTATTGTTGCTCTGTGATTACACATTAACTTGAATCAACTCAAAGCTGAAAAGATGAGAGGTAAAGAGAATTGTTTTTGGTAGTCTGCCTGGTTTTCACAAAGTGTTGACACAAGATTCTGGTCCCATATTGTGGGTTCCTCAAGAATTTCTTAATCATAGAATCATCACAGAGTCATCATAGAATGGTTTGGGTTGGAAGGGACCTTAAAGATCATTCAGTTCCAACCCCCCTGCATGGGCAGGGACACCTCCCACTAGACCAGGTTGCTCCAAGCCCATCCAACCTGTCCTTGAACACTTCCAGGGAGGGGGCTTCCACAGCTTCCCTGGGCAACCCTTCTTTACTGAAGCAAAAGCCTTAATGAGACCAGGTTATGGTTATTTCTTGAGTCCCATCAAACGATTTACAACATCAGGTTATTGTTTTCTTCTTAGAGCATCAAATTTTGGAATGTAATGAAGTTTTTGAAAAAAAATCTCCGCTTTTTCCCAGAAAAAAACCCCTGCTGTTCTCATAATAACTGAAGAAAAGCCTGAAGAGACAACCTTGCAATAACAGGAATGCTCAGAAAATAAATGAAAAGTATATTGAACTTCTCTGCTCTAGATATTTCATTCTGTAGGAGCCTGATGTTGGGTTTGTAATACCTTTAGGCAATTTATCTTTCTAAGCAACCATTCCTCATTTATTCTTGTAATAGTTCTGCTGTATAACAACAAATTGTAAAGATTTGGATCAAGTGTGGAGTCAAATATGGGAACATCAAAATCCTTGCTGAGATTCAGAAGGTCTGACTGTTAAAATGCCCCTTTACCACCACCTGTCATGCTTGAGACCAAAGTAGATGTATTCTATCAATTCAGCACTTTATCTGTGAGGGGTGAGCACCTGCTTAACTTCATGCACTAAGAATAGCAGGATTAATGAAGTTAATTGTCAGAGATTATGAAATGTCATTCTGAAGATTCTGCTTCTTCTTCAAATGAAGAATTGTCTGCAAGAATATACATTTCCTATTAAGAATTGTGTAATTGTGGTTGCTGTTGTTTCATTTTGTTCTAATATGTATTTTATTTCTGTTTGAGAAGAATGTGTAATATTTGGAAACTGTCCACCTTAACCCAAAACAGCAGTTGTATACAATCTTGAAAAAAGGAGATGGTTAACTCATGTGAAATGCTTTGTTCTTAGAAATTATATTTACATTTAGGGGCTTTCTTTTTTTTCCTGATAAAAATCCAGAGAGTATATCTAAATAAAACTCAAGAAACCAATTTTTCATCAGAAATTCTCACCAGCTGAAAATTGGTTTAGACCAGTTCTACAAAACATGTTGCTGAAGGTGAACACTTGTACAAGCTTGTTACCTTGGACTTGGTTTCTTATTTAAGAGCACAAACTGATGTTGGTTTTGAGAAAAAAAACAAAGAAGAACCCTCCAACACATCAGCATTTCTAAACCTCTCTGTGGGAGTTTTAGGCAGGCATTGCCAGGTATTTTGCTGGTTACATTGAGCCAGAGCAAAGAGAAGAGAGGTTTTACATGGTGGTGACAACACTGGTTTAAGTCTACTTGGTTTTCTGCTAAATACTACTGGGCTTTTTTTGCCCTAAACCATAGCAAAGTCAAAGTAATGAATTGCTAGACATGAGCATTTTATGGCCTTTTGTTATTGCAGAGGAGAAAAAAAAATATCTGGCTGTATTGTGTTTAAGAGTTGCTGTGCACCCAACCAATAATTATTAAAAGATGTAGTCAAATACCAATATGACCTGAAATGCTTCATTATGTTCTGTTACAGCACCTGCAGCTTGTGTTTTATAAACCATATTCCCAAGGATTTAAGTGCTGAGCCTCAGTAATATTTGTGTGAGAGTGTTCCCCAAGGAAAACTCAGACAGTGCAGATAAGTGTTGTTATCAAACAGTTAGCAGCACTATTGATCACACCTCGGTGGGATAAACCACTCTCTACGTGGTGTAAAGCCTTGACACCTCAGCATTATTCTGCAAGTGCAGGGAATGACTAAGAGTATGACTGGGTGAATGAAATGGGGTATAACAGGAGAGTAAAATGGCTTCTTATCCCCAATATGATTGCACCACACTCTGCTACTTCATGGTTCAGCAGCGGCGAGCAGGAACAGCTATTTGAGCTGTAACACAATGCCTGACTCAGGAGTCATGCAGTCATAGAATCAGTGGGGTTGGAAGGGACCTCTGAAGATCATCTAGTCCAACCCCCCCTGCTAGAGCAGGGTCACCCACCGGAGATCCCACAGGAACGCTTCCAGAAGGTTTTTGAATGTCTCCAGAGAAGGAGACTCCACCACCTCTCTGGGCAGCCTGTCCCAGTGCTCTGTTACCCTCACAGTAAAGAAATTCCTCCTCATGTTTAACTTGAACCTCCTGTGCTCCAGCTTGTGCCCATTGCCCCTTGACCTGTCATTGGACACTGTGGAAAAGAGACTGGGCCCATCCTCCTGACACCCATCCTTTAGATACTTCTAGACATTTACGAGATTAACATTAAAAAAAACCCCAACAAAACCAGTTTTCATTCTATGTGCCATTGGTAGGCACCTAAAGGCTTCCAAGAGGAGTTGTGAATCCTGCTAAGTTAGTACATTTCTCTTGAGTCTGTGCTGCCTGAGAGACCTCTAGAAGCTCTGGGTAGACTACCCAGTGCCCTTACACGGGCTGAAAAATCACAATTAATTATTCAAACCTGAATAAATTCATGGTGGAAATCCTAACAAAATTTCTAACTGGAAGAACACCGTGACTGTGTGTTAGAGCCTTCCAAGAGAAAGAAGGGCAGCAAGAATCCTAATTGACTTACAAGCTTGACTGATTTATGAATGAGATTATAAAAGCCCTAAGAATTTAATTTTAATCTTACTTTTTGACTATATTTTTTGTACGTGTCCTTGAAATCTCCCTTGGAAAAAAGAAGTTGGTCAACATGGGAAGCCTTTTAAAATATAGCTGGAATTTTTTAATTTTTAGCAGTCCCAAAAATTATTTTTCAGGCTGCTGAGGATTTGGCTGGGGGAAGTTTTAGAGAAAACTAGAGAATATATGCATGGGAACTGCTTCAGGGTTAAGATTTGTGGATATATGGCAGCACACTGGAGCTCCTGTACTTCCATGCTGACATTGTGGGCATCTGCAATGATAGGTCTGACTTAAATCATGAACTACCAACTTGAAGAAAATCAAGATATGTTTGGAAAATGAAAACCCACAGAACTATGGTTCTTGGAGAAATCCCCACCTACTACGTGAGACAGAGTAGGTGAACAGGATCTGGTTTTAGTATCACTTTTATTTTGAGGTAAAGACGTTTTTTCTCAAATAATCTTGAGTGCCATTTACCTAATCCATGTTACTGCACAAAGGAGGTGACTCTAGCATGACAAGGCCAGGAATACCACCTATCACTTCCTTTAAAGCCATTAAGAAAAATGTAAATTTGTTCCTATGGATTTACAATATGTTTCAACGTATGAAATGTTTAAAAGAACAATTCAGTTAGACAAGCACATTTTTAACATGTGTAATGCTTTCTTCCAAGGCCATCCTTCTGCTGACTTGAGCCTTGCTGGATTTTTAATTCCAACAGCCTGGGATGAGGCTTTTTGCCTGTATCTTTATTTTATTATGGCAAAGGTCCACTCACTACAAGGGGAAAAACATCTGGCAATAGCAAAGAAGCTGGGCTAAAGTGTCTTTGCCTGAAAATCACTTTCCTGGGATGTGATCACTGTTTTGCAGATTGTTTGGGTCACCTCTCAAGGATTTGTCTGCACAGGTTTGCACTTTATACCTGAGCTATGTGGCTAAATTGTTAATGATGACAGGTAAGCTAAGCTCCTGTTTTACAGACCTAATTTATTCTTACTGACTAAGCTGGAGTTGTGGGGCACGGAAGTATCATATGAGGCCTGAGCTCCTGGAAAACATGCACTGCAGTGCATTCAACTCACTTTTAATATTGAGCCAGAAAGGGTGAGCCATGTTTTTTTTAAATATCATATATTCCTGTTTGGCCTCTAGGATATATTTCTGTTTCACCAGAGTTGAGTAATTCAGACAACTTCCTCCCTTCTTCCACCTGTCCTAATCAGTAGGCAAAAAAAGGTTTTCCTTCAGATTAAAGGGTCTCCCTTCATCCTTGGGACATCAACACTCAGAGGAAGGGAGGACTTGCCTCCTTCCAAAGTACCCTATAAGCTGGTGCTTAAAGCCCAGCTGGGGAAAGACACTGCCTCTTATTTCCTTGGGCTGAGGTGGAAATTAAAGTGATGTTAGCTGTCTCCTGGGTTATTGATCTAAACATTGCTGCTGTTGGGAGGCTGCTGATGTACACTTTTTGCTGAGATGACCTTGGTGATAAGTGTACTCAACTAGAGCCCCCCTGCAGCCAGCAAGGCTTGCTTGATTCCCATGGGCAGGAGCTGTGACTTTGTAGCCTGCTGGCTAGGACATTAGGTAGGGGGTAAAGAAAGCAGGTTTGTTTGATCTCCTCCTGATTTTCCTTTCTGCTTCTTTAAGAAATAATTATATAAGGCAAAGTATGCAATCAGTTGTTGGAGAAAATACTGTCTTAAGCAACTTGAAATTGTTTTGTGCTCTTTAGGTGTAAATTATAGTAATGGACAGCTCTGCAGCTGCAGCCCTTGGGGATGTGGCCTCAGCCATGCAAGAGACAGGTTGAAATGCAGGCAAAACCCCTCCAGTTGATATTTCTTCTTGGTTTTTCATGTCAAGGCCATGCCTCTCAATCAGGATGTTGGTGCTCCCCCAGAGCTCACATAGCTGCAGAAGTGCTTTGCTCTGTTTGTTGTGTGATATTTAGTCCCTGAGATGGTTACCTAACTTCAAACCATACGCAGTGCTGATGGTTGCAGTGCCAAATTCCTCTTGGAATTCAGTGTCTGCTCTCTAACAGGGGAATTTATTGATTTGTTCCCATGGCATCTTGTGAGGCTGATGACATCTTGTGAAGACGTGGGCAAATTAGGTCATGTTCCTCAGGGCCTTGCCCAGTTGAATTTTGCCTGTCTTCAAGGAAATTAGTCCACCTCTCTGGGCCCCTGTGCTGATGCTTGTCAACCTTCGTGGCAGTGAAATTTTCTTTCCACCTAATTGGATAGTTTGTCCTCACACTGTGCACCCTTAAGAAACATTTGGCTTTGTCTCTTCCTAAATCCTCCCACTATGTAGTTGAGGACAACTAACATCCACTGTAAGACTTTTCTTCTGAAAAATGAGCAACCCCAATACCCTCATTCTCTGCTTGACTATCATATATGATAGATGCTCACCAGACTATAGGATGCCACATGAACAAATAAAAAGAGAGGAACCTTCTGTGGTTCTGTGAAATACAAGGGCCTTTTCTCTGATCAGGACAACTATTTCTGTACCATTTCTGAAAGATTTTACCTACCTTGTTCTGAAAAAGTATCCCGTGGTGGCAGCTTCACTGTCTCCCTAAATGCTGGTGTCCTATGGTCACTCTTGGTCACTCTCAGCCTCCTCTTCCTTCAGCTTAACGACTAAATCCACAACTTGATCACTCTCGGTTCTCCTGTCTGAATTACCTGCAGCTGGACCATACTTTTCTTCAGCTATGGTGTCCATAACTGGACGCAGTGTTCAGTGGAGTAGAAAGGCCTGTTTATGCCTCCCAGAGGGTGTTTGCCTCTGCAAGTGCCTTTCTCATTCCTAAATCCTTCACCATTCACAGGGTTCCAGCCAACAGGCAAACTGCTTCGGATACAGCAAGATGCAAATGTGTGGCAAATCCTCGCTGTGGAGAAAGGAAAAGGTGTATCTTAAGGTTTTGAAGTTTTCAGTGAGTAGGGGTGTCCAGTCCTGGAGCTCTCAACACAGGAAGGACACGGACCTCTTGGAGCCAGTCCAGAGGAAGGCCATGAAGATCAGAGGGCTCGAGCATCTCTCCTACAAAGACAGGCAGAGAGAGTTGGGGCTGTTCAGCCTGGAGAAGAGAAGGCTCCAGGGAAACCGTAGAGCACCTTCCAGTGCCTGAAGGGGCTCCAGGAAAGCTGGGGAGGGGCTTTTTATAAGGGTATGTAGTGATAGGACAAGGGGTAATGGTTTTAAGCTGGAAGAAGGTAGATTTAGATTAGACATCAGGAAGAAATTCTATGCTGGTGAGGGTGGTGAGACACTGGAACAGGTTGACCAGAGAAGCTGTGGCTGCCCCATCCCTGGAAGTGATCAAGGCCAGGTTGGACGGGGCTTTGAGCAACCTGGTCTAGTGGGTGGGTTGGAACTAGATGATCTAGGTCCCTTCCAACCCAAACCATTCCAGGATTCTATGATAGAGGTGTCACTTAACCTAGTACAAATCAGACCGGACTCCCATATCCACTGCAAACCTGGCTCCATCTCTACCCTCTTGTGTCTGGTAGGTAAAAGGATGTGTTATCCTTCCTTGATGCAAGGAGCTTTCACATGCTGAGGTGTGAAATGAGAGGCTGCCACTCAGATGTAGGCTCTTCATGCCAGAAGATCATAAGGTTGTACTTGTCCTGGTAACTTCAGGAGATGGAGGATTTGGTTTGAATGAGTTCCTGGCAGCTGGTTGACAGCAGCCTGACAGGGCTTTACAAATGTTTCTCCATCCTCAGCTCTTTTTTTACTTCATTGCTTAATTGTCATTCATAGTAGTAAAGTTTCATAATAATGAGCTCTGACCAGGATTCAGTCTGACTTACTCAAAAAAACACCATAGGTAACAATGATTTAATATCTAAATAGAGAAAAAAAAATACTAAAAGAAAAAGGACAAAACCAAACGAAACCAAAACCAAAAACCCGGGGTTTAGAGAAAAATTAATAGCCTTTTCTGGGGTTTTCCTTGAATTATCCTGGAATATTTGAAACACAGCCTCTTTGTGACACAGACTTATCTAGCATTGCTGGCAGGTGGAGCAGGCTGCAAGCTCAGAGCTGAATCATGTCTGATAGTCTCAGTTTCTTTATAGCAGAGGTGTGCTCATGGCTGATGCAATCAAAGTGGTTCACAGGAGTCAAACACTTCTTCCAAGATAAAACTTCTTAACTTGACATGACCACGAGTTTCTAATCTGGGAGATTCAAGTTAGGCAATTGTGTGCAAGCATTTAAGGAGATGTCCTTGATGCCAAGAACAATGAGTCACATGGGGGCTGTGTTCCTGGAAGTGCTCTACAAACCCCTCACTCACGAATTACCCATGGGTGGGCAGTCAATATCAGGTATATAAATATGAATAAGTTGTCTACAATTAAATCCTTTGTTAGAAAACTGGGGTTGATTTTACTTAAACCATAAATTTAAACCTGGGTTTAAATTTAAAGTCCTGGAGATCGGGAGATGTCCCTGAGGACTGGAGGAAGGCTGATGTCACCCCCATCTATCAGAAGGGTCCAAAGGAGGACCCAGGTAATTCCAGACCCATTAGCCTCCCTTCAGTCCCTGGAAAGGTCATGGAGGAAATCCTCCTGGAGACTGTCACAAGTCAACTGAAGCACGTGATTGGGAAAAGCCAACATGGATTTATCAAGGGCAAATCACAGATTCACAGAATCACAAAATGTCAGGTTGGCAGGGACCTCAAGGATCATCTGGTCCAACCTTTCTAGGTACTACTACAGTTGATATGAGATGGCTCAGCACCCTGTCAAGCTGAGACTTCAAACTGTCCAATGTGGGGGAATCTGCCACTTCCCTTGGGAGACTATTCCAATGTGTGACTGTCCTCATGGGGAAAAATTTACCTCTTGTGTCCAATTGGAATCTCCCCAGGAGCAACTTGTGCCCATCGCCCCTTGTCTTTTCCATGGGACTCCTTGTAAACAGGGAGTCTCCATCTTCTTGGGAGCCCCCCTTTAAGTACTGGAACATGGTAATAAGGTCTCCCTGAAGCCTTCTCTTCTCAAGGCTGAACAAACCCAGTTTTCTCAGCCTCTCCTCGTATGACAGGTCCTGCAGTCCTCTGATCATCCTTGTGTTCCTTCTCTGGACCCTCTCCAGCCTGTCCCATCGTTTTTGAAGAGGATGCTGGACAGTTTAAAGTCTCAGCTTGACAGGGTGCTGAACCATCTCACATAAACTAGAGTAGTACCTAGAAAGATTGGACCAGATGATCCTTGAGGTCCCTTCCAACCTGGCATTCTATGATTCTATGATCATACTGTCCAGATAAGATATATGCATGTCCAGATCAGCTGCCCATATCTTGAAAAAGGACAGTTTCTTGTCAAGTGAAGAATTTAAAGGTCCTAAATCATGAAAGCTGCTGAGTTTTTGTAACATTTTGGGAAACTTGCCAAAGTTGTAATGCAAGCCTAGCCTTTTTCAAGCTCACTGAATTGTATATTAACCTTGGAATAAAAAAATACAGGACCATTTGCAAATCATATTTGGATAATTAACACACACAAGTGATGGAAAGCAAACAACAACCTTCCTCTGGACACCTACTCCTCGTTTGTACATGCTAATTACTTACATTTGCATACACATATGAAAACAGAGCACTTTCCCCATTAATACTGATCACATTCCTCATTAACTTAGGTAAATACCCCCAAAATACAAACACAGTTGTTGCTAAATTTAATGTTATATTACATAGACTAACAGCCAATGCATTCTTCAAGCTTTTTGGGTCTCCTGGATTGTAACTTTAGAAGAAAATTAACCAACTGCATTCTTTGATACTGCCTGTTTTGTATCAGAAATACTGGGGCCAGCAGGACTAGGGCAGGGATTGTCCACCTGTCCTCTGGACTGGTGAAGCTGTACCTCAAATACTGAGTTCAGTTTATCAGTTACCAAGCATTGGACCAGGCTGCCCAGGGCAGTGGTGGAGTCCCCATCCCTGGAGGGATTTCAAAGCTGTGTAGATGTGGTGCTGAGGGACATGGTTTAGTCGTGGCCTTGGCAGTGCTGGGTTAAGGGTTGGACTTGATCTTAAAGGTCTTCTCCCACTTAAATGATTCTGTGATTCTATACTGGAAACAAATCAAACTCTGGCCAGGTAAGCTCCAAACACTGGTTTGGTTTTGGTCTGCAGTTATCATGTGCTGGGAAGCTGAGCAGCTGCTGGCACAGGCTGCTCTTCTGCATGCAGCTAATACAACATTTCCTCTGTATGAATTGTGAATGCAACTCTGTTCAGCCCTTGCATCAATTCTGAATCAACATGGGCTCTGCAGACCCCTCCGTTCTAAACATCAAGCGAGTTTGGAGGGGAAAGGGAGGAAAAAGATCTTTTATTTTAGCCTGGAAGTTAGGATGGACATAGCTTAGGTGCTATTTTGTGAGTGGGATTTTGGGGATTCTGGTCAAGGACCATATAATATCATAAAATGGTTTGGGTTAGAATGGACCTTAAAGATCATCTAGATCCAACCCCCCTGCATTGGCAGGGACACCTCCCACTAGACCAGGTTGCTCCAAGCCCCATCCAACCTGGCCCTGAACACTTCCAGGGATGGGGCACTCACAGCTTCTCTGGGCAACCTTGGAGATTAGTTTAAAAAAAAGAGCTGTGAAGTCATTCAGACTGTTACTCAAACCTCTTGCTGATATAAAAATGAATCTCAGGAGATCATAGATGAATAGGTTATCACACCAGGATGACTATTTATCTTAAGCCCACAGTTTACATTAGAAGAATAATAGCTAAGTTGTGTAGCACATACTCTAGCAATAGCTCAGTGCTGATCTATTCTGGATTTTCCAAAGATGGGCTCTGCAGCAATCTCACTGCCCTCCTGCCCCATCCTGAGCCAGCCAGATGAGCTGGGTTTATATATATATATATATATATATTTATATATATTTTTATATATATGTCTATACGTTTTTATATATATTTATATATTCATATATTTATCACCAGAGCAGTGCCAGCCAGATGAGCTGGGTTTATATATATATTTATATATATATGTATGTATGTAAATATTTATATGTTTATATTTACATATTTACATATTTACATATTTATATATTTACATATTTATATATTTATATATTTATATATTTATCACCAGAGCAGTGCCAGGCAGACACAGAATACCAATGCATCTGTCCTGCTCTGTGAGTGTGTTGTTGCATCCAGCTGTACTGCTGCAAGTAGAAGTGCTGGCATAAAGAAGGCAATTAGCTGAAACCCTTCAGTATTTCATTGAGGAGCAGGGACACACTCATTTACCCCGTGGCAAAGAGCTGTCAGTGGGGAAGCTGAAGGATGCACCTCCAAAGATGGTGTTGCTTAAAGAGTGCTTTAATAAGCTACAAGAGATGGTGAGCAGGGAAAGAGGGGAATTTGCAGGTAACAACTGTTAAGTTTTCCAAGGTAGGAGAAATCTAGGCAGAGGAGATTTCCAAGCTGCACATAAAGCAGTGGAAATTCAGTGTTGACATGCAGAAATAATGGCTATTATCTTGAAATGCTCACGTGTTTATTGTGCACAGCAAACAAGTTCTACATTAACTCTTTCAGCTCTAGTAGAATATCTGTGAATCATTAGAAATAGCTTAGTGAAAAAACCTACTGTGGAGACAAGGTGAATTGAACCAAAATTGCTCGAGTCCATGAAGACCATAATGGACAATAATAAAGAAAATTATCCAAACTCATATAAATTGAACACCCTTTCATCTTGAATGCCATGTGCAATTCCAGCTGCTTAAACTCTAAAGTGGGCACAGCAGAAATGGAAATTATTCTGTAATTTGTAGCAACTAGTAAAAAGTGAGATCACTCACCTTAGGGAGGAAAAAATGAGCCAGACCATGGTGAATGTATATCAATAAATAAGCTGTACAGATGAAGTAGGTGGAGAACTCTGGTTAGCACTTTCTCAAAATGGTAGAACCAACAGTATTTCCTGAAATAGAAAAGCAACAGATTTTAAACTGGAAAGCAAAATAATTTTTTTGTAGTAAAATCATAATAAGCTTTTTGAATGGATTGTTACATGATAGTATAGTGATGATAAGGCTAATAAGCTTAGAGGTGTTTAGTAGAGGTAACTAAGATGGTTTGTATCCTAAATCCCTCCTCTTCCCTTGTCTCATTGCCACCTCTCCTACCTGCTGGATAAAGAAAGTGGCCTGTGCCCTGAGCAGGACACACATACTGATTTAGTTAATAAGTATTTCCTAAAGGAATGAGATTAAGACGTTAACAAAACCTTCCCTCTTTCTTTTTTCTTTCCAAAAGACTGGCAGAGCTTGACAGCTTGGAGACTTCTCTGCTTGAAACTGAGCAAGATGTTAAAAAGAGAAATAGTTATACAGGTTATCAGATCAAAAGAAATGAGGATAAGAGTCCTGCTTGTCCCCAGAGAAATACAGAATCATAGAACCATAGAATTGTTTTGCTTGGGAAAAAACCTTTAAGACCATCAAGTCCAACCCTTAACCCAGCACTGCCAAGGCCACCACTAAACCATGTCCCTCAGCACCACATCTACATGGCTTTGAAACCCCTCCAGGGATGGGGACTCCACCACTGCCCTGGGCAGCCTGGGCCAGTTCTTGACAACCCTTTCAGTAAAGAATTTTTTCCTAATAATTTGCTCTAGGCTGTAGTTCAGTTTTCATCCTGGAATAGCTTCTAAGGAGACTGATCCCAGAATACCACCAGGGCTGGGATATTGCAAAAGATTTTGTGAGCATGTCCAGCACTGGGTGGTTGGGGAGCCAGAAATATGCCACCGATGAGGACAGCTCTTCACTTGCCCCCTGCCTGGCTTTGAAGCCAGCTGGAGAGGAACGGGGAGAGATGGAGAGCCATGCCTGACTGAATGCAGAGGAGGTGGATCAGCAGGTTTGCTGGGGGAAAGCCAGGCTTGAAGCCCAAATTTGACATCTAAGAACTTGGAAAAAGTTGCTAAGTAGCTGGATTAGTAAATTTTGCTCATGTATTTTTGATGCTGGAAAGATCACGTGTCAAGTTAAGCTTACTAGTTCCTTCCTAAATGAAAGAGTTATGTTCTCCAGTAGTCATCAGTATTTTTATTTAGATAAGCTTTTTATTTTCTCTGATCTTTTCTCTGAGAAATAAGGATGTTTTCTTTCTGATACTCCTTTTTCAGCTTGCACCACTAAAAGAGCATGTACTGTTTGAAGGGAGCGGAGAGTGTGTACTTTCAATCCAACATCACTTACTTGGGATCAAAAAGAAATTATGTGCAAGGACCAAATGTCTCCAAGAGACACGTTATTATCTTTACACATCTCTTCTATACAAACACTGAGCAGTCTGGAAAACAAAACATCTTCTTCCATCACATGCAGGTTGAGATTCTCCAAAACCAGCAAGTGCAATAAAAAGCAAATGAAGTTCTCTGAGCTGTGAGGCACCTTGTGCAAATAACTTGTTTTTTATCTTCACCTTACTATTCTTTCCAGAGAGCAGTGTTGAAAGATTTCAATGGTGTATTTTGATCTAGAGCCCTGTGCATCCTGTGCACAGAACACTTTTCCATTAGTGCTCATTAAGCCTACTCTGTAACAACCTTAGGAGCTGAGTCTGCAAGCCAGGATGTATCTTCTTGATCAGCCTTTACTGTAGGGAGCCTGGAAGAGATCAGATGCTGTGGTAAGTTTTGAAAAGCAGATACTGTGGGGCTCCAGTGTGAACAGATTTCATGAAAAAGTCCCATTTGTTACTGTTGTGAAAATTGGTGCTGGATAAATTTAAAGGTGTCTGTTCCTGAGTATCTGTAAACCTGGTGTGGGATTTACGTGGAAAAAACCCCACAGAAATGAATGAGTTTTACTAAGAGGTCAGACATATTTGCAGCTTATTCAAGGGAGATTAAGTAGCAAAACTTCCAAGTGGGAGGTGGAGAAATGCATCTTTGAAATTCTCCTTTTTCTGTCATTGTAGCCAATGTGTACGTGTGCCAAAGTATCTCGTTGTTCTGATGTTTTTATCAGATCCATGCGAAGTGCAGTTGGTTCCAGCCTTGAAATGCAAATTTGTCTTACACTGCTCTTGCTGCCAGCAGAGAGACTAAAAATACATATGTAATGATGTTCCTGGAACGCTTGCAAATGCCTTTAGATGATGATTCCAGGTTTTTTTTTTTTTGCTGCTATCCAAAATAGTGTTAATTTCACAGGCTCATTTTTTCCCAAAATGTACGGAGTTGTATTTAAACTAAAAATTTCTCTGAGGATAAAACGACTTAACTATTAGAAGAACTTTGCCAAGTAGGTAGGTCACCAAAGCAGAGCCTGAAAAGGGAAAATAAAAAAAATAATTAAGTTTTGCCAATTTATTATGCTTACATCTGTTTTCATGATTTTCTTGTTACTTTAAACATTCTTTGCAGTATTAGAATCCCAAAATAGCCCGCAAGTCTGGTAATTCAGGAAGGCTTATAATTGAGGCAGATGTATTTAATTTTGTTAAAGAGAGAAAAATGGGAAAAGTAACGAAAAAGTTAGAAGGAGAAGCATAAACATCACAACCAAAGGTTGTTGTTACAAAGGTTTCTGGCTAATGCCAACAGAGCTTTTGAAAGTGGGGACATTTGAAGGCTGATGCCTAAAAATATGGATTTAGGGAAGCATACCAAAGTGACTATTTAAAGCTTGGAGATAGGAAAATTTTTCTGCTAAAACCATATTTTATAACTGGCCTGAGGGGAGGCAGAACTAGATTGATTTCAAGAGCCAAGACACTGTTTTTCAAGGAGACTGTATGTCCCTGTGATTGTTTTGATGGGAACCAGGAACACTCAGATCTTCTGAAGAACAGGCATTTTGAAGACTTTGCTCACATAAACCTAGAAGGGCAAGATAGGACACGTTTAGACTTGATTATCTGTTGGGCTGGGCTCCATGTAATATTTTTAAACACAGCTGTAATTGTAGAATTCATCTTGCCCAACTTCAGATATACAATGTGGATATTTCTGCTTGATTTAGTTGTCCACTTTGCCTTCAGTCAATGGAGAGAAGAGGCCTGATAGGGAATGAATCATCTCATCCTTAAGTAGGTGTCTAAAGCTGGTCACAAGAATCTTCCCCTACAAGGGCATATTTCTGTCCATGCCTCTAAAAGGAGTGTAGGATGAGTGTCAACACCACAGATGCCTGAAATCTGAGGAGGTACATCTTGTCCTGGATATTAAAATCCATGCACCAACCTGTGAACATTTGAATTCAAACTTTAGTCTTCCTTTCACCACTTTTAATGTACGATTTGATGATGCCCCTTTAATCATTTCTTTTCCATGGTGTGCACAGGTGAAAGAGATTTATGCTACTTGGTAAATTTAACTTCATACTTGGTGCAATAAAGAAAGTGAAAGTGCACTTAGGAGTTATAAAAAAACTTGCCTCTCAAACCATAAAATTTCTGCAGTGTGGGGATTTCAGGTGTCTTACTGCTGAAGGTGCTTAAAGTAGCTTAAATGATCATTGATGATAGGAAACCAGCATCAGTAATATAGTCAATTTATGTGTTGTCTGGGTAGCAGTGGGAGGTTAGATACCAGCTAATGGTACATAGAGAGTTTTGAGAAATATCACACACAAAACTCTGGAGAAAGAGGCTTTAAGGTAAAGCTCATAAAACAGATAATGTGGCTAAACTGGAGGGATACAAGGTGAAATTTAATTCTCAGAAAATTCTAGGTCCTTTGAGGAGAACATACCTTACCATTGTAACTGCAGTTTCTAAAAATGCACAGCAGCATCACTCAGATGTAAAACTAAATATAGTTTGATAATTAGCTGCAGAAAAGGATTTGAAATTATATCCAGTATCAACAAAGGAAATAAGTAACTGAAATGCTTAGCAAAATTACAGGGCTTTTTTAATGAGAATCAACTCAGCTTCATTTTAAGTGAGTATAGAGACTGAAGGTCATTTCAGTCATCAGACAGTCATGATTTATTCCCTAGAAACTAATAGGCACACTCTGAAGCTAAACAGAAATGAAGGATTTGCAGCATATTACAGTATTACATAGTGGCACTTAGGAAGAAGGTTTCTTATGTGAAGGCAAATGACTTCTTTTTTTTTAAGCTGTAGCATGGTAATTGTTTGAAGAGCAACCAAAAAAAAACCCCAAGAATAAAAAGCTGCAAGTTATTTCTGAAATGTAATGCACCAACAAAATAAGAAATGGAGTTGAGCAAGAAAAATACATTTTCTGAAGACAGAATCAGACAGAAGGGAGAATTTATAGCCCTGTGCTAATTTCATGATCTCATATCCTGAGCTGGATGGAAGGATGACAGAAAAGGACCTTACCTAATAGATGTGACAGAAGTGATGAGATTGAAAGTTGATCATCTTTATCTGAACTGCTACCAAAGATTCATATTCATAGAGTTAAATGTTAAACTTTTTCATAAAAGTGAAGTGTTTGCACTTAATATATTTTGAAATTAGAACCAGGATGAGCTGCTTCTTTCATCTCATCCTATATAGTTTTTTGGCATAAACTGAATCTCTTAAATATGCTGGGGAAATCAGGTAAGTGCCTGCTGAGCCTGTTTGCTCGTTCCTCACATTACCAAATTGAAAGAGTTGTAAATGTGTTTGTAAACAGTAAGTTATGGGCTTACGAATTTTCTGTGCTTCAGGATTATGCAAGTCACTTGCCTAAGTTACTCTTGTAGCATTTCAAACCAAAGAAGATCAGGCAGAGTTTCTAAGGGAATGGGAGTCTCACTTGCAGAAAAAATAAATATTAGGGTCAGTGTTCCAGTAGCTGGCAGTCTGCCCTTTAAAATAGTAGAGCAAAAGGGAATGAATCAGCTTTACCAGTATTTAAACCTCAGCCTTTTACTTAATTGTGTAAGAGTAATTTGGTCTGTTTAGCTTAAGCTTCTGAAAAGCTCAAGAAAGTTACTAGGATGCCTGAATTGCAGTGTGACTTGGGGATCTTTTGCCATCAAGCCTTTGAGCTTTTCTCTCTTGTTGTAAGGTCAGCCCAGGCAGCAGCAGCTCATCTTCAATATTTCCTAACTTCATCTGTGGTGTTGCCCACCTGAAAGTTCCTGGGAGACAATGTGGTATAGTCAGAACTGGATTTTATTCCTTACTCTATCAAACATACACTCACTCTGTTTCTTCAGCCACGGGGAACTCGTGTGTTCTTCTCTGTTGCTCTGCTGGGTGGGTTTGGCTTGACTCTGACCCGTCTTTGAACATCCCCCATCCAGCACAGCCAGATCTAAGCTACACCATTTTGGGGATGCAGTGTCTTCAGGGTTGGGCTTCTCTGCAGGGGAGATCTCTCGTTCAGGTCATTCTCACCTCACACCCTCATTTCTTCCCCTTACCCTGGACAATCTCATCTCCATACAGGTTTATCCTTTTAAAACAGTGTCATAAAATAGTTTGTCATTTAAGGCAAGAAGGAGCCTTGTTCCTTTTTTTGCATTCCTTCACTGGAATCTCCTGCACAGCATTCAGCACTTGTGCACTTTCACAGGCCTTTTTAGCCTTTCCCAACCCTGCTGCTGGTCTCCTTCACCTACTGAGGTGTCGCCACCCCGGCAGAGTCTACAGACTTCATAACTGACTCTTAAATATATTAGCTACTTGTTTTCTTCCTTTCTTCTCCTCAGTTTCTTAACTAGAGAAGGGGGAGTAGACTAGATGACCTCCCCAACTCCATACCAATCCTATTTTCTGTCATTCTCTGGTAGAACCCACAGTCTACTCACAAAGCCAATTCACTACTCAAGTTCATATCTTGCTTGAAAACCATTTGTGCCACTGTCAGTAAGAAAGGAGCCAACCTTGGCAATGATTAGGCAGATAGTTTAATGAGGCTGCTGCTTTTCAGGCTGATCAGGTTGTTTGATGGTTCTCCTACCTTCTACAAAGTCTCATGTCCAAACTCTGTGTCAGTAACTCCCTCTTGGTCAGATATTTGCACAGTACCCAGTGCAATAATGCTCTGGCTCTCTTATGCTGCTAGGTAAATAAAAAAAGTAAAGATAATACTTGTAAGTGGACCCAGTTTGAGGCTTCACATCAATTATGAGCAAAGGTAGAAGATTCTGTCCCTTCCAGCACTGAGTTCTCACTTACTTTTATGGTTTCTAATGAGTCACTTAACCAATTGAAAAATGTGTGTGTATTGCATAAAGTGATAGAAATAACATAGATTAACAAAATGAATCCAAGAATTAAATTTCTACATAAATACTAGTCAAGATTATCTACTGCTGCTCATAAGGATGTCTGTGGTGTTTGGTAAGCCCATTTAACACTGATATATTTACTGTATAAAAAGAATAAACCCCTAGCAATGTCTGAATGTGAGAACTGGACATTACCACATTACTTTTGCTAGGTAAAGACTTAGAGCCACAAACAATACAATTAGGCACAAGTCTGGAGTCTACGCCTTACACAACCCTATTTGGGTTGATGATTAGTGTTAATTCTCATCACCATGTCTGCTAGAGCCCAAAGAACTTCAGCTCAGAACTGGGAATGAGGCCTGGAAGCAGAATTCACCTTCCTGCTCTTACTGGCATAAATACTGAGATCAATTAAACAATACCCAGACTCTTTGCTGACTCATTTCTCTCCTAGCAAGGAATCACACTCTCCAGAAGTTCAGTTCTTTTCAAACTTCTCAGAAGCTGGGACAACACATTATCTAAAGGGGATTGGATACCTTCAGCATGTTTGGAACCACAAATAAATTCAGTTCAGCCACCCAAGATGTGTGATGACTTCTGCACAGCCATATTCCTTGAGGCATCCTGCTGTCTTTATTGCAAACCAATCCTCACACTTACAAGGATATCACACATTTATTTTGCAATGTAAATGTGACTACTTTTTTTTTTTTTTTCCCCTGATTTGGAAGCAAAAAAATACCAAATAAGTGGCTGCTTCACCTCTGATCAGCTGATGTAATGAGGGTGAGCAAAGGGATGAGGTGAAGAAGAAAACCTGCTGGCTCCAGGTAAGGTGAAGGCTCAGAGTGGTGTGACCTATTTGGCCATTGATTGGTGAGAAGAGAGGAGTGGAGGCACTTCTGGCAAGGCAATGAAACAGATGGACAACTTTGGCTGAACTAGAACTTTTTCCCCTTGAAGAGAAATGCTGGAGAATCTGTGATGAAGGAGGTAGAAATGAATATTCTAGGAAACCAATAAGGTACAGTCTGTATCTTAATCTGGTGCAAACTGGTAGCTAAAGGGAGCAGTGAATCAGGGATTGGACTAACTGCCCTCTTCCTATCTCTCTTTTGGGTGAAGTGATTGAGAAAAAAAGTATTGTTGCCCCTGCCAAGGTCTGGGAATAGTAATGGATCTGCATGGTTATTGAATGAAACAGTGGCAGAGCACAGAAAACACATTCCAAGCTATATGGAGCATCTGTGGCAAGACCAATGGGGACACTTCATTCTACTTTGCAAATGTATTCCTAGCCTTAAATAAAACATTTGGCACTTAAAGAACCATTTTAAGAAGGTAACCCAGAGCCAGACTGTGGCTGCAATTCAGGGGATAATCACATGGTGGGGTTGCCCATTTGGGTCCAAATCCAGCCCTTCTCCAAGCTAGGGAAACTCTTGGGCACTCCTATGCTGGGTATGCATCTGGAAGCCAGTTTTTGTGCTTCCACTGCATCCAAGACATCAGAAACATTACTCCCCGTGTCATGCAGCATTTTATTGCTGCTAAAGGATTATCAGCAATTCAGGTGACTTGCAGAGACCTCTAAAAACATTCTTTCATTGAGCCCTGTGCACGAGATAATGACAAAAATGTGTTTCAGGGAGGAAATATGCCTCCTATCTCTCACCCAGTCAAAAGCAATTCTGCAGCAGTGAGGTACTGTACTCTCAGATGGATTTTAATCTCCTTACACTAGTGGAAATTAGAGAAACTTCAGGTAGAATCAGTGGAGTTACAGCAACATAAATCAATTCCTTTTTCAGCTGTGCATGTAGGGAGAGAGACTTTTTTTCCCAAATAAAGAAGGATCGAAAGGCAGAATTCTCTCTCTTATATCTTTGTCCCTGCATATACTGATTAATTTCAGGTAGAATGAATCAAGACAGGGTGAAGCACAATGAACATCAAGTAATGTTGACAAGAAGTAGTTGGTGACAACAGCAGTTAATGCCAAGGAGGCTGAGAGAGGATTTAGTGGTTATGGCACTAGTACATGGAGGGAGATAAGGCAGAGACAGTCACCAAAGAAGCAGCAGGAACAGAGTCAGCAAAAGACAAAATGAAGGAAAGGAGCAGCTCGGTGATTAGGAGAGTGAAAACCACTTGAAGGTTTTTATCCTCATCACCACGTGTGCTCGGCTGCCAGCACAGCACAAGGGGACTGTGTCTTGGCAGGTGAATTGAGCCCTTGTAGCAGGAAGGATATTTGCTGGGATGTGTATGGACAGGTAGTTGTATGGCCCCATCACCATCATTTTGGGTGGCAGAGGCAGTGCAAAAATCCAAATTGCTGTTTGCTGCTGGGGTTACCCATTCTGCTGGCACCCTCAGCACAGCAGGGAACCAACAGGGGAAGGTTTCACCCCACAGCCCTGTGGTGGGCTAAGGGGCTGGTGAGAAGAGAGGCCAGCCTTGCCACTCTTTCATTTGGCTTATACTACTACTATCACACATTAACTTTTTACTGTAATTTACTCCTTTAGCCTGTGTCAGAAGATTGTTTTTCATAAGGTCAGTGGCATTTTCCAAAGAGCAAAGCAGCAGTTTTTGCAGGACTCTGCCTCCATGTCCTGAGTGTGTGTTTAGATGCTATTCCCAGCCAACCAACGGGGGGCTCACAGCATTTTTGTCCCAACAGAAGCATAGGGGAAAAAAAAAAAAAAAAGGAAAAGAATTCCTGTGTCCCTTTGAACTACTTGGAGCATCCTTTCAGCTAATAGATTCAAAGCATTGGAGACAACATGCATGAAACTGTGCTGAACAGGGATAAAAGAAAGACAGATTGAATGCTTTCACCCAGTTGAGAGCATCCTGCTGCAGCTTCCTGACAACACTCTGGTGTCATCACTTAGTGACTATATAAAAAAGGTCTCTGAAGCCCTGGCCCTGCTGACCAGCACACGCTTGCAGAGAGAACAAGCTGCCAGTCCCAAGCATATGTTTAGCTCAGAGGACTGATAATTATCATTTCCCTCTTGAAGCACCCAGAGGCCATGATCATGTTCCAAGAACCCCAGGAATTAGGGACTGATCCAGCTCAAAGGGTAAAGTTTTACTTTGTAGTAAGATAAAGCTCTTATCTAGCAGAACATTTTTTTTAGTACTTACATGTTTGCTTAAATGTGAGCATTTGTAGAGCACCATACGAGAAGCACTCATCCATCTCAACTCAGCTGTCCTTTGGACAAGGAATGATTTGAAAGATTTTTGTCCTGCAAGACCAAATCCTCACCTCCTGTACCCAAATGAGAGTCTTCTTTTCCTCCATTGCAATTAAACAGCTTTCAGCATGGACATTTCAAATGTGCAATATCGACAGTAACACAAAAATAGGTTTAAAAGTGTGGACAATACCCCAGTTTAGTGGAGAGAACAAAAAACAACCTTCTGCTTTTTTTTGTTGTTGTTGTTTCTGCTTTTAATTTAAGCCAACTGCCCCAAAATCTGTTCTGACAGCTGGGTACCAGCAAGCCAAACCTGGACATGCATTTTCAGCAACAACCCTTTGTCCTCAGCCAAATCCCTTGTCCTGCTCAGGGTGAAACCGTTACTCTGGCCATGTGGATTTTTAGAAATCTGCCATCGTCCTCCTGTGATCCCAGTGACCTTGGGCCTATTTTGTACTGGCAAGAAGTTGCAGAACAGCTACAGCACAGCTGAGAATGAGGCCTGGGGAGCTGGTCAGTGTCGTGATTTACATTTGGTACAAGCATCACCCAGCTCCAAGCAAAACTGTGCCAGAACAGTGGTGAGAGCTGCATTGCATGTCAGTGAGAGCTTGAAAAGCATTTTGAGCTGTTCAGATGGAAAGACATCTGCATCAGCATCCTTAGTCCATGTTTATAAAAGGCACGTATCTCCAAGTACCAGTGCACAATGTTAAGTTCACCAATGGCATGCAAAAATTAAGACAATACAGTCTTGGCCGCTGATCTGTTGAATCTGCTCCCAAAAAGAACCAAAAAAATACCCACCCCAAGAAACCATTCAGCACAAATGACTTCAATGAGACTTGCCCCATCTCCTGCAGTAAGTTAATTTCCCACAGAAAATAACTGACTGAGAATGACAGTTGCAACCCTTGTGTGAGAAAGAGACTGTATCTCAAAGCATATTTTTATGATACTCTGGAATGGAGTAGGTCTGGGATAATTGTTGCTGGAGACACTGAGAGCCACTGAAAGCACCAGCAGGCATTTTTGACTAAACCCAAGAAATTCTTAAAATGTAAAACACAGCGTGAAAGGAAAAAAAAAAAAGTGAGAGAAGAAAAGAAAAAAAAAAAAAAAGAGACCAACCTCCCCCAGCCCAAACCCTGCAGTTCTGAAGCAAAAGGAGACCTCTGAAGACAGACAGTAAAGTCGACTCCCTGCAACTGAGAGTTCTTGCAATCAGAGAAGACACAAGTGTGAATTTTTCTTTTCTCATGCCCTGGAAAAAAAGTCTTTGATATTCTGGAGGGAATTAGAAAAAAAAATAAAATTGAAAGCAAGTGAACTTCACTAACAGGCTTCTCCCATGCCCTGCCCCTTGGCAAAAGTGTTGGTATTAATTTATGCAGTTGCTGTGTAAAATTGGTCTGATATTTTGTGAAAGAATGCTTTCCTGTTTGAAAATGCTGGTTTGCCCAATATTAATTATTTTTCTGGAAGTTTCTTGTCTGCTTTCTGATGCATGATCTGATTTCTTCATATTTCTTAATGTCCAGAGTTTTACCATAGGGGTAACACCCAGCTCAATTGTTCAGCTGTGAAAGGGGCCTAGAAATGTGTGATGCTCAGGTGGGAGTGCCAAGGCATGCAGGAGACCTGTAGCCATCTTTTAAAAGCAACAGCAGAAATCAGTAAGTAAGGCATTTGCCTCAGTTGCTCCAGGTAGTTAATACTTAGAGCACCTCTGTTATGGAGACAGGCTGAGAGAGTTGGGGTTGTTCAGGCTGGAGAAGAGAAGGCTCTGAGGGGACTTTAGAGTGACCTTCCAGTACCTGAAAGGGGCCTATAAAAAGGCTGGGGAAGAGCTGTTCACTGGGGTATGTAATGATAGGACAAGGGATGATGGTTTCAAGCTAGAGAAGGGGAGATTTAGGTTGGATATTAAGAAAGAGTTCTTTAATATGAGGGTGGTGGGTCACTGGAACAGGTTGCCTCGAGAGGTGGTGGGGGCCCCCTCCCTGGAGACATTCAAGGTCAGGCTTGATGGGGCTCTGAGCAACCTGCTCTAGTGTGAGATGTCCCTGTTTATTGTAGGGGGGGTTGGACTAGATGACCTTTAGAGGTCCCTTCCAACCCCAAATATTCTATGATTCTATGAAAATTCAGGAGTAAGTTCAAATCCAAGTAATTCCCTTGCCTAGTAAACGCTTCAGCCATCAGCTGTTTTTCCCTGCCTCTCAAAGCTGTCAAAAAGATGATATCCCTATCTTTGAAATCCATTCTCCTCTCATATACAATACAGGTAGATTGTAAACCTTTCCTCTACAGCACTTAGAAAATGAGCCACATATGTTAAGCAGAGCAACTCTTTTCTTATGTGACGAATGGTATGGAAAAGCATACTGGAATTTTTCTTCTCTTTTTAGTTATTCCTCCCATATAGTTACTTCTGAGGGCCCCTTGTAACACTTGGCTGGGTATAAGACACCCCAAGAGTGGGGACTCCTTACTCCATGGGATGTGAGAGGCTCCCCAGCACTGCTTTCCTCATGGCTGAGATTTTGGATCACACGTTGAAGCAATTAAAACAGACATCAGCTGCAAAATGGCTATGGCTTCCCATGAAAAGGGATTGTTTTTCATTTCAGTTAAAAACGAAAGGAAAATAAAAGAGTTTAAAGGATTTTACATTTGATTTTGCATCTTTGGTCTGTGTAGTTAAGACTCTTTTATGCACCTGTCAGGAACAGAATGTTGCCTCAAGAATGAGATTTCCTCCAAGCATCTGTTTCAGCTGATTGAATATTCTCTTACTGTATAAGAGTAGTCCATTGTCTGATGAATCCATGTTATTTAATTTTTGAACAACATGCCAGGGACTCCTACGGTTTGTGTATGCTAATTCTGCACAGCTATAAAAGAGCCATCATTTCTGCATCTCAGCAGATCACTTTTAAGGGACAAGGCAGATAATTAATTTATTATTTGGGTATTTTTGTTTTAAATATAAAAGCGGGATTTAACACAGAAAACAATTAAGTAGATGTGAAAAGTTTGCAGAATGAAGACCACTGGCAATGCAGATTGGGCAAACTCACAAAGAGCCTTTGTTTTGGACACATTGATATTCTAGATAAGTCCAGACACTTCTAGGTTTTTGTTGTGGCTTTTTATTCCTTTAAAAAAAAAACTTAAGGGCCTTTTCCTTCTCCTTCCTTCCTTCCTTCCTTCCTTCCTTCCTTCCTTCCTTCCTTCCTTCCTTCCTTCCTTCCTTCCTTCCTTCCTTCCTTCCTTCCTTCCTTCCTTCCTTCCTTCCTTCCTTCCTTCCTTCCTTCCTTCCTTCCTTCCTTCCTTCCTTCCTTCCTTCCTTCCTTCCTTCCTTCCTTCCTTCCTTCCTTCCTTCCTTCCTTCCTTCCTTCCTTCCTTCCTTCCTTCCTTCCTTCCTTCCTTCCTTCCTTCCTTCCTTCCTTCCTTCCTTCCTTCCTTCCTTCCTTCCTCTGTCTCTCTCTTTCTCTCTCTTTCCTTTCTTTCTTCCCTTTTTGAGGTTGTCTGAGGTTTTACAGGAGCAGTTCTGAGATGTACAAATTACAGGGCTAAACACAAAATGAAGTGGAAATGGGAAATTAGTGCACTGCACAGTGAAGTCTGGCTGATAAATTGCTGCACTTCACTTCAAGCGTGCTTTGAAAACAATGCTGCTTTAAAAGTCATATTTGTGATCTGGCTTTCCTTTTCACTTAGGAAATAAAGGAAAACAAAAACAAAGACTTGTTCTTAACTTGAATTAACTTGACATCGTTACTTTGAGAGAAGACCCTAGCACAGAGAAGGCAGTTGGCACTTTTGCCTGGGTTATGACTTCAAATTAAAGCCTTTCTGAAGAGGCAGCACCAGGGTGGTGTCAATGAGGAGGAGCCAGCCAAGGGGCTGGAGGGACATCCTCTGATCCAGGTGGCTGATGCCAGTCTCAGCACCATCAGAGCACTGGAGGTTGCTGAGGCTACAGAGGAAAAAAAATGTGACTTTTCCAGGCCCTCTCCCACAGGTCAGCCATGTCCAGCACTGGTGGCTTTAGCAAGTGTGCTTCAAGCTGACACAGACATATGAATAACTGGCAGGAGACATGATGTCAAAAAGCCCTAACAAGGCCAGTGTCTCTTGGATGCAGTGTGTTTGCCTGCCTACCATCCCATCCTTCAGTGGCAGTGGAGTTGAAATGTTGGCTATGATAGTCCTGAAATGGCCAGGGGCAAAGCTTCTTCATGGGTGAGCAATTCAAGGATGGGACTCACTGTCTACAGTAAATGTTCAGTGTTCCTGTAAACCTGATACAAGCCTGCCCTCAGTGAGCCCTTTCCCAGCTCGATAAGCAGTTGCCTCTATCAAGGCTATTTGATAATGCACCAAACCTACCCTGCATGTCTGTGAGGTGACACATTTTCAGCAATATTAAATAATAACACTGGCTGCAGTAAAAACAGCTGATAACAGTCCCTTGGAGCCCTCCAAAGACAGATTTATTGCTTTTAAACACCAGTATCACCATTCCTACATGGACCTCATGGAATGCAGAATAATGCAAAGATTTTCTTTCTCATGTGAGATTTAAACACTGCGGACAGGTTATGCATTTGTGTTTTATTAAAACAATAGGGATTTTTCTTCATATGCTGATTCATTCAGTCTTCTTTCTGGCATGTAGAAGAGCTAAAATGCTAGAAAAAAAAAATGACCAGTCACTTGTAGGGCTCAGGGCAGGTTGTGGCTGTTCTGGGGGGTGCAGAGGACTTGTTAACCACATAGTGAATCATCTTGGATGCAGCAGGAATGCAATCTGGAAACTGAAAAACTTGGGAGTCTCCTTAGTCTGCTGGGTAGATCCCCTCATGCAAAACAAGAGCTTCAAGAAAGCATCAAAATAAATGCAGCAAACACTCACTTATGATTATGATTTATGGTATGAAGATGGATATGTTTTGTAGTCAGTGAAAGGAACGGTCACACTGTGTCTTTTCTGACCTGCTCATTATAACAATAAAGATTGTAGCAAGACGTTTTTCTTTTTTTTTTTTTTTTTCCCCCTCAGTATTTAATCCATGTAAGTTGTAAGTTGCTGCCTGGGGGCTGACAGATTCTTTTTCATCAGCCAGGTCAGTGGTGGTTCTAATGTGGGAGATCCTGCTGTGAGGGGATAGTTACCTACTCCTGCGTCACAGCTCTATGTTCCCAGCCTCTCCAGGGTACATCTGGCCTACATATGTACATATCTAAAGACTCTTCTCCTTCCTTTGTACTCCCTATTTATTTGCTGACTGTCTGTTTTCTGCATTTGATGCTTAAATAACAAAAAATCAGGATGGTACCATTGCTTGCCAAGGTTATGTCATGACTGCTCCCCTTCATAACACATCTCTGATAACAGCAGTGACACCAGCACAAACTACTACACCAATAACTTTATAAAGAAGGAATGGAATGAAGGGTGAATTTAACACTATCTGAGATGACCCTGAGTCTGTGAGATACCAAGTAGGATTGGCAGATGTATCACAGTGTCCTACAGACAGCTGGAAGACAAGAACCTCTCTCTGTGGTGTCTAAAGTCCTTATGGACACCTGTATCGTACATTGATAGAATCACAGACTGGTTTGGGTTGGAAGGGACCTTAAAGATCATCTAGTTCCAACCCCCCTGCATGGGCTGGGACACCTCCCTCTAGTCATGTCTTTAGACAGCTGAATGCCAACGTGAGTGAGTTACCTGAAGTCACAGATTATAACCTGCTCATCCAAACCCATCATCTTAACCCCATAGTGCAACCAACATCTCAAATCCTCATTTGACACAGATGAAAAGGATGCTCAGGGCTCTGCTGCCAAACTACCACTTCTAGAAATAACGTGCTGCCTCTCACTATTGGTAACCTGGAAGGTTACAACCAAACTCCTGGTAAATTTAACTGGGAAAAAAAGGAATGGCAGCAGGTTGTTCTCACAAGCTGTAGTTTATCATTGGATTTGACAAGGAGCCAGCTATGTAGCCACATGGGAGGTGAGGTAATGCAGGCAGGAGCACTAGGATTCTGTGGGTCACATTCTCACAGCTGATGGCACAAAATGCAATTACAGAGGAAAAAAATTAGATTTAGTGACTTCCCATCTATAAACACATGCCCTCAAGCTGCATTTTATGCCAGCTGCACAATCAAATGCAAAGTACTGAGCAACTGCTTAATCTGAGAGACCAGCTCCTCAAGTTTTAGGCCAAGATAAGAAATCAAAATCAAGGCCAGTTATCTCAATATGGAGGAGCTAGAAGATTAAAGATCCTTTTAAAAATATTCATCAAGCTCTTGAAGCACTCTGGGTATATAGATGTAAAAAAAAAAAAAAAAAAGGAAAGAAACCCCAAACAACAACAAAAAAAAACCCCTCAAACCCTCAGTAGTCCTTGAATAAAATTTCATTCTGGACTGACTCACTGAAGATTTTATGATCTGACTTAGGACCAAGGAGGGAAGATGGTTCATCTGTTGTATGTAAGCCAATTCCTGTCTGAAATGGATGGTTTTTCTGCAACCTTGTTACATCACCCACTTCCTCACACATACCAGGACCTACTTAACCTTTTTAATGTCCACTACCCAAGTGGCATCTTACTTACAACCAATTCAGTGGTTTTAAAAGGAAATACATTTTTTATATTTCTTGTCTCATCTCAGATTTTGAGGAGATGGGGTCTCTAAGTTGGTAGTTTGCAAAATGAGGCTCTCATTTCTGCTTGACTTAAGAATTACAGCAATGCATTATTTTTTATAATTATGAGGAAAAGGGGTTTTTTGTCTAATGTCATGTTCAAGCAAAGATTAATTGAGATGTACTGATGCAATATTTATTTTTAGATATCTCTATTTCAGAGTATTTGCACCCATCATACCATAAAAGAGGGCAAAAATGAAGAATATAAATGTACAGCCCCATTAATGTTTTTTTGTTTGTTCTTTAATGTAATGGAAGAATCTGTTGATCCTTTGTTGGTCCTCTGGTTGGCTGCCACTCAGAAATCAAATGTCATAAAGTATTTCTAATATGGTTGAAGTTATACACAGACTAATAGTTGTGAGTACAATTTTCTTATCTGAAAGCATCAGGGGGGAGAGTTTGCATCAACCTTCAGCTGAACCCATGGCACTGAGGATTTCTAACTGAATTTTAGCCAGGTAAGAGTTATGGAATCATAGAATGGTAAAAGTTGGAAGGGACCTTCAAGATCATCAGGTTCCAACCCCCCTGCTATGAGCAGGGACACCTCCCACCAGACCAGGCTGCACAAAGCCTCATCCAACCTGGCCTTGAACACCTCCAGGGAGGGGGCTTCCACAACCTCCCTGGGCAACCTATTCCAGTGCCTTACTGCCCTCATGGGGAAGAATTTCTTCCTGCTGTCTAACCTAAATCTCCCCTCTTTCAGTTGAAAACCATTACCCCTTGTCCTACCACTACCCTCTCTGGTGAAAAGCCCCTCCCCAGCTTTCCTGGAGCCCCTTCAGGCACTGGAAGGTGCTCTAAGGTCTCCTTGGAGCCTTCTCTTCTCCAGGCTGGACAACCCCAACTCCCTCAGCCTGTCTTCATAGCGGAGGTGCCCCAGCCCTTGGATCATCTTTGTGGCCCTTCTCTGGCCCCTCTCCAACAGCTCCATGTCTCTCCTGTGCTGAGGGCTCCAGAGCTGGACACAGTACTCCAGGTTAAGTGTTTGATCTTAGGAATAGTAAGGTGATATTTTTACAAGGCTATTCATTTTGCCTTTAGATAGATAAGCAAACCAGGAGCCTGATTCCCATCTGAAGAGTCTACCTGTCTCCAGTGAAGGAGTTACTTAACAAGGTATGACTTCATTCGTTTGCATTTGAAGTTGGATAAATCCTACCAAAGTGAACAGTTTGAAAAGACAGACTAAACTAACACATCACAAAGAATATTCCCATAAAGAAGACATATAAAAATCAGACCACTTCTACTCCCTCACAGACATCATTACTCACAAATAATCTTCTATGTGTGTTAGAAAAATTATTAATGGCCCAATTATAAGTTATTTTTTCCAACAGTACTTCAGCCACCTAATGTGTGTAGGCATGCTCAGAAAATCCCAGGAAGTGTCTGTTTGCATCTGTAGAAGCCTGGAGATCTCTGAGAACCTGGTCCTAAGGGCATTTAAAAATGGTGCCTGGTGTTTTAGCCTTTATTATGTGAACTTTTCTGCTGTCGTGTTCACCCCTTACGCTAATGAAATTAATGTGGTAGGAAGAGAGAGTGTTTTTCTCCAGATATGTTTGGAAGCTACACTGCAGCCTTTACAAACTGCTTTTTGACTGGAGTGATTCAAAGACACTGATTTGTGAACTCCAGTAACATATATACAAACCTGTTTTGTTAAAGACTGGCTTTGCCAAACAACTCACCAGCTTCAACAGCTTGTAGTAACCTACTCAGCACGTATGTGTTGCAGGGATGCTAAAGCTTGGGCTGCTTATGCAACAAGAAAAGGATGCTGGTAAATCCCATAATACTGCTTTTGTCCTTAAATAAAATACGGTGTGAATTCAACATAAAAACAGACATCAAGCAGGCTGCCTGATCATTTGGCTTGGATTCTAATCAGCAGCATGTTTACTCAAGTGAAACATGGTGATAAATACACTCAACCAGAGGCACATTGTGATTCACTGCAAAATCCTCAGTGTTAAATTGGCTTCCCCCCCCCCAATTGAAGCTCTTTCATTAGTTGAACAGAGACAACAGAAAACAATTTCTTCAAGGAATCTTTTCAATCAAACTCTGGATTTATCAAAGTCTGCCCAATGAGCCTGAAGTTTCTGTAACATTACTTGTAGAAGGAATTATTTAAAGATGACTTGCATTGAAAGTCCTGGCAGTTTTGTTTTGTTTTTTTCCTAAAAAAAACAACCCAAACCAACCAACCAGACAAACAGAAACAACCAAGCAAGAAAACAAAACAAAACAAAATACCCCAGTTTTTTCTTTAACAAAATCTGTTCGTTATAATTTTCCTTTATTTCACTTGCATGATTGAGAGTTAGGAATGCCACCATGGAGTCATGGAGAAGTAGGAAGGGAAGAAGTCTTCATATGAAACTTGTTTAGATGTCTTTTGATATGAATCTTCTTTTGCAATGAAGATTTAAAAGGTTTGCCCTCTCCTCTCCTCTCCTCTCCTCTCCTCTCCTCTCCTCTCCTCTCCTCTCCTCTCCTCTCCTCTCCTCTCCTCTCCTCTCCTCTCCTCTCCTCTCCTCTCCTCTCCTCTCCTCTCCTCTCCTCTCCTCTCCTCTCCTCTCCTCTCCTCTCCTCTCCTCTCCTCTCCTCTCCTCTCCTCTCCTCTCCTCTCCTCTCCTCTCCTCTCCTCTCCTCTCCTCTCCTCTCCTCTCCTCTCCTCTCCTCTCCTCTCCTCTCCTCTCCTCTCCTCTCCTCTCCTCTCCTCTCCTTCCCTTTAAATCCTATAAATACATGAGGAACAAACACTTCTCACAGCAAACCAACACAAATACAAATCCTGCTCAAGATACTTCCCCAAGTAAGCACAACTTTTCTAATCGACCAAGTTTCAGAAAGATGAGCCCCCAGTGAAAGCCCCCCAGGCAGTCACTGGGACTTCTCTTCTGCTTTGCAGGCACTAAGCCACAAATTCAGAACTGCTCAGTTCTTCTCTGACATTTATGATCAGATTTTCCAGCTTAGTTCACTGCCTCCTATCCAATGTCCCGAGGAAAATCTATCCTTTAAAGTCATTCTTCTTGCATGACTTTCACTCAAGTCCATATGTTAGTGGTCTCTGAAGGCCCCAAGCCAGCCCAAAGGACATAACAGGAAGAGGGAGGAAGACAAAAGCTATTCTAGAGGAATTCAGACGTATTTAGCTTCCTAAATGGTATCTGAGTTATTTGGAAAGCTTTTTTATTTAATTTCAATCCTCCATCTGTATGAGGCAGGTAGCTGTCCTGCCCTTCTTCTACTGTTTGTACAGCTTGTTTGCTTATAGTACAAACTCCTTAAGGCAACCATGGTCTTTCATGAAGCACAATGGGATCTTGATCCCAGTAAAGTTCATAGATGCTACAATAATGCAGATAATGCAGGATCACCTCAGTTCCTGCAAATGAATGTCATGCATATCATGTATTGATTTTTATCCCTCTTAGTGAGTTTCACTTTTCTTCTTTTTCTCTCTGATCTATTTGATGGATAAAGAAGATAGAGGTTTACAAGGTCAGAGGCCTAACAGAGCAAGAGCAATTTGACTGTGCAACAGTCAAAAGAAATCTGAGCAAAATATCATCTGCAAAGGAAAACATTCAAAAGATAAATAAGAAGCTGAAGAAAGACCAAATTTGAAAGAAAACTTCCTTCTAAAGGAGACAGAAGATGAAAGGCAAATGAACTTTAATATTAGGAAGAACTACTCCAACAGAAGTCCAACATGGTTTTCTCCTAAAATACTAAACGGGAGAAACAATTAAATAGACAAAGATGGAGAGATTGATGGAAGGAATCATAAGTCAGCAGAAAACAACCATAGGAAAGAGAAAAGTGAGCAGGAATTAACAGATAATGAAAAGCCTTTGTAGACTAAGAGGCTCACACAGCAGAATGATATTTTAAAGAGACAGATATCTACTTCTAGATGGAAACACTTGGGATGAAAGTCTCAGCTGTCTTGTTACATAATCTGCTCTGTGATTTTAACTGCCAGCCCTCTTTCCCAGCAAAGTTTTGTCCCCACTTCTCCCTCCACA
The DNA here is from genome assembly GCA_020745705.1 of Hemiprocne comata. Lineage (NCBI taxonomy): Eukaryota > Metazoa > Chordata > Aves > Apodiformes > Apodidae > Hemiprocne > Hemiprocne comata. Next base: position 4,111,662 of record CM036589.1, on the reverse strand, counting down.
GCCTTCTTTTACTTATAGGGCAAGAGTTTGGGGTAAGTGAATATCCATCACACTGCCTTGTGTCCCTCGAGGGTCTGTTGGTACCCACCTGCCTCCCACAGCCCAATGAGGGTGTCAGGACAAGCTTTTAGAAACGAAAAACTGATACACTTTATTAAGCTTCCCAGTGTATCTCAGTGTCAGAAGTAAATCAGGGAAATCCTGGCTCTGCATCTGCTGTGGAAAGTGTGTTTAAAAAGTCTGTTAGTGCTCACACTTGAAAACCATGAGCAAGTATTTTACTACTGCAAGGTAAGAATGAACTTTTGGATGTTAAGCTTTTCCCTAGTTAAAACTGACCACTCCAGTTGTAGGTTTCATTACCCTGTCAAACCCTACATATGTTGGTCTCTAAAGAAAGAACTCAATTGTTTTATAATGCCAGGGAAGGCTCATGTGTACTAGTGTTCATTACTGAACTAATGGAACCAGGCTCTCAGTCCATTCCTTACCAAAGGAAATCCAGACAGCAACATCTGTGCAGAAAGTGCTTTTTTCATGGCAGAGTTCATGTTAGTGGTGACCCTACGTGAGCAGGTGCTTGGCAAAATGCTAAAATCCAGTTTAAAATGGCATCTCGAGGCATCGGATGAAGGAAAGCTGGGCAAGCACTCCTGAAAATGTAGCCCATGGGTAGCTGGGTAATTTTACTCCTTTGAATTTGAAATGAGGAATGATACTCACTGACCTTTCAAGCTAAACCCATGGATGGCAGAATGCATACAAAAATAGCTGCAAAATAAATGTATTGCAGCCACTCTCCCCTGCAAACACACACAAATACAGGATTTTTGTATACGTATGATTTGAAGCAATTTTCAAGGCAATTTTCTATAATTCACAGTGTAAGTGAATGTCCCAGCAGTGGGTAAATAATAATCTTTCCCTTTCTATGGCAAAAAAAAAAAAAAAATCAAATTCCCATTTTTCTTTGTAAAATGTTTGCTAAAGACCTATATTTATTCTGATACAGTGATGGAAAGTGAAGACCTGTCTGTAACCTGTGAAGCACAAAAAATGAATGTTAAAGAATACATGATGGGTCCCAGTTAGCATAAAATATTAATAATGCAAGTAAGGCTGGGTGGATATTGCAAGCCTGCTACCATCTAATTAGAGCACATTGTCTCCTAGCAAAGTTAAAATACAGATGTTTCTTCTGCATATTCCCAAACTCTCTGCTCCTTACCCTCGAAATGCCTGTGAGAATGTACCATATTTTATTGTTGTTGTTGTTGTTGTTGTTGTTGTTGTTTTTAAAGAGTCCTTTTGTCATTAAGTACCAGCTAGAAGGGAATGCTGGAGGTCAGCCCTTGTGGGAATTCAAAATACATCCCTCAGAAAGTTTCTTATTTTTTTTTCTGCTGTAAGCAAAGGTGAATAAAAGTAAGTCTTGAAATGCAGGAGGAAATCGGGGTACTTTTTTAGAACTGGTGTTCTTCTAAGCATCCTACTTATTGATAGCAAAAGCACTGGAAATAAAAGTTACTAGAATATAGGTTGCTAGCAAAACTGTTCCAGGACCTTAGTCCTGCAGGATGCTCCAAATTGCAGAAAATAGTTTGAAATCTGACATCAGCCTTTCAAAACCATCTCAGGTTTAATTTGATTCACACAAGTCCTTCCCTCATAGTTATTTTTTAATGTATTACAACAAATTTTGATCTTTGCAACCATTCCCTTGGAAAGGAGATTTAAGGTTCTCTGGTTGGATTGGTCCACATGGTTCAAGTACCTCTTGATAGACAAATAAAACACAACCAGTGGGTAAACAAATGATAATCAGTCTTTCAACATTGTTCCTACATCCTTCAGTGCCACTGATTAAAGAAAATGTACCCAGTGAGGCCGAGTCTCATCATAGAGTGATAGAATGGTTTTGGTTCAAAGGCACCTCAAAATCATCTAGTTCCAACCCCCCTGCATGGGCAGGGACACCTCCCGCCAGACCAGGTTGCTCCAAGGCCCATCCAACCTGCCCTTGAACACTTTCAGGTATGGGGCTTCCACAGTTTCCCTGGGCATCCAGCTCCAGTGTCTCACCACCCTCATCGTGAAGAATTACTTCCTAATGTCCAACCTAAATATCTCCTTTTCCAGTTTAAAACCATCACCCCTTGTCTTCTCACTACCTGCCCGTGTAAAAAGTCACTCCCCAGCTTTCTTGTAGGCCACCTGCAGGTACCTGAACACCTTGGCCCCTTGGTGCCTAAACCAGGAGGTGAGGTTAGGAACACAAACTCTTCCAAATTTTGAGTTGTCACCAGAAGATGCCCATTTCTCTGCTTTCTCTGAACAGAGGTGCACAGGTGAGAAGACTTTTTTTCTGATCATGTAAAATACCAGTGAAACATCAGGTAGGATCTGTGGCTATTCTTCCCAGACTAAGGAACTGAACACTCTGAACCAACCCTATAGTATGGGACCATCTATAAAGAGTGTTTGTACAATGAGAAGGATCTAACCACTTGAAATCAAAGCTTGCACTTTTCGTATTGACAAAAATTGGTGTTTCAAAGTCATGAGCCAACCTCAGGGATACGGCAAAATTGGCTTATAAATAAACTATTAAAACTAGACATTGTGTTTGTAGCCCTGCAGTTGCATTTGAGTTACATTTGCAAGCTCTCCTTCTCATCACAGTATTTTCTCTTTTCCTCAGTGCCACACTTAACAAGCCTCGACTGAGCTGGCTGGTGTCCCACTATCACAAGTGTCAACACCTCCACAGTGTAATCCTACACAGGGCTCTGTGGGACACAGGATGAGAAATGCTTTATCAATGTAAAATCATAATTACTGTAGCCTAAGTTTCATGTACATCTGCCAGGGCAAATCTTGCATCAGAATTTTTTTTGAGACGGTCATTTCCCTTTCATCACCTCACACGAGCATTTCACACAAGACTGCCTTCTTCTTCTTCACAAGGTAAGGCAGGGAATGTTTCAGGTCTTGCCAGATGGCCACTACTACAGAACTGGGAATATTTAAACGATAGTTTCGTGGTTAATTCTGGGTTTATATCAGCTCTTCTCAACAACCACAGGCAGTGAACACCTTTCACTCTCTCTGTAGTATTCAATTATTTAAAACAACCGACTACACTCTAGCTTCACTACAAAGTCTGAAGGTGTGTAATAATAAATCACAAGCATATTTTTGTTTGTATCTTCTATCTACGGACTGCTAAGAATTTCACAAGAAAACTTGTGTCTAAAGCAATGCTCATGGAAGTGTTGAAAAAGGCAATCTGACAAAAGAAACTGTGGGAGTTTGCCTGCAATGAATGTAGGGCAAGATCAGCCATTGAGATTTTACAGTATTTCTGACACGGTCTATTAAATGTGGTTGTCATGTCCCATCTGACATGATCTCCTTTCTGACTGAGGTTTTGTCAGTGATAGAACTTTTCATGTCAGGGAAGACAGTCTCAGCCCCTGGCTCTGATTGTACCATCTAGGAAAGCATCCAGAGTTTTGACTGAAGATTCACCAGATTGAATAACAGCAGGCACCAGTACAAATTAGGCATCATCCTGCTGGAAGCAGCTCCATGGAGAAAGACCTTGGAGTGCTAGTGGACAGTAAGTTACCCATGGGACAGTAATGTGCCCTTGTGGCCAAGGGGGCCAATGGTATCCTGTGGTGCATTAAGAAAAGTGTGTCCAGCAGGTCTTGGGAGTTTCTCCTCCCCTCTTCTCTGCCCTAGTGAGACCACACCTGGAATACTGTATCCAGCTTTGGGTTCCCCAGGTCAGGAGAGACAGGGATCTACTAGAGACAGTCCAGCAGAGAGCTACAAGGATGATTAAGGGACTTGAACATCTCTCCTATGAAGAAAGGCTGAGAGAACTAGGGTTGTTTAGCCTTGTGAAGACTGAGAGGGGATCTTATTAATGTCTGTAAATATCTGAAGGGTGGGTGCCAAGAGGAAGGGACCAGTCTCTTTTTGTTGGTGCCCAGTAATGGGACAAGGAACCATGGGTATAAGCTAGATCAAAGGAAGTTCCACCTCAACATGAGGAGAAATTTCTTTACTGTGAGGGTGACGAAGCCCTGGGACAGGCTGCCCAGAGAGGTTGTGGAGTCTCCTTCTCTGGAGGCTTTCAAGACCCATCTGGATGCATTTCAGTGTGATCTGCCCTGGGTGTTCCTGCTGCAGCAGGGGGGGTTGGACTAGATGATCTCCAGACATCCATTCCAAACCCTAACATTCTATGATTCTATGATCCTGTGTGAATCACATTCTGCTCTCATCTGTGAAGGATTTTTTTGTATGAATGAGCAAGAATGTCCTGTTAACAAACTAAGATTATTAGATTTTTTTTTCTAAGTAATAAAACAGTCACAAATGATCAGCTCAGATGTGTAGCATGAAGCACTCAGACCCCAGACCTTGCCCAGAGTGTCCCAAACATTTTTGCACTTACAGATAAAGAAAACACCCGAATATTTAGTGTTCACAGTTTTTATTTCTTGTGACTAGGGACTCTGATTCCTATGGTGACAAGTAACAGTTCAGCTCATTTGTTATCCAGGCTAATCTGGGAACACTTTGCAGCAAAATGTGTGACTTTGCTCATTAGCATCCCAGTCATAAGAGTCATCTTTCTAATTATCATCCCGACAAGGATATGGTGAATCTTGAACAGGTGTCTTCTCTGGGGTGACATGACAAATCTCCATCCCTTATAGATATAATATTCAGTAGACATTTCTTTTTCATTCATTATTGCATTTGCCTTCTGTCATGGACCAGTCATTTTTAATTCTTGTTTTCTTATAGCTCTTTAGCTTCTTAGAGTATGCTGCCATTGCACGTTGGAGTGGAGTACGTGTCTCCCTGATCTATCAGAAGCTGGTCTCTCTAGTGAACTGGAAGAAAAATGGCTAAACCACAATTCAGCTCAAAAGTAGGACTTCTATACCTATTGCAACACTGCAGTAATTTTTTGTAATGTTGGGAAGGTCCCTGTCCCCCTGCACTGCTGACAGGGAGGAGGTAGAGAATTTGGGAGTGAAGCTGAGCCAGGGAAGATGGGAGGGGTAAGGGGAAGGTTTTTTTATTATTATTTGGTTTCATTTCTCATTAGCCTTCTCTGACTTGTTTGGTAATTCCTCAAGTCAAGACAGCTTTGCCCATGATGGTAATTGCTGAGTGATCTCCCTGTCCTGATGTCGACCCACAAGACTTTGTTATATTTTCTCTCCCCTGTCCAGCTGAGGAGGGGTGTGACAGAGCAGCTTTGGTGGGCACCTGGCATCCAGCCAGGGTCAACCCAGCACATACAGATAAATATTGGAGTGAGATGTTAAAGCATAAAAGAGGCATCCAAAGCACCGTAGAGACCAAGGCAGGAAAGGAGCTTGGGTTGACTTTCTTCTTCATTACCTGCTTACAGCAGGTAGTAAGAAAGTTCAGGTTAAAGATACACTGATATCTCTTTCCCTTTCCCTGCAGTCTCAGAAAAGTATGTGCTCCTTGACTACCTTGTGTGTGTCCATTTAATACCAGGCTTTTTTTATTTCCTTTTTTAAATTCGATGGTTTTATTTATGAAGATGAAAAGCTACCCCTGTGGTAGTAACCTCTTGCAGATGCCAGTGTCACCAAGGTGAAAGAAGCTGTACCTCAAGCCATCTTTTATGATTAGTAAAAAAAAAAAAGCTGAACTTTCTCCACGTGGAAGAAATAGACTTTAATAAGGGCATAGATTCAAGCCTGCCAATTCCCTGCCTGAATTTATTTCAGTGTCAGCAAAGCACATTTATGTTGAACTTTTTCAGTTGCCTGGAGTTCAGTGCAAGATTAGTCTTGCACTAATCTTTGAAATTGGGAATGACCTTAACATTTACTGCTAGATGAACCCAGACTCAAATATGGGAATCGTTTGAATGTCATCTAATTACCTCCACTCTTCTGCTGTGTGTGTAAATAAACAAGGTCTTGCTTTTTTTGTCCTGTTAAAGAACCTGTGGAAGCACCTTTCAGTGCTAGACTGCTAAATTGAGTGTTTACTTTCTTATAAAGGCAATCAAAGTTTGCCTGCTTCTAAATCCCCCTCCTTCTTTTCAGTTTCCCCTCTGTCACTTCACATTTCACAGCTGGCCTGTAGTTACCTGAGGTGTTCACAATGGTCTCCAAGTGATCAACGTATTTCTGTCTTCTGCATTACATTATGTATCTGATGCATATTGAAGCAGGGGAATGTAAAATATATGAAGACTAAACAAAGAATTCAGCAAGGCTGTCCCTGGTCTCAAACAAACCAGCCAGCTCATTATATCACAGCCATGTGTCAACCTTGTGTCAGCCAACAAACTGGTTCCCAAAAGCAGGGTATCTATTAATGCAGAAAAACCTGAATGAAAAATTATGACCCTTGTTCTGATCCTTTCAGCTTTCAGCTCTAGCACTCCCAGAGCTTCTTCAGGGCTCTGCAAAAATTTCAGAATCTGTCTGCATTGATCACACTACAAACACAACACCTTTCCTTGTTAGGTTTTCCTCATGCCAGCATGCCACTGAGTAGTTCCAAAGGTGGCAGGAATATGTCTGGTAAGTCCAATAACCTAAGAATCAGCCTCAGTTCCTCTGGACATATAAAAATATATTTAATTTCTACTTCCATCACAAAGCATTTAATCATATGCTTAACTTGGAATCCCATCAAAGGAAATTAATGTTAAGTGTGTGCTTGGATACTCAAGCAAAGACTCATGACCTTCAGAAAAGAAACCTAAGTTTTCATTGAAGGTATTATTTGCTTTTGGGGAGGTTAGAAGTTATTTGTGGCATGTAAGTTAATGTCAGCTCTTATAAATTAATGAACTATGGGTGAATAAATGTAATTTATAGCTATAAAGTGAACATGCACTTGAATCAGCAGCTACAGCCCCTTCTTTTTTAAGCACTTGAGTGGTTGAAAGGGTATGGTAGGATACCTAGTCTATTTCCTTCTTTCGAGGTATTTGAGCTGCTCTCTCTTTAAACTCTTGACCAATATTTCCTTTCAATAAGGGTAATTATTACCTCTCTGTAAGTCTAAAAGCATGGCCAAGTACTCACATTGAAGGGTCAAACATTTGTTTCTTGAAGCACCAACAACAGCCTGGTTCACTCAAGGATGAATAATGAATAGTGTTGGAAATGAAATGAATTGTAAAATATGTAATTAAGAAAGAGAAATTTCAGGGGCGTGGAGTTACAGCACGGAAATTACACTTTGTTCCAAGGACACTTGATTGTGACAGCACTAGATTTGCCCTTGCACAAAGGTGAGGCAGGTCCCAATCTGGCAATACTTTCCAATACCTCTTAACTTCAAGCTTGGGTCTTTTTTTTTTTTTTTTCCTTTTCAATGAGGGAGAATAATCACATATTAATCAAAGCTTAATTATGAAATCTGGGCCGCATAGAGAGCCGTGGTATGAATTGTGAGACCATTTCATCTTTCTGCATGCAGTCTACAGTCTTGATATTAAAAGTGGTCCTGGTTCAACAGTTTCAGGGAACATTCAGATATCAACAAATTATGGGTACAAATCTATTTGACAGATGCTGAGAGATTCAGCTTTCTCACTTACAGTCTGTTTAGACAAAGCAGTCCATGTGGACTTGTACTGCAAGATTTCAAACATATTTTAGGGTCTTCAAAACAAACTGCATTCATTTATTAGATGCCAGTTTAGTCAAAGAAACACCTGAATCAGGTATAAGGAAAACGATGGAAAAAGTGACTGTAGTAGCTAAATATGTCATTATGGGATTATATTCAATGTAATAATGTTGCTTAGTAAGACTTTTTATAATCGATTATAGCTAAAAGTCATGTAGATTAAAATATATTCTAATTCCAAAAGAAAAAAATATTGCCACAGTTTTTTTCTTAGTGTAAAAAAAAAAATAATAATCTCTGATAGTCCACAGAGGAGTAAAAGAAAATTGAGTGATAGGAAGGAGTCACAAGCTAGATTCATCCTTAGCTGCACATTGAGGTCAATTACTTTTCAAGGAAAGTTTCTTACATGGACTTATGTGTGCTTGATCTCATTCCTATACCTTATTTATTATTATTTATTTGTCTTACCATAGTACCATGTAGCTGTGGTGCCAGAGCAGGATTTTCCTGTGTTAGTTACTGGAGAAACACACACTGAAAAGGCAGATCTTCCCTAAAGAACTTAAATGTAAAAAGAGACCAAAGACAAATGAACACAATTACCCTGGGAACTAGAGGAAGAGAAAGGGATAGTACTGCTCAGTGTGACAGGCCACCATCTCCTCTGAATTTTCAGAGGAAAGAAGCACATCTGGGAATACACTTAACATCCCATTACCCTGACAGCATCCTGTCTGCCTGTCTGTCTGACAGGTAGGAAAACACAACCTGTGGAGGATTCCTATATCTGTTTACCAGCTTCTCATGGAGCTTAGGTCACGAGCTTAAACTAGATGCTGGGCATGGCCAAACATACCTAACACAGCTAAAGCCTGAGAAGATGAATCCCAAGTGATGGGAATTTGAATGAGAATTTTGCCTTGAAGTCAAGCAGGAAAGGGACTCTTTGTTTTTATTTTAAGGTATGTTAAGATAACTCCTTCCAACTCCCAACCAAGATTCCTTGCCTGAAGGATGATACAAGCAGAAAATGCTGTCTGCATTCATGGATGAGCAGATGAATGGCTGTAGAGAATGAAGATAGGCCAGAGGGATCACAGAAAAGGATTATAAGCTGTGTTCTAACCTTGCAGAACTTGAACTGGTACATAATCACATACAAGATAATGTTAGTTTGCCTGGAGGGAGATCCTGGAGCAGAGAGATCAATCTCTATAAGCTTCCTGCTTAGAAATGGTGAACATTTCTGTGAGATTTACCTACACATGAGTGGCAGATCAAGATCAAGAAGGACACAGGAAAACAGCCTTATGAAATGCAGGAAATATTTAGCAGGTGGGAGGAGGAAGCGGGGTGGAAACTACATTCAGAACTTATTGCCTGATCCACAGAATCATAGAAGGGTTTGGGTTCGAAGAGACATTAAAGATGATTGGTTCCAACCCCCCTGCAAGGGCAGGGACACCTCCCACTAGAGCAGGTTGCTCAGAGCCCCATCCAACCTGGCCTTGAACACTTCCAGGGATGGGGCTTCCACAACTTCCCTGGGCAACCTGTTCCAGTGTCTCACCATCCTCACACTGAAGAATTCCTTCCTGGGCTTGCTTGATGACACCATGGCTACAGCTAAATTTACTCTAATGTAAGTTATTGTTGTCCTTGTAGAGGGGCTCAGAGGTGCTGTAGTGCAACTTCCAGGAGACAGATACTGGGAGGTCTTCTTGGGAATTCAGGTGGTTTCTAAAAGTAAAGAAAGGTAAATCTACTTGCACATTGGAAGTAGGAGAAGACACTCTGATTCAGAACTGATTAATCTGTTGAGGAAACTGTTTGCTTTCACTCTTGGAGGTTGTGTCTCTGCTGCTAAATTAAATGGGGAAAAGGAACTTTCTGCAGACCTGAGGCTTTTCTTGCTGTGTGCCTGGCTTGGTGCTCCTATGCAGCCTCCACAAGAGGTTGAGATCACTTTGGCTAGAGGCTGGATCCAACTATGCTTCTTTTCCTGTGCTTTATGAAGTGCCACATCCTTCATTCATTGGTCTGCTTATAGCATTTATTTGCTCCAGTAAACATGAGGAACAGCAGGAGCAAAATGCTCTCATGTAGGAAGCTTGAAAGAGAAAAACAATCTAGAACCAGTGTAAATCACATTCTTCAGTGAAAGTCATATCTTGGCTCTGAGCCACTTAAAGACAGTTAACTGAGAGAACTATACGAAGACCTAGGTGAGCTTAGGTTTCCTCCATGGTCAAAAGGAGAAAGGAAGATAAACTCATTGTCTACGAATTTTAAACTCACCCTTTGCCTTTTCCATCACACATTTTGTTTATTTGTTGTGTTTAATGAAAATGTAATACAATATGTCATATCAAAACAATGGCTTTTTTTTTCTTATTTCACCAGTGATTAATGTTTTCAAAGCATTACTCAAAATGAGTTACAAAAATATTGATTGCCAAATGACTCAAAAGTTGGAATAAAAACTACCAGCTCATGAAGCAAAGCTTAATGGCTTTCAGAAGCAGGGAATACAAGTTGGTTTTGACATTCACAACCACTGCTTACCTTAAAAAAAGCAAAGGAAAGAGGATTTGTATTATATTGGAGGTGTAGCATTAATGCAGGAAAAGTGAGTGAGTATCTTATGCAGAGAGGGGATGAAATGTTCATTTAGCTGTGGGTCATGGAGGGGAGTAAAAGCTTAAATAATGGCAATAATAACACAACTTATGTATTTGTAATAAAGGCTGAATCAATATTAGCAGATGTTTGCAGAGGAATAGAATTTTACTGTTGTGGAAAATACTAGAAAGAAATAAATCATAAGCAATGCAGACAACAAAAAGGAACACAAATGAGAGAGAAAGGAACTACCTGGTAAGGTCATCAAACTGCTGCTTTTCTCTTGAAGGAATTACTACTATTGTAACCAGGTGGAAGTAGGTAGTTCACCTTCACTCTTCACAAAGGATCAAAAGAGGTGTCAGGCCTTGTGTCTCCTACAGCACCATGAAGGCTGGATGCACCCAGGCTTAGGCACAGTGGTATCCCAGTTTCCACCACATCATCTGCAAAGCCCCGTGTACCTGCAGCCTACAGCCACACAACCCAGCCACCAGCTACTTGGCTGCTATCAACCATGGAGTGTCTGAGCACCCCCAGCACCAGTGGCAGAACTGCAGTCACTGGTAGCAATTCCCACATCTGGATTTAGAAAAGTGTAAACAGAAATGAAGGAACACCTCTATTCATTGTTTCCTGTCCTTGCAGGCAAGGATGCCAGCCATGTCTATCTAGTATGTTTATCTAGCATATTTATCTGGCACATCTTTCTAGCATTTCACACCAAGATCTCTGTTGCACATCATTTATCTTTCCCTCTGCTTATCACCTGAAGTCTAATCCCTCTATTATCCTAGTTTTATTGTCCACCTGTGAAAAATACACCCTAGGCTCATCATCCTCCCTTCAGGCACTTGCCCTAGACCCTGTCCCTACACCCTCAGAATGAAACACAGGTGCTGGCCCCACTTTTGTCCATCCCACCAGTAACAGAATGGACTGTAAAGCTGTGGCAGTTACAGCTCATTATTCCTCATCAGTTGAGCAGTGTTAATCACTGACTGACTGATTAAAGTGTTGAGGTGTTCACCCAAAGGCCCCTCCAGGGAGGTCAGGATTAGTACCAGACTGCTGCCTGCCTTCATGGCGAATGTCACCTTGCAGCTCCTGTAAAAGCCTCCCAAGGGGATCTTTCAAACTTTTCACCAAGGGTTTTATCCCCCCAGTGCTGCATGTGACAGTCTAGAAACACTTGCTCTATAGATTTTTGTTCATGTGTACCTAGAAATAAACAGCCACAAACACACGTGTGTACCCACCCATGCAGGGGAGAGTCACTAGGGAACTTTAAGCCCCTCGGAATCGGGTTTGCTGTTGTACTACCCTCAATCCCACCCTTTTCCACGAGGTATCATCCCCTGACTTGCTTTATCAGTACAGGATAATGACATAGCTCAGGAAAAGGGGCTGCCCAAAAGCTATCCTCACTGATTTCTAGCTGCACCAGCTCAATGCATGACACTGCATAAAATATTAACCTTTATAACAAATCTACTAGTGCCAGCTCAAAGACAAAGGCAGGAACATGAGGCTGGGGGTGAAGGAGAGGAAACCACTTGCAGTAGCTCTGGCTTGGATTTGCTAAAGCACCATGGAATTGCAGTGGCAGAGTGTGGTTAGGATTGCTCAGTGATTTATGGGCATCCTAATGCACGCACGTGTTTGTGATAATATAGGTAGCAGAAAATCTTGGACAGAAAGAAAAAATACCGTTAATAAAAGCTTTAGGAAATGATGGTACCTGGGCTGTCTGCAAAGGATCTGGCACATGATAGTGGTTAAAAAATAAAAAGAAAAATATCTAGCCTCTAGAACTGAGGAGGTTGGCAAGGGAAATGTTCACAGCCTCAGAAAGTTCACAGCCCCTGTGTGTGGAAATGAGGTGTGAGCCCTGCCATCAATTTGAACTGTAGCACAGTTGATTGAATACAGCGAACGTGCTCATGTTAGGGCGACAGAGATGGAACCAGATGATTCACAGCCACATGGTTTTCATCCTGTTAAATGGAAATGAAGCATCCCCAGCTGAGGCATGAGCTCAGGGGAGGATTGTGGCTGCGGCCGTAAAATAATAATGGGTGAGTGATTTTCCAATTATTCAAACAACAGTGGATGAGAAGGGCTGATCTCCCGCTCAGAGATGCTATGCATGCTGTGACCACAATCATGCTTCAGAGGAGTTATTTACAAACCTTTATAAGCTCCCTCAGCTCAATCTGTGTTTAATCTGGTACTTTAGGACAATGGAATATGTTGACTGATTTGGATGCACAAAAGCCTCTCATTTCCCCAAAAGTTTGATCATACTGGTGACCCACAGCAGTGCAACTTAAACATGAGGAAAAACTTCTTTACTGTGAGAGTAACAGAGCACTGGAACAAGCTGCCCGGGAACTTGTGGACTCTCCTTCTCTGGAGACATTCAAAACCCATCTGGATGTGTTCCTGTGGGATCTACTGTAAGTGATCCTGCTTTAGCAGGGAGGTTCGACTAGATGATACTCAGAGGTGCCTTCCAACCCTGACAACTCTGTGACTCACACTGGGATCCACGGGGTCCAGAACCCATGAAAAGTTCATCAAGATCAAGGGAAATTCTTCTATTCAGTTTATTCTAATTCTTCTAATCAGTTTTGGAGCATGCCCTTAATAAAACCATCTGTATCAATCCTTCTTCACAATAGAATGCACAATTTCAGCAGATATTTGAGACCATTGCTCTTCTTTCCCTTTGTTTTTTCATCCTTCATTATTTGCCCTCCCTTCCTCAGACAAGTAATACAAAGTCTTCAAGTGCCACAGAGAGATGACTGATGAGGTGCAACCTGGAAGGTATAAATGATGCTCCATCTTCTGGCTTTTGGCACCTCCATGGAAAGGTCTGTGAGGATCCTGTGGGTTTATGAACACAGCCTAGAGCTAGAGATGACCTACCTGGACAAAGCTAACCAAACAATGGAGTCTACAGCTCCTGATGGTGTTCCTATGCCACATTATAAGCTCTTTCTGCAACCCCACAATTGCCGTGATATCTGTGGGTTACCATGCTTGGAGGTGAAGATGAGCCACTCTTCTTGACACCTACTATTGAAGGAAGAATTGTCTCTGCTAGTGGGGGCAGGAAAGACCTTGGATAGAAGTATCACATTTGAACCCTTTGAGGTAACCAACAGCATGATGAAATTGCACGAGGAAGGAAACATCTCACTTCACCTCAAGGCAAGATGCAGGGTGGTGCAAGGAGAGATGAACAGAAGTGACAAAGAAAAACAGTTAATGCACAAATAAACACTATGATCTAAGCTGGGTGTTAGGAGAAACTATGGATATGGAACATGCACCAGCCTTACCAACAAAATACATGGTGGCAAAGGAATGTGTCCTAAGGCTATTGCTGAGCTAATAATTCTTAGCAGAAGTGAAGGTACAAGCAAGCAAAAGGAAATGCAGGTATCATAAAGCTACCTTGCCAGGTGCAGGGCAGTGCTGAGTCAGTTTTCTATGAATTTTGGTGCCTCTTCCTTAGGAAGCTGCTGCCAAAGCTTCGGTATCTTCAATCAACAAGCTGGCATCTCATGATGAAATAGAAGAGCTAAACAGAATTGAATCAAACGAGATTAAAACTGTACAGAAACGAAACACCTCCCACAGAGCTTGACCATCCTCACCTCAAGATTCATACAAGCAGGAGAAATATTGTGACTCCTTTTTCACAGCTTGTTCTACCTTTCTGTCTAGGTGTGGCAAACATAATTGCTGAGGACTTGCTGCTGTTTCCTTCTATGTATATTCTCCCATCTTTGCTGATTGGATGACATGTCAGATTGTTGGGGTTTTTTTTAGCAAATGGAAATATTTCAATTTATCTAACTGAAGGCCTGACTCAAAGCCAGCAGGGGTCATTCAGTGGGTGAAAAGATTTTCAGCCTTTTCTTTTAATCCACCTTGGCAGACCATACAGGACTGCTCTGCTAGGCCAAGAGATGACCTCTTATCTATGAAGGTACTGCATAGATACTGAAATATATTTACTGAGATGGTATTATTGTAGCTTTTTGCATAACACATATCACCTGCAGTCAACAAGAAAGACAACACCCCAACTAATTGAAATCAATATCTAAGGATGGAATGAATCATACCTCCAGAGGTGCCAAAATCCTTTTCCATTGACTAATGAGAGGACCTAGACAACAACCTTAGATCAGGGACTGAAACTGTTAGATGCATCTACATAAATGAGTGGTCTTTTCTGTAAATTTTCAAAGCTTTCTATTGCTTTCTCTAGTCAAAGGGGAGCTTTCCCTTCCTCCTGTACTATCTGCAGGATACTCTGGGAATTGAGCCACATACTGCTTTACAGACAGAAAGTGATGATGGAATTTTTTTTCTGCATTGCTGGAGCAGGAGGGGCTGTAAATGCTGTCCTCTTTGCTTTTTTTCCTTGAAGCTGCAGTAAGTAAGATCTTAGTAGAGAGCAAATGAAGTTCAAGAACACTCAGTAGAATGTGTTTGTCCAGTCATGTCATGTGGGAGTGATGAAAAGTTAAACTCTTCTGTGCTGTGGAGATAAAAACTTGTCAAGCTGCAGCATGGATGTACATCCCTGTTACCAGGGGCATCATTTCCAAGTAATGGTTTGCTCTAGGTCATTCTTAAATCACACTGGCTGCTGAAGTGACCAGGGTATATAATGTTAACTGAGAAACTCATGGATATCCTTACCAGGGGCAAGAATATAACCTTATTTTTTTTCTGCATTAGCAGTCAAAATATAACTTAGGATTGCAACAAGAAAATGTGAATTATTAGTTGGATTTCACTTCTGGCTCTTCCACATTTACCTGGAGTAGTGCCTAAGCTGTCAGTAGAACTTTGCTCTTGCCACAGTTCCCCTTGTCGTGGCTAAAACACAAAGCATGAAAGATCAACACAGAAAAAGGTAATTTGGGGTCACACTGAAGTAAAGAGGAGTCTTATCCACTGCCTTAAATGGTGATGAAAAAGCCCTCGAGCACTTAATTTCAGAAGCAGTCAGATTCTTTCCAGGCTCCTGAGTGAAGAAGGAAATATTTTTGCAGCCTGGTTGGTTAGAAAGGTGGATAAAATGTTTTTACTGTATATTCAAACTTGGTTCAAATCTGCACAAATCACATCTGTGACCCAGCCACTACATTTCTGTTGTCTGTTTACTGTGATCCTCTGTTAGGTCTGCCAACCTGCTTCCACTGCTGTGAATTGAAGTAACCTTTCTTTAGAGCTGATAATAGAATAAAGGTGAGTGTAACAATGCAAAGGATGTTGTACTAAACCCCAAAAATTCTCATTGTTGACCTTTTGCAGTTAACTTGAAAAGCATAATGAAGTTAGTATGCTGACAACAGTTAGCTTTGAAAATCCAGCTGGGATCTAAAGATAACAGATCAAAACCTGTCACTGAAAACAGGGGCTCAAAGCTAATGGTGAGCAAACTGACCTAATATTTACAGGTTATTTTAAACAATGATAGCCTGATTCCCCCCCTGATTTGATCCCTTTGCACTGAGGTTGCATTGCAAATATCCTGGATATGAGCCATACGTCTCCATCTGATATACAAGTCCTGCTAGTGGTGACCTGGCATAATTGGATGATAGATCTCCTTCAACTGCTGGATGTGGCAGAAAGATACATGAAGGCATGTGAGATAAGAAGGTGACAGGCAGAGCTCCCTGGGTAAATGAATGGTTCCTTGAGGACCTTTTCTAGCTGGTATAAGTCAGTTGTCGCAAGGGAGAAAGAACATTTACAAAAGCCACAAACATAAGCACCTTCAGAACAAAACATGGCACGTGAAGGCTTTGATATGAACAAGTTTACATCCTGTGATTTGAGTCTGGGCTTTCAAATTACTGGGCTGGTCAGGCCAAGCAGAGCTGATGAAGGTTTACCTGCTTGCAAAGAGTCCCCACGACCTTCCATCAAATAAAATATCCAAACATATTTATTGTGATTTGTAGCTACTCATATGAGCTCTGCTAATGATACTTTAACTACAGCTAACAGCAAATATACAGGTCGTGTAAGTCCTTAGGAGCATAAAGACATCAGAAAAGTGGAAGTGCCTTTTATGTATTTGCAATTCATGGCAAAGAAATCTTAACACGATTAAAACCAAAAGGGACAACTGGAATTTTTTTGGCGTGCTTGTCTTTGGTTAGTATTCAGGGTGAATTAAAACACAGAAAACCAAATTGCTCTCATTACTCCCTCTCCACTCCCAAGGGAAGATAAAAAGGGGAATAAGGAAGAGACATTCCAAGGCTGGAAATCTGAATGAGGAAGGGATAATAACAAGTAGGAATGGAATGAAAAATACATATACATATGTATGTTTACAAACCCAGTGTTAATGGTAGCTGCTATAAGAGTCTGAAGGTCCCTTGAGGCAGAGGTGACATGAGAAAAAGGGCCAGGACTCTTCTCAGCAAATGAATGGAGCTGGATTCTACAGAGCATGTGGCAAGATGAAAACAGAGAGCCAGGAGCCTCCTTCCAACACGTCCTCTGGAAGAGAGAAAAGAGCCAAGACCAAACTTTCTGGCCCTTTTATAGCATGTGGCAGATAATGAGAGGGAATACTGAGGTGTTCCAACCCTTCTGTGTTCTGCCCTCTGGACCTCTTCAGGGTCCTCAGTAACACTTTCTCTTGGCCACCAGAGATAATCACATCAATACCATAAAATTAGTTTTTGCCCCCTTAAACCATAACTGTGCTGAAGCAAAAAGGGCAAGTAAATATGCTGTGCTGTGCCTGTCCTGAACATCATGGCAGCAGAGATGGGATTTGGCGTAATTTTTAATTTTTTTAAAAAATGTTTCAGGAGTGTATTCTTTGCAATAAGAACTATACTCGAGAGCATTAACAAGGCCTAAGCAGATGTGAACATCATTGTGATTTCCTTCCTCTGTGGTTTAGCTATTATCAAGATGTCAAAAGCAGGTGGAATGGGGTAAGCTAATTTGACTTGGATGACCCAAAAGCTCCAAAAACAGGACGTCTTGACAAATATATACCTTCCTGTCAAATATAACCATGACTCAGTGGAAAGATTTCATTCATTCCTTAAGTAAGATTGGACATCCTCGGAGGACATTTTGGGAATGCACTTCAACAATCCATTAAATATATTTGGGAACACATCTGCAGTGGAGGAATAAAGTGTTGGCAAGTATTTGTAGGCCTGAGTAATTGTAAGAGTGTCATTGAAAAAAAGTATTGATTTTCCTCAATCTATTCACTGTGCAATAGCAAAGTATTTAAAAATTAAAGAGAAATTATTTAGATTTAGTGTTTAGGTATGAATTTAGGCAGTAGAAATGAGATACCTTAGTCCATCTATGTAAAGATCGCATCAGTTTTTGTTGTAATGTGCATATGGAGACCCCAGAAACAGCACAAGAATGTAAGGGTGTTCAACACCTCTGAAAACTAGATGATTTTAATTGTGTGCTAAATATAGGAGTGGGTGCCTAGCTTCGTGCATGGCTGTGGAAAAGTTTGTCCTCAGGTCATAATTGCTTATGCAAAACACAAAGCAAGATTAAAACTATGCAAAACAATGGGTTTTAGTGACAAAGATAATGACTTGATCTAAACTTACAAAGGCTCATCATTTCTAAAATGCACTGACTTGGGCATTTAACTATGAAAGGAGGTGCAATTAGATCTGCATATTTTAAAATCCTAATATTAATGAAGGTAGGAGTAATATGGAAGTCTAGTTACAATCGAGGGGAAAAGACCAACAGTTCTCAAGTGTTAAGTGACAGTTTTCTCTACTTCCTGAGACTGGAAGGTGATAACAGAAGTGGGAGGTAGAATGGAATGGAAAGAGAAAGAAACAAAGATTAACTTAAAACACTGAAAGCACAAATACATCTGTTTGATCATTGTCTGAAGCACAGAATGAAGTCTAGGGCAAAGCTTGCTTTGAAAGGTAAAACACATGCTAAGAATTATGTTCAACTTTACTCTTTGATAATGTTATCTGACATCCAGAATCTGTGCTACATCACTTCCCAGACGTTGGCCTTTATGTTGTGGAGTGTCAAAGGTCTTTGACTGTGTCATCATAAGGGCCTTCCCCTGACTGAAACAAACAGAGGGGACGAGTCCTGAAAAACAAAGGGAATAAAGGAAAAATAAAGAGCAGGAAAAGTCAGAGTATAGAGTGGGAAGAACAGATGAAATGAAGAAGTAGGGAAAGCCTGAGGTGAGGAGTGAGCTTTTCACAGAATCATGGAATTGTCAGAGTTGGGAGGGACCTCTAGAGATCATCTAGTCCAACTGCCCTGCTAAAGCAGGATCCCCTAGAGCACATTACTCAGGACTGCATCCAGGCGGGTCTTTAATATATCCAGAGAAGGGGACTCCACAACCTCTTTCCTTTTGTTCCTGAGGTCCAGCCAAAACTCTCTAGCCATTCTGGTCTTCTTCCCAGTCAGCTTGTCTTTCAGTACCTGGGGATGGCCTTATCCTGTGCCTTTAAGAGTTCCTCCCTGAAGTATGACCAGCCTTCCTGGGCTTCTTTGCCCTTCAGCACTATCTCCCAAGGGACACTCTCAACCATGCTCCAATACAGGCCAAAGTCTGCCCTTCAGAAGTCCAAGGTGACAGTTCTGCTAGCTCTCCTCCTTGTTTCTCCAAGAATTGAGAACTCTGTCATTTTGTGATCACTCTGCCCAAGATGACCTCCAAACTTTACATCCCCTACAAGATATTCTTTGTTAACAAGTAGCAGGTCCAGCAGGGAACTCTCCCTAATTGGCTCCCTTATCAGCCGTGTCAGGAAGTTGTCTTCCACACACTCCAGGAACCTCTGAGATTGTTCCCTCTCTGCTGTGTTATATTTCCAGCAGACATTTGGGAAGTTGAAGTCCCCCATGAGAACAAGGGCTTGCAATCACGAGACCTCTGCCAACTGCTTATAGAATATTTCATCAGCTTCTACATCCTGGCTGGGGGGTCTATAACAAACTCCCACCATGATGTCTGCCTTATTGGCCTTCCCCTTGATTCTTACCCATAAACACTCAAAACTGCCATTCATATAATTAAGTTCTAGGCATTCAAATCTGTCCCTAACATAGAAGGCCACCCCACCACCTCTCCTTCCTTGCATATCCCTTTTGAAAAGTTGGTAGCCATCACCAGTTGTGTGAGTCTTCCCACCACATTTCTGTGATGGCAACTATATCCTACTTCTCTTGCTGTACAATGGCCTCCTGTTCCTCCTGTTTGTTGCCCATGCTGTGTGCATTGGTGTAGATGCACTTCAGCTGGGTTAATTGTCCTGCCACCTTTTTTTGGGGGACAAGCCCTAATTCTCACCTGACCGTGTTCAGACACTTCTGTATTTGCCAACCTATCACTACCCCTCATGTCTTCACTGTCACAACAATCACCATCCCCTACCTCCACTGAGACAACAGACTTCAAGACCTTGCTAGCACTTTTATCCACAAGCAACAGCATGGAGCTCCCAGGCTTCTCTCTAGTAAGCCTGGTTTCATCCCCAAACCCCCTTCCAACTGAGTTTAAAGCTCTTTCAATGAGCCCTGCTAACTCTTGTCCCAGGATCCTTCTTCTCCTTTGGGTTAGGCTGTTGCCTAACACCTGTTGCCAGTGTGCCTGGTGTCCTGTAGATCAACTCATGATCAAAGAAACTGAAGTCCTTCTGGTTACACCAGTCTCAGAACCAGCTGCCCCAGTGCCCTGAAGTCTCTCTTCATTGCCTTTGGACTTCTGGTAGCTACCTCATCACTGCCTACCTGAAATATCAGGAATGGGTAGTAATCAGAGGGCCGAACTAGAGTAGGGAGTTTTCTCCATATATCCTTAATCCTGGCCCCACAGAGGCAGCTGACTGCCCTAAGAAGGGGTTCTGGCCTGCATATAGGGCCTTCTGCTCCCTTTAGAAGTGAGTTGCCTATGACAAGGACCCATCTTTTTTTCTTAACCACGGTGGTTTTGATGCAAGGCATGGTCTGACTCTGCCTCAGTGGCACCTCCAAGTTGGGTGAACCATCATCCTCATCACTATTTGGTTCCCCTTGCAGAGCATCATATCTATGTTGCAAGGTCACCTGGGGAGTTGGAACAGTTACTTGAGGAACATGCCTACCATGCCGCTTGCGCCGTGCAGGAACTTGTTGCCATTGCTGCCTGTCCTGTAGGCCATCGTGCTCGGCCAGGTGGAGAGAGGTCAGGGAGTGCTCTGCATCATGTGCCCTGCCTGACTGTTGGGTCTGTTTCAGGGAGGTTAAGTTGTGACACCAACAGTCTGTCTCTCTCTGACACTCCCTGATACTACTTAGCCTTTCCACCTCTTTCTTCAGCTCTGCAACCATGCTGAGTAGATCGTTTATCTGCCTGCACCTCACACAGTTGGTCTCTCTGCCGTCCTCCAGCATGAACAAAAGGCTTAAGCACTGCCTGCAGCTGGAGACCTGGAGAGCAGTATGTCTACGTGGGACCTCCACCTGGGTCACAACCTGAATAACGTGGAGATACTTAAAGAAGAAGAGGTACTTCTCTTCCTTCGCTAGTTTTGAGAACAGAAGCTCATTCAGCACTGAATTTTGAAGCATGGATCATGACTTTTTGCATATGGGTAGTGTTAAATACTGAGACAACCTGAAAGGATTCAGAGGCTTTCAAGGCAGGGTTGAGGTCTCTTTTCTCATTGTGTACTGAGGGCTAAAGTGTCACAAGTAGCTACTATAACGTGACAATCATCTTTTTGATGAGAGGAGGAAGAATACTCTTAGCTTGCAATGACTAGGAGACTCATTCCAGCTAGCAAGTATAAAGCAAGGACAATCTAATACAGAGTTTAATATCTTCTCAGCTGGGAGAAAGAGGCACATTCAGATGGTGATTCAGAACTGAAGAGGTTACTGTGTGCTGGAGGTGTCTGTCTTGCCTTCAGAATTGTCTTCAGAATGAGCTGTCACACAAAGTTAGCTGGGAGCAGCCCTGTGTACAGTCCTGTTGCACATGGTCAGGTCATTGCTACTACAGAGGCACAGAAATAAAACATCCAGCAAAGCAATGTTGGAGATACTTGCTTTAAAGTCAAATAATCTAAATAAAGAATACAGATAAAGGGGCTTTTTGTCTGTTAGCTGATCTCACCTCAAGGGACCTGAAAAAAGAAGACAAGAGAAATTTTGGGTGGGCAGCAGAGACTGAGCTCCAACTTACCATGGCTACGCTGGTACCCAAAGGAGATGCCTGTATCCAAACAAGGTGGATTTTTACTGCTGGTCACAGTATGGACAGACTTCACATTCTCACAAAAACCTATGCTTGGAAACAAGCCAGAAGGTAGAACTTGCCTTCTCCAACATGCTCCCAGCTTGAGGTCTAGGGTGGTAACCATCCCAGCTGAGTTTCAAGCAACATTTTTTGAAAGTAAGTAATTAAAGAGCTGTGAATCTGCCCAATGACCCCAGATTACCTGAGATCCTTAAGGAAACATCTGATGGTTATTTGGATAATTTTAGTGCTAAAGCAGAAACAAAGCACAGATCCTTGAGGAGCACCAAGAGAAGAAATTTAAACAAGTGCAATCCTATGGGAGTCTGCACTTCCCACCCTAAGTCCCCATGACATCCCACATGTCTTTGGAGAGAGCTATGATGTTCCACAGTTTCCAGTTATGACATTTTGCAACAACCACTCCATGCTCGATGTCCTGCTGGTAGAAAAATTGAAACAGAACAGATGAAGGGAGAAAATAACATTTTCCTGATGGTCTGAATTGTTTCTGGCTGACAGGATGTAGAGTAAGACACACCAATGGCAAGTAGGACATGCACTAAAACCAAGTGGAGGGATGTTCTGCACTAAAAAGTTATTTAGGAAGAGCCTGAGAAAAAGTTCCATAAATTGACAATTTTATGTCATGATATTACATCTTCATATGCATTCTGTTTGAAGGGTGCAAGGGACATCAAAATCAATCCCAGAAGTTAATTTTAGACTTAAAAATCCAAGTTCATTTTATATAAATTCCCAAGTGGATTCCTTTCTCTTAGTGTCAGGAAATTATGATTAATGAGACAAGAAGGTAAGCTCAATAACAGGACAAAACGTAGGCAGTTATAAGTCTTTTGAAATTATGTTGAGATTTTCATAAATCTTGGGTAAGACTTTTTTCAGAGCACGGTGCTTACAAGAATAAAATCACACTGTGTGTCTTGAAAGGGTGCAGCAGAGTGTAATTAGGCTTCTCTGAAGTAAAAGGGGTGCATATAAAAAATGTCAGTAGTCAAACAAATGCATTGTGTAGCAGTGCATTATTTGATGATTGAGCAGTTAATTCTACAGGAGAAATACAATTCTGATGCCAACATGAGAATTATACAGATCTGCCCTGCTGGAACAGATCATAGAGCTGTCAGAGAAGGGGTTTTGGTTTTGTTTTTGTTTTGTTTTTTACTGGAAAATGGATGGTTTAAAGGGAAAGTGAAAACACTCAAACTATTATCAAGGGGTCAAAGTGACATCTGCAATTCAGCTATCCTTTTAACCAAAATTATCCATGTTTGGATGTTGTAAATATTACTATTCACTTGAATAAATGCTTAAAATGGAACATAGAATATGGCCTTTTAGGAATGACCTTTCAGTCCTGGTGTCTATAAAAACCCAACCCAAATAATAGCAGTCCAACAAATAAATAAAAGCCAAACAGCTGACAAAATAAATCCATCCATGGAAATGTAGGACTCAGACCTCAGAGAGCACCAGGATAGCCAAGATATTTTGAAAGGCACTAATTATATTCAGAGCATAGCACATTCTGAAAATCAGCCTTTTTCAAGGTGTCTCTAGCTGAGCACCTAATACTTGAAGCACCTGCAATAATTAATTGCTTTTCCAAAACCTGGACCAGGATCCAGATCCCAGTATTTGCTCAAAGTCAGGACAGCAGTACCTGGTCCTCTAATGAGATTTCTTTCTCATGCAACACTCTTCAGAAATGCATGAAGGGGATGTAAGGTACACTTTTCAGAGTGGCACAGAAACTTACACTGAATTTGGAAAGCTTCCAGCGGTACTTTAGATGCTATCACAGCACAAACAAATCCAACAGTAACAAACCCCCTTTGCTATTAGATATATTTTTTAAAATAAACATGGGGAAAAAATTGTCAGCAAATTGGACCATCTGAGCCTTTTTACTTTCCTCTTGATTTATAGCTATAACACCCCTGCACATTTTAAGCTGGTATCAAATCCCTGCAGAATCTTTATCCGTCTTAAACCAAATAATTGTCTTCTGCAGTAATACCATTTTCCTGTGCCTCTAGGCTTGCAGGCTTTGATAGAAGGTTCTTTTGGATGCTAATTTATTTGGTTATACTACAGTGAGATAAATCTCTTTGCAGCCAGTTTCTGGTAGGTTGAAGGAATATAAAACCACATCACCAGTGACCAGAAACTTTATGAAAACTAGAAACCGGAGGAGGAAATTATAGCAAAATGGTTCTCCTGAATTTATGGGATCCCTCCAAGTAAGAGGATTATTCAGTCTATATCACCATGCCAAGGGCTACAAAGGACAGTGAAGATGAAAGGGTAGGCCAGGGAGTCTCAGTGGATCAGATTTATTCTTGAGCTGTTGCAGGTCTCCAAAATTTGGCACCCTGCAAGGTGGTTATCGTAACTCTCAATGGCTGATGTAGAGAAATGAACACCTCTGGAGGATTTGCTTCTTATCCTAAAGCAGAAGTCTGTGATAGGTAGGTAATTTTTCTTCAGAAAAACAGATCCAGCTAACACCTTTCCTCTCATGTCTAGTATGCTTTCTTTCAGCTTTAGTTTACAGATAATTTAAATATTCCTCTCCATGAAGAAGCTGGTGGTCGGCCCAAAGCCCACTTGTAGCTCAGCTGTTAGGACATCTGGGCTGGAATCAGTAGGACAGCAGTACCGAGCTGTTCCCAGACTTTTGTCTTTCCTCTGGCCCCTCAGGTGCCTCTGCAGCTTTCAAGGCTGAAATAACAGCAAGATCCTTCTTTCTTTTTCTTCTACAATCTAGTGGAGAAATAGCTTGATTGGTAGGGTCATGCATTTTACAGCTTTAAATGGCTTCTTTATATGTATGGAGGTAAACTCATCTGCTCTGCATAAGCAAAGATGGTCAGTACAAAACCAGGGTATTAATTAGCCAGTTTCTAATTTTTTTCCTCTATACAACACCTTTGCAGGACTCCCAAATTGCAGATTTTTATAGACATCCTTACTCACATTGATTAGTAAACTTGTTTTTTAAGCTCAGGTATTTGCCCACAGACATAGACAGGTTCCTACTTTTAAAAATCTGTCTTCAAGCAACCTAAATTCCACTGACACAGGGATTTAAACTCTAAATTCACATGGACTTGCTGTCTAAGGGCAATTAAACCCTTCAAGTTAGCTCTGTGAATTCAGACCAGGACAGTGACATTGACATCCTTGTTCCTGCCTGAGTGGAAAAGGGATTTGTCTAACCTAAAAAATAATAATAAACCCCCCAGTCCCTTATTGAGATACAGCTAAACTAGTATAAGCAGTAAAACAGCCATTTCAACAGGGCTTAGCAGCCAAATCCTTAAAACTAACTGGGTGTCTCACTCATAATGCTTAATTTAGACACTAGCTCTTTGTTCCCTTTGGAAAATAAGCTTATATTTTAAAATATGTGGGGGTTTTTTGTTCGGTTTTTGTTTGTTTGTTTGTTTGTTTGTTTGTTTTTAAATAAAGCTCATCTGGTCTTTATGCACCTTGTTCTGAATAAACACAGGAGGTCCGAACTGTGACTCTTCAGCCAACTGAATTTTTTTGTGTTGCTCTTTTACACACCTTTGGATATAACTGCAGCAACTTCATTGTTCATCTGCAGACATTTTGGAAACAACACATTGTTCCTGGAACTCTGCAGGCTCTAGGAAATAATATTTTTGAAGCTGTACTAGTCTCAAGAAACAGTATTTCAAAATCTTTCTTAACCCTAGGTAGCTGCTGCTCCAGTAACTCTATAGAGTTCTCCTTCTCCTTTGCTAAGCAACAAGACCATTAACTTGACCTATGCCTTTGTAAATTTAAGTCAGATCTGCAGCAGTTAATTAAAGCTAAATGATAGCAACATTAGAGTTAAGACTCTGCAGTTTTCATTTCTGCAGGAGTGATAATGTTTTCTGCAAGCCTGTATGCACTGAATTATAGTATTAATTTGAAATGGTTGTTGTAATCTGTGCAATGATTAAAGTTTCTAGGACAATTTGAAGGTAGAAGAGAAATCTCAGCTGTATTAAGGCAGAACAATGTTTAAATTAATAGTCCAGGTGACAGTCACTTAGGCAGGCAGATTCTGGGCCATATTCTCTCCTGATTTTCTTCCCTTGAAGTCAAGGGAAATTCTCCCACAGTACCTTCAGTTTTAAGCAGTACCCTTTGAGATCAAATGTAACTCAGCACTCAAGGCATATTGCTTAAAATTCTGCAGCACTTTAAATTTAAGAATCGTATGATTCCGTAGTTGCTCCTTTTTATGAATAAAGCATAAAGCAAGTTTCTGTCTTTGGGCTTTTCCTCTTGACTCACATCATACAACGCGGCATCTGCTGCTATTCTGATTTTGCTGCATGTCTACTTGAAAAATCCTGCATCATTTGTGAACTGAAAGCAGGAGGTAGCTTCTTCTTTTTTTTTTTTTTAATAAAACCAGTCCTCAGCTGAGAACTCCATTATATGTTCTCGCTCATTTGAAAAGGAAATCAATAATTTGAACTGGTGCCGTGTTATCTAAGTCATGTATTTCATAGTTGGCTTACTTCCAACAAATGTTAATGAAATATGCAAAGATTGTTTCTCCCTGGTAAGTACCTGTAAGTTGATCTATGCAGTGATCTGCTGCTGCTGTTGCAGCCCATCATAGGTGATTCTTCCTCCTTACTCTGCTCTCGTGAGACCTCCCCTGCAGTGCTGTGTCCAGTTCTGGAGTCCTCAACACAAGAAGCACACAGGGCCATTGGAGCGACTCCAGAGGAGGCCACAAAGATGATTCAAGGGCTGGAGCAGCTCTGCTCTGGAGACAGGCTGAGAGAGTTGGGGCTGTTCAGCCTGGAGAACAGAAGGCTCCAGGGAGACCTTAGAGCACCTTCCAGTGCCTGAAGGGGCTACAGGAAAACTGGGGAGGGGCTTTTGACGAGGGCTTGTAGTGCAAGGACAAGGGGTAATGGATTAAAGCTTCAGGAGGGGAGATTTAGATTGGACATTAAAGGAAATTCTTCACTATGAGGGTGATGAGATGCTGGAACAGGGTGCCCAGAGAAGCTGTGGCTGCCCCATCCCTGGAAGTGCTCAAGGGCAGGCTGGATGGGGCTTGGAGCAACCTGGCCTAGTGGGAGGTGTCCCTGTCCATGCAGGGGGTTTGGATCTAGATGATGTTGAAGGTCCCTTCCTACCCAAACCATTCTATGATTCTATGATTCTATGATCATGTGCTGAAGGAATTTCCTGCCCTTTTATTGAAATGATCTGGGGTTGTCACTAGCTGGACTGCTACAAACGCAGTTCAACTATCCATGTTTGAGTTTGAGTTTCCCTTGGTTCTTCAGAGATCCAAACTGTGGACAACTAAAAATTTGGCATTTATTCAAAAATGCAGCTAGACCTGGGTGACTGTTTCAGTCCAAGCCCTCATTACCCTGGGATGTCAGAAGGAAACACCAGAGGACACTCAAGTGAAACTCTTTTCTCAGTGCTGCAGCACATCTCTATAATATGGGTTTGTGCTTATGCAACAGTGATGGAAGCAATGCAGTAACATCAGCGCAGAAACCTAAGGCAGATAAAAAACTCTTTGCCTTTGGAAGTCTTTGTTCCTTGGAGAAAGTGGTGTTATGAAATCACATAGGGGTTTTTGTGTCCTGTGTTATAATCCATGCTTATTAGAGTTTAACTCTTCTTGACACATCCCAGAAAAGGAGCTACCATAAATACAGCTGATAAAATGTCTGTTTCTTCCTCTTAAACCATCTTAACCGTGCTGTGCTATTGAGTGTGTTGGGTCACCGAGTGGCTCCCCAACAAGGCCCAAGCTCAGTGCCACTATTGCAGGTAGAAGTCTGCCCCAATTTTCTCCCTGTTTCCCATATAGGCATTGGGCATTACTGTCAGACAACACCAAACTTGTGAAACTCAAGTGTCCTTTTCCAGAGAGAACCTTTTGTAGAGGTGTTGGAGTTGATTTTCCACCCTTGCGTATGGACTCACTATCACTAATCCCTCCAGCCTCCTCCCAGCCAGTTCTGCAAGGCTTGCTCTGCCTTTGACTTTGGGATACCAGCAAAATAACTTTGCCTCTAGCTGATTAAATTCTGCCTTTGGTTTCTTTGGTAAACACAATTGTGTGGTCTTTCCTCCATCTAAGTGAAGAGTTAGTGCTTCTGCCAATGCTACTGCAGAGCTTGTGAAAACAGAATGTGGGAAGGGCAAGAGGGGAGAATGAATTCACAGCAAATGTTGAGCTCTTAAAGGAGGGCTCATTAGAATCACTGGAGCTTTGCAGTGACTGGTGCATCCAGTGTAGAGATGTCAAAAATACATAAAGCTAAAGAACTGTATTAGTAGCTTCAAAACAGAGCAATCACTATTCCCAAATACATATCTATAAAGAAAGAAAAAAAAAAAAGGGTCTACCTGTTGACTTTTTGATCTGTTGTTCAGCAAGGATTTGCTCTTCATTTTATCATATTGATATATATCTATAAATTGAGTATGGGTAGGGCCAGCTACCCTGGCTGAGGGTCAGTACCAAAGTCCAATTGCTTGAGAACAGAAGGCAATGTAATAAAGATGGGCTTTTTTCCTCTCTGATTTATTTTTTCTCCAGAGCTTGAAGAATAAACATTCTTCCATTAACTTAATTCATTCCTTCTTCAGTCATCTTTGCATTATTAATTTCATAAGAAGGCACAGATATGTGATCTTATGTCTACAAAAGCCAGCTCTCCTCCTGCTCCTCCCTCCTGACTTTTGAAACTCATTAATCAATCCAATGAAACTTGAAGGAGAAGAGGTAGAAGATTCAGAGGGAATTCAGTTTCCACAAGGGTGGTGAAATCTGTCGTTGGGCGGAGGAAAGAGAAAGGAATTAGCACCTTTAAATTGAAAAGACTAGAAGAACTCACATTAGCCAATTTATGTAGTAGCAGCTGGCCAGCCACACAGGTACTGGCCCACTTTCTGGCACACATGGCTCTGAAATGGGCTCAACACACGGTGCTTCTCACCCAGCAAGACACTGAGAGTCTCAGAGGGAGAGCTAGAGTTAGTGCTGTGAAGGCACAAATCTATAATGAAGCTGGTTCTGTTTGCTCCTCTGCTCACAGAATGGCTTCTTTCCACCTCTCTTTGTTACTGGACCACAAATCACATCCATTTTCATCAAAGAGAAGATACAGAACTAACTCAGGGGAAACCAGGTGACATTTGGGAAACTTATATTAGGCGACTTCCAAAATCCCTCTGGCTTGAAATCCTGTGAAGTTATGAAAAAATATACAGCTCAAAAGTGATTATAAAGTGAATTCCCAAATGACCTGTACTGGTGGATGGTAGAAATTGAATATTTGGCTGGTCATGGTCATCCAGGTGCTGCATCAAGGCAATGTGATTTCTACAGCCAGTTATAAATAAGCAATTTGAATTACATTTGAATGTTCCTGATCAGCCTGTGGCATCAAATTTCAGAAAAGGCAGCTATGAAGTACAGCAAATTCATTGAATAAGTCAGTTATCATGAAATCATTTGCTCAGCTCTAATGATTTCCTTTCCCGTTATGGATGGGATTGACAGTGACAGGATTTCAGATGTAATGAATGAAATTTTTACAATAGGGAGCACCTGGGAGAAGCAAATAAGACAAGGAAGCTAATGCACATTTGTGCTTCAACTTTTCACCTCTGGAGACTTCATTTCTGTGCTGGTTTGGTTTGGCAGGTTTTTTGGTAGTAGGGGAAGGGGCCCAGGGGTGACTCCGGTGAGAAGCTGGGAAGCTCCCCCAGCTCCAAAACCAGCCAAGGAGCCTTTAGAGAGACAGTAAGAGAGACAATAGATGCGCCTCTGTGATTAACATATGAAAGAACTGAGATAAGACCTGAGCAGAGCAAGCAGTTAGGAAGAGCTGAGCTGGAGAGGCAGAGCGGTGCTGGTGGGTGGTGAGGAGGAAGGGGAAGAAGGTGCCCAAGCAGAAATTTCCCTGCAACCTATGGCAATGGCAGCTGCTCCCCTGCATTCATGGAAGAACCTGGTGGAACACTCCCTGAGGGTGCCAGAAGGGGTGAACTTGGCCAGCGGACTTGGATTTGCTGCCAGTGGACTTGGATGATGCAGCTGTGGAAGACCGTGGGAGGTGCCTGTTCCCAAAGCAGCCCGGGACTCTGTGGGCAGCCCGGGACTCTGTGGGCAGCCCGGGACTCTGTGGGCAGCCCGGGACTCTGTGGGCAGCTGCTCCAGACCTCATGGGAAGGGCTCATGAAGGAGAAGTTCATGGAGGACTCTCTCCCATGGGAGGGACCCCGTGGGGAAGCAGGGGAGGACTGTAAGGAATCCTTCTCCCTGAAGGAGGAAGGAGCAGCAGGAACCACCAGCCAGTGAACTGACTCTCAACCCCATCCCCTGTCCCCCTGTGCCGCTGGGGGGAAGGAGGGAGAGAAACCGGGAACAAAGTCATTTGGGCCCGGGAAGAAGGGAGGGGTGGGGTGAGGTATGTGAGCCCTGCTCTGTGTGGTGTCTGTGTCCTGTGTGCATTGGATTCGTGTGAAATTACATTATTATTTTTCCCCAGGTTGAGTCTGTTTTGCCCGGGACCTTAATCAGTGAAGAACCCTCCTTGTCCTTTGTCTGGACCCACGAGCTTCTAGTTGGATTTGTCCTCCCCATCCCACAGTGTGTGGGGGGAAGTTAAGTGAGCAGCCACGGGGCTGTTTTCTTTGTTGTTGTGTCAGGCCCAAACCACAACAATTTCCAACATCTTTTAGATCACAACAGGGAATAGGAGAGAAAAAAAGGGGAAAAGTGGAGGCTGCTGTTAGGGTCATTGTATGATAAGCATCCCTTGAGTAATATTTGCTCAGTGCCTCCACTTACACCCAAAGATCAGTCGCATCAGACACTCTGAGCCCAATGCCCATGTGTCTTCCCCAAAACAGCATTCCCCCGATTGTCATTGGTGTGAGAGGGAGGAGAATCAGGCGCGCTCTCTGTACAGTCCCTTATGAGATGCCAACATGGGACAGGGTGTATCAAAGAGGATTGTGTCTGACACAGCTCTTTAAAAGAGCTGTTGAGCTTCCCAGAGAAGTGGGAAGCTTGCCTAATCCATAATCGTTTTGTTATACTTTCTTTTAAGTGAGTTTGGCCATGTAGTTCCTCACTGAAAAAATCCCTTGATTTTCTGGGGGTGTAGAGAAAGATTAGCGCACAAAAGACCATCTGTCTCCTCGCTGCTGACAGACTAAAAGATGGTCTTTTGCTTCTCTGTGGAGCAGGTTGCAACCTTCCCAATCTGGAGGCAGAGAGCCTTTGTTATCTCTGTGAAGCACTAGCTTGCAACAAACATAGAATCATAGAATCCTAGGGGTTGGAAGGGACCTCGAAAGATCATCCAGTCCAACCCCCCCTGCCAGAGCAGGGTCACCTAGAGCACATCACATAGGAACGCATCCAGGCGGGTTTTGAATGTCTCCAGTGAAGGAGACTCCACAACCTCCCTGGGCAGCCTGTTCCAGTGCTCTGTCACTCTCACAGTAAAGAAGTTTTTTCTGATATTCACCTTGAACCTCCTATGCTCCAATTTACACCCATTACCCCTTGTCCTATCACTGGTCATCACTGAGAAGAGCCTAACTCCATCTCCCTGACACTCACCCCTTACATATTTGTAAACATTGATGAGGTCACCCCTCAGCCTCCTTTTTTCCAAGCTAAAGAGACCCAGCTCCCTCAGCCTTTCCTCATAAGGGAGATGTTCCACTCCCTTAATCATCTTTGTGGCTCTGCGCTGGACTCTTTCAAGCAGATACAAACATTTCCTGCAACAAACATTTCCTGCCATTTCCTGTCATGGGATAATCACTCGGCCACTCAATGAGCTGCTGGAGCCCCTCACGCCTGAGAGACACAGACTCCTATATCAGGTATTGGTGGTTTGGCTTCAAGATGGAGTATACTTTTGTCTTTCCATGAGGTACACAAGCTGGTCTTCCAGCAGGAAAGCTTTATTTCCAGATTACAGATAAAATCTTTTGGGAAAGAAGTGAGAATTTTCCACCTGTCAGAGACAGCAAACCAGACATTATTTCCCTCTTTGTGACCAGTTCAGTGCAATGAGAAGCAAAGAACTGTTTGACTTTCATTATTGTTTGCACTAGGGTGGAATTTGAAGCCTAGGGCCCTTCCATGCTCTGTGCTTTGCAAACTCAAAATAATAACCACTTTCCATCCTGAGGGACTGCAGTGTGACTAGATAGACTTATATACCAGTTTCAGGGATGGAAAATGGGCATAGAGAGACTGAGCAATCTTCCCAGAATAACATGAGGATATAGGGTCAGAAGTGGGAGACATATTTAAGTCTTTTCCCAGTCTCTTCCCTGCAGCTTTCCAGTTGGGGTGGTTCATATTTTTCTACCCCAGGCACATTCTGACACTCGTGTCATGAGAATTATAAATAGATTTGATAGTCTCCAGCATTTACAACAGACAGGTGCAGGAACCATAATCCACAATTGTGGGTTTCTCTGTCCTTGCTTTTCAATGTCTCATAAAAAATACATTTACTCGCCCCTTACACATTTCCCTTGCAGTAGGCTAGCGTGGTATCAAGTTAATATTTAATAGTTGCAAAATGGTATGCTATCCTCAGGGAAAGATGCTTTCTAAATGTAAAGTGTAATCTCATATTTGGTGGATTTGAGCTTTGCACATGTCACTGGATCAGCTGCTGCTACTACCAGATAGACTTATCTAGATAGTTACAGAGCTAAAAATTGTATATGTGTATCATTTGGATTGTGGTCTGTGTATCCTATCAGCCAGATTCATTTGCTTATTTCTGGGGTTCTTTTTTTTTTAACTTGAAAGGAAGACATGGTTTCTTGCCTTCTCCCCTCTCTGCAGGGTCTTTAAGCATCTTGGTTACCAACATGCTCATTTCCCTATCCATGAAGTATGGATAATAAGATAGGACTTATCCTATCTTATATTATAGGATATATTATATAAAAATATATTATAGTAATATATTAATATATATTAATATAATACTAATATATTATATTAATATATATTAATATATTATTCCCTGTATAGTGGGAAATTGAAACCCCTAACTTGATCATGACATCTAAACACAAGCCACTGTAGCATTGACATTCCTAGTGGGCCATTCAAGGCCAGAGAGTGCTTCTAATACTTTCTTCTTGGCCCAGCTTAAGTTATAAATTGCTCATGAAAGTGAAGGGGAATTTAACCAGCAAAAGAAAAGCAAGTGCAGGACAGAGGAGAGAAGCCAGAAGAAATGTTCAGCTCCTTTCCAGGCAGAGAAGGCAAGGAGGATCCAGTGGAGGTTGTTTCATCTGAGAGCTCTCTGTGTTCACACAGCTCATAAGAAAATGCACCTCATCTGGCAAATCCTCTTTCCAAGGAGAAGGTAGCACTAACTTTCACCAGCCAGAGCTTTCAGGCTCTCTGTGTGAGAGTTTTAATAGTGCTTTTGGTTTCCACCATGTGTGCAACATAGTTCTGTGTCAGAGCTCCCTTCACACCAGCTGGCACAGCCCAGGACGATGTCACATCTCTGGTTTGATACTCCACTGGTTTTTCCTACAGCTGCTCAAATGCAAACTTGACATAGTGGGTTTTCAGCTCTCTGACTGGCTATTTCTGCACACTCTGTCATTCCTGGGAGACTGTGAGAATGACTGTGCTGGGTCAGACTAAAAATCCTCCTGTTTCACATAGTAATCACCTCTGGATGTCCAGGAAGAGCATAGGAGCAGGCGTGCATATTGTCCTGCTTCCACAGAGGACTTGTTCAATCTCTATCAGCTTGTGGCTTAGAGCTGTGCTAAATATTTTCATATTTAACTTCAATGTAAGACATTTTTTCCTAGGAATCTCTTCATTTTTTTAATGCATCAATGTAAATACATGCCCGCCCACGTCCACTCAGATTGGGCACTTCAAAACTACTCTTTAAATGCTTAGTCAAACATGTGGGAAAGGGTTTCTGCCATGCAGAAAAGATGGATGGATGAAAAAAACACTCTGTTTTATGTTGAGAAAGCCATACTGCTTTGCAGAGAAGATAATCTGGATTCTTGCAGCCAGGAAGGAGGACCTGCTGAGTTTGAAATGCCTCCTGACAACTGTGTGAAATGAACAGGTTAGATGTATAATACTGGTATTATGTGTGTATTTCACAACCTATTTGGTAGAAAAGATTCAAGTCCATTTCAGGTAATTTTGCTGCCCATTGTATATCCACAAGTTTCTTGCAGTGTCATATACTCCCCCTCCCCTCAGGGCTATGCTTCCACCACTCTTATTTTAAATAGTAAAAGTTGTTATTGTTGTGGAGTTGGCAGAAACAGAGTAACGTATGTGCAAAGTTGTGTATTTACATCCATCCAAGAGGGGCAGCTGCAGCTCTAATATGGTCTTTCTTTCCTTGCCAGCAGATTAGAAAAGGATTATGGAAAAGAAGGATACCAGGGGGAAGCATCAGTTCATGTCTATACTGAGGCACTGCTCCAGCTGGCATCAGTCACTATTTAATCGATGTTTTACATGTGGGATCAACAAGGGAGATGCAAAAGGAGAGACCAGAAAAGCCTGGAAGTAGAAAGCATCTTGTCTGGCTGTTTTCATTCTTTTGGGTGTAGTGCCAGCCTGCAAGACAACTACGGTACACACAGGAAGGACAGATTAAGGGTTTGGGCACCAGCCAGCATTTGTGTTTCTGCTCTGCCACAGACTCTCCATGTAGCCTTGGGCCAGCTATTCAGGGCCAGATCTGGAGCAGTAAGGTGTGACCACACCAAGCAAAGGAATGCTGTGAGAGGGACAACCAGGTGAGTTGTGACACCTTGGTACAGAATGTACAGAAACATGTAGAGATACAGTTTGGGACTGGGCAGAGGGAAAGCTGGTGTAGACTTCTCAAAGTTGGTTGTTTCTAGTTAAGATGGCAGAAATAGGGATGTTTCCAGCTTAGACTTCATTGCAAGGCACAAGAAATATCAGACAGATAGAAAGCAGGGAAAGCAGGTTCATAAATCCTAAGCTATGCTCACAAAAAGCTCTGCTCTTCAGATTCCTAAATTCTAAAGATATTGCTTTGTTCTTAACTTAAAAATTCTTTAGGCATTCAAAAGTTCCAGTTCTGCATTTTTCCCCAGATAGATCTTCTCTGTTTGGGCTGAGAGACATGACACCCATTCTGTGCCCAAGCCTGCCTGGTGCAGAAACCATCTCTAAGTCTCATGTGGGGAATGATTCTCTTAGGTCTTCTCAAACTGTACCTAACACAGACCAGGGGGACTGAGATGCCCACCAAATGCAGCCATGACAGCTGTTTGTTTGGAGGTATGATTTAAAAATAACAAGCCCGACTTTGTGCAGGATGGAGCACTCACATGGACCCCATCCCGTGGCCCAGATCTGGTGCCACTGTCTCCATGTGTCCCACATATGCAGCCGGTGTCCTCACCACTGGGATGTTCTACCCCACCTCTGGAAACCATGTCAGCATCCAGGAAGCAATTAAAGGTCCACTGGGCAGGAGAGAAAGTATGTGTGACTAAACACACTGCAAAGGATAAAATCTATGGAATCAGGGAGTTATGGGCTATGGAAGCTATTACACATGAAAAAAAAAAAATCCCACTGGTGTCCCAATTTGAGAACCTCAGTATGTATATATATTTTTTGCACCTTAAAATCTGTGAAGTCCTTGGAACATAAGCACTTGGAAAGCCACTTACCAGTTACTGTAGGTTTAGGCTGAAGTCTCTTTCCAAGGAACTCATGTCTTTGTGGAAGGAAAGCTTTTATGCTGGATAACAGCAAGTGACAGCTGAAGCAGTTCTACTCTGGAGACAGGCTGAGAGAGCTGGGGTTGCTTAGCCTGCAGAAGAGAAGTCTCTGGTGAAACCTTGGAGCACCTTCCAGTACCTGGAGGGGCTACAGGAAAGCTGGGGGGATGGGGACTTTTTACAAGGGCTTGTAGCAATAGGACAAGGGGGAATGGTTTTAATCTAGAAGAGGGGAGAGTTAGGTTAGACATTAGGAAGAGATTATTTGCTGTGAGGATGGTGAGACCCTGGAACAGGTTGCCCAGGGAAGCTGTGGATGCTCCATCCCTGCAAGTGTTGAAGGGCAGGTTGGATGGGGCTTGGAGCAACCTGCTCTAGTGGGAGGTGTCCCTGCCCTTGCAGAGGGGTTGGAACCAATGATCTTTAAGGACCCTTCCAACCCAAACCAGTCTGTGATCCTACGATTTTAAATCCCCTACACTGGGCCTGCTGAAGTCAGGGAAGTTATTTGAGGTTAGAGTGAAAGACTAAGTTCCACTGGATGTGTTCTTACTGGGAAAAATCTTCCAGATTTATGATAGTGAGTCATCTCCTAGGGCAGAGGAGAAGTGCAAAGCAGTGCGACTCAGCATTTGTTAGACACCAGGGCACTGGCACCAGGGAAGGCATTCCACAAATGGACATCAGATAATAGGTCCTTCTTTCCTCCATTTGAAATGCATGATCCAGAAGAAAATATGCAAACATCAGGGCCACCACCTCCAACTACCCAATTATTCAGAAAAGATAGAGTCCAGGCTCTGCCACAGGGAAGTACTTGGACTTTCTCATCAAAATGTGACTCTCTGGCAAAGTGAAGACTCCTGGAGGTCAAATGCATTACCACTCCATGCAGTAATGCTTCCAACAGCCTGAATGAAGGATTAACGAAGATGACTTGACATTTACCTAGATTCGTGTGCAGCTAATAGGGTTGATAAAAGTGCTCCATGAATAATTTATATTGGGTAATTCACAGATGGAAGGATTAATCTTCTTCCCATAAGCAGAAGGGAAAAAGGAGAGTGGGATGTCAGACAGAAAAGATTGGTCTCTAGCTCCATAATACCCTTATCAGTGGAAAAAGAGGTCAAGCCTTCCTGGTTTAGCATCATGGTGACTTCCATTAAGGAAGTAATTATAATTACACAGAAGGTTGCACATAACCTCCCTCCTTTCCTTTTTTGGGGGGAGGGGGAGTGTTTGGTGTAACTAGCAAAATGCACTGCATCTGAGGTCCTTGTTGTTGGTACATGGAGGAGCTGAGCACAGGGTCACAGAATCACAGTATAGTTTTGCTCGGAAGGGACCTCATCCATGACCAGAGAAACACCAGCTACAGGAAGTTGACAGGAAGTTGTCCAGGAAAGTGCAGCTGAGTTTGAAAATCTCTAAGGATGGAGACTCTACAGCCTCCCTGGGCGACTTGTTCCAGTTCAATCACCCTCACAGTAAAACTGTTTTTTCTTATATTTAAAGTGATTACTTGTATTTCATTTTCTGACCGTTGTCTTTTGTCCTGCTACTGGGCACCACTGAGAAGAGTCTGGCTTCTTTACTCCCCCATCAGGTATTTATACACATTGAAAAGATCCTCCATAAGAAAGATCTCTCAAATTGAAACAGCCCCAGATCTCTCAGCCTTTCTTCACTGAGAGATGTTCCAATCCCTTAGTCATCTTTGTGGCCCTTTAATAGACCTGCTAGGACCTACATCCAAGTCTTTCTTGTACTTTCGAAATGGAAACTGGCCCCAGCACTCCACAGGTATCTCACCAGTGATGAGTAGAAGAGAAAGATCACCTCCCTTGACCTGCTAGCAGTGATCTTACTAATGCAGTCCAGACTGTTGGCTTTTTTGTTGTTGTTGTTGCTGGCTCATGGTCAATTTGGTGTCCATTAGGATCTCCAGGTCCTTTTCTGTAAAGCTGCTTTTCATTTGGTCAATCCCTAGCACATACTGGTTCATGGGATTATTTCTCCCCAGGTGCAGGACTTTGCAATTCCCTTGCTGAACTTCATGAGATTCCTGTCAGCCCATTTCTGCAGCCTGTCAAGGTTCCTCTGCACAGCAGCATATCCAGACCCAGGGGTTCAGTCAGTGTTCAGTCCACCTCAGTGTCTGCTCATCCAGCCCACACTTCATCAGCTGCTTTATAGGGTGAGACAGTGTCAAATATCTTGCTGAAGTCTACATAGATAACGTCCACTGCTCTTCTCTCATCCACCAAGTCAGACATTTCATTATTGAGTCAAGTATGACTTCCCCTTTGTGAATCCATGCTAACTACTCCTGATGCCTTCTTGTGCCTTCATATGCTTGAAAACTCCTGGAGTCCTTCATGTGCCTGGAAATATTTTTCAGGATTAGCTGCTCCATCACCTTCCCAGGGATCAAGGTGAGACTGGCTGAGAAGCTCATAGTTCCCTGGGTCCTCCTTCCTCCCCATTTTGTAGGTAGGAGTGACATTTGCTTTCCTTTAGTCCTCAGGCACTTCATCCAATCATCCAAAGTTTATTAAGAATGGCCTTGCAGTTTCTTCAACCACCTCTGGGCCATGGACTTCCCCATGTCCAGTTTCCTTAAGTATTCTTTAACCTGATCTCATTCCATCAGTACCCTTGGTGGAAGAGGTCCATTGGTCTTTATTTCCATATCCTTTAATCCTATACTTTTGATTACAAAATCCACATCACCCTGCACCCTGCTTGGCACCTTGGCCACCTCACTTGATTGCTGGCTGTCATTTCCCAGAAGGGGAAGACTGAAGAAAAGCAAAAGGTGCAGTGTCTCCTCAAGCCAACGCCACTGTCATCTGTTGTGGTTGTATTTGGACCATGAGCCCTTGAGCTCACAGGGAAGCATGTTCCTTTGGGGGAACACTTTCATGTTCCAGACTACAGTTAACAGGAGCAACCATCCAGTTCATGAAAGAGGAGACAACGACCTGTCCCTGTGCATCTGGTGTTCTTCAAAATTCCTGGTGTTAAACCTCACAGTTACTTGTAAGAGAGGCTGGGAGAAAAAAAAAATGGCTTGCCCAGAGCCAGCATTAACGAGGTTGATTTCTACCTGTGGCCTTAATACTCTAATTCAGTTTGGTTCACTACTGTGATGGGACCACAAATCAAGCACAATTTCCAGAAGGTTGTGTCTGGATAATTTAGTGATATCCCCATGAAGACCACAATGCCCTTTAAACTCAAAAAGCTGAGTTGTACACAGAATAGACTAATTACCTTTTTAATTAGGACAAGTCAAAGCAATTAGGTAAAGCAGAGGAAGAATGAGAAGGTTTTTTTTGAACAAGACACTGTGTCCTTATTTCTCCTTTTTATTTCAGTCAGCTCAGTGGTTTTCCGGGTTTCAACAAAATCTGCACAATTTCTTTGTTCCCTTCAGCAGTCTCCCAGCCTTGACCTGTGGCTTTCCAGGTCCTTGCTAAACTCTCACTGTCTGCATCTTCATGCACCTGCCATATCCTTTAGTCTTGAAGCCTTCCTGAGAAGGTCAATTTAGTCCTAAAAGAACAACAACATTAGGGCTGAATTTTAATCTGAAGGTGCTTTTAAAGGAATGGCAAAATTGCTCCTGCTTTCAACAGAAGGAAAATTCCTTTGTTCATGTTGAATTTTACTCAGTCAAGAGTTCACAGTTGTCTTGGTAAATAGGAAAAGACATAACCAAGCTGGTGTGAGGGATTCTGACCAAACTGCCTGAGGCTGCACAGAAGGTTTATGTCTTCAGGGACATGAAGTTGGGACACTTGCCTCCAACACTAGAGTCTGCTTCTAACTCGGTAATAGGCTTTGGGTCTGCCTCGACTTTAGTGGTACAAAGCTCACACAGCTCTCATCAACAGGAGGGATACTGGCCCTCCTCTGCCACCACCAGGGGACCCCAAAGAGCAGCCATACCACTGCTAAGAGTGAAGCTGTTAGAGCTCCATAAAGAGGTCAACACAGCCTGGGTTGTGCCCACAGACCTCTCGTGAGCAGGTAACGCCAATATTGCTAAGGCACGGAGGAAGGACCACAACAAACACTGTTAAACCATGTTCTGTGCAAAAAGCTCTGAATTATGTGGCTTCTAAAGCATGATGTATCATTACAGACTAGGCTCCTTTTCTAGAAGA
The DNA here is from genome assembly GCA_020745705.1 of Hemiprocne comata. NCBI lineage: Eukaryota > Metazoa > Chordata > Aves > Apodiformes > Apodidae > Hemiprocne > Hemiprocne comata. The sequence continues at coordinate 4,072,068 of CM036589.1, read as the reverse complement.
AGCTGCTGGAGATACAGAGCCCTTCATGGGGTGCTTTGTATGGCATCAGACAGCTGAAGCTCTGGCTCTTTGTATAAACTGTGCGAGACTGTGTCTGTCTGCATGTGTGACAGTCACTGGCAGCTGCATCTCCTGGGGGACATATTTGTGGAATACCAGCTATTTAGTGCTATCTTGTTTGCTCAGTGGGAAAACAGAAATCACCATGGAACAAACCCGAAACAAGCCTTTTCCCTCTTGGAGGATGTAGTGGTAATGCATCTCGCTTATCCTGGCAGACCACCAACATGAATAAGGTGAAATGGCATGCTGAACATCCTCAGGACACTGTGGCAGATCCCAGGCAAGGCTGCCACGCTTCTCTGGCACTGCATCCACTGCAAGGGTTATTGCTTTCCTGTAAATTATGGCTGAATTTTGACAAGAGCTAACTTCTAGCTCAAGACTGAATTGCTTCCGAGTGCATAGGACCAAATGCAAAGGGATCTGAGATTCAGCTACGAGAGTGGAGAGAGAAATGATAATGATCTGGGAAATAAATGAATCAATTTGATGAGAAATGAAATAAATGAGACAGCAGGAACATGTTCACTTGATGCCCAGTGAAAAATCCTCTTGCTGAATGAAAAAAATTATTTTTTTCTAATTTGAATCACCAGGAAGAAAAGGAAATAAGAGATGAAAGACTGTATTTCCTACCTGGAGAAAAGGGGATCTTTCCTTTCCCCTGCTGCCAAAGCTCTGACCCTGGCTGCAGGAGGCATAGATTTCACCCCTGCTTTTTCTTTGGTGTGTGGAAAAGCCACATCTCTGTATCCTTTCATCCTTCTGCTGTCGGGTATATGGGGCATAATTGCTTCTGCTACTACTTTTCCAATGTTCTAGTACGTTCTGGGTGTAGGTATTAGCAGATAGGTATCTCTCCTCCTGTGTGAGTGTCCCAGCTTACTCTTGGGCTCAGGGAATATTGAACAGAAAAGGGAACCCCTTTGACAGGAGAATTTGAAGGAGAAAATAGCTCTACAGCACTCACCTGAGGCTGCAGTCTCTGAAACAAGCAGCACATGGATGTAAAGCAAAGACTGCAGACCCCAGGGAACACTGTCCATGGAGGTGTAGACAAGTCTGAACTGGGGGTTACCAAGTCACTATTTCTTTTACACTGAGGCAGGGAAGAAGAACGAGCTTGGCAATCAGGACAATTAATAATCAAACCTTATGTCAGGTGAGAGTTTAATTAGCAATACCAGGTGGAACTGCCTCAACAGGAGGCATGGAATGTTCCCTCTCTCTCATAGGAATATGCCACGTTGCAGCCACGTGGATAACCCTTAGGGACAGGGGGGGCTGAAACCTCTTTAAGGAGAAGATGGAATGGGATTTAGGTTTTCATCTGTGGGCTGATGCCACATGCCCTGGAGTGTTGGTTAACGTCTCCTGCTGTAGCTGTTTTGCAACTAATTCTCCTCTTTCTCCTCATTGTTTTCTATTTATGCTGCAGCTACATAGTAAGTTATTTAAGATCCTGAAGAGTTTTGGGGAAAACTTATATGATGCTTTCTGCTGGCAAATTAACTTCTTGCCCTTCCATTTCCTACCCACTTGTGTTTCTTCCATGGTGGAAACGTCCACATTATTGTTTAAATATTTATTTATTTGTTAAAGCAACTACTTAGTAAATGAACTGCATCACTGCAGACTGCTCACTTCCATATTGAGGAGGTGGAACTCATCTAATAATCATTACAGCACAATACTTCCCCCTGAAGCACTCCCAGGAGGCTCTCTTAATCTGGGAAAGGGTAATGGAATATTCACACCTAATCACCACCACACAGAAATACAGTTCTTTACACAGGAAAATCAATTTTCCCTTAATATTTAAAATACTAACAATGTACTTTGCTGGAGCTAAGCAGTTAGATAAAATTATACATTCACTGCTGATGATCAGGAGCATGATGTCTGCAAGGGAGGCAGGCAAAGGGAGGCATACTCTGGGGTTCAGTAATAATAATTGTTTGCCATTAAAAAGCAGCTTATTAAAAAAAGAAAAAAAAAAACCTAGAAGAAACAAATCAGAAAGAAAAAAAAGCAGAAAGGAAAAAAATGAAATGAAAAATGAAAAATAAGACAAGAAAAAAAAGAAAGAAGGAAAAAGAAGAAAAGGAAAAAGAAAAAAGAAAAGTGTTTCATTACTCTCTCCTCAGTTCAGTTCCACAAGTAGTGGAACTGAACTTAATTTTCAATTAAGATTTGCTCCTACCATGCCAGTGCAAAAACCCGGGTGTTGATCCCTCATGTTGAAGGCCTGTTTTGCCACCCTTTCTGATGTTAACGGGGCTTTTATCAGTCAGTGCTATCTGCTGGGATCCCTGACACACAGACAATTCTGGTTTCATCCTGGTTTGTTTTCCCTTCACCCTCACTGTAACTTTGTCTGGTGGCAGCAATTCTGTCCCTTGAGACCACATTAGAAACTTCCACAGAAATTAATGTGATAGAAAACTGGATCACCAACTAAACATACTTTAAAAATTATTTCCTTTCTGCAGGGAATTCACAATGTCTGTTAAAAAACAAAACAAAACCCCAAACCTAAACAAATTTTGATCTCAAATCTTTCATTTCCTTATGTGATAAAATATATTGTTTGTTTGTCTTTTTAAGAAAAAAAAAAATCTGTTATCCTACTAAATGAGACCATCCTGGGGAGGAACTTTATATGAGGGTGTATAGTGGTAGAACAGGGGGTAATGGTTTTAAACTGGAGGAGGGGAGATTTAGGTTAGACACTAGGAAGAAATTCTTCAGTGGGAGGGTGATGAGACACTGGCCCAGGCTGCCCAGAGAAGCTGTGGCTGCCCCATCCCTGGAAGTGTTCAAGGCTGGGTTGGATGGGGCTTGGAGCAACCTGGACTAGGGGGAGGTGTCCCTGCCCATTCAGAGGGGGTTGGAACTCAATGATCTTCCAACCCAAACCATTCTGGGATTCTGGCATTCTGTGGTTCTATGATTTTATGATATATAGGGGATAGCTGAACAAATTCAACCCGTTTCTTCTGTGCAACATCCTTGTCCCCTGAGAATTTCAGTTATGCCCCATGTGTTCCTGCAATCAGGCCACAGTGCTTCCTTCTTTCTTTCCTTCTGTTTCTTTTTCTTCCTTCCTCACATCCTCTGCCTTTTTCAAGGTCAGTCTAAAAAATCCAGCCCTGGGAAAAGAAGGAAGAATCTAGCATTTTGTATTCTCCTAACCTCGAAGAGAAATTAGATTAAGACCTGAAGCTTAGTGATTCTCTGGATGTGTGCATGTAATTGGTATGATTTATTGGAGGTGTCAGGGGTCCATTTCATCTTTAAATAGAGAAGCCATGAGGTGTAACTTGATGACTTATTAAAAGAGTGTCACATTACCTAAAAAGAGCCACACCATAAAATACTTAAATGCACAACAATTTTTGGAGAGGGTCTTGTCAGAAGAATATCCTGGGGTACCATTTATTGGAAGAAAATAATTATTCACAGATTGTTAGTTTTGCTTTTTACAAACAATGAGTGCAGTTAATTTTGTCATATCACTTGTGTTTGCAAGCTTCAGTCCCTCCTTTAAAACAGCCCAACCTTCCCAGGGCACAGGGAGTGAAAAGGCATCATTTTAATGGGCTTGTAGCTAATTAAAAAGTGTGACATTCAGAATATGGCTGGAACATGGCATAAAAAAGTAATTACAGAACAATACATCATGTCATGGACAAGTGGCTAAATGTGAGTGTGTGCTGGCAGATATTGCATAGGAAAATCCAGCTCGAACCAGGTTCTTGTGTACAATCTTGACCCGGCCTATTTCAACTGGATATGGGTGGGGGATGTATTTTTGTTCCTGATAATAAGTTTCAAGGCCTGTTTTGCAATCCCTGCAGGGTCCTGCCTTTAGGGCCGTGGTGCAGGTTGATCTCTGTCCTAGCAGTGGGCAGGCTGCTGGAGAGCATGATGGGGCACACAACTTGGAACTGCCAGGGGCAGCATTTTGTGCAGTGAGCAGCAAAGGTGGTTGTGCTTTGCCTGTTGTTGCTCTCTACAACCACTGGAAGGGAGATTGGAGCAAGGTGGGAGTCTGTCTCATCTCCCAAGTAACAAGTTATAGGATGAGAGGAAATGGCCTCAGGTTGCTCTAGGAGAGTTTTACGTTGGATATTAGGAACAATTTCTTCCCCAAAATGGTTGTCAGGCCCTGGCCCAGGCTGCCCAGGGCAGTGGTGGAGTCCCCATCCCTGGAGGGATTTCAAAGCTGTGTAGATGTGGTGCTGAGGGACATGGTTTAGTGGTGGCCTTGGCAGTGCTGGGTTAATGGCTGGACTTGATGATCTGAAAGGTCTTTTCCAACCAAAATGATTCCATGATTCTCTGTTCTGTATTCCAGGCTGCTTGGTCTCTCTGACTGCACCTACTAAATCAATCTATATGTTGGGCTTGGCTAGTCTCCATTTGCATAGGCCATGCAAAACATGATTTCCTGAGCTAATAAGGGTTGCTGAGGACCAGTGAGAAGCATTCAATGCCAAAGGGCACCAGGTGCCTCTGCAGATGGCTTTCCATCTAGAAGAACAGTTTCATACAGCAGCCGGGTTTCCAGCAGGCAGCTCACCCACAAAACCAGCCTGAATGGGAAAGGTTACTGAAAAAGATTTGGAAATGGTAATAACATTCAGGTTAAGGTCCTGTCTGTGGTGGGCTCATATAGCAATATCTGCAACCCTTCTGAATGGTGCCTTCTCACCAGAGCTCTATCCCTGGCCTTGTAGCTGTCTATAGCTATTTATGGAAATCACTGTAGCTATTCTTTATATAACAACTCTGAGCCCAGGGATGGAGCAGAAGTGTGGTACCTGCAGAGGGCTGGTGGCAGAGCTTCCTGCAGAGCACACTGAAGGAGGCAGGGAAGCTCAAGGAAAAGATAGGTTTCCTTGTTGGAAAGGAGGTAGAACAAAGTTAGTCTTATTTTCTTGATTTCTAAGAAGTGTAACAGAAAAGAAGGATTTTAAGAAGAGATTTGTCAAAAATTTAGTAAAGTCATCATAACTGAACTCTCCAAATAGATGATGAAAGCAAATAGTACTGTATGATCTGATTAAGTTAAAGATTTTTTGTGTGCTAACCTTCTTCCCTTCTGCTTTTTGAACTAGTTCTATTTACTGCAGAGAATTAATTCTTTTTCTTTCTTAGCTATGGATCTTGGCTTGCGCTACCATAAAACTTAAAAGATTTTTGATATTTCCATTTAAAATCTTGTTAGAATTAACCCCGGGTTCATAACTTAGCAGTCAATATGGGCTCCATGCTGAACTCAGCAATTCATGTTTTTAAAAAAAGAAAATGAAGAATGTCTATTTGGCTGCTTTTCAAGGAGCGTAAATGCAAGAAAAAGGAACAAAGGGAATAAAGACAGAAAACAAAATGTACCAGTACTGTTAGATGTATTGCTTTTATTATAATTTCTTTGGCTTATGTAAATTTAAATGAAATCTCCCACACCATTAATCCATAATGTAGACTATAGCCTTCTTTGTGCTTAATTAAAAATTGATACATTGATATAAGAAGGATGAGATTTTCAGAAGTAGTCAATGTTGGTCGAACTCTGCTTTGACTGAAGTCAGTGGTGAAACTCCCCAAAACCCATTGAGAACAGAGCAGGGCAACACTGAGCATTTCTGAAAATCCTACCCAAGTGGAGTGTTGTAAGGGATAATTTTCAAAACATTTCAAGGTGTTTAAAATTGTAGTTTCCATTCAGTTCTGTTTATTCCTTTTTTTGACTTGAGCTCTTTAAAATATACACCCCAGATAGGTTTTGTGGACTTGAAAGGATTCTCTTGAGGTGTTGTGGTTGGGTTCAGAAATTCAGACTGGATAGCAGAAAAAGGCATTACAAGTGTACTTAAAGAAACTGGGAGACAGCAAGTAGTGGTGTTTGGAAGCTGAAATGAAGCAAATAAATGCTGCAAGAGTGGATTTAGGAAGTTTTAATGGATTTATTATTTACAGCTGACACAATCTTCTAAGGGCAGTAATAACTTCCTCACCTCTGGCCTCTTGACATCCAAAGTTAAAACCAGAAATCATGGATGGACTAAGCACGACAGATGGGTCCTGTACAGAGTTGGGTGAGAGAAACTACACTGCAGCATCAGAAAAGATGTTCAACCAGGATCTTAAAAACTCCTAAAATTCACTGTGATTCAAGGCATCAGGGCTGGTAAGTCAACATTTCAAGCCAAGCTGTGCTTTCTGCTATAGAGGCCCATTTGGTTTATCTTTACCATTGTGGAAGACATAGTGTGTTACAGAGGACTCATTCCCAAGGGATCAGGTTGTGAAGAAAATACACAGTAAAACAACTGACCTGGCAGCTGTATCCTTAACAGGCCAAATGCCTGTGAAAACATACGGTGCCTTTGCCACCACAGAGGCTGTAGGAGAGGCAGTTTAATGGGGCTCTGCACAGAAATTTTAGAGCCTTTCCTACCACAGATATAAATGATACATTTCATCTTTATGCCACCCTTCTAAATCACAAAAAATAAATTCAGTTAATACTGAAAGGCAGAAGCCTTGAGCTGCTTCTTTGCTTTGCTATTTATAGAGTCAGGGCCAGCTCTGGCTTAATCTTTCAGGTGTAGTTCAATATATTTCTGACCCAACTAGGCAGAACAGAAGCCTTGGCTAGATTTCCAAGCTCTCAGAGGTTTTAAGACAGTCCCATAGCTTTCACTGGAAGCAGTTTTCACAGCATACTGATAAATAATCTGAGAGAGAGTGTAATTGTCCACAAGAACACATCAACTGTGCAGCAGAACCCCCCCCCCAAAAAAAAAACCAAAACAACAAACAACAAAACAAAACCAGAAAACAAAGCAAAACAAAATTAGAAAAGGGATGTACTGACTTTATTTTTCCAGCAGATGTCTTTGCTGAAGTCCCTCCCTTCCCTGGCTCTATTTCTGCCATGTTAATTGTGGTAACTATCCCCTGTAGTTCCTTGGTAGGAGAATTACAACAATTAGCCCATGACTTTACACCAGCTGTCTTGGCATATATGAGGCAATGTGCTTTGGACTCTGAACACCTACAAACCCAGTCCATGGTGGATGTTTGGATGCTAAACCAAAAAGCTGTTGTGTTTCAGGCTCATTCTCTTGAGGAGGGGTCAGGGGAGAGAGGTGGAAAAATGTCTATATGCCCGAATGTCATCATTTCCCCTTTTTGAGGTTTATTCTGTGCATTCCCTTCCAGTGTGCTGCATCTCAGATGATTAAGGGATGACCCTAGCAGTTATCTGGAGATTATACAATCTGTAGGATTCCATATGTTACCAGGCTTTGTGAGCAGCCTGAGTAGAAAACTGGGGGGGGTAGGGAGGGGGGAGAGAGACAAACAACCTCACATTTATTTTGATTTATGTCCAATTACTCCCTTTTCAGAGCTCTTAAAGGACAGTTCAATTTGTTTTGTACACTTCTCGATTAGTGTAATCTGGAAGCTGGCAGTTAGCACTTTGGCAGTTTTACACCAGTGAGTTTAATAATCAAAGAATTGCCCAGAGCAGTGGTAGGGGATCCAGAGAAAGAGCCATGAATCCATTCCTTTTTCCCAGTAACTCTTCAGTGGGATTATTCAAGAGACTCAAAAGTGGGTGGCATCAATTTGAAATGCAGATGGTGTGCTTTATTAAACACCATTTTAGCTATTTGTAGTGCTCAGAACAGTATTTGCCCTGAATTTAAATAACGATGTACAGTATTTGTTCAAAAACATGCTTGGGCATGTTTTGCTTAATTAGTGGCTCGAAATTTCCTGGCATATGGCTTGTCATTTGGTAAAAAGATATGCAATTATGAACTTCCTTGAAGTTGTACTATTTAAATGCAAAATTAACTTGCTATGTTCAGCATTTAGTGGCAGACCATTAAGTATAGTATTTACTAAACAAAAGAGATATAGGAGCACGCCTGTACCATCTGTACCTATAACACTGGACATCTCTTGGTTCATAGGAGGTGGACAGGAACCAGTTTGCTCCCACAGTTTGTTACCAGAGTTTTCTACACGTCAGAGAAAGTGAAACTGTGTCTGTCTATTCTCTTTAAAGGCTCGAATTCTGCTTTAGAAACATCCATTTAATTTTTATTCTTCAGGAAAGCAAACAGACCATCTGCTTCGATATCCAGTACTTTCTGAAGTGCTGCAGATTTTTTTTCTCTGTCAGATTTTGGATGGCCTTTTAAAGTTTTTGGAACTTTTAGTTTCTCACTTGTTCATTTTTCATTAAGAAATGGAAATGGAAGTCTGGAAAACTGAAGGCTAATGCATGGTTGTTTTTTTTTCACCATAACTTACCTGCTTAGTTCCTACTCCTCATCACGACAGAATGACTAATTCAGTGTCTGACTCCCAGCCAGTTCCTCCATCCACCAGCTTATCACTCCCCAGTCCCAGCAGAGCTGATGAAAAGCCTTGCCTCAGGCTTCTCAACCAACCCTCATTGCAAGCAATATTATGCCCTCAAATGACTCACAAATTGGAGGGTTCTCATTTTTACTCTTGAGAATGACTTATCTCAAAAAGCAAAGAGAGAAGCAATGAAACCTGATGAAGAAGTGTGAAAGGAGTGACCCTCAGCCCCACACATTAGTTTCCTTCACAAGTCTTATTTCATGGTTTTATCACACACTGCACTTCTTCAGACACAGGCATCAGGCTTCACCTCAGTGTATTAGAGACACATATGAGCCAGGCTCTCCAAGGCTTAGTGCTTAGTTATGAGAGAAACAGGCTCCTTGAGGATTGTACTCTTTCTATACATTTCCCTTGGAAGAGGTGAATGACAGCCCTGAAATGCCTCTTTGTCTTCATCAACTATGAAGGGTGTGTAGGTATCTATAATGCACTTGTCTGCTTGTGGAAATACAGGCTCCAAGTGCAAAGCTCACAAAACCTCATGGCTTAAATCTTGGCTACTGGAGTGGGAGGAGAGGAAAGGGGAAGGGAGAGGAGAGGAGAGGAGAGGAGAGGAGAGGAGAGGAGAGGAGAGGAGAGGAGAGGAGAGGAGAGGAGAGGAGAGGAGAGGAGAGGAGAGGAGAGGAGAGGAGAGGAGAGGAGAGGAGAGGAGAGGAGAGGAGAGGAGAGGAGAGGAGAGGAGAGGAGAGGAGAGGAGAGGAGAGGAGAGGAGAGGAGAGGAGAGGAGAGGAGAGGAGAGGAGAGGAGAGGACACAACTGTGTCATATTTCCATTCCAAAGACAATTCTGTGCTGTTTTTTTCCAGATCTGTTATTGTCTAAAGCCCAGCCAAGATCAGACAGGACACTTCCTAAGGTTTTTCCAAAGTTTTAATGGCTAACCCCCTTTGGCAGCCAGTCCTTGGGAACTTTCAAATATCCTGCTAATGTCTTTCGGCATCCAAGGTGCCTAGAGACCTTATATGCTGCTTCTCTGAAAAATGCAACCTCTGATTTATTTATTTTTTTAACAAGATCCATCAAACATTATGAAAGAAAGAAGCCATGTTTTGTTTCCCCATTAAACAGTTGTGACTGGAAGACATTTTCCTCAGGGAATATTATTAAGAATCTCAATGTTGCTCTTAAAATACAGGAATAGATCACTAATCTTTGGAGAGTGTTTCCATTAGATATTAATATAACATTATTGTAAGTTTTGGGTCCTTCAGCTGGTGCTTCTTTTTGACTTATTTTAGCCTACAAAAGGCTGCCTTTTGCATTCAGACACGAGGAGATGAAATATGGTTCTATCTCCCAATCATATTTTCCTTGCTGGACAAAAGGACATTTTTTTCTCTACAGACAATAAATAAAAAGGAAGGAATTAAAAACTGTACCAGGTCATCCATCCCTTGTGGCTTTAAACTGGCACTCCAGCAGCAAGATAAACTCATCCACATCAGGAGAAACCAATGAGGCTTGACAGCAAACCATTAGAGGAATGGAGGAGAGAGGAAATAATTCAAACTTTAAAAAACACAAAACATTTAAAAAAATGTGACTTTTCATCTCTACCCTCCCACATTAAAATGGAATTGTGATCAATTTTTGACCTGCTTAGATGCCCCAAAATCTAAGCAGTATTTATGCCATCCAGTCAGAGCCAACTTGAAAAATACAACCACTATTAAAATTAATGGTCCTAATGATTACCATGGGCAGCACTTTCTTCTGACTTGTGAACCAATACTCAAGTGGGAAGTTCAGGTCAAGGTGTTTCTGGATGTCATTTCTTAAAAAGGAGACATAAAAACACCTTGACAAGTTGTCATTAAAGATTTCATGGCAGTATCTGTAAGTGCACGGATGTCTACTCTGTTGCCGTGGCAAAATTCAGATTCAGATGATTACATTTTGCCTCCCAACACTCAGGCTGCATTTCCAATTCCATATGTCATTCTTCTTGTCTTCTCATCTTAAATTACTGTACAGTGCTGCTCTGCATTATTAAATAGTTGCCACATTTCACCCCGCTAGATCTTGCATTTAAATGATGAATTTACAAAGTCTATGCTGCTTTGTTAGTTTTGCCTGTGCAGCTGGTTGAATTTTTGTCCAAGAAAAAAGTTTCCTTTTGGAAACAGACGTGAAAAATTACCAGTTTTCATTAAAAGTTGTTAAAATATTTTTTTTATTATTATTTTTTTTTCTCAGAAGTTTCGGGCCTTCTGAATTGAAAATGAAATTAAGTAGATGTCTATGAAAGAAATTGTGTTAAAAAAGCAATGTTATTATCAACAACCAAAAAAAAAAAAAAAAGAAAAAGGGTTTCCAATTAAATATTGAAAATTAGTCCAACAGTATTTTAGACATCTGTTATTTGGATTTTGCTATGAACTGAAAAAAAAAAAAGGAAAAAAGGAATCTATTTTGAACAATTGAGAATGCAAGCAATACCAGAACTGCATGTATCACAGCAAAAATCTTTCAGTTGTTTCCAGCAAGTTCTTTTTCTCCATCATCTTTTGAAACTTGGAAAGCATTGTACCATTCAGAAAGAATAACTGCCTTTAATTCTGTTTCTCAGTGGATGTATACATAAAATGAAACCCCAGTGCAATTTGGTTTTTAGATTAGAAACTCAATGAGACAGGGATCAGTGCTCCATGAAATTAAGCAGGTTGTGTGTGGGCTAGAGAAATGTTCCTAAAAAGACAAAGTATTAGAATCTGTCCCAAGGAAGATGCAGTGTCTGTCTAGGGGGTCTGAAGAAATGGAGAACCTAGTTTCAGGCAATGAAATCAGAAAATATATATATTAAGATAGTGGTTGCAATGAGATACTGATGAGAGGTATTACCTGGTGGTATCTGTCATGCTTCAGCTGCTGTTCAGCAGTGGCAAATAAAGATCTTGGATTGATTGGCCCAGTCAGGGAAACTATCACAGAGTGTGTGTGTTGTGTTATCTCGGGAATACAACAATCCCCGAATGCAAAATTAGAGCAGTCAATATCCTCAGAAGAGAACTTAGACTATTTTAAGACACATGGAAAGATCCCTAAGGAAACAGGTTCCCTAGAAGACTTTAAAAAGCTTTAAAATGCTTTAAATCTCCTCGTTTTATCTACAGATAACTTCATTAATTCAGCTGTGAAAATGTGTTAAAATAATCCGCGTTGTAGAGTCCTTTTCAAGCCAATATATTTCTCAGGATCAGACTTCTGACCAGGGATGAACATTTCACTCAAAGGTTAATATCTTCTGTAGCTTGAAGTATTGACTGCACAGGCAGATGCTCCTGTAGAAGCAATGTAGGTAATTTTGCAAAGCAAGAGGAAAGCAGTAAGTACCATGCATTTGAAAGACATTGTTGTGTCCTACTTCAGGCCATAGCCTGCTTGCCTGACCATAAATAGTTTCCTTCAGCTCTGAGAATACATGGAATCCTGTATTCTGAATTTCACACAGGTTTGTTCTGGCTATTACTAAGATGTCAGGAGCATCTTGCTGATGCAGAAAGAAAGGGTCCTCCCATCACCATCTGTGGAGCAGCCAATCTGTGTTTTAAAGGAAAGCTGAGATTGCAATCAAAGAATCTGTTTTAACGAGCTGGAGCTCCAAGTACAACATCTGGGGCAGAATCAGGAGTGAACATGATAAAGTTGGAAGAAAGTACCATCCTTCATCACACTTACAACACCATGTAGCTGGTCCCTCATCACATTGCCCAGAAGACAAATAGAATCATAGAATCATAGAACCATTCAGGTTGGAAAAGACCCTTGGGATCACCAAGTCCAACCATCATCCCTACTCTACAAAGTTCTCCCCTAAACGATATCCACCAACACCACATCCAAATGACCCTTAAACACATCCAGGGATGGTGACTCAACCACCTCCCTGGACAGCCTATTCCAGTGTCTAACCACTCTTGCTGTGAAATTTTTTTTCCTAATGTCTAGTCTAAACCTCCCCTGTTGGAGCTTGAAGCCATTCCCTCTTGTTCTGTCACTAATTACCTGTGAAAAGAGACCAGCACCAATCTCTCTACAATGACCTTTCAGGTAGTTGTAGAGACTGATGAGGTCTCCCCTCAGCCTCCTCTTTCTCAAACTAAACATTCCCAGCTCCTTCAAGCGTTCTTCATTAGATTCTTTCTCTAGGCCCTTCACCAGCTTCATTGCCCACCTCTGTACTCGCTCCAGCACCTCGATATCTCTCTTGAATTGAGGTGCCCAAAACTGGATGCAATACTCCAGGTGTGGCCTCACCAGTGCTGAGTACAGGGGGACAATCACCTCTCTACTTCTGCTGGTCACACTATTTCTAACACCAGCCAGGATGCCATTGGCTTTGCCTGGGTAAACTGCTGCCTCATATTCAGCCGCTTGTCAATTAGAACCCCTAGGTCCTTTTCTGTCAGCTTTCCACCACACTGGAAGAGGTTGTCCAGAGAGGTTGTGGAAGCCCCATCCCTGGAAGTATCCAAGACCAAACTAGATGGGGGTTGGAGCAACCTGGTCTAGTGGGAGGTGTCCCTGCCCATGCAGGGGGTTTGGAACTAGATGATCTTGAAGGTCCCTTCGAACCCAAACCATTCTATGATTCTATGATTGTACTGGACAACAAGAATTGTTCAGGTGAATTCCAGCTATGTAGCACATTTTGTTTTCAGATTAATCAGATAATTAATCATCATAACACTCTGGAGCAAGGAGAGGAAAGGATAGTTACACAGATATGTCAGTAAATAGTGAATTTCTTCATTTTTTGTAATGGACTGTTTTCATGGAGTAATTCCACAGAGGGACTCGTGGGTACTATCCATTAAAAGAAGGAACAGCTGTGACATGATAGATAAGGCATGTTGTAAAAAAAAAATAATCCTACAGGTGATGTAATGTATTAAGGAGAAATCACTTATTTCCATGGGACACTGCAGAGAACAAATGAAACAGTAAAACATACAGTGACACAGATGCTCAGGAGACTTGCTTCTGAGACTCCCATTTTATCTCTATCTACAAAGGCAAGATTGTGCCTTATGTTAAGCAAAGATGTGCCAGGGGAGGGTTGCTATGGCAGAGGATAACCACATGAAGTCTCCCAGCCCCCAGCACGTCTGCTCCAATTTCCACCCACTCACCCATCTGGTCAGGTTGCAGCAAAGGTGCCATGCCTTGGGGCCTGGCATGCAAACCTACCCGGGAATTCTTGTCTGGGAAATTTGGGTCTGGATAACAGCATTTGTCATCACCACCTGTGGTAAGGGGTCCAGGCACAGTCTGTGAATCCTATAGATTTTCCACCCTGAATTATGCCCTGGCCATCTTCCAGCTATACCATTTGGGACCATGATTTGGTTAAATCCGATTCCCTTGCGGGGTCAGCATCGATCCACACATGACTCTTTTTTGGCAGCACAAAGGAATGTGTTCTTTGGCCAAATCCTGTACCCATAGAAGAAGCAAATACATCTCCCTTTTCCTTCACAGAGGTCAGCTTTTCAAACTGCCCTCATACTTGTACTGTATCAGGGCATGACAAAAGGTGATGCCCACCCTTGTCACGTTAAACAGAGGGAGGGGTAAAGTGAACTCAGCACCTTTCAGGAGAAGTGCTTCAGGATTGTTTTGTTCCACTTGAGTCAGGATTGAAGCCATACTCTAGCTTCATGCTAGAAGCAATCCTACCTTTTTCTGGTGGCTTTGCTTCAAAAGAAATGTAAAACCATTCTGCTGGCTACATTTCAGTTTGTATAATTACAATTTCCTCACATAAGTTATTTTAATAGTTTCAAGGAGGGGAAATTACTTTCTGCTTACTCTTCCAAAGCTATGTGGTAGTGTTAGTAGGAGAGATGAAATGGGCCAACCCACCAGAGAGGTCTCAGCATTTCAATGGGGGATGAAATTCATGCTGTAGAGTACTTATTTTGTGCAGGGAACTTCAGTCCATGTCCAGCCTACATGAAAGATGGAGAGCTATTAACATCTTTCTGAAACCTCACAACTCTCAGCCTGTGATATATCTCCCTCAACCTTACCTTCATGTATCAGAGTGTGACAGCACTTCTGGATGGTTTTATAATGGCCTGTTCTTAACTCCTCATTTTCCCATGTTAAGCTTGCTTGTTTCTTCCTTTCTTTCCTCCATCACTATCCCCCTTCCTGCAAGATATACTCTGTCACCTGGCAGTTGTCATTTGTTATCATCCTCTGACATCCAGGCTAGCTGCAAGACTTCTTGGCTCTGTATCCATCACATATCAGGAGCCAGGCTTCTGCAGACAAGCTAAACCTCTTGTCACTGACCTACCCAGCCAATTCTGCATGCCAGTGTAGCACCATCCATCCTCACGTCTGCCTGGGACAAACTGCAGCTCCCAAATTATTCCCTTCTGCTTTAAGTGATCCTTCTAGAGCCTGGCTGTGGAATTGGTGCTTTTAGCTGACTATCTTCATCCTTTCATCTTCCTGGTGCAAGCTGATTTTTCCCCTCTGTACCCAATCTAGTATTCTTACATTTTATCTTCAGCATCAAATCCATTACAAGTTTCCTCTTTCCTAATCTTTCTTGCCCTCCTTAAATTACTTCAGTGATCTCATCTATCGCATCACTCATTCCAGACTTGATATTTCCATTGTCACCACTTTGGGTGCCATTCTCATGCCTGGAATGTCCTAATTTTTCACATCCTTTAAGCCTGCGACCCAAAGTGACACTCTTCCTGAATCAGGAAATCAGTTATATTATCTTTATGATTATTCATTAAACAGAACTTTTGGAACAGCTAATGCATATGCATAAACTTATTGTTCACAAGGTCTGATTGTTCACACACTCACTCAGTGAATTCATTACCAGAAGATGATATTTCTTGGGTGTATGAGGAACAGACCAAAAGACATACATGTAGGATGGGGACATTTTGAAAGTGCAATGTGCAAGATTCTCAAGCAAAACACATGATACTCTCCTCCCCAGCTGCTTCTTGCAGGGAAGAACTGCAGGTACCAGCATGGTGAACTAGATGGATTATCCCATCTGCTTGAATGCAGAAATCCTAACATCCCTTCTCCCTCCCCTAACCTCCCTCCTGCCACTTGCTGAGCTTGTTAATTTGGTCAGATCTGACATTCTGCAACGATTTATGCCCAGCTAATCTGAATATTGCCAGTAGTCCCACTGATGATGACTGATACTTGCAGGAGCAAAGAATTGGTCTAGATCATTGCATGGCCTGGATTTCCCTGGGACAAGGATTATAGGTAATTCTACTCACCAGCTGTGAAGTGATTTCTTGCCTTAGGTGCTAAAAATAGATATATTTTAAACCTTAGATTTTGCAATTTCTAGATGTTGTAGCAGTTTTAATGGGTTTGAGGACTCTGACCTTCCATTGTCATTCATACAGAGATAAACACCCTCACGCTGAAAAAAAGTACAAATATATTCCCTAAATATCCTTATTAAGGAGAGAAAGAAATCAGTCAAGCTTTGTATAAAAATTTCCCAGGAAAAATGTTTTGTGAGGTCGTGAAGTTAATTTCAAAAGCTGAGGATGTTGAATATTTTGAACAGTGGAAGATCTTTCTCACAAGTCACTGGGTTTTATTAGGTCCTAATGTACACATCATGGACATCTTTGTCCATGTTCTTCTTTTGAATATCCCCATATCATTAATATTTTCTCACCACATATTTAAATACTTTTATTCCTCACTTTGTGCATATTTTCTGCCTCAGTCCTCCCATGGGTTTAATGTTATGTTTGCATATTTATGTAATAATGTGATTTGAAGAAACACTGAGATCATAGAATCGTAGAATGTGTGGGGTTGGAAGGGACCTTTAAAAGTCCTCTAGTCCAGCCCCCCCCGCAGGGACCAGGGATCTTTTTAACTAGATCAGGTTGCTCAGGGCCTGGTTGAGCCTGACCTTGAATGTTTCCAGGGATGGGGCCTCCACCACATCTCTGGGCAACCTGTTCCAGTGCTTCACCACCCTCATTGTAAAGAACTTCCTAATGTCTAATCTAAATCTACCCTGCTCTAGTTTAAGAGTGTTGCCCCTCATCCTATTGCTACAAGCCCTTGTAAACAATCCCTCCTCAGCTTTTCCCCCTTCATGTACTGGAAGGATGCAAGAACCGTGGATGCTGGACAACCTATGAACAGAAATTCAAGACATCTAGTGAACTAGAGCAACATTTTGGGCTCCTCTACTCCAAGACGGCTTTGTTAAGGTCAACTGTGTGTCATGCCATAGGCAAGAGCTACCTGGAAAAGAAAATTTACCTTCCATAGATGATTCTGAAGCCTTGGAAAAATTTAAATCTTATATCAATGTCAAAAAGGAGAATGCATTGCTTTATTTTTCCTCACTGCGCTGTTGTTCTGCAGAAGCTAAATATTCCAGCATTTCATTCCAAATCCACCAAGGTAGTCTGATCACACCAAGATTATTCCTGTTTCCCCAAAATCAGAATGTGCTTTCAACTGCCCCTGCCTTTTTGTGGGGATGAGTTGGAGAAAGGGAATCTGCACACTCTCTCTCCTCTGTGGAAACCAGTCAGGGAGACTGCCAGGGAACTGGGAGCTTGGAAACTGCCCAGGTTTGCTGCCAAATGCCTGGTGGGCAGGGAAAATTGATTTTTACTCAAAGGACTCCTCTAAGAAAAGAGGCCAGATGAGACCTCATGACTCTGGAAAGCTTGGAAACATCTGATCTTAAATCATTCACACTCAGAGCTTCTTGAAAAATCTACCAGGCAGTCAAAGAGCCAAAGTTCACTATTGTTTGTAGGCACAAATTTCATGGTCTTCACTGAAAATAGATCCTCTAATTGAAGTTTCAGCTCCATAACTTCTAATGAAGAAACATTTTCTCTGAGAACTCCTAATTGTAGTTACACAGAGTGTCCCCAGATCTTTAGGGGTATATTCCAAGTCCCAACCTTTACACTGGGCTTACAAGGAAGCAAGGTAAATGTTGACTGCTTCAGCTGCATTATTTTGCACTGGGAAATTTCCTTTTTATAGGTTACTGAGATACATGCACAGGCCTGAAGAGAAATGTTCTGTTCCTCTCAAAAATTGCCTTAAAGTCCTGTAACATCTTACTGGAGAAAATTTTGATAGTACCTTTGCAGCACTGGGAGTCATATTTTAAGAAATCTTACTTTGTCATCATTTCAAATCTGAGGAAACGCCAAATGAATATTGGAAGGAACGAAGTTTAAGGAAGGTGCCAAAAGACGGATGGAATCTGGTGAGATGGAGAAGTCTCAGATGGACACTGAAGACAGTACCAGTTTTTATGTGGGCTGAAAGCAGTGGACATCAGTTCAGGTGTGATAGAAAGAAGGGGTGGGATGTGATGCCAGTGTTATGAAGAGTGTCCAAAGCTAGATTATCTGTGAAAGTGCAGCCAGCCAATGTGCCAACAATGGTTAGTCTTCATATGACTTTTAGCATTGTCCTTGAGCTACAAGTCCTTAAATACCTGCATTGCACAAAAGCACTGTCAGTTATTAATTATGTCTTGTAATTGGTTGGAAATTCATTACTGACAACTTGCTTCAAAACAAAACAGCTGGTTCTGTGAACCTCTAGGCAACAACAAATGCAAGAACGGGGGAATAGTAATAATTTAAATCCACAGTATATCCCTTTGCTGATCTAAATCCTAAATAATTAATTTTTTCTATATATTTCAATGATAACCTTGACACTTTTGCAGTTTATGTAGCAACTAAGTCTTGAAAAAACGTGGATTTATTTATTTATTTTTTAATTGTATCAAATCAATGCGAGTTTAATTTGCTGTAATTGTTCTCATTTGTGTCTTAGAAACCCCCTCAGGAATGCTTTGTGTTTTTAAGTAGTTCACTATCATAAATCAGTGTAGCTGCACTGACTTTAGAAAAGCTGCCATGATTTATACCAGTCCTGGAGCCAACTCTCCATTCTTTGGTGCTGGGTGCCAACACAACAGTTCACTCAAGTTTACTAGAATGTTTCTGATCGATAGGAAAATAAGCACTCAGTTGAATTTTTGTTTTCATTATGAGAATATCTAATTCTTTTGTTAAGTTTTTGATCCTGCAAGGTATTTGAACCCACATTTCCTGTTATTTGCAAGGGCCTCCCCTTGAGTTCAGTGGGAAACTGAGACTCTTGACCTCCTGCAGGACAGGACCCTAATAGCTGGAAGGGTATTGCTTTGCATCGTGTAGGATCTGCTAATGTGCCTGTGCATTCATGCACAGCAATTGATCTTACCAGCTTCTGAGTGTTCACCAGACTTGCCATTATACCATGAATATTTTATAGCTGCACCACTATAATAACAGTAATTACATTTGCCCTTTTACAGAACCTTTTATCTAAGGATTTCAAGGTGCTTTAAGAATGGCAATTAAGCCCCACTGTCTTCTTGTGGAGTAAGAATTATTATTTCCATCCTGCAAATGGGGAACCTGAGGTACAGAAAACCTGAACTTCACCTTGCCCAAGGTCATAAGACAAATCCTTGCCAGGGCTAGGGGAAAAATCCAAGTGTCCTTGCTCCAGACTCACTGTAGTTATTTACTTGACTCAGATCATACAACCAGACGAAGAAAAATGTTTAAAGTTGAAACTTACTTTCCTAGTATTTGGAATATTGTACATTTTTATGGCTCTGAAGAGTCACAATTTGAGGTGCTGCACCCAGAGGACCTGTTCCTATATCAGAGATACCAGTGGAGACATTGCAATAAATATAAGCCCAGTCTTGCAGGTACCAACACATACCAATTAATGCCATCATGAGCTGTCAATGAGCTGGGAACAAAGCCCATAGTTGAAAGGCCCTTCTCACTCAATTGCTTTACTAACAGTGAAAAGATGTCCCAAGGTATATTCCAGTGTCAATGCCTGTCATTTAGACAAATGAAAATGACTCACTGTGATTGCTGCCTTGATAAATTTATTTACTACCAGAGTGCTAGCCCTAGATTGCTTTGTAAGAAAAGTGTAATTATTTTACAATGATTACACAGTTAGACTTGTGTCTAAAATGAACATGAAAAACACCTGTTTATCCAGGGAAAATGAGCACGCTTCCTGAGTGGAATGGTACCTTAATGCACCTTCATCTAAATGTTGTGCATGATCCCAGCCACAGCAGAACAAGACAGCCTTTGGGAAGGTGAACTTCCAGAAAGAAATTCCAGCTCAGCCAGCCCACGGGCAGAGCAGAAACAAGCTGCAGGCATTTTGTCTCAGTCACAACACTGAGGGAATGTGAAGTGGCTTCACCTTTTCAGCTTCAGACTGAATGTGACCAAAACCACAGGTGGGATTTCCCTGCAGCTGGAGAAGAGCTGTGTGCCAGGTTATGCGGTGTGGGAACTCTGGTGCCATGCCCCAAGCTTCTGCTCCCCATGGCATTGAGCTGCTTTGGGATGGTAGAACCCACAGAAATAGAGATGCAAATAGAAAATGCTCTCCACTTCCTAACGTGGGCAAAATCCTGGCTTCCCAAAAGTAACTGGGAAGTTATTACTCTCTCCTGCCCACCCAGGATGCCCTTCAGGGAGTTCAGAGATAACTTTACCAGTTAGGAAGATACTGCAATTACTGTAAATGATGTAAAATCCTTTAAGCTAGAAGAGATTTGACTGGTCTAATCAATAACTTGCAATAACAAGGTTTAGCCTGGTAAGAATATGATTGTTGATGAGTTATTCTGCTTAACCTCCAAGTTTTTAGTCCAACAAACCTACATCTTTCAGCAAAATAGTATGAGAGAGGAGAGCTAGTGGACAGAGTAATTTGGGTATTCCCACAAGAAAACTACATGTTCCTGGCCTGGGTGGAGGCTGGATAGGGATGAGTGGGGTGACAGAACATCCAAGGTGAGCAGGAATGAAGCAAGACCACCCTCTTCACATAAAAAAGCCTGGTGCAGACAGCACACCTTGGGAAAGGAAAGTTTCCCATCTTTTTTGTTTTGTTTTGGTTTTTTTTGTTTTGTTTTGTTTTGTTTTGTTTTTTTCTTCCTGTGGGATCTGTGTATGGATCTCATCCTAAAAAAATAATGGAGTTCCCTGTCCCTAGCAGAGCTGTATGAGCAGCTTTCTCTTTTTTCACTATAAGAGGATCATTCCTGGGAAAAACATCAAAAGGAAACTACTCAGTGTATCTTCTATTGTAACTACTCATCTGAAATGAAACATTGGACATAACAACGTAGCACTGAGTAACGTTCCACAGGTTGCCAACAGCAGCTCTCTGAACTGTATTGTGAACAAAACTGTATGTTAAGTTCAAGATCTGGTATGCAAACACCTTAGTGTAGCCTGACAATATCATTTTTTGCCTTTAACTTACTCATTTCAGCTGGTCTGCCTTACCACTGCTCAGCTGTGATGCATGGAGAATCATTAGTAAGTAAAGCACATTTAATCTATGCTGCTGGGTTTGTACTTCTGAACAGATGCAAAAACTCATACCAGTTAATTATTTACTGAGCCTGAGACTTCTAAAATGTATCTCAAGGAAGTTCACGGATTTGTTAATTTCAGTTAATCTTATTTGGAGTTTTGTTAATGGGATTTTCAGCAGGTGAATAGGTGCTTTATTTTTACATGGATCATACTCAGTTTAAACAGCATTTTGTTAAAAGCTGTTCATGAACAAAACACTTGAAAGCAAATGTGAATTGCCCAAAGCATTTTTCCCCATAGCCTGTGCTTAGGCTGTTCTCTGAAATCAAAGATTTGATGGATTTTTGTTTTGTTTGCATTACAGGTTTTTATTCGGTGCATATAACAAATGGAAAACACGAATTGGAGTGGACAGTGCATTTTGAAAACCACAAAGCACTTGATTTATTCAAATTATGTTTACATAGGAATTATTTCACTCATCAGTGAAATGCAGCTGCCTCTAGCTTGGAAGATGTCAGTCTTTAAAAAGAAACACTGCTAAGTGAAAAGAACTTTATCTAATATAAAACTTGAAGATGAATGTAGGCTTGCAGAATGTAATTACTCATTTGGATCCTAGCCCAGACACCAAAGCTATCATTCCTTCTTGAGCAAAAGTAACTTAGAATCTTAAGTGGTTACAGACAGTGAAAGGGTTGATTCTGCAACCCATTTGGAAAATAAAAATAGTATTAGTAGTATGATGCTTCCTAAATATTTAGGTGTAATTGCATTTAACAGTTACTCAGCACTTTAAGGAAGAGGCCTCCAAGCACTTTTTAAAAGTTAAGGTGTGTTGAAGAGCCCTATTCACCACTTTTGGTTCTCGAGGTTTCAAAGCCTGAAATATGTTGGTGCAAGGCAAATAATCGACTCTGTTCTGCCCCCTGAACCCATGCAGAACTTCTCAGTGTTTCTGACAGGCATGTTTTCTGCATGCATCATTGGCAGATGTAGCCAAAAGGACATGGTCACACAGCAGTGACTATGACAGCCAGGGCTGGTTTGAAGGATTGCTTCACCTCCCAGCCTATTGATTTTGGGGTTTGTAGCAGCACATTTAGCACTGGTGTCAAAATCATGGATAGGTTCGTGATAAAGCTCCAACTGTATTTTAAAAGCAGTGAGATTCCAGAGAGGGCACATCCGTTTTCTGTATGATCTGCAACATCTATGCAATCATTTCTATCCACAGCAAATTGTAACCTATCAGTGAGTGGGCATGTTCCAGCAATGGAGACATTATCTGTTGCCTTCTGTATCCTTGACATTTTCTTCAGTTTCCCCAAAGGATCCACTGACTTCCCTTCCCAGATTTTGAGCTATTGCCAGGCTGTCATCTGAAAATCTGTGTTATTTTACATTGTCTGGGGAAAATATCTGTCCCATAATTGGAGAAGAAGGGAAATATTATCCAAATGGTAATAAAATCCATATTTTATGTACTACAGCAGTTTCATAAAACCTATTGGGAAGACAGGAAGGGAGACTTTATGGAGAAAAAAGAGTAGAAGGTTGCAAGGAATGACACATAAATGAAAAGAATGAGGGTGTGAGGTTTTTTCTTTTTAAAACAAGGAGTCTAAATATCCTTAAAATTTTTAGATAGTTTTACCTTACAGGATGTTAGAGAGTCTGTTATGTGCACACTCTGTAATAACAATAACAACAATAATAAGAAGAATTCCATACAGTTTATGAAGTATCAGTTTATTTCTGTGAAACTGAAAGAGATGTTCACATGAGCATTAGAGATTTCATAGCAAATCTTGGTGTTGGTTAAATCTCCCTTGTCCCTCTCTCTGCACCAGGATTACAGCACCAGGATTTCTTGAGGAGGGATTCTGACTAAGTCAACTGCAACTATATTACTGAGTTTGGGGGAATGAAATCAAATTTGAAGCTCATGTTCTCTGATGAATAAACTTTTCTGTGTGTGTAAAGAAGATCACCGAGGAGAAAAACCTTTTTTTATAAGAGGGGTTGGTTACTCCCACACTTTCAAGGCAAAAGTTGTAGTTGAGGATAAAAGCAGAAAAGAATTTTGGCAGAAAGAGATAGTGCAACCTCAAGGAAAAAAATCTTTATAGATAAAAATACTGACTTCTGGAAATACTCTTCAGTCCACAAGTGTCCTCTCAAAAGGTCAGGAGGTTCAGTAGAAACATGATCTTGGGAGGATTTAACTGTGGATAGGAACTTAATTGAATGTTAAGGAAGGTTTTCCTTGTGGGACTGAGACATTGAATGCTCTCTTTGCCTCAGCCTCTACTAATAAGACTGGCCTTTAGAAATCTAAGGGGCTAGAAACCAGGGATAAAGGCTGGAGCAAGAAAGACATGCATTTAGTGGCAGAAGATCAAGTTAGAGAATACTTAAGGAAATTGGGTTCTGTTGAGAGGTACCCATGGGTGCTGAGCTGGCTGATGTTACTCTCAATAAACATTGGATGATTGGGGTGATTGGATGAAGTGCCAGAGGACTGGGGGAAAGTAAATGTCTCTCCTATCTACAAAAAGGGCAGGAAGGAGAACCCAGGGAACTATGAGCTAGTCAGCCAGCCCCACCTTGATCCCTGGGAAGGTGTTGGAGCAGCTAACCCTGGAAAACATTTCCAGACACATGAGGGACCTGAGGAGTACTCGGGCACATGAAGGCACAAGAAGGCATTGGGAATAGTCAGCATGAATTCACAAAGCGGAAGTCATACTCGACCAACCTAATAAATTTCTCCAGTGAAATGACAGACTTGATGGATGAGGGGAGGGTGGTGGACACTGTCTACCTAGACATTGTCTACCTAGACAATAAGGCTTTTGACACTGTCTCCCATATCGTCTCATAAAGCAGGTGATGAAGTGTGGGCTGGATGAGCAGACACTGAGGTGGACTGAACACTGACTGAACCCCTGGGTCTGGATATGCTGTTGTCCAGAGGGACCTTGACAGGCTGGAGAAATGGGCTGACAGGAATCTCATGAAGGTCAACAAGGGAAGTGCAAAGTCCTGCACCTGGGGTAGAACAACCCCAAGTACCAGAATGTGCTGGGGTCACCCAGCTGGAAAGCAGCTTGGGACAAAAAGACCTGGAGATCCTAATGGACACGAAATTGACCATGAGCCACAAAGGTGCCCTTGCTGCAGAGAATGCCAACATTACCCTGGGCTGCATCAGGAAGAGTGTTTTCAGCAGGTAGAGGCAGGTGACCCTTCCCCCTGCTCAGCACTGGTGAAGCCACATGTGGAGCACCATGTCCAGTGCTGGGCTCCCCAGTGTTATAGTCACTAGGATGTTGAAGGGACTGGAGCATCTCTGCTATGAAGAAAGGCTGAGGAAGCAGTTTTTGTCTGTGAGGGTGATTAACCACTGGCACAGGTTGCCCAGGGATGCTGTAGGATCCCCACCCTTGGACGTATTAAAAAAATCATCAGGCCATGGTCCTGGACAACTGGTGCTAGGTGGCCCCAATTGAGCAGGGAAGTTGGACAACATGACCTCCAGAGGTTCCTTCCAGCCTCAGCCATTTTGTGATTCTGTGAGGCAGTAATTCTGTGATTCTAAGTAAATTTGAGCCTTGTGAAACTGAAGACCTTTAAAGTAAGATCAGAGATGTAAAAACATCTGTCTTTACAGATGCCCCCCTGGCTGTTAAAAGAACTTGTTCTCCTAAGTCTACCAGGTGGTCTGAAAATTCCCTTCTAAATGTTTCAAATGCTTTATCATTAAAATATACTAAACCAAAAGGCTTCTAATTATACATTGTCCCAGGGCTGGAAAATTGCAGGTTTCCAGGGTCCCACTGTTGAATTTCACCCTGCCCATCAGTGTTGGGGGTCAGAGATAGAAACAGCTCAGCATGTGGTGGAGCAGAAAGCAGCAGGCAAGAAAGGCTGATAGAGGAGCCTGAGAAATTGCTGGTAACTGTGGTCCAGTCCTTAAAAAATTCCTGTCAAGAGGCAGCACCAGACACGTTATTTTTCAGTAGTCTGTGAGCTTCCCATAATAATGAGAAAACCACCTTCATTCCTTTTTTTTTTTTTTTTCCCTTTCATTCTGTATGCGTGTGTTTGTGGCCAGACTGCAGAGGTAGGAAGGAGCTATTCATTTCCTTACAAAATGATATTTGAAATCTTCTTTCCCTTTTAACAAACTCATCCATCTTTACAGCACCTTTGCTGCCAGGCAATTTCTACAAATCAAGCTGAACATTCGATCTGTGTTGCTTTTAATGATCTTCCTTGCCAATATTTATAATGTGCCTTGAAAGCTGAGGCAGACCATGGATTGGGTACTTAGTGCTAATTAATGTGATGATCCCCAAAACATGCACATGCTGAGGAAACTGGTACCCATTGTTAATACTATCAGAGAGGTTGGAGGCACTTGTAAAATGCTAATACATTTTAAAGATGTCCCTCCCTCCCTTTCACTGGAGATTGAGTTCATTTCTTTGTGCTCTCCTCTCCCTTTTAATTACTGCAATCTCTGTTCTCCACGTTGAATTTCACCTCCCCCTTGTCCACACTCCCACTGCCTCTGACTCCCTCTAGCTATCCTAATACTCTTTCTAGCACACTTATTAGAACATTTTATAATAGCTGTGATTATCCAGTAGCACCCAGTGAGGCACATAGTCTTTGAAAGGAAAGAGAAGATCCCAAATACAGAGAGGACACAGAGGTGAGGGTCAGTGTCAAAAAATGCACGTTATTTCTACACTACTATACAAATGAGGGCCAAATGTCCTCCCTGTGCTACATGTCATTCAAGGAAGACCAATAAACGTTCTTTCATTGATAAATTGTGAGTTAACACTAAGATAACTGGTGGAATGTATAGATATTAACAGACTAATAGATAGTGCAGAAGAACTTCAATGAGACAGTTCTGGTCAGTGGGGTAAGGAAACTGTATTAGTACTACAGAGCCAAATATGACCAGAAAATGTACCTTCCCTTCCCTTTTCTATAACAACTAAAACTTTCCCTTCAGTAGCCTACAGCCTAATGAACTTGGGTCTTCTCTTTGTCTGTGCAACTTTTCCCTGGTCATCAAGGAGCCCTGTTGTCTATTACCTCTGCATCCAACTAGATCTACAGTGATGAGGTGCAGCACAAGAAGTTTTAGTCTACACTCAGAGCATGTAGGCTTGAAGTGAAGCATGGTGGCTTTCATGCAGTGGTATCCTAAGTGATAAATGGCCAATGCAGTAATGATTATGCACATATCTTTCCTGCCTCCTGTGTTTATTTTTTGTTTTCCTTTTCCAAAACAAAATGTCACACAGCTTGTGCTGAGTGTGTCTCAGTGGAAATCAAATAATTCAAATAGAAGAAAGGTGAAGTATATTTTCCCTCTTTCCAGCAGGTTAAGTCCATTGGAGCCACTGTTGGCTGGATTTGTTAAACCCTTGGATTGTCCTAAGCTCAGTTCCCATGATTTTCCCATGACAGCAGGTGGGACAATGCAAAAATTACATGTTGGATTTATTACCTGGCATGTTAAATGTCATCTAAAAGCCATTAGTCTAAATTAAATTCCTAATTTAGATTGGCATTTTCCTGCCTTTGTCTTTTTCCAGTAGATCACTATTCTCTTGTATTCTTAGACATTTCCTAAAGCTCTTCCTTAGGCCATGAATATCCCTTTCTACACTTCTTCTCTCCAGCTGCCTTATTCCATCCTTAAGCTTTTCCTGATAATCTCAAGGGAAAATTGGTTCATTTTAAAGGTGTAGTTTCCCCTTTCTGGATCAGTGTGGGATAAACCAAATCATAGTTGCTTTTGAGACTTTTATGATGCCACTGGTGGCATTAATAAGAAAGGAATGTTTTCAAGGTCTACCCACCTCTGCCCTAAGAAGTCCCTTGGATAGACACAAACTGAGTGCACTGGGTTTGAGAGATATTAACAAATCTCAAGAAAACAAACTAGATTTCACAGAGCTATGCATTTCCTGAGCTCACTGTTAACTTACCTCCATCATATTGGTGACATGCCAACAGATTGATTAGCAAAATTTCTGTCTTTATAACATGCTATAAAGTACTTTATGGGGCCAAAGACAGATATATCCCTGTCTTAGAGAGCTTCCAAATTACTGCTTAATTAAAAGACTGTGGGACACAGGGAAGACAAGGGCACAAGATGAAAATCAGGGGGTTATGTTCTTGCACAACGGATTGCCATTACCCTAAACAGAACCATACCAGGGAACATATGTCTCTCAGCAAGATAACTTTTATGACACTGTAAATACAGCCAGTAAATGTTAGACTTTTCATTCTGCTGGACAGGGAGAAGTGAAGGTCAGTTAGAAAAAGAGAAGAGAGTCTTTGAGGTGTAAAAGGGCTCCTGGCACAGGGGGACAAAAAGCCTCTTTGGGCAGATTCCTGGCCAAAAGGCAGCAAACCCAGGTGGTGGAAACCTGACTATGGCAATGAAAAGAGGAAAAATCTCTGTTTGCACCAGTGGAAGTCACCTGTGCAAGAGCTGCAAGTCCTGCATCACCCTCAGAGTTTCACTCTGTGGGAAGCAGCTCTTCATGTTGGTTTAATTCCTGCTCAGTTTATCTTCCTTTAGGTTTGGGTACTGGTGTAGAGCCTATTACACAAAAAGTACATAGAGCAGAGAGGAGGATAACAAGCAGATGATAAATGCATGTTTATGTCATTACATTTTGAGAATGTGATATTGCTTTTATCAAGGGAGTGACAGCTGAACTAAAGGCCTCTTGGACTCCATAGCAAAACACCCAGTTATTTCAGCCTGGCCCTAAATGCTTCAGAGAAATAAGAAACACTTGAGGGGACGTGGAAAAGCAGTATCTGGCTATTTTTAGGGATGTGACTGTTTAGGTGATTCTAAACTGCCAATAAATATTAAAGCTGTTAGGTTCACTTATTCAGAACCACAAAGCAGGAAGATGAATAGTCCTGTCTTAGTTCAGGATGCTGGAATGCCAGGAAGAGGTAGAACAAATGACACCCAGAAACAAGCATGAGAAAATATTGATTGAGGTGAAGGGACTGATTTTAAAAGAAGGAAAAGGTGAACCTAGAGTGGTGTAAGGAAGGTTGCTTTAGAGTTTCTTCTGCACTGTAGACAAGTGATGCTTGAGTCCTGCCTTGCAGATCATATCTGTAATAGGAGTTGGAATTTAGTTCTGGATTAAGACCCCATATTTAATCACCTATATGTAGGGATAGTATTTGAGGTCCTCACCATTGCATACATGCATACAAAATATGCATATAAATGGTATACTTGAGTGGGAAGTGTGGGGGACTGACATTGTTTGAATTGATCAGCTATGATTT
Source organism: Hemiprocne comata (assembly GCA_020745705.1). Lineage (NCBI taxonomy): Eukaryota > Metazoa > Chordata > Aves > Apodiformes > Apodidae > Hemiprocne > Hemiprocne comata. The sequence goes on along the minus strand of CM036589.1, from coordinate 4,043,765 downwards.
TGCATCATGATATCTTAGAGAAATTAAGTAGTAAAGTTCTTTCAGAAGGTTATATCCTACAAGGTCATTCTTAAAAGCATAATGGGCTGGTTTAATTCACAGCCTCATAATAATAGTTGGAATATTCTTAGCCCAATGGAATTATGTCATAAAACCACCAGAAAAGCAGTTCAAGCCAGTGTGTTTTATTTTGCAACTGAGATGGACTGAAAACCCCACTGGAGGTTGTCAGGGATATGCCAGTGAGCAATAATTCACTGCCTTCAGTCATGGTCCACATTCCTATTATTTGGGAACTAACAGGGGGAAAAACAATGCAAATAAAGCCAGAGGGTTTATGGATGTGTGATACATATGGCAGGAACTATGGAAGTTGAAGAAGCAGTAAGATGTATACACAGGAAATTTTTGGCTTCAGTATAAGGGTCACAGAATCATGGATTGTCAGAGTTGGAAGGGACCTCTAAAGATCATCTAGTCTAACCCCCCTGCTAAATCAGGATCTTCTAGAGCACATTACTCAGGACTGCATCCAGGGGGGTCTTGAATATCTCCAGAGGAGATTCCACAACCCCCCAGGGCAGCCTGTCCCAGGGCTCTGTCACCCTCACCCTAAAGAAGTTTTTCCTCGTATTTCAGTGGAACTTCCCATGTTCCAGTTTGTGCCCCTTGCCCCTCGTCCTGTCACTGGGAACTACTGAACAGAGTCTGGCTCCATCCTCCTGCACCCACCCTTTAGATACTTGTAGGCATTGATAAGGTCTCCCCTCAGCCTTCTCCTCTCCAGGCTGAACAGTCCCAGCTCTCTCAGCCTTTCCTCATCAGGGAGATGCTCCAACCCCCCAGTCATCTTTGTTGCCCTCCCCTGGACTCTCTCCAGCAGTTCCCTGTCCCTCTTGAACTGGGGAGCCCAGAACTGGACCCAGTTCTCCAGATGTGGCCCCACCAGGGCAGAGTAGAGGGGGAGAACAGCCTCCCTCGACCTACTGACCACACTCTTCCTTATGCACCCCAGGATTCCATTGGCCCTCTTGGCAGCAAGGACACATTGCTGGCTCATGGATAATTTCAAATTGCCAAAGTTTAACATTAGCCTTTTTGTAGTGGTTGGACTTTAATATTAGAGCTCTAGACTGGAAAAAAGAAAGGCTTCCTTCCTCCACCTAGTACAAGTTACTTGCAAGAAAAGAGAGAAAATACCTAGAGTGACACATAATCAGTTAATACCAGAAAATTGTCCTTCTTTGTTAAAATCATCAGCCTGTGTTGATATCCATATGTAGCTTTCTCCTGGGCATTGTTCTTTTAGCACTATTAATTATAGCTGATGATATTAATTGCCTTTTGTGGTTGTATGTCAAATGTGGCAAGAGCTACATGGCAAATGTGATCTCTTTCTGATCTTTGTTTTCAGAAATAAGGTTGGGGAAGACTGAGGAGAGGAGGTTCAGAGACATACCAGCTCTGTGTGAGAAAAAAGTCTCAAAAATCTCCCCAAGGAGACTTTTAGTATTCATGTTCAAACTTGGTAATAATAACTGGGTTTAGTTTAATATTTTATGGAGGGATTTTTTTAATTGGATTAGAATTCTGCCTTAAGTCTTCATTAAAAAGACATTTCCCCACCCTATGCCTAATTCTCCCCATGGAGCTGTAGATGCTTCTGATTTTGTCTGAGGGATAATAAAGCATCAGGCATGGACAGCACTCATTTCACATGTACCAGAATATCAGCATGTGTTGCTGTGGGAATGATGTGAAGTCTGGCCTTTACAGCAGCTGGGAGGGGAGCAAAAAGTCCCATATTCAGCCCCAGATATGGCTGCATTTGATGGCACATTCTCCAACACTTGCAATTTAATGCTGTAAACCCAGCCTGTAGCATAAAGTCTGTTATGGGGCTGTAGTCTGTGTCTCTGAAATATATGTTGTTATAGCTCAGGACTCTATAAATGCAAAAGCCAGAAAATCCTGGTGCAATCGTTTTCTGTGATCTTTTTTTAAACCTGGGCAAGAAAAATCATCATGATTTATCATGGATCCTGTAAACACAGAGCCTGCCAAGGACCTGCCTGAGAGGTCCTAATTGCAGCCACTCTATCCTGGCCTGCACAGGACACAGGGGAAGCATTTCACAAGCACGTGAGGAAAATTGCACAGGTCATTACTGAAGTTCCTCACCACCCAGCAACATGTGCTGTCATTTAGAGATACACTGATTAAGTCCTGAATGGGTTTCATGTGGGACCAAAGAGGACACACTGCAAAAACTCCAGTGCCTTCAACCACACAAGGAGGAGAAGCAGACCCTGCTCTTCTCATCCATCCTTGACTTCCACTTGTGGCATCTGTCCACACAGACAGACAGCAGCAGGGTAGCAAGCAGTCTGCAAATGTAAACCTTGAGTTTATAAAAACTGAAATCTCTTGACTACCTTCCTTTGCTTTTGCACAGGGTTGTTTGTTTGGTTGGGTTTTTTTTGCTCCCTGGCTGAAAAGGCAAATGCACAAATTTTTACAAATTTTAGCTCAAACTGTAGATCTCCTTTAAGTCATCCTACTGTATTAGGATGCTTACTGTCAAATTTGGAGCACAATGAGTGATTTCCAAGACCTAATGGGAACAGCTGAACTGTCAAATGTAGGAAGATGAGCAACCACCTTCCAAAATGAGGTTTCTTCATGATGCTAACTTAGAAATGAAGAACTTAGTGACTGCTGAAAACTCTGGACAAGCATGACTGTATCTTTATAGTCAGTGGCTTTATAATCTTAAAAGTTTAGAGATTATTATAGAACAATGCAACATTTAAAACTCACTGTGTTCTCTTGAATTCTTGTTTTTTCTTGCTTTTACAATTGTTGGCTGTATCCCTGTAGGACTTACAGACCCCAGGAAGGCAATGGTTTCTCTGTGACAATGTCAGTCTTCAAGACTTCAGATGAAACTGCTACAATGCACAAGGGATGGAAACAAACACAGAAAGTCCAAGCAGTTTGTTCTCAGATCACACAGAAACAGAGATACAGAAAACTGAGCTGTGATAATACAGATACTTATCCAACAGGCAGCACTACCTGGAAATTAAAAACCTACTCTCTATTTGTTGAAGTCCTGATCCAGCAAGTTTTTCCTGCAGAAGGCCTGACGGGAAAAATAATTTTACTAAATATTAAAGAGATGTGTTTCAAGATTTTCCAAGTGCAACTATAAGCCTTGCCAAATTTGATATGGAAAAAGAAGGAGAAAGAGAGAAAGAGAGAAAGAAAGTGAAAGAAAGTGAGAAAGAAAGAGAGAAAGACAAAGAGAGAGAGAGGAAGGAAGGAAGGAAGGAAGGAAGGAAGGAAGGAAGGAAGGAAGGAAGGAAGGAAGGAAGGAAGGAAGGAAGGAAGGAAGGAAGGAAGGAAGGAAGGAAGGAAGGAAGGAAGGAAGGAAGGAAGGAAGGAAGGAAGGAAGGAAGGAAGGAAGGAAGGAAGGAAGGAAGGAAGGAAGGAAGGAAGGAAGGAAGGAAGGAAGGAAGGAAGGAAGGAAGGAAGGAAGGAAGGAAGGAAGGAAGGAAGGAAGGAAGGAAGGAAGGAAGGAAGGAAGGAAGGAAGGAAGGAAGGAAGGAAGGAAGGAAGGAAGGAAGGAAGGAAGGAAGGAAGGAAGGAAGGAAGGAAGGGCCTGAAGCAGTGGGAGATAGAAAAATAAACTTGGAGGCAGACTGTTAAACTCATATAGCAGAACAAGAATCCAAAGATACCATCTCTCTGTGTTCAATGTGACCTGTGCTTCAGGCAAAATTTCCTTGGCACATTATTGACCTTTAAAATTCCATCCTACTCCTAAATATTGCTCCATGCTGCTATCTTTTATTATGCTTGGCTTTCTTGCAACAATTGTTTATCAGTCTGCCCTTCTGTGTTTACCTTAAGCCTTTCAGAAGCAATTACATAGAGGATGAACATAACCCAAAATAACAGGTACAGCAGAAAGCAGAAGGGAGACTAGCAAGGCTTGGGATGAAGGAAAAGAAATGGGGAAGTGACTAGAGCTGAAAGAAGGAAAAAGTAATATAAATACTATAGAATACTGTCACTTCCCATTTGCTTACAAACAAGTCAGGATTTGACAGTACTGCAACATGAAATATAGGAAAGATACAAAAATGACCACCCTTGATCAGACCAGATGTCACTAACATAATGCTGAGAGCTGCTGGTTCCACAAGAATAGAAATGATCCTCTGCTAAACCAAGACCCTGGAGTTTGCCTAAACCACGAGTTCACCAAATGCCCTCATATTAAAAGTAAACAGATAAGCCCTAATTGACACAAGGAATCATCCTTCTGCAGCCAAGCAGGGTTTTCATGTGCTTTCAGACACCCCTGGCATATTGGCTCAGTCTTCCACACGTTTGGAATTTGTCGTTGAATAATGACCGTAGAACACAATTTTCTCCTAGATACAACTTTATTCAAAGGATTGGAATAGTCTCCCAAGGGAAGAGGTAGATTCCCCCACAATGGACAGTTTTAGTCTCAGCTTGACAGGGTGCTGAGCCACCTCATATCAACTAGAGTAGTACCTAGAAAGGTTGGACCAGATGATCCTTGAGGTCCCTTCCAATCTGACATTCTATGGTTCTTTTTTTTTTTCTTTCTGGGAGAGTTCCCAGTCCATAGCTATCCAGATGAAAGTTTAATTGCCCCTGTTCCTGTTAACATTAGCCTGCAGATTTCTCCTGGTCTTCAATCAGAGAGAGAAAACAAATTCTGTCTCTATGTATGGATGGTTTGAGCAATACACAAATAAATAACACCACTGAGCACCATACTGCTTTTCAGGGACTTTTGCACTGCCTCATGAGGTAGAAAATACTGTAAAAAATAAAATAAAAGTAATAACTTTTGAAAGACTGGCAAAACCAAATACAAATAAAAATGTAAGCCTGTCCTTGAATCTTCCTTGGCTTGACATGGCAACTTGCTGATTTGTCAAGTCCGATTTTGCTGTCGCCTTGCACAAGGATGACAAATAAGGGCTTGTAGTGAGAGGACAAGGGGGAATGGATCAAAATTGGAAGAGGGGAGATTTAGGTTAGACATGAGGAGGAAATTCTTCACTGTGAGGGTGGTGAGACACTGGAACAGGTTGCCCAGGGAAGTTGTGGCTGCCCCATCCCTGGAAGTGTTGAAGGGCAGGTTGGATGGGGCTTGGAGCAACCTGGTCTGGTGGGAGGTGTCCCTGGTCATGCAGGGGGGTTGGATATAAATGATCTTTAAGGTCCCTTCCAACCCAAATCATTCTATGATTCTATGAAATACACAATGCATTTTCAGCAGCCTCATGTCAGCCAGTGGAGAGACTCTGGGCACATAGCAGAGGGATTCTCCTTTATTACTTATTCATTTTAAATGAATTTTAGAATTATGAGAAATGTCAGATTGACAGCTGAGCAAGCACTGAGAAAAGTCATCCAGACAAAAGGACAGATTCTCCAAACGTTATGGTCACTATGTCTCTGACTGGACAATCAGTTTTCAGTACCTGGTAGTCTTTTTTTAAGAAAGTTGTTGGTATTCTTGGTGACCACTGGTGAGCTCCATGCTGCTTAACAAATGACAAAACCCAAGGAAGAAGTTGTAACGGTACCTAAGGGACACCTAAACCCCACTTACCTCCTACACATTTTCTACTTTGTATTACAAGCAACTCATCACTTACTGTGCTAGAATTTCTCTCTCCTGCACAGGAAAACTAGGCACAAGTGAGATTCTGCATGGTTGAATGCAAAAACCCTTTACAGAGCTGTCCCTAGACCTGTGGGGACCTATTTACATGACCTATCTTCTCCATCTGTAAAGCAGGATGAAATAGCCCATCACCATCTCACAAAAGTGTTATGCAGATAAACACATTATAAAGATTACAAGGTGCTTAGAGACCAAGAAGGTGGAAGCATTATTAGTAGATTATGATGTAGGAGGTGCACTGAGACCCCTGAGCTCATTTTCATGCAGAACTAATAGTTATTTGTCAACAGCTAATGATTTTTTACCTTCATCTGCACAGACTAAATTCTAAGTTGTGGTGTAGAGTTCATTTGCCAGCACATCACGGTCAGAATCATTCAACTCCTGGGTTACTCCAGCCTTGGGATTCTGTTCTCCCAATTAATGTGTTCAAAGAAGGCAGACTCAGATGGCACAAATAATCAGACGAGTTCTGTTTTCTAGTTTCAGGCTGACAGACGTTCAACTGTGATGTTTTCCAGGTGATTTTTCCATCTAGTACACAGATGTACTTTTTAAGGTGACAAGGTACTTCTCCCACTACCCTGCCCGGTGCTGGTTATGAATAATCTCACTTTGGGAGGGGGAATATTTATTTTTTTCAAACTTGTAATCAAATTTGCTGATGAATAAGCAGGGAGGACATGAATATAATGGAAACATTTACATAGACTTTAATAGGCTTTGTGTTGAAACCATAGCATTGTGAGATAACATAGTGTATTATTTCTTCTTCACCTAATAATCATAGAATCATAGAATGGTTCAGGTTGGAAGGGACCTTCAAGATCCTCAGGTTCCAACCTCCCTGCTATGAGCAGGGACACCTCCCACCAGACCAGGCTGCACAAAGCCTCATCCAACCTGGCCTTGAACACCCCCAGGGAGGGGGCTTCCACAACCTCCCTGGGCAACCTATTCCAGTGCCTTCCTACCCTCAAGGGGAAGAACTTCTTCCTGATGTCTAACCTAAATCTCCCCTCTTTCAGTTTAAAACCATTACCCCTTGTCCTGTCGCTGCCCTCTCTGGTGAAAAGCCCCTCCCCAGCTTTCCTGGAGCCCCTTCAGGCACTGGAAGGTGCTCTAAGGTCCCCCCAGAGCCTTCTCTTCTCCAGACTGAACACCCCCAACTCCCTCAGCCTGTCTCCATAGCAGAGCTGCTCCAGCCCTTGGATTATCTCCATGGCCCTTGCCATCCCACATAGAGATGGCTTTACATAGATTACATTTATTTTCAAGGATAAAATTCACTACTCGATCACTTTATCCTCCATGCTGAATTATTCTGCACATTATTCTGAATATTTTTTCTTCATGGAGACTAACATCATAAACACCATATCTATTTATTTTCAAATATCTATGTGATAACAAAAGTGCATAAATCCTCTATCACAACAGGTCACAGTGGAAGATATGTACATCTTGATGATTGTGTCTTTGTGTGTTCTGTTAGGAATTTAACTCATCTTGCTCTGACATCATCATGTCATGTGTTTTAGGACTCAAGATATCTGCATGTTTTCCATGGCTTCATTATCCATGTCAGACTTTCGCTTAAATTTAATTGCAAGTGCCAGTCTGAAGAAATTAATTTTGTGGCTATAATAATTACCAGAATGGTTAGTGGTTTAATACTGCCCTGTAGAGGAAACCCACAGAGCAAACAATGAGAGTGGTAATAGATAGCACTTTCTCATTTTCAGGAGGAATTACCCATCAGCTGGTTTTTCTGCTTGAAGCACATTTTCGCTTCATTATCCATGCAAAGGAATTATATATTTGGGGGAAAATTTATCTGAATAACCCTTCATCATGCTAAGTATTAGTCACAGTGAGTATGGTATCATGCTGGAGATACACTTTAGACCTGTGGACAGCCTTTTGTTTCACCCTAAAGGGTTCTTGAGCAGCCAGGTGTTTTGGTTGCAGCCCAAGGCAGAATGGAGCCTTGCTGAGTTAGGGATCTTCTCCAGAAAACCTCTTCTTTGGTGTCTAGCAGGTCGAGGGAGGTTCTTCTCCACCTCTACTCTGCCCTAGTGAGACCCCACCTGGAGTATTGTGTCCAGTTCTGGGCTCCCCAGTTCAAGAGGGACAGGGATTTACTTCAGAGAGTCCAACAGAGGTTATGAGGATGATTAAGGGACTGGAACACCTGCCTGATGAGGAAAAGCTGTTTAGTCTGGAGAGCAGAAGACTGAGGGGGGATCTAATTAATGTCTATAAATATATGAAGGCTGGGTGTCAAGAAGGAAGGGACAACCTCTTTTCACTTGTGCCCTGTGATAAGACAAGGGGCAATGGATTCAAACTCAAGCACAGGAAGTTCCACCTCAACATGAGGAAGAACTTCTTTACTGTGAGGGTTACAGAACACCAGAACAGGCTGCCCAGAGAGGCTGTGGAGTCTCCTTCTCTGGAAACTTTCAACACCCATCTGAATGCGTTTCTTAGTGACGTGCCCTAGATTCTGTGGTGGTCCTGCTCTGGCAGGGGGGTTGGACTTGATGATCTCCAGAGATCCCTTCCAACCCCTAACATTCTGTGATTCTGTGATTCACACTCAACCTAAGCTCATATTTACTGTTTCAGCTGTGTCAAGGAGCTTTAAATTCAGTGTCAATAAAAATACTGCCCCTCAGGCCTGACCCCAACCCCAAGAATAAGAGTGGGGGAAATATTTTATTTAACTACTAATAAGAGATATATTTGGAAGTGTGCTGGAATTGTTGCTTGTGTTTTCAAGATGTTGGAAACCTTTTCTATGAAGAAGTGCATGTTGGATGAAAAGTCTTAATGTTTTCCCACGAGCCCTTTTTCATGCTAAGGGTTTTGCCCTTATCATGACAATGAAAATGATTATTTTTTTTTCACCACTCAGCCTCTGCTTGCACCTTGGACAACAACTTAGGTATCATTTATTTGTGGTGTTATTAGCTAGACAAGGCTGGGAAGTGGAGGGTGAACAATGGACCTCAGTTAACATGTCACTCTTTTTAATTATTTGTACTAACCTCCATGCCAAAATATCCTCCTATTTCTCATCTCAGACCTGGCTTCCCTCCACACCTTTCCCTCCATGGTGCACCCCAATGGCTTCATCCTGCCTTCAAGCAGATGGGTTTGTTCACAGCCTCCCTCCAAAGACTGGTCACTGCACCACATCCTTTCCCACTCCCCAGAAGCCTCTTCTATATGCTTCAATCTCATTTTATGGCTTGGTAGTAAGGACAGAGAAAAGATGCCATTGCTATGCACAATTATCACAATTACTAAGTACACAAAGCGTTTAGCAGCAAAGAATCACATAAGTCAGTTGTTGACTTTTACTCCATTTCTTCTCATCTTTTTTGTATTGCTGAAGCTCAGCAGAAAATTGTCTTCAGCAATCTCATGCCTGTCATGCTGAGATAGATATTGGAGATGGGGGCTGGACAGGGCCATTGAAGTCTTTGCTGGATCCTTGTAATATCATCATCATCCATCCAGGTCTCAATTTTTTTTGTGAGAGGAGAGTTTTCATTGCTCCACAGAACTGTTCAGCACCAAAAATTGATTTGAATCCCTTAGAAAATTCCACCCTGATCATTTTTGGCTATTTTCACAATGAAGCCAAGGCTGAATGAGAGGACTTACTATCATGTCCATTTTCACTCTGCTGTGTTTCTCCACTTAAAGTGAGGTGGTTTGCTTGAGTATTCTCATAGGAGATGAAGGTTCAAATCCCTTCAAGCAGAGAACAAAATTGAACCTGTAGAAGTGCTTTAACAATTCGATATTGGGTTCAGTGGGTTGATTTGTAAGGTTCTTCTTTTTGCTTCAGTGCTTTGATCTCCCATTCACACCGCGAGCTTGTTAGATCGCTCTCTGGTTTCCTTCTCAAGAAGAAGAGCTCCCAGATCTGGACTCACCACGCACTAGTGGGTGTTTTCATAAATGACTGAGGCCCTCAGGCAATGTCAGAAGGATGCTGACAAGTAATCTGGAGATGCATGTGAGGATTAGATGTGAAATAGGTACTGGCAACCATGCTCTTCCACTTGAGCAAAAGTAGTACACTTCTGAACACAAGCAGAGACTTAGATATTTTTAAAATTTTCAGATGAAAAAATCCTAGATGTCTGTGGATTTGAAGTGTACTAGTTTGTGACAGCAGATGAAAGGGAGTATGATTCTAGCTCCCTAAGTCCTCAATTTAATTTGCATCTTTTGTCTTACACGTGTCTGTGTTGCTGACTAAAATTTGTGAAAGGCCCACAGATGCACTGAAAGTGGTAAGTGAATCACCAAACTTGTTATTTCTCCATCCTGACCTTAACAAAGAACTGCTTTCAACCAGAAGGAATTTACAAGCCAAGTTTCAAACTTTAACTGTGACCCTTAATTAATGAAAAGTGCAGATAGATTTTGTCTTTGAAATGGGAACAAAACAAATGGCTCAAGGGGCAAAAGGGTCTCAGATATTACAACTGGCTGCAGCCTGGAATGGAAATGAAAGGAAATGTCTTGCAGAAAGTATGAGAAGTCTGAAGACATCAGTGTCCAATATAAACAGCTTTTTTAAGTCCACACAATTCTCACTAATGTGCTCTGGGACTTGGTTCCTCCCCTGTGGTAGGTTTGCAGAAGGGATTTGACAATTTGCTATTGCTTCTAGCAAATGGGCTTAATTCCCCATCTAAAGCCCATTGAAGTCAATGAAAATAAGACTCTCATTGAGTCTGATGGACCTTGGCTCAGTCTCTTTGGCATTTAGTTGAGGTAGCTGAAACTTGTCCCCCTGGAGCCATCCAGAGGTTTTGTGGAACTCAGCTTTCTCTCACAGTGTGAGGTATAACAGGCCATAGTTGAACACATCGGTGAAAAGGAAGGCCAGAAATCTTGCTTCCTTGTTAGCACTGCTATATAAGAGTAGAGATCTGTTAAATATTTTAGAAGACTTTGAGGTAAAAGTCACAAATTAGTGGGGAATATGTATATGTGAAAGCCAAGAAGCAACTGAAAACACTTGATCTGTTTTCCTTGTGATCAAAGGAGCTATTACATAGAAAAGAAATAAAAAAAAAAGAAAAAAAAAGACAAAAAAGTGGCTGTAAACAGCTGTTGTAGCAAAATAACACTGATGCAGAGCAAGATGCTCTACAGGAGATCAGCATCTGACCTGGCAGAGCAGCATCCAAGGCTTTGAGGAACCAGCCATGTGGTTTGCTCTATGTAATGTGTACCAGAGCAAGGTGTTTCAGAAAGGGATTCTTAAAAAGCAGCATCCTGAGACCAAAGCCATCAGATTCAGGGTGTCCTCCAGGGAGAGAAAGGCAGAGGGCAAGAATTGACCTTAATGGTCCCCATCCCTTGAGGTACTTCGTTTGTTGGGAAGTTCTTCCTATCTAGGACTGATAAATGTTAACCCTTCTACTGACAGTAGGAACTGAGGTCTTGCCTTGGCAGAACTTGGCAGTGTTATTGCAGTATTTGACTGCACAGCAGGTTGTTTCCACTACATATTTTCAAAAAAGTTCTGCTATCAGAGCACCTGGGGGAAACAGAGCAGATCAGAGTGCTAGTCTCTTCCCATCAGCTGGGTTCAAACCCACACATCTGATTCTCAAGGCATGTGCTGCAAGATAAAAGAACAACTTCCCATTAATTTTATTGAAAGTTCCCATTGTACAGATATGAAGTGAGTGTTTACTTTCCAAGAAAGGTGCAAAAGGCAGATAATTGCAGATAATTATGTTGTGAAGCCATTAGGATCCTCCCTAAGAGCATGTTTGTGTTCAGGTTAGGGTTGAAGGCCGCAAACTTTTATTCAAGGACTAGATATGCAGTATAACTTGTGATTGTGTAACTTGAAAAATCAACTGCAAGAGCAAGGATTTCCACTTTTCACATGATAGCACTAACTGCTGTGCCAGGTGGCTTTGCTTTTCTGCCTCCCTCTGGTCCCACACTTCTCTGAAGTCAAAACCTGAAGCTTCAAATCTCTCTTCCTCTTTTCTTCTTTTCACCCAGCATATGTGATTTGGGTTTGAGATCATGCAAGGTGGGACAGGACACTAAACTTCATTCTCCCAGGCCCTTGGTGAGTGCTTCAGCCCAGACAGAGGAGGGGAAGGGTCTACAGCACCACCCTCCATCACCAGCTATGTTAGCAAGGAAAGCCCTTCCATCCCAGCATATAGAACCATAGAATCATTAAGGTTGGAGAAGACCTCTTAGACCATCAAGTCCAACTATCAACCCAACACCACCATGCCCACTAAACCATGTCCTTAAGTGCCATGTCAACCCATTTTTTTTAACACATCCAGGGATAGTGACTCCACCACAGCCCTGGGCAGCCACCTCCAATGCTTGACCACTCTTTCAGTAAAGAAATCGTTCCTAATATCCAATCTAAACCTCCCCTGGCACAACTTGAGGCCATTTACTCTCATCTTTTTGGTAGTTACTTGGAAGAAGAGACCAAAACCCACCTGGCTCCAATCTCCTTTCAGGTAGTTGCAGAGAGCAAGAAGGTCTCCCCTCAGCCTCCTTTTCTTCAGACTAAACAATCCCAGGCACTCCTCATAAGACTTGCTCTCCAGACCCTTCACCAGCTTCATTTCCTGCTGCATGGAGCCTCACCAAGCCAGCTGTGTTCTGTGTATCCATCCCATTCCAACTCCCCCAGGCAGCTGAGCAGACTCTTTATGGGTTTATGGCTGGGGAGTGAGATTCTGTGAGCCACTGTGGGGCTGAAAGCTGCAGAAATGGTTAGTCTGCCAGCCTGGTGAAAAGGCTGTGATGCTCTGTGTTTGCATGACCCATTTCCCTCCTACTGCTGCAGTAACAGTGCTCAGGAGTAACCCACATTTCCACAGGAGAATGATTTAAAAAACCAACACAGAATAAATCAACAGCATTGATCCAGAAATATATCGTGTCTTGCAACGGACCTACAGCTCAACCTCTGCCTGCATCCCCCATGCATTAATTTTGCTGTACTCAGACCTCTGGGTCAGACATTTCTTACTGAAGGTTTCTGCAGGTTATCTTCCCTAAGAGAGCTGAACAACCATATATTCAACTGCTTGCAAAGCCTTCTTTCTGGATTATTACATTAAAGATTGTTTTTTTGTGTGTGAAGCTAAGGGGAGGCTGTTACTACTACCTACAGAGCTTGCTCTACCTTGACAACAATCTTGTGCTGCAGTTTTTTAACTCAAAGGATTCCTCTTTTCAATATTTGTTAAAAAAAATACTTCTCCAGTACAATCTGAGGATAAAATAATTATTTATGAACAATAAAAAAAAAAAAAAGAAAAAGCAAAAGCAGTGTGAAGTCTGAAAGCCCAATTTTCATTCTATTTTAGCCACATAGCATCATCCTCACTTATATAACACAGCATGCACCCAACAGAGGGGCAGGAAGACTAACAGAGCTGCTGGGATGTTTTGCACAAGCCTGGCAAACCCTCCCTATCAGCTGAACAACTGCAGAAGGTGTTACTTTCACACATGCAGCCAACTCACAATTTCTCCCCTCTATCCTTTTTTTTTTTTTTTTTTTTTTGCACAGAAAGAGCAATTATAAAGCTGTCTATCCCAGAGCAGAAGCTAGTTGGGCTAAGCCTTGCTAAAGAAAAACATCATTACCACATTGTGGCTAGCTTGCCTGTGAAACTCTAATCAGGTTGTTGAGACAGGGACTCTGTCTCAAAATGCTTTCACTGTTTCAGGATCTAATATACTGGGTCCATCTTGCCAGGTTTTCCATGGGCACCATAATGGAAACATAACCAACTGTGGCTGATTCTGTGTTCTCACGTTTTCCTGAATGTCTGTAGGTCTAGATCATGAAAACTAGACAAGAAATATTCCCCAAGAACCAGCAGGTTCCCTTTCTGGGTTGCTTATGGGTGAGTATCCTGAGAAATCAGAGCCTTAGCATAACTGGTTTTGGCAGTTTCATGGTCTTTTGGGATATGCAGCAACAGAGAAATATGTGAGCAAAAGAGGAAAGAATTTAATTGTAAAGCTCACAAGTGACAAGACAGAGGATACTGGGGGAGCAATATAAATTCCAAAGGCTTAGAAGGTGGGGATGTAAAGGAATGCAGGACCAAGCCATTACACTTTGTTACTCTATGTAAGTGGGCAGGAATGTGGAAATGTAGGAATTAGAGACACAGACAAGGAGCTACTGGAACAAAGTGCAAATCTGAAAAAAAGATCCACCTTCTCTAGCAAGGTGTAAGGCCACAGGTATCCTAAGAGAGAGCACTTACCAGAGTGCAGAGTCCATCTCCCTCCAAGATTTGCCCCTGCAATGCATTCCATAGAATCCATACTGTGGTATATTTTTGGAATATACTGGTAGCCTGTTAAGCCATTTGTGAGTTAAACACTTATTTATGTCCCAGGCTGTGCCACGGTAATTTCTTTGCATCATTTTTTATTGCAGAAGCAGAGATACATAACACCTGCTTCAGCTAGTCTAATTTTAAATATGTTGAGCAATGGGATTTCTATCAGTTTCCTTATGAGGTTATTTTGCAGTCTAACAGATCTCACTGTGTTGGAACATCTTTCTTGATACCTACTTTCTTCTTCTCTAAGTTCATCCCATCACTTGTGAAAATCTGCACAGACCTTTTCATCATGAGAACAACTGTTCCCAGGATAAATGTTCATGTTCTACTCCTGACAGAAACTAAACAGTTCTATCTGTGCAACAGGGAATTTCACAGTTATTGAGTCAACATTTTTTTAGACTAGCTGGAGATATTTATAGGTCTCCCTCTTATTCTCTGGCACTTTTCCTTAAAGGTTTCTTAAATCCTTCTTAGCCTGCTAGAGATTTACAACAAGTGCACATATCTCCTACGGGTATTTTCTTTATAAATTCAGACATCAAAAACCCACTGACATAAGGGGAAGTGGGTTGGGGAAATGGTAACAGAAACCTTACTTGGTGGGAGTTGCAAGTTCTGTTTTATTCTGATTTGCCAATCTACCGTGTAAGGGTATCCTTACAAAAATTTGCTGTGTTTAAATTGATGACAAATGGTAGTCAATTAAGAATGCCTGAAAAGTCCCTCTTTATTGACTAACAGCTTGCAGAACTGTAAAATCTTTCTTCCTTAGCAGCAAGACTCTTCAGCATGATTAATTACTTTCAAATCACCACAGGTTCATAACAGTAAGATACACAATATCTACTATAAATCTGCAAAACTATCAGAGAAAATAGGAAGAGGAACAATTCAGGTGTCCTGCTGAAGCCACAATCACATACAAGGTTATCAGGCTCAACTGCCTTTTCTGAGGATTAACTGAATCCTTTTTTTCCCCTCTCTTCCCCACGTCTTTTCCCCCCTGGACTATTACATAGCAAATCTGTTGAAAAATGGCAATTACCTTGTACATTTCTTCTGCACTTCCAAGTTCTGTCTGGAGCACAGGCTTAGGAGACCATGTTAAATTTAGATGGCTGCTATTTGCAAAGCATGAAGGGAAGCTGAGAAGGATTTGGAAAGGAGCTACAGGAGAAAAATCTGATAAAGAGCATAACTAAAGAAAATCTGATACGTTTTCAAAACTCATGTAGACAATCTGAGTTAAGAAAGCAGCAAGCTTATACCTTGAATAGGGGTGACAAGTAAGTGTTCTGCAGTGTGGAAACAGTGATAAAGTCAAACTTTGCATCTAGAAGGTGATTTCTGAGAAATAACATATATGTTTCTATTAAATTATTAATACCTGGAAGACTCTCAACTTTTTGATGATGGGAGTCTCCTTCAAATTCGAGCCCTTCAGTCACAGGTGAACAGTTTTGTAGTACAGGAAATAGCTAGGCATCACTAGCAAGTTACTGCCATCTTTTTTATCTCTCTCAAAAAACATGATGGATGATCCCCTCTCCACCTTATGACTAGCTGACATCTCTCCAGTGTCCTTCAGTTATCTGGAAGCCATGTGTCTGGGCACAACTTCTCAAGTGATGCTCAACATGAACCTGGGAGCTGTACCTTACTCCACAGAACTCACCCTGGGACTGGGGAATCATGTGGAATCATAGAATCACAGAATAATTTGGCCTGAAGGGACCTTTAAAGGTCATCCAGTCCAACCCCCCTCCAGTGCGTAGGGACATCTTCAACTAAATCCAGTTTCTCAGAGCCCTGTTCAACCCTGAATGGTTCCAGGGATGGGGCAACATGTGCCAGTGTTTCACCCCCCTCAGTGTAAAAATATTCTCTCTAATATCTAGCCTAAACCCAGCTTCTTTCAGTTTAGACATTACCCCTAGTTCTATCACTACAGGCCCTGCTAAGTCTGTCTCCATCTTTCTTATAGGCCAATTTTAAGTACTGAAAGGCTGCAATAGGTCCCCCTGGAGCCTTCTCTTCTCCAGGCTGAACAACCCCAACTGTCAGCCTGTCCTCAGCAGAGCTGCTCCAGCCCTCTGACAGACAGCCTACAGATGGTATGGAATCAATGGATATGGTGAGCTTGCACGTAACAGTAGCAGCAAAAGTCTCTTTTGATAGAAGAATGAGTATATATTTTGAAGAAAAAGGATCAAAGGTCCAACAATCATGAACAAAGGAAGATGATTACCTATGACTTTGAAACTGCTAATTCAGTTTTTCTAGCTGCTTTTCAGGAGTGACAGAGGAAGTGTCCATCATCCTGTCTACAAAGACAAAAAAGAAGTAACTCAAAAGTGCCAAAAATAAAAGGATGTATTCATGACAAGGACCATCTTACAATCAAAAGTAGACAATTTGAGGGAAGAGGAGCATCAGGATTGCAGGGGTGCTACAAAAATTTTATCATAGGGAAAACATTGCACAGGAGAGAGGTTTGAGGCTGATGGTCTCACTTGGGATACAGCTGAATAAGTTGATCAATCCTTTACCTTCAGTCCCAAATGGTTATGAAGCAAGCAACACTGTTGATCCGGGTGAGAAGGACCTGCTCTACAAAGGCTACCAGGAAAGGCACAGCTTCAGAAAACCCTCTTGCCAAAAAAGAGGGAAGCAGAAAAATAATTGATGATTAAAGTACCAAAATCAATAGCAATTAAGATCACCAGCTGCTTTCCCAATAGAACATATAGATGTTTGTAGAAGGTAAGGCATTTCCTTTTCAGTGCCATGTCATCAAAGAAGTTTAGCATCTTTAAATCCAGAATTCACAAAGCAGACCAGCAGTTTCCATAAGACAAACCAGCCAGTGTTTGTACTTATTTCCTGAGACCCAGTTATTGAAAAACTAAAATATCATTTGGGTTGTAACTGCACACCCTTGTGTCAGGTCCAGGCTCTGACTCACAGATGAAGAAGTAAGAGTCAGTCAAGGTTCATTGCAAACTGTAACACTGGAAAAAGTGATTGGACAGGATTTGTAGCAGTCAGACCTTCATTCTCAGAGCCAGAAGGCTGGGATACTTCACTCCAATCTCAATCAGGTACGTGGGGTGGAAGTTTACATTTTTGGTGTTTCTTCATGCCCACCACCCAGCTAGAACCAGGACCACTCTGAGGTGAAGACTGGTGACAGTGAATTATTAGAATTATAGAATCAAGGGACAAAAGTAGAACATGGGAGGAACAGGAGAGATGAAATGACAAAGGAGGTTAAAATGAAGACCAGAAACATAACATCACACTAATCTCAACATTCTATTTTTATTCTTAACTGGCTCTTACTCATTTACTTTCTATTTAATATTATCTAACAGTGTCAAAGCTTTGGGGTATCAGCTTTTTGTAAAAAATGGAATGCATATGTGTGCACTGTTGCATTTTTCCTAAACAAAGGAATCTTTTCTGATTCCTATTAGAAGGTAAACATTGTGCTGCTTTGAAACAAGACCACAGCAGAGGCTATTAGTTCAATCTTGCTAATTGCAGGATGTCTTCTTTCTCGGTAGGGATTGACCAAATCTACAGATTATGGGAAACCTTTGCCTCTGTATAAATGGGAAGTCATTATGCATTATCCAGCCTGGTGGTTTTGCAAAATATTAAATCCACATTGTGTCAAAACAGAGGAAATGGGCTTGTAATCACACTGATGCATGATGCACAATTAAGAATGTTTGTAAATTTGCATTTATGAATAAAATTCAGATTTAAATGAGTATTCAGCAGACACAGGTGAGGTTTTAAAGACACAGCAAAGGTACGTTCATACAATATAAATCAATGAAGCATGTGTGGTGAACAAACACATGAGCATGGATAACACATTTCTTAATGAAAAAGGCAGAAAAATTGCTGGCAGGTTTAGCACTTTCATCATCAGCCTTCATGTGCTTTTGAAAAGACTAAATCCTGGCAGCAGGACACGGCGTTGGATCACCTAGAAGGACAGTAAATATTTCTCTGCTCAGATGGATTATGAAAACGTGCACAGGTTTCTCATAACTCTTCCTATTCCTGGTTCTCCCCAGCACTCAATCCTAAGCCATCCTGCACTGTTTGCCAAATAAACCTGTTTTGAGATTGTGGGTGAGGGAGGGTTTTAGAGCACAGCTGACATCTGAATGTGCTGGAAAATGCTGGTAGTTTTTCTTTCTCTTCACTTTTTCTAATTTGGTGACCCTGCAGTGTTTTTCTTTGCCATATTTCATACAGGCAGGTTTGGCTTTATTACAGCCCCAGGCATCTACACACGCAGATGTTTGTAATGTTTGGAGGTACCAAGTATATGTATTAAGATTTTGCCTTAGGCAAATTTGATGCATATTTGAGTTGGGTATGAACAGGTATTTTAGTGCACTCAGAAATGTAAGATATTCAGAAACTAGGAGCTATCAAAAGGTGCTGGAGCATCCAGGATGTGTGTTTTTTCCAATCCGTGACTATAAATGAATTACCTACAATTTTTCCAGAAAAAAAAAAAAAAAAAAGGACTAAACAGACCTTTGCCAACTTGAAATGGGTTTCAAGGAGATTGGTAAAGCAAAGAAACATGAGCCAAAAAAGGTAATTGCAGGAAAAAATAGCAAAACCCAGCTATCTATGAAAGGTAGCCATTGTCACTGGCTTGCAATTTAACACAGCATTCAATTCTTAGAAGCTCCTGCCCAGGCACACGTTGGTAAATTGAAGGCAAATCCAAAAAATTATTAGTAAAAGAAGAGACTGACTTTTGAGAGAAGATCTGAAGAACTAATTAGGTAGAGCTCAGGTAAAGGAGAGATCAGGAAAGGGCTGTAAACCTACCTATGTCTTGAAGCTGAATACCGAGTCAATCTCCAAGGTGGGATTGCTTAAGTAGGACCATGGCAAAATTTGGTGATCTGGGAGGAAGAATGGGGGAAACCAGTCACTAGAAGTGCATGCTGAGAGTGGAAATGAAGATTCCCACTAATTTTGGTTGAATCTGATCTATAGCAGACTCCTTGCTTCAAACTGTTAATATTTGAAGCATTGCAGTTCAGTGTTTTTAAATGCTTTTTAGTTTTTTTACTTTTTCACGTTTCTAATGCTGCCCTAAGGTTGCATATAGTTACATTTCATGGTTTCCAACAATTAGAAAAAGAAAATGAACCAAACCCCCTTGGATTACATTAAGAGAACTATTTTATTTGACCTGAAAAATGCCAAGGAGGGGGGCTTCTTTATGGTGAGAAAAATCACAGGTTTTTCATTTTCAATCAGCCTTGAATAATTCCCCTCTCCCCAGTTTGGCAACGAAACAAAAAAACAAAAAGAAATAAAATCAATTTTTCACAGAGCTCTACTCCTGGGGGCACAATTAAGAATAATTGGAAGAAATTAAGTGAGAGAGAATGTAGGCTTCAACAGTAGGACTAGCTTTTCTCCTGGTGAGAAATAAAGACTTGATCCTTCAAGACGCTGAGTGTTGCTTGTGAGATGCTCAGTCTCATTGCAGCACCCCTTGGGAGACTCCAGGACCATTGGGGCACTATTAAATGTCCTTAGAGTACAGTTCAAAATGGCAGTAGTCATAACTGCTTGGAAATATTCTTCAGTCCATCAGACATTAGGATTCATTCTCATACTGTCCAAAACTGGAGATGACAACCCAGAAGCATCTCACTTTTTGTGGCCATCGTGTACCACTCTGTAGGGTAGCAGCTGGGCTACTATGCAGGGCTGTAATTTCCTTTTTTTGCAGGATCTTTGTTGTAAGAATTCAGGAGGAATTTCTGGAGTTCCCTGCTGGGTTTTGGAGAATATCTATATTTGGTGAGAGTAAGTTTAGGAAGGGTGCAGAGGGACCATAGGTCAGACTGTAATTAACCCATATATTCTGACCTCCACGCCTTGTGGTCCTTTGTGTTTTACTCCTGTAGTCAGTAGAGCAATCTGTGTTTGTAGCAATGATTTTGTGTTTGTTTTCCTACTGTGTGATTTCTCATGGTGTCTATTAGGTGACAGGGTGTAATGATATTTTTGTAGGGCTGTATTTTTAGTCAGGAAGTTGTGCAATCTGAAGGCGAGCTCTTTAGGAAAGTCTGCAACGTTTATCAGCCCATTTTACAACAAAAATTGTAATCTCCTTAAAGAATGAAATTGGGTTTGTTTGACAAGACCCATTTTCCACAGACAGTTTTGATTGGCATTAGTTGTATTCACAGTCTCTACCAAGTGAATCTCATATAAGCTTTTCCATTATTTGCCTTGGGAGTGATAGATGTCAAGTCTCCATCTTCTTCTGTGCCTTACACAATATTATCTCTTATATAGTCATTCCATCTTTTGGAATTTTGGTCAAATGAAAAGATTTATTAACATTCACAGCCATATATCCACCATCTCCTCTGCTAACTCTGTCAGACTCTTCTGAAAGTTGTCTGAACTGGCTGATCAGGAAAAGGGGTGGGTTTTCATAACTGGCTATTTATTTATTGGTTTACTAAAACACAAACAGAGCTGTCAGCACCAAAAATATATAAAATCCTCTTGCCATTTTTCAGGAGGGAAGTGTTTAGGAAGAATTTCTTGATGTTGTGCAATATTATTCATAATGGTTACCCCTCTCTCTAGTAATTTCAGAGAGGTAACTTATACTCCTCTTAAGAATTCTTTTGCTCTTAATATATTTTAAATTCTCCATAACTGCCTCCAGCAGTTTTTTCCCCTCATGTCATCAACTTCTCTTATCAATTATCTTAATGTCCTAATTTCTTGGTGATAGCAACTGCCATTTGTTTTCATTTCTTACAGTTTCAGGGTTTGTTCATGTTTGCTTTGGTTTGAGCTTTTTTTCTATTTCTGCTGTTCTTTTTCTTATTGAGATGCCCCTGTTCATCTTCCTAACCAGTATGGGTTTTTTTTACTTGATCTTGACTTGGTGGTGTTGTTTCGTTCATTTTTTTTTTTTTTCATTTTGAATCTATTTGCTGAAAGAAACTCTGATTTTTCTGTACCTATTTTTATTCCTACCATCTTTACCTCATAATTTTCCTCAGCATGGGGAAAGAGCCCTTTTAAAGCACTAAGTGAAAATATTACTGCTTAGGACTGTCCTTTATTTATCCTGCATATAATCAGGTCATGACCACTGGTGCCTTAGCAACCATCATCAGCTAGTCCAGTGATTAATTCCCTTTTAGTCAACATACCCAGGTCCCAGATAGAGTTATCTTGCATTCTGTGTACTACTTTTTCATTGAAAATTAAGCCTAGGCTGGTGGAAGCAGCTTGGAGGATATTAAACTAAGAGCAAAGGTGAAGACACTAGGAAGAAACTCAGTATACAGTTAAATCTACACTTCACACAGAAAAACAAGTGTGGAAAATGGAGACTTTCAAAGATCTTGGTGAGGATGCTAAGGATGGAGGCCAAGCAACTCAGCAGAAATACAGCAAAGAGAAATCAAATACTCTCCTCAACTGGCCCACACATCCATTTGGGAAGGTACAGGAAAACACTCCAGCAAGTGAGGCATGGGTAATAAAGATGGTCCAAAAGCATCTGGACAGCCCTTTTATATGAGCAAGCTATTGTGAGGTCAACATGTATTTATTTGGTCTGCCTCTAAGTACTTCCAAAGAGCAAATGTTCAAGAGTCCATTTTAAGACAAAACCCATCTGTTATAAGCGACAGTTTATTTTGTCTAAAATTAACTTGTCTGACACATTGTCATGCTTGGTTACCACAGCAACAGTGGCAACAGCTATGCCACGTGATACTCATTTTAGCTGAATTTCAACACCTTACTTTTTACTAATATACCTGTATATGTATGTGTACATAACTCACAGTTCTGCACCAAGCTCCCACCCAGCTGAAAATACCCTGTTTAGCTGACAAGCTAATAACACAATAACAGTATAATAATAACAATGCCCAAAGCAATGTTTTTATCCTGGGACTTACTTTTTGATCTGGACCCAGCCAGTAGTTTTCTTAGTTCTCTAGAAGCAAAATATGCCAGGCTTTTTCCTGCTGAACCTCCAGTTTTCTTCAGATGCACACCTTGCTCCTGACATCCCAGAGCACTTGGAGCAAGAGCACAGGGCTGAGGAGGGGGAAAATAATTTGTACGTCACCAAAGCCGTGTAAGCAACATAGATTGAAAATAAGGACATTTTTTGCCTCCCTTTTCCCAACACATTCACCTGCTTTCCCCTGGAAAATTTTAAAATTGAGCCATTCTAATGGCGTCCTGGTATTACTGATTTGTAACAGGGATTCAGAGGCTTCATTATGATAACATAACTGTTATATCAGTGCCTCAAAAGTGTGGATTTCAACAATCTGCCTTAAAAATATGTGCAAGACCTTTTCTTGTCCTCTGTTCCCCCCTTGTAATTTCACCATCTGCCATCCACATCCTCAGCAAAGCACAGACTGGTTGTCTTTCTGGTCATTTTATTGGACTGGAGCTTTCAATGCAGGCAAAGCAGGGGAAAAAATACCTACTATCCTTTGTAAAGCCTTGTAAAGGTAAGCTTAAAATTCCATTTAATATGGCAGAGAAGAAAAGGTTATGCTGGCTTTGGTCTTTCAAAGCTGTCAGTCTGTTGGATGGCCCTAGAAAGCCTCAACCTGCAAGAATCTTGAAGCTAGAAGGAAAAATCAATGAGAAGAAATTATGCTGGCAGTATTAGAATCAATAATTATTTGAAGGATTTCTTCCTTGCCCAGGAAAAGTGCAAACCGAAGGAAGAGAGGGACATGGGCAATCTGCCTACCACAGAAGAAGTGAGAAGACCTGGAAAAGCTCTTGAAATCCCACATGCCATCCATCACCTCCTGGGAAGCCTTTCTGTTAAGTGACAGGCAAAGTGGCTGTGAATTTAATTCCTTGTGCATAAGTCACAGAGCAATGTTAAAAAAATGCTTTTATTGCTTGCAGAGTTTCTTCCTAGGTCATATATATTTTTTGTGACTTTGATCAACTGCATCAAGGCCCATCATCTTAATGGGTGCTACAGAGATGAAAAAAAATAAATTAAAAAAAAAGCTGATTTGATCCTCTCACTGATTTGACCTCTAGCTGGTAAAAAACGACTGACAATCCCCTATCCCCCAAAATGCTCATCCACTTCTCCAGTCCTTTGTACTCTACTGGTGAGGCCCAGGAGGCAGGTTGGCATTAGACACCGACAGAGACATCTTCAAAATGTGATTAGATTTGACTAAATCATGCATTTATAGTGAACAAACACAAGAGGGTGCAATAAGCATGTCCAGAAACCCAGTAGCTGTCATGGAAACGCTTTAAGCTCGGGGACTGCAGCTCCAACGTCTATCCATTGATTTGCATCTGTTATTTACAGGGCAGCTGCACCAGAGGCTCTGCTGAGCTCTCCATCAGCATTCCAGGTAGAAGATGAGGGATGGTGAATCTGGATTCACGAGGCACATGCAAAGTAGTCTTGTTCTGCAAAGGAAGGATGATGCCCCTCTGTCTGAGTCAGAGCAGAAAGAAGAAGCCAAACAGCATGCTAATGAATAAAAAGAAAAACAATCCCAGGCAAGTTATTACAGAAGGGATAGATCATGTTTAGAAACTCGTTGTCTTCCTTAAGGTGAGGGCTGCCTGCTTCCAGTCATGGACTAGTTAGCAACGATGCTCCCTAGGATGCTCACCTCTCACAAAATGACAACTAGGGTGCTCTCTGTCATTGAAGCTGCCAAAACCAACCCTTTTTGCTCTCTGATGCTCAGTTATCTCCTCCTGAAACCAGACTGGACCAAGACCAAGATTTCAACTGTCCCAGGTGCCCCAGTCAGCTGCTATTATAGATAGATCTCCCAAGTGATGGCTTCTGCCCTAGAAACCAAGGAGAACTTGCTTTTCATTCATGTCTGCTGTGCCCAGCTGTGTTGAGATTGGAGCCAGATTTTGAAATCCTGTGTGATTTCCCTTGAAATCATCAGGTCTTTAATATTGTCTCTTGAAATCCCAGTGGTGGTCACAAGACTTTTCCTGTGATGCAAATGGTGGGTCCCTTATGTCAGCAAAATAATTCTTGTGTGTCCCAAAGGACATCATGTTGCCACTGGAGACAGGAACAACACTGAGTCATCAAATTGGATGGAACTTTTTATATAACAGACCAGCCAGAGGTCCAGTGCCACTTTTAAAGTCTGTAGCCAGTGCTGATGTAAACCCACCAATTTTTCTTTTACCCACTTGAGGACAGGGTGGACCTCAGCTGGCCTGAATGAATGCAATCCCACCACTGGCAGCTGAAATCACCTGTCCTGTGCAGCCCCTTCAGCACCTGAAATAAAAGGAACATTTAAAAATACAGCTGTAATTTTCTACTTGAGAACTTTCCCCAGCTGGGTGCCTGGCTCAGTAGTTTTCTCTTCTTGACTTAAGCAACACCAGAACTGCAAATCGATTTTATCAGGATTTAATTAAATTTGTGCTGTGACCTGCAATGCAGTGTAATTCACACAAGTAAAATCTCTGATTGCAGCAAGGCTGAGCATGGACACAAGGGTTTGTTATTTGGACATTCTTGCAATCAATAGGGCCCAGCACAAGTGTTTCTAATTTATCCAGTATGTTCCTGGGTGAACACAGATTACTCTCTAGTTGCTCTCTGTTCACTTCAACCTGAGCATACAAGGCAGATTAAATAACATAACCAGAAATCCAGATCTACACCAGCCTCAGACTGGGATTTCTCAGGGGAAGTTCTGCAGCAGCAGGACAAATATCAACACTGCCATTCTCCATGGCTGCCTCTACTTCCCACGTGTAAAACTGAATGAGAAATCAATGGAATATTGGCAAATCAACCGATGTGAATCCTCTGGAACTGAGATTTGGATTTTGCAATGCAAGCCATTCACGCCTGCCTGTAGGCAACAGTAATTACTTTAATTACCAACACTGTAGCATTAAGAAGGCACTTTAAATGCCAAAATAGAGTGGGAATTTTTAATTGGGCTGTATATAATGGCTGCACATAGGCATGATGGGCATTCAGTGCAATTCACCTTAACTTGAAAGCAGCAATAAGCCTGCATCTGCTTTTTCATTTCACTTCATTCATGTTCTTATGCCTTTTTTTTTTTCACTTTTCAGAACTCAGTCAACTGCACAAAACTTGGGCTTTCTTTTGGAGCAAGCTTCAGTTCCAGAGGGAAAAAAAATGTTTCTAATCACTGTGATCACCCTGGAGTGTGGAGGGTATTTCCAATCACCTGACCCACTGAAGACTTGAAAAGCAGGAACTGGCACCTTCAGGCTGGCTCAGTAATCTGAAAGCTGAAGCAGAAAGCCAAGAGCAGGCTCAGTGTGGTGACATCCCTGATATATGTTGGGCGTTGATGCTTCAGGTCTAGATGGAGTATGTTGTCCCTGTTACACAGTGAAAATGAGTACATGGGACTGAGCTACCCTTCACTAACCAAAGGTCACTGGAAGGTTCACTACAGACTTCAGTGGACACCAGGAGCTCTCCTAAGCATTTCCGTGGTGTTGAGGCACAGTGGCTGGTACAAGATTATGGATACAGACAGTTTTGGTTTTGTTTTTTTAAAAGGAAATGGTTGTCTCATCCCAAAGCAGCTGGCAGGGGTCAGTTCATCAGAGTCTCTGCGGCTACCTCCTCCTCAGGGGGAGGACTCCTCACACTCTTCCCCTGCTCCAGCTGGGGTATCTCCCACAAGACACAGTCCTCCATGAACTTCTCCAACGTCACAGGCTGCAGTTCTTCACAGACTGCCCCAGACTGGGTGCCTTCCACGGGCTGCAGTCCTTCAGGAACAACCTGCTCCAGTGTGGGTCCCCCATGGAGTCACAAGTCCTGCCAGCAAACCTGCTCCAGTGTGGGCTCTTCTCTCCATGGGTCCACAGGTCCTGCCAGGACCCTGTTCCAGCACAGGCTTCCCACAGGGTCACAGCCCCCTTTGGGCATCCACCAATGCCATGTGGTCCTCCACAGGTTGCATATGGATATATCCTCCACTGTGGACTTCCATGGACTGCAGGGGACAGCCTGCCTCACTGTGGTCTTCATGACAGGCTGTGGGGGGGAATCTCTGCTCCAGCACCTGGAGCACCTCCTCCCGTTCTCTCTTCACTGACCTTGGTGCCTGCAGAGCTGTTCCTCTTATATATTCTCACTTTTCTCTCCTGCTACTGTTCCACAGCAGTTTTTCCCCCCCTCCTCTTAAGTATGTTATCCCAGATGATGGACTCAGCCTTGGCCAGCAGTGGGTCTGTCTTGGATCTGGCTGGTGTTGGCTCTATCCCACATGGTGGAAGCTTCTAGCAGCTTCTTGCACAAGTCACCCTTGTAGCCCCCCTGCTATCAAAACCTTGCCACACAAACCTAATACAGAAAGATAAACACCACAGATGATCATTAACGTATCTCTTGATTGAGTTAATACATCAATGATTTATTAATATCCATAACTATTTCAGAAAAAAACAGTATACACTTCTTCTCATGTGGATCTTTATGACTGTTTTGAGTGTAATGCTTATGAAGTGTTTGAAATTTTCACAGCATTCAAAGGGAAAAATATAATATTGGAAATTTGAAAGACATTTTACAGCAGAGCTTTCACTCTCAGTCCCCGATAACCAAAGAGAATCTGAGTGGGAAGGAGGCCTATAAATCAGAAACTTGGCAGCTGGTTTATACAGTACCTAAAGCCAATATTTTCAAAATGTAATACTAAATTATCTGCTTCAATGTGGACTTCATTAACCCATTACCTTCATTTCACTTGGAAAGCATTAGCTGAAAGCTAGAAAACCCAATCCCAGGAATGGCTGATCAAGACTAAAAAAATTCCACTGAATAATTCACAAGCATTTTAGGTACTGAATAAGGGAAAACAAGTGTGCAGATCTAAGTTAAAAACATGTTTTAAAAGTCTTGCTTGAGAAGTCAATAAAAAAATCTCAATATGTACTCTCAAACCTTTCATTTAATAGATTTTGTGATTAAAAGAAACTATCATATCATTTTGTACATAAAGGCATCCAGAAATTTTTGCTGGTACAAACCCCCTGATCCTAGTGTAGGGGCATTTGTCACCTAAATTCATCTTGTCCTTAAAGCTTGGCTGATATTTAATGCTTTTGTGCTTTAGTGTCTCTGGCTATAAAATGAAAACAATAATGTTTCTGACTTACCCATTGGAAAATTAATTTATCAATAGTTTTAAAGGATTTGGGGATCTCCATACAGGAAAGCAAAGTATTTAATAGTCTCTGTGGAACAGTCAAACCACATCCTGCACTTCCCTACTTGATTATACCAAGCACAGTTGTATCTTTCTTGGAAAATAAAGAATTTTTAATGTGTTATCTTGGTGTAAATGACCTTGCATGAGAAGCTGAGCACAGATTCCTGCTATTCCTTGGTTTGACTGGGTTGTGAATACCTGCAGAGTCATCCAGGGCTTGTGACCATAGGCTCAAAACAGAAGACAAAACGTGTGATTCCGTAAAGATAGCCGCATAGTAACCTATATCCCATGGGTATCCACCTGTGGTTTGCAGAAATGATTACTGTATTGCATATATGTGCTGACAGAAGACATTTCTGACTTGTTAGGAATTACTGGTGTTACTGGTGTGTGCTGGAGAAAGGTCCTAGCCTGAGCACCAGTAATCAGAGCTCCAGGGAGGCCAGCTCAGGTATTTTCATAGAATCGTAGAATCATTTTCTCAGCTTTTTGTGGCAATTTTGGATCCAAAATCCACTCAGAGACTCTGCATCTGTTGCCTGTGAGACTGATTTCATATAATTCAGTCCCTCAGTTATCAAGGCCAGGTAAGCAAGTTTACTGTCAGGACATGCTTTCTTTCCATATCGTGCATGCTTTGGGCTGGAGCATTTGTTTACTTGAGCAGAAGATGTGTTGTGTTGATGCTGTTCTTCATGTTAACTGTGTACTTTGGGTGATGGATCACCATTGCAAGCTGCTGTTTCTCATTTCTTCATTAAACAAGAGCTGCACAATATTTGCCATGACAGTTTTAAATTCATTAATAGCCTTGATGGCATTAATCTGCTGAGACAATGTTTTAGACAGAGGATATAATGAATGTCAACAAGGTGAATTCTTTTTTGTCTTGTTCCCACATAATTTTAAGTCAATGTGTGTTTTTTTGTGTGGTGATTGCCCTCTGGTGTTTGTGGGACTGCATCTGGAGTGCTGTGCCCAGTTTGGGGCTCTCCAGCACAAGACATGTCATACTGGAGTGAGACCAATGGAGTCCACCAGGATAAGTGAAGGTGGTGGAGAATAAAAAATACAAGGAGAGACAGAGTGACTGACATTTGTCTAGCTTTAAAAAGAGCATTAGGGGGTGGGCCGCCTGACCCACAGAAGTTTCACTCAATCCAACCTGCTCTGTGATTCTGTGATTTTCTTCACCACAAAAAAAAATGTAATGCCTGAGTTTATCTGCATTAAATAGGTGATCAGCTACACTTTGTAATACAACTCCAGCTTTCTCTGTGGCAGTAAACCAACTCTTTGTATGTCTCAGTTTCCACAACTACAGGTTTCAAGTGAACCAGTCTCTATATTGGCATGCTTCTGGGGTCCTCTTCCACCTCATATTTGGTGACTGAGCACCAAGGAGTCTGAAAAAGCAGCAAGGCTATGTACTTCTATCACTGGGATTATGCTATTTTTAAAATATTCAAGCTGGCTTGGCCAAAGGTAACAGTCCAGTCTCTGGTTTGCAGAGCAGCTCCAAGCACCACCACTCTCTCTGCATGTCTGGTCCTTTCTAGCCCCAGCAGCCTCATCTCCACATTTCATCAGCCTTCTGTTCCTTATCTCCAACCCCTACGCACATCTTCAAAAACCCCCAGAGAAATTGCTTTCCCCTGTCCTTCCCCACTCTCCAAAAGCTGCTGGAAGTGAAAATGGAGCTGCTACAGACACTGAAGTTCATCAAGTCCACCTCAATTCCACTCACCAAATTATTGCACAGATTAAGACATTAGAACAGGTTGCCCAGGGAAGCTGTGGCTGCACCATCCCTGGAAGTGTTGAGGGGCAGGTTGGATGGGGCTTGGAGCAACCTGGTCTAGTGGGAGGTGTCCCTGCCCATGGCAGGGAGGTTGGAACCTGATGGTCTTTAATGTCCCTTCTAACACAAATCATTCTGTGATTCTATGATTATGGGAAGGGGGGGTCAAGCAATAAAAGCAATACCAGCCCCATCAAATGGCTTGTCCTCCCTCTTTGGAAAGTGTGTGCCAGCATGAAACTCAGTGACTAGCAGTAGCACTCCAGAGAGGATGTTTGGTGGGTGAGTGAGAGAGTAGGAGACAAGGAAAGAGAAGTGGAAAGATAAAAGTAGGGAATTTCTCTGCCAGGGTACAGCTTCCTTCCTGCCTCTTAGTTTGCGAGCAGTGGATAGAGAAGTATTTAAGTCAAGCTTTCTATTTTAACTTGAGCAGCAGAAGCAAGTAAGTTTGTTACACTAAACTCAGTGTGAAAGTGTCCTTAAGAGAAACCAGGTAAATGAGCTGGGGCAGACTGTCACCCTGGCATGGCCACGCTCCTACTATCCTCCTTTCTCTACACTGGTTATGGCACAGTACAGATGTACCCCAAGATGCTCTTTGGTCATGGTTTCAACTCAATCCAAAGATCCCAAACCCAGCACTCTGACCTGATTTCAAAACAGTTCTTTAACATTATGGTAGGTTATCACAGAAAGGTGTTATTTTTTTGAAAAACAGCTTCTGAAAGAGGCCTTTGAAAGCAGTGGCCTGGCACTGAGAATTCAGATCAATGAGGAGCTCTAGACAGCAGTGGATAGGAAAAAGAAATGTCTCTGTCCTGCTGCAGATCAAGTGGGTAAAGTATTGATTTGTGTTCTCAGCACAGTATGACCTAAGTGTGAGTTGTATTAGGTTACACAGCACAGTGGCTCCAACCTCTCTTTGGATGGTGTGTATTTTCCATCAGGCTGTGGAGTCTGAGCAGGAAAGTGGCTAATGACTACTCAAACAATAAAATAAAATGAAATATCAGCAGTGGAAACGTGTCTGGTAACAAATGCCACTACTCCAGAGTGTTGCTCCTCCATCTGAGCAACAACCCCCACCAGAACTAATCCTGCAATTACACAAATGTTTGTTTAACTAAACACAAAATGCCTTTCTGTTGAATCCAAAGTCAACGAGTGGAGCCGAGGATTCCTGGACTTACACATTCAGCAAAGAGAAAGTGAAGCAACTTGGCCAAGCACAATAATCTTTTGATGGATACATTCAGCAAACAATAAGCTTCTGAGCAGTGTTTACCATCAGCCTCAGGGGTATATGCTCTACGGGGCTGAGGCTTCAGGCTGCATCATTAAGATAAAACAAACTCAGCTGTGGCTTCTTACAGCCACTGTCTTCCTTAATGTCTAAATACTAAGGGGAGCAGACAAACTGCTAACAAGCAGCTGCCTCTTTGAAGCCCTTCTAATGCCAGGGGGCCCCAACAGACTGCAGGAGAAAAGATCTGCAGGTGGGAAAAAAAAAAGAGATGGGTAATTCAGCCCATGAGGAGACAGATCACAGAGAAGGAGCTAACACGTGATGGCAGAAATAAACCACTCATGTTTTTTCATGACAATAGCTATTGTATTTTTAAATATATTCTATAAAGATAGGCTTAATTTTTAATTTTTTGCAACATAAAAGAAAGACATCATCCTTCTTGCTTATTTTCTTCTTCCTACAAAAGCCAGTTCTGTTACAATTTTGAAACACTGATCCCATTCCTCCCCGAGGACTGTGGCATGTGATTTCCACTGAAAAACAGAGGAAAAAATTCTACTCAAAATGGATAGATTTGCATTTCTAAAATGCCCCTGAAATGTCACCAGCTGTAAAACAGGTGCCAACTCCAATAGTATGAAACACGAAGAAAACCCTAAAAGGTCATCTGGACCTTTTGGTTCATGGAAATCTCATTGGAAGATGAAGCAGTCTGGGGATTAAATATATGGACAGCCATTGTTGAAACAGGAGCCAAATCTTGTCTCCTGGGTAGGATCTCCTAGCCAGAGTTTTAACACCACATCTCCTTGGTTTCTTTCTCGGTGTAGGATTTTTGCTTCATTGTGCTCAGGAGCAGAAAGGTTTCACTTTGTATGTGTTTTATCTGCTCTTTAAGGCATCTCCTGAGCAAGTCAGATCTCAAGCTAAAGCAGAGACTGTTTCTTGTGTCTGAGAAACTATTCTTTAGGGACTCTCCACCTTGAACATGGTACATTTGCCCTCCATTAGTGAGCATGGCAGTGCTTGCTGAGATCTGTAAACTTTTGCTGGGCTTTTGCCTTTCTTGAGATGGTACTACCAGGGTCTCCTATCATGGGCACAGGCACAAACTATGATTTAAGAGGGCTCTTCCATCTTCAATATTTATAATCCATCACTACTCTTTAACAGAATTGATTTTAAAAACCCCTTCAAATAGGTGTCACAGGCAACCAGGGGTAGTAATTTTTAATCAAGCCAAATTAACCTATAAAATGGGATGTTGGGGTTTTATAAGGTGCTCGCTCTGGATTAGCATATCTGCCATACTCATTGTTGCATCCACTCAGAAATGGAGTAGAGAGTTTTTGCAGAGTTGGCTGAAAAGATCAGGAAGATCCTTAGGTAGCCTTTGACTCAAGGACAGTCTCTGTAAAATTCTGATTAATTAGAAATTGGGCAATTTAATACTATAGGTCTGATATATGGTCCTAATTCCAGCTACCTTCAGCAAGAACTAGCAAGAAGGGAAGAAGAGAGTCCCCTTTCATTAGCAGTACCTGCAACAACTACCTCTATAAATACAGTGACATGATACACTACTCAACGTAAAGCAATTTTAGGACACCTCAATCTAGTATATATTAGAAATTTTAGAGTTAAGTCCTATCCATCATGGGAAGTTCTGATACAGTTATTATAACAATACTCTAGTGTTTTTTTCTCTCTAGCTGCAAGCTATAATCAATGTAAAGATTTATAGATTTATTTCTTCAATTATGTGGAGGGGAAGTTCTGTGAGTTAGGAACGTGAAATTCCCTGTGCACTGATAAGAAAACCAGTCTGGTGGATTTTCCCCAGGAGAGAAACAGTAAAAAGCCATCTTTCTTTTTCACACTTATTTACTACTGTCTGAATATATTTGAGATCATGTCTGAAATAATCATGCTTGGAGAGTCTCAAAGACTTTGTGAAAATGAGCAAAAATGTGTTTCTGTTGGGTATTTGTGAACGAGTGTCCAGCATTCATTCACTACAGAGCTTAGATTACATCATTTCACTCCCCCCCTAAGCTAGATAACTAAATCCAGGAATCTGCAACACACTGATTTCCACTTCACTGAGGTCCACAAAACTACTTTTGTTTTATTTTTTGAGATGAATAAACAGAAATTGTGATGTTCCTGAAAAGTTTGACACAAAGAGGCTGTTAGAAAAGACAGCTAAAACACCACCTGTCTAATAGTAGGCCTGCTGGGAAACAAAGGAGTGTTTTCAGCTGGTGGGTACACATGGAAGCCTCACCATTAGTGTGGATGTTTCTCAGAATTGCTCCTTCAGCAGTTAGAGACCATTACATAAGATGAAGGAGTGATAATTTGGGGTAAGAACATTAAACTCTGTTGATCTGAGAGATGACAGCTTCCCATCGTCTATGGCCTGAGCACAGATACTGACTCTTTCTTTAGCTGCAATCAGTTTTAAACTCAGTTTAATATACAGATGCAGCCACAGGAGCCTGCTTTTGATTTCTAGTGGTTTGGGCTCTAGTGGTCATCAAATTTTAGTCAAAAAACCAGCAAGATCTTTCATATTAAAATGGGCAGGTGCACCGTCTTTATGGCAAAAAGTCCATCCTGCAGCTGAGCTTTCATATGCTGTTTTTCTTTTTGATTCCCCACCTGCAAAACTGCCAGGTGAGCTTGACCTCAAGTTTAATAACCAGTTATAGACACAACGTGCACCTTGCTTTTTATTGCAGTTTAGTTTTAAGTACTTGGGTATTAAATTCCTCTGGAAATCTGAGACATGCCTCATAAAATGTCATGAAATACCTTTTATACTCAAGTGCCAGTTACTATCTAATTATCTAAGATGACAGTCTCTTCCCAAAGGGCTTATAGAAGGAAAAGATAACCATGGAGCCAGAAAAGGTCCTTTAACAGACAACTTCATTTAAATGCAGCTGTTGTGATTAATGTGGTAGTTTCCTAACTTTTCCTATATGAAGTTACTGGTGATTATATAGTATTTTTAAGTCATCTTGTTAACTGTGGAGCTCTGTTTCTTTAAATATTAATAATTTTGTTAACAATTTTTCTTTTCATTTTTATGGTACTTGGTAATATTTTCCTTGTTAAATTCTTGCAGCTCAGTCACTTATTCCAGGTCTCCATATAAATGGTGTTACTCAGTTTTCATTAAATCTTGTGTTTTATCATAAAATTATTCTGATTTTTTAGCACATTCCCACCTCTTGTGTATTAGCAACCTCAAAAAGCTTAAACACTATTTGATATAGGAATCAGTTCATTACCTAAACCCCCCTCATGTGTTTTCTCAGTGTTAAAGAAGCCCTAATATTTCTCTCTTCTCAGCCTTTTGTTACCCAAATGAATCTCAAGACAGAGGCTTGCAGCAGTTTCAAGTAGGTAGTTGGGACATCTAAGGAAAACATATGGAGGAAGTAATGAGGTTTGGGAGCTGTACACATTTTATCACATTTAACTTCACTCCTAAGACTGAAGCTTTTCAGATTCATCTGGGTCCTATTTTGAGTTCCAGATTAGGCCAATACAGTTTTTCCGCACGTCCTTCAGATCAACCCTCACACAAATCCCCCTTTTTCACTTTTCCAGCAGAAGGTCAACATCAGTAAGATACAGCCTTAAGGAGAAGAAAAGTGTTTCAGCATTCTAGGAGCCTGTTTTGAGCTGGATCATCTGTGACTTCTCAGTGACAAACTCCTTCCAGAAGTTAAGGCACTTCTCTGGCGGGTTCTGCACGAGCACCATATGCTACCAATTTACTGCAATTGTCTCCACTCTTAAGGACTGATACAGCTGGTTGTTTTGATCCAAACAGTGTTGATTAAGATCCTGAAGGCAATTTTTTTCCCACTGATTTCAACAGACCTTGAATCAGGACTTGGTGGTTCCTGAATGAAGGGAGGAACATAATGAAAGCCACCTTGTGCAAAGATATCAGGGTAGGGGGAGGAGGGGAGGGGAGGGGAGGAAGAGAAAGAGAGAGGAGGATAACAACCCCTTATTTAGTAGAGTTGAAAGATGAACTTTTGAAGCATTTGTGACTGCTCTGAGTTTTTGTCAGAATCCTTTAAAGTATGTGCTTGAATATGTTGCAGCTGAAAAATACTGTAGCTTGACCCCATCAAGACCTCTGCTGAGTTCCTGTCATGTTTGATGAACTCTTCTTTGAAATGTCCTCAATAAAAAGCCTGATAGTGTTTGGAAATAATTGGGCTCCATGTTACTTCTTTTTTCTAAAAGTCAGCCTAGTTTTCTCCTTATTTCACTTCTTATGGGTGTTCATTTTTTTGGCCTTGAGTTACGGTGGAAATGTTTCTTTTTAATACTCACAGCCTATTAAATGGTCCTTTCTGTAAGAAACTAGTCTGTGAAAGCCTCATTGCTGTAATCATCTCAGAGGCACCTCAGATGTTATCCTGCTCATCTTCAGTTCTACATATCAATGTAAAGGTTCTTAGCACTGTGGGTAATGCTGAATATTGGTGTTCCCAGGACAGTTATTGCTAAAATCCAAGAAAAAGGTGGCTAAAGTTGTAAAAGATGGGAGAACTCTAAAAAAACATGGAGGATAATTTCTGTAGGGGCTGTTAATCCCAAGTAGCTTATTCCCCATATACCTTTGGGGGCAAACTTTTTAGCAGGGACTGTTGTGATAGGACAAGGGGTGGTGGTTTTAAACTAAAAAAAGGGGAGATTTAGAGTAGACATAAGGAAGAAATCTTTTACAATGAGCATGCTGAAACCCTGGCACAGGTTTCCCAGAGAGTTGGTTGATGCCCCATCCCTGGAAACATTCAAGGTCAGGTTGGACAGGATTCTGAGCAACCTGATCTAGTTGAAGATGTCCCTGCTCACTGCAGGGGTTGGAACTAGATGATCTTGAAGTTCCCTTCCAAGCCAAACCGTGCCACGATTCCCCATCAGTGGCATCAGCATCCAGTCTGGTTTTCCAAGACACTGGAGTATCCAAGACCAATAGCTACATTCTCCCATTCTCCCAAAGTTGTTAACTTTGACAACAACTGGAACCAGCCCTGTGAAACAATAACTCATAATTTAACCCTGATCTCTTAAGTTCAAAAAACCTTCACAGAGCTGGATGGGATTTGAGCTGACATAACTTCTCCTCACATAGCAATGGAGTGCTGTTGTAAATTATCAGCCCCAACAGTGCAGGACACCAGACTGAGAAACCAGTCTTTAATATTCTTTTTCCTCAAGTTGCTCCAGCAGTGCTTTTGCAACTGTTCCAGGAATTGTTTTCTCTTATCATTTTCAGCAGAAATGACAGGCTGGTCTTTTTCCACATCATTAACATCATTCTTGCCCATGGCAGCATGAGCTGTGCAAAACGAAACTTTGGGTAGTCTGGAGTTGGAGGATGTATGTTTTCTCACATTTTATCCAGCAAAACTGTGGCTGGGTTTTATCCAAACCCATTCATAATGTCCTATAGTCTTTGTCACAATGTGCCCTGGCTTCATAGATCTGTTTCCAACTGCAGCTATCACAGCTCTCCATCCCCAACATGTCCTGCATGACTGCATCTACTATTGCCAGGGAGATTTCACCCTGAAATGGGAGAATGACACATGCACTCAAAATAGGCCTCACATTCCTAGTCTATTTTTTTCACTTTGAATATGTCATGAATAGTTGTCTGAGGGTTTGGGGTTTTTTTTGTATTGCAGATGGATCTACAATGTGTAGGTGCCTTGGGGATTCCCCAAGAAAACACTGAAAATTAATTCAGTCCTATTAGAATGATGTAGGGTCTTAATTCTAAAAATCAAACAACTAGTTTTCATTTTGGACTACATAAAAATTATTTAGAGCAAAGACCAAGGTCATTTTGAATTCCAATATTGACACAGTTCCTATTTAAGTAAGATTAAAAAAATATTTTGAAATGTATATTTTGATTTGGTTATTCTATAATGGATACTTTCTTTTAAACACTGGCAAAACAAAAAATGTTCTTACTTTTTCATTTATAAGCAGATTATTTGGTAAAATTGAATTTTGGGGGGGGCAATATTTCCGTACAGATAAGGCTGTGCTCTTAATTAAAATCAGTTGTCTTTGTGACATACTTTTTTACCATCCTGTTTTAAGGATCCTGTTAGGCTGACTTCTGAGAACTTGTAAAGCATGATACCATCCCTATCCTGGGACATCAATATTTAAACAGGAAGAGTTATTGTCCCAGTCTTTTACTGTCAGGGGACTGAAATGGAGAAATCAAGAAATAGTTCAATAAAAAAATCTTAGATGCTGCAAGTCTGATGCTGCTGCACATAAATTTCAGAAGTATGGTCTGCAAAATGGATCCCAGAAGTGAGGGGTGTTAGGCACATACAGTTCCTGCAACAGAAGGGGCAAGTTAAATCCTTCAGAATGAGGCCCCAAGCAAACAACTTCATCAATTCAGAGAAGCTTAAAATAAAAACAGCTGATGAGCAAGATGAAGAAGTCTCAGATCCCTCAAGCAATTGCTTGAGGGCCGCCAGGAGGCATCTCTGTTTACTTGGGATGTCCTCCTTGAGCCTTGAGATGAAAATGTTCATGGCTACACCTACAGTACCAAGACCTGAACAAAGCGCTGGATAATCAGTTGTTATCTGAGGTGTAGAGGCCATCAGATAATGCAAATGGGATGTCCATTCTCTGACAGCTTCCCAAGGACTTGGTGTTTGGATCCACACTCAATATTTGAGGAGCTGCCTGTAAAATGAACAATCTGGGTTGAAGTCCCAGAAGGACACAGAGGAAGCTGAACCTCAGTCAGGATGAATGTGGTAATCCAATGTTTCCTGTAAATAAGGTGAACACATGTTTCAAAAGAAAGATAAAATACCTTTAAACTTGAAGAAATGCTGGGTTCTGCCAGTATATTGGTATGCTCTAAGACCACTTTTGTTTTAATTGTCCCTCCAAAGACTTCTGTGAAGAAAGGCCTAATTTTGGGGTGCTTGGTAACAAGATCACTGAGATGCTAAAATCCTTTCAATCTCCCAAGTTTCTTTCCTTTCCCCTCCATCCTTGTTCTGTGTTCTTCCTTTCTGTCTTCAGTCCTTTCTGTTCTGCCTCAAGGCCTTCACAATTTAAACAAGCTTAGTGTAAGTCACTACAGGAATTTATTTCAGATTACTTATTCTATGTGCCTGCTTGAGCTTGCCCAGGATCTCTGGTGAGCAGATTTGAGTGTGTCTGTGTATGCATGTGCAAAAAAGGGAAGGGAGTTTTTTACATTACAGGCAGTGGAAGTAGGACCAAGCCAGACATCTGATTTACACCAAAAAATCCAGCATTAAGCAAATATCTGATCTTCTGAGTACAAAACTGTAGTGAAGAAAATGAAGGACATTTCCTTTGTTCAAGGCTTGGGACCATGGAAGTGACTGGAAACTTTTCCTGTGCTCTCAGGCTAAACAAATTTCTAATTTATGTATTTTACATGTTGCTTAATCAATTATCTTATAGTTTCTCTGAAAAATTGCCCCGAATGACACAATTTTGTAACACCATTCCAGTTGTGATTTCCCAAAGACTTTAAAACCTTCCCCTAATAGCTGGGTTTGCTTCCCATTCTCCTAATGCAGAAAGAGATGTATAAAATGTATCATCTGCAGGTTAGCAGATCAGGGAATAAAACTCCATGAATTTCATGACCCAAACAATAACCTGAAATTAATAGTCAACACAATCAAGGAGGAAAAAATAACCACTTTATTGCAATGCATGGGCCTGTCTGTCTGGGCACTGTAAATATTTATACCCACATGATTCTCTTTCCATCAGGATAGGCCTTATTTATGCAAAGTTCATGTAACATAGCAACGTTTTCACATGTCATTTACTTTTATTTCTTCTCTGTTGTTTTAAAAATGAAGTCTCATTAAAGAAGGGATTGTGAAGGAGAAGAGCAGGAGCCGAAGAAATGTAAATGCAGAGCTTGAAAGCACTATGTTGTGATTTGGGATTAGAAGGGGAAGAGAAGAATTTACATGATGATGCCTTTCATATTCATTCAGTTAAAGAGGTGTTTATTGAGTGCTTTAGGCAGAAAATAATGGTTAGGGGCAAGCTCAGGCTCTCAGCCACTCAAAATAACCCACTAAAATATGCTCTCTCCTTAAAGGGAGCAGCTTCAAAAGTCATAGGTCCCCTTGTCTCAGATTGTATGTTGAAGATGTCCCAAGAGGCACCAAAATCTGTTTTGCAATCCTTTAGATGTTTCTTTTCCAAAAATACTTTAATAGATAGTCTTAATTAGATTTATTGAAGTTAAAAAACAAATTACTACTTGTAGCTAGACCAAAGCCTTTGGTTTCTATGATTTGACAAGGAAAACTAAGACAGAAAAGGAAACTCAAAAAGGTTATTATACATCATGAAGGAAAAGTACCCAGAGTCACAAAAGTGTCATCTTGGCAACTGTGACATTCATTAGGAGCAAGTGAATAAACAAGGAAAGTTTTCATCCTGCTCAACAGAAAGTGGGAGTTGTCAACAGATAATGCCAAGAGGTCGTGGTGCTTTATGTCTTTTTTGCTTCAGCCTTCACTAAATAATTAACCTTGGCCAGAATCACTAGTAAAAGTTGCACAGAGCAGAAAGGTCAACCCAGCTAATGCAAGAGGTAACTAGGACTAGAAATTGAAAACAGGTACACAGTGGTAGGAGATATTAAAAGTTCTCATCTAACTTTATATTGTTTAGTTGCCTTCATACAGAAAACTGGTTGAAATACCAATCAGTTGGGGATTTTTCTAGAGAATGGATACCTGAAGTCTCTGTAACTGGACAAACAAAAAACATACTGACTACCTTTTTAAGAGAGTTAAGCACAATGCTAAGGAATTATCATCATCCATCTCAATCTCCAGGTGGTAAAAAAAAGAAAAAAAAAAAAGGCTAGCACAGGATAAACAATTGGCAGACACTTAGAAAATCAGAAGTTTAGAAGCTGACATGAATTTCTCCAGAAAAAAAATATGTTTCAGACCAACCTGTTTTCCTGTCAAGTTACAATAATGTTCCCTAGGGAAAAAGCAGTTGATTATGTATCTTTAACAAAGATTTTTGTGTTATCCTTATAATGTCCTCAGTGGTAAGATATGAAAATATTAGTTGGCTCTACAAAGGTGTAACTACTCTGTGAATGCTACAAAAAGAGCTGTAAAACTGTTCTCTAATTAGCAAAGGTTGACTGCCAGTTCAGATAGAACCTCATGGCCCTCGAACTCTCCTGGGTTTGGTGCTATTACATCTACTCAGTAACCTTGACTAATAAAAAATTACTATTTTAATTTTGTAGACACTCTAAAATTTTGTAGCAAAGAGAGACTGTCAGCATACTGAAGAGGATGAGGAGAATTCTGAATATGCTGGATAAACAGGGGGAAAATGGTACTAATCATTCACACAAATAAATGCAAGTTTCTACATTTAGACAGTGATAATCCTCTTTCTGAACACAGACTTAAGAAACCAGTTAGACAGCAAATCCACTGAAAAGAGATTGGCTGAACTTCAACTTGACAACCATTGAAGTAAACTCACAGTAAAAAAAAAGGGTATTCTGGAGAAGGACAAACTTTATACTGGGCTATAGAAACAGGAGTGGCATCTGTAAAACACAAGAAATTATCCTGTTTGCCATTTATAAAGTCTAATCTGGAATACTCTGGCCTTGATTTAAATGCCCCGTCTCAGTAAAGATCTGTCTTTTGTCTCTGTGTCCAGAGAACAAAGAGAAAGATCAGAAGTTTTGAAAATACACACCAAAAGGAAAAACAGAAGGAACTGGAGTGACTGAGCATGAGCAGAACAGTAGGTGAGACCATGGTGAGGATCTTCAGACACATGAGAGAAAACTACAAAGGCAAAATATTGTTTTAAACATGCACAGAGATGAGACAAGAGCTATCAAGAATAATTTCCAGCTAAGCAGATAATTGAGTGTAAGAGGTGTAATAAATTATCACTTAAAATCTCCTCGCATATTTAATTTCTATTTTGTGAAAGATGGCAGAATTTTTTTCAGAGTGGATGGGTGGGGTTAAACATTTATATTGTTTTTCTCATTTTGATGGTTTGGGGATCACTAGGGACAGAAAACTTGGGAAGGTGCAACATGAAAGGAACATTGCAGCACTGTACTCTTCTTTTAGGAGTCCACATCACTGCTTTCAAATGTGCAGGCAATTATTTTAGTAACTCTTTCAGATCTATTAGTCTGATGCTTTGGAAATTCTTTCACTGACCTCCTTGTTGAGTTGTGGTGGATTTCCCCAGGGCTTGCAATAAATCCATAAATGATAGCAATTTGACACTGGGATGCATTGTTAAAACAGCACAAACCCCGGGGCAGTTGCACAACCAACAGCTTTCATTCCACAGGCATCATCCAGGATAAATAATGGCCATTTTATTCCTTGCAATATGGAGAGCAGATTGCAGAGGCTTTACTTGCAATTTGGAATGCTTAGTCCCATGGACCAAGGCATTTAGAAATCTGGCACTTTCATGCTGGTATGATATTTCTACCAGGCTCCTCAGGAAATCTGCCATCATGTTTTGTGACATAGCTTGCAGATAGCACTTTCTTTTCAATTTCTCACCCAAATGTTCACTGCCTGTTATACACAATACAATTTAATATTGCAAGCTGCGTCTGCACCCAGCTGCTAAGATGTCATTTGTTCTCTCTGTTTCTTCTCTAAAGGGCTGGTGACATTCATTTCTAATGCTCAAATTAGAGAAGAAGCCAGCAGTGATATTTACAATTAGACTAGGAAGTTGATAAACATCAAATATTAGAAAGCAGCCACTTTTTAAAACCAAAGATCAGAAGAAATTCCAGAATGTATATGGGTTTGAATAACCATTTGTGCATTCATAATGAACGCTCCTGAAATTATAAACAAGAGCAATATCTAACTTCAGAAGAGTCTCAATTACAGGAAAAAATTAATTTTACAATAACTGTGTAAAAAAATTTAATTCTGTGGCAAATATTGCCTAATGTAATCGCCATGACAAGAATAAAAAGAAATTAACTTACCCCCACTTCAATTTAAAAAACACACACACGAAAACTATTTGCATCATCTGAGAGCAAATGAATTAATGAAATTTCAAGAAAAAATGATATTAAAAGAAATTAATTGTATCTTACAAGATGAATATGAGTCAAGAGGAACAGTTCATTTAGCTGAAACCAAAGAAACCTTAATACAGTTTTTATAGTTGGAATTGCTCTGCTATGTTTTGTTTTAGCCACAGCAAAGAGATATTTCAGGGAATGCTCTATATTTTGATCACTAGACCTGAAATGAGGAAGTAAATGCATGAAACAAAGATTTCAGGTGGCAGAACTATGTCATTTGATCCCATGTCATGAAGTCCCTTGGGCTTGCAAAATATAGCAAGAGAAGTTGAGCACGATTCATTGATTTGTAATGGATTACTTGTCCAGATTTTTGCTGACACTTTAGAGGAAGATACAGAAGACTATTTGAAGCTGGAGGTGAAGTTTTAAGGAATAATTACTGGAACTTCTACTTCCCCATTTTGTAGCCATCCCCTTTCTTTACAGAGAGGCTTGCAAGGAAATGAAGGTCTGAATTTACAGGGGGGAATTGTGAGCTGTGGTGCTGTTCAATACCTTCGTGCTCAGACACTTAGGGGTGAGTGGCCAAGATATGTAGGGTTTTTTAAGAGGCAGGAGGATGGTCAGTGAACTACTGCAGCAAACAAACAGCAAACCCCTGGTCTGGTGTGTGTTGCAGTATCCTACTGTGGCATAACATTAAGTGAAGCCCAGTGGACCGATAAGAAAAATAACCAACACCCTAGTGATCACAGAAAAAAGTCCTGAATACCAGTAAGGGAGGAGGAAAGAGTCAGGGCAGAATGATTGCACTGCCAGCACTGCCAGTGAGTTGAGCATCCCAATCTTCACAAGGACTGTCCATCACACGTGGCTTGGCACAGAGGGGATGACAGAAACTTAACCTTGCATGGCCACGGGGCTGTACCACAGCAGTGCACTGTCCCCAGCCTTCATCTCCTGCAGGGTCCAGTCAGCTCAGCAGTCAGATGGAGCTGTGCATTTTTTCCTTCAACTGAATTGATCAGTGAATTTGTCTTCAAGGCAGGGACCTCAGCTTGGCTTGAAGCAGGAACATGCTTCCAGGTGTTTCATATATCCCTAATAATATTAAGTATTTATTAGGCCAAATGTGGGCTGCTTCCTCTGCAGCTCAGCTTCAGCTGTTTCTCCTAGGCAGCAGGAGATTTCAGCACAAGTCCCTTTGCCAACAGTTATTTAATTACTTCTAGCTGGAAAAGAAAAGAGATGCCAATTTCACAATAACATACAGCTCACGGGGCTCAGGCACAGACCCAGCAGGTAGGAGACATCAGCACAAGTTTGCACCTTTTTTTTTTTTTTCCAGCTACCAGACTTAAAATTGAACTTAGTTCTGCACCAGCTTGTCAGTCTAAAGTGCTGCCTCTGCAACAAAATCCAGCAAGATGACAACTTGGGAAATTGTACTAACTTTTTAATACAAGTCCTTTGTAACAGTTTGACACCTGCCACCTTCTTCCCCACGTACTGTGTAGGAAGCTCAGGCACTTCACTCAGGTTTGTTGGATCTATCATATAACTGGAGGCCTCACAGGCAGTGCTGAGTTGAAGTTTTCTTTTTAGATCTTGCAGTAAATGCTTGTCCTCAGAGGCTTTTCCCTTGGGAGAGCTCAGAAGTTCTTGTTACCTGTACTTGTAGCAATGAAGGCAAGTCTACAGATTTCCTTAAAAAAAAAAAAAAGGTAAGATTCTTCCTTTCTGCTTCCTTTATGCCACTAATTTCCTAAGACCCCTTCACCCACTAACCTGAGTATTCTGTTGAACACAGCAACAATAGGATAGGTCTTGGGGTCACAGCCTGAAACCCACCGTATAGAGATGTGAAATAAGCGTCCTGCTTCCAAGATTTTATATTCCCAGTAGCAAAGACACAGAGGTGGTGCTGTTATGCCATATGAGTATACTATACACACACAGGAGCCATACACAGCAATGCCAGAAAAAAACCAAGGGGTGATACCCACTGGTCTCTACAGATTTTTTTCCTAGCCAAAAGAATGCTCAGAATATTGGTGGGTATGTACAGCAGAGGATGGAGACACCAGAACAAGTAAGCACATTAAGGATCCAGATGATCTGTAGGGTTCCTTCCAGCTCTAACCATTCTAGGATTCTATGATTCCATGGGTTTTATTTAAGATATAAGTACAGAACTATCATTTTTCCAAGATCCTGGATGTCCAGTAATCTGGATGAATGACTTTCTTCCTCCACAACAGGGCAACATGAGACACACAGAAGCAACAACCTGGAGCTGGAAATAGGCAAGCTGAGAGACAAGAAGAGTGGACAGTGGGAAGTGCAATCTTTCCTATAGCAGCACAAAAGAGGTTTGCAAAGTCACTTCAGTGCTTTTTGGTGAGGAAAGTCTCTCATGTCCATAGCTGTCTCTTTAAGAAGTTGGTTTGCTAAATAAGCCAAAGGACAACACCTGGTGAAAGGTCCCAATGGCACAGACAATAAGTCAAAAAAGTAAGATTAATGTTTAAGTTCTCTTCTCGCCAAAACCTTATGATTTAACTCAATATTAGAAGTATATGTGTGCTTTGGAGTACACAGAAATTCTGAGCTTCAGTTGCTTTATTCAATTTTGGAGGGCAAGGACACAGAGGGAAAGCTGGAAAAGAAACAGCTGGTGTTTGGGGGTTTTTCTTTTAGTTGTTCAGAAACCATTTTCACAACAAGTAGGAGGAAGTTGTGATTTTGTAACTATTACATGTGACTCAGAGGCAGAGGAAAAGCACAGCATGTTGAAGTGAGATTACAACCTGGCCAGCAGAACATGTGATGGAATTTCATAAAAAAGCAATTAGCTGGTCAATTTCTCTGTAAATAAATTCTTCTTCCACAAAACAAGCTGGTCCAGCTATAGGACCAGTATATTCAGTTACCTTCCAGAGTAAATATAAGCTCTTTTACAAGACTTTTCCCCAGGAATAAAAGAAAAAGGAAGCTACAGCTGAATAGAAAGTAGTGCCCTAGACATTTCAACCTAACTCTGAGTCTTCTTTGTAGTTGTTTCCAGTGTTCATTTTGCTGAAATTCTAATCTTTCACACTGGTAAATATAAATGGGCATCTGATAATGAGAGCAACATGGAAACTGCAGGTACTCAGAGGTTGAATATGATTCCTCAACTTGAAAGTGGCAAGGATGGTTTCAGTCTCATTTGCAAATAAAACAGCTTTTTCAGAATCCAAAGAAAGCGAGGTG
The DNA here is from genome assembly GCA_020745705.1 of Hemiprocne comata. Classification (NCBI taxonomy): domain Eukaryota; kingdom Metazoa; phylum Chordata; class Aves; order Apodiformes; family Apodidae; genus Hemiprocne; species Hemiprocne comata. The sequence goes on along the minus strand of CM036589.1, from coordinate 3,998,892 downwards.
ACTCACAGTGACCAAGGGTCCCATGCCCTTCCTAGTAGACATGACTTTGAGTTTAGAAGGTCTCATCAGAGATGAAATAGTGATCATTTCTCTAGTTTCTCTAGGTGAAAAAAAACATGGTGTAAGCACTTTTTTTTGAGCTGCCAAGTGCATTCCAAATAAGAAACCAAGTTGTGGTATTCTAGAAAAACTCTGTCCTTGGTTCACCACATCCTTTAAAAGAGGTACTTCATAAAGGAGCTCTTGCCTCTTGGGAAGTATTAATCAGTTTTTATATTCTTTCCTGATCCTAATGCTTGGGTTTGACATTGAATCCATGTCCACACCACAGAAAAGTTACCTGAAGGAGGGCCTTATGTGACACACCAGTGGTAGCCTGAAGTGTCTAAATATGTTTCTATCCCTTCTGTAAACGCAAAAAGACAACACAGAGACAGAATCACTTTTCTAAGCCACTTGTTTAGAAAAGAAAAAGGACAAGTACTTTAAATGGAACACTGCAATAGAATTCTTTTGTTATTTCTCATTATTAAGTCCATTAGATCAAGAAAAATTTAAGTAATATTTACAGTTTGGATCATACCTGAGTCTTAGTCCCCGAAAAGTCATACGTGTGAGGTAAATCAATGGGAAAAGCTAAATTCTAAATTATTATAGATTAAATTTTTCAGAATATGCCAGAGAGTTTGCAAGGTTGGAATTTTGCTGGGAGTTTTGAATGTCTGGGTATGTTCTTGCTGAGGAGATTAAAAAACAAAACAACAAGAAAAAAACAACAAACAGACAAACCACAAGCACAACCAATCAAACAAACAAACAAACCTACCCACAAAAAACCTAAAATAACCAAGATGAGAAGCATGGAGGGAAGGATTGAGCTTGCAAAATATAGCTAGAGATTTCATATACTGAAGCATTTGTCAAGGAGATGGTTTGGGTTGTATTCCACGAGGCATATGCAGGTTTCAGTTTCAAAAATAATGACATGTAAACCCACAAGGCTGAAGAAACTGTGTCAGAATCCTGTTCTTGGCCATCAAAAGCAAATGGCAGCTGCTTCTTGTAGACACACAAGAAGTTGCTCTGATCTATTAAATTTTCCACAATCATAGAAATTGGGCAAAGATTCTGGAAATTTATTTGTTTAAATGTACTTGGCTCATCTTGAGTGGGAGCAATGCAGTATTGACAGCGTATCCTCCCCTTACTTGGGAACACAACTGGTGTTCTGTTTGAGCCAAAAGAGAAAATCTGAACAGTCTCTGCTATTGCAGCATTTTGGCAAAACTAAAAGTCTTCAAATGACTATGGGAGAAGGTGTTGGGGTAGAGATATTTGGAAGTTTCACAACTGAAACAGCCTAAGCCTGCCTGAATTTGGGCTGGGTTGACTTTCCTCTCTGAGGAAGCTCCAAGAAGACATTTTAGGCTGGTAGCACTCTGAGCTGAAAAGTTTGCTGCAGGATAGAGGTTTATTTTTCTTCCCAAGGGATGTTACTTTGAGAATAACAATGGTGTATCAAAGCCTGGGGAGTAAATCTCCTTGAAGGGCTTTTTCCTCAGCTGGTATGTAAGAGATCTTGTACCATCTAGACTGTACACAGAGGGCAATATGTACTGAGCAGAATGAACAGCTGCAGAATCCTTGATTGACATTTAGAAGAAACAAGTTTATTGGATAGAAATGTCTTTGTGAAAACTAGTGGGATACAAGTGCCTAGATTAAGAATAATTCACTTAGAAGCAAGCTCAGTCCAACATAACTTGGCAGGTCTAAGGACCTGTAGAAGGTCCATTGCAGAGAGCAGACTTTCCATCCTGTTATCTTGGCCATGGCTTGGCCATGGGTTAGTTTTAGGCATCTGTGAAAGTATAATTGCCTTATGCCACGCTTAAAGTGGTCCAGTTCAAGCTACCATGTAGAGGATCCTCACTACTCAGCACTGGTAAGATCTCATGTTTGTACCCAGTTCTGGGCTCTCCAGCACAGGTGTGACATGGACATTCTGGAGCAAGTCCAGTGAAGGGCCCTGAAAATGATTAAGGGCTTGGAGCTTCTGTCATACGAGAGAGCTGTAGTTTTCAGCCTCAAAAGAAGGTTTGGGGGAAGCCAGATCTTCTCAACGTGTACAAAGTGTTTAAATGCCTGATGGGGGCAGTCAGACTTTTCTCAGTGGTGCTCATTGAAAGGACCAGAAGCAACGGACACAAATTGAAGTGCAAGAAATTCCATTGAAATGCAAGAACACACTTTCCTACTGTGAGGGTGATCTGAAACAGGCCCGTCCGGAGAGGTTGTAGAGTTTCCATCCATGGAGATCTTCAAATCCCAACTGGACGTGGCTCTGGGCAACTTATCCTAACTTAGGCTGCTTTGAGCAGGAGGGTTGGACAATACAATCTCTAGCTGTCCCTACCAAACTCAACACTTCTGTCATTCTGTGATTTGGTGTCCCACTGTGTAGCTATTGAATGCTCAATTTAAGCTTTTAGGCCAGAAATGTCTGAGGACCAGATGTCAAAAATTGGAAAAGGGGCAAGCACTGGAAGGTAGATTTAAGAGGTGGGGAAGCAGGGGGCCCTTTCATCTCTTAGGACTTCTGACAAACACATAGAAACATACAATGTGACTTTTAGCTCAAGATGCAACCTGCAGGTGCATCCAACATAGTAATAAACTGTGCCTAAGAGTGGAATATAGAATCATAGAATCACAGAATGCTTTGGGTTGGAAGGGACCTTCAAGATCATCTAGATCCAACCCTTTCTGCATGGGCAGAGACACCTCCCACTAGATCAGGTTGCTCAGAGCCCCAACCAACCTGGCCTTGAACACTTCCAGGGGTGGGGCTTCCACAACCTCCCTGGACAACCTGTTCCAGTGTCTCACCACCCTCACACTAAAGGATTTCTTCCTATATAGAAAAGCAGAAACTTGCACCTGATTCAGCTGGTAGCACAGGAAAGCAAAACTAAAATCCTACCTTCTTGGCCCTCATAAAGCTTTTCATGAAATGTTTCCATAGCAGGCATAGTACTTGCTTAGATCAGTCCTATGGCTCATAATGTGCATGATAAGAATAGAAACCACATACAAACTCACCATATTCCAGCTTTTTATGAGGTCCAGCTACATTGAAATCAGTGAGGATGTCTCTGAAGAATTATTACACATCTCCTAGTTGCATACAGGGGGAATGTGAAATACCATGGTATTAATGAGGATGGAGGAGGACAATTTGGGAGCTGACTTTAACATGCAGACACTGGCAATGAAAGTGCAAGATTCAAATCAGCTACACTGTTTTACATGTGTCATGCACATCATCTGCTTATTTTGGGAAGAGCTTATTACTGTGTCTGGTCTACTGTAAATGTTAATGGATGTAAATGCTAATCAAGTTTCTTGCTCTGGTTTCCCACCTCACCTAATTGGATTGCATTAGAGCTTGTTTCAAAGTTTGCATTCAGAATCACAAATGGGATTGGATCTCATCTCCCTTGTCTCAGCGTGGTGGCAGCTGTGCTACAGAGAAAGAGTGGAAACTAACAGTAGCAGGGCCAGTATCTCAGCAAAGCCAAATCCCTTTTTTTATCCAAATAAATTTCCTGCAGGGTTACTCGGAAATGGTCACACACCTCACGCCAGAGTGTCCAGCAAAAGTAAGGAACTCAGTCATTTCAAAGCAAACAATACAGAATCTGCAGTCATCATAGGATTTAAGTGAATTTGGGAAATGTGGGAGTCTGTTTATCAAAATACAGAGTATTACAAACACTGTGACCAGACTTAGGGGGTTGGCTAGTATGAATTTCTTTCCCTTGCTATGAGTTTGGCTTGGCTGGTACTGAAACCTGAGAAGCAGCCCCATTAACTGCCATGTGGTTCCCAGTGCAATCTTTGAACTTAATGAAAGTAATCACTCCTGAATCACAAAAAAAACCCCAAAATTACATTTACCATGTAGCTAAATGTCTCCCATTTTTAATGTGCAACTGCTTCTGCCAATGGGGCAGTTCTGACACAACTCCTTGATTCTATGATTCTAAGTAAAAATATTTTAAACTCTCTGTAATTTTATTACTGATGGAGCCCAGTAATGAGAAAGTACTAGGAGTCCTAGATAGGGTGTGTACCCATTTCTTCTTCTAACACTCCCACTTCCTGACATGTACTTTCTCTCTTGATTCATAACTCAGTGGTACAACACGCTACTGTTATTTCACAATTTTCCATACATTCTGAACTACTGGCAGGAAAGAAGCCTCAAGAGGAGGACAGCAGCCTCTCCATACTTCAACTCTGCAAAGAGGAAGACTGAATGACTCCTCTTAGTGGGACATGAACCCCAGGAAGGTCTCCAAAGAGGAAATTTGAACCCATTCATGTGTTGTGCAGAGATTCATAGATTCATAGAATCATTTTGGTTGGAAAAGACCAGTACTGGTCATCAAGTCCAACCATTAACCCAGCACTGACAAGGCCACCACTAAACCATGTCCCTCAGCACCACATCTACACAGCTTTGAAATCCCTCCAGGGATGGGGACTCCACCACTGCCCTGGGCAGCCTGGGCCAGGGCCTGACAACCCTTTATGGGAAGAAATTGTTCCCAATATCCAATCTAAACCTCCTCGGCACAACTTGAGGCTATTTCCTCTTGTTCTATTACTTGATACTTGGGAAAAGAAACCAACACCCACCTTGTTACACCCTCCTTTCAGGGTTGCAGAGAGCAGGAATGTCTCCCCTCAGCCTCCTTTTCTCCAGGCTGAACACCCCCAGTTCCCTCAGCTGCTCCTTGTAAGATTCCCCTGCCAAGCTGATTCAGCATTGAATGAAGAAGACTTGGTGTGAATTAATTTTGGGAGGGTTGGAAATAATAATTTTTCCATTGTGTGTGCTCTCTGCTAGATTCAAAGAGGAAAGCATTAGAGAGAGAGAAAAAGCAGGTACTGAAAGGGTCTTGTTTTGCAAGAAGACAAAGGTGTAACCCCAGTATGCTAATTGCCATGGTCCCTAGGTTATTTGTATCTTACAAGTTTAAGTTCAAAGACTGCACTGCAAAATACCCTCTGGCTTTCTTATAAATCAACTCCCCTGTTTCCTATAAACACAACCTGACTTGGGAACCAGCAATGACAGTGATGAAAGAATTACCTCTGCTCCTCTAAGAAGCTTGGCTGCTTTCCCACTGCTAATGGTTTTCCTTTGCATCTCCCAACAGTTCAGCCCAATTTGCCACAATCTTTATTGTGGGTGCTGAACGCTCACTGTCTAGAACATCTTTGCAAGCCTGACATTGAGTAATAGCTCTCTAAAAGTGCCTTGAAGGCCATTTTAAATGTGGCAAAATCATCTGTAACCAAATAAGTAAGTGCAAAAACCCCGTGGGATTTATGCAAAAAAGCCCTGGACGAAGGGAAGGAAACTAATTGCTGTCTATGTTCAGCTATTGTATTAAAATATGTTTTGCTCCAACAATTTTCATGGATACAATACTTGCACACCTTTTTCTGAGGGAGAGGTAGCTTTTCTCACAAGAATGTCTGTCACCTAGAGGGTAAGATATTATTCAGGTCAAGAAATGCTCCAGAAAATAGTATCACATATGGGAGCAGTTTCAGGTACTTTATTATTTTCCCAGACATTGCAGAGCCTTATGGAAGACCCTTCCATGTGTCAATCATCTGTACAGACCCAGCTTCTGGTGGAGAGGTGTAACTAAATCTCTGGTAAAGGTGGTAAAAAACAAACAAACAAACAAGAAACCAAAGAAAAAGTCTTCCATGGTTGCAAATACTTCTGTTTTCATACACCTATTATAATTTGTATGTGCTAGATTAAATGTGGAATGTTCTCCCACACTTATGAATGCTGAGGGTTGGTAGCCATCTACACAAGACGAAAGAATAATCCCTTCAATAACTGTTTTCTCAGCAACCAATCTCCTAGGACTGGAAAGAAGCCATTAAGAAATAGGATGAAAAAACTCTTCTTGTATAAATAATTGCCAAAGATTTTAACTTTACATAACTACCTTTTTCTGTCTCCACTGAAACACGAGGAAAAATGATAAGCTTCATTGAGACACATCTTATGATTTGTTGTGACCACTACACACAATCTCTACATGCTCTCCAAATGCTTTGTCATGGTTGAGTGCAGATGAGGATGTCATGGAAGTTCTTACCATTTGTAGAAAATAGTGATGTTACCAGCATGTTATGGCAGTGGAGCTGAGCATGCAGTGAAGGAACAGTGACTCTGGCACATCTTTGTAAGCAAATGTATCCATGATCCTGCTTTATGCTGTAAGTCATTCATTGTAGAAGTTGGAATGATATTAGTGGTGGAAACGATGGAGGAGGTTTTAGCAAGGAGGGGGTTTGTCTCTTCTCCCTAGTAACAAGAGATAGGACAAGAGGAAATGGGCTCAAGTTGCACCAGGGGAGGTTTAGATTGGAGTTTAGATGAAATTTCTTCACTGAAAGGCAATTAAGCACTGGAACAGCCTGCCCAGGGGGGTGGTTGAATCTCCACCCATAGACGTGTTTAAAAGATGCATAGATGTGGTGCTGAGGGACATGGTTTAAGCACTGGACTCAGCAGAGTTAGCTCAGTGGTTGGTAGAGTTAGGTTATGGTTGGATCTTGAAGGTCTTTTCCAACCAGAATGATTCTGTGATTCTATGATTCTGTGATTCTCTGATTCTGTGACCATAGTGGAAAAAGGCAGAAAATAATGTCAGCAACAGTGAACATTACGAGAATTCTCCGCCACCATATCCTCTGTCAGCATCATCCTTGAAGCTGCCTGCATGGGAGCTGCTCAGTTATATCCCACCTCTCTGGGGCTCCTATGACTCTGGCTGGTTCTGGTCAGCCACCGTGCAGTGAAGAAATTTCATCTAAACTCCAATCTAAACCTCCCCTGGTGCAACTTGAGCCCATTGCCTCTTGTCCTATCTCTTGTTACTTGGGAGAAGAGACACAGACATAAAGTCCCATATCACAGAATCACAGAATCATTGTGGTTGGAAAAGACCTTTAAGATCGAGTCCAACCATAACCTAACTCTACCAACCATTAACCCAACTCTGCCAAGTCCAATGCTTAAACCATATCCCTCAGCACCACATCTATACCTCTCCTAAACACCACCAGTACATGTCAGGAGTACGGTCACTGCCCACAGCTCATAGCTATGGGCCAAGACCAAAGTATTGCTGTGTTCTTCACCTGGAGAACAAAATAGAATCATAGAATCATAGAATGGTGAAGGTTGGAAGGGACCTTCAAGATCCTCAGGTTCCAACCTCCCTGCTATGAGCAGGGACACCTCCCACTAGACCAGGCTGCACAAAGCCTCATCCAACATGGCCTTGAACACCTCCAGGGAGGGGGCTTCCACAACCTCCCTGGGCAACCTGTCCCTCATGGTGAAGAATTTCTTCCTGCTGTCTAACTTAAATCTCCCCTCTTTAATTTTAAAACCATTACCCCTTCTCCTACCACTACCCTCTCTGGTGAAAAACCCCTCCCCAGCTTTCCTGGAGCCCCTTCAGGTACTGGGCCATGTGAGTGTGGACCACTCTCCCTACCACAGCAAGGAGTATTTTAGAAATGCTTCCAGCAAAGAAAACAAGTACAGAAAGAAAACTTTACAATCAACGTGGCACCTTTGACTCAAATAATTATTTAAATCAGCCACATACTTTCTCACTCTTTTTCCAAAGTAAAGACTGCAGGGTGTAGCCTGAGATGTCCAGATTTTATTTCATAACTGTTCTGCTTTATATTTCATTGGGCTTATCTTTATTATTTGTACAGTCTATGAAATACATTGCAGGGGTAGAGCAACTGGTTGCAATGTCTTCTGTTTATCCTTAAGCAGATCCCTCCTGCCTGTTGCTAAACTGCTTTGAGTAATGTGGCTATTCACAAAATAAATCCATTTCTGTGCACTTTTTTAATTTCTGAAATGTTATGTGAACTCTATACTACATCCTTGGCTCAGAGTATTTGGGAGGTTTCTTCAATCCCTCTCCAGTCTTTCAGTCATAGATGAGCTTTCCAGGAATGAAATTTCAAGAGTCTTATAGATGCTACAGTGAAATTATGCAACAGAAATGACACAAACTTTTATCCACCTGGAGCCTGATTATTTCAAGAAATATGTTCTGCTTCAAGTACCAGTCATGTTCCTCTGCTGTGTGTGGTTCTGAAGTCGTCATGGCTTTCATCACTTTGCATTTAAGGCTATTTGTTATTTCTCTGCATGCTGTACAAGCAGTGGGGACCTGTCAGCCTGAATTACTTTCATTTTCAGAGTCATTACCAGGAATGGATTCGAAGAAAGTCTTGTTAAGAAAGAACACCTTGGGCTTTTCCATGTAACCATCTTTATATATGTTAAAAAACCCTAAATCTTTGAAGGCATCTGCTTTGATGCACACTCAGAAATTAGTAAAAAAGTGTAGAGAAAGGCAAAGATTTTCATAGCTTCCCAGCTGCATCTACTAAATTTCATAACCAAAAGCTCTACTGTTTTCAACCAAAGAAATTAAAAATAAAATAAAATAAAATAAAATAAAATAAAATAAAATAAAATAAAATAAAATAAAATAAAATAAAATAAAATAAAATAAAATAAAATAAAATATATAAGCATGGATAATTCAGTGGAAAGATAGCAGTTCCAAGGAAAAGAGAATTTCAGTTAGCTGCCTGCCCCAGTTTAATTCTCTTCCTATGGCCACTGTGACCACAAGTGCTGTGAATTAATTGCCAGCATCTTTTCAATAAAATAATTAAGCTGGTTTGGGGAAAGCATGCAGAGGTATCAGGAGACATTTCCCAGGACTATAGCATAGATGTGCAGCTGCTGGGGAAATTGATGTTACCTGCTAGAGAGGGAAGCTCCTGACAGAAACTACTGTGTCCACTGGAATTTTGCATTTCTTTAGTAAACTTCAATTTCTGGCAGCAGTTGCACAGGAAACCTTTTCCACTGTGGGTACTATGTGACAGAAAAGTGTGGCTACAGATGGAGAAAATGGTGGGTGTCCAACCAGAAAGGAATTATCCATCTGCTGCCCACTGCTAATAAATATCTGATTATAATGAAGAAGGTCTAAAAATATTCCTAAATTTTCAATTAAACTTGCCACTGCACAAGAGTTTTTTGGGACTCCTCCTCAACTTTTTTTTTTTTTTTTTTAATATGCAGAGGAACACTTCTTTTAAATGTTATTAATTGTGAAAAAAAAATAAAAGTAAAAATCTGACTACTGGGGACGAAGTTCATCTGTAACCCAATTAAAACAACTCTTAATAAACCTTTATGACAAGAAATGGAAAAAAAAGTAATAGAGAAAAAGCAAGAAGGTTAATAAGTAGGTCAACATGAAACTTCACATTGAAATGCTGCTCTAGTGTTTAGAGAAGAGTGAGCTATGAACATCTATTGCTTTTGGCCCACAGAGTTAATCACAGAACGAGAACGATCCCAGATAATCCAGCACATATTTTTAATGGAGCTCTGCACAAGGCTGGAGCAGGTCTCTGGGAATTGGGCAATTTCTGTGGGATTAATACACACCACATTAATGGCCAGAAGGGACCAACAGATCAATCAGTCTGACATCTTGCAAAACAAAGCTCATGAGATTTCACCCACTTGTTCTGCACCACTTCCAGAATCACGTCTAGTCTTGATCTGTGGATACCCAAAGATGGAAAATCTGTTGCCTCCCTTGGGAGCCTGTTTCACTGTTAAAAATGTATGTCCTGCTGGCAATTTGAATACCTCTAGTTTTGGCTGTTTGTTTGTGGGGTTTTTTTCCAGCTGTTGTTTCTCACTGATACTTTCGTTCCTGATTTAAGGAATTTTTTTTGCATTTGGGTTTTTTTTTCCCCACCAGGCTAAGCACTACTGCTAATCTTTCTCAGATTTCTTTTTTGGTAAGAGATTCTGTCAGTGGATGGCATTTCTCACAGCCCTCCAAAACTTCTTGCAGCTCACTTCTTTATTTCTCCAGAATTGTCCCAGGAGACTCTGCATAGTGTGGAGACCAGCCCAGTAATGCCTCAGATAAATGTATTTAGATTAATGTTGACAAATTTCAGCTTCTTGTTGGAAGGGTTTCCTCATTATCCTAAGACACAATGATGATCTTTTTGCACACTAAGTGTTATAATGAGTGTTATGTTGCACATTTTATGATCTCTTAACTTTCTGATTTCATGTGGCTAAATGTTATATGTCTGGCATTCAAAAGCTTAATAAAATTAAATAAACTACTTCATTATTTCAACACAACTAGTAATTTAAAGACGGAATGGGATGCATTTACTCATTTACATTTCATTTCTGGTGTTGTACCAGGTAATTATTCTAAAGAAAGTCAGTTCTGACTTAAACCCCTGCCTAGAAGTTCGACTTCAGCTGTTCAACTTGTATATACTGACTACATCACCTTCCTCAAGGATAAGAGGCTGTTTAACTGAGGCTGTACTTTCTGATTTGCAGTTGACTTCTGACACTGTTCTCATTGTAAGAGGAAAGCTGTAGCTCACAGTCACCCTGATGGCAGACTGAATCCTGTTACCTTTTGTGCATCCTCACACCAGAGTTTAATACTCTCCGGGTGTGAATGGGATTGATGGGCTAACCAGCAATGTCCCACAGAGCTTCTTTCTTGGCCTGTTCTGATCTTCCAGGAGTGGGCTCAATTGCCACAAGAAAAGCATTGTTCCCACTATTGCTTTCTCATGGCTTGTATAACAATTATGGATAACATTTTATAAAAATGCATTTTGTCTGCCTGTATTTTTGTGAAAATTAGGCAATCGGAATCTGATTCTTTACTCTCTGCCATTTTCTCACGGGGTTCATCAAGTCCCATTGTCTCCTCACTGAAGAAGACACTTCTCTTTTAAGCACTGTGAGTGCATGCCAAAAAGGTGACAGTCATGGGAGGACCAGAAAAAGCAATACCCACAGGCTTGGTAACTGTCTGTAGGGAGGAAAATAATGAACAGAAGTTCCATAATAGGAGAGAGACAGTTTATCTATATAAAATTATTTTGGGGATAAAGTCAAGGGGAAGTTATGGAAATGGGCAGCTGGTTATGTCATCCCAGCTCACTGTTTTTTTTAGGTGATTTTCCTCCCAGCTCCTAGTTTAGACATCCACCTCTAACAAGCCAGAATCTAAGATGACATCTAGGCCTTCTCTTCCTTAAAATTCACGGGAAGAAGAAAGATATTCCAAGGTAAGTCATGTTAAGACAGGTATCTAGGACAGGTTATTTACTTTCAGAAATCCATGTGTCACTCCAGTAATTAGGAAGGGAATCAGGGTAACTCAGCTGGACTTGCATGTCAAGTTTTTGGGTGCACAAGTTTGGAAAGAGACATTAGATCTTCTGCATCTCATGTTTTTTTCAGGTCTCTTTTTGGGTATATGCTGGCACATTAGGATTAAATTTGACTCATTGAACCTCAATGCCCATAAGATCCCCAGGAGCTTGTTAGGCCTTCTGACTGTCTTCAGTGTTCTGGCATTCTGTGTGTGACCAGTGCTCTATGGACAGCTTGTAACTGCAGAATATTGTTAAGTGAAAGAGGGTTGGCCAAACCTGGGACTCTCATCCTTGCCTAATCATTCTGTAGCTTGTGCTCATGATATGAAGCCTCTCATCTGCACTTGGTTAGTTTGGCACCTGAGCATCCTGTCTGGAAGATTTAGAGAAGAGATTCACACCCTTTCTTCATATTGCTACATAATCCATTCTACATAAATGATCTATAGGAGTGGCAAGCCATCTCATTTCTTATGGAGAAACTGACTGGTGTTCCTGGTCATTAACTACCCATTCACAAGCTTTCTTGAAGGGTCCTAAACTTCATAAAGTTTACTACATCCCAAAGTGATTACCCTTAAAAAGTTAGATCGTAGCACCTCAAATGAGGCACTCACGATCTCAGATAATAACTTTAAACCAAACTGAAAGTTGCAGAGGGATTAAAATAAACAGATCATTTATAAAATAAAATGGAGGTTGCAATCTGTCAGAAAGCAAACCTCAAAATGTTATTTCATGCATGTGTGATGGTGATATCATGTCCATGTGTTCAACATTTGTAAGAGATTTGTCCTTAGTTAGCAGAGACACACAGACTTATTGACTTGATGATTCATCCTTTCCTAAAATAAGGAGAAGAAGTCACTTTTTGGTGCATGTCTCTCTCCATAGTTACGAAGAGAATCTTTGTAATTAGGTTATAGCATGCAGATAATTCTTAGTTGACTAGTATTGTGACATTAATCTTACCTAATATTTGATTGGAAACATTAAGGATAGAGGAGCAACCACACTAGGTGAGACCAAAGGTAGTCTGTCTTCAATAACACCTAAAGGCATCTTTTTCTGGAAGAGTACAAAACCAATCAAAAGTGGTATTTCTCCCAAGGTGTATTTGTTCCAGCCTCCAGACTTCCTGAGCTAGACATTGCTTCTTTCTGCAGAATTTATTTAAGGTCGATAAAAACGTAAAAATTAATTACAATTACAATGGAACTTTAATGGAATTCAATTCTCCACTGGCTTGTTGAGTCTTCCCTTGACTCCTTGTAAACATTTTATATCACTGTTCCACATCTTCACTGCATGTTGGGCAGACAAAACCCCTTCTTTGAAACAGCTTCATTAGAGATGCTCACTCCCTGTCTGTCAACTTTCTGCTGCTCATAACTTTATTGATCCATATCACACTCCTCCTTGGTGACCCTTAAGTCAGAAAAGTCCTGCCTTATTCAGCTGTTCCTGATCCAGGAGTTTGTTTCGTGCTGCACAATTGCCACCAATTCAAGAGAATGTGAAGTCTGTTGTCTTCTTTTTATTCCATATCATTCTCCCATGGGCAACCCAGCACCCTTCAGGTGACCCCTGTTTGGGAGTGTTGCTCCCTCAAGCCTCTAATTCCTGATGCTGGAAGAGACACGGAGGGGTCTCATGAATCAGAGCAGCTGGGTGACACAGAAGTACACACAGCAGATATTTAAGGTTCCTTGAGGGGTTTTTTTGAGCAGGTAAATGCTGCTGTGAACATTTATAATAAAGTCTCAACAATTTTACCTGAGCTGTCTTGCTGATGTGCCTACCTATCTGTAGTATTATCACATACATTTCTGTAAATACCTTTAATTAAGAGCGATGAAATAAAACAGATATATGGGAAATTGTGCTGTTGTCAATTAAATATTGATAGAAATTGGATTTTTTAATTGTTTTTTAAAAATTAAAACTGCAAAAGCTTCTCATTAGAGTTTTACCATAGAGAAAGTGGGTATTTATGATACACACACATTAGCCAGAGACAAAATGTTACTATTTGTATCAGAAAAAACCCAACTACTTATATAGCATTTACAGGTTGCATTTTATTAATTTTCCTTAATAAAAATCACCTGTATCACATGGCAACAACGAAGAAAAATCTCTCATCTTTTCCTCTTTCCAAGCGTGATTGATTCAAAATGGATTTGTTATTGAGACATTTTATGGCAAGAATTTCAGAAGTCATTGTGCACACCTGAATTCACTGCACCCTGAAGTCAGTGGCAGCAGCTGCTTGCTCCAGTGAGAACATGATGTTCTCAAGGCCAAGCAGTTTAGATACTGAGTTCACATACTTCTTTCCCCTGTCTATGCCTTATTTGTGCTCATGTTTCCTCACCCAGTTTACCCTACCAGCACTCAGAAGCACCCATGACTCAAAGCATTACTTGCCCAAAGCCACATTCCTGCACATGACACTGTATCATGTGTCTGCATTAGACCAAATTAAGACTTTTGGCATCAAGCCCCTGCCCACAAGAATTCCCTGTATCTGCAGCTTGTTACAGGCTGCACCCCATCCACATGCCATGCTCAGCTCATCATTTCACAATCCCTTTGAGCAAGCACAGTGGAAAATGTGTATTTTGTAGAATTTTGCTATAAATCTGGAGAAAATTTTGCCTTTGGAGGCTTAGTGATCTTTGAAACTTAGAGGATTGCTCACCCACAAGAATTAAGCAGAAATTGTTTACCCAGAACTGTCCTGTTGAAACCATTCATATTTTTTGCACATCTTTGGTTTCTGCCATCAAGTTTGTATTTATTTTGTTTTTAATGACAGAAGCATTTTATATTGCAGCTGAAAGACTTGGAAACAAAGAAAAAGGTGATTTAAAGCAAAACAGAAATCCCATTAAATGCTATTTCATGGCTTAGAGGTTCATTTAATGCCTACATAGATGAAATTGTCCTTCTGCATGGCTGAAATCCCTGCTGGGGCAAAGGCAACTGAGCCAGCTTTTGTATTTTATGTGTTCAAAGGGTCTTTGTTAAGTATCTCATAAGAAACTAGCTGGTTAATGAGGTCAAACCAGTACACTCATAGGACAAAAGCAGTCTTGCTGTCAAAGCACCATTTGGGAATTCAGAAAATGTCACTTCAGTTCTGATTCTGTCTCAATATGAGCACTCTATTTAGAGCAGGTTTGTTAGAATGCTTAGGTGTCCTCCAGTGTAGATGTTTATTCACTGTACACGCTCCTTGGGCCAAGGCTGGCTTTTATTGCACACCACAACACTGGGCTTTGAGATTCAAATGGCTCTTCAAAACCAGGCTTATTCCAAAGGCAGCTTTTGGACTAGGAATGAGCTGTGAAAGACAACCTCAAAGCTTCACTGAAAAACCATCTCCTGTAGTAGGTGTCTTGTGGCACAGGGTTTCAAAGGAGCCTGAAGAGGGTGGTCACACTCCTAAAGTCACCCAGTGCTGTGCAGACATGGTTCAGTAGAGGAGATTTTGTCTTTAAGCACTACTATGACCATTGACTGAGTTCATAAAATCCTGTAGGGGGGTGTTGTACCAGAGGTCACTTTGTTGGTTGTAAGGAAACAATAAATTCCAAACAATGTTTGTGATTTTTGTGGGTTTTCTCTCTCTTCGGATTATCTTTAACTCTTTGCTGAAGGGTGATGTGCACATTGTTATTATAGGAGGAACAGAAATCATTGAATCATAGAATCATGGAATGGTGAAGGTTGGAAGGGACCTTCAAGATCATCAGGTTCCAACCTTCCTGCTATGAGCAGGGACACCTCCCACCAGACCAGGCTGCACAAGCCTCATCCAACCTGGCCTTGAACACCTCCAGGGAGGGGGCTTCCACAACCTCCCTGGGCAACCTATTCCAGTGCCTTACTGCCCTCATGGTGAAGAATTTCTTCCTGCTGTCTAACCTAAATCTCCCCTCTTTCAGTTTAAAACCATTACCCCTTGTCCTACCACTGCCCTCTCTGGTGAAAAGCCCCTCCCCAGCTTTCCTGTAGCCCCTTCAGGCACTGGAAGGTGCTCTAAGGTCTCCCTGGAGCCTTCTCTTCTCCAGGCTGAACAGCCCCAACTCCCTCAGCCTGTCTCCAGAGCAGACTGCTTGCCTTGGCAAAGTGAGAAAGGAATGTCTGTCACTTACGACATGCTTTTAAAATTCCAATTTATCAAAAGACTAAAATTGAATTAAAAATTCTGTCTCCAGATTATGCTTTTTTTGCTTGCTCATGAGGAGCTGAAGTGATAGCTTTCTGTTCAATAAGGGACACTGCTGCAGAGGCAGTAAGTAGCTGTCACTGGAGAGTTGATGGGAGAATGATTAACTTTTCCACAACAAAAAATAAAAGAAAAGTGGGGGCTGGATGTAAAATGGAGAATAAACAGAGGTTTATTTCCCCAAAAGCTCTGTGCTTTTACCTGAGGAGGATGGAGAGATGTTTTCCCTCAAAAGGGAGAAGAGGAAAGGGCATTCATTATTCAGAAGGAGGATGTTTAGTATTGAGTTACATTATGGCAAATCTAGTCTGATTCTTAGTTTTAAAATTTACTTTAAATTTTATTAATTCTGATGCAATGTAATTCTATTTTCCAGGTCACATTAAAAAAGCCCCAAAGAGCTGGTTTCATCTGCAGCTCAGATTCCTTCTGTCAGCACCAACCTCTTTTCCAATTATTACCCTCTAAATCCTTTTGTGGACAAAGTCAGTGCATGCAACTGGCTGTGAGAATTTTTGGTAATAACAAGCAGAATGAGGTCTTGATGGAAAGGTCAGTTCAAATCCACACATGACAAATTTCTCTCTCTGTTCTGAAGCTGCTGGGGAGGGATCCAAAGTAAGATGAACTCGAGTGTGAAGTCTCACCCTTTCTTTGTGTGGTAAGACAGGTAAAGAAAGGAGAAGAAATTAAAACTCAATTAAACTAAAACCAGGACTAAAAAATTAAACTAAAACGTATTTTTAATGGTCATTTTGTAACATTTTTTTTTTGCAAATGGAAAAGCTGAATTTTCTTTTTTTTTTTTTTTTTTTTTTTTAAGGATGAACCTCAGCAGGTTAACAGAAATACACTTTGTGTCTTTTTAATTCCATCTAGTTATAGGACATTTTTTTCTTGTAGTGATACTGCTGGTATCCAGACACTTCCTGGGAAGGTGAGAGCTTTCAGTAGGATATATGGAAAGAAAAAAAGCAGAAATTAAATAGGTAGAAAGTTCCTGAGAAACAAATAGACCACTTTCTCTGAGAAGGCATGATGGGCAATACTACTTTAAATGCAACAAATACCTTCTCACAGAGAAGAAATGCTCTTCCTTTCAGGACGCCCTGTTGTGTCTTCCTTATTATAGCTCAGAGTTTTCTGCTTGAATGACAAGATAATAAACTAGATATGACCCTGCTTCACTAGAATATGTCAGTGAAAATGATGGGTGTGATTTATGTTGTTTTCAAGAACAGAATCTCTATATAAGAGTTATTATATTCTTTGCTATTTTGTGCAACAAAGTTAGTTCAGGCAGGAAAGCAAGCAATGGCTTCCAATGACAGGCACCACAGCTCTCAGAGAACTGTGCTCCTAGAAGCCACCTTTTGGACTTCATAAACTGACCAGGTTGAGTCTGGAACCCCAGGGCAGAGAATGGAAATATTAGGTGATTAAAAAGCAGAATCAAGCAAATAAAGGGATGCAAAGTATACAGAGAAGCAAGTGAAACTCTATACCCAGAAAGCAGTGGCACATGAGAGAGCCCAGGTCCACCTCATTTTTGAGGTGAGCCTCTGGAAAACCAAACCTTTGTAAGCCCTCAGGTGCTTTCACTTTTCTTTCTTGAATGTTATGTTCCTTTTAGTATATAAAAATAGTGCTATATTTCAAAGAGGCTGCTCTGAGTCAGTACATCTTCCTTTAGGTCCCAGCTGCCTAAGGAAAAAAACTTTTATAGGCTCCAAAACCTGCTGGAACTGCTTGGAAAACACATCCTATAAATTAGAGCAAAGCATCTTAACAACACACCATGAGAGCCAGAAAATGGTTGGATTTGGGCCTAATGGAAGAGCAGTGGCAGGGCTCAGTCACCAGAGATGGAGCATTTCAGAGACACTGAGGAACAGGGGCAGCTCATCCTGGATGTGCTGATGCAAGGTAACCACTGAACTCAGTAAAACATAAAGAAAGGAAAGGTCTTTTCTGGCTTAGTACTCAGTACTATGTTTCAATGGACTTGTTTCTGCAGAGGGTTTAGTGTGTGGAAGTTATATATATATATATGTAAAGCAGCCCTCACCATAATACAGCCCCCATCATTCTTCTCCCTTCACTAGGAGTTCATTTGCTTGCAGATCTCATTTTATTATTAACTGATATCACATGATGTTCTCATCTGCACAACAGAGAAAGACACAGTCACTGCTTAATGGAGCATAAAATTGAAGACAGTCAAAATGATAGGTTGGAAGGCCTGCAGTTTAGGATCCAGGCTCAGTGATATGAATTTTGATTATTCTGGCAAATATTATATTTCTTTCAACGAAGGTGTTGTTTGTACAATTGGGAACTGTTGAAATGTTTCCTGGAGACATCTGAACTTAGACCAGCTGGATGTGTTCAATGAGATTTATCTCCCTTCACTTCAGGTACCCCTTTGGCTTTGAAACCTGAAGAGTTGTGCACCTGAGCACCACTGTACCAGCTGTGGCACAGTCCTGCACAAGATGGGCAAAAGCAGAATCCAAGGCAAGGTTTAAGGGAAAATGTGGAAAACTGGAAGAGGGGAGATTTAGGTTAGACATTAGGCAGAAATTCTTCAGTGTGAGGGTGGTGAGACCCTGGCCCAGGTTGCCCAGAGAAGCTGTGGAAGCCCCATCCCTGGAAGTGTTCAAGGCCAGGTTGGATGGGGCTCTGAGCAACCCTGATCTAGTGGAGGGTGTTCCTGCTCCAAGCAGAGAGGTTGGATTTAAATGATCTCTGAGGTCCCTTCCAACCCAAACCATTCTATGATTCTGATTCTATGATTCTGTGATTCTATGATGTAAGATCAATGCATTAAATTATTGGTGAAGAACAGACATCTTATAAAGCAAATAAGTTTTGGAACACAATCTTTCTAGATGGGAAGTAGGAATGAGTTATACTGATATATATATATAGTGAGATAGTGGAGATATATTGAGGAGACCTTTTGCTATCAAATGGATTTTCAAGAGATGCTCACAATAAAAACCCCAGTCCCAGAGGGACTGTGAAACCCATTCAAACCAACCCCAGTATCCAAACAATCTTGGTCAATTCACAAGGCACCTCTATTGCAGAATTGTAATATTCTGAATAATTCATTACAGGTTCCTGATTGTAGCTTACAGAGTGGGTAACTTAGAGTCATAGAATCATAGCATAGTTTGGGTTGGAAGGGACCTTCAAGATCATCTAGTTCCAACCCCCTGCATGGGCAGGGACACCTCCCACTAGACCAGGTTGCTCCAAGCCCCATCCAACCTGCCCTTGAACACTTCCAGGGATGGGGCAGCCACAGCTTCTCTGGGCAACCTGGGCCAGGGTCTCACCACCCTCACACTGAAGAATTTCTGCCTAGTGTCTAACCTAAATCTCCAGAAATATCTAAATGGAGAGTCAGAAATAATAATATAAAGGAATTTGCACCAGATATTACTCAAACTTAGTAAGATTGCAGCATTGGCATTCTTTTCTAGCTACGTTTATGCTGCTTTTCTTAAGCTAACCTGATGTGGGCCAGAAGGCCACATCTGCACTCTGTAAATGGGCTGCAATGTTTTGAAAGTCCCTGCTCAGCCATGTGCGCCAAGTTCAAATGCTCTCAGAGCTCCAGGTTGCTTAGACACTATCCTAGGGAATAAAAAATACAGCTAGGCTGTGAAGCATGATGATCTGTGGGGCTGTGTTTTACCCACCCATAAAGTAGAAAGAGGATATGATGTGAGACCAGATTAATGTCCTACACTAGGCAACATCCTTTACACTAGGTCTCTTACCAGACATCTTCCCCAGCAACTTCCTAGGCAGCAGATATGTCTATGGCCATAACTACCCAACTTGGAGTGAAATACCCCAAAACCCATCTCATAAATTGACATAAAATACAAATAACCATAGCTTATTGTGGCCAGAGCTGATCCAAATCCTCTTGAAGGTCGTACATGGACTGACCACACTGAGCGTAGGATTAAATTGGTTCTTTAGCATTTTGACATGTTTTTATTTGTTTGCTTTTAAATTATATCACCACAGCCAGGAAGGTAGAGGTAAGAGCTGAGGATCAAGCTTGCCATTCAAGGACAGTGCCTGAAGTGCTGCACTCACTGTCAGAAGATATCCCATTTTAGCTCTTTCCATAGCAGTCTTGGACACTCACTTTGTATTCAAATGTGTCTGCCCACACTCTTGTGACCTGATTAACTGTATTTTCCCCCAGAGCTACATTCTGAAACTCCTGGCAATGAGGAAAGCACTGCCAGTTCTTGCTGTTTTTTTAATGGGGTGCTGATTCCACTCCCCAATGAGCCCAAAAGGGGCAAAGGGCAGGAGTCACCAGTTTCCCCACTGAGCTCAGATCTTGAGGCATCCAAGAAGAAAGCTCCAGAGAGCTTATCACATCTCTTACTGAGGATTTATTAATTGCAGAAATGTAGATCCTGTTCAAGAATTCAGATTTGGCTCTTCCCATTGCAGATATCTGTGGGCTGTGCTGGTGGAGGGGGGGGGGGAAATGTTGACCTAGAAAATCTGCAACTATGAGCATCAGAGGGAAGCTATCAGTCAAACTTTCTACAAATATTGAATGGAAAAATCTCTTGACCTGCATTTGCATGCCAGCTTTAGCTGTGATTGTTAGTGAGCTCAGATCATTCTTGTGTGAAGGATGGAATCTCATGAGTGGTGACTGCAATAGATGCACATCCTTTATCCCTGTGCACAGAGATGGATGTGACCCCCTCGCTAAATAAGCATTCACTTCTCTGAGGGTCTTGAGATGCTAAAATGTCCACGTAGGCTTCTACTTTCTGCAAGAACAACTTAGGTTACTGGCAGCTCAGGGAATAAAAAGTAAACAGCTTAAGGTGTCTTTTCCCATCTTTAACATCTACTGCTTTTCTTTGCTCGGATGGCAAAGTAGTAAACTACAGGATCAAGTCTCTGAAATGTTCAGTATTTTCAGTAACATGGGAGAAGGCAGAGCCAGGCAGGGACAATGTTGCAGTGGGATGTTAATTAGCTGCCCACTTGGCCCCATCTGTGACTCAGAGTGAGTTTGTGTATTTAATCTATTTCACACATGACTTGCTCTCACAATCCTTTTCCCAGAATGCCAACCAGACTAGAGAGTAACCTTGGGTTCTGCTTCTGATATTAACTGCTCTGCAGTGTGCTCAAATCTGTACAAGAAATATGTGTGTGTGGGCAGGTGCACGGCAGGTGAGATGGGGATCATCCTTTGCTTTAGTGGAACAGCTCATGTTTTGGAGGCAAATTGTGTCTGGTCAATGGATTAACAGGCAGAAACTTAACTTCTTCTGGGTCTATCCATTTACAAATGAGGCAAAACCATCACTCCCTCTGTTACCTTTCATCAATGTCTGCAAAACTGGAGTCAGCACCACATGCAGCTTAAAAGCTGTTGCACTGAGCATCTCTTTTAAATATCTCAGAGCTGTGGGAAGCAACACTTAATAAGGACTGTATTGTCCAATGGTTTGTGCTGCTGAATGGGAAGAAAAACAGCTGAGACCGAAATCAGGTCCACACAGCAGCCAGGCAAACAGCAGCACATGATGTGGGGCAGGAGTGGGCATTTTCCCTGCTGGGATGGAGAGGGAAAGTGTGTCTCCTCTGATCCTTGCAGCAAAACCCCTAAGTCTCAACTCTTAATGATGCTGACAAAACTTAGCCACTAATGGGCATTATTTTACCTTTCCTGAACTGCAACACATAGGCACCGTGTCAAACCATCATCCACCTTGCAAGTCTCCAGGCACTTTTCTGCTCTGGTTCCCTTTCAAGAGAAGTGTGTGGTGGGCAGGGGACATGCAGAGCTCTCCCTGACACACCTTCAGGCTTGGACCAGAGCTGGTAACCACGCTGCTCCACCCAGAGCAGACTAAGACCTTAGTGAAGACAGTTGAGTGCATGTAAACACATCCCCTGGCCCCTTTCCAGGGTCTGCTTTAGCAGCAGCTTGTATGGATGGTTTAGTACCCAGAACCAAACATTCACAATTTGTGTGGCAACAGGAGTAAAATACTGTTGCCACACACTTCAATATCCATGCCTCTGACTTGGGTTATTTCACAGCTTTGCACCTTCTGGTTCTGAGTGTTGTCCCACTGTGCTGAGCTATTCAAATACACAGTACAAAGATTACCTTTTTTTTTCAATCTAACTACATGGCAATAAACAATAGGGAGGTTAAGACTATGAGGCTGTTGCTCAGCATGTAAGGGAAGACAAATGGCTTGTTTCACATTACAGTAAAAGAACTGACATGCTCAGGTGGTCTTGCCCCAAGTCCAGCAAAGCATGGGAGGGGAAAACTGCAGATGTGACAACCTTCTCACTTCTTAATAGTTGAGATATGAAATCATGAGAACTTTAGCTCTCCTGTGGTGATGACAGGAGATGTTAGACTGAAAGCACCAGCAAGTTTCAGAGATGACCTGGGTTGACACCAGAGCACACAGATAAAAGCCCAGGATTTACCAACTTTTACTCTGTTTACAGCATTCACATGCAGTGAGAAACAGCTGTAAAAGAGTCACTGCAGCACAAGGCTCATCACAGACTAACCCTCAAGTCTTTTGCCACCCTTTATCCAGTTTGGCTGCTGCAGATAGATGAGCCATCTCATTTAAAGGTGGTTTGGCTATGTCTAAAACTGCCTGTTGTCAGCTCTGCGCTGCACCCAGAGACTGCTGAGCAGAGATGCCCCCAGGGAACAGGTGGAAGTTTCCAAGGGATTAGGGAAAAAAAAAAAAAACGACTGAAGGGTTCCAAGGGGAAGATTAGTCATTGTGTGTTAAATATGTTTAGTGTCAACTAATCATTAGTTATAGGCAAAGAAAGCCACAGGTAAGAGGTAATTAAATGAGGCTCTTGCATATATTGGCTGCTTCTCAATTCCATATCAAATGAGGTACATTATACACTTAACAGGCAGCTATTTTTCTTCTACATGTGCCAACTGAACCTTACATTAAAATGAGAGCGAAGAGCAACTCTGCAATGTGGAGTATTAAAAAAAATGAAAAGAAGGAGCTTCAGTTTTGAAACTGATGCTATAAATCAATTTGCCAAAAAAAAAAACAAAAAAAAAGAAAAAGAAAAAGAAGAAAATTAAGCCTAACAAGCTTCAAGGGAAGTAAACAAGCACACTGTTTACTGTTGGAAATTGTTTTCTTGGTGTAATGTGTCTTTTAGGTCACCATGACTGCATGGGTAATTACAGTGAACTGGTCTCATTTGCAGGATACATCTGACAGAGACTGCCACAGATTCTCACCTCTCCATCTTGGATCTTTGAAGAGCAAAAAGCTGGTGAAGGGTGTGGGGTTTTAAAGAGATGAAGGTAGAATAAGGGCATCCAGAGGTAAGAATCAAGGCCATGTGATTAAGCTGGTTACAGCATAGCTTCTTCCCACAGCACAGAAAAGCACCATGTCCAGGTGAATCTTTTCTTCCCAAACTAAGTGATCAAGTGAACTAAGTGAGCAGCCAGACTAAACAGAAGGAAGGCTGGAAAATGCAATAGTTATAATTTATTATTTTAATCTATTAGGTGCTTTAGCCAAACAAGAAGGTATGATCTCCACATGGAAAGACTCTACAGGCTTTTTGGTGGGCCCCTCGTTCACCTACATGAAGTTTTGCAGTCCCTGAATACAAGAATCTCTAAAGTACAAGTAAGGAAATCTGATGGGGTTTATCATGCTCAAAAAAAGGCAGATAGTGTTTATATGAAAGGATCAAGGCAGTGCCAACAGAGAGAACTGCATATGGCTCTCTGGTAATAGTGATAGTAAGAGGGAGATTGTAGGAACATCACTTGGGTTAAGATGTGCTCCTTAGGAAGCTGTGTTTGTTATGATGAATTACCACAGCAGTGCCTGAGAACCTTAAATGAGGTGCCACTTTGTCATGCAGCATGTGGAAACACAACCCACAGAGAGGAAAAGGGCTGGGTCACTCAGAGAATGATGTGGGCCACGTTCATGGAGAAGGCTGGTTCCTGCCTGAAGACTAGTGCTGGCTGCTTGATGGGGTACAACAGGGCACCAGCAAGTCATGTGTCTGTGTCTGTTTTTAACCCTAGGGAGTGACCTGGGCCAGACAAGACCTAAGGATCTGCCCCACCAGCTTCTGACATCCAAGACCTCTAAACTAAACAAGAAGTAGAAAAGTCAATCAACTCCAAGGCGGATACCTGAATCAAGCCCTCCCACTCTCATTTATGTCTTAGAAAAAACTCCTCCCAAACCTCTGATCACATCTTTAATGTAACAGGATGGGTCTTGTAAACAGATGAAAATTAATTGTCCTGAATTGTTCAGAAAGACATCACTCCTAGGCAGCTCTGCTTGTCTCTAAAGTGCTTTGCAAACATCAGATGATTACCAAGGTTTAGGGCTAACCCCTCTGCAGAGGAAACCTGCTCTAGGAGGGCATAGTGGGGGGCTGGGGTTTCCTGAGCAAATGTATTCGTGCACCAGGTGTCAGCACAGGAAAATATTTCATTTTTATGGGGATCCAGTCTGAATAATGTGACTCTGTTTATTCAGTTGTTAGATTGCTTCCTGATGTGTGTTTAATGCAGTCTGTAACTGCCCCTTTTTGCTATAATTCCTTTCATTAGTGTTCAGTTGTGTTCTTCTCTATTTGGTGAAATGGTTCCTTGCCTTGTTAGGCTGTGCAACCACTTGATTATTTTTTCCATCATTTTCTCAGAAAAAAAAAAAAGTGTTTAGTGGTGCAGTAAGAGGTGAGTCTGAAAAGAAATTAATGCTGCACTATGTAACCTAGAGTGATAAATATCTTAAAGACATTTAGAAACGTTATTTAACCTTCAGATGATGTTTTAGTTATTGGTCCTTACAGTTGTAGGTCCAGATTTAAAGGCATTTAGGCAACTGATATTCAGTAAAATCAAAACAGTGTGCATCTAGTACTTATCTTTGATTCAGATTTTCATCTGCAAACTCTCAGCTGGTGTTGAATGCTGAAGCCAGAGAAGCCTTTACCCCTGCAAAAAGATAGCAAGGCAGAAGGATAAGGAACAGAAGAGATACCACTTGGAAGGTAGAAGACATGCTCTCAAATCTCTACTCTGTCCAACTCGGAAAGATTCTTTCTTAAATTCCAGAAAATAGCTGAGAGTCTCAGTCCTTTGTATAAAGACATCTCTTAAAACCTCTGCCTCCTCTCTCCAGATCTCTAGACAATACTCTAAGAACCAGACACTAATTAATTTTTTTGTTTGTTTACTCTTAGGTGCATTGGATATAAAGTTCTTTATACCAACCAGGCAAACTGCAGTAGGATTATTTTAACCAAACAGACCCACCAGCCTTATCATTACAGCAACTTCTTTGGCTGCAGGAAACCTGCAGTTAGTTTCTCTGCTTCAAATCAAGCAGCAAGGGGAAACAAAAGCAAGTTTTCCAAATCCCAGATGAGTCCCCTAACTCATGAACAGTGGGCCAAAATCAAATAAGGTCCCTCTTGAAAGGGCTTATCCCAGACTTTTTCTTTATGTATGATGTCTCAGCAATATGTTTGGGAATTCCTAGAAGATAAGATCTTCCAGAGCTTCTGGGGTGCTATCAAAGTCTTAGAGCAGCATGAGCAGTTGGATGATGGAGGACATGCCCACTGGCAGATAGTAGCACCTGGAAAAGCCTGTTGACAGAAAATTAGGAACACAAATTATGTGGGAAAAGAAGTAGGATTTGGAAATCTTGGCTGCACCTGAAGATCAGGTTTCAGCATCTAAGTTAGCTGTTGGATAGCTCTTTCTCTTTGCTACAGCCATGCAGATCAGGTGCAGATTTTTTGTGGTGCTTGTATCCACATATGATGTCATGGACTGATTTGACACCAGTTGGCTTGTGACTCTGGGCCTGGTGACCCCAATGGCAGTTGTCTGCATTTTATCTGAACACTTAATTTGTTAATAGCCAGTCTTGCTGTTCCCATTACAAGGAGGACTTGATGTTGCCTTGGGCTTTTCTTTTAGTGCAAGGCTACTGATTTACAGCAAGTGCACACATGGTCTCTCTGCTCAGGAGAGATTTTCTTGGCTTTCCTCAAATCCTGAAGACTACATCCCAGCACTCTTCTAATAAATCTTCTCCACTGGTCCCTATGGAAATATTTGCTGCCTATCTGGTGCTTTCTGTTCTGTCTTGTATTTGCCTGTGGGTCATTTCTAGTTCTGTCTCCTCAGATGCCATCCCTACACCTCTACAATTGCAATATTCACCTATGATTTGGGCTGGTGACTCCTGTTGCTCAGGATAGCTGACTTCTCTGCTAAAGGAAGGACAGACATGGCCATCAGCTTCAGCCAATTGCTACCCAACAATCCTGTGCTCAGCATAGTATCACAGAAACCCAGACTGGTTTGGGTTGGAAGGGACCTTAGAGATCATCCAGTTCCAAACCCCCTGCATGGGCAGGGACACCTCCCACCAGACCAGGTTGCTCCAAGCCCCATCCAACCTGCCCTTGAACACTTCCAGGGATGGGGCAGCCACAGCTTCTCTGGGCAACCTGGGCCAGTGTCTCACCACCCTCACAGGAAAGAATTTCTTCCTAAGATCTCATTTAAATCTCCTCTCTTTCAGTTTGACACCATGGCCCCTCATCCTATCACTCCTTGCCCTTGTAAGAAGTCCCTCTCCAGCTTTCCTATAACCCCTTCAGGTACTGGATTTCAAGCATAACAGTACTTGAAATAAAAATTACACCAGTATAAAAACAAAACAGAAGATTTTACAGCTTTATCATCCAATGCTGTTTACCAGCATTGTGCAAGACATCTAACTTTCTTGGGACAGGCTGGAGAGAGAAAAAAACTGAAAGAACTCAATCTTTCAGAAGCATTTTCTAAGTTATAGTCAGAAGAACCTGGAACCATTCTCTGCAGTATGTTCATGGCTATATGAATGCACTAAATTGCCTTTTTTGGAAATACAGTCTAGAACTGACCAGATCCAAAATCCACCAAGTCATAGGGGACAATTGGATAGGTTACAGTGCACTTTGGGTAAGAATTTGAGGATGCAAGTAGATAATTCAAGCATCTGCAATTAATGTCATTGAACAGAGTGAAGGAAATTCTATCCATGAATGCCACAGCTGGAACTGCTGGAAGGCACTGATTTTGACACTGAGAAATGCTTCTTTTTTTTGCAAACCTATCCCTCCATGAGGTCCCAAAAGGTTTGCCAACATTGCCTCAAGTTTTGAAGGAGTTCCTTCTCCTAAGAAATGTTCCCATAAATCTTGTCTGAAGTCTGGAGCAGCACTATGGAGAACTGGATGTTTGCTGCTTATTTGTCATTCCTCTGAGAATATTGCACTTTCTTTTTTTGTAATGAGGAGGGAATGCAACGCTACATCTCCTATGGAAGTGTTTGATTTTTTTTAACACTGTTGTCTTTTTTCAGGCCCAGTGCAGGCTATAATAGAGCTCCATTTCTGCACTGTGCTGCTCTGAGATCCTGCATAATGGGCTAGGAAATCATGCCTGCTCTTTCCAGTAAGACACCTTCAGGTACTCCCACATGTAACCCTAAATGTGCCTAGAGCAGCTGATGTGCTAAGAGAGTATCTGAATACCCTGCTACAGAATCACAGGATCTTTGCTTTATAACCCTTCTGAGCATCCATCTTTCTGTCCACTCTTGTTATAAATCTGCTTAGACCACAGGATTTAAGTGGCAGGAGCTTTCTTTTTATTATGTATTTCCATGCCAGCCACTACAGAGGGTCTTAGATCCATTTCCCTGGCTTCTAGGCTTCACTGAACCAGAAGTGTTACGAATATAAAAAGATGATAATATAATGAGGAAAAGAATGAGGACACATATGAAAGCATGTTCAAATCGACAGGAAGCTGTTAAAGCAGACCCAGAGAAGCCCAAATATTAAGAACAAATAAATGACAGGAATATTCTGGCTTGCTGTGGTCTTGTTTCTAGCAGTGCAGGCAGTAGTACAATGTAATCTTATTCACAAACCCATCAAAACTGTCTCTTAAGACAAAACAGGTTTCTTGTACCAGCATTTAAGTTTCCCCGCTTTAAAAATAAATATTTATTAAGGTAATTTTGCTGTATTTCTAGCAGATTATACTGGCATTTTCTGTACCTTGACAATCTCAAGCACTTGAAAATGCTGCTAGACCCTGTAAACTTCTTCTAAAGTTAGTGTTGTTGCACAACTCCATCACTAAAGTTTCTAGACTTCTAACATTCCAGAAGTCAGACTTCATGCAGTTCCAAAAATTGCAATCAGGTTTTCCTGAAAGGGAAAGTGGGCCGAGGCATGGCCAGCAGGGAAAGAAGCTGGCATCTGCCTTAGTGCATCCTTGGTCTCCCTCTTCTGGCTCAGCTTGAAGGAGCACACACTTTAGCTGGGATGTGTTGCAGCTCACCATCACAGCTGCTGCCGGGTGGTGAAGGGAACAGTGGTGAAGTGGACATGTCCGTGGGTAAGTGGACATGTCCAGAAGCTATTTTCCAGCACATTTCTGGAAGCACCAGCACGGAGCACAGAGCAGTGGGCATTTTCAGTCTTGCTTTTCCACCCTTGTCCCATTTTTCCTGCACTGGCTCGAAACTTTGAGAAGCAGCAGATATCTCTTTAATACATACAGAGGGGGAAAAAAAAAAAAGGATGAAGGAGATTTAGAAATATGAGTGGAGAAATATATAGAGGTCACAATCCTGGATGTCCTAACGTAGCCAGCAATGCTCAGCTGTGGCTAACTTGCTCATTGTACATGCTTGCCAGACCTAGGGGCTTAGAAACTCTCAAACTCAGTTACTAAGTTACCAACCAGTAAAATATCCACAAAGAATTCTCTGGATTATTTTTTTTAAATACTGTTAGAAGCCATTCTGCCAACAAAATCAGATGGGAATTTGAGTTTCCTCTAAAGAGATTGTGATGCAAAGAGCACGTTTTGAATTCTTCCTCTTTACCTTTCTTTCTGAGCCTTCCTTTCATAAACAAACTTCTAATTAGTTTTATTTATTTAAAAAAAAAATAATTAAAGAATGTGAAGGCTACAGCTGTTAACATCTGCATTTAAAGAAATGCAACATCAGACTCCTGGGCCTCACAATACCAAAGTTCCTGTGTGTTTTGAAGTTAGGCATGAAACTGTGAGGAACAGGCTCACTCATTTGGATTGGCTTCCTCTTCCCAACACCTGGCTTACAGATCTGTGACATTTAGAAGGGGATTTGGCAATAGATCCTCCAAAAAAAAGGACGTTAGTAGGGAGCATAAGCTCTGAGACACAAAAAGACAGACCACCAGGGAAATGGTTTGTCTATATTTTAGGATTGCTGCCTATGAAAGACAAGGACTTATAACCCACATTTTCAGTAAAACCAGACATATTTGGGACTTTTTGCTTGCAGTAGCATGTGACAAACTGCTGCCCATGTATATAACTCCAATACCAGAAAAGCTGGACTTGTTTTTGATGTGCTGCTTGTTACTGCTTTTGAGTTTTCTTAATTGTGTCATCCTTGCTGATGATTTAAGCAGGAAATAAACACAAGACTTCTGAAGACTGGAAAAGAGCTTGTTCTGAAGCTGTTGTGGTTTGAATTGCCTATCAGATTTTCTGTCTTTGTACTAATATGTCCTTTGGGAAGATGTGTAGCACGCATGGAAGAGTCTTGCAAGAACCTGTTTTTGCCAGGAACTACAGCCCAAGCCAATATTTGCTGAATAAGTAAACTTTTAAATGTTATTATTGGTATTTTAGAATTAAAAAAAAAATTAAAAAATCAGGATAAATAAGGGAAAACTATTCTCATCTTAAAACTGACAAGCTATGAGCCACCAATTCCTAAGTGCAGCTCCACATTGGCACCTAAAAATCAGTGCCCCTTGCTCAACTTCCCATCTGTCTCACCAAGATAGAGGGATTCCTCTTTGCTGCAGCCCAGATAAAAGTTGGCAACGAGAATTAGAAATTTTTAAAGAATAGGAAAGAAAAAACTGTAGCAAGATTTGAAATGTTACAGCCCAGTTAAAATTCGGTAGCAAGTTTAGAACTTAGAAAATTAGGGGGGGAAAATTACTGTAGCAATATTAGAAATGGGCCTCACTGGAAAGGGGAATGATGGCTTTAAGACTGGATTGCTTTAAGGTGTGGATTTAGGAGCACGAGGGTGTAAATGGTGCCCTTTACAGTAGCAGATTTCTCAGCTATTTTATCTGGAGGCCGAAGTGCCTGTAAATTTACAGCCAGCCAGCTGTGAGGTGGCTCAGTTGCTGTGCTGCTTCTCGTGATTCTCTGAGGTGTAATTAGAGCAACATCGACTGCAGGAACAAACCCTAGAGGGCCCTCCTGGCTCAGAAACAGTCTGTTCCCAGAAAAAGAAAGGATTGGAGTATCAGTGCAGAGCCTTTTAATTCAAGCTGTAAATTTTCTCCTTTGAAAACACCTGCTAGTATCGTGGGTATATATTTATACATACATATGCATATTGGCAAGAGTTTTGGTGCAACATTTCTCAGTTTGAAATATAGTTAGGAATCTTTTGAGGGTTTACAGTGCTTTTCCCTTTCCTTTATTATCAAGAGATAATTTTGTGAAACAGTAAGCAGGACTTTAGAACACATTTGGTAAATCTGTTGACAATGTCATAATAAAACATTAAATGTCTGTGGATGAGCTTCAATTGTTGGAGGCCTCTGGGAGAATTATAAAAACAACCGTGAATTGGAAGATCCCTTCATTTGGATGATGTTAAAAAAGGCAAATACAAATATAATTTCTGTGATAAATTGCCATAAGGGCTGAATACTTTAAAAAATGGCACATGGTGTATATATTAGGCATTAAATTCTCCAAAGCACAGCAGCTAAGTCAACATTTTTTAGGCCTTTTGACCTACCAAAGTTGTATGACTCCAGCTCTAACAACAGAAATCATGTTTGTCTGTGTGGGCCCTGTGTTTAGTAGAAAGCTTTGCAGCCAGCTCATTTTTGAGCCGTCATTTTGAGCTGCTGTGACTTGGAGTACAGAATGTCCTCAATGAAAGGGGCTGTGGCATAGAATCATAGAATGGTCTGAGTTGGAAGAGACCTTAACGATCATCTAGATCCAGCCCCCCTGCATGGGCAGGGACACCTCCCACTAGACCAGGTTGCTCCAAGCCCCATCCAGCCTGGCCTTGAACACTTCAGTGATGGGGCAGCCACAGTTTCTCTGGGCAACCTGGATCAGTGTCTCACCACCCTCAGAGGAAAGAATTTCTTCCTAATGTCTAATTTAAATCTCCCCTCTTCCATTTTAAAGTCATTACCCCTCATCCCATCGCTTCCTGCCCTTGTCAAGAGCCCCTCCCCAGCTTTAGCCCCTTCAGGCACTGGAAGGCTGCTGTAAGTTCACCTCTGAGCCTTCTCTTCTCCAGGCTGAACACCCCCAATTCTCTCAGCCTGTCTCCAGAGCAGAGCTGCTCCAGCCCTCTGATCATCTTCATGGCCTGCATGTCCTTCCTGTGTTGAGAGCTCCAGAACTGGACACAGCACTCCAGGTGGGGTCTGATAAGTGCAGAGCAGAGGGGCAGAATCACTTCCCTGGCCCTGCTGGCCACACTTCTTTTGATGCAGCCCAGGACATGCTTGGTTTCTGGGCTGCAAGTGAACACTGCTGGTTCATGTTGAGGTTTTCATCCACCAACACCCCCAGGTCCTTCTCCTTAAGGCTGTAAGTGTCAGTGTGTCAGTGGATGGTGTAGCATTCCATGGCAAGAATCTCAGCATTTATAGAAGGAGGTACTTCACCAGAGCACAACTGCTCCAAAATGTTGCCAGGAGTTGTGGGTCAGTCAAAGACCTTTCTCATTTGAGCAGGGGGCTTCATTCAAGGGGCACACAATGACTGTGTTTTTCTGGCTTGCATCAAACCATTGCAAAACCAACGTGTTGACAGCACTTTTGCAGTGAAGATGAAGCGCAGATATGGTGTTAGATTCATGGGTTAAAATGTGGTTTACCAAGTAGTAATAGTTGCCTAGATTAGCAAAGGAGAAAACGACAACATGGGACATGGAAGGAGGGTGAGTAAGAGTTCAGGTTTGGTGCATCACCTCTGACAGTCCAATAAAACTTATTGTGCCCCAGCAGATACTTCTCAGCTTTTATCTCCCTCACAAACATACCTTTAAACTACGAATATTATTTCATACATCCACTCCTTTGCACTTATGGGGCCAAGGTTAGATCCCATTAATCATGTCTACCTAATCAATAACATTCTCTTAGCAGATTTTAATCTGTTGGCTAATCTTTCCATATCTACTGGCTACATCTGGAATTAAACCCTTGAACTTAAAAGTGCTCTGATTAGGGAAACAGTTCTGCAGCATTAAGAACACTTGACATGAAGAAGGATTTTCAAGAGAGCATTTGTACACTATTTTAATCTTAAGGATGATGTTATGTTCTGCTCCTCCAGAAGAGAAAGCCCTGGTCTCAAGATTGAACTAGTTGCAAGCTTGTATTTTCCCTGACATTCTAATTATATATGAGAACAAAAACAAGACAGCACTCCTGGCATCTTAGATGGAAATTCCACTCTTTTTTAAAAAAAAGAAAAGAATGGCAAGAAACTCTTTGCAGCCAAGCCAGAAAATCCCACATTATTATTCAGGATTTGTTTATTTGTTTTATAAAGAAAGGAAAATATTAATGCCAGGTGTATTATCTTGATTCAACCCTATTGCCTGATCAGAAAACAAGTTACTAATATTCTGCTGCCTTATATTTTAGGGCCTGGAGTAAAATACTCCTCATCTTTTTGTCTTTTGAAATGTTCACTCTCAGTTACTATCCACAGGTATCAGAAGTTGTGTAGCACTAGTACCAGCACAGGGTAGAACTTTGCCCCTCTGTGGCAATTTTCTGCCATTAAAGAAAACAGCATTGCACAGAAAGCATGAGGAGAAATTAGCTATTACCATCTCCAAGTTAGCTGAACCAAAACAAAATGCTGCTGCTGGAAGTTAGTGAGTCGAATCTTAGTGTGCTGTCCACTGGGGTGTGTCACAACATTTAACCAGAATTCCCCCTAGAGACAACATTCCTATGAAACATAAGGATTTCATCTGAAATAACAGCTGGGATAGGAAAGAACATGCAATCATGCTTTGATTCTCCTGAAAATGAGAAAGGAAATTTGCTGGTAAAAGGTGTTATTTCATGGCTTAGGAAGGACTGATTGGGAAAAGGAGCTGATTCATGCACACCCTTGCAGAAGTCAAGGTTTCAATGTGCACTTCTAAAAGCATCTGCAAATACCATGCAGTGGAAAAGGGCAACCAAAATTATGCTAAAAAACTTGAAAGTTGTAATTTTGTAACTAATTGCTCCTGAACAGCAGAAGAGGCACCCTGGAACACTTAGTGCTTGGGCATTTCTTTATTCATTTTTCTTCTATTCCACTACACATCTTCTTCCAGCCTCCAATCCTTCCTACCTCCTGCAGGAGAAATCAGACACAAACACCATTCACTAGTTAAAATGCTGCACTAAAAAAGAATGGTGAGTTGCAAAGTAAAGACTCTTCATTTCCAAATAACCCAAGTTAAGTATCCTGTGCAGGTCTTACTTCAGGCCCAAAGTCTTACAGTGTTACTGAATTAACTATTTAATTTCCAATTGAGTTTTCTTCCTTGAGACCATTAGGGCTTTGACAGCCTGAAATCCCACTGTGGAGAAAATTCTGCTCCTCCTTTTAACTCCAAAAGGGGTCTAGTATGTCTGTGCTGTAAGTATAAAAGGACTGTCTTTAAAGAGAGATGGTGAAGAGACACAGGATATTCAGTCCAATAAATTGCTGTATTTCATGGCTTGATTCTGTTGAACAGGCAAAACCAAGAGTTTTCAGAAGCTTGTAATAAAGTGGATGGTAGGAGAAAAGCAGAATCTGACAGATTTCAAGTCTTTGCTTCAGAGAATGAGATGAGTAACAGTAAGATGGAGGTGGTTTTGGTCTTCCTTTTGATTTTTTAAAATACTGTTTCAGGCTAGGCAAACAGAACATAACTGCTTTAATTAATTTATTCTGAAACACATAGAGCAATGTAGAGGAAATTAAGGGAGAGAAAGAACCAACTGTCCCCTCCTCATCTTATCCTTTTCTACCCCTAAGAAAACAAAACAGCACAGCTCAAGGCTGCTGGAAAATGCCAGCATGGGAAACTTCAGCCCAAACTAATTATAGTTCTCATTATAGATGACCATTATTTTTTACAAGATACTTTCTGCATCCCAGTGTACTGACTATGTCAATCTCCCTGTGGTAATATCTTCCTACCTACACTGATTTAGCAAACTCCTCACAAAGGACCATTATTGGACACCAGTGGCACCACAGAATATAAATGAAGAATTAGCAGGCTTCTCTTTCTCTCACTCAAGCCAGCAGATCTGTTTGGGAGCTCTATTTAGGTATTAGAATAGGGGTTTTTTGTGTGTCTGTACTAACTGTTTGGGATTTTGGGCATTGTGAAATTTAGCCATAGGTGCAATTTATGACTTTCTGCAACTTGGGTCAATTTTCTGCCTTCCTGTGATGTTTTCTCACTGCACATCCTTTACTTTCATGCAATTGCTCCAA
Source organism: Hemiprocne comata (assembly GCA_020745705.1). NCBI lineage: Eukaryota > Metazoa > Chordata > Aves > Apodiformes > Apodidae > Hemiprocne > Hemiprocne comata. The sequence continues at coordinate 3,964,606 of CM036589.1, read as the reverse complement.
GATGAGGCAGATTATGGCTGAGATCCTTTGTAAAACTGAATATTTTGGCCTGGAAAGCATTCTAGAACTCAGTATAGGTAAAGAAAGTAACCTCAGGTAAGACTGAAAAAATAAAAAAGCAAGGGAAGTTTTTAAATTACAAGTAAACTCTTTTATTCACTGAAAGAAATTTTTCTCTAAAAACTCAGAACAAGAAAACTACCCAAGCAGATTGTTTCTAGTCTTAAGGAAAAACAGAGAGGAAAGAGGTGGTCACTTGTGCTTAGGACACTGAACTGATGTGCAGAAGACATGAGTTTCCTGCTTTGATTTACCCTGAGGGGCCTGTGAACACTTTAATTTGGGTGCCCAAGGTATTAATCATGCAAAGATCTCTTATAAAATGGGCTGCACATGATGGGAGGCAAAAGAAGTCCTGCCAACTACTCCTGAAGAGGCAGCATGAAATATTATGATTTGTCCTTTATACCATTTCTCAGCTGAGGAAAAAATAATATATTGAAAGCCTTTTTCTGGTCACCTTCATCAGTCCTTTTGTCCAACAGCTTCTCAGTACTAAATGGGAAAAAAATTCAAGTACACCAAGTAAACAGTCTAGGGAGAGACTGACTCTTTTCCATACCAAAATCCACACAAAGCCTTGGTTATTTTACCTGGGACCTCCCAGTGTTGCTGTAATACTGTGTTTGATAAGAAACCTCCTTAGCAAAGACCTCAGATCAATACCTTCTCCAATGGTTCTGTCACTGTCTCTGTCCTTCCTCCTTTGAAGCAACTCCTTTTCCTTTGTGTGCAAATTCTATGAATGTTGATATTTTCTCTGATCATTTCTTTTTGACTTACAAACTTTACTCCCCCTGTACACAGCACTGGTGAGGCCTCACCTTGAGTACTGTGTACAGTTCTGGGCCCCTCACTTCAAGAAGGACATTGAGGTGCTGGAGCGGGTCCAGAGGAGCAACGAGGCTGGTGAAAGGACTAGAGGGAAAGTCTTATAGGGAGAGGCTGAGGGAGCTGGGGTTGTTTAGCCTGGAGAAGAGGAGACTCAGGGGGGACCTCATCACTCTCTTCAACTACGTGAAGGGAGGCTGTAGTCAGATGGGGGCTGGGCTCTTCTCCCAGGAATTAGGAATATTAGGAAGCACTTCCTCACGGAGAGGGTGATCAGACATTGGAATGGACTGCCCAGGGAAGTGGTGGAGGCACCGTCCTTGGATGTGTTCAAGGAAATGCTGGATGTGGCACTTAGTGCCATGGTCTAGATGGTGTGGTGGTGTTGGTCATAGGCTGGACTTGATGATCTTAAAGGTCTTTTCCAGCCTTGGTGATTCTGTGATTCTGTGATTCTGTGTTTTTTTTACGTTATGCCAAGAAGCCAAGAGCTCGTTGCATCATAGGACTTCTCCAGAAATCACACAGGTAAACAAATCTGTATTTTAGGCTCACTTTTTATTTCATTGCATGCAGCAATAAGGGTAAGAGTGGGAAAGAACCAGCAAACACGTGCTGTAACATGAAGCAGTTATAAAACAATAGTTCAGGCAGCCTGGGAGTGGAGATAGAAAACACACATTAAATAAATCAGAGGTGGCTTTGGTCAACAAGAATGAAAAACAAGTTATTGTGTCTGGGATGCCTGGCAGTCTCCAGTTTGGTGTCATGTTTTTTCATGGCACTTATATTAACTCACAGTTCCAGCATGGCCAGAGATGGCACAAGGAGCTTGAGTGAACTCCAGCAGTCTCTGTGCCTGCAGTGTGAGCCACACTGATCAACACCACCTGAATATTTGGCCCCAATAATGGTGTTTTCTGGGAACAATCAGGTTTCAAAGTACTCAGTGGAAATTAATTCTAAAACTATGCAGGTTCCTTTTTTTTTTTTTCTCTCTCTCTCTCTTTTAATACAACAACAATCCTTGCCTTTGGGGACCCATTTTAATTAACACTATTTTTTGGTTGCTGTGGAAAGAAAATTAGTCCAAACCTGAGCTTTTGGACCTGAAGTGTTTCTCCATCCTTCTAAAATAACAGGAAATGAAAGTTGTTTATTCATTTTGCTTATAAAATATTCCAAAGAATGCAGCTCAACCCAGTTTCTTGTTTCAGACAGATCATTAACAACTACTTTAAAAATGCATAGGGAAGTGGACAACTACAACCAGCTTTTTCCTGGCTGGCTCCTGCCATTTTCCAGCAATCCACTATTTAGGAACATCCAGGAATATCTCATTTCTACAGCTGCTGAGAGCAAGGGTAGGAGAGCAAAAAGACTCAGTTTAGTGTTTTTCTGTAGTACATGAGCCAAGATCTGGCGGCCACAACCCTCTCTGGAAATTTCATATTAATTATAATAATTTCATTTCCCCTTCTGCAAATATGAGGCTGTTATTACTGAGAACAAGACGATTTATTGTTTTTTCAGAATATAATGATTTCCTGATTCTTCCTTCTGCCTTTTCCAGGTTTAGACCCTGCAGGCATCCATCACAGCCACCTGCTTCTCCAGAAAGTTCTCTTTGAGGAATTCAGTGTGTTTTGAAGGTCACAGAGGTGCCCTGTACTCTGACAACCTGAGACAGAGCCATGGCCAACAATTTCCTTCCACAGATTGTCTAGTGGAGGGATTGTAATTTTCAGAAACCCATCAGGGGACATTTGCCCCAATCTGAAAACCAGATTTACTTTTTAATGTTATCCTTACAGTCTCCTTCAAGCAACTTAATATCTTGAAAGTCTTTATATGTATTCTCTGATAAAGTATTTCTTATGTTGTCACTGATTTTTAACATGCCAGCCCTTCAAAAGCTGGAGTTTGATGTTAATAACATATCAAACAAGCCCTGTCTGTACTACTGAAAGTCCTAGTTTTTTTGTTTTGTTTTTTTTTTGTTTTTCCCTTCATACTGTGCAAGCAATTGAAGTCCCTTCAGTTAAAACTGAATAATGAAGCTACTGCTGAGCAGACTATATAAGGGTCTTTTTAATGTTACTCCAAGAAGCCAAGAGCAGCTCATTGCATTACAGGACTTGTCCAGAAATCACACAGTTAAACAGAAATGTTTAGATTTGTGCCATTCATAGCCTGAAAGGCCAGAACATGAGCTCTTGAGGGACAATCAATACCTCAGACCCTCCTACAAATCCATCACTTGCTCACATGAGTTTAGACTTTCCAGAGAAACCTTTGTGCAGTCTTGCTCCCAGTGTGCTGCAAAGTCCAATGGATATTCTTTGACTAGAAAAGCTCACAGATATTTAATTGCTGGATCTCAAGGTGAAGACATTCTTTCCTCCAAAGAGTGAGTGACTGCAGACCTTTCAATTCTGTTTCAGAGCAGACACAATTTCTTTTTTGTTAGGCTATGGCTACAGTCAAAGGTAGTGAACTTCAGTGGACAACCTGGATCTTTTATTGCTTTGTGTTGTCTCTACACAGGACATCTGGTCTGAAATATTCACCTGAAGAATTAATTTGCCAAAACTTACCTTCCTGTATGTGTACACATAGATACAGGTGTATGTGGTTTATACACAAACACTCACACTTCTTAAAATTCCAAAAGTAGCTGCAGGTGAGCTGGAGATTACAGAATTGCTTTGGATTTAAATGTTCTAAAGGGCCAAAATTGAATCACAAACCTACCGAAGCAGAAGGTGTTCCTCTTTTTTGTTCAAAAGAACAAGACCATTTGTTATGCTAATTGCTTGATACAATTTGTGCTGCCAGGTAGATTACACAGGTCCAACCAATCAGTCATCTGTTCTCCTGTTACCTGAACAGAGCCCCCCAGAACCTGAACAAGACATCCCATAGTCAATCAGGAGAGTGCCTGCATGAATAACACTGATTGAGAATGCTTCTAACGAGAACAAAAGATCCTCATCCTGAGCTCAAAATCTTTATTTTTAGATCAGTATTCTTTCAAACCTCTCTGAGAAGGACAGATTCTTTTACCACCAACAGTGTTTTTACAGCTCCCGTCATAACAGCTCGGAACGACATCCAAGCTGTCTTATCCCAGCTTCACTTCTATAGGTTTTGCAGAGCTTTGGCCAAACTAGTTAACTCTCTTTCTGTACTCTGCACGAAACTACATGTTTTTTATCCTAAATATATATATATGAAAAAAAAAAAAAGAGAGATTTCTATAATGGATGTTTCCAGATCACTACCAATAAGTTTGTGACCATAGGATAAACCTGGATTTAATTCCAAGATTTTTATAAAATTGATTTCCCATTATGTCCCCACCTTTTACCCTCACTCAGTGATAATCTGTCCTCCACCAAAGTGCAGATAACACCACTCACCTGTCTCAAGAACAAGACAACTACGGACCTTTGCAGCCTGACCATCTCCAGTAACATTCTGGCTTTTGCTAAACACTGTCCTCCCCAAAGCCAGATCAATTTAGAAGGGTGAGTACTGTAATCTCAGTTTAATTTGATCAGGTAAATTGCCTCAGGTATGGGGGTTTTTATCCAATGGAACAGGATCCTATTGTTTAGGCATTTTAAGCTCATAGAATCATAGAATGAAGGAGGTTGGAAGGGACCTTCCAGATCATCAGGTTCCAACCTCCCTGCTATGAGCAGGGACACCTCCCACTAGACCAGGCTGCACAAAGCCTCATCCAACCTGGCCTTGAACACCTCCAGGGAGGGGGCTTCCACAACCTCCCTGGGCAACCTATTCCAGCATCTTCCTACCCTCATGGGGAAGAATTTCTTCCTGATGTCTAACCTAAATCTCCCCTCTTTGCGTTTAAAACCATCACCCCTTGTCCGGTCACTGCCCTTTCTGGTGAAAAGGCCCCTCCCCAGCATTCCTGTAGGCTCCTAATTATCTGACAGTCTTTGGAATACAAGCAATTTCTTGAAAATATTAACAAGGATTAGATAATTTCTGGCCTGTCACTATGATGTCCCACAACCACACATTGCCTAAGAAAAAGGGATGGTTACTTACATGGAAATTACTACTCTCCTTCCAAGAAGTGTAGATTCTTGAATCCCATATTTCATTTCCTCTCTCAGTTTTTCAGTCTTTTATTATTCTGGGCTTCAGCTTATAAAATAATGGAGGATAAATCACAGCTGATCCATTCTTTAAGGGCCTAGGATCATACACACACATATTAGGACTATATATTTTCCCTTATACAGAGTGCTAGGTAAATAAAACAGAGGACTGGAGGACCTGCCATATGAGGAGAGGCTGAGAAAACTGGGTTTGTTCAGCCTTGAGAAGAGAAGGCTTCAGGGAGACCTTATTACCATGTTCCAGTACTTAAAGGGGGGCTCCCAAGAAGATGGAGACTCCCTATTTACAAGGAGTCCCAGGGAAAAGACAAGGGGCGATGGGCACAAGTTGCTCCTGGGGACATTCCAATAGGACACAAGAGGTAAATTTTTCCCCATGAGGACAGTCACACATTGGAATAGTCTCCCAAGGGAAGTGGCAGATTCCCCCACATGGGACAGCTTGAAGTCTCAGCTTGACAGGGTGCTGAGCCACCTCGTATCAACTAGAATAGTATCTAGAAAGGTTGGACCAGATGATCCTTGAGGTCCCTTCCAACCTGACATTCTATGTTTCTGTGAAATCAATTTTGATGCCATGATCACATGGTCACCAGTCATGGGCTTCATACCAGTTCAATATCCCAGAGAGACACACATTTTGGAGAAGAGTTTATTCCTTCCTTTCTCCATCAGAAGTAAGAATTTCCCCTTTTCCTTAGCATTTGATAAAAGTTGTTCACAATTTGAAAGAACAACTAAAAACCTATGCACTGCAGTGAAAATCAATTGTAATGCATAACATGGTTTGCATGTTGGTATTTTTGCAACTTTCTCATTTTTAATCCACAGAAGACTAAATTTGTCATCTCCCAATCCTTTGTATAAGCTTCATGCCTTACAAGAACGAAACAGGTTTTGAGCCAATGCAGAATGTGATTCTTTGAGTGTTGTTTATTTTCATTATCATGTCCCTAGTAACTTTACCAGGTCTCAGAGAAACATTTGATGTTACATTTTAGAACCCCAGCAACTTTGGCTATTTATTAAATGAGATTCTGGGAGGAAGGGAAAGAAACAGGAAAATTTTCTAGCTCGGGTGTTGGTATTAAAAGCTGGAGTGCTTCCTGAAAATCCCTCTGCTTCCTAAGGGTTGAAAAGGATCTTCAAGGACTCGCAGCCTAGTGTCAACAAGAAATTGATTAAGAATACATGCAGTTTTCTGAAAATGTAACAATAAGCCAAGTAAAATCTGTAGAATCTGGTATTGTCCAATTAATGTTAGTGCCCCTCCAGATACAGTCCTTATGTCATTTTCTAATGTCAAATAACATTTATTTAAGGAGTGGGTTGCCCCTCCTCTATATTTTCCTTATTTTTCATGGATTCCACCATTTCCACTTCAGATCTAAAATGTTGCATGCTTCCTCTTGAATTCTTTTAGTGCTTCATTCAATCGAGGTGTATGTGGTAACCAGCCTATGTCTGAATGCTGTTCCATATCATTGCTGCAATTTTCCTTGGGGGCAAGTGTCCTTGGTTGCAACAAAGGACCTATTAGTTTTAATAAACAAGTCAGGAGTGCCCAAAAGTGCTTTGAGAAAAAAAGCACAAGGTTTTCTCATTAAGCAGGAACTTATGAGGTTAAGTAACATGTAATACACTTTTAGAGTTTGTTCAACAGTTCAGTTTTCACCTTGGCCTTCTGCTGCTGAAAGTCAAACTAAGCATTTATGAGAAGAACATGAACTGGTGGTTAAATGAGTACAAAAATATTGTAACTTGTGCCCTCTTTCTGTCTTACATCTACCAACCACATACTGCAATCTCAGTCTTCTTTTAAGTACAAAGTCTTATTCTCACCTTATGAGTTTAAATAACATTTCACTCCCTTGCTGAACAGCAAAATCTCCTTGAGATACAACCATGTTTTCTTTGGTTTTGCCCACCTATTGGAAGGTAAGACAGGATAAAAGGAAATAAGAAAGAAGGTGTATGCTTAACTTAATGGATGACAAGAGCAGTGAATTCCCCATGTGAAGATGCCTTACTTGAGAGTAAACTTCATCCAGAAGCAAAGCACGAAAGAATGGATGAGATTATCTGGGTGATGCTATCCCTGAGGCCAAGCAGAGTGATTAATTGGTTCCCTTCTGTTTCCCCTCTGACTTGAATCTATGAATTTTGCACGACTGAGGCAGTGGTAGTAATCACCATCTGCATAATCTTGATCATGTGTTCACTGCCCCGAAAATTTTTGCAGCAGCAAATTGCTTTGTTTCCCTGCTTGTCTGCAGAGTTCACATGCAAATGTGCAAACTTCTGGTGTCATCTAAGGTCGCTGGGATGACATAAATAACTGGTTTATTATATATTCTGCTAATCATTCATCATCTTGTGGAAGCCTGCAGGATCTTTGCTGATGGCTCCTAAGTCATGTTGAAACCAAGCTTAGGGGTAGGAACAGAGTTAGCATAACTACTGGAGGGACTTCCTGAGAACTCACCCAAAATTTCCAGGAGGGACATGAAACAAAACAGTCTAGACCTTCATTTCTATTACACCACCTCTGCTGTATGCTTTATCAAGGCATTGTTTGACCTTTCCTTTTGGCAGCACTTATAAAGTGATCCTCAGAGAGCTGCATCTGAAACGATCCAGCACTTTATTCCATGTGCATAGCCCTGGAGTGCACTTGTCTGAGGGCTGGTACAATTAATTAAGCTAAAGGAAATTTGTTTTAGACATTTGGTTCATTGATTTTCACAGCTGAAATGATAAAAAGGATAAAATCAGCTTCTTTACGCACTTGTTAGGAAAAAAACACAACACACCAAGACTTCTTTTTCTTTGCATTAAATTAAACTTCCACACCAACTGAATTAAGAAGTAGGTTGCTTTCATGTGCTACTTTACCCCACTCTTTCCTATCTGTATAGCAAGGAAGACTGTTTCCAGATGGAAAGCAAAATGAGGTAAAAATCACATTTATTTCCCAATGACAATTCTCTTTTTCCTTGGGACTGGTTTTCTTCAGAGTGTATATGCTCACTGAAAAATAAACAGAGAGACATTAAATCTAGATTTACCTGGAAAGGCATATGAGATCTGATTTTCTACCAAAATTGAAACTTGGCTGGGAGATGTTCAAGCTAAAAAAGTGAAAGGCTCACCAAAAGTGCAGAAAGCAAGTAGGAAAAAAAAAAACCACATTCCTTTTTCTGAGTTGAGAAATTGTTTGGCTAGAACTACCTGCCTTACAGATAGAAAATGCACTAGATTATCTTCCAGGGTCTCTCTTTCTGCTGGCTTTCAAAGCTTATGTGGTTTTATTGAAGTAATGTTTTTCATATAGTTGAGGAAGATAACACAGCCTTTGGTTAAGATGGCATCCACAGAATATTAAATATTGATGGTCAGAATAAGATCCTTAGATAGATGCATCTGTTGTCTGTATCTAATAGATTTAACATGAAGAAATTACATTTTTCACTTAACCATGATCCTCATGGAGTTATGTTTGGCTTCTGGATTGTCCTCCTTATGTTATAGATATTACTAATGTCATGAACAGTTTCATCTCATCTACTTTTAGGCGAATATGCCTAAATATATAGACAGATATTGCCAAATTGGGGTCTAGGTGCGCTGGTTTTCTTCAATAGTTGATGGAGAAACGTGCCAGAAGAACTGCCAACAGTCAACAGTCACACAGAATCACAGAAGCACAGAATGTCAGGGGTTGGAAGGGACCTTCAAAGATCATCAAGTCCGACCCCCCGGCCAGAGCAGGACCAAAAACTAGGGCAGATCACTCAGAAAGGCATGCAGACAGGTCTTAAAAGTCTCCAGAGAAGGAGACTCCACAACCTCCCTGGGAAGCCTGTTGCAAGGCTCTGTGACCCTCACAGTAAGGAAGTTCTTCCTCATGTTGAGGTGGAACTTCCTGTGCTCGAGTTTGAATCCATTGCCCCTCGTCCTATCACGGGGCACAAGTGAAAAGAGGTTGTCCCCACCTTCTTGATGCCCAGCCCTCATGTATTTATAGACATTAATTAGATTCCCCCCTCAGTCTTCTCCTCTCTAGACTAAACAGCCCCAGGTCTCTCAGCCTTTCCTCATAAGGCAGGTGTCCCAGTTCCTTAATCATCCTTATAGCCTCCGTTGGACTCTTTCAAGTAGATCCCTGTCCCTCTTGAACTGGTGAGCCCAGAATTGGACACAATACTCCAAGTGAGGTCTCACTAGGGCAGAGTAGAGGGGGAGGAGAACCTCCCTCGATCTGCTGGACACACTCCTCCTAATGCACCCCAAGATACCATTGGCCTTCTTGGCCACAAGGACACATTGTTGTCCCATGGATAACTTGTTGTCTACCAGGACTCCAAGGTCCTTCTCCACGGAGCTGCTCTCTAGCAGAACACCTCCTAACCTGTACTGGTGCATGTTGTTGTTCTTTCCCAACTGCAAGGAACACTGTGACAACGGGGGTCTCATGTATCTGGTTACTGCAGAGTGTTTAACAGACCTTCTACCTTAGGGTTTGAGGTGGTGGGGAATTTTTGTTTTGTTATCTTAAACTGCTTATCCTGCTTTCAAAGTCACTTTTCTGTGTATGGTAGGCCCTCTGCTGCTTCCCTCCTCTGGGTAAATGTTGCTGGTTTTTTGGAAACTTCTCTGAAATTAACAGCTAATTCTAACCAAGATCTGGAAGAGCTTGGAGGCAAAAGGCAAACACAGGGAAAGTTGAGAATTTCTCTCAGCGCTTCGGAAAAGTAGTTGCTTTCTGTCCTGCTAAGCTAATTGCAGATCCTGCCAGTGTGTGCACTAGGTTTATGAGAAAAAGAATCTTAAAAGTTAGAAAATCAAATTTGTGGCAGTTTATGCCATTAAAAAAACAATGGTTTCATGCTTCAAATTTAAACTATGTCTCCAAAAAAAGTGTTGCTTCAGTTATAGTATTTAGCGATTCGAATCAAAATACATTACTCGTCCACCTTCAAAAGGTATGAAAATATTGGTGACATTATCTAATGAAATATACATTTCTGAGCTTTGCTTACAGTCCAAGAGATGCCTGTTTTGTTAGGGTGTTACCTGTTTCTTTGCTGCTAAGTGTCTGGGAGTTGTAGTTGATAGAATTAGATATTTTGCTGTCCCCAAGCAACCTCCAAGGGCCAGTGCAAGATCAGATTATATTATTATTCTGGACTCTTCAACCTGCTATTCAAGCTAGCAGTTCTCCTCAGACAGGGTTGTGCAACCCAGGCTGCTACCTCCCCCAGTGCTTCAACAAGCAATTTTGTTAGCATTGAATAATTCATGTAGTGAAATTTAAAACTATAAGCCAATAAATATTTTGCATTTCTACAGCACAGTCTAGCTAAAGCTTTTTCATCAAATAACATCCACTGATTTTAGATGCTGTATTTAGTGGGCTAGACATGCTGCCAGTCTGATTTAACATCAGCAAACTCTTCAAAATTGCAAAAAAGCATCAGGTAGGTCATCTTTCAATCTAGCAGATGAATACATATTCAGATTTAAAGACTGGAAACTAAATCTAGGAAAATTCAGACCTGTAAATAGGTCTGAATATTTCTTACAGTTGTTTCAATTAGCTGTGGGAACATCTCAGTAAGGAGTGTGTGAAATTCACTGTCACTTGAAGTCTTTAACTGCAGCTGATGGCTCCAAGTAAATCACATGGTGAGGGCTTGTTGAAGGGAGACATAGGAGAAAGTACTACAGTTTGTGTCATTTAAATATCAGAGGTGATGACCTCATTTTATAATCTGAGAAACACGTGATTCAAGAATTAAAATATAATTAAATTAGTCGGTCTAATAAATCAATACAAAATTTGCCAAAATGACTTCTCCCTTTCTTTTTAGCCTGAGAAAAAAACAAAAGCCAGACTGTGTAAAACATATATTCAGGGTAGTATAGAGTATAAAATTGAACACATAACCTCTATGTCTTTAAAGCTGTCCTTTTCCACAACCCCCTAATTACTGTGTCAGAAATCTGTTAAAATTCACAGAAACTGCCATTTATCTCATCTAATACCACTAACCCCACCCCACTCTGAAACTCAAAAAAAAAACCAAAAAAAACAACCCAAACAAACGATTCTGAGCCTGCTAAAATTCCTCACATTCAGATCTAAAACAGCAGAGCAGATTGCAGGGGCAAGAATATGGACTTTCCTTGAGTCCCTGCAAATACCTGTGACATGGCAGCTGCTGAAACCAAGAGCACCAATTAACTCTTCCTGTCTTTTATTAACTTCTTCCATCATCAGTCACCCCTGATGTGAAGGTTGCAGCCCTGCAAACCTCTGCTCACCTTTGCTGATCGTGCTCTCAGAAGGTCAATCAGGCAGTAACTAAACCAATCCTTTTTATTCTATTTTTTATCCTACTCTGTCACAATTCAAAGATCACAGAATCATAGAATCACCAAGGCTGGAAAAGACCTCTGAGATCATCAAGTCCAGCCTATGACCAACACCACCACACCATCTAGACCATGGCACTAAGTGCCACATCCAGCCTTGCCTTGAACACATCCAGGGATGGTGCCTCCACCACTTCCCTGGGCAGTCCATTCCAATGTCTGATCACCCCCTCTGTGAGGAAGTGCTTCCTAATGTCCAACCTACTTCCTACTAGATAATTTTTCTGGCCATAGACAGATCACAGAACATTAGTTTTGTTTTATGACCATTAAAAAAATAAAAATCAATGATCTTATTAATTGGTGCTGTCTAATTCAAGTAGGTCTTCCCATGGTTGCCCTAGGAGAACTATATTCCAGTGCCATTGTCCCTTAATACAGTTGGGTGGGAGTATTCCATCTGGTCTTTATGAAATGCAAACTAACAACATAAGGTCATGAAACTGTTCCAACAATTATTTTGAAAATATTAAAATGCACCTTTGTCTCAAATGCAGTATGTTAGATTTCCTGAAAGAAGGTAAATGCGGGATGGGAGCAGGAAAAAAAAATGAGTAATACAGAGTTGATCTCATCTAAAAAAATGATTAATTATCAAATACAGGGAGGAACACTTCATTTTCACACCAAGTAGCTGCAAACAAGGGCACTGTGCAAAGAGCTCTTCTAAATTAATAAAGGTATATTAATAAAAAACATTTATAATAGATCCTTTGAAATGTCATTTATCATCAATAGCACTTAGAAAGGTTGAGAGGAAAGGAGCCTTTAGTTGAAATCCAAAGCCACTGTTTGAACAGGAGATTTTTTTGTGGGCTGTGTCTTGGGTCTCTGATACACCTCATGAAGTGCACTCAGTAACAGCTGGAAAAACAAATCATGCACAGTCAGAGTCTGTACTTACTTCTTATACACTTTGTCTAGTTTTGTTATACTAAATGTAGGCCTTTTTTAGTTCCAGCTCTCTTGTAAGTCATGTTTTCAGCATGCCCAAGTGTCAGACAGTGAGAACATTGTTTTAGAAGAAGCAGCAGATCTAGAGAAAATGGGGCTACAGACATATCATCATTCACTTTTTCTGCCAGTCAAGGCAAAGTGAGTCTCATGGAGGCCTGAGAACATTTTCCCAGGGAGTTTCAGGAGCTGGTTTTAGGAGAGAAATCCTTCCAGGTATATACTGGTTAAAGTATCACTGGCACGGGTGAAGAGGCAGCCCAGCAATGTGCAGTAGCAGGAGAAACCTGTGTTTCCAGAGTAACAACAGCAGAGGCTTTAGCTCAGATTGCCAGAATTTAAGCTCTGAAAGACACATCTGGGACTGCAAGTTGGAAATGTTTCCTTGCTTACATAACAAAAATGAAACATTTAGCTTTTCTCCTCTTAGCTACCTCCTCAGTCTTCCTGATAGCCACAGCCTGTAACCCTCAGCAGTGTGTGTGCCATGGGCTGGTGGCTGGAGCCACCCTCTGTCATTCACCTCTTCTGCCCAAGCTGCACCAGAGGGTAGCTTTACCCTGAGGTAAGTGAAGCTTTACACCACTCCAGACCTTGATATAACAAGAAAGACAATGTGTTATGATGGTATCTCACTCATTTCTCACCTTCACAAAGACAAGTTAAAGGCCTTCAGCCTTTGATATATCCCAAAGGACTTGCTTTGTTCCAATAAATTCCTTTGACTATCACAGGAAGAAAGGTGGAATAGAAATTAAAGTGAAAAGGAGTGATTGCTCAGTCCTTGCTGCCCGACTTGCAGAATTACTGTGCTGTAAGGCTTGTTGGATCACTGTTAACATTTCATAGAAATAAAGAGTACTTTAATGAAATGGAGCATTTGTTTCTCTGATACTTTGGAGACATGCAGTTAACAAATATAAAATACAGACATGAGTAGGGATGAAGGGATATCCTGCCCAGTTTCCTGGGGTTTATTGGCCTGTTAAAGATGTAACAGTGCAACTGAAGATGACAGAAATAGCAGGGAAGAACAAACTGTATTTGCACTTAGGGCTTATTTGCTTGGCAAACCTGCATGGTCATGTTCTGAGGATTTAATAACATAGCTCTGGCATAGTAATTTTTTTAAAGTAAATGACAGACAGAGGTGTAGGGGAGAAAAAAAGCCATCCAGCAGCTGTCTCCCAAGTCATCCTTCTCATCCTTGCACACACATATATATACATTTATACATATGTTTTTCCAGCTCATTATGGAATCAGTCCAAAAGCCACACTGACACTGAGCAGCGGCAACATCCCTTGGGCGTTCTAAAGACCAGATCTGCTGTGTGTCCACCACCTTATCCAGCTCATAAATATACATATTTTTTGTTAGCCCATGTCGCCACCATCCTAGCTGGAGGATTATATAGCCTGGTTGTCACAAAGCCCACCAGCATGCCCCTTGGGTTGTCTCCACACCAACAATTCTGCCTGGAGCCCCTGGACTCATTCACCCAAGAAAGCCCAATGCATTCCCATGTTGTGCCCCAGCTCTGTCCTGTAGGACATATCTCTTCAAATATTTTAGAGCAAAGCCATGCTAGCAAAACTGCTGCCTTACAGAAAGTACATTTCCTATGCTAGAAGCATCCATCCTTTCTCCAGGCTCGCTCGAGCCCCTCCTTCAATAATCTTCAGCCATCCCTAGCCCGACCAAAGGCTGATGGCCAAGGAGACACCAACACATTGCAGCCTGACAAGCCTGCAGCTTTTTTGCAAGAGAGAGAAAAGTGAGTCATGTATAAGACTGTCAGAAGACACTTCTTGCACACTTTAGAGCCCTTTAATCATTCCAAGAATAGTGAGGAAAAGCTTAACACTGCTGCACTGAGCATCAGCCCTTCTGAGTCTCAGGATAAGATGAGTTTTCAGATTAAATTTTCCAAAACCAACCACTTATTTGGGGGATCCTTTCATATTTGAGCACCAGGTCCTCCTGGTTAGTTGAGCTGTATTAGTAGGTATCTGCTGCCAGACTTCAGAGGCACCTGATCAGATTTTAACTGATGACAGAGCAGAAGCCAGTGTGATAGGTTTCAAAACAACCCTACAGCCTGAAAGGAGGTTGTAGGCAGGTGGGAACTGGTCTCTTCTTTCCAGTGAATAATGACAGGACAAGAGGGAATGGCCAGAAGTTGCACCAGGGGAGGTTTAGACTGGATATTAGAAAGAATTTCTTTGCTGAAAGAGTGGTTGGACAGTGGAAGAGGCTGCCCAGGGACGTGGTGAAGTCACCATCCCTGGAAGTGTCTAAAAGAAATACAGATGTGGTGCTTAGGGACATGATTTAAGCATTGAACGGGTAGATAAAAGTTATGGTGGGAGGATTTAGGTTATGGTTGGACATGAGGGTCTTTGAGTTATTTTCCAAACAGGTTGATTCTGTGATTCTGTGATTCTGTGATTCTGTGAAAAGCTGCTCAGACCTCAAGTAAAACAGAGATCACAAGCCAGGATTGAGATGTCACAGCAAGGGGAAGGGAAAACTTTTCCTTGAACATCACATCCAGTAAATGTATAGATCCAGGGGAATTGATGTTCACTAAACAAAATCAGAATTTAAAATTAGTCCTAACTAAAAGCTTTCTGTGGAATATGCTTCGGTATGAAAATGAGTTTATTATAGTCTCACTTCTCATTCTGAAAAACTGCCTAAATTTTCATGCAATTGAAACGGAACATTTTGACTATGCAGGAAATAAACATTTCAATGTTTTGTTTTATACTGAGTCATTTCAGAGTGCTATTACATATGAAGTTATTTTCTATTCTAACTGTTTTAGCTAAACAGATGCACATGTATTTTTAATAAACATATATGCACATGTATTATGTCTATTATACATATATGTTTAATAATTTTGGTTTGTGTTAAAATTTAAACAAAAAAAAAAGTCTTTTCTTCCCACTCAAGACAACAATCATAGAATCCTAAAATGGTGAAGGCTGGAAGGGACCTTCAAGATCATCAGGTTCCAACCTCCCTGCTATGAGCAGGGACACCTCCCACTAGACCAGGCTGCACAAGCCTCATCCAACCTGGCCTTGAACACCTCCAGGAAGGGGGCTTCCACAACCTCCCTGGGCAACCTGTTCCAGTGCCTTCCGACCCTCATGGTGAAGAATTTCTTCCTGCTGTCTAACCTAAATCTCCCTTTTTTCAGTTTAAAACCATTACCCCTCATCCTATCACTCCCTGCTCTTATCAGAAGTCCCTCCCCAGCTTTCCTGCAGCCCCTTCAGGCACTGGAAGGTGCTCTAAGGTCTCCCTGAAGCCTTCTCTTCTCCAGGTTGAACAGCCCCAACTCTCTCAGCTTGTCTTCATAGCAGAGATGCTCCAGCCCTTTGATGGTCTCTGTGGCCCTTCTCTGGACCCTCTTCAACAGCTCCATGTCTTTCCTGTGATTCAAAACATGGAATGAAAGGGGATACAACCAGATACTGCCCATTTAGATACAACACATTCTTCTGCAGGGCAGCATGATTCAGTTGAGAGATAAATGCATTGTTTTCCTGACATGGAAAATCACCTACCCTTCTTCACAACAATGATCAGCTTATTGAGCCCATTCACTGTGCTGACAAAAGGGATGGGCTGAGGCCAGTTGTGAGCTTCCTGAAAGCAGTTTCCTTTTACTTGTGCTGCAAGCTGCAAAGAGCAGATCTGTAGAAAGAGGCGTTTTTTGGACTGTCAAGAAATATTTGTGAAGTGTTTGCTAGCATGCCTCCAGCAGGAAAACCACCAAGGGATATTAGATGTCTGCAGTCTCTGAAAGAGGTCTTCTCTGTCTCAGTTTAGAACTCCTAAGTTCCAATTTTGCATTGATAGGGTAGGTTAAAATTCTCCTCTCCCCTCTGCTCCTTCCCATGCCATCTACAGATGAGAAAGACCACCCATAGATGAGTGAATCCTTCCCCTGTTGCATGTTTGGAAGCCATTTCAGGGCCTTCATGGGAAAAAAATGTCCTTCTGCTTTCCTCAGGAAGGAATTTAACTCTAGAAAAGGGTGAGAAGATAAGATGTGGCAACCTTACAGTTTCTTTGTGAGAAGTTATATTAAGGGCCACACTTGCCCTGCATGTTATGTCCAGAACCAAAGTTTTAGCCTCTGACTTGCTTGTAAAATTTCAGCAGAACCCAGGGAGAGCAGGATGTACTTCCAAACTTCAAAACTCACCATTTCCTTGGGATCAGCAGCATTTCACTCTCACTATAGAATTACAATGGGGTGATCCAAGGTAAGATCTTTTCAAAACAGTGATCAGGACTCCTCTTTGTCATGTCTTGTGGTACTGGCACCACAAGCCTTCTCCAGAGGAGCCTCAAGTAGTCTTCCATGAAGCATATCTTGGGGTCCAGTGTCCTCCAGGATGTCCAGTGTCCTTCTACTTTCTTGGGGCACGTCATGACTCCCAAGCAATAAGCAAGGTCAGGACTGGGGCTGTTGCCATTTTGGGAGCCACCTAACCACAGAGAGAAGGTGATTCAGAAGGAGACATTACCCATCATTTGGGAACTCAAATAGGATGGGGAAGATGCTGGATCTTGACCCTTTCTGTGGCCATCTTTGATTCATGGACCGGTTTACAACTGAGTAATGTAATAGTTAAGTTCATATATTAAAGGATTGTAAACATTTTTACCAGGTCTACAGCAGCACACCTTCTTTTTCCTCCTGCCATATCTATTGCTGAAGTTGATGCTGCAAGAGTGGGCTACTCTCAGGCACCTCTAACCTTTAGGCACTTACTCCAGATACCTTTCTTTTGCAGAGGAAGCAGAAGCTTCTTTCTGGGCATGGCCAACTGGGATAATGCTCAGCTCCTCCTCTGAATAACACTGTTGTCAACCTGCACAGCAAAGGGACAAATAAAATATCCTGGATGGCCAGAGACAGACAATAGAGGGCTTGGAATGTGCATTTGCTAGAAGATTTGGATTTGACTTAAGTACTCTGAACTTCAGCACTAAATGTGATGCCACTGGCACAACCTGCAATCAAGCCATGTCCCTGGCTGATGCTGCAGTCACTTTGCTATTATTTTGAAGTGCTCTTACTTCTGCAACCCCATTTTGCTAATAGTTTACAGAACTATGGTGAAATATTTTCTTTGGCATCCCTAGAATGTGCTTTGGTGAGGGATCCAAAGCTGACCGACTCATCTCCTAGAACAGGTATTGTGCTTCTCTTTGCACTTCTCAGATGGAGGTGAAGTGCACATGGGCTGGAGCACAGGTACAGAATAATGCCTTCAAGTTTCCTTCCCTGTTTGCCCCTTTCACAGATGTCAGACAATACAGTGCTTGATGCCCACACTTTGTGTCTCTTTTGCTGTTTCTTGTCTATATCAACCCATGCTGCAGTCATCCCTAATGTCAAACCCTCTGTATGGGAAGACTGTCATCATGCTTTGCCAAGCCACCATTAGTTCCCACTGAATCCCATTTCATTAGAGGACCCTAAAGAACTTTATGTTTTCTGACTGTCACTTTTTGCCTTGTAGCTTTAGGCAGACAGAAAGTCCTACTTGATGGTCTGTCCGCTGGAACTTGTGATACCCCCAACTGACATGTCATTTGTCTTCTCTCTCTCTCATTATATCTTCTTCTCTCTCTCTTTATAGCTGTTATCTTTACCTAATTTTGGTTCTGATTATGCCATTATATTCTTGAGCCACAGGACTGCATAATTTAAGACCGGATTTGCAATAACTGACAGGACAGAGGTACTGCCTACTGCACCTTGATTGACAGATGCAGAAGGTCTGGCCTCCTGGATCTCTGCTCTGTGTTAGTTGGGAAGCTGACAGGTCTGGGGCCATCATCTCTAGGGAACATTCAGTCCTACAGGCAATAGCAACTCCTGCTGCCTTCACTGCTATAAAAAGACAGGTAGAAAATTGAACAGCACATTAAATACAGGTCATTGTTCCTGTGGGCTCAGCTCCTGGGAACTCCAGAGTTTTTCTGAGCTCCACCACTTTCTTTTAAAGATCTCCAAGTCCAGATGGGTTTGCAAGAAAATGCCCGGCTGTTCTTCCTCAGCCATTTGGACCTCTCCCAACCACTCTGAAGTAAAGTTGCAATTGTTCTGGGCTTACATGGTAGTGCTTTGGCTTAACTAATAATGTATCTCAGAAATCTTGAGCTTCAGCATTGCTTACTGAAGGTGATGAGGAAGTTTCAGCCACAATATTGATGCTGAGTGTCATGTCACACACATCTGTACAATTTGGCCAGGCATGTGAGCTTGCTGTATTTTCTATGTGGACTACAACTGTCCTGATTCAGCTGCCAAGTGTGGAGATTCAACCTTCACAGGAATAAATTCAGGTATTTTACAGTGCAGCTGTGGGAAGAAAGAACCAGGAATAATTTTCAATCTGGCAGCACCATCACTCACTAGTTCAACATCAATCTGTACTGTAAGTAACACTGTGATTCCCAAAATGAGTTCTCAGACCTCTTGGGGATTACACTGACTTGTCAACCAATCACTCTGATCAGTTTATTGCTGAAACATCAGTAAAAAAATGCCTGGGTGTAAAAGAAACAAAAAGTAAAAATCTATTTCGGACTGTGGATGAGAGAATTGGAGATACATTTTATGCCAAGTGAGACCAGGGTTATCAGCCTTCACTGAGTGGTGGCAGGACCACTTTGCTGTTGTTGATCCTTAGGCTTTTTTAGTGCAGTACATGTAGGAGTTTGTCAGCTTGATCATTCTTGTATCCACTGCAGAGTGCTGTGTCCTCTGCATGATGTTCTTCTAGATTGACATTTCTGCTGGAGCTTGATGAGTTTGCTCACCCTTAACTGCAGAGAAGCTCCAGCTTGGGAAAAATGTGTGTTGGAATGGAGTGGTGAAGGTTAGGAAGTTATTTAAAGCTCACTGCCTGAGGCAGGCACCCATGGACAGCAAGGGCTGACTAAAAAGGGCCTGAGACCACTTTCTGAGGACACTGCGAAGGAAGAAAAATAAATCTGTCAGTCTAGGGACTGCCCTGGTCCCTGCTGAGTGAAAAGTCTGAAGAATCTCTCCTTTTCAACAAAATGCAAGAGTCTTCCTGTGTTACAAGCTGGATAAAAAGCTACTTCTTTTTCCAGAGGGAGTCCTTTGTACAAGCTGGTACTGGTCACGTACCTTGGTATCATGGTCCCCAAACAATGGCAGTAATTTCAGCTTTATTTTCAGAAAAAAAAATAAAATATATATATATAAGAAAGGTGGTGGTAGCATCTGTGAATATTAACGTGTACCTTTGGAGGTCACTTGATCACAGCACTACTGAAAATCAAATAACTTCCTAAATTAACATTTGATCTTGCCGGGACTTTCATTTAGATCGATTTAAGCGAGAGGAGAGGGAATGACCTCGGTCAGAACTGCAAGCTGCTGCCTAAATATGGCAGCTGGAAACTACACTGCCCGTGATGAACCGTTTACACAGCTGTGTGCCTTTGATCTGGGAGCCTTGGATGCTTCAGAACATGGCCATGAGGTGGGAAATATTCCGAAGGTCAGTAATGTTTACTCTCGTAGATAAAAAAGGAGCGTTAAGTCCTGGCAATAAAGCAGCCACATTTTCACAAGTATGTGAGATAAGTTAGATTCATTTTGAACTTAATTTATTTATCTATTTTTTAAAGAATCTGAAAGATGTTTATAAAATCTCTCCATCTTGCCCCTTTTCCATTTTTGATCCACTTAAGGCGAGGATCATGCACGAAATATGTGTGGCCTCCAGAGATGAGCTAGTCTGTCTTTCTGCCCCAAGGTAGGACCAAGTATGATTTCCAACCCTATGGGGTGTTTTGCCAACCTGCTTTCAAAGGACTCCAATGCTAGAGACTGAGTAACATCCCAGACATTTTATTTTAACACTTCACTATCCCTACCTTTAGAAAGTTCTTAATATTGGTGGTGCTGCAGTTTAATCTTCCCAGTTTGTTGTGGGTTTTTTTTTTTCTGTATGCCACAAATATGGAACCAGATTTCTGACTTTTCTTTGCCAGAACACTTTCCATATGTGAAAATTCATGGCATACAACAGAGCCTGCTGAGTGGTGGCTGACATGGGGATGATCCTCCCTCTGCTACACATTGCAGAGAGCTTCTGATGTCCTCACAGTAGCAAGTGACTCATATAAGAGACTCTGCTGGTCCACGAGTAGTGGAAAGCTCAGCCTGGGCACCATAATTTTTTAGGCTTTCCTCACTCTTAGAAGGCTCTAAGCTTTTTCACTGAGAAGGTTATTTACACACACAAAAAAAATCACACCTGTGCTAATAATTACATTGTTCAGCACTAGGTGGAAATTGCAAGGACCTGATACCTGTAAATGTTCCCCAGGGTGGTTATAGTAGTTTTCTTTATTCGAGTAAGATACTTGTGAGTGTGTTTGTATGTGAAGCTGGCTAAAGGTGATATAAAGAAGACAACAAAAGCACTCTCACAATACCCACTGAGCTGCAAGAAGGAAAAAAAAAAACAGACATATGATACTGCTCATAGGCAGCATCTTTATCCTCATGTGCCTCCTCAGGAGTCAGCTCCTAATACCAATAACTACTTTAAGGTCATGATCAACAGTTGCTGAGCTGCTGAACCTACAGGTAGAACAATCTGTCGTGTAGTGAATGAAATTTGCTCCTTTGAGGCAGGAAAATTTGCAGTACGGCTGGAATTGCTGCTAGCGCTCATTAGGTGGCACCCTTCCTTCATGTTAGGAAGTGGAGTAACAGCCTGGCTAGTGCTGAATTCACTACATTCTCTCTAGCAAGCTTAAAAGGGAATAAAAAGATTCTGTCCAGTGTTGTAATTGGCAGGTTTTTATATTAGTTGCTATGTCGACCCACCACCACACTGAATTCACCTCACCCACCCAAACTGTCCCTGAAATAGCAATCCAAAACCATTCCCCCTTCCAACTTACACATGACTCACAGTGAGGCTGTAAAAAGCAAAAGGTGAGCATGTTCCTCCCTCTGAAGACACCTCCAAGTCACTCTTGGTTAAAGTAATTCCTTGGCTGTTACATAGCTTAGGCGTCAGGAAGAAATTCTTCACCATGAGGGTTGGAAGGTGCTGGAATAGGTTGTGGGAGGTTGTGGAACCCCAACCCAGGGAGGTTGTGGAAGCCCCCTCCCTGGAGGTGTTCAAGGCCAGGTTGGATGAGGCTTTGTGCAGCCTGGTCTGGTGGGAGGTGTCCCTGCCCATAGCAGGGAGGTTGGAACCTGATGATCTTTAAGGTCCCTTCCAACCTTCACCATTCTCTGATACTGAGTGTTCTCTGGAATATCTCCACGGTGAGAGGTTCAATCAATGCAGAACAATATTACGTACTTTGGCAGAATAATTTGCCATGACTGAAAAGGGCTCCAGCAATGGGAGAGAGCCCTGAATTGTAGTGCAACATGTAGTGCCAGCAGAGAGGGTCAGGGTCATGTTCACTGAGCATCAAAACCGTCCTAGTGACCTTGTCATTAGGCATCAAACTCTGATTCCAAACACTTCATGAATTTTTACTTTGCATTAAATCAATGCTTTACAATGTTCTTGCTGATATTTTTTCCCCATCCTTTTTTAGCAATAGGAAACATTCCCTTTTCATTAGCTGAAGATTTAAGCCCTGCAATAAGCTGTTTTAATTGATTTTGGGTTTATCAAGCCTTTAATTGACTACCTAGCCAGTTCATTATTTTAATGCCAAGCCTTCTTTTTTTTTAGGGGGTGTCCATCCTATTATCTAACTTTGAAAGGTAAGTTGTTAGCTTGCAAATCAGCTTTATTGTTTTTCTACATCTGAGTGAGAAGAACTTTGCTGATGGAACAAAAGCTAAAACAAAACAAGCACTGTGATCTATTAACCACTAACACTTTGTTCAAAACACGTAGAAATTGTATTATGAATTGCTAAGAAACTGATTAGGATGGGAGTGAATCACAGCTGAAATACATCTCTAACTTCATGGCACTCACAAATGAAGCAGAATTAATGGTATCTGGGGTTAGTCATCCATGCTTATTGGAAATCCAAATGGTGTGCTTTGTAAATTTATGGATGCACCTGATATTAAATGAAAGCAAATAAAGCAGCTGACGTTTTCTAGTTGAAAATGTAATAAAACATGATGTTTCTGTACCTGCATTTTAGCAATTCTCCAATTGATGCTCCTGACACTGTAAATTACTCTGAATCATTTCATTCCTCTGAACACCTGCTCTGCAGTTTATTTGCAGACATTTTGCCACCTGAAAGTTGAGCTCTCATTCAGCTGTGCTCCTGTCTGTGCTGGTGTGAACCTTCCAGCTCACAAAGGTAAAAGGAAAAGGGAAGCTGGCTGACCTGCTCACACCTTTACTGCTATTACTGCTTTTATTATGTTTGTACTTAAGGACTTAGAGGTCCCTGTTGTGCTTGGCATTGCACTAAGAGGAGCAGACAGTGCTTCTAAGGAGCTTATGATTTAAGCAGAAATGTTACAGCCAGGAGGGAAGGAGGGCTGTAACACACAAACAGAGTGTGAGAGCAGCCAACCTTCTCTCATTCCTGCCTGTCATTTTTTCGAGGAAGGGGTTTTCTTGTACTGTGGGGGTACAAGGAGACAGTGAGGAACAGGAGGAGGCTAAGGAATCAGGTAGAAAAGGAGGGAAGGTAGAGAACTGCTAAGAGAGGGAAGGACTGAGGAATCAAAGGAAGAATTGGGGAAAAAGGAGAGGAAAAATGCAGTTGCTCCCTGGATCCAAAGGTCTCAACCCAGATGGATTCCAACTAAATCTGTCATTTCAACGAGGCACCTTCTTTAGAGACCGTGTTGCCTTACATTTGCTTTAGGTAATGGATGGAGGTGGAAGCCAAAGATATCCTTCTTCCTTCAGACCTGTTTTTCTGTCTCCATTGACAAAGGACCAGTTCAAGAGGGACAACACCCTGCCTGACACAGGGGCCTCAGATGGATATGTAAAGTTAGATGGCATCAATCCAGCCCTTGGTGTTTCCAAAGGGTGTATGGCTTGGCTAGAGGTCTTCCCAATGGCATCCCACACCCATTGTGTTATTAGGAAGAGGGATGACCTCAGCTAATCACTTTTGCAACCTTATTTTTCCACTGAGTCTTTGCTTTTTTTTGCTGCTATTTCTGCCAGATGGAGAATTTGGACGTTTCTTCCTCTAGTCCATCTTAATCCTCCAATAGAAGAAGGTGGAGTCTACTGGAGATGGGACAGTATCCTGGTGTAGCAGGGTTCATCTGTTCTTCCTCCAGCATCAGCTGCAATTCAAAATGGGCAGCTGGTTCCCAGGGAAATGAAACAGAAAGCTCCCCATTAGTGCTGTTTGTCAGAAGTCCTTAATGTCATACTTGCCTTTTAGCCTTACTCATCAACATCCAGAGGGGGGGAAAAAAAAAGCCACATCAAACCCAAGAAACCTTCTGATTAAATGAGATTTGACAGAACTTTCCTCAAGAACAATGGCTTTAAAATCAGCTAAAAAAAAAAAAAAGCATCTAAAAATAGACCAAACTGATCTGTTGCCTTGGAAAAAAAAAGTCAATCTTAAGATGACAGAAAAAAATTCTATTATTCCCCTTCCATTTTCCTATAATTATTTTTGAAGCCTGGGTTTCAACAAGAAAATAACTTCAGTCAGTTCCTTTAAAATGGGTTAGAGCATTCCCCCATTCTTTTACCTTCTTCTTTTCCTTGGTGTGGCAGCATGGGAGCCAACACCTTTTGTGTCTATACTGAAGTAAAGATTGTAAATCCAAGTTCCAAGACCAAGACAACATCACGAGGGAGTACCTGAAATAAAGTGTATTCCTACTGCTGCCAAACAGATCATTAGAGTTGTTTTCATTTCCCTATGTATTCAGTTATTTTTGAACCTCCCACTGGTTAACAGAATCAAATTGTGTGAGGTACATAAAGAAACTTCAATTAACAATTACTATTGGACTATATGAGCTTTAAAGGTCCCTTCCAGCCCAAACTAGTCTATGATTCTATGAATCCTGATAAGCTCAAGATAGACAAATAAGTCCCTGCAAGGATCATAAAGGATCAAAAGGATGGATGGATGGATGGATGGATGGATGGATGGATGGATGGATGGATCTATCTATCTATCTATCTATCTATCTATCTATCTATCTATCTAGGAGAGCAACAAGGCTGGTGAAAGGACTAAAGGGAAAGTCTTATGAGGAGAGGCTGAGGGAGCTGGGGTTGTTTAGCCTGGAGAAGAGGAGACTCAGGGGGGACCTTATCACTCTCTTCAACTACCTGAAGGGAGGTTGTAGTCAGGTGGGGGCTGGGCTCTTCTCCCAGGCAACCAGTGACAGAACAAGAGGGCACAGCCTGAAGCTGCCCCAGGGGAGGTTTAGGTTGGATATTAGGAAGCACTTCCTCATGGAGAGGGTGATCAGACACTGGAATGGACTGCCCAGGGAAGTGGTGGAGGCACCATCCCTGGATGTGTTCAAGGCAAGGCTGGATGTGGCACTTAGTGCCATGGTCTAGCTGATGTGGTGGTGTTGGTCATAGGCTGGACTTGATGATCTCAGAGGTCTTTTCCAGCCTTGGTGATTCTGCGATTCTGTGATCTTTGAATTGTGACAAGAGTAGGATAAGAGTAGGATTCTGTGATCGATCTATCTATCTATCTATCTATCTATCTATCTATCTATCTATCTATCTATCTATCTATCACACCCAAACATTGGATCTAATGTTCACCCAAGTCTATGAAAAGATGCCTGT
This sequence comes from Hemiprocne comata, assembly GCA_020745705.1. Classification (NCBI taxonomy): domain Eukaryota; kingdom Metazoa; phylum Chordata; class Aves; order Apodiformes; family Apodidae; genus Hemiprocne; species Hemiprocne comata. Next base: position 3,939,357 of record CM036589.1, on the reverse strand, counting down.
TGATTGTAATGGGATTTTAATTAGGTTCATAATTGCAAGCTACTGCTAAATGTACCTGCCATCTCCCAAAACAGACAAATGATCATGGAGAAGAGAGACTTCTCAGTTTTCAGAGGCAAGCTCCCAGGCACATGCAAATGGTTATCTCCAAAGCTTTTGGAGGAAAAAGAGTGACACTCACTGGTAGATTATTACTAGAATCTTATTACTGTGTCCCAGCTCACTAGCTGCTCAGAAAAGGAACAAATATTCACTTGGCACCAAGAATCCTTGGTGCCTGATTTGAAGTTCTACCAAACTCAGTGTTAGTGGCTTGATTGGATTTCTTTCTAAACTGAAGCTTTGATGCCTACAAGTATCTAAAGGGTGGGTGCAGGGAGGATAGAGGCAGACTCTTTTCAATAGTTCCCAGTGACAAGAGGAGGGGCACAAGCTGGAACATGGGAAGTTCCATTGAAATATGAGGAAAAACTTTAGGGTGAGGGTGATAGAGCCCTGGGACAGGCTGCCCAGGGAGGTTGTGGAGTCCCCTTCTCTGGAGATATTCAAGACCCCCTGGGGTAATGTGCTCTAGGGGATCCTGCTTTAGCAGGGGGGTTGGACTAGATGATCTCAAGAGGTCCCTTCCAACTCTGACAATTCCATGATTCCGTGATGTAGCATCACAAACTGGATTGCAAGGTGGACCAGGCCACTCACTCATTTTGTGCTGTAGCTTTGAGAACAGTCAGTCTGTTTCACAGGAAAGTGCACGAGAAAACAAACAAGATAGACTTCTGTATGAGAAGACACAGAATAAACCATCTCCTGAGAAAGCCTTTTCCTAGCCACAGTATATGGAAGTTGCTTTAAACCCTGGGTCATACTAGGGGTTCTTTTTGCTGGTGTAACTCTAATTATTTGTTACCTGACTCATTCAATCAAACAGATCTCTCTCTGCAATTTAAGATGCACTTTTTTCAATGTTTGTTTGCCTTATCTGACAGGTTATGTAATGAGCACTTTAATATTTCACAAAGTAATTATTACATTAATCACTCAGTGAATATACTAATCAACAAATGACTTAATGAGAGGGAAGCCTTCCAGACAACACAGAGCTATGATTTGTCCATCTTCTGTGCTGTTACAAGTTCTTACATTTGGGTTAGGATTTCTTAGGCTTTAGGATCATTTTTAGGGTATCCCTGCTTCTTTTCTTATTTCCTTTTTCCCAGTTCCTTTCCCCAGAGTCTGTTGATCCACACAATAAACTCTCATGCCCAGCAGCTTTTGTCTGTGTCCCCGGAGAATGACAGAACACTGAATAAGTCCTGTTGGTTTGGGGTTTTTTTCTGTGTTTGGGATTCGTTTTTTATTTTGTTTTGTTGATATTATTATTATTATTATCAGGTGGAATTTATGAAGGGATGGGAACTGCTCTAAGTTTATTCATTACTATCCTTTATTTGTTCTAAACATGCATGGTGACTTTTGCCTGTGACCATTTCATTACATCAGCCTCTTCCTATGCCACTCTGAATGTATGCAACGACTTTCTCTTTGACACTGTTATAAAAGGGACAGCTTACACTCTGCCATGTCCTCTCAAATGTATTGTTTGTTTAGCAGGCACAGATTTATCCTGTGAGTAGAAAAGTCTAGGAGGGGGATAAGAATTTAAAGGTAACTTTAGGCTCCTCTCTGAAGATGGCCAACTGGAAACCTTTGAGTGTAAAATCATACATGATTTGATGAAGACAAATTCCAGCCTCCTGTTGAGCTGCAGTTGGAACTATGATGTATGCAAAAGAATTACAAAAAAGGCAGGATCTTCAGTAAGTGGTAAATGGACAGTGATTTTGGCACTTGGAACTGATCTCCCCATCTGCATGCCTTCAGAGGAGCTGTTTCACCTCCCTCTGCCAGTTGCCCTTCCTGTGATGCCAACTATCTTGCAGTGGAAAAGTCCTGGCCTGTCAGGGTGCTTTAAGTGGGACTGATGTGGAAATAAGACTGAATTTCTTGTCGGGGTCAACATTTGGTGGAACTACAGAAACCATGTTGCAAAAAGCATAACATTGAAATGAGGCTCTGGCATTTGTGTGTGTGGATGTGTACATCTTCCCACTCTTTTGATTTATCTGCATCTTCCCAGGCTATTACTTAAGATAATGAGGTTGTTAAACCTTGCAATAAAAATGAAGGGATAATGAAAGACATTTGCTGAAGAATAGGTCTGTTTCTTTAAGATAATCATTGACAGTTGCACCGTCTGATTAAAAACCAAAATTGCTTGGGCATTGAGAGTGAGCAGGTGTGAACTGATGGATTCAGAGCACACACCAATTTTGATCTCTAGATGCAATCAGCCAGTCCTTTATGTTCAGGACTTAAAAATGTAAATACTGCAACAAGCTGAGAGCAGCTCACATTGATCAGTAGAATCATAGACTTGTTTTGGTTGGAAAAGAACTTTCAGATCACCAAGTCCAACCGTTCGCCCAGCACTGCCAAGGCCACCACTAAACCATGTCCCTCAGCACCACATCTACATGGCTTTGAAATCCCTCCAGGGATGGGGACTCCACCATTGCCCTGGGCAACCTGGGCCAGGGCCTGACAACCCTTTTGGGGAAGCAATTTTTCCTAATATCCAGCCTAAACCTCCCCTGGCACAACTTGAGACTGTTTCCTCTTGTCCTATTCCTTGTTACTTGGGAGAAGAGACTGACCCCCACCTTGCTACAACCTCCTTTCAGGTAGTTGTATCAAAGGAAAAGGATTTACCAATATTAACATGGCAATCTTATCTGCTTTATGCTTAATTTCTAAGAACTCTGCAGGTAACAGCCTTCCAGGTAGTGATATTATTCATCTTTAATATGCAAAGGAACAAAAAAACCCCCAAACTTCAGGTGCTAAAGATCTCAAACACTTTGGATGTTATCAATGAAGTTAGTAGTTCAAACTCAGAAATATAATTGGTAATGTAACCATCACCAAAAAGAAAAATAACAAAAAAAGCTTTATTTATGGGTAAGACTGTTGAAATCTTTGAAAAGCTGGCACCTAGACACAATTTTTGGGAACTTTGTGATTACAAAAATGTAAGGAACTGCATGGTACCTGTCAGTAATAGGTGTTTAAAATCTAAGGACTGGGAGAGACTTCCCTCTGAATGGGATTTGCCTCTCTGTGCCAGGGTGCTGTGATTGACTCATGTCAACAGAGTGTGGGCTTGTCCAGTAGCTGATTGCAGTTTCATCTGGTTTCTACCCTCTAGTTCATATTACTTTCCTTGCCTAGAATATTTTCTGTCCCACACTTCAGCCAAGGGCACAAAGGACCACCATGTTCCTATGAGCACTCAGGAGGGCAGTTGTCCCCTCTCATTGTTACTTTCAGAGTGAAAATAAAGCATAAAAGGGAAACGGGTGAGTTTCTGGAAAGCTGTTTGAGATTTTTTTTTGTTTTCTCACTTTCATCAGAAGAATTAGTCTTGTCCAAATTGACTACCCCATCTTCTTTGGTTAATTCTGGGGGTTTTCTGGTTTGTTTTTGGTTTGGTTTGGTTTTTGTGATCATTGCCTGCAACTGGTTGGCATCTTCACATGGTAACATCTTCACTGCAACACCACCAGAACCTGGTCTTACCATGTCCATGCAGATACCCTCTAAGAAGCAATTTTATCTGGTATTAAACAAATGTTAAGGACATTTCCCTCTGGGGAAGGAAAAACAAGAAAGTGGAAGTCGAGTGTGAACATACTATTTCAGCGTACTAAAAATTCATCCCAAACTTCATGCATTATTGAGATTTTAATACAATTTCCTTTAAGGAAATAACCCATGGCTTTCACTGCAGCTGTGTTTAATAATAACAATGATCAGAGATTATCATTCTTTCTTTGACCGAAAAAAAAAAAAAAGCTCATCAAACATTCAACATACATCTTTATCACCCAAATATTGAAATGTGTGTATATAGTTTTGTAATTGCAAAGTAATGATGCAGTTCCATATACATTTCCTCCAATGTAATAGTTAAGTGCAATTTAAAAACAAAAAAAAGTTCAGGCAAAGCTTACGATGAATATTTGAAAAATAAATAGCATTTTAACCATGTTTTCTTGCCAGCTCTAGTAAACCTGTTGTCTCAGGTAATATTTTAACCTGATTTAAATTAATGCAACATGTCCAGTTTAGAGTATTAAATGAATCAGAAGGCTTTATGGGAAGCTAACTTTACAGAAGGAATGCGGGGAGATATTAATGCATTTTGTATTGATCTGTGTCTTCTCTAACTCCACACCTCTGAAAGTCACTTTTTCTTCCATTTCGTTGACATAACTGACTGCAGTTCTGCCACTGAATCACAGATACAGTAAGACATGGTTTCCCAAAAACTCTCTAGTCATTCTGTGAATAAATATTACAGAGTTATCCTTTGTCTGCATGGAAGATTGAGTAGAAAACTAATTTCCCTGTGGAGAATAAAGCAGAAGTTGCATTGAGAAAAATGAAAATGGAATCAAGACAGGCCAGACAAAATATTAGGAAAAAAAAGCTGAAATAAAAATCAGAGCATGTAGACCAGAGTAATTAATTAATAAAAAAGACTGGCTAATTGGCTCCTGAGTTAAAGAGTATTGATTCTCATGCCGTCCATGCTGCATGAATAATAAAGACACATTTGCAACAGTGAAAAGCCAGACAAGCTGCCTTGGCATTAAAATGTAATCCCAGGGAGTATCCTCTGGGTTATGTTTGTGAAGTATAAAAGTTTATCTTTGGGTTTTTGAGAACATTGTGCGTGAGGCGATGAAGAGTGAGGAGATCCAAATGACTTTGTCAATGTATGATGAATCCAATTCAAACAAAAAGAGAACATTAGTAGTTTCTTCTTACAAAAGGTCACATTAGATTTCCACCTCTTTGTTTTAACTACTATTACACTGGTCATCATTGCAAAACCAAACAAAGCAAGCAAACAAACAAACCCCACTCTGGACTAACTGACTCATTATTTCCCTCTGACCCAACTTTCTTATTCTTGTCAAGGAGTTTTCTCTTTTGGATGGATAATGAAACTCAGGTATGGGTGTAAGTGGACTCAATATGGCATAAATCTTAATTAATATGGCACAGACATTAATTAATATGGCAAAACTTGAGGGGCTGGAGTGTGTCCAGAGACGGGCAATGTTGCTGGGAAATGGTCTGGAGCACAAGTCTGTTGAGGAGCAGCTGAGGGACATGGAGATGTTCAGCCTTGTCATGGTTTGACTCAGGATCAGCAATTAAACCAGAGACAACAATGCTCTCGATCCCCCCCCGTCCCCATCCCCCAGTTGCCAGGTAGGGAAGGAGAGATAAAATTATGGAGAGAGAGAGACTTTTCTGGATTGAAAACTAAACTAGACAGCTTTAATTAAACAATAATGACAAAAGAAAATATGTGTAATTATGTACAAGTATGTTCAGCATGTCCTGAAATGTCCCAGAGCACCGCTGGAGATGAGAGCAGACAGGAGCTGAGGGGAGAGTGATGAGGGGCAGGAATGCACGAGCCTGGGGGTCGATTGTGATGGATGGATGGATGGATGGATGGGTGGATGGATGGATGGATGGATGGATGGATGGATGGATGGATGGGTGGATGGATGGAGTCCTCCCTGGACGCCGGCCATGGACGGAAGAGAAGGGAAGAAGAAGCAGGAAGGAAGTTGTCTTCTGTGATCTCTGACCTTCCTCAGAGCTTACGTAGATCTATGGAATGGAATCCCTTTGGTCAGTTCTGCTGTCTGTCCCCCCCACAGGGGGGTCATAGATATGACTCCCCTGCTCTCAGTAGCCTCTGCAGTGGCAGATTCACTGGGTAGAACAAACTGACCTTCATGTCTCAGCAGAAACATAAACATTCCAGTGTTATCAGCCCACTAGCTGGAACACTTGTTGCTAGTTAAAAGAAAGCTTACTGAAGGGAAAAAAAACAGTAAAAGGAAAATTAGCTTCATCCTGGCTCAAACCAGGACAAGCCTGGAGAAAAGGAGACTGAAGGGAGAACTTCTTGCTCTCTCCAACTGCCTGAAACGAAGTTAGAGTGAGGGGGGGGGGGTGTCAGTTCTTTCTCCCAAAGAACAAGCAATAGGACAAGAGAAAATGCCTTCAGTTTGCACCAGGGGAGGTTTAGATTGGATATTGGGAACAATTTCTTCCCTGGAAAGGGTTGTCAGGCCCTGGCCCAGGCTGCCCAGGGCAGTGGTGGAGTCCCCATCCCTGGAGGGATTTCAAAGCCGTGTAGATGTGGTGCTGAGGGACATGGTTTAGTGGTGGCCTTGGCAGTGCTGGGTTAACAGTTGGACTTAATGATCTTCAAGGTCTTTTCCAACCAAAATGGTTTTGTGATTTTGTGATTCTGTGATAATCACATGATGAAACAGAAGTGCAGACACTGAGGGTTTTGCTGAATCAGCATGTGGGTTTATATGACCTTCTGTTTGTGGGATCGACCTTGTTTTAGCAATTTTAAATCTAGGAAAGGCAGTTTCCTTTGGCTGAAATGATAGGTAATGGATAGAGGGAGGCACCTGCATGATATCCTGAAACATATGTTGACATTGCCATCTAGAGAGCTTTGGTATTATTAGGGGATGTCATGTGAACAAATACTGACAGTGCAGTGCAGTGTTTTGGCTATTTAGTTTACACTAACTATTCCCCAGCTTCTCAGAACATATTATTTTCTTTCTGTCTGCAAAACAGTTATTTTTCTTTTACATAATTTTGGTCCATTTTCTTCTGACTTGGTACTCATTTTATTCTTTGATAGGTAAGACTTTCCACTTAATCATTTCTGAGCAAAGATAAAGTTTGTAGGGGAAAGAACAAGACATAGAGGTCGCCCAGTTTTGCAGTCTTCTTTTAATTTGTTATGCTGTGGCAGTATGTAAAGAAATGATCCAGGAAAATCCCAACCACCTTCATTATTTATTTTTTTGTAATCACTTTTGGGAATTTGTCATGTCAACATGTGAGCATATAACAACAGTTTAAATCAGAAATGAAATTAAACTGGGAAATATAAACCTGGGCTTCTGTTCTGCAAAACTCTGGGACCCCAGTTCTGTTTTTCAAAACTCCAGCTTGAATCAGGCAAGGCCAAATGCATGCAACTTTCAAAATGTGCAAATATGAAGTATTAACAATCCCCAGAATCGGAATTATAAAGACAAGAAATATTAAATAGTCCCCAGAACTATTATTATAAATCTCAGCTGCAGCTGTAGCTCAACAAATGATGCTGCTCCCTTGAGTCTGTAGGAGCAGGAGCACCCAAGGAGGGAGGAAATTGTTCATCTTCAAAATCTGCCGTGCAGGACATACTTTTGAACTTATTTAAGTTTCTTTTTTGACTTTCCTGTCAGGTCAGCTCAATGCCACTTGAGGAAGGAATGTTACCAATTTTACCATACAACCTGTGAAGGTTAAAAAAAAAAGTTGATGGCCAAATCTGTCCAAGATAAATCCTCAATACACAGATAAAAGGTTTTTCCTAGTTTATCAGATTTAAATCAATCAAACCCCTACCCCCAAATTTTCATTTGTTTTTGTTTTGTGGTTTGTTTTTTTCTTTCCTCTCTACCTTTAGCATCCTTCATCTTTTTCCTAGGCAGATGGAATTTCTGTACGTTTTCATTGCCTCTAAATCTAGCTCTTGCAATCAACAGCCAGTTCTGAGTAAAACCAGACTGCTCTGCTTTGCATCCATAAAGCAGGTTTTTGCCTTCTGCAGTTCTGATGTACAAGCCCCAATAAGCACCATGCCCACCTGAAGGCTCAGCAACTTAATATCATGGTTCCATCAAACTCCAGATTGAATGTCATTCAGTACTGGGGTTTAATTGCTGTTCATTGCCTATTATTTGATGAGAGAGAGAAAACAGTTGCATTGGCTCTTCTGTTCAGTGAGGTTTTTACTGAAGAGCAAAGTAGGTCTGGTAGGAACAGCAGAGTTTTGTATTTGTACTCACTAGTAATTCAGATTAGATGACCTTAGAGTAAGAATGCCACAGCAGGCAATGCTGAAATGCCTTGATAAATGTGTGGTATATGCAACTAAGACACTTCACAGTTGTTCTTACTGCACTGTCCATGCATTTCATAACCTCTATGCATATATCCTGGCCATAAGCTCTTTAGACTGTGTTCCTGTGGGCTGTTTGAATACCCCCCAGCACAGTGAGGCCCTTTTCCACGGATTACATTGCAAAGGGGATGCTGCTTCATAGCAAACAGCATTGCAGCAATGCTCCCATTTCACAGAGAGGCACTAAGGCACCAAAATCAACACGAGTGCTCAACCCTGCTTACATCCTTCCAAAAATAACAGTAGAATAAAATGACAGAAGAAATGCCTAGGACAGAATCACACAAAATGTGTTGGATAGACAAGAAACCAAATGCCCTAACATTTCCCTGCATCCCTGGCTGCTGGATACTTCTCTTGTCTCCTTCTGATCTTCTCAGACTGGAGTCAGTGGACTGCTTTGGATTATTCTCCTTGACTGTTGTTTATTTTAGAAGTTATTTTAAGGCTGTCTATATTTAATGTTGTGAGGCCCTCATTTTCAATATGCATATGTATTAAAATTTATTCCAACTCCCCCACCTTTCAGGCAGAGACTGTTGGCTGTGCCTGCAAAACCTGCCAATTACTGTAACTTACAGAGCAATAACAGCCTAATTGATAGGCAAAGACAATGGAGGAGGAATGAAGACATCATCAGTGCTGGCAGGCTGGGCAACAACACACAAAGGGGGCATCAGGTATTCTGCTGCATTAAGGAGTTCAAAGAAAGTAACAGAAATCAATATTAAAATGCATAGAGAAGAAAATGTGTGATCCTGCCTGCTTCACTTAGCTTGGGCCAGAGGGGAGAACTTAAAGTTATACAGGATTTTAGAGCCTGATTCACTTGTATTTGAACTGTCCTGTGTTTTACAAGGAGAACCTTATAAAGAAGGAATTCTCACAAACAGCTTGAGCTGTGTAGCTCCATATTTCCTTCAGGAGCAGAAAGTGGCCAAGCAAAGCATCATAGTCCTTAGTTCTGGTATAAATATGTATCTTTTCAATGTTTTGAGTCTCATTTCTACGTAGGGGAACATATGTACCCAAATACTCCAAGTATGGAAATGTTTGTCTTACCCTCACAAAGGACATGAGATCAATAGAAAGGTCATTCCCAAAATGGTCATCAGATGGCAGATCAAATCTTTTCTTGCCTTCTGGATGGTGGGCAGTTGCTTTCTACTTTCAGTAGCATCTCTCTCCTACATTCTTGCTATGCTGATGGGCTGATTTCACAGGCTGCAAGGAAATAAAGTCCTGGACAAAAGACTTATGAACCATTTGTGTCACAAATAATTTCTAAAATTTGGCATAAATAGCATCCTCGGGACTTTTTTTGGGGATGCTAGAGCAGAGCTTTTTGCTGTGGATCTGTATCTGTCTGGACTATTCACATAGAGTTTTTCATGTTACCAAGTGATACTGTTATACTCATGCAGTCTTCTTTCCTCCAATTATTGTTTGGGATTTATTTTGGTTATTATTGATAAAACCCTATGACGAGGATTTTAGGACAGTAAAAAATTGCTTTGCTGGGTTATTTGCACAAGGTTCTGGGAGCTGGTATTTCTCATAAGGGACTGTGTCTATCTTTCCCCCATGATGAGATCTATTCCAGAACACATATAACTATATAAATAAAGGAATTCACACTTGTAATGTACCCAGACACTGCATCATGGATTTTGGGATCACCTGTCCTGCCAATTCCAAGTGTCAGGAGAAGATGATGATTTTAGCAGTGGAACAATTTTCTAGGAGAAAAAAAACGACTGAGCTAAAAGGAAAGAAAGTAAAGGAGATGTTGGCAGAAATCAAGGCATCCTATGAAGGCCAGGGATATGAATCCTTAAGAGTCCACAGATATTTGTTTTGCTGCTTTAGTTACTGAAATCTGTGACAGGGGAATCATCACTTTAGATGTATCTGAAATCTAATCTCGTGGACTCCTTGTACTGGAAGGTTTTATGTGCCCAGCTTGTTGCCACCATTGAGGTCATCCTACAGGCAGCTCCCTTGGCAGCAGCCCCAAAGAACAAGACTGATGTGGGCAAGGCTACTCCAAACCTTGGGAAAAATGTAAATACTCACATAGGAGCAAGAAGAGAGAAGTACTGACAATGACAGGGAAGTGACAGACATGGCCACCTCCTGAGTGACTGCACTGAGTTACATACAATCAACATTACAGAAAGCATTTTGGAGAGAGAAAATAATAACACTAGGGCTTTCACAAGTTATTAGTAGTCTCTGAGAGGCTATGAACTTGATTGCTTTCTAATGATCTTGTCCAGTCATAAAATGAAGGAAAAATGACAGAGAAGTTCAACAGGAAAAGTTCTTGGTTTGTTAATAGAAAACACAAAAACTATATAGAAATGTACAGGCTGAAATGACATATTTATTAGCCATTTGATGTACACAATAGATATAGAATAAAAATAATAATAGTAGTAGTAATAATAATGCTAATAATAGTAATAAAGTAGCTTATATATTCCCTGTCATCAGACAATTGCTAAGCACTTTACACAGGAGTTCAACACTATTATCACCATTTTAGATTCTAAAAATCACCTGAAAGAGGATGTTAAGCAGAAATCTCTCAGTAGCCTGCTCTTGGAATTTCTTCGTGATATTGTCCTCTTTTGTCCAGCAAGACACTTTTCTCTTTTGTCCATCAACAGTATTTGCAAGTCTAAGCAGCCTTGCAAAACTATTCCAGGTGACTTTTCCCCCTTTTTACTTTGCAAAAGACATTTATTTATTTTTTTATATGTATCTTTGCAGTGACTCATCAGAGCAAAACGAGGAAAAACAACTTTTCCATGGAGGCTTTTTCCTTCCAAGTCATATAGGGTGGCACAATGTTCTCCATCCTGAAGTCTTTCCAGGTAACTCAGGATCAGTCCTTGACTTTGTAACAGTCTTCAGCCCATGGCTTGTTTACCTAGAAGTCTGCTTGAATGTGATCATTCTAAGACAATGGTGTCTGTAATTAAAAAAATGACACCATGATGAAAGCGAACTAATTGCCTCCATCATTGGAATACTTTTAGCCAATTAAAACATTTAGTCTTCATTGCAATGTAGTTGGCTGCATTTACAGTCTTTGTAAAAATGTGTTTTATGAGTATCTTGAAGTGCACATCAACAGCCCCTTAGCCTTTTCAAGTGCTAAGAAAGAGACTTAAAGAATTTGCTTTATGAGTGGAACAATCACTCCTCTTTTGTTCAACCAACACTAGCAACTAAAAAACCAAATAACTTCCCAAAACAACCCCAAACCAACCAACAAATCAAACAAAAAAACACCCTCTCCAATACCTGAAAGGGGCCTACAAGAAGGCTGGGGAAGAGCTGTTCACTGGGGCATGTAATGATAGGACAAGGGGTGATGGTTTCAAGCTAGAGAAGGGGAGATTTAGGTTGGACATTAGGAAAGAGTTCTTTAATGTGAGGGTGGTGGGTCACTGGAACAGGTTGCCTAGAGAGGTGGTGGGGGCCCCATCCCTGGAGACATTCAAGGTCAGGCTTGATGGGGCTCTGAGCAACCAGATCTAGTGTGAGATGCCCCTGTTTATTGTAGGGGGGTTGGACCAGATGACCTTTAGAGGTCCCTTCCAATGCAAGACATTCTATGATTCTATAATTTTTCTCATTTATTGACTGCAACATGGTAAATGGTTGCTCTGAACATCTGATTGTTCAGAGGCTTGGAAGGGTGGGGGAGGAATTGATTTCATAGAATGTTTTGAGTTTGAAGTACCTTAAAGATCATCACGTTCCAACCCCCTGCATGGGCAGGGACACCTCCCACTAGATTTGGTTGCTCAGAGCCCCATCCAACCTGCCCTTGAACACTTCCAGGGATAGGACAGCCACAACTTCCCTAGGAAACCTATTCCATTTATCATTTACCTCCTGCAACTCCCTTTATGCACCACGTTCAGAGGTCCTTTGGCCTCATCTAAGATGGAGGTTCCTATAGGCTTTTGGGTAGAGTGAGAAAAAACACTGGGAGTCAAGAATTCTTTTTATTCTCTGTGTCAGATAACAATTGCAGTCAAAACAACTAAACTGACATTTTATGTATGGCTACATAAAGAGGGAAACATTATGCCACATTTGGTTCAATATTCCACTGTTCAGCCAAATTCAGATCAAAGAGTAACCCACATGGGTTACTAACATGCTTTAAATTATGAGGAAGTGCTAGTGTTCCACAATTAAAAACAACACCAGACTAAATAATTATTAATTTAATATAGCCTCAATGACTCTATGACTTTAAAATCAGAATATTTTGGAAAGCCTGAAAAAGATCATGGAAGTGATTTGGGAGCCAAAATATGAAGAAAGTGAATATGAAGCCAAAAAGTGAAGAAAGTAGATGGGGCCATTGCTGTCACTCTCAGTGGGAGAAAAACCATCTTGCTATTTTGAGGTTTGGTAAAAACTACTGTGAAATGATTGGTGTCAGTGTGTCTGCAGCTCTTGTTGCCCTTGTTAGTAGGAAATATGACTAAACCACAGGGGTAACCACAGCTGGGGCAACACAGGTCTGCCTGGAGTCTGGATCAGATTCTCATTCTGCAAATGAGAGATGTGTCTTTTGTGATTCCTTTAACACACTGCATGTAAAACAACTGCAACTGAGAAAAAAAAATCTTAAATTTCACAGCTGTAGCATACGACAGGATAGTACTTGTAAAATAAAAAGATAGCCCCTCAGGAGAAAACAGCATCTGAAATGGCATGTGCCATAAAATATTGTATATTTTGAAATCAGTTTAGCCACCATCGCCCTTCCTCGAACATCACACGTGCTTCAAGATATCCTGGGATACCTCTGCCTTGTCTTGGCTTTCACACCAAATCCAGACTCCATTGCTTGTCCGTTTACAGCAGGGTGTGGATGAGGGCTCTGAGCAGACAGACCCAATACAGCATTAAAACACTGTCCGTGGCAGGCATCCAACTCTCATTTCCCTGTCGTTTGCTGCAGAGGGTGCTGTCCGCCCGCGCTCGCGTTCCTCAGGAAACAGGTGGGAAAAAAAGGGTTACGAACTATTCACAAGTTGGAGATTGCAGACCGCGGGATAGTATCACAATGCACCAAACGTTTGCACAACTAAAGACATTAATTTACGTTTCAGTGTCGTGACAAAGTAAGCCACAGCGGAGCAAAGCTGCTGTCACAGCCTGGTTGGTAACATCAGCACAAGGCACAGTCAGCCCTGATTTTTTGATGCAAACAAATGAGGCTTTCCTCCCTACCTTTAAGGAATTTTAAGCTTTTCTGACATCATCCATACAGGCAGTGGTGCTAAGATAAAAACAACAACTCTTTCCTAGAAGAATCACAGTTTTGGAAATCTGTTTTCATCTTGAGTTTTCACTTCAGCTCTGGAAACCAGTCAAAACATGAGAATTTTGTGCTGAAACAAGAAATCCTGAAAAGATCTCTTTTTCAGTCTAGCTGCAGAGTTTGGTTTCAATAAGATGGAGTTTCATCCTGAAAGTAGCACCCAGTACTGAAAGTAAGCCAGTCATTCATCTCCTTTGCATGGCTGTGGGGATGTCAGGGGAGATCTTGCTTTCAGCTTAAGTCACTCATCCAGTAGCACCAAAAATCAATGTTTTGGTCCCTGTATGCAGAAGTGTTGATCTGTTTAATCTATAACAGATTGTTTAATCATAACAGAGGTATTAAAATACAAAATGAGGAACTTTGGTATGCATTGAAGATGTGACCACCCTTCTAACGTCCATCATCCAGTGGGAAATGAATGTTCTTAGGTTAGAGGGGTGGCCAAGAGGCTAGTTGTCCCATGACCTAGGTATGTCCTTGGACCACTGTGGAATTATGCATAAAATATGGAAGTGGCATCATCACTGGGATACAAAAAGGAACTGATTCTTTAAGGTGATATCTCAGAAGTCTCTGTGAGCTGGATGTTGGCTGGAGGTAAGTGTCCAGCATTTTCTAATGGTTGCCCCTACAGTTATGAAAGAGATAGAATAGATCTCCCATTGGAGATCATCCATGGTGCTACATCCTTCTTTGACTTATTAGGAAAAGCATGAGGAACATATCTAGACAGGAGGGTGGAAGGCAGTTCATATCTAGTCATGGGATTCCACACCATATCTGCATGGGCTTTGGTGATCTTACAGTCTCCAGTACCCACATCAAGTATGGAAATGAAAATCTCATGTAGAAACTGAATCTTGGAAGATATGATGAGGTGGGCATTACTCCTTCCTAGAGGAAACTGAGAAGACATCTCCTTGGGTTTTTTCCTTTTTAACCACTTTTACCACTTTCATTTTTCAGGTTGCAGGTAGACATCTTGAAAGCTTTGGTCATTCCATGGTAGATCTGTTGCTGTTTTGGCACTTAAGTACCTTTATGTGGTTGTCCTTTATGAGCAGTGTCCTTCATTCAGCGTAGCCAGAAGATCCATACGCTGACTTTGAGTCTGACTATCTTCTGTCCAGGAGCAGAGAGGATAAATAAATCTGAGCTCCCAGAAATACAAAATATCATCAAGAAGGTCTGACTCATGTCATCAGGAGATCCTGTTGGCAGAACACAACAGCAAAGGGGCTGAACATAACTCAACAGGGGGCAATTTTCTGCAAAGAACAAAAGCAAACCAGTGGCACTCATGGCTCCAAAAGAGAACCACCACACTAGTGTTATGTGAACCATGTGGCAGACCAGTGGTTATGAGAACCATTTTTAACTTATGGGAACCAGGTTAAAATGACATCATATCTTGTCAAGTCAGAATTGGTGAGTTTGAACTAGAAGCTGAAATCTAGAGGTATATAGGTTGGAGTAATGTGACAGTCTTTGGAGTCTTTTTAGATGCAAAGAAGAAAATTCTAACTGGAATGCAGGAGACAGGAGCATGCTGGAAACTACATCTCCATCTGAATGCTCCTCTTGATCAGAAATAGAAGGATCACAGAGACAACAGAAAGGACTTCAATACAGAGACAAGATACAGCTGATTCCTGGGAGGACAGGAGCTGCACCCTCCATTCATAACCAATGAGTGTGGCTGCTAGATGAAATTTTTGCATGACTTGTCATGCTGAACGTGTCTGAGTAAGCAGTGCTGACATGGACTCTTTATCTGGCCAAACCAGTCATCAGGATTCAGCAAGCATTCCTGTGCTTTTCTATTCACTTCAATGTTTGGTATAGTCGTTACGACAGGAAGATGTATTAGCATGGAATGTTGTGTCTTCATCTGGAAAAAATATGAGGTTGGGGGAATTCTATGAATGAGGTTCTTTCCTGCCACTTGATAACGGTTATGCAGCTTGAGTCATGGTGTCATTGTTCTTCATCACTGCAATACATAATCTTTAATGAAAATTCCTATTTTTTTGTTCCTGAGTATGCAGCATTTCAAAGCTCCATCCCGTTGCCAAGGCTAAGTGCTGTTGAAGTGGTGGTTTCCTTGTGTGAGAGGAGAGCAGAGAACACAATGAGGGAGACCAGGGCTCCAAACTGAGAATAGCCTTAACAATTCTGAGAGCTAAAATAAGGACAGGAGGGAAAATGAGTAATTGTGACTGTTGTTATCCCTGATCTTTGAGTCTTTTCTTAAGAAATCCTTGAATTCTGCCTGCATGAACCTTATCACAGAAAAGATCAAGGCTTGATTGAGAAGAAAATTAACTCCTTGGTAAAGTGTTAAAGTCAGTTGCTTATTCATCTTCCATATAAGAAATTTGCCTTGACTGCTTACATAAAGCCCATGAATTTTGAGTTAAATCAAGTGAAGAATGTCTTGCTTCTATACCAATTAGTTTTTCATTACATTAGGCTAGTAAAAGTGAAATCACAAAGATTTTGAACCTTCATCAGTTCTAATGAATATCAATTATAGATTCAGTTCATTATATATAGTTCATTCAATTAGAGACCAGTTCATTGAATTGACAGCCTTCCCTCAGTTGAACATAGGTATAAATGAAATTAAATAAATTCATCTTCAAATATGTAAGTGGAAAATCTCATAAAAGTCCACAGTTTTGTTCATATTCTTCATGGAAAGAGAACAAATGACATCTTCTTGGGAATTTTTCAAATCCTTGCTAGGAAGAAGTTATTGAGCTCAATGGGGATTTTGCTTGAGTTGAGTCAGGATCAATCCTAGGAAATCAGTCAAAGAACATGATGGTAAACAAGTCATCATCATGACTTCCAAATGCAGTGGTGCTGGCTTTTCTTAATAGTGCATGTGCCAATACTGTGTATCCTGAAGAGGACATCATGGCATTCTTTTGGTTAACTTTTTGTATACAATTCACTATTTGGACAATTACAATTATTACCATTACAATTCATTATTCATTATCCGTAAGCTTTCATTCTGGAAATGTATTGTATTTTCCTTTCTGCAAAGGCCACCCTCTTCTCTGTCCTTGTGTACAGATGATCTGGGTATGACTGAATCACCTCTATAGCCAAAAATATTACCAGTGAAGATACTGTGCAGTGGAACCAGGTTGATAACAGTGTGCATGAGCACAGCGTGTTCAAACTGGTCAGAGAAAAACACTAAAACCTTCAAGGACCACAGGAGAACAGGACTGCTAGTTCAAGGCTGTCAGAAGATAGCAGGATGCCCCACACTGTTTGGCAGAGCCCTGTTCTCCAGCAGCACACCTGTGATTCAGAGAAATCCTTTGCCTAGGGAAACATCCCCCTTCTCTCAGTAACAGGCTGTTCCTTACCAGTTTGCCAAGACAAGAAAACAAACTGAACCTGCACTGAATACATTTATACCTTTGAAACATCAGGGGGTTTACACATCTGGAGGTCACCAAGGGCCAAAGGGAACTCTTCTGAATACTCAAAGCTGACACATGCCAGCCATGTCATAGATCTTTATCCCATTGCCTGCTGAGCAGCGTGTCTAAGCATCCCCTGAGAGACATGCCCCAATTCACCTAGGAAAGCAATGTAAGGAGCAGCCTGGTTGTGTAAACATAGACATACAGAACCATTAGAGATGCACCAGGAACCATTAGAGATGCACCAGGATGCATCAGACATGGGCACAGGACAGCAGGTGACTCACGCAGCCAGACGATGCCCCAGGGTGTCTAGGATTTGAAATTAAGTGTGTAAAAATGAGATAGAAATCAGGGGATACTTTTTTGTGTGTTAGCTGTTCCCAAGGCCAATTAACCTCAAATTTACAGGATGTATAATTGTCCTGGGTTGAGCCAGGATGAAGCCAATTTTCTTTTTACTGACTCTTTTGCCTTCAGTGAGCTCTCTTTTAACTAGCAGCAAGTTTTCCAGCTAGTGGACTGATAATGCTGGAATGTTTGTTTCTGCCGAGACATCAAGGATGCTTTGCTCTGCTTGTTGAATCTGCAGCCTCAGATTGTAAAGAAGCAGAAGAGTCATTTCTGCAGCCCTCCTGTAGAGGGGAGTGGACTAGATGGACAGCAAAATTGACCAAAGTATTCCATTCCGTATAGCTCTGTAAGCTCAGTGTAAGGTCAGGGACCACGGAAGTCAAGCCCCTTCTTTCTGCTTCTTCTTCCCTTGTCTTCTCTCCATAGCTGGCATCTGGGGAGGACTCCATCCATCCATAACCTTTGATCCACAGACCCATGCATTCCTGCCCCTCATCACTCTCCCCTCAGCCCCTGTCTGCTCTGCCTTATCTCCAGCAGCGCTCCGGGACATTTCGGGACTGCTCACAGCTCAGGAGAGCCTGGGGGAGTTGCTGGGGAGGCAATAGGGTTTTGCACATTCCTGCACATACTTGTATATAATTGTACATATTTTCTTTTATCACTAGTATTTAATTAAAGCTGTCTAGTTTAGTGTTCAATCCAGCAAAGTCTCTCTCCTTAATTCTCTCTTTCCTTCCCTACCTGGGTGGGAGAGGAAGGGGATTGAGAGCATTGTTGTCACTGGTTTAATTGCCGATCCGGAGTCAAACCGTGACAATAACAGAACATTTGGTCAGCTAAACACTTAGAAAGTGATAACTCCAGGTGAATTTTGAGAAGATACAGTGGAAAGTACTGTGATATTCTCAATTTTGGAGAATTCAAAAAGGAATCTGTGAAAGAACTGGTATTTTAGTGATGCTTATTTTCAAAAAATAGCTTTTTCCAGACAATGTACACTCTGCAGTAGACATATACTAACTTGTCTTCTGTATCACAGACTTCTACTCTGTTCAGGAGAGGACAGATATATTCTCCACCAAACCATTAGAAAACTCCCTCCCTTTGCCTTTCATACCCAAAAAGACTCACCAATCTTCACATATCAACCAGGATTATTTATAGCAGTACTAAACCTATCAAACATTGTGAATAGTGAGTGTAGCAAAGGGCTATTATTTTGATGCCACGTTTGGTATCAAGAAATTCCATGCAAACAGGCAATATAATGAAATATTTCTTTTCCAGCACTTTATTTGTACAATTATATAATTCAAGTTTGACCAGATCCTGGGAGATTTTTCTGGTCACTGGCTCATGCATTATAATGCAAAAGTGCATTGGGTAATTTTTTAAAATACATAATATTGCTGGAAACAGATACTCACTAGGAGGGTAGGAGCCCCATAGCTTCCCTGTCCCCCAACCCTGTGGCTTGGGATTCAATATTAATTAATTCAGTGCAGATATTTGGTTATTTGTGTAAGCTTCAGACCTGCTTTTGCACAGAAATGACCATAATCACATTGGTTACTTGGTTTTCATATAATTTCTGAAATACAATAATAAGGTAGAAGATGAGTTTCTGAATTGCTGCACTGTCTGATACAGATTCTTCTGGAATAAATGGAAAAATTCCCTTAGGTCTTTTCCTTGTTCTGGAGAATTGCATTAAGTTTCTCACCCACCTTTACAGATCTTTTTCTCATTTATTGCATCACTTAACTTCTCACAACACCTGACTATGTTCATTTAAACATCTCCTTGTTAACGGTGTATAAATAGCATTTAGTTTTACCTCCTGTCAGCTTTAATTACAAGCTTCATGTTTCCTTTGCTGCACGTGCCTTTGCTGACGTTTAATCAATGGTGTTGTTTGATTATTTTTTTTTTTCAGGGAAGAGTCCAATTTGCACAAAAGCTCTGATTATGTTAGAGATAATTACATCTCAGCTTCTGAAGATTATGCTGCGTAGACACGCGTGCCTACGTGCCACGATCTCCAACAGCCGAAACAATATGAATGGGTACGTAACAGTAAGTCACCAACAGTCTG
Organism: Hemiprocne comata; assembly: GCA_020745705.1. NCBI lineage: Eukaryota > Metazoa > Chordata > Aves > Apodiformes > Apodidae > Hemiprocne > Hemiprocne comata. The sequence continues at coordinate 3,919,969 of CM036589.1, read as the reverse complement.
ATTCTCCAAGATGCAAAATGACCTTTTGTGATGATGGGTTGACCCTGGCTGGATGCCAGGTGCCCACCAAAGCTGCTCTGTCACACCCCACCTCAGCTGGACAGGGGAGAGAAAATATAACAGAGTCTTGTGGGTCGAGATAAGGACAGGGAGGTCGCTCGGCAATTACCATCGTGGGCAAAGCTGACTTGACTTGGGGAATAAATAACATAAATTTTATTTATTATCAATCAAAACAGGGACGGGTAATGAGAAACAAAATTGAGTCTCAAAACAACTTCCCTCCCACCTCTTCCTTCTTCCCAAGCACAACTTCTCTCCCCATTTCTCCACCTCCTCCCCATCAATAGTGCAGCGGGATGGGGGTGGAGGTTATGGTCTGCTCATCACATGTTGTTTCCATCGCATCTTCCTCCTCAGGGGGAGGACTCCTCACACTCTTCCCCTGCTCCAGCATGTTGTCCCTCCCATGGGAAACATTCCTCCACAAACTTCTCCAATGTCAGTCCTTCCCGTGGGCTGCAGTTCTTCACAGACCTAGTGTGGGTCCCTTCCACAGGGTGCAGTCCTTCAGGAACAGACTGCTCCTGCATGGGCTCCTCTTCCCACAGGGTCACAAGTCCTGCCAGGAGCCTGCTCCAGAATGGGCTTTCCACAGGGTCACAGCTTCCTTTGGGCATCCACCTGCTCCAGTGTGGGTTCCTCTATGGGCTGCAGGTGGTTATCTGCTCCACCGTGGACTTCCACAGGCTGCAGGGGAACAGCCTCCCACACCATGGACTTCACCACAGGCTTCAAGGCAATTTCTGCTCTGGCACCTGCAGCATGTCATCTCCCTCCTTCTTCACTGACCTTGGGTCTGCAGAGTATTTCCTCTCACATGTTTTCACCTCTCTTCAGCTACAGTTGCTCAGGGCTTTTTTCTCCCTTCTTAACTATGTTACCCCAGAGGCTCTACCATCACCAGTGATGGGCTCAGCCTTGACCAACAGTGAGTCCATCTCGGAGCTGGCTGGCATTGGATTTATCCAACCTGGGGGAAACTTCTCACAGAAGCCACCTCTGTAGCCCCCCTGCTACCAAAACCTTGCTATGCAACCCCCCCATTTTCTCTCTCCTCTTAACTTGTTGAACAAATGGTCTAACCCATGACCTAATCAGGAGTCCTGAGCAGCTTATCAATGACTTGTTGCATTTTGTTCATAGATGTAAGTAGGAAGCAAATATCTTTCTTAAGCTAATTTGTTTTATTCTTGAACTGAATTCTGTTTTTTATTTCCTTTTAAAGAACTGCAGTGGCACTTCCAAGATTCTTGTCACCTTTTTCCTTTATCTTACCTGGGTTTGTTTTATCCTAGGTTGCTACCTAACATTTTGGGGTGTATTTGTGGTTGCTGTGAGATCCTTTGCTATTACTTCATCACAGACAAAATCCACTTCTTCTGTCTTATTTAGTCAAAGTGACAAGTTGTTTCATGTGGAAGCCTAGCAAGCACAGAAAACACTGCTTCACTTATTTTTTCACCCATAATTCAGAGACTTTATTTGCATTTTTGGACACAGTAGCAATAGGAGCAGTGATCTGAAGTCAACTGCAAACCTGTTGTTGGTTATGTTTGTGTTTTCTGCTGTCTGTGCATCCTGTTTGTCCTCTGACCTGCACTCTGGAATGTGCCTGTCAGGATGTATGGATTTGCTTTTTCCTTTTTCAGGTTTCCATATTATTTTTCCCTGTGTTGAAGTCCTCCTCCAGCACGTTGGCACTGAGTATCCCACTGTGTAGTAATGAGCTGAGAAAGAGGTAATTAAACAGTGCTGCAGTGCTTTGATGCTGCAGACTTCACCTAGGAAGGAAGGAAGGAAGGTATGATCTGGTGACTATTTATTTGTTTTGTAAAATAAGCACACTCCAGAATACTCTGGTGTGGAGTACAGCTTCTGCCAAAAAAAAAAAGAGGTAATTGCAGCACAGAAATTTAGCTCATTGCTTGAACATATTTAGGAGAAATAGAATAGATTATATGCAATATATGCAGAATAGTGTCTGGTTTGTTTTTTTTTTTTTCTTCTGAAGTGAGTTTACTACTTTGTTGTCCCTACCTGCACCAGTATATTTAAAGAAATCTTCCCATTTCAGAGCTGCTTTACATGATTCTTACCTTATTGCAGAGGGTCAATCAAGATGCTTTTTTCTTTTCTATTCTTGTAGAATGTAGAATTTTTATTTTACAATATAAGAGAAAAAGAGCAAACCAATTCAAAACAAAACCTCTGTGGTTTCAGATTTTGAGAATTTACCTTCAGGCATATTGACCACATTTGTGTTTAATAAATGTCAGTCTTTTTTTTTATTATTCTTTTATAATTTGTTGTCACTGTGAGTTTAAAATCACCTGTATACAATTAAGTACTAATTTAACTTCAGAATTTAAAAGAATGAAACACAAGCATCCTCCCCCAATTATGAAAGAACAGTGTTTCTCACACTGCTTTAAAGAGGCAAAGTTTTCATTTAAACAGATTTAAAGCTTCAATGCTATAATGATCTGTGCTCTCTTTTTAACCTCACTTCTATGGGTTGAAGGGAACTGAAGTTAACCTGTTCACAGCATATTCACCAGGACAAAATGTAATAGCAATAAATGAAAGCTTTGAATTTACAGGGTCAATAATGGTGATTTTTGATGCAATACAGGATCTTGTCGGTTGGAAGTGACTGAGAAGAAAGACCTGTGCACACTGACTACTTGACACTGATTTTTTCAGGCCTGTGCTCATAGTCTTCTTCATGTCTTTATGTTTTTCACACTCTCCTCAACCAGGACAATGCATGGATGTCAGTTAGTCACGTTCAGCATTACGCAGAGTTGAACAGCTTCTAGAATTGAACAGGAAATTCACATATTTAAAACTTTGTTGAAAGTTTTAAATAATTTTTAAAAGTTGTGGGACAAAATGCTCTGAGAAAACTTCCAGAAACATTTGCCATTAAATAGCATTTTCTTGTACTGGAGCACTGTAACACACAGGAAAGATTCAGCCTCTGATAAAGAAGGAAGAGACTCAGCTGTTCTTTTGTGCATTAAATGTCTTCAAATGGCCCGGGATAAATTAACTTCACTCTAGGACACTTACAGTACTAAGAGACATTGCAAGTTATTTCTGTCTCCTTATGGATGATGATTGAGCTTTCAAAGCTGGTAAAAGCCACCATAAAACTGGGGAGAACCATCAATGCATGTAGAATAATGTCTGTTTTTCCAGGCTGCCCTCCACTTCCCACCTCCCAAAGAAAGGTTTTGCACTAGCAAACAATTTTGGCAGAAAACTACTTCCATGTTTGAGTAAACTAGTTTCCATAGTTATTGTTGTTGTATCCCTTGCTGCAGCTCAGATGCATTAGTAAACAGGTAGTAAACAAGATATTTGACCTTTAGTGTTTGCAGTAGCTAAGGAAGGTGACTGCCATCTATGCTGCCTCAGTGCACCTGGTCCTCAGAGTCTCCCAAAGTGAACTGGGGCCTCCCAAAAGGAAGAAGAAAAGAAAAAAAAAAAGAAAGAAAGAAAATAATAACTGAGGCTATAATGGCATCTTCTATGCAGATCCTACAGCAGCAGACACACCCCCTGAATGGGTTGGAATCCCTGCACGTACCTGGATGTGAGATTTTTATCTGGTATCTCCTGCTAGAAATACACACTGTTGCTGCTGAGTCCCCTGATGAAAAGCAGGGATCTGCTCCTAAACTTGTAAAACAGTTGGTACTGTCATGTTGTGGGAATGATGCAGATACTCAGAAAGAACGATACCGTTTCTTCTACTTGCCTCGATATGTATTTGTTATTTTCACTTAGAAGCTCAATTTGATCATCCAAAGGCAAGCTTATAAAAAAGTATTATTAAATTTTTCATTGTATGGACCACAATAATAGAAAGCTATTTCATAAAATAGTTGCTTGCCTGATCAATAAAGATGGAGCACAGTGCAAATTTAAAACCAGATATGCTGCAGATCCATCTAATACTGACTTCATCCAGACTCTTTCAAAAGTCTATGATTCATCAATGAACAGGACAATTTCCATGTCTAAAGCTCTTTTTTATTGTATCTCTAAGTACCTCATAATCAGTGGAGAACTGTCATTTTCCAACCCACTTTATGCCATGAGCTAAGTGACTAACCTTTTTGAAGTGTTTAGTGTGCAGCTTGGAAAATACAGAAAGATCCAGACAAAAGGAGAAAAAATAGCATCCCAAGGGGAAGAAAAACTCATGTAAAGCTGAAGATTCAAATAATCTCCATTCTAGCCTTCTAAAAAATACCCAAAGGTCCACGAGGGAGGATTTGCACTAAATTTGTGGTTGATAATATATCTGATACTGAGTTTTCCCTAAACTGTTTTATTATGCTAGAAAAGTTGACTTTTAGACTGTGTGAAACTTTGGAGGAGTCTTCAGAGCATTGTATGTGAAGAGATAGAAACAAATGAAACATAAGATAAAACACAAACTGAATTTACTGTGGGTAGATAATGCTAGAATAACTTGATGCTTTTCTCTGGAAATAGAAAAGATTTTCCAGGAAAAGCTTTACACATTTAACCTAGCTGGCCACCTCCCCTTTGTCTGGTGTCTTCTCACCATGGAGAAACAACCAGAACTCTGGGGTGAGAAGACACCAGACAAATGGGAGATGGCAACAGGCAGCAGGTATAGAAATCATAGACTGGTTTGGATTGGAAGGGACCTTAAAGATCATCTAGTTTCAACACCCCTGCCGAGGACAGGAACACCTTCCACTAGACTAGGTTGGTGAAAGCCCCATCCAAGCTGGCCTTGAGCACTTCCAGGGAGGGTGCAGTCACAACATCCCTGGTCAGCCTGTATCTCATCATTCTCACAGTAAGGAATTTATTCCTAAACATGGTTCCAACCTAAATTTACCCTCTTTCAGCTTAAAACTATTCCCCTTTATCCTATCAATACATGGACTTGTAAGAAGTCTCTCTCCAGCTTTCCTGTAGGCCCCCCACTGGCAAAGTTACCCAAGAACTGAGACTTAGGCCTCATCTCATTTCATGGTTTCTTTTGTGAGTTGGCAGAAAGTGAGACTTTGTTAATTCAATTTCTCATTGAATTGAATTGAATTGAATTGAATTGAATTGAATTGAGGGCATTTTCTACTAACCGAAAAATCATGACTTTATATAAATCATAAAAGTTGGATGACCTTGAAAACTGGATTTAAAATAAAACTCAAAGGGATTTAATAGAAGAAAATGTACGATTGCATACTCGGAGACTGACCATGGGCATTTCTGTTGCAAGCTGTGAGTTTACCAATTGGAAATGAGTGAGAAACAGTGGTGTAGTGCAGCTGACAGCAGGGTGACCATGCAGTGCTGGTGTGCTGCCAGCAACGAGGAAGCTGAATGCAGTAGCCAAGAACTCTTTCTAGTAGACTCAAGAAAAATTAATGCCCTGGTACAAGGAAAGGAAGAGATTCCATTTGAAATGTAGTGTTCAAATCTGGCCATTCATAGTCAAGAAAGACTGAGCCTTGAAGAGGTGTAAGGAAAGGCTGTCTTGATCAGGGGGACTGAGAACCCTCTTGTGGGATGAAGGAGTGAGGGAAAACCAGCCTTGGTATGTCAAGTGAAAGGAAGGCCAAGAAGGGATTTGATCGTCCTCTTTCAGTACTCCAGTGGAACAAATTCCAGGGAAAGAAAAGAACTTTTTAATCTAAAGAACAATCTTGGAATAACAACAACTGGGTTTAACTGTCTATGAGTACCTTTGATCTGATTTCATAGAGTAAGACTGGTGAAGCTTTGGAACAGGATTTTAATAGAAGAGAGAGGGAAAAAAATGGTTTTGTAACAACTGCCATGTGGGATTCAACTGGAGTTTCATCTCTTGCACAAGAACACAGGAGGATGTTTCTGAGCAAAGTACTGTTATATCTTTTTTAGGAATTTCTGGCTAAATGCTTATCCCTGAATCTGCAGAGCAATGAACAAATGATTTCTGTTTTGGCAGATAATAGCATGGAAAATAACGGCACTTTCAGAACTTCTCTTTTACCCTCTTAGCATGATGAGAAAAGACTCCTCTTATGAACCCCTATTTCTTACCTGTGCTGACGAGTTCCTACATGTCTCACCCCGACCGATCCTCCCTGATCAAGATTTTCTTTCTAAACTGCCCAAGAAGTTCAGATGTTTAAACCACAGACCAACATATAAAAAAAAAATATTGGCTACATGTGCCCTCTTAGCCAGTGGAACAAACCTTATATTTTACTTCACTCACACTCAGCTCCTAATTGGTGCTGAACAGAGGCAGTGGGTCGTTCCACAGTCTAAACCTGCAGTTGGATTTTATTCCTAAAATATTTTTTTTCAATTAATTTCACTGAGTTCCCTTTAGGCTCGTTGTCTTAGATATCTGCAGACACAGCCCATTGCTCCTTATAATGCCACTCCACCCAACTGTAACTCCTGCCTCTTCTTCTCTGTTTAAATGAAAACTGTCACTGTAGGTTTTAAATGTCCTTTGTGATGTGACCTTGAAGTCTCACTTATGACAAGGAACAAAACCCCCTTTTTCAGGGGACTTTGCATTTGGGAAAAATATTGGAGATTCTTACATGGACTATGTAGATGCCCTCTCATTATTACTTTTAAACACATACAACCTGTTACAAGAAAGAAACATATAGCTAATCTAGACTCCTTTTCCTCTCAATTAGAGAGAAGCTTGTAGAAATAATGCCCTTTGACAGCTGTTCACTCAAATGTTGCTTTGCATCCTTTGCTCCTCCTCCGTTTTCCTGGAGCTACTTGTGTCTCTGGTCACCTGTTTTTTAAGATGTCACTTATTGTTGCAGGTACCTCTGAAAAGGGCAATGTGCTCTTACCAAAGGTTGCCAGGATGCTCTTCTTAAACTTCATCTCCTGTTTGTCTATCATCATTTCCTTATTTGATGAGCTCAAAGCCCTGCTCCCATGCCCGTATCTCCTGATGATCAGCAATTGGAAAAATCAAGATCTTTAGGGGCAAGTTGGGAAAGTAAAAAAGAAAACAAACCAACCCAAAAACTATCCTGCTTTCTTCTTTCTCTCCATCATTAGAGGGCCTTGCATGATTGCTAACTGATTTTAACACAGCAGAAACCCTTTCTTGTCACTGTTATTCCAGGTGAGACCGACTTTCAGCTTACAGCTTTGTTTTAGCAGGATGACACCAAGAGGAATGTTGTTTCTGGTGGGAATAAAATATGTAGGATCTGGTGCAGAGTAAAACTAGAAAGATGGGTCCTATTTCATCATTTTGTTTTGAAGGATAACTCATTTGGAGCTAGTTTCAAAGGCAAGTTTTTAATTAAAAGCACATTGTGCAGATTTGTAAAGAAGTGGCTAACTGTTAGAAGGTCAGCTATCTTCTAAGCAGCAAGTCATGGGAAAATTCTGCTATTATGGGTTACATAAGCATAACAAAGCTTTCATCTCTAATTACTATTTAATTTGTCCTCTCTGAATAGATTGCATAGCTCTGCTGGCCTTCAGGGCCTTAGTTAACATGGGGTTTGACTTTTTGCTAGTGAAAGATACTTCCTAATGAGAAAAGAATATAATGAGACCAGTTTGTTCACTTACAGTGGGTGGAAGAGAGAATAAAGTCCAAAGGCAAAAGAACACAAAGATAGCTGGAGCACAAATTGCACTAGGTAAAGGTCAGCTGGGATGCCAGGACAGTCCAAATTTAAGCCCAGAAATTCTTTGTTCATTTATGGAACATTGAAGAAGGGCATGTCCTGCAATGGCTGCAAATAAAATGGAACATCACTTGTCATCTGTGAAGAGAAAAGATTTCTTGGGCTATATGTAATATGCAGAGGGAGGAAAATGATTACTTATCACAGATGTTCCAGCCACTGTACTAAGCAACCGATTCATCCTCAGGTTCAGAGAGCTTGGAAGCAAGATGAGCATCACAGAGATCAACCCTCAGGTGTAGAGAACAAGGAAACAAAAGCAGACAGCTAAAATCTGGAAGATGAAACTAGTATCACCATTTATCAATATATCTCTCAAGGCATATAATATTGGACACATTACGAAACAGAAGGATTAGCTGGACCTTGGCTGGCTACAGCTATTTTCATGTTATGGGATATATAATTATTTATTACTAAATTATTAAATTATTATCAATTACTTATTATTAAATTAAATTATTCATTATATATTATTAGATTATATATATAGAAATATTATTTATAATTATGTATAGTACACAACTAATGTTACAGTATTTTTCATGTACAGTATATAGCCAAGAGCAGGAGAGCTCCTGTACATCCATATAGGACTATATCTTTTCTGTCCATAACTGAGACATACTTGTTTAGATTCTGCTGAACTCAGCTGTCTAAATGTCCACTGAGTAACATCTGGTGTAATACAGGCTTGAAGTTGAACATTGACTTTGAGGTACTTCTTATGCTCTCTTTCCTTTTAAACTCCTTTTTTTTTTTTTCAAATTGACAAGTACCCCAGAGGAGCAAAGCCAAGGGACGGAAAGAAGTTAAAACTGGAAGACTGAAGATGACCCCATCCAAACTGAACCAGAATTACAGAAATTGCCCTGCTGACTGAGCATGAGAAATGCACTCTAAGGTTGATTTAAAAGGAGCTGTGTTCAGGGAAAGCATCATGAGCTCAGGTGTAGCACTGTACAGAACAGCTTCACTGACACAGTGGTGACTTCTGGAGCAAAAGTATTTACACTTAGTAGCATGTCCAAAGTTAATGCAGTCAGCTTCTGGATAACTGATTTTTTATTTTTTTTTTATGGGAGGTAATAAATCTAAAATATTTTCTTTCACAAAGGAGGACTGAGATGTTATTTTTTGTGATTATTTTGGCCTAGGACTATGAATCCATTCATTCTTCCTATTTTACCAATTAAGACAATGCAGATTATATAGTAAGTTTTGAAGAAAAAAATCACTTAAAGAACAGAAAGTCCCTAAGTGTTGCCACTGGTACATGACCAGGCAATTGCAATGATTCACAGAATCACACAGAATCACCAAGGCTGGAAAAGACCTTTAAGACCATCAAGTCCAGCCTATGACCAACACCACCACACCATCTAGACCATGGCACTAAGTGCCACATCCAGCCTTGCCTTGAACACATCCAGGGATGGTGACTCCATCACTTCCCTGGGCAGTCTATTCCAATGTCTAATCAGATTGCATTGTTATGATGCTGTCTGGCCCATTCATGTTCTCCAGAGAAGATCATCACCTTTTATTCTAAAGACATACTCAGATTCTCCCTCCTGCATATAATTTTTCAGACTCTATTGTGATAATTTCCATAGATACTCACTTTTGCTGTAAGCTTCTTTATTTCCCTGGATATTTTCTATCTCTTATCAGAGTACAGACAAATTATTATACTTTTTCTTTATTAGATAACACAGAGCAAAAAAATCCTCTTATCATCTTTATTACATGAATTTTAAAATATTTAAAGATACATTTTAAAAATACATTCTGGTTCTGGGGACACATCGACATGTGCTTATCTTTACAGATAAATGCAAGGGGACCACCTGTGCCTGTATTTTTTGAAAGACTGAAAACTTAATGTGCTGTATTATAATAGCTGAAATATTCCTCGCCTCTCAAGGAACAAAACATGGAAGTGTGTTTTCCCAACAGGTCTATTTTCCTTAATGCTTACTGTCATTTGCTTTGAAGAATAAAGAATGGCTCCTTGAAAATGCTTTCTCAGATTGAAAAATTAATGATTAGGACACGTTGCAGATGTTCTTTCATCATATCAAACCAGTACAGAAACACTATTTGCTGTGTAAACATCTGGAGAAACATCTGCTGTGTTTCATTAGAAGTAACTCCTGTACCAACTCCCTCATCCTGAGTTTTTCTATCCCAGTTTCCACTTCTTGTGCAAACAGATCATTTGTAGTTGACTATTGAAGCATAACATTTCATATATCTTTCCCAGCAGCATTTTCTCTCCAGTTACTCTTGGTCTTTTTCCATATTAAGATTGCAGTGTGTATCTTCACCTGCAATTCAAACAGTTGGTGCTGACTATTAACCTGTAGAGTGCTTTTTTTCATATCTTTGTCTCTTCCAAATAATATTAATTTCTCTTCCTATGCTTCCCTTTGAGCTTTGGAAGCACTTCTCCAGTGATTCTTAGAAACTTATGGCATTGGAATGAGACTTTATTTCTTTATCAAATAATCCAAAACAATATTTCAAAGACAAGTGTTGCAACCAGCTGATCTAGGAATTGGAAAAGAGAGCACCTGGATCTTCAATGCTTCTATTTCTCCATTTGCTTCTCACACGTACAATAGATGGCTCAGGAAATAGAAAGAAAATATATTTGTTTGAGGAGTATATTTATAAAAAGTATATCACAGAATCACAGAATCACCAAGGATGGAAAAGACCTTTAAGATCACCAAGTCCAGCCTATGACCAACACCACCACACCATCTAGACCATGGCACTAAGTGCCACATCCAGCCTTTCCTTGAACACATCCAGGGATGGTGCCTCCACCACTTCCCTGGGCAGTCCATTCCAATGTCTAATCACCCTCTCCATGAGGAAGTGCTTCCTGATATCCAACCTAAACCTCCCCTGGAGCAGCTTCAGGCCGTGCCCTCTCATCCTGTCACTGGTTGCATGGAAAAAGAGCCCAGCCCCTACCTGACTACAACCTCCCTTCAGGTAGTTGAAGAGAGTGATGAGGTCCCCCCTGAGTTTCCTCTTCTCCAGGCTAAACAACCCCAGCTCCCTCAGCCTCTCCTCATAAGGCTTTCCCTCTAGTCCCTTCACCAGCCTCGTTGCTCCTCTGAGCTATAATTACAAAAAAAAAGGCTTGATGACTCCTGTCTTTCAGTAAGACCTATATGTAAGTAAATAATACTTATTTTTCTTAATTATGAATCTTGAAAATTCAGGCTAAGGATGTGAATGAATACTGCTTAATTCACAAGGGTTAAATCCAAACTAAAGATGTATTTTTGAGCAAGTGTTTTAGATCAATACTTGGGAGCAGGAAGCAACAGTTACAATATCCCCTGGTTTTAGATCAGTTTCAGGATCACAGGCTATTTTGCCACTTATAGTGCATTGAAAATAAGTGGAATGGCAGAATTGCCTGCTCTCCAAATTTGATTAGAGATTTCTTAGTGTTATAGACCATGCCCCAACTCTAAAGATTCTTGGTATCATATAAGAAATAGAAATTTTCAACCGTAGGAGGTCTTGAAAATAAAAACTGAAAACACAATTCCACAAATGTCAGTACAACTCAGAATGACAGCATTGATCCAACCCAGCTGGTCATGATTTCTGAAGATTTGAAGTTGATTGGACCAGAAAAATGAAATAAAGTTGGGATAAAGTCGCTGCTTTATATCTGCTTAAAATAATCCGGGATATAGGCTTAATCAAGGTGAGGATTTTAGGTGATGGATTTGTGCATGTGTGTGTATGAGGCAAAAGATCCTGAAACCACAGTAACAAAGCAGCTTTGAAGATCCACCCCCACTTTCCTACTGGATGCAGATCCAACTGGATGTTCTGGATGTACTGTAAATACAAAGGAAATTCCACCTCCATTTTTTTTGGGGGGTGGTGGTTTTTTTTTCATCTCTCCATTTTTTTCAGCTGAATAGCAGTCCTAATCTTATCCCAGGGCCAATTTCCAGTCCAGGGAGACAACAAATTACCATAAAACACAGATTTCACACTGGGAACTTGAGGACAGGTTCAGCTCAGGAGACAGGTCCATATACTGTTTAGGGTGAGGAAATATGGCTGCAGTTTGGTCGACTGGCACTGCTCTTCAGCTAGATTTTTAGTAGGAACTCACTTAGGGCCAAACTGCAAACATAATAAAGTAAGAATTGCAATGAACTTTTGGTTTAGTACAACCAAGCCACTGTAAAATAGCATGAGCAGAGAGGTACCTCATCCAAACAAAGACTCTTTGTTTGGTGGCTCTGACTCAAATCAGAAAAGTTAATCCTTACTGATGGGAATAATGTCCTGAAGGTGGCCAAACATCAGGGATTACCTATTGAAAATCACAAGGGCATTGCCAGGGCAGGCAGGGATGCAGTTTAGGAAAGAAAAAACTCAGCTTGAGCTGACATTGGCCAGAGATGTCAAAAACTTCAAGAATGGGTTCTTCAGATACACTAACAACAAGCAGAAACAGAGGAGTAATATTGGCCCACTATTAAACAGGAGAGGTGAACTAGTCACCAACAATACTGAAAAGACAGAGATGCTCAACACCTTCTTAACTTCTGTCTTTACCAGTGCTGTTGGGTCCCAGGCCACAGGAACACAAGTCCAGGTTGATGCAGACACCGACCTGCCGTCAACAAAGGAAGAGTTGGTGTGAGAACTATTACAGGAGCTTGGCCCATACAAATTGATGGGCCCAGATGCCATCCACCCTAGGGTGCTGAGAGAGCTGCTGATGTCATTGCAAAGCTGATCCCCATAATCTTTGAGAAGTCGTGGAGATCAGGAGACGTCCCTGAGGACTGGAGGAAGGTTAATGTCACCCCCACCTATAAGAAGGGTTCAAAAGAGGACCCAGGTAATTCCAGACCCATTAGCCTCCCTTCAGTCCCTGGAAAGGTCATGGAGCAAATCCTTCTGGGGACTGTCACAAGTCAATCGAAGGACATGATTGGGAAAAGCCAACATGGATTTACCAGGGTCAAATCATGCTTGACAAACTGGAAAAAAAAAGTCACCCGCTCGGTTGATGTGAGCGGTGGACATCTCATCTACCTGGACTTCTCCAAGGCTTTTGATACAGTGCCCACAGCCTCCTCCTGGAGACACTGACTCATTGCGGCCTTGACAAGTGGTCTGTGTGGAACTGGATGACAGACCCTACGCAGAGGGTGATAGTAAATAGTTCTTCCTCAAACTGGCAACCAGCCACAAGTGAGGTCCCCCAGGGATTGATATTGGGCCCAATGCTCTTTAACATCTTCATAAGTGACCTGGATGTTGGGATCAAGAGCACCCTGATAGTTTGCTGAAGACATCAAGATGAGTGGAGAGATTGACACTCCAGAAGGGAGAGCCACTCTCTAGGATGACCTGGAGAGACTGGAGCAGTGCACCAGCCAAAACCTGGTCGTCAATATCAACCTACATAGTCCTGAGACTGCCTGAAACTGTTTGAAAATCTCATGAAACCATTTTGAGATACCACTTGGACAGATCTGCATAAAAAGATCCCATGACTTCCTTCTTGTCTTCTGTATCGCTCCTGATTAATATTTCTCTTGTGGAAACTGAGGCAGTTTTCATCTGAAGTTGATACAGCTCCTGAGTATTTTATTCCCTGTGTTATATCTTTGTGCAGGTATGTACATACTTTAATGTAAGCAAGTCTCCATCTTCTCTGACAAACCTGCAGGTCTGACCTTTTTCCTCATCTCACTGTGAGCTCTTCATGGCTCTTTTCTGAATAATCTGCCTTATTTTTTTCCAAGACTTTCTGATGCAGGAAAGCCACATATCACAGAACTATCAAAGGCAGCAGCAGTAAGAGAATCAGTTTAGTGTTTAGACCCAATTAAGAAAGCTCTAAGTTGTTTTTAAAGGAGAATCTACAAGACATAGTTCTGTAAATACGATACAAAAGTCCTCTTACTGAAAACTGATACATTGCTGGGAAAGGCTGTTGATTTTACTGACAGTCATGAGGTTTCAAATGAAAATAGAAAATGAATAATCATGACAATATAACAATCTTGCTGTGCCCTAAGCTGCAAGAGAGGTTTCCATTCATTTTTGTATTTTAATGAAACAGACAAATTAGACATGTGAAGAAATAAAAAAACTACAGAGGATGTGGCACCCAACAGCTAATGGAATCAAAATCCAAAGTGAAAAGATAGAGCAAAAATAAAGGACCTTCAGGCTGCAAGTTGGCTTCAAACTGAAGTTTGAACCACAGTTCAAAGTGGAAAATGTGGATTTGTTTCAAGAGGCCACAGATTAAGATCTGCCACCTGCCCTGAAGACTTTACACTCAAAGCAAATCAAAATGAGAGTCTCTCTGGGAATTGCTTAGTGCCCCTAGAAGGAGCCTTATGACTATAACAAAATGCCTTGGGGCATTTTGAGTGAAATCCCAGTTTAGAAATAAATGATCCCAACTCTGTTTTCTGTTAGCCTGCAATAAATCCATCGTAACTCTCCTGATAAAAACTTGGCTCATATGTCTTCACCATATCTAAAATGTTAACAAACTATGATGCTGCCAGATCGTAACAAAAATTGTAGAAAAATCCTCTCCTGGCACAGTAAATCTAGGAAGATTAGCTAGAAACTCTTTAAAGTGTTGGCCTGACAATTTTGATTTCTGGCCAAAAGAACCCCAAGACAGAAATACAGAAATTGAGGCAAAATTTCCAGCTGAATGAGACTGATTCGTGAGCCCTCTTCTCCCCGCACATGATGCAAAATAAAGACAATTTGTTGGCTTTTGAGAAATGCAGACTGTTTTTTTCCTCCTGCATTAACAGTTCCATAGCTATCCTGAGAACTGCCAGTTTGACATCCGTGAACACTATTGATCCCCAGAGCACTTTAATCACTCTCAGTCATTTGGTTTTCATAGTTCAGTTCACAAGATACATTTAAATGCTGAGCTGCTGCTCTTACAATACAATGAGAAGAGAGGAGGGAGAATGACAGTGTGTAGATGAAATTTGCCCTGAATCAATCATTTTGTCTGCCAGGAATTTTGTCCAGTCCCAAACTTTTGCTTGAAATTATCCCCAGATGTGGGATGGTATCACAATAAGACTGAGGAACAATGAGGAGGTAGGATGGACTTTGACTTAAAGACAAAAATAGCCAAGAGCCATCCTAATAGCTGACTGACAAGCTGAGCCTGGTACCTGTATCATGGAATTACAGAACCATAGAAACATAGAATGGTTTGAGTTGGAAGGGACCTTCAAGATCATCTAGTTCCAACCCCCCTGCATGGGCAGGGACACCTCCCACTAGACCAGGTTGCTCCAAGCCCCATCCAACCTGCCCTTGAACACTTCCAGGGATGGGGCAGCCACAGCTTCTCTGGGCAACCTGGGCCAGTGTCTCACCACTCTTGCATCAAAGAATTTCTTCCTGATGTCTAATCTTAATTTCCCCTCTTTCAGCTTAAAACCATCCCCCCCCCATCTTATTGCTCCATGCCCTTGTCAGAAGTCCCTTCCCAGCTTTCCTGTAGCCCCTTCAGATACTGGAAGGTGCTCTAAGGTCTCCCTGGAGCCTTCTGTTCTCCAGGCTGAACAGCCCCAACTCTCTCAGCCTGTCCCCAGAGCAGAGCTGCTCCAGCCCTCTCAGCATCTTTATGGCCTCCTCTGGACTTGCTCCAACATCTCCATGTCCTTCTTGTGTTGGGGACTCCAGGGCTGGACACAGTTACCACTTTATTGGAAGTTCATCTTCCTGGTCAAGAATAGCAGAAGGGTCAAACTCTAACTGGGGACCTTGATACGCCATCGATCCTTGAGGTCGGGTGAGAAAGCAGCTCAAGTCATAAGGTAGCTTGTGCTATCATATCCCACTATGCATGGGAAAACCATCTGTAAAGTTATCTGATAAACAAATATCCATCCCTTTGTGTAATACTAGTGCTCCCTCTGATCAAGCTGATCTAGTTGAAGATGTCCCCGCTCACTGCACGGCGGTCAGACTAGATGACCTTAAAAGGTCCCTTCCAACCCAAACTATTCTATGAGTTGCTCAAAGCTTCTCTCCCCCTCATAAAACTGTCTCCAAGCTGTAAAACCATGTCTGCATGGCCAGTTCCCACGGCTCAGCTGGCATGAAGTAACTTGGTCTTTACAAGACAACACCCCAGGACCCATAAGCACCAGCTTGAGCTCCCAACCAAGCTATCAGCTTCCTTGAATGGTTCACTGGGCTTTCATTTGCCGTTTGTAAAATGTGGATAACAATATTTCCTTTCTCCCACTCAACTAATTTTTAAAAAATAATTCAAATTTGTGTAACGACTCTCCCCAGATCCCCAATACTATGCATCCCTTTCCCAGCTTTCCCATGGCCCTACTCCGATGGCCAGTAGAAGCAAGGAACGAATATCTAGTGACAAAACTATCTTTACACTAATAAAGCCTTGCAGCAAAATGCAACTGCCAAAAGGAAAAACAGAAGGAACATAAAATCAGCAAAGGGTAAGGGAAAAGAAAAGGGGGCGGGGGGAGAGGGGGAGCAATAATTAACAGAAAATCGTCAGCAAAAACTAACTTCTTGCCATAAGCAACACTGTGGCACACAGCCACCTCAGCTAGTGACTTCAAAAATAAGCAAGTGGGCGGGGTGCAGGAGAAAAGTGCCACCTTTGAGATTGTTCCAATGTGAGATTGTAAATATTTCAAGATCCAAAGACCTCTCAGAGTGACAGGACTTCGGAGAAACTTTGCTAAAAAAAATACTGTCTTCCCATTCAAGAGGGCACGCATCTCTGTTTTTAGGGGGTGGGGAGAGACAATTGATAATTTATAGTTTAGTCACACACAATAATTTCTGAAGTATTAAGCCTGTAGGTTAGAGAACCCATTTCCTGGAGACTTATTTTGCGCACAGGATTATTTGCACTAGGGCACCATTCATTTTTTGGCAGGCTGACATGAGAGGCACCAAAGCAGCTGGCAGAGGAGATGCTCAAGGACAAGGGGCGCAGAGCCAGGAGATGCTGTCAGAGATAGTGCTGTCTCTCTCACCATGTCCTCACTGCCTCTCCAAAGAGCGGGAGATTACTAGCAAAGGAAGATGTGTTGGGGAAGGTCTCACTGGAGACAAGGAGACCGCAAACTTCAGTGAGGGACAGACTCTCTATTTCTGGGAAGCAGCAGCTTTTCCCAAGCTGACGTTCATTGTCTTTGGCATGTTGCAGGTGCAGTATCCCATGTCCACGCCTGGCTCTTCTTGTCCTTTGAAGTACTATGATACCTACGGTGAGGAGATCTAAACATTAATCCCCTTTGAAGAAAAATTAAGACAAACTAAAGTGCTGCCGGGCTGCGTCTGTGGCAGGGACAGCGGGGGGACACGGGGCCTGTGGGGAGGGAGGTGGGTCAGGTGACCCCAACGGGCCAATCACAGCGCTCCTGCCCAGGGGGCGCCGTGTGAAATGGCGCCTGAGGGAGCCGGGTCGGGTCTGTTTGTCCGTCACTGTCCCCTCTGCTGCTCCTTTATCCTGTTTTCTCGCTGGAGAAGAACATAGTTCACCTAGACAAGTCACCTTCTCCTGCCCCCCCGAGCAGGACCGGCTCAGCCACTCCAAGGCTGTTGCGGACTGCAACCGGGACCCTTAACTCAAACACCCCCGTCTGCTGCCGAGGGCAGTTTGGGACTTTTTTGAATGGGAATTAAATACCAGCTGGGGAGCATGAGTTCCATATATACATATTTGTAATTCGCCATAACTATTATTATTGGTACTTCATTAAACTTATTCTACTTTGTTGTTGGGTTTTTTTTTTCCAACTTAAGTCTGCCTTCCTCCCTTTTATCTTCCTTTGGGAAGGTGGTGAGGGAATAACCTGTGAGCATCTGTCACCTGCCTCTCCCTAGTGTGTTTTTCAGAGCCTCTGATGAAAATGGTAAATGATGGGAAAAGATGGTACTCTGCAGTTAACACCAGCACAGGTGTGAAAGTATATATGGAGGAGGTATGGGGTGATGAACCAGACATGTGGGAGATGTCACTTGTTTACAGTTGGGAGTGTTTGAGTAAGTGATCCAAGTGAAGAAGTACACAGGACTGAAATAAGCATTTCACACATCAGTGACTTGTGAGAAAAAATGGGTGGCAGTTTGTGTCAGTTTAAATACAACTCCAAATTATAAAACTGAAAGCCTTAAATACTTTTAAAATAGAGTTTAATCACATTACACAAAGGGGAGTATGTGAGGTTGCCTGGGCTGGAAAGTCTGTGCTGTACCTGAATGACAAAAACTCATAAGGGGCAGTATGCCCAAAGAGTCACCTCTGGGGAAGCACAGGGAAGAAAGAAGAATACTGTAAATTTAAACTGGAAAATCAGAAAATTTAATTGTGCCCTTTTAAAATAGCACGCTGTTGGGCCTCTGTGTGACATGGATTTCAACTAGTTTGCAGCAGTAGAGATCTGCTAAGCAAAACTATTATTTCTGAATATATTTGGATAAGTAAATTACACGGTTATTATGACTACAGTACTAGAGTGTGTTCTCACTGTAAGATTTCATCCAGAAAGGCTGCACACAAAGCACTGAGAAATAGCAGCAGCCAGATGAGAGCAAAACAGCAACAAATGAAGGCCAGCAAAATTGGATGATGAAAGTTTCATGGCAATACAACTCTCCTGCCTCTCCATGTCTGCTTGTCTTCAAAGCAAATGGAAAGCAGGTGAACCTGGGAGCAGTCTCCTCCCCAGGACTGTGGGCTTTGCTATGGGCAGTGAATCATCTCCCCAGGGACATTGAAAAGCAGCTCTATCAACTTCCTCTTCCTGGCAGGGCCTCAATGTCTCATCTGAAGCCACTGAAGGATTTAGGTACACTGGAACTCTCCATGCCCCTACAAGGCAGGTTTTTACTTTATTCTATGGCTGAGAAACCGAAGCATAGGGAGGTTGATTGACTCCTGACAGCAAGGCTCCTCCTTCCTATAGAATGTAAACCCTCTTCCAGCACTCTCTGTTCTGGAAAGTTAGCCAGAAAGATATAAGATTAAATATTTAATGGAACTAAATATTTAATCTATCTTAAAACCCATGTCTTCTCTGCTATATTCCACTTCTTCATTCCTTCCCTATTTCATGTGCTCCTTTTGCCTCTCCTCTTCCTGCATCCCTCCCTGTTTTTTATGCCTACCATATTCACCCTGTCAGTCATACTACTGCTGCTTCCTTGCTTCTTTTATTTACTACCCAAGTAGTATGCAATGTTTTCCATCACACACTAACTTTATGAACATAAATTCTTGAGACAAAAAGCCTCTAATCTGCTCTAAGTATTCTTCTCTCCCACCTTGCTTTCCCATTCTTGGGGCTTATTTGATCCCTGCGTGGCTCAGTGCTGTATAAGGAGCACAAGAAACTACCATATCTCACATGAGGGGTTAGAATCATGGAATAATTTTGGTTGGAAAAAATCTTCAAGA
Source organism: Hemiprocne comata (assembly GCA_020745705.1). Taxonomy (NCBI): domain Eukaryota; kingdom Metazoa; phylum Chordata; class Aves; order Apodiformes; family Apodidae; genus Hemiprocne; species Hemiprocne comata. Next base: position 3,900,688 of record CM036589.1, on the reverse strand, counting down.
TCATCAAGCCCAACCATTAACCCAGCACTGCCAAGGCCTCCACTAAACCATGTCCCTACACAGCTTTTAAATCCCTCCAGGGATGGGGACTCCACCACTGCCCTGGGAAGCCTGGGCCAGGGCCTGACAACCCTTTCCAGGAAGAAATTGTTCCCAATGTCCAATCTAAACCTCTCCTGGCACAACTTGAGGCCATTTCCTCTTGTTCTATGGTTTGTTCCTTCGGAGAGACAAGACTGATCTCACCTGGCTTCAGCCTCCTCTCAGGCAGTTGCAGAGAGCCAGAAGGTCTCCCATCAGCCTCCTTTTCTCCAGGCTGAAGTCCCCCAGTTCCCTCAGCTGCTCCTCAGCAGACTTGTGCTCCAGACTCTTCCCCAGCTCTGTTGCCCTTGCCTGGACACACTCCAGCCTCTCAATGTCCTTCTTGTAATGAGGGGCCCAACACTGACCCCACAATTTGAGGTGCAGTCTCACCAGTGCTGAGCACAGGGGGATGATCCCTACCCTGGTCCTGCTGGCCACATTACTGCAGATACAAGCCAGGATGCTGGTGGCCTTCTTGAGCACCTGGGCACGCACTGGCTCAGATTCAACTCCTGTCAACCACCACCCCCAGGTTCTTTTTCAACAGGCACATTCCAGCCACTCTGCCCCATGCCTGGAGCATTGCCTGGGGTTGTTGTGACCCAAGTCCAGGACCTGGCACTTGGCCTAATTGAATCTTTTTGCAATTGGCCTTGGCCCATCGATCCAGCCTGTCCAGGTCCCTCTGCAGAGTCTTCCTACCCTCAAGCAGATCAACACTCCCACCCAACTTGGTGTTCTTTGCCACACTGCTCAGTCAGTTGCCATAGCAGCTTGGGAGCTGGGTGACCAAACACCACCGCAGCACTGCCAGATGGACCAGCTCCAGGTCTGTGTGTGTGGAGACACAAGCACACTTTTGCAAAGGGCCAGAGAGCTGCTGCTACTTGAGGGCCACTTCTGAAGACTAGCATCTCCATCTCTGCTGGTGCCTGGTGACATTAAAAGGCTGCTTTGGAAATCACTGTGTGTCCCTCTTCCCTACAGGGCAAATCAGATGAGCAAAGGACGAGAGGGAATGAAAAAGCTCATCCACTTTCCAGAGCATGCAGGAGAGGGAACCAGTTTGACTATATGTGCATGTCAGGCCATGCAAGTGAAGTATTACTGGAAGAAGGAAGGTGTGTCCATCCTCACTGAAGTAAGGAAAAAAGCCATGACACAAAAGTGATCTGAAAGCCGCAAACTTGCTATTTTTTGAAACACTTTGGAGACTGTTACATTTTCACCATTTCATGTTTATTCTAATTTTGCAAACTTTCAGTTGGGTTCTGCAAACACCCCAGAGAAAAGGGCTAGTTATTTGTGTTTTATGTGGCAATATCTGTAGTTATTTCTCTTTGATTCCTCTGAGAGTTATCCTGTAATTTTTGAAGTTGTAGGTTGGTGTCCATAAGCTGTTCGTTCAGGGCTTTTCTACTTTCTAAAATCCTCCTATGTTCTCACCCACTCAGAGACAAACAAAGGCAGAAATGTCCAATTGTATAAATTGCTCAGCTACAGAATTTCACCACTCTTTCCTGTATAATTGGATATTAGTCACCTTATGCTATGTTTCTATTCCCTGGACTTCTACATTAAGACACGGTGAATAGTCAGTAATGGACAAAGACTTCTCATGCTTTCAGAGAAATCAATCCCTCCACAGCTGAACAAGACTGTTTGCAGGAAAACCAGTGGTTCCTTACCGCCCTGACTTAAACAAAAATGCACCTACACAAAGAATTACAGCAACAGAATACTGAGAACAAGCAAGTTTGACCTGAGCAGCTGTTAGGAATTGGGGGTTTGTTAATTTTGGATCTTTTCAACCAAGGCATGCGAAACTCTCCTTTTTGTCCCAGATCTTGTGTCAAAGAGAAACTCAAGCTGGCTTTACTGGGAGATTCAAAAACATTTCCAGTGACATGGAGGTTGAATTCATGGCCCAAGGATTTGCTTAGCTTTTTTACAGGAGTAGACAGTGCTAAAGGCAAACCAAAACTCCAGGGCACAGTGGAGAATAGCTCTTTCCTGAGCCAGGGAACTGTGCAGGGTGTAAAGCATCTGATACTAATGGGGACAGTAAGACACTTCAGTTCTCTTTAGCAGGCTGAACCCCATAAATCTGTGTTTATTGGCCAGCTTGGAGCATTTCATATCCCAATATAAGTGTGCAGTCAAACACTGGTTTACTTCCCTTGAACTCTGGGAAATTTCTCTTCCTCTTTGCTTATCAAATACAAGTTTCTTCCAGCATGGTCAGGTTTTTTTGTTCCTGGTTTTTATGGTGCTGGCCACCCCTGGCCTCTGAGTAGGCTGGCCAAGTCCTACAATGCTCCAGACAACTTTTACCATTAATCCCTTTCCTGACTCAAAGGAGACTTTTACAGGGAGGATCCTCTTTCATTTCAATGCAACCAGTTTGGAGCAATCAAGGGGGGAAGGATTTCAAGAGGCGGGCTGGAATCAGCATGCAAGTGAGAAATCAGGGAAGATGACAGCCAATGTCCAAAAAAGAAGATACTGAACTTTATTCTGCTCTAAATAGTAGTACACTAGGGGGAGTGTCTGTCCTTTTCCTGCCACAGTCCTCTAAGAATACTAAAGGGAAATCAATGCAATTGATATTTAATCACACAGAATCATTTGAGGTGCATAGAACCAACAGTAACTCATCCCACTGACATATCACCATGATCTCTGATCTGCTGCACAGTTGCTTCTCCCACATCCAGCGTGTGGTTCTCTTTTTTTCCCTGTTTTTTCCCTAGCTGGTGCGGGGCTGCCTTGTTCTCATTCTTCTGGGCTGTAGTTAACTCCTCTTTCTGCCTTAAATAACCATAGGAAGACACTGAGGTGCTAGGGTATTCATCTGGTCAGTCAGATTAGTTGATAATCCAAAACAAGTCTTTAAATCAATAGAAGAACATAAACTGGTAGAAATGCAAAGCTTATAACTTTCTAGTTATGGAAGGTGAGTGACAGTATTGCAAATAATAAGGGAAGGTGATTGTATATACCTTTATTTAGACATATTTTATATACATATGATAATAAATATTACTTTAATATGTATTTATAGTTATAGAAATATATATACACATGAATTAATATATGAAGTATAAAAATAGTGTCCATTAATCTATCTATCTGATTAATAGAAGGGCAGAGCAGCAGCCCATGGGCTACAATCTGCAGGCTCACCCCACTATCAAAGGGGCCATGAAGTCACGAGCTATTTGCATAGGAAATGAAAGATAAGAGGAAATTTCTTAACGAGCACATGCCGGTAATTTGAGAGGCTAATTGGTGTAGGAAGTGACATCCCAAAAGTTTCTCGGAGAGATTACATGGGAATTAATTAGATTGATTTAAAACACTTCAGAAAATCAGCTATCATAAGTGACAGTCTGGGGTTGGACCATAAAATAACTGATTAAGTGGAAATAAACACAATTGGATTGGGATAACTAAATCATAGACAGCAAAAAGAGGATGGATTAGAAAGTGATTAGGCTAATCTTGAAGGGCAAGGGAAATGAGGGGCACTTTCAAATCCTTAAGTGTTGTCTTTATCTGTGTTTGCATGGACAGGATTTGGTTTTGAGAGGGGTGGGGCATAAGAAAGAGGTACACAAACTAATGAATTATTTAGCAAATGAAGGCAAAACATCCCTATATGCCCCCTTTCTTACAACAAGGAAAAGGAAGGAAAGCACAGGGATCAGAAGAGAACAGATGAGTGGAAATGTTTCCTTAGAAGACTTAGTTCACAGTATCTTTAGCTCTGAAAACCTTACAGAACTCCATGGAGGATTAGACACTGATACAGACACTGCAAGTAGGAAACTGTTTGAGGGGAACAAAAAAAAAAAAAAAAGGTGTTAGAGGAGATCTTAAAGGTTAGATAATCCATTCTGCAGAGTTAGCATCAACTGTATCTATCTCATTGTCCTAAATTACCTTATCTCAGAAAGATCTTACCAGTTTCAATGCAACAAAGATTAGCGTGTTCTTCTTTATAGCTCCATGTTACAGCTTTCACCACCCTTGGAAAAAATAGACACTAGGTAACCCAGGACATTGTCCCTCATTCTGTCCTGTCTGGTGGTTCCTAGATCCTGAGACCAGACACACCTTTTACAGGTGTGCACAGAAACGGAGATAACTTTGGATATATGAGCTGGGAATTCACACAGTGGTCGTATTGAGATCTGCTGGCATTTGAATTAAGAAGGGATAATGATATCCATAAAACTTTACAGCCTCTTCAAATAGGGCATAAATTAGGGAGTATGGAAGACTTACTACAATGTGAGAATTAGCCCACAACATTTTTGGAACCAGCCTTTGAAAATACACAGGCTTGCACGATCATACACAGAATCACACAGAATCACCAAGGCTGGAAAAGACCTTTAAGATCATCAAGTCCAGCCTATGACCAACACCACCACATCAGCTAGACCATGGCACTAAGTGCCACATCCAGCCTTGCCTTGAACACATCCAGAGATGGTGCCTCCATCACTTCCCTGGGCAGTCTATTCCAATGTCTAATCACCCTCTCCATGAGGAAGTGCTTCCTAATATCCAACCTAAACCTCCCTTGGAGCAGCTTCAGGCTGTGCCCTCTCATCCTGTCACTGGTTGCCTAGAAAAAGAGCCCAGCCCCTACCTGACTACAACCTCCCTTCAGGTAGTTGAAGAGAGTGATGAGGTCCCCCCTGAGTCTCCTCTTCTCCAGGCTAAACAACCCCAGCTCCCTCAACCTCTCCCTATAGACTTTCCCTCTAATCATGGCATTATTGCCTCTTCTTTCTCCAAGGTTTGTGCCTGTACACAACCACTGCAAGAGAAAATGTGATTAACTCGAGTGTCATTTGAGAGCCATTATTCACAGGACTGAATAGTCAAACCTATGAGAGCACTACACTACAGACTTCAAAAGCTAGGAATACAGAAGGGAAAAAAAGAGGAGCTGAAACATTATGCTCTTTGAAAAGGCTCAGAACTCGTAAGATATGACTTTGGATACGCAGAGGCTTCAGGCAATGTCCTTAATGATCTTCCTGTGCTTGCAGACAGGCACACAGAGCCTTCCCCAAAGCTGCAAAAAAACAAGCTGGAAAATCAAACACACAGCACGTGCTGACACTCAGAAAGAAGCCTGCACCAAGTAAGAACATAGCTCAGTTACTCATTTAGTGTAAATATGTGACCTGCAGTCTCCATCCCCATCTCTGTAGCTTCTATTAAATCTAAAAACTCACATATGAGTCATGCAGAGATGTGATGAAAGGACTGGCCAGTGCTTTGCCCATCATGGAGGATGATGAGCCATCCTTGAGGAGGAGATCTTTACAAACCCACTCAATTAAACATTCACACCCCTTCTTCTGACTCTGCATCTTGGTGTTTTACCTTAGAGGACCCAGGAGGTGATCGGACCCCTCTCCTCAGCCTTGGTGAGGCTGCACCTTGAGCACTGGGTGCAGTTTTGGGCATCTCAGTATAGGAAGGACATGGAGGTGCTGGAGAGATACAAATTCAAAGTAGGTAAGAAGAGATCATAGAATGGCAAAATGTTTTTGGCTGGAAAGGACCTCAAAGACCATCTAGTTCCAATCCCCCTGCATGGGCAGGGATACCTCATTGTTCAGTATGTTTTGTCCTCACTTTAAGTGTTTGGGGTCATAAAAACACATCAGATTCTGAAGGAATGAGCTACCTGTCTTCTCAAGATGAAGGAAATACTGAAGCAACATGATAAAAAAAGATTTTAAAGTCTGATATGATTTTAACTAGAGAAACAGTAGAAAATAGTGCTGGCAGAGATCATCTCAATCACTACCTGAAAACTGCCAACCCCATATATAGCTGATCCTGGAAGAAACACTTCTGTATTAATGGTTCTTCCAACTACAAAACTTTTCAAACTTCCATTGATTTTCACCCCATTTCCATTATACCAATTCTTCAATCTTCAATGTCACTGGCAAAGGAAGTTTCATAGTCATCTACTCTGATTTCTCTAGAAACCTCATCATTTTGACTGGAACCAGAACACTATTGGAAAAAAACAACAGTCTTACAGATTTTTTTTTTGTAAACAATTAAATTCAAACAGTATTTTATGAAGAAAAAGCCTTTCTGCTTCATAAGAGATGGATTATACAGAGGGGTAAGACCTTGTAATTCAAGACTTCTACTGTTTGAGCTTACATTAATTCCTTTTCTTAACGTCAGAAATGTTACATTTTTAATCTGCATGTAAACCAATTGCTTGCCAGAGTTTACATGATTTTTCAGTCATATTTATCATGTAAAAATAGTCTCTTTCATTAGTATTTGAAATTTCTTAATCTCTCCATTCACTCTAAGCAATATTTAGTTCACTGTAGTAGATGAGTACAAGCCCTTGTACTTTCTATAAACCTGTAAATCCATCATGAATCAAACCCAATGCGATTAAATTATTTTGTTTTCATTTCCTAATCTGAGCAGTGCTGGGAAATGAAAAGAAATAACAGCTTTTTGTATAAGTACATAACAGTCACTGAACTGTGCATCTGCTTGCTGCAATGCTTTTTCTTCTACTTAAACTCTTGCAGTATTTAGCCAAAAAAAAAAACGTTTATCACTCTACATTCTGACTGTCTTGAGGGAATATTACCACGTGTAAATATATCCCAGTGCAATTCTGAGTTCCTTGACATTTGTCAGGTTTAATTATTTTTTTCTGCATTATCTTTCCTCAGTTTAAAATTTTATTACCAAGATATAAATCGGGCATTCATACTCAAGATATTAATTAAAAAGAATAAAAGAAAACCTTTTGGCTTGAAATGGTTGAAATTTTGAAGATAAATATACAAGCACTTCCTTCCAATACATGTTTTTTCTTTTTTTTTTTTTAAACTATGGTTTGTACCCACTAAAGGTATCAAAATGTTTCCTGCATATTTGGGAGAAGAAGTTTGCAGCCTTCCCAGAAAACATAAGTTAATATTTACTCCAAAAGAAGAAAACCAGCAATGAATTGAAGAAAAAAACCTAATATTCTTTCAAGCTGAACACTTTCTAGAAGAGATAGTGGATGTTTTCCACCACCTGTGGTGGAACTCAACTTTGTAAAACACCATGTGATTTAATAGATGTGACAGGATAGAAATATTCCCTCTGACTTTTATGAACATACAAAATTATGTGTCCTCTTTGGCCACAGAGTCATCTTTCCCACAAGGCAGTAAAATCTTAACACAAAACAAAACAATTTTTTAATCTACATCCTCTGAAAAGATACAAACCTGAGATTTTTCATGGACATTACTACCTGGCAAAGATATAAAGCTTAATATTTTACAAAGTGCTTTTCAAAATGCATGGCACTACTCAGCATGCAAACACCTCTAGTACCACAATGCAAGCCAAGATCTATTAAATCAAGAAAGATGTTCTGTCCACAGTAGAACAAAATGACACCACAAGCTTGACTTCTCTAAACTTTACAAAACCTGAGAAGAAATTTCCTGGTAAACCAAAGCATCACTTTGCTGTGAGAAAACTGAGCAATGAAGATCAGGGTGTGGAACTCTGAGCTGTTTGAGTTTGCTGTAGAATCATAGAACCATAGAATGGTTAAGGCTGGAAGGGATATTAAAGATCACCAGGTTCCAACCTCCCTGCTATGAGCAGGGACACCTCCCACTAGACCAGGCTGCAGAAAGCCTAATTTATCCTGGCCTTGAACCACCTCCAGGGAGGGGGCAGCCACAACCTCCCTGGGCAACCGATTCCTGTGCCTTACTGCCCTCATGAGGAAGAATTTCTTCCGGATGTCTAACCTAAATCTCCCCTCTTCCAGTTTCAAACCATTACCCGTTGTCCTGTCACTGCCCTCTCTGCTGAAAAGCCCCTCCCCAGCTTTCCTGTAGCCCCTTCAGGCACTGGAAGGTGCTCTAAGGTCTCCCCAGAGCCTTCTCTTCTCCAGGCTGAACAGCCCCAACTCCCTCAGCCTGTCTTCATAGCAGAGCTGCTCCAGCCCTCTGAGCATCTTTGTGGCCCTTCTTTGGCCCCTCTCCAACAGGTCCATGTCTCTCCTGTGCTGAGGGCTCCACAGCTGGACACAGCACTCCAGGTGGATGCAGCAAATCAGTCATAAGGGGCAGAATATTAATTTTTCATGTTATTATATTCTGGTTTACTGTTTCTTAATATTTTTATTTTGATGTTGAGATCCTCTGGACTGTGCTGGTTTTGGACAGTTGAGTGCTAGACCCATTTTTATTGACAGTTTGGGTGTGAACTACAGCAGAGTGGTACAGCAGCAGATAACCAGGGTATAAAAAGGGTACATGGAAGGCTGAATTCTGCCATTGTTGAGTTGCCAATCAAAACCCACATGATTATACAAAAATAGGTGGCTGCATCCACAAAGATGGAACTTGCCTGTCAATCTAAAGTATTACACATAGACACAGCCTCAGACCAAGGTCTAGAAAAATGGTTTGACTGACAACTGTACTCCAGAGGGAGAGCAGGATTCTCCCCTCCTTGTTTTAATTGCATGTCTCTTCACAGAATCATAGAATCATCCTGGTTGGAAAGGACCTTGAAGATCATCAAGTCCAACCATAACCTAAATCCATATATTTAAAAATATTAACTAAGATGCAGCTATGTTTAACTATGACTTTCTTCCTAATCTTCCAGAGGGCTCCTTACTATTTGTGCAAGACTTGGAAATACTGCATGACATGCTAAGTATTATTGTTAAGCTGTCTGCCTCTCATGAAAATTACAGCATAGCTAAAAGAAGAGAGTTTCCAGGAGAACCCAGGACTGTTAGGTGCTGAAAACTTTCAGAAAACAAAAGGTCTTTTAAATGTGAAACTTTGCTTGTCACTCTCCAAGTTGAGTAATTTGAAAGGAAAAGTTTAAAGCCATTACCCGTTGTCCTTATCAAAAATCCCTCCCCAGCTTTCCTGTAGCCCCTTCAGGTACTGGAAGTTGCTCTAAGGTCTCCCTGGAGCCTTCTCTTCTCCAGGCTGAACAGCCCCAGCTCTCTCAGCCTGTCTCCAGAGCAGAGCTGCTCCAGCCCTCTGAGCATCTTTATGGCCTCCTCTGGACTTGCTCCAACAGCTCCATGTCCTTCTTGTGTTGGGGACCCCCAAACTGGACACAGTACTCCAGGTGGGGTCTCACAAGAGCTCAGTAAAAAAATTAGCCTTTGAGATATATTTTGAAGATATTTTGAAGATATTTAAATATATAAATACATATCTTTATATTTAAAGATATTTTAACAAGGATAGTTTACAAGGTTAAAAGATTTTTCTATCTCATGCAAAACTGAGTTTTTAGGAAACTGTGTCAAGGAGATTAGTTATATTTTTTTTAAGAACTGCAAAATATTTGTAAAATTTTTTTGTGATTTTTTTTTTTTTAAATGAGGGTTTTTTTGCCTTGAACTTTTTACATTTCTGTCTTTACAGCTGCCATATGGAAACCAGTTGTGATCATTTGTGTCTGTTACTTAGGTATTTTTTTGGTGCCTCTTGCTTTTTAAATAGGCAGATGGAGTTTTGCTGAGTTCTGTAGAGCTGTGCTTGGTAAATAAGTGGGTATGAGCCAGGGTGTGAAAACTTGCTCCATTTTGTTTGTTCAACTGCCAGAAGAGATCAGAGCTTCCCAAGCCATGCTTGCATCACTGAGTGCTAAACAGTAGAAGGAAAATAAGAAACTTATCCAGGCTGCATCATCCTTGCTGCTTGTTGTGTGGTCAAGGGCAGCAGACACAGGTATGAATGGTGTTGGAGAGGTGAAAAATAGTGATCCTGGAGACAGCAGGGAAGTGATGGTAGGAGGGCTGAAAAATGGACTGCCATGTCTATTGCAATTCTGTCCATGTCAGGTTACAATGCAACAGCAAATACTTGCTCTGCAGGCACCGAGGGAATGAAAACTGGGTTTTTCAGGGATGAAGAATGCAAAGCTATTTCTACAAATTCTTAGCTTTTTGATCCTCCACTTTCTTTTCAATAATCACAGAATTTTGCAAGCTTCATGTGAGTCATGTACTGAGAAATGTTTTGTGGGCTGTGACATATAAATCAATGCTCTAGGGATGTTGCTGGGCCTAATATCTGTTACCCTGTGGCCAGTACCCATCAGGGAGTGGAGCTGATGACCCGGGTGGTTCCCTTTAATTTTTCCCCTTCAAGGGCTGGATATGGGTTCAGGAGAAAATGAGCCATCATGGACTTCCAGGTCACCCTGTGCATCCCTTCACCCATAGTGGAGACAGGGAGTCCTCAAGGGTTGCCATCAGCCCCCATTTCTGAGAAGCTGCTAGCATCCCTCTTGTCCTTGTAGGTAGGTGCTTGTGGCCAGCTGAGGATTTTAGCAGCAATTTGTGAAGTCAAGAACTTCGTACCCCACCACTTACCCTGCTGTCTGGCTTGTTCATACTGGGAACTCTGGGGAGGGGTGGAGTGGGCATCCTACATTCACACTGGGGACAATGTGGGAAAGTGGCCATCCTATTTTGTGTCTGCACAGCACAGGATACAGTGCACCACAGTCCCAGCCAGGGCCCCTACGCTATCTATAAATTATTTTAAGTACCTAAAACTGTTGTTGTGACTTACATAATTATCCTTTATCAAGTACTAACTAGATGTCATAGCCTTTTAATAAAATTCTTGTGCTCGTGTCAATTTTTGCAGTGATTTAGAGCACTGAAATTCATTACAGAGATGGCTACAGTGACATTTGGTTTAATCAATTTCTCTATTATATCACAGCTTGAATAAGAAGCAATCGGATATTATTTAAAAATCATAGAACCATAGAATCACTTGGGTTGGAAAAGACCTTCAAGATCATCGAGTCCAACCATTAACCCTACTCTGCCATGTCCCCAAGCACCACATCTAGGTGACTTTTAAACACATCCAGGGATGGTGACTCAACCACCTCCCTGGGCAACCTGTTCCAATGTCTGACAACCCTTTCAGTGAAAAAGTTCTTCCTAATGTCTAGTCTAAACCTCCCCTGGTGCAGCTTGAGGCCATTTCCTCTTGTTCTATCACCAGTTACTGGTGAGAAGAGACCAGCACCTGCCTCTTTACAACATCCTTTCAGGCAGTTGTAGAGGGCAATGAGGTCTCCCCTCAGCCTCCTTGTCTTCAGACTAAACAGCCCCAGTTCCTTCAGCTGCTCCTGATAAGACTTGTTCTCAAGGCCCTTCACCAGCTTTGTTCCCCTTCCTTGGACACGCTGCAGCACCTCGATGTCCTTCCTGTATTGAGGTGCCCAAAACTGGAGACAGTATTTGAGGTGTGGCCTCACCAATGCTGAGTACAGAGGCACAATCACCCCCCCTGCTCCTGCTGGCCACACTATTTCTAATACAAGCCAGGATGCCATTGGCCTTCTTGGCCACCTGGGCACACTGCTGGCTCATGTTCAGCTGCCTATCAATCAGAACCCCCAGGTCCCTCTCTGCTGGGCAGCTCTCCAGCCACTCCTCCCCAAGCCTGTAGTGTTGCCTGGGGTTGTTGTGGCCCAAGTGCAGGACCAAATGAGAATACCAGGCTTATTTCATACTTTGGAAGAATCTTCAATTTGCTTATGAAACTACCTTGGAAGTAAATGTGTAGAAGTAAAGTAGTTCTCCATTCCAGACTGACATTGGGAATTTTTTTATTTTCCTTAAGGCAGAAGATGGTGTTATAGTATTGCTGGAGGTAGGACCTCCTTGTTCTGGTTTTGAACAGCACCAGTTGAATTAAGGTTCTTCTCTTAATATGGGGCTTCCTTGGGATTACTGCTAAACAAATACTGATTTATAAGTATTAAAGTGGCATATTAGGCTCAGCTTCTCAGATCACTGACCACACCTCAAAAAAATCAGGGGTAAATATGAAAGCAATGCTGTCCAATCCTAACACTGCCTAAAACCAGAGCTCCCTCTCATTTACCCCTACATTTTCTACACCCATGTAGGTTCATGAACTTCATGAAGTTCAACACGGTCAAGTGCAAGGTCCTGCAACGGGTTGGGGTGATCCCAAGCACAAATACAGGTTGGGGCAGAATGGATTGAGAATAGCCCTGAGGAGAAGGACCTGGGGGTGTTGGTTGATGAGAAGCTCAACATGAGCTGGCAATGTGCACTGGAGCCCAGAAACCAGTGGTATCCTGGGCTGCATCACCAGCACCGTGACCAGCAGGGCCAGGGAGAGGATTGTTCCCCTCTGCTCCAATCTGGTGAGACCCCCCTGCAGTGCTGGGTCCAGTTCTGGGGTCCCCAACACAAGAAGGATGTGGAGCTGTTAGAGCAAGTCCAGAGGAGACCACGAAGATGCTCAGAGGACTGGAGCAGCTCTGCTCTGGAGACAGGCTGAGAGAGTTGGGGCTGTTCAGCCTGGAGAAGAGAAGGCTCCGGGGAGACCTTAGAGCACCTTCCAGTGCCTGAAGGGGCTCCAGGAAAGCTGGGGAGGGACTTTGGACAAGGACATGGAGTGAGAGGATGAGGGGGAACAGCTTTAAACTGGAGGAGGGGAGATTTATATTAGATATTAGGAAAAATTCTTTCCTGGGAGGGTGGTGAGACTATAAAACAAAATTAGTCTTCTTGAAAATGCAGTGTTGGTATTTATTTTTTTTAGGACAGGGGCTGAGCTGTGTTTTTTTACAATACATGAGAAGGTAGGGCTTTTTGCCTTGGAAATGGGAAGCCTGGGGTCAGTACTTTCTTTCCCTGAAAAATCTGTAACCTGCAGGTTGGACTCTGGAAAATGATTCAACAACCTGAGAAAGAAAGAAGGAAAGAAGGAAAGAAAGGAAGAAAGGAAGGAAGGAAGGAAGGAAGGAAGGAAGGAAGGAAGGAAGGAAGGAAGGAAGGAAGGAAGGAAGGAAGGAAGGAAGGAAGGAAGGAAGGAAGGAAGGAAGGAAGGAAGGAAGGAAGGAAGGAAGGAAGGAAGGAAGGAAGGAAGGAAGGAAGGAAGGAAGGAAGGAAGGAAGGAAGGAAGGAAGGAAGGAAGGAAGGAAGGAAGGAAGGAAGGAAGGAAGGAAGGAAGGAAAAGAAAGAAAGAAAGAAAGAAAGAAAGAAAGAAAGAAAGAAAGAAAGAAAGAAAGAAAGAAAGAAAGAAAGAAAGAAAGAAAGAAAGAAAGAAAGAAAGAAAGAAAGAAAGAAAGAAAGAAAGAAAGAAAGAAAGAAAGAAAGAAAAGAAAGGAAAGAGAAAAAGATTTACTGAGTCAGACACCTGATATGTAAACATATCCCTGTATAGCAATCACTGAGGCACCCAACTATCAGGGGACACTTAGATGCTGGTCCCAGGATCAGCTTTGCTTCTTACCTAATGACTTTTTAATGCAGGAGTTCAAACCACTAATATCTCCCTTTTCTTGCCATAGGTTGGCGTGTTCCTGCTCCACTGTGATTTATTTGACAACAAAAATTAGCAGGGAAATTCACGTAGAAAAGTTTTAAATTGTAGTGATAAATGTCAAATATTGCTCAGATGGGAAGTAATTAAGATTGTGATGATATATTTAGCTCAGGAGGTGGGGAAAACAGAAATAACACCCAGCATTTGCAGTCATTAAGCACTGAAGTATTTTGCCAATTAAAATCCTACAGTGAAGGGAAAGCATAAAGTACTTGCAAGATAATGACTCATTTCTTGCTCAGACAAACCTGCTAGTGGAGAATTTTTCATGCTTTCACAACCAGATTTCTTCTCACCTGAGCCCCATGTAAGAACATCAGCTTTGTTTTCTGCTGAATTAAAATATCCTGGAGACATAAATAATACTCTGGTAAAAATTCCAATCTCTTACAAAACCTAATACCTTTGTCTGGACAACCATTTCAGTTGTTAAGTTACATCATTCCAACAGCTGGATGATGTTATAGAATCACAGAATGGTGGGGGTTGGAAGGGACCTCTGGAGATCATCTAGTCCAACCCCCCTGCTAGAGCAGGATCCCCTAGAGCAGATCACACAGGAACACATCCAGGTGGGTTTGGAATGTCTCCAGGGATGGAGACTCCACAACCTCCCTGGGCAGCTTGTCCCAGGGCTCTGGTACCCTCAGAGTAAAGAAGGATTTTCTCATATTCAGGTTAAACCTCCTGTGTCCCAGTTTGTGCCCATTGCCCCTTGTCCTGTCACTGGACACCACTGAGAAGAGTCTGGCGCCCTCCTTCTGACACCCCCTGTAGATATTGATCAGCACTGATGAGATCCCCCCTCAGCCTCCTTCTCTCTCAGCTGAACAGCCCCAGCTCTCCCAGCCTTTCCTCACAGGGCAGATGCTCCAGTCCCTTCATCACCTTAGTGGCCTGTGCTGGACTCTCTCCAGTAGTTCTTGTCCCTCTTGAACTGGGGAGCCCAGAACTGCACCCAGGGCTCCAGGTGAGGCCTCCCCAGGGCAGAGGAGAGGGGCAGGAGAACCTCCCTGACCTGCTGGCCACACTCTTCTTTTTTAGTGGATATTTTTAGGTGCTACATGGGCAGGTTTTGGTCTGGTTTAGTTCATACTGTCAAACTAATTTCACAGGCTGGGCTAGTCTGACATTATTGCTAACATAAGCATCACATTAGGAAAAAAAAAAAAGAAAATAAAGAAAAGAAGCAAGTAAAATAAAACCAAAAATAAAGAAGGAAAATAAGAAGGAAAAAAATAGTCTATTGTAGCATAAAAGCTTTGCAGTAGATAGACAATGAGTATATACCATGTGGGGGTCATTTCACACCAAGGAGTGAGCAGCATGAGACTCAGCTTGAACAAAGTCTAGCTTAATTTCAGATGCTTTGATTATTGTAACCATTTTTTTAACATATGCTTTGTTTCCCTTGCTGCTGAGGGTGATATTTATATGGAGTTCCTAAGCAGTGATGCAAAAGTGGGGGAAATGAGTGTATTTTAGAAACTACTTTAGAAACAGGCCTTCTTTTCCCCCCAGCTTTACCCTGCTTCCCTCAAAGCAGATTAACTGAATGTATTTCCATCAGGTTAGCAATAATTCTTCAGTTTGTTGCACAGGGTCTCACATTCTGTCTGTTGAAAATCCACTTGTATTTTATTGGGATCATTGCATAGGGTGTCTTTGTCTTGGGATCTTTGCTCAGGTCTTACATACAGCTGGGTGGTGGTCCTATGTGTCCAGTCCCCTCATGCACTATTCATTGTTATTGATTATATTAAAATGCATGCAAAAACCCCTCCTACATATCTTCAGTGTGTAGAAAGGGCTGTGCTACAGGGCATTTCTGCAACTGAGTTTTTTATGAGTGTCTTTCCTACATGCAATGGTCAAGACAGTTCTAACAAGGTGGTTATTGGTCTATTCTTCAACGTAACAAGTGATACAACAAGAGAAAAAGGCTTCGAGTTGTGCCAGGAGAGGTTTAGAATGGATATTAGGAACAATTTTGTTCCCCAGAAGTGTTGTCAGGCCCTGGCCCAGGCTGCCCAGGGCAGTGGTGGAGTCCCCATCCCTGGAGGGATTTCAAAGCCGTGTAGATGTGGTGCTGAGGGACATGGTTTAGTGGTGGCCTTGGCAGTGCTGGGTTAAGGGCTGGAATCAATGCTTTTAAAGGTCTTTCCCACAAAAATGATGTTATGATTCAATAACCTTTTCCTAATATGTTATCTGCTGGCATTGTAGTCTGACAGTGAAAAGGTAGAAATGTGTCATTCCAGCCAACGGATTACAGTTACCTGATCACCACTGAAGCCCAAAAGACTAAACACAATTTAAGTGCTTTACTACTTGTAATTATAAACATCCATAGCTAATGTAAAAGGGCTTTAGCCAGCTGAGGTTCCACGGGAGCTAAGAAAAAAAACAAGGATAACATTTTGCACTGTACTTGTCTGCAACAAATGGTTTTAGAGAATTAACCAGCTGCCCTCTCTTTATTTTAAAGCAAGACTTAAGAAACTAATATTCTGCTTTTATCCATATCCATGGTTTTAAAACAAGAAAAAAAAACAACCCAAAACACCAAAAACCCCACGTTGTAATCAACTGATAATAAAAAAACCTCCCTTAAACAGATTTTTAAGACACTGTGGCAATCTAAAGGTTATATAAACTTCAGCTAAGCCTCTTAATACATGTATTTAAGCATTATGGAAATTTGATTTTTAACTTAGCATAGTACAAAAAGGCCTTTATCCTAAAAAAATGTATGAGTTTAATTTGAATGCTAAACAGAGATTATTGGTTATTAAAGCCAACATAAAGTACAGATATATTGGTAGCTAACACGAGTCACCCAAATTGAATACTCTGGGTGCAGATTTCTTGCAAAATCATATAATCATAGAATCACAGAATGGTGAAGGTTGGAAGGGACCTCAAAGATCACCAGGTTCCAACCTCCCTGCCATGAGCAGGGACACCTCCCACCAGATCAGGCTGCACAAAACCTCATCCAACCTGGCCTTGAACACCTCCAGGGAGGGGGCTTCCACAACCTCCCTGGGCAACCTATTCCAGCACCTTCTTGCCCTCATGGTGAAGAATTTCTTCCTGATGTCCAACCTAAATCTCCTCTATTTCAGTTTAAAACCATTACCCCTTGTCCTGTCACTGCCCTCTCTGGTGAAAAAATATCCATTTTTTACAAAAATAACCCAACCAACCAACCAACCAACCAAAAAAACCCCACACAAAACGAAAAAGAAACGATTGAAAGTAGATTAGCATATTTCTGGAATAAAAATGCATTATCTTCTAAACCAGCTAACGATAGTAAGCATTATATTCAGACAATGTAATGTAAATTGCCATAGGGGGAAGGATGTGAGGATAAACCATTCTCTGCTATCCACTCTATCATAAAGACTGTGAATAATTTCATTTAAATAACCATCCAACATTATATCGTGGAGCTGCCTCCTTCTAATTTCAGAGGCAGGAGCATATACTTAACTTGTTAACAATCAGCTGATAAGAAAGACCAAATTTGAATCTTTGAAGATATTAATTAGCAGAACAGCAGTTTGTTTGCTTGCTTGTTTGTTGGTCAGTCATCGGTGATCAGTTCTTTAGAGGGGTCCTTGGAGCTCACAATACAACCTTGATATCTTGTAGTTTCAAAAAAATGCAGGAAGTAAAACCCAACTACATTCAAAAGAAAACCAAAGTATTTCAGAAGAGATGAGATAACTGGGCCACTGATCACTGTTCTGCAAGAGACCATCTGATTAACTTTGATCACAGACTCTGATCAGGAGGAGATTGGTGCAAATATGGAGAAGTTTGCTCCTAACAACCCCCTACTTTCCAGCCCTAATCCTCCAAAAAGTGAAGGCAAGGAGATGCATCAGGAGCTGAGGGCTAAGGCTGGCCTTGCTGTGTCACGCATCTTCCCAATGTGATTTTCCCATTTGATCTGATTTAGACTTCATTCTCAGGGGGATTTAATTACCTTTGGTCATTGCCAAGTGAAAGCACTTAAAGTTGTTATCACAGATAATGTATTTATTATCCTTTATGTTCCTCCCCAAGAAGTTTCCAACTTCTACAGCAATGGAAAGGTAGGGAAAATAATAATTTCTCAAACCATGATACCTGCTATTGGTTTGTTTCAGCTATGAAATGCAGCTGCCATGGAGATTTGTGTCATTTAAAAGGCCATCTACTTATGTAAAGAAATAGATTTCACTCTTCGCCAGTTTCATGTTGCTAAAAATGCTGTTTGCCCCTTTCCAGCCCTTTCTGCAGAAATCTGGTCTTGCACAAGTTGGCTAAACAATACATTTGATTGTGGAGCATTGAATACATTGAAGTGGAGCATCAGGTCAGTGTGGGGTAGCAGTCACACCTACCAAAACAGCTCCCTGGAAAAGATTTCTATGGTATGTTATGATACATCTCTCCTCTCAAAATGTCATTGGCTTTATGAGAATCCTGGATTGAAACTTCACAGGGTAATTAATAAAAGTCATGACTCGTGGCTATTTTTTTTCTTTGTTTAGGGGGTTTAATAGGGTTGCTGGAAATATGATCTGTTTGTGAGAACTTTATTTAATCAGACAGGGACCTGGATAGTAAATCAATGTTAATCAGGTAATACTCTCAGGGGAAATTGGAACCATTGTCACATTTGGCACACTTATTTGTTATATTTATGAGCTCAGCCAGTCAGTTAATTATTATAAAACTCTCCGTGTGTCAGAGTGAGACCCTCTAAGGATTTTTGTCCTGTCTGCAATGCCTAAAATATTTCCCATTTCACAGCAAAGGTACAAAAGTCAAGCAGTGCTTCCAGCTCTCAGTCAGTACCTACACAAGATACTATTTCAACTAAGTATCAGGAGATGGGGTCAAGCCACAGAAACAAGCTACTGTAAAGCAATTAGGTATGAATTTTTCCCCGTTATGTTCTCATGCATAGCTTTTAATTTTTATTTTTTTTTTTAAAAAAGTGCCATAATTTGGGGTAGGTTACCAGGCTCTACAGGACCAGAACAAATTTGGTTTCAGTTTGCCTAAGGACTAGAAAAAGTGCAAAGGGATCTAAAGAGCTGTGAATCCACACCCTACAGAGCTTATTTTGGGGAAAAAATTCTGCTGCCTTCAACAAGATGATACTGCAAGTCCTGCCTGTATTCTTGGAAACTCTAGATCTGACTCAGCCCGTCTGCAGCACCCTTCAAAAGGCTTCAAAACTACTTCCAAGTAAAAACTTTCTATTGACAATTTGCTTAGGTTCCTGTAAGCTTCTAGGACTAAACAACAGCTTGAATGATATGATCACCAGATGCTCTGTGCTGCTTTGTGACACGAGGATGCCATTCTTTCTGAGTACTTAGGCTTGTTGCTGAATTTGGAGGATGCACATCAATGAACCAGAACTCTGTTTTCATACCTTCTTCCATATATCCATGGTGGCTAACTGCTCTGGCCTTCTGCTGTGGGAAAAGAGAAGTTTTATATCTTGGGCACAATCAAGAATAAAACCCACTAAATCTTCATACAGCCAGAAGATGGAAATATTTTATATATTCAACTCTGAGTTATGCTGGATAACAAAGATTAGGAGCTGAAAAAGAAAGCCCAAATAGATAGCACAGAAATAGGCTAAATTATATCCATATGTTTAGTACATCAATCTTGGAAGAATTTGCTGATGAGTTCTTTAGATAACAGCTTTAAGAAGCAGAAAGTGGAGAAGTCCTGACATGAGTCGCAGGTATCTGTCCAAGCAGTCCTGTGCAGAGATGCTGGGGTAACAGAGGTTGGTTGATAGCAGTGCAAACATCCTTCCCCCCTACCCAAAGAGCTGGAAAACAGTTGCATCAGGTTAAAAGATCTGCATGATGTGAAAGATTAGGACATTTACTGAGATGACAAGGAGTTCAGGAAGGTGGCTGCCAAAGCTCTTGCTTCCAAGTGCTGTCACCTCCACTCTTGCTCATCGATTGAAAGACTTTCAAAACTGCAGAGACAGCTTTACAGCTGTAGCTTTACAGCTCCTACAAACTGAAGTACCTCAAACCAAACCAAAAGAATAGCTTCTTCAGAAGTTTCCCAAACTTAAAATCTCATGACATGCTACTGAATTCACCTCCAGTCTTGTCTATTATATTTTAATTTCCGTCTTCCTAAAAAGAAAAAACATGTTCTCAATAGCCTTCTGTGCAGGAAAAAAAGGTATATTCTAAGTCTTCATGTGGCTGTTGCTGTCACCTGGTTTTAAACTCAGACTCCAGGACCTTCTCCTTTATTTTAGATCTTCTGTTTTTTTTCTGGGCAAACTAGTTCTCAATTCATTCTTAATGCATGGGCAGTGCATCTTACTTTAATTTACTACTTCTTTGATTTTGGTACATAGTACAGGGGAAGTTGCCTAAAATGATGTGAAATAAGTTTTGAAAAGAGTTGCAGTATTTAGAAGGATAATTGGATTGGCCAGAGATGAGTCATAAGTAACGAAATGCAAGGAATCAAAATTTGATGCTATCTTGTTTGGCTGAAACAGAGTTCTGTTCCTTCAGGCCAAACCGAGTCAATAATTATGTCTTGTACCTTCTATTTTTATGATTTTTTTTTTAGTTTTGATTATTTGTTTAATATAACAGGATTATGTATCATGATAAAAGAAAAACATGGTTGTTATGAGCTCGTTCGAAAAACATAGCTATTCTTGGTTATGACCTCAGAATTACTGTTTTTCAAGTCAAAGTCAATTCACTGCCTGTTTAACATTGTGACATTAATATCACCTGTAAGATTTATGGAAAATAGTGATGAAATAATAAGTATGACCCTTCTGATATCAATCAGCCTTCACAAGGGATAATACAAGAAACATGTCTTATTTTTACAGAGGCAGGAGCCAAAATGAGAAGTTTCAGTGTCAGACTTAAGTATATGCACGATGAAATAGATGGAGGGAGAAGCCCCAGCTCTGTGGTACACGTATAGAAATATCAGGGATTCAGCTGAAGATGTATGGAATGCAAACAGAAGAATAGAACTGCTTTCCAATCCACTATGATCAGTTTCCTACCCAGCAGACAGGTATCAGGAGCCTGCCAGGAGCTGGGATTCCTGGAGCAGGATTCAGGGTCACCATTCCTTGTGACACACACTGCCTTTAGGAAACCTTCACAGGAATGCAAGCGCAGTTTAAAACTTCCATGAAAAGTCACAAGTCACCTCTCTGCAGCTCTGCCACCTTTGCTGCCTCTTGGCATGGTGGATCAGCCAAAAGGTATTTGCTGCCTGATAACTCCCTGTAGCAAAGCCAGGGGAACATCTCTTTTCATTACATGAGGTGGCTGCAGTCACTTGTCATGTTAATTATACACACATCCTTTAGGACAGAACTCCAGCATGCTGAAGGTTAACAGTTACAAGTGTTGGGAAAGTTCAATTTGTAGAACATGTTCTTCAATACTGCATTTCCATGTTCATAGCTAAGTGTTGCCTCACAGTCCTCTCAGTAAACTTAGATAATTAACACTGTGTTCTTTTATTGGGTACAGCCAGCTCTGTGGTGTGTAGCTGGACTGTCAGTTCACTGCTCAGACAGTGTTACGCAAACACAGCAGCATTTCATCCACAGAATCACAGAATTGGCACAAAGACCTCTAAGATCACCAAGTCCAACCATCCACCCAGGGGAAAAACAAACAAACAAACAAGCAACACAAAAAAAACCCAAACAAAACAAAACCAAACCCCACACCCCCCAAAACCAACAACACCACACAACCCACAAAAAATCTACCATGTCCACTAGAGCATGCCCTGAAGTGTCACATCTATGCATTTCTTGAATACCTCCAAGGATGGTGATTCCAGCACCTCCCTGGGCAGGCTGCTCCAGTGCCTGACCACTCTTTCAGTAAAGAAATTGTTCCTAATTATCTAGTTTAAACCTCCTCTGGTGCAACTTCAAGCCATTTCCCCTAGTCCTATTGTTATTCACTTGGGAGAAGAGGCCAACACCTGTCTCACTAAAACCTCCTTTCAGGTAGTTGTAGAGGGCAACAAGGTCTCCCCTCAGCCTTCTCTTCTCCACATTAAACAATCCCAGTTCCATCAGCCTCTCCTTGTAGGACTTGTTCTCTAAATCCTGAGCCAGGTCATGTCTGGAGGCTTTCACATGTCTCATATCCCAAAGCCCTCCCAGGTCTAATCTCCCAGGAAAGGAGCATGCTGGGCTGCACCCAGCACAGAGACATCCGAGCTGCTGGGGCTATTAGTTGTCAGCCCTTGATTCACTACAGTTGTTAATGGGGGCTCAAGACCAGCCCTACCCTGGTGGACACAGGAATGGGGGCTGCAGCTCTGCAGGGGAGGAAGTCTTGGTGTTTTTTAATTCCTCCCTGCAAATGCCACCACCAATTGGGTTGTAACATGGCAGGCCAGTCAGGCAAGGCATACCAACAGCAAGCAATTCAGAGAAGCATATGAGAACTGTATATCCAGATTGCTCCAGTACTTTATTCTTTATTTTTTTCTTTTAAAAAGCAAGAAGGGATTCTCCTACTTACACTCTATGCAAGGAAGAAGCACGACACATCGATGCTATCAGAGACTCATGGCATTTTAAGAACCTTGAAAATAAATATTTAATGTTTATAAGGCTAGATCTTCAGCAGCACTTAAGAATGTGGATCTACTGTGGATTTACAAGATAGGTGTAAAATAAGTCTATTTCATGAATTGTTAGGTCTCATTGCAATACCTAGACAGCTCTTGGTAGCTGTTTAAGCTCAGTCACTTGTTTTCCTACCATACTCTGAGGCATGCCAGTGTGAAGGCACAATGAAGGGGGCCACCAGGTCAATGCTGAACTATTTCCAGTAGGTTCTCATCTTAAACCTTTGCCCTCTGAAACATATTTTCATTGTGCATATTTTATGAGCAAAGCCTCAAATGTTTAAGCTCCATAGCCTTTTCTGCAACAGTTAGACTTCTTCTTTGCTGTGCTGCTTAGCTCAGAGACATTAATTCAGCACAGATCTCATTTTTTTTGCCAGAGTCTCTGAAGCCCAACAGATGCAGCAGCGATTTTTCCCTTCTAACCACTGGGAAAGACTTACTCTTACACCGATGAACTTTACTTTGGGAGGAAATGAATTGTGCCCTGGAAGTGTCCACTTCCTACAGTGTGTTATGACAATCAAACCCCAGACACAGAAATATACATTACAGACATCAAGAATTTGATGAGGTGAATCACACCCCACAGATCAGGAAGATAAGTCACTACAGCAACACTCACCTAATTTATCTCTTTGTACTCCTACATCAATAAATATTTACTACTCCAATTGCTATTAATATTATTAATTTTACTTTTTAATTATGTATTGATATTATATTATTAACTACCATTTATATTGTTGCTGATAATGCTAATTATTAATATTTATTAATTTAATACATATTTGCTACTTAAGTAATACAAAATAGTTTTTGTGCAAACACACCCTAGATCTTCTAAGTTTCTTAACTCCATAACCCCAGGAGTTATGGTGCAGGAAATATAATAATAGGTATTTTACAATATTCTGAAATCTCAGGTTAATTAGGAAGACATTCTTCCCCATGAGGGCAGTAAGGCACTGGAATAGGTTGCCCAGGGAGGTTGTGGAAGCCCCCTCCCTGGAGGTGTTCAAGGCCAGGTTGGATGAGGCTTGTGCAGCCTGGTCTGGTGGGAGGTGTCCCTGCTCATAGCAGGGAGGTTGGAACCTGATGATCTGGAAGGTCCCTTCCAACCTTCACCATTCTGTGATTCTATCAGAGATACCCACAGCAGGAGGCAAGAGGCCAAATGTCTGCAATTGAGGGATGATGAAACCAAGATTGCAGTCAGCTGATAGTCCTGGGATCTGTCATTCCAAATAGGAAAGCCAGGATGCATAAGCTTCCCAGAGATAAAAGGGGAAAGAAAAAAAAAATTATTTAGTTATTACCCATAGAAACAGCATTTGGAAAAAGCTGCTGGTGTAAGATGAACAGCTCTGATACATGAACATCAACCGATGTGAGGACAATTTAAAATAAATTAATAAAATTGTTTGATTGGCAGCAGAATATAAGACAAATTAGTCCAGATAAAATGTTATCTACTGATCTACATGATGCCATGAGAGGTCATGCATCCTCAATTCCACTGTTAAGAGCCATTAAATATATACAAAATATTCAAGAACTGGGAACGTACTGTTGTATCCTGGCATCTGCAGTGTCATAAGCATTAACTCTCCTTGCTTTGCTGAAACAAATTAAAAGGCATTAGAGTAATTGGAGAGACATTTTTTATAACTTGAATGCTGGCACACTGAATGTTATCAAAATAAATGCTCTGTTCAGACTTAGTGCTCTCTGTTCTGTCCACTGATTGCCTTGAGCTGAGGGAAAACATTACGAGATATCCAAGTGGTAATTGGCACATTTATCTGGAGTGAAAAATTGACTGGAGTTCAAAGGAGAAATCAACCCCCAGTCCTTCCACCCTTACTCTTCCCAATCCTCCCACGAATGTCAAGGTGCCAATGAACATGAATCAATGCTGCCTGCCTGGGTGGGAGCACTGCAGCAAAGTGCCACGTTACATTGATTCTCCACGGGGTTAAGTAAAGTTGAGGGAGTTTGGTATCTCTTGGCATCAACACCTTCAGATGAGAAAGACCTTTCTTTCCAGTCAACATCTCCACTGTACCTTTTTTTCAGACCCATTCTCTTGATTTGCTCAAATAATTGCTACAATTTTGTACACAAATTGGGGAACTGCAGGCAAAGAAAAGGCTGTTTGAAGATCTCAGTTGTATTTATACTTACCATTAAGAGTGACTCATCTCAAGAATGGAGAAACAGCAAGACTAAAGAAACAGACCCTTTTAAAGAAAATAACTACAGTTCACCTGGTGCTATCAAGAAGGAAGTAAGTTTTTTATGCTTGGTATTTAGTAGATAAGTTAATCCTTTCCTTGGAAAATAACAAGAATTAACAAACTTGGAGCATTTCTGTGGAGTAAAGACAAAGTTACGAGTGTCAGGTAGAAATGAAACCTTTAACTGAGACAAGTCTTGGAAATCGTAGGCTGCATATCCTTTTCAGAGAAGCTTTCTATTAGCAGAGGCACCCATTGCCATGAATCAGCACGAGGTGATTATCCCTGAAGCAAAACTCTGTTTTTTGGTTTTACTGATGGGAAGTTTAACCATTTTTCCAGACAGTGGTGAAGAAGTCATTCCTAAATGTGAACACAAGGACAAGAGTCAACTGTCGGTGCTCTTTGCAAATTCTGCTAGATAAACATCAACATTGTTCCAATAACATTGCAGGGCAACAAGTAAACAAGTTGCTTTAGAAATTTTCACAACCACTGGCATTCTCATTCGTGGTCTAGGTGGACATCAGAAGGATGTCTTGGACTAGTATCTCAGACTGTTGATATCCAGGACTGTAAAGATTCTCTCTAAGAAAAATGATGCCTGAGACCACCTGGCTCACTGGTATTCTGCCTTGCTTTCTAGAGGGAACCTCCAAAGAAGCAAGAGGTTCAAAAGCAAACCTCAGAAATCTAGAAAACCTCATCAAGCAGTGTTGAAGGGCATGCACTGGAGATGTAAGATGACAAATTCATGCCTCAAGCAGGAGTTCAGGCAGAGCTTTGCTCAGTGCTTTCCTTTCAGTCATGCTTCAGATTACTCCAGAGATTAATGAGATTTTCTCCACCCACAGAAAAACTTGACAGTATAGGAGACCTGGCTGAAGACATAATTTTCCTTTGTTTGTGGACTGCTGCAAAAAAGCTCGGCCGTGATGTTTCTGGTTAATATAAAAACTGATAATTTGTGAAAGAATCAAGGGTGTATACTAAGATATCCAATTCTGGACACACAGAAATCTATAAATACAGAGGTAAGTGTGAATACACAGCACGAAATGGCTTTGTTCTTAGAGGGAACCCTACCAGTGGGTTCCTTCCAGTGGCCCTGCATCCATAACTCCTCTGGTTAACAGCAAGGAAACTTGATATGGCCTTGGAAAACCTCATGAGAGGACCAGCTGTGTAACTGCTAGCATTCCACCCTGAGGGGACTGAAATGTTCTCAGAAATAACTGATTTCTCTGACAAAAAGGACGTAAGAGCCAAAACATACCAGTAGAGTAGGCAAATGCAAATGTTGGGGACAGAACTGAAAAGAAAACTAAACATTATTCACTCTAAGCTATTTATGTTATAAATAGTAATCTTTAATTGTTTTAGTCATCACCAAGAATAAATTGTTTAGTGGCTCTTTATACTTTTACTTATTATTATTTTAAGGACAGAGACACAAATACAACATGGCAGATTTGCTCTTAAAACTCTGTGTTTCCTCTTTGACCCCAAAGTTAAGGTTTCTAAAACTAGGAAATACCTTTTTCCAGCAGATGCCACTATTAAATGGGGAAGCTTGGATGGCTGCACAAGGTTTGTACAAACACATTATCTGTTTGTTTCGTTGGTGGAAATAACAATCCAGACTTAGAAGCAGAGTGGTCCCTTGTAAAAGGAACCTAGGCTCCAGAGTGTCCTTCAGAACTCTTAGCTCTGTTCCAGCAAGTTGGCGAGACCTGAAACATTTGAGATAAACACATTGGAGGTGGGTCTTTATAAGGCCTCTCCTGGAGGCCTTAAACACCTCTCAGTGTTTTTAAGATTACCTTGGGAGCACATCTCATCCTGCAATGATTCAGGTATAGTTGGATTGAGGGAGCTTGGACACCCTCATCATTCTAGCCATGGACGTTGCTGCTTTCTGTCATTGATCTCTGCAGGCATTTATGCAGGTTTCTGTTGAACTTTTATAGCCTGAAGCAAGCTGCTTGTTGCTCTACCTGCTGTGCCACTAGGTCTCCAACAAGGAATGTGAAAGCTAGTGTAGGTAGAGGTGTCCATTACTACATTAATAAGGATGAAGTTGCAGCTTCACTGTCAGGTAAGGATTTGCATTTGAGGCTGAGCCCTCTAATCCTTTGCACTGTTTGTGTATTGATTTAATGTTGGGCTTATATCTGGAATGAGCCAGCTGGATATTCAGGTGGACAAAACCACACCAGGACAGGCATGACAAAGCTAGTACAGGTACAGACTAGCCCCCTCTTCAGATCCAGATTCATAAAATCCTCTTCCTTCAGCCCCACCAGACCTCAGTAGAGGAATCCAATCCTCCCTGCTTCCTTCCTTCAGTTGCCCAACAGTTGGAGCATCTCCACAATGTCACTGAGCCCCATCTTTACCTTTCTGCATGAGTCCCAGCAGTGAGTGCCTCTGCCCTCATCTCAGTGTTCACTCCTGTCTCTTCTCAGTGCAACCCATATTGCACATTAAGTCTGCCAGCATTTCTGCTCAGTAAGGTGTAATTCAGGAGCAGACAGCAAGATAATGCAGTAGATATTCAAGACAGCCCCATTTTGCACTGGAAGACAACCAACTGGGAAACCAATTGTTCTTCACAGACCAGCCTGAATAAGACCAGGTAATTAACAGGTCAGTCTGTTAACAAAAAGCAGATAAACAACCTGTGCTACCCACACATTTCTTTTTTCAGGTCTTCATTGTGATTAAGGTAGAGGCACATGAATTATAGAAGAAAGCACAGATAGAAATCTGTACTGGTAACAAAGAATACTAATTAATACCAAAAAGGTGCTATTAGCTTTGTGGAACACATTGCCACTGTTAGAATGCTACATCCAGTCAGGCATCCATATTTTAACATTCAGGAAAGTAATGGAAATAATTTAATGTGAGGAAGGCAAGCCCAACACTGAGAAGCTGTTTAGTCCAGTAGTTCAGTTGATGGAGATGTTAGGAGGAGAAATAATTCCCTTTAAGGAGTGACAAGGTGCCTGACACTAGAAGGCCTCTAAGGCAGCATCACAAGGCTGAAAGCTTGGAGCTAGAACCAGGAAATCTGAATGTGACACCAACATGCAAGTCTTTGTAGCAAATTAGCTAATCACTTAAGTCATTCACCCCATTCATTTGGGATCTTCAAGCTGAGATTGAATTAGGATAAAAGGTCACAATTTTTTTGACTCTTCTAGCACACATCTCAGTTTAAGCTTAACACTGCCCAATCAACACAATTTAATTGAAGGCAATAATTACTTCAATCCATATTTTTAAACTAATCTCCTCTATAAGCTAAGTTCCTTGGACTAGAGATGGAACAAAATCTGCCTGCATTGCCCTCAAAATGCTCAGGGTACTTTCTGCTGAACATTAAGATAATTATAATAATAAATATTCATGTTTGAGAATTCTGTGTCCCCTGTGTGAGTTGATCAGGATTTAAATTTCCCCTGGTACAAAACTGGGCAGACATATTTGTGTGTCTGTGATTTGTTTTGGCTTGGTTTTGTTGTCTGCAGCTGGAGGCAGGGCAGGGAACAACTCAGGTCTGTGTACGCCCAAGCAGACAGAGAACAAACCCTCTCAGAGGCTTTCCTCACATCTGTGTTCACAGCATGTGTCAGGCTGGGATCCAGGAAGGAATCACAGGGATTGCTGCCATCCACCCTATGTACCTTCTTTCTTTGCTCAGATCCTGCAGGCATCCCCCACCTGCTCCTTTCAGCAGCAGCCCTGGTTTTCCCCCTGCCCACAGCACGCTGGGGAACCCTTCTGAGAAAAAAAAAACAACTCGTTCCAAAGTGACTGGACTCCTTGGAAGCTCAAAGTCATGGCACACGGTAGGCAGATGCAAACTTGCTTTAAAACTTGCTACACAGTGTGGTGTGGAGCTGGCTTCTATCCTGCTGACTCAAAAGTGATTTTGCATCTGCCTGAAGTTGGATGGAGCAACCTGGTCTAGTGGGAGGTGTTGCTGCCCATGAAGGAGGGCTGGAAATAGATGATCCTTAAGGTCCCTTCCAGCCCAAACCAGTCTATTTTTCTACACAAAGAGACATCCAGGTAGGATTTAATAACCAGTCTTTTCATAAAGCTCAAGGCCAGGGGAGACCATGACATTTATTCTGACCTCCCTTATATTACAAGTCCTAAAATTACGATGCAAAGCTAGTAGATACATTTGACCTTCATCTTCTTGTGTTTAAAATTCTCATCTGCCAAATAAGCCTGGTTATAAGGGAGCCTGTGTTCACCCCAGTTAGGCATTGTGAAAATTAAATACAGAGCACTGTATCAGTGAGACTCACAGTAAAATCCAGGAGAAAATTGTTGGGTTTGAACCATGTGTGGTACTAGCATCCCTCGTGGTGGGGAGGTGAAGGGGAAGATAAATAATGAGTCCATTCTCTTTTAGGAAATGCTGTCCAGAACTGGAATTAGGTGACCAGGAAATTCTTCCTTTGTCTTTTTCCAATTGTAAATTTGCACCTGCAAAGGTGTTGTTTGAAAAGTAAGAGGAGGAGGGTATTGCATGCATGTGCTATTCTACAAAGACTGTTTTTTGACTGGGTTTCTTCCCTTTTTCTCAGCCCTTGTGGTTGTAAGCATTATGGCTTTTCTAGAATTGTTTTCTTTTCAATCCTCTTGTGATTTTCAGGTCTGTTTCTGCATCTCTTTCCTGTGCATATAAAGAGCTGCACGGATTCTGAGTCATGAAGACCAAAATCAGGGAACACAAGTTTATGATTTGCATTAAACACTTGTTACAGGTTATGTTAATGATACAGATCAACATCAACTTTTATTTAGACCAACATCAATAACATTGTTATAATGAGTATTAGGTTTTGCTGCTATGCCAATGATTTACACAATAGAGCTCAAAATATCCCAAATAACTATTTCTGTTGAATTTCAGTTAGTTTTAACAATTCACTAATGCTGCAAGAGAAGCAAAGTCTGTCCCTGTGGGCACTTCTGTGGTGCCTAAACACTTCAACCTAGTAGTAAATTAGTGTTTGCTGATGAGAGTAGTGTCCTTCTCCTTTTGCCTAATCTCTGGGACACCACAGAAGGCCTCAGGTGGTGGTTCTGGTGATCTTTCAGTTCTTCCTCTTGGGATTTCAGCAGAAAACAAGGAGTAGAGGCAGCATCTCCAAGGACTTTGATTTCCCTCCAAGTCTCTTCCCTTGCTCAAGTGGAACACATTACTAAACTGTGAGTGGGTTGCTAAGACCATGTGTCTTTGTTCCTTTAATTTATGCATTGTGGGTATGCATTGATAGCCTTCAAGGCTACAGATTTGGTATTTAGTGCCTCAGTGGGTTATCTCAGGAGCAAAAAACATTGGATGTGTTTGTTTGCTTAAAACATTTATGTCAGGCTAGTTGCAATAGTTATACAGTTAATATATTTAGCATATTTGTAACTAATTTTCAAATAATATTCTTCACTGTGAAGAAAAATATCTGAGTAAGTGACAATTAACTCCAGAGGAAATGATGGATTTAATTCTGTCCTTAGTCACCAGAGAACTTGGTACAGCTTTAAATCCACTAAACATACAGTATCTGAGGGTACAGCCTTGCACCACCTCAGATCAGTCAGTTACCAGCACCATCTCACTTTTTAGAAATTTAAAAAAGCTTAAAATCCATGACCTAATGAAATAACTGAAAAAAGGTGATCCACAGCTACCACGGAACGAAATGCACACGTCACAACAGAAGATAGAGACAGGATGTAAAGATGAATATTTATATGCTACTTAGATATATGCTGGGTAAACAAAATGCACAGAGACTCCAGCTTGATTTTCCAGATTGCAGGAAGGAGTGCTCCTGTAAATACCCATCAGAATATGCAACCAGTTCTTTAATGAACACAAGAAGACAGGTGCTTTGATTTCCTGTCACTTCTGGCTGACAGTGCTGCGTCCCAAAACAACAGGCTTTAGGTCTTCATCATGGTGAGCTGACATGGACACACTGGAGGGACACACTGATACACAGAGGAAAATGTTCTTGCCCTTAGGATGTTAACCCAGGACATGGGAATCCTGCATTTAATTCACTGCTCAACCACTACGTTCCTGTAAAGCATCTGGCAAGTTACTAAACACCAGCCTTATTACCCTCTTGAAACCAATAGAGGAAAACAACACTCTTCTGTCTTGAAGAGTGGTTGCCATGATAAATGTTTTTAAAGTTGCACGGTACTTTTGTAATAGATATTCCTTACAGTGACAGACAAATATACTAACCATGAGAGCACCTGAACAACTGAAGGAGAACAATTCATAATAAATATACTTGCTTAGTCAGAGTTCACTCTACAAATTCTGCACTTGTCCCTGAGATTTAGCTTTATAAAGAAGACAGAAGACATTCTAGTTCTTCAGACAAGTGTGTTCTTCCTTTCTGTAGACAGAATTAAAAGGAGAGATAGTATTAATTTATTCTCAAATCCTTTATTTTCAATGACAAGTCTGATGAAACAGATGCAAAACATAAAAAGTCCAACCATTAACCCAGCACTGCCAAGGCCACCATTAAACCATGTCCCTCAGCACCACATCTACATGGCTTTGAAATCCCTTCAGGCATGGGAACTCCACCACTACCCTGGGCAAACTGTGCTAGGGCCTGAAAACACTTTTGGAGAAGAAATTGTTCCCAATTTCCAACCTAAACATCACGTGGCACAACTTGAGGCCGTTTCCTCGTGTTCCATCACTTGTTCCTTGGGAGAAGAGACCAACCCCCCCTCACTCCAACCTCCTTTCAGGCAGTTGTAGAGAGTGAGAAGGTCTCCCCTCAGCCTCCTTTTCTCCAGGCTGAACACCCCCAGTTCCCTCAGCCACTCCTCACAAGACTTGTGCTCCAGACCCCTCACCAGCACAGGTGACCTTCAAGCCAAACCTTACGTCAGCTTCCCTTTGAGAAGGACCTTAAACTGCCTGAGGAGCTGGTGAGTTGCTGTTCCTAGTGGCAGCAGAGCAGAAAGCAGAGAGTGATGGACATGCACAGCCCGGCTGCCAGAAAAGCTTTCCTGAATGCTGTGGGGCAGGATGGTTGTTACCACCTGCTCACTCTTACAGCTCCCCTCCAGGCACAGGAGTGTGGTAAGAAAAGATTCTGCTGCAGGAGAGCACACAAAGCCAAAACACATTAATCAAACCTCCGGAAACACATTTTATCCAAGCACCTTGTCATCTCTGTGCTTTGTTGCCCCAAGCTTGTTGTTAATGTCACCTCTAGAATCCCATTAAAATAGGTCTCTTCAGGGTCTGGGCTAGGTCTCCTCAGAGCTGTATGTAGCATCAAGCACCCTTTTGAATGCTAGATTAATATCCCTATGACAGCCCGAATGAAAAGTTAATAAATTGAATACAATGTCCTCTGTGTAACAGGAGTCTAAATGCAGCATCCATTTAAAGCAGGTCATGATGAATGATCTGAAAATATGCAACATTAAGCACACTCATATTTTAAATAGCAAGAATCACTTTCACGGGACTAAAGAGGTTATAAACCATTTGTGTTTGTTTTCCAGGAGTCCTTACAAAGCTTTGTTTTGAAAGCTTTATATTAACATGTAAAAACACCTCAGAAAAATACATTGTTTTGTCATTGTCACTACAATGGTGGCACCTTCTTGTCTGCCTCTGCACTTTTTTCTTTTTATAGTGAGCAACAAAAGTCCCACGTGCTTCCTACTTGCTGTGCTTTCTACTTGCTCTTCTTGCAGGCAGTGATTGGGGTGCAGATCTGCCAAATGGGAATGACAACAGCTCTAAAATAGAGGAAGAAGCTCTGTAAAAAACCCACAAAAACCATCAGGAATCTCCCTCTGAGAAAGCAGGTCCTTACCCTGCCCCAGTTCCCTCTCATCTGTGGTGCCTTGTCTTGAATCCCACAAGCCATGGTTTCTCAAAGAGCAGCTGATGTCAGTAAATTCTGGATATCTGCAGAAGGATTATTCAGTGACTCTTCGCTTGCACATCTTCTTTTTTTTTTTTTTTTTAAATCAAAATGTACTGGAAAAAGCAGCTGGCACACAGCTGTGAAGCTGGTTGGTTGTGATTATTGGTAATGTTTGGTCCTGCATTCTTAAAACTTTAACCAACTGCAGCCATTGTATCTTATCTAGGTATGATTTTTAATTGGTTCATGCTCTTCTCTGTCACCTTAGCAAATTTTAAAGCCAAGGTCAAAGCTATTTTATTACCATTATGCTCAGTTTCCAGTATCTTCCAAGTGCTCAAAGTTCACAGAATCATAGAATGGGTTTTGAGTTGGAAGTGGTCTAGTTGCAACCACCCTGCCTGGGCAGAGACACCTCCCACTAGAGCAGGTTGCTCCAAGCCCCATCCAACCTGCCCTTCAACACTTCCAGGGATGGGGCAGCCACAGCTTCTCTGGACAACCTGGGCCAATGTCTCAACACTCTTACGCCAAAGAATTTCTTCCTAAGATCTAAACTAAATCTCTCCTCTTCCAGTTTTGATCCATTATCTCTTGTACTCTCACTACAAGCCCTTGTAAAAAGTCCCTCCCCAGCTTTTCTGTAGCCCCTTCAGGCACTGGAAGTACTCTATAAGGTCTCCCTGGAGCCTTTTCTTTTCAAGGCTGAACAGCCCCATCTGTCTCAGCCTGTCCTTGTGCTCCAGCACTCTGATAATCTCCATGGCCTGTCTCTGGACTTTCTCCATGAGCTCCATGTCCTTCTTATGTTGGAGGCTCCAGAATTGGACACAGTACTCCTGGTGGGGTTTCACAAGAGCCAAGAAAAGGGGGAAAATAATCTCCCTCGACCTACTGGCTACACTTCTTTTGATGCAGCCCAGGACGTGGTTGGCTTTTTGGGCTGCAAGTGCACATTACTGACTCATGTTGAGCTTCTCGTCCACCATCACTCCCAAGTCCTTCTCCTCCAGACTGCTGTCGATCCATTCTCCACCCAGCCTGTATTTGTGCTTGGGATTGCCCCGACCCAGGTGCAGAACCTTGCAGCACTTGGTCTTGTTGAACTTCATGCAGTTTGCACAAGCCCACCTCTCCAGCCTGTCAAGGTGCCTCTGAATGGTATCCCTTCCCTCCAGCGTGTTGACCTCACCACAAACTTTGGTGTCATCAGCAAACCTGCTGAGGGTGCCCTCAGTGCCACTGTCCATGTCACTGACAAAGATGTTAAACAGCACCGGTCCAAGAACCCACCCCGCTCAGTATATGAACACTGATCAGTCCCACTTGTGGGAAGAAAAAAAGGTATTTCAAAATGCATCATCCTCACCATAGTGGAAAAATCAACATTAGACTGACAGACTGATATGTCATTACAGGACCTATGTTTAAGAATAAGTCTGTGTCAATACATCTCTCCTTCGAGCCAGAACAACTGGCCTGGCGTTAGGACTTTATTTGCAAAAATTGTACTGTCCCTCACAGCATCCTTACAGACAGTTATCCAACTGCAGGATGAGAAGTTTCATGGTGCTCTAGGTGAAGAACTGCCTGAAGGGTAGTGCTCAAAGGGTCGTAGTGAAATGGCAATTACATCTGGCTGGCTGCCAGCCGTAGCTCTCAACAGCTCTGTGAGGAGGCACAGTGGAGAAGGGGGTGCTGACCTCTTCTCCCCTGAATCCAGCAATGGGATGCATGGAAATGGTTCAAAACTGTGTCAGGGGAAGACCTGGGATGTCCCCTAGCAAAGGATTGTGATGTCACCTAGCGATGGATTGTGACCATGCATCCCTCGCTGCTGATACACGGAGCACCGAGTCTCCCCAGCCAGTTGGCGCCCATACTCCAGCCGAGCGAGTTGGCACGGTTTGGAGTGCTGAGAGAGGCCTTTGGTGCTGGTGTCGTGCCTGGGGAGTTGCTTGTTGCAACTCTCAGAGCCCGATCCCAGAGCCATCCAGGGATTTTCCCCAGTCCTGCCCTCCTGCCATGTTCAGGCAGCCAGGGCAGCCAGGAGGCACACTGGCAGCAGCAGAGGTGAGCTGGGTCAGAAACTTCTTCCACCCTTACCCAGGCCAGCCAACAATCGTGGCCTCTCTTCCTTTCCTTGTGTGACACCAGCTGCAGGGCCGGGTAGAGGGAGCAGCTTGACATCCCCAGCTGCCCCCCAACCCACAGCAGTACGTTGGGGAGCACAGCCACGGAGCTGGAGAAGTGCTGACCCGTGTGCCTGAAGATCTGGGAGGAGGCCGGCTTGGCGATGCCGTGCCTCCACCAGTTCTGCTCGGGTCCCGTGGTGGGCTGAGAGCAAGCCCACCAGACAAGCTCCAGCCCTTTGCACATCTCTCTTGGCAGGACAGACCATCGGGCAGCGAGGAAGCCGCGGGGGAAAGCGGCTCTGCTGCAAGGGGCAGCAGCAGCAGCCAGCTGACCCAGGCAGGGCCGGCGGAGGCAGCAGCGGAGTCCCAGTGCCCCATCTGCCTGGGACACATAAAGAAGGCCGCCTATGTCGCCTACTGCAGGCACTGCTTTTGCTTTGCCTGCATCCGGCGCTGGGCCAGGGGAAGCGCGACCTGCCCGCTCTGCAGGCAGCCTTTGGAGCAGCTGCTGCACTCGCCGCGAGGGGACGGCCGGTACGAAGAGTACGTGCTGGGCCTGCCTGCCGGCCTGCGCAGGAGGGCGGCCTTGGAGAGGGCCCGCAGCCGGTCCCCGCAGCGGCGCTACGACCTGCGGCAGCGGCCCACCGACGACCCCGCCTCGGCTGGCAGAAGCAGGCCTGCCAGGGCCGACCGCGCACAGAGGCGGGGAGCAGCTCCGGGGCCCTCCACCATCACCTCCCCGCAGGCTCCCGCACCCATCGCTTCTCCGGAGCAAACACGGCCCAGCGCAGGCGAGCTCCCGACTGGCCCTGCTGCTGCTCCGGACCCACGCACCGGCGCAGTGCGGCTGCGGCCCCTCAGCGTCGTCCTGTTCCGCATGCAATGAACACCTCGGTGCTTCCCAGGGCGTCTGTGTGTGCGTGTGTGTGTGCGGTGACCCAAGAGCAGCCATCGCAGGCAACGCTTTCCAACACTGTCTCTGCCTGGAAAGAAAGACAAGTGTGAAACAAAGGAACCTTTTCCAACTGAGGGTAAATATCGCTGCTCAACACTGGGGAAAATAATAGCATTTTAAGAGAGTCTTATCTTGGTGTCAGAGTTTCAAATGAAACCGGGTTGAGCCAGGGCAGGAGCAAACTGTTCAACAGATCAAATGTGAAGAGCAGGGGCTCCATTATTTCCAAGAAAATTCCTTGGAGAATTTTGACTACTCTTGGGCTTTCTCCTGTGCTAATTTTTAACAGAAAAAATTCCATGAACCAGAATCTCTGCCTTCAGCTCCTGATTCAGATGCACAGCCTGTCAAAGGCTGTACCATTTTATTAGAAGGAGGACACGGTCGTCCTGCTCATATGTATGGGAACATGAGCTCTGTGTCCCAAAGCCACTCACCTTAACCATGGACATCTTTCGCAATATAATAATACATCCACAGTTTGTAGTTCAGGGTTTGCTGCTCTGGTAGCAGAAACCTGTCTATAGAGATGTAGACCTTGAAGTGCAATGTGTAATAATTCATGCTATCTTCTTGGCCTGCTCCACACTAGGCTCTTCCATGTGAGAAAAGAGGAATATTCCACAGCGCCAGAGACTCTTCTTTTTGCCATGTGGTTGCTGAAGCATCGGGTGAGCTGAAGATCACGAAGCCTTCTAGCTTATGGATGAGCAGATATGCAGCCAGGACACGTGTTTAAACTGCTGGATGCTCTTGGGGATTTCCTGAAGACATATCAGAAAGGAGACAATACCACATTAAAGGAAAACCTCTGTTTACTGAAATGTTAGCAGTGCATTAAAGTTCCCCAAAGATACACAGAGACACCTCTCACCTATGGGCACGTGGTACTGGTGCACTCTGGGGAGGACTACAGTGGCATTTCTTACACTGTGTCTACAGCCAGAATGATAGAAAATACCTTCCATGGACAGAAGTTTGTTGCTTGTTTTCCTTCCTTCCTTCCCTCTCTCCTTCCTTCCCTCCCTCCTTCCTTCCCTCCCTCCTTCCCTCCCTCCTTCCTTCCCTCCCTCCTTCCCTCCCTCCTTCCCTCCCTCCCTCCTTTTTCCTTCATTTTTCCTTCCTTTTTCCTTCCTTTCTTTTTCTTTCAATGAAAGAAGGGGCTGCATGTCTCTGGTCAGGTTCACCTAATCTGTGTAGACAGTCGCCACGGTACAACAGTGTACTGGGAAAAGTACGAAGATTGTTCCTGACCTTTTCCAGCCTTTGTCTCCCCCAGCTTTTAATCTCAGGGTCCAAACATCTCCCCATCCTCCCCTTTTCCCCCTTAGATACAGACATTCTCCTGCATTTGGCTACTACAGATAATCCTTTTCAACCTCCTTCTGCTTAAAACAAAATACTTCCGTTCTTTCAGGCTTTCCTCATCAGACATGTTTTTAGGACCTACTGTATATCTTATGAAAGTAATTTCCTCAAAGATAAGGGGTTTAATGGGTTTTTTCCCTGTAGACCTAAGTAGAAACACAGAGCATAACCTGTTAATACTTCCTTGCTTTCAGAAATGGTTCTGTATAATTAGTGGTTCACCAAAGAACTTCCTAAACTAGACATCTTGAGGAAAAATCACGATTGCTACAGCATGAAATCCCAGGAAACCACAAGAGCTAAGAAAATTTCCTGGCTAATATTGTTTTCTCACAAGACCAAACTTATTTCTATTCTCTGAAACCACTGAAAAGGCACTAAATTAAGCCTGAAATCTGAAAGGAGCGTGTCTGGAAGTGATTGGAGGAGGAAAGGAAGATGTAGTGCCAATGGGCTGGTCGATGGATGATTTTATGAAGAGTTACCTCCTCTTAA
Source organism: Hemiprocne comata (assembly GCA_020745705.1). Classification (NCBI taxonomy): domain Eukaryota; kingdom Metazoa; phylum Chordata; class Aves; order Apodiformes; family Apodidae; genus Hemiprocne; species Hemiprocne comata. The sequence continues at coordinate 3,863,338 of CM036589.1, read as the reverse complement.
ATCCCATTATGTGCTCTTCTCATTTTAGTTTCACAGTTCTAGAAGTGTGCTGGTATTGGTCATCTTTAAACACAGCTGGAAACTGAACATTATTTTGGTGATCCTGACATGGCTCAATGGGATTTGATTTCCAAAGGAGTTTCATGACTTGTGGAAAAGACCCCAGAAGGACAACAAGAATGTTTATCTTACTCTCTAGTTTTCCTACCAATTTTCCACTCTTTTCATTTTCCAACTGCAAAGAGACTAGTAAGTCTGTCTTTTTTAGATGTATTCTTTGCACTCACTTAAGGAAGGCAATACTGTCAGCTACAATTTATTATCTGCCCACTTCTCAGGCTAGTTCTTACTTCTTACCTCATTAACTTTTAACCTTGAGATAAAAGGGCTTGTTGATTCATTTACTTTTTTTTTTTTTTTTTTTTTTTTACAGGAGGCAAAAGATTACTGAGCCTGTTTTTTTGATCTCTGGGGTGAAAAAAAGAGAGATTAGCATTAGCATCTTTATAAAAATCAGATTATCTTTACAATGAAACAAGCCTCAGATTGCAGCATTTCTCTACAGGGGAAAAGTGTCAGACTGTTGACCCATCCAGAGCCCTGCCAGTGGGTCACACTGGAGCACAAGTCACAGCAAGTGGCATTGATTGGCTTTAGGCAGGATGCACAGTGCATTACCCAGGGTCATTAACATGCATTGCTCCCGGACAGCACATCACTTACTGCAGCCTGTGCTCATGTAACCTTAGATTCTGCTGTTCCAGAGCCTGAGGGCGGTTTGAGCCAATATGTGCTCCCTCCCGTTTGCAACAGTGTGAAGGACGTGGCCACAAGTGTTTGCTTTGGCCCAGAGGAGGGTGAGTGATCCATTAAACTGAAGCAATTTGAATGTTTGTGGCCATAAATCCATGAAGTTAGGTTGGAGGAAAAGCAACAATTTTGAATTTTTGTATGCAGCGCTAACACAATCCTGGCTTGACAAAGTGGAGTTAGATGATTACTGGTGTGTCCATTTAACTCTTGTTTGCAGTCATTTCAGACAGAGAGCTGTAGTAACACTCTCGTGGTACTCCACTTTGTCAAGGCAGAGCAAGTTGCTTCACTGAAGAAATCTGAAACAACAGGGTCAGAGTCCACTACTGCAGCCCAGGTTGATGTACACGAGTTTATGTACCTTAGCTTCCTGATACAACCACTGAAGGAAGTCAGGCATCTCCAGAGACTTAGATCTTGAAGGGCCAAATCAATCACCTGCCAGAGGGACATTCATAGGGACAAAAAAAAAACAACAAAAAAAAAGGAGACTGGCTTCTAGATTTAGGCATCTGCTTTTGGATTTGAAAATATGAAGGTGGAAAATGCTTCTCCTTCCTTCTTGGTTTGCCAGAGTAACTCATCATTCTGTAATGAGTTTCATAAATCCCAGCAGAGAGTTGAGTAGTCAAAGCTGAGGGGCAGCAGCAAGAACAAAAAGGTTTGGGTGCTGGGAATAAAAGAGAACAGATTACTCCAAGCAGGGTATGAATGAAGATATTCAGGTCTTAATTGCCTTACACAGAGTAGTGCAATTTGTGAAAGCAGTCTTCTCACTTCACAATAACCTTCTAGTTGGCCTGACTTTCCCTGATTTTCCCCTAAGTGGGAGCAGAATCAATGGGACAGAGTTCTTCAAGACAAAGTGTAACTGCAGGACACAACCTGCTGTCTCACCAGCAGTTTTCCAGCACACAGTGTCAGAGCTGCAATGTCACTGGTTAGGGAAGGCTGACAGTCCTGCAATTAAACCTCCTGGTAACTGGGTAAGTAATACAGCAAAACCAGTGGCTTACACAAAAGTAAATGAGTCAGGACAATTGGCTTGAATAGTATTTATTAAAAGACCTCTTTGTTTTCATCTTTGGGCCAAATTCCTCCCTGGCTCCAGTGGTAAACTCAAAGTCTCATATTTATGTGTAAAGCATGTTTATTTTAATATTACTAGAGAGACTTCTAGGAGACAAAGAACCAGTGTTACCTGCAACTTAGGCCCATATCTCAGACACCTTGTATTTATCATCACAAATACTTCATTTTCTTCTTTCAAATTCATACCCAACACTATTGCAATGAAAATGTCAATGTTTCACATTCCTGCTCAGAAAACTAGATTAAAAGACTACAGTTTTCAAACCAACATGAAACCTTTTCAACCTATATGTAGCACATAATACATGAAAATTAGGACATACAGTCTTTTGTCAGTTTTTAACAGTACAGAGTTTATGTGCTGGAAGATTTCCTGGAGTTTTCAAGTGATTTTGATAGCCTGCAGCCTGCTCCAAGTGCTCATTGGTGAAGGCTGGGCTTTCAACAGGAAACAAATGAAATGGCAATACTAGATTTATGCTGTGCCATGCTAAGGAAAAACCTAACTTCAGACAGTGCTGCTGACTTAGCCCACAGTAGCCACAAAAATAAGTTAAAATTAGTTTAAACTTACTTTAAAATTTTAATTTCTTGTGGAATAGGAATTTTATGACTCATTTTCTGAAACCAAAATTTTTAAGTTGACTTCCAGGGATGGGGCAGCCACAGCTTCCCTGGGCAACCTGGGCCAGTGTCTCACCACCCTCATGCTAAATGTCCCACCTAAATCTCCCCTCTTCCTGTTTGAATCCATTACCCCTTGTCCTCTCACTACAAGCCCTTGAGAAGAGTTAAAATGTTATTTTAAAAAGTTCATAAAATTGCTTAAAAATACAAACAGCAAGATTTATTATTCATATCACCAAATGTTTCTTTTCATCCACTGGTGTCCAGGAGAATAGGAAGAGGTTCTTCATTGAGGAGACATCCTCAATGGGCACATCCTGTGGGAACCTTTTTGACCCGCTATGTTGAAAACACCCAAAATCCTTCTATACAGAGTCAAAGCACACAAAACCATTTATTTTTCACTTTCACCTCTGTAGCATGCAGCTTTAAAAATTGCATGTGTTCTATCTCCTTTGTAGCTTTGCCTTCCGGAAATAATATTTTAAAAACCCAACCCTCTTTTCAGGTCTGCATTTTATCAGTTGTATTAGTTCATCACCAAAAGTGTTGCTCTAGTTTCATTAGGGCTTGATGTCCACGTCTCCAGCAAGGCTGGCATCAAGCCTAAGGGAGGGTTTAATGATGACCCAGCCTGGGGCAGATGAGGAGATATTTGGATGTTTTCTGCACCTGAATGAGGTCCCTAAGCTGGCAGCCCTGGGACAAGGACTCTGCCAGTGTCAGCATTTTCACAGTGCCAGCCCTTGGATCAAGTAATCAAACAGATTTGCAGAGTCCCATATGAGCAGAGAAATCCTCTGCAGTGTCACTGGCAAAAATCTCTCACCCAGCATTGAGTTTGGCACTGGCCAAAAGGAACTGTTCTTAAGGCCCTGAGGAAATCTGGGAAAATTTGTAATAACAGAAAATATACATGCAAACAACTCAGGTTTTTTGATTCTGGAATATCACACCTGAAACGTCTTAGTTGCAAATGAACATCGTAGAATCATAGAATGGTTTGGGTTGGAAGGGGCCTTAAAGATCATCTAGTTCCAACCCCCCTGCATGGGCAGGGACACCTCCCACTAGATCAGGTTGCTCCAAGCCCCATCCAACCTGGCCTTGAATGCTTCCAGGGATGGGGCAGCCACAGCTTCTCTGGACAACCTGGGCCAATGTCTCAACACTCTTATGCCAAAGAATTTCTTCCTAAGATCTAACCTAAATCTCTCCTCTTCCAGTTTTGATCCATTATCTCTTGTACTCTCACTACAAGCCCTTGTAAAAAGTCCCTCCCCAGCTTTCCTGTAGCCCCTTCAGGCACTGGAAGTACTCTATAAGGTCTCCCTGGAGCCTTTTCTTTTCAAGGCTGAACAGCCCCATCTGTCTCAGCCTGTCCTTGTGCTCCAGCACTCTGATAATCTCCATGGCCTGTCTCTGGACTTTCTCCATGAGCTCCATGTCCTTCTTATGTTGGAGGCTCCAGAATTGGACACAGTACTCCTGGTGGGGTTTCACAAGAGCCAAGAAAAGGGGGAAAATAATCTCCCTCGACCTACTGGCTACACTTCTTTTGATGCAGCCCAGGACGTGGTTGGCTTTTTGGGCTGCAAGTGCACATTACTGACTCATGTTGAGCTTCTCGTCCACCATCACTCCCAAGTCCTTCTCCTCCAGACTGCTGTCGATCCATTCTCCACCCAGCCTGTATTTGTGCTTGGGATTGCCCCGACCCAGGTGCAGAACCTTGCAGCACTTGGTCTTGTTGAACTTCATGCAGTTTGCACAAGCCCACCTCTCCAGCCTGTCAAGGTGCCTCTGAATGGTATCCCTTCCCTCCAGCGTGTTGACCTCACCACAAACTTTGGTGTCATCAGCAAACTTGCTGAGGGTGCCCTCAGTGCCACTGTCCATGTCACTGACAAAGATGTTAAACAGCACCGGTCCAAGTACCCACCCCGCTCAGTATATGAACACTGATCAGTCCCACTTGTGGGAAGAAAAAAAGGTATTTCAAAATGCATCATCCTCACCATAGTGGAAAAATCAACATTAGACAGACTGATATCTCATTACAGGACCTATGTTTAAGAATACCAAAGTCTGTGTCAATACATCTCTCCTTCGAGCCAGAACAACTGGCCTGGCGTTAGGACTTTATTTGCAAAAATTGTACTGTCCCTCACAGCATCCTTACAGACAGTTATCCAACTGCAGGATGAGAAGTTTCATGGTGCTCTAGGTGAAGAACTGCCTGAAGGGTAGTGCTCAAAGGGTCGTAGTGAAATGGCAATTACATCTGGCTGGCTGCCAGCCGTAGCTCTCAACAGCTCTGTGAGGAGGCACAGTGGAGAAGGGGGTGCTGACCTCTTCTCCCCTGAATCCAGCAATGGGATGCATGGAAATGGTTCAAAACTGTGTCAGGGGAAGACCTGGGATGTCCCCTAGCAAAGGATTGTGATGTCACCTAGCGATGGATTGTGACCATGCATCCCTCGCTGCTGATACACGGAGCACCGAGTCTCCCCAGCCAGTTGGCGCCCATACTCCAGCCGAGCGAGTTGGCACGGTTTGGAGTGCTGAGAGAGGCCTTTGGTGCTGGTGTCGTGCCTGGGGAGTTGCTTGTTGCAACTCTCAGAGCCCGATCCCAGAGCCATCCAGGGATTTTCCCCAGTCCTGCCCTCCTGCCATGTTCAGGCAGCCAGGGCAGCCAGGAGGCACACTGGCAGCAGCAGAGGTGAGCTGGGTCAGAAACTTCTTCCACCCTTACCCAGGCCAGCCAACAATCGTGGCCTCTCTTCCTTTCCTTGTGTGACACCAGCTGCAGGGCCGGGTAGAGGGAGCAGCTTGACATCCCCAGCTGCCCCCCAACCCACAGCAGTACGTTGGGGAGCACAGCCACGGAGCTGGAGAAGTGCTGACCCGTGTGCCTGAAGATCTGGGAGGAGGCCGGCTTGGCGATGCCGTGCCTCCACCAGTTCTGCTCGGGTCCCGTGGTGGGCTGAGAGCAAGCCCACCAGACAAGCTCCAGCCCTTTGCACATCTCTCTTGGCAGGACAGACCATCGGGCAGCGAGGAAGCCGCGGGGGAAAGCGGCTCTGCTGCAAGGGGCAGCAGCAGCAGCCAGCTGACCCAGGCAGGGCCGGCGGAGGCAGCAGCCGAGTCCCAGTGCCCCATCTGCCTGGGACACATAAAGAAGGCCGCCTATGTCGCCTACTGCAGGCACTGCTTTTGCTTTGCCTGCATCCGGCGCTGGGCCAGGGGAAGCGCGACCTGCCCGCTCTGCAGGCAGCCTTTGGAGCAGCTGCTGCACTCGCCGCGAGGGGACGGCCGGTACGAAGAGTACGTGCTGGGCCTGCCTGCCGGCCTGCGCAGGAGGGCGGCCTTGGAGAGGGCCCGCAGCCGGTCCCCGCAGCGGCGCTACGACCTGCGGCAGCGGCCCACCGACGACCCCGCCTCGGCTGGCAGAAGCAGGCCTGCCAGGGCCGACCGCGCACAGAGGCGGGGAGCAGCTCCGGGGCCCTCCACCATCACCTCCCCGCAGGCTCCCGCACCCATCGCTTCTCCGGAGCAAACACGGCCCAGCGCAGGCGAGCTCCCGACTGGCCCTGCTGCTGCTCCGGACCCACGCACCGGCGCAGTGCGGCTGCGGCCCCTCAGCGTCGTCCTGTTCCGCATGCAATGAACACCTCGGTGCTCCCAGGGCGTCTGTGTGTGCGTGTGTGTGTGCGGTGACCCAAGAGCAGCCATCGCAGGCAACGCTTTCCAACACTGTCTCTGCCTGGAAAGAAAGACAAGTGTGAAACAAAGGAACCTTTTCCACCTGAGGGTAAATATCGCTGCTCAACACTGGGGAAAATAATAGCATTTTAAGAGAGTCTTATCTTGGTGTCAGAGTTTCAGATGAAAGCGGGTTGAGCCAGGGCAGGAGCAAACTGTTCAACAGATCAAATGTGAAGAGCAGGGGCTCCATTATTTCCAAGAAAATTCCTTGGAGAATTTTGACTACTCTTGGGCTTTCTCCTATGCTAATTTTTAACAGAAAAAAATTCCATGAACCAGAATCTCTGCCTTCAGCTCCCAGTTCAGATGCACAGCCTGTCAAAGGCTGTACCATTTTATTAGAAGGAGGACACGGTCATCCTGCTCATATGTATGGGAACATGAGCTCTGTGTCCCAAAGCCACTCACCTTAACCATGGACATCTTTCGCAATATAATAATACATCCACAGTTTGTAGTTCAGGGTTTGCTGCTCTGGTAGCAGAAACCTGTCTATAGAGATGTAGACCTTGAAGTGCAATGTGTAATAATTCATGCTATCTTCTTGGCCTGCTCCACACTAGGCTCTTCCATGTGAGAAAAGAGGAATATTCCACAGCGCCAGAGACTCTTCTTTTTGCCATGTGGTTGCTGAAGCATCGGGTGAGCTGAAGATCACGAAGCCTTCTAGCTTATGGATGAGCAGATATGCAGCCAGGACACGTGTTTAAACTGCTGGATGCTCTTGGGGATTTCCTGAAGACATACCAGAAAGGAGACAATACCACATTAAAGGAAAACCTCTGTTTACTGAAATGTTAGCAGTGCATTAAAGTTCCCCAAAGATACACAGAGACACCTCTCACCTATGGGCACGTGGTACTGGTGCACTCTGGGGAGGACTACAGTGGCATTTCTTACACTGTGTCTACAGCCAGAATGATAGAAAATACCTTCCATGGACAGAAGTTTGTTGCTTGTTTTCCTTCCTTCCCTCTCTCCTTCCTTCCCTCCCTCCTTCCTTCCCTCCCTCCTTCCCTCCCTCCTTCCCTCCCTCCCTCCTTTTTCCTTCCTTTTTCCTTCCTTTTTCCTTCCTTTCTTTTTCTTTCAATGAAAGAAGGGGCTGCATGTCTCTGGTCAGGTTCACCTAATCTGTGTAGACAGTCGCCACGGTACAACAGTGTACTGGGAAAAGTACGAAGATTGTTCCTGACCTTTTCCAGCCTTTGTCTCCCCCAGCTTTTAATCTCAGGGTCCAAACATCTCCCCATCCTCCCCTTTTCCCCCTTAGATACAGACATTCTCCTGCATTTGGCTACTACAGATAATCCTTTTCAACCTCCTTCTGCTTAAAACAAAATACTTCCGTTCTTTCAGGCTTTCCTCATCAGACATGTTTTTAGGACCTACTGTATATCTTATGAAAGTAATTTCCTCAAAGATAAGGGGTTTAATGGGTTTTTTTCCCTGTAGACCTAAGTAGAAACACAGAGCATAACCTGTTAATACTTCCTTGCTTTCAGAAATGGTTCTGTATAATTAGTGGTTCACCAAAGAACTTCCTAAACTAGACATCTTGAGGAAAAATCACGATTGCTACAGCATGAAATCCCAGGAAACCACAAGAGCTAAGAAAATTTCCTGGCTAATATTGTTTTCTCACAAGACCAAACTTATTTCTATTCTCTGAAACCACTGAAAAGGCACTAAACTAAGCCTGAAATCTGAAAGGAGCGTGTCTGGAAGTGATTGGAGGAGGAAAGGAAGATGTAGTGCCAATGGGCTGGTCGATGGATGATTTTATGAAGAGTTACCTCCTCTTAAATCCCATTATGTGCTCTTCTCATTTTAGTTTCACAGTTCTAGAAGTGTGCTGGTATTGGTCATCTTTAAACACAGCTGGAAACTGAACATTATTTTGGTGATCCTGACATGGCTCAATGGGATTTGATTTCCAAAGGAGTTTCATGACTTGTGGAAAAGACCCCAGAAGGACAACAAGAATGTTTATCTTACTCTCTAGTTTTCCTACCAATTTTCCACTCTTTTCATTTTCCAACTGCAAAGAGACTAGTAAGTCTGTCTTTTTTAGATGTATTCTTTGCACTCACTTAAGGAAGGCAATACTGTCAGCTACAATTTATTATCTGCCCACTTCTCAGGCTAGTTCTTATTTCTTACCTCATTAACTTTTAACCTTGAGATAAAAGGGCTTGTTGATTCATTTACTTTTTTTTTTTTTTTTTTTTTTACAGGAGGCAAAAGATTACTGAGCCTGTTTTTTTGATCTCTGGGGTGAAAAAAAGAGAGATTAGCATTAGCATCTTTATAAAAATCAGATTATCTTTACAATGAAACAAGCCTCAGATTGCAGCATTTCTCTACAGGGGAAAAGTGTCAGACTGTTGACCCATCCAGAGCCCTGCCAGTGAGTCACACTGGAGCACAAGTCACAGCAAGTGGCATTGATTGGCTTTAGGCAGGATGCACAGTGCATTACCCAGGGTCATTAACATGCATTGCTCCCGGACAGCACATCACTTACTGCAGCCTGTGCTCATGTAACCTTAGATTCTGCTGTTCCAGAGCCTGAGGGCGGTTTGAGCCAATATGTGCTCCCTCCCGTTTGCAACAGTGTGAAGGACGTGGCCACAAGTGTTTGCTTTGGCCCAGAGGAGGGTGAGTGATCCATTAAACTGAAGCAATTTGAATGTTTGTGGCCATAAATCCATGAAGTCAGGTTGGAGGAAAAGCAACAATTTTGAATTTTTGTATGCAGCGCTAACACAATCCTGGCTTGACAAAGTGGAGTTAGATGATTACTGGTGTGTCCATTTAACTCTTGTTTGCAGTCATTTCAGACAGAGAGCTGTAGTAACACTCTCGTGGTACTCCACTTTGTCAAGGCAGAGCAAGTTGCTTCACTGAAGAAATCTGAAACAACAGGGGTCAGAGTCCACTACTGCAGCCCAGGTTGATGTACACGAGTTTATGTACCTTAGCTTCCTGATACAACTACTGAAGGAAGTCAGGCATCTCCAGAGACTTAGATCTTGAAGGGCCAAATCAATCACCTGCCAGAGGGGTATTCATAGGGACAAAAAAAAAACATCAACAAAAAAAGGAGTCTGGCTTCTAGATTTAGGCATCTGCTTTTGGATTTGAAAATATGAAGGTGGAAAATGCTTCTCCTTCCTTCTTGGTTTGCCAGAGTAACTCATCATTCTGTAATGAGTTTCATAAATCCCAGCAGAGAGTTGAGTAGTCAAAGCTGAGGGGCAGCAGCAAGAACAAAAAGGTTTGGGTGCTGGGAATAAAAGAGAACAGATTACTCCAAGCAGGGTATGAATGAAGATATTCAGGTCTTAATTGCCTTACACAGAGTAGTGCAATTTGTGAAAGCAGTCTTCTCACTTCACAATAACCTTCTAGTTGGCCTGACTTTCCCTGATTTTCCCCTAAGTGGGAGCAGAATCAATGGGACAGAGTTCTTCAAGACAAAGTGTAACTGCAGGACACAACCTGCTGTCTCACCAGCAGTTTTCCAGCACACAGTGTCAGAGCTGCAATGTCACTGGTTAGGGAAGGCTGACAGTCCTGCAATTAAACCTCCTGGTAACTGGGTAAGTAATACAGCAAAACCAGTGGCTTACACAAAAGTAAATGAGTCAGGACAATTGGCTTGAATAGTATTTATTAAAAGACCTCTTTGTTTTCATCTTTGGGCCAAATTCCTCCCTGGCTCCAGTGGTAAACTCAAAGTCTCATATTTATGTGTAAAGCATGTTTATTTTAATATTACTAGAGAGACTTCTAGGAGACAAAGAACCAGTGTTACCTGCAACTTAGGCCCATATCTCAGACACCTTGTATTTATCATCACAAATACTTCATTTTCTTCTTTCAAATTCATACCCAACACTATTGCAATGAAAATGTCAATGTTTCACATTCCTGCTCAGAAAACTAGATTAAAAGACTACAGTTTTCAAACCAACATGAAACCTTTTCAACCTATATGTAGCACATAATACATGAAAATTAGGACATACAGTCTTTTGTCAGTTTTTAACAGTACAGAGTTTATGTGCTGGAAGATTTCCTGGAGTTTTCAAGTGATTTTGATAGCCTGCAGCCTGCTCCAAGTGCTCATTGGTGAAGGCTGGGCTTTCAACAGGAAACAAATGAAATGGCAATACTAGATTTATGCTGTGCCATGCTAAGGAAAAACCTAACTTCAGACAGTGCTGCTGACTTAGCCCACAGTAGCCACAAAAATAAGTTAAAATTAGTTTAAACTTACTTTAAAATTTTAATTTCTTGTGGAATAGGAATTTTATGACTCATTTTCTGAAACCAAAATTTTTAAGTTGACTTCCAGGGATGGGGCAGCCACAGCTTCCCTGGGCAACCTGGGCCAGTGTCTCACCACCCTCATGCTAAATGTCTCACCTAAATCTCCCCTCTTCCTGTTTGAATCCATTACCCCTTGTCCTCTCACTACAAGCCCTTGAGAAGAGCTAAAATGTTATTTTAAAAAGTTCATAAAATTGCTTAAAAATACAAACAGCAAGATTTATTATTCATATCACCAAATGTTTCTTTTCATCCACTGGTGTCCAGGAGAATAGGAAGAGGTTCTTCATTGAGGAGACATCCTCAATGGGCACATCCTGTGGGAACCTTTTTGACCCGCTATGTTGAAAACACCCCAAATCCTTCTATACAGAGTCAAAGCACACAAAACCATTTATTTTTCACTTTCACCTCTGTAGCATGCAGCTTTAAAAATTGCATGTGTTCTATCTCCTTTGTAGCTTTGCCTTCCGGAAATAATATTTTAAAAACCCAACCCTCTTTTCAGGTCTGCATTTTATCAGTTGTATTAGTTCATCACCAAAAGTGTTGCTCTAGTTTCATTAGGGCTTGATGTCCACGTCTCCAGCAAGGCTGGCATCAAGCCTAAGGGAGGGTTTAATGATGACCCAGCCTGGGGCAGATGAGGAGATATTTGGATGTTTTCTGCACCTGAATGAGGTCCCTAAGCTGGCAGCCCTGGGACAAGGACTCTGCCAGTGTCAGCATTTTCACAGTGCCAGCCCTTGGATCAAGTAATCAAACAGATTTGCAGAGTCCCATATGAGCAGAGAAATCCTCTGCAGTGTCACTGGCAAAAATCTCTCTCACCCAGCATTGAGTTTGGCACTGGCCAAAAGGAACTGTTCTTAAGGCCCTGAGGAAATCTGGGAAAATTTGTAGTAACAGAAAATATACAAGCAAACAACTCAGGTTTTTTGATTCTGGAATATCACACCTGAAACGTCTTAGTTGCAAATGAACATCGTAGAATCATAGAATGGTTTGGGTTGGAAGGGGCCTTAAAGATCATCTAGTTCCAACCCCCCTGCATGGGCAGGGACACCTCCCACTAGACCAGGTTGCTCCAAGCCCCATCCAACCTGCCCTTCAACACTTCCAGGGATGGGGCAGCCACAGCTTCTCTGGGCAACCTGGGCCAATGTCTCAACACTCTTACGCCAAAGAATTTCTTCCTAAGATCTAAACTAAATCTCTCCTCTTCCAGTTTTGATCCATTATCTCTTGTACTCTCACTACAAGCCCTTGTAAAAAGCCCCTCCCCAGCTTTCCTGTAGCCCCTTCAGGCACTGGAAGTACTCTATAAGGTCTCCCTGGAGCCTTTTCTTTTCAAGGCTGAGCAGCCCCATCTGTCTCAGCCTGTCCTTGTGCTCCAGCACTCTGATAATCTCCATGGCCTGTCTCTGGACTTTCTCCATGAGCTCCATGTCCTTCTTATGTTGGAGGCTCCAGAATTGGACACAGTACTCCTGGTGGGGTTTCACAAGAGCCAAGAAAAGGGGGAAAATAATCTCCCTCGACCTACTGGCTACACTTCTTTTGATGCAGCCCAGGACGTGGTTGGCTTTTTGGGCTGCAAGTGCACATTACTGACTCATGTTGAGCTTCTCGTCCACCATCACTCCCAAGTCCTTCTCCTCCAGACTGCTGTCGATCCATTCTCCACCCAGCCTGTATTTGTGCTTGGGATTGCCCCGACCCAGGTGCAGAACCTTGCAGCACTTGGTCTTGTTGAACTTCATGCAGTTTGCACAAGCCCACCTCTCCAGCCTGTCAAGGTGCCTCTGAATGGTATCCCTTCCCTCCAGCGTGTTGACCTCACCACAAACTTTGGTGTCATCAGCAAACTTGCTGAGGGTGCCCTCAGTGCCACTGTCCATGTCACTGACAAAGATGTTAAACAGCACCGGTCCAAGTACCCACCCCGCTCAGTATATGAACACTGATCAGTCCCACTTGTGGGAAGAAAAAAAGGTATTTCAAAATGCATCATCCTCACCATAGTGGAAAAATCAACATTAGACTGACAGACTGATGTGTCATTACAGGACCTATGTTTAAGAATAAGTCTGAGTCAATACATCTCTCCTTCGAGCCAGAACAACTGGCCTGGCATTAGGACTTTATTTGCAAAAATTGTACTGTCCCTCACAGCATCCTTACAGACAGTTATCCAACTGCAGGATGAGAAGTTTCATGGTGCTCTAGGTGAAGAACTGCCTGAAGGGTAGTGCTCAAAGGGTCGTAGTGAAATGGCAATTACATCTGGCTGGCTGCCAGCCGTAGCTCTCAACAGCTCTGTGAGGAGGCACAGTGGAGAAGGGGGTGCTGACCTCTTCTCCCCTGAATCCAGCAATGGGATGCATGGAAATGGTTCAAAACTGTGTCAGGGGAAGACCTGGGATGTCCCCTAGCAAAGGATTGTGATGTCACCTAGCGATGGATTGTGACCATGCATCCCTCGCTGCTGATACACGGAGCACCGAGTCTCCCCAGCCAGTTGGCGCCCATACTCCAGCCGAGCGAGTTGGCACGGTTTGGAGTGCTGAGAGAGGCCTTTGGTGCTGGTGTTGTGCCTGGGGAGTTGCTTGTTGCAACTCTCAGAGCCCGATCCCAGAGCCATCCAGGGATTTTCCCCAGTCCTGCCCTCCTGCCATGTTCAGGCAGCCAGGGCAGCCAGGAGGCACACTGGCAGCAGCAGAGGTGAGCTGGGTCAGAAACCTCTTCCACCCTTACCCAGGCCAGCCAACAATCGTGGCCTCTCTTCCTTTCCTTGTGTGACACCAGCTGCAGGGCCGGGTAGAGGGAGCAGCTTGACATCCCCAGCTGCCCCCCAACCCACAGCAGTACGTTGGGGAGCACAGCCACGGAGCTGGAGAAGTGCTGACCCGTGTGCCTGAAGATCTGGGAGGAGGCCGGCTTGGCGATGCCGTGCCTCCACCAGTTCTGCTCGGGTCCCGTGGTGGGCTGAGAGCAAGCCCACCAGACAAGCTCCAGCCCTTTGCACATCTCTCTTGGCAGGACAGACCATCGGGCAGCGAGGAAGCCGCGGGGGAAAGCGGCTCTGCTGCAAGGGGCAGCAGCAGCAGCCAGCTGACCCAGGCAGGGCCGGCGGAGGCAGCAGCCGAGTCCCAGTGCCCCATCTGCCTGGGACACATAAAGAAGGCCGCCTATGTCGCCTACTGCAGGCACTGCTTTTGCTTTGCCTGCATCCGGCGCTGGGCCAGGGGAAGCGCGACCTGCCCGCTCTGCAGGCAGCCTTTGGAGCAGCTGCTGCACTCGCCGCGAGGGGACGGCCGGTACGAAGAGTACGTGCTGGGCCTGCCTGCCGGCCTGCGCAGGAGGGCGGCCTTGGAGAGGGCCCGCAGCCGGTCCCCGCAGCGGCGCTACGACCTGCGGCAGCGGCCCACCGACGACCCCGCCTCGGCTGGCAGAAGCAGGCCTGCCAGGGCCGACCGCGCACAGAGGCGGGGAGCAGCTCCGGGGCCCTCCACCATCACCTCCCCGCAGGCTCCCGCACCCATCGCTTCTCCGGAGCAAACACGGCCCAGCGCAGGCGAGCTCCCGACTGGCCCTGCTGCTGCTCCGGACCCACGCACCGGCGCAGTGCGGCTGCGGCCCCTCAGCGTCGTCCTGTTCCGCATGCAATGAACACCTCGGTGCTTCCCAGGGCGTCTGTGTGTGCGTGTGTGTGTGCGGTGACCCAAGAGCAGCCATCGCAGGCAACGCTTTCCAACACTGTCTCTGCCTGGAAAGAAAGACAAGTGTGAAACAAAGGAACCTTTTCCAACTGAGGGTAAATATCGCTGCTCAACACTGGGGAAAATAATAGCATTTTAAGAGAGTCTTCTCTTGGTGTCAGAGTTTCAGATGAAACCGGGTTGAGCCAGGGCAGGAGCAAACTGTTCAACAGATCAAATGTGAAGAGCAGGGGCTCCATTATTTCCAAGAAAATTCCTTGGAGAATTTTGACTACTCTTGGGCTTTCTCCTGTGCTAATTTTTAACAGAAAAAAATTCCATGAACCAGAATCTCTGCCTTCAGCTCCCAGTTCAGATGCACAGCCTGTCAAAGGCTGTACCATTTTATTAGAAGGAGGACACGGTCATCCTGCTCATATGTATGGGAACATGAGCTCTGTGTCCCAAAGCCACTCACCTTAACCATGGACATCTTTCGCAATATAATAATACATCCACAGTTTGTAGTTCAGGGTTTGCTGCTCTGGTAGCAGAAACCTGTCTATAGAGATGTAGACCTTGAAGTGCAATGTGTAATAATTCATGCTATCTTCTTGGTCTGCTCCACACTAGGCTCTTCCATGTGAGAAAAGAGGAATATTGCACAGCGCCAGAGACTCTTCTTTTTGCCATGTGGTTGCTGAAGCATCGGGTGAGCTGAAGATCACGAAGCCTTCTAGCTTATGGATGAGCAGATATGCAGCCAGGACACGTGTTTAAACTGCTGGATGCTCTTGGGGATTTCCTGAAGACATATCAGAAAGGAGACAATACCACATTAAAGGAAAACCTCTGTTTACTGAAATGTTAGCAGTGCATTAAAGTTCCCCAAAGATACACAGAGACACCTCTCACCTATGGGCACGTGGTACTGGTGCACTCTGGGGAGTTTTTTAAGTTTTTTTATTTTTTAATTAAGTTTTTTAATTTTTAAGTTGACTTTACGAGTCGTTACTTCTGGATTTTTTTCAACCATATGAGGCACTTTTGCAGAAAAGGCTGCACAGGATGTAAAAGAGAAGGGCAGATCTTGGCATAAAAATGAAACTTGTTATTCCCACGAAAAAGTAAGCATTATATCACATTTGCAAGTAACAGATGGAATAGATGAGGGTAGAGTTTTTGATTCCTTGTGCACAAACAGTATGATTTTGGACCAGTGTCTCCATGGTCTAGTACAAAACCTTTCAACAAGGTACATTCAAGTGAGGGTAGCAGCAGAATCACTCACCCCAACCACAGGATGCAGAAAAGGAGCCGAGTTTAATTCTGTTCTCTCCCACTTAATGAGCAAGAAATTTCCACAGCTACCCTCATGATCATCCAAAAGCTTCCCTGAATGAATAAACAATTTCTTTAGGGTCCCTTCCAACTGAAAACATTCTATGATCCTATGAAACCAACTGTTGAGTGCTGCAGTATGTGACAACCTCAGAATGACTGGGGTGGAGACCTGCAGAGGCTTCATGCACAGTGGAAGATGAAGTCAAGAGCTAATTTTTTTGATCCACCTGTGACCCATTTGTAGCAATTTGATGATGCAGCTGTCAAGGAGAAGTTTCCTTCTGCCCTGTTGATTTTCCTGAAAAGTAGCAAATGGATATTCAGGTTGTAGCCACTGACCCAGCTGTTGGATGGTGTTAGCAGGCAAGGAAGGGGTCACCAAGAGTCTGCCATTGGTTGAAGGGCCTGTTAAACACACATACCTCTGCAGTGTGATGCCAAACCAGCAGCCATTATAAATCTAGTCACCAAGCATGAATAGATTGGTCTCCTCTGTGAAGAGATAGCTCACAGAAGACCACCAGTACAGATGACAGAGCCCATGAGGAGGTTACTGTGATAGACTTTCAGCAGTCCTGCATTGCTCCATGCACAGAACATCTGCTCTTCTCTTTTCTTAGAAGAGGACAGTCATACAAAACACGTACATGTCTTCTCCAGTGCAGGCAGGAACTCCATACTGGAGCCATGGATTCAATATCAGAGCAAAGAACTGATAGGTTTGCTACAAGTCTTTAAAACTGTTCAAGATGTTTTAAATCCCAGTCAACCCTCAATCCCATTTGGTCTCAATCCTAAAGCAAAAGAAAAGATCCAAGTGGATCAGCAATTTGTCTTTGTGATTAGACTTCATACTTAGGGACATGGTTTTGTGGTGGCCTTGGCAGAGTTGGATTAATGGCTGGACTTGATGATCTTAAGGGTCTTTTCCAACCAAAAATATTCAGGTTCTATGCTCTTAATAGCTTCCTTACTCACAAAAGCCTGTAGAGCTGGCCATGGTCTATGCTGTCATGAAGCAATGTGCCAGGGGGTCATTTTCAGGCTTGTGTTTCTCCTATGGACATTACAGTGAGCTTATGTGACAGAGAATGGATGTTGCAAATGACAACATGAGATCTTTAAAGCCTTTCAGCAAATTACATATTTTGCCAGTTATTTTCTACTCCGAAGGATGCTCTGTGTGTCTGTCTTTAATTATAACAGAACTGTACAGATTGTGTCAAAACTGCCCTCTGTTACCCAAGCTGTACCAGCTATGGCTGACAAAACCTGCACATCTCCTAATTAAGAACATTTTAAAACTGACTTATTGAAATTAAGAAAACCTCCCAACCTTCAGTTTTTGACAACTTACTCTGATATTTTTGTAGCAGGAGGAGAAGGAAAGAGAGAATATTTTAGATTCCTTCCTTCATTTCTTAGCTGTATAGAGCACTAAAATAAGTCACAGTGTGCAAACAGTGTCAGAAACAAAGCTTTTGGCTTGACAGATTGCAGGATACAGCATAAAATAAAATTCTGTTGTTCTGAAGAGCTGAAATACAGAATGAAATATGCTTTTAAACACTTTGTTATTTTAAAGATCTCCAAATGTTTGGACTTCTCAGGTGATTGCTTAACTCATTCATCCATCAAAGTTAATGGCATGTTTCTCTTGCTGAGTTCTCATGCAAGAGAGCAGAACACACCTTGGTAATGGTACAGGAGGACTTCTATCTCATCTTTCCAAAACTGCAGTGTGTGCTGAGAATAATGTGAATAAAGAGAGCAATTCTATCTGGCTTCCTTTTCTAAACAGTGCAGTTCACTTTCATTTCTTGTTTACAAATGTACTTTTCACGGTAGGCACTTTTTCAAACTCTTGCAATTTTATTTTCCTGGGTAGTCCACACTAGGACTTCCTAGTCTGGAAGTCCTCATTTTGAATCAGCTCCAATTTGCTTATAAAGAAAAGACTAAATCCTGCACTTCAATTCAATCCTAGGTTACTTGTGCATGTTTTAATTCCCCCGAGAAATGTCAAATGTGTTGGCCAAAACCATAAAATGAGTGAAAAATAGTGCTCTGCAGAGAACCTAAATGAATGTTTCCCATCCAGGAATTGATCACAGAATCATAGAATAGTTTGGGTTGGAAGGTACCTTTAAATACCATCTAGTCCAACACCCCTGCAGTGAGCAGGGTCATCTTCAACTAGATCAGGTTGCCCTGAGTCTCATCCAACTTGTCCCACTATACCGTGTCCCAAAGTGCCACATCTACACATTTTTGAACACCTCCAGGGATGGTGTCTCCACCACTGCCCTGGACAGCCTGTTCCAATGCTTGACCACTCTTTCAGTAAAGAAATCGTTCCTAACATCCAATCTAAACCTCCCCTGGTGCAACTTGAGGCCATTTTCTCTTGTCCTATCACTTGTTCCTTGGGAGAACAGACCAACCCCCTCACTCCAGCCTCCTTTGAGGGAGTTGTAGAGAGTGAGAAGGTCTCCCCTCAGCCTTCTCTTCTCCAGACTAAAGATCCCCAGTTCCCTCAGCTGCTCCTCATAAGACAGTTCACAAACACAGGGTTTAAATCTTAGAAGACACAACCCTGCAATAGTGTGATGATAGGATCCTGAAACACCACACACCTCTTCCCAGGGCTCTTTATAACCTCTTAAAAAAGCTGTAAAACCTGTAAAAATTTAGTAATTTTACATTGGTGGTTTGGTTGCAGCTGGGGTAGCTTATGATTGGTCTGGTCTGGTACTGATAGGAGTTGGCACACTTAGTGGTTTTGTTTGTCATAAACCTGAAAACAATTTTACAGGAGTTAATTGTGCCTGATTTAACCAAGTGGAACTGCACTTCATGGCACTTGAAGACCAAATCTAAGCCTTGCTCAGCATAAAAGCTGCATTAGTATCTTTTTGATCAAGTGTTTTTTTACATACCTTTCACAGAGGTCACCACATTTCTAAGTGTAAAACACCAACTATGTGGGTATCAATACATGGATTAGTGCAGCTCTGTAAAGGTTTAAAATTTTTAAAACGTTCCCTGAAACAAACTTGTCTCAGAACTTGAACTGCAGTTTATAATTGCATAATTTTTCGTATCAGTAGAAAAAAAACATTAAAATCCCACAAGTTTAAAACAATCTGAGCAAAGAGGCCAGATGAAGCACCTGGGTTGGGGCAATCACAAACACAAATACAGGCTGGGTGGAGAACGGATGGAAAACAGCCCTGAGGAGAAGGACTAGGGAGTGATGGTGGATGAGAAGCTCCACATGAGCCACCAACATGCTCTGGAGCCAAGAAACCAACAGTGTCCTGGGCTGCATCACCAGCAGCGTGACCAGCAGGGCCAGGGAGGGGATTCTCTCTGGAGACCTCATAGCAGCCTTCCAATATCTGAAAGGGCTACAGGAAAACTGTAGAGGGACTTTTTACAAGGGCTTTTATTGAGGCGACAAGGGGTAATGGATTAAAACTGGAGGGGAGATTTAGGTTAGATCTTAGGAAGAAATTCTATAATGTGAGGATGGTGAGACACTGGAACAGGTTGCCCAGAGAAGTTGTGGTTGCCCCCTCCCTGGAAGTGTTCAAGGGCAGGTTGGATGGGGCTTGGAGCAACCTGGTCTAGGGGGAGGTGTCCCTGCCAATGCAGAGGGGTTGGAATTAGATGATTTATAAGGTCTCTTCCAACCCAAACCATTCTTTGATTCTATGAAGGAGTTTTCCTGGACAGGTCCTGGCTGTGAAACTTCGTGACTTCCAAAGAATAAGGTAACTGTGTGTTTTAAGAGGCTGGGTAATTTGGGATTTTTCATGGGTGAACAGCACAAAGACCTCTGCCAGCTGACACTCCCTGTAAATTTTAGACTGTCCTTTTTTGGTAGAGTCATCTATATTTGGCTCATCCAAATTTTTGCTGTCTTGGGCAAAGAGTTTTTTGGGCTTATAAACCCTGGCTATTGCAGAGCCAATCTGCCAAAGCAAGAAGAGATACACTTCCCTCCAGTGTCAAAATCAAATTCAAACAATGATGCAGCAGCAAGGCAATAGAATGTCACATAATGAACTCATCTGAAGATTTTCCTTCAAAAGAATGGTATTCATTTCAAAATCCCTGGTTGAAAAGACCTCAAATAGGATTTTTGGTTAAGGTTTTCAGTGCTGAAGGAGATTGATAGGGGCTTCAAACAAGCACTCAGCAGAAAAAGATTTAGAATTAAAATCTCCAGGCTTCAATCCATTGTCTTCCAGAACTCATTTCAGCAAGAGAGAAACTGTCAGTTTGAAATGTTTTGCCAAAAGGCAGTTGTCCGGATTTAGGCCTGTTAATATCTCACTGGCTTTACTGGTTCATTTTTCAGCCCTTAAATACTTAGAAATCCAAGTATAGAGCACACGAAACACGTGCTACAGCAAACTGAGATTGAGAATAAAGGTAAAGCTCCAAGACATGCTTCAATTTTAAAAACTACACAAATCCAAAATCTACAAAAGTCTCCAGTGATACACAAGCAGAATTTGGAATGAGTATTTTCAGTGATGAGAAAACCTATTTTTTTTTTTTAATTCATGTAAATATGTATTTTTTTTATAAACCCATAATACCAATTAAAGTAAATCTGTTAAGTCTTAAAGTGAGTATTCTGAAAGTTTGAGATCAATAATGCTTTTTCATTGTATTTTCCAGGCTCCTGATCTGTAAAAACTGGATGTGTCTAACAAGGAAATGATCTAAGTAGAACAAGGTTAAAGGAATTTGATTTGCAAGAGGGTAAAAGTTGGGGGGAAATACTATGAAAATTCAATACCTTTGATCACATTTTGATCTGGAAGTCAGTATGAAATCAATTCAGAAGCCTTGGTGAAAATGACTCTGAAATCTAGGTGAAGAACTTTCCGTTTCTGAGATGGAGTCCACCTCAGTTAACCCTGCCTCCTTCAAAGAGTGGCACATTGTTTATCATTTTCTCTCACTGTTTTGAGTGAACCTGATGCTTGGGAAGAGTTGAGAATGACTGGGAGACCCTGGGACTCTTTTTGTAAAACACGATGATTTCTAGTCACAGACCAAGCCCTAGCAAAACAACAAATACTGCTATTTCCCCATATCACCAATAAACTTGATCTGAATCCTTGAAATGGCAAGTGTTACTGCCTAATGTGGCAAATTACAAAAACACTTTCTTCAGTGTCATTCTTTTTTCATACCTTAAATAATCAAGACTCTGCAAAATGTAGTCCTGAATACAGCGAGAGGAACAAAAAGTGTTTTGTTTCACAGATTTAAGACAGGCCTTACTTGAGCAGTCATATCTCAAATCCTTCTTGCCCTTCTGTTTTCTGATGAAGACAAAATGTCAAGCTTTTCTCTAGTTTAATTTTATATTTTTGTTTTCTTTTAAGAATTAACTAAGCAGTCTGTTTTGGACCTCATAGTATGTTGCTCTTTAATTGCATGAGTGTATTGATTTTTGAGCAGTTCTCAGTCTCTCATAGGCTGATGATTTTAACTCATGGTACAACCACTGAAAGATGCTGAGGTCTTGTAGCTGTTATTCTAGACAGTTGATTTACTTTTGTCTGAGGGGAGAGAGCATTTCTGACCTTCAGTGCAGAAATGAATTGTTTAATGGATTATATCATAATTGTTTAATTCCAAGCCATAAGTAGTTATGAAAATGTCTTCTTGAAATATGGAATCCCAGTTCCTGGAGCTGGACGTATTTCAAATGATCAAAATGTCATTTTTTTTAAAATTCTTATTTGCACCCTGAAGCACAGCTGCCAGGCTTATGGAGACAAACATTTCCCTATGGTTTTGCATATCTCTTTTTCAGGCACTGATCCAGAATAGCTAATTAACCTCACAACTACTACTAACAAGCATGTGGAGGAGGAGATATTTGCATGACAATTTGCTTTGCGAACTGCAAAAAGGAATTACAGCTTCTTTACTTCAGTTGTTCAATTTTTTCTCCATTGTAGCCTCCCTGCTAGGAGCCCCATGCAGGATTTCTAGGAAGGTGAATGTTGCCTGACCTGATGTTGTCCTGTCGTCATATCAAAGAATCATAGAATGGTTTGAGTTGGAAGGCTGCCCAGAGAGGTTGTGGAGGCTGCATCTCTTGAGACATTCAAAACCCGCCTGAACACCATCCTTTGCAACCTACTCTAGGTGAACCTGCTCGGGCACGGGGATTGGACTAGATGATACCCAGTGCTCCCTTCCAAACCCCCAACATTCTGTGATTCTGTGATTCTGTGGAAAGGACCTTCAAGATCACCTAGTTCCAACCCTCTGCCATGGGCAGGGACACGTCCCACTAGACCAGGTTGCTCCAAGCCCCATCCAACCTGCCCTTGAACACTTCCAGGGATGGGGCAGCCAGAGGTGCTCTAGGCGACTTGGGTCAGTGTCTCACCATGCTAACAGAAAATATTTTTTTCTTAATATCTAATCTAAATCTCCCCTCTTCCAGTTTTAAGCCATTACCCCTTGTCCTCTCACTCCCTGCCCTTGTCCAAAGCCCCTCCCCAGCTTTCCTGGAGCCCCTTCAGGCACTGGAAGGTGCTCTAAGGTCTCCCGGGAGCCTTCTCTTCTCCAGACTGAAACGCCCCAACTCTCTTAGCCTGTCTCCAGAGCAGAGCTGCTCCAGCCCTCTATCATCTTCATGGTCTGCTCTGGACTCGCCCCAACAGCTCCATGTTCTTCTTGTGTTGGGAACCCCAGAACTAGACCCAGCACTGCAGGGGGATTCTCAGAAGAGCAGAGTAGAGGGGAAGAATCCTCTCCCTCGACTTGCTGGTCATGCTGCTTTTGATGCACCCCCCCTACTAGCTATCATGGGTAGAGTTGGCAGTCCCAGCCACTATTAAGGTATGCACTGCACACAGTAGGCCAAGATCAGGTCTATCACCTCAAAGTGCCATAAGTTGGGAACTAGTGATCAAAATCCTATTACTTCTTAAGTGCAGTTTACAGTTCATTCCATGGGCATATGAGGGAAAACATCTCAGCAGGGGTTGGGTTATGAATTTTGTGAGGGTCAAGGGCATACTAACCATGCTCATTATGGTAATTCCTAAGGACCAAATGGATCCAAAGTCTCACACTAGCAGGCACAATCCTTCTTGCAAAGAGGTGGTATCTAAGTAAAGCTGACACAGAGAAAAGAGAAAGGATAGAAATTGCAAATAGAATAATTAGTGCAATGACAGCAAATGTCACAGTAGTTGGATGAGTCTGTTTAGGAAGTGAGAAGACACTGAAGGCAAGGATGTGCTCAGACAGAGCTGAAGACACAGCCCAACTCTGTAAGCACACCATTGCCTGTACTGATTTTCCAATCAAGGGTTTAGTTTTCTGTGCTGAAGGATATCTTACATTGAGGAGCTGAGACAATGAGGGGTTTGATAGAAGCCACAGATGTATCTGACTTGAGATGGCAAGCAGCTGTCCAAAGCTATGTTCACATTGGTCTGAGCTGTAAGTTCTGAGTTGCTTTGTCAGCCATCATACCAATTTACACTTACAAGGTAGGTTTGTAGCTTAGGGACTTCATTTTCAATTGGTTTAATGTCAGTTTGGATCATCCTTTCTCGTTATGTTCTCTTTCCCTGTGCCAATACTAACTGCTGGTGTCAGCCAGGGATCATTGATCTCTCCTGTTCAAACTCCAGCTAGGTTGCTCCTCTTGGCAGTGATGAAATCTTGCAAACTGTGTGTCATCTTAGGGAGCTGGGAAGAAGGATTTAGAGCAGGCAGACCCACATCATGAAAATGGCAAGACATTAGCTGCTGCAAACATCTGGAGGTTTCTGCAGCAGGTTGCATATTTATTTGGATCCTGAAAAACGGTTCAGAGCCTAGAATTAGAAACTGAGTCCGTTGTTGAAAGTGCTTTCAGAATCACTAACTCACACATACAGGTAGACACAAGCTAAATGACAAGCCTAGAGCTTCTAAATCTTGCTGGAAAATCTTCAACATGAAAAAGACTCCATTCCTAGCATGCCTGACAGAACCCCATGATCCAGCATGCTAAGCACACAGTCTCTATGGAGAATTGGGTTGCAACCCTGAGATCAAAATTTGCAATATAGACCAAATGCCATATACCAGAGCAGCTTAAAGCAGGAAAAGCAGCATGGCAAATACTTCAGAAGAGCATTCACAGGCTGCACTGTGCTCACAGGCAATTGCCAGTTTATACTCCCTCACTATCAGACATCTCTGGTGATAATTGCTGGTTTTCAAGGTCTGAGAATACCAAACATGTCCCTAATTTGCCCAGTGCCTGCATCCTATAATTATATTAATAGAAAAGTCTGGGTTTTTGATGTCGTAATGACGACCTGCAGAGTCCAGTGGCAGGTTTATTCTGAAATGTAAGATGCACGGGATGGTTTCATGTAAAAAAAACGATTTTGGAGAAGTCTAGAATATAAGCAGTGCAGAGAGTTGACCCCTCTTCCTGCCCGCCAACAGCTATGAAGCATTCTTTTGTGTGATTATAATCTACCAAAAGTGCCACAGATTATGATGTTTTTCATTTATAAACCTTTTTTTTTCCTTTTCCTTTTCCAAATTTATTTTTGCCTCTGTTAACTGAATGGTTCTTTGACAATGTGTTTGTGTCTAACCTGTTTTCATCATACAACGGTCATTGGGAAGTTACTGAAGGCAGAGAAACAGCTCAACATCACAAATGTCTGCTTAAATAATGAGGGGTATAAAAGGAGGGTCTCCAGATGGAAGAGGAAGGAGCACCTCTCTTATGAAGACAGTCTTAGGGAGTTGGGTTCTTCAGCCTGAAGATGAGAAGGCTCCAGGGGGATCTTATGGTGACCTTCCAATACCTGAAAGGGGCCTACAAGAAGGCTGGGGAAGAGCTGTTCACTGGGGCATGTAACGATAGGACAAGGGGTGATGGTTTCAAGCTAGGGAAGGGGAGATTTAGGTTGGACATTAGGAAAAGGTTCTTTAATATGAGGGTGGTGGGTCACTGGAACAGGTTGCCTAGAGAGGTGGTGGGGGCCCCACCTCTGGAGACATTCAAGGTCAGTCTTGATGGGGCTCTGAGCAATCTGTTCTAATGTAAGATGTCCCTGCTTATTGTAGAGGGATTGGGCTAGATGACCTTTAGAGGTCCCTTCTAACCTAAGACATTCTATGATTGTATTATTTTTGTCTTTCCAGACAGTGCATGAATTAGTTACTCAAGGCTCTCTTAAGAATTAAAGGAGAGAATTAGGCAATTTTAATCAATGAATCATCAGACCTACTTTACACACCTGCATCATGAGCTGACTCATCCTCCAGATTCATTTGAGTATATTCACTTGATTCCCACCAGCTGCTAAGGGATCCTTAGCTCTGATGTAGGTGCTTGCATTACACGTCTACATATATTTTGACCATTGTGCATTTCTTTAGCAGAAGACAGACTGCAAGGCTGAGATTCCAATCACCCAAGTTTTGGTGTTTTGTAGAAAGGGCTGAAGAGAAAGGGTGAGGTGGTTGGGAAACTACTGAAGAGAGGAAGCATGTTTTTTACATTTGACTCTTCTGGTCACTGATAAAGAAAAGCTTTTTCTTCCAGAAATGAAGCAGAAGTTCCTCTATCAAAACATTCCTCACCCTTCTGTGGATCCAGTCCTGTTTATAACAAATACTTTCAGTGGTACATCATTGAAGTGTTGTCTTTGTAAAGAGATGGACAACACAGACATATTCCCTTGTGTCCTCACAAAGGTCTGGTGAAAGCATGGATAGGACATGCCTTTCTTCAGTTTCAACTCCTAGGTGGTCAACACGGGTAGAATAAAACCCTCCAACTCAGAAAGGAAGAAGTAGGTTGTCAGTCTGTGATGTTTTAGTTTTAAATAACAGTGGAAGAGATCTGGGTAGCCATTAATTAGTACTCTCCACCAATGTAGGTTTGCTCCAAGATTATCATCTGGCTCTGCTGTCTATCATAGAATCACGGAATCATAGAATGGTTTGAGTTTTGATTGCTCCAAGATCGCTCAGAGCCCCATCCAACCTGCCCTTGAACATTTCCAGGGATGGGGCATCCACAGGTTCCCTGGGAAACCTGAGCCAGTGTTTCACCACCCTCACAGGAAATAATTTCTTCCTAATGTCTAATCTAAATCTCCCCTCTTCCAGTTTAAAGTCATTACCCCTCATCCTATCACTCCATGTCTTTGTAAAAATTCCCTCCCCAGATTCCTTGTAGGCCCCCTTCAAGTACTGGAAGGTGCTCTAAGGTCTCCCCGGAGCCTTCACTTCTCCAGGCTGAACAGCCCCATCTCTCTCAATCTGTCTCCACAGCAGAGCTGCTCCAGATTGTCTCTGTGGCCTCCTCCGGACTCACTTCAACAGCTTCATGTCCTTCTTGTACTGAGGACCCCAGAACTGGACCCAGTATTGCAGAGGGGTCTCACCAGAGTGGAACAGAGAGGGACAATCCCCTCCCGGGCCCTGCTGGTCACATTGCTGGTGATGCAGCCCAGGACATGGTTGATTTCTTGGCTCCAGAGCACATTGGTGGCTCATGTTGAACTTTTCATCAACCAGCACCAAGCTTGTCCCATGTTAGCCAATCAAATTGATTACAAGATATTAATTACAAAGTGAAAAAAGTCTGCTTTGCAGACTGAGTAGCATGTAGAGAAAGGAGCAATAATACTTTGTTATTTCTTGGCTCAAGCTTGAAGCAGAAGGTCCAGGAGACTGTGCAGGCTCCATCTACTTTCCACAGTACCATGGTTCTGAAAAATGCACCAGGGCTTCTATAGCATTACCAGCAAAGCAGATTAAATTAGATCTTCCAAAAGATCAACGGACACTTGGTCCTAGAGATTGAGATGATATCTTTAGAAGGCTTAGAACTGAAATTGTAGGTCCTTCATTGCACTTATGGATTTTCTTGGCTTCTTTGATGGGTGTGAGCTCCACCTTCACAAAGAAAACACTGGAACACCACAGGAAAACAGGGAGATGGTTCCTGTGTTGGATGGACAGTGCAGATCATAAGGAAGGAAAAGATATTGGCGTGAATGCCTCAGAAGAACTAGTCTACTTGTAACTCAGTTAACAAATTGGCATCATTAACACAGCTTTAATAAAACCTTTTAATCAGTGGTTACCTCTTCAATCATCTGATCTGACATTGAAGAATATTTCTCCACTCCAACCATGTAAGACCGTGGCATTTCTCATTTTATAGATGTTTCCTTAACAAATGACAGCAAGACAGGCAGTTCTAGCAAAACACTGATTAGGCACTTTGATGTCCCAGATGCAAGAATTAATCTGAGGGTTGTTTCAAGTTCTTGGCATCTGAGACCAGAAATTTGGTGTGATAGCAGCATATTCACACATTTACTGCTGATGTCATCAATCCCAACCTCTCTAGACTAAAAAACCATGATATCATCTTTTTTCCTCAGTCTTAGAAACACCTGTATTTTCCAGGCATATGATATCCCATAATCTGATTAAAACCTAAGCAGATGTTTAAATTCCAAGGAAGTTAGTTTACTAGTATCCTTTTGCATTTCATCAGTTTTTATTGAAAGAATATAAATAATTAATAAAAGAATATAAGAAGAGTAAAATGAATTAGGAATATATTGAGGACAAGAATTCCCTCCCCTGGTCATAAGAAGTGTTAGCTGATTAGACACAAGAGGTAAATTTTTCCCCATGAGGACAGTCACACATGGGAATAGTCTCCCAAGGGAAGTGGCAGATTCTCCCCCATGGGACAGTTTGAAGTCTCAGCTTGACAGGGTGCTGAGCCACCTCATATCAACTAGAGTAGTACCTAGAAAGGTTGGACCAGATGAACCTTGAGGTCCCTTCCAACCTGGCACTCTGTGATTCTATGATTTCAGCTGAGATGTGTGCATTTGAGACTAACAAATTTACACAGTGAGTTTCAGAAGGACCGTTAGATCATCAAGATCATAGGCAGGCCAGCCTTCCAGTACTGAACTTTTCCTGTGACCTTAAGACATATAACATGTGTTTCAGTGAGCTGAGGGGAAGGAGAGTGCCCATTAACCAGGGGGGTTGGATTTACATGATTTACATGATTCCGATTCTATGACTGTCTTAAAACAATAGAGTGAGACTATATTATTATTGCAGCAAAGCATGGAGATTACCAAAAAATTTGATTGGCTCACAAAGAAGCGTAGAGACAACTTATTTGCTCTTTGAAGCCAGGCAGCAGTTTGGAGCACTGTGTACATAGGTGAAAAAAATCTGCATTCTTGAAACTCCTACATTGGTAAATTTCTAAGGCCACGTTTGCTTGGTATTTCAAGTTTAGAATGCAAGGGAACTATCAATTTTATTCATTAAGTATATCCCAATAATGTTTTCCATAACCAACTGCAGGTTTACAGAATTATGAGCTTTTATTCCCCCAAAATTCCTCATGAGTAATGCACTTCCTGCTACAGCCAAAATACATTACATTTCTTCTTCTTTATGAAGGCAGAGCCCACACTGTGTGTTTGAAACCCCCACCATAGTCAGGCCTTATTCTTCATCTAGCACTAATTACCATTCAAGAGCAAATAAGGAAAAAGGAGAAACTTGATTTATTCTGCTTTCAGGGGTATGAGTGTAAAGAATAAGTCTAGGAAACCTAGGGAAATATCTCCATGTGAGACTTTTCTCACATCCTACATGAAGAAGACTCACATAGTGGAAAGAGAAATGTTGATGAGATTGATAGTTCCTCATTAGTCCTAATAATTCCAAAACTACCAGGTACACCAACTTGGCATTCCCTTCCTCAATTGCTTATTTGGCTTCTTAAGCTCCTCATTGGACACCTTGCTCTACAGATAAAAAGAAATGAAGGTTCAGCTGTTAGGAAAAGCATTTCATAGATTCCTAGAATGTTTTGGGTTGGAAGGGGCCTCTGGAGATCATAGACTCCAACCCCCTAGTTAGAGCAGAATCACTTAGGGCAGGTCACACAGAAACACATTCAGATAGGTCTTGAAAGCCTCTAGAGAAGGAGACTCCACAGTCTCTCTGGGCAGCCTGTTCCAGTGCTCTGTCACCCTCACAGTAAAGAAGTTTTTCTTCATGTTGAGGTGCAACTTCCTGTGTTCCATTTTTTGTCCATTGCCCCTCGTCTCATCACAGGGCACCACTGGAAAGATACTGGCCCACTCTTCTTGACACCTATTGAGCTTTGGATGGGTTGTCTCTGGTGTGGATATGGACATCCAGCCACCAGCAGGTGTGCTCAGCACCTTGTCATATCCAAAGATCAGTAGCAACTGCAAGCCAGCAGTAGCAGGCCCTTTGTGGTTCTGTGCTGTGTGGCTTTGCTTTCAACATTTCAGTTATGATCACAGCTCCAAAAGACATGCAAAACCCTCTCCATTTCTACCTGGAGAGTAATGGGAGTGCTTAAGGGATGAGACTGAGCCTTCAAAAACCAAGTAAGCAAATGAGATGAGGAACATGGGCTGACCTTTCCCTGACTACATGGTCTGCAGTGTTAGCTCAAAATGCTGGAGGTGAGGGAAAATAGCTTCAGGTAGGAAAAGGCACTGGAGGTGTCAAGTTGTAGGAAGCTGTAAAAGCTGGCAAGTATCACACACCTTCTAAAAAGCACAGGTTCCTTGTCAGTGTGCTTTGAACATCTTTAATTTTCCATCACTGCTCTGAGTTGTAAAGTACTGCTGAATGTATCTGAGGAGAGTTGTGTGTGTACAGGGCTGAAGGAGAAGCTGTTATTTTCTGATCAAATAGGTCTTATTCTATATGCTGAAGAAACAGAAGTCTGGAACTATAGCGTGAGACAGTCTAAAGCTTTGGAAATCAGACAAAATATAAAAAGTATTAGGTGGACTTTCAAAGGTGATTTTGTTGAAAGAAGGTAGAAGAATAAAGCAGCTGTTGGTCAGACTTATTGGGTAAGAACAGACACTCTGGAGTCACAAGTCTGTGTGCTTCCTTCAGCCCTCACCTTCAGATCTGGTGAACGGTTGATGAACAGCGATGCCAACAACAAGCATTGTGCAACCTAAGAGTCACCAGAACAGAGTCTCCACTGGGGAGAAAGGAAGTTTGCTGCTAGGATACCAGGGATTTTTTGAGGGCACATGATGCCATCATAACTGGGGCTGGCAGCTCTTGATGTTATTAATCTTCCTTTTCTATTTCTGTACCCAAGCACTTAGGAGAATTATCGGTGTCATCTGTTGTAATAACCTGTAGGCCTGTGGATTGCGCTGACTTAATCATACTTGTATGCTGCCTGTGTGTTTCCTAGGATGCAGAGACTTTGAAAAGCCTTAATAAAAGAAACTAAAGCCTCTGACGAGTCACAGCTGATTAGTCATAGGTGGGATTGGCTTCTAAGTTTTGGCTGCCCTCTCACAGACCTGCTCTTCAAAATTCCCAGGAGTTGTCATGCTTTCTCCCACGCTGCCCTCAAGAGTAGGAAGAACTTGGTAAATACCCACACAGTCACCTTGCTGTCCTCTAAATCCAGCTCTCAAAATGCCTAGAGAAGAAGGAAGTAAACTCAAAGGGCTGAGTCCATTGCTGCACTGCAAAACTTATATTTCATTACAGCAGAAGTGTAAGTTTTTTTATACTGATTATTTGACAATATATTCTGCTTTGTCTTTTGTGAGCTTTCTGGGAGAAGGACAGTAATATATATGCAAATTTGTATGTTGCCCAGTAAAGCAGTTCCTGACATCCATCTTAAACATAAATAACACCAGGCAAAGCACCAGATTAGCATGTTACTGTCAAGCTGTGAGCATATTTGGAGAGTATATACTTTAATGAAATCTGGATTATGTATGGGAGCTGTGTCAGATCTTGCAGTAGATGAAGAATGACTATTCTTCCCCTGACAGGGGCCTTAGCAGCTGTTTGGAATTTAGCAAAGAATTCTGAATTCAAATAATGGTTCAAAAGAACATCATTGGTTCAAAAATCATCTGCACATACTCCAAGAAGAAGGCTTTGCCAGTGTCCTCAGCAGTGGACGGTCAGAATGGAAAAGAGACAGTTGGGCCACTGAGACAAATAAGCATTTTGCACAGTGTCTTCAAATAAGACTGTTTCTCCTTAAATATACTTCTAACTTTAAAACTGAGAACATTTGCCAGAGCTTTCTTAAATAGGTACCTAAACCATTGATAGAGAGATCCTTTCAGCTGATGGGTCAGGTAAATTACTTGGTCATAAGCCCACATCTAGTTTGATGAAACATATTAGCATTCTTTTTAAGAAGTCAGATGGCTTGCACAGAAATGGTAACCTCAGTCAGTATAGAAATGAGACTATTCATACCAGAAATACATGCCCATATCTCCCACTCCAATCATACAACTGCTGTATCCCCACCAAGGAGACCGAAGATTCCCTTGGTGAGGTTGTCCCATAATAATCCAGCTCATCTAATATGGTGAGACTTCACAAGCTCTGCCTTGGCCAGTCACTCAGGAAAAAACCCACGGTATCAGGGAGGTATTTTTTGATGTCTTTTATGTGGGATAACTGATAAAACATCCCTAAACACAGAGTTGTTGGCATACAACTGCTCTGATATCCAACAACTAAGCCCTTAATCGTAAATGCATCTATTGACATATGATCTGATTTCCTTCAGGAAGTTATTCTGAAACAAGTTGGGAAAAAATTCAGAATTTGACTTGTACTTGTTGAGATTAAAATAAAAAACAAATGAGAAGGCATACAGTAAACAAAAAAGAAATTAGAAGGTACACAGTAAATGCCATTGCCTCTGAAGGGTTTCTTCCCTGTCAGACAAAGAAATTTATTAAACAGAATTAAAATTCAGAGAAAGCAATAATATTTCAAGGCCTACAATGGTTTTCAAGTGGCAATGTAGTTGACAATTCAGGAATCAAATCTGTAATTACAGCAAATTATTGGCAAAATGGGTAAAAATTATGTTAAGAGGACCCTAAAGGCAGTGTTAGCACGTTTATTCAATATATGTTATCACAGTCATGACTCCCAACAGCATTGAAGGGTGCTAATCCCCAAGACAAAGGGAGCTGAAAAAATCAAGTATCACAGAATCATAGAATGGCAGGTTGGAAGGGACCTCAAGGATCATCTGGTCCAACCTTTCTAGGTACTACTATAGTTGGTATGAGGTGGCTCAGCACCCTGTCAAGCTGAGACTTCAAACTGTCCCATGGGGGGGAATCTGCCACTTCCCTTGGGAGACTATTCCCATGTGTGACTGTCCTCATGGGGTAAAAAAGTGTATTAATGACTAGAGACCATCACCACTAAATAGACAGTGCTGCAAATAGTTGCATTCTAGAGCAGTTACAACAGTTTGATAGACATTTTAAATGACATTGATTATGTGTTGGTCAAAACCTTTCCCTTCTATCAGGCAGGAGAGACATTCATACATGAATAAGTCAAAGCCAGCACAAGTGGTAGCTTTTGTTTTTTTCTTGGCAGGTTGCATGGTGAGCAGCAAGATCTTTATTTTCCGAGCAGTGGGAGAGGAGGATGAGCAATCTTTGTCAAAAGTTAATGGGTCATGTCTTTGCCACCCTAGTTGAGCAAGAAAAGAGGTTTGACTAGGGACATCCAGAGGTTTGTTCTGACCCGTTTTTTATATTCTATCCATGAAATGCAATGTCATGACAAGGGAATATATATACAAGGAATGAAGCTAAAATTAATTTCCCATGAAAAAACTACTTTTAGTACTTTAAGTTACATAGTCATTACTTGATTCCACTGTAAATCACATTCAAGATTTTTTTAACTGCTTTTTTCATCTTGTATTTCTAAGTGCATTTTTAGCTCCACTTTCCTGTTTTTATTCTGCTTGATTTTGAAATTTAGCACATCCTGATTCTCTTTTTACTGTTTTTCTAATTGTTTATACTTTCAGCCTTAGTGGCATCTTCATTTTGTTTTCTTTGAGAATTAATGAAATTTAGTGAGATTTTTAGGTTTCGAGGTAGAAAATATTAGATCATTAGACAACATTTATTGATGTCCAACACAGCTAAACCTTAACTATGAAGAAGGAGTCCAAGGAACCTTGTCACAGCTGAAGGGAAGTTTGAGCAGAGTTTGGATGCTGCCAACACATTTTTGGTAGAAAAACAACTTTTTTTGTTTTTATAAAAACAACAGTAAGGGACCAAGCATGAAGCAAAACATTTTTGCAGCAGATGGTTCCCTCTCAACCCCTCTCAAGAGGGGTTTGTGTCATTCTATTTTACCTTTCCAACTTTTCTACAGATCTCCTGTATATGAAGTGGCTCTTCTCTCCTCCAAGACTTTTCCCAGAAAGGCAAGGCCCAGATGTTAGAACTTTTTCATAAATTTCCATTGTATCCATTTAAAGCAGCTGCATTCTGGGACTGGATTTTACAGCTTTACTTCCTCTGAACAGCTTCATTTCCTCTGAACAAGAGCTACAGCAAGAAGGAAAAGAGAACCTAGGATGTGTGTTCAAAAACAGCAGAGAAGTGAAGGGGATTCTTTAAATCATAGAACCACAGAATGGTTTGGGTTGGAAGGTACCTAGAAGATCATTTAGTTCCCAACCTCCTGCATGGGCAGGGACACCTCCCACAAGACCAGGTTGCTCCAAGCCCCATCCAACCTGCCCTTCAACACTTCAGTGATGGGGCAGCCACAACCTCCCTGGGCAACCTGTGCCAGGGCTTCACTACGTTGACAGTAAAGAATTTCTTCCTGATGTCTAACCTAAATCTCCCCTCTTCCAGTTTAAAACCATTACCCCTCATCCTGTCACTACACACCCTGGTAAAAAGTCCCTCCCCAATATTCCAACAAGAGAAGTTACCACAGATGGAAATACAATCCAAGTATCTCCACAGATGAGATTCATCATCCAGCTTAATTCTACTTCTGCCTCTCATTTAAAATGCAAGCCCCAAAATGATTTACCTGGGAACCATTGGAAAGATCAATAAATAATAGCACTGGGACTCCATGGCTGCTCAGAGAAGCATTGAAATCATCAACATTTCTTCTCTGCTACTTTGACTTCAGACAACCCAGAGGGAACATGCTTAAATCAATATCCATGAAAGCCATAGTAATTCTGAGCTGTTCGAGTGTTGCTCTGGGATTGCTTCTTATTTCTTTCAATTGCTGAAGTCTTTTAAGTCCACACACGTGAGGATTGAACACTGTTAGATGTCTGAGTTTAGCCAAACAACCCAGTTTACCAAAACCAGCTACTGGGGGTCATGGCTGGACCATGGGAAGTAGATAGAACGTACTCAACAGTGATGAAGAAATTCAGGTATATCTGAAATGACAGAAAGGACTTCCAAGTCCCAGAAGCTTCACACATCAGGTGAGGACCAGAAAGTCTTTCTCTCGTGTAGCCTTCAAATGCTCCCTGCTCAGCCCAGCTCCTCATGATGTCAGAAATTAACAAAACCTACAGTTACTGCCCATGCTTTTCTCTAAGAACAGAGCAGGGACTTACATCTTCAGAGGAGTCTTCCCATCAAAAACCATCCATACTACTAATCACTAAAAGCCTGGTCAGAGGAGTATACCATGTGTTTGCCCAAGTTAGCAGAACAGGCATTGAAGATCTATAAGTTTCTATCCTGGTCTGTGCTTCTATGTAAAAAAATACCTTTCCTGACTCAAAAGGACTCTATGTGGACTTCAAAATATTACATACAATGATCCATTTAATCTGCAAAGTGAACTTAGAGAACTGCCATAATCAACGCCATGAGATCCAGAATAATCAAGGTGAGGGTTTTTTTAAATAAAAAAAAAAATCCTTACTGTTTTTTTTTTTTAGTTCTAGAATGTATGTATAAGTGTGTAATAAGTGACATTTAAATGCTGGCTGCAACTGAAAATGCAGGAACAAGCTGCTGGATTTCAGCAATTGTTCTCTCAAGGTCAGGAAAACTTGAGTCAAACTGGAGGAGGCTTTCAGAAGTTCTGGGAGATGGAATGGAAACCCAACCAGAAGAAATCAAAAAGATTTCGTTTATTGAGTCTATGAAAGTGACAAGCTGAATGGAAGATCTGAGATCCATAAACATTTTGGGCTAGATTTGAAATCACTAGTGAAATTAACACAGGGCAGGAACAAGAATGAACATAACCAGTAAAACATTTGAGTTGGAAATGAGAAAGGTTTTGCCAGTTCAGAGCAATGAATTTCTGGAACAGCATCCCATTAGGACTTGCAAAAGCAATTAGTTTGCAAAAGTAAGTCACTCAGATCCCACAAGAACTGTGGGAGATAGGGATAACATTCAAAATTATCTGAGCAAATTAAAGATATGTTCTGAAATGAATAGGATGCAGTTCAATGCAGGGAATCACAAGGTATTGCTTTTAGCAGGGGATAATCAACTGTATGGAAACAAGATGAAAAATCTCATGCTACAAAGGTCAGTAGAAAACGTACATGGAATGTAGAGTGGGTAAAAGAAAGCATGAGTCAGTGTTACCAGGAGCACACACTTCTTACTGTGTTGCCTGCAACATTTCTGTCACTGTAAGGTATGTGAAGAGACTCACCCTGCTTTTCTCAAGCACTGGATGTGTCCCAGTCACCAGTTCAGACACTATAACTGCACAAATACGTGTATGATTCAAAGCCTTAAAAAAGGGAATAGGAATGATGAAAGTTTTGGAGAACAGAGCTTTGAAATAAAACAACTGAGGATCTCAGTGCAGTTTTTTTTAGGGCACACAACATTGTTTCAAATAAATGTAGTCACTGAAGGTTTGAAAAACATGATTAATCTTTTTTTTCTCTTATTATTAAGCTGGGCATCCTATTGTTATTAATTTATTTGGAACTTGTGCCAAGCAAAGATTTAGAAAAATCTGAAAAAAGAAAAAAAAAAGGAGCAATATTTCTTAAACAGTTGTGCAACAATTGTGGTGGGCATATATTTTAGATTGTGCTCATGATGCAAGTTGGACACGCTGAAGGAGTCATATCCAGAGTAATGTATCAAACTTCATCCATATCAAAACTAGCATAAAAGCAACAGCTGATAGAAGCAGGACAATTGCCATTAATGACAACGTGGCTTGGTATTGATTGTGCAACAGAACAACAAAAAAAATTAATTTCCCACTTTCTCAAGCTGATCTACAAATACATGCAGCCCTGGAGCTCTTGTAGACATTTCTACACAGTAACAAGCAGTTATCTAGTTTCCTCTGTCATTTCTAATTAATAATATAATGTAATGTACTTAAGAAGTTCAGTAGCATGATGATTAATGACCACAAAGCGAGAACTCCGTGTGTAATTGATCTTCAAGTTCCCATGCTAATTGCAAACCTGCCACTTGAGGGTGTTATAAATGTTTATTTCTAGTGTAATGCCTCATTCAGCTTTTCCATTTTGACATTTCAATGTTGCTCATTATCATGGTATTCAAGTGTACAAGGACATAAACTTATTCAACCAGAAAGGTTATGATACCTTAGGAGGGGAATTATACACTGAAATAGCCCTGAGTGGCCCCACAGATAAATATGCTGTTGCTAACATATAATTTTCTGAGAATGGAAAAGCCTGAAAGTTAATCACTGATAATAGGAGCACATTTGAAGTCAGAAACATAACAGCAAGAAGTGCTATTTTTCAGTAGGCAGCATTAAATATGTGGATCTTTTCACTGTTACTCTTTCTGCTTGGATTTGTCAAGCAAGTAGGTCACTGGGAAAAAAAGATCAAGTATTAGAGTAAAACAGAAGAAGAATGAGATCACCTCATGTGCAGATGATATCATATTTTGAGCCTTCCCCAGTCACCACTTTGTACTCACAATGTAGGCAGAACCTCAGCTGTGCTGGCAGGAGTTGTGGCTGCCCCTGGAGTAGTTCTGCCCAGATCCAAAGCTCAGCAATTTGTGTCACAGTTGGCATTAGGGAGAGCAGAACACTGAGACTTTACTACGTTTCTTTGCTGAGTGTGAAAGTTGCAGAGGTGATTTTGAAGGGAAAACAAAAAATATCAGTCCAACATCTGTGAACTTGGACCTGGTAGATTTCAGTTAATGGTTGGTAGAATTAGGTTATGGTTGAACTCTATGATCTTAAGGGTCTTTTCCAGCCAGAATGATTCTGTGATTCTATAACTATGTGTACAGAATACCAAGAGGATTGACAGATAATAGGATTAGAATGACTTAGAATGGTGGAGCTTAGTAAAACTTCATATTCCACCTACAGCAAGGTGCCAAACAGCTCTTTCAGTGGGCGTCCAGAACACTCGTGCCATTAGAGATCAAGCATATTTTTGGTGCTTCTTCTGCAAAACTTTCAGGACTTAGGTCAAGATGCTCAAAAGAAAAAAAAATAAAAAAGTTCAGCATTGTCTATTTGCTTTCCTTTTTATTTTTCCCTATCTGTTATTCCATGTCTTCGAAAAAGTCTTTGCTTGCCTGTGAAAATATTCTCAGAGTTTAAGAAGGTGGATGAGAAGAGTCCATCCCAGTTGCACTTGAGTCTGGCAAAGGTGCATTTCCATTCAGAGCAAAGATTTAGCAGCTGCTCTCTGGAGCAGAGCCAGAAGGAACAGATACATGAGGGAGGATCATGTTAAGGCCAGAAGTTACCTTTACATGGCATTGCAAGATCTACAAAATACAACCAGAAAAGTCCACCTTTGCACACTAAGTGCAGTTCTTTGTATTTGACTATTTCCAGCTAGAGAGTTAAGTCTTGATATCTTCATTATAGAGGCAATCCATCATAATCCACCACAGTTTTTTCCAATAATGATTCAACATTTGATGTTTAAATGCCTGAAGTTGGTTTTGGAGCAGAAAACTAGAATCCTCCTCACTGCAGAAATGAAAACATTTTAAGGCACTTGGTATTTCCAAAATTAGATTTAAAATTGGAAAAGGGTGAGCATTACAGACTCTACAGACTGCAGATTAATTTTTCTAATAATAATGAGTCCATTGCTGCATTTTGCAGGTTCTTTTTCAGGTCCTTGACATTTTGCAATACATTTCATAGAATCACAGAATCATAGACTGGTTCAGGTTGGAAGGGGCCTTAAAGCTCATCAGATTCCAACCTCCCTGCCATGAGCAGGGACACCTCCCACCAGACCAGGCTGCACAAAGCCTCATCCAACCTGGCCTTGAACACCTCCAGGGAGGGGGCTTCCACAACCTCCCTGGGCAACCTATTCCAGTGCCTTCCTACCCTCATGGTGAAGAATTTCTTCCTGATGTCTAACCTAAATCTCCCCTCTTCCAGTTTAAAACCATTACCCCCTGTCCTATCACTGCCCTCTCTGGTGAAAAGACCCTCCCCAGCTTACCTGTAGCCCCTTCAGGCACTGGAAGGCCACTATAAGGTCTCCCTGGAGCCTTCTCTTCTCCAGGCTGAATAGCCCCAAATCCCTCAGCCTGTCTTCATATTTCACCACACAAGGTACAGCTGTAGACACAGCCCACCAGCAGAGAACTGTCTTGTCCCATATGCAGTTGAGGAAAGGGAACAGCAGAGGACTAGGAAGGAAAAGAACATAGTGCTCCTGGAAAACAGCTCCTGAGAGGAAATGATTCCCAAGAGGTCACTGGTGAGACTTCAGCTGCCTTGCAACAAAAATCACTTCATCATTTCAAACTGAAATATTTCAGTGTCAGTCTATTGACCTGAAACGTGTAGGTTTAACATTCAATTTAGAGCTGGGAAATTTTGTTTAGAAAAGGGAAAGTTTTCAGCAAAAGTATATTTTTCATAATCCACCATTGAGGGGGAAAAAAACCCCAAACCTGAGGAAGATCCCTCATCAGGTCTTCACTTTCTAACTTAAGAATTGGCTAGAATGAGCTATGAATTTCTGTCACTGGTTCTGGTCAAACTTTTCTCCTGCCAGAATAACACACAGTTGTGTGCATTCACCCCAGGGTTTCTCAGGAGTGTCTGCCCTGTTTTCTGTTACTGTGTGGAAAAGAAAGAGAAATGCCAACTCAGTTCAGGAGACATTTTTCATGCACTTCCCCTCTCACTTCCAAAAAAAGACTGATTAGGATTCAAGCAGCTAGTTATACCTCACCTTTTAACCTGCTTATTTGCCATTGCAAGGTTCTTTTCTTTCCTTGTCTTTCAGGTGCTTTGTTTTCTTTTGCTTTGTTTCAGTTTGGTTTCATTGTTTTTTATAA
This sequence comes from Hemiprocne comata, assembly GCA_020745705.1. Taxonomy (NCBI): domain Eukaryota; kingdom Metazoa; phylum Chordata; class Aves; order Apodiformes; family Apodidae; genus Hemiprocne; species Hemiprocne comata. Next base: position 3,824,439 of record CM036589.1, on the reverse strand, counting down.
GAGGGAATTGTTCATGGGACACTGAAAAAGATTTTAAGTGTATTATTTTCAGAATATTCAGTTCTTGGGTCTATAAGCTTTTCCTTGCTGCAGGCTTTAGAGGGTTTCCAAACATAGAATCAGAGAATGTCTTGGGTTAGAAGGGACCTGTAAAGGTCATCTAGTCCAACCCCCCCCCAATAAGCAGGGACATCTCACACTAGAACAGATTGCTCAGAGCCCCATCAAGCCTGACCTTGAATGTCTCCAGGGATGGAGTGGGTGGGTCTCATAAATATACACTTCAGTTTTATTTATAATAAAGAGGAAAAGTTCATATGGCTGCAGGCTATAAGACATGAAGTCTTAGATTTATCCAGACTCCCCTTGCATATTGATTCATGGCAGAAGGGTACTATGCCAGCTACATTTCTGTTTTTAAGGTTTATTTTTCATGGAGATTTTTTTTTGCACTATTAAATTGTACAAGAAAATTCTGTATGACAAAAAAACTCCGTACATTGAAAAAAAAATCCCTTTACTTTTAGAAAAAGTCTTCAGTTTCAGCCCAAGTGCTTAAGATTTGGGGATGAAGACCATGGTGGTACTGAAGAGTGTTTCTGACTAAATGAATCAACTTTCATGGTTCATGGGAGAGCAGAGCAGATTCAAGAGAACAGAAAACATAGTGGGATGCGTTAAAAAAGGAGTCAGAATTACCTCAAATACCCTAAGCTTCAGTTTCTGGAAATAGTGGAATTAAATTATTAAACATTTCATAAGCACTTTCGTCATAGTAAGGTGATAAAAGTATGGCCAATGTGGAGCTGTCAAGAACAAATCCCATTAAAGCAACCTGATTTCCCTCTCTGACTGGTAATTTAGCCTACTTAGATGGAGAGAAAGAAGAAGGGGCAACTAGTCTTAAAAGTTTTTCATATTGCTCTGGTATGAAGTTCTCAAACAAATTAGGTAATGATGGCCTGTATTGACACATGAATCAGGAAGTCACTGCCTAAAAACTTGAGGGAGAAGAAAAGGACATCCTTTTGGTTTTCTGTGTATGGAAGGACGTTTCAGGTGGAGATCCTACAGAATCTGTTCTGAACCTGGCTTTATTTGATATTTTTATTCATTACTTGACTATGGAGATACAACATAATCTGATTGCCTTTGCTGCTAACAAGTTAGAAAAAAAAATTAAAATACTCTGGAGAACAGAACCAGAATTTTAATCACCTTGGTAAATTTGACAGAAATTCGAATATCCTCATGGTGACGTGCAATTAAAAAATCCAAAGTGGTATAAGAGTGAAGCAAGGGGAATCACACACAAAAAAGGGGGTTTTAGAGTGTCCCCTCCCCAGCAGATATTGGGTTGGACACAGACAAAATAGAATCAACATGGTTCCTGCTGGAAAAAAGTAAAATTCCAGCCTGGACTATGTTAGTATAAGGTGATTATTACTCTCTATTTATACAGTCATGGCCTCAGCTGGAATACTGCCTTCAGATTTGGGAACTGCAATTGCAAATTTATTCATACTTAAGAGAGTTCAGAGAACTGTCCTAAAAATCAGAAGAGGTTTAAGAGAATGACTTATGGAGTGAGGTTTGGAGGAACTCCTTTGGTTTAGTCTGGAAAGGAGAAGATTAAGAGGAAAGTTTCAGGTATTTTATATGTGTGGTATTGTTATGTGAATCCTCAGCATTCCCAAAGAGAAACAGAATGAGAACAAATCCATCTAATCAGCAAAGGCTAAGGTGGTAAAAATAGCAAAAAACCCAAAAGTACAACAGTAGCAAAGTAACTCCAATAGTCTGGGGGTGGTCAAAGTCCCTCCTTCATGGGAGAGTTTAAACCAGACTTGTCAAAGATGTCAGAATCATAGAATCACAGAATCCTAGGGGTTGGAAGGGACCTCGAAAGATCATCTAGTCCAACCCCCCTGCCAGAGCAGGGTCACCTAGAGCACATCACACAGGAACTTGTCCAGGCGGGTTTGGAATGTCTCCAGTGAAGGAGACTCCACAACCTCCCTGGGCAGCCTGTTCCAGTGCTCTGTCACTCTCACAGTAAAGAATTTTTTTCTGATATTTACCTTGAACCTCCTATGCTCCAATTTGCACCCATTACCCCTTGTCCTATCACTGTCACCTTCTTAGAGGAACACTCCTTTATTCCCCCAAGGCATTTCATGGACGTTACTCTGCTGTCTCCTATTACCTCAGGAGCCTCATTTTGCCTTGGAAGATATATTTGTATCTGCTTACATTGTAGATGATCAGGCATTTGTGGATTTTTTTACTCCCTCCTTTGTGCAGAGGCCCAGAGCAGAGCTTGCTGACTCAGGAGAGGGACATGCTATACCCTCCCACATCTTCATGGCTGAACCTTCCGAGAAAGGAAAGTCACCTGGACCCACACTCCTCAAAGTAACAAAGGTCTGTGATGTGTAGGACCCTACAGCTGAGTTTTGCATCCAGATCTGCAGTATCTTGGTCCCAGAGTGCAGAACAGCGTGTGCTCTTTTCAAAGGCAATGATAAATGAAGAGCTTGAACACGTGCTAACAATTCAAAACTGCCTTTCAGGAAAAGCTGACTCCGGAATAACAGAAACTTCTGAATGTTTTCAGCTCAATGGATTATTGCTTGTAGGGTGCCCTGAGATCCCAGCTCAGCTCTCTGCTACCACCATACCAACGAGTCCATGGTATGCTGGATCAGGATATTCAGTATCTGTTACTCAGTGCTCCCTTGCCCCTTTTTTTCCAAAAACACATGAGGTTTAAAGAAACACTGGGTGGTAATCTAGGCCTTCTGTCCCCTCAAGGCAGAAACAAGAAGAGCTGGATCTGTTTTTTGCCTCAGAGTGGCTGCCCCATCCCTGGAAGTGTTCAAGGTCAGGTTGGATGGGGCTTGGAGCAACCTGGTCTAGTGGGAGGTGTCCCTGCCCATGCAGGGGGGTTGGGACTAGGTGATCTTTAAGGTCCCTTCTAACCCAAACCAGTCTGTGATTCCATGATTTTTCTAATGCAGGGTTCAGAAAAGGACAACAGATATTGATGGAGGTGGATGTTGCAGGGTGGGAGTTAAGACATCTGTTTAAGATTCAGCAGGAGCAAAGAGGAGATTCTGCACCAAAACATGATGTTAAAGATAAACTGATGATAAGTGAGAAGCATCTAAACTTCAAAGTGCAGTATCTCCTGAGCCTATTGGATTTCTACCAGCAAATTTCTAATTTGGAAAGAAAACTATCATCTGAAACAGGTGTTTGAAAGGCTGTCAAATCCTTTAGTGTCAGTGACTCTCCAGCATCCTGTCAATCATAATGCCCTTGAGTTTTGAATTGCTTGGAGTTTCTTTTTCAATAACAGGAACATTTTCTCTGAATTTGCCATTTCAAAATACTCAGAGAAGTCTGTTATGAAGAAATATGAGTTCTCCTTGCCAAAGAACAGTTCTGTTGTCACATTTTGCCAGGGGCTCAGGGAAAGGGGGTGGAAAGCCACAACATATTTGTTTGTACTGATCAACCTGCATAAATGCAATTATTAGGATACATTTTGCCATTATTCTTCTGTCCCACAGAAATAGTTAATGCCATAGACAGATTTCTTCAAGAGTTCTTGAGAGCTCTGGAGATTCACCCATTTTTTTTCTCCAGCTTGGACTCTGCAGTTGCACATGTGCTTTTTACTGGTGTGCACTTGAAAAATTCCACTGCACTGGGGCCTCATTTAGAGCAGCACACAGCTAGATCAAGCCTTGCTGATGAGTCTGATAGTGGAACATCACTAAATCATTTCCCTTAAACATCTGTAGCTTCTCCAAAGGGCAAACACCTCATTTTGCAGTAGCATAAGCTCCTTTTTGTTTTACCTGAAAGTCACCTACCAGCACTTCTTCATGCTGCCTGGAAAAGGGCAATGTTTCGTGGCTCTCAAACACAGCCATCCCTTGAAGCTGTGTAGGCATTTCAGGAGACAAAAAGCTGTTGGTGTTCCCATCACCTCTTCAGTTATGCACACACGGTGGATAAAACTCCAGAACAGCATGCAAGAGCTATGCAGACTACAAAGAAAACCCAAATTCAAACAAGGTTTCAGATCCCCATGCAGTAGGGAAGAGCCACTGCCCACTGAGTAAGGATGTTCTGCCTGTTGATCCAAAACCCCAGAGATTGTATTTGCAATATATTTTGCAGAGGAACAACACCTAAAGAAAGTCTCGAGCTGTTCAAACACGCCACACGAGGAGTAAGAAAGAATTTAATGAACAAAGTTTGGCAAAATATCATTTCTCCAAAGGCTGGAGCCATATTTGACATATAAACTGGGCTGTGCTCCGGGCAGATAATTCTTGTGTTAATAAAATATGGACTTCCTAAACAGATGTTTCCAAGGGTTTATCTAAGTGGTCTTTTGAGGGATCAGTCTGGCAGTGCTCTGGACCAACCAGAAGTGGTGTAAACAGTCCTCAGCCTAGACTAAGATCCTTCTCCTCTTGATAAGAGGCTCTGCAATGTATCTGCAGCTATATATCTTTTGGCTACCAGACTAATTCTGACTTCTCATTCCATATCTGCTTGTGGAATATTTGGTCCAAGACTCAAACTATTCCATTTTCTTTTTAAAAACTTGAATATCTGTAATTATGCTCATAAAATTTCATTGCAATCCAGAATTTTGCAAGGAAGAACAAGAAAACCTTTTACAGAGGAACTAAGTATTTTTTTCATAGAATCAACTTTTTTTTTTATTATAAAGTCTTATTGTTCTCCTTCTACTTATATTTAGACCACAAATGTAAAGGTTTTGCCAACATTAATTTAAACTCTGGGTCAGAAGAATAGTCACAGAATGGCTGAGATTGGACAGGACCTCTGGAGATCATCTGGTCCAACCATCCTGCTCTCAAGCAGGACAACCTAGATCCAGTTACCCAGGACTGTGTCCAGGCAGATTTTTAACATCTCCAAGGATGGAGAGTCCACAGGCTTCCTGGGAAACTTGTGCTGGTGCTCAGCCACCATCACAGGCAAAAAGTGTTTCCTGATGTTCAGAGGGACCCTCGTGTGCTTCTGTTTGTGCCCATTGCCTGTTGTCATGTCCCTGAGCACCACTGAAAAGTGGTTCCACCCTAAAATTGTATTTCAAACTTTAATGTAACCAAAGTTCAATCCCAAAGAGGGATGAGTTTAAACTAGTATCTGCAATTATTTTTTTTTTTCCACTTCTGTTTGTGGATTTGATCCGTGTTGTTCTGAACAATACTAATGTTTCAATTGTTCTAATGTCACCATCTTTCTTAAGGTACACGTAATACCATATTTTTGGCTGCTCAGGGAATTCTACATCTCCTGTACCTTTATTATCTTTATATTTGTTAGTTCTTCAGGTTTTGTAAGTCACACAAATTATTTTTCAATAATTCTCATTTATGTTTAAATGGAACTTGAATTTTTACTTTAAATTGAACAATGTCTTCCATTTTTTGACTAAATTTCGTTGCTTCTTGATTTTTTCTATATAAATTACTGAGATTTCCAGACATGTTCCCTTTTCCTTTAAATAATTTCTAATGTGACAAGTTATAAATTACATCCTAGGATCTCTGCCTTCTCACCACCCCAGCAATCCATTTGCATTTCCAATGCACCCAGCACAATATCCAAATGCCAGCAAGGCATTTAACCTTGTCATTTCCCTTTAAATTAGATATTCAAATATTTTCCTGTTGTTTTTAATTATTTTTATTCATTAGTGAAACCTTCTGGTTGCAAATTGCCATTTCCAGGGTTTTTTCTGAAGGTGTTTTAAAGCACCAGAGGTGGAAAGGGGAATTTTCTGCCCAAGGAAGAGTTTGCTGGCAATGATCCATGTGCCAAAATAATTTATTTGGGCCAGACCTGATTTAAAAGGCTCACTTCATTATTTCAGAGATGCATTTTAAAAGCCCCTCATTAATTTAATTTTGTTGCTTTAGAAAACACATTACAGGTTATCTAACCCCTTGGCTAGATCCATAAAGAGCTATCATGATCTGTTACTGCCTACAGAATCGTGACAGGCAGAGGATTGACAGGCATTCAGAGAACCTGTGGTGAACACCTGTCAGTCAAAGCAAGCACAAGTTCTGGAATGACATGAAGAACAAGCATGGGTCTTTTTTGTTCCCCCCCCTCTTCATTTTCTGGATTTTGTGACCTCACATGCAAAGAAGTCTGTTACAAACAAGGATATATTTCTACTTGCCAAACAAGAGATCTGGAGATACATTCTGTCAAGGACTCAGTAAGATGCTGCTAATAAACAATTGGCCATCTCTTTGAAATTGTCATGTCAGCTCCTCTTCCTCATGGGTTACCAGTCCTCTCTACATTTGTTTGTTCAGTGGCCCTGGAATAGGTTGCCCAGGGAGGTTGTGGAAGCCCCCTCCCTGGAGGTGTTCAAGGCCAGGTTGGATGAGGCTTTGTGCAGCCTGGTCTGGTGGGAGGTGTCCCTGCTCATAGCAGGGAGTGTGATCTTTAAAGTCCTCTCCAACCTTAACCGTGCGATTCTATTCTGTGATTCTATGCTGCAAATTTTTGTATAATGCTTCTCTTCCAGGAGACCTTTTATAAACCTGTTACAAGAGCAAGTCTTTCCACATAGAGAGGCCACTTCATCTTCACCATTGAAGAACTATTTCAGCAGAAAATTCTGTCCTATAATGTTATGGAGTTCTTTAGAGCCTAACAAGATGACTGGCATCGTTACACTTATACTGACTTGTTTTAGATTCCTTTTAGCTCTAAAAGGATTTTGAGACTTTGTCTAAACCTTGAGCATCATCTTATTATTTCTCTTACTTACAGAGAGTAAAAAGTGTTGCCCATTTTCATAGATGTATCTCTGGTGAAGAACTTGGACTCTGAAAGAATGCAATCTATACTACAAAAACCCCCCAATAATTACTGAAGACATACACATTCAGATGGTCAACTGCAAGTGCTCTTCTCCCCAACTTTGAAAGCTTTGCTAGACCATTTCTGCCAACTTAGGAGGATCAAATCCTAATGTCATTGAAACCACTTGAAGCCTGGCATGATCAAAAGCCAGGTCTTCTTACTTGTGCTTGGGAAAATGGAAAAAATAGGTATTCTCTTTTTATACTTTTTCTCTTATATCCCTAAGGTGCATGCTATGTCCATCAAGGTGCTCTCAGGAGAGCCATAACTTGCAGACATTTGAATGGAATCTCCAGAAATATTCACAAGAGGTCTGACAGCCCTCCTGTGAAGACACTAAGATACACCAAAAAGTACAGTCACAATCTGAATATATGCAGCTTCCTTGCCAACAATTACCCAGGAAGTTCTTTTGGCAAAGGGGCATCATTTTCTTGAGTGGTTGGTACAGCATAAAGAAACTCTCCTTTATTACTAACACTCAGATCTTGCCACATGAATACAGAAGTGAAAGCACAGGGAAAATCTATACCTGGTTTTATTTTACCTAGTGAACCTCTGTTTTCAGAGTGTAGCAAAGGTCACTGTATAAAAATCTCTCAGTGTCACTTGACAGTAACATCCACTGAGCATTTTACACAAACCTGCCAGCTTCAGTAATATTGATATCTACAAGGGAGCCAAAACCAAGAGGCTGTAGAACAGTTTAAAGCTATTTAAACCACAAAGCAGACAAACTATTGCTCTTCCAGAAGTCCAAGTGTACCTCTTCTCGTTTCCTTTCAGGACTGCCACCATCCTCCTTTCAACAGGATGCTTTGGATTTCAGCTTTGTGTGTTTCCTGGCTACATTTTTAATAGGCCTTCACAAAGCCCAAGGAGGAAAGTTTTTCTCCTCCTTCCCTGCTGTACACAGATTTCTGGCTATGGGCACCTACTCCTACTGCAGTTATATCCCAAGCAGAGTTTTTCTAGGCTGGGTTGAACAGGCTGATCTGTGTCTTTCTATCCATCTGCACTTACGCCAAAGTAAATTAGGACTTTGGTTGGGTCCTTGATAGACTTCATCTCTTTCTGCTAATTCCACAGGTGTGCAAATGAATCTATAGATTGACACAGAAATCTCTAGCTAATATGTCTGTCCCCAGCCCGTTATGTCTCTTGTCAGAGTGAGAATGAAAAGCTTTGTGAGTGTTCATCAGTTGTTTCCGTGCTGCCAAAGTGGCACCAGGATTTCATCCAAAGAATTGTTTGCTGAAAAAATCAACAATCTTCTTTGGCAACTAGGAAGAGCAAGAGTTGGTATCAATAGTGTGGCCAGCAGGACTAGGGCAGTGATTGTCTCACTGTGCTGGGCACACCTTGAATCCTGGGATCAGGTTTTGGCCCCTCATGGCAAGAAGGACATTGAGGGGCTGGAGTGTGTCCAGGGAAGGGCAACAGAGCTGGGGAAGGGTCTGCAGAACAAGTCTTATGAGAAACAGCTGAGGGAAGTGGGGGTGTTCAGCCTGGAGAAAAGGAGGCTGAGGGGAGACCTTCTCACTCTCTACAAATGGTTGTAGGGAGGTTGGAGCAAGGGGGAGGGTCTGCCTCTTCTCCCAAGGAACAAGTGATGGAACAAGAGGAAATGCCCTCAAGTTGTGCCGGGAGAGGTTTAGATTGGATAGTAGGAATAATTTCTTCAGCAAAAGTGTTGTCAGGCCCTGGCCCAGGCTGCCCTGGGCAGTGGTGGAGTCCCCATCCCTGGAGGGATTTCAAAGCCACGTAGATGTGGTGCTGAGGGACATGGTTTAGTGGTGGCCTTGGCAGTGCTGGGTTAAGGGTTGGACTTGATGATCTTCAATGTCTTTTCTAACCAAAACAATTCTGTGACTCTATGATTTTGAGGAGGATTGCAGCTGAGCTAGGTCAGTTTCAGGGCTCTGAGCACCTTCATGCTAGAGGAGCTGTTGTACATTTTCACACCCCCCCCCAATTCTTCCTTGCTCTCAGCACATCCCCATGTCCTGTTGTTGTTCTAACTCTCTGTGATTAAAATACTGAGTAAACACTTTTCATCAGCCAGGCATTTCTTGTGTTAAGTGAGGCCTCTGGGCTTCATGTCTTGTTCTTCTTCATTCCAATATCCTTCATTTTATTCAGAGTTATTTTTTTCTGGAACAAGGAATAAAAATGGAAGACTTTTTTTTCTGATGTGAACATTTTTGCATCTGTTTATTGTTTTCAGTCATGTCCAGACAGGCTCCTCCTCAAAAGCAAATGCATGTGTGTTTTACATATTTACCCAGGATAGTTCCTCCTGCCATCATTTACAAAAGCCAAAGACCCTCAGATGAAAAACATCTGTAGGCAAAAGGCTCTGCCACAGAGAGACAAGAACATCAGAGAGATTAGATTGAAGATGGACAAAGTTAGTGACTCCAAAAAGCATTTGAAAGCAAGGGGAGAACGTGTGTGTGAACAAAGGGACAATACATATAGCTAACAGAAGGCTCAGGATGTTAGTTATTAGTCACTTATGTCTACAAAAAAAAGAAAAAAAGTCATATTTCTCCAAACTTTTCCTCCCTCTTTAAATCCCAGTCACATGCACTTGTGCTGTGCACCAGGATTCATTACTCACTGCATTGTTTTTGCCTGTTGTTCACTGAATTCTGACCTTTTCTTTTAATTCAAGGAAATTCCCGCTGCAGGCTAGAAAAAAAAACAGTCCCTGTTCCAGCAGATGACTCATTTATTTGCTGCCACATCATCTTCTATACCATATTTAACTTTGAAATATTACTGGAACAGAGGAAGATGAAAGAGAGGCGAATCAAAAGGTCATTAGTAACTAGTGTGCTAGGAAGGAACAGGTGAATGTCATGAGACTAAAATAAAAAAGGGACATTAAAAAGTTCAGTGGTGAAAAGTGAAATGGTTTGTAGTAAGAAACGAGTGGTCATCTTTAGGGGAGATCACAAAGTAGGAACACCAACGTGAATGTGTTTAAAATGGAGACAACTAGTGAGGTGACCTCCAGTAGCAATGTTTTCCCACATCCAAAGAGATCAATGCCCAACTTAAACACTTTGGACAGCACAGATCTAAGTGATACTTAGGAGGGAGATGATAAAATTCAACCAGAAGAGTGACATGAAAAGCACCAAGGGCAATGAAAAGATGGAAATCAACACTAAAAACTCATGTTATACAAAGCCTTTCCAATATGAAAGGAGCACATCTCTCCTCCCTTTTTCAGCTGCTGACTATCTGACCACTTTCTGGAAATTCATGCCTCACTAAGATTCAAAGCACAGCCAGAACAGCTGTCAGAAAAACCTCTTGTACTGTTGATGTCTTAACAATGCAGATGATGCCACTGGATACAAATTCATCAGCAACTAATTCTTGCTTGAGCTCACAAAAATAATTCTAAAAATCATCTCAGAATTATTGTCTGCATCTATTTTCTGTCACCAGACCCATTCAGCAAAGGCTAGAATACTGCTTCCTTGTATAGTTTTCATCCATTCAGGGCAAGCAGTAAGCTGAAGTAAGTGTAATCAGATCAATAATTAACGTATTTTAGCAGCTACTTGCTGCTGTAAACACTTACTTGTTAGAACAATCGTTCTGGGACAGACCTTTTCATTGGTGTACAAAGAATCCACTGCATCAAAGCCTCAAGTTGATACAAGATCATTTTTTCCCATTGAGATCAGACTCATACCAACAGACATGAGCAGAATAACTGGTCCATTTTGTCTTCCAGTACCAGTCAAGAAACAGGAAACCTTGCATCATTTGTCAGATTTTTTGTTCCTTTTCTCCCTTCTATTACTTAAAAATGTATTGATTCAGTACATCATTAACACCATTCTAAATTAGTTTTCTAATAAGTGTAGTAAGACACTGGAATAGGTTGCCCAGGAAGGCTGTAGAAGCCCCCTCCCTGGAGGTGTTCAAGGCCAGGTTGGATGAGGCTTTTGCAGCCTGGTCTGGTGGGAGGTGTCCCTGCTCATAGTGGGGGGATTGGAACCTGATGATATTTAAGGTTCCTTCCAACCAACCTTAACCACTCTGTGATTCTTCTGCAACTGACCCACACTTAAATCCCAATGCTAATCTGCTCAGAAATTTTCTGACATACTTTTCTCTTGCTTTCTTTTTTCAAATTGCTGTGAATAGAAGAACAGGAGGACACAGCTTGAAGAATCTGAATTAATACATGACCAATGAAATAATTCCAACTCATAAAGATATTTTCAGAAGAAAAGTTAATCTTTATAGTATGTATCAATTCCCTATGACCTTGAATTAAATTAGCTCTGTTTCTGTGGGAAGCTTATTCTTTAGATTCAGTCACTCTGGCTGCCTTTACCTTTATTTGCAATAACACCTGGAGTACTCAATCAAGTTCCCATTATGTGTTTAAATGGTGTTGCACCATAAAGTAAAGAATAGAAGTTCTTGAGAGGCTGCAGAATACTCTCAGGATAATGTGTTTAAGGACAATCAGTGAATATCTAGATTAAAGGGAAATGGTTTTTGTGAAGGCTGTGTATAGGCATCTTATGTGGGGGGAGAAGGAAAGATGGTCTGTTCCCCACAATACTCAACCAACTTAATGATGGGTTCCCCTTTCTCTTCAAAATTCTTTTCTGATATTGTAATTGCAGTGGTTTTCTTACCCTCTACTGTGCATACATTGACCTGCTTAGAAATATAGAATCCTTTTAGTTGGTAGACCTTTCAGATCACCAAGTCCAACCCCTAGCCCAGCACTGCCAAGGCCACCACTAAACCATGTCCCTCAGCACCACATCTACACGGCTTTGAAATCCCTCCAGGGATGGGGACTCCACAACTGCCCTGGGCAAGGCCTGAAAACCCTTTAGGGGAAGAAATTGTTCTCAATATCCAATCTAAACCTTATCTGGCACAACTTGAGGGCATTTCTTCTTGTCCTATCACTTGTTCCTTGAGAGAAGAGACCAACCCTCCCTGGTTCCAACCTCCTTTCAGGCAGTTGCAGAGAGCCAGAAGGTCTCCCCTCAGCCTCCTTTTCTCCAGGCTGAATGACCCTAGATCCCTCAGCAACTCCTCAACTTATATCTTTCTTCACTTGATTCCACTGAACAGAACTGAATTTAATCCTCCTGATAATTCAGGAGTAACCTTCTCCAAGATAGATTCAGAGTTGGAGTATTTTTTTTCTTTTAGGAATATCTGGGAGCCATGGATCTGAAAGACATTTTAGTCCTGAGATTTTTACAGTTGCTTTCCACAATATTATATTTCTGTTGCTGCTGTTACCTGAATGAATAGATTTCCAGGTAACTCTCTCTGGGACATCATTGTCTTCAGTCACATTTTAAATACTGTGAAGACTCCACTCTGGTCTTGTCCCAAGTACATGAACATATGCAAGCATGAAAAAAATTTGTTGAGCTAGGAACTGCTTACAAGAATTAACTTCTCGAACAAAAAGATTAAGTGATGGAAAGCATCAATATATATTCTCTGTGAGTCTTTGTGGCTGGAAAAAGCATATACTGATCCTACTACTGGAAATAAAGATCCTAGGGAAATCCTGGGCTCTCTACAATAGTTTCCTGGATTAAAAGATCTGGGGAGTTACTCAGTTCTGATTCTATCGTCCTGGTTTTATGCTCTAGAAAGTTGGCAGATTCAAAAGGGTCAGTTCACTGAAGCTAAAATATTTGAGGTTTTTGAGATTTACCCAGATGATCTGCAGATTGTTTAGAAATGTGCCACAAAATCTAATTCTTTGTAAGAGTGATACATGAAATGATGTTGGGTGAGTTACTTCCCTCTTGGTCAGTTTTCCCACTAATAAAATAACAGTAATGTTCCTTCCCATTTTGTGTTTGACCATCGAGCTTTGCAGAGGAAAAACTTGATGTCACCAAGTGTTAATGTTACACTGAAGCTGGCTGCAGTGATCAAAGACAGCTACACCTCCATGCTTTCAGGCTCTTGAATTGTTTATCTTTTAGTTACACAACTTCACACTGAACTTGTAGTACAGTTAGACTGGCTGCTCTGTGCTGTCTCACCCCTGTTCTCTTAAGAGCTACCAGGCTGGTGAAAGGTCTGGAGAATAAGCCCTATGACAAGAGGCTGAAGCAACTGGGATTGTTTAGTTTGAAGAAGAGGAGGCTGAGGGGAGACCTCATTGCTCTCTACAACTACCTGAAAGGAGGTTGTAGGAAGGTGGGAGTTGGCCTCTTCTCTCCAGTGAATAATGACAGGATGAGAGGGAATGGCCAGAAGTTGCACCAGGGGAGGTTTAGGCTGGGTATTAGAAAGAATTTCTTTACCAAAAGAGTGGTTGGACAGTGGAAGAGGCTGCCCAGGGAGGTGGTGAAGTCACCATCCCTGGAAGTGTTTAAAAGAAATAGAGATGATGTGCTTAGGGACATGATTTAAGCACTGAATGGTTAGATTAGGTTATGGTAGGTGGATTTAGGTTATGGTTGGACTTCATGATATTCAAGATCCTTTCCAACCAGGATAATTCTATGAGTCTTTCATTATCTAAATTTGAAATGTACATGAGCATGTTCCTCCCCATAGTCATAAACTCATTTTTGCACTTCCAGCATCTCTCATCTATCTGGTGTAATAAGACCACACATGATGAGATCTACAAGCAGATAGGTTTCTAAAGGTACACAATTGCAATTGCATATATAGGATCAAGAGAAAAAAGTAGACAATTTTTCATATAGCTACCACCACCAAAGGAATACAGTGCAACATCCAACTGAGAAAGGACAGGGCAGGGAACATGTGGCCACATCTGATGTTTTCAATTATGCTGCATTTGAAGAAAATAATTCTAAGATTTCAGATTTACCAGAACAACCAAAGTGTTTCTGTTGGCTCTTTTGGGAATGCAGGGCAGATGGGGGAGATTTTTGAAGTCTGGGAAAGAGCCTAACATTTGCCTACCTTAAAAACAGGGAAAAGAAGGAATTAGAATCACAGATGGAGCTTTTAAACTTCCATTCCCAGTAACACGCTAGAAAAAAAACCCCACACCAAATTGTTTCAAAATATTAACAAGATAAACATAAGAAACTAATGAATTGTATTTGATGAAGGGAATCAAGGCTCATTTATTTCCATAATGGGTAAATGTGGAGGTGACTTAAGAAGCAATCCAATATCTATCTAATTTTTGAAAGACTGCTGTCAAGACAGAAGCTGTTAGTAGCTATTGAGAACATTGCAAGAGGGAATGTAAAAAATGGAGAATGGAAGATTTGTTCAGACAATAGGTGAAAGCTTCCAAGTGAAAGTAGTTAAGCAACTAAAAGGAACAAATTACGTGTTTATAATTAGATGATTTTAATTGCAAACATCTAGAAAATCATCTGTTAGAAACTGATGTAAATAGAGGTGATCACATCTTGGAGCAGGAAATAGGATGGATGGTCTCCTATGGGTGCTTTTAACTTCAGGCCCTGGTTGTCAACTCTTGAAACTAGATAAGAAATACTCAGAATGCTAGCATTAAATCAGGCTATATTGAATTATCTAAAATGGTTTTCTCCTGCTCCTACCTATCAATAGCTAAACAGTAACAGCTCCTATTCTCCATTCAACTTTCCTGATAATACATGCACTAAATATTTTTCACCTTAAAGTAAGCATTTTAGGCAATTCCAGATAGCAAATTTATATAACCTGCTCTGACTCTACCAGCAACTTAGATGGAGATGTCTAACTTTAAGATATCAGCAACAGCTGACACAAATCCTATCTTCTGTTTAGAAATATAGAAGAGCATGTGCAGGACAAAGCAAGAGTAAAATGTCACGAGTAGGTAGTGAAGAATGAAAATACTTTGAAGTTGGAAGGTAGATTAAATATAAACAGCAGTTAAAGGTGCTGTTATTCTACTTCTCATAAAACAATACAAAAGAGCTTCCTGAAGTATATTATAGCATCACAAGGGGTTCAGAAACTGGTTATGAAAATTATCAGTGTCCTGGAATAAAAATTTCATAAAAAGAGATAGAAAGATTGTATGATTGTTTACAGAGGAGATGAGTACAGGGAGTTACGATGAAAATATATTAAATTTTGAGAAGTTAGAGGAAGAGCTGCTTATTCTTCATTTTGCTGTGTCAAAAAACTCGAAGGGAAATTTCCCTGAGATTCCCCAGATAATAAATATCATTAATGGAAATGCTCCTGCTTGAAATATATAAACCAGCTATGGAAGTCACTGTCAAACTGTGGCATTGAGGATATCTGAAAATAAATATTAAATATTTGCAAGCTATATTCATGATAGGCACCGTAACTGTTGCTCTGGTTTACATCTGAAAAGTACTGTTTTTAAAAGAGATAAGCCTAATTTTGCATCTCTAAGAATACTTAAAATGCAGCACACACTTGTCCCAGTAACAGTGGCTTTCAGAGGTATCCTTGCATACAAATCATGGTGGCTATCTGTGAGCAGTCGAGCCTAATGGATAAATTAAAATGTAACTTGTTTTCTTCTTTTCCCCTCTGATACCACCACTGCCTGAAACAATCCTGGCCAAGTTCAACATGGCCAGGCATCATCTGGCATACTGACCTGTCTGCCACTCAGAGCAGTATTTTCTGCCTACAGGACTCTCACAGGGTAGGAAAATATTTTTCAACTTATATTCTTCCTCTGATCACACTTCAAGAATAAGCAACCAGGTAAAATTTGTTCAGGTACCCTAAAGGAAAGGGAATTAAAATAAGCAGCCAAAAAATAGTCTTTCGTGGGATGAACAATCTTCCTAAGATGCCTGTTTCTCCCACAAGCTATAAAAGGGTCCCAGTGCCTTACATCCTCTATTTGTCTTATATTTAGATTGCTGAGTTTAGGTAAGTAAAAACTTGAATCAGATTAAGTGATAACAGCAGTACCAGAAGCTGTTTAATTTTTCAAGTGTGTATGTTCACAATACCAAAGATAATGGTGATAACACAGCTTTGGTTCAGGTCACTTTGACAGCTAAACTACAGGTATTCCTATCATAGAATCCTAGAATGGTTTGGGTTGGAAGGGACCCTCAAGATCATCTAGTTCCAACCCCCCTGCACAGGCAGGGACACCTC
The DNA here is from genome assembly GCA_020745705.1 of Hemiprocne comata. Classification (NCBI taxonomy): domain Eukaryota; kingdom Metazoa; phylum Chordata; class Aves; order Apodiformes; family Apodidae; genus Hemiprocne; species Hemiprocne comata. The sequence continues at coordinate 3,808,389 of CM036589.1, read as the reverse complement.
CCACTAGACCAGGTTGCTCAGAGCCCCCTCCAACCTGCCCGTGAACACTTCCAGGGATGGGGCTTCCACAACTTCTCTGGGCAACCTGTTCCAGTGTCTCACCACCCTCGTAGTGAAGAATTTCTTCCTAGTGTCTAATCTAAATCTCCCCTCTTCCAGTTTAAAGCCATTACCCATTGTCCTTATCAAAAGTCCCTCCCCAGCTTTCCTGGAGCCCCTTCAGGCACTGGAAGGTGCTCTAAGGTCTCCCTGGAGCCTTCTCTTCTTCAGGCTGAACAGCCCCAACTCTCTCAGCCTGTCTCCAGAGCAGAGCTGCTTCAGCCCTCTGAGCATCTTTGTGGCCTCCTCTGGACTCTCTCCAATGACCCCATGTCCTTCTCATATTGGGGTAGCCAGATCTGGACCCAGCACTTCAGGGGGGCTCTCACCAGAGCAGACCAGAGTGGGAGAACCATCTCCCTCAACCTGCTGGTCGTGTTTAATTTATGTTATTTTGTAAACTTCTCTCAGTCAGCAGGAGAAGGTCTCAAGCAATGAAAAGGAAGAATTTTTCCTTTTCCTTTGCTGCAGCAAGTTTCCCTTGGAAAGTTAAGCAAAACTCATTAGAAATGTTAGTGCCTTTGCCCTTTTGGTACCACTGCTGCAAAATTATTAGCATCAGCACAAGCACCTGAGAGCACCAGCAAGTGATGAGGGTGGGACAGGGATTCTGATGAGACAGAGGCCATGTGGATATCAAAAAGTTTGGGCACAAAAGGAAGCAATGAAGAAAGACTTTTCCACTGTGGTACAAAGAAACAGATGTCTGTCTAGTGCCCAAGAGACAGAATGGTCATGGGAATTGAACAGCAGCTGTATTTCTAAAAAGAAATGTATTTAAAAAAAAAAAAGGAATATTGCTTTTCTATCTGAACACCAAAATCCAAGCAGGCTGTCACCCAAATGAGATCCTGGGGTGCCAGGTCTAGCCTTGGCATCCTTGTTTGAACAAGGCAGGCATTAAGCAAGAGCAATAAGTGATCTAATTATACAGTGATGATGTGGAACCAAGCCCTGCAGCTCTCTGTGGTGAATTGTATTACACTGATGAAATTACATTCATCTACAAGATTATGGAATAATTAATAACATGATTCAATAAGTGAAGGAATTTAATACTCAGGAAGGCTTGTAGATGAATGTCTAGAAACATTAATTTGGGAATTAATGACAAACAAGATAATCATTGCACAGAAGCTATTTAAAAATTACAGCACTCGAGTGTTGAGAATAATTTTAGAAGAAGGTCCAGTTACAAAGCTATCAGAGTAGAACTAAAGCTCCAATGGAGCTTCTAAGAACGTGAACCCAGTTTGTAAATAGCATTTCCTTTAAGAATCAGTTTTCTGAGATTGGCAGTGGTTTTCACTTTGATTTGGAATTTTTAACCTTTGCCACCAATTTGGGTAAATCTCTAGGAAAGAACAAGAACTGCTTCAGAACAAGAAATACTTCAGAAGTCCAGTTGTCATTTCACCTTGAGAAGCTACTTCACAGCAGGAAATCTGCAGCTCTTCAAACACATCTGAGCTGAATCATTACAGCAGGTTATCCTTTATGAACTGGTAGAACATAAATAGAAAATTAGGGGAGCTGGGCAGGGTGTAAATAGCATCTACTGCCACAGCAGAAAAGATTCAGGTGCTGAAAATTTTAAGCTGTGCTAAACTAACTCTCCTGAAGGTCAATTTTGGTTAATGTACATCTGGTCACTATTGTCACCATTCACAGCTTTACTGCAAGGCTCATATCGTGATATTTTGCTTTGAGCTTCAGTCCTGGCAGCAGTACATACATGAAACAGTATTTCCAACTGTGAAGAAAAATGTAGAATGACAAATATGTTTATGACAAAAGCTTGATGAATTTTTAATATTAAACTCTGAAAACTCGAGCTAGACGTTCTGCATTGGGCTATATTGACCCCAGGGTTTCAGGAGGAGCAACACTGATAAAAATGCAGTCTGAAACCCAAATGGAAAACATCATTTACTCTGATCTTCAGCATTAGAGATCTTACTGCTGCATTTGTACCAGGACCATTCCTCGATTAATTCCTTTTTTAACACAGCCTGAGATCAGCCAGACCCTCACTACATCTTTTTATACAATTTTGTAGTCAAACACCTGAAGGGTAGATACAGTCATGAGAGGTGATCTGAGCTCCTCCAGCTGCAGAGCTTGCTTTACACCCCCACGCTGGGCTGCTCCATGGGTTTCCTTTGGTCAGTCCCACACCCTTGCATTTTACTTTCTGAGAAGAGCACACTTACACAGTCACAACATGCTCACCACTGGCAGAGCATCAAACATTGGAGAGCATTAATGTCTTAGAAATGAAGAGGGATTGAGATTTTCACACCAGCACACTTAGATATAAATTCATTTAATAGTAAAAAAAACAACAACAAAGCAAAAGGAAACAGCTGTAGTGTGAGAAAAAAAGAGATTTACAATGTACATTATGCCTAACTCTACTAATTACTTTATGCAAATATAATTAGGGAGACACAAGTGTAAATAATAACAGTTTTGTCCAACAACATAGCAATTATTTGCATGCTGTTGCCTGTAGTTTCAAGGGACTGATTTCTAGGAATGAGCAAACCTATAGGGCTTTGTGTTTTCTTTTAATGATGCAGATTTTTGCAAAGCCCTCCAGTCCTAGCTTGGTGGAAAACCACCTAGCAGATCTGGAGCCAAGTTTTTAAATTTAATACTCATATACTGGTTTTGAATATCTTGAACACACCATTTACGTTAAAGTATGTGAAAAGTCAGAGATGGTTTTTCCCTCCTCCCATTCTCTCTGTACCAGGATGTGAAACCTCTTGTAGTGGCACCTTCAGCCAAGGTGCTATGGGGCTAGAGCTCAAGCACTGAAACAGGAGCATCTGCTGTTCCCCGATTCTCAGGTCAGATGAAATAATTCTGGTTTGAAATAATTCCAGGGAAGTTGTAGCCAACAGGCTACATCACAATCATCTAATGTCTCACAGCATCTGAACACCAGGTCTAAAGCAACTCCACAGTAATGCAGGATAGGAAGTTCTTATAAATACTTCTTGATTGACTACCTCTTCAAAACTATTTTTAATCAGGTACTAATATTTGATAAAAATTTAAGGCAAATTGGGTCTCAGTAAGTTGGAAATCCTACTTTCAACCTAGAACTTAATCTCACAAAGTCTGACTAAACAGTTACCTGCACTAAGTCCTTAACCTTATCTTAATAACACTCAAAATAAATTTATCAGCCAAAAAAAGGGTTTGTTTTAATTTTTCATGTAACAGAAGTTGTTTTCCTTCACTCTTACACCTAAGCTTAGAAGCAATGATCTTCACTGCCCTACTAAAATCTCTACCTGAAAGAGCCATCCTTTTTTATTTTAAAAAACACAATTGAAAAATTTCAATCTAAAAAAAAATAAAGTGCTTAGCAACAGCTAAAAAGGAATTGAAAATATTATAAGAAAGAACAAACCCAACTTCAGCTTCTCCTTTCTTTCTTCCATCCACTTCTATTAATTCATAGCTTATCCTGAAAGCATGCAATGAACTGAAATGTGTTACAGAAGCATTACTGAGGCAGAAGAACACATTCATAAAATAAAGCCCCATTGGGAGGAGCTCCACTAATTGACAATTAAGTCAGTCATTATATATAGAGAGAGTACCTCCAGTTGCTTGTAGTTTTTGGTGGAGGACCTTTCAGCTGCCTGTGAAAGGGGATGTCTGGGGGGTAAGTAGAAAAGCAGGAGTTTTGTTCAAAGCTTTCTTAGAACAAAAATTATGTTCTTAAAAATCCAAGTTGTTTTTTTATATGTATGTAATGTGAGCTTTTGGGGATTTTTCTGTCTTTCTTTCTCTTAAATTTTTCTGTCTTTCTTTCTCTTAAATTTTTCTGTCTTTCTTTCTCTTAAATTTTTCTGTCTTTCTTTCTCTTAAATTTTTCTGTCTTTCTTTCTCTTAAATTTTTCTGTCTTTCTTTCTCTTAAATTTTTCTGTCTTTCTTTCTCTTAAATTTTTCTGTCTTTCTTTCTCTTAAATTTTTCTGTCTTTCTTTCTCTTAAATTTTTCTGTCTTTCTTTCTCTTAAATTTTTCTGTCTTTCTTTCTCTTAAATTTTTCTGTCTTTCTTTCTCTTAAATTTTTCTGTCTTTCTTTCTCTTAAATTTTTCTGTCTTTCTTTCTCTTAAATTTTTCTGTCTTTCTTTCTCTTAAATTTTTCTGTCTTTCTTTCTCTTAAATTTTTCTGTCTTTCTTTCTCTTAAATTTTTCTGTCTTTCTTTCTCTTAAATTTTTCTGTCTTTCTTTCTCTTAAATTTTTCTGTCTTTCTTTCTCTTAAATTTTTCTGTCTTTCTTTCTCTTAAATTTTTCTGTCTTTCTTTCTCTTAAATTTTTCTTTTATGCTAATTGAGGAAAAGAGAATGTATCTGTAATACAAATAAGTTACTAGGATGGTTAATAAATGTTGCTTTTCTATTAGTATATTACTCTTATTTGATTGGTCAATTATCTCCTTTTCACTACCCAAGTACTCTGTAGGTCATGTGAGTTTATTCTAATCTGTAGTTCATCTTACAATAAACTCTGCAGAATTAAAGGGCTTGTATTTTATCCTCTTCTTTCACAAGTAACATCCCTTAGCTGAGTGCTCCAGTACTTGGGTATTTGGTTCTTCAGTCCTGAACCTCAAAGCATGACAGGTTTTCTCTGGTTACCCATGAAGGGCATGATGCTTGTGCAGGACTTTTCCAGCTGCTGTTAAAATTCCTTCAGGACTTCTTTAGACTTGTATAAAAACAATACATTGGGAGCCAAAGTATGAAGAAAATAGGTTTCTTTTCTTAACTTTGAGTCATCAGCTTTTTTAGTTCTGGCCTGTTTGGTTCTGTTGGTCATGATGTCCTTCTCTAGTTACTGTACTAGAGAAATGAGTATCTGTTAATATCACAGGATCCTAGTCTAGAAATAATGCTTTTCAGCTGGGAAGGAAATACCTTGCTAGATCTTTTTTCATCTCCTGTTACTAAGGTGAAAGACAAGCTGTAAAATAACTTTCCCTTGTAGGCATTAGAGAAAACACTGAACCTCAAGTTGTTTCAGCTAGAGTTAAATCAAAAAGGTGGTTTTTCATCCAGCTGACTTTCTACAAGTCTCTCCAGCAAAGTTTCTTCCTTTCTTGAGCACCTTCTCTCAGGTTGCATCTAAGTCATGTTAGATGCCTCTTGCTTTGAAATTCCACTTTTCCTCCAGCATATGTTTTCTCTCCTTTATCAGGAAATGAGAAAGCTGTTCAGACTAACCAATTCTGGTTTACTTTTTGGAAATTGAGATGCCAATTAACTCTATAGCTAAACTTCTATTCAAGCCATCTCCCCAGTATGGTTTAAGACTCATGTATAAATTTGCATGTGCCTTGCATTGCCTACCTTTTATTTTAGAGTGTAAGGAAATTCTTCTAAGCATCAGACTGGGGAGCAAATTGAGGAGACTTTGAAGAAATACAGATTTTTTTTTTTTAAGGTTCAGTTGAACAGTACTAAACAGACTGGTAGCAATTAAGGTAATAATTTTCCTGTAATTTAACTGGGTACTTCACATTCTGCCCTTAGCTGATGGAAAAAGATAAACAGACCAGATAACTTGTAAAGGACATAGTAAATAACAGTCTTCATGTGGTATAGGTTTTATTCAATGTTAGATAGTGAGAGAAAATGAAATATAAATGTTCTGCTTACTGGCTCTAGGTGGTGAACTTCACAGTGTCCTGCCTCTTAAATAAGATAAAATACAAATGTGTGTTAGGGGGGGCTGAGCTTGCAGAGTTAAGCAAAACATGTGATCTGAAAACACTCTCTTATCAAATTTGTCTGGAGATTTGAGAAAAATACCACTTTGGTGTTTGATGCTACATTGAAATAGCTCTTACTGGATGTGCAGAGAATTTAATTTTAGGCTCCTTGGGCACAGCCTTGAGTCCCTAAAGTTAAAGGCAAGTGAGTAGGTAACGAGGTACTAAAATGTTCAATTTTATGTGAAATTCAGATGCCCAAGTCCCACTTCAACCATTGCTTCCAAGTCCCTCAAGTGTTTTTTCCACTAATATCTGGGGAAAGAGCTGGCCCATTTTCAGTTTAAACAGGCAACTTACAGTCCCTGGTGTGTTTTTTGTTCATGTTTATATTCTGTTTAACACTATCTTGGGAATTGAATAGAGGTTAGAGTCATGTTCTTTCCTCCTAAGGTTTTAATTGGTCAGTGACTCATCTGAATGCACAAAGTGCTCTATTCCCTGTGGATTTCTGACTTGGTGACCTACAAGCATCAGAGCTAGTTTGCTCAAAGCACCTTAAGACCTTCAAGGGAATCTGCATGTGATGATAATGATCAGATTGCAGACACAAGTGGCCACCTTGTTCTTTGGGTTCTTGCTAATAACTGCCTCTCAATGATGGTTAGAAACCTTGTTTGTTTGTCTGTCAGTTTCTCTCCCACAACAAGATTCAGTTGGCTACATGTTTTCAGATGAGGGCTGACAGTGGGGAAATGGATGGTTTGTAGAAAGAAGCTGTTTGGAATTAGTGAGTAGACCTGAAATACTCCTTTTGTAGACAATCTCCCAGCACATATGGAGCAACCCCAGGGACCAGTTGAGCAGGGATGGGCTGGTGTCTGAGCCTGAGTTTATAAGAGGCTCTGGAACCCACAGGCAGAGGATGTGATGGGAGCCTCAGGGAGACTAGTCCTGGAATTCCAGCCTATGTGCTCTTGGGGCCCTGTCAAGCTGTGAACATGCATATACTATGGTTAAGTAGGCAATGGAAATTTGATTTTTGCACAGATCCTTTGAGGTACTTCTAGAAAACTGGCTCGCTGTTCCCACTTCTGATGGAAGTGAAGCTCTTTATTTGGAAAAAAAGCTGTTCTTGGCAGTAAAAAGACAAACTTCTGTGATTTCAGAGATCCTGCAGCCCTTCTCCATAGCCTTGTTCAGCTCTGGGGGTCCCAGGTACCCATAAGGGCTCCTTATTCCCTGTTACAGGGACAGAGTGGCTGTGTGGTTGACACATTAGCTTGCAGTTTACCCTCGTGGGAACTCTGGGTTCAAAGGCCTTTGTGGTGGGAATGGTTCCATTTTGACCAGCCCCAGACAAATCATCCAAGTGATCAAATTCTCAAAAAAACAACTTTGGGGTGCCTAAATGGCAGGGTATTGTTTTCTGAGGGAGACAGACATTCTCCTGCTCATAACCCCATCTGAGCATCAACTGTCTTCTTCTGAGAGGTGAAGAGTGAGCTGCTTTCCCACGAGATGAGGGTTTACTGATGGAGGCACAAGTTCCTGTCACATCATGTGGTGCTTTATAAATGTCAGATGTTAATGCCTCGAAAAAGAAATCTCTTCTCACTAACAGAGGTCTGCTTTCACACCATCTGCAGGGCTTTCTCTCCCTTCCTCCTCCTGTAGAAACCACAGAGGAGAGAGGCCAGAAAGAATGTACACCAGATTCACAGTGGCTGCAATGTAAACACTTGTCAGACAGCATGGAGAAGTGAAATACAGTCCAGGGCTTTCAGCTCTGGTTATTTACTCTGAGGCCACATGCCAAGCAGTTCAATAACACTGAGGAACCCAAACCATCAGCTACATAAACCCAGCATGACCTATTGAAAGAAAACTTGCTGGGCTCACTCTTGCAAAGGTAGAAAACAGCTGAATTCCTGAATTCATCTAAAAGAGCATCTCTTGACTAATATTTACTATTTCTTCCCATGAGCCACATTGATTTTTTTTTATTGTTTGTTTAGATAGAATCTAGGAATGGTACCTGAAATGTTTTTTTTAAAGAAATTAAATTTGTGATTAAATCAGGCTTGTAATGAAGTATCTGATTTTTATAGACAGTCAAAAATGGACTGTTTGTCAGACTTCCAGCTGTATTCCATTAAATAGCAGGTTTTCACAGGAACTGCTGTTTCTCTGATAAAACAAAATGCTCTTACAGCAGTTAAATCCTGGGTGTGGAAACCATGAAGGTTTCTATCTTTGCCCTAAAATACTTAAAGCAAGTATCTAATCTAAGTGTATTATTAATTAATTCTCCTCTCTTGTGGATTGCAAATAATTCTAGAAATGTGGCTGTGTTTGTGATATTTGTAAGTGTCATGACATCTGGGGTGCAAGTCCTGGCTCCCAGGCTGATGTGACTCCAGTTCAGATGTTGAGTGGTTCCAAAATTCCATAGCCTACAATTAGTACCCCACAATTAAACTCTTGAGAAATAAGAAAAGGTAAAATAAGGGCCTTAGGGTCAGAGGACAAGCAAAAAGAATCCCACATTTTTATCTCTCAATATTCTGCCACGAAAATTGAGACACTTATATTAAAATATTGCTTGTTTTTAGTAAGAAAGGGCTGGCAACAGCTTATCCTTCCCTTTGTCCCAAATCTTCCTTCACATGTATTTTGAGATCTGTCCCCAAATATAAAGAACTGTCTGTTTTTTTCCTTGCACCCCTGTGGCTTTAAGCAGAGCTATGGTCAGTGGTGACTGGCAGCTCACCAGGATGCTTTTCTGATAGAGCTGATGATACCAAATTGCTGCCTTCCTACCTACAGCCTTGCTCCAGGGAGCTTTGGAACTGCAGCTCAGGTCAAAGAGAGTTAAAGGGAAGACTACATCCACAGGTATCAATTCCCTATGGCCCCAGCTCCTTTGGAAACAATTTGGGAAGCCTGTGAATCACAAAAAGGTGCTAAAATGCAAGCAAGATGTATCCTTGCCTCTTCAGCTAGGGATCAATTTTATGAAAAAGGCTGGGAAGTGAAGTTGCTTCAACTTCAGAATCTGGTTGCACAGCCTTTGCTAAGCAGGATTTTTTTTCTGACTCCAGTGGGATATTTTTTTTCATTGCTTTGGAAAGGAATGTAATTGATTTGCAGTTTTAAACAAACACTGACATGGATGCCAAGTGTAATTTGCTGGATGTGAATCTTAGCTGTCAGTTACTCTGCCAATACCTTCACAATGAATAAATATATGTCCACCTTTCAGGTGAAGTTCTAGTGTAATGTTTTCACCTTGTGGAAGTGTCAGTCTGTAAGTGACTGCACATCATACAGCACTTAACAAACTTTCTGTGTGTGATCAGCTGCAAGTACTGATAGAAAACACTGAGTTAGAGCTGGGTAAAGCCCATGGGGGTTAACAGTCAGCTTTGCCTTTGCAGCACAGAGGGCTTTACTTAATCTGTTATTCAGAAGGATTTTGTAACCCAGCCTGGACTCCTCTGCAGCCAAGCAGTCCAGGTGCCTTAATTATTTTTTTTACAGTCAGCAATTGCTGCCAGTATTGCTGGCTGCTCCCAGGTAGTCTGCATGCAAGCTTCTGTCCATGAACCTGCCAGACCAGACCATTTGGCCTTGGGTTCTCCTCAGCAGTTATGAAACCATTTCAAACCACACCAGGAGTGATGACAAAAGGGAAGGGTGTACTGGGTTTGTGGTGGATTGCTTGATTGGTTATCTTTATTAGGGGGAAGGGTCTAGAACACAAGACATCTTGGTGCTAAAGTGTGTCCAGAGAAGGACAACTGAGCTGGGGAAGGGTCTGGAGCACAAGTCTTATGAGGAGCAGGTGGGGGACATGGGGGGATCTTCCTACATGAAAAAATACTCCAACTCTGAATCTATCTTGGAGAAGATTACTCCTGAATTATCAGAAGGATTAAAATCAGTTCTGCTCAGTGGAATCAAGTGAAGAGAGACATAAGTTGAGGAGTTGCTGAGGGATCTAGGGTCTGTCAGCCTGGAGAAAAGGAGGCTGAGGGGACACCTTCTGGCTCTCTACAATTCCTGAAAATAGGTTGGAGCCAGGGGGGGGTTGGTCTCTTCTCCCAAGGAACAAGTGATAGGACAAGAAGAAATGCCCTCAAGTTGTGCCAGAAGAGGTTTAGACTGTGTTTTAAAAAAAATTTATTGCCTGAAAAGGTTGTCAGGCCCTGGGCCAGGCTGCCTGGGGCAGTGGTGGAGTCCCCATCCTTGGAGGAGTTTAAAAGCCATGTAGATGTGGTGCTGAGGGACATGGTTTAGTGGTGGCCTTGGCAGTGCTGGGTTAAGGGTTGGACTTGATGATCTGAAAGGTCTTTTGCAAGGAAAACAATTTTATGATTCTATGAAAAATTACCTAAAGCAACTTTGAATTCCTTCATTAACCTGTTTGGCTCTATTGTTCCCTCTTGTAATCCATTCCTAGTTTTCTAGTAGAACTTCTGTCAGGCAGAGCTGACATCAATTCTTCTTTCACTATGACTTCTGAAATGCTTCATTGGCTCCTCTACAAACATCTCAGGAATAGATGGGCTTATTGCCCTCGTTAAGGGAACAGACAAACTTGGAAGTTAAAAACATAAGGAGTTTGTGTTATTGCAATGAAAATGCAAGGAGCTGTGAATCTCTATTCATATATGGGAGGGAGGATTTCTACTGTTCAGTTTTCAGTTCTTTTTTGCCAGAATAAGGTATTCAGAATTTTATTCCCCTAAGGAAAAATGAGCAACCTCAGAAGGAGATATCTGGAAGATGGATCACAATTGTTCTCCCTTCAGAGAAGCAGCTGTGAAATGCAGGTGAAAGATCTATCACAGAATCACAGAATCTTAGGGGTTGGAAGGGACCTCAAAAGATCACCCAGCCCCACCCCCCTGCCAGAGCAGGACCACCTAGAGTACATCACACAGGAATGCATCCAGGCATTATAAGTCCTATACCCCTATAGGCAATAACACCTGGTAGCTTGTACAGCCCTCTGGAGAGAGTTTCTTTGGTTGACTGTGGTGGGTTTTGCAGGAAGGACAATGCTCTAATGGCTCTCCTTCAGTGATGGTGGGAGTCACCAACTTGACAAAGTCTGTTCTTCCCCATGTTGGTGGGTGCCTCCACCAAGCATCCTGCCTCTGATCCTTGCAGGGTCTTTGTTTAGCTTGACATGCCTCCACTCAGCACACAAAATAGTCTATGAATAAATAGCCATTCATTAAAGGACACATTTTCTCTGAGTGAAAGTTTTAAACGTGTTAAAAACAATTTCCTGATGCATATGAGGAGGAGGGTGGAATAAAGGCTTTCTGGACAAATCTTAATGTTGCTTATTATTGCTATTTTTGCTATAACCCCCATTGTACATGGAAATTTTCTCCTGATGCTCAAACACATTAGCATGTCACCCAGGGCTCCTTATGATGTTTTTCCCCTGTTCATAAATGCAGGCAATCTTTCCTTATTTCAAGAGCTTTAGTTAACTCTCAAGGAGGGGGAAGGGCTGGTATTTCTTGAAGCAGGAAGGAAACTAAAAGCCTATTGAATGGGAGGTATTCAAAGGCATTGCTTTTAAAAAACGAATAATCAGATATATGCCTGAATCCTAAAAACAGAATTAAATTGTAATTCCTCACTAGCTGTTCATTAAGCTTCAGTAATACAGTTTAATTCTAAGAGAGAAAAGAAAAAGTCATTCCTGTTGCACACGACTGCCTCACTGAACTGGCAGGAGTATTGTGAGACAAATGGGCAAAAGATAGAGAAAAAAATCTAAGATTTAACTATGAAGAAATGATGACAGCCTTGACTGGCTTTTGGCAGATGCTCCACGTGTCACTTTACGCAGCCCCCTTTACACAGACCTCTCTTCATCTCTTGTTGCAGAGAAACAAAACTTCCCACAATCTGTTTGTCAAAAGGAAAAGGGAGGGGGGGGGAAAAGAACCCTAAACAACCAACAAAAACAACAAACCAAAAGCCCTCAAAAAATCCCCCATAACCTTTTTCCCAGTGGCATGCATGTTTTTCAACGAGCTAAAGAATCAATAAGGCTAAAAGTAGTTTAAAAAAAATGTTCAGTTTGACCAGGTTGAACACCTTTCAGCTTTTTGTGTTTTCAAACTTCTTTTGTTAGTCTTGCTCAAACTGTTGTATTTAATTTTTCTTGTCCTCCTGTGAAATAGGGATGTAATTCTCCCCCTATACACAGCACTGGTGAGGCCTCACCTCGAGTCCTGTGTCCAGTTCTGGGCCCCTCACTTCAAGAAGGACATTGAGGTGCTGGAGCAGGTCCAGAGGAGCAACGAGGCTGGTGAAAGGACTAGAGGGAAAGTCTTATAGGGAGAGGTTGAGGATGCTGGGGTTGTTTAGCCTGGAGAAGAGGAGACTCAGGGGGGACCTCATCACTCTCTACAATTACCTGAAGGGAGGTTGTAGTCAGGTTGGGGCTGGGCTCTTTTTCCAGGCAACCAGTGACAGGACAAGAGGGCACAGCCTGAAGCTACCCCAGGGGAGGTTTAGGTTGGATATTAGGAAGCACTTCCTCATGGAGAGGGTGATCAGACATTGGAATGGACTGCCCAGGGAAGTGGTGGAGGCACCATCCCTGGATGTGTTCAAGGCAAGGCTGGATGTGGCACTTAGTGCCATGGTCTAGCTGATGTGGTGGTGTTGGTCATAGGCTGGACTTGATGATCTTAAAGGTCTTTTCCAGCCTTGGTAGTTCTGTGATTCTGTGAAAGTGCCAACATTCTGCATCCAAGGGGGCAATAAGTTGCTCAGCTCTCAGCAGTGATAATATTTCTAATAATATGTAATAGTCACTCCATAAAGTGTTAGGGAGGACTCCAGGGCACATAATTGAGCACAAAAAAATTATTTAGACTTCATAGTTTGGGTCCTCTTCACAAATATTTGTTTGTGAGACCTTCTGATTGCTGGAAATACAGCTAAACTTTCAGGGTTTACAATTTTTTTGAACTTTATGTATTTGAGCAGGTGGAACTGGAGCAGTCATAGAATTACAGAATTGAAGACTGGTTTGGGTTGGAGGGGACCTTCAAGATCACTCAGTTCCAGCCCTCTGCATGGGCAGGGACACCTCCCACTAGACCAGGTTGCTCCAAGCCCCATCCAACCTGCCCTTGAACACTTGCAGGGATGGGGCAGCCACAGCTTCTCTGGGCAACCTGTTCCAATGTCTCACCACCCTCACAGCAAAGAATTTCCTCCCAATGTCTAACCTAAATCTCCCCTCTTCCAGTTTAAAGCCATTCCCCCTCATCTATCACCCCATGCCCTTGTCAAAAGCCCTTCCCCAGCTTTCCTGGAGCTGGTACTAGGAGGTGCTCTAAGGTCTCCCTGGAGCCTTCTCTTCTCCAAGCTGAACAGCCCCCACTCTAAACTTCAGTTTCCAGCTGTGTGAAATAGAGCACTTAACCTGTCAGCACAGATGTGCTCTACCCTGCACTGCCTCCCTCCCTTGGAACAGAGCTTCTGTTTTTTATTTCAAGTTGATTGAAGAAACATCAGCTTAGACAGTAGTTTTACCTTCTTCAGAAGAAACATTACTTGGCTGGTCCTGATAGCTAGAGCAGAGACCAGAAGATAATTCAGGTTGGGAGGGACCTTGGGATGTCACTAATCCAACCTCCTGCTCGAAGCAGGTTCAGTGCTGAGTTTAGATCAGGCTGTTCAGGGCATTATTCACTGTGGTCCTGAAAGTCTCCCAGGATGGAGACTACAGGACACTCCTGAGAAACAACATCTTTTGTTCTAGTTAATGATTTCAAGTACCTTATAATGGACATTATTAACCTTTATTAGCATATTTTAAAAACCCATAATGTCACACAAGTGCATGTTTTTTCAGTGCCATCAGCTTTTTAAACTACTGAGTCCATGATAATGAGAAATATTAATGGTTGTTATTTTCCTTCTAAAAGGTGTATTCATCAGATGTTTAAATGGGATTAACTCCTGACTCCTAAAAAAGATAATTTGTTGCTTTTACTCAGCAGAATTTTATTACATTTCTTTCTCTTCTGCTAACGTTTCTGTGTGAAACTGCTTGAATCAAAAGTCAATGCTTTCTCAGGAAGAAGTGATGGGTGATGCCTGAACTGGTGTATAAATATTCAGTACTAATAGTGGGGGAACAAGAATATATTCTCACATTTTAGCAAACTTAGATAGACTTATTCACTAATTTAATTTTACCTCCAACGAGGTTTCTAAATAGAAAGCTCCTCGGACAAATGAGTTTGCATAGGAACCTTTAACTATATTTAAAAATGTTGGTATGAGTTCCTTGATTAGATGACAGAAGATTCATTAAGTACAGTTACAGTGTAATTCTAAAAAGGCTAATTACTGTCATACATGAATTATTTTTGCATGAGCTGAGGACCTTATTCAATACCCTCAAAGGGCTTTTGGCTTTTTTTTTATTTGACTTTTTTGCATATGTTTACAGATGTTGCATAGCAGTTAAGCTTAGTTATTGCTGCCATTTCTTTTAGGCATTTTGTTGCTCGTGTTTATATTGCAAGGTCACTTTCTCTAACCTGCTTTTTGCAGAGGGCAGGAAACACAACAATCCCTCCCAGGTTATTCAGCCCTGTCAGTCCCTCCTGTGATGAAACCATGGCATATGACCATGTCCATAAGTACAGCAAACTTGCTCTTGCTCTGTCAAGTCAGGTGTGTGTCCCAAGTGGTCCTTTAAAAAATGGGAGTTTTATTCATTCAGCTGGCACAAAAGCTTTCAATATCTGTGCCAACTCATTCAGATCAAGTTTATCTGCTCTTTTACCATCTTTGCCCTTAACTGTGTTTCTTAATTCCTGATATTTAGTTGGTCACTGCATATTTTACAGCCAGCAGTACGTCTTGTACTTAAAATAATGGTAGGACTCTTTGGCTCCCACTTAGTATGTAAATTTTAGAGACTCAGATCTAATTTGTAGAGTGTTTTTTAAGTTAGGTGAGATTAATTGCTCTCCAAAAGTATCCTCGTATGCACTTGGCCTTGCTGGGGACAGAAGAAGCTTATGTTGCCCAGATAACCTCAACTTAGACATTAGCAGAAAGGCAAGTAAGAGGACCATCATCCTTAACAAACCAGACTCCTTTGGCTGCCTTGTCTCAGACAGCCAATACTCTCCTGAATGCAGAGAACATCAAATGGTGCTTAGGACTTCAGGTTTCATCATGGTCCTGCAAGAGCCCTGCTTTTCCAGGGGTATTTCTACTAATTCGTATTTCTACAGTGGTGTGACTGATTAGAAATATGTACCAATTCTTCACTCCTTAGGCTGCACTTGCACTAGCACCTTCCAAGAGTTGTGTGCCTTCTCGTGCTACTTCTAACACCAAGATATTCAGATGCTCATGGTGAGGAGCTTCCCCACAGGAAACTCTCACTAAGCTAGAGCAGCTGTGAAGTTCCTCTAAATAATACCTACCAGTGGGAGGCTGCAGGCTCAAAGGTGAAGCATTTTCAGTGTTCTGTCTTTCCATTATAGCTGTAGGGGCTGCTGAGAATCTAAAACTTTATTTTTAAAACTCAGAATTCCACACTTGACCCCAGTATGCACATTGCCATTGGCTCCCATGTGGTTTGGGAATGCACAGAAAGCAAAGGCTTGGTTATGCTTCAAGTCTTCCTTGTGCATCATCGTAGAATCACAGGATCACAGAATGGCTGGGATTGGAATGGACTTTAAAGTGGGACACCTCCCACTAGACCAGGTTGCTCAGAGCCCCATCTAACCTGCCCTTGAACACTTCCAGGGATGGGGCGGCCACAACTTCCCTGGGCAGCCTGCTCTGATGTCACACCACCCTCACAGTGAAGAGCTTTCTCCTAATGTCTAATCTAAATCTCCCCTTTTCAAGTTTTAATCCATTACCCCTTGTCCTCTTGCTACAAGCCCTTGTAAAAAGTCCCCATTATGTAAAGGAACCTCAGAGAAAGACCTTGAAGACCTTGATAATGACTTTGCCCTATGCGTAGCTGTTCTTGTCCCACTGGTTAGTCTCTTGAGTAGGTTGTGAGGATTCCCAGGCAATAAGCACTTTCAAATGTAGGTCATCCAACAGCACTAAGGTGTAGGAACTATTTCACCATAGGTAGCTATCATCGCCTCTTTCCACGCCCAAAATTTTGTGCTGACTGCCTAAAAAAGTGTTGTCCAACTCTCCTGAGCACAGAACCTCCAGGCAGCCATAAGCAAAGCAGCTGCAAGACCCAAGGTTCCCACCAAACTGTTCTTTCTGCTTCTTCCAAAACCCAAAAATAACTCTCAAACCCAGAAGCACTCCCTTCTCACCCACCACTCCACAACCCCCCAAAAAAAGCAGGTACACAGAACTAGAGGGTATTTTAATGTGTGTTTCTTAACAACATTAGAATAGTCCTTTTATGAGGAAATCTTTTTTATTTAGAGGAAGACTGGTTTGCTTTCTTCCACCATTACTCAAAGCAGAAGTCAATGTAAGCTAGAAATGCTCCTGATAATTATTATCCCTTTACAAGAAAGGTGCCAAAAATTAAAAAGCTGGTGTAAGTATAAAGATACAAGGTGTGTTCAGAATAAGGGTTTGGGGTGAGGCTTTTGGATTGGTCATCAGCAGTGTTTAAAAACTGAAGTTGCTCACCAGGCTCTACTTTCTAATGACAGGAATCAGTAGATCTTCTTAAGCAAATAACTGGTTGTATAAAAACTGGAGCTTCAGCTGGTGCTGACTCACTTGTTGGATGGCTTCACTGCTCAGACAACAGGTATTTACAGTGAATAAATTCCAGTCTGTGTTCAAGTAGATTGAATTCTTAATGCAATTGAGCACAGCAGTAAATAGGAATAGATATTGCTGCTAAGCAAAACAGGCCAATTCTTATTGTGATAAAAAAGAATGAATGTGTCAGTGCGAAAATGATGTGTTGCATTTGAGAGAAGAGTTGCCTGCTTTTATTTTCCTCTCCTGTGCATTGCTAGAATTTGGGGATCACTACCCTGTTTATAGCAGGGTGCAGCCCAGGGGTGTGATGCCCCTGAAGATTTGTCCTCAGGGTGTGAGCACTGGCCAGCTCACACATTAGAGATGAGAGAGGCAGTGAACTGTACTAGGAAATGTGAAAAATGTTGGGAAAAATTATAGTTGATCACGTTAACAGTGTGTGACCCAGTGGAAGGCTGAATCTTCTCAGGTTAAAAACCAAGGGAATGATGTGGAATAAAAACTTAAAAGTACAGAACCCCCTTAGCTTTCCGTGCACACAGGCAAGATACATTATTTTTTCACCCAAAGGTTTTTAAAAATACACAGCATCTGGATTATTCTCCCATCCGTGATCACAGATTATTTTTTTCCCCACAAAATTCTGGGAAAATTTTTGAGGAGACTAGCTAAATCTTTTATTTTACCATAACTGCAGTGATTAAAATCACCTTGATGAGGAAGGGTGACCGACATTCTTTGATTCTTCCTGTCAGTGTTCTAACTGCCTGAAAAGTGGTTGGAGCCAGGGAGGGGTTGGTCTCTTCTCCCAAGGAACAAACGATAGGACAAGAGGAAATGGCCTCAAGTTGTGCCAGGGGAGGTTTAGATTGGATATTGGGAACAATTTCTTCCCTGAAAGGGTTGTCAGGCCCTGGCCCAGGCTGCCCTGGGCAGTGGTGGAGTCCCCATCCCTGGAGGGATTTCAAAGCCATGTAGATGTGGTGCTGAGGGACATGGTGGTGGCCTTGCCGGTGTGCTAGGTTAACAATTGGACTTGATGATCTGCGAGGTCTTTTTCCAATTTAAATTATTCTATGATTCTATGAATTAACCATACTTTTATTCAAGGCAACATGTTAACATCTCTTCCAGCCTAGTGAAATCAGTAACTTCTTCAGAATCTCTCTTTTTCAGCTTAATGTTGTTCCTCTGAATTCAAGTCACTGGTTCTCTATATTAAACTTAAAATGATGCTCTGCCTTGAAAAAAACAGGAATAAAGGAATAACAACCTCTGGAGTGCCACAGCTCCTTGTATTTATTACTGAAGTTATATTCTGCTTCTCAAAATATTAACATACCATAAATTTAGAGGCTCAAAAGCAAGTCTTTTGTTGGTGCCACCCCTGGACCATTTCCAGGCAAGTAAGAGAATAAGTGCATGTTAATAACACAAGAAACTGTGTTTGAAAAACTCGAGCTGTTCAAGGTAAAAATAAGGGGAAAATGCAAAGGCTGATTAGAGATAATCCTCAAGAGGAAAGAGTAGGCTTAGGTGAACCTCACGTACCCAGATGTATATGACTATAAAAGTAAAAAATTGTACATAGGAAAACAGATCACACTTATGGGTGATTCCCCTCTGAACCCAACAATTGCTCTAACCATGATCTTAATGGAGAAAGAGTTTATTTGTTGTAGGAATTCGTCACTGGAGGGTGAGTTCTTCCTCTTTGTCATCTTCCTCCATTTTCCAGACACAGAGCTGACTCTTATTTTAATCTTCTTGACAAGAACTTGTGACAGCACCAGTAGTTTCAGGAGACCTTGACATGCCAGGAGCTGTGGAGATGGCACTCTGGATGGCCCTGGATTTCCCCTATGCCCTTGAGAGTAGGACCCTTAATAGCTAATGTGTGGGGGTTTTTTTCATTCTCCTTGGCAATGCAGGAAAAAAATGCTATTACTAGAGCCCTGAGTCTTTTATGTAATCCACAGGAGAAAGCTCTTGATGAATTCTAACTAAATCTGATGATAAATTGGTAAATATTCTACTGTAAAACTCAGCGAAGAAGAAGAGAGGGAAAATGATTTAGCAGTAAGCTAAGGTGTGTAATGCAGAATGTAGCTATGCTAAAAATATTCTGTCCTGCTCTTGTGTTGTTCTGACTTGATGGGAAACTGTCATGGGTTTGTTTGCTTGTTGATAGAGAATGCCAACCTCTCAAAACATCTGCCAGCATCTTTTAAAGTCTTGTGTAATTGCACAGCTATATTGTGTCTGACAAGTTCCTCAGCTGGGAATAGTCAGAAATAGGATGGAAAATGCTGCTTCCTTGCTGTGGGTTTTGATTTCCAGTTATGCAAGTTCTTTGTATGTGACACACAGAAGTGTTTGCAATCCAGAATAAAATATCTAATATAAGTAAGTTTAAAAAAAAAGTAGTTTTCCCATTCTTTGCTGTTGCTTTGGAAAAGTGCTTTTTTCCAATTGCTTTTATATTTTATTTTTATTTATTTTTATTTATATATATATAATTTATATTTTAATATTTTATATTCTGATCATTGTGATACATGAGCCAAAATTCCATGTAGATTGAATCATGTAGGCTGATCTACTTGTATTAACATCAGACTCCTGGACCTGGAGTCTGGACTGAGCCAGTGTCCATCACTGAAATGTTCCTCTGCAGTTGTTGACTTTCCAAATGTGATTTCAAGAGGCTGTAGAATAGCAAGGATTAGAAAGCTGGCAGGTGGGGCATGAAGGACTTGTCCATGGATTTATTTTTTAAGACTGAGAGCTGCACTGTAAGGCACTTGGTCAGTATTCAGAAAACCTAAATAAAGGTAGTGTATCCTACTCATGATACAAATAATTAAGTATTGTTCAGCTCTTTCAGTTTATTGACATTGGTCTTTTCTCCTTCCTACTGTGCATTTGAACTCTGCACTTAATGTCTCCTTTGGATTAGACTTAAGGAAGAAGGAAAAGCAGTTTGAGAACAGTAATCTGGGCTTTTACAACTGTTACTATACTTTTTGTGTAATTGGCTCCAAAAATGAATGCACAGTCACCAGTTGCATGGTTAGGAGGAAATCAATCAGTTGTTGGAAGACTGGGGATAGCTTTCAAGATGTGATGCTGTAGCACTGGTAACATAAACCTAATTTTATCAGGGGGAAAGAAGTTGGGTTTTCCACCATTGTATAAGTCAGTGACTATTGAAAATGAGCTTATAGGTAAATTTATTGTCACAGAAGCAACCTGACTCATCTCTTCCTATTGAGCTGTCTTCTACTGTCATCATATTAGTTGTCCTTGCTGTGGTGGTGGATCCTGGAGGATATTAATAACTGACACCTTCTTCAGTGGGGAAAAAAATGTTTCCCAAGCACCTACTGGCTCATTATTCCTTTCTGCTACACAGAAATAAAGTGGTGGAAGAGCCATCAAGAGCACATACAGTGTGAGCATACCTAAGTCAGCTTTAGGGGATGATTTTTTTAAAAAATTGGAGCCCATGGGCTCATAGTCCCTTCAACAAGAGATGTCAACAAGTACTTGGATATCTGAGCATGTGAGACATCATGTACAAATAGACCCTTCCTGTGCTTTTGGGTCAGAGTGGCCCTGGGGCTGCTCCTAGGTCAAATTATACATTGGTCAGAAGTATATGGTCAAAGAGTTAAGTGACTTGCATATGCTTTCAGAGGGAATATTTGGTCTCTCTCTGCTCTTGTAAAAACTTCAAGGCACCTGTCCTGCCCATGGCCCTAGCAGCCTGTCTCATGTAGCCAACATCACCATGAGGGGAGATTATGTACAAGGTTGCTAATCCTTGGACATTTCTTGAGGGGTCATAGAATCATAGAATGATTTGGATTGGAAGGGACCTCAAAGATCATCTAAATGCAAAACCCTCTGCACTGGCAGGGACACCTCCCACTAGACTAGGTTGCTCCAAGCCCCATCCAACCTGGCCTTGAACACTTCCAGGGATGGGGCAGCAACAGCTTCTCTGGGCAACCCGTTGCATTGTGTCACCACTCTCACAGTGAAGAATTTCTTCCTAAGATCTAACCTAAATCTCTCCTCTTCCAGTTTTAATCCATTCCCCCTTGTCCTCTTGCTACAAGCCCTTGTAAAAAGTCCTGACCCTGCTGGGTGCCTGGTGTAACCTTCAGTATGGCTGCTTTTGGAGACAGCATGGATGCATAATGCTGGGTGCAGCAAGCATCCCAGGCTTTGAGAAAATCATGACCTGCCTCCCCACATGAGTGGCCTGGTGATGTACTTGGGTTTCCTTTGAGCTACGTGCTGCTGAGTCAGGGTTGGGATGGGCTACCCTGGAAGGAAACAGCAACACTCATGTTACACTCCCCTCCAAAGAGATGGATAAGAAGTGGTGTGAGCAGTGTGTTTACTCAATTATCTGAAGTAACAAAAATATCCTGCAGTGAAACCAAATGTCTGCTGTTCAGGGATCCAAAACACTTATTTTGCAAATGAATTTTCTAAACTTTCTTCTGTTTCTAGTGGCTCCCAAAGGAAAAGTACTCCAAGCTGTCTTTGTAAACTGTTCCCACACACACCACAACAAACAACTAACAAGCCCACTAGTAATTTCCTTTGTAAAGAGTGAAACTGAGCCTTCCTGGGACAAATGAACTGCCATTGAAAAGGACTCAGGGGAATGATTAAAAACATTCAGTCAAGAGCTAGTTCAAGGGGCCAATGGATGTTTTGACAGCTGGAATGTGCAGGAAATTTGGTTTACCAAAAGGCATCCGAGCCCTTCTTGACCATCTGGGTTTGAGTACTTGCTGGTAGCTGCTCCAGAGGTAGTTTCAATATTTCAAGTTCCCTTCCCCTTGCACACCCAACTGGCAACATTTGAAGCACTAAAGTGGGAAGACACATTAATGGTGAATAGTACCAGAAGGGATTATAAAAAGAGTCTTCATAACAAGCAGAGCAGTTTTTGTTGAGAAAGGGCATGGCAGAATTTGTGGCCTCGAATCAGCCTGGTTGTAATAGTCTGGTAAGAGATAATGTCCCATCCTCTGGGGTTGGACAAGTAGATGGGAACCCCTGTTCACAGGTACCATTTTAAGGACCAGATGGCATCCAGATTCAGCCTTGTCTATACCACCAGCTGTCAATCATAGATTGGTTTGAGTTGGAAGGGACCTTAAAGATCATTGAGTTCCAACTCCCCTGCATGGGCAGGGACACCTCCCACTAGACCAGGTTGCTCCAAGCCCCATCCAACCTGGGCTTGAATGCCCCCAGGGATGAAGCCTCCACAACTTCTTTGGGCAACCTGTTCCAGTGTCTCACCACCCTCACACTAAAGAATTTCCTTCTGATCTCTGACCTAAATCTCTCCTCCTGCAGTTTCAAACCATTACCCCTTGTCCTATCACTATGTGCTCTTGTAATAAGCCCCTCCCCAGCCTTTCTGTAAGCCCCTGTCAGGTACTGGAAGGCTGCTATGAGGTCCCCTGGAGCTTCTCTTCCTCAGGCTGAACAACCCCAACTCCCTCAGCCTTTCTTCATAAGAGAGGTGCTCCAGCCCTTGGATCATTTTCGTGGCCCTCCTCTGGACACGCTCCAGCAGGTCCACGACTTTCTTGTGATGGGGGCTCCAGAGCTGGACACAGTATTCCAGGTGAGGTCTCACAGAGCAGAGTAGAGGGCCAGAATCACCTCTCTTGATCTGCTGGCCGCACTTCTGTTGATACAGCCCAGGATGCTGTTGGCCCTCTGGGCTGCAGTTACACATTGGTGGCTCATGTCCAGCTTTGGATCCACTAGTACCCCCAGGTCTTTTTCCACAGGGCTGTTCTCTAGCATGTCTTCCCCCAGCCTGTATTGATGTCTCTGGTTTCCCCAGACCACATGCAGGACTCTGCACTTGGCCTTGTTGAACCTCATGAGGTTCACCTGGGCCCACTTCTCCAGCTTGTCCAGGTCCCTCTGGATGGCATCCCATCCCTCTGACATACAGACTGCACCACACAGCTTGGTGTCATCAACAAACTTGCTGGGGGTGCTCTCAATGCCACTGTCAATATCATTGATGAAGATATTAAAGAACACCGGTCCCAGTACGGACCCCTGAGGGACACCACTTGTCACTGTTCTCCATCTGGACACTGAGCCATTGACCACTACCCTCTGGATGCGACCATCCAGCCAGTTCCTTATCCACTGAATAGTGAGAATAAACTGAGTTTGCCATAGGAAGTGCATGCAAGCTGTGTCCTGCCCAGCCATCAGTAAATGATCCACAAGGACTACAATGTGGGGGCAAGTAGCCAAGTACCAGTGTAAACATGTATTCCCCTTCTGTAGAAAGGGGGACCAAGCTCAATGCAGACACTTTCCATAGCCTCACTTCAAGAGATCTCAGAAGAAATTCTGTCAAATATGGCCAAATGATGACTTCCAGTAAACTGAAATAACTTCTTTAAGCTTACAATGAGGAAAGTTAAGTAGAGAGAGGAGGAGGTGGAAAGAAAGGGCATAGCAAAGCATTGTCTGAGAGGTTTGGCTGCTGGTGACAAGGCTGCAGCTCAGACTGTAGCTCATAAATGCCTTCAGCTATGAAAATACTCCCCAGTACTGTGTAAGCAATTAGAAGGTCCTTAATGAAAGACCAAAAGCCACAAATTAAGCACAGCACAGGACAGCAGTACAGAGGACAATTCACATGGGTATTTTCTACTTGAGACAGTTTATAGCTGGTCCCTTGGCAATGAAATCCTAGGAGCTGGACAAGAGCCAGGGCTCAAAGATAGTGTTGGAAATATAAGGTGAGGATCTGGAGTTAATGCTGCTGGGTGCATCCCTTCATACCCTTTGCCTTCTGTTCTCCACAAGCCTTGCTGTCTCCTGTGCCAATCTCAGCAGTGTTCAGGCCTGAGTTAGTTCCTTCTTATTTCTTGACCAACAACCAGATATTGTACTGCTATCCCCCAAACACTCTGCCCTCTTTTTAATACCTGCTGTTTAGGCACTGAAGGTAACTGTAGTACCTACAGATGCAGCTGGCAACTTCCCACCAGATCCTCAAGCACATGCTCAGTCCTGTTCTTCTAACCCTTCACAAACCCTTCACACTTCACCTGCCTATGCTTTCTTCTGGTTCCTTGGCCAGTGAAAGCAGCTGAACAACTTGGGACAGAGCTAGCACTGAGGGGGAAACTGCCATCTTATCACATGCATCAGTTTTCACATGGCCTGATATCCTCAAGTCTGTTGTTCTCTATTAGCCAGACATTTTTGGAGTTAACTAACAGGAAATGCTAAGTAAGGGACTTGTGTGGAATTGGAGCCATATTCCAATGGCATAGAGTATCCATTCCCTGACCTTGTGCTCCACTGTCCCCTACCACTGATCTCTTTCATACCACTGTGCTCTTGCATGCCCAAGTGCAAGCTTTCTCACATGGCTTCTTTCAACAACTTTTCCAAGGCCAGTTCTCACAGCTGATGTTCCTGCCTGGCCAAAATCCCTTAAGTGACAGAACCACTCTGCAAGCAACTGTCTTAGAAATGTATTTGCTTGAAAACAGGCTGGTTTGCTTCTCCTGTAAGGATTCTTGTATTCATTCAACAAAGCCAGATGACATGTCTGCTGCATTGCCACCTGAGATGGTGGACATTCTTTAGTACTGACAGGTCAAGATGACTTCAGTAGCTCATGCATCTTAAGGAGAAAAAGAATACTCTCCCTGCTCAGTTTCACTCCTGTCATTGCATGTGATTAATTTAGTTTTTCTGACTATAGTTCATTTACATCACTTAAATGAGTTCAACCACTTAGATGCAGTGTGGAATGATTCCAGTGTATCTGTCACAAATACTATATTTGAATGGAATGTCACGAGATAAAAATAAACACAATGTTTATTCTAGGTCTGTGTTTAAATAGAGAACTACGGTTGAGATTAATTTAGTAAAGTAGTAAAAAAAAAACCATAAGAATTTGCCTTAACTGATTTCCTACTTTAACCTGCTCCTCAGGACTTTTTCCAGCCCAGTAGAGACTTCTGAATGGAGAAGTCATCACCTAATGACATGACTTATTCCAAGAGCAGGTGCATATAACAATAGGTATTTAACATGCTGAAGATCTTACTACTGCTTATAGCATGGCAGTGAGAAATGTGTTTCCTCTTGCTCATTGGAAAACTACTGCTGCTATAATTCTCATTTTGTTGTGATTTTTGTGACTCAAGAGCAAAAAGACATTCCCAGAGAATGTGCAATCTGACTAGGTCAGCCCTTCACTTCTACTTTGTTTCCTTTTATTTCAATCAGCTACAGGGAAAAAAACCTCTTTTGGGGGAGTTGCTTCAATTCCAGATTATTCTTCTCAATTAGGATTTTATGAGGGACCATTCATGTCACTCAACTACATGTAAGTTTTTTTAGAAGATGTTTTTGCTCAGCATTTTAATAAGTTTCAAGGTCAATGTGCAGCAATTCAGTAATTATTTGAGGTCAAGGTTTGACTAAGACTAGGAGTGGAAATTCCCACTAGGAGTGGAAGTTTCTCTCCCCCTACCATAACTTCCCTTTATATGTATAAAAATAGTTTTTGTATATCTGCTGTTCACAGAACAAGCAAACAAGGACACCTTGCTGGGAGACTTGTAGTTATTATCCATCTTTTCCCTGTGCTAAAAGAGAAACTTTGTTCTGAGCATTTCTCCAAAGGTGTAACTTTACCACTAAGAATAAAATCACCCTACTTGATTGTATTTCCATTCACTCTTGGTTTCTGGAAGAAAAGGATTTTTACTGACTGTTTCTAAAATTGAATGAACACTTTATTGTTCAAAATATTATGAATGACCTTCAGGATTAGTCAAACAGAAGACTGGGAGCCACTGTGTAGATGTCCAAAAGGCTTTATTTTTATCAACAACTAATTTGTGCCCAGAAAGAATGGAGATAAGCTTGCAGAAAGCTGCTCAGAGGGGCTATAACAAAAGAAAAAGGAATTTGAGAGGCAGTATATGAAAACATTGGGCCAGGTTACAATCCCACGTGCATGAGTATAAATCTGAAGTAACATCTTAAAACTTATAGGATCTGAAGCAATTCTGTATAACTTCAAGAAGAATATGATGCTCCTAATTGTTAAGGCTTTCCTATAGGACAATTCAGTTCTTTTTGTTAATTCATTGGATCATTTTCAGTGGATTTTACCATTTATTTTCAAGAGTGTGTTACCAAAAATTCAAGTGAATCAGAGATATGTCACACCTGTATGTCCTCCTTTCCGCTGCACTACCTGTGAACCTAGATAATGTGGAGAGAATCTCACCTTTATTTGGAAGGCACTTCCTTACTTTGGGAGTAAAGCAAAGGGTCTGTACGTGGGCAGGGAGGTTTGACTGGTGGGGAAAAAAAACAAAGTGAGGATATAAGCATTTCATAAGGATATTTGTATTGGTAATGCCTGAAGATGCAATGATAGCATGTCATGTGGCACAGCGAGAGATGTGAAATGCATTCTTTATCTCTTTTGTGTCCAGAAGAATAAAAACCAAATAGATAATATGTACAACTCAGTACAATGCTTTTATGGGCAAGACTGGATGGGAGAAGAAAATGCAATTGATTTGGGGGATGTTTGAGCCCATATACTAAGATCTGTTTTCTTAAAATTGTTGTACACTTCGCACACTTGATTCTCGTGTTGAAAAGAAGAAACTGCAACACTCTAAACTCCCTTCTGACTGTAAATATTTTGCAGCCTTTTTCAGGATCACTTTGGAGCCTGAAAGCAGCAGCTGGATTGGAGGATTTTAATTTAAATACTGAGAATTGCAGAATCAAAAAGGAGCCCCAGAGCTATTAATTTACCATCTAACAGCTGGATTACATCCAGCTTTGTGGTACAATCCATTATAACTTTTCCAGACAGGTTCCTAATTATATTACAAACCAGACAATTAAAGGCAGAGTTGGCAAGCCATTTGAAGGTATGGCAGTATGGTGACTTGGAAAGATGAATTTAGACAGCTTTGGCTTTGACCTACAGGCTACTGGAAGAGTAGTGGGTCATTTATGTCAAGATTAGTTCTGAAAGTCACATTTCTTTGCTCATTTTCAAGCTCATTCCAACCTCAACATACCACAAACATCCTCAGAGACTTATTGTCGTTTTTGGACAGTTTTGATCTGCCTACGTGGAAGGACAGGACTAGATTGGTACCTTGAAGCAGTTAGTGCTGAAGTAGCTCAAATCTCCAGTGTATTTATTTTGGGTGACTTGGGGTGATCTGAAATTAAATACAGTCCATCCTAGTGCATGGAAGACTTTATACAGTGCCCGTGCCCTCCCAGCTTTGTGATGGGCCATAAATACCCTATAGAGCCCTTGCTTCATTGGCTTCTCACTGATAAAATCCTTCAGCCCTGGATAATGCCCCTGCCTTCAGACACCTGCAGGGCTGAGAGGCCAAGCTCTCAGCTTGGTACAAATGTCATGGCACACTGCCTGTAGTGAGACCCAAACAGTCAGTGAGCTGGCATTTGAGTCCCCAGGAAAACTCCAAATCAGGAGGGAACTGGCTGCTGTTCAAGTCTTGTGCCAGGTATCATTAGTGCTGCAGAATGAAAAAAGGTGGAGAGAAAATCTGACTGTCAGAGCCAGGGACAGCAACACGCTCAACCCTTCATTTCCTGCAGTTCCCTCTAATGGGTATGCACCTACCTCACCCAGCACAGATCCTGCTTCTTGTCTCAGTAAAGAAAACCTTCACTGTCTTGATTCAGTTTTGCTGTAAATAGTCCTAATGTAGCAGCAGAGAAAACCCTACCAACCTCCTCCTGCTACCTGTGTGCATTTTTGCCCCCTGAAAAACTTTGTCTGGGACTAGAGACCTCCAGAAGCTTCTTCATGCTAATATTTATGTGATTCCATGCATTAAAGTCATATACAAAGCTGTCATCTGCTCATTGCTTACCAGTACATGAGGATTTAACTTTAAAAGCAATAATTTTTCCAATTTATTTTCTCATCAAGCTTTTATAACAGTGTAATCAAGAAGCAAAACTCTTCTTCATGCTACCCAAAGACTGCAGCTACTGGGTACAAGCCCAATAGAGTGGCATGGCTGATGCCCAGAATTATGTTCACTGTGGCAAGGGAGGGAGTGAGGGATGGATCTGGGGAGGAAAGAGGGAATACAGGCACCAAAGGGAGCCAAAATTCTCTCTGCAGGTAAACTATCATGTTAGAGAAGCTGGAAATACAAAAGGCTTTCACTAAGAGTGAATGATCTCTGAGATCTCATGACAATTCAATATTTTCACTCAACTATTCCTGCTGAAGACTAGCAAGAGTGGAATCTGCAATTAACTGAGCCACTGACTAATGACCAAGGCAAAAGCAAGTTGATTTGAGGCCAATTAGCAGCCATGCGTTGCTCCTGCCTGTGGGTCATTGCATGAGCTTTTTTTAAAACTGACAACACATCCACAGGCAGGGTGCTTTAAATACAATGATAGGAAACTGGAAGTAGATTTTTCTGAGGGTGTTTGGGATCTCTCCAGTAGGCTTGGTTTGTGAACTGTGAGTAAAAATATTTGTACGATCAGACATCCTCCTTGGTGGCCTTGGATTCAACTCTGGTGGAAAACTACATAGTTCAATACACTGATAGCAACAAACAGGAAATGTGATTCTTACACACTCTTCTCAACCTTTCTAGAATAAGGGGGTTTGAGAAATTTTTTTGTATGCTTTTAATGAAACAGACCATCTTGGGGTGGAAGCATGTTTAAGTGTGGACAGGAAATCTGTCTTTTACATCTGTCCATTGCCATTTGGCCATTGTGTATATATTGCATTTTTCACCAGGTCATTGTTCTCTAAGGCAGTTTCTGAGTGTACCAGAGGTTTCTCAGAGGCTAAAATGTGGACTCTAGCTTCAGACTGGTGGTTCTTACTTGGAAATCAATGACTTAGAGAAGGTCTTAAGGCCAGCGGAAACAATCATCATTACATGCATAAGATTGTTGAGAAAAGGGCTGATGTGGTGATGTGAAAACTGTGGCAGACGGGAGGAACTGGAAGTGCAGAAATTATCAGCCTTGCAACCCTGGGGAAAATTAATTTCTCGGGATGACCTCCATGTAACCCCAGTGAAATGGCTCTGCATCAGCTGGCTTAAAGATAAGTTCTTGTATGACACATTCTACAACTACCTGAAAGGAGGTTGTAGGAAGGTGGGATTTGGCCTCTTCTCTCCAGTGAGTAATGACAGGATGAGAGGGAATGGCCAGAAGTTGCACCAGGGGAGGTTTAGGCTGGATATTAGAAAGAATTTCTTGACCAAAAGAGTGGTTGGACAGTGGAAGAGGCTGCCCAGGGAGGTGGGGAAGTCACCACCCCTGGAAGTGTCTAACAGAAATATAGATGATGTGCTTAGGGACATGATTTAAGCATTGAATGAGTAGATAAAGGTTATGGTGGGTGGATTTAGGTTATGGTTGGACTTTATGGTCTTCAAGGTCTTTTCCAACCAGGATGATTCTGTGACTCTGTGAAGTCTCCTGATAAAGCAAAGTTTTGTTAAAGCAAATAGCTGTAAGCATAAATTTATTAAAACTTTATTTTTATATTTTGTCTTTCTGTGAGCCTAAATAGTATACACTGTCCAGCGTGTGCAGACTCAGGCAAAGAAAACTGATGGCTAATTAGCATAGTGAAGAGTGCACATCTATGTTCAAAATCATTTTTTGAGAACTTATTTTAAATCAGTCCTGCCATAACCTTTGGTGGTAGATTTGTCCATCTCCATTGTAAATGAACACATTGTCCTCCATTGGCAATGGGCACAAACTGATATGCTGGAGGTTCCATCTGAACGTAAGGAAACATTTTTGTACTGTGAGGGTGACCGAGCACTGGCACAGGTTGCCCAGGGAGGTTGTGGAGTCTCTGTCCTTGAAGATACTCAAAAGCCATCTGGGCACGGTCTTGGGCAAACAGCTCTAGGTGGCCCTGCTGGAGCAGGGGGGTTGGACCAGATGACCTCCAGAGGTCCCTTCCAACCTCAACCATTCTGTAATTCCATGATTTTTCTTGAACATGGGAAAATTATCAACCCTCCTCAATGTTCTTCCTTCTGAAATCAAAACTTAGCAACACTGCACATAAATACCTCAATGTTTTGCAAGGTGTGAGAAATATTTTGTTTGAAAGGTTGATGTAGGCATTTCGTTTGCTACCTCCAAATAACTGTAAACTTCTGTCCATCTTACAATGACAACTCAACATCATCTGCCAAGACTGATTAGTCAAGCATATAATTACCTCAATCTGGATCTCCTGCAAGCTGTCTCACTCCTTTTCTGTAGCTGAGTGGTTCTTGGAGGGTTATGAAGGCTTCAATACCCTTGCAGATGTCAGGGAGTGGCCCCAGAAGGAAACTTCCGGAAAAAGAAAATCTGAATTTAACTTCTTGCTAGCAGGAATGAAACTTACCATCAGGATAAATCGATTTTTCTATTAAAATATATTGGAGTGATATTTACTCTCTGTAAACACGTTTGAAATGCCACAAAAGGCTTTTGAAGTGACAATTCCATTATTCACTCCACTCTCACCCCAACACTAATAAACCGCTTCATTTTTCTCCAATCATGGAAGAAGCTGCAAGTGGGATTTGGGGGGGGGGGGGGGGATGAAACTGATGAGAGCAATTAGTAATTAGAAACATCATTAACAACTATACTGTAGTCAGGGAAAAGAGTGAAGTGAAGGGTTTTACAGCAAGTGTTGAAAAATGGCAGCTTCCTTTTTATTTTGTTTTCTTGCTTTTCTTTGCATTCTAGTAAATAGTGAGTCCAGAGCTTAAATGAGCAACACAGGTCCCAGAAACACACTAAACACCCATTGCATAATTGCTTTTCACCCTGTCTCTTCTTACAAAGGTAAAATAAGGACCCTGTGTCTGAACAC
The DNA here is from genome assembly GCA_020745705.1 of Hemiprocne comata. Lineage (NCBI taxonomy): Eukaryota > Metazoa > Chordata > Aves > Apodiformes > Apodidae > Hemiprocne > Hemiprocne comata. The sequence continues at coordinate 3,777,805 of CM036589.1, read as the reverse complement.
TGGGATAGTCTAAGGAAGAGATAACAGTTCTGAAGACAGAGATGTAAAAAATTCTGGAACATACAACACAACAGCTGACTGACAGAGAGGAAAAGGACCCTTGATCAAGGGGGCTTGTAGATATGGCTGAATAATAAATGAATGATTCTCACAGCGAGCTGGAGAAATGTTATCACCTTTCAAATCACAGGATGGCTGAATGTGAAGCTGAGAATGTGCTTTCTTATCTCAGAGTCCCTGGGGACAATATATTCCAGGTGCCTGATAAGAGAGTTTCCTCTGCTGCTGAAAGGCTGCACCACAAGACTGAATGAATTTCATCATTAAATAATAGCCTTGGCCTTTTTCATCTTTATTTTTGGAACAAGAGAGTAGCTTTTCCCAGTAAAGGGTGCAGATCCACTTTTTTTTTTTTTCATGAACGTTAATAGCCACCCCATTTTAAAGGCACAATAAGAAAAAGGTTTGGGGAAGTTAGATGGACACCTACAGTTATTTGACCTTCTAGTCTTTATTCTGTAGCAATGGGACCGTTGTGGAGAGGAGGGAGAGAAATTGGCTTCAGGGGGTTGATCTGCCTCTTCTGATGGCAGCAGTGGTTTTGCCATAGAAATAAAAAGCTCCACAGAATACGTGTAATGAATGGAAACAACAGCTCATTAATTGCAAAACATGATTCCAGGGACGTTTAATGTTTCATTGGTTTTTTTTAGTGTTTTGACTGGTCCCATCAAATTTGATGCATTATTAGCGTTTCACAGACTTGCCCATGTTCCTAAAATTAATCAGCTCTTTAGATCTGCACCTGAATGCTGAAGCTGACAGTCCAGACACATGGATACAGGCTGGTTCATGAATGCTTACTCTGCTTTCTGCCCTTTCCCCTAGATCATTCACTTAGGGCAGAGAAGGAGGCAAATTTGTATTGCTGGAAACTTGTGTACCTTTGATCAGTGATGATCAGAGGGCTGGAGTGGCTCTGCTATGAGGGCAGGCTGAGGGAGTTGGGGCTGTTCAGCCTGGAGAAGAGAAGGCTCCAGGGAGACCTTAGAGCACCTTCCAGTGCCTGAAGGGGCTACAGGAAAGCTGGGGAGGGGCTTTTCACCAGTGAGGGCAGTGACAGGACAAGGGGTAATGGTTTTAAACTGAAAGAGGGGAGATTTAAGTTAGACATCCGGAAGAAGTTCTTCCCCATGAGGGCAGTAAGGCACTGGAACAGGTTGCCCAGGGAGGTTGTGGAAGCCCCCTCCCTGGAGGTGTTCAAGGCCAGGTTGGATGAGGCTTTGTGCAGCCTGGTCTAGTGGGAGGTGTCCCTGCTCATAGCAGGGAGGTTGGAACCTGATGATCTTTAAGGTCCCTTCCAATCTTAACTATTCTATGATTCTACCTCTTTCAAAGGCAATGTATCAACTCATGCATCAAAAGGAAGAGGACCTTTATTTAAAAAATGCAGTTAGTAACTGCAATATTTTACATTGACTTGAACTTGTGTATTCCAGTAGAGAAACAGGCTTCATGGAGAGTTTTACATTCAATGAAACACTCAGGTGCAGATAGTAGTTTTTTTATAGTTCTAGCAATTATAACTGACAAGACTATTATAACATCCCTTGAGATCATATGTATGCATCCCTGATTTAAAGCCCAGAGTTAAACTGTGACAGTTGGAAAGGACAGAAAAGCAAGAACAAACTTTTTTGTGCTCAGGATGGTCCTAGGAAAGGAGAGAGGTTTTATGAATTTAGCACTGATTTGAAAGAATGCACGTGGCACATTCCCAAGGTGTTCCACAGATGTAAGGAGGCAACAGCTTCTGAAAGCTGCACTACTGCAAATACTTGGCATCTTACTGTAGGGTTAGGTGCTTGCTCATGACACCTGGACAGCCTGGGCATGGGTAAGGTCATGAATGCTGCTGACCAGGGCTCCTTAACCATTGTGCAAAAACTTTAAAGACACACGACAGCCCAGAAACATTTCTGGTAAGTCCTTCACTCATGAAACTCAGCATGTTTAAGCCTCATCTCTTTTTTTTTATTTTCTGGAATGTAGGTACAGCCAAGGGTGCATCTTCATTTGAGTCCCCAGTGGCTATTAGCACTCCTTTAGGCTTGCCAAAGCTTTCAAATACAAGAGGAAAAGAAAGAGGGGAGATTTAGGTTAGATCTTAGGAAGAAATTATTTAGTGTGAGGGTGGTGAGACACTGGAACAGGTTGCCCAGAGAAGCTGTGGAAGCCCCATCCCTGAAAGTGTTCAAGGGCAGGTTGGATGGGGCTTGGAGCAACCTGGTCTAGTGGGAGTTGTCCTTGCCTATAGCAGGAGTGTTAGAAGTAGATGATCTTGAAGGTCCCTTTCAACCCAAACCATTCTATGATTCTTTGATTCTTTCATTCTGTGAATCTATGGTCTTTTCTCCTTCACTGCACTCAATTCTGGTAGACGATCCCATGCAGCAAAGAGAGTTTCTTCCCCCTTGTAGCAATTCTATCCCCAAACGTGAGCTCGCCATTCATCCTAGCCCACACAAGCTTTCCCTATGGTTTAAAACTTTTACCTGAGATTCATGCACAGCTCATTTACTTCTCTGGAAATCTACCTGGTGAATTTAGAGCAAACTGTGACTGCAGTGAGTTGAAGTATGGTGTGCTAAGACACGAGAATGAAAAGGGATGTCCCTCTTGCATTCATTCTGTGGAAACATTAGTCTGAGTGATATCAAAGAGCAGTAATCCTGGGAACACCAAAGCTTATAATGAACAAAAATCAATATTTACTCCAGGAATCATCTTGGAGCTTTCCAGATGAGTAACTGCAGTATCTGTAATGCTGTCTATGATGCAAAATTACTCAAGAATCTCTATTGCACTAGAGAAAATGTGCTAGAAGGGATAATAAAATTAAGAATTACAACAAATTGGAGAACGAGTGAGCTGGGGAAGTGGAAAAGACCTTTTGCTCAAATCAGCAGCTGCAAAGGAAAGACATCAAAGACAAATGGGGTAATAAAAATAGCAGCTCTGAGGAATGCTGCTGCAGCCAGCTTTGTGCAAAAAGGAATTACACCAGAGAAAACAGCACTCCAGATTTGAGGAAGGATGTGGGAAATACAAATGCTTATTAGACTAGTGGACCAAGATAACTGTTTGCATGCAAGCGATGGTAGCTTCTGAGAGGGAGTGGAAACAACCCCCATGAGGAATATATTGAAGTCATTATCACTGTACATAGTGATTTTATTGTCTTCTTCAATCAACACCTCTAGGTTTTTGTGAAATGTCCAAGAAATTCTGTAGTTAATTACTTCTTTCCCCCCCCCCCCCCCCCCCCGACACTCAGTCTCCTACCTGCATTACCAATTCATTAGGGCTGGTGGTATATTTTTAATTATATTTTTCCAGTATTATTATTGGAGGGGTTTTGGTTTTCAGCTACAGAAATGGTCTTGCAGAAGGTCATTGTTGTCCAGTACGTCCTTGGAAGTGTTAGTGTTTGTATTACTTATTAGTTTAATTCCCCTTCTATTTACACTGCCATGTTACAAACCTTTTTGTTTTTTAGAATTACACAGGAAAAAAACAAAACAAAACAAAACAGGAAAACATTTTGGAAGACATTTTCTTTACTTGTTTCTTCCAAAGGTGACACTCACTCAGTTTTCTAATGGCCTAAAGCTACACCAGGGGAGTTTTAGGTCAGACATTAAGAATTCTTTTTTTCACTGAAAGGGTTGTCAGGCATTGGAACATGATGCCCAGGGAGGTGGTTGAGTCACCATCACTGGATGTGTTTAAAAGTCATCTGGATGTGGTGCTTGGGGATATGGTTTAAGTGAACTTGATAGAGCAGGGTTAAAGGTTGGACTCGATGATCTTGAAGGTCTTTTCCAACCTAATGATTCTATGATTCAGGCCTTGTCCTTTCTATCCCTTCTGCTAGGGATCAGAAGAAACAAGAGGGATTTAAATTCCAGATAACACTCAGGGAACGGTAGGACTGTCTTGTCTGAACAGATTTCTCTATCATTTTTTGGCCTTAACATATGACTCCACAATAATGTGCTCCTATGTTATTAATGTTTTGTTCTTCAGCTTCATCCTCATTACTGTGTCTGCAACACCTCCAGCATGGTTATTCCAGAACTGAGACTGTCTCATATTTCGACATGGTAGGTTCATCAAAACTTCTCTCTTGGGGCTGCTTTTTTTTTCTGAAAGTAATTGCTGGATTTTGGCTTGAAGTTCCTGCAAATACAAGAGGTACTACAAGACACTGATTTAGGTTCCCTGGTGAAAAGACAGACGCTGCCCTAAAACACAAAGGTTATGATGGTAGGATGCTTTGGTAATTCTCCACAGATACCTACTTTTATATTTTCATCTCACAGTTCGGGAAGATTGATAAGGCACTAAACTGATGGTGCCTACAATTTCTATGGATTTATGCTGCATATGCTCAGTGGATGGGAGCTTTGGACCAACCAGGATTAATTGGAACAGTTCCATTGACGTTGGTTGAATGCCAACAAGAGGGAGCTGGATCCTTTTGATTTCCAGAGCTGTTAGTTACCCATGTTGGAGCTAGACTGTCTTTATATCTGTGGGCATGTGTTAATTTGCTGGCTGTGCTTAATGACCCTGGCATCTCCTGAACCCACACAAAGAATCCTGAAATGGGAATTCACATTGTCACTTTCTGAGGAGGTCTGTACCTCCTCTAATGACTGTGTCCTGATTAACTCTTGTAATTATAACCAAAGTTTTGACATTCCTGTGATGCATAGCAACTTTTAGGTTGAGCCAAGAGTACACAGTGTTCTTTCCATGAAACTGGGAGTGTCTGTAGATGCATTATTGATGAGGATTTCTATAACAGTCCAAGGTTGATTCTCCTTAGGACAGTCTTCTATTTCTATGAAAATGAAAGCTGATCTTATGAATGCTAATGTGCATTCTCTACCTGGCTAAGAAATGTGCATATAATTTATTGACAGGACACAGAAATATCTGCGTTATGAGTAGATGGGTTTTTAAAGAGTAATTTCAGACCTCCAGAGTTCCCTTTCAACCAGCATTTCTGCGACTGTTACTTAATAACATGAATATGGAAGTTGTGGAATGACTTTGTGCTTAGAAAAGCCACATATGATCATTTGACTCATGGCACCTTAATGAGTCAAGGCTAACTATATCATTTGAGTCTTATACACAGTTAGTGTAGTGCCAAGTCTTAGTCAGATAATACAAAATATACTCTAGATATTCTGTAAATATCCTTCTTAGTACTTCAGTTGATATTATTTATTGATTTGTGAACTGAAACAGAATGTAGCATTTCTTTTTAATCTGGCACAGCTGCTGTATTCTCCTGAGCACTGGCTGCTTCACAAAGGTGGGTAAAATATCTTTATTGCTCAGCTCTGTTTCATGTAGATGCAATACCTGTGAAATCTTCACTGCTCATTGTAGGCCCATCGTTTCATCCCGTCCCATCTGTTCACCGACTTTTATGAAATGCTTTTAAACTCAGAAGAATATGTGGCCTGTGGCAATTGCTGCCCTCTGGGTATTGTATGGCAACATCCAGATCTTCTAGCTTCTCTCACAAGTAAGTGCAGTGTCAGAGAGTCACTCAGCTGCTGGGAAGTGTTTTGGGGATGATGATGCTCCCTTTCACTCAGTGCTCTCTGTGCTCACTCCAGCTGCCCGTAGTGACAATGAGCTGGAACATCAGGCCCAGAACCAGTTGATGGAGACACTGCCAACCCTCCAGAAGCTTATTGTGATATTCATTTTATACACCTCTGCCAGAGGATAATCAGCAGGAGGAGATTATGGATCAGACATGCTACTAAAGGACAGACTGCACAAGGGTTTGACAGCTTTCTAGTGGAGAGTTCAGTCTGCTTGGTAAGCTCAGAAGTCTCCACAAAGAGAAAAAGCAAACGAATCTGACTACAAACACAGGATTTGGATGGAGCAATAACAAGGATGTTCTCTGTTACCTTTAAGAGAGAGAGGGCAGACTCCACGGGTTGCAATGTAAGGTGAAAAGATCTGCATCCTGGCATAGTTATGGCACTTCATCCTCACACGGAGATTCAGGACTGAATTTCCTCCAGCACAAGAAAGAAATTGGGATCTAAGAAAGTCTTTTCCTTTGCAAGGAATTGGATCTGGACAGCATCTGGTGAGGGCTCCCCCAGGCTCCATAAGCAGTCAGGAGAGACTGAAGGATAGAAATCTTCTGGCTACACTGCCCAGCCCAGCTGCCCTGACTAACCCCAGTCAGCTGTTCTGACCCCATCTGGGTTTTCTTGGTTGACATCTTCTGGTGCCATTATTTGGACCACTTCCATTTGTACATCCTTTTGAGTTAAAGATGGTAATAAGTGTAGGATGTTTCCCAATACTTCGTCAGCCTTCCTGCCCCTGTTTGGAACTGGAGCTAGTGTATTTTTTCAAGGCTTTGCATCTCCTGGAAGAGGTTCTGTCACTCTGTGCTTTACCATTCAGCCATTGCACTTAGAGTTGCAGGACCTCCACAGCAGAAACTTAACTGTAGCTTACTAGAACAGCAATTATGGGATCTGCTTGAAGAAGATTCCTAGAAGAGAGGGTTTCTCCCAGGTTGAGCAGGGCTTTGAGGTCAACCCAGCTGATGCAACTTAAGCTCCTGAAATCTCAATACTCGTGCCAGAGCTACCATCTCATCACACAGGATTTTCTTCAGGTCTAAGTATGGCTAGAACTAGTTTTAATTCTGCATATTTATGACTTTTCACAGAAACTCTCAAAGAGCAATCACTATCATCTGAAGCAAACTAGAGCAAGACCTTAAAAAAGAATAGCAATACATTTATTGCCATATTTCTGCAGAGTGTTACCCGTACTAATCATAGAATCCTGGAATGGTTTGGGTTGGGTGGGACCTTCAAGATCATCCAGTCCCAACCCCCCTGCATGGGCAGGGACACCTCCCACCAGACCAGGTTGCTCAGAGCCCCATCCAACCTGCCCTTGAGCACTTCCAGGGATGGGGCAGCCACAGCTTCTCTGGACAACCTGGGCCAGTGTCTCATCACCCTCACAGTGAAGAATAAAAACTCACTGCTTTTGTAAATATAATTGCATCAAAGACTCCTTGTGATATGTGCTATACAATGAGTTCCTATTGACTTTCAAATTATTACTCTGAGGGGACAGATTCAGATCTCCCTTTGTAACAGGCTGATTTCTTCCCAATGAGGAAACCAAAAGAGTTGCATGAAATTTTTCTGCAAGAGTTGTTTGTCAGCCAGCTCTGTAACACAACAATGATGCTTTTCCTGTATAAGACCTTTCTTCCAGAGGCACTGAGACACTCTGAAATGTTCTTGAAATAAATTTCACTGGTTTTGTAATTCTTAAAGGTTGCTGTGCACAGACTCCTAGTTTACTTGTACCTTCTGCCAGCACAACTCTGTGTGTTGGACAGGACACCATACAACTCTCTACTGGAGAAGTTTTGCCAGCAGAAAACACTTTGTGAAGTGTAAAACTACTTCAGCAAAGCTGTGCTGTTATCAGAAAGGTTCACTTCACTAAACCCCTACATAGTATGATTTTTGCTGGGTTAATCATAACCACATTTATGGGAGACTAACTCTGTCAGTTAAGCCAGCTGTCGAGATTATCCCTGAAATCAAAAGAGGATAAACACCTTTTAAGATATCTATTCTGTCTCAAAATAGGTGGAGGGGAAAAGAATCTCCTTTTGCTACAGACCACAGGGAGAGCTTAGAAATGTTAACATTGAAATCTAGACTCATTTGATCCAAGATGGGTCTGGGCCTGGACATGCTTTGACAGTGTAGCTGCGTGGGCATTGCTGTGTTGGTGAAGATTTCTCTAGATAAATAAACTATCAGAGTCAGAAACTTGCAAGGCACAGAGTGAGGCAAGAGAAGAACGTGGCAAAATCCACTTCTAAACCAGAAACTGCTTCCAAAAACCACAAGGGATTTGGTTAGTTACAGATTTCCTGAGGATTTTAGCAAGTTGAGCAAGGATAGGAACCCTTTATCTACCTGCCCAAATAAACAACCTAATGAGCTACTCTAAAGGGCAGCAGGAGCCACTTCAGATGATTTTGAGGACAGTTCTCCTATTATACCTGAAAAGAAGAACTGTGCAAGAGTGCCAGGAAGGCTGGTCCTGATATGGTTAAAAAGAGCAGAACTAAATGTTGGGAGTAAATGAGTGATTTTCATAATGGAAGGAGGTAACAAAAAGATTTCTGCAGGAAACTCTGCTGCTGAACACATTCATTAGTGACCTAGAAAAAGTATTCACAGTGAGGCTGACAAAATTTGCTGCTGATATAAAGCTATTACAGAGCAATAAGGACAACAACCCACTGTGAAGAATTGGAAAAACACTTTACAAGATTGAGTGAGAAATAAAATCACAGAATAAATTCACTGTGGCTAAATGTGAACTGAAGGAGGAGATGAATGTGAGGATGGATGCCTGAAAACAAATCGGATGAGCTCTCATCAAACCATTACAACTCAAGTGAGAGCTTGATATTATGGCAACAGCTCCATGAAAACATCAGCTCAGAGCTCAACAGTAATCAAAAAATGCTAAATCAAATGCTAAGAATCATTAGGAAAGAAATAGAAAGCAAAATAGATCATTATGCCACTGTATAAATTTGTGATTCTCCCAGCCTCTGAGTACCATGAGCCATTCTGACGCTCAGTATGCAAAAGTGAGGTATTATAAACAGAAGAGCTGCTGAGAAGGGCAATGAGGACAATTAAAGATATGGAGAGGCTTTCATACAAGGTGCAATTGTATTGACTGGATCTTTTCATCCTGGAAAAAAAAAAATGAATTCAGTGACTTGACAGAAGTCTACAGAATCATGGGTGTCATGACAAAGAGGACTAGGGAATGACATATTTTGTCATCCAATTCAAGGACCGATCTAGCAGATGCTATGGGAGGAAAGACAGTTCTCCTCCACTACACAGTAGACCTGGGAGCTCCTCATCAAAGGATGTCTTGGATGATAAATATTCAGACTTCAGGGAGAAGACATCTATCATCAATTATTAAATTAGCTCAGGGAGTCACTCCTTCCATGAAGATATGGATTGGGTGGCTCAAGATTTGTCTCCTTTCAACCTTTCTTTTGTGGCTCAGGTATTGCTAGAGAGCTTCTAGGTCCTCAGGAGGTCCTAGCAAAAGACCAGCAGCTCATGATGCCCTCAGGGGAGACCTTTTGTGTCACACGTGGACCTGCTGGTTGAACTACTATGCTCAGAAGCAGCAGATAAAGGTACATACCTGCATGTTCCTCATCACTGTGAGCCTGACAGGCCCCAGCAAGATACACATGCAACACACAGAAGACATCAGTGTAGAAAGAGACTTTGCTCTTGCTTACATCTGCTTTGCCTCTGAGTCTGCAAGCAGGTGGTGGATTTATTGAGAAAATGTTGATGTATTAGGAGTAGAAGTATCCTTTGCTGTGCTTCTGAAATTCACTGTGAAAGGATTGGTTGACAAGATGTGTGCAAGTCACGGCTCCAGGATACCCCTTGTGCACCAGCAGCTTCAAAAAAGTGTATAAACTGGGATATTGGAACTAATTTCTTATTGGAAATCACTAACCCACCCTCCAACCGAAATGAGACTGTTGGTAACTCTGGATCAGGTCAGCCATGGCTTTCTCTAGCTGGGTGTTTTGAAGGACTACAAGGGTTTCTACTATGCAAATCCGCACATCCCATGCCAAATGAAGGATTAGTTGCTTCTTGAGCTTAGGGAAGTTCTCTTCAGCCCACTTGTTCAGCCTGTTTAGGTCCCTCTGACTGGCAGCCCTCTCCTCCAATGTATCTGCCACTCACCCCTATTTTTGTATTGCTCACAGACTTGCTGAGTGCTTACTCCAGCCCATCCTACCCAAACCATTCAGGCTGATCTAGCATGAATTTTCCATATTCAACTCATACTGGTTGTTCTCAGTTACCTCTTTGCTGCTCAAGTGGCTGGAAATGGCTTAAAGGAGAATTTACTTCACAACCTTCTCAGGAATAGGAGATAGTGGAGGAGGTAGTGGTGGTGGTCCCTGTCCCACAGTACTTTCCAGAGAAGTCTGAGCAGGGACAGTGCCAACTCCTGCTGTGTTCAGCACATCCTGGTTTTCTTCCCTTGTCTATTGCTGATGAAGAGCAAGATCTTCAGAGAGGAACTTTCAGTCTGAACTACCAGGCTTGTTTTTGTGAGATGTTAACTCACACAGTTCAGCACAGAACAGGCACTGCATGCCCTGTGGGACTGAATCTCCCAGAAATACCTCAACCATGATAACCTCTTGAAAATAGACACAGTGAGCTGCTGGGAATGAGCACAAGACCTTCTTTGAGTGTTTGGTGGTGCCTCCCTGAGAAAGGCAGCACAGGAGAAATGAAAACTCAGTGGATTGAATTTGGTAAAGAGTAGAAAGGAAGAAAGGAATGAGATGCTAAAGAAAAATTTCACAGCAGACCTGTTTGTCATTACTCCACTAAATAATTCAGTCCAGTAGTCATAAAACAAATCCTCCTTACGATGAGAAGACAGAGTTCATGGGAGTTTTACTGTTACCACGTTAAGCACTGAGCAATAGCCATCAACTAACATCTTCAGCCCAATCCCCCCACAATGACAGTTCACAGAGGCATGCCCTGGGAAGTGCTGCAAAGGACATGCTGACATCTGGAAGGACTTTCCACTTCTCCAGCTAAGCAATCAAATTTTCTCTTCATTCCTAGTCTGTCTTGCAAATAGCATGAGTGCCCATGACCTGACCCTGGATAGCTAATGCTCCCACTAGCTGCAAGACTCAAGAGACAACTCTTCAGCATGAGTAGAGAGGTTATCTAAATGCACCATGAAAAACAGCAAGGCTCTTCTCAATATTGTATGAGAAGATCAGCAAAGAAATGCTGCTCATAACCCAAGTGATGCATCAGCTACATTCAGCATGAGTTGTTCAAGGTGTTAATGTAATGCCATTGGAGCAGGTCCCGGATGAAGGAATTTTGTTCCAGATCTTCACATCAAGTGGGAAACTCCACGTATGCAGCAGAAACTTGATGCTCTGCTCAATCATCACTTTGGCAGGTTCAGAAAAATTCCTGGCATTAATTGTGCCAAGCTGCTGTGTCTGCCCAGGTGACCATCTCACTGGAGGGAAGGCTCTTTGCATCCTTCCAAACTCCAGCATGGATTGCTGCTCTCTCTGGTGATGGCTGCAGAGTTTTAAGATGATCTCCCATGTAATTTAGTTAGAACCATTTTTCTGTTGATAATTGACACCATACAAAGTGTGAAGGTGGTGAGACACTGGAACAGGTTGCCCAGAGAAGCTGTGGTTGCCCCATCCCTGGAAGTGTTCAAGGGCAGGTTGGATGGGGCTTGGAGCAACCTGGTCTGGTGGAAGGTGTTCCTGCCCATGCAGGAGGTTGAGACTAGGTGATCTTTAAGGTCCCTTCCAACCCAAACCATTCTGGATTCTATGATTCTATGAAAGCCAGCTCTCTGATTTATGATAATTTTTGTAAATCTAAGCTGAGGTATTCAGCTTCTGCACAGGGTCCCGTGGCTTTCTGCAGGCTGAGCAGACTCAGGAGCAACAGTTGTATTTAACTATACATTAAAAACTAAGTAAGTCCCTTTGGCAGACACTTGGAGAAATGCACAGAAATGAGGTCAAGTTGGCTCTTCTTCCAGGAATCCTATCCCAGCATTTGGTGATTCATGAATTTCAAACAAAATAAATCTTTGTATTTAATGATCTTCAAAGTTTTTCCCTTCCACGAGCTTCCTAAAGTTTGGAATCCAGAGACACAGAGGAGAGGCTGAGGGGTTCTTCAGCTTAGAGGGGAGAATTTATCAGTCTCTACAACTACCTGAAAGGAGGTTCTAAGAGGTGGGGATCAGTCTGTTCAATGAAGTTGCAAGTGGTTAGACAAGAAGTAATGGCTTCAGACTGTGGTAGGGCAGGTTTAGATTGGATGTTAGGAGAAATTTCTTCACCAAAAGCGTTGTCAGGCACTGGAACAGGCTGCCCAGGGCAGTGATGGAGTCACCATCCCTGGAGGTATTTAAGGGTCATATAGATGTGGTATTTAGGGATATGGTTTGGTTGAGGACTTGTCAGTGTCAGCTTGATGGTTGGACTTGGTGAGCTTTAACGTCTTTTCCAACCAAGATGATTCTGTGATTCTGTGACTTCTCACATTCAGCAAGCCATTTTGCAGGTTCTCTAGATGCTGATGGGCAAACCAGCATTCATCCTCCTATTTCATTCCTGATTTGAAATTCTAGATTTAATATTAAACCTTCCCCTTCTGATTTGGTTTGTTTTTGTTTTTTGTTGTTGTTGTTGTTGTTGTTGTTTTTTACCTTGAAAATTCATACAATTAGTTTTCCTCTTACAGAAGCTGTTCTCCAAGCATTGCCTCTCATTTTTGCTCCTGGACCATAAGGAAAATGAGTTGGTGAAAGATGACTTACCTTTAGTGATAGAGAGCTTAACTAACTGAATTTATTGCATAGCAGCTGATCCATGGTATGTGGCAGTGCGCCCACATTTGCCCAAAGGCAAGTGCAAGGCAGATTATCTCACATAACTAGTCTAGCTTTGGTTTTATTAGTGTTTATTAAATAGCAGGTTTGTTTTTTTTCAAAAATTAGGGCTTGGAACTCCAGTCAGTTTTGAAACTGGCTCCTAGACCTTACTTTCCAGCACTGTACGACAGTTCCCATTTTTCTCCTGGAATGCTCTTCCACCCTATCAGAGATTGAACATTCCATTGTGGGTTGTTTGGTTTTTTTTCTTTTAATTAATTTAAGGGGCTTAAATGTATCTCCAAGGTTGTATTACTGTATGTGTACACAGTAATATTTCTTTGCATTGCAAGATTGACACAAGGTCAAAAAGTTATAGTGGGAAGGAAGGGAGAAACAGCTTGAATCCAGTGACTACAAAAGCAGAAATCTCAAGTGCATTAATTAGAACTCTTTCAAATGGGGAAATGAATATCCATCTTGTTACAGAAATTCTCCATTAAATTATGATTCCGGATTTTTTAAGGCATGTGTATGTAATAGTACTAAAAGGACATTTCTTATATTCTTATTTCTTATATTTCTTTTACTCTGCATATCTGAGAAAAGTCAGGGAATGTTTGATTTTGGGGCTGCTAATTCTACACTAATAATACACCTAATCATTGTGTGTTAGACATTTTAACTCTACGTATTCTCATCTTTGCTGGTCTAGCAGGAGATTCTCCTGACAACCTACATAAACATATGTGTCTGGTGGGATAAAGTTTTTTATTAATTCTTGACAAACAAAAAGGTCTAAAAGCCCAAAGTTTGGGCCTTACCAGTATGCATATCTACAGGACATGGTGGCTTTTATCTGAACATCTGGAGGCACTGAAGATCAGATCTCAAACTACACAGAGGAAAGCAAACCTTCTTCTGGAAGGACAACTAATGGCAGGAGAGTCCCAGAAGTATCTCATGCCAAGCATCAGAATCAGTGGATATGCAGGAAAATTTGTAGCCACTAAGGCTGCCAAAACCTACCAAGAAAATTAACAAGAAAATGGGGAATGAGTTTGGGGGTCAGCACAAAATATGGAGACTGTGACATGAGGGTTTGACATTTACCCCTGGCCAGCCAATAAGTAGCAGCAGTTTTCATGCCCTCGGTGGGAAAGGACAGTCAAAAGAGTTCCCTCCTCTTGAACCAGCTCTCTAGGGAGTAGGAAATGTGATTTAAGTGTTCTTGTCTAATCCATAACCAAACCTGCTCATGCTGCCCCTCTTCAACCTGCTGCCTGCACAGGCACGGAGCTCCAGCTGCAGCACCAGAAGAGAAAAGAGAAGCAGTGCTTGAGTTTGGAGTGGGTTTGTAGCCATGGGAGGCATCAGAGACAACTGTGGCTTGGCAGAGAGGTCTTTTAAATGTGAAAGGGCAGGCAGGTCACTTAAGGTTAGCTCAGGGGATGTTTGGCTTGCTTTCCTTGAAAAGCGTGGTCACTTTTTTAATTCTCTCAGTATTATCAACATTTTTTCATCAAAGACCTTTTTTTTTTCTTCTTCTTTACTTTTTTTTGGTGGGATTTAAACCAGCAAGAGAGAGGTAGCATGGAGAATAAGAGAAGAGAGGTGGCATGGAGAAGAAAGGTGGGGTAGGGAACTGAGGCACAGGCTCTGGCAGTCTTTAATAAAAACTGCAAAACATCCTTACTCAGAAAACTCTTTATATCCTAAAAATGAGATTCAAGCTCTAACATCAAATCACATTGAATGAGCCAGAGCAGATTAATTTAATCCCTTGATTATGTTCCATTTAAATAAATGTGCCATTGAAATTCCATTTGAATGAATAAAAGGAAAATATAAAACCAAAACCAAAACAAATGAACAAACAAAAAACGCAACCAACCAAACAAAAAAGAAACCCATTATCATTGCAGTGCTCACTGGTCACTTTGGTATTGCTGTTTGTTTCATGTGGAAGAAACCCTGGTCATCTGCAACTCTAAGATGGCTGCTAAAGAGGGTGGATGCAGCTTTTTCTCAGGATCAATAAACCAGCTTATATTGTTTCTGTGAGGTGTGCAGACTTCTTATTTTCTGCCCAGCTTTGTCCCTGTAACTATGATGATGTCTCAGTTGAAGAGAGCACTAATCATTTCAGGTCAGGACCCATCAAACATTGTGATATGCCAGATGCCTCTGAAATTGATGGGGTGGATGTTAAACTAGGCATTCATTGCAGGCTGGCTAACAATGACACATCTTAAAACAAGCCCTACGTGTAGGAACGATCCTACCAAATTTTCAGCCTAAAAAAGCTCTGATGTATCTAATACCAGAAATCTTGAAAACCACTGGGGAAAAAAAGACCCCTCTAGAAAAAAAAAAAATAAATTCTGAAATGTCAGCCTTAAAGAAAGAGAGTTGGAGCCATCCCATTGGAAGCCCTCACCTTTCCCCTTTTTACAGAGGGACCCAGGGTGATACACTTAGACTAGATGTTGGAGTTCTAGACATCTAAAATCATAGAATCACAGAATGGTGTGGGTTGGGAGAGACCTTTACAATCATCAAGTCCATGTCCCTCAGCACCACATCTACATGGCTTTGAAATCCCTCCAGGGATGGGGACTCCACCACTGCCCTGGGCAGCCTGGGCCAGGGCCTGACAGCCCTTTCAGTGAAGACATTTTTCCTAATGTCCAATCTGTCTTCTAGCCAATGATAGAAGATGAATCACACCTTTTTCATTTTCTTTCCCCTTTGCAAGAAAGGAACATGTCCCTTCTAGAAGATATCCTTAGAGCACATATGCTGTCTTACCAGCCCTCTGCTGCCAAAAGCCTTTCTGCAAACATGCTTGGCTGCATTTCTTTGAAGAGTGGCAGGACTAAAGACAGAGGGCAGGTGTTCTCCAGTTTAACAGCAGAGCTGCACATGGGGGAGCAGTGCACGTCCCCCTTTGGCAGCAAGTTAACTCCAACTCACCCTGCAGATGGGAACTGCCTGTCAGTCCTAGGATGAGTACAATTATTTTTATTTTTTCCTATGAACAGCTATTCTCCTCCTTTTGTTTGTCTTCCTCCCCCTCTGGCCTCACTCCAGCACTTGAAAAACAAGTGTGTTCTGTGCTTATTTGGGTAGCTCTCAACAACTCTATTAGGTTTCTGAGCAAGCACACGGCCCAGGCTGCACTCATGACTTCCATGAAGATGAAGAAGAGATGGTGACACTATCATCCTATGTTCAGTCTTCCAGGCTATTAGCTCTCATATTTAGGGAGAAGGGCAAAATTATCTTAAAGAAGATGTAAATAAATATGGTTTGAAATTTACTCTTTTCTAATTATAACTTTTCCATTTTTCCTTTTTCTCCTTTTACAGAATCTCCCCAGAGGTCAACAAGGTAGCTGGAAATTTCCACTTGGCACCCGGGAAAAGTTTCCAGCAGTCTCATGTACATGGTAAGTTTATTGTTTGTTTTTTTTCTTTTTATTGTGACCTTTAGCTTCCAAGTGTATCTGACCATTTTCTTGGAATATCTCTCCATAATAACAGCAGCACAACTTCAATGTGGAGGATGTTGAAGTTCTGTTACAGAGCTTTAGAACCATCATGAGCAAAGAGAAAAGTGTTTTCTGGAGGTGCTGCCACATGGATGTGGAAGAACTTGGAGGAGAATGTTTTTGGGCAGTCTCCCAGTCTCAGTTGTTCCACAAACCTCTGCTTCTCTTCTCTAAACCAACCTCAAGTGTGTTTAGTGTCCAGTGTCCTAAGGTGTCCAGTCCAAGACCTGGCTATCAGTATCTCTGGAAGGGATATATTGGAGAATATTTTAGGAGAATTTTAAAGCATTTCAGAACTTTTAGAGTAAAATGTAAGTTGTAAAGGATATATATATAAACAAGTGTATATATAAACACAGCAAGGCCAAGTGCAAGATCCTGCACATGGGTTGGAGCTACCCATGGTTATCGGTAGAGGCTGAGGAATGAGGGATTGAGAGCAGCCCCTGTGGAGAAGGACTTTGGGGTGCTGGTGGGTGAAAAACCACACAAAAGCTGGCAACCTGCACTGGCAGCCCAGAAACCAACCGTGTCCTTGGCTTCATCACCAGCAGCGCAGCAAGCAGGTGAGGGAGGGCATTCACATCCTTCTTTCCTCCTTTTTTCATGTAGTGATAAGACAAGGGGAAATGTTTTTTTAATTGGAAGAGGGCAGATTTAGGTTAGACATTTGGAAGAAATTCTTTAGTGTGAGGGTGGTGAGACACTGGAACAGGTTGTCAGGGAAATTGTGGACACCCCATCCCTGGAAGAGTTCAAGAGCATGTTGGATGGGCCTTGGAGCAAACTGGTCTAGTGTCCCTGCTCATGCAGGGGGGTTGGATCTAGATGATCTTTAAGGTCTCATCCAACCCAAACCAATCTGTCATTCTATGATTCTTTGATTCTGTGATCAAACACACAGATTATTTCTGCTGCCAAGTACAGCAAGGAGCAACAAGAGGTAGATTTAAACAGTCAAGTAAAGTTGACCTCTTAATGTTAACAGGCATAACTACAGAAAGAGTTTAATCCTCTCAAGAGGTCTGAGAAAAATCAATATTTTCCCCCTTCAAGAAGTACCTGTGTTAATTGTTGGTACAGTCAGGATGCACAGCCAAGGGAAGGGAGATTATCTAAATTTTAGTTGAGACAACGTTTTATAGATAACTGATTAAACTTTTGTAGCAGCTTTTCAGGATGTCCTGTGTGGAAAGCCGAAGTCTTGAGAAGCTGAGTCTTTCCAAAGCCAGGTTATCCAAATGCTAAGGGCTGTTGTAAAAAATACTTCTTCAGTGGTAGTTTGCTCCCACCACCCAGCAATACAGCTTCTGTCAGCCTTGTGCTATATAATCCTGTATAAAACTTGCAATCAATTGTAAGAATTCATGAGAAAACCACGAAGGTTTCCCCCTTTCCTGCACAGAGGTGGGGAATTTTTCTTATCCAAATGGTTTTCCCTTGCCATACAATTTTTATACCATCTCTGCTACTTCCAGTTCAGGTTTTCTCCCTTGTCTTTTCCCTTGACCAGTGAAAACTTTCCAATTTCTTTGAAAAGGTGGAAGTCTGGAGAAGTGGGACCATGGAAATGATGCATTCCCAAATTTATATTTTTGGTAGGCTTATTTTTTCAAACTCCTCTTCCTGATATTTCTCTGAAATCCGTTGTTGGTATTTTCTCCTTATCGCCAGTTATGTTTGCAGTTATTAAATGGGATGAGTATGACCCTTAGTTGATGGAAATCAACACATCCCACAAAACTTATAAAATGGACAGTGGTTCTGCCAGCTTCAAGGACAGAGCATACCCCAGTTAGTCACTCAAGTTTCTAAGGTCTGAGTTACTCAGAAATCCCTCCAGCAATCCTTGCAATAAGCCAAGCAGCCAATGGCTTTGCAGAGGTTCCCAGCCTCACTGACATGCTTTGCAGTGCAAGCATTTTTGTATTTACCAGCCAGGTAATTAGAGAGCTCATGACCAACTTTCAGATTTAGTGGTTCCTCCAAAGAGAAGAAAGAAGGAAGAGGAATGATTACCCACATACTGGACCATTTTCATTGAGGATCCTGAAGTTACATGTTGCTTCCCCTACCCTGCTAGGCCATAGTATAGACTCATTTTTTATTTATCACAATAAGGTAGTTGCAAAGATGGAGGAAGGAACCCAATAATTGAAAATCCCTCCTGGTGATGGTGATAGAGTTGTCAGAGTTGGAAGGAACCTCTGAAGATCATCTAGTCCATTCCTACTCATTGCAAGCCCACACATACTCATTAGCAGCCTTTCATAACTTTTGTTTGTATAGTTTGGCTGATTAATTCTCCAGGTAAAGTGAATTGTAGTTAAGTGACCTTTTTCCTCCTGAGTGTCAGAGAACCATTATCAGTCAGACTCCTTGTCCTTGCTTTGGCATAACTTGCCTTGGCTCCCAGCTGCCTCATCACAGCTATGACAGAGGACATCTGTCTCTATACACAATCGATGCTGGTCTCTTTGCCTCTGAGTTAGTGCAACTCCTCAGCTTTACCATTACCTGACTTGAGGGAATGTATTGAGAGCAACTTGGCACAATCTCTTAGTGGAATATCAAGTGCCAACTCTACCAAATTGACGGAACTTAACACTCATTGCAATTTAGGAGACAACCCTGATAGTCCTTAAGGCCACCCAAGGGAGGATGTGTTCCTGTAGACTCCTCAAGAAACCTTCTTACCATGATGAGAGTCAACAGCCCCATCACACCCTCTGGGCTTGTGCTACCTTATCAAAATGCCCCCATTTTTTTCCCACAAGGCCCTCCACATCCCCAGATTTAACGTAGAGTGAGTTCTCATTCCAATACTTATAAGGTCCCTGCTGCCGAGGGATGGGTCCTTTGTTCTGAATCTGATGGAAATTTTTAGTACTCTTAGAAAACACTGCCAGCTGGAATATTCACTCTCTGTGTGTCCAGCAAGCAGCATTTTCCATTTCCTCAGCAAAATCCTCTTGGCTATAGTGAGTGTTGCAGAAACCCACACGCTCATGCAAATGAGAAATGACGCAGATTGAAGTTGCAGTTTTGAGGACAAGGAACTAAATTAGAGGCTTCAGAAGATAAGGTTCACCTCCTCCAGGTGTCGGTCAGGTCATCATCTCTCCACTTGGTGACGTTATACAGCAATAATGTCAGTGATCTGTGCAGGCAGGCTTTGCAAGCAGCACTCATCCCTTCCCCAGGCAACTGCTTTTCTTGGTGCAGGCTGGTGGGTTTCCAATAGTACCCACGAAAATGAGCTTGTTTTGGAAAAACTTTAGGAGTAATAGATTTGAGGCTTTCTGGATATAGTACTCAGCCAATTCTCAGTTGTTGACAGAAACAAATAATTCCATCATTTGCATATATTTCTAATTCATGGCTTGTCATTTCCTGTTTCCTATTTTAGAAAATCAAAAGTCCCTGATTCAGGGCCAGATTGTCACCCTTTTACTGAAGAAACACTGATTTACACTAGGTAAGAGCACAGCATTTTTTTAAAAAATTGGGTTTGATGGGTTTTTTTTATGCTTTTGGTTTTCTGAGTAAAGTATAGTTTGCCAAAGAACAACCTGGGAGTGAGATACATCCTTACCTACAGTCAAAAGTAGGAATATGCTATCCAGCATTCCAAGCTGTGCACTCCCTGTGCTCTTGTACATGGAAGGACCTGGAAAATGCCCAGTATGTTGAAGTTGGGTATTCACTGGTGCAGCTGATGACCCACACAGACAAAACTGCAAACCAGGGCAAATCGTAGAATAGAATAATAGAATCATCCTGGTTGGAAAGGACGTTGGAGATCATCAAGTCCAACCATAACCTAAATCCACCCACCATAACCTAATCTACCCATTCAATGCTCAAATCATGTCCCTAAGCACCACATCTCTATTTCTTTTAAACACTTCCAGGATGGTGACTCTACCACCTCTCTGGGCAGCCCGTTCCAGTGTCCAACCACTCTTTCAGTAAAGGAATTCCTTCTAATATCCAGTCTAAACCTCCCCTGGCATGACCAAGCATTTTTTTTCAGCATAGTCTGGTTTTGACTGACACTGCTTCTGTGCAATGGATGATACTCTGAATATCTGGATCCCACCATTTCCCAAGCTGTTCAAGATCCCCAGGATGCTGCAGATCTGAGCAAGCTTGAGCAAGACACTATAAACCCAGCCGGATGTCATGGGAATATGAAGTCTCTCAGTCACGAGCTACTCCTAGAGCTTTACACTTACAGCACTAGAGTATCCAAAAATTTTGTTTAAACTTCTAGGTGGGCTTGTGTCCTTAGCCTACTCCAGCTTCTCAGATACAAACTCATGATATTACCATATCTCTATCATGCAAAGATACTTTAAGGATATGTTCAGTAACATAGGGTGGTTTAAGATGCTGGAAAGAAGGGTGAAATGTGGCAGTGAGGCTAACATCATGACCTGCAGACCAGCAAGGCTGAAAAAGATCTCAAAAAACCCACTGTAAACAAGGAAACATAAGAACCTTAACGTAAGATCTCAAACATAAAAAATACATTTACCTGTTTGATCGAGCCCAGAGGAGGGCCACAAGGATGACCAGAGGGTTGGAACATGTCTGCTATGAACACAGGCTGAGGGAGTTGGGGATGTTCAGCCTGGAGAAGAGAAGGATCCGAGGACACCGTAGAGGACCTTCCAGTATCTGAAGGTGGCCTACAAAAAAGCTTGGCAGGGGCTTTTTACAAGGACGAGGGATAGGATGAGGGGGGAATGGTTTCAAACTGAAAGAGGGGAGATTTAGGTGAGACATTAAGAAGAAATTATTTCTTCTGAAATTTCTTCTGAGGGTGGTGAGACACAAGCCCAGTTTGCCCAGAGAAGCTGTGGCTGCCCCCTCCCTGGAAGTGTTCAAGGGCAGGTTGGATGGGGCTTGGAGCAACCCGGTCTGGTGGGAGGTGTCCCTGCTCATGCAGGGGGTTGGAACTAGATGATCTTGAGGGTCCTTCCAAGTCAAACCATTCTGTGATTCTTTGAAACTCTGTTCAGGTACCTGCTAAACAGCAGCGACTAAGCTCTGAATAACACAGGCTGCCCAGAGAGGTTGTGGAGTCTCCTTCACTGGAGACATTCAAAACCCACCTGGACAAGTTCCTGTGTGATGTGCTCTAGGTGACCCTGCCTGGCAGGGGGGTTGGACTAGATGATCTTTCGAGGTCCCTTCCAACCCCTAAGATTCTGTGATTCTGTGATTTTGTAACACCAAGGACAGTTTTCCAGGTTGGCAGTCTTCAGTAAAGGAGCATGAAAGCACCATGTCTCACTTTCTAGCAAAATCTTCAAAGCTACATTAGAGCAAAGAGGTGTTTTTAAATAGTCTGGAGCTGATTCCCAGCTGGAGACAGCTGCTGTAGAGAGAACTCTGCTCAGTTTACCCTTCCTAAGGCTCTGCCTCATCTATTTTCCCCACCTCAGCTCAAAATCAGTTCCAGCAACAGTTTGCAAAAGAATATGTGACAAAATTTCAGTATTCATAGAATCATAGAATGGTTTGGGTTGGAAGCAGCCTTCAAGATCATCTAGTTCCAGATGGACAGGGACACATCCCACCAGATGTGGTTGCTCGAAACCCCATCCAACCTGACCTTGAACACTTCCAGTGAGTGGGAAACCTGGCATTCTTGGCTGTTGGGGTTTTTTTAAATATGATCTTCAATATTGGTACCTAATTGCAAACTGACCTCATGCAGCCCCACTCACAGATTATGGTCTGCCAAAATTCAGCCCTCTCCCTGTGCTCTGCTTGCCTCTCCAGAGAGCTGCAGGGAGTCTCATGTATGTACTGGGAGTTCTGTGGATGAAAAGCACTGGGGAAGCACAAGACATTATTGTGTTCTGGTTTTGCATTTTACCTGGCCTTGACATTTCCAATTCCTGCTGAATGTCTCCACCTTGCAAGCAAAAGAGTTAACATCTCACTCCTGCTTTTCAACCTCAACAGAATAATTTTTAACAGGGCATGAAAAGAATGAGCCTTGTCGCTTCCTTCTTTTAACCTTTAAAGGGAGCTTTGTCCTTCCATGAACTCTGCTTCTGCTTTGTAATTTGAAGTTGCTGTTAGAAAACTGGCATTTTAAAACCAATTCAGTTTTCTGAACCAAGATGCTGATGGCTGAAAAGGCCTATGTCACTAAGTCCTTTCCCTGGCTCAGCTGGTGTTCTTTGCTGGGGCCTCAACAGATTGTCCTTGCTTGGTTTTCTCATTGCTCTGTCTCATTCCTTATTTCAGCACCTTTCTCAGTCAAGTTTATATGTACCATCAGTCTCTTACTACCGCAGGAAAAAAACCCAAAACCTTGAGTCCATGGGCTCTGTACTGATTTCAGACCATGATATTCTCTCATTTTCCACTCTTAGCTCACAGCTTCCTGTAAAGCAGTTAAGATGAGACATGATGAACACTCTCAGGAACATGGGAATGCTCACGTTTTCCAGCTCCATGTGTTTTTGTCTTACTTAACAAATTCTAATGGTATATGACCTCCTTCTCTAGTAGCACTACATTATTGAGGAGCTTGGGGACTTTTAAAAGACATTTCTCTTTGCATTTCTAGGTACCCAAGCACTTCAGAAAACCTGATCTTTGCTAACATGTCGCATGCTAAGTTATTGTACTTTAACTTGATTGTAGCAATTTGCAGCCCCTGTTTTTTTCTTTTACTCAGATTTCAGACTTATCCATTGACTATTGTAGTACTCACCCTGATTTACATTCATGGAAGTGAAACTTGGGCTAGCTCCTAAAACAGTAAGTTCTCTTTAGCAACCAGGCTGAAAGTCTAAACTCATCTATTTCCTCATAAATGTGAGTGGGGTTCATTAGGGTTTGGGCCAGGGCAGCTCAGAGCCTCCAGAGCCCTCCTATATGAATCTGGACACTACTAATCCTCCTTTACTTCAATAGAGCCAAGATCTCACTGCTTGTACCTCAATTCAATGTTTCAGAAAACATCAGGGATCACATGGTGATCCTCAATAGTAATAAGTGGTAGCATGTCATAGATTTCAATACAGTTGCACTTGGACATACTAACCTGGATACCTGTGCTTATGAATGTCTTTTAAAGAAGTTGGAGACATCATCTATTTACTTAGAGTCCTCTGCAACTCCTTTCTTTGGTGCCAGAAGGCTAACACTGATATTGCACATTCAGATCTTTAAAGAAGATCCTTCCCCACTTGTACACAATCCAAAAGATGGCAGGAAGTTGCTAGCAATTTTCTTTTGCTTCTTGTCAACAGATAGGAATTAAGGCCACCTCGCTAGCTGGTGAACTTCTCAGCTCCTCCCTCCCCCCAGTCATCAGCCTTTCTTGAAGTGGCAGAATACCCAGGAAGAGGAGATGGTTTTTTGATTGCTAAATGTTCCCTCCAATGTGATAGCACTTCAGCTCCTCAGCCAATCCAGGAGACAATGGAGAGGAACCAGAGATGGAGTCAGCTCTCTTCCGTCTCCTGCTTAGACATTGTCCATGAAAGAACAGTCTGAAGTTCTGAAGAGCGAGTTTTTACAAGACCATGTAGCATTAGGACAAGGAGGAACAGTTTCAGACTGGAAGAGGGGAGATTAAATCAAACATTAGGAAGAAATTCTTTCCATTGAGAGAGGTGAGACAGTGGCCCAGGTTGCCCAGAAAGGCTGTGGCTGCCCCATCCCTGGAGGTGTTGAAGACCAGGTTGGATGGGGCTTGGAGCAACCTGGTCTAGTGGGAGGTGTCTCTGCCTATGGCAAGGGGGTTGGCACTGGATGGTCTTTAAGGTTCCCTCTAAACCAAACCAGTCTGTGATTCTATGAACTTTTCAGTGCAGAAATCATACATCTTTGAAAGACTAGGGAGTGGTACTTCTCCTAAGTGAGTGATAATGTTTGAAAGGCAGAAAGACAGAAGAAAAATCCAATTAGAAGAACGTGGAGGTTTGGGTGAATATAAATAGCTGGGAGAGATGCACTGAGGTGCTGAGGGAGGGAACTCTGGCAGAACAACTGTGATGGGTCTCTCAGAGGCGACAAAAACACATAATGACGTACTTCTCACCAGCCTGTTCTTTTCTAGAAGTTTATGATGTTGAACAGGGCCCTTTCTCAGACAAAACTGCATTTGAATTCTTGGAAGTTTGACAAAAATATCTCCTGAGAACTGGCCTGTTTCCTCTCTTTCCAAGCTGACCTTTTAATGAGGTCTCATTTTGCCTCCATAAGCTGAGAACAGAGTGTACCAAACCAGCACAAGATCAGCATTGCCTTCTAGGATTATTCATCTGGTTCATTCTCCTGCACATTTCTGCTTTCTAGGGTCCAAATCCCAGAACAGTTGTCTTTACCTTCAATGAGAGGTGTTGTTCTTTGAGGAACCAACAGGATAGTTTTGCTCACCCTTAAAACCACTGCTATTCTCAGAGGTCCTAAAATAGCCATTCATTGTATCTCCTTTCATAACTTAACACAAGTCTTTCACTTGGAATGTTTGTTTGGTTGGTTTTTATCAAACAAATAAAAGGAATAGGAGCATTGATTGTGTTCCTGAAATAAATGTCACCAAAATCTTTTGACCTGATTCATAACAAAATATTCTGTGGAGTTTTTGCAACATGAGACCTAATCCCTGTATTATTCTAAGGATGCATCAGCAGATGGTAGAAGGAAAGACTACATCAAAGGCTACCATTCTATGGATGTTTGGGCTCATGCTAGGAGTGGAGAAGAGGGCTTGTATTCAGTCTACTTCATCCCAATTATGATACACACAGAAAACAATAGAGTAGCAAAGTCCCTGGCCCAAAAACTTGACATCATAAATGGAGGAGATTCAATGAGAAGGAAAGTTAGCCTGGCTCCTTGATGGAATGATTTGGGAGTCTCTTTTCTTCTCTGAGGACTGTTCAGTCCTGCCAGGAGACTGTGAAGAAGTACTAATGGTACAGAGTAGCTTTTCTGTGCAAGGGCTGGATAGAGAATGAAAGTAAGTCACCTTATGGTCAACCTGAAGTTTTGAGGAAGGGAGATCAGTGAATAAATCTATGCTCACTGTCTCATCTCATAGTCACATAATGGTTTGGGTTGGAAGGGACCTGAAAGATCATCTAGTTCCAACCCCCCTGCATGGGCAGGGACACCTCCCACTAGACCAGGTTGCTCCAAGCCCCATCCAACCTGGCCTTGAACACTTCCAGGGATGGGGCAGCCACAGCTTCCCTGGGCAACCTGATCTCCTTCCTGATCATGTTGTGGCTACTAAAGGAATGTGACAGAGCTAGGAGCTTGGTAGCAGAAGGAAGTTTTTATAACCTCCATCAAGCTCCTGAACAAGCTCCTTATGCCAAAGGATTTGGAAAACCTGCTCTACCTGAAACACTTCCAAGCTGATGCAGTTACTCTTCCTTGGCACACGGTGCAGAAGGGAGATTTCTACTCAGGTAGTTCTTCTTCCTTTTAAACTGTCACAACAAGATCCAGTAGCTGGGATGTGGGAGAAGCAACAAGGTCACAAATTTCAATGATGGGGATAGCTACGTTATTCAAAATGAGACTCTTTAGCTAAGCTGGAAATTGATGCCAGGTTTACTGAGTGGCCTGTGTTAAACTGAATGGAGATGGACTTAAAATTGATAGCATGGTCACAGGGACCATATTCAGTAAATACAGCCATGCTGGGAAGCCATGTAGATTTCAGCTGTCAGAGGGTCACAGTAGAATGCTGTGCACTGCTGTGCTGCAGGTGCAGATTCAGTCCTTATGCTACTGGCTGAAAAATCAAAAAGCTCAGAGCCAACATCTATATATTTCCTAACAGCTTAGCTCAGAAAGACAAGGAGTAGAAAGTAACTGCTTGATGGGAGACAGGGATTCATGCTTCTGCTCCTCATGATAAGTGGCAGAAAGCAATGGATTCACACTCCTGCTCATCATGATAAAGCAGAGCTGGGAGCTTGTGAGGTTTTGGAAAATTGAAGCAATGATATTTCCTCAATGTGCTCACATAGCTCTAATCCTTGTTACAGGACCATATCTTAAATGGTGTTTTGGTCTGTAGCTCTCAGCAACAACTTTAACTGAATAAAATGCATTTACCTGTGGAAGAAAATAAATAGCTTAGTACAACATGATGATGGTCTGGGATATTCCAGGCTAAGACAGCAGATGAATTATTTCTTCCTAAAACTCCTTCTATCTCTGCCATCGTAAAAAGGAGTGGATTCAGCCTGGCAGGTCAAAGGAGATAGCACATGCTAACAACAACTGCACTAACCTCGTGTTCCTAGGTTTGAAAGAGACCTTTACTATATAGATGTCACATTTGTAAGAGCAACCCAGCCAGTGTTTAGTGGATATCTTCAGACAGAACAGGGAGGACAGCTTCAAGTCATGAGGCAGCCACTGAAGGCAGGACCTGTAGGGCTGCTCAGGCCAGAGACTGGGCTGACTGAAGCTTTCCAAAGGGAGCTGGCACATCTCTCTAGTTGGAAAACAGTCCCCAGACAAACCAGCAGCTCAGCTCTGGACAAATACAGCTCCTGGGGAACTTTGCAAACTGGATTCTAATGTCGTCTCATGTCAACAGCTAATTATTGATCTGCCAAAAGGCCCTGAGTTGGTAAAATATGAGGGACTGAGACTATCCATCTTCTGGTTGCTCCAGATAAGGATCACGGGCTTAGTAGAGTTGGTACTAAGCTACTATATTTAGAGATGCAAAAGCTTACCCACTAAAGATATTTCTTGTGCATGTATTTTATTACTTTCGTTATGCACTTAAAATAGAAATTTTATGATCAGTGCTTTTCTGTGGAAGAAAGACTTAAATTGCATTTGGAATGACTTCCCTCCTTTTTCCATGAGCTGGGATGTATTATGTGTTATTTGCTACAGGAGCAAGAGAGACTAGTTTGATTTTATAAAGTAGGCTCCTATAGCCTTTAATTTTACCTTTTGCTTTGCTTCCTTCTGATGAATAAAGATGGTGATTTACATACATGAAAACACTGCCTCTTCAGGCTCTTCTTCCTTTCTTCAGTTGAAATTCATTGATTTTCTCTAGACAGCTCCTCTGGGAGCTGCAGAGATCAATATTTGAAGGAAATGTGAGGTAGCTGTAACATCACCAAGTCTAGCCAAAAGAGATAATTCAATATTAACTCAGGCAATATGTACATGTGGCTGACACAAATGGACATCAAAAAAAGGTAAAGAGCTATTAATATTTTCTTCAAACATAAATTAAAAATTAAGAGGTAAACAGGAGAACATACACCACGTTAGCAAGATACTCTGTAACCAAAATTAAATAAAGCCATGACCACTGGGCCAGACCTATACCTGTGTAAAAGGAAAACTCTATTAAATTCCATGCACAAAAGCTCCATTTCAATTCATTCCTTTTTAATTAAGAGCATGTCTGGGGAGGCTGCTGCTATGGCCATGGACGTCAGATTGCCTTCACTTTGGAAGCTGTGTGAGGTTATAGCAAGAAAATTCTCTGGAGTTCAACTGTGAGAAGAGAAATATTATTCTTTATTAGAGTTGGGGTTAGGAACTGGAATAGTGGGAAGCAAAAGTTCTTGACACTTGTTGGATATCCAAATTTTCTGTGCCATCAGAATGCAGAGAGTAACAGATGTTTGTGCCTGGATTATGTTTAGTGAGTACAAAGAAAAGCACTGGAGAAACCAAAGAATGATAGAGACTGAGATGTGACACATCCCCTAAAGATCTGTTCCCCCTTCTTTGATATATCTAGAAATGGGTAATAAATATTTAGGATATGGAACAGTAACCCACAGGTTTCTGTTAATTACTGGCAGAAACAAATGGATGTGCTGATTTCATCATCACTGCAAGGTCTCTTGTGATTCCACCCATATCTCATCTTGGTTGTGAATTGTCTAACAGTTAGACTCATTGCCTAAATGGTATAAACACTTTTTGCATTGGAGGCTGAGAGTTCATACCCTGTCTCCCTACAGCCTCTCTCCCACTGTGAGTGTACAATTTTATTTCAAAAAGTCTATCTGCTGTGAGTTTGACATAAAAATAGCTGGCAAAATCTGCCTGGTACACTGTGACTCAACCACAGAGACAGGGAAAGCTTATTTTAGTAGTAAATTAACAAAACTGATATGTTTTCCAGGTTTGCCAGTCAAGGCCCTGGGCCAGTAAATATGATTTGGCCAAGACATAGGACCACAGTTTCCCCTGTCCACAATACCCAGCACAGGAGTTAGGGCACTGATTTTTAATTAATGGCACTAAAGACATAAGGAGAAGTTTTCCCTGAGAGGGAAGCAAAGAAACAAGGTTTCCAAATTTAAATTAAAAAAAAAAAAAATGTCAGATGTTTATGGAGAAGAGGGTTTCCTCCTTACTCAATTTGGGAGGGCAAAACTCACTGAACCTTTTATTTGTGATACAAATTATTGCTGAAGGGGATGCTGAGAGTTTGTCTAATGCCTCTTCCTGCCAGGGAATAGTATCCCTTCTGCAAATTCCCAAGCAGATCTCATTCAACTTAGACTCAGTGATCTCTAATGGTATAAACTCCTCAAAGCCAACCAGACTTAGATTTGAAGTTAAGGATTTAGCTTCTAGAATCTGCTTTCTGGCACTCTTAGATTTCTCCTGGCATAATCTAGTCCCTCCTTTTCCCATCAAATATTGAATATGTTGGATTTAAATGTGATATATATATATATTTAGGCTACTTAAACATATTTTACCTTTTATGCAATTAGTGACATTTCATTACACTATATCATTGATCAAAGATCACAAATTTACGATGGGAAGGGGTTAAGAAGAGGTTTAACCGAAAGGAATGCAAAAAACCCCAAATAACCAAAATATAATAATATCAATTATTTTAAGCAAGGAATTGAATATCCAGCCTGCAGAAGAAAGCCTCGGCATTTTGCTGTCCAGCTAAAATTGATGTGTCCCCCAAGAGAAATGCCAGCTGTGGGTTTTTAATGTGAAAGGCTTTGTCAAAGGGAATTTTTTTTATGCTTTTCCTTTCATTGAATGACCTCTTTTCTTGCCTTCTCTGACATGCTACTATTGACTTAGTGCAAAAGGCTAAGGCTGACTTGCATTTCTGAAAGTCCTGTGCTGATTGATGCACACAATGATTTGTGCCTTGCCATGGAGATATTTTAATTTTTATTTTTTTTTCTGAATCATGCAAAGGAAGCAGATTCTAATTTAGCAATATTACTCTTGCCCTGAAACATCGGATTTTCTCCTCTCTGCTTTCCACCTTTATGCTGTGGCTACTTCAACAAATCCATTTTCCAATAGTTTACTGGGTTAAAACTCTTCCCTGCAGATGGTGTGCTCACAGTCAATGCAGCTAAATTATCTATTTTTGACATTTGCCCAGCAGAAGACATGAATGCATAAATTATTGGCACCACCTATTGGTGAGAAAGTCAAATTATACAGGATTTGTAGGCTAGTTTTAATTTTACTAAATACAGCTTCCTGTTGTGATTTATTCTAACTACACAACCCAGTAAGATGACTCAAGCTTTGCATTTCCCTGTGCCAGAGACAGCTTTGAGCTTGATTATCTGACTGGGGGGATACTTCTGCCACAGGAGACACAGAACCAAGGAGAAGATAAGGCATGAAGCTACAGGTGGAGCAGGTCTTGCTGAGTTTCAGGTTCCTCTAGGTGCTTTTCCCATAAGATGCAAGCACAGCTCTGCAGGATTTTTTTCCACTCCATCACCACAAGCCCCAGCCACAGCTGGTCAATGTCTCATGGATAAGAGTGGCCTGAGTTACCTTTGATTATTGTGACCAAGAAAGAAGCTGCATCATACAGGACTCTCACGCTCAAAACATCCTTTGCAAAAGATGATTATTTGAATGTAGCCACAGAGACTGAAGTCATTATTTGGAGGCAGAAGCTTTTGCACTTGAGCTCTTGTGCTCATCCTGATTCTTGTGTCTGTAAGAAGTCACAGTTATCAAGGATCTCTATGGTTCCTTGACTGTGAAACAGCTGAGTCAAGATTTTTCTGATGACCCTCATAGAGCACAAAGTAGTGGGAGGGATAAGAAAAGATTTCAGGCATTTTGAATCATTTCCTAGCACAAAGTTCTAACTTGAATTATCCATCTTTGGCTAGAAGAAGTGATAAAAAGCCTCTGGGCCATGGGATGTGCTGGTTCTTTTTGGTTACTGGTGAACAGACTTTTGTAAATGATTTGTATTTTCACTGAATAAAAGAGAAGGGAAAGAGGGAATGGCATTTTGCTTCAGATTCCTGTTTCCTCAAATCCCAAAGAATTGTTTTGAGATGTTAGCACTAAGGTATTTATTGAGAGGAATTTTTAGCTCTCAGTGTAATAAACTACACAAGCAAACAAAGAGCATTGGATTTTGGCTCAGTGTGGACTAAATGAAATGTGGAAGGGGTCTGCTGGGCACTTTGGTGCTATTACAACTTATCCTCTGATGTTTCTTGGAGTTTTGTTCCTTCTTGTCTTTCTAGACTTGGAAAAACACTGGTATGGGTAAACTTCTCTGCCTTCTCCTTCTCTCTAAAACCTCCCAGCTGCAGGATATCTGTCTCAGGATTCTGGTTCTCTTGGTGTGGCCTAAGAGATGATCATCTCATATTAGCTGAGCAAAAGTCAACCTTTGTTGTTATCTTGCCCAGCTCTTGTTCTCCAGCCTTTAGAATTAGTGGGAATAAGTGAGGACACTCGATAGACACAGAAAGGCTCAGACAGACTTTGTAAAATCTATAAAGCACAGCTCGAGCTGTCTCAAGGTGTATCTAGACACTGCCATGACCTGTCCATTCCACTAGCTGAGTACTCACAGCCTGTGGAGAACGATTGGCTCTGATACAGAGCAAACAGCAAAGCTTATATACCTCCCATTATTTTTAAAGAGAATATTGCTCTACATGTTCTGAGATGAAAAGTGATTGTGATCAATTTGAGCAAAACCAGCACACGCATGAGGCAGTGCTAATGGCAGAACAATTTTCATTTGCCAGTTTATTGTACTTACCTGACAGAAAGAACATTAATAAAGATGTCCTATCGTGTCTGATCTTCTGCCTGGAATAAGTGAGAGGGCACCTTCCGATTTCAGAAATTAGTTTCACTTGAAAATACATCCTTATTTTAGGGGCTTCAACTGCAACATGCAACTCAGTTATTTATTTGCAGTGAGTTTATTGTCTTTAGACAAGTTGAAGATAAAACATAAAAGCCTTTGAGA
Source organism: Hemiprocne comata (assembly GCA_020745705.1). NCBI lineage: Eukaryota > Metazoa > Chordata > Aves > Apodiformes > Apodidae > Hemiprocne > Hemiprocne comata. The sequence continues at coordinate 3,746,381 of CM036589.1, read as the reverse complement.
CTGAATTATAAAGTGCCGACTTTTATTATTATTATTTAGGTTTTGTAAGCCAGACAATAAACTACAAATTGCCACTATTGTGTGAAACCTGTTTAAATGAACTGAGAAGAAGAAAGCAGGACTTTGGTAATTCCCCAGTCCAACAACTAGTAGGATACCAAGCTCTTTTCCTAACAGCTCCCATGCTTAGGGAAACTTAAGGCACCCTGCACCGTGTGCACTCAGGACATGCAGCAAAGTACTAGGCATGTATTGACCAGGGAAGGATCACATCATGTGATTAAAGGTCTGTAAAAAAAGAGATGACTTTATAAAGGTAAAATGATGATAAAATCTATTTTCTCAACTTGAGTGTGGTCTGCAGTGTGGAAGTGGTATGGATGATGGTGCATCCGTAGTCTCCATGAGGAGAGAATAGACCTGTCATGTAGAAAGCTGCACTTGTTGGGAAGCACATCTTATCTGGTCAGGATAGGCAGGGTCCATCTTCATTGATATTGATTCTGGGCAGCCAGTTCAAAATATTTCTGGTCAGAGGGTGGCAGATGAGCTGTATGGATGGCCTTTCCCAGGAGTCTGCAGCTGTTTAAATAGCCACCCTGCGGGAGCCACAGCATCACGGTTGTGTTTGACATTATGAAACCTCAGCAGGAACAGGGAGAGCCATGGGACAAGGAGTCCTCTCCACTTCCTGACTTCCATAGATTACTTTAATTGGTAAAACTATGCTCCTGTCACTGGAGAGAGCGTGGCATGTCACATCACAAAACATGAGCAAACCCTGAGCCTCAGAATTCATTTGCCCTGAGGCTCAACAAAACCCTTCTGGGTAAAGCTGTATCTATGGGGAGTCACAGCACCAGAAGGGAGAGGAATCCCTTGGAAAAGGGACAGGCTTGTCACACCTCTCCAAGGGGGACATAGTAAACAGTCTCTATGGCTTCCTGCCAGCCTTTTTATTTTTCCCCTGTGATTTTTGGCTTTTCCATCTGAACAAATACGTGCATCCTCAGTGTACAGTCATCATCTCTATAGGGTGAGAGAAAAATAAAACTGTTTCTGTCTGTGTATGCACACACATATGTGAAAGTAAGGGAAATTATTCTAATAATGTGCCTTTTTACTGATTTCACATTCAATTCAGTTATAAAAGTTTGAATGCACTGCTGAAAGTGGTACTTAGCAGCTCTCACACCTTCAGAAATCTTTTATTTCCTAAAGTGAATTGAAAAAGTTTTTACAGGAACAAATAATTCTGATTTGTGACTAAACTTCAACAATTGCTGTTAAACGGGCTCCATTGATCTAAATCTGTTTATGCAAGCCTGCTTTATTAGTTCTAGGGATGGACACGATGCACTTTACAACTTTAAGAACAGACAGAACTAGGATTTGATGAACTATACTCTCCACATGGTAAGCTAACAGTCCCCTAGATACTGTGTTTCGTACAGCCAGTATTAATCCCACAATAGATGTGAGATAAAAATCATCTTTAGGTGCTCAAAAGAGACATTAATCCTAAGTACAATCCTGATATTGCCTACAGTTCTTCTAGAAGCATAATTGAAGCTTACTGCCCAGCTTCTCTGCACTACACTATTCTGTATAAAATCAGTAAAAAAATTCAGATCGTTTTGCCTTTAAATTTCCTGCTGAATGATAACTACTCTTCTCCTGCACCTACCTGCCTGATTCCAAACCAGCTACTTTTGTTATCAAAATTGCCTTTGGCAGAGTGTGCTCAGGTCCTATTCCTCAAGCTTCAACACAGCCTGGTCCAGTCCTCATTCTTCAAGCATCCCACTGCATGGGATTGAAGGGTTTCTTCCATCTTGGTTTTCTTCCACAGTGCCCAGCCATTCCTCTCCCCACGTCCAAAGGGAAATAATTTCCTTTTCCAGTTTCTCCATGTGGCTCTGAGACCTTTTCCCGGGCTCCCAAAGGTGTCTGTGCAGAACAGTCAGACAGTCCAGTAGAGCTGCCTTCCTTCCACGCTGCTGATCTTGTCTGGAAGTTTCCAAGGACCTTAGGCAAGCCCCTGTAACCTGAAATCATAAAAAGTTCAGTAATTAATGTGTTTTAAAGCCTGGCTTTGAGCTTGCTACTCACTGAACACTAGTAGGAAACATAGATGTGGCCATGAGTGGCAAACACTTTCTGCTTGGGAAACTGTTAATAAAACTTTGCAGAAGTTCTCTTGGTTTGCTTTGGTTTTTTTCCCAAAAAGCAGAGTCCCAGAAATGAAGCAGTATCCAAAGTTTTTATTTTGTTCATGTATTTTTTTTAGTTTAACCTTGCTTAAGATCTTTAGGTATCTTCAAGATGAGTTCATGGAAAGCAAGACTGGATCAGCAGTTGCTTTGTTCAGTGTTACCCTAATAAACTTTGTTGACAAGTATCTAACTGATTCAAGTGACAAAGGAAGGAGAAACAGAATGGTCTTTAACTTAAGGGCAAAGTGGTTTATTTGACAGCCTTTAGACTGCAGATCCATGTCACAAAGGCATGGGAGGTGTGATTCCAACATCTCCATGTCTCCCAGTCTATAAGAGTTCACTGTATAAGAAATTCCCATGACCGGAAGCCCAAGTTTCATTCCATAAGGGTTTACTTTGGAAAGAAACTTGTTCCTGCAGCTTGTGCTCATGTGATCTCTTCCAGCTTCTAAATGCAACTTGGTTTTATTCCAGCAAATGTTGCTAGTTTGAAAATCCAAGAGCGAGAGATTTCCTGCCCCTCTATCACATAATTCCAGTCAGATGGAGACAGCATTGGTGTGTGATCTCCAGGCTGACTCCAATTTTGCCTCTCCAACATGGACTGGCTGATATCTTAACTCCAGGCTTTCCAACCTATTTGTGGAGCATAGGAAGGACACCACGTAATCATAATCAACCCTTAAAAAGTTACTAGATAAAAAGATATAAATAGCCCTTGGAGCAGGAACTGGAAACTGGCCTCCCCATCACAGGTGATGGCCCTATTGCTTTGGCTAGCAGATGGCCTTCCTGCAACCCCTTTTTGATCTGCAGGAGATTTTATCCCAGATCTGCTGCATAAATGCTTGGTTTTAGCATGATAGGCAAAGAATGCTCTCCCCTGCCTCCCCAACACGTAGGCTGTCTGCTGACAAAGCCATTAGTGGAGCCTCGTGGGAGAGTTTGAAACTCCACAGATAGGGCCTGGAAGGTTTTCCATTTCTCAGAATATACTTGAAAAGGGGCAGCAATTATCTCCTCTTTCTGCAGCACCCAAAGCCTGTTTCATTCTTTCAAAAGCAAAAATGTATACAACAGTGCTAGAAGAGTTGGCCTAGATTCTCAGGCTCTCCTTGTGTGTAAAAGCCACGCAACAAACTTCAGGAAAGGGAAGAGTTTACTTCAGAGGTTATTCTGATGTCTACCACCCTCAGTCTGTCTGACACTGAATATCTCTTTTGAAACAACTCTTTTTCCTGAGCGTATTAGGGCTCTGAGGCTGAAGGGACCAGCTCAGGAGTCAAGAAACTCCAAGTTAGATGTTGTAACTCTTTGGTGTTCGTCTCACCTATTCATCTCCTTTTAAAGTAGGGTTTCTATCTAGACTCTTATCTAACTTAAGGTTTGTGTAGGAAGATACTCTTCCAGGGCATGACTGGTTGCATCCTAAGTTAGGTGAAATCTAGAGGTTGCCCTATCTCTCCCCCCTGCCCCTTTTAAGCCTCACAGAGATTATTTCAGACCCAGCATCTTATGTCAAGAAGTTTTGCATTGGTGAGATAAACCCTATTGAGAGCACCTATTTTCTTCTGGACTTAACCCTTTAACTTGTTGAGTGAGGCTTCTATAAAAATGGAAGAAATGACAGAACTCACCCAGATTTTCATCTGTGTTCTCTATTTAGATGGCATTTTTCTGATGGTAGAGTTGCCTTTTAGTCAGTGTGTGTCAAACTTGCTGGCACAACAGCATCTGTATCTTAGAAATGTGACAGGCTGGAGGTGTGCATTTGTCACTTCAAACCCGTTTTGTTTTTAAAGAAAGACAATTTGCTTTTAGCTGCCCTATAGCCTTCAGTTTGTGTCAAGAGTGATACATCCACAGGCTTTTGCAGCAGGCACTTTAATAATGCAAATTATATGTTATCCAATGAACTCTGATTATGGCTGTTCCCAAGGCTCCTCCCTGTCCACTATCTGTTGATTTCCTTTTTTATTAAAGTTCTTATACCAACTGAAAACCACAGCGTTCCCGTGGGTGAATTTTAAATGTGTGTATCAGCTGGAAAATATTGATTTCCAGTCAATTTTTTTTTTATTATTTTTTTTTTTAATGAGACACAGCACATATTTTACAATGGAAAAGTTCACACAGGACACAGGAAATAGACAAAAATGTTTCCTTCCCACTTCAGTGCAGGAGCTACACAGCGTGTTCCAACTCAGAGGACATGCAAACAATGTTCAGTCTTCAGGCAAGGTCAGCAAAGCAGATGTGACTTCAAGTTTACCGCTTGGATAGCGTGAGAACAATCCCCGGATAATGGAAGGACCTTCTGGGGAAGCCATGGAGTTTGCAAGGCATCTTGGCTAAACGTACCATATGATTCACTGCTTGCCATTTCCACATTGCTCAATGCTCTTGGGGCTGCTGGAATAGCAATGTTTAAAAAAAAAATTAATCACTTTGAGATAAATATCTTTAAGGATTGTTGGGGGAGGGGAGAAGAAAACATCAAGACTCCAGGGCTACTGTTGCAGTTCTCCACCTATTGAGTGTAGAGCACTTTGATGGATGCCTTGCTCTCTATGGAGTAGTTGCATTCCCCCTGTACTCAGCACTGGTGAGGCCTCACCTCCAGTCCTGTGTCCAGTTCTGGGCCCCTCACTTCAAGAAGAATATTGAGGTGCTGGAGCGGGTCCAGAGGAGCAACGAGGCTTGTGAAGGGACTAGAGGGAAAGTCTTATGAGGAGAGGCTGAGGGACCTGGGGTTGTTCAGCCTGGAGAAGAGAAGACTCAGGGGGGACCTTATCACTCTCTACAACTACCTGAGAGGGAGGTTGTAGTCAGGTGGGGCTGGGCTCTTTTTCCAGGCAACCAGTGACAGGATGAGAGGGCATAGCCTGAAGCTGCCCAGGTGAGGTTTAGGTTGGATATTAGGAAGCACTTCCTCATGGAGAGGGTGATCAGACATTGGAATGGACTGCCCAGGGAAGTGGTGGAGGCACCGTCCCTGGATGTGTTCAAGGAAAGGCTGGATGTGGCACTTAGTGCCATGGTCTAGCTGTGGTGGTGGTGTTAGGTCATAGGTTGGACTTGATGATCTCAGAGGTCTTCTCCAGCCTCAATAATTCTGTGATTCTCACACTAAAAAGGTGTGAATTTCATCCTAGAAAAAGACACATCCTAGTAGCAAAAACCTCAAGCATAGAAACCAAATGTGCACATCGCTTTTGTGTTTAAGTGATTTCATGTTCAACATCTAGTTTAATGGTGACTTGATCCTTGACAGAGATTTCTGCTTTGTATTTCAAAGAGGACCAGAAGATGAAAACAGGAAAAAAAGCTGGGCATTTTCCTGGGAAACTTCCCACAGACATTTCAAGAAGTGAGACCTGTCCAAATAAATATACAGTTCACTGACAGCTGAAGATTATCCATTTGTAGTTCATTAGTGTTTTATCATAATAAAAACATCAAGGAGATGGTATTCCCTTTCAAAGTTTTTGCAGGGGGGAAAGTAGTAACATTGTCAGGTGATGTATGTGACAGAGTAAGTCAACTTTTGTAGCTCTGACCAAGGTCAGGTGACTAAGGCTGGAAAATAAATATTAATCCCCCTCTAGCATGTTAGGATTTGCTGGCTCTGGATCTCACTAGTACACAGATGTGAATCAAGCTCCAGTTTGTTGCTAATCTGCTCTTCTGCAAAGAGTGATGAGTTGGAAGCTGAGGCCAGTGGAAGTCTAAGGTGCTATGACAGAGTTGGGATTTTTCCTTAGCATAGTTAATCACTAGTACAAATACCCACTAAATGCTGTTACATTTCCCTTCATGTGGGAGTCTCTGAACTGGTAGCCTGTGTTTTCCTGGGAAAAAAAGTCATTAGACAGAACTGAAGAAGTGGTGACTATTGCTTTATAAGCAATCAGACCAACAGGTTTAACAGTGGTTTACTTCTGCAACTGAGGAAAGTAATGGATTTAAACTCATTTACACCCCTTAGTGAAATGCATGTCTTTGCAAATTAGTACAGAAGATTAATTAGCAATGACCCTTATCCCGGACATGTGTCATACTTTGAAAATTATTTTACCTTGGTCCAGGTTCTGAAGCACAGATATCCACCTTATGAGAAAATATTAATGGATAAATTTCTGACAAATAACCTTGCTGATAACTCACCACATCTTCTGCTGTGCTTATCTTCTAGCATTAGCTGATATTCCCAAGATGGGATGCTGAAGCAAGCTGGCAAGGTAAGGTAGAAAACTTGCCAGCTTGTGCATTGCAGTCAAGTGGAAAAAATGGCAATTTAAGTCTTACAGGACTGAAAAGCTTTTGATTCATTTACATTCTTTACTGACATAAATTTTAGCAGAGGGACTGGGGCTCAGTTGCCTCCCTCCAGAACACGTTCAGCAGTGAAAATTCCCAGTGAGCAGTTCCCTGGGCCCACAGTTGCAGTGACTGAAACAGTGTCAAACATCTTCAAAAATGCTGAAGTCAGAAATCTGATCTGTGACTAACTCATAGTCTTTCAGATGATGTCCTGAAAATAGTTTTATCAAAAAGTAAAAATATATATATTTTTTTAACCTCCGTTCTATGCTAGAACAGAGACAAAAAAAGAAATCCAGAATTATTAGGTTTGGCATTTATTTACATTTTGCACACCATTATAGAATAATAGAATCATAGAATTGTTCAGATTGGAAAAGACCTTTAAGATCATCAAGTCCAACCTTATCCTAACCCTATTACCCTATATCTGATGACCCACCACTAAACCATGTCCCCAAGCACCACATCCAGATGACTTTTAAACACATTCAGGGATGGTGACTCAACCACCTCCCTGGGGAGCCTGTTCCAGTGTCCAACAACCCTTTCTGTAAAGGAGTTTTTTCTGATATCCAACCTAAATCTCCCCTGATGCAACTTGAGCCCATTTCCTCTTGTCCTGTCATCAGTCAGCAGTGAGAAGAGACCAACCCCACTCTCACTACAACCTCCTTTCAGGTATTTGTAAAGAGTGAGAAGGTCTCCCCTCAGCCTCCTCTTCCCCAGACTAAACAGCCCCAGCTCCCTCAGTCGTTCCTCACAGGGGATGTTTTCCAAACCCCTCACTAGCTTTGTATGAGGTTTAATTTGCATTCACCAGAAAGGAGTGAGATCCCCTCTGACTTCAAGTGTACCAACTCCTTCAAAGTTGAACTCCTGAAAAAATGCATCATGGTTTTCTGCCTCTTCCATTCCAGAGAGATGACAAGAGTCAGTTTGGAAAACACAAAGCACTGGAATGATCTTGCCTTGAAAGCAGTCAGGTGAGTTCAGAATTAGCTTCCCTTAGTATGACCTAAAAAGTACCACAGCAGCTGTTCCTCCTCCTGTTATTCTGTTCTTTTGAGGAGTATGGGGGTGGATTTCAATATTAAGTCTTTGTTTGTACAGCAGTAATATTAATTAATCTGATTTTAGGACTTCCTTTTCACTGTGGATTGCCAGATTGCTCCTTGCCCTAAGCACAAGCATGGTTATACCAGCTCCTTAGTGGCCTTAAGTCCATTGGTGCTGAAGTTACTGGTGAAAAATGACTTCTCTGCAAAGATGAGACCATTGTACCAGTGGATATGGAATTGGGGAATATCTCCAAGCACAAGTCCGTGGCAGTGCAGGACAAGGCAGGGGACATCTTGTGTGTCATTGATCTGTGGGGACTTGACAGACTAGGTTTTAACTTTCTAAAGATAGAGACAGAAGGCAATCACATCTCAGAGCAAGGACTGAGAAAATAGGTTCATATTTTTCTCTTGATTTTCCTGCTCTTATTTGTGATCATAGCAATACTGCTCAGCAGGTTGCTGAGGCTCTCCACAGCCTCGTAGGGACTGGGTATGTGTGTCTCATTTCAAGGGGTTTTAATGCCTGACTTGAAGATATGACCCTTTTATGTCTGTGGTCTACCTAAAACTGCCAATAGCAGTGACAAAACAGTGACAAATCACTTTCAGATGGTTAGGATAATATGGAAAAAAATGGGAAACAACAATTTTAGGAAAGAAATTAGGGTGAAAATCATGGTCTAGATGACCTATAATGTTCTGCAATAGTCATTCTTGTGTATTTTTCTCTTCATTCCTCTAAATGCTGAAGTGTCATTCAAGCTTGTGTTTGTGAGAAAGTATAGATGTAAATTTAATTATCCTGGAGAAAGCTAGAAGCCCTCCTGACACCATATCTTTGGCCAAGCCATGTAAAGATTTCTGATAGGACTGCACACTTTCATTTATCAACAAGTTTCACAAGATTGAATATCTGCCAGGAAAGCTGAGCAAATTCAGATGGAAGATCAAGACTCTCATGTTTGCCTCCCAAAGTAACTAAACATTATGTCAGCTTACCACAGGACATAATAAAGTCACTTTTTCTTAAGTCTTTAAATCAAGACAGGTTGATTTTCTAAAAATAACATGACATAGCTCAACCATTTAGTTTTTTTAAAACTCAGTGTAATTTCCCCTCCTGTTTTTGTCCTGTACTAGGGAAGTCAGTCCAGGTGACTTCTGGCCTTAAACATAAAAATCTTTGAATGTTAAAGAGATTGCTACTTAAAGCTCACACATGTATTTGTTGAAAATACCTATTCAGTGGTCACCTGCTTGGATGACTGCTTCTCTGCACATCATTCTGTTCCCAGATGAAATGATCTTTCTGCCTTGTTAAAGAGAATTTTATTGCATGTAATGATTCTTTTCTTTTAAAAAGTATGTTGCAAGACATGATCTCTAGGAAATAATAAAAATATACTTGCCTTTTTTTTCTGAAAACAGTGTTTGGATTTTCACTGTTCAGTGTAGCACTATTGCCCATTGGGGTGATTTTCTTTCTCATAGGGTCCTCACAAAGAAAGTATTTTTCTACTGAAGCATCAAGAGTCTCATTGTTCAGAAGATTAAAGAACCCAAGAACTGAGGTAATGAGTCTGATGTCCACAGTAACACATACTTTATCATCTGTGATCAACCCTACCAAAAAGTCAACTCTTGCTCTACCTCAAAACTGGAAGGAAACAACTGTCCATGCAGGAAGGGGAGTGTTGGTCCTGGAGGCAGCTGTCTTGCCCTCAGTCTCTGTCCTTGCAGGCAGTGTAGATACCACACAGACAGGACACTTTATGTCCACGGGTGAAAACAGCTGTAAACTACTCCTGGGGAGATCCTAATTGGACATCAGAAGGAAATTTTTCACTATGGCAACAGCTGGACATTGGAACCAGCTCCACAGGGAAGTGGTGGATTCCCCAACACTGGACACTTTTAAGACTCAGCTTTAGAAGGGGCTGGGCCATGTCATCTAAGCTGTGTTTCTATCTAGGAAGGTTGGACCAGATGATCCTCGAGGTCCCTTCCAACCTGGCATTCTATGATTCTATGGATGAGCTTTCCAAGATTATCACAGGAACAGTCCTTGCTTTGCCAGAAAGGAGCTTTCCCTGTAGTTGTGGACAGAGAGTGTCTTGGATGCTTACTATGTTCAAACAAGCTCAAGAGAAACGTTTTCCATCTCAAACCCCATAGACACAAAGCTACATTTTCCACGATGACTACACTGTGAAGATGTAAAGAGATGCTGGAACACCCATGTCCAGGGGGTGTTTCAGAGCAGAGGGTGATGGGCACTCTTTTCCACTGCACTATCGTGCCTGTACAGATGAGATCTGTTCCACCCAGCTCTAGGGGAGATACAAAAAATTAACACAGTATGGTGGCGTTTTTCCCCCTGTACTCCACTTCTCCCCCTTTACTCCGTTCTTGTGAACCCCCCCCTGCAGTACTGTGTCCAGTTCTGGAGCCCTCAACATAAGAAGAACATGGAGCTGTAAGAGAGAGTCCAGAGGAGGCCACAGAGATGATCCAAGGGCTGGAGAAGCTCTGCTCTGGAGACAGGCTGAGAGAGTTGGGGCTGTTCAGCCTGAAGAAGAGAAGGCTCCAGGGAGACCTTCTGGGGCCTTCCAGTACCTGAAGGGGCTACAGGAAAGCTGGGGAGGGACTTTGGACAAGGGCAGGGAGTAATAGGACAAGGGGTGATGGCTTTAAACAGGAAGAGGGAAATTTAGGTTAGACATTAGGAAGAAATTCTTCTCTGTGAGGGTGGTGAGACACTGGCCCAGGTTGCCCAGAGAAGTTGTGGCTGCCCCATCCCTGGAAGTGTTCAAGGCCAGGTTGGATGGGGCTCTGAGCAACCTGGTCTAGTGGGAGGTGTCCCTGCCCATGGCAGGAGGGTTGGAACTAGATGATCTTGAAGGTCCCTTCCAACCCAAACCAGTCTGTGATTCTATGAAGACAGAAGAAACCTGGAGAGGCAGAGGGGAAAGCTCAGGAGAAGATACCCTAGCTTCTCCCAACACCTTTCTTTCCTGAACCTTCATTTCCTCCCACCCAACTGCCCCCCTCTTTCAGCACCTCATTACCCAGATATGAACCCTCTGTCCCTTGTACCTTTATCATCTGTTGGTACCATTATCCTTGAAGAAGTGAGGAAAATTTATATCTACAGGTCCACTGATAGCTCTTCTTTTATGGTGAAAAGTGTTTCTTTTCAGAGGTTTCTCTATTCACACATGAATAGATCTGTATGACCCCCCCTTCCTCGTTTAAATTCTCTTTGAGTCTATAATTACATGGTAAGTCTTTCAGACTGCTTTTCTCCCGCTGTGCTTCACAGCCAACACTTTTTTATTGTTTTTATTTTAATATTTTCTGTTTCTTCAGCAGACTGACGGTACATTTTTTTACAGTTTTGGCATTTATACAGGAATAATGATGTTCTCACACTGTCCATGTCTTTGGGTGACACTGCATTCGGCTGGTTTTGCACCACAGTGGGTTTTTCAGAATGTTCTCCAGACGGACAGAGAAATGACTGAGCAGTGGGGATGTTGGCATGTCCAGATCCAACTCTGCCCCTGCTCAGGTGCAGAAAGAACCACCCACAGCATGAAAACCATGCTCTGAAAAACATGCAACAGTCGTGGGAATATCTTAACAACCTTTCATTCAAGCTGCCTGAGGACAAAAATGTGCTGTTCCTTAGTTTGTCTAACTCAGAAATGTAACAGTGGCATTAAACTTATGATCATTAAGAAATAATCTGTTTTTTATTCTTTTATATGCTACTCAATGCAGTATCAAACAAAGATGAAGCTGTAGCTGTATTAGGGAGAGCAAGTCCCGGGAATAAATGCCTCAGAGCTGTTGATAGTTGACCATCTTTCTTCAAGCCTGGCTTGGACATGGGAAAAAAAGAACAGCTTGGAATTCCAAATGTGTGTATGAAACTTTCACTGACAGATGTTCCCCCTACCCTCCAACTCTTGAACCTATCAGCCAACTTCAATAAAGTATTATGGATGGAGAGTAGTCTCAGATATATGAAAAGGTTCTTATACTTTGTAAATACGTGAGTACACAGAAAAGAGAAATTCCATTTAATGTCCTCTCTGAAAGAAGAGCCCACTCAAGTCGTCACAAAAATCCTCATATTGGCACACCTGGCTCCACTGTTCCTTTGCTCATGAACTGACCTAGAGGCTTCACTACATGCTTTAATTATTTTCTTCTAAAAACTAACATTTTATTTGCTGGCTGGAGACGAGAATATGAGGCCGAGTCTCTCTCAGGAGTACAGAACAACAGAGATGGAGTTAAACCCAAAAAAATGATAAGGGTCTGACATGATGCAGTGAAGGTTTTGAACACTCATGATTTAGATGAAGCAGACTTGGAATCAGACCACAGGACTCTTAACAGCTTGTGGCAGTTGTAATGCTAAGAGGGGCCAGGCATCTAACTTTCTCCAATTAAAATAATTACATGATTGGTGATCAATTACTGCACTTCTGAAAAATAACTAGGAATCCTTCATCCATGGATATTCTGAATGACTTTTTTAAACTTTCTGTCAAAGAGATACAATAATCACTGCTCTATATGGAGTGTCATATCCACAAGCTCTCTCTCATGCCCAGTTTGCTTTTGGCAGGTTGTTACCAGCTGTGTTAAAATGGTCTCACAAATGTGAACAAAATTCCCTTCTCATGGGTTTTTCTAACTACTTCCAGAAAACTGATAAAATTATCTGATTTCCAAGGTAATTGGTAAAAATGGTAAACTGGAATAACTCCTTCCTTCCCTATGTCTACATGCCTTTGAATATTTGATCTGCAAGCCTGAGATAAAGAAACAAAAAGTATTCTGGAGTTTATTGCACGCTAGGCCACCAGTAAGAATCTCCTATGTCACTGTACAGTGACTTGTTGGAAAATTTTCCTGATAGTCTCTTAAAAGTAAAAGAGATCTGAGAAGGAACTTCGTGCTCTCAGAAGGGGAGAGAAACCTCCTCAGAGAACGAAAAGCAGATTGTCTCTGTCCCAGAAACCCCCTAATTTGCTCTAAACACTGTGCTTAGCCAAAGCAAAACTGTCTGGATGCAAGAGCATCCTGTGATGGCACAAAAACATGAACTCCTGGGGAAACCATAAAGCACCAAAGAGGTCGGAGTTCATTAAGCAAATGCCTGAACTGTAGCCAGGGCCACAAAGGAGTCCAAAAGTCATGGTTAACCTAAATAAGATGAATGCAAAAATACTGTGGGAGTATAAAAATGGCTTTTCCAGAACAGCAGCCCTTCTGGACACAAGACACTGAGAGCTTCAGGAAAGGAGACTCTGGTAGAACTCCAGCAGCTCCCAGAGAGAGTTGGGGTTCTTCAGCCTGAGGAAGAGAAGTTTCCAAGGAGACCTTTTGGGGCCTTCCAGTATCTGAAAGGCTACAGGAAAGCTGGGGAGGGACTTTGGACAAGGGCTTGTAGTGAAAGGACAAGGGGGAAGGGATTAAAACTGGAAGAGGGGAGATTTGGGTCAGACATTAGGAAGAAATTCTTCTCTGTGAGGGTGGTGAGACACTGGCCCAGGTTGCCCAGAGAAGCTGTGGCTGCCCCATCCCTGGAAGTGTTCAAGGCCAGGTTGGATGGGTCTCTGAGCAACCTGGTCTGGTGGGAGGTGTCCCTGCCCATGGCAGGGGATTGGAACTAGATGATCTTTAAGGTCCCTTCCAAATCCAGCCATTCTATGATGATTCACCTCCAAATCCAACAAAACACAGTCACAGGCAGGGGAGGAAGGGTGAGCAGGTAGACACAAGGATGCTGCAGAAGGGGAGAAAATTCATTAAACACTGCCAGTCTGTGGAAGACACATTTAGCACCTGTCTCTATATAACACATCAAGCATTTCAGAGGGTTGCAGAAACTCTAAAGCCCTTCAGGCCCTTCTGGTGGAACAAGCATGGTACACGTTCACTGCAAGGCTTCAGCTTCAGGTGCAGCAAATGAAGTAACATCTTGGTGCACTTCCAGCAGTGATGGACATGTTTCAGCTGCATCTCTTCATGTAATGCCCTCTGACAATCTCAGCTCCTGCATATCCAGCCCAGCAAGAGCTTCAAGCCAGTGCAAAGCAATGGAGAAAACTCTGGGATTTTTGTGAAGCCTTTATTGCCCTGAGACATCCTCAGAAGACCAGAGTTTAGGTCCTAACCTCAGACATTAAAGCTTGCATGTGGACAAAGCAAGACTAAAAGCACTATGAGCTCATGAATTGTGTAAAACATCATGTAGAAGCAGCTTCAAGTATAATGTTCTGAGTGGCAATGCTCTTGTCCTGCAGACCACCATGGAACTTGGGCCGTTACCCATTGACATTTAAACCTCATGTGAAATTTAGAGCTTATAGAATACTGTTTCAAGACAATAACAAGGATGTCACAGAACAAAAGAGGCCAAACTTGGGCACTCGTTGGTTTACCTCAAGCTCAATGCCTGGTCTGGGACACCTAACTGCTGTGTTGATCCAATTTTTCAGTCATTAATAGTTCACAGCCAGGGCAGCTTTTTTTTCTTTCAATGGTTCCTGTTGGGAAAGGGATCTCAACAGTTAAATGTTCTACATATGAATCCGCCAAGATTTTGCAGTGTTTCAAATGCAGGAGGGCACTTTTAGACAGAGAATTGTAAAATTAACCATTCAGCCTTCCTAAAAATACGCTGCCACGCTTCAATAGTTACCACTGATGAGACATGAACACAAAATACATTTTAATTTCCTACAACCAAACAGAAGAAAGGGAAAATGTTCCTCCCTCTAAAAAGAGGAAGAGAAGTATTTGCTTGAAGTGGCAAGTCTCTCAACTCAACCCTGCCATCTCTAAAAGGGCCTGCTTGGTGAATCATCAGGTTTATGGGGGAAGGAGAAATAACCCTGAAGACCTCTGTGCTTGAGATTTCAGGTGGAAGGCACATTTTTTTTTATTAAAACAGTGCCTCTAAATCAGACATGAAAGGGGAGATATATCATTTGTTTTGTAAAGTGTTTGCTACAGGTTTTTTTGTGATACAATCCCTTTTTTTTGCTTAGCATATCAGAGGTAAAATCCTGTCTCCATGGAAGACAATTTCTGAAGGATTTCTAAACCTTCAGAATTTCATCCATCATCCTGTCCTTTCTGTTTCATCTCCAACCTTTAAATAAAAGGTATTGTGTAATAACAAAAAAAAACCCCACAACAAAACAGCTCCTTCAAAACAACAAGCACAGATAACAAAAACTTTTTCAGATGCTCAGCTGGGTGAAATCCATGTAATTCCTTCAATGCTGGTAGAGCCAATGGTTATTCTTAATTTGATTGAGGCTTTCAGTCTTCCTGTGACATCTTCAGAGCTACTAATTGCAATCACAGTCTGAGCTCGGGCAGTGGGATTACAGTTGCTGACACTTGGGCTGAAAAATACCTATGGGCTTGAGAAAAGAGATCAAATACTTCCCATTATCAATCTCTTTCCCCACGCCAAATCACACCACAAATTGCCACAACTGCTCTGGGAAACAGCTTTGCAGGACACTGAGACTATCCTTAGCCATTTCTATCCAACAGTTAAACTACCTGAATTGACTTCAAAATCCCATTTTTTTTTTTTTTTCTGTGTGAAATCAATTATAAAACTCTTACATGTTCCTTGGAGAAACTATTCCAGCTGATTTTTGGAAGCTTACATTATTTCACTGTTAAGTTGTCATCATGCAGAACAGAATAATAATGACAGTTGGTATTGTTCAGATCCATTCCCATAGCCAAGATTCCAGAAGAATTGAAAAGCAGGCTTCATTTTTCTTGATCAGAATCAGCTTTTCCCCCATGGTGATGACTTGCTGATCTCTTACAATGCTGGGACAATCAGGGATATGGAAATGTGTCTCAGGAAACTCTTTACTCTTTAAAAAAGACCATTTCAACAGCCAAATGGAGCAGTGCTTACTGTGGTGGAGGATCAACCCCACATCTCCTAATTACTTTACATGTTCAGAGCAATATTGCCAACAGGATAACAACTTTCTGAATAAATCATAGAATCACAGAATGGTTTGGGTTGGAAGGGACCTAAATCACTTCTAGATGATGTTCATTAGCCCACTTGGGCTTCTGAAGAGCTCCAGTGAGACCAGGTATAGAACTGTTTTTGCAATCTGGTTGAGAATACTTTAAATGGAAATAAACTGGCTTTTAAATCTCCATCTCAGGGATGTCTTCTGGGACTATCACTTGTTTGTGCATGGAGGATCCTACGCACTGGCTGATGAGTGAGTCATCCTGCCTGCCACCTTATCTGCACAATACCATGCAATCTGGAGAGTGTGGTCACATCAGACAGTGATTTTACTGCTCCAGGCTGCCCAGGCTAAAAGCTGAAGCAGAAAAATGAGACTTCTTACTTTTTGTGTGTTATGAAATTCCAATACACTTTTTTTTCTTTCTTTTCTTAAGTTGCTGATTTTGATTTGCACTTAAAAACTACCAGGAAATAAACCTTTTCTTTCTCTGTGTCTCTTTTGCTCTTTCTTGCCTTAGAACTACATCTCCAATTTATGCTTGTAATCAGTGTTTCCTGCCTCAAAAACTACAAGTTGTCTTTACATATTTGAAAGGCAATGAAAGCTTGGTTTCATATTCTCATCTTTGCAGGCAAAATCAAACCAGGTCCCACATGCACTCAAGGTCAGACACAAATGTGCAAAGCACTCCTGAGATCAGACAAGACCCATGCTAACATCTTTGCTTCTTCACTCATGACCACTCCTGGAGCTCCCAGTGCAATTTCTGACTTAAGCAAACCCCTGTGTTTTAAAAACCTGTTCCTTTATTCCAGCCAACACTACCTGGCCCATCTCAGATAATGTAAGCAGGTGATAAAATGCCTACAGTTTCCCTTTGAGTGAATGGATGCTTTTCAGGGGAAAAAAAAATGCCTAATGATTTAAAAAAGCAGCAGATGGAGAATCATGAAGTGTCTAGGGAAGTTTTTCCCATGGTTAATTGCTCTTACTATTAAAATCTCCCTTCTTTATTGCTATTCTGAATTTCTCCAGCAGTTCTAGCCTGACCTCCACACATCACAATGTCCTTTTCTCCTAGATTAAAGAGCTCTATTCTTTCAAGAATGGTAATTCTGTAGAGATGTTTGCAGAAATGAGACCAAGTCAACTCTTAACTCTTACGATGAAGCTGAAGAAAGAACGTTTTTAAATCTCTTGATTAAACTTGCAATTTAAAGAGCACTTGTTGCTGCTTTTTAAAAAACACTTTACAGTTTTTTTTCAGTATTCTCACTGAAATATACATACCAGGCTTGAGTAAATATAACTTTAATTGTCTAATTAAGGCTGCATTCAAGAGAATATGACCTACCTGATAATCAGCTATTAGCAGGTCAAAGCATAGCATTGGCCATGTATGCAACAGCTCCATGCTGCTCCACTACTTTTCCACCATGGCCTTGCTATCACCCTCAGTAGATGTTATTGACCAATTTAATGCTGAACTTCTAAATCCCCAGGGGGGGAAATGGTTCACACAACCAGGCAGATGCAGGAAAATGATAGTGGTTTTGCCCCTTGTTGACTGGAAAATATTGTTTCCCACAGCATTGGAGTAAAGTCACAAATGCAGAAAGTACAAGTTCTCCTTGGGAATGGGTGGAAGATAAATTGGAAGAAGGTGTAAGCTTGATCTACTGCCTCTGAGCTCTTGCTATGTTTAAGGGTTCAATGACACCAAGTTTGTTGATGATGTTACTGTTCTTGTCTTTCCTTCTTTAGTTATGGGATAGTGCCTGCCCTGAAGCTGCCTGGAAAGGTGATCTGGCCTGACTAAAAAAATCCCACCTATATGGGAATGTAGGTAGGATTCCTACATTCCTACATCCATCAGCCTGTTGACAGTTCATCTCACTTCAGCTGTCTAAAATGTGAAATGCTTTAATTTAAATCAGCCAAGACATTGCAGTGCTGTTTCTTCCCTGTGCTCTAGGTGACATGGTTCTACACTGAGATGCCTGGGATTTGGGCACAGAACCAATCATCTAGTTGCCCTTTACCTTTGCTATCACAGTAGTTGTGTGGGGCCCCCTTTATTTTGAGCCTTATCTCCCAGAGGGTTTTAATTCAAGGAACAGAAACCTAAGAGGTGAATGCATAGTGAACCATTTCCACTTTCCCTTCTTGGTAGCCTAGTTCAGTCTGGAGGTACCTCTGGATCAGTATCTCAAGTCAGGAGCCTGGTACAGTTAAAACCTTTCATCCCACTTCTCTATTACATTGTCTGTCTAGACAGGGTCTATTTATACTTGGCTGTAGCACCTAATGTAGACAAATATGCTCATTTTGATAGAAATCAAGTCATAAATGGCACAGGCGTTGCTTTCTCTGATCTGTGAACCTGAGCCATCTTACTATGGACCTATCAAGGCGGCTGCAAATGAGGAATTTCCAAGCCAAGACAGATGGTCCATTAATAGGAGGGGGCTTAAAGTCACACAGCACCTTCACTGCATGCAAGATCATCTGTTCTCAGCGTAGTTAGTCTGTGGAGGCTCTCAGAAACACCCCTCTTTTCTCTTCTCCAGACTCCTACCACTGTTGTTAAGCTCCTCTGATCAGTGGTGTCTGCTTCAAAAGCAGATAACACCCTGCAGTGACTCACACCTACTTCTAACGTCCTGTATCATGGGATGAATGTATTTTCACACCTGTGTGATGGGTTAGCAAAAGCCCGGGTTGCACATGTCTTAGTAAACTGCTAATATTCTTTGTCCTGAGAAAAGACTAATACTTTTTGAGGGGGCAGCTGGTAAATCTATTTTCTTTTCTAACCTCTTGCAAAAGCAGCACCCCTGACCCCTCTGTGCCAGCCCCTTCAAAATGCTGATCCACCCTGAAGGACCTGGAAAGCAAATGCTCAACTATTTCCCCATGGTACAGGATGCTTTTGGTAAGTTTTATGATGTATCTGTGCACAGAAATTAGGGAAGGGAGTGTGCCAGGACAAATCATTATCTCGAAGATGGGCTTGTTGGTGGTATTTACAATGAGCTGCTGACTTGGATCAGTTGGCTTGATCCAGAAGCTGTTTCCATTCAATTGCACAGAAAATGTTTGCACAGGGTGTCATCCCCCCCACCTAAACATTCTGTGATGCCATGAACTGTGGCAGACATCATCTGGAGGGGGCTGCAGGACACACCTGTTGTCCATGTTGCTATAAAACTGACAGCCAACAACTCACAGGTAGGAACAGACTGAAAGGAGCTCCTGCTCAGCATTCTTTACTCATAAATCCTGAATACATTAACAAGGTGAGTGGTTGGTTTTTTCCCCTCTCCTGGTTGTTCTTCTCCTGAAGTGTCCTGATCCCTCCATCCTCACCAGAACTAGCTCTTGAGGAGGGTCTGTGACAATGTGCAGTTGTCAATGAAGTGATGGAAATACAGCCATTTTTTGTTGCTAGCTCTGTCAAAGGTTCTCAGGGATGGTAGGCCAGGAAGAGCTATGTTCCTGCAGCTTCTTTTTCTTTTCTCCTCAGTGTCCCATGGCTGGTGGCCCACTCTAACGGGCAGAAAGAATCACAGCTATGTTCCAACTGTCCTGGACACTCTTTTTGGAGATGGAGATTCAAAGCTTAAGGTTAAGGAGGACATTCCCAGACAAAGGAGAGCTCCAACACCCAAACCACTGCTTCCAAAAAGGGAACCAGTGCCTTTGCTCTTGGATATGGCTTGAAGGAGAGGGATTGTGGCTACTGCTCTTTGGTCCACTCGGTGCCACCAGTCAGTAAATGTGATATGATCACACCCATGGGGCAACCTGGGCAGAAAGAACTACTCTGCCAGGCAGAGGAGTATTTAGGCTTGATACAGTTTTGTGGAGTTCCTCCATCACATCTCCAGCTAGCCTGAGAAGCAGAATTTTAATTGTCAAAGGCTTCCTGAGGAAAAAAAAAAAAAAAGAAGTTCCTTATGGCCTCTTAATTGCCTAAAAATGCAAAAGCAAAATTAGGGATGTGTCTTTGGCTTTGTCCTTGCTTTCTGTAGTGCTCAGTGCTACCTCTGCTGCAACTGTTGCTTTGCTCTACCTTCCAGGAGTGTTGCAAGGGTAAATGATGTTTGAGTGCTGGTTGTACCCATTGTGAAGGGGACCCTGTCAGTACCAAGAATGGGTGAATGGCTTTTGAAGGAAGCCCTGGGGACATGAAAGAATGTGTCTTTTGTTAAGCTTCTCTTTTGACAAACTCTCCATTTCGGGGAAAGCGTAAGGACACCAGTTTTATTTCTTGTGTTAAGAAAAACCATGAAAATGATTCAGCTTGATGTATTTAAGCAACCACACTGAAAGGTTCATATCCAGCTAGTTTCAGTCCCCAGAGTTTGTCTTTCTCGTTTATATGGGAAAAAAAAGGGGGCAGACAATATAAGAAGCTCTGAGCCTTTGTTTGCATTACATAATGAAAATCCCTAAAGCTGGAGAAGAGGGTAAAGGCAAACTGCTGAGTCCAGAGCTCCTGTCCCATCACACCTTTGCTTTTCTGCTTGTGCCTCACTTGCTGTACAAAGTTATTCCACAAAAAATGGACATTTCCCCCTCTTCAGGTGAAAGCTTCAGGGTGGGACAGTGCCAGGAAGACCCCACTAAGTGACAGAGGCTGCCAGGAGCTGGTCTTGTGCATTGTGTGTGTGCTGGGGAGGCACTTCACTGGATGCCCAGCAGTCAAACCTCATCCAGACTACAGTTCATTATAAACCTGTTGCAACTGGAAAGACTTTTTTTTTTTTTTGCTTGAGATTAGTGTGAGATCTTTTGCATTTGTTGTTTTGGTTTTTTTTCTTGTCTTATGACTGTCGTGTGAGCTTTAAAAAATTGTTCAGAAATCCTCATTCTGAGGTGGAATGAAGCAGCTGATTTTATCACTTCCCACAAATAAAAGGGCAAGTAGGAGAATAATAAGCCTGCAAAAGCCCAAAGCTAAGTATGCACAGGAGTTCTAAATTTTAGGGTGTTTTGCTACCAAACCCTTCTTTACAGCCTCTAATCAGTACCTGTAGTAGAGCAACAGCTTAGTTAGAGCAAGGGAACTTCTAGCCAGATTTGAGGGACAAAGCACCTCTGCCCATGAGCTGAGGAGTTTGGGGATGAGCAATCCATCACCAGCAAGGAAAGCTGCACAGCATGCAGAGAAGATGATGTCATAGAACATTTGCTAAAGAGGTTTCCAGCTGCCTGAGAGGACAGTTACTGCAGGAAGGGAATTGCTCCCACCTTTAAAACACTTTTGTTCTTTTCCATCTTTTTTTTTTTCCTCCTAATTATTCCACCCAGTTCCCACATGCAACCTGTTCTTGACAGCTGAAAAGCATCACCACCCAGAGGGACCCAGCCATCCCACCCTGCAAACCCAGATCCTGCTGGCAGGTTCCCAAGGCTGCATCTGAAGGGCAGGAGAAGGCTCTCCAAACCTCACCAGACTTCTTTAACCTGCTTTTTTTTTTGGGGGGGGACTTGTGACTTGATCTGTTTGTGATCAGGCTCTGTCTGTGGCTTGATCTGTTTGGGGAGGATGTCCAAGGGGAAGTACATTCACAAGTCTGGCAGAATATGAGAGAAGGAGGGTTGTGGTGCTGCACAGCTCCCTTCTGTCCACCCTCACTGTGGCTCTTTTTAGCCCTTGCATTCATACAGGGCCTTTTCTGCACTGGGTGATAGTTTGATTTCTTTAGTGGCATCATGAAAAACATGATCAATAATAATATTATCCAAAGTGTGTTCCCATGCAGCTTGTGCAGCCCCATGCAATAGCTTGGAGACAATCCAAGAGAACTTCCTCTGGGAGCCAGCTCTGCAGCCAAATAGCTTTCACTGCTATGAAACATTTCCTGACACACTGCGTGTTTGTCCCCAGAGGGACACCCTCACCATTTCCTTTCCCTCTGGTATCTGCCCCCTTCACACTCTTTGGATGGATCCTTAGGATCCTCAGGCCTGGCCACTGGGTGACATCTTGATGCCATTTGCAGTCTTGAAAGGATCACAGAATCATAGAATGGTGAAGGTTGGAAGGGACCTTAAAGATCACCAGGTTCCAACCTCCCTGCTATGAGCAGGGACACCTCCCACTAGACCAGGCTGCACAAAGCCTCATCCAACCTGGCCTTGAACACCTCCAGGGAGGGAGCTTCCACAACCTCCCTGGGCAACCTATTCCAGCACCTTCCTACCCTCATGGGGAAGAATTTCTTCCTGCTGTCTAACTTAAATCTCCCCTCTTTCAGTTCAAAACCATTACCCCTTGTCCTATCACTGCCCTCTCTGGTGAAAAGCCCCTCCCCAGCTTTCCTGTAGGTCATTAAACAAACAACCTTTTGCTTAGTGCTGGTGCTGTGATGAAGGTTCCTGCTGGTGGATGCAATCACATGCCCCACCACCACATTTGCATTTCTGAGCTGTGTATTTGTCTCCTCCCAGAAACATTAGAGTCCTGTTGCCATCACCATCAGAGGCAGAGAAGGAAGGCAGAGGGAGCCTATAGGTTACCAAAAGATGTCAGAGGTCATGAAATAAACTTCTCCACCCATACCCTGCAACCCAATGAAGCCTGCACTCATGGTGAAGAGCAGGGTTTGTATTTAGATGAGGAGATGAAGTGTGAAAGGGTGATATCAGGATATAAATTAAGGAGAAATCTTTGCAAGGTCAGAACATGATAAACAGAGGAGTGATGTAGCTGCTCTGACCAAGAGACTGACATCCAGAATCTTGGTGGCAACAAGACATTTCCTCTGCTTTCCATCGGGGCAGACAAGGTGTAGGACAAGTCCCAGTCCATAGATCAACACACCATGTTGTCTCTGAACGTGGAGCTCAGGGAGCTCCTGCCCTCAATGCACTAAGATTAACAGGCTGGTTTTTTTCCTAGGTTGGGATCATTTTTTTTCTTTCTACCTCATATTGTCAAATGACACCAGAAAAACACTGGAAGCTGATGAGAAAATGCAATTTCATTTAAGCTAAGAAGTTTTCACTCATTATCTTCATTCCTTTGAAAAAATGGAGAAGGGGGATAAGAATCCCTGAGACAAGGTTAGTTCTTGAGTAAGATATTTCAAGAAACAACCAAAACCAAAGCAAAAAGTGCAAGCAAGACCTGTTGCCATGGTAGCAACGTATATCCAACTGATGTCAAACCTTCTGTGGGGAAAAAAAATCTCACCAAGTTGTAAGATGTGATGATGAGGCAGGCTAGAAAAGGAGTCTGTCAGTGTTTTATTGATACTGCTTTTAATACACTTACTTGCCTGCGTGGTTTGCAGGTATCACACCCACACCACCACCCACAGCACATGGCTGCTTCTCTCAGCTCTCTCAGCTCTACTCCAGAAATTCAAGGCGTGGTGGGGGAGGAAGGACAAGGAGAAGACAGTGAAGTAAAATAGCATTCAGATTTGGAAAGAAAAAAAAAAATAACACTGGTGGCTGTCGTTTTTATTTCAAGGTGGACATCAGTCAAATGGGCAAGATTTGGGTTCTCACCTCGGTTATTGGCAGTACAAATTTCAGCAGTACCATTCCAGATTTGTGCCAGTGGAACTGAGATCAGAAGAAGCCTAATATTGTCTGTGTTTGTAACTTACCATTTCATTTGTCTGCTCTTCAAGTGTGAACGCGTGGACTTTGGGGATGTTGAGTACAAATAAGCCATGGAATCACAGAATAGTTGAGGTGGGAAGGGACCTCTTGAGGGCATCTGGTCCAACATTCCTGTTCCAGCAGGTTGCCCAGGACCACGACTAGATGACTTTTGAAGATCTCCACAGCTGGAGACTCCACCACTTCTCTGGGCAACCTGTGCCAGTACTTGGTCACCTTCAAAGTCAAAAGGTGTCTCCTGATGTTCAGAGGGACCATCCTGTGTCTCAGTTTGTGTCCATTGCCACTTGTCCTGTCACTGGGCACCACTGGAAAGAGCCTGGCTCTGTCCTCTCTGCACCCTCCTTCAGGTGCTTATAGACATCCGTGAGGCCCCCCTTGAGCCTTCTCAGTCTGAGCAGTCCCAGGTCTCCCAGCCTTTCCTCACAGGAGACATCCCTCAGTCCATTCATCAACTTTGTGGAATTTCACTAGACTCTGTCTAGTCTGTCCAGGTCTTTCTTGTGCTGGGAATCCCAGAACTGGACACAGTGCTCCAGGGAGGATCACCTCCTGCTGGCAATACAGCCAGGACACCATTGGCCACAAGCACACATTACTGGATCACAGTCAACTTGGTGTCACCAGATGCCCTAGGTTCTCTTCTGCCAACTGCTTTCTAGCTGGGAGGCCTCAGCATATACTAGTACCTGGGATACACAAAGTGGATCCCCTCCAGGTGCAGGAGTCTTTAGTTTGGTGACTGAACTGACTTGTCTTCATCCCTCTTGTTTCAAAAGGGAAAACAAAAGCTGCTGATGTAGTTTTGTGCTTGTAGACACCATGGGCCCAGTGAACTGCTCAGAGGACAAAGCTGAGGCTTCTAACCACTACCATTAGTGTTTCTGCAGTGGCCAGAAGAAACACCTGGGTCTCCTGATGATATCTTGGCAAATGAAAAGGAGACACCACAATTTGCAGCAAAGCAAGCAGAAGAGAGAGGGCCATCATGCCTGAAGGCTGGATCAGATTTGGAAGCAGGCAGCTCCCAAACCAGGCAGCTTTAGCAATGAGCAATTATTTTTCTGAACAAAATAAGGATTCTTTTTTCCCATTTGGCTCACACTGACCTCTTTGTATCTTTCTGACCTTCTCTTCCTGCCCTAACCAGGTATAGAGATGGAAGTACATCCATCCATCTCTACACAGTCTTTCTAAATCCCTCTCATATTCCCTTTCCTTTTTTCTGAGAGCACTTCTTGGGTTCATTAGTGCAAACCCTTGACTCCAATGAGCAGTGGTCCCACTATCACAGGTGTTATCTTAATCCTACCATGTCCTCTTGACTCACCTCTGCTGACCTCTCGGACAAGTTCTTCATTGTTCAAACATCCCTTCTGCTGCCTTGTTCCCCTACCATCAGATCTCACCCCGGGGAGCCTGGTTCACCAAACCAACTTCCTCAAGCTCCTTGTGGTCCTTCTTGTCCCACCCATGTCCTTGAATGGACCATTCCTCTTCCACAACCTCTGCCAACCTCCATCCCACAAACTACTCCCAGGCTGCCAGAAGATACCCCAGTTCACCTCAAAAGACAACCTACTAAAAGACCTCTGCAAAAGATGAATACCTAAATTACACCACAAAGCCATGGGAGAAAAATATAACTGGATGGTGTTGTAAATCCATAAAGACAAGGACAAGAAGTTGCTCTAAATCTGAGGAGCCTCCTTATGCCAGGTGAAACTTTGGTTCATTACACACCTGCAGGGGAAGCACTGTGCTCCTCCAAAGTTATGTGACATCTCCTTGATGACCTTAAGTAACTACCAATTTTAGGGGCAGAGTTGCTGAATGAAAACATTGTGCAAATCATCCAGATTGCTCATCTATTGCTGAAGGAGGATTTTGTTCCACACAAAACTGTTTCGGGTTGGGTTTTTTTTTGAGCCTTTATTCCACATTTCAGTTGATCAAACATTGCCAAAAAAAACAATCCCACTGGATAGAAGTGAGGCTATTTTGGATTTCTTTTCAGGAGTATTTTATGCAATCAAAACTGTTTACAGGAAGCACCTGATTTCAGTCAATTGCCTTGTTTCTAAACTGAAAATTTGTGAGAGAACAAGAGGAAAACTGGATGATATTACGCATCCCATCTTTGACACTTCCACAAGAAACACTGATATTTTGTCATATGGAGGAAACTTTCATGACAAAACAGCTGCTGCTTCATACAAATATCCACTTTTAAAGGCTGGAACAGATAGTTGCATCAGCAAACCCCTAGCAGACCCATTCAACACCCACCTCTGCTAGCAACCCTCATCTGAAATGAAAATGAAACCTGCTGTACTATGTGACATTTTGTTCTTCCATCCTAGACTTCAGGATTTAACTGGATTGGGTTTCTCTGATTTTCTTCTCTGGAGTTCCTAGCCCTGGGGCAGCTGCATTTCTGCACTGTTTATAGCTTGCAAAATACTTCTGGCTCCTTCAGGGTAAAAAGTATGATGTCCACCTCCTTAGTCCTTCCTGCCTGCCCTGTGTCTCAAGGCCCTTCATGCCATGTTCACCAGCATGCTATGAGGTGTTGTTCATGAAAAGACAGTGCTAAGCCAGTGGTAAAGCTGCAGGGTTAAACATGGAAACACAGAGGTAGGTTCTTTCAACCATGCCATGGGGCCACCTAATGGTCTGTCACCCTGGTAGCTGAAGTCCCTTGTTTGTGATGGACTCAGGTGCAGGTCTGTATAAGTAAGCACCTGGTTCCAGCTGATGGTCTTGAGCTTTGCAAGAGCCAGGAAGAAGAGTCTTAACATTCTGCTAAGGTGCTCCAAGATGCAGAAGCAAAAGATCTCATCCCCTTCCAGACATCTTCTAGGAGATCCCAGTTTTAGATGCTGAAAAAAGCTGGGCAAAAAGAAGCAAGAGCCCAAAAAAAGTTCAACATAAAGTTACTGGCAAGCATGGAAGAGCAAAGAGCATTCGTGTCCCCTCTGTATGTATCTGCCATGTTGTAATGTCTTCTAGAAAGTCTGGAGAAGAAGCCAGCCCTGAATATTTCAATGCCTGGAATTACAGAGGGGATGGGTGGAGCTTTCTTGTTTTGTTTATTTTGGGTTGGTGTTTTTTTTCCTCTTTGGAAACGAGCTGAAGTGATGACCTATTATTAAGAGCTGGCCCTTTGCCAAGCTGTGATTCCAGAACTCCAAGCAGCCTGGAGGTGAAGCTCAGGAGAGAGTAAATCCTGTGCTTATGCTCAAACAAAGGAACACTGGAGCTGTTGCCTGGCTTTCTGGCTTCCTTGGGGGGAAAAAGTGGGGGAAAGAGGAGGGAGGATTTAGTCTGGAGTGTTCCATGGTTGTGGTGGAGTCAGCAAGGTCACGTTTAAGTCTTTCACTCCCTCCCCTGCCACAGTCCACATGCCACTGCTTCAGAAGCAGCACAATCTGAAGAAATAAGATGGGTCTTTGTGATTTAGAGCTTCAAAATTGAATTTACAAGTGATTTCAAGGGGAAAAAAGAGGACTTTTAAAACTCTAAGTCATGGGCTATTTGGAGATGTAAAAGCCCCAGGCCAGTTAGGTGAAGGGCCCATGAATGGCAGTGAGATGGTCTAGGTGGAATTTAAGCCCTCTGAACATAGTCCTCTTGTTTTATCCAGTGTCCCTCTCCAAGCTTGAACCTGGCAACACCAGTGGCAACAATATATGGGCAATGTCACTGCCTGACAGGGGTGGTTCTTGCCTTCCATTCTGGGGTGGGATGAAGTCAGACCACAGTGGAAACTCCCTCCATGTCTGACATGAAGCACCTTCCACATCTGGTCCAGTGAATTTGCAAGCAGGTACACCTTAAATGAATTGTGTGGCTCTGGAAACACCAGTGTGGGACAGGGGGGTGGTGCTACAAGCTCCAACACAGACGTCACCTGTGGCTGTGGTTAGATCACTTATTGTTTGTCCTTCATCTCTTTGTAAAGACTTAGGTGTAGATTTACTGCAGAAGATTAACCATACTTTAGCCCATTGCTTTTTCTGATGGTCCTCCAGACATTTCTGCTATGTTTCTGTGTGTCCCCTCTGCTGCAGACCCAGGTAGACACTTTTTCTCCTTCTAGGTTAACAGGACTCTGAGCTTTGAGGGACACCATGAAATATAATCACCCCTGTATCCTACATATCTTCACTTCAGAAAACTGATAGGAGCCTGGATAATAGATGAAGAGTGTCTGGGACTGAAACACAGTCTAGAAAGCACCAAGTGACACACCAAGCACCTCTGGCATCATACATGCATCCTGGTGTTCCCAAGAAAGCTTGGACCACATGATCCTTGAGCTCCCTTCCATCCTGGTATTCTATGATCTTTGTTAAGCAGATATTGTGGCTCCTCTCTCTGTTTCTCCTGCATGTTTCCCTGGTGATCATGGCTGGGAAGAGCTGTCGTGACCCAAGTTGGAAGAGCTTTGGTTCCAGAAATGAGAGAGGAGTGTGATGACTTCTTTTGTTTAAAATTGAACTCATTATTAAAAAATAATTTAAAAAAAAAGAAAAAAAAAAAAGAAAAAAAGAAAAAGAAAAAAGAAAGGAGCTAAACAAAGACCATGCCTGGATTCCCAGAGTGACGTATAAAATTGTCATTGCAAGGAGTTGACATGCTAGATGGAGTAGTGCCTACAAACATTTCCTTGGGGTATTCACTTTGATGAATGTGTTTAATTAAACATTCTGGCTACATAAAAAGACCATCAGCTGGACTAAAAATACTGTGTGAACAAAGAGCCATAAAAAATAATGGGGTTTGGTGTCTCCCTTTGTTTACTCCAGGTGAAATTGGAAGTTTTCCTTTTTTTTTTAATTAATAATGGTGTCAGTGGAAGTAGAGAACCGTTAGTCTTGACTTGTCAGTTACTTCCAGCTGCAGTTCATGGACCTCTCTGGTGGGTGTGGGAAAGATCCATACCTATTGTCAGTCAGCTGAAATTCATAACACAGATGCCTCTAACTCCACTAATGTAGTTTTACAGCTGTAAAAGCTGGAGAAGGTTGGAAATCACAAGGTCCAGATGCTCAGCTGGTGCAAGCTGATAGTACTCCATTTTAACGTCAGCAGACTTGGCTGTCTCTCCTTGGCTGTATCAGGAAAGATCTCATCATGTGCATTCATATAGTTCTTTGTACTCAGGGCTGTTCAACACAACATGTTTAATCAAGGAGTCACATCTGCCAGGCAGACAAGACTTTACTGCAGAGCTGCAGTGCATCTAAGGTCAATGTTACTCAAGCAATGGTTGATAGATCAGGCGATCAAGTTGGCAGGCCTGGTTCTTACAGTAGTACCCGTGAAGTCCACAGCTTTGTGAACATTTCACTATTTGTGTAACCAAAGGGCTGAATACAAAAAAAGTGTGGCACAAAGCCAAATGCTCTGCCTTGCTTTTGGACAAAATGGTTTTGAGTGAGAGAGGGAAGCTGGAAGCTGGGGGAGGATTTCTCCCTTAAGCTACCCTGAAGCACAGACTGAACAAATGAGCAACCTTGTTCTGAACCAGACCACAGGGCCTCCAACATGTTTCATCCTTGCCTCTGCCACAGGGGCTTCTACAAGGGAAAAGATGCATTTTAGTGAGGTTTTTTTTTTTTTTGCTAGAACTTTATTTTTCCCCAGGAAATATCTTTCTGGTGAAGAAATCCCCTTCTTGGGGATATTCTAGAGAGTCCACTGTAGGCAGATAGTGGACACGTTTACCATGGTGTGTAGTGAGAGGATGAGGGGTAATGGTTTTAAGATAGAAGAGGATAGATTTAGGTTAGACATTAGGGGGAAATTCTTGGCTGTGAGGGTGGTGAGACACTGGAACAGGTTGCCCAGGGAGGTTGCAGCTGCCCCATCCCTGGAAGCATTCAAGGCCAGGTTGGATGGGGCTTGGAGCAACCTGGTCTGGTGGGAGGCGTCCCTGCCCATGCAGAGGGGTTGGAACTAGATGATCTTGAAGGTCCCTTCCAACCCAAACCAGTCTGTGATTCTCTGATTCTATGCTGTTTGTGAAAGAAAATTAGTCCTCTGAATGGGACTTTGGGGGCATTAAAGTCTGATTCACCTGCCCTGAATCAGCAACTGCAGTTCTTTAATGCCCCTCCACTGGAAGCTAGTCTCCTAATTTTGAACCTAGCATGAAGGGACCCACAGGAGGTGGCACAAAACAAAATATGATCTTTAGCCCTGTGTACAACTGACCTCACCTTCTACAATATGAAGAAATACAAAAGAAAAATGGTCAAAGCACAGATTACTGAGGAGAGACAAGGTTGTGTCCCAAGTGGGTTGGGAATTGTCTGAGCAATACCCACCTTACCCACCTTACATTGGTTGAGGACATAGCTGGTGGATCAGTTCCTGCACCAACATCCACTTTAGTTCAGGATGCACATCATCCCAGTACCAGCTGACTTTCAAATCCCCTTTCTCACATACTTTAGGGTTAGTGGGGAGGGCCACAGATCCCCAAAAATCTCCTTGCACAGTAAACAGTGCTGCAGTCTTCTAGGGCAAAAGCTTTTGCTGGAAGATTTGCAGCATAGAAAGCTCAGGGACAGTCATGCTGGGAAGGAAATGGCTTCTGAAGAACGAAATATCAAATCAGGCAGCTCTGATGCAAAAGGAACTAGGAGAAAGGGACATAAAGGTGGGAGTGGGCAGATTTCTTATCCTATCCCAGCCCCTTCTTCTTTCAGCTCTGTGAAGGTCTTCACTGTCACACCATCAGCCTCTAGCTTCTTATAGTGCTTTGGTTCTTTCCTGAAGCCCTACCAACACCACGAGAAAATGACCAAGACTATATCAAGATCTCATCACACAGGCTCCCAGAAAGAATTGGCAGGAAGGACTGTGCTCTAAAGACCTTGAAGTCTACTTGGACAGAAGAGAGCAGGGAAGCCTGGGCAAACAGCAAGGCAGCAGAACAACCATAATGTTTTCCTCCCAGACTGATGCACCATGTCCTAGGGAGCTGAATTTATAAAGGTGAGCTTTTCTTGTCCTGGTGGGACAACTCATCCCTAGCTGGTGGGAACCAGTTATAACAGGAATAGTCTTGGTCTTTGAGTTTCATTCCAAGCTGGTGTCAGCACAGTAATGCTGAAATCTTCACTCAACTTTAATTATTGTTAATCAAGTTAGACTCTGTGCACTAAGTATAATTCTACCTTGCTGAGTCTTTATGTAAGGGTAGGGTTTGGATGCCCTGATGGAGGCCAGGTGTTTTCTGCAGTGCATCAAAAATAACTCTCCATCTTCTGAAAGTGCATGTTTTGTCCATGACTGTTCAAAAGCTTAATGAGTCCTCTTGAACTTGGTTTACTTCAGCTCAGATTTGTAAATTACAAACGTTCCTTTTTTCCCAAATACATAACAAATTAAAAAAAAAAATATATAGTGTTGAGTTTTTGGAAGTAGAAGAACTTACCAGCTTAAAAGAAGAAACCTGACTGAAAATGAAATTTAACCTTAGAAGAGAGCTTCATAGCAACCAAAAGTTTAATTCCAAGGCTCTCCAGGTTAATCTGTGTTTTGATGTTTTCAGTATTGCCATTTGGAACATGCAAAAGTAGGGCAGGGCTATAAAACACTCCTCCAGCTGGGAATAGAGTGGGAAAACTTGCACATTGGTTGACTTTTCCAGGCACACTACTCAACCACTCAGCCAAGGGTGTCTGTCACCCTGCTTGGAGTTCAGCACTTCTTCCACTTCTACTCTTTGCCACTGAACCCTGCCTAGCAAATAAAAATGTTTCTGCTGGGCTTGCTGATGTCTCAGACCTGACTCAACCTTTAAGGGCATTGCCTTGTGCTTTTAAATTGCCCTCAAACTCCTCTTTGCAATGACTCCAGTGGACTTCAGTTTCATGAAGATGGAGCGAGCAGGAACATTGAGGAGGAGCAGATGTTAGTTATTTAAATTTTCACAGGATTTGTCACCTTTAGACCATGCAACCATTGCCCATTTATCTGTGTAATCTCTGTGTTTTCATTCACTCTGTCTGCTCTCTTGAGCTGTGTTAACTGGAAAAAAGGTGCAAGGTGTTCCTATTAAGGATTAAATTGTGGTTTTGGTGTCAGATGATCCAGGGCTAAGTTCCAGGGCAGGTAGCAAGCTGGCAAAGCAGTATGGGCATCTTCCACCCCTGTGTATGGACACAGAGGGAGTCCAAGACTTCTGGTGTGAATTCAAGATAGTGGAAGAGAAGGATCTGATAAGAATCAACAGCAACTTCAGGAAGACAGACCAGAAGCTGGAGGCAGGTTGTAAACAGTGAGGCTATTTAGGAACTGGCTGTGATTTTTATGACCAAATCAGACTGAAACTCTCTCTCATTTTGCTACCTCTGCCTGTCTGGGTCTTTTTCAGATTTTTCGTGTTCTTGTAAGACACCCCTGGAGGTCACAGGGGTGATGTAGCCATCCAAGGGATCCAGGCACAGGTACAGCTATGCCCTACACTGGAAGAAGGAAGAAAATCCTCCATGTCTGCATCTGCCAGGACAACCTAGCAGAAGGCAGAAAATACAAACAGGGCAGCATGTTCCCCCATTTCTCCTTCCACAGTGAGCAAATCCACAATTCCCTGCAGCAATCCAAGTGAGTATTTTGCCAAAGCTAACAGCTCCTAGGTTTTGATTTAGCTGCCCAGAAAACCTAACACAAGAGGCTGTGTCAGATCTCAAAGTAAAGCAGAATAACCCCGACATAGCACCGGTAAAGGAATCAGCACCAGAGCACAGAATCCTGGACTGACAAAGAGCATAACTGCTCAGCCATGCAATAACAGGTCTTGTCTGGGTTTTTTTTTGCAGTTTGACATCACACTGGAGACCACACAAACCCTTATTCTCTGTATTTCCAGTATTGGATTCAGTTTAATTTCTATTAAGAAGATACAGGACAGGCAGTGACTTGAGTCAGCGGGGAGTAGAGCCTGGATGCCTGTCTCAAATCCTCAGGCATGCTGCTCAGTGATGAGATGAAGTTGTATAGTTCTGGAAAATGAAGATGAGGTTTGGTGGGGTCTTAGGTCTGTTCCAGACTGAGTAGGAGAGCCTAAGTGAGAATCATCATTTGCATGGTGCAAGTTAGTCACCCTCAGATCACTTTAATGTCCATGAAAATCTATACAGACATACTAGAGGGTGATGCATCTCGTCTTAAACTGGGTTATCATTAATTTGTCAGGTGAATTCTCCCCTGGAGGTGCCAGTGTCTCATATTTCACTCTAATGGAAGGTCACAGTAACTGGCTTAGAGCAAGACATCTCATTTGAGATTCCTGAGAGTTAAGGGAGATGAATACCCCCATGTAAACTCCCCTTGGTGCCATATCTGTAACATTAGAATAATGATTCTGTGCAACTCAGGGAAGTGTCAGCAGTGAGTGTTTGAAGAAAGCCTCATGGAAGAAAGCTATATTTTTTATAATGATATATGTCACCTCAGCTTTAATAAAGCCAGATAAATCTTTGTTCATGAGATTTGGTCTCGTCAGGAGATTTGCAAAGCAAGATCCCCAGGACTGCAGTGAGCAGGAGTGCTTGGCCAGGAGAGCAGGAACTGCTGAGCAGCCATGCTGAGGTTCATTGTTCAGAGCCAGCCTGGAGGGATGAAAACTATTGTCAGACCGGTGGTGGGAGGTAGTGGGGAACTTGCAGAGCAGATCTTCTCTGTCCAGTCCCTATCTCTGCTGCCATGATCTGTCTTGAAAGGGTCTTCAAGTTTGCCTTTAATGATGACCCTGATCACTTAGCATTCATTTTACCCTTGGTGGAACATCACCCCTCTGCTCTTGAACTTGTGGAGGAGAACCACAACAGTCTGCTCAACCACTCCCATTGCTGCCACGGGTTTCTTCCCCTGAGCTAGAGATCAGTGTATTTGGTGTGTTTGGTGCGTTTTGTGCAGGACTTGGAGCAGCGAGTGCAGCCAGCAGGACCTGCTGAAGGTGAGTCGGGTTCCAGTGGGACCTGCTCTTGGCCAAACATGCTCTGCTTCAGCTGCCTTCTGCCCACAACAACCTGCAAGGTGACTTCACTGACATGTTCCCTTGGAGGGTGCAGCTGCAAGTTTTCTGGCTTTGGAGCTGTTCTTGTTTACGCCGTTGTCAGTGCAGGGAGGCAGGGATGGCGCGGATGAAGCCCAAGGGAAACCCTCTGCTCACATCCCACCCTGAAATGATGGGAAGGTCAGAACTAGTTTCCCTGCATCTGCCAGAGTCACCCCCCTTTCCCATCCCTCCCCCTGCTCTGGGGACAGACAAACCACCCATGCCAGAGTCCCAGAGTTCATCAAAATGTTGTCTGAAAGGACAAATTTTCTGCTGCAAGAAGCCAGATTGCACAAAGAGGCAGATGTTTGCAAGCGAATGTCCCAAGGAAGATTGAAATCCCAAGACACATTTTTTTCAGAGCTCACATCTCAACTGCTGTCAGGATGCTCGGGTTGCTCACTGGAGACAAAATATACAGAAATGACCAGCAGTGACAATAAGAGGTGGAAATTTCCAAATGATGTCTTCCTTCATGATGAGAGATTGGGTTTGTTTATAGAGAACAACAGAGGAATGATCCTCATTCATCAGGAGTCCAGCAGGACTCTGAGATCCCACCAGGGACTTGGGCCTTGATATCTATAGGAGCAATGGAAGTCTGCTCCTAATCCGAGAAGGTAGATAAAATATTGCCATCCAGAAGAGAAGAGGACCTTGCTGTACTCCTGCATCTGATTTGTGTCAGATGTTGGGGACAACCCACCTCTGCCATCCAAGATGGCTGCTCAGTTGTGTCCCTTTTTGATAACACTCATTTATTTTTTGCCATACATCCTTGTTCAAGGCACCACCTCAGCTTTTTGTTGCTCAAAGAGAGTTCTAGGACACATTCCAAAGCATTTGTACTGGACTATCTCTTCCTTGTAACCTCCTACTCAAAGAATTATCTGTTGATAAGTCTCTGTAAGCCATCAAGATGGCTTACACCTTTTGTGGTCAAGTCACCACCCCTGGAGGTATTTCAAAGACATGTAGATGTAGTGCTAAGTTAATGGTTGGACTTTAAGACTTTAAAAGGTCTTTTCCAAACAAAATGATTCAAAGATTCTAAGTCTTCAAGTTTTGTGTCCTGATTGGGCTTTACAACACACCCTGAAATCCAGGAAAACAAGACTGGAACGTAGGAATGGTACACAAGCTGGAACATGGGAAGTTCCATTGAAATATGAGGAAAAACTTCTTTGTGGTGAGGGTGACAGAGCCCTGGGACAGGCTGCCCAGGGAGGCTGTGGAGTCCCCTTCTCTGGAGATATTCAAGACCTACCTGGATGCAGTCCTGGGTAATGTGCTCTGGTGGATCCTGCTCTAGCAGGGGAGTTGGACTAGATGATCTCTAGAGGTCCCTTCCAACTCTGACAACTCGGTGATTCCATGCAGTAGCTAAGGGCTTCTCTCAGTAAGATCTTTGTAAAGTCATAGCTCTCCTCTCCCATCATCCACAAATGTGGACCCTACAGAGTTCAACAGGCCGTCAGATTCAGATTTGCCAGGGTGCTATGTTCATCCCTTCCGTTCTCCTGGGAAATCCTTCAGGTTGGTGCATACAATGGATACCCAATCCTCCTCACATCCTAACACATCCTGTCAAAGCATCATTTTAGTTTTTTGCACATACACTTTTGCAGTGAAATTATGTAACTTCCCCCTGTTCCTCAGTCCCATGAACCAGAGTTAATTTTCCCACCAGCTGCAGGAGCTCTTTGTGCAAGAGCAGTGCAGTTGTGTCATACAGATGTAGACCCACGGCCCTCTCACAACAGAGGATGTTCTTTTCCAGCATGGACATGAAAATACAACTGTGCAGTCCCCTTTCAGCCATCCTTTTTCCCAAGTGCATTCAGGACACAGGCCTTGGGTTGGAGCTGGTTTTGAGTTTTGGATGTCCTTGGATCCAAGTAAGGCCACCTTAGCTAGCAGCTTTCACGCTGATGGATGTGAGTATTGACTCCTGAACCTGGCACAGTTGCTCTTGGTTTTTCCTGTTCTGTGATATTCTCAGTCTATCCCCACAGAAAAAGGGGTAGTGGTCTTAAATCTAGAAATTATCCTCTCCATATTTTCAGGTGCTACAAATCTTTCTTGTGTAGAATTTCTCCACATCTGTCCTTCCCAGGAGCTTTGGAGACTTTCAGCTTTGGTTCTGAGGTGCTGGTTTTTGCACCTGATGCTCCATTCCCTCCAGAACTGCAGAGCTTTCCCATGGCTTCAGGCAGAAGAAACGGCAAAGATTTTTTATTCAGCCTCTGAGGGGACTGGCAAAAATTATGTCCAACAAAGATGGCTTCATAAACAGGGTCAGAGAACAGTTGTACCCGATAAGCTGGCCTTGGTGCAACTATTTATTCCAGCACATATGAGCCTGAGCTTCTAGTTATGTAGTCACAAAGTCATAAAGTAAAAGGACTGCGTGAGACCTTGGTGACTCATGCTCAGGACTCTCAGTCACCCCACCAGCTAACCTCTTCATACCATTGCCCAAACAAAATTAGTTTTCATTTCACTGCATATAATGCAATTCATTAATGTCACTAGACCACGCATTGGCTGAGGAAAAAGCTCCCTTGGATTTTTGGAAGGGACCCTGGACCTCAATCCTTGGCCTGTCTGTCCACCTGTTGTCTTTCCAAACAAGCCAAGCAATCAAGTGCCCAGTTACTGGGGCGAGACTGCCTGGAGCCTTACATGAAATATGCTTGGGAGGAGTCTGAAGCTCGAAGCCAAGGCTGGTTAGGGGAAAGAAAAGGTCCTATTTTGGGTGCTCTTGCTGAACATTCCACTTGAAAGAATTTCCTCTTTTTAAGAAGGAATGTGAAATGGTCAGATATCATTAAACTGACAAATTTATACATTGATTTTGTGTGTGGTCTATTTATAACCATAAAACTGCATGGCAAGTCAGGTGGTGAGGAATGTCCTACAGACAATTCTTAACCATACCATCCTTGTACATTTTCTTGTTTAAGAAAACAAGGTCTCACGACCTTGAGAGGCAGGGATGGAGCTTTATGCTCTTATTTTCTGTACCTTTTTTAAGAATTTCCTTAGAGGTTTTCAAATATAATCAAATATAAAGGGGAAGGGAAGGGAAGGGAAGGGAAGGGAAGGGAAGGGAAGGGAAGGGAAGGGAAGGGAAGGGAAGGGAAGGGAAGGGAAGGGAAGGGAAGGGAAGGGAAGGGAAGGGAAGGGAAGGGAAGGGAAGGGAAGGGAAGGGAAGGGAAGGGAAGGGAAGGGAAGGGAAGGGAAGGGAAGGGAAGGGAAGGGAAGGGAAGGGAAGGGAAGGGAAGGGAAGGGAAGGGAAGGGAAGGGAAGGGAAGGGAAGGGAAGGGAAGGGAAGGGAAGGGAAGGGAAGGGAAGGGAAGGGAAGGGAAGGGAAGGGAAGGGAAGGGAAGGGAAGGGAAGGGAAGGGAAGGGAAGGGAAGGGAAGGGAAGGGAAGGGAAGGGAAGGGAAGGGAAGGGAAGGGAAGGGAAGGGAAGGGAAGGGAAGGGAAGGGAAGGGAAGGGAAGGGAAGGGAAGAAGTTTCCAAGCCTTCAGGACAATAACATCTCCTACTGCCGCAGGTCATTATCCTCCTGGGATCACCAGTCCTTTCTGAAATGCTATACTGTGTGGCATAGATTTCATACAACAGCTTTCAGCAGCATCACACCAGAGTAGCTAATTAACCACAAGACCTTTGCAAAACCCTTGATATTTCACCTCTTATAATAAATAAAATAAAGCAAGACTAGTCTGAGAATCTACTGCCCCAAAACAGGTCAGGTTTATACTTCCTGCAGTATTATATGGAAGACTCTTAGTTGGCATAGGCTGAAGATGTGAGGAAACATATTGAAAACAAGACAGTTTGGTCAATCATAGGCTGTTTCCTGGCTCCGCTTTGTTAGTGGAGATGCAGTAATAAGATGATGTGAGAGTTTCTGATTTTCTCTGTGCACACTAGAAAACCAGCTGTTTGTTTTTTTTTACCTAACTGACTTGCAAAGAGTGGTTTCAGTTACAAAGGCAGCCATGGACTGAGCTTAGATAGTTTTCTTAATCCTCTGCATTCCCAGATCACACTAACAAAGTGAAGACAACATCTAATTGGCACTAGATAATCTTTAAGGTCCCTTCCAACCCAAACCATTCTGTGATTCTGTGATTCTATAAATGTTTTGACACTATTAAGCCTTGTTTTGCACCATGCTGCACTGTCATCTTCTCAGCCTACAGCTCTTGAAATACTTAGCTTAAAAAAAAAACAAAACCCAACAACTGAAAACAAACTAGTGATAACTCAGTGTATGGGATGTGTGTGATGCTTTTAGCAGTTCCATTGACTTTGTTGGTCATGTTTGCTGAATCCCAGGCACTGCTTGTGAACAAGGAGAGTTGAAGGAGCACCCACCCTAAGAAATAAGAGGTTTACCTAAACACTTACTTCTCAATGCAGGAAGTAAATAAAATAACAACTCAACAAAACTATGATAGGGCAAATACCTATATTATACTGACATGAAATGTGTGTGTGGGTACAAAACACAAGTGGAAAAAAGAGAGATACTTAAAATCAAAAGAAAACCTACTTCTAAGGATACCTGTAGGTAGCTTATAATAGGTCGAACATTCTCCATGTAAGTTTCTCATCTGTTACAGGGTGTGTGCAGAGCTTGGGCTCAGATGGATTGTGGCAGCTTGTATTCTCACCCACCCCCATGTCTCACATAGTTTGACCCAAGGACATAGAGAATACTCAGACCCTAGCATGTCTTCAACAGCATTCACATTGCCTTGCAGCA
Organism: Hemiprocne comata; assembly: GCA_020745705.1. NCBI lineage: Eukaryota > Metazoa > Chordata > Aves > Apodiformes > Apodidae > Hemiprocne > Hemiprocne comata. The sequence goes on along the minus strand of CM036589.1, from coordinate 3,708,232 downwards.
TTGCTGTTAATCCCCACGGTCTGGAGATCTCCAGGAAGGTGTTGTCTTTGGTGAAGATACCACCCTTTACACAGCCAGCTGCTCTGCCTTTGTCAGGCATGAAATAATCCCCATTTCTCTCTCTGAAACCAACATAACAGCAAAAAAAAAAAAAAAAAAAAAAAATCAGCATAGAATAAAGGTTCACATCATGCCTTCATAGAATCATAGAATCATAGAATTGTTCAGGTTGGAAAAGACCTTTAAGATCATCAAGTCCAACCTTATCCTAACCCTATCACCCTATTTCTGATGACCCACTGCTAAACAATGTCCCCAAGCACCACATCCAGATGACTTTTAAACACATTCAGGGATGGTGACTCAACCACCTCCCTGGGGAGCCTGTTCCAGTGCCCAACAACCCTTTCTGTAGAGAAGTTTTTTTTCTGATATCCAACCTAAATCTCCCCTGATGCAACTTAAGCCCATTTCCTCTTGTCCTGTCATCATTCAGTCCGACGTGCTCTCTGAAGGATTGGGCAACACACCCTGAAGAGACCTTCACCCATCCTTCCCACTGGCTTGTTGGGTCCTGCTCTGTCTGTGTAGCCCCACCATCCTGGGCAGAGGAGAATCTCTGCTAACCAGCTCCCACCCTCATGCTCCAGGTTGTTGGCCAGATCATAGCTCACAGGAGCTGTACGTGCTGGGGCCAGATGGGAGAGTGAGTATTGCTGGGCAGAAGACTGACTTGGTGGGAAGACTATTCTTCATGTCCCCCCTCATTTTCCATGTCCCCATTATTTAGGGTGAGTTTTCTGACTGGCTTCGGAAGGGTGGAGGGGAAGCCAGAGCTATTCTCTATCCCCATGGGACAGTTGCTGCAGGTATTAAGGCTGGTCTGGCCCTTGCCTTTAAATCCAGATGGCTTTGGGATTTAATTACTAAGTTGCTTGTTTGTGGGGTTTGCTATTCTTTTTTTCCTCCATCTGAAAACCAAACCTGCACCAACGATACAAGGAATGCATAAAACATTGGATTTATATGGTTGTGGGAGATAATCAACAACACAAATGGAAGTGGTGACCAGGAAAACACTTCAAACAAAAACCAAAGTGAGGGAGGACAAAGCTTTCTTTGCCCAAATAATGACAGCTGCCATCATAAGTTTTGTTCTCAGATGAGCAGGGTTCACTGTGATCCCTCTTTTAGGAGAGGATTGCAGCAGGAACCCTTCTGGCTTAGAGAAAGGGCAACAGCAGCTGAAAAATGTCTTTCAACAGAGAGAAGTGACATGTTTTGGTGATTAGATACACTGTTAGGGAAACACCAGGTTGTTCATAAGCTTGATTTCAATTCTAGGTTGAACCAGCTCTTAATGATCGCACAAAGGATATCCAGTGTAGAAAAATCTAACAAGTTTTAGTAGGAAATGACATTTTATTTTATTTTGGAACACTTGGCAAATGCATCTCAGGCATCTGAGCACATCATATATTTTTTTCGCTATAGGTAAGGATATCTGAGGACACTTTGCTTTCCAAAACATCCCTCTTTCTTTGCTTCCCCTTACCAAAAAGAGAAGAATCTCTGCCCTTAAAGCTGTAGGACATCATGGGTGGTGCAGTCTGATTGTGAGGGCCAGAAAACACCAAGGTATTGCAACAACATCTACCTGAATAGAGCTCCTGGGAGGAACCAGAGCAGATTAGGTGGACACAGTAGAGTGTGGAAACCATCAAAACTAAATTATTCACATGTAAACGATTTTTTAAATTTATTTAGAATAACTCAAAGACTGTTTTATCCCAGAAACAACTAACCTCAGGATGATCCTCATCTCCTTGTTTCTATTTTTGCATAGGCAGAAAACACACAGCAGTGGGAGACCAAGGAAAATGGCAACCATTTTAGCCCATACACAAGCACTTCCCTTTGAAAAATAAAAGCTGCCTTGAATTTTAATGCTCAGAGTTCAAAGGATCCAGGCCAAATTCAGATCACCAAGGATGATTAAAGATTTCTTTGGAAATTGGAAGCACCAGGATGTTGACATTCTTGAGATGATCTCCCTCTGCAGCCTGGATCCAAGAAGACCAGATTCAAGGCATGACGGGGGTGGGGGGGGTGGGGGGGTGTACTTCTGGTGATATTTCATCCCAGGTACAGCTGAAAAATGACCCCAAAAATCATTACGCTGGCCTTATTCCTGGAATTGCTACATATTTCTTGGAAAATATACAAGAAATGACATATTTCCCTCTCAACCTGGAGGATGACACGGTGTGTGAACAAAGCAGTTTTGAAGCTGGTTCACTATGTCTGCCTGTAATTGCAGTAGGGTTTGGGGGTTGGTGGTTTGGGGCCTGTAATTGCAGTGGGGTTTGGGGATTGGTGGTTTTGGGGGGGGGGGGATTACTGTTAATTATGCTATGGTGTGTTTTAGGATCCATTAACTGCAAACAGATGTGGGCTTGTGCTTCTGCTCCGTGGGTAATAGACTGGTTTTCCTTTTCAATTAGAAATCTTACAAGTAAAAAACAAAAAAAAAAAAAAAAAAAAAAAAAAACAAACAAAAAAACCACAAACAAACAAACAAACAAACAAAAAAAAAACAACCACAAAACCCCACAAACCCAAACCATGTTTGTGCCTAACAGTCCATTTTCCAAGTCCTGAAAGCATCTTCCTCATCAAACCTTCCAGTAATAGCTGAGGCTGGGGTAAGATGCTATCTCTTACATGAGCCACAGCCTGAGGAAATAAGATTCTTTATTTGGGACTTAATAACCTGACCTCCTTTCAACAAAAGCCTGTACCCTTAATTTATTAAATTCTGTTATGAAACTTAATTGGGGCAGAAATCCTCAAGTTAATATATTGTTTTGCAATTAGTGAGATTGGCTGAAGATCTTCCCAACAGAGGCACAGATCACAGAAATTCTAGGAGCCAGACTCACTGGGCCTGGTTGCTTAGCCTAACTTCTATGGGTGTTGCCAAGAAAGTGCTTGTGCCAGAAAAGAGTGGAATGCTGCTCCATCTCAAGGCCCTTGCCAGCTTCTGTTCACAGCCTCTTTGGGAAAAGGGTAGAGGAATGTCAGCCCCACAAATGCAGTGGTGTAAATGAAACTGGGATTTGCTCCAGGAGAATCAGACCTAAAGGGCAGGGCCAGGGACATAGGTACCCTTTCTTCTTCCACGTGTGTTTCTCGTTACTTTGATCCACTGAGGTTGGTGCTGATTTATGCCTAAAGCATGAAAAGTAAAGTGGAGGAGAAAAAGCAAGCACCAGGTGCTCCTGAGGGAACAGAGTTCCTTTGTGATAAGGCAAATTATTGGCTTCATTGCAGGGTCTGAGTAATTCAGCTCCTGAATCTGAAAGTACTTCTTAGTCTAATGAAGATCTAAACAAGAATATTCGATGTGGTTCTTTGCATCTCTTAGTAGACAGAAGACACTGACCCTCTCCTTTAACTTTCTGAAGATCACAGAATCACAGAATTACTGTGGTTGGAAAAGACCTCTAAGATCATTGAGCCCAACCATAACATAACTCTACCAGTCATTACACACAGAATCCCAGAATGGTGGGGGTTGGAAGGGACCTCTGCAGATCATCTAGTCCAGCTTCCCCTGCTAGAGCAGGGTCCCCTAGGGCAGATCCCACAACACCTCCAGGTGAGTTTGGAATGTCTCCAGGGATGGAGACTCCACAACCCCCCTGGGCAGCTTGTCCCAGGGCTCTGGTACCCTCAGAGTAAAGAAGGATTTTCTCATATTCAGGTTAAACCTCCTGTGTCCCAGTTTGTGCCCATTGTCCCTTTTTCTGTCACTGGAACATAACTCTACCAAGGCCACCACTAAACCATATCTCTCAGCTCCACATCTATAAGTCTTTTAAACACCTCCAGGGACAATGATTCCATCACCTCCCTGAGCAGCCTATTCCAGTGTTTAATTACCCTTTCAGTGAAGAAAATTCTTCTAATATCTAATCTAAACCTCCCGTGGCACAACTTGAGACCATTTCCATTTTCCATGCATAATCAGGTTCTGGAGTTAAATCTTTGAATGAGAGCTAAGATTTAGTTTTGATTTGTATTTTTTGTTGTTGTTGTGGGTTTTTTTTATAATAGGAGGACAATCTTGAAGGGCTATGGCAGTTGGCCTCTCCAGTCCTGGAGTCTCACTATTGTGCCTGAATGACGTGGCTGAAACTACTTGCTTAAGAAAACAGATGACTGGACTCAGTTCAAAAGTCAAGAGAGGAAGCCCTTTCTCTGCTGTTAGCTAGAGGTTAAGCTAAACACCATGTTGCCTGTTTTGAATAAATGCTGCAAAATTGCCTGTATGTTTGGGGTCGACAGTCAGGTGCTTGCTCTTGCCAGGCTGATGAGGCATGAGTTCCCAACCTCCCCAGAGCTGGTCAGGTGTACTAGCATGAAACGCTGCTCAGGCTGCAATGCCCCATCCTCCACAGACACAGGAACAGCATCAGAGCTTTATTCAAGAGTAGATGATGGGAGGGAGGGCAATTTCCTCCCCCTAAGCACATATGAGGTATCATTAGGCTATTAATAGGAACTCCAGTGCTTCAAAGTAATAGCAGATACTTTAATAAACTTATCAGTTGTCTTCCAACTGTTGTCTACAAATCCTGGGGGAAACGTGGTCTCCGGACTGCCTCTGAGCCCATGAAAAGCAATTAAGAAATCAAAGCTGTTGTCAGCAAGCTTAAGTTTGCTGTTCAGGGATCCACCAGTCAGCAGAAAACACTGAGATACCTGCAAGCTAAAACAATGTTGAGAACTTCTGCACCAGGGCAAGTGCAGAAATTACAGAAATCAGCATTACCCGCTTTTGAACTGTTAATTCTAATACCTTCAAATAACCAGAATATTTCATTCCTTCCTCCTAGAGCACTGCAAGCCCTGCAGGATCACTGCACTCCTGCAACTCTTGCCATAGATAGATGAGCTAGCTCTGGTTTCACCTGCTGTGACATTCTGCAAAAAACACCCTGCACTTTGTTTTTACCTTGATGGTGTGAAAATTTCCCAGCAGAAATGATAGCTCTGGGATTTGAATGACTGTTGCTGTTGAGTGTTTTTCAATGTCATCTACAGCCTGCACTGATTTTCATGGGCTAGCTACGTGTTTTCTCTTTTCTGTCCCTGTTGCAGGTTCATCTTTACCTTGTAACTGAAATGTCAGCCCCTTTCAGGCAGAAGGGGTTTTCTTTCTCCCTTGTGCATCGTCCATTTTGCTGCTGGAACTGTGTATTTCCCCCTACTGCCTCCTCCCATAAGTTGCTTTTACTCTTGTAGACTTGGGTTGTCTGTAAAATAGTAAAACATCCATAAAAGACTGGTAGAAACCATTTTATTTGGAGCTGCAAAGGAGATACCACTACCCAGCACAGTCAGGGTGGGATGGTGAACAGGACAGCCCCAGTTTTTAAAGTGTAAATGAGTGTTTCAAACTAAGAATAAGGAATATGCTGCCTGCCTGGTTGCCCCTTGCCTGTTTCACAGCACCTCAAGAGGTTGCCCAGAGAAGCTGTGGCTGCCCCATCCCTGGAAGTGTTCAAGACCAGGTTGGATGGGGCTTGGAGCAACCTGGTCTAGTGGGAGGTGTCCCTGCCCATGGCAGGGGAGTTGGATCTAGCTGATCTTGAAGGTCCCTTCCAACCCAAACCAGCCTGTGTATCTATGATTCTATACTCCAGACAAGGAAGCATCTGAGGACAGTAAAGTGAGAAACTTGTGATGAGAACAAAAACTGAGTGTACTCAAGTGACAAATCCAGCTGGCTGTGCCTTCACAGGGACAGGAAATAAGAGAGAATAAGAGACCAGTCACCACCACCTGGATTCCTATGGTGGGTAAAATTTTGAAAACTAATAATTGCAGCTCACCTCTGTGTGCAAGAAAATTCCTGAAGTAATGAAGGAAGTGGACTGCAGACACAGGTCAGGGAGCTGCAGACACACTACATTCATATATTCTGCTTTTCGTTCTACCCCTCTTCCCTGCCCGGCATCACTGACCTGGAAATTGTCAGACCCCTCCAAGTAAGGCAATGGGATACCTGGAATTCTTCTGCATCAAGATACTGTCCCTCAACAAGGTGATCATTGGTGACAGACCATTGAATTTACCTCTCAAAATGGGCTCACAATTTCTCAATCAGTTGAGGAAGGGATTGGACTGCAAAGGGATCAAGCATTTGTGGATACACCTCCCTCAGGCAGGCAGGATGGCTCTCATACTTTGATAAGGCTGGTGGAAATGTCTTCAATGATTTGTTTTTTCTTCCATAATTCCATCCATTTGCTTTCTGAAGCCATGTAAAAAAGTTGAGCTGCAACACCTTGCACTGAGGGATGCTGCAGGTGACAGGATGACTTGTGAAAAGGATTTTCCTCTTCTCTGTCTCCTTTCTGTTTCTTTTCACACTGTTGCAAAAAAAAAAAAAAAAAAAAAAAAAAAAAAAAAGACAAACATTTTTGGACGTTTAGAAAATGTCTTTGTGTTAGATAGGAGAATAAATTAATCCTCCATGCTTAGCAAGGTGTGAAGATCTACCTGCAATCCCACATCCAGCCTAGGGGACTTCTCTTTCAGAAAGTCAGAAATCAATTGGAGGGAGTCCATGGTTCAGCAAAAGTGGCAGATATCTTGAAAAGTGATCTGAATGAACCATGGAAAACAATGAGATTTTCTTAGCCTAGAAATAGGAAGACTGAAGGGAGGATACAATGTTCTGCTCATCTGAAAAAATACTGCATAGAAAAAGACTGTGATTGTGTCCTCTTTGTGCCTGGGAAATGCTTTTTGGGGCAGGACACAAAGTAATTCGCTTCCTTTGCAGGAAAGGAGATTTTGGTTAGAGATGGAGACAGTCTTCCTGACAATAAATCTCTCAGCAAAGGAGCTGGGAAGGGAGTCCCTAAGTCCTGGTGAACTGCAGGAGTGGGGCAGGCACCCCAAATAGGCAGGCTTTTTGTGCAGACCCACCTCACAGCCTGCCTGGTCCTCACTGCTCCTACAACCCTCATTGCATTCAGAGGATGTCCAGTATTTCACACTGTCACCTTAGCTTTCCTGTCAATCTTTCCTAAAAATGGCTTGGGAAAAGCATTCCTTGTTTCCTCTCAAATATGCTGAGCAACCTAAAGCACATTTTCTATCTCTGTGAGTTTCCTCCAGTGTAACTGATGTAATCAAACCCCTACAGGTCACTCTTCCTGCTCTATTTGATGGGATGATGCAGCTTTTCCCAGCTGGTCTGTGCTTATCTAGTGTGCAGACACCAACGGTTGCAGATGGATTTATTTACTTACCTGGGAAGTGTGGAATCACTGGGTAGGACAATAAATACAATTCACATTTTATTCCAACATTAAGTTTTCTCTTTCTATTTCACACATTTCCCATGCAAGGTGTGACGTTCCTCTAGCTCGTGATTCTCCATCTATTGGGCAGCCTCAGTGTGATAAGTTTTATCACCATTGCTAAATAAATTCTGCCAAAGGGAGAACTTGAGATCTGTTCCCCAGCTGCCCACACCACAACATCATTAGTTTTCATCCCTGGCTCTGGTTTGGATCACTCCAGCTCTCTGCAAGGCCCAACATGGTTTGGTGAGAAGTTCACTCTGCAAGGACCATTCCCAGCAGGCAACATGAGTGAGACTCGATTTGGGATCCACCTTCCTCACTCTGTAGAATTTTCCAACACTACTGCCTGGCTTTGCATCCTGAAATATCCCTGGGGACCTTCCCATAGCAGGAGGGTATGAAAGGCAGATCCTGGCACGACTTAATATAAACGTTAGTTTTAAATAGGATTTTATTAATATTACTAAAATATTACTTTATTCGTATGGCTTTTATTAATGTCAATCAATAATTTTATTAATTAGGAATGCACCCAAGGTCTCTGTGGTGTGGAGATGGTCTGTTCAAGATGGGACTAAGATGAAGAAGTGCAGAGATGAGGCAAAATTGCATATGACCTCAGGTCTCAGGATTGCTCCTTGGTCCTCTTTTATTTACCAGCACAGACATACCCTTCAAGCTCCTAATTTATCCAGATGAATGTTACTGAGGAGAGAATCAGATCCCTACATTTTCCTTCTGAACATGCCTTTTTGATCAGAGGGATTTATTTGTTTTCTCAGAGCAAAAACTGGGGATGAAAATGAGAGAAAATAGCCCCAAATTTCCTTTTCTCTCTCTTTTGCTTTGTGAATTAAATACAAAATGCTTAAGCGTGTGTCATTTCGACTTACATTTTGCATCCCCCCTCTTTTTTTAGGGTTCATTTTCTGGTTTAGGGAAGACTATAAAATCGGAACATTTTCCACCACTTCAGAAGGAAAAGAGATACTAGGAAAAAGAAAAAAAATCGTGTGGGTTTTTTTTCCCCCACTTAATTTGTTGTTTCTTTTTTTCCACACTTAATTCATTTAAGGAAGAGGGGTAAGGTGCAATGTCAAGTTTTATTTGTGTTGAACATCAGGGTTTCACCACCCAAGTTTAAAACTCCTGCAGCATGGGTTGCTGAGTTATGCTGCGTCTCTGCTAGGCATGGTCTCCAGGTTCTGTTCTCCTTGCAGCTGTGGTTCTCCAAACCCAACACAACCCATCCTTGCCCCAGCTTCCTCTCTGCAGGCTTCTTGCCTCCTCTCTGACCCTTCTTGCCCCATCAACCAGCTCTTTGATCCATTCATCTCTTGAAAACTGTGTGATTTTCTCCTTTCCATAATGCATCTCTTCAGGACAGAACTTGAGGTCAAACTGCTGCCTGGGCCTCTCATCCTTTTCACAACATGAGGAAGCACTCAAAACAGCACTAATACAGCCTGGCATGGGCTGCTGTGGGGACCTAAGTCCCCACTGACTTAGGGTGGATACACCCAAATAGCTCCAGAGTTCCAGCATCCAAAGTGACTGCCACCTCCCTGCTGCACAACCACCAGTTCAACTCATATTGGTGTGCAATGACAAGGGCTATTTTGGACCACTTTTAGGATGGTACCTGTCACCCTTGTCTCCTTTGGGCTGGGACAAGGTTAGACCTCTCCTGCTTTCCTTTGTTTTCCTTGGATGAAGCAGCCAGACAGGACAGCTAGAGCCCCAGTTATGACCCAGTCACACAAACAGGAGCCAGCTGGCCTGTGGGTAGCATCCATCATCCATTGTTTGAGCAGATTTTCCCTGTCTGCAGGCAGAGATATGCAGGTTGGCATCTTCCCAGGGGCTGAGTTCAGTGTCTTCCCTCCAGCTGGATCACCACTGCAAAACATCATCTTCAATTTCTCCCTGTTCTAAAGACTAGAGTTGGGTGTTTTTTTCTCTCCCCATCCCTGCTTTCTGGTCCATCATCCAGCTCTGGACATTATGAAGACAGGCTGAGAGAGTTGGGGTGTTCAGCCTGGAGAAGAGAAGGCTCCAGGGAGACCCTAGGGCACCTTCCAGTGCCTGAAGGGGCTCCAGGAAAGCTGGGGAGGGGCTTTTTACAAGGGCAGGGAGTGATAGGATGAGGGGGGATGGTTTTAAACTGAAAGTCGGGAGATTCAGATGAGATCTTAGGAATAAATTCTTTCCTGTGAGGGTGATGAGACATTGGCCCAGGTTGCCCAGGGAAGTTGTGTATGCCCCAGCCCTGGAAGCTAAATTAAAAGGATATACAACACTGAAGGGTAAAGGAACTGTATGCTTGAAGTGATTTCTTGGAGCCTCAGACATTGTGTCAAAAATTTTGCAGTGCTCTGCAAAGTCCCCAGACCTGTGGAAGGCCAGATGTTTGGTAATTATAGCAATATGTTGCAGGCATATGAATCAAAAGAGCTCCAGTGAGTGTATCTTCCTCATTTGCCAAAGGAACAAACAAAATTAAGTCAGCTTTATTGGTATTGATTCACAGTAGCCGAGGAATTTCTGTTCACTGCCCTAGAAAAGAAGGGAAATCTTACAGCATCCCTGCAGAGTAGGGAAACTGAGTAACAAAATATTCTGAGCCAGGTCTCCCACTTTTTAGACTACTTTCCTAAGGAAATAAGGCTGCACAGTCTCACTGTGTATGTTCTCTGTCTTCCTATGCCAGGTCTAAAACAATTTTATCCCTTTTTACAGTGTTAACCAAATTTGACAATCAGGGTAAGGTCCGAAAGACTTTGTCACATTGCAGATAAAATTTTCATTAAAATACTAGGTGGAAATGATCCCCAATGCCTCTCTGATGTGAGTGAGGGAGTCTGTAACTTGTTTCACATCAGCTATTTTCCACTCAGAAGAGCTGGACAATATCTGGTCTCCCTCTTTGTATCCCTCTTCCATCTGAGCAAGATGCTCTCTAAACACATGATCGCTGTTGTTCTTTAAGGGGAAAAGAAAAAAATATATATAAAAGGGCTTTTCTTTTCTGCTGATCATTGTTTAGCCCAGAATGGCAAAGTGCTACAATGCTATAATGGGAGCTAAAGGCTAAGGAACATTAAAGCATAAGCAGGAAGAGAGTGTGGCTTTTATCTTTGCCTTGTTATTCATGCAGTTGTCTTTCTCAGCACTTCTCTCCCACTTGTCTGGCAAAATTAAAAACATAAGGAGGTAAAATAAAAGGTTTCATTCCCAAAAGTTCCCTTTTCGTTGTAAATGGTTTTCAAGCCCTTTTCTGTTCTGCTGTGGATGGGACTCCTACGGTCACGCTTTCTTCCGGGCATGAAAGGACTTCAGACATTCAAGAGCTGTGCTAAATATTTGCTGCCTGATGCAGAAAATCAATAATAGCACTTTGGAGAATCTCCAAAGCAGAACAATCCTTCAAATGGCCAGGTCAGCATGCACAGTCCTCGCACCCTGAGATTGTCTCTGTATTGCTTCTGGGTAAATGGAGATGTAGAAGCAGTCTGTGAATTTATTGCAGAACCATAGAACCACAGAATCCCAGAATCATTGAATGGTTTGGATTGGAAGGGACCTTTAAAGGTCATCTAGACCAACTCCCCTGCAGTGAGCAGGGACATCTTCAGCTAGATCATAGAATCATAGAATCATAGAATCATCCTGGTTGGAAAGGACCTTGAAGATCACCAAGTCAAACCATAACCTAAATCCACCCACCATAACCTAATCTACCCATTCAGTGCTTAAATCATGCCCCTAGGCACTATATCTATATTTTTTTAAAATACTTCTAGGGATGGTGACTCCACCACCTCCCTGGGCAGCCTGTTCCAGTGTCTAACCACTCTCTCAGGTTGCTCAGAGCTCAGTCCAACTTCACCTTGAATGTTTTCAGGGATGGGGCATCTACCTCTCTGGGCAACCTAGGCCAGTGTTTCACCATCCTCATTGTAAAAAATGTAATATGCCAATACTGTAAAAACAGGAAATGTAGCTGTAAATGGATGGTCTACCCTTTTTCAGAGCTGAGCTGTAAGGCTTCCTTCCCTTGTTATGCTCTGACCTGCACACTTCTGCTTGGAGATGCCAGGGGGCTGGACTGGGAGGCATCTGCCAAGGAGCTGTGCAGTCAAATGGACTCCCAACACAACCGTGCTCAGCCAGTGCTGAGCACCCTGTTGCCCGTGGGTGCCCATTGCTGCATCAGTAGCAAAGAAGGAACAAACACACATTTCACACATTATTTCTATATTTTCGACATATACAGCGGAGAGTAAAAGGAGCTGGAGTCTGTTTTCTGGCCACAAGGCACACGTTGTGTTCACACATTTTTTTCCCCCCAATAGGATTACCTTTGTCTGTCCTGCCTTTTGGGGATGGCCCTTGGCAGATGGCATTCTCTGAGATGGTGTTGTCCAGGAGACACATATAGTCCACTGGTACATGATAGCAGTCCTAAACCAGCTCTTTGCACCGTGCAGGGCTGTGTGGACATGGACAAGCCTTGTCCATAAGGGCTGGAACAAGTCCTGGCTGTCTACAGCAATGCACGGCAGTCTTCAGCCTGTGCTGGTGATAGACCCTTTGAGGAGCTTTTAATTAACTCCAGATTTGGCCCCGGGATCTCTGCCATAAAAAGGTAACCAGCCCTAAATCAGAAAGGCAGGATTTGTCCTATAGGATTGAGGATATGCTGGCAGAGAGCAGAACTTGCCCTGGGAATTTTATACGTCTCGTTCTTGCCTCCAGAGACTACAGAAGTAAGAGAGAGAAAAGCAAATCAAAACCACAGACTGTCTTTATTTTCTCATCGTGTACAAGAGAGGGGGAAATCATGCAAATCACCAGTAAACCCAATGTCTCTTCTGGGAGAAAATCCTGTTGCATTTTTAAGAGGCTGTTGACAGAAAACTGGAAGCATTGAAAAAGCTGCTTCATTCGAGCTGCCCCTCTCTAGTTATAACTATTTGCAGTGCTGGGGAGCTGGAGGCAGATTAAATAGAAGGCACAGAAGTGACAACCAGAGTTTTAAAGCAAACAGAAGTGTATTTAAGATGGAGAAGGGTTGTTCCCCCATGCTCTGCTTTAACTGCTGCTGAATGCTTCTCTGAAGTGAAGCAACATGACCTTCTGTGCCAAATTTTGGTTCAGTTTTCTTTCCTGCATCTTTCACCGCCAGCTAAGTTGTGCAAGCACATGAAATTGAGCAGAACAGCCCCCCCTCTGATATCTATAAGGCTAAAAATAAAACAAAGTAGGCAACCCTACTACTATACCATGCAGCCAAAAAGTAGTTAGCATCCAAATGCCAAAATTAGCCTTTGGTTGGAAAGGAACTCATGGGAGAAATGGGCAATGGCCCCTCACAGTCTTTATGGTCCATGAAATATTCATTGTGACTACTTTGGGTCAATGGTCATCTCCCCCAGGGTCTGTGCATATGTGCAAAAGTGAGATAATTTTCAAGCTACCTTGCCCAAATTCTACTGTCGTTTCCAGGGCTGCAGCTCCCCATGATGAGTCCTCGTGGGCAGAACTTGGCGGGACATGGAGATTGTTGCATCATGGGGCATTGGTGACACAAAGGAGTTTTGGATGTGACTATGGGTCTGCTAATCACCGAATGCCAGGAGGCAAATGACCATTTTTATGCCAATGTGTTATGGAACATTTATTTATAAAGTATTCTGGGGGATTAAAGGATATCTTTTGCTTTCTCAGACAGTGGAGCAGGGTGGGCAGTGCCCAAGAGATTCAGTTCTATTTCCAGCTCTGACCATGGTATAAAATACATGACTGGGGACAACTGACTTCACCCACTGTTAAATGAGACAAGGAATCTTACCTTCCGTACTTAAAGAAATGTTTTGAGTTCCACTGATTAAAATAAGAAAAAATTAGATCAACATCCAAATAACTGCATTACTAAAGCAAGCTGCTTTCAAGCATTTTGCCAATGACTGTTCCTCAGAGGCAGAAAGAAAGAGCCACAGAGGCAGTGACATCTTTAAACAACACATAAATGCCATCTCAAGCTTTTTACCCTGCTTTCCTTGCTCAGGTGTCCCCTAAATTCCTGCTTTTCCTACTGAAAATTCCCAAGGTGTGACTTTGCCCACTGACAGACCTTTTTATTTGAAACTAGGAGCAGAAAAGAAAACACAAGACTTTTGGGGAGGATTGAGCAAAAAATATGTGAAGAGTTGAAGCACAGCCCAGCAGGAGCCTTGGTGGGACCCGTTGCTGCATGTTCAAGTGACAGTGGACTCAGACTGGGATGAATTTTGGGCAGACTGTGATGAAGGGGGAACGGGATGGTGGAGAAGAGGGAGAGGGAAGTCAGGATGTTCTCATAGGAACTCTGGGCAGGAAGGGACCTCTGGGGTTGCCTTCTTGTCCAAAGTCAAGATGTTGCAATGCTGACTGTTGAGACCAGAAACTGATTTACTCAAAGCTCATCTTCATGACTGTTAATTAAAATGGTTGCTAGGCTTATTAGCAACAAGAAGACAACTTGTGAGCAGAGGAAAGCAAGTCTCAGTCATCATACTTTCTTCCATGGTTTCTACTGTATGGAGAATACAAGACATCTTCTGTGTGTCTTCCCAGCTGGAAGCCCAGCAAGAGCCCAGCATCTCCCTGCCCACCCTGCAATGATTTGAGAGGACTTTTATTTTCCATTTAGCTCTCTCTTCACTGCTAGAGCTCTTTAGAGATGCTGCATCTCAGCCTTGACACTGGGCCCTCTAAGTGGTCTGTGACCTAACACCTTTCATAACTCCCTTCAGCTTCACCTCCTGTGTGCTGAGACTCATTATTATATACAAGGTAGGGTTTTTCTGCAAATTTCTCCTGTATATTTGGTTATTTAATAACTATTTGTTGTACACTGAGGTGCTCTTATAATTCCTCTGTTGTTCTCTGCTGGACTGCGACACCCTCCACTCTCCACCTCATCAGCCACTGTGAGCTGGCACTATTTTGTATTATGTTAATAGCCATAAATACATGGTTCAATATTAATGACACTCCAAATTTCAGAGCTGGGCCTGGGCTGTTAGAGTTTTAGTAAAAGTAAAAGGCACAATGGTCTAGACATAACTCTCCTTGGAGAGCAGAGTCATGGGGGTTATCTCAAATCTGCTCAGGAAAGGATGCTCCAAAAGGGAACATGGTTGTCCCTTCAGACTAATCTAAGCATGCTGCCACAAGATTCCTAAAATACTTCAAATTATACCCTTATCTTATTTGTCTTTGTGAGACCTTTACATGTCTCAAACTCAGCAAATATATTGTTTATTTAATTACTCATTAACATAACAAACCTGTTTTCAGTACTAGCAGAGAAACCCACTTGATGTCACACTGAAGGCTGAGAAATGCTGCTTTTCCAGACAAGTTTAACAGAATTGAAAATCATCCCATGGCTGAGGTTCAGAGTCACTTGTGTAGCTAGAGTACACTCTGCCAGGTAGACTCTGGCTGTCATTTCTTCCCCTCCCAGCCCTGTAACCTAATCACTCTATCCCCTTGACACATTTACTAAATGGATATAAATGACAAATGCTACCAAGTTTCTGTGCCATTCACACAGGTCAAGAAAACAAGCAAACACAAGATTAATACAAGTTAATCAGATGCTGTTTACAGAATAATTAAAATCTTTAAACACAACCCCTCTCTGTTTTTAATAATGAATACTTGTACATCACTGTTGCCACCTGAGATCACTCAGCATCTTTTCTGCCTTGTAAGTTTGAGCCTGATTTTAATAATGAGTGTCTTTTCAGTCTAACAATGTTCGTTAAAGTTAGCAGATTAATATGCACATAAAAAATACGTACATCACCTCTAATATCTCCCTGGTGGTCAGGCTTCAGTTTGTCTGACTGGCTTATTATGGATAATTAATATTGGCATGATTACAGTTTGGCAAATTAAAGTATGTGCCCATGGAGATGGTAATTTTAGTTCTAAATTATAAGGACCAAACAATGTAAGGCAGACTGCAAAGGGAGAAGCTTGTTCTCACGTTTATTCTCCATCCTTTTATTTAGTACAGGATCAAACATGATTTTGCAGCTTCTTTTGAATTTTCCAGACTGTTACCTGTCCACAATTGTATTTTCTGAGTGCATCTCGTAGCTTCTTCATTAAAAAAAACCCACAACTCAACTATATCTCCTTTTACATGTCCAAAGATGGTTTTTTTTCCTCACAGAAAGTATCCTAAATTGTGCAAAAAATAGGACGCCAGGTATAGGAGAGACACTGTGACTGCCCTCACATTTTCTTCACCAGCAAAGCAAGAAGTTAGTCTGATCTCCTCCCTCCTCCCATCTCTGTAGCTCTATCAATGCAACCCCAGAATTAAGTTCTCCTGTGCCTGTGTTTCATACCCTCTGCCTTTCTCTGACACTCTCTATCCAGACTATGAGCTAAGAGGTGCTAAAATTTCTTCCTTCTTTCAGAGTGTTTGGTTTTTTTTTAACTTCTCATGTTCTTAAAAGCCTTATTGCCAGTATAGAAACATAGACTGTCACCTTTTATTTTTCCCTTGGCTTCACCTTCTCCACCAACACCCCACTATGTTTTCAGCAGGGTACAAAGACAATATCTTTTGTGACTAAAAGTACCCCCTGTGGCCAGCTGTGGGTAAAGCACAAAGCCCTCCAGGGAAGTTGTGCTTCACTTTCTTCTTCTCTTTTTCTGACTTCAATGCTGTAAAACATTGTGGTGTGACCCACCTCTGGAAGCCATTTTACCCAACAGAAGAGTTTTGCTGCAGTAACTCGATCGGTTGGTTATTCCTGGTGCTATTGCAAGTTCTGTCAATGTCAGCTCAGTGTGTTTTGCATTGGGTGATTATGCAAATATAACCCGTAATTACCAAATTGTAATCACAGTGCAAACACTATTAGCACCTTATTCATCGATCACTACCTTATTAACCACGCTGATTGTTATGAGCTGTGAGAAAACCCTCTGGGTACAGATGCATTGATCTACATCTAAATATAGTCATAATTTTGACAGTACAATCTTGAGACTACCCAGTTCAAACAATTACTTTGACAGTAAAAGAGAAAGGCAGCAGGTCAAGTCCCACAGCACCAGCCAGGTTAGAGATGTATCACAAAATGTATCATGGGTGTATCAAGCTTATTGAAGGAAAATAAAATCAGTAAAAGGAAAATCAGCTTAAACCTGGCTCAGCCTAGGACACATGGGTCAAAGATTTTTATCACTGTTGTTTGGAAGGAAGCTTGGGAACCTTTAGGGATTCCAAAACCCTAGTGGTGGATGCCACCACTCTTGGCCTCAATGAATTCCAGTTTCTCTTCTGCCTTTTTGTCCCAGTTTCACAAAAAAATACTTTGCTTGATGCAATCTATGGTCAATCAACCCAAAGCAAAAATCGTTATCTTTTAAAATGTATATTCACATAAATATATACAGGTATGTTTATAAATCCTCCTTATATGCTTTGCTGGGATTTTCAACATGGTGACGGGGAGCAGAAATCACTCTTATTGAATTCAGGTTCCTACAAGTTCTTGTGGTATTTTCTGGATTCCTGGATTGGAAGAGGCTGCATGTACACTGTTCTTCACAGACTCTGAACAGCTCTCACATACTTCAGACACCAAGGTTTTGATAACCATAGAGAAACATGTACAAAAATAGAAAATAAAATAAAATAAATAAATAAAAAGAAAAAGAAATGTATTTCAAATGTTTTTAAATTGTGTGTGGATCAAGAGAGATTTCAGACAACTCAGGTTTCTTGCTTGCTTTAAGAATCCAGAGAGTTCTCACTCATTTACACCCAGCATTCCTTTTTCCCTACTAGACAGCTGATGTATATGATTTGTGTATCTGGGTAAGTTGGTTTATCTGAAAATTATAGAAGGAATCAAAAGGCAAAATATGTTCTGATGTTTAATTTTACAAGTGCATTTGTTCTGCCAAATAATTAATCCTTTAAATTCTTCCAAATGGGAAATCGTATTTCTGACCCATATCGAGTCTTGTTATTCCTAATGGTAGAGTCTGAAAAATAACAGCCTTTTTTGCACATATCTGACCACGTGGCACCTATAATTTACAGCATTTGTAAATACAAATGGAATGAATGCCAGGTAAGGTTTCCAAAGGGCCTGGGAATCGGATATGCTTTCGAAAGAGTGTTGACCAAAGATCACTGACTAATCTGTTTAAGGGACATGCCTGGCACACTGGCTTGAACATTTTTCTTCACCAAAGTAGTGGTGTTGAACTCAGCAGCTTAACACGTCTGGGTAAGTGCTGGCAGGATTCAACCCTCCTTAAATTTCTGCATTTTTACAGAGCTGTCTGGACATGTAGGAACAAGCTCTAACTGTATCTGACTTATTTACTTTGCTCATGCCAGTCAAAATATGAAAGAACTTGGGACATCAGCACCCCATTATCTCTTTGTCTGTACATATTGCAATCTGTACAGAAGAGGAATTAACTCTTTCCCCTTGCCTTCCATCCTTTTTCTTTCATTGCTTAAATTATTTTGCACTTGCAATTCATTCTTTTCAGTATCTTCAGCTTGTAGCACCTGAACTTTGGCTTTCACGATCACCACAGTATTGAAACTACCTTCATTTTCACCCCTTCAGTCCCTCTAATAATCACTGGAAAAACAAAGGTATAGGTGATAAAAGCAATATTCTGCCCTTGGAGGTCCATAAGAATGACCCAAGTTCTGGAGCAGCTCTGCTATGAAGACAAGCTGAGGGAGTTGGGGCTGTTCAGCCTGGAGAAGAGAAGGTTCCAGGGAGACCTTAGAGCACCTTCCAGTGCCTGAAGGGGCTCCAGGAAAGCTGGGGAGGGGCTTTTCACCAGAGAGGGCAGTGACAGGACAAGGGGTAATGGTTTTAAACTGGAAGAGGGGAGATTTAGGCTAGATATAAGGAAGAAATTCTTCACCATGAGGGTAGGAAGGCACTGGAATAGGTTGCCCAGGGAGGTTGTGGAAGCCCCCTCCCTGGAGGTGTTCAAGGCCAGGTTGGATGAGGCTTTGTGCAGCCTGGTGTGATGGGAAGCGTCCCTGCTCATAGCAGGAAGGTTGGAACCTGATGAACCTTAAGGTCCCTTCCAACCTTCACCATTCTGTGATTCTATGATTGTCAGAAAAAATACTTCAACACATGTTGTCCTTTAAAAAAAAATCTTTTGGCTCCTGTTCACCCCTCTATTTTCTTCACACTTACAGACTGTATGTTTTCTAGCTGTCTGTGAGATCTCTAAAGGTCTATTTGGCCAAGTAAGTTTCTTACAACTTTCTTAAGCCATTTTTCATGTTGGGATACCATGTATGTCTTCCTTTAACAGAAATTTCTTAAGGCATTGCCACTTCTACACAATTTTTCCCCTTAAAATAGTTCCCTCTTGCATCTTAACTGCTTCTAATTGAGGAAATGCATTTTTCTGAAGACCATTATCCATACCCATCTTCCTTTTCCTAAGACTCATCCACACTCTCAGTCTCATCTAATCTCTCCTCTACCTTCATGTTCTCAGTCTGTTCCTGCCTATTCTACTAAAGGTCATAACATCTCCTTTTCCCTTTGTGGGGTTTTTTTTTTACTTGCTCATCAAAAAATTATGCTTATTAACATCTAGAGTTTTCTTTACATACACTGCTCTACCCTTCTTTCCAGACAGATCCAGGGCAAGGAATTCCTTTCTCACATCCCCTGCTTGCTACAAGTAGGTATTGCTGTGACTAATTCTGTTAATTTTCCAGAAATTGATTCAAAGCTGTAAAGTGAATTTTTCCCGCTGAGAGCTGAATGATGCTTGTGGCCCATGACCAAGATATAATCACTGTTCAGCAAAGGAGAGAATTATTACTACACAAGAGAGCTTTCTACAAGCAGATCAGTTCTGGCATCTCTCAAAAACACTAAAACCAGCTCAAACATCAAATAAAGCCAACTGGTACACAGCAGGAAGGGCTGCTTTCCACAGCACTGGGCCATGGCTGGTCATTCCAGTGCAGAGCCACAGAGAAGATGAAGGGAGTGGAACATCTCCCTTATGAGGAAAGGCTGAAGGAGCTGGGTCTCTTTAGCTTGGAGAAGAGGAGACTGAGGGGTGACCTCATCAATGTTTACAAATATGTTAAGGGGGAGTGTCAGGATGATGGAGCCAGGGTTTTTTCAGCGACATCCAGTGATGGGGCAATGGGTGCAAACTGGAGCATAAGAAGTTCCATGTAAATATCAGAAAAAACTTCTTTACTGTGAGAGTGACAGAGCCCTGGAACAGGCTACCCAGAGAGGTTGTGGAGTCTCCTTCACTGGAGACATTCAAAACCCATTTGGACAAGTTCCTGTGTGATGTGCTCTAGGTGACCCTGCCTTGCAGGGGGGTTGGACTAGATGATCTTTCAAGGTCCCTTCCAACCCCTAGGATTCTGTGATTCTGTGATTCTCATCCTAGCTTTAGAGGAAACACAAACTCTGTTCCAGGTATCAAATCTAATTGTGCTTCTTGGCTACATGGTTTTGCACAGACTGTGGCCAAGCTCCATGGAGAAGAGCTTTTTCCCAGTTTGTTGGCTGGATTATTAATATTCCTTGTGGCTTATTTGTCTGCTTAATTAGTGCTTGAATCTCTTTGCATTGTATTTCCTCTAGAAGGTGATTCTAGGGTATTTTAATACCCTCTAGGAAATTTCTTGTAATGCTTCAATTTGAAGCTTTCTCACACTTTTCTTACTTTAATTTAGGGCGCTGCATTCACCTGATAAAGAATAAAAGGAAAATTAGTTGGATCTTGTTCTTTTGATAGGTTTAAAAGGTGAATGCTACTGATTGCATGGGTTATCTCTGGTTGCTTCTGTTTTATATGCTCATCTATATCATGCACATCACCATTCTGTCTGAGCACTTCCTGGCAATGCAGTAAGCTATGCGAATTACACACATTCCTTACATGGTCATTACTGTCCTCATCTTCCCCCTTCTCCTGTGTGCATGGAGCATTTTCCTGTTGTTGTCTTTTTTAAAAACTGGTTTACTAAATACACCATTTGTACTAGACAGACGCACTGATGTTTACAAAGTTAGGATTCAGGAAAAGAAAGGTGGTGGTGCTTAGCTCAACAGCCTCACTGACAGCTTTTTGCTAAGTGCAAGAGGAGTTTTATCCACTTCAAGGGAAGTTCATTGTGTCAGAAGAATGAAAGCATGAGCCAGAATTTTCATTTAATGGCTATTGTTGGTCTTATATACATTATAGCCCAAACCTCTCTTCATCTCAATATCCAATCACTAATTACCCTTTTGTATGATATAAGTAACCATAAATGTAAGCCTCCTTTTGAAGCTCCCAGTTTACTTTCTGTTAGGCAAAGTGTACCCCAATTAATTTAGTTAAAATCTTAGAATCACAGAATCACCTTCTAGAGGAAATACAATGAAAAGAGATTCAATGGTTAAGGTTGGAGGGGACCTTAAGGATCAGCAGGTTCCAAGCTCCCTGCTATGAGCAGGGACACCTCCCATCAGACCAGGCTGCACAAAGCCTCATCCAACCTGACCTCGAACACCTCCAGGGAGGGGGCTTCCACAACCTCCCAAGGTGGCCTTATTACCCTCATGGTGAAGAATTTCTTCCTGATGTCTAAACTAAATCTCCCCTCTTCCAGTTTAAAACCATTACCCCTTGTCCTACCACTACCCTCTCTGGTGAAAAGCCCCTCCCCAGCTTTCCTGGAGCCCCTTCAGGCACTGGAAGGTGCTCTAAGGTCTCCCTGGAACCTTCTCTTCTCCAGGCTGAACAGCCCCAACTCCCTCAGCCTGTCTCCAGAGCAGAGCTGCTCCAGCCCTTGGATCATCTTGGTGGCCCTTCTCTGGACCCTCTCCAACAGGTCCATGTCTCTCCTGTGCTGAGGGCTCCAGAGCTGGACACAGCACTCCAGGTGGGGTCTCACCAGAGCAGAGCAGAGGGGCAGAATCCCCTCCCTGGCCCTGCTGGCCACACTTCTTTTGATGCAGCCCAGGACACAATTGCCTCTCTGGGCTCCAGCACACACTGGCGGCTCATGTCCAGCTTCTCATCTCCTCCCACCCCAAGTCTTTCTCCTCAGGACTGCCCTCTAGCCATTCTCCCTGCAGCCTGGATTTGTGCCTGGGGTTGCGCCGAGCCAGGTGCAGGACCTTGCACTTGGCCATGTTGAACTTCATGAGGTTGGCATTTGCCCACCTCTCCAGCCTTTCAAGGTCCCTCCGAATGGCCTCCCTTCCCTCCAGCGTGTCAACCTCACTACACACTTTGGTGTTGTCAGCAAACTTGCTGAGGATACACTCAATCCCACTGTCCATGTCTTCAACAAAGATGTTAAACAGCACTAGTCCCAATACTGACCCCTGAGGAACACCACTCATCACTTGCCTCCACCTGGACACTGAACCACTGACCACAACTCTCTGGGTGTGGCCATCCAGCAATTACTTATTCACTGAGTGGTCCATCTGTCAAATCCATGTCTTGCCATTTTGGAGACCAGGATGTCATGCAACTTACGAGTTTGCCAGGTGAGCCATGCTAGTCTCTTCTTCTTGATTTGAATACATCTAGCTGAAAAAAGTAGTTTGAGTGTCTATAACAATTTCTGGTTGTGATTGTCAAGAGTTAGAGACAAGCACATGATGCAAATGTACCAAATAAATCAGCAAGCATTGGGCTGGTCAGCTTGTTCAACATCATTTGGATGAAATGTCCCAGAAGCCTAAATATGTATCACACTCTGAGCAGGTTTACCTGGCATGCTCTGCTTTGGCTACACAACTCAATTAAAAGACCATGATTGTGGAGCTGACTTAGTTCTGGAGAGAAGCTCCAATTAAGCAAATATCTCAGCTGTGTAGATTTCTCTCAGTAGGAACATGTTGCTTTGAGTGCATTGTTTTGAAGGCCATAGCATCGCTTTGGGAAACTCAGCACTGCAAAGAATCCACTCAAGCTGTCCAGCAGATACTCAGGAATTAAGTGCATCATATGAGAAGGAAACAACACATTTTCTCATCTTTGCCAACCACATGGAGATTCCTCTCTCTTACATTTCATGTCCTGAGATGATGATGGCGATAAGAGTTGACTTAAATCCCACAAACCTTGTTTTTGCTTGCAAATTAGCTTCAGCTCATCTCCTAATCAGGTAGTTGAACCATTTATGTTTCTTGGCTGAATTCCAGTTTGGGTTCATCGCTTATGAAATTGTTCCAGTTCATTAGCCAGTCTGGTGATCCTGAACCAGTCGTTACGTGACAATACAACTCTTACAGCCAGAAAAGAGAAGATGACCAAGGCAGATTTCAGCTAAGGGCTTTGGACCCTTTGCCTTAGTCTCATGACAGGTCTTGAAGGCCACTTCCCAGCAGAGTGTTCCAGTATCCAACCTCCTTCAGCTTGGCATTTAGAGGTGAGCACTCACTGACCCTGTCGTGGGGCCAAGAGTGGTACCAGTAGGATGGCAGGTCCATCTCCGCTCCTGCTGGTGCCCACAGCCTCAGAGCACTGTGCCCATCACTTTTGTCCTAGAGTATTCTTTGGGGTCAATCAGGGCATGGACGGGGCAGCACAGGTTAGCAAGGCACATCAGCCCTAACAGGGCACTGCTGAGGGTAACCAATGTGACAGAGAGGCATCAAAAGTGGGCCTGTGATTGGGAAGGATCCTCTGTTGGTCATGTTCCTGGAGATGGCATTAAAATTGTCACACTAGTCCTCATTTCTCTGTCAGCCTTGCACAGTGTCAGCAAGAGTCAGAATATGGCACAAAACTATAGCACTTCCCTTGTGCATTCCCCATGTCTGCAGTTACTTCCAGCTCAGAAGATTTCCTCAATCTGACACAATTTTCTCATTTTGTAATCTGTGTCTTCAAAGACTTGTTCAGACTCTCCCAGGAACCATATCAACTTCCTATACTACAACATCCTCTGGCAAAAAAGCCTACAGCATAGATGGCCACCTCCTCTTGCCCTTTTCTAAACTGGTATGTACCAGTGTCCTACAATGGCCCCTAGTTCTTACTTCGGGAGAGGTCAGGAATAGTTGTTTCTTCTCTACCACCTCCATTCACCTGGATTTTTGAACCTCACCTTTAAGCATCTCTTTCCCAGACAGAGGAGCCTTAACCCACTTAATCAGACTTCACAGAAAAGCTGTTGTTAAAAGCTGTAAGGATTTGTTGCCCCTCCTCTGTTGTTCTCCTGTATCTCCTTTGAGATAAGGGTGCCGAACTCACACATAGTATTCAAGATGTGGGAAAACCCAAATATTTAGGATTTATGTCATAATGCTCTGTGTTTCTTTTCCATGGCTAGCTTTTGTGTTGCTTTTTGGTTTATTCTATTTAACTTTCACTGACTTGCTGAAGTACTCCCATTACATGGAATTATTTGGATTTAAGAGGCAACTCTGGATGGTGAGGACCTGAGTTCTGGTCTTTCTTGGCTCTAGCTGTTATATTCTTTATAAACAAATATAACCTAAGGCTTCTCACACTTTCTCTGGCAAATATGGCTTTAAACGTGGGGGGGGG
The DNA here is from genome assembly GCA_020745705.1 of Hemiprocne comata. Taxonomy (NCBI): domain Eukaryota; kingdom Metazoa; phylum Chordata; class Aves; order Apodiformes; family Apodidae; genus Hemiprocne; species Hemiprocne comata. Next base: position 3,684,248 of record CM036589.1, on the reverse strand, counting down.
GAAAAAAAAAACCTCTAAGACCTCCTCTCAGCTTTCCATAACTTCCAAATTCATTTTTCATGCTTTAATTTCCCTCATCCTGGAAGGAAAGCAGAGCAGTAGAAAGCATTAATCTCCAACCACAGTAATTTCCTGAATGCCAGAGAACTGTTGTCAAAACCAAGGATTCACTCACTGCTGAAACATCTGTGCTAGATTACTGCACTTTCCTTTCACTCCTGCATCATGGCCCGTGATCAGCTGCTGCCCCAAACCAGAAGCTGGAAGCAGCTGTAGACTTCAAAACCATCCAAGGCTTCCCCTGTCTATGAGAGTTGCAATGTGTCTTTTGCAGCAAAGGCATCTCTTTGGATTTTATGGATGCTTCTTTTTCCCAACACTGCACAGCAAACAGTAGAACCTGTTTCCTTCCTGGATCAGAGCAGGAAAAACAACCTGCATTATGTTCCTTCCATTTCTTAATTTTACTAATTTCCAGATTGCTGCCTCTAATCTGTACCATTTTCTCCCACAGACTGTTAAACTGCTCCTAACACACACTTTTCTGGAAGTGTATTTTTCTTCTTTTCCTCTCTGTATATTTATATTCTAGTCCCTACTAAAAATAATGATGATAGTTTTAATAATGACTGATCTTCCTTGACCTGATTTAGCTCTTTGGCTGGATGACGCAAGAAGATTATTCATTGTCTTCTCCAAAGTAATTTCCATGAGTCTTTGGGAGTCATGTCTTCTGTCTGATTGACTTATTAAATTTCAGGATACCTAATAGCCAAATCAGAAAGGCTGATTTGGATAGTACCTTCTGGGAGTTTGCTCCCAACTTGCATGTCAGACCTGGATTTCTCTTGAGAGGCAGCAATGCATACAGGGCCCAAGGATTTATCACCAGAAGGAAGCAGGACCCTACTAAGTGCCCTGAGATATTTATTTTGACACCTGGTGTGTTGCTGGCAGGTTGTGTGACAGACCCTCTGCCAGCGTCCCCACAACAAGGCCTCTCTGACTTCCAAGGAAATGTCCAAAAAGGAAAAAGTGCAGAAAACATGTGAGATAACCCCAAGCAAAAAAAAACAGCCCCTGGGAAATGGTGCCTGTTTGCACATTGAACGTTGCCAAGATATCCCCAAACTGAATTCTATCTCTCCCAATCTTGGCAACCTGCAGCCTTGTGGGGCAAATGAAACCAGCTCACTAGGGACTGTGGTGATCCAGGAAACCCACCAGTGGAGGCAGAAAATTTGGCTCCTTTCCCTGAAGGATCCTGGTTAATGCCTTTGTTTGTCTTTAGCTGGGGGATAATATGTAAAACATTTTTGAAATTTATCTCTAACCCCTTCCTTCCAGTCGGGATGTTTAATTTGAAGGTCACACTCAGTAAATGAGGCTACCTCTTCACCAGTTTCAGGATTTGGGTAACCCACCCTTCTCCCTGGAAGATCAGAAAATAGGGTATATACCCCAATTACCAGGTGGTTTCATATGACAGTGTTGTCTAAAGCACCATGAAGCAGCACAGAGGAGGAGGAGGAAAGAATGTGACTACCTTCTCTCCTCTACAGCAGCTGGGTGTCACAGCCACCAGTAAGGTTGCTGAACATCCATGGGGCTTGGGAACCACATGGAAGACTTCCAGACCCCATGGACATCCATTTGCAGAAACAGGGTTCAAACCCAGACACAAAGTGCAGAAACCTGGGAACTGCAGCTCCGTGGTGCTACTCATCTGAAGAGACATCCTTAAACACCAGGGAAGTATGATTGAAGGCACCTCATTTAGGCCTCAGAAGGGCTTACATATGTGTTGTATCCTTGGATGGTCATTCACCTGGAAAATACATCTGCATATGGTCTCTGCCTCCCAAAGCAGTTGCTATTTCAAGCCCTAGAGTCCAGGCATGTGTTTTTCTATGACTGCCTGTTCTCCTCCCTTGCCTGTTGACAGAAAGCTCTGCCCTGGGAGGTCAAGTTCACTGACTGCAATGACAAAGCAGCACAGAATCACTTGGCAACAACTACTAAGAAACTGATGCTGCCATCCAAAGAGCCCAGCCATTGCAGTAAGGCCATTCCTTTAGCAAAACCTGTCTTACTGGGGCTACTCTGACCTGGTTCACCTCCAAACTAGGGAGCTATCAGCAATGTTTTCTCACTTTTACTAGCCAAGATGAAGCTGATGTTCCCCTTCTGGCCACTAAATCAGAATGCAGTCACAGAGTCACTTTAGAGCCAGGGAGGAGAGAATGAGCCTATCCTACATGTGTCATGCTAAAAGCAAACATCTGGTTAATGCTTTTCCATTGTCCATTGCTACATCTGTTGCTAAATTAATTTCCACTTTTAACTCTGTAGGTTGCATCAGGCTGCAATATTTGGACCAGAAGCTAGAGATATTGTTGTCCTCTACTTCTAGTGACTTTGGGTATTTGTAGGTGTGACCTCCTTATTGGAAATAATATTCTGAGATTAGGAAACTGTCAGGTTAGCATCACTCATGGAGACACTCTTGGTGGGTTTACAGGGGAATTGGCAGGAGCTGAGCCAAATTACATGAGGATTCAAGCAAAAAGGCCCAGAGATGCATTTCTGAACTTTCATGGGGAGGTCAGGGAAGGCTGAGATCATCAACAAGGTGTTGAAATGGGAATAGAATCATGAAATCATACAATCATAGACCCGTCTTGATTGGAAAAGACCCTTAAGATCACTGAGTCCAACCACTAACCCAGCACTGCCAAGGCCACCACCATGTCCCTCAGCACCACATCTACATGGCTTTTCAATTCCTTCGGGGATGGGGACAGAACCACTGCCCTGGGCAGCCTGTCCCAGGGCCTGACAACTCTTTTGAAGAAATTTTTCCTCATATCTTATCTAAACCTCCTCTGGCACAACTTGAGGCCATTTCCCCTTGTCCTCATATAATAGGATAAGGACATGTGCTCCTCCTGGTCTCAGTGCTGCCATAGGCTCCCACTTTGTGATGGATCACATTTTAACAGAAGGAAAAAAACAGGCATACAGAAGAGATGTAACTCTCTCAGACCCTAATTACTCATGCTATAGACCCAAACTGTCCTTACAATTTGAAGCACAGAGGTGGCCGAGCTCAGTCCAGCCTTGCACACTCCCAGGCAGCACAGGAGATCCTGAAACAGCCACATTTGAAGCACAAGCCTTGGGTAAACAAGCACAGCCCAGGCTGGCTGGTGCTGCATGTCACCAGAACTGGCAAGACAAACCTCTGCCAGGAAGGATTTTGCTTGAGCTGGATGAAGAACAAAGCCAGCTGGACAGTATCTTGGTGTATTTGGCCAAATTTCACAGCAGATGTAAAACAGGATGATGCCTTATTTCTGTGGGGGGAAAAGGTATCAGAATCTGTTCCCAGAGATCTTGTAAATGCCCCTATTTGTACTGAGACTACAGGAACCAACCTCCCTTAGACATTTCCACTCACTGTTGGCATGAAAAGCAAGAAAATAATTATTTATTTGGGTTATTTTCCCCAACGTCCCCTTTGATTTGCAAATATTTCATGGAGACAAGACACTCATGTGCTTTTATCTAAGCACAAGCTAAACTTCCACTGTTTAACAGCTGGCATCTGTAAAATGCAGAGCATTAAATTGAAAAAGAAAGAGGGGGAAAAAAAACAAAGCAAAACCACCAGTAAATAGGAGACAAACAAAGCTGGCAACTGCAGGTATTAAGCTAAGAGAGATTTTATTCCAGGTGATGTTTTTCACAGGGAGCCACCCTCAAGTCCTGGGTGTACCTTCACAATGTGGCCTTGCACACAGGCACCCAGCTTCAAGCACACATTTGATTGACTCCTACCTTGAGGAGGACATGAGGTGAGGAAGCCAGTCAGGGGGTGGAACTTGCTTAGTGCCACAGAAATAAATGGGCCTGATTTTTATTCCTCATTATTAAATAGCTCAGCCTGGAGGAATGAAGGCTCCAGGAAGACCTTAGAGCACGTTGCACTACCTGGAGTGGCTACAGGAAAGCCAGGGAGGGACTTTTCACAAGTGCTGGAAGTGACAGAATGAGGGGGCATGGTTTCAAACAGAAAGAGAGGAGATTTAGATGAGATATTAGGAAGAATTTCTTGCCTGTGAGGGTGGTGAGACACTGGTCCAAGTTGCCCAGAGAAGCTGAATATGGTCCCTGTGACCATGCTATCAATTTTAAGTCCATCTCCATTCAGTCTAATACAGGCCACTCAATAAACCTGGCATCAATTTCCAGCTTAGCTAAAAAGTCTCATTTTGAATAACGTAGCTATCCCCATCATTGAAATTTGTGACCTTGTTGCTTCTCCCACATCCCAGCTACTGGATCTTGTTGTGACAGTTTAAAAGGAAGAAGAACTACCTGAGTAGAAATCTCCCTTCTGCACCGTGTGCCAAGGAAGAGTAACTGCATCAGCTTGGAAGTGTTTCAGGTAGAGCAGGTTTTCCAAATCCTTTGGCATAAGGAGCTTGTTCAGGAGCTTGATGGAGGTTATAAAAACTTCCTTCTGCTACCAAGCTCCTAGCTCTGTCACATTCCTTTAGTAGCCACAACATGATCAGGAAGGAGATCAGGTTGCCCAGGGAAGCTGTGGCTGCCCCATCCCTGGAAGTGTTCAAGGCCAGGTTGGATGGGGCTTGGAGCAACCTGGTCTAGTGGGAGGTGTCCCTGCCCATGCAGGGGGGTTGGAACTAGATGATCTTTCAGGTCCCTTCCAACCCAAACCAGTTTCTATGATTCTATTAATATTTTAGGTGGCTTATAAAAAACCACAAAACCTCACACACACTGAATTCAGATCTGCCCAGTCACAAGGAAGCTGCTTAAGTATCTGTGGTTATTTTTAACTGAAGGAAAAGTTGAAGAAGGGCACCCAGTTTGCAGAGTTTCATTTCAGTCTGAGCCTAAGCTCCCTATTTTCATGCCATGTATTTATATTATTTTGTATTTACTTGTGCTTAATTAGAGGGTGGGAGCCTGGGAGGTCCCTGGTTTTACTTAAGAAAATAAACAAGCTACTGTGAGGAATTACATTGTAATTTGAATTTACAGAAATAATGTGTATTTATATTTATGCATCTTGCAAATTGAATTACCAGATTTTTTTAGGCTGTTGGGTTTTATTGGAATCAAGATAATTAACTTGCTTCTAAAGCCCACTTGTGACCTGGACTGACATACATGAGTCAATTCACCCTTTTTCCTCACCTCTGCCAGCAGAGCAACCCCATGGTCACCCAATGTCAAGCTCTGCACTAGGTTCTTCTCTCCTTGTGGCCACACCACTTTCCTGCTCCTCCTTCCCCACCATCCCCTTTGTCCACATCCATGTCCTCATATCAAGGATGACACATGGACAAGTCGATAGCAGGACCAAGCTGGGAGATGGTTTCACATGCATGCACCATGCCAGGCACTTTATGGTTTCCAAGCCCAAAGACCTTCATGTCCTACAAATGTCCCCTGCTACTGATTGCCAAAGGGAAGTCCTCCAATCCAACACCCAGGATCCTCTTTGCTAACCCTCCTCTCCTCCTACTAGTCCTGGCATCTCCATTTCTCTATCCAACTCCTACATCCCCTGTTCATTTAAAAAGCAGATGATGAGATAATTAAGTTCTCAAGTTTTGTGGTTATTTTATGAATGCCAGGATGGAATGACATCATGGCAGCTTCTTTGTGGACCAAGTCCTAGGTTGATATTTCCAAAAACTGCTTCTCAGGACTTTTATTTATGAGTAGAAGAGTCAACCATGAGAAGCAGACCTTGGTGAATCAGAAGGGCTTTGGTTCAGGGCTCTAACCCTACCTGCCATTTGAGGTGGCTGGTGGATTGAATTTCTAACTGGTAGGAAAAAATACAGTAATGGCAAATAAATGCTGACATTTGGGGAAAGTGAAATTTCTCCAAGAAACAAAACTGTCAAGAGAAGTATTTTTCTATGATAACAGAGAAACCCTTCATTGCAATTTTGACCTTTTATAGCATTTTTATCTATATATTTAGTCCTGCTGTGATTTATCTTTCATGCTATTATTTATTTTATTCTATACATCAGTGACTGCTCTTTTTACATGGTCATTAGTAAGTAATCTGCTACTTGCTAATTCTGTTAGCCATTTCTGAAGAAATTTGCCTTATTTTTTGCACACTCCTCCCTGAAAAATAGAAGTGTTTTGAAATGTGGATCTAGAATGTTCTGCTTGGTATTGAAGTATTTTTATACGGCTCTTAACGGAACAAAAGACAAAGAAAGAACATCCCAGAGGAATGTTTCATTTTGAACTCATCAACATTCCCACTGAAACAACAAACATGTCCAACCAGCCCTATAAACCACACTTATCTGCTTGTTCTATCTACCCAGCCCACCTGCCTTGGTGGCCCAGATATCAGCATGGCTCTCAGAGCTGTTCTCCTTGCACACAAGAACTCTGGCCTCTTTCCTTGGCTCCTGTCCACTGTATCAGGCTGTGTCTGGGATCTGGGCTGGAGGCTTCCTCCTCCCGAGATGCCTGGAGCCCATGGATGTTGAGAGGCACTGATTACTGATGGCCTCAAAGATGCTTTGCCACCTCGTTCTATGCCACCTCTCACGATGAGTTTTGAGGGGCTCCCGTTGGCTTCAGCCTCACTCCCCCACTCACTGTGTCAGCCAAAATAAAGCAAAATAATTCCTACTTCTGAGAGTCTTCACTGTTAATCACAGCCAGATTCTGAAAAAGCACCTTCACTGCATGAAGAGAGGGGTCAGGGAAAAAACAAAAAAAAAGAGTTAATGTGCTTGGTAACTCTTTTCCTTTCCTTTTTTTTTGTTTTCTTTTTTTCCCTTTATTTTGCCTTTTTCTATTCATTTACTCCACAATTGAATTAAAACCTGTGAGAGGAAGGTAGTAAACTACTCTCCCCATCAGCTGGCAACAAAGCCATGAAATAACAGCAAAGAAAATTTAGGCTTGATCAGAAGAGACTTTCTAACCAAGAGGGCAGGGAGTCCACAGCAGGAGGAGAAAGCCACCATGAAGGTTGGGTTTGGAAGAGTCAAATTCATCTTCAGTAAAGGGGTTTGTACCAGATCACCATTGTCTTTCTCATGTGGGGTCTTGGGACCACTGATGGTCACCAGAACTGCAGTAGGGTGGCAAACAGTTAAAAAACAAACCCAACCAAGCCCAAAGCAGACACGTCCACATGCAAAGGAAGGAACTGGCAGAGGTAGCAAACGTAGCAGTGGTGTGGATGTGATAGTGGCTGGGATACCTCAGGGGATCTGGAAGGCAGAGGGAAAGGGAAGGTATAATCCATGTCTGGGCCATTTTAGGTAGATGTCTAATGAGGATGGTCTGATTTTCTTTCTCCCCACCTGTATCAGTCAGGTAATATAAGCTATTTCCTCTCCTTATCCTTCTCATCTCCTTAATCAAGACATAAACATTCAAAGTGTAGCCTGATTTTTCCTAGACTTCAAATAAAATTGCAACAATACAACCACGCCATCAAAACATGCATTCATCACACAACCTTCACAAACCTCTATTACCACAGCAAAAAGAATTGCACCTATCAAAAGTGAAAACAACATCATCACAACACCAACAAAGGTGGACAATTCACATGCACTCCACCCTTTGGCCCTTAACCACAACTAGAAGAAAAATTCTCCATAATTCTAATGTTCTCTGGCAATGTCCAGCCCATGTTTTGCCTGCTGCCTCTCCCAGTTACTGTCTTTATCTTGAATTTCCCAAAAGCCCCAAGTTGGGCAGCACAAAGGACAGCAGTGCAGGTTTGAATTATCCCCCTCAATCATTTCTGGCCCATGTTTTAATAAGTTTGAAGACCTGGGGTCAGCTGGACACAGGAACCAGCACCTCCTCCAGCTGGATATGGTCTCAGAGGGACATGCAGTGAAGACCGATCTGAGATTTCCAGAAGATTTTTTTATATCCTGCCCAAGGCAAGGCAAGCCTACCTTTATAATCCATTAAACATTATCATTTCACCACTGTCCTGCATTGAATGTGAGCAGGATTCATCTCGCCCAGTTCTGGACCCAGGAGATGCTGCAGGCAGCTGCACCAAAGCTCTGCAGAGCAGCAATGTACCCAGGGTATGACCCTTCTTGGTGTGCCTCCCATAAACCTGGAGTACATCCAAATATTGATCAAAATCCTTAAAGCTGTGGTCTTTTGCACCAAAAAAATTCCCTTTCCTTCTCAAGACTCAGGTGTGATGTGTATTACAGCGTGACAATCACTGCTCATCAGGTGAATGTGTCTTTTTATTTTAAAAGCCACTATATTACACTGCCCAAGTCCTAGGACAAACTCTGCCTCAAAAGGGTAAAAGAAAGTAAAAAAGAGGGAGGGAAGAGATGTAACACATCAAGAAGAGAAGGAGCTGTACCTCCTTCCAGCTCAAGCTCAACAGATTGGCAAGGTCCCAGGTGCTCACAGATCTCCATGTGTGTTTACTTCAAGCTCTTCAGTTCCTCCACGCAGACCTACCCAAACATTTTTATTTGAGATTAAGTGCATTAGTATAAACCTGTTCCTCATTAGTTTAAATTAACCATAATAGCCCTGCTTTAGACTGAAACAAGGAGACAGATGGAAAGCAAGGAGGTAACTGGACCTTAATGAGCTGATGTTTGCTGGCTGAGCTATGGTGACAGCGCATGACGTGCCCTCTCCCTGCTCTGGTTGGGAGGTGAAAGGCATCAGTGCAACCTTGAAGGTTTTATGCATGGTTGGGGCAGGTCCATCAGTGCTGAGCAGCAGAGGAGGTGACCCTAACCCCACCAGAGGGTGCCCCTTCAGCTCAGCTATCCCATCTCTGTCCCATTTGCACCCTGTGGTCCAAGACAGCTCCAGCCTCTCAGCAACAAGGGCAAGTTGTCTTCAGAGATGTCAGGGGAGAAGGAGAGCTCACCCAGGGAGGGCAAGAGGCAGGGCAGACACAATCTTCACCCTAATGGCATTTCCTATCATGTCATTTGGGAGAAATCTTTATTTTCTGACCCAAAAAGGTGGGTAAAATCTCACTGTACATGAGAAGCTCAGCCCAGCCTTAGCTTTGGAGAAAAGCAAATGTTTTCTTTATCTCTCCATGTCACTGGATAGATTAGATGAGACATATTTATCTAGACAGCAATCTGTGTAGCTGCAAAGATACAGCTACAAAATTCCATGGGCTGAGATCATCCCATTGCTGAGTTTAGCATCCCAGTAAGAAATGATTCTTCGGTTTGGTGGCTGACATGTTTTCATCAAAACATAAGGCAAATGAGTAATTTGACCTCAAGTGTTGGGTGTTTGGGCTTTTTTTTTTAATTTTTCACCTTAAGAAAAAAAATAAAGTGTTTGTAGGATGGTTGGGGTTTTTTAAGTAAAACATTTCTTTTTTGAGCATTTTCCTTGTATATCAACGACCTGGATGGGGGGACAGGATGTGTCCTCAGCAAGTTTGCTGATGATCCCAAACTGGGGGGATTGGCTGATCCACCTGAAGGCTGTGCAGCCATTCAGCAAGATCTAGACAGACTGGAGAGCTGGGCAAAGAGGAACCTCATGAGGTTCAACAGGAGTAAGTGTAGAGTCCTGCACCTGGGAAGGAACAGCAACATGCACCAGTACAGGTTAGGAGCTGACCTGCAAGAAAGCAGCTCCATGGAGAAGGACCTTGGAGTCCTGGTGGACAACAAGTTATCCATGGGACAGCAATGTGCCCTTGTGGCCAAGAAGGCCGATGCCATCCTGGGGTACATTAAGAAGAGTGTGTGCAGCAGGTCGAGGGAGGTTCTCCTCCCCCTCTACTCTGCCCTAGTAAGACCACATCTGGAGTACTGTGTCCAGTTCTGGGCTCCCCAGTTCAAGAGGGACAGGGATATGCTGGAAGAGTCCAACAGAGGCTACAAGGATGATTAAGGGACTGGAAAAGCTGTCATATGAGGAAAGGCTGAGAGACCTGGGGCTGTTTAGTCTAGAGAAGAGAAGGCTGAGAGGGGATCTCATTACTGACTATAAATATCTGAAGGGTGAGTGTCAGGAGGGAGGGGACAATCTCTTTTCAGCTGTGCCCTGTAATAGCACAAGGAGCAATGGATGCAAACTAGAACAGAGGAAGTTCCACCTCGAATGAGGAAAAACTTCTTTACTGTGAGGGTGATGGAGCCCTGGAACAGGCTCCCCAGAGAGGTTGTGGAGTCTCCTTCTCTGGAGACTTTCAAGAACCATCTGGATGCATTTCTGAGTGACCTGCCCTGGATTTGGTCCTGCTCTGGCAGGGGAGTTGGACTCGATGATCTCCAGAGGTCCCTTCCAACCCCTAACTTTCTGTGGTTCTGTGATTCTGTGATTCTATAATACAGTATTTGTTCCTGTTTGCTTGGGTTTTTCCATTGTTTGACTATGCTTGGTCCCAGCTAGGTCAAAAACCCAGCTTTAGGAAGGAGGGTGAAATCTCATGGAAGAGAAAAGTGCATGAAAGAAATAAGGAAAATCAAAAATGTGTCACTTCGTGCAACATTTGTCAAAGAAAATAAAGGAATAAATGTACTATTACATTTTATTATCCACTGTCATCCAGTGAATCAACAGATCTCCCATGCTCTGACAGAGCAACAATGTCCACTTGGACTGCCCTTTCAAGTTTTTTTTTTAAGAAAGAGAAGTTGAAAAATCATGGATAAACACACTCCAAGGAAATATTTCCTGTATACAGTAGAAAGGAGCAAAGGGAGAGCCCCTGTTCCACACTGGGGTCAGTCCCCATCGCAATGTATGGAGGCAGGAGAGCAGGGTCACCGGGAGGAAACCAGTGTAAACAGGATCTGCTTTTATCAGTGGGGAAAAAAAACCTAACCCTGTTTAAATCAGCCATAAATATGTACTATATGTTTTAATCACAAGCTGCCATTTCCAATCCTTGCAGCAGGGTTAAGTCACAGATGTGGAGCTGCGGATCACAGGCTGCCCCTGAATGCAAGATGCTGCTTGTCCTTTCTGCTTTTACAGGGAATTAGCAAGGGGCAGCCCATGCTCACAGCCCGGCCAGGACGTCTGGGCCGGAGCGGCAGGATGGGAGGAGAGAAAGGAAACCTGCCAGTCTTGCAGGACAACTTTCTGGTGGGATGCTGGGGCTGGGGAGCTGACAGCCTTGCAGTGCATCCTTCTGGTGGTGGGATGCAGGGACTCGGGGGGGGGGGGGTGCTGCCATCCTTGCAGAGCATCCCTCCTGGTAGGCTGCTGGGTCTGGGGAGACCTGCCAGCCTTTCAGAGGTGGGGTGCGGGGGCCGGTGGTGTCCCACGAGGAGGTGCAGCCCCCCCTGCAGCGCAGCCCCAGGACCCCCCCTAGAGGGGGGGCGGGACCCGCCGGGCAAACCCTGCGCTCTGCTGCCCCCTGCCGGCGGCGGGCGGCGCGGCGGGACGGGGCGGCTGCAGCAGGAGTACCTGCACCCCCCGGGTACCTGCCCTCCCACCCCCCTGTGGTGTCTGCACCCCCTCGGGTTGTCTACACCCCAGTCCTGAGAGCCCCTCTCTCCCTCACGAATAGGTGCCGGCCCGTCCCTGGCGGTGCCTACTGCCCCGGAGCGGGTGCCTCCCCCCCAAGTGGGTGCCTGCCCCCTCCGTCTGTTCTCGGGTGCCCCGGAGGTGCTTGCCTGCACTTGGTGCCCCCCAAGTGCATGCGTATCCCCCCATCTCCCCCACCATCTCTTCCTCTCCTCTGCTGGGTCTGCAAGCTCCCGACGCTGCTGCCGGCTTTACCCTGCCCCGGGCTCGCCTCGTCTCGCAAAGTAGCGCTGCCGCCTCCTCCTCCGCCTCCTCCTCCTCCTCCTCCCTCTCCTCCTCCGGCGGTACCTGACGCTCGGGGCTCCCGACACCACCCCCCACTCTCGGCCCACCCCTCCCTTCCTCCCCTCCTCCCTCCCGGAGCTCTTCCGTAGTAGCGGGAAGGCGAACGGAGCCGCCGAGCGCTGCCGGCCGCTGCCCAGCGCAGCCCCCCGGAGCATGCGAGGGCAGCGGGGGGGCATCCACCTCGCTGCCCCCCCGGGAGGGCCGGCGGCGGGGCCGAGCGGCAGCCGGAGCCGGTGGTGGGGTGGGGGGCGAGGAGCAGAGCATCCTGCTTGCCCTCCATCCCTCCACCTCGGCTGGGGGCAGCGAGCCTTGCCGCCGGGAAGGGGGGGCGAGGTGCGAAGCGAGTTTTGGAGGGGGCTGCGGGGATCATGCCGGGGGGGCTGAGCCTCGGCATCGCTTTCTCCTCGCCCTCCATGGAGCCCGGACTTTTTCTACAATGACTTTCCCTGAGCTGAGTAATGGCAGCTTGAGTGGGAACAGGACGGGACAGGGCAGCCAGAGCGGTACCAACCGGTCCTGGGGGCTGCAAGGTGAGGAGACCCCCGAGGGCAACGGCACCACGCTGACTTTCGCCTTGGACGTGCAAGCGGTGGGCGTCGGGGTCTTCCTGGCTGTCTTCATCCTCTCTGCCATCGTGGGGAACATCCTCGTCATCCTCTCGGTGGCTTGTAACCGGCATCTGCAGACGGTCACCAACTACTTCATCGTCAACCTGGCCATCGCTGACCTGCTGCTCAGCACCACCGTGCTGCCCTTCTCGGCCACCTTGGAGGTGCTGGGCTTCTGGGTGTTTGGGCGCATCTTCTGCAACATCTGGGCAGCTGTGGACGTGCTGTGCTGCTCTGCCTCCATCATGAGCCTGTGCATCATCTCTGTGGACAGGTACATTGGCGTTAAATACTCCCTCAAGTACCCCACAATCATGACCGAGAAGAAGGCGGGGGTCATCCTCGTGGTGGTCTGGCTCTCCTCCATGGTCATCTCCATCGGGCCACTGCTGGGATGGAAGGAGCCACCACCACCAGATGAGAGCATCTGTAGCATCACGGAGGAGCCAGGCTATGCCCTGTTCTCCTCCCTTTTCTCTTTCTACCTGCCCCTTATGGTCATCCTGGTGATGTACTTCAGGATCTATGTGGTGGCCAGGCGGACCACCCGGAGCTTGGAGGCAGGGGTCAAGAAGGAGAGGAATAAATCCATGGAGGTGGTACTGCGCATCCACTGTCGCAGCGTGCTGGAGGAGCCTCTCTCCAGCACCCGAAGCAAGGGGCACAACTTCAGGAGCTCCCTTTCTGTGCGGCTCCTCAAGTTCTCCCGGGAGAAAAAAGCAGCCAAGACTCTCGCCATCGTCGTGGGTGTTTTCATCCTCTGCTGGTTCCCCTTCTTCTTCGTCCTGCCTTTTGGTAAGTGACCCTGGCCCCCAGCCCAGCCCAGCTGCCTTTGGCTGTGCCCCTGGGAACCTGATCCTTGGGATAAACTTTGAGGACACAACTCATGAGGGACAGGTAACTGATCAGTGGAAAAACCAGCAATGAATTAATTCAATTAATTAACGCTTATTCAGTATTTATTAATCAGACTCATTTAATCAAAGTAAACAGCACATGAATAAAACAGCAGCATAATAATTGGTTTAATTAATTCATTCTGCATTCAGCAGTTTAATTAATGAATCTCAGGCTAAGGAGGAAGCAGCTCTGCTTCAAACAGGCTGCAGTTGTGGTACAGTGAGCTCCAAACAGCTCTGCCATCCCTGCCCCCAGCCTTCTTCTCCCCATTTTGGGTGGGGGCACCTGGATCTGCCTCTGTGGGCCCAGGGCTCCCACCTCTGTTGTGAGCTGGTGAAGATGGTGGAGATAAGTGAGGTTTGATCCCCCCAAGGAGCGTGTCAGTGTCTGAAGCGTAAGTCTCGCTTTCTTCCCTGGATGCCAACATTGTGCAGGGACCTGGAGCAGGACCAGGTTTATCTACAAGGCTGCTGGTCCTAGGTGATTTCCCAGGACTGATCCACCTCCTCCAGGAGTTGTGCCTTCAGCTCCCTGCCCTGCCATGGTACCCATGTCACTGGGGGCTCATTTGGAGTTGTATGGCAGGTTGTGCTCTAAAGTTTTGGCAAGTTGTTTGCCTGGGTGAGAAGGCTGCAGATGCCTGGTGCAGAGGAGGCTGAGCAGGCACAGAGCTCTCCAGGGAGCATGATGTCCAAAGCATTGTCCTCTTCCAACAGCAGCGCTACCTGCAGCCCATACAGTGCAGGAAGGCCAGTGCTCTCCATCACCACCTCATCTAACAACAGACACCCAACCCAGGGGACCTGATGAACCCTTCAGAGAGATGTAGCTGAACTGAGGGGGAAAAAAGGAGAATAAAATAACTTCTGAATATTGACAATGGCCTTTGAGCAGAGCTCAGCAAAGCAGAAAGGTCTGTCACTCCATCTGCTGGGTGGGACCCTGGTGTCCCAAGGCTCGCTGGGGACTCAGGTCCAACTAACCCTGCAGCCAGGGAAACCTCTTGTTCCTCTTGTACCTTGTAGCTCTCTGCTTCAGTTTCTCTCCCTGGGTTTAGGGGTGAAATTGCTGCTGTGAAGAGTTTTCACCCTGTGTGTGCATGAGGGTTTGTGGTATAACTCAGGCAGGGAGCAGTAAGGCTGCCGTGAACTTCTCTCACTACAAGAACTGAGATGAATTCTCCTGTCTGACCGTGCCTCAGTTTCCCTTTCATTGATCAGATGCATTGGGGGATTTTTGTAGCCTGCAAATAAATATTTTGGGAATTGTGGGGCTCATGGAGATGCCAGTATCTGAAAGCTGAACTCTCTGAGCAGCCCCAGTCTGACACTTGCCTCTTTGGCTGATCAGAAGGGCAGGAACCAGCTCCAAACTTCATTCCGATCTTTACATCCTACAGCTAATGAAGCTGGGAATTGGGATCTTGTTCCTCTGAGTTATTCCCAGCACTTAGGGAAAAAAATATCAGGCAAATACTTTTCAGCAGAAAAAATATTTTATTTTGTTTTGCCATATTTATCCTCCTCTGAAGTTCTTGACCCAGCTTCTCACTGATGTAAATCATCACCCTTGCACTCAAGTCAAGGGAGACACTGATTTGCAACAGCTAAAAATCCAGATTTTTTTTCTTTAGGTACCTCCAGTGAACCCTTTTGCTCCCCCCAAGCACAGAACTTGCCAAGTTCTTTACAAACATAGCTTTGATCTTTACTTCCTGCTGTATTATACGTGTAACATAAACACAGAAAAAGTTCGTTTATTTTATGACTACAAAATATGCTGCCTCTGATTTATTTCCCCCTCCTTTTATTAATTGCCCTATTCAAATCTGGGAATCATTCAATGCTAACTAGAAGGGGAACAGAAACTTCTGCAAAGTCTAATCTCTGATTTTACAGCTCAGGAGAGAGGTCTGAAGCTCAGAGAAACCAGTAAAGTTCACTGTAAATCCACAAACTGAAACATGCTGGGGCAAATCCTCCTTGAAAGGAAGATTGCAAATGGTTAAGCAGAATGGCTTTTTGGTTCACTCGTTAGAAAAATCATAATTTGGAGCCAAGTGGAAGTCTTATTGATGCACATTTTAAGTGAAAACGAAACACTGACGGGGAAAAGAAATCACTTTCAATTGAAGTAAAACATATTGTTTCAATTTAAGAAAAGAGTGAATGGAATTTTTTTTAAAAAAATGAGCACTTAGATACATTTCAAAACGAACTGTCATGATCAAATGAAATGAGTAAGTCATCTATTTTCTTCTGAAAATACTGAAATGTTTTGACTCTTCTTTTTTTTCTATTTGACATGAATCTGCAAGATGTTGCAATTGAGCTACTTACACTGTTGGCTGATTATACTTTTAAGGGATAAGTGAATTTCTCAACTGAAAAAAAAAAAAAGACTGAAAAAAAGACTCCCAGCTTTCCTTAGTATGGGCTTAGCAATCAGAAACTTCTCTATCAGCTCTGTTACTGGTGTCTGTGTCAGTCCACACACATCTTTGCATCTTTCTGCAGAGTAGTTTCCATGTGAGTTAAAAGGGCTTAATATTTATCCCATCAGGGTGGAGAAGCTGAAATAACCAATACTGTTAAGTAACAGGACGGATGTATGTGCCAAATATTGTCAGCTGTTTCTCCATGCTTGAATAATCTGCAGAGATTCTTCTTTAAATCAGTTCCAACCACCTGATATTCCACAGTCTACTTATCAGCTAAGTAATTTAGCTCACTCTTGAGTTTGTGATACATGGCCCCAAGCACAGGATGCTGTCACCCAGGGTTTTAACACAATTAACAGCTTCAGTGGTTAATGAGGCTCTTTAAGCAGCTGATTGTTCAACAGAGATGAAACCCTAATCACCCACACAACTCTTGTGTGGGTTGTGTCTGTAGCTGGGTGTGCAGCAGAGCTCTAGTGAGCTGCTCTGCCTGGGAGGTCATTGTGTGGTTTATGCCAGGGTGCTCCTTCCCTTAGCAAAGACCTGTCCACAGAACATAGCTGGAGGCTCCTCAGAGATGTGGGACAAGGATTAATGTCTCTTTGGTTGTCTCAGACATCTGTGCCTTATCTTAGCTAGTCATATCATCATGGAGATGCCTGTTGGAAGGGACCTCTGAAGGTACAACTGCCTCTCTGAGCAACGTTCACACCAATAGCTGATCAATCAGTGACATTCATCCAAACCTCTCTTCATCTTTCCAAGGGGAGTGCCTGCAAGTGTGACTCGTTTGACCTATTCTGGACACCCTGCTTAAGATGAGACGAATTATGGTGTCAACCTGCCTCTCCCTCTCTCTTGACTACAAAAGCAGCCAGGGGCATTTAACCAGCTGATGGTGTCTGCACTGCAGGTATTAGCAGAGAGGTGGGATGTATCTTAGTCTGATTTTTTTAAGTCTAAGCAAAGCAAGATGCCTAGGTGAGAGAAAGCTCAATACTGTGTCAGGCCAAGCCTTTATTAGAGGGAGAGAATAGACAAACTCTCAAGTCACACAACCATAGAAGCTAATGGAAAACCCTGCTGAAAGTTAGGTGCTGGATTTGTCCTGGCACTAGGACATCTATGCAGTGGGTCCAGGAACCAGAACTCCCTATGTAACACCTATAGATAGATAGTCACCTGCTTTCTCAAACCTGATCCTAGGGGAAGTAAGAACAGGTGGAGAGATGGAGCTCTGCTTCCTGTCCACATTTCAGTGGCTGGGGAGCATGCAAAGATAATGTGGGACCTCAAATGGGACCATCTCAGGAGTGAAGGCAAAGACCTTCTTCACCACTATCCCAGCAGTTTCCAAGAGGAAACAACCATCCCTTGGGATCAAGGATGCACTACCCAGTACTCAGGATGGCGATTTACACCCCTCAATGGCTTAGTTTAGTTTAGTCCAGGTGGTGGGCTCCCATGTTGGTTCTTCTTAGGGATTTGTTAGAAATCAAGGCTCATTTAGAAAGCTGGGGAAGGGTCTGAGGCACAAGTCTGAGGAGGAGCAGCTGGGGTGCTGACACAGTACTGGGGGTGTTCAGCCTGCAGAAAAGGAGGCTGAGGGGAGACCTTCTCAGTCTGCAACTCCCTGAGAGGAGGTTGGAGTGAGGGTGGGTCAGTCTCTTCTCCCAAGGAACAAGTGACAAAACAAGAGGAAATGGCCTCAAGTTGTGCCAGGGGAGGTCTAGGTTGGATATTAGGAAAAAAATCTTCACTGAAATGGTTGTCAGGCCCAGGTTGCTCAGGGCAGTGATGGAGTCTCCATCTCTGGAGAGATTTCAAAGCTGTGTAGATGTGGTGCTGAGGGACATGGTTTAGTGGTGGCCTTGGCACTGCTGGGTTAACAGTTGGACTTGATTATCTGAAAGGTCTTATCCAACAGAAAAGATTCTCTAAATCTATGAAATCAAGGTTGGTGTGAGAAATGCACAGCAGCACCCATAGGTAGTGCCACACAAGAGTGAAGGCCAGAACCCAAGGCTCCTTTTACTCTGTCTCTACCCACAACAGCAGGTTAGCCAGACAAGGAACAACTTGAGAGCTCCCTCAGCATGAGCACAACCCTCATATTCATGGTCTCACGTTTGCCTTGAGGTGGTGACTTGCCTGTCTGTGCAGTGGAAGCTGGTACTCATTTCCAGGTATGATTAAAAAAAAACAGTATATTGGCTTTTTAACCTGCATCCTGAGGCAGCTGCTACACAAACCAGGCTCAGAAATGTCTCCTTCAAGCCAAAATAAAAGTATTTGTGTAGGTGCTGTGAAGATGAGCTCACAGGGACATAATAGTGCTCAGGCTTTGGTCACTTGTAAAATAAATGCAGGTAAAAGTCCATTTCAGATGAGACCAAGTCTGTTCTGGTAGAAGAGGAGAATCTAATTCTATCCTGGTATAAGAGCATTTAGCATGGATTCCTAAGAAAAAAAGGACTTCTGTCATTGCTCTGTGCCTGTGTGCATGGAAGCCTTTCCCCACCACCTGATGAACTCTTTCATCAATTTCAATCCCATTTGAGAAAGTGCTAAAAGTCCTCAATATATCAAGCTCCTACAAAAACGGGTAGATGGGTAAAGGACTGGAGGCTTTCGCAGTATCACAGCGTCATTCTGGTTGGAGAAGGCCTTCAAGATCATCAAGTCCAACCACTACCTTAACTCTGCCTTATCCACCACTAAACCCTGTCCCCTGGCACCACATCTGTCCTTTTAGATGTCTCCAGAGATGGTGGCTCAACCACCTCCTCGGACAGCCTGGATCACTAAATCCAACTCTTGTCTCAGAACAGGACAACCCCAAGGTTCACACCATGTCCCTGAGGGCGTTGTCCAAATGTTTCTTGAATATTGTCAGGCTTGGTGCCATTACTGCTTCCCTGGGGAGCCTATTCCAGTGCTCCACCACCCACTGGGTGAAGAATCCCCTCCTAATGTCCAACCTAAACCTCCCCCTGCACATCTTCCTACCATTCCTTTGGGTCCTATCGTTGGTCACCAGAGAGAAGAGGTCAGTGCCTGCTCCTCCACCTTCCCTAATGGGGAAGCAGTAAGCTGCAAGGCTTTCATACTCTCCCTCACAGACTGAAGGCTGCAGAGTGAGCTCAGGTTAGACATCAGAACATATTCACTAAAAATCCACCACAAGACACAATTCAACAGCAAATCAAACTTCTTTAGTTTTGTTGTGCACAGGAGGACCTGATGGGAAGTGTGATTTAAAAGGAGGAGAATGAAAGGCAGACCATTCAACTAGTTTGATTGTCAGGGTGGTCTCTTTTATCTCCTGAAATTTTCTGAGTCGTGGTGGAACTGGCAGAACTAGCATGGAAAAAGGAATGGGCAACTGCTTTGGAATAATCAGCTATGGCCCAGAGCATCAAAGCAAACTGGAACAAGAGCAATTGCAATGAACTACTCCATCTGCCACACATCCCCCATTGATCCTGATCCACAGGATCCATACACTCATTAAAAATGCCAGTGGCAACATGGACACAGAAACTCAAAAGCTGCTAGATACCAGGCACCAGTTTGATTTATCAAACATCATCCAGGCAAGAGGCAATATTCTTCTCATCTCCTTTGCACCACAGGTATTTCCATCAAACGAGCTCATGCCAAATTAACCTAAATTCATTAAATCATAGGTGATGGATGGGTCTCCCAGCCCATCTCCCTTTCTCAGGGAAGGATCACGTGCCCCTAAACCAGTTCTGATCTGTTTTTCAAGACTATTCTTAAAGCATTGCAGTGAGGGCAAATCCACTGCTTTCTGAGGCAAATTATACTGTTGCTTAAGCAGCCCTCGAGTGTGATTTCTGCTGCTCTTTTTCCAGTTCAGAGTGCCTGCAGTGGCATTAGAATCATAGAATCATAGAATCATTTAGGTTGGAAAAGACCTTCAAGATGATCAAGTCCAACTTTTAGCCCTTCTCTACCATGTTAATCCTGAAATCATATCCCCAAGCACCACATCAATATGACTTTTAAACACATCCAGGGATGGTGACTCAACCACCTCTCTGGGCTGTGTTGCAACCTACCAGACCAGCATTCCTAAGGATGACAGCAGGGATGCATGTGGTGGGCATGGCACAGGGACTCGTGGGGGTGTATATCCAGCTGGGATAGCACTGGAGGAATAGCCCAGGCACAGGGAGTCATCTGCATTGATTGTGCCTGTCTAAGATAACAGTGTGGAAAAGCAACCCGTGAGCTGGGCTTGTCTCCAGGGAAAACATGTTGCCATCCTGCAAAAGGGCACAGGAGAGAATGACAGGTAGGAACACAGATAATGAGTCTGCAAGTAAATTGTGTAGCAACTGTAAGTGTAAATTGTGCTTATTCCCTCCTTGTGCCTTGCTGCAGAAGCCATCAGAGTGCAGAGACACAGAGAAATGGCCTACATCTGTTTGGAAATTTCCAGCAAAAGATGATTATTTGGAACCCCAGTAATAAAATCCTCGCATGGTTTGGGTTGGAAGGGACCTTAAAGATCATCTAGTTCCAACTCCCCTGCATGGGCAGGGACACCTCCCACTAGACCAGGTTGCTCCAACCCCCATCCAATCTGCCCTTGAACACTTCCATGGATGGGGTGGCCACAGCTTCTCTGAGCAACCTGGGCTGGTGTCTCACCACCCTAAGAATAAAGAACTTCACCCTAATATCTCATCTAAACCTCCCCTCTTTCAGCTTAAAACCTTGTCCTATCACTACAATGTGTGTGTGTGGTTCCCTTCTTACCCATTCCCCTACACAGAAGGCCAGATGGAGGGTTTTAGGACAGTTTTTGCTGTCTGCCTTGTTAGAAGAAACGTAGCATTCTGGACCTCAAATAATGATTTGGGCACCCAAGTCTGAACATAAGCTTTGCCTCTGCCTGGCCAAAGCCATGCAGGGATTCAGTGAAGTGACTGGGAATAGGGCCCAGATCTCCCATGACCTATGCATGGGATTACTCTGCTTCCAGTCCACCCACCACACCACCAAATAAAACTATTTAAAGCCAAATGTCTGTTTTTATATTGTGGGGTCTTGACGCATCTGGAGGCAGTTGCTATACTGGATGTACCACAAACAGGGAAAAAAATAGATCTTGAAAAATTTAAAACCACTCTGGATCCGTGGGCAAAATGTTATAAAATCTCTCAATAAGAGTTTTGGAGCCAGTACCAAAATATACCACATAACATTAAATGTATCTGGGTCTGATTGTTTTATTGTATTTGCACACTCAAAGTTTTGTCCTGGATATTCTGGGAAGGAGCTTTTAAGTAGCCTGATCTATCTTCATGCATTTCTATTTGGATAAATATTTGCTTATTAATTCTGATGATCTGGTTACTGAGATGTAATGGAGATTGAGTGGAAGGGTGGGGATGCTCAATAGTATGATCGTGCAAGGTGGTTGTTTAATCTCTTGCTACCAGCTTCTTTTTAATTGGTTTTGCCACAACAAACATCATGAACTAGGTACTAGCAGTGGTGTCATCTTAGTGAGTAGCAGTGTAGAAGCTCCTTGCTACCCGTAGGGTTTTAATTAGAAGTGTGTCCACTTCAGTGAGTATATACTGCACTTTTGCTCCAGGCTCTTCAGAAAATGAGTATATTCCATTGGGAAAGCAACCTGAAGTACCTTCTGACTGATCCCTCAGGACTTTCACTTGATGTGATTACTGTGCTGTATTCCAGGTAGGGCTGATAGTACCTATCAGCATTATGGGACTCTTCTGGAATAAAGTCCCAGTTTCTGGTACCAAATATTACCCACCAGGTGAAGTTTTCCATTCCTTGTCTCTGTAACAGGATGAATTTGTTCTGCCACATGTGAGGTAAAATTTGAGCAGAAACTGGGCATTTTACTATCTCAAGGTTGGGGGCTGTTCTCTGTCAGGACAGGGCAGGAATTAGACAAAGCTGACCCAATATGGCCAACAGACACCCCTGCAAGGGTGGGTCCAGTTCTGGGGCCCCCAACACAAGAAGGACATGGAGCTGTTGGAGGGAGTCCAGAGGAGGCCACGAAGATGCTCAGAGGGCTGGAGAAGCTCTGCTCTGGAGACAGGCTGAGAGAGTTGGGGTTGTTCAGCCTGGAGAAGAGAAGGCTCTGGGGAGATCTTCTGGGGCCTTCCAGTACCTGAAGGGGCTACAGAAAAGCTGGGGAGGGACTTTGGACAAGGATCAGGGAATGGGAGGATGAGGGTGAGCTGTTTCAGACTGAAAGAGGGGAGATTTAGGTTAGACACTATCAAGAAATCCTTTACTCTGAGGGTGTTGAGACACTGGCCCAGGTTGCCCAGAGAAGCTGTGGCTGCCCCATCCCTGGAAGTGTTGAAGGGCAGGTTGGATGGGGCTTGGAGCAACCTGGTCTAGTGGGAGGTGTCCCTGCCCATGGCAGGGGAGTTGGAACCAGCCGATCTTGAAGGTCCTTTCCAACCCAAATCATTCCATGATTCCATTAACTTCTCTGAAGAAAGTATGTTTCTGAGGTGTTGGTAAGGATGGGCATTTTGGAAAGACTGGAGCTTGCCGAGGAAGGTCTTTTAAGCTTAATGACCTGATGGTACCTGATGGGCACTTCTCCTCTGCAGTCCCCTATACTGCTCTTTTCCACACTCTTCCCATCATGTCAGGACAGTCTCTGGCCTTGGATGCCAACAGTATATGGTCTTCAACCAATTGCTCTTCAGCTGCCTACATAACCAGCCATGAAAATCAGGCATTTTGAGACAGCAGTTCATGTCATCCTAATATTGCTATCTAAACCAGCCAGTTGTGTCACACCCCAAAAGCACCAGTGTCCCCTCTGTGGTCAAAGATAACTACTCCAAGGTGCTCAGTACACATCCAAACTAGCTGAGGTGGATCTCACTGTGAAGCCAAATCCAGGACTGATTTTGCCAAAGTCTGATAGACTTTCAGCTGGAGCTGATAGTTCTGTTTTAAGGATGTGATGTGCTCCACAGCACCAAGGGCTCAGGTATCTCCACTCAAAATACAGACATATTTTGGCATTGCTTTGTAGACAGGACAGCAAAATGGCTCTAGAGCATCTTTTTCTCATTGGAAAGCTGTGAAAGGAAAAAATATGTTTGCAAAACTTTGGCCATAACTAAGCTAAGTACCTTCAGATATCCATGAGGAAACATAGTTCTGTCATCAGCATGGAGCTGAGCAGGGTGAGTTTGTCAAGTGTGAAGCTACATACTGACCAGTGAGGAGATATGGAGTAGCTCATCAGAGTTATTACTTAATTGAGCCCCTACCTGTCCTTGCAACTGGTCCAGCAGGGACACTGCAGACACAGGAGAGCCTGAACCTGAAATTAAACTCTTTAAGTGTAAGAAACCAAAGTTTTGCAAAGATAATATTTATTTGACCTTGTCCACCTCTTGATTCCTTAACTTTGCAACCTCCTTAGTAGTAATTTTATTATCTAGGATACAGTATGCCTCCAAGCTGTTGTTTTTGTGGTCAATAGGAACCGGTGTTCACCGTAGCGGTGGAGTTAAACGTTGCAATTTTAAACACAACCCGATTGCAAAGCAAATCGTGTGAAAATCTCTTCAAATATTTGTTCTCTCTATATACGCTTCCAACAGCTGGAGCCAAGAATCAGCAGTTGCAAAGGCTGTGGTTTAGACACCACATTTTCAGCAGTCACCTTTCCATGGAGACTGGTGGGGTTTTGAGTGATGCCTGCAGTTAATGTCTACTTTTTAATATCAAACTCCTAAATTCAAGTGAGAAGACAGATTTTTTTTCTTTGAAATTTCTCTTTCCACATAAATTCAATTCAGGAAAATACAGTTCTACCCCTGGATATTTCTGTATGGTGCATGGTGGCACCATTAGACATATATTTTGCCCATCTCTTACCCTTATTGCCCTTTACATGGTGGTTCTCCTAATCAGTCTACATTTCCAAGTAGGAATTTCCTACATTCTCCCACTGTCTCCCACTTAGCCAAGATACTCTAGGTGACCCTGCCTGGCAGGGGGGTTGGACTAGATGATCTTTCAAGGTCCCTTCCAACCCCTAGGATTCTGTGATTCTGTGATTCTGTGACAAGTGCAAGCCTGTGTTGCATCACGGGTTACACCATCCTTCAAACAACTACTAACTGGAAAGAATCTGAACTGCAAGTCTCAGAAGAATGACATTGTCACTGAAAATAAGATATTTCAGGGTTTGTTTATTTGTTTGTTTGGTGTTTGGGCAAAACAAGGCTCTAAAGAACTTCTGGCATGAAAAGTAAATAGTGAAAATTCAGTTTGCCAACTGATAGATATTTAGACTTTTTTGACCAACCGAAGTTGTTCCATCTCTTTACTCTTTTTACATACAAAATTTCAAAGTCCTCCCAAGGTGTCTAGCTTTGAGAGTTCAATGTGGGGGGTTTTGTCCATCATTACTTACCGGTTAACTTGACCTTTCTTGTGTTGAGTGGCTTCTCTGGAGGTTATGAATCATCTTTGCTCTCTGTGCAGACCTTTTCCCGGGAAAACCTGGTACTAACTATACTTTGTAAAAGTGGTTTTCCACTCTACAGTGTGAAGTAATTACCTCCTTTCTTTGACATGTGATAATGAGGCAAGGTTCAGTGTGGTCTCATAACCCCAAGGCTGTCATTTGCTTTCTCCTGGGTTGCCATCAAGGCAGATCTGTTGCATGCATCAACCCAAAAGAGCTCTTCTCAGGATAGCCAGTGATTTCTTCTTCTGTGCATTGGCTGTTAAATGGTGGTGCAGGCACCAGTGACTGTTACTGAAGGGTCAGGCCCTAGGGGAGGATGGCTACTGTAAAGTTCAGGGCATTCTTTTTTGGTTCTTCACTGCAGGTGCTACATCAGGATTATCACTAGGGCTATATCCACTAGATAAATGCACCTCTTCCAGGAAGCAAACCCTGCACTTTCCCCAGCAAAACAGTGCAGTGTAACTCACACCCACGTAACTCAGGGCTCGTTCTCTCTGGAGGAGGCTTGTACACCTCTGGATTTCACTAAGTACCTCAGTGGCTCTCAGATTTAATTACTATCTTGAGACATTTTTAAAACAAAAAGGTCTACAATAACATACCTGTTGTTGGCAACCTGTCAAAGAAGGATTTAGGTAATCCAAGAGCCCTATGTATCAGGAGGACCTTACATATGGGACCCATCCAACCCTCTGTCCCATCAGGTTACCATGTTGGGTGGTAATTCCCTTTGGGAAAGGTCTTCTCTGTGTAGTACATGAGAGCACTCACCTCTCAATTAAGCAGGGCCTTTAGCAACAGGACAAAGGGTGATGGTTTTAAACAGAAAGAGGGGAGATTTAGACTAGAAATAAGGAAGAATTTTGTACAGTGAGGGTGGTGAAACCCTGGCCCAGGCTGCCCAGAGAGGTGGTAGATGCCCCATCCCTGGAATCATTCCAGGCCAGGTTGAACGGGGCTCTGAGCAACCTGATCTAGTTGAAGATGTCCCTGCTCACTGCAGGGGGGCTGGACTGGATGAGCTTTAAAGGTCCCTTCCACCCAATTCTGTGATTTGTGGCTAGGGAAACTGAGGTAACACTTACGTACCTGTGGTCATTTTGTAGCTTTCTCTGTTTTGGTGCTGTGTAAAGCTGTCACATGCAAACAGAAGACTGTATTTCTCCCTGCACCATCATTTATTGGTGCCATTAGCCCAAGGTTGGATCTACTGGAGTGGCTGGAACAGGCTATGGCTTTTTAGCTGCTCCTAATGAATAGCCTTTCTCTATGAGGGCTCCTTAGCTAATGCATTTGGAGCCAAGCCAGAAAACCACCAGGTCCAGTGGCAGAAACCCAACTGCCAGCTCACTAAAGAGAGGGCTTTTCCACCTCCCAGGAAGTGTCCAACCAGAGGCAATTCACAACTCAGTCACTAAACCCCTTGCAATGCAACTTTTATTTGTACTCCTTCCAGTAGCTGAAAAAAAAAACCACCAAATCCATTTGAAAGGGATTCCTGCTGGGAAGAATCCCTGCCCCAGGCAAGTCCAAGCCTCTTTTCCCATTGCTCACAGTGGGTACATTGATGGCCCACAGTGAAGCAGGACCAGTGGGGCACAGAAAGTATTAGACTGGCCCCAGTCTGATACCTCAAGATCCCCCTTCCCCGCCCTCTCCAACACAAATCTGCCCAAGAAGTGATGGTTGGTGCCACTTGGGTTCAGAGCCTTGAACCAGACCCCAAAAATTCTGGCTGCATTTGCCTGCTGCCTGAGAAAGCAGCAGCAAGAGCCAGGCTGCAAATCCTCCAAAGGATGTCCAAGAGGGGGAAAAAAATATGTAAGGAAACCCTGCAAGAGACTTCCCTTGCAAGGATCAATTGTGCAAACACTGAGCAGGGGCAGCCCTGGCTATGAAAGATGCCCCAGTCTTTGATGGGGCTGTGCTGGAGCTGGGTCCAAGCCTTCTGCCACTGACAAGACCTTTGTGAAAGCATTTAGATGGGAGAAAGCTAACCAAGAAACTTGTTTAGGTGGAAAATCATATCCTAACCAAAACCAGCTTATTTCTAGTATAGAGAGAGTGAGGAATGGGGATGTCTTCATGGCATGGTGCTCTTTTCTTGTGGCAATGAGCCAAGAGGGGATTAGGGCAATGTGAACCAAAATGGGACAGGAACCCTCCCTGCAGCAGGAGTTTGGTCTGGAGCAAGACATTGCCACCCCAGGAAAGGCCAAGGGGAGGAGGTAACCAGCACAGTGGGCTTGTGCCACATCTCATCCCTGGCTGCTTTCCAGTGGCAGATTTCCTTGAACCAGCCTCACAGGTCACTGAGAAACAGCCCATAGGTAATGATAGCAATTGTGGAGGGCACTGGCCCTGAATTCCAAAGACTCAAAGCTGCTTTCGAGCCCTGACGTGATCAAGTGAGGCCTGACGTGTGGATTCCCACCCCACATGTGATTTAAAAAACACCATTTGGAGGGGCATCAGGCACCTGTACCTGCACAACACACCACTGAAAACACCATCAGCTGCTCAGCGACCTGGTCTGAGCACAGGGAACAGAAGGCTTGGGTTCAGAGCAGCTGCCAACTCTTGAACCTCTGCCTCTAAAGCCAAGTTCTCTTGGAGAAACTTGTCAAACTGCACCAGAACAGTTTTTCAGCTGTAGGCTATTTCTGTTCCCATGGTCCCTTCCATAGGAATTATCTGGAAAGCTGTGAGGATGTGTTGTGAAGTCGAGCTGGCCACCAGCCACAGGCTTGTCTGCCTCCCTCAATATTGCTCTGAAGCTGGGGATTTGTGGAAACAGAACAGAGTGACTTCACTCAGCTCTCTGCAGCCTGGTCCATCTGAGATCCTTAACGATACACAAGCCCCTTAGTCATGGGCTTCAGCCCCTCTTGTGTCAGGTGCTGTACAAACAGAAATGTTGGTTCTAGCCCAGAGAAGCTCAAAGTAGTGGATCCAGATGGAAGTGGGGACAGGAGGGCAGCCAATGGTACCTGTGTACAGACAGACTGCAGTTTTGATGGCAACCAAAAAAAGGGGTAGGAAATAGGGGCATAGGTATTGGCAGGTAGCTTCTGCTGTGCTCAGAAGGCAACCAGGGAGAAAGGCCCAGTTTTGATTGCTTCTCATCACCTTCTTGGCCACCCTCTCTCAGTCCCCAGGCATGAAAGGGAAGCACTGGTTTCCATGGAAGAGGACAGACATGTCATTATTTCTGGTTTACAAAGAGATGAGGGATAGGACTGGAGTCACAGGTGAAGACTTGTGTGTATAGTTGTCTACGGGTAGGTGTCTGCACGTGAGCTGGATGTCCCAGCTCCTGTTACTGTCCATGACTAGTGAGCTAGATTGCTATCCTGATTTGGAGTGAAATTTTCTTCCCTAAGAGATGCCCAATGCTTGCCAAGACCCCCTAAGGTAGATGAGACAATGTCAGGATTTTGGTTGCAAGGCAGGGCCTAAAGAAGCCCTGTGCTCTTCTAGAGGGACATTCAGAGACCAGGAGGGACATCCCAGGGCATTTATCTCCAGTGGTTCAAGATATATAGGCAACCTCAGTGTCTACTTTAGAATCACCTGGATTGCACACTGGCTTGCTTTCCTGAGAAATTAAAAAGAAAACCAGACACTCTCATGGAAAGAGCTTCTGGTAACCTGCCCACACAAACATCTCTTTCTCTATCCCATGAACTGGAGTGCAGGTTGTGCCCTGCAGTTTGGTATCTTGGTGTGTCAATACCTTCCCCTCAGATGCACCTGTCCACAGGCTAATTCTGAAGCTGTGTCCTGAAAATAAAAATAAAAGGGTCACTGATGGTCGTAGGTGGCCTGCCTAAGAGGAGTCACTCTGGCTTCCTTTACATCCCTGTCAAGCATCTAAAAACACACCTAATTCTTCAGTGCAGTAGTACTAGAAAATATGTAGAAAAATATTTGAAGAAAAGGCTTATTGTTTGCTGCTTGGCAGAGACAGAGAAGAAAAACCATCTAGGTGACTTTACTGGTCTGACCTGACTGCTTCTACTGTAGGGTCCATTGCTTGGTATGTGTATCTGGGCAATAAGGACCTCGCTGGCCAAATAGATGGAAGACAAGGAGTTACCTGCCAGTGGTGGGTTTGGCTTCTCTCTTTGGGACAGGTAGTGATCGTAAAGCTGTTGGACAAGGTGCTGGTGTGCACGAAACTTGACCCATCACAGCTTTAGATCTTTGCCCACCTGCTAATGCCAAGATGTGAGAACCCACAGAAGGACACACATGATGTGCAGGCTCTTCCTGGGCTTCATTAGCATCCCTTGATGACCCCAGCAGGCAGCATGGCTACTGCTATCCTACAGGATAGATCCATGAACTTCCCCTAGAGGTCAGGGGAATCAGGACGTGGGCGGTTTCATTTTCCTGCTCCTATGACCAGGCAAGGGAAAGTATTTACATTCAAAACAGAACTTTCCCAGTGTCTGAGGCTGTTTGAGTCAAAGGCAGCAAGGGTAGGGAGCTCAGTGGAGGTTGTTTACATTGAATGTGGCCTTCAGTCCATCGGGATTTAGTCCACACACTCAGCTGGAAAAGGCCTGTTCCTTCTCTCTGTGCATTCTAGCTGCACACCAATCAGGATGCACTTAGAGAAACCAGGGGTGATTATATTAGCAGCCTAATGTATGGAACAAAAATAATTTGTTCCAAAAACAGGCTCAAAATGGAACTGGGTGACTCACAGCAGAATTCAGCCAAGCCAGCGGAGAGCGACACAGCCAGAAATGTGATCACATCTCCCATCCCACCAAGTGCACTGTCAGCCCTTCAAGCACCATCTTGTTTTGTAGCTCCTCATCTTCCTATTCCTCTCCCTGTTCCTCCTATCTATGCCCCTCTGTGGCTCTGATGTACAAACACCTCAGGGCAATCTCACCATTGTGAGAAAAGAATGGTTGCCACCACAGGTCACTGTGTTGCATGATCCTGTTCAAAATCGCTTGAGCTTCACGTGTGCCCCAGTCCCTGACCTTCTGCTGCCTTTGCCTTTGGAGAGACCATTCTGGATATTATTGCATCCAGCTCTCAGAAACCTTATTGTTTGCAGTGGGAATATATCCATGCCTCATTTGCAATCATCTACTTTTGTGGCCATGTCATCTTCTTCCTTAAGTAGTTATGTTCTTTCTTTGGCTTTCACCCTTCTGGCAGACAGGTGGTCAGAGGTCTTCTTCTCCCATAGTCTCTTTTTACTGCATTGAGCAAGTAAAATTTCATCCCACTTAATGAATTCCCTTTTGCCTTTACCATGCATACTCCTCCACTGGTCCATCTGGATTTACCACCCTTTAAGAGACCATCAGTGATGGTTTGGATGCTTTGGGAGACCGATGTTGTGCTTTACTCTGAAACTCTTGAAGGTGCAGAAGACAAATGGGTGCCTGGGCAAGCAGTCCTGTGTGGTAATCCTGATACCTATTAGCAAGGGTAGTGGTAGATCACATCTCCCACCTGGAGAAGAGATGGACAAGACAACCACCTGCACTGCACTGGTGGATGTCCTGTGTGATTGCCACTGTGCAACCTATGCAGCTTGGTGTTCTGGCCATTCAGTCAGCATCAGGTTTGGACTTTTCTGAGTCATGCCACTGAGATGTCCAAAGAAGAGTGTCTAAAACTACAAATGGGTGGCACCTGCCAAGCCCAAGTGTGTGCTCAGGATTGTAACAGAGGGTTTATTTCATCAGCTGCTCTTGTCCACTGCCATTTCACTCTGCAAGGGACTCTCCAATGGACCCTCCTTCCAAACTCAGCTGGCAACAGCTTCTCAGGTCACTGGAGGGGGCACACCTCCAAGCCACAAGGTCCCCAGCAGCCAGTGCTGAAATGTGGATTAAGAAATGCTGCTCCAGTGCCAGGTATGAGTCATCCTGCCTTTTGAACACTTGCTTATGGTCACCATGGTGACTGGGTCAAGCACCTCAGAAGAATTATCTGGGAAGGTCCATTTTTCTTTCTCCCTGTTTATTTCTTGTCACTTCCAAATGGCTAGTCATCAACCTTCTCCTTCTCCAGCTCAGGAGTGACCTGCACTTTGAGGATTAAACAACTCACAGGTGACCAAGGAGTGTTTATTTCATTCCAAACTGCAATCATCAAGGAGGCAATTCCATCACTTGCATTTGAAAAGAGCGTCACAGTCCATGAGAATTCATTTTGGTTGTGAAGAGAGAGCCACAGAGGTTGAGCCAGCCATAGGTGGTGTCATAGGCTGGTTTCTCCACTCTTTTCCCATCAAGTACTCCCATCAGAAAGGTTCTCAGGTGGAGAGGCATTGGAAGCCAGCCCAGGCTGCAATAAATTTAGGTGTCTGCATTGTGGTCACCACTTCTGTCACTACTGTTATCACTCTGATACCTGCACAGATCCTTGTAGCAAGAGCTTGTTTGCTTCCTTCACAAGGCTGAATCCTTCCTCATTTAGTGGCTGTTGGTCTCCATCCCACTCTGAATGCACCTTTTAACCAACCCTGCTGGTTTTGGGCTGCTCGCTCAAGGAAAGTTTCAGCACTAGAAAGTTTTCCCTTGATTTCATCCTCTCCCAGGTTTTCATTATTTCATGTTGCTCCCTCTCATCCTCTACACAAAAGTCATTTGACAGGTAAACTGGAGTTTTTGGCAGAAACCACCACGACTGGTTTCAGTGCTGAGCAGTAGCTGTGCCTCTATTACCCCTGATACTGATAAGGAGCAAAAAGCATCCCACTAAACAGAGCTTTCCATTAAATTCAGGAATGGCTCCAAAACCCTGCAGAAAATGCCCACAGATGAGAAGGCAACTGAGCTGTTTATTGCCCTTGGCAAACAGAAAGAATAAAAAAAAAACCAAAACACAACACCAAAAACCCAAAACCACAGAACAAAACCAACAGAGGACACAAGAATGTGATAATCTGGGAACAACTCATTATTTCATTTCCTACTCATAAAATCTGTTTGTGCTGCAGTTACATCCAGGAGCACGCATGTAGGAGCTGGGATACCCATAGCAAAAAGGTAATTCCTCACTCCAAAGACTTTATTGCCTTGGTTTGGGGAGCTTAACTGTGCAAATTGTTGACCTCTGGCCACCATTAGGTTGGGGGACTATCACAAGTGGTCCACAGCAGATGCACAGGAGAATATCAGGCATGCCTGTTCCTCCTTCCCTCAAAAGAAAAATTTTGCTGAGAAAAGTTTCAATATTGAAACTTCACATTTGTTTTTTAAATACCCTCTTTCCCTCTCATCTCGTCTGGCCAAAATAATTTGATGAGTTTACCCTACATGAAAATTTGCTTTTGGCTTCTCCTTTTCAGTGAATGAAAGAGGCAATCAATATATTTTTGCCCTGATATAATCAGGTGTCTTTTTTTTTTTTCTGGCAGGCTGCATGAGGGTGGTGTCAGGGGACGTATCCTGGTGCAGCCTGGGAAGCTCTTGGGGATCTCTGTCTGTAAAATAATTAAGGAAGTTTGATAGTACAGCAGACAAATGTTAGTGCAATGAAGAACCATGATAGTTCTTGGTTGTACCTATTTTTTGGTTTCCTTTTGCAGAACAAGCCCCAGACTGAAATGCACCTTTATTGTTCTATGTATCCCAAAAGCCATTTTAGGGGAGCCAGTGGCCTCTTTCAAAGGAAAGTCACAGACTTTTAGCAGTGGCAGAGAATGAGGAAGGATGTCATCCAGCCCTTAAAAAAATAATTGAGCTATCCCAAAATCTAAGCAGGATGGATCAGTTTGACATTGTTGGCCTGCAAGTTGTCAGTGCACTTGGCTGTGGGAGCAGCATCGAGGGCCAGGCTCAGGCTCAGGTCAGGCTCAGCCATGGAGCCAGTTTCTTCCCAGTGTAAGTCCAAAATCCCTCTTTGAAGCTCTGGGCATAGATGGTATCACCCACACCTCCTTATATTGGCCATAGCTGGGACACCTGTGGTGCAGGAGATGAGGAACAAGGGCAGATTTGGCACCATGGAGGTTCCCAGGCTAAGAACTAAGAGGGTCCTGACAGTCTGCAGAGCCAGCCCATAAATTGGACTGTTCCCTCTCTCTCAAAAGGAGTATCTGGGGATTTCTCCATACCACAACATCAAAGAGGAGACTATAACCAGCTGTTTCATGCAGCTAATTGATACCAGGACTCTCTGTTCCTCAGGGAGGTTTCTGAGGGAACCAAGCCAAGGGAGGTCAAAAGGAATGAACAAAGGATCATGGATGTCCCAGAGAGTGAGGAGGGTAGAGACCACCTTCACTCTGGGGTCTCCTCCAGGGAGCAACATCCCAGCTGGTCCAATACCCATCCCCCTCTCTGAGGACAGAGTCCATCAACGGAATCTGGACTGATTTATTACCTGGCACCCAGGGAAATATGTCACCCAACTTCTTCCTCTTCTGATCTAAATAGATTCGTTTTCATGGTTTAATCCCAGCCAGCAACCAAGCACCACACAGCTGCTCACTCACTCCAACCCCCAGCAGGGAAGAGATCTGGAAGGGTAAAGGTGACAAACCTCAAGGATTGGGATAAGAACAGTTTAATAATTAAAATAACAGCAACAATAATAATTGTAAAATTGAAATGAAAAGGAAAATAACAAAGGGAGAGAAATAAAAGCCAAGAAAGACAATTGATGCAAAATGAAAATAATTGCTCACCACTAACTGACTGATGCCCAGTCAGTCCCCAAGCTGTGCCACCCACCCCCTTGTCAAACCCCTGGTTCTATTGTTGAGCATGACATCATATGGGATGGAATATCCCTTTGGTCAGATGGGGTCACCTGTCCCAGCTGTGTCCCCTCCCAGCTTCTTGTGCACCCTCAAGCCTACTTGCAGGTGGGGTGGGGTGTGGAGCAGAAAAGGCCTTGGCTGTGTGCTAGCACTGCTCAGAAATAGCTAAAACACCCCTGTGTTACCAACACTGTTTTCAGCACAATTCCAAAACGTAGCCACATACTGGCTACTGTGAAGAGAATTAACTCTGCCCCAGCCCAAACCAGCACACCAGTGCAAGGGCAGGATAGGGTCACAGTACAGACTGAGGGAGGAAGGGATGGAGAGCAGCCCTGTGGAGAAAGACTTGGGGGTGTTGATTGATGAGAAGCTCAACATGAGCCAGCAACATGCACTCACAGCCCAGAAACCAACCATGTCCTAGGCTGAGTGACCAGCAGGTCGAAAGAGGCGATTGTGCCCTTCTACTCTGCTCTGGTGAGACCCCCCCTGTAGTGCTGTGTCCAGTTCTGGGGTTCTCAGCACAGAAAAGATGTGGAGCTGAAGAATTAAGAATTTATGCTTAATGGCTTATCTAAATCTTCCCTCTTTAAAACCACTCCCCCTCATCCTATCACTCCACATACTTGTCAAAAGTCCCTCCCCAGCTTTCCTGGAGCCCCTTCAGGCACTGGAAGGTGCTCTAAGGTCTCCCCAGAGCCTTCTCTTCTCTAGGCTGAACAGCCCCAACTCTCTCAGCCTGTCTCCAGAGCAGAACTGCTCCAGCCATCAGATTATCTCTGTGGTCTCCTCTGGACTCACTGCAACAGCTCCATGTCCTTGTGCTGGGGGCTCCAGAACTGATGCAGTCCATGCTGCTGCAATGTACAAACATGGTCATGCACACCCGTAAGCATTTGCATTTGCAAACCTGAAAATGACTATTCCAGATACAAAAAAGGCAGTTTAACAGCCTGCAGGTGATTGATTGACATCTTTTGCATTAAATTGCTGGGAAATGGTGTGAAATAAGTGATCAAGGAGGAGCGACAAACAAGAAACCCATTTGGCAGAGGTTAAAGTGGGGATGGAGAAAAGATCCATCTGTGCAACCTCCCCCCTTCTCCTTCATTACAGAATCGCAGAATCACAGAATCCTAGGGGTTGGAAGGGACCTCAAAAGATCATCTAGTCCAACCCCCCTGCCTGGCAGGGTCACCTAGAGTACATCACACAGAAACCTGTCCTTCATGCAGTCATGCCAGAAGGTCCTGTGCTCTCCAGGGTCAATCCAGAGTCAGCAGGAAATGCAGATTGGTGGTGTTTGACCTTCTCATCGTAATATCTGGGACATGGATTCAGCCTCCTGCACATCTTGCAAAGCACTTGCCATTCTTCTGGGTGCAGTGGCCCAGAGCAAGTGAAGCGTTTAAGCAGATACTGAACTCAACGAGATTCCCAAGTAGTGGGTCTGGATGCTGGCCAGCAAGGAGGATTTAGTTGGAAAATGCCAGTTGGAAAACCAAGCGGAAATGTCCCAGGTTTAATAAGTTCTACTTCAACCACCACACATAGCTCCAGGGCAGCCCGTCCGTGCCAAGTTTCCACAGCTTTCTTACCACACAGCCAGCAGAGTGAAATCCTTGGCAGATCTGCACTAACTCGGGTTCACTCCTGGATCCAATGCAAGTAACCTGGAAGCCCTGAGCACCCTGGCTCCAGAAGGGGTTTGCTCATGCTGTAAGGCTTCTCTCTACAAGTTTGTTAATTTGGAAGACTGTAAGACACTCCAGATTCATGAATTCCAGTGACCACAGGAGTTCCATTTCCTGATCTCCCATGTTGCTCAGCCCAGGGAAAGCCCAGGGAGTGGAATTGGCCAAGGACCCTGCATCTTCTGTACCCTGTGGCTGGGGAGGCTTGAGAAGAGGGAGAGGGAGAGACTGCCCAGAGTGCAGATCCATCTAGTGGTGGCTGACCATTGGCATGGGTGTCTCCAAGTGTTTCCATGTCAGCTGGTAGTTGTCAGGTTCCCAGAAATGCATCCCTTTTAGATAACAGTGTGTGCTGAAAGTTCTTAGTATCCATTTTTTAAAAATTTATAGTTCATTGGAAATTTTCATTAATTTTTTATTATGTTCTGGTTTTTGAAAGAAAACAAATATCAAATACTGAACTTTCCCACAAACCAGGCATCTGGATTTCCAGATAGCTCTGTTCCAGAGCATGGATTTACACACTGAGCCTCAACAATTCCATCTTGTCCCATCAAAATAATGAGGATTTGTGCCACTGGCTTTGTAGAAATACAGATGATTTGGGCTGAAAATTGTCTTAAGAGATGACCTAGTCCCTCCCTTGACCTCAGGTCAGAGAAAATGGATCTGACCTATATAATGAGTATGTAGGAGAGTATTCCCATGACATGGGAGTTTCTGGTTGCCCTGGGGCCGTGAAACTGGTTCCAGTGTGCAGGTCTGCTTTTGCTGCTCCATGAAGTCCAGGCAGCACCTCTGTCACCACGAGTCTGTTCTGTGTGGATTATCACTGAGGAAAAGCTCCACCATCTAACAGCAGTGCAAGTATAAACTGGGAGAGAAATTGACCCTAAATCCAACTCCTGATTAACACCTCCAGCCTTTGCAAAGCTTGCTGCCTCTTATCCACTAGCTCCATTGCCTTGTAACTGGCTTTCTTAATCCTAGAACTCCCCTACATACAGCAGCTGGGGGGACAATCTGACTGCCCTAATGGGACCACCTTCCTACTGCTCGGTGAGCCTGCAAAGGAACTTGTGGTTCAGGTTTGTGAGAGAGCTTCACAGGAGAACAAGTTTGGAGAAACAACAAATCTTTGTAGGCTGTACTTTTTCAGAAACAACCTGAGGAAAGTAGCAGCTTGAAATGTCTCTTACAAGTTGACCTTTTCTCTTCAAGGGATTTATGGAGGTCCATGGGAACCTCTAACTCACTTTCTGCAATCTAATGTTCTTTGCTGTTCCACTTCTTCTACTACTGATGCACTTCAGCTCAGTCCTGGTTAT
Source organism: Hemiprocne comata (assembly GCA_020745705.1). NCBI lineage: Eukaryota > Metazoa > Chordata > Aves > Apodiformes > Apodidae > Hemiprocne > Hemiprocne comata. The sequence continues at coordinate 3,648,134 of CM036589.1, read as the reverse complement.
TTATTCCTGTATCAATATAGCATCTGAAACAAGATGTTGTGTGCAGACACCTCTCAGCAAATCTGAAGGGGGTTTTCTTGGATCCAGGATCAGTCCAGGCTCAACTCCAGGCCTGGCAAGGAGCTCCTTCTTTTCTGCTCAGACATGGACTTAATGCTATTAGTAATGGCAGTGTATTGATGTTTTGTAGTTACTTCTAAGAGGTATTAAAGAGGTTATCAGACCAGGGCAAGGACAGATGAGCTCATCTGAGATTTCAGGCTTGGAGGACAGTAGAAAAAATACACCTGAAAAGACATTAGACATTGAACAGCCATGTGGTTTTGTGCAGTTTTGGAATCAAATAAGCCCTACTTTCATGGAAAACTCATCTATGGAGAGATTTGGGCCTTCCAAGTGCAATGGGAGAATGTAAACAGGCTCAGGGGTGCCAGGGAAAACCTTACCTCCAGATATCCAAGGTTGAAGGCAGGAGGGCTAAGCTTCATATACTCTTTGTGTTTCAGGCCCCATATACAGGACTAGCAGCCCAGGCTGTTTTTTTCTTCATGCACACACCCCAACACACACACAGACACACAGACACACAGACACACCCAGACACACACAGACACACACACACACACATATCAAGATTTTAAGTAAGAGAAGCAATTCTTTTTTTAAAACAGCAAAGGAGTTGTCTGGCTGCAAACAGTAATTCCTGCCCCGCTCCCTGCTCCCTTGTGTCATGTACTCTGGAAGTCAGGGGCATATCCTGAAAAGACCAGAGGATCCAGATGATGCTACATGGGCTGATGCATCTCTGGGAGATAGCAACCATTGGCATATACAGTGTTGGAAGAGCTGGGATCAAGGAATTTACCTGTTCTCCTCTCGAGACAAGTGCCAGGAGGTCATTCTGTGTGTCATCAGGCTGAGCCCAACAGAGAGCTCAGCATCCAAAGTTCACTTGGAATAAAGTATATTTATTAAGGCACTCATCAACAGTGATTTCTTGGCAGGCAGTGGAGGCACGAGGCCAGGCAGGGCTCTGGTGTAACTCTGCAAAGCTTCTTAGAGCTGCAGCTGGATCCTCAGCATAAGTGTGCTCTTCCCAAAAATGGAGCACAGCAGTGCTTCAGAGAGAGAAGTGCTGGGTAGACATAGAGATCTGACTCCTAGAGAGGAAGAGGGGTGAGGCACAGGTGTGATTTTTCACAGCCTCATACTCCCCCCTTTCCAGCCACCTGGGGCAAGTCCAGCCCTGCAGCAGCTCCAGCTGGAGATCTAGCACCCAGGAAAACGTGTTGCATAGAATTATAGAAGCACAGGATGGTTTGGGCTGGAAGGAACCTTCAAGATCATCTAGTTCCAACCCCCCTGCATGGGCAGGGACACCTCCCACTAGACCAGGTTGCTCCAAGCCCCATCCAACCTGCCCTTCAACACTTCCAGGGATGGGGCAGCCACAGCTTCTCTGGGCAACCTGTTCAAGTGTCTCACCACCCTCACAGCAAAGAATTTATTCCTAATGTCTAATCTAAATCTCCCCCCTTTCAGCTTGAAACCATTCCCCTTCACCCTCTCACTCCCTGCCCTTGTCAAAAGCCCCTCCCCAGCTTTTCTGTAGCCCCTTCAGGCACTGGAAGGCCACTATGAGGTTTACCCAGACCCTTCTCTTCTCCGGGCTGGACAGCCTCTACTCTCTCAGCCTGTCTTCACAGGTGAGGTTCTCCAGCCTTCTGATCATCTTTGTGGTCTGCAGTGGTTTTGTGTTGGGCTGCAGTGCCTTTCAAGATATTTGCTGATAAAGATCCATCCTCTTCTCTCATGCTGACATACTTCCCAGGGACACAACAGTCTCAGGTCCCAGCCACTGTGCTTCCACATTCACATTCAGGTTTTCAGCCTGTCTCTTCTGTAACTCAAGAAGCATCCTGGCCAATTCGTCAGATAAACTGTTTTATTATTTTCTTAATTTCATTTTGCAAAGCTCTGGCTGCCTCATGTGACCCAGAAGAGCAGTCAGGTTTTGAAAGTACCATCTGTCAAGGATTTCCCTTCACATTTTCAGTGAGAGGTTCAGGTGACATTCAACCCAAGTGAGTCACTGAGGAGAGCAGCCCTATCTCCTTCAGGACAGCAGGAGGTAAAGGGACCTCTCAAAGACAGAACCAAGGTGGTGATTAGTAAAGACACCTGCAGGGAGGAGAAAAAATTCCAGATGCTTCTGTTCTACTGTCATGGAATTTGAGATCTTTTTATGGGAAAACCCGTATTTCCTACAAGGTGTTTGACACCTGGAGTCAATGGACTCACCTAAGGTAAAAAATGTCACAGTAACAACCTCTTTTTGTGTGGATCTATTTAGTCAGACATGCAAGGGACAGATGCACTCACCCTAAGAGACATTTGAGGACAGCTTCTTTGCTTCCTCCCTGACCTACCTTCATGGGTCTGAGACGTCCTCATTGAGGGAAACAAATATATACCTGGGAAAATAGGACAGCAGTTGTGATGCCATCCCATCACTTACTTTTGTCCCTGTGGCTTACCATGAGGACTCAGGCTGGATTCTGGCATGATTAACTCAATTTCTGAGGTTCTTAGCAGATGTCTACCTCACTTCTTATGGGTGGCAGGGACATGACAAAGGAAAAAGCTACAGGAAGCCATCATTGAGCAGGATAGCCAAGGAAATAAGGTGGAAACACTTTAGGGTGAAGAATCAGCTAGAGGGAATGGAGAAACAAGGCAGTCACCTACTCACCACCAAGAAGAGAAGCAATGCAGGGTGATGGGAGTGCCAGGCCTCAAAGCCTCCTGAGGCCCAGGACTGATGCTGTGCAGAACTCCAGCAACACTGAGCCACCAGCAGAGTTTGCCAGGTGCTTACAGGCAGGGCCACCTTGGGTTTGATTTTCCATGGCCAGGAATGAGCCTGTGTCCTCTGGCACCTGTCCCTGTGAGACACAAGCATGGAGAGGAAGGCACAGGAAAGAGTCATGGGCAGAGACCATTTGCTTGTCCTGACAGGGAACAGGGGATATTTTGCTGGGGGCCTTAGGACAGTCTCCACAGAGAAAGCTGTAGGAAGGAGAAGAGAGTTGTCTTGTTGTAATGAGCCATTATGGTTGGCTGAGGATTTTTCCTTCTCTTGGTTATATATTTTCTGCTGGACTGAGAGAAGAAAGCTTACAGGAGAAAGGGGTGTTACTAGAAAAGCTCTTTTTCATGGAGTTTTATGTCAATACATCTGCTCTTCCAGCTCCTCTGGGGGCTCTTAGCACCACTCCTAGGTAGGCTGTAAGCCCCACAAAAACAAGGCAGGGCAGGTGGTCAAGCACCAAAAAGCACAAGGACCCTCCAGGCTGCTCCCACCAGCTGTCCCCAGTGCTGCAAAGCCATATTGACACACCACACAAGGATCTATTCAGCAGCATGAAAAAATGCAACTTTAATGCTTCTGGGACCTGAACAACTGTTCAAAGCTGGCTCAGGTCTCTGCTCATGGCATCCACAGGTCCATGCAGACCTTACTATCAGTGCCAGCAAGAGACAGTAGCTTGCTTGGAGAGGAAGGACACAGAAAACACTCTGTGGTGCTTATTTCTTCCCAGCTTTGTTTGCTCTGGGTAATTACTAACACACCAAAGGATATTAGCTCTGGATGTGAGCGTGCAGAGAGACTAACTGGTCTCAAATACCAACATTGTAGCTCATTGTAATTAATTAAATGTTGACATGATCCCCAACCAGCAAAACCTCCATTATATTCAATTAAACCCCTTGACACAAATGCTTGACTCATTGTCAGTCCCTCTAATTAAGAGCAAATGCATGGAGATGTAGACATCACAGCATATGTGAGTCAAAGCCAGGGAAAGATCTTGCAGAGGGGAATAAAGGTCCACTGCTATTCCCAAATGAAGCAGTTTCTGGAACAGATCAACTGCTTCCCAAACAGTGCTTGCACTTATTGTGTCTGCAGACCCTCTGTGACATGATTTTTACAACTCTCCTCTATTCAGGACCTAGCACATTTTGGAATAGAGTCTGCTGATCCTAGTTTGCAAGGCAAGAAGGGGCCACTCTGCCTGCCTGCTGTGATTTACAGGTGACTGCAACCCTAAGCACCTCATTCAGTAATTTCTTCAACTCCTTCATTACTCATAAACAGTTTTCTCCTTAGAAAGACACACAGCATTAACTCAGGACTGCAAATAATGGAGAACCCATATCTCTAGTTATGTTTTTTCTGATTGTTTTATATCCTTGCTGTTAAAAATGACTACTTGCTTTGCAGGGCAAATGTATCTAGCTATAATGTCAAGCCATTAAATTTTTCTACCATTCCTGGCTAAATGAAAGATACATTTGCTATCAGAAATAGCTTCCCCTGTATTTCACTGCAATGCATGAGCAAGTCGCATCAGTTTCTCTTAGATAATGCCAATAGATGAAGATCCTTTAATCTCATGCTCCAAGTCAAGTTTTCCGGACCTTTGTGTGTTCTTGTAGAGCTCCTCAGAGCATTTTCTATCTCCTTGGCTTATTTGCTGCACTGTGGGCACCAAAGTGGAACATGATTTTCCATATGAGCAATCTCCGTTTTTCAGTCCTTCATGATCTGGTTCATCTGTTCCTGTTGTTGGCTTTTTTATGATCTGAGCTGGTGTTATTATTACTAATGCTCTGTGAAACGCTAATTCTAGGTGGATCACACATGTCTTTTTGCCAACAGCCTTGACAGCCTTTCTGTGAGGGAGGTAGCTGTAAGAGCAAGTCATCAGCTCTTCCTGGGAAGAAAGATGTCCCTGGAGGTATTTTAAAGCCTTGTAGATGTGGTGCTGAGAGATGTGGTTTAGTGGTGGCCTTGGCAGTGTTAGGTTAAAGGTTGGACTTGATGATCTTAAGGGTCTTTTCCAGCCTAAATGATTCTATGATTCTCTGATATTCTTTTAAAGAACATTTCACCAAAATGTTCCCATATGATGCCATAAATACTGAACCAGAACTGATGGTATTGCTGATGTATGCAATACTAGGATTGACACTGGGAACCCTCATGTTCAGAAGATATTGTCATGCTTAATACCCATGACATTAAGGAGAGTTCACTTTGTAGCTACCTTTAAAATCTGTGCCATGACATTTATATTAGGGATGCTCACATGGCTTAGCTTCATCAAGTGTTACAAGATATTTTTGTCGTGGTACAAGAAGTGGATTGAAACATATTCCTGGTGTCATCTGAGACAGATGGCTTCAGTTGCCAGAGAAATTGCTCTTTTTAGCACTTTGAATATCTGGAGGTAATTTGTAGGCAATCTGCATTGTGGGGAAGTTGAGTCTGTCTCACAGCAAATGTGAAGTGTCTTTCTCAGCCATGGATTCCGTGCACAAGACAAGACTGAACACCTCTGTTTGCAGACTTACTGACCGAGGCACCCTGGGGACCCTCTGGGAGCCCCTCGTTGGACCCCCAGGACTCCCCACCTTTAGACAACACTGCTGCTGGAAGTGCAGTAGCCAAGAAAGTTTTACATGGCACAGTTTTTCCTTCCCTTGATGTGAAGACCCACCAAAGTCTCCTAAGAGGAAGGTAACAAGTCAGAAACTAGATGGTGATGATGGAAGAGGAAATAATGATTACCTGCCATGACATCAGTCTTGACAGGGGCTGTCCAGAAAGGCAGCAACCTTCCTAAGGACTGGAACAAGAAGTGAATATGTAAAATTAGCATATCCAAAAGTTAATTAGGAGTCAAAGCCAGATTAGGACACGGAGTGCACCCTTGATCCCATGTCTATTACTTCTAAGCAGTGAGTGAAGGAAAAAAGGTTTTTTTATCTAACAGTAAGGCGAGAGAAAGGCAGACAGACATCTCATGGGAGGTACTCAAATTGCCATGAAAACTGAATGAAGATTTCCATCCTTTCCCTTCAGGACCAGAGCTTAAAAAAGAAATAGAGATAGGACAGTAATGGAGCAGGAGGCATGTCAGTGTGAATGAACTTCATCACCATAATGAGGCACTTTGAGACACTCATCTCTTCACAGCAGAGATCCCACTGCCCTGTGCAGGCATTTAAACCAGGCAACGCAGCAACTTTCTTGCATTCTCTCTCCTGAAATATCTCCTTAAAACTCCATTTTGCTAATGGAGCTACGAAGCTTAAACAAAAGGACCACAACACGATGGTTGGTCTGCTGCTGCCTTTCTTGGTCCTTTCCAGCATTGTCTTCATGCTTGTCTCAGGCTCGGTTCTGTGGCTAAGACAACCAGGAAGCCTCTTGTGTAATTTTACTTTCTATTCAGCCCTCACATCCAGGTGGATTACTCAGGTAACAAAAAATATTGGCAGTCTGGGTTTTCTGGGTCTTTCACCCCTTTCTACTGACACCTCTGTGCATGGTTACATCATGATCTGCTGGGCACTGCTCTAGTCCAGGTCTCTCAAGCTCTCTCCTCTCCTAATATGGTACAAACCATTCAGTCTCTCCCATCCACGCTGCCTGAAATGTTGCTGTGGGCCACAAGTCCTGGAGTACCAACCTTGTGTGTGCTGTGGGCATGCAGGACAGTCCTGCTCAGCATTAGGGAGCAAACAGCCCCTTCAGGGACTGGTTTTTCCCATCACTCTGTGGTTGTGCAGCACCAAGCACAACGTGTGGGCTCCCCATCACATCAATGACAGCAAATAAAAGGCATCAGGGTCAAGGTTTCAGCCATGTGCCTGGCATTGCCTCAGCTAAACCCTTCCAAGCAGGGATCTGCAGGTACGTCCCTCAGCTCTGCTGCCCACTGCACCATGACGTGGCCACAGCCATGCCAAGAGCCTTGCTCATAGCCTGGGTGCCCCACAGTCAAAATCTGGCTCCTTATCCTGTCCCTGTTCACTGTACCAGCAGAGATATGGCTGAAGAGCATCACTGCTGAGTAACCAGATAAGAAATGTGCAGCCGGTCGCATCAGATGGATGACATGACTTTCCCCATGGAGAAGGGAAAAGGACCAAGTAAGAGCAATCCTTTGCAGGCAACTGATGTGGTATTAAACAGGAGACCTTATCTTTTCCATTGAATGGCTTCAGGAACTGTCAGGAGTGATGAGGATGTGGTTATCTCACCATTCCTGTTATATTTTTGGAGCCCTGTTACACTGACCCATTGTTTTCTGAGAGGGGGGAAAAGTCTCTTTTTGAAGCACAAAGGTTTTTAGAGTTTGGTATCAGCTGAGAGCTGCCTTTCAGGGCTGGGGAGAGACAAAGCAACACGTTCCTGTATCCTCTGAATAATTCCAGGTTGGGGGAGAAGAAGGAAATACAGTTAATTTATTTATTCTTATAGCAAAACAAAACAAAACAAAAAACAACAAAAAACCCAAACCAAACCAAACAAAACAAACAAAAAAACAACCAAACAAAAAAACAACCAACCAAACAAAAAAAAAGATGACAACAACACAGAAAAAAATGAGAAACTGCAGATTTTTCCATACAAGCTAACACCAGAAGGGCTGTGCCTTGGAGCTGGGTGCGGAAGCAAGGCAGGCGTTGGAGGATTTTCCCTTCCGAGCCTGAAAAGAAACAAGAAATTGGCTGGCTGGTCTTGAATAACTCCTCTTGAGCCTGCAAAGCCGGTCCTGATTTTTCATCAGAGCTGAAAATATCAACCTCCCCCAGCCTTTCTTCTCCACCCTTTCCTCCACAACGTCACTGCTGCCAGGGCTCTCTGGAGGATGCTGCTCCGCATCCCTCACAGCCGGTGACGCCGGGAGGGGGGCACAGGCTGGGAGTGCTGCTGTGCCAAACTCCAGGGCTGGTGACGTGCTGTCTGCCCAGTTCTGATATAAACAGAATGTCCTTAGGACTGGCGGGGTGGAAACGCACTGAGGAAGCTCCCACACCTCCCCTTGATAGCATCTTTGCCAAACGTTGGCGTCCCGCCACTGGCAAGTTCTCCAGGCGTTGGGCGACCAGCAATCAGCTTAAGGAAATCTTCCACTGGAGGATCATAGAATCATCATTTCAGTTGGAAAGGACTTTTAAGATCATCAAGTCTTCTCTGTATTTGGGTCCTGGTAATGCTCACCTGCCCAAGGTGAGTCCTGCTCACCCAGTGTTGTAAATGGAAGTCAGGACTCATGCATTTTGCTCGGGGGGGAATTTTTTCCTGGGTTGGGCCCAATGAAAAATTGCCTTTTTCCTTTGTGCCGCTTGGATCTGGCCCTCTGTACATAAAATGCCATGTGTTCCCAGCAGGATTCAGCCCTTCCAAGGCCTACCCTGCAGCCAAATCTGATCTACATATTTACGAGCTTGTAAACAGGACAGGGTGGGTGAGTTCACATGCTTAGAAAACCAAGTGCAGAGAAAAGAACTTCTGAGTTGGAAAAACAAAGACTAGTCTTGGGTTCAACCCAGTGGTTTTTCCAAGACTCAGGTGACTTGCTTGAGGATATTCCCCTTCACTCCTTTTCTAAAGGATTTCCCAACCTTGCTCTTTAGTTGGAAAAAATACACGTCCTCAATGTTTCTGACCAGAGGAGACACCTTGATAGAAAGGGACATTTTATCTTGGAAACCATTTAGAGCCAAGATTCTGTTTGCAGTAACCACAGAGGAGCAGCAGCAACTTGCAAAGGAACTTTTAAGGAAGCTATTAAAAGGAGTTGTACAGAAGAAGCCAGTTGAAGTGCTCACCACAAAGTGTGTCTACCAAAACATGCAAGAACCAGTAGTCTAGAACAGTCGTTCCCAAACTGTGATCTCCAGATCTTGGTGGCCCATTAAGGATCATAACAGTTCATGGAAAACCAGAGTATAAGATAACCAGCCAGTTTGCAAAAAAATGATGAGGATTAACAGGTTTTGGTACAGAAAAGATGGAGAACCACTGGTCTAAAGCCTTGTGCTATGTCCATTCACTATTTATAGATAGAGAACCAGAGAGCTCTTCCTGGCAAAGGCTGAAGAAACATTTTTGCTATCTTCTTGCAAAAAGAAGCTTAGAGAACATTCCATCAAATACAGGTGTCAAAGGAGTTATCACAGGGCTAAGTGACAACAGTGTTTCCACCAGCTTACCCACCTTGCTGGGAGGTTTGTCATTGCTTCTCTCATCATTACACAGAATCACAGAATCACACAGAATCATCATGGTTAGAAAAGACCTCTTAGATCACCGAGTCCAACCATCAACCCAGAAAAAACCACGATGCCCTCAAGTAGATCATTGTGGTGAATCTTCCACTAACCTTCCAGAGTCCTCTTTGGCACCTCTCTTCCTTGGTTATTGGGGATTATTCTTAGTTCAATATGCATTTAATTAAGTTCTCTGCTGGTTGGGATCCCAAAGAAGTAGCAATTCCCCCATAACCCACGTATCTCCTTTCACAGGGGGCTTTGGGCAGACAGGAATGTGAAGGCTATATTTCTAACCAACCCCATGATTAATTTTGCCTCCACTCCTGAGAAATCCCATGTGGGAATTTACTTTCTTGACTAATCCTGCAGCCCATCATGAAGGGGACAGGAACCAGCAGAAGGCACCGATGACAGTGATGTTCTCTGTTGCTGGGTAGCTTCTGCTTGTGTCTCCTAAAAAGGGATCAGTTGAGGCAATTCTTCATGTCATGGAGGGAGGAGAGGAAGACTTTTGGTTGTGGTGGAGGTGACCTGCTGCACTCCCAAACCAACTGCCACAAGACTCCAAAGCAAAGAGTTAATAGTAGCCAATCTCTCTTGATGTTTCATGCATAAAAGTGCTGGATTGAAGGTCTTTGTGGTGCCAACACTGACTTGGCACAGCACAGGTTTGCTTGGGAGATGGGTAGGTCAAAGCCCAAGGTAGTTTGTCACCGGTCACATGAGCTTCCCTTTGCTGAGCTGGATTTGTCCTAGATTAAAAGCCTAAACTCCAATCTCTAATGTTATCTGAACCACTCCAGGGTCTCTCAGGCTCCTGCACAGATCTGGCTGAAAGGAGACAATTTAGAGACCCTTTTGAAACATCAGCAGTAGACAAAGATATACTAGGGGTGTCTAAAATGGCTCTAGCCTCCTATGTTTAACCAACCACATCACATCAGTGAGACAGCAATGCAAGAATCAGGAAGCTGAGGATGTAGCCTCCTACTGCAAAGAGTTGTGGTCCACCAAAAGAGAGCATTACGCAAGCCAGCAGTTAGGGACAAAGTTAGTCAAGGCTGAGAACTTACACAGTTCAAGTCACTGGTAAGCTCACACAGGACTTGAATAAACAGCATCATCCCTTATCATTTGTGGCCTGTGCCTGTGGTTGGATTTTTGCCCATAAGACCTTCTACTTATGGTTTACTCCTGCTGCAGATGGCAGCTGCTCAGCTTGTCATAGAATCATAGAATCGTTTGAGTTGTAAGGGACCTTCAAGATCACCTAGTTCCAAACCCCCTGCATGGGCAGGGACACCTCCCACTAGACCAGGTTGCTCCAAGCCCCATCCAACCTGGCCTTGAACACTTCCAGGGATGGGGCAGGACAACTTCCCTGGGCAACCTGGGCCAGTGTCTCACCACCCTCATGGTGAAGAATTTCCTCCTAATGTCTAAACTAAGTCTCCCCTCTTCCAGTTTTAATCGATTACCCCTTGTCCATTCATTCTCTGCCCTTCCAAAAAGTTCCTCCTCAGCTTTCCTGTAGCCCCTTCAGGTACTGGAAGGCTGCTATGAGGTCTCCCTGAACCCTTCTCTTCTCTAGGCTGAATAACCCCAACTCTCTCAGCCTGTCTTTGTAAGAGAGGTGCTCCAGCCCTCGGATCATCTTCATGGCCCTTCTCTGGACTTTCTCCAGGAGCTCCATGTCCTTCTTATGTTGGGGGCTCCAGAACTGGACACAGTGCTCCAGGTGGGGTCTCACGAGAGCCATGTAAAATGCTTCCCTTCCCTGTCCATAAACATTTCCCTTCCCTGAGGTCTGGTCACACTGGTTGTGTTACCCAGACATGTGCCCGAGGTGCCACCATGCAGAGAGGAGACTGCAAGGCTCCTCTGCAGCAAAACCTCTGTGCTCAGGATGCTTCTGCCTTTGCAGAGCAGTGACCCACAGGAGTGCTTGTCTCTTGAATGACACACTGGGTTTTGCACTGCCCTGGAGAGAACCTAGCAACCCCACAAGACCATTGTGTTCATTCAGATGCTGAGCTAGATGGAAATTTTCTTTTCAGAGACTCCCCAAGCGTGTTCCCTCCATTCAACCATTCAGGCAAAATTCTCAGTGTGGTCTCTGCCCTGCTCACTCTAACATCATCACGTGGATTCCAGCCTTCTTCCTGCTCAGACAGCAAGACAAGAGCTCTTGACATGCAGCTCAGTTGCCCTGACTTTTTCCTTCTCTCAGGAGACATATTATTTTTTATTCCTTCATTTACATCTGGCAAATAAGATCCTTCCTGATATGTCCCTTTGGATTTACCAGATGAGTCAAACTTCCAGATTTTTATTTTTTTTTTCTTCCTAATTTTATTTATGTCCTTCTGCTGAGTCTCATGATTTTAAGATTTGTTTTTAAGTCCCTTTCAGGGCTGTGACTTGTTAAGGAACAGGCAGTTGGATACACGTGCATTTTTCCCAAGGATAAGAACCACTGCAAAAATATTACCTTTAAGGGAGTCTGTACTAGAAGCCAGGTGAAAAAAGCCTACACCTTTGTCTTCTTTTTAATTTTGTGACTCCTTTTCAAAGCCCACCTCCCTACCGACCATGCTGTGTTCAGCACTGTTTGTGGCCCTGAGTCTGCTGCCCAGCTCTTCTTCTCAGAGGATGAACCAAGCAGCTAAAAAAGTTACTCCTGGACAGGGCAGTGTTGAGGTGAGTTCATGGACAGCTTGGCTTGAGGGCATGGAGAGGACAATGTCTAATATCAACCTTGGGGCTACCAGGCCCTCTGTGCAGTCCCATTTCAACACTGAAGCAGCCATGCTCTTCACCACAGAGCAATGAAAGAACTCATGATGATGAGCTCATCAGGTGGCACAGGATTAATGGTCAGCAGCAGTTCTCAGACAGAGCCCAAGTCCTGGCTTCATCAAAGGCATGAGAAAGCTGATGCTTCCCTCAGTGCCTTCCACAATGTGCAAAGGAGAAACTTGGTCCTGTTCTTCATTCCCTCATGCAAGCATTGCCCTAATGATTTTTAAAGCTTGTTTTGCAGTATCCAAGCCCAGGTGTGGCTTCAAAATCTCTCTCCCTTTATTGTGTCTGGTCCTGCCTGAGAAGGGTCCACAGAGCTCCTGTTAGAAATCAAGAACCAGGGAAAAGAAATCTCAATCCTCATCCTGCTGACATGTATACTTCAAAAGGGTCATTTTATCATCATGCCACACGGCTACAGAATTGGAAAACAAGGGAATCCCTTCTTGGTCCTTCTACAGACCCAGGGGTCTAAACATTTTAGATCAGTCTCTGTGTAGTGGCAGGTCACAATCCCTAGGGATAAATTATTTATTCCTTTATTATCTTGAGCAAGAGTTTCTTCTTCCTAGACCCCTGATGAAAGATGGAAAGCCATATGTTTATTTCAGGGCAATGAAACTTTGTGCACGGTGCTAGCGTGGGACATCTGGGTTCTTGGGAGGAGAAGGCAATTAATGTGATGACTTTCTGGGGATTTGGTGCTGCTGCTTTCAGCTGGGTGTTCCCAGATGAAGGGTCAGTGTCCTCCCAAGAAACTTGGCATATTGAACCTTCTTTGGGCCCCCTCGCCTGTCCATAGTATCACAGAAGCACGTTCCCAATGGGATCTAGCAAATCACAAGTTTAGCTGCAGCTTTCTCAGGAACCAAGCTAACAGCTAAAGGTCTTCTATGCTGATAAAACATAAATAAACACAAGGAAAAAAAAAAGGTGCCAGATTATGGTCTCAAACCCCAATGACAAGGGCTGTAGAGCAGGCTAAGTACTTTATAGCACCTGGACCAAAGGCTTTCATGGGCCCCACGCAGAGTCCCAGTGGCTCTTGGGGGGTTAGTGGAACTCTGGAAGGGCAGGGGGTGTTGTGTGGCAGCCCACCAGAGTGGATCTTCAGCCTGAAGCAGATGCTTTGCACTGCATGCCCTGTGATGTGGCATGAGGGCATATGGAGGAAATTAAGGGTGCAGAGCCTGTGGGACAGTGTTAGAGGACTGCACGCTCAAATCCATATGGCCTTTTGGGAATGGTCTCTGGAGGGAACTGTTCCCCAGGGCAAATTTGTCTGGAAAATTCTAGCTGGACCATGCTAAGCAAATTAGCACTGTGCACAATCCAAGACTTGAAATTACTCAGTAGCTTTTGAGTAACTGCAGATGTACCCATGTGGCTCTTGCCACCCTTCACCACTGTGGGAGGGTTCCCTGGTGAAATTCTTCCAGTGAGGAAAGTCCTACGGTGCACAGGGCAGATACTGATCCATGGCAGGTTTTTGAGACTCCTCCCAAGAGAGGTGAAGACCACCAGATGCCAATGACATTGAGGGTGAAATCCATCAGAAGTAATCTTTGATGACCATGGTGTGGATGCCCAGGAGTCAGGAGTCTGTGCCCATTTATGACACCTTGTATTATCCACCTGTCCAGTATGGGCTCATGCTTTAGGATGAGACATACCATTGCCTCCTCTCCACAGAGCCTCCTGACTAAACCTTTGACTGTAAGAGGATTCCGAGGACCTGCTCAGATACCTAAATTAAATCAGGTGACTCACAGAAGATACCCACAATTTTCAGGGTATTTGGTGCCTTGGAAGCATCTTCATGACAATTACTTTGGTCATTAGTGGTTCGGATTGATGGGATTGCTTTCAGAAAAGCTCCAGGCTGAGCTTTGAGGGGAATGAAGGACAATTTCAGCCAACATCCTACTGATGTGCTGCAATTTAGAGGAAAGCTTTGGAGTTATCACTAGGATCATATGGCCTAGAGATTAGGGCAAAGATTTGGGCACTGTGAATCAGACCAGTAAATTACCAGAACAAGACTCGGCTGCATTATCCTTCTGCTGACAGGCAAACCACACTCAGTCCTCAAATCTGAGATCCTGCTTTAGAGTGTTGGTGGTTTCCTGAGCCTTAATCCCCTCCCAGGTTGGCGTCTCCTGCCTTTCCAAGCTCCCCAACATCTCCAGACTAAACCATCCTTCCCTGAACGCCACCACCTCACAGGCTGCCCTCCCTCTCCATGGGGACCCCACACACCCCACTATGGGCTTTGGCATTGCCAGGGGCTCTCCAGAAGGGCCTCCCCAACCACCATCTTGGGACAACAGAACACTGCTGAGATGATCAGAGTCTGGAGAACAAGTCTTAAGAGGAGGGTTGTTTATCCTGGAGGAAAGGAGGCTGAGGGGAGACCTTCTCACCCCCTACAACTGCCTGAAAGGAGGTTGGAATGAGGGGCGGTCGGTCTCTTCTCCCAAGGAACAAGCAACAGAGCAAGAGGAAATGGCCTCAAGTTGTGCCAGGGGAGGTTTAGATTGGGTATTGAAGAAACTTCTTCACTGAAAAGGTTATTAAACACTGGAACGGGCTGCCCAGGAGGTGGTTGAATCACCATCCCTGGAGGTGTTTAAAAGCCATGTAGTGGTGGTGCTGAGGGGTATGTTTTAGTGGTGGACTTGGTAGAATTAAGTTGATGGTTGGACTCGATCATCTTAAAGGTCTTTTCCAACCATAATTCTGTGATTCTGTAAGAGGAAGGGAAAGGACTGACTTCTCCCTGCTAAAGCAGGGAGTCAGACTAGATGATCTCTAGAGGTCCCTTCCAACTCTGACAATTCCGTGATGATTCTTCCTGGCTGGATCAGGGGGCAGGAGCTGGAGCCAGCAGCCATGTCTATGTGCAGAGAGGCACCCAGGCAGCTCGGCAGGGTTTTTGTTGGCGTGACGGGAAGCTTATCTGTGACATTGTTTATGGGGTCAGCTGGAAGGCTCACAGGCCTGAGGAATTCCATTCCAGATCCCAACGCCATCGTCCTCCAGGGAAAATGCCAGAGTCACTGTGAACATGCTGTCCTCCCCCCTACGCCAAGCAGCTCTTGGATCCATCCTAGGAGGGCAGTGAACTCCTCCATCACTCCAAGACACGCCACCAGCTGCAAGGAGGTGTTAACCCTCTAGGGACCCTAAAACACCTCTAGGTGCCCAGTAGAAGTGGTCAATAGCAGATAGAGGTGAAGGTTGGGAAAGACTGGCCAGAAGCTGAGACTCCTAGTCCCACATATAGGCAGAAATCCTTGTTGATATCCAGCCCTTTCTTCCATAGCTTGGCAGCTGCATCAGGGAGGTTGTCCACTGTGGGGACCCAGGAAGAAGCTGACAAGGAGGAATGCAAGCTGAGACATGGGCAGAAAGTGGCAACTCGTAATTACTTTGGACCAGATTTAATTAATCGAGTTTGTGAGAGCCAAAAAGAAAAGAAAGAAAAGACTGACTCTTTTTGGCCAGGAAAGCCCACAGTGAGCTTCTGCATCTACGGTGCCTCCAGCATCAGGGTTTTTCCTCTACCAGCTGCAATTCTGTTGCTGCTCTGACACATCCTCAGACCCCTCCTGACCTTTGAGGTCACATTCAGGAGAAGTTCGGGTGACAGGACACCTGTCCCCACCACAGGCCTGATCCTATATATGAATTTCTGGAGCTTCCTAACTCAAGTACAGAGTGGTTTGCACCTTGGGAGAGTTCTTCTCTTTCAAGAGTTTGGCCAGTCATTTGTTAGCATCCACAGCCTCCTGCTGCAGGGACATCCACAGCTGAGCAACATGCTGTGAGATGATCTGTCTTCTCTTCTCTGCTTTTAATCTACCACCAGCTAGTCTCCATCTCCTGCCATGCTGCTTGTAGTGGAAAAGACAGTCAATAAGAGCTCCCTATTGGCCTTCTCAATGGCATTCCACCAACACCAGCAAGGTCCAACACTCCATGAGCTATTTTTGTCTGGGACCATTCTCCATGCAAAGCCCATACCAAGCAGCAGCAAGGCTCCATGTGGCTGTGAATGATCCTGCTGGTCTCTGCATTTCCCATTCATGGTGGGACAGCACTAGGGCATGACTTGGTACTGTGTTTTTCCCACCTGCTGTCACATCTGCAGCACTTCGGTGCCATGGACTATCCAGGTCATGCTGTAAAGCAGGAACCTTTTAAAACAAAGATGCCTCTGCCAACTGCAGCAGAAAACAAGCCTGCTCACAGATTCTGGCTGTGTCCTGGGAGCCAGGGCCAGAATTCAGATTGGACTGGGTCCATTTTCCTTTGTGCATTTGTCTTTTTTTTTTTTTTTTTCTTGTTGTGCTTTATTTTTTTGAGCACTGCACCCTGGGACCAGCAACTCTCCAAACAATCCAGTGATATCACCTTCAAGTGAGTCATGGGGAGTGCAGGGTGGGGAAGTGCAGGCAAGGAAAGATCAGGAGATTCTTCTCACTCAACCAGCAGAAAAATAAACGGGGTATGTGTTTGGATGTGAGGAGGGGAGATGGCATCCACTAGCCAGCCAACCCAGGGTGCTACAACTTTGGGGACCATACCCGTGTCTTCAGAAATTTGTAGCTAGCTGGGATGTTTTCCCAGATGTGAGCAGGGTGACATTAGGAAAAAAAAAAAGTGTAGGCACACAGAGAGCATGCACCAAATCTGCATGTCCTGCACACACACATACACACCAGAGGAGGAAATTCTTCACCGTGAGGGTGGTGAGACACTGGCCCAGGTTGCCCAGGGAAGCTGTGGCTGCCCCATCCCTGGAAGTGTTCAAGGCCAGGTTGGATGGGGCTTGGAGCAACCTGGTCTAGTGGGAGGTGTCCCTGCCCATGCAGGGGGTTTGGAACTAGATGATCTTGAAGGTCCCTTCCGACCCAAACCATTCTATGATTCTGTGACTCTATGCACTGTAAGAACACCAGATAAATTGCTTTTTTGCTTTCACTTCAGAGCACATGCCTGATTGGCTTTTGCACCTCCAAATAAATGAAATTCTGTCTTCAGACCATGTTTAGACTGCAACTTTGGTCACTTAGCAGGGTGGGGGCAGGTGTTCCCTGATCTCATCTGCAGTTTTCTGGATTTCGTAATGATCCTGAAGATAATTATCTAGGGTTACAACAGGACCTGCAGTCCTTGCTCAGACCCAGCTCTATCACTAAGATTCAGACTCTGTGAGATGTGGAAGGATATTTTATAAAATGACAAAAGGCATAAAGGCCCCAAACAGACTTTCAAGCCCCCCAGCAGTATTTTTAGAAAATTTACATCTATTAAGAGAAGACAAAGTCCTCAGCAGGTTCTCCATAAGCCAACCCAGAGACTTCTCAACAAGGCAGCTGCATCCCACCCTGCCTGGGATCATCCTACACTGAGATACAACAAGGATCCTCCACCCATCAGGAGAGAGAGCATCACTGAGTAGGCTGTCAGGGTGCAAGATGGACACCTCAGGAGTCTGCCCGTACTCCCCAGACTGTCTCTGTGTTTCACATGTAGATTTGGTTAGGTTGGGTGGAGACTTCCCAGCTGAGACCCCTATCCCCAAAAGCAGAAGTCCTGTTCAAGCAGGGCAAGTCACGTCTCCAATGTGCTCTCCCTGTGAGAGCTCTGGAGTCTCAGATGCTCCAGCATGGCAGAGGTTGCTGGATCCCAGCACACACACTGCACTGCTCACCACACCAAGACCACCCTGTGGATGGAAGTCCCCATGGTGGGTGTCAGCACCTCCTCCTTTGGAAAGTGCACCAAGCTTTGCCATGAAGTGATGAGCTGGATGCCCAAGAGAGGTGTCCAGAGGGCTGATTTTGAGCGAGTAGCAACAGCTCCCCTTTGAAACAAGACCAGGTTTCACAAACTTGCACTGTGACATGAATCCTACAATATTTGGGTTTCTTGTCCTTTGATATTGCCCTGTTCTGGTTTTGATGGCTTGGGGCCAGCACATCAAAAAGTGCTCTCACACTGACACACATCAGGCTAAAGTGCTGGTGCATCACTCTCTGTTGCTATGCCTGATGTTCCACTCCCATTTTCTATTTCTGGACCTTGGAAGCATCCAGCTGTGTTTCCTCAGCTCTTCAAGTGTCCATTACTCATGTACTGTCTTCCATGCATCCTAACATCAATGCTCCTATACAGTAACTGTTACAAAGCCCAGTCCAAAAGCCCGACCTCTTCCAAAATGTTGTTGTATATTCGTGTGCATGAAAGGAAGAGTTTATTTCTTCCATTTTTTTAATCATTCCCTAAAAAAAAAACAACCCACAGCCCTTCCTTACATGCAGCCCCCCAGTGCCTATCAAGAGAGTCTGATGGTCCAGCATACAAAGTTACAAGACAAGGACCTGTTCTTGGACTTCCTTGTCTAGTTCTCTTCATCCCAGTGTGATCCAATGGGGAAACCATGGATGCACTCAGTACACGTCTCTTCCAAGGGGCACAGCTATTAGCATGGTAATGAGGATGGCAATGAGGCCCTTGTCTTCAGATGTACACAAGGTTCTAGTGTACCAGCCAAAGTTGAAAGTCTGGGAATTCATTTCCTTTTTTTTTTTTTTTTCCTTTTCAGTTTGTATTTTTTATCTGGATGCAAATGACGAAACGTGCAGTACAGAAACTGCACAGTGCAATGAACCACTAAACATTAAATAGAAATTATTATTTTAGGAACCATCAGGCTTCTAAAGCAAGCACCAGTCTCTTAAGTAGCCTGGCTCAAGCCGTAATTACTGGTCTCATTTCTAAAGAGATCCTTCTTTTGTTTGCTTTGTTACCATAGCTTTTTGTTTTCTTTTCCTCTCTCTCAATGTTAAAAAACGCTGCCTCAATCTGCAGCTCCTCTGAGAACACAGGGGGGCTGTGAACAGGGTAATTAGCCCCATTCTCCAGTGGGGAAACTGAGGCATGGAACCTCTCCCCAGCAAGGGTATGAGCACGATTAGATGCCTAATGAGCTCCTTCACCTCAGTCTGAGCTATGGCAAGGTCAAGTTGAGACAACAAAATATCTTAGGGCTGAGAGCCAGGGATCCCCTTCCACAGGGCTTTGGGTAGAGGCTGGTCCCCGGGAAAGAGGGAGAGGGGAGGAGCCTGGGCTGGAAAACAGACACATCCAATATTGTCAAACCAGAAAGTGATGAGGGGAATTGATGCTGGGCTTGGAAACCCGCCACTGGTCAACATAGTCCAAAGCATCAGATGGTGCCTGCAGGTCCAGGGTGGTGGGTGGGGTGCAGTGTCAGAAAGGGGGAAGGCAGAGAAGGCAGGAGATGCTACATGCAATGCAAAGGGGGATTGACCTCAACACCTCACACCTCAGCACTGAGCTGTTAAAAAGTTCCTGGCTAAACACTCTGGTGGTGCTTCAAATTGGGTGTTTCAAGAAGCCTAATACCGATCTATACAGCTCACCCAGAAGGCATAAACCCCTCTAATCATAGAATCATTTTGCTTGGAAAATGCCTTTAAGATCATCAAGTCCAGCCATCAAGGCCATCAAAACAACCAAGGTGGGGGTCATTGCCTCTGTGAACCCCTGAGTCTGGTGCCCATGGTTCAACGTCATGGGCTACACGACCAGTGGCTGCTCATTCAACTGCAAATGCTGTTATCTCCATGAAGTTATCATCTCAGGTCTTTCCAGAACTGAGGCATCAATCCTGCTTACTGTGCATATTCAATGCCTCCTCCTGCACATTTTGACAGCCAGCCTGTACTCTGACTACCACTTGGGCTGGCCTTCAGCACATACTTAAGCTGTGTCTGTGCTTTCCCTGACTAACCACCAGAAAATGCTGAGCTCTGGCTTTAGTCACCCACATCCCCATGATGAAGAAGCCCACGAACCTGTTGCTGAGTCTGGCTGTAATTCCTGCACTTCTTAGGGACAGGAGGAAGAAAGGTTTGCTGAAGCCAGTGCACTGGATGATGGTTTTCCTTCAGCCAACAGCCTGGGGAGCTTTTATGCAGTGTCAGTCCCAAATTTCTGGCTCCTGGCACCTGTTTTGACATCAGGCTTTTGAGCACAGGGAAAATAATTATGATATCCAGAGCTAATGTTATTTACTAAAATACGAATTAACGCTCAGTCACATGATGGCACAATTTGTCATCCCGAGCTAAAATTAAAAGAAATTAAGGCTGAGTCAGAAAGTTATTTCAGATCTGAGTGGGGAATGCTGCGACGGGGCCGTGTGGGAGCAACACTGACATCTTCTGGCTGCAAAATAAAAAAAGTACTCTGGGTTTTTCACTGAGAAAAGCACCGAGAACTTGCAGCACAAAATCATAAATAGAGGTTAGGGTGGACAAAAGAGTTTTCAAGTAGCAGGCAGAAGCTTGGGGCAGGGAGGCTTGGGTCCCACTGAACCTGTTCACCAAAGTTATGCCTTCAGCTCGTGTTATTTGCTCTCAGGAAGCAGCCTGGCCCACAGATGTGGAAGATACCTTTTGGGTGCAAGTATGCTGCATCAATTCAGAGCAGGGTGGCTCAGTCCACAGTGAGAGAAACCCATTTGGCCATAGGGCTGTAGAGTCCTACGGGAAGACTTTCAATCTATCCTCTGGAGTGGGTCCCATTCAAAACATAGTGCATGCTGGACTAGGGCGTTAGCTTGGTGGTGATCAGGAGAGAGTTGTGAGAAAAATCTGCCACCCCACACCCCCCCTCATGCTCATGTGGCTGCTGCAACAACTAACAGCCCCTCTTCAAGCTGTATGGGCTTGCCATGATGGTTCACAGCTGCATTTGAGGGTGCTGGTCCATTGCTAGAAGCCCTTTTTTAGTGAGGGCTTGGAAGCCCCTGCCAAAGACATTGTCACTTGAGGACCAATGCCTTGCTGTCCTGCAGTGGCCAGATCTTCACTTTGGTGGCAATGGCATTGCTAGACAAGGACAATAGCAGAATCACAGCTTCAGCCTTTTCTGCAGGTCTCGTGTCTTCCAGACTGGTTTGACCACCACCCTTGCCACCCTGCATTGCCATACCCTTCCACTCCCTCTAATCATATATCTTTTAATCTCTTCCAAGGTTCTTTCTTCCCATCTCTGAAGCCCTCCGAAATGGTCTTCAAGATCATCTTCTGGCTGGGATACTTCAACAGCTGCGTGAACCCCATCATCTACCCCTGCTCCAGCAAAGAGTTCAAGCGAGCTTTCATTCGGCTGCTCAAATGCCAATGCCACCGGAGAAGAAGGCCCATCTGGCGCGTCTACGACCACCACTGGCGAGGGGCCTCCGTGAACAGCTCGGTGCAAGACTCTGAGGCAGACACGAGGCCCAGGATTAACACCCTGAACAGCTCGTTCCTATTTAACCCCTCCTTGCAGGAGAGAGCCAGTAAGAGGCGAACACTCAGCTTCAAGGGCTGGAAAATGCTCACTCCTTTCCAGAAACCGGCGTCCACCCAGCTGAAGGAGAAGATGAACAGCCTTTCTAACAAAATCCGGGGTGGTTCCAGCAAAGGAGGGGTGACGGCTGCCTACAAAACAGAGGTGGAGTCTGTCTCCATTGGGATCCCTCATGACTTCGTGGAAACCATTGACTACCAAACCTATGACTTAACAGACTGCTGCAGGCTGCGAGAGACAGATATTTGAAGCCACTGGGACAGCTGTGGATGGTTTCTTTAAACATATCTAGCAGAAACATGAAGGGATACCATCTGTGGGTCTGTCAGGCAGACTTGAAGCAGCAATCAGGTATAAAATGCAGTTGCCCAAAGGTTAAACAAGCATCCCCCGTGCAGAGGTCAACCCCTTCTCTGGGATTATGGGTTCCTCAAATAAGAGCCAATGGCATATCCCATTTTAATGAGCCTTGGCAGGAGGGGAAGGTGTGGGGTGGATATGGCCTTAGGACAAGAGCTGTTCCCTCCAGCGGGTGGTTATCTTTGACGTTGGGAGAAGCTGTGCAATTAAGGGAAACCAGGATGTCTCCTTTGCCTTAAAAACACCATCACAAAATCTAAAAGAAAGCTCAAACCCCAAAAGATGCCAACCCTGCCTTAGTACATGTGAGAATGTGTCCATTCAGAGGCAGGACCCAGAATGGACACCACCAAGCAGTAGCTGGCAGATGATCCTTTAGATAATGGGTTGGGAGCTCGTAGGTCTACAGGGCTGGGCAGGACCTCCAGCCAAGGCCTTTGCTTTGGAGACTGAGCAGACTGTGGTATTCCCAAGATGGGTGGGGGAATTTTGGCTCTCAGGCATCATGTCTGCAGTGACCACAGCTCTTCCTCTTCCACATAACCTGGTTGTAGGCCACAGGAGCAGTCCAGATGGATATGCTGATGCCAATGGGTGTGCAGGTGTCTCTTCTTTAGTTTCAACCTGTGATCCATTTCTCAATTCACTTTCCAGTGGAACACTTGAAACCCACCTTGCTGTAGACTACACCCCTCTGTGATACAGAGGGAGAAAGCACCTCCTTTTGGTGTTGGTCATCCCTAGCCTTTTCTGTCCCCTTCTTGCTCTTGTTGTTGTCTCTCTCAAACAACATGGAATAAAGATGCATCCCAAGGGCTTTGCTCAGGTCAACCTGCACCATGGCTCAGGAAAGGTGGGATGGCCGAGTTTGAGACCCATAAAGTCAAAGCTAAAACAGAGTTGACATGCACTTGGAGCTCCTTCGTGTAGATGGATCTTCTCCCCAGACAGGGTCATGCCCGTGACTCTTCTACCAAGTGGCTTCCCACATACCTGATAGCCTTTGGTGGCTATCAACAGTTGCCCTTGGCTATGTCTGCTAGCATGGTGAAAAACAATGTGAATAATGGGGTTTTTTGTCCTTCTCACAGCCCAGAGTGTGAGCTCCCCTCAGGAGGGCACCATGGCCTCCTCTGAGGACCACAGGAAGGCTGGACCTATGACTGGCCCACCTTGGCCAGGCTCACACAAAACATGCTTTGCAACTCAGAAAAGTGGTTGCCCAAACTCCACTTGACCATGTATTGCAGGCACTGGTTTTATTAACTTTCAGACAGGCAATGAGCCATGGATAGATATTAGATTAAGCTGTGGGGAGAGGTAGGAGACACGTAGGCAATGGAGGTGAGGTCTGGATCTGAGGTCCAGTGTCTCAAGACAGGAACTCAAAGTCAGGGGGTGGAGACATGACACTGAACATGTCCCAGGTGGAAACTCATCCACATCAGCACTGTCCCCCAAACCCAGTAGGAGTCTTTCATGAATGTGCCTCCAGCACATCTAGCTAATCCTCTTAAGGGCGACTATCAAAGGGTATTAGAGGCTCCTAGGTGTAGCAAAGACAGTTTCACCTTTCTTTCTGCTGATCATTTGCTTTTAAAGAAATACAGAGGAAAAGTTGGACTTTTTGTATTTTTCACTCAGTGCATACTGAGACATGATACCTGGAGTTGGCCCTATCTCAACACCCTTTTCTCAATGCAAGACTCTCAACTGGATGAATGACTGCACAAAGGCTTGAAGATTTTGTCCACGTATTTTCCTCCCAGCAGCAAATCCCACCAAAGCACATGGGCACCATTGTGCTTACACTGAACCCAGACTTGTTACTGCCTGTGTTTTAGCAGCTGAAAAGTGTCTGCAAAATCAACAAGAGGCTACCAGCTGGAGAGGTTCAACCCTACCAAAGCAAGAGCCTGGTAGCTCATGGGAACCTCTGTGGGGAAATGCATCTTTTTTTTTTTCTCCATTTCTTTGGCCTTCAAGGGAAGTGAGACCCTACAGTGATGATGGGGTGATGCAGAAAGTCATTTTGCAGCTGTCACTGGTTCCCTGGGTGTTTTGGGGATTCTGGTGGGAGAGCACATTGCTGGCACTGGGGCATAGCAGACATGGCATCAGGGAGAGGGCAGTCACTGAAGAGCAAAGACGCCTGGAAACTCAAGGTGAAATAATGACTCCTTCCCTTTCAGGATGCATGTGCACCCTTGCCATTCTCAGAGGGAGTAAATCCATCCAGATCAGAATTTTGGCCCCTGTTCTGGTGAGACTGCTTTGCAGATCTCACACATGCATTACGTAAGAAATGTGGGGGCACAGTTTAGGATGAGCTGAGATGTGTTTCACCAGGGGTGAAAGTCAAGTCAAGGAGAAAGATGGACATTGGCCATTAAATGTTCTCTGGTGCTCAGGAGCAGATTTATCGGGTGCCTCTTCACAGCCAGACACCCACAGCACATAGTAACTTGAGCATCTGTGACAATACAGATACACACACACTTTGCCACAGTTACATTCATCAATGTCTTCTCCAAAATGGCAGACATCCTCCTATAAATGGAGACTTTGCAGGGGCTTTTAGGAGTTGCTGGCAAGCAGCCCATTCCCAAGAATGACTTGAAATGTTTACTTACAGTTCTCCCTTTTAAAGAGAATTATTTCTTTTTTTCCAAATTTGGAATATTTACATCTACAGCCTTCAGCCCCCTGAAAGCATCCAGAAGGGAAAGAAAGATTAGTCTGCAGGTTAATGTCTCACCATCCCAATTCTTTACAGACCTGTGGGGAAGAAAATGAGGATAAAGTCTATTTAAGCACACATATGCACACACACAGGAACACCCAAGCTCTGGCTCATTTACTTACTGCTTTTGATCAGGCCCTGCGAGGTACTCTAGAAGGTGCTGTGGGAAAGTCTCAAGCTCTTCTGTGCTGCATTCAGGCAAAATACTTGTTTCTCACCTTAGCCTGGATCCCTCTTTCATTTCACCTCTTGCACCAGAGGAAGCAACTCCAGGACTGGACTCTGAGGCTGTTCGTTAGAGCTTCATTTAGAGCAGACGAGGCTGCCTTTGCTGGCAGGGGAGGAAGGACAATATTGTAGGAAACATAACCTGAGTGTCTAAAAATTGTGCATTTCTCTCTGATTCCCTTAATCTCCAAGCTCTGCCGAGTTTGGGGAAATGGGCTCAGACCTCAGGAGGTACATTTGGTCTGATCCCACTGCCTGCTCGGGATCCACAACGGCGTGACCAGCTGAGGGTATAGCCCCAATTCTCCAAATTCACCAAGGAGACCATTTCCCAAAGCACCTGTACCTTGGTTATCCAGCACCTCTCACCTCATTGCTCTGGTTTTGTGTCACTATTGCATCATCAGACCTTGCTGCTTCAACAAACCAAGCGTGCAGGATGGTGAACAGCAGCTTTTCTGTCTGTAGACTCTCACGAGTCCTATTTAAGGGGGGAGGAAGGTCCCTGTCAGCTGGAGCTGGACTGCAGTTGGGTTGCATTACTATTGTTTACAGTGTGTATATAAGTGTACATTTTCTTTAGCAGACATTGGAATTTTTTACGTATAGATTTTTATTTTTCATCCCCAGATGTATTTATTAGCCAGAGTATTTCTGTTTTGTGACTCAAGTTCTGTCAGATTGATGTAAGCCCTATGAAACAGAATGCACCTATTTTTGTTTGTTTGTACCAAATACATGCACAAATCTGTCTAAAATGTTGCTGTGTCTGATTTTTAAAACGGGGGTTGTAGGGGATGAGGGAGGAAGAAAAACTTGCAAATTGTCTGCACCTGTTTGCTTTTTTTCTCCAAGACTTGTAATTTCACAAGGATCTCTCATAGAATCATGGAGTGGTTTGGGTTGGAATGGACCCTCAAAGGTCATCTAGTCCAACCCCCAGTTTCTTCCACAGGCAAAAAAAAATATGATAAAAACAAGCCAGAAGAGAAGTCTTTCAGATTTGTGCCCTGCAGGGATGAGGGGTCACACCAGCCATTTCTTCTCCAAGATTCTCCCTGGAGCAAGAGGAATCTGGATGCAGCCATGGTCCATGGCAGTGCAGGAGGGCAGGAAGAGGGAAGGTTGTTGTGTAGCTGCTGGTCAGGAGCAAGCTCTGGTGAAAGAACTTCCATCAGAGTTGGGTTTTTTTAATGAAAACTGAAATTTCAACTCATGGAAGATTTCTCTGGAAAAGTTTTTTTTTTTTCTTCTGAAGTTAAAATTCCAGCATCACTCACAAAACCACAACCCTTGGGGAAATGGAAACACAGTTTCTTATGCTCCCATCTCACTCCAGGTGCTCTGTTTCACAAATTGCAGCCTGGTGGCACCTCTACACACTGAACAGTGATGTCTCAGGTTTGGGTATCCTGGGAAGGACTCTGAGCTGGAAAGTCCACAGGGGAGAATGGCAAAAGAAGACAAAACACCTGTCTCATCTCTAGGACATGAGAGCAATGTCATACAGCAGAGTCTGAAATGCAGGGAGGGGAGAAACAGGGCTCAGAAAAAATCCAGTGACAAGTATCCCAGAAATATTTAATAGAATCATGGAATGATTTCTGGTTGGAAAAGACCTTTCAGATCATTAAGTCCAACTGTTAACCCAGCACTGCCAAGGCCACCACTAACCCATGTCCCTCAGCACCACATCTGCATGGCTTTGAAACCCCTCCAGGGATGGGGACTCCACCACTGCCCTGGGCAGCCTGTCCCAGGGCCTGACAACCCTCTGGGGAAGAAATTGTTCCCAATATCCAATCTAAACTTCCCCTGGCACAACTTGAGGCCATTTTCTCTTGTCCTATTACTTGTTCCTTGGGACCCCCCCCCTGGATCCAACCTCCTTTCAGAGATTTGTAGAGGGTGATGAGGTTTCACCTCAGCCTCCTTTTCTCCAAGCTAAACACCCCCACTTCCCTCAGCTGCTTCTTGTAAGACTTGTGCTCCAGACTCTTCCACAGCTTCATTCCCATTTCTTTGCAAAGCAAATCACAGAATCACAGAATCATCCTGGTTGGAAAAGACCTCAAAGACCATCAAGTCCAATCATAACCTAAATCCACCCACCATAACCTTTATCTACCCATTCAGTGCTTAAACCATGTCCCTAAGCACTATATCTATATTTCTTTTAAACACTTCCAGGGATGGTGACTCCACCACCTCCCTGGGCAGCCTGTTCCACGGTCCAACCACTCTTTTGGTAAAGAAATTCTTTCTAATATCCAGCCTAAACCTTCCCTGGTGCAACTTCTGGACATTCCCTTTCGTCCTGTCATTAGTCACTGGAGAGAAGAGACCAACTCCCACCTCCCTACAACCTCCTTTCAGGTAGTTGTAGAAAGCTATGAGGTCACCCCTCAGCCTCCTCTTCTTCAAACTAAACAACCCCAGTTCCCTCAGCCTCTCCTCGCAGGACTTGTCCTCCAGACCTTTCACCAGCTTGGTAGCTCTTCTCTGGACATGCTCCAGCAGTCCCTATGGCATCCTGGGAGACAGAGTCCTGCCAAGAGGGTGGGAAGGCCAAGCCTGAGTTAGTAACCTGCCTTGAAGTCCCATGAGGCCAGAAAAAAAGGATTTAGAGTGAAATGTTCTGTTCTTTTAAGTTCAATAAACAAAAACTTACCTAAGTTCAAAGGTTTCCTGTGAGCAGTGCTGGTGGATAATAGATATCTTGGGATTTAGGGACATCAAAAATTGTTATGCATTTTCTGGCAACGTGATCTACCATTTATTATGCCCAGCTCTCCAATTTCATTTTCACAACACAGCCTCAAGCAGGACATTTCACACGGTTTGGAAGTTGCTGGACTTCCTGCAGTTCCCTCTTTTACCTACAGAAAGACTGAAGCAAGACAGAGTCTCTGCCCATAATTGGTCCAGCTGACCAATGCTAAAAGTCTTACTTAGAAGCATTTGGTTATTTCACAAAATAAAAAATTATTTAAAAAAACAAGTCAAGGCTCAGTCCAGCTCCTGTGATGAATATTTCACTATTCCTGCATCCACAGCTGCTTTTCTCTGGGTGGAAAAATAAAATACTCCCCAAGGGCTGCAGTTGATTCTGAAATCTCATTGAAATTTGACCATGGTGAAGTAGTAGCACCCCTGCTCAGAGTCACAGCATTGTCTGTCCAAACCCCACTGCTGTCTCCTGCAGATCTGGGGTTGCTATAAAGCCTGAGACAATACCACATTGGTCAGAAATTTGAGTTCTGTTGTGGCAGGAGGGTGTTTTTGGAAACAGAAGATCCCAAAGCCCATGGCTAGCAGGCTTCAGGTGGCTTCAGTCAGAAGATGGGTACCATTGCAAGAGCTTTTCTCCTTGAAAAATGGAGAGTTTCCATTTCCAGAGTTTCACAGAAGCTGTTTCAAATACAAAAACCTCCAGATCAACAAAAATAAAGACCAAAAAAAGCCCAAAGCCCAACACACACTGATCTCAACATGCAAGGCAAAACTACATCTCCATGGAGCTATCTCAAAAGCTCTTTGTCATTTCTAAGTTACCTTGATACACATTGGAATTTCTCAACAAATTATAGGGAAAAAAAAAACAAACAAGGAATGCCCTTAGGTAACCTTGTTTTTATCACAGCCAGATAGTTTTATGGATTGAAAAGGTTGTCTACCTTGACAGCTTTAATGTTAATCTGGAAGGAAATTGCCATTGTTTTCTGCATGTTTATTACCACAGTCTTCAACAGATGATTCACAGCCCAAAATCCAATTTAACTTTGATTGCTACAGCGTTTTCATTTCTAACCTGCTTTAGTTTAACTGCTGCTTCTCAAAGCTTTTGGGTATGAGGGTTTTGACAGTGTCGAAATATGATTTTATAGAGGTATTTATTCATATATGTGCATAAATAGATATGTCTACATAGATATAAAGAGATACACAGATAAATATCTATAGATTTTAGCCTTCAAATACTTTTTTGTTTATACTCTTTTGCAAAAAGTACCCTTCTATCTGTGGCTGACTTCATACCCAGGCTGTCTTCAGTGTCCTCCCAAGCCAGAAGCTACTACCCAACAAGTTAGGATGTTGAGTGCAGCTGCTGAATCAGCATGTGGGTGATGCAGAAATCCATAATGAGTTTTCTAATATCCCATTATTGAAATCAGTTGCCCAGGAAGGATATGGATTCTCTATCACTGAAGTTCAAGCAAATATTTGTCTTGGGTGGCATTTTAGATAGGACTGACCCTGCTGCAGGTGGTGGGGCAATGTAAGCCTTCTGAGATTCCTATGAGCCATTTCATTCTTCATTCTATATTGTTCCATATGTTCTTCCCCTAACCTGCCCCTGAGGAATTAAAAATGGGTTTTTTTCAAGTTTTGTGAATTTGCCATGTATTGCAGACTGCAGTTTAGGTATTTACCCCACCTCCAGCTTTCCAAACTGAGCAAGGATTAACATCTGTGCTAAGAAACTGCCTCTAAAAAGGAACAAATATTTCCCTGCTGATTAATTTACAAGTAGACATGGTTTGGCTTTTCTTTCCAGTCACTGCCTTCTCCTGTAGCCTCTAAATGATCACCTTTCCTCTGGTCCAAGTGCTATCCCTGAGAGTCATCCATGCTTCAACCAGGTTCCTCTCTCTGCAGACCACATCTACAGCATTTTGGGAGCTTGGCAAGCAGCACAATTTAATTCAACACCCAAAGGACTAGTAAATCCACTGGAAGGAAGCTCAGGTTAGAGAAATTAAAATTAAAAGCAAAGTGAACATGGAGACTGATTAACAACTGGAGCGAATTTTCTCAAAGATGTGAGGGGTTCTTGAAAGGCAAAACTTTGGAGAGAAGAAAAGAGGGAATTATGTTATCAAGCACGCTCTGGCTCAGGGACAAGTAATGGGCTTGATATAAAAATTTGCTTTCCTGCCCTGTTTTTAAAGGAGGTCAAGCTAAATTATCAAAATACACTGTCTGCCCTTAAAAATAAATGCTCTTCTGCCTGACTTGGCAAGTCTTGCTGAGTTTAAAATATTGCCCAGAGACAGCACCTGTTTTGCTGAAAGGAGAAAAGACATCACGCTGAGGCATCTGCCACTCACCCAAAGGAACCTGGATGGAAAGATCCTCTCCTCTCCTCTCCTCTCCTCTCCTCTCCTCTCCTCTCCTCTCCTCTCCTCTCCTCTCCTCTCCTCTCCTCTCCTCTCCTCTCCTCTCCTCTCCTCTCCTCTCCTCTCCTCTCCTCTCCTCTCCTCTCCTCTCCTCTCCTCTCCTCTCCTCTCCTCTCCTCTCCTCTCCTCTCCTCTCCTCTCCTCTCCTCTCCTCTCCTCTCCTCTCCTCTCCTCTCCTCTCCTCTCCTCTCCTCTCCTCTCCTCTCCTCTCCTCTCCTCTCCTCTCCTCTTCTTTCTCTTCTGAGTCATTTGTTTATTTCTTACTTTATTTTTAGCATCCATTTTCTTTGCATTACATTTTTCTATCACAGGCCCCTGCAGCTATTTCTAGCAAATGGAAATTGGCCAGACAAGTTATTTTTTACTCTTTTCATCTAGGTATTTCTTTTGGAGGGATTAATTAGCAGAAAAAGGAGCCTGACTGGCAGCCTGAGAGTTCTTTCTCTCACTCTCTCCTCTCTTTAAGCCAAGCAGGGACCTGGACAGGCTGGATAGATGGGCCAAGGACAATTGTATGAGGTTCAACAAGGCCAAGTGCTGGGTCCTGCTTTTTGGTCACACCAACCCCCAGCAGCTCTACAGGCTTGGGGAGTGGCTGGAGAGCTGCCCAGCAGAGAGGGACCTGGGGGTGCTAGTGGATAGCTGGATGAACATGAGCCAGCAGCGTTCCCAGGGGGCCAAGAAGGCCAATGGCATCCTGGCTTGTATCAGAAATAGTGTGACCAGCAGGAGTAGGGAAATGATCCTGTCCCTCTTCTATTCAGCTCTGCTGAGGCCACATGTGTTCACTGTGTGCAGTTCTGGGCCCCTCCCTACAGGAAGGACATTGAGGTGCTGGAGTGTGTCCAGAGAAGAGCCACCAAGCTGTTGAAGGTCTAGAGAACAAGTCATATGAGGAGTGACTGAGAGAACTGGGATGTTTAGTCTGAAGAACAGGAGGCTGAGGGGAGACCTCATTGCCCTCTACAACTCCGTGAAAGGAGGTTGTAGGGAGGTGAGTGTTGGCCTCTTCTCCCAAGTGAATAATGACAGGAGCAGAGGAAATGGCCCGAAGTTGTAGCAGGGGAGGTTTAGGTTGGATATTAGGAAGAATTTCTACACTGGTAGAGTGGTCAGGCACTGGAACAGCCTGCCCAGGGGGTTGGTGGGGTCACTATCCTTGGAAGTGTTCAAGAAATGTGTAGTTGTGGCACTTTAGGGCATGCTCTAGTGGCTGAGGTTGTATGGTTTTTTGTGGGTGATTTTGGTGGAGTGTGTGTGGTTGTTGGCCTTTGTTTGGAGTTTTTTGTGTTGATGGTTGAACTCAGTGATCTCAGAGGCCTTTTCCAACCATGAAAATTCTGTGATTCTGTGATTTGGATTTTGACACTCAGGGCATGTAAAGAAGTGGTCACCAAGGGGTCCCATACTAGTGGATTTCTCTAATCTGTTTTTATCCAACCTTTACTTTCAGCCTCCAAGTCACCCTGTGGCAACAACTTCTGTCTGTTGTTGATGGGATGCCCAGTGCTTCCCCATTTTGAGCTCTGACATGAGATGAATGACTATTCCCTACCTGCTACCTGTGGCTGGGTGTAACTAATTCACAGTTTACAGACCATCATGTCTATCCTCACCATCCTCCTTGCCACTGGAGGAGCCCTAACCTACCTAAATGTGGAGTTTTCCCAGATCTTTTAATGGTCTCCTTCCCTTAGGTCTACTAAATCCTTTTTGAAACTGTGGCCAAAATTAACTTATTTCCATTGTAGTTCCACCAGGAATACCAAGGGCAAAACATCATCCTACACATGGCATAAGGTCATTTTTATTTATTCCCAATTCTTTTCCTAGTAATTCCTAACATTTTATTGGCCTATTTCTCCACCACAGGCTTGAGGCTCCTGTTTCAGCTGTTCACAACGATTCATCATCTCTTTCCTGAATGCTAATGACCACTTTTGAGCTCATGACCACCTGTGCATCATTTTTTCCTTTGTCTACATTATTTTGCATTCATCAGTATTAAATTCACCACCTGCTAATCCAACATCATGGCAGCTCTTCCACAAATATTCATATTTAGCATTAATTTTGACTACCCTGAATAACTGTCGGCAGTGAAAAAACACTGTTGGCAGCATAGGAAAAGAAAGTCATAGGCAGTGAACAGACACAACTCAGGCTTTGCATGAATTTGTTTATTCATGTTAATAATTCAGGTAAATAGGAAAAAATAAAATCCATGATTGCATCAGGTTACAAAGACCTAATGTAGCTTAAAAATATTCTCTTCAAGAGGCAATGCCTGATGGAGGGATCAGGTACCTGATCCTTTTTTCCATGACATGCTGAGCTCAGAGCTTTACAGTGGTCATTTTGTTCTAGAGAGAAGCACCAGGAGGGCAGGATTAGAGGCTCTGAAGAGCCTTAGAAGAAACAGCTCTTATCAGGCTGCAGCCACACGTGCATCCCTCAGCAGCCTCAGGGATGGTTGGGCACATTTTTTTTAAAATGTTTCATTGAGAAAGTTTGGCCTCTGTCCAGAATATGAAAACCATAATACATAAACAAATAAATTCAAAAATGGTTCCTCTTCCCTGCTGGTTTTGATTTGTTTATATCAAGGGGAAAACACAGTCCCTGTTGTTCCATTTCAGATGTGCTCTGGAGGTCGGCACACCCTGCACCCCGATGGTGCTCGTCAATCATTCATGACCTAAGTTTTCATCACCCAGCTTTGTTCTGAGTGGTTGTAGCTCTTCATTACATCTGTCCTGTCATCAGAAGGAATGGTGACAAAAAGGACACCAAGGTCAAAGTGACGTACATCCAAGGGAAAGACCTTCCCACCCTGACATCCCAGTGTTTACAAGGGGGGTACCAGGAGGTAGGAGAGGAAACAGTGGAGCATGGCAAGAGCTGGTTGTGACCCATTTCTCCAGGACACCCCACATGGGTGACAGCCTACATCTCCTAGAGCCCACATCCCTGAGCTCAGCAGGGTCTGGGAGCCAGGACCCACCACCATGTGAGGGCACAAACAGAGGAAGGAGACATTTAGCCAGAATTGGCAGTCTTGTTTGGATTTCTCTCAACTCCAAAACAGAAGGCGTGTGAATGCCATCAGCTAGAAAAAAATCACTCATGACTGAAAGTGAAATTTGTCATTAAAAGTGGAAAAAATGGGGTGCACTCAGAAGCACCTAGACATAGAGAGGCTGAGTCACTTTTATGCTAATACATCTTCATCAGACCTCCCCAGTGAATACGTAAAATGGTCTATTTATTGTAACTGAAGTTTATGATAAAAGCACTTTCAAATTCCCTACGTGTGTACACAGCTATTCAGAAAAACTTATTTTTCTCTCCCTTTTTTTGTTTTCCACAACTTCTCCCCCTTATTTTCTCTTTGGGAAGTGTTGCTGCCAAGCAAAGCAAGCAGAGATATCTGCTCAGCTATATAAAGGTTGGCTCACATGGGTACCACACCTTCATTGTCTTTAAAAGCTGTGTAGATGTGGTGCTGAGGGACATGGTTTCGTGGTGGCCTTGGCAGTGCTGGGTTAATGGTTGGACTTGATGACCTTAAAGGTCTTTTCCTACCAAAATAATTCTATGATTCTTTGTCCCTGGTCACCTGTGGCTGGTGTGACACTGATTGCCTCTCACTGCTGAGGTGCACAGCTTCATTTCTCCTGGCCTTCTCCTTCTCTTTATCCTTCTCCCTAATGACTCTGAGCTAAGAACAGAAAAATTGTTGCAATTGCTGAAAGGCTGTTGCTCTGACCTAAAATAGTTGTAGTTCAATAAAGGCCCAAAATGCAGCACTTAACTGTAAAGCACCCTGATCTTGGGTGGTAAAACCAATTCCAAAGTAAATAAATATAGATCTTACAGTTGCTCTTGTCTGCCAGGAGGGTTGTCTGGAAGCATTGCCATAGGAAAGTCCACAGATCCTGCTCTGCTCTCTCCTAGTGCTTTGCATCTCTTAGTTGCAGCTGGCTCAGATCTCTTTCTAACCAGGAGTGTTCTGAACCACATCAGCATCTCTCCTCCTCTCTCTACCCCCTTTAAAAATCTTGGTGGTGGTCAGAATACCCTTCACCCATGCAGGGACTGGGAAAACCTCCCCACTTCCAGCCCCCCTTCCCCAGCATGCAGTTAAACCACCTCCAGCAGAGCAAGGACATCTGCTTCAGGACACCACCCCTCCACCACACCCATGCTAATGAACTGGAATTATCATAGAATCATAGAATCACAGACTGGTTTGGGTTGGAAGGGACCTTAAAGATCATCTAGTTCCAAACCCCTGCATGGGCAGGGACACCTCCCACTAGACCAGGTTGCTCCAAGCCCCATCCAACCTGCCCTTGAACACTTCCAGGGATGGGGCAGCCACAGCTTCTCTGGGCAACCTGTTCCAGTGTCTCACCACACTCAGCACTTCTTTTTGTGAAGCGGGGCTTTCTGCAGCATTTCAAATGCAGCTTTTCCATCTGAAAACCTGGTCCTATGGGATGCAGGACAGGAGGTGGCTTTACCAGAGAGCCACCCCTTTCTAAGAGGGGCACACACAATGCACCCACTGCATCGTCTCCAGCTGTGATTCAGGCAGCAGAAGTGGTTGGTCTAAAAAGAATCCTTCTCTGAAAAGGTGTTACAGTAAAAAGCTGTTGTTCCTCCAGCTGATTGTGCTGAAAGCCTGGCCCATTTACAGCTGATTGTGCCAGCAGGCAGCTGGATATTCCCCTTCTTTGGGGTGGGAAAGTTCTTTTGGTGATCAGAAGTCATAGCAGAAAGATTTCCATGGGCTCAGCACCATGAAATGGCCATGGAAAATCACCCAGCCCTTCTCCTCAGAGGGCTGCTCCGTGGCAATTAAATTGGTGCTTTAATTGAAAGTGCAATGAAAATTATTAATGAAGAGGATCAAACCTGGGTTTGTGTGTTGGGGGGGAGCATTTGTAAGTTCCTAAAGGGGTGCTCTGCTTGGGAGGGTAGAAACAGAGCACCAAATGTTCCTATTTGTGGACAGATGAGTTCCACAGTCCTCCTGTGAATGAAGATGATGGACAAAACTGCCCTCAGCAGAGGAGCTTTGGAGTTTTTCAGGTGAAATGAGATAAAAAGGGGTGCAGTGGTAGGTTTCTTTTCAAAATGAAACAGAGCTGAATCTTTCCAGGTCCTTGTCCTCAAGCCTGGGCAGAGAAGGAAGGTATCAGGGTCTGACAGAGACACAACGTGTGATGGAAGAGCAGGATGGGGTGCAACCAGCCCCATGCACAGGGACCAACATCCATGAGCCCAGCTTGTGACAGTGGCAGCCGTGTGTCAGGGGCAGACAGAGACATTTCTAAAAGACAAGACCTGAGTACATCTCATGTAGGCTGCAACTCCTTCCCTCCCTAGACTGGAGTGTCCTCAGGAGAAACAGCACCAGGGAGTGAGGTATGCACTGGGGAACTGCTCTGAAAGGCCAGATTTGACCACCCCAAAACAGACATCCTCAAAACAGGGTTCTGGGTTTATCCTTTTGCCAACAGGTCCAGTTCAAACCAAGGGTCCATGGACCATCTCAGGGGCACATCAACAGAAATTCACTGCCAAGCTAAGGACCACCCTCCTGGACCACAGCCCCATAGCAGAAACTGCACTGAGAGCAGGATGTGATCCAGGAGCAGAGTTCCCACAACGAGATGGATTCTCCTGCTCAGACCTGAGTGGTAGCACCCAACACATGGGTGCAAACTGGTGATAAAGAATAAAGAAGGACCAAAACAAGGTCCTTGCTCAAGGTCCTTTTTGTGATAGCAAATTGAACCAAGATGCAGTACAGCCATGTCTCTGCCATGAGACCAAAATGCCTCCTCATGTATGGTCCTACATGACAGCTGTGAGGGTCAGCTGCTGTCCTCCCCCTGAGCACTGCAGTGTCCAGAAACACGAGCAAGGTAGGACAAGGTCACTAACTTGACTGGCAGGTGTCCCTCTGTGGCTGCTGGAGGTTCATTCACACACACTCAGTTTAGAAGGAAGCAGGCAGGTATGGTCCAGATGGGACAGGAGCACACCTTTTGGCACGTGGAAGTCTCTTCTCTTCCTGCCACAGGAGCATAATGGTTGTCAGCACAAAAGCAGGTAAAAAAAAATCAACCCGTTCACCTGGTGATCAGCAGCAGGAATAAGAAATGATTTCCGGGAAAAATTATGAGCACAAGCAGGTCCAGGTGTTATCAAGATGGTCTGAACATCCCCGGGTCAGGGAGGAAGCAACAGTTTGGACTTTGAAGCGTGCTTACTTGTGAGCAGGTAAATTTGGGGTTTCCAGCCCTGTTTTCAACGCAGTGAGGCAGGTCGGGGAAGGAGAGGGTTTGCACTGATGTCCTTGTGTCTCCTGGAGATGGAAGGCCCTCAGCTGGTGACTCTTAGCACAGCACTACTGCAGACATAGGCACAGCCACCTTCCCATGGGCAGGATGGTGGGGTGCCCTCTCTCCTTGCTCTGCTGTCATCCCCTGCACCCAACCATGCCACCCATGATGGGCTCAAACCCTCCCTTGAGCCTTCTCCAAACCCTCCCACGTTCCTGGCATCCCACCAGCTCAGCCCTCACCTGCTGCCCAGCCAAACACGACGTATTTAACTCTGCTAATTTATTATTATTATTATTATTATTAATCTTTCCCCTTATAAATCAACTCCTCCAGCCCCCAAATCACTGCCTGTGCTGTTGCCTGTCCATTAGGAGATGCTCATCTGCCAAATCCCTTGCAAGTTGTCCTCTGGCAGCCACCCTGGCCAGGGCCATGCTGCCTGTGAGAAAACCAACACTGTTCCTTCTCTGAATATCTCTGCTCATTTTGCTGCTGCTCTCACACCTGCCTCACTTACCTTACAGATTCCCCAAGCAGACCAACCTGCCACCAAGTGAACCAGGGTTAGGAAACCTTTCCCACTGCTTCACAAAGGACTTTTTATGCATTGGACAAAGTTGGCATTGCTGGGATCCAAGTCCTTCGCTTGGACAAGTTTCACACCAGTTGCTCATCCCCCATGGTGTGTTCCTCTAATGAGATGTCACCATGAGAAGTGAGGCCAGTCCACATGGTCGCCAACCCATGACCATGTGTGACCAACTTTCCCTGTAGGCCAGCAAGGGACTATAATAGGGGAAGAAAGTGGGAAGAGAGATGGAGATCCTGGAAGGTGCTGAGCTCTCACATGTCCCTACAGCTCCTGGAAATCCTCCATATCCAGCACATCGCTGCTGGACCCTCATGTAGGACCTGCTTAATTACTGTTATTTCTACAAGACACTGAGTAATTGGCCCTAGATCTCCCTGGGAGCCTGCAGCATGGCCAAAATCTCACACATACACACACACACACAGGTTCTGATAGATGGGAGATCATCCAGCTTCTTCCATCTACCTCCCACAGCTCCCACCAGCCCTTCAGGAATGCGTCCAACACCCTAGGGCATCTCAGGTTCTGAAGCTCTTCAATGAAACTCGCTGATAAATGACCTGCTCCCTGGACCATGTCTGTGCTCCCACCTCTTTTCCTTCACTCAGCTGTCGGGGGGTGTGCACACATCCATTCCTTAGCACATGGAATTGGTAAGATTTCTAGACAAGATTTTGATGCCACGAGATGGCAGCATAAAATCATAGAATCACAGAAGCTTTGGGGTAGGAAAGGACCTTTAAAGCTCATCTAGTCCAGCTCCTCTGCAGTGAGCAGGGACATCTTCAACTAGATCAGGTTTCTCAGAGCCCCGTCCAACCTGGCCTGGAATGTTTCCAGGGATGGGGCATCTCCCACCTCTCTGGGCAAACTGGGCCAGGGTTTCACCACCCTCACTGTACAGAATTCTTCCTTATTTCTAGTCTAAATCTCCCCTCTTTCTGTTTAAAACCATCACCCCTTGTCCTATCACTACATTCCCTGCTAAGATCACCTTTCCTGCTTTGTGTTTGGTTTGCAGAAGGACCCTATGCCAAGGATAAGCAAGTGGTCTCACCCCAAGGACATCCAAGGAGGAGAAAATATCCAACCCCACCAAGTGCAGAGCTGGAACCCGCTTTTTTCATCACTTAATTATCTGCAATTTCAGCACCCACTCCCTGCGAGCCCTCTTGTTTTGCTGTTTGTCCATCTGCCAGGCATTCATTCCTGGCTCCAAGGAGGCTGCTAAGCCTGGTTTGGACACCTGGAGCCTCTTCACCCCACAGCACCGAGGCGATGGAGAAGCTGGTTTGATGTGCTCAGGGGTGTTAGTCACTGCAGATGAGCCAAAGTCCATGGCATTAATGTGCTGAACTTTGGGCAGCCCAGTCCTGAGGGATCACTCTTTTTTCCAGCTTTGTCTCTCCAAGTAGGAAAAAGACTCTGGAAGAGGGAATGTTTGGGCTGAGAAAGAGGAGATGAAGGCTGCAGTGAGTCCTCAGCAGCAGCAAAATTGGAGGAATATGCACAAGCCAAGGATGATCAGACACAGAGGAACATCCCAAGCTGGTGCCATTCCTTCCTGTCCCCTTCCCTAATTCCTGATACATGTTTTGGTGTCTTCTGAGGGTCCCAGCCTCCTTTTCCACTTTGCATCTGTGTTTGCTGCAGCAAATAAATCAGCAGCAGGGAAATGTCCTGGGCACCAAACTCTACCCTTTGCACACTTGTACCATCAGCATCTTCTGGTACAGCCTGGCTTGTGCCCACTTGCCCAGCTGGGAGACCAGCATGGATCCTGGACTGTTCCCTAAGGGAAAGGACAAAACACAGCAAACATCCACAGCCCTGTGAAAACCAAGGTTGGGAGCTTTAAACGTGAAGGTGCAGATGCAGACCAGGTGGTGCCCTCTGTGTATGGCAGCATGGACTACAGTGCCTACTTAGTGCCACCAGCTCAGGCTTAACCCATAATACCACCACTCTCCTGGTGCAAAAGAAGATCTGAGCTCTCCAACTTTTGAAGCAACCTCCTCTTTAAAGCAGTTCTTGCTACCAAGTCCAAGGATCAACCAGGACATGGGCAGAGGGGGACAGTTCTGTATGTTCCCCCATGGGACCATCACCCAGGGGCTTCAGAGACTCACCTCTCCCAGCACCCTGCCTTTCCCATCCACTGCTTTTCCAACCCAGCCCACCAGGAGGACCTTTCACTAATTACATTTGAGTAATTAGGTGCCTCTTACCATCACATGTCTACTTTCTACCAAACTTCATCCTACTGATGAGTTCTTGGTGGACACAGCTAGAGAGAGGATGCTGCAGGTTTTGGAGAAGGGAGAGCAGGGTGCTGGTCACACAGTCAGTCACAGAATCCTGTGGTGATGCCACCTCTCTTGTCACAAGCTCAAGGTGGCCTTCACTGCTAATTTTAAGTAGTTCTTAGTAAACTATTGCTAAATGTAGTGAATTGCTGGTGAGGGAGGCAGAGGAGTGAAGGGGTGAAGTGGGATTGCCCTGCAAGGTTTTTCTGGTGGGGAAGGGAGATGTTAACTTGAAGCCCCCATATGAAGGCAGCATGAAAACCACCACCAGGCCAGAAGGCATGAAGCTTCAGTCCTTCAGTGGCTGTCCCTCACCTTCAGATCCGTGGAACTGGGTGATAAGAATTAATCATAGAATCATAGAATGGTTTGGGTTGGAAGGGACCTTAAAGATCATCTAGTTCCAAACCCCTTGCATGGGCAGGGACACCTCCCACTAGACCAGGTTGCTCCAAGCCCCATCCAACCTGGTCTTGAACACTTCCAGGGATGGGGCTTCTACAGCTTCCCTGGGCAGCCTGTTCCAGTGTCTCACCACCCTCACACCCTCACTTCCCACAGCACAACCCTCTCAACTCAGGAACATCATGAAAATGGATTTGCTTCTGAGAGAAAACGGGAGGAAACCATCATAAAGCTGACATACTGCAATCCTTCCCAGCTTTCCAGAGCAGCAGAGATTCTTCACAACTCAGCTGAGGTTGGAGAGACTCAGTCAGAGATGGTTCCTCCTCTCCAGACATCAATCTTGGGATGCACTGACTCACCCTTCAGAGAGGGTTTTTTTTCCCCTCTCTCTGTCCCTTTCCCTCTCTCTACTGTCACTAGCAGGACCTCTATAACTCATTTGTCAGCAGGACATCCCACCTCTAAATAGCTGCAGTGGAGCAAAGTGACTCCCACCCCAGATGCTTGGTAGAAAAGCACAAAGAGAGGACACAGACTCTACCTGGGGCAGCAGATGCCAACACAGACACGTTCTTCACTCCTTGCATGAGCCCTTGGCCAGCAGCCAGATGGGTTAGCCCAATGCAGAGAGATCAAGCAACAGCTGAATATCTGTCTTCTTCATCCTGAAAATGCCTTTATTTTTGCAAAATCACCATTTAGACTTTTTAAAACTATGCTGATGTCTACATTTTGCTCATCTGACCTTAAAATAGAACAGGATTTTTATCTCAAAAGAAAAAAAAATAGACTTTTTTTCTGGTTCCAGAAGGCACCTTTCCCATGGTCAAGATAAAACCTTGTTGGTTACTGACACCTGTGCCTACTGACACACATCTGCACAGTTCAGGGGCTGCTTAGACTGGGGGAGAGTGCTCCTGTTAATCTGGAGGACATGCAATGAAGTCAGCAAATGGACTCATTAAAAAGGGAGCATATTGTGCAGAAGCCCTCATGGAAGCTGTTTACCCAGGGGAAGAGCAAAGCCCAACATTCCTGGGGTTAAACACCTAGCCCTGCAGTGAGGACAGCCCTTTGCCTGCAGGTAGAGCCCAAAAGCAAAAATCTGAGCTTCAAACCCTCAGGCTACAAAGCCTCCTGGAAAGCAAGTGTCCTCTGAGGGTCCAAGTGTCAGCCCTGGTGACACCAAAGCATGAAGTAGCCCTCTCAGAAGGCAACTGTTGGCCTGGGTGCCCCATGGCTCATAATGTCCCTGCCCGGGGGTGCAGAAGACACACATACATCCATGCTGTGTTTGCTGCAGTGGAACTGAGACCTGCTCAACGGGGTAGAGGCTCCAAGCCAGAAGGAGTTCCCCAAAGCCTTCTCTCTCCACCCACACAATCCCGGGGATCCCAAGCCCTGATGATGTGTGAAGGCTCCATGTTTCCTTCCTCTGCACTCAACTCCTCTTCAGGCCATGCTGGAAGCTGGCGTGGCTGCCATCAGGCTTATGGTTTACCCAAGGAACAGATGTCCTAGCAAATACTTGCCTACACAACCAGATAACTCGTTGAGGGAAACAAACCACTCACACAAACACACACATACGTTTCAGTGACTAAAACTAGAACCCATTCTAAAAATAAACAAGTTTCTTTTCTGGAAGTCTGTTTGGGTCAGTGGAGAATCCTCTCACTGAGCTGAGGGGCAGCTGGAGTTCAGCACTAACCAGACCAGATCACATTGGGAAAACCCCTGTAGCCTGGGAAAACCCCAGTTCTGAGACATTCTCCCATACAAACACCATTTCTGTGACCTATTTCTAACACTGTGTAACCAGAACTGTTGATTTCCATGCAGACCACTCTAGATTATTACCTTAAGGCTCCACTGGCAATCAGTTTGTCTCTCCACCCAGAAGGTAAGTTTGATCTTGGATGCCTTCCCAACGGTTTAAGTGGTGAACATGAGGCCAGGCTTGCTGCACCATCTTTATTCATTCACTCCATTTTCAAAGATTTTTCTTGCTGACCTCCTGGTTTTCATCGATGTTATTTGTAGCCACTTCTCCAAACACATTCTAATGAATTCTCAAGTGGTTCTACTCAGTCACTGCAAGCAGTGTCACTGCCAGAGGTGCTCTTCAGATGAAGAGGTGCTCTCCAGATCACACGAGGAAGAGCTGGCAGGCTCCTAAACAAACCTTGCCAGACATTCCTTATCCTTGGCACTGCTGTTTAGTCTTCCCATGGTTCAGCAGCGTTGGCCTCTCTGCCCAAAACATGGAGAGGAAAATGTTTCCACTGAAGCAAAGGAAGGAAGGACATCTATTGGGTCAGCCTTCAAAGCCTGGCTGGTCTGGTGGCCCCCTAAAGCAGCGTTTCCCAGCCTTTTGCTTTATTGCAGAAACAGCTTAACATGAGAATTAATCTTTTTGATAAACTAAACACTTTTACAGACAACTGGGCCCAATCTGAACATAAAGGAAGGGACACGGGGACACTGGGTGTGGATCAGAGGCTCTGGGGTGCCAGCTCCTCCCAGACAAAGTAATAATCATTTTTGTGTCAGATGCAGCATCCCCACAGGGAAAGTTCAGATTTCCACTCTGTATCCTAAGGTCTCAGCTCTCCAGGGATAACCCAGGGCTGCCCAGCTTGCCTACATCTGGGATAACTGCATTTGAGAAGTTTTAATTCAAACCTGTGTCAGGTACTATGTTTAGGCTCCATGGAAAATATATTTTTAATCCAGATGTAATATGACTGAGCCAAGCTTTTACATTCCTTCAAAATTCCTTACTAGTTGGAATGACCTTGACCCCCCTGGGAAAACTTCTACAGCAACACTGTCATTCAGACTTTTGGCCCTTCTTTTCTGGGGGGTGAAAACCTCACCTGTTTTGGGTACTGCTGTCCAACACAAGATGGAGTTTCACCTCCAGAGGTTGCTCAGGAATGCTTCTTCTCACCATTCCCCTTCTTGGCCACACTTCCACAGAAGTCTGCATGTTCCTTCCACTTGGACCAGCTGCCCCAGTTAGAGCTGTAGAGTGCACTCCAGCTGTATCTACATCACCAAGGGAGTCTGGGGGTTTTACTTTGCACAGGCACAAACACTCCTACCACAATGTGGTTCAAGAATTTTTGAAGGACAAGTGATAGCTTAGACTTTGATGTTCCCTTTACAGGCAGCACCACACCTGGAAAGCTCCTGGAGAAGTGCTCTGGGTTTAGTTTCCCTAGAGAAAAGCCAAATTCACACACATCAAAACCATTTTGTTAACCAAATCAGGTTTTGAAAAGTGGGAATTATTTGGGCTCTCCCTTCCAAACCAAGATATTATTCCAGACCAAATGTGGACACAGTCTCCAATGTTGCTTTCATCAAGACTGGCTGTCTCTGCTTTGCAGCACTGCAAAGGGTAATTAGGCCTTCACAGAAAGGCTAATTAAGCACTGGAACAGGCTGCCCAGGGAGGTTGTTGAGTCTCCATCCCTAGAGGTGTTTCAGAGACATACAGATTTGGTGCTGAGGGACATGAGTAGAGTTGGGTTAATGGTTGGTAGAGTTAGGTTATGGTTGGACTCAATGATCTTAATTGTCTTTTCCAACCAAAACGATCCTGTGATTCTGTGAATTCCTTTGATAAGTTCCTACAGACCAGCTGAGTGAACCCAGAGGGAAGACAAATTCCCCCAGAAAACTGTAGGCAGGTGTCCTGAAGCACAAAGTTCTGCACAAAGAGGTGACACAGGGAGTCAAATATGGAGTGATGCAGAGTCATTTCTGTGCAATTCTTTGAAAAAAACCAGCTAAGACCAACCAGGACACTGAGTATCCAAATCTATCTCAAGATCTTCCTA
This sequence comes from Hemiprocne comata, assembly GCA_020745705.1. Lineage (NCBI taxonomy): Eukaryota > Metazoa > Chordata > Aves > Apodiformes > Apodidae > Hemiprocne > Hemiprocne comata. The sequence continues at coordinate 3,604,780 of CM036589.1, read as the reverse complement.
CTCCAAACCTTGCAGGAAGGCAGAAAAACCCTGAATAAAACCTGAATAAAAAGAGTTGCAAGTTACTAAGTGAAGTGTCCAGGAAGTACCAAGGCACCCAGTCTTTTTATTACAACATTTATTTTAGTATAGAAGGCACTTACAATACAGAAAGGGGAAAAAAAATGAAATGATAGGCACCAAAAGTGAAGTTAAAATTAAAATGACAAAGAGACAGTTTACCAGACAAAAGGAGCACCCTTCCCTGTTAACAATCCAGCACACAGAAATAAAGCTGGTGATGACTAACTTTTTTAAACAGTTAGGGCTTTTTTTTTTTTAATAGAAAAGATAAAGGCTGTTCTACTGTGAACTGAAATTAAAAAAGAACCCCTCCACACAGCAGTACAAGGATTTGGGAGTGGGGGGTGGTTGCAAACACAGGGCTTTTCAGCTCCGGCACTGCAGAAGGTCCTGGTACATCTCAATGAGGTGAGCAGCTTCTCTCTGCCCAGAAAGCACAGCACCATGGGTCGTGGAATAATACTTCCTGTGAGTGGCCTCCCCTGAAAACATCACCTGCATTGGCTGGAGAGGAGGAGAGAAGAGGAAAAAGTGCAGGAGTGAGGATAAAAGGAGGCAAAACCTTCTGTGCCCTCCCACACCCCCAGTGCTGGCAGCAGTGTTTTGAGGGTGCTGGTTCTTGAAACCCTGATGTGGTGCACAACACGTGTTTCAGCAGGGCCTGCTGTGATAGGACAAGGGGTGATGTTTAAACTAAAAGAGGGGAGATAGCCTGAACTAGAGCAGGGTAGATTTAGATTGGATATTAGGAAGAAGTTCTTCCCATTGAGAGTGGTGAAGCACTGGAACAGGTTGCCCAGAGATGTGGTGGAGGCCCCATCCCTGGAGACATTCAAGGTCAGGCTTGACCAGGCTCTGAGCAACCTGATCTAGCCAAAAAGGTCCCTGGTCACTGCAGGGGGGGGCTGGACTAGATGACCTTTAAAGGTACCTTCCAAGCCCACACATTCTATGATTCAATGATTCAGATTAGATATTAGATAGAAATGTTTTACAATGAGGGTGGTGAAACCCTGGTGCAGATTGCCCAGAGAGGTGGTAGATGCCCCACAGAATCACAGAATGGCTTGGGTTGGAAGGGACCTTAAAGACCATCTAGTTCCAGCTCACCTGCATAGGCAGGGACACCTCCCACTAGACCAGGTTGCTCCAAGCCCCATCCCTGGAACCATTCCAGGTCAGGCTGGACGGGGCTCTGAGCAACCTGATCTAGCTGAAGATGTCCCTGCTAACTGGGGGAGGAGGGGGGATGATCTAGATGAGCTTTAAAGGTCCCTTCCAGCCCAACCTACTCTATCATTCTCTGTCTGCCAAGGTCAAGCTCATTCTCATTGTCATGCCCACAAGAAGCTGTTTGCAGGGCACCATCACAGAGCCAGACACGAGCTCCATGACAAACCTGCATGAGTCACTCAGCACCTTATTTCTCTTTCAACTTCTCTCTTTAATCCCCTGAATGATACTTTAGCCTTTTGCACAATAAGGATTTCTTCTTCTGGAAACAATTTCAGAAGGAAAAATACTCATGTCTCAAAACCCACAGTGACACAGTGTCTTACCTCTTACATCAGTAGTTAGGTACTTGCTAAACTACTGCCAACCCATTTCTGAGGCAGGAATTTCAGCTCCCTGGGAACTACAGAGAAAGATTCCTAAAGCTCCTGCTCTCTTTTTAAATAGATTTCTGTGCTGCACAAAATTACATGGTGGGTTCAGGCTCTGGATGGTGGGGATGAACTGAGCAGATGCTTGAAGGCTGCATATTCATCAACCATTGATGTGGACACATAACCCTGAATGATGGGGTGAGTTTGGCTTAATATGTTGCTGAGCTGTGGTAATTAGCTCCACGTGTGCTCTTGCTCTCCTTGCAACATTCAGAAAGCAAAGTCAGTGTCTGAGGAGCATATTTGTTGTCCCCTGCTGTGGGGACACCTGCCTGAGTCCCTCAGCCACAGACTGGGCCTCCCTCATCCCCTACTGCCAACACAGAAAGATCTCCTATAATGCACCTCTGACACACTGAAGAGGTCAAATCCTACACACATCGTTTGTCCAGACAGGGAAGGAATAAAAAACTGGAAAATACACCCTTGGAGGCCCAACCAGAGACTGTTTCTTTCAGCCTCTCTCCAGAAAACCCACTGCCCAGCATCATGCCAGCCTTTTTGCCACAGAACCCAGCAGGGCCATACTTACAGCAGTTTTGGAGCTTTCAGCATAAGGCAGTGGCTTTGCAAGTTTCTCTACATCAGCCCCACTAGATCCAACTTGGGTGTAAGAGTAGGATCCACGGAAGTTGGGATTGCTGCCCCAGGAGGACCGCAGGATCCGGCGAGGTTTCGGAATGTTTGGATTCCCTGGGTGGAAAGCAGGAGGAGACCAAAAGTAAGACTGTGTCCAAGAGAAAACATGGCAATGCCTGGCATGTACTCAGTCTGATTTATTGAAAATAGATCCTAGCAGAGCCTGCAGGCCACAGGGAAGAGGCCCCAAACTAGATCTCTTTTCTATTACTGACTTCTAATCATCTACATAACAGAAATAGCCTCCCTTTTAATCTCAGTCTTCCATTTTGGGAAAGATCATTAAAATGCTTTTGTTCCTAAGAGCTTGGAAAGCTTCAGGGAAACCTGGACACAGTTTGTTTGAAAATATAGAGCATTTCCTGGTCTCACTGGCTGTGGTGGTGATCACGTAGGCAGTCCTGTGAGAGAGGAGTGCCTCCAAAGAGGAACGGAGATAAGGATGTTAGAAGGCAAATCCTCATTGTGTGGGGGCTCAGGAAAAGGTGTCAGGAAGTTCTCAACACCTGTATTACTCCAACTGCTACTCAGCCACTCCCCATCATCAACCTAAAATCCAACAGATCCATTTTTGTGGGATGCACATGGCATGGAAAGAAGGCGTGTGAGGCTAGAAGTAGGATTTCTAGATTGCTGTAGGATTTCCACTCCTCAAAGGATGTAGGACCTGGAGGTGAGGGGCACTTGAGTGAACAGATGATAGGGCCACGATCAGCCACTGTGCCCATCCCAAAGATGGGGATCCCACATGGGATTCAGGACTGTGGCCAAGGCAGCCCACCAGCTGGTGCCACAAGAGCCCCGGGTAGAACTGAAATAGGGAGGGTCATACATTGGAGAGCCTCTTGCTAGACTGATTTGAGACCATTTCAGTGTCATTGACCAAGAATTTGTTGGTGGCCTGTGACCATATCTGGTTTGGCAGGAGACGAAGGGGGAGACAGGACACGAAGAACCGCAGTGAAGATAAATTCTCTCTGCAGGAGACCTCAGACCCACTCTTGAGACCACCCTTGAGGCAACCTCATATATCCAGCCAAGATTCAGCTACTAGAGTCTGGGAGACTGTCAGCACAAGCAGAAAGAGCAACTGAGACATGTTTGCACCTTGCACAGTTGCTGTGCCTGCTTCAGACCCTGACTGTCACACATCAGCGTGCTTAGCCTGCTATGGAGATGATCCAAATTCCTTCACTTTCTTCATCAGGGCTTAGAGAAGGAGACATTCAACTGTAAAGACTACTGAGGCATTCCATTATTTAGTCCTACTAAGGAATTATTTAGCCACAGAATGATAGAATGGTTTGGGTTGGAAGGGGCCTTAAAGATCATCTAGTTCCAACCCCCCTGCATGGGCAGGGACACCTCCCACTAGACCAGGTTGCTCCAAGCCCCATCCAGCCTGCCCTTCAACACTTCCAGGGAGGGGGCAGCCTTTAATTCCTTCAAATCAGGAGCAGGTTACTTCCCTCGTTCAGCAACTGTTTAGGAACATCATGTGTCAACCAGAACTATGAAATGCAAGGCTGAAACCAAGCAAAGGCACCTGGATGGCTTGCCAGAGTACACAGTGAACACCTTCTAACCACTCAAGATGAAAATATGGCACAACTAGCAAATAAATACACCCAAGGAACAAAACACATCCTACAGCTGAAGGTTTCAGGAATAAGAACTTAACAAAGCCTATCAAATACCCTCCTCCAAGAACCTTCAAAGCAGGAATGCCTGGGATGGAAGTGAAAAGCCCAAGGGAGTCTGAGAACAGGGAGCTCTCAGATGCATCAAGGAAGTAAGTTATCATGCTTTATTTGTAAGGGCTGTGGGAAAACCCAGGAGAACACACCATGACAGCTGCTAGACTACACAACACCCAACAGGGCCAAAGCAGTCATCCATCACACTGCATGACACAAACAATCCCACAATGTATTTTCAAATAAAAGGAGTCTCTGCAGTGGGCTGGGGGCAGGTCTTCTGAAACTGGTGCATGTTCTCCTGTTCCACTGTCAAGGTACTCAGAAGATTTTTGGTATGGGAGTCCACAAGTAGGATGTTGGTAAGATGGTTAACATTAGGCCCACACAGTGTTACAAGCAATGAGGTGAGGGCTTGTCAGTCTGCAGGTAAGGCCACAAATCTGCTAAAAGACTGAAATTTGTTACCAAAAGAGTTTGTGGAGCCATCAGCCCCACCAGCAATTGTACAAATCCAGCAATATTTAATAAAGCAATCGTTCAGGCTGGTAAAAGCAACAACTTCACTCTCTCTCTCAGCAACCTGGTCTAGTGGGTGGTGTCCATGTAGGGAGGTTGGAACTAGATGATCTTTAAGATCCCTTCCAGCCCAAACCAGTCTGTGATTCTCTCCAGTGCTTCCCATGGATGACCTTCTCCTGTGTATAGAAGCAGGTAAGCAGCAGCCTTCCCACTGGGCAACTGTTCTTCATGTAGCAACTTCATCCCAAGGGAAGCTGCAGCACAGCAACATGAAGCACATGGCCTCAGGCAGATGGCAGGGCTCCTGCAGAAATGCCCCAACTATCTGCCAGCACGGAGCAGGGCTGAGGAGCCTGGGTACATTACATGGCAGCTGTGCAGCTCCCAGGACCAAAGCCAGTGTCCTTCCCCAGCACCATGCTGTGTGGAGCAGATGGGCCCACTCTCATGAGCTCCTTGAAGATTCTCCAGCACATCAGACCGTGTGAGCATGATCCAAGTGTCCACTGCACAACTACTGTGCCCCTGCACTTCTACATTTATGCACCTTCTAACGTGAGAAGCTGTTTCTAAGAGAAAAATCAGCAGCAGCTTGGTCCAAGGTCAGATGGGAACACGTAACACAAGCTCTGTCCCTGAATTTTTGATTGCAAGATAGAAACTACAAAGACTGGGAGGGCCACACGTGTTCAAGGAACATATTTAATTGGACTTTCTCCATCTGCCTTTAAATAGATGCTAAACATGTGCCTTTACCTACAGGTAAAAGTAACAACTAACTTCTAAGCTTCCACTGTCCAAAGACAGATAAAATGGCTAAAAAAGGACTTCAGCCTTCACTAAAATAGGACGGCACATATCTTTATGCCACAGGTTGCCACTTGTGAAGTTACAGAACACAACTCCATGTGCCTCAGACAATCCTGCCTTTATTCAGCTACTGGGAAGTGTGGCTACAGAGAGTTACTGGTTATGGGGCTGATGATGAGACACAGGATTACCATAAAATCAACTCACAAATCTAAATTAAGATGCCCACATTTAGTTGTCTACTTGACAGCAGGGTGCTTAAGATGCCATCATGGCCAATAGAGATCTGTGGTACTACTACCCACACAGGTCTACAGACACAGAATGGTGGGGGTTGGAAGGGACCTCTGGAGATCATCTAGTCCAACCCCCCTGCTAGAGCAGGATCCCCTAGAGCAGATCCCACAGGAACACGTCCAGGTGGGTTTGGAATGTCTCCAGGGATGGAGACTCCACAACCTCCCTGGGCAGCTTGTCCCAGGGCTCTGTTACCCTCAGAGTAAAGAAGGATTTTCTCATATTCAGGTTAAACCTCCTGTGTCCCAGTTGGCGCCCACTGCCCCTTGTCCTGTCACTGGACACCACTGGGAAGAGTCTGGCCCCATCCTCCTGACACCCCCTGTAGATATTGATCATCACTGATGAGATCCCCCCTCAGCCTCCTTCTCTCTCAGCTGAACAGCCCCAGCTCTCCCAGCCTTTCCTCACAGGGCAGATGCTCCAGACACAAGAGAGACATTAAGGTTTACCAAGCACCTGCACAGGGCTGGCAGATGTCATGCAGAACCTAAAAGAGAGCCCTTCCCCTCTAGAGAAAAAGCTGCAGGACAGGGAGGACAACTCAGGGCATCTCCAGCAGCAGCCTGACAAATCAGTGAGTCCTTCAGAAGGGATCAGGGCTGCAATTACCACTTTCTGGGAGCTTAGCCAACAAAGAAAACAGAGTAAGATTTCTAATTGTTAGAAGGCATCCCACTTAATCAGATTTAGAGGATCCTGCTTTTCAGCCATCCAGCTGTGAAAAGCAGCAATTGTCAATGGTTCTCAGGTTAGAACAATCCTCTGAGCTTTCCACAGCAAAGCCAGATAATCCACCAGACTAACCTGCATGTGAAATTTAAGGTCACTTCTCAGAGACAAATTCTCAGTATGAGTCTAAAAGAATGTATTTAATACAGGACTGGTCTAAAACCCTCTGAAGCCAAAGCAAAGGCCCCCCTGAGCAATGGACTGGGAAAACACAGCTGAAGATGGGAACCCACCTGGTTAATACATTAATTCTTTAATAGAAGAGTAAGAAATAAGAATATGGGGGATTTTATAGCCAGAAGATGAAAGGCAAAGTGAACATGAAAGGCTCATACTACCTGCTTTCATTGCTGAATATAAGGCTCTCTCTGTAGTCAGTAGAGAAAAGCTTCTGAAGAAGATGGCACAGAGCACCAAGCAGGGTGTGGAAGATGTCTTATCGAAGAGTCTTTCTTCCCACTGAGCTTAGGATCCTAGGAGGACTAGTTTCCCAGCTCAGTTAGCTGACTTACATGAAGTTGGGTGGTGAGAAATGCTTTAGAAGCTGGGTTTGGTGGTGCTAATTGGACCAGAGGAGACCAGTCATTTTCAGAAATTACTACAGTTGGATCACAGACAGGTTGCTTTGTAATGTCCCCCCGCCAACCACCCCTTGGCTGGTCTAATCCACTCTCCCACTCCTGATGAAACAGATTAGTGGAGAAGATGGGAGGTGCATGGAGAGCTGAGCATGGTCCTGCTATTCCAGCCTGCCTGGCACCTGGCTCAGATTAGCCTTGAGGAACTGCTGCTCCTGTGAACTTGCCAGGGAAAATGGGAGCAAGGGTAACAGGATGAACCCAGCTAACCCAGCAAGGCCATCCTGGGAGATCTGGGAAAAGGTTTCTTACAAAATAGCAGGGTTTTTTTTTGGGGCAGAAAGTGGAGCAGGTCTTGTGGTGTAATGAGTGCTCCAAGGACACATTTTCTTCTAGGAGTTTCCAGCAGCTGAGAGGTGACCTCTCAGCTGATGCACAAAATGTTGATTGCAGGGCAAGGCCCTGGTAGGTTCAGTCTGAAATTCTGCAGGGTTAGACAGCCCAGGATTAGCAGAAGGCTGAGAAAGAGTCTGATGGACAGTGACCAGGTGCAGTACCAGCTGGAACCTCAACTGCAACACATAGCAGTGACCAGTGCCAACATTTTTCCATCCTGGGAGGAACATCCAACACAGGCAAACAATAACAACAGGGAAGGAGCCCAAGAAGGAAGAGGGAGAGTATACTCCCATCTGCCAAACTAAGAAAGACCCCAAGAGCCAATTTCCCACGGATGAATGGAGGTGTTTTAGAAAGAAAGAAAAAAAAAAAAAAAAAAGAGGTCTGAAGCAAGAAGAGCTGCAGCAAACAAGGATGTTTATCCACTCTGGGAGATGTCAGCACTGGAACAACTTGGCCTTAAAGAGAAGAGCCTCCTGCTCCACCTGCCTAGGGCAGCATTCGGCCTGCTGAGGTCAGGAGGAAAGAAGGTGTGTAGACACCAACATTGCAACACAACGAGTGGTAGGGAAACCAAACACCACGGACAAGAAACAGCTCAGGAGGCAGAAACATTCCCTGATCCACTCTACTTCCCTGTAGGCCACGAGGGAGCCACAGGCTCATCATCCAGCATAAATGCAACACCAAACACACTGAAAGGAGGATTCAGTTTTGGTTGCTGCATTAGGGTTTCTGAATCCACTGCCTACCCTACGATTTCAGAAAAGAGCAGCAAAACATAAAACCTTTTTTTGGCAGTAACCAGTTACTCAGGTAGTCCTCAGCTTCCAGGACCCTTTCTCTAGATATCTGTGGTGTTGGCAGCAAATGGTGTGTAAGCCCAGGGGGAAACCTACACTTGTGAAGGCAAGTTTCTTCAGTTAATTAGAGGTCTATGGACAAGTAAGGCTGGAAATCCACTGGGTGCTGAGATTTGGATAATGTGAGCTAGCAGACAGATATAAATAGCTTCATCATGGGACCCCTCTCTAGAATAGCATAAAATACATCTAAACTTGGAGGATACTGCTCTTGTAATTGCTCATAATTATGCATAAATCCAAAATCCTCATTTCAAGAGTGCAACCAGTCAAGCACTATTTCTTTCAGTGTTTCTACCTGACACTTGTACAGTGTCTTCCACCAGAGGACCTCAAAGAACTCTGTAGGCACAAAAAGCCCTTTCCTTGGGAAGGTCTGCAACCCCATGGGAAGTGACTGCAGACAAACTAAGGCCCAGCATGTTCAAGTATTGCTACTTTTAGAGATTTCATCCTGGATTTTCTCTGTCTAATACACCTAAGGCCTGTCTTGCCCCAGCTGCTGCCTTGAACGTGATGTGTGCTCAGTATACGTGAAAGCTGTGAGGTTCAGGAAGGTTTTGGTGAAATGGAACCTCTCAAGATCATGGCTGCTTGGAAATTCAGGCCAATGGGATTTCCACATCGCCACACATTGAATGGAAGGCAGGGATGTGATTCAAGCACCACATCTCAGCTCTGTGAGGAGCAGCTGAAAGCACTTGGTCTGTTCAGCCTGGAGAAGAGGAGACTGAGGGGAGACCTCATTGCAGTTACTGCTTCCTCACTGGGGAAGGTGGAGGAGCAGCCACTGACCTCTTCTCTCTGGTGACCAACGATAGGACCCGAGGGAATGGTAGAAAGATGTGCAGGGGGAGGTTTAGGTTGGACATTAGGAGGGGATTCTTCACCCAGAGGGTGGTGGAGCACTGGAATAGGCTCCCCAGGGAAGCAGTAATGGCACCAAGCCTGACAATATTCAAGAAACATTTGGACAATGCCCTCAGGGACATGGTGTGAACCTTGGGGTTGTCCTGTTCTGAGGCGGGAGTTGGACTTGGGGATCCAGGCTGTCTGAGAAGGTGTTTGAGCCACCATCCCTGGAGACATCTAAAAAGACAGATGCGGTGCCAGGGGACAGGGTTTAGTGGTGGACATGGCAGAGCTGGGGTGGTGGTTGGACTTGATGATCTTGAAGGTCTTTTGCAACCAGAATGATGATACTATGATACTAAACAGGTTCAACTCCACTCTAAAAGAGCTTTGCTGCTTTCCACAGCTGAGATCAGTCCTCAGAAGCCCCGAGTCTGACAGCTCCAGCTGCTGAAGAGTTATTTGTGATTAAATAAAGCAGAGGATATGAAATTCTCAAGCACTTCTACCCACCACTTCCTGAGCTCGTTATCAGCCCCTCTGTATAAATAGCTTTCAGGCACACCCAAGCAGGAGGTATGCTGGAAGCCCAGGCACAGCCCATTCAAAGGGATCTAAAATGCCAAAGAACTAAAAATTACTTCAGTGCATTTCCTTCCTGGTGGTTATTCAACACCCCAGCCCAAGTCTCCCTCTGTTCTCCACTCACCAAAGGAACCAGAGCATGGCTGACCTGTAAATTTACGCAGCATTTCGGTGCAGGTTTCTGCCACAGTTTCATCATCACACTTCTCCATGATCAAAGCCTCTTCTCCACAGATCCAGCCACTCAGGACATGGCCATACCTCTCCGGTGGGTAGAGTACGTCGAAGCTGCAGATCTTCTTGTACCACAGCTCCTCAGGATAAGTCAAGCTCTCACTCTCTGCCTCGTCTTCCCAGACAAACTGGATGCTGTTGCATTCAGAGCTCCAGAAAGGCTCTTCGAACTCCAGGAAAATCTTGTCAGTGGTATTGATTCCTAGTTTCTCAATGGCCATCACCTTCTCCTCAGGCAAGCGGGGATGAAACAGGCTCTCGTGGCGTTTCTTCAAGACTCCCAGGGAGACGGTCACAATGACGTGGTCAGCTGGGATGAACTCACAGTCCTCGCACTCTACGAAGACATCAGAGCTTTTGTCCTCCTCGGGGAGGTCACTGTTGTGGTCAGCCACCCTCTCAATCTCCTTGCTGACCGACTGGTTCCAGTGGATGCACTTGACCGGCTTGCGGAGCTGAATGACAGACTCGGGAATGGAGCGGGCCAAAATCTCCACGATTTTAATGAAACCACAGGGAATGATGTGATGAGCCCCAGGGATTTCGGTCCATTCCCCAAATTCACTGAGAGAGACTTCATCCATGCTGTGGGAGCTGCTCTCACAACTCTCTACCTGAGGAAAAGCAACACAAAAGCAACATTGCCACAGAGCGACTCACTTTGCCCCAGCACAACATTTGCAAGGGCACAGAGGAGCAGGCTGGAAGCCCCAAATCCCACTCTTAAACCATATTATTTTAGCTACCAAATAAGTGTCTGGCCATAGGAATAAATCAATCCTTAGCCTGCCTTCCAACCAGAGAACCATTCTGTCATGGTAACAAGCTGCACCAGCTCTAGTTGCGTGGGCCACAGCTGCATCATCCAAAGTCCAGCGATGACATCTTTGCACCTGCATGATTCTGGGTTATAGTTCTGATTGTTTTCTACCATTTCAAACCCACTCCACTGGCCAGGGACTGGCTGCTTGGTGCTCCTACAAGAGAAGCTGGAGCTATGTTAATCAGATGCTCATTCCAATGTTAGTAAATGTTCCCATGAGGAGCCTTGGCAAACTTTTGGCAGCTGTTTCTGCAGTCTGCAGCTTTCAACATGCTGTCAAACAGTCAGCAATCAGCAAGCCAACCATCTGAGAGGACCCAACACAGAAGGAACTGAAGGAGACAGAAAAGGGCAATGCCAAGATGTGAGACACTTGGGGTTTGTTCACTTGATGTGATTCTCAAAGCTTCAGATTCAGGATCTGTTGTTAATGTTTGCAGGAGTATTAGGCTCAGCTTCCAACAATCCCTGGAACAAAGGCAGGATGTTTGGCCTGTCTTCTGATAAGTTTCTAATGATAATACTGATGCATGGGACACAGTGATCTTAAAATCTTCAAATCACCAGAGTCACAATGGTTCACACACTGCAATTCCTTAAGCATTTTAGACAAAGGGAACAGTGCAATTCCTTGCCTCACCCTTTGGCCAATTTTCCAGACCTTTCCACATTTTAATGACCATGTTTGGAAGCCTGGCAAGCCTAGACCCTCTCCCTGTGGAGCATCCTGGTGCAGGGCAGGAATGTCTGTGCTGGGCTAAGGTGTCAAGTGAACAAGATGCTCTGACAGGACACTGCACACCATGAAAATAACAGTCTATCTGGTTCTTTCAACCATGAAGGAAAAATGCCAGGGAGGAAAACAGGCAACTACCAAGACTTTACATCCCCTGAGACACCAGTTAATCCCCACTGTCTCAGCAACCACTCTGATCTGATAGTCTTAAGTATCAGAAGCTTTGTTCTTCTCAGGTATTTACACATGAGAAGGGATTTGCAAGACTTGCAGAAAAGCCTCTGGCTGTGGCAACCTGTAGCTTCCACGGAACTACCAGGAAAACCAGAGCTGTATCAAAGAGCTAACATTGTCTGCATGGGTGACATTACCTAGATAACACAATAACTAGTCTTTATGTGGCAGCTGTGGAGATACCCTGGAATACAAACTCTTGGGTTAGGGCACTGAGATACCAGAACAGTGCTCAGAACACTGGGGTTCAAATCTCAGCCTTATCACACATCTCCTGCGAGACCTTTTAAGTCTTTATTTCTCTTTCTTTCAGCTTCCCAGCTGTAAATACTGAATACCATACACTTCCCCACATCACAGAGTGCTGCTTGCCTCCCCTGCCTCATTTCATAAGCCTTTAAGTCATTATCATTGAAACAGGAATGACTGTCACACTTTACTTGCAGAGTGCTTGATGCAGCATTAAGTCCTCATCCCACAGAGATCTCATTTAGGCCAAGGCATCAAGGAGATAAAAAGAACTAGGGAAGCCGTGGGGAGAGATGATTAGGACATGGGTTTATGCAACCTACCTTTAATTCTATCCCTTTACCTTCAAAGTGCTTTCTAGGGATTTCTTCAGCAAATTACTAGTATCAAAGTTACATTTCTTCTGGTCTCTGAGATATGGGCAGAGGCAGAAGGGGGTAAAAGACACTCAGGCAGGATTATGGGGTTTCAGGTAGAAGGCAGAAGACAGGACATTACTAAAAGCAACTGATAACAGAGGAGCTTCAGGTGGTAAGAAAGGATTAAAACACAGCAGAAAATTTCACAGGGCCTTGGAAAGCCCCTTCTAATTAGAAAGCTGGAAGCTTGAGTTAAGAAGGGAAATAAAAAAGGCCTTCTTTCTTGCAGGCCCCTCTGGATATGCCTCACAAGGAAGAGCTGTCAATAGAAACACAAACTGTCCCAGCTGCAAGAGACCCCAGGGAGCAACTCCCCAGTGATGGGCAAGGCTTAGCCAGCTGGCTGAGGTTCCAGATCTGTCTGCCCTTCGTTAAAAGAAAAAAAAAAAACCCAAGGACCTGCACACCCACCTTCAGGTACTGCTGGATCATGGCTAGTTTCAGCCTCTTGACGGCCTCTGTGTCATCCGGGTCGGCCTTGACCCGCTTGCGCACGACGTCCCGTGTGAAGACACCCACACTGTTCTGGCTCTCAGCATTGACTGGTTTACCTCGTTGGAAGAACTCCTGAGTCAGGTTATAGACCTGCCAGAGATGGGATGGAAAGATGGACAACGTGATTCATGGCAGATTCCAAGCCCCAGGCAGGATGCTTTCTCCTCCATCCAAACCCAGCACATTCAGGTCACCCCTTACCAGCTTCAGAGTCCAGCTTTGGCAGTTCATGGTGTGCTCTGCTCCAACACCATGTCAAGCTGTGCCCACAGTTTTCCTGGTTAGAAGGCAGGAAGCAACCCTTCCCTCCAGACAAAGATAACTGTCCTCACTCCACTGTCTCTTTTGCAGTGTCCAACAACAGGACAAGGAGCAATGGGCACAAGCTGGAGCACAGGAGGTTCAAGTTGATCATAAGGAAAAGCTTCCTTACTGTGAGGGTAACAGAGAGTGGAACAGGCTGCCCAGGGAGTTTGTGGAGTCTCCTTCCCTGGAGACATTCAAAACCCATCTGCAGGTGTTCCTGTGGGATCTACTGGAGGTGATCCTGCTCTGGCAGGGAGGCTGGACTAGATCTTCAAAGGTCCCTTCCAACCCTGACGACTTTATGACTCTATGACTCACCTGCAACAGTCTAGTTACTATAAAGTCACTATTAATTTACTACTATTTTTTAATTCAAGCACATCCATTCTATCACTTGCAAAAGACCAAGTGAGGCAGTGCTGCCACTTCCAGTAGCTGAAGCTTGTTGTTCAACCAGCTGTTTAGACACTGCAGCTGGATCAGGAAGCTGGGCAAGTGCTGAAGCCCCTCTACAGAGCAGGATTGGGTTTGCTACGTGTGACTTCTGGCTCTGCTGAGCAGTGTCACAGCTGACTTGGCCCCAGTCTCCACCCAAAGTCGACAGGGAGTGAACTCAGGCAGCAGGACCCATGTCCATCCTCACACCTCCAATGAGGAACCAGCTCTGCTCCCACTGGTGCAATCCCAGGTGCTGACACTATATCTAAAACCTCTCTTAAATTGAAGGGCTCAGAGTTTTGACTCCTCTAACTTGGAACCAGCCCTCCCACCCTCTCCATTAGTGTAATTATTTCTCAATAGTGCCCAGGAATCCATGAGGTTGGGGGGGGGGGGATCAGTTTTGTATTTAGTTTTCTTTTGTCCCCTGAAAAATAGGAAGCACCCAACACAGGCTTAGCAGAGGAATTTTGGATGCACACACACTTCATTCACTTGCAGAGCACAAGACAGTGCAGATCCATGGAAAACAAAGACCTCCTCAGTAGTCCCCCACCAGCAGCCAGCCTGAGAAGGACACACAAAAAAATCTCCCTTCTCCCAAATAGTTCTTCTTTGAAAGAGATCTGACTGGTTTTTAACCTCAGTTTTCTACCATACAAGCTGCTTAAAAGCAAGAAAAAAAAGCCATCCAACTTGGCTATCTGCTTGTGGCTGTCTGGAGCAACCAGTACTTCTGTCTGTAGGATTGCCAGAAGAACCTGCAGCTGAATCATGGCCCTTCATCTCCCTGGAAAAAACTCTGAGGAATCTTTTAACACAGGAAAGCTTTTAAAAGATGCCTCCCAGAAGTGCAACTCATCCCATTCATGACTTGTTTGCCCAGAATGAGTCACCTTCTCATTTATATCATGCCACAGGGGTGCACAGCACTCTTAAAAGCACAGAAGTGAGATCCCTGCTTGGTAAGTTTTTCCTGTCAAAGGTGGTTTGAGTGCAACTTATGATGCTTCTTTGGAGATGGATCATTCAGACATACCAAGGAGTTAAAACTCAGAGGTAAATGTCTGGTAGGAAGCTTGGCAGAATTGTGGCAGCCTCTCCTTCAGAGGTTCTGAGAGCTTCCCATTCTCTGCTGACATGGCTAATTCACCATCGTTTAGTTTCTTCCCATCCCAGGGCTCCCCATAAGCTTGATTTTCTCTTGGGCTTTAGGAGTAAAGTGAATTTGAGGAGGCAAAAAAGAAGGATGAGGAAGGGGAGGTAGCAAGGGAAAATGCACGGCAGTGGTAGGAGCAATGGGACAGCAGGTCAGTTATGGAGGAAAAGGAGTAGACAAGGACAAGTAAGGGAGGAGGAGGAAACTGAAGAAAAAAACAACTGAAAGAATGCAAAAAGGGGAAAATAAACTACAAAGCCAGAGAAGTAATCACAAGAAAAATGAGTGAAACTGCTGAATACCAAAGAGGACTGTGAACACTGATTGGGACACAGCCTTCCCAAGGGGATTTCCAGACTAGAAAGGTGGAGACCAATGTCCTCTATAGCATGAAGGCTTCCAGCAAAGGAAAATAAATAATGTCTTCTCTGTTCCTCAACGCCGAAAGCTCTTTAGCAGCTTCAACATCCCACAGTTCTCAGGCCCACTGATTTCTGAGGCCCAAATCACTTCCAGCAGGTCCAAGCTGCATAGACCTTGCGTCAGCATAATGCAGCTCAGCTTTCATAAGCTGATTGCACCCCATAAGTAGATAACACGTGCACAAGACAAGCAAAGCTGTGCTGAAACCCAGCTACCATTTGACCAAAGAGGGTAAGTGAGCCATGGGTATGTTTTTATTAACCATTGGATTCTTCATTGCCCAAGAGAGAAAAAAGAGCAGAAATGGACAGTTCTCTGTGCTGTAAATATCAAGTAAAGTCTTCCCTATATATGTCATCCCATCAATCAGACAGCAGGGAAGTATCATCACCACCAGGATTTATTTTTTCTCAGGATCCCTGTCATTTCTTTGCTTTTCTCTTCTTGGGGGTGCTGAAATCATTTGATGAAGAACAGAAGGCAAAGCTGGTGTAGGCAAGAGGAGAAACAACAGCAAGTCCTACATTAAGAGATACACTGTCCTAATAAAAAAATCAAAAATATGCTGGAAATGTGTTCTTTCACAGAATCACAGAACCACTTAGGCTGGAAAAGACCTTCAAGATCATCGAGTCCAACCATTAACCCTACTCTACCAAGTCCAGCACTAAGCCATGTCCCCAGGTACCACATCCAGACAACTTTTAAACACATCCAGGGATGGTGACTCAACCACCTCCCTGGGCAGCCTGTTCCAATGTCTGACAACCCTTTCAGTGAAAAAGTTCTTCCTAATGTCTAGTCTAAACCTCTCCTGGTGCAGCTTGAGGCCATTTCCAATTGCTCTATCACCAGTTCTTAATGTACACATGCAGCAAACAATTCCCATCTAAGAAATTATAGAGGAGGTTCACTACAAATCCCATTTACAGCAGTTTTCTAATGAAGAAGGAGCAGAATTGTGTTGTCTGGAATTGGAGTTACCTCCAACTTTGCTTCCCCAGGTGGGAAACTGCTTACAGTAACAGAAAATGTCATCATGCCTATGGAACCACCTCTGAAATCACAGGGAACAGGGATGTGTGAGATTTGAAAACATGTTCTCCTTCAATCATTTCATCATGATGTGATGCAGAAGGGTTCCTGGGAGAGTTCAAGTGGGCTTTATCTCAAACAGCCTGGTAAAAGCAGGAGTAGGGATGTAATTCTCCCCCTGTACACAGCACTGGTGAGGCCTCACCTTGAGTCCTGTGTCCAGTTCTGGGCCCCTCACTTCAAGAAGGATGTTGAGGTGCTGGAGTGGGTCCAGAGGAGCAACGAGGCTGGTGAAAGGACTAGAGGGAAAGTCTTATAGGGAGAGGCTGAGGGAGCTGGGGTTGTTTAGCCTGGAGAAGAGGAGACTCAGGGGGGACCTCATCACTCTCTTCAACTACCTGAAGGGAGGTTGTAGTCAGGTTGGGGCTGGGCTCTTCTCCCAGGCAACCAGTGACAGGACAAGAGGGCACAGCCTGAAGTTGCTCCAAGGGAGGTTTAGGTTGGATATTAGGAAGCACTTCCTCATGGAGAGGGTGATCAGACATTGGAATGGACTGCCCAGGGAAGTGGTGGAGGCACCATCCCTGGATGTGTTCAAGGCAAGGCTGGATGTGGCACTTAGTGCCATGGTCTAGATGGTGTGGTGGTGTTGGTCATAGGCTGGACTTGATGATCTTAAAGGTCTTTTCCAGCCTTGGTGATTCTGTGATTCTGTGATTCTGTGATTCTATGTGAAAGGTAGCTGAAAAGATTCTGATTATTTTCTAGTTAACCCTACAAAATGTCCATGCATCTAAACTGAGAGCACCGTGCCCATCAGCAAGGAAAGCCACACCATCTACAGTCCAGACTGATCTCCCTTTTCTAATGTCACCAACCTGATAGAAGCAGGGAGAAAAAATATGGACAGGCTGCATCAACTCCCAGCTCCTTCCACTGGCAAACTCACATCCCAGCACAATGACCTCCTTGTTTCTCACTCTACAGTTCACAGGTTGCCCAGGGAAGCTATGGAAGCCCCATTCCTGGAAGTGTTCAAGGGCAGGTTGGATGGGGCTTGGAGCAACCTGGTCTAGTGGGAGGTGTCCCTGCCCATGCAGAGGGTTGGATCTAGATGGTCTTTCAGGTCTGTTGCAACTCAAACCATCCTATGATTCTACAATTCCTCTGGGTCTGGGCAGAATAACTGGTCCTAGAAGCCTGTCTGCAAGAGCCACCAGCAGAAGCAAAAGATGAGAAGATCTCAAGTGACTATTCACACTGTGCAGATTTCCATCCCTAACTCTGAAGGTTTACTTACAATTCTGTGGGGAAATGGGCTGTAGGTCAGAAATTAAAAGAGTTAACTGAATGGCCATCATCCTAACATGTCTTCACTTCAGCTTAGACCTGTCTTCCTTCTGACCAGTTTTGGTGCATCCCACAACCAGGGTGTCTGCAGACAACATGGGCTCCACCAGGGACGTCCTCTCCGTTACCTTCAGGCTTCCACCTACACGTGTTTACTACATACGTGCTCCTCCACCACAGGAAGAGGCAGTCTCTTAGGAAGAACAAATCTAAATAAAGAAGTTTTTCAGCACTGAAGGAGGTCAGGAAAGCACATCTCAATCCACGCTCCTTCCTGTCAGCACCGGTGACGATCCATAGCATTGTCTTTTCCTCACTTGGCTTAAAAACTACAGTGACTTAATCCCCGGTCAGTCAACTCCCTGATGGAGATAGGTCCATCATGCTGTTACCAGGCCAGATATCTGTCTAGTCCAATAGAGGGGCAGAGAGGGAACGGTGACTCTTGGTGGCCCTTTGGTCCTGCTTTCTACGATAACACAAGGCACTGCAGCTTAATTGGGGATGGCAGAGAGCCCAGCACAGGGTGGGGGTGAGAAGGGTGGAAAACTTTGCCATTCTTTGGCTGCATCCCTCCCCCAGAAGCTGCAGCAGCACACAGGAGAAAGCTGACAGATAACAGGGCCATTAATTAGCTGATTGTTAAAGGGAGGGTTCCTGTGAAGCAGGTCTTTAGGGACCACATCCTCCCTGAAAAGCCTAACTACAAATAGGCACATTCTCTAAATCAGGCTGGCAACGTACTGTGAAATTCTTGGGCAGTCGAAGCAGAGGGATTTTTCACTTGCATTTAACTTGTCGCTCTCACAGAATCACAGAATCCTAGGGGTTGGAAGGGACCTCGAAAGATCACCTAGTCCAACCCCCCTGCCAGAGCAGGGTCACCTAGAGCACATCACACAGGAACTTGTCCAGGTGGGTTTGGAATGTCTCCAGCAAAGGAGACTCCACAACCTCCCTGGGCAGCCTGTTTCTGTTCACCACCTCCCTCCCACCCTTCACAAATACCTGGGAGTTGGCCTTAAATACCTCTGTGGTGAGAGAAATGTGGATTTAAGAGCAACTCTGAGATGGACTGTCCCAACTCACGTTTTCCCAGCAGTTATATGCTCACAAAGACACTCAAGCTGCAGACATTACCCTCAAAGGTCACACTCCCGTCCCTTTTCTTTGAGGGACATGCAGATGTGGCATAAGCAGGCAGAGGACAAATCCCCCCCAGCCCCAGGATGCCTCCAATTATCCTAGAAGGAGTGGAGAGGATGGTGTGAAGATTATGAATATGTGACATGGACATCACACGCTGGGGAACCTTCTAGTGCTGGTGTCCCCTTCCTCTGAGAGACTGACCAAATGGACTGATGATGACCCTGAGCAGTGCCAGCCCCACACAGTACATGTTATAAGAAGGATAGTTTTAAAACAACAGTGGCTGGAGTGCTGTCCTGCCCACAGCAGGCTTGATGCCCTTTCTCATGGTGCACTGCTTGGCAATGTGTGGTTGGGAATCCAGGCAGCTGCCCTGCAAGACTGGAGACCCTCCTTGCTGGCATTGTTTAGTTTTCAAGGAGGATTTGGGTCACCTCAATCATCAGCTCGTGATAGATCTTGCCTGATTTCAATGCATTTCTCTCAGTTAGGACAGCCTCTCACAGGGAACTTTCTACTACAGGAATGAAGAGCTGAGCAGCCTTGCTGCTTGGCTTCCTCGTAACCAAATAAAGGCTTCTGTGAGGTATCCCTACAGCTATTAAAAATTCAGGCTACTGCAAACAAAAAGAAGCAAAACTTGTACTGAAGTAGAAGAAGCCAGCCAAAAAAGATTGGATAAGTGCCTGGAAAAAAGTGTAAGGACTTTCCAAATGAACTAGCGAGGCAAAGCTCTGGATGTACTGGGTGCCTTGCCTTCCACACCAGGAAAATCCAGCCCACAGAGGACAGACCTCACCTTGCCAGGCTCCAGCTTCAGTGGCTCCACACACCTAAGCAAAACACTCGAGGGAGACCCTCTGCACTTTGCATTCACTAGAACTGGGTGTCCAGAGGACAGGGTAATTTGGGCTGGGGAGACACAGATAGAGAAGAGCTGAAGGCAAATGCTTCAGCCCAAGCACACGGCAGCAGCTGCAGTGAAAGAAGTGCAGTGTGTGAGTGCATGGGAAGGGAGCTGGCTGTGCAGGGGGGCAGGCATTTGAAACTGGGACAAATTTAGCCCCGTTCATTCAGGAGTACATTTTCCACTGTTAATGCCAGTGCTCCTGATTAGGCTTTGCATCCCTCATGTGGTTGATGGCTGTTTTGTTGTTGCTCTCAAGTCAGGACAGAGTGTGTTACAGCCTTTGCTAGCTCAGCTTCTTCTAAAGGGGGAGATGCAGCCAAGATGCTGCTCCTATGAGGTCTCTGGGGAGATCTCACAGCAGCCTTCCAGTACCTGGAGGGGCTACAGGAAAGATGGGGAGGGACTTTTTACAAAGGCTTGTAGCAAGAGGGCAAGGAGCAATGGATTAAAACTGGAAGAGGGCAGATTTAGGTTAGACATTAGGAGGAAATTCTTTAGTGTGAGGGTGGTGAGACACTGGAACAGGTTGTCCAGAGCAGCTGTGGTTGCCCCACCCCTGGAAGTGTTCAAGGGCAGGTTGGATGGGGCTTGGAGCAACCTGGTCTAGTGGGAGGTGTCCCTGCCCATGCAGGGGGTTGGAACTAGATGATCCTGAAGGTCCTGTCCAACCCAAACCATTCTATGATTCTATGATTCCTAGACTCTGAGAGGGGTCTTGCAGCTCCTACAAGGCAAGGGAGGACCCTGACCTCAGGATTTGGTGAGCTGTAAGATGGCTTTTTATCCTGAACAATTTCAAGACATTTTAAAAAAACCTCTCAAAAACCCTGACTCCAAAAGAGCAGAGATGCAGAACTGAAGACCAAATTCCTGCTGTTCCTCCCCAGCATCCACTTCACCACCAGTTAAAGCAAGAAAGTATAGGCCAGCCAGGATGAAAAGAAAATGACAGAATGGATTCCAGTGAAAATGCAAAAAAACTGCTGGGCAAGTCGGGGACTCAACAAAACACAAACCAGAAATGCACCAGACAGATTTAGCATGTTTAAAAAAAAACACTCTCTGCACTTAATGCCAGAGGAGAAGGTTCCCAAAGCCACACACCTGCTGCCCATGCTTGGAACTGTCCCCCCACTGGGGCACTTTTATTTCATACAGTCTTTTTTAACAGGGGATTTTCAGATCATGTAACTTGCCTTAATTCCCACTTTTCCTACATAGAGCAGGAAGAAACCACAGTCAACTGTCTTAAATCCCTAAAGATCATCCCTTCTGACACCCCAAAGAGGCTGAGAGAAGAAGCTCAACAAAACCATGAGCTGCCCCTGCAAGAAATTCCAGCACACTCTGAAGGGAGACAGAGAGAGCACCTCCCCAGCAACAGCAATCAAGAGGTTGGCTGCTCTCCTCTTCTTGGCTAAAGCTGCCCCTTACATATTTTTTAATCTCAGAAAGTAGCTGCAGACATTTTTACAACCCATAAATGTGAAAGCCTTTTCTGTCTCCTAGCAATAAAGATATCCTGTGGCAACAATAAGCTAATTATGTGTTGCGTAAAGAAGATTAACTTTTAATGTGTTGTTCTCTCATGTCACTGGCTGCCTCCCTTTCCCTGGCTTCAAAAAAAATAATAAAAAGGGTAGATTTACCAAATTAATCCTTTCTGAAACACCGACACCTTGTCACAGCCTTTATCTTATTGGCTGTATCTCAAAGCTAAGCAGCTCTCATCTCTGCATTCTCATTTCAGAGTCTCCCTGCCTCTGACACCCTCCTTTTGCTGGAGATTTTCCTGTCATCTTTGAGACAGGCTGATCACCGAGCCCTGCACACAGGCTGGCAGTGTGCCATTTACATAAATAATGCTGCTCACAGCAGTATTTTCACTTGCTCCCTCTCTCTTTTCTAGTCTTAGTTGCTGTTAATCTTGCCCCACGCACATCTCACCTCTCTTTTTTTTCCTGGCTGGCTCTGGCTGTGTTTTCAATCCAGTACTACGAAAAAGTTGTTCAGATGAATTCTCTCCACCTGCATTTGTCCAAGAAGAATTCCCTCCCTGCCACGTGTTGCTAAATTTCTTCCACAGCAAGGTTTCTTTGAAATTCCTACTACCCCTCTCTAAAACTGAAATGATTTTCATAGGATCATAGAAGCACAGAGTGCCAGGTTGGAAGGGACCTCAAGGATCACCTGGTCCAACCTTTCTAGGTACTACTGCAGTTGATATGAGGTGGCTCAGCACCCTGTCAAGCTGAGACTTCAAACTGTCCCATGGGGGGGAATCTGCCACTTCCCTTGGGAGACTATTCCCATGTGTGACTGTCCTCATGGGGAAAAATTTACCTCTTGTGTCCAATCAGAATCTCCCCAGGAGCAACTTGTGCCATCCCATCACATATGCCAGCTCACAGACCCAGGTCAGTGTCAAAAGTCTTTTCAAACAACAAAAAAAAATCCCCATTTGAATTCTTGATAATTCTTCAGTGACCTTCCTCTTGGTAGCTTTCTAAATGCTCATGGACATATTCTGAAACATGAAGCATGCAAGAGTAACCTGAATTTAGTGTGTGTTTCGCCAAGCACCAAATACTGGTGAAGGTCACTGCCAGGTGAAAATCTGAAGGTTTTAGTTATGGCTACAGCCTGATGAAAATAATAATGTTTTTCTCCATTTTATACAATCCACGGAGAGATCACACTACCTGGAGGACTGGACCTTCTCCATTGACTCCCCCTAAATGTACTTTAGAAGTGACACTAAAAAACTGTGGGGAATAATCATCATTAATGGTGGCAAGCTGCCTTCTTTCCCTCCACTCTACCTATGGCCAAACCTTCCTACTGAAAGCAGACATAACTAACACCAATTCAACACACAAATCAGTAAGAAACCCCATTTTCCCTCTGAAAGAAATACTAGGATGACAGCAGCAGTGCCAAGTGACATCAAAGCAAATTTGGCCTTTTTTTGTCTGACGTTGCCTCGTTGCTTTTTCAGCAGAGGTTAATCTTTCCACTAAACATGCATTTTCATTTCCATCTTGCAGGCTTCTTAGCATCTTTAGGCTCTGTCTCTGTAGCTGGTTGATAGGGTGTTTTTTTTTCTTTTTGGCTCTTCTGTCACATACCAAGGCCTTTACCTACACTGATCTGAAGAGGACGCCACTGAACAGCGATGAAAAGAAGTTAAAATAACCTGAAACTGAAATCCACGCTGGTCTGAATCTGCAGGAAAAGATGTTCCTCACCTTCTGATGCAAGAAAACTTGCAATCCCTACAACCCTGCCCTGACTTTGGCATACTACACAGCACCCTGTGGTGTTTATAACATCAATAAAATGTCACAGGGATACAACATTTAGCCAGTGGTTGCTAAGGTTTTGTGTTCTACTTTGTTTAGCAATTTGATCCCTCCTCTGCTCTTCCAATTAAGTAGCAACTTTTTAGAGCAAATGACTGGATCTCCCCAGCAATAGCTGCTGGAAGTGATTAAATTGATGACAAATGTGGAAAGATTGTTCTTCCTAATAACAGTGAGTTAATCCCACATCAGGGACAAACGGGGCATAGTTAAGCAGATGAGAGCAAACTCAGTGTTGACTTTTTGCAAAGGAACTCAAGACACAACTGGGTTTCTACCTGGGACGTTGTAACTGTCAAGGGGTCTCACTGTTCCAGGCAAATCTACAACCTGACAAAGCAGCTGAATACCAACCTCGTTGTATAAATCACTGAATTCTTCAACCACATCTTTCGGGATCCTTTGCCCGTTGTTGGTGAGATGATAAGCCACCCCATTCTTGGAGTAAAGACTGATCCGTCCAACACTTCTCTCGCCGTCAGTAGTCTCTTCAAGTAAGCCATTGTCTTCTGCTAGATGATAGACTGGGTTTCCATGTGAACCATGAATCCACGTAGCTCCCAGTTCAAAAGTGGCGTGCCCTGCAGGGGAGTCAACCAAGCAAACTAGTTATTGAAGCCCATTTTCCTGAAAGCTTGTCACACTCAGCCCTAAATAAAATGCACATGAGCAAAAGCAGAACAATTGCCCAAGGACAACACATGTTTGAACATCACTCAAGGGAGCTTTCTCTGTTAGACAAGGGCAATGCCAGTGTTCTTCAAACCAGTCCATCAGGATGCAAGTTTAGACAGTGCTGGAAGGATGGGATGTTTCCAATAAAGATCCATCACAGTGACACACCTCTGATACTTCAGGCAAAATTCAGAATATTCTAGGTTCCCAGTTCTTATCATAGTTGTTGCTACCTGGCCTTTCTAAATCATCTGCTCTAAACCTGCACTTAGGAACATGATCAGACAGCAGAGGATGTACTGCTCGTGTTGCAGCACAAATCAGGTAGTTGTAAACAAGGTGTGGGAAGGAAAAGAGCTGTAAGAAGCCACACTGAACTTCTGCAGAAAGGACTACAGGGACACTTACATAAATATTACAGTTTTAGGAAAAGAATAGAGTACCTAAAGACTTTAAAAGAGGGGAGATTTAGGTGAGACATTAGGAAGAAATCCTTTGCTGTGAGGGTGGTGAGACACTGGCACAGGTTGCCCAGGGAAGCTGTAGAAGCCCCATCCCTGGAAGTGTTCAAGGGCAGGTTGGATGGGGCTTGGAGCAACCTGGTCTGGTGGGAGGTGTCCCTGCCCATGCAGGGGGCTTGGAATGAGATCACAGAATCACAGAATCACCAAGGCTAGAAAAGACCTTTAAGATCATCAAGTCCAGCCTAAGATGATCTTCTAGGTCCCTTCCAACTCAAACCATTCTATGATTCTATGAAATATCCACCGTCTTCAAGGGGAGAGGATGGATACCCAGACACAGGAAGAAAAGCACCTACAGGAGAGAGATGTAGAAAAATGTGGATTACCCTGGGATAACAACATTGGCCTGAATACTGACCCTTGCCCTGTGATTAAAAATGAATGTTATTTACAAACATAACTCAAATTAAATGCAACACAAAAATGCATTTCCACTGCCCAAATGAGTAAATAGGTTATATTTTATTATTTATGCCTTGGAACATTCAGATCAGGTTCTTTAAAAAGATGCACTGTCAGGTTAAACACCAAACACATTTAGTCTTCATCACCTATACTCTCTGCCTGCAAAACACAAAGAGTTTGGCCAGCCCCAATTCTCCCTTCCTTATAACTAAGGGGGTTTGCACCAGGACTCTGACCCCCCGAAAAGCCAATGCAGCCACAACTGAGCTGACAGCACTGGGAGATGTTCAGCAGCTGAAAGGAGGTGCTAAAAATAAGCTTGGGTCACGTTCTCCACCCACATTTTTGCAGATTCTCAGAGGTCCAAAGCTAACTGTTGTAAAGCCTGACATAGCAGTGTTCTCCCAGTGTCCCTGCCAACACCACACTGTGCAGCTCGCTCTGCAGAGGTGTGTGATGCCTGATTAAGTGGGTCAGTTAACAGGATCCTGCCTGATGAAGAAAGGATTGTGCAGCTACTAGTCATCATATACTGTTTAAAATGTAAATACATGCTCAAGACAGCAAGACACCGCAGCACTATACTCTGATGCAGCCAGGTTTAATGGGTGGAAGCTCCCAAAGACACTGCCTCCAAGGGGAGGCTCCACACATCTTGTTTTTCAACCACCTTGTCATTAGGGAGCCTGCTGATTACCCTTCAAACTACACATTACAGCACTCCAGAGCACAATTCCTACATCTCTCTAAAAACCAAGCACGTGCCTCCAAGAGTGCAGCATCGAGTCCCAACCCTGTGAATATTCAAGGTGCCACAAGCTCCTCTGCTCTCCCAGAGCACCCAGCCTGGCAGAAATGACTGCTCAAGTTGGCAGCCAGAGGTACCAAGCTCATCAATATTGCATGTGGCAGTCACCTTGTTAATGCAATCCTCCTGTGTGTCATCACATGGCAGATCAGCAGCAGGAACACTGCCTGCTGCTTCATGTCAGAAGCTCGCTCTCTGCTTCACTAACAATCCTCTGTTTAGCTCTTATTTATGCAGCACCTCATCTTTGGAAGAAAAAATATGCCAGCAGGTCCTGCTGTATTGGTGCTCAGTAACCACTAAGATACGTTCCACGTTCTCCTGTTTCAGTAGCTGTGGGGAATATAATCAAAGGGGTTATGGTCACTAACTGGTACACAGGAGATTTAACCTAAATATGAGAAAATACTTCTTTACTCTGAGGGTAACAGATCCCTGGGACAGTGCTGGAACACTGGAGGAACAACAGGGAGGTTGTGGAGTCTCCATCCCTGGAGACATTCCAAACCCACCTGGACGTGTTCCTGTGGGATCTGCTCTAGGGGATCCTGCTCTAGCAGGGGGTTGGACTAGATGATCTCCAGAGGTCCCTTCCAACCCCACCATTCTGGGATTCTGTAAATACCTAAAATATTTTTTAATAAATTAAAAATAGCCATTCTTGCCTGTAATACTTAGAAAGTCATTCTCATCACTCCCAAGCAAATAAGCTAGTTGTTACCTAGTGTAAATTATATAATAAATTATTTTAAACTGTAAAATCAAATAACATCTCTTTAAACAGAGGTGGCTAATTTACCTTCAGGGCCTTGAAGATTTTAATTCCATATTCATCTACTTGAAATGAATCATCCAATATATCAAAAAGAGGGGGGGGGGAAATCTGTTTCCTATTCTGTGGTTATAATTACTGAGACACAAGCAGCAGTCAAAACAGGCCTATAGATAACAATTCCACAGCAGCAGTTCTCCAAAGGAATGCACAGATTGCATATCAAGCCTTCTGAATCTGCACAGGAACTTTCCCATTTCCCCTTGCAGCCCTGCCCACTTCTTGGGCATCCTGTCATGATGTATCTGCAGTGGATACAGATGTTATGAACCACCTACAAGAAACACACTTAAAATGCACAAACAATACAAACCCTCTGCCTCGTCTGGGCTCAAGATGACAAAATGCATCTCTGAAAATCCAAATTATTTCCCTGTCCTGAATATTGTGTGCAGTTGAGGGAAAATGCTGTCCCCTGCAAGACACTGCATGGCTCAGTGAGAGTGGAAGTTACCAGGATATGACCCTGTGAGGGTGCCACTATAGTTCTGCTGAAGATTTAACTTGTGGTCAAGTGTACAGATGGGGGAGAGGCCAGAGAAGTTTAACATCTAAATGCCATTTAGACAAGCAGATCAAAGCAGTCGTATGTTGAAGACCCAGGAGAACCACTTCTGTAACAGGTTTTTTTGGGAGCTTTAGCCAGTTCTGAGAAATGAGCAGGTCTTCCATGCCCCAGGAGTAACCTTGCTGCTCCAGGCAGTACAGAAGAAGGAAACACAGCCCAGTACCATGCTGGCCTTCTGCCCTCATACCAGGGAATAAGGAGGTTCTGAGCACATGTTGCTCCTGAACATTTTACAGCCACCACAACATTGACCCACCCTGGGAGAGAACTGCAGTCCCTACCCACGCTGTGTAACTTTGACAGTTTGAAGAGGACAAGAAAGGACAGACTGTTTGTAGTTTTAAGAAAGGTATCAAAAGATCAAGACTTTGGATTCCAGTCCTCTGCTCTGCAAATAACAGTGGTATCTCCAGCAGAGCAAAAAGCCTGCTCTTGTCTCATGTTAGTTAAGAAATGGCAAGGAACAGGAGGCACATTCCCAGCAAAGGCATGAGACACCAGTAAAGGTGTCCAAAGGTGAGAGAACTGGTCTCTATACTAGTACAGCAAAACTCTTTCACAGGTGCACTGACAAAATGATAACATTGCCCCCTGAAGATTTCAGGTCTTTAACACTTCCCTCCTCCCACAGAGGTGACCCAGGATATTTTTAACACAGTGTATTGTGAGTAAAGGACACGCTTCCCATTCTAACCTCCATGCCAGGTCTCAGCAGAATGTAAAGTGCCCCAATTCAAACCCTGGAGTTCCGATTTGTCCAACTGCCTTTTCAGTCATATCCCTTCTGGAAGTTCATAGGACACTGCTGTTTATTTACTGCAGTGAGTCTGAGGAGTAAAATATAGAAAGTGATGTAATCACCTGACAATTAAAAAGAAAGAAGGGCAGCAAGAGGCCAAAGTTAATAAACAGAGAATGGGATCAGAAACAAAACTAGTTCATTGAAATCAGAAAGGCAATTAATTAAACATGAACAGCTTTTTGCCTCCTGCAGAGAAGAAACAGGCAATGCCCTTCTAGACACCAGGGAAAGTTTTGGTGATTACTGTGCTGCAAAGGGCAATGTTTGTTCCAGCAGTTTTGCATGAAGAGATTTTGCAAGTCCTTCCAATGGACACAGGGTTAAAATAGCCAGCGTCTGCACCTCTATTACACACTGAGAAAGGAAGCCACAGAGGTGGGAAAGCTGCGGATCAGGATGAAAGGATACATTGAAGAGGTTTTTCCAGCAGCCTGATTCACAGTGGGTAGTGCCCTACACAGTAAATTAGTTCTAGGGAAATGAATGGGGCTATTTGTGAAACAGAATAGCTTGGAGCTTGCCCCTTTGCAAGCATGTAAGTCACTGAGAAACAGCCCTTCACTAGCCAGGAGATTTACTGACTATTCCTAGACTAGAGTTGAGCTTGAGAACGTTGGTGGAAACTGCTTCAATACAGCTATTTAATCACAGAATGCTTCCCACAGACCTCTTTACACAAAGCTCCTCCTGTACGAATGAAAACAATCACCAAGGTCTTTATTTTACAGAAACATGGTTTTGGAGCAGCCCTCCCTTGGAAAATCATAGAACCCTAGAATGGTTTGGGTTGGACGGGACCTGAAAGATCATCTAGTTCCAACCATGGGCAGGGACACCTCCCACTAGAGCAGGTTGCTCCAAGCCCCATCCAACCTGCCCTTGAACACTTCCAGGGATGGGGCAGCCACAGCTTCTCTGGGCAACCTGGGCCAGTGTCTTATCATCCCCATAGTGAAGAGTTCCCTCCTAATCTCTAATTTAAATCTCCCCTCTTCACGTTCTAATTCATTACCCCATGCACAAGATAGCTCAGATTCACCCACCCACCCCAAAAAGAGCCCAAGGCTTGATATTCCTGACGACATCACACCTCAAATAACCTTTTCCACGTCCACGTTGACCGAAAGAAGCACATTTCCAAGGACAAACGAACCTGACGACAACACAAAGCCTTGTCAGCAGGAGAAGGAAAGACTTCACCAACGCCTTCCTCCCCAGATGGTGCTCTTACCAAGCTTCACGCTTTGCACGCGGCCTCCAATTCGGTCAGTCGCCTCAAGGATAGTTACATCCGTGAAACCGCTTTCCAAGAGCGCTTTGGCTGCGGACAGGCCTGCGAGCCCAGCACCAATAACTACTATTCGAGGCTGTCGCTTTCCCCGTAGGCCACTACTGAGAGGATCATCCGTGCTGTCTGCAGATATTTCACAACTTTGCATGCCGTCCAAGCTCTCTTTCTAAGGAACCTATGGGAAAAGAAAACAAGTGTGTTCAGGGAACTCGGCTCAGGCTTGTCCTCTGCAGTTCAAAATCCCAAGGAAGGCTAAAAAAACCCAGAAAGGTCCAGCAGAAAAGAAGGAGACCCAGCCTTTCAAAATGAGATGCACGGGAAGGATAACTGAGGTCAAATTGGGATGCAACAACCTTCTGGCCTGGAGCACCAGTACTGGAAACTCCAGAAATCTCCACCCTCTTGTACCATGTAGACTATTTACAAAGGAGTCCAATGATTTACAAACTCCCATCTTTTTATATAACCTTCAAAAGGGGCAATTTTGTGGTAAAGACTCTACAAAAAAAAAATAAAAAGAAAACCACATGCCCAGTTCCAACAAACTCCACAACACAGTGATGAGGCTTCACTTTGCCTCTGTGGCAACCACAAAGCATAAGGTTCAGATCATAGAACCATGGGGCTAGGTAAAGAGGATTTAGCTCCAAGCATGGAGATCAGATATCAAACCAATCATTACAGAAATGGTACAGACAGAAAAATGTTTCAACTGATGAAAGCCAAGAAGGGCTAGTTGAAAAATTCAGAGCCACGTGAAGCAGCCAACACTGTCCTGCCACATCAGGATCAGCCTCAGCCTTTGATGAAGCCAAGTCCAAACCCAGACCAGTCCTAACTAGTCCAATTCTACCTCCACCTCCCCAAGGCATCCAACCGTTCCTCTGAGCAGTATTTTTGAAAACTCCTAGAATCCATCTTTTTAACTGTGTTTACCCTTAGTTCTCAGGTCCCATCATCATATTTCAGCACACAGCCTGAGTCCATGGTTAAGTTTAAACCTTAATGAGGGATCACCAAAGTAGCATGTCCCTATAGATACACACGTTAGTGTCTAGTCATCTGGTCCTGGATAGGTTCACACCTGCACTCAAAAGCATGAAGGAACAGGGTACAGAGAACCATGCTCCACCAGGCCCAAGAAGACAGCAGTCCTGACTTGCAAAGGATGAACACACAGCCCAGGATTCATGAGCCCTTGGATCAGTTGGTGCCCATTGATTTGGATAAAGCACACTACTGCCTACTGTCCTACCCAATGCTTTGGTAGAAATCCAAGGAACTGGTACTGCTGCCTCTACCTGTTACCAAGCTGCTGGATGCTCCTTTTGAGCTCTTCCCCAACACTCCCAACACTTGGCCAGTGTCAAAAACTCTTGTTTCTCTCAGGAGAAGAGTCAAACCTTTGCACTTAAGACACTGCTAGACTACTGCAGTATATGGTCATAGGTACTAACAAGGTACAAAGCAACACTGGCACTCTGTAACTGAGGTGACACCAAACTGCAGCCAGTAGTGATTTTAGCAGTGGAATTCAGCTCAATCCACCCTATTTGGGCTCATCTGCAAGAGAGATGCACACAGTGCCCATCACAAACTCTGCTTCTGCCAGCTCAGCTTTGTTCCAACCGCCACTGAGCAACGAACAGATGACATTGACCCAGCCCTGGGTCCAGCCCTGCTAAAAACTTCTACCTGCAATTACATCAAGCATCTCCCTGTTTTCATCTCCTGACCAACAGATCTCAGCTAGCAGATACCCATCACAGGGAGCCAGATATTGGTGTTCAGAGAGTTATTTCCAAGCTGAAGTCAAGCATGTCAAGCATCTGACGCTTTCTAGAGTCACGATTCATGGTCATTTGACAAGTGGAAAAGCTGTGAGCAGCCAAAAGCAGGCACTGGACTTCCTTTTGAGCGGGCTGGATTCAAAAGCAGTACAAAAGTTTGAAGAAGTAGCAGTGAACAATTTCTTCCACAGAACACAGTAAAAATCTGGAGCAGGCAGGGGGGTGGAGGATGCAGAGCTCCTTCCCTACAGCTGCTGGTGAGATCGGTCCAGTTTCCAGTTGCAGACACCTTGTCTCTACTTGGCTTCAATGCTGATTCATTCCTCCTGTGGACTTTCCTCATCTGGGACTGGAGTGTTTTGTTCTTTTTTATCCTACTCCATGCTAAGGGTGGATTTTCAGAACGGTTTAAGGTAAACAGGGACATGGCACTCCAGGCACAGAGGGCCTTCCTTGGGACTTAGCTGGGAACTGCCCCATCTTGTGTAGGTTAAATCCTCACCAGTCAGAGGCTGATATGAAAGACAAGACCACTCCTCAATGGTCTATTAACCTTATGAAAATGTTAATGTGCTTTTGGTGGTTTCAAAACCACTACCCAACGAAAATTGGGGAATATCCCCCAAAACTGTGTTATAAGAAACATCAAACAGTCCTTCCATGGTCACATTCTCCTCAGTGTTAAGGGCCTTCATAGATGATTCTAGTTTTCTCTTCTTTAAGAAGAAATAAATCTTACTCTGGATCGTCCTTCCTCATTCATGAGCTATTATAAACCCCCAGCTGAAGTAACTCTTCAGGATTTATTACAACCCACAGACATTCTACAACACTCTCCACTTCCCATCCAGTCTCTACTTTGATCCATGCATATTAATTGCTACAGTAAAGAAACATCTTTCCTGCTACCTACATCCCATGGAAATCAAACCAGTTTAGCTCAGCTCTTTAAGTGCAGCTTTCCTAATCCTGGCTTGGGCAAACTCATGTAAATCCTTCACATGAAAAGTTTCAAGAAAATGTTTTCCCCTCCTGTTTCAGCATTTTAATACTGGATTAGGTGACCTGTCTAGACAGATGAGAAAATAACAGGGTATTGTGTGTGTACAGAATCCTGATTTAGAAACCACCCTTAATCAGCCAACAACCTTTACTGTGTGATTGGCAGGCGAAGGCAATTAAAATTTAGCAAGAGCTGGGGCTTTCCAATGAGGATACATGCTCCATTGTGAAGTGAACAGACAATATAAATATATGAACCCCCACTACACTTTATTTCAGTATCAATTATACACTCTGTTAGGCTCATGAGTACGACAAGCACAGAAAACACAGTCAATTATGTGCAATGCTCTACCTTCAGTACTTGCCAAGCCACCAGCCAGGGCTTGAGCAAGTGAATATTACCAGGGCTTCTGACACAAAGATAGTTTGGCTTTTGACTTTTTCTTCATTGCCAAAAAGGGTTGTTTCTTTTCTTTTTTTTCTTTTTTTTTTTTTAAATCACAGGGTAGGAAGTGTGGGAGCTGTGGTCCTGTGAATCTCTCCAAGGCTGTAATTTTACTTTGTGTCACAGCCTAACAGTAAAATTCCCCCTGCTTTGTCCTGCTTATGGCCTTCCTGTGAGATGGCTGACAGGCACCAGCTACCCACACCAAAGCATTTAAAACAAAGATACAAATAAAATCTTATTTCTGTCTTAGAAAAATTGCTTTGATCCTCTTACCTCTTGTGCATTGAAGTGTCTCACTCATGATATGTTATTCACTTCTTCCAGACCTGCTCCCTTTTCTCAGGGTTCAAAGCCACTGTCCTGGCCTCCCTAGGTGCCACCACCCTCCCTTCTTTTCTTCCCACCACTGTCAGTTTCCTTCATTCAAAAAAATACCTTAAAAACAAAACCCTAAAAACACCCTCCCTCCAAAAAAAACAAACCCTGAGCTCAACTGCTGTTTCCCAGCAGGCAAATCTTTGCAAAAAATGTATCTTCTAAGATAGGCATCATTCTACCAACTCAGAATCGTGGGTTTCCACTTCTGGCATTTGTACCCTTCAATCCTATGAAGTCCCCATCCCTTCATCTCTGCTGATCTTAAGTTGTGCAGCCAGCCCACTGATTGCTCCCAGGGACATCACAGAATCCCAGACTGGTTTGGGTTGGAAGGGACCTTCAAGATCATATAGTTCCAACCCTCCTGCCATGAACAGAGACACCTCCCACTAGACCAGGTTGCTCCAAGCCCCATCCAACCCAGACTTAAACACTTCCAGGGAGGGGGCATCCAGTGACTCCTTTAATTTGCACAGAGGAGCTTCGCCAGCTTTCCACAGGACTTCACACCAGAGCTATCCCAGCAATAACTTAGGAATAATTTTGAACAGAAACTTGTGCTTCATCCTTTTAATAAAGATACATTCTGCACATATTCCCTTTAACAGAGTGCCTTCTACTTAGTGAAGTTTCAACAGACCCACAGACAACAGCAATGTAGGAACAGTACAAGTGCAAATGTCCCACTAGCCTTCTCTACCTTCAGTCCAGCAGCACCAGCAGCAAAGTTCAGAGGTACATCCACTTCATGATTTTTTTTCCTCATTTTGCTAGTAAAAGCTTGCAGGTCACACGGAAGAAGCCAGAGAATTAAGGCAGTTCACAACTGCCCTCCTTGTTACAACAATACTCTCTGATCAGGCTATTCTTCTAGGACCCTTAAGAAAAAGGTCACCAAGGCTCCGACAATTTAAAAATACAAAAACCAAAACAAACAAAGCCATTTCTCAAGGAAATCTGCTATTCTTAACTCACCCAAACACTCGCCCGGTAGTGCTGTCCTAGCTGTGATGACACAAAGACTTGGGCCAGGCAAGGTACTGAAAACAAGGCTTGCGTGCTTCAAGGCTTGTCTGGTGGTTGGTTGGGTTTTTTTGGTTTGTTTGTTTTTTTCCACCAGGATTGGTTGGTCTAAAAAAAGCAGCCTTCCTCTCCCTTCAGCCTTGTCTCACACAGCAGGTTGTCCTATACCCAAGAGCCATAGCTGTGAGCTCCAGGCACACCACTGACCACAGTCATGGTCATTCCAGGTAGGACTTGTCTCACCCCATTTCATTATTCAGGTGTCCAACTTGCTGTCTGCAGCCTTTCAGGTGATGGAGAGGAGGAGTAATCCATCCTGCTGATCTTTAGCACTCCTGTCCTAGGATGGACAAGCTGAAAGGGAGCTTGCAGACCGGTTTAAAACCACCACCAGACTTTTTTGAGTCCTCTTACAGTAGCAGTTTAGCCAGGACCAGGAGTTTGCTTTGGAGGGACCTCAACACCTCCACCTCCCAAGCTTCTATTCCTGTGGAGCAGCCAAACAGCTTCATTCCTCATGGATGAAACTAAAGTAGCAGATGCATCCCAGGAGAGCCAAAATCCATCAGAGCCCCTAAGGGGCATTCATGGGGCCAGAGCACAGCAAGTCCAACCTGAAGGTTGTCCAGGGACATGCACTGGCAGACATGAGGACCTCAGCACTGACTCTTTCCCTCAACATACCACCTTGTTTTTACCCTGACACATGTACTGCTCTAGAAACAGCTGTTGACAGCTCAAATGGGTTGAGAGGAACTACACCTCCAGAAGAGGCAGCCAGTGACTTCACTTCCACTTGCTATTCTGAGACTCCTGCACGAAGAACTGGTTTTCTTTTCTAACTGTAATATTTGCCTGGATTTTTCAGTTCTTCTGCAGTGTGGAATTGACAGTCTCCACATTAACAAGTGTAACAGCCAGTGTGGAGGGTGAGAAATGCATCATCAACATAAATTCCCTGCTGACCTCACAGACCAAGCAGCTCCAGTATAAGCCAACTAAAATTTAACAGCATCACTTTATTCCCTCTGGGTTTTTAATTGATAGGAAAATTAGCTTCATCCTGGCTCAAACCAGGACATGCATCATCCTTAATCAGAAGCCTAAACAACAATATTGTGTGTGTTTGAAAGGAACTCAGGTAAAAACAATTCAGCTGGAAGACTAAATGGAAGCACAAGAAATAAACACACTACCATTTCATTGTTATTTTAACTGCAACTATTCAAGATACTATCAACAAATGAAGGGGCACTACATGCACATGTGTTTATAATGCAGGTTTGTCATCACAGTCTGAAAATGTTTACAAACACAGAGAGTACTTGACACCAAAGGATTAATTCAATCTAAGCAGAGACAAAAAAAAAGATTGAGCAACCAAGAGCAGAAGCTGGAAAAATTCAGAAGAGAAATAAAATGTCTATTTTTAACAGCGACACTAATCAGCTGTTGAAACACTTTTCATTAAAGACAGAGGGGATATTGGTTGAAGTTTTTAAATCAGGATCCAGGCTCTCATAGACATTTACACCCCGGTCCCACCAGAAGACAGGTCTGTAGTGCTGGGAATTCTCCTGCCTTTGTGATGAAGATGGCCAGGACAGATGTTCAAGACAGAACTTTCTGGCCTTTGCACCTCAGGAATCCACCATGATGCAGAGGTGTGTATCTGAGGAGGGGTGTGTCCAGAGGAGGGCCATGAAAATAATCCGAGGCCTGGAGCACCTCTCTTATGAAGACAGGCTGAGGGAGTTGGGGGTGTTCAGCCTGAAGAAGAGAAGGCTCCAGGGAGACCTTAGAGCACCTTCCAGTGCCTGAAGGGGCTCCAGGAAAGCTGGGGAGGGACTTTTTACAAGCGCTTATAGTGAGAGGACAAGGTGTAATGGATTAAAACTGGAAGAGGGGAGATTTAGGTTAGACATTAGGAAGAAATCCTTTGCTGTGAGGGTGGTGAGACACTGGAACAGGTTGCCCAGAGAAGCTGTGGCTGCCCCATCCCTGGAAGTGTTCAAGGCCAGGCTGGATGGGTCTCTGAGCAACCTGGTCCGGTGGGAGGTGGTCCTGCTCATGCAGGGGGGTTGGAACTCAATGATCTTTCAGGTCCCTTCCAGCTCTAACCATTCTATGATTCTATGCATTCTTAGTGCTGAGCGATGGAGCACACATACAGGGGTCTCCAGTGCTGCCTGAGGAGTGGCAATCAGCCACACAGTGCAGGGCATCCCTTGGGATTCAGCAAACAGTGAAAAGAAAAAAAACCTGCAGCTGTAAAGACACTCCAGCATTTGGGCCATTAACTCATTACACAGTCTAGCACAACTTGTACTGAGCAATTGCATGGCTGCAGTGACTAACCTTTATTTCATTAAGTGCAATAGCAACATTTTCAATTCTCATCTCCAATACACCTTTTTTTTTCTAAGCTGAGGGAGAAGTGCTTGGAAGGACTACCCTAGTTAGAGGAATTTTATCTCCTTGAACACCTTTCCAGGCTTCAGACTCAGGCTGTCTATTGAGTGTAGGTCAGGATAGAGCAGATCATGTCTTTGAGTAGACAGAAAAATGAAGTGGAAGGAGATTTCCATGCTGGCCCCAGCACTGCCTGTCACCAGTGCCTCCCACCACTGCCAGCTGTGGTTCTCGCTGCGGCTCCTGGCACAACAAACAAGCATTTTGTAACTTCTCCCTCTTTTTCCCTTTCATCAGCCTTCTCAGAAGCAAGCACATTAATCCTTTACTGCCTGTTATTTCAAGATACTCTTTTCAAGCTCTCCAGGCTGTAAACATGTCAAAGTGGAGATATGTCTCTTTTCTCCTTCCCCACATACCTCCTCCTTTTTAATCCAGGAGGTTGCCCATCAAACTCGCTCCTTTTCAGAACCACCATTTCTACCGGAAGGGGTTAAGTAGGGACACCCTTTCAACAGAAGGCAGGAGAATTATTAATTCAACTTAAGCACTCCACGTCAGTCAGATAGGTGAGGGAACCGAGCCTGCTGTTAGAAACTGCCTTTGTACAGTAGCTGTGCAAACACCGACCCAGCCAGGTTGAGTCTGCAGCACAACAGGAGGTTTATTGCCTCGGAAGCAGACACACCTCGTTTACTCAACTACCTGCAGAGCTGCAGGAGCAGGACAATGGTTCACAGACTTCTACGTACATACCAGAGCCCTTCCCAAGCTCGTAAACCTGTGTCACTGACAGCATGCACACCAGAGATCAAGGTTAACCTGTGTTATGCCTGCACATGCTGGAAAGCCACAGCCACCTGGGCTGAAACCACCTGGAGAGCGGAGTTTCCTCATCACCCTCATGCTCAGGCTTTATCCAATTCAGTATTTTAGCCTAAACAGGTTTCCCAGCTGGATATGGGCAGCTGGAACAAGTCACTCAGCCCCAGAACAGTCCTGCTGCCCTCTTTTGCAGGCAGCTGCCAGATGTGGGCAGGCAGCAGGTCTTGACAGAGGAGACCTGTCCTGACAGCCCACAGAAACTGAAAGTGTTGGTCAGAAACAGCCCCTAAAAGACTCTACTCCAACCTCCTGCTCCAAGTAAGACCATCACCAGCATGGTCTCCTCGAAGGCAATGTTTTCCAGTGCTTGAAACAAGCAAGACAGGTCCCAAATTCCCTGCTTTTGCCATCAGTGCAACTTTGGCCCCTTGCTCCTCATCACCTCTTCATGCTTGACCGGAGCCACAAGCCTTGCACATGCTGCACGAGGACATGTGAGCCTGAGGGAGCAATTCTCCCTGAACCAAAGCAGGCTTTGAGAGGACCATCTCCACCAACTCTGCAGCACCTCCTCACTGCATCCCACACCATCAATACAACCCATTTATCCTGTGTGCCTCACCTTTGCCCACCAGCCCTGGTGATGGAGAGATGAACATGCTCCAAGGACACAGAGCTCTTGGAGCAAGTCCAGAGGAGGCCATGAAGATGATCGGAGGGCTGGAGCACCTCCTCTATGGAGACAGGCTGAGAGAGTTGGGGCTGTTCAGCCTGGAGAAGAGAAGGCTCCAGGGAGACCTTAGAGCACCTTCCACTACCTCAAGGGGCTACAGGAAAGCTGGGGAGGGGCTTTGGGCAAGGGTGTGTAGTGATAGGATATGGGGGAATGGTTTTAAGCTGGAAGAGGGGAAATTTAGGTGAGACATTAGGAAGAAATTCTTTGCTGTGAGGGTGGTGAGACACTGGAACAGGTTGCCCAGATAAGCTGTGGCTGCCCCATCCCTGGAAGTGTTCAAGGGCAGGTTGGATGAGGCTTGGAGCAACCTGGTCCAGTGGGAGGTGTCTCTGCCCATGCAGGGGGGTTGGAACTAGATGATCTTTCAGGTCCCTTCCAACCCAAACCATTCCATGGTTCTATGATTTTTCTCAACATGGTGGTATAAGAAAGACAAACAGCTTTTCCAAAAACAAGGCAGCATTCCTGCTGCAGATGAGCAGCTCACATCCTGCCTGATGTTTCCGCAGGCTGAAGTGGAAACAAAGTGGTTTGATTTCCAGAGCTGATGGAATTTGTAACGGTGACTGTAAGAGAAAAATAAGTTGGAATTGAGGACAAATGCTGCCATCCACTCAAATTTGCCTTTGTAAAAGCCCAATCCATCAGACGTGGCTTGAGGCACAGAAAAGGCAGCAGCTCAATGGCTGATCTGATGTTAACATCTACAAGCCCCATTTACAAATTACTGACCCCACCCCAATGACTGACACCCAGTGAATGCAGAGCTGGGTCAGACAGACATCAAGGAAGGAAGGACATGAATAACACACCACGTGCACTCCTGGAGAGCAGCAGGAACAAAAAAGGCTTCCCAATTTACCCGTATGCCAAACCTGCAGCCTTGTGCCCCAAACCCCTTCAGCACCAGTTTTCTGAAGGCAGCAGAGACCTTGAGGCTGACTCCGTGCTCTTCTTCCTCTGGATGCATCCCAAAAGAGACAAAGGGAAATCAGAGCATTAACCTTCCCCTGTCCAAACTCAGGTCTCCTCCAGCCTGAGAAGATGACCTCAGCTGGGTTGCCTAGCCTTTATTCTCGTAACAAAACACTGCAAGCCCTGTCATCATTTCCTCCTCACTTCCAGAAATATCACCTACCCACAGCTCAGGACAGACAGAGACAGGGCCATAGGAAATTGTTTCCTCTTCCCAACCTGGGAAGAAGCTATGCTGCTTCAATACACACACCACAAACAATGGACTGCTGCTCCTAGTGTGACCACTGATGGTCTGGGTGACCTTGGGCAAAATCCTTTCCACCCAACTGTGTATTTTAAGGATGACCACCTGGAGCCACCTCTGTAAAACTGCTGTGCCAGTCACAGAAGAGAAACAGTCCAAAGCTGCCATCAGACCTTATGCAGGCTAGAGGCTCCAACCACAGCACCCTTCTGTTGTCCTACACTGCTTGCCCAGAAAAGGAAGCAGAAATGTTTAAGTTCTTCAACGATGACAACAAAGTGTTCTGAGAAGCAATATTTTTTGTAAGGATGATCCAAGCCAGCTGTCCCCTTTGCCTCTCCCCGCAGCACCATCACCCAGGAAAAATGCGGGGGAGACAGAGAGAATAAACTGTCAAATTTGACATTTTATAATTATGTCTCAGTCAGCAAAGATGGTGGAAAAGGCCCCATGATAAGATCTGCTAGCTTAGAGGCACTGGGCACCTCCTTTGCTGCCTGATTTTCTCAGCAGCTTATCCAAAGCTGCACTGCAAGAAAAGACATAGCTAAACAGTTTCCAAATCACTGAGGGATCAGACCAGCAGCCCAGGGAGAGTGGGAAATGTGGACAAAACAGCATCTCTGGTAATTTAGTTTTCAAGACAAGGAGAGCCAGGAAGCATTGCAATGAGCCACCAGCTCCTGTCACCATCACAGGGGGACTAGCCTCCCCCCTGAGAAAACATGTGCAGAGCTGGCAGGGCAAACAATTTTGGACCAGAAGCCAACAAAGATGGGACAGGCAGGGAGCAGAGCTCACTCTGTAACTGGCTGCCATAGTTCTGACTTGACAAATGAACCTGCTGAGGAGCATGCAAGTGTCATAGGTGATTTATACACCAGTGAGGAATCCACTGAGCAGCCCATGAACCCCAGTGAATAATACTGACTTCAGGCAAAGAAGCATCAGGATGCTTTGTCTTGTTACAGCCATAACCCTGCACACCAAAGTTCATCTGGCATCAACTGCAGCGAGCGTTTCAGTCACACACCCAGGGGCTTCTAGAAACACTTGCCTCAGGAAGCCTCTCCAAGTCACCAAAATTTTGCTAGCTGGGAAAATCTCTACTTGTGAATGCTTGGAGGAGATTAAAACAAACCAAAAAAAGGGTCACTGGATGGTGCTTTTGATCAGGAAACCACTGTACATTTTTACCACTGTGATCCAACTTGTTTTAATGCCTACAAATATCCCTCGAGTCAAATGAACTTGTTCAAAGCTGATTCACACCAAGGCTACTTTTAAAATTGGGTAGTTGTTGACAAGTAGAATATATTTAACAAGCCCCAAGCATCTTGGCAGGCAGTATAAAGACTTCCTATTATGAGCTGTGTGCTTTTTTAAAGTTAACATATGGGCAGAGCAGGTTGTCTGCCACAGGCACTTCCATACAGCGCTTGGCACGAACAGAACTGCAAGGATATCCAAAAAATAAACCAAAGAACGTCATGCCAAGAACACAGGGGATGAATCACACCATTTAAAACTCACTGATAAAATGCACCATTATGTGTTTTTCCAATCCTTCTCATCTGAGGGAAGAGAAAAGAAAATAAATGAAAATAATTGGCTGGTCTGTGGCTGATTGTCAAGCATGCTCCCCTGGCTGAAGGGCACTGTGAGAATTCAGCAGGCTCAGGCATCTCCAAGATGCTGGGAAGGGAGCAGGCTGTCTTCAACTACTTTTCAAAAGCCCCTCTGACAGCCTGCTGGAATACACCTTGGCCAGTGGGTCAGCATCTTGATTCACAGCATGGGGACAAAATTAAGGACCAGATGATTTCCCTGACCATCACAAGCTCCCGTGGAAGTGCTAGGAGATGGTCACCATCCCCAAGTGATCCCAGAGAAATGGGCTGAAAATTAAGTCAAAGGTCTTTCACAAACACACAGCAAGGGCACCCTGGGATGGCAAGCTGGGTCAGCTATGGTTGGACTGGCTGAGCTGCTGGGACTGTCTTGGCAGCATAAGTCTCTTCCCTCTCCTTTTTATTGCAGCTCCCCTGGTCACACAAAGCTGGTTAGCTCATCTGCAGCTGGGACAGTGACTTCCCTGTGCCGTGTGGTCTGGGCTATGGAGCTTCTCCTGCCCATGCAGCCAGTAAGGTCAGAACACTCTAGTGTTGTGGTTCATCTGCCAGAGGCTACAGTGTTACACAGCACACAGTTAAAAGGAGTTTCACAGCAGTGACAAAAAGCACAGCTTCAGCATGTTCCTTGCACAACAGAGGAGCAAATCCAGTAAATCCTCTGCTCTACAAATCCCCCAAAGGCAGAACAAGCATGTGCTGTAGCTGGCACATCAGCATCCCCTTTATTTTGGAAGGTTGCAGAGATGGGTACAAGGGCCCATCTACCTAGAAGGCATCCCACAACATCTACCTACTCCACCACCAAGGACAGCTTATCTACAAGGACAACTTATCTACAAGGACACTCATCTACTGCATCAGGAGAAGCTGGAGAGAACAGGGACACCAGAGTAGCATTAAACCTGCTGCAGTGAATGGCATATTCCTGTCTCAGCCCTGGTGATAGACACTGTGATCTAGCCCAAAATTCCAATACTTTTGGTTTCTACATCCTGTTGATGATCAGGGACTCACCAACACTGCCAGCTGGCCAGAACCTAAATCAGTACAACAAGATGTAGTTTGGCTATGTCAACATGTCAGACAAGACAGAAGTTTAACAGCTCAGAAACAGAACTGTTGAGCTAACCAGGACAAGCAACACCCAGCCCCAAACTGGCCTGCCTTTTACCACGTCTTTACAAGCCTTGGTTGACACCATGGTGGGAATTATTTCCAGCTCCTCAATCACATTCAGTACTGGGAGATGTCTGAAACTGCTAAGCTTCTTGGTGTTTCAGGACTGTAAAAGGAAGGAGAGACAGACAGTAAACTGCAGGGAAAGAAGAGGTTATAAACTGCACTGGCATAATGGATCAGAACAATGCTGCAAACAGGTTTCCTGCAGAACTTGGATTCCAGCTGCCAAAAAGAGCTGTACTCTAATCCATCTGCATAACAGTGTGATCTTATCTTCACTATCCTCCTTCTCTCTCCAATTGTTTGGGAAACTTAATTGATAAAACCAGCCTTAATTAAATAGGAAACTTGCCCGTGTTTGCACAACTCAGAACACAATGGGGTCCCAGTCAAATAAACACTGGTGCCCATATTACATCTGGGAATTCTCTGTGGTTTGGGGTTTTTAATTCATTGCAGCAAGCTTGGGAGCAAAGTCGCAACAGGAACCTTCTTCTTCTCCCATCCTCTGCAATAGGAGGGTGAGACAGGGAATGGATCTGCCTGCAGAGAGGCTCAGTACTGCTTCCAACTCAATGTGTACATGAGGATCACTTCAGGACACACCATATGAGACACGCCAGCCCAAAAGCAATTATTTTTTCTCACCACTTCTCAGAACCCAGACCTAAGAAACTGCCCTGAAATAGCAGCATGTCTCCCTAAATAGTATCATTTCTTCTCTAGTTGAAAGCAACACCCAGACTGAAGCTTTGATTTTAGGCCATCCCCGAGCAGTTACCACATCTTTACCATTCAAGCCACAGGGAAAATCATTAAATGCTACAGAAACACTGGGGAACGAGAAGCAAAATTAGAAGAGCCAAACACCGCATGGATTTACTCCCACAGAAACTGGATTGACTTCAGCCTGGAACAGACTAGACATGAGTCCAGGAAAAGCACATCTCTTCCAGGTGGAAGAAGACTTCTCCCGGGCTTGTGCTTTGCTGGAACATTAAATGTAAACCACACACTTCAGCTCTAAGACAACAGACACTTCACCAGGCCTGGCTTTAGCACGCTGCTATACACACAGCTTTCCCCATCCTGCTGTCTGCACTAACATGCTCAGGTGGCAGATGAGAGAAGAATTCAGGGTGGGAAGCATGGACTTAGATCACAACTACCCCCTCTCCAACTGCCTGAAAGGACGTTGTAAAGAGGCAGGTGCTGGTCTCTTCTCACCAGTAACTGGTGATAGAACAAGAGGAAATGGCCTCAAGCTGCACCAGGGGAGGTTTAGACTAGATGTTAGGAAGAACTTTTTCACTGAAAGGGTTGTCAGACATTGGAACAGGCTGCCCAGGGAGGTGGTTGAGTCACCATCCCTGGATGTGTTTAAAAGTCACCTAGATGTGGTGCCTGGGGATATGGCTTAGTGCTGGACTTGGTAGAGTAGGGTTAATGGTTGGACTCGATGATCTTGAAGGTCTTTTCCAACCCAAGTGATTCTATGATTCTATGAAGTCTGGCTCATGGTTGGCAGACTGGCTTTCTGAGATTTTTACCCACTAGAAGCTTCCCTTGAAGAAGAGAGGTGTTGTCCCCATGCTGCTTGAGGTGTGGGGCTTTGCAAAGACACTTCACTGGCTTGAAAGGCATTCCATCTTGTGTAGGGGGAGAAGGAAAAATGGTCCATTCCCCACAATATGACAACAGGAA
The DNA here is from genome assembly GCA_020745705.1 of Hemiprocne comata. NCBI lineage: Eukaryota > Metazoa > Chordata > Aves > Apodiformes > Apodidae > Hemiprocne > Hemiprocne comata. The sequence goes on along the minus strand of CM036589.1, from coordinate 3,561,493 downwards.
ACACTTCAGTACAAAAGCACAGATCTGCTCCTAACTAAACACTGCCTGCATTTAGGTCACCTAGAGATATCCAGAAGACATCTTAAACAGGAATGCATCTCTGCTGTAATGCAACAGAAAGACTTCACCTGCTCAGTGATTTTCCTCCTGAGTGTTGAGCACAGAGCAGAGAGCAGAAACAGCTCCTCAAAGACAAGAGGGGTCGGAGAGGAAAACGATGAAAACTCAACAGTGACACCTTCAGCTTTGTTTCCATCTTGCTGCAAACTTCAAACCAAAGCCTTAGGATGACATTTGGTCTGGAGACTCCAACAGAAAACCCACTCCAGTCAATTTCATGTGCTTTGAGGTTACTAAGGACCCCACAGGCAATGGCAGCCTGGAGTGCCATGGGATGCACACCAGTGATGGATCATCACTTCTGCAACCTGCCTTTCATTCCTCCCCACACACCTGAACTCCAAAACATTTCTTCTCTGTGACAATCAAGACACTTTACTGAAACAAAGGGAAGTTTATTTTGCATTGCTCCTCTCCAGGAAACTGTCTCAAACAGCTTCAAAGAATTACGATCAAACATTGCTCAGAAAGCAAAAAATTAAATAGCATAGGCTGAGGAGAAAAAAGGAGAGAGATTTTAGATCTAAGGGATTTTTCACACAGCAGGAAGACTTGTCACGTTGTAAACAGTAGAAAGCAGGAACTGGGACACTTGTGATTTATCTGTTCTTCCACAGCCTTTCCACGTGACTGGGGGTAAAAGAATGACAGTCCTATCCATAAGTTGCTAAAAATACAGCACAATTTCATTGTGTTTAGATGGGAGCTCATTGTATTCAGCACGTCACACTTCATCCTTCCAGTGCTTCAGCTTCATCATAGGAAGCCCAGAATTAGCTGTGCCAAAAAAATGTTTGGATTTATGCCCTCAAATGAAAAGGAACCAGGACCAAGGTGTGTGGAAGTCAGAAGAGACAACAAGTCAGTGAATTTCAGATCCCTGTTTGCATCCATCCTGTAACTACCTGCTGAAATCCACACGGCCTACAGACAGACTGGCATGTTGGCAAGAAAGATTTGTCATGTCTAAATTTAGCAGACACTTCCATTATTGTGCCATGCTTCAAAAGCAACAGAGGTATAAAGTGGAGTTTGTAGGACAACCATTTAAACTTAAATGAGAGCTCTGCTCACTAAGCAAAGTCCTTTCTTAATTCCTTTCCTGTTTGGACAACTTGATCCACATCTTTTTTTCCACCGCAGCGGCAAGGATCTGTCCGGCAGTGAATGGATGGGCTTTATTTCTGGGATAACTTCCAGGTTAAAGAGAAAGGATTTACACTTGAATGAAACATAGGCTCTGTATTTGGAAAATTTGTTTTGAAAACTTGGGAAGGAAGCAAAGCCTCCTTCGTTTAAAAAGGGACTCAATTAACATTCTCCAACGAGTCTTCCTATCGAAAGAACAGTACTTGCTGGGGGACATGTGATTTGAAACTTGTTCTCCCCGGTCACAATGTCCCTTTCTGAAATACAGGCCACTGTTTTTGAGAGCCACGAGGCTCTCCACACAGCTTTCCAAAGCACTGCCTGTCACAATCAAGGCCTTGACTCCCATCATAAGATGTTCTATGACTTAGGCTCAGGAAGCTTAAAATAGTGCCTGAAGGCCCTAATGAAGACCTAGAGTGACACGTTCCCTCTGTGAGCACCGTGGATCCCTCTACAAGGACAGCTCACCCATGCTCAGCCACAGCCACAAGATGAATCCTCCCCAGGAAGCATCACAAATCCCACCACCTTGTGCTCTTGCAAACATCCAGCATTGCATGTCTGGTTTGGGTTCTAAAATGTTTTGTAAAGAAGACAGTAATGATCAACCAAGCAGGTATCCTGCTTCTGATTCACAAGTTATCAGGTGTGGGTTTGACCCATAGCTGGCAGTGGCCAGACAGGACCACCCTGAAAGTCCTGGGCATGTCTAGATATTGCCCATGCAGAAGGAAGAAAACAAGCTTTGTCATGATTTTTTTTTTCCAGCTAAAGGAAAAGAAAAGGTCACTGGCAATTTAATATCCACTTTGATTTCTGAATTCCATTATGAAGTGCATGCAACAGAGCATTCTTCACCCTTTAATAAGCCTAGGTCAAAGTCTAGCCCAACTCCAAGTTGATGATGGATTGAGTATGGGTGTTTACTTCAACACACAGCTGACTGGGAAGGGAGAGAAAGGTATTATTAGTGTGTCTTGTTCCAGAAAGCAGGCAACCATCACCTCATTTAACACTTCAGGGAGACCCTGTATCACAGAGCACTCTCATTCATTTCTTCTGGATGCCCCAAATTGAAACCTGACCCAGGCACTCTGCAACAGGAGGGAACAGTCACTTGTAGCTACCCACCATCAGTGCCTCAGCTAGGAGGGAAACCAAGAACACAGACTCTCTCCAGAGCTTGTCCCAGTGATTTAGATGCTGAGATGTGAATCACCCTTTGGAAAACGTGATTTTTCCTGACTACAAGCTGATCATGCTTTTAGCCCAGGCTCTAAATCAGGTGTGGATAACTATAAAAACTCTTCTGTATTCAACAGCTATTCTCTAGCTCATCCAAAATACATTGGTGGTTTGGGAGTTTGTCTGCACTGAAATGGACCAGAACAGTTACCCTGACATCTTTTCCCTTCATCCAAAAATAAAAGTGATTCAGGGGTTTTTTTTTAGTTAATAAGATTTCCCACGGGAAAGTCAGCATGCTTCAAATTCACACCCCACTTTACAGTGGGATAGTTTCCTCACATGGACGAGTGCCTGGATCTTAACCCTTGCTGGCCACAAAAACAGAGCTCAAGACAGAAAACACCAGAGAATCCTCCAAACTTCCCATATAAATAAACCATAAGGTACTTTGCATAGCTGGTAAATGAGCTGCTTGGTGATAAACACACTTAACAGAGTTTACATTTGCTTAGGACACTTAAAGATTAAGAGGCCTACTACTGTCTTTTCTGCTTACTACAGACAGATGCTGGACAACAGGACAAGCTGAAGATACTTTTTAGATGAGGTAAGCAGGCTATAAATGAAAAGCCCTACACAACTCACTGAAGATACAGGGCCAAAAGTTGGGCTCAACTTGAGTTTCATGTCAAAACCCTCCATCAATCCCAAGGGGATCCACAAAACATCTGGAATGGGCTGTTTCACGTAGTCACTTCCCCATTACCTGGAGCTAAAGATCCCCTTGGCAGATGTCTCTTGTACCCAGGAATGTCCCTCACAGACAACTTCTCCCGAGAATAGAATAGTTGGTGACAACAAGGGAAATGTGCTCATATTCCCATGTCTTTCAATAAATGAGCTAGCTTCTGGGAAAATAACAAGCACAAACCTTCTGCAGGAGTCTGACTTTGGTTTTGTTACGCCTTTGAAAAGAGTCAATCCACTCCAAAAGTTTTAAAAAAGAGTAAATGCATCTTCTCAGGAAAAAGACAAAAAAAAGGGACAAGTATTTCCATAACCTAAGAGCCTCTTCTCTTCCATGGATGGAATTGGTCATGGCAACCCCCATGCAAGGTTTCTGATCCTGTCCACTCTGCACCTTCTTGACATGCTGGAAACAAGCTGCAGGAACCTGCTGCAAAGTCCAGGTGTCACATACGCACAGGATGACTATCTCTGTTGTGTCATGTTGGATTTAAAACATGATTGAAACAGAGATGAAGTTATTGTAGCATCATAGAATCACAGACTGGTTTGGGTTGGAAGAGACCTTCAAGATTAGTTCCAACCCCCCTGCATGGGCAGGGACACCTCCCACTAGACCAGGTTGCTCAGAGACCCATCCAACCTGCTCTTCAACACTTTCAGGGATGGGGCTTCCACAGCTTCTCGGGGCAACCAGTTCCAGGGTCTCACCACCCTCACACTAAAGAATTTCCCCCTAATGTCTAATCAAAATCTCCCCTCTTCCAGTTTTAATCCACTATCCCTCGTCCTCTCCCTACAAGCACTTGTAAAAAGTCCCTCCTCAGCTTTCCCGTAGTCCCTTCAGATACTGGAAATCCTGCATGTTTTATTAAAAGACACCTCTGAAAGGGTTTTAGCCACTGGAAAAACAGTGCTTTTAAAAGTGAAGATGCCTGGCTAACATGGGCAAAGTCTGAAAGTGTTGCAACTCTCTGCTCTGGGAATCAAATATTCATGTAAATGCTTCAGACATGCAGAGCCCCCACCACAGAAAGTTCCTGGAAATGAAGGGATGGGGACACAGGACCATATTTCCACTGCTGCTCCACCGTGCAGCTTCTCGTGTCCATTTGTCACCAAGTGCATCTTCCCCTCCCTGCTCCAAAGCAGATTAAGCTTAATATACTTATGTAGTTGTGAAGTGTACTGCCTATTATCCAATTAGACAGCTAACGAGATCTGAGTAACAGCACGTAGGCACAGATAACTGTTGGCTGATATCTGGTACAGATTAGACATGCTCTTTATTTTTCCAGCCCTTGCAGAAAAAGGGTTGGGATTCGTTCAAAGGCTGCTCTGAAGACTGGATTCAGGTAATTGTTTAATTTTGTTTGGGACCCACAAACACATCATGTTTGTTTCCTCTTGATCTCCTGGAGCTGTCATATGGCAACTGTCCCGTTAAGAAAGTTCTGATAAATCTGGTGTGGCTTGCACATTTAAACTTGCAGTGTGGACAAAGGCAGATCTCATCACCTTTAAAGTCCCTTCAAGCTTCAGAAATCGAATCACAGAATCACAGAATGGTTTGGGTTGGAAGGCACCTTCAAGATCATCTAGTTCCAACCCCCCTGCATGGGCAGGGACACCTCCCACTAGACCAGGTTGCTCAGAGCCCCATCCAACCTGCCCTTCAACACTTCCAGGGACGGGGCAGCCACAGCTTCTCTGGGCAACCTGAGAAAGCTGTTGTATGTATGCTTATTAAAGCATTCCCAAATCTATGGAACAATTAAGGATCTATGCATCAGCAGGAAAAAAAAAATATGTCTGTGCAGATGTGATAAGGCTATTGAGAAATGCAATCCTTATTGGCCCTGACACTGTTCCACTTGACATTCCCGTAAGATCCAGCTAAGAAAACATCAACTAGATGTAATCACCATAAAAGGTGCTTGATAACATACTTCTCAGAGCATAATTACCAAGGGTTTGCTGTTTAATTGGGAAGGCACTGGAAAGCAGGTCCAGCCAGGCACAAGAGCTGTGCAATATCTTCATTACCAATTTGGATGACAGACTGGATTGTATGGCCATAAACCCAACGGATGATTCAGCTGGGAGGATTTGCAAGCACTGTGGTGTGCAGGTTTAGATTTCCAAATTATCTTGCCACACTGGTCCAACATCAACAAGAGGAAACATTTCAGAAAGAGAAATCACAGGAACAAACGCCAAAAAATGGGGAATAACTTCCTATAGAGCAAGACTCCAGAAAAGGCTCTGACATTTTTGAAGGTCACGGTACAATTGCAAGGTTCAACAATGTCCCACAGCTCCATAAAGGCAAACCTCAGCCTGCAGTGAGGATCCATGGAAAGCACTTAGCTTTCCCTTGCAAAGTTTTGCCCTTAGCTGCTCACTGCTGGGCAGCTAATATGCTTTTTATAAAAGCAGACTGGAGAGAATCTTTTGCAGAGCCACAAAATTAAAAAACACCAGGTATGAGATGAAGCTGGATCCATTTAAGCCAGACATGTTCCTAAGAACAGACTAGCCCAGGCAAGCAGGCAGGCCACAGCCTGAAGGAAGCCTCCTTCTTCCTGCACCCAGCAGGAAAATGCAGAGTTTAGCTCTTCTGAGTTTGACACTCTGGCTGTAATCTCTGTTTAAAAGCAAGCTAATGGCCATCACTGTGGTCAGAAAGAAAAAGAGTCCATGGGCTCCTCAACACAGAGACCAGAAACTAGTTTTTAGAATCCCATGTGTTTTTACTCCACACCTCTCCTCTTCCAGCACACTTCTCCCATAGAAAAGCCACGCAAAGGTCGGTCTGAACTCAACTTTTTCACTGTTTTGAAGGAAGTCCCTCGTGAGCAGATCTTTTAAAGAGTGGCCATCCCAGCAACACTTACCTGTCCCCACAAATGTGGAGAGACAAACTGGATAGAACACAGGGTGTTTAAAATTTAAAATTTTGCTCAAAAGGCAGCAGCCAACAGACTGAAGTCTTAACTGGCAGACCTGTATGAATGGTGTTCCTCAACAAACAGTCAGTACTGAGGCTGCCACTGTTCAACACCTTCATTCATGTCCTGGGTGACAGGATGGAGAGCTCCTTCATCAAGTTCAAAGACACCACCACGCTGGGGTGAGCAGCTGATACACTGGAGGGCAGGACTGCCCAGCAAGCTGGAAGAATGGGCTGATGGAGACCTCATGAGAGGTATTGAGAAATACAAATAAAGAGTCCTGCACCTGAGACAAAAAATATCCATTGTCGGCACAAACTGGGGACTGACTGGTTAGGGAGAAGATCTTCAGAAAAGCACCTGAGGGCCCTGGTAGGCAATAAGGTGAAGAGGAATCAGCAGTGTGCCCCTGCAGTGACAAAAGCCAGCCATATACTGAGGGCTGAGAGCTTGTGGAAATGGCTCTTCTCTTCTTGGCACCAAGGAGGCTGCTTCTGGAGCCTTGTCTAATACAGCTACACTCCCCAGAAAAGTCATGGACAGACTCAACAGCTTTCAGTGGAGCACCACTAAGATGGTCTGGTGACTGGAATACATGATGTAGGAGAGAAAAATGAGGGAATGTGGTTTGTTTAACCTGGAGGAGAAAAGGCTGTTAATGGGGGATCTAATTTCTATCTTCAACTACCTAACTGGGGGGTTACAGAGAAGATGAAACCAGGTTCTTCTTAATGAGTAGGAACAAAAGGACAAGAAACTGGACATAACTTGCGTCAAGGGGCATTCTGATCAGGCAAGAGGAAAATATTCCTCACCATGAGAGCACAAAGCTCTCATCAATCTGTCATGTTTGACTGGAAAAAGGTCTGAAACTTGATAAGAAAAGTTTACAAGAAACCTTCCTTTGATTCTGGCCCTGCTTGGAGGTCAGATGAGAGAGCTCCAGACATCCTATGCTACCTAAATTACTCTTCAGTTCTCAGAAAACATTATGAAGGAACACTGAACAAGGGATTTTGCCCAGGAGCCTACAGCACTCTACACCTGTTCAGTGATAACAAGTACTTCAGATTCAAAAGCTGTCAATTAAAAACCTTCCACATGACTAAAGATCCCTGTATCTGTAATTAAGGAGGAGAAAGAGTAAGAAAGAAACCACCAGAGCTCTCACTGCTATTTGAAACAGAACAAGAGAAACTGGAAACTCACATTATAGAAGTTATCATATAAAAGCTCTGCAAGAAAACTGTGAGGAATTCAAAGACGACGTGTACTGATGGTTCAAAGGAACAAAATCAAGACTGCTCCTCCCTACCTGCTCTTCCCACCACAACAAACATGAGTCGATGCCAAGAGTATCTGTCAGACCTGTCCAAACCAGCCTCCATTTTGGTCTGAGCTTCTTTAGTTGTCTCAGGACAAAGGCTCTCTGTATGCAGACATACAATGCACACAAACTTCCTACTCTGTAGGAAGGTCACTCAGATGGACAAGCAGCCCTCAGATATCTGTCTCTGTCACATGACAGCCATTTGGAATAATCCTTCTAAAATTACAACAAACTCCAATCACCTTCAAGCAAATGGCTAATTGTTCCTTTAATGCTGGCTGGCATGTCACCCAATTTACTTTAATAAGTGATGTTTCTGGTGCTTCTCTGCTCATTTTCTGTCATGATCTATGTTTGACCTCTATCTCTTCTCTCAGAATAATCTTCACAGCCCCATTTTATCAGCTTTGGAAATGCATGAATAGCTGTATCCCTCACAGAAACAAAGAGTACCTACAAGATCAGTTGCAGGGAGCATAACCACTGCAGGGAGAGAGAACTGAAGGTCACTTGTGAAGTACAGCTGGGAGGTTAGATCAGGAAAGCACAGTTGCCCAAGCTGCAATCCAGCTAGTCATGGGGAAAACCATGGTGAAAGCAGCTGGCCAGGACCTTCACCTTACAACAGAGAAGCACTATTCTGGAACAGTTGGTGAAGATCAATAGTACATTCCTGTTGAAAAGATGGTAGTTGAGGTAGAAGAGCATGTGCCCTGTTTTTATAGTGGGTAGAGAGACATAAAGCCATAATGACACCTTCCATGACAAAACACTTTATCTCTATTGTTGCCAGAAGGAAAAAGAAATCCATCCATCATACCCCAAAGTCTACAAAGAACAGTCATAAAATGGTGTCTGTCAGCTCAAAACAGGTAGAGAGGTACCAGATGGAGCACGGCAGGCAAGATTTGGGCCCTGCAGCTCAAAAGAGATCACGGCCCAGACATTCCCAAAGTCTGCTTCAAAGAGAGGACTGAACAGCTCACTCTGTACAACAACAAAAGGGCAAGAGGTCAGCAATGTTCAACTGCAGCAAAAGAAATCCAAGGCAGAAACTAGGAAAATCTTCACGATGGTTAAGTACAATGAAAGACTTTAAAGGATCACCCAGCAAGGACAGGAAAAGTCCATCACTGGAGGCATTTAACAACTGGGTTGGACAAACATCTGTTGGTAATGTTTAAATAGATCTGACCCAGTCTTGGGGCAGGAGGTCACATCAGACAACTTATCAAGGTCCCTTCCAGCCCCGCAGTTCTTTGCTTATGACAGAAATATGGCAACAGAACACAGCAGCAGCCCCAGAGCACTCAACCTTCCCTAACATTTCCGTATGTCAGAAAAATGCTGTGAGATCCTGTGTGCAGCAGTTTCCCTTTCCCACATGGTAACTTCTCCCTCCATGCCTGGAGGAGCAATACAGAGATAACACAAACAATCAGGTCTTACAGAACAGGTGCACGGAGAGGAGGTCCCCAGCACAGCCTTCCCAACGAGACAGTCCCTTTCACATCCCACAGCACAGGCACAGTTGTTAACAGGAGCCCATCTGCACTTTTTCTCCCATTTTCCCTCCTTCACATCTCACCCCACTGCCAGAGGAGCTTATTTTTCTTTTTTTTTTTTCCTTAGGCCATTCTTCTCTTCTTCCCTGGAATATTTTCATGTGTAAGACCTTCAGGACTGCATCCCTTTCATGTTTTGGGGAAGCCCTGAGCAAAACATCTGTGCTTCAAACAACAAAAAAAGCTTGCAGATCATCTGCTTAGGATCACAGACTCACCATCTCCCCTCCAGCACTGCCTGTCCCCCTGCTGGGCTGGGAATCTGGCTTGAGAAATCTCACCTGGATCAACTCTTCATGCAGAAACACTAAGTTAGCACCAACCTTGAGGTCATTCCCAGGATCTGCAGCCTTCAGTGCCTGCCCATGGCAGCCAGCTATGGAAAGTGAAGCTGATTTGATGTAGCTCCCACATCAGAACTTTGGATCCCCTCCTAACATTCTGCTGTGCCATGCAGGGAGCCCACCATGTGGTCCTGGAGCCCACCCCAAGGGAACTGGGGGACAAAAAGGGTAATGACCCAGTGCTTAACTCTAAAGTCCCTTGTCACATTCAGCCCTTTGTCAAGTTCTCTTCAAAGTCCAAAGAGAAGCACCAGATGCTATTGTATAACTGGAGCAATGGTGTGAGCTCCCCATGACTATAAAAGGGACATTTAATTTTATCTACTACATTACTGGAAGCACTGTGCTTCTGTAAGCATTAATTAATGGCACAGAGTGTTCTGTGAGATCACACCACCCAAGCAGCAGAGTGTAAACTGCAAGCCCCAAAGGACTAATCTTTATCTCAGGGTTAGAGCTTGACCTATCAGCTTCAGCAGCAAAGGGGGTTTCAGGAGTTTCTGCTTCCTTCAGTGCCCCCCACAACTCCTCCTGGCTCATTCTTGGAAAGGCAAAGCTGATCTTCAAGCTCTCAGTTGTGTCTGTCCAGGGAAGCATGCAGTGAACAACATGAGAGAAGTGGTCTGAGGCAGAAATACCCCCTTGTGTGTGTGTGAGCACACTCCAGCACACCCCAGGAACCCTGGACCTAACTTTGTGCTGTCCTTAAGAAGGACAGTCCTGACTGTCTGTGTACTGCTGACAGCAGCAGTCATGGGACAGGCCAGGGATTGGATTCAGCTGAAAAATAACCCTATAAAAATAAGTAATCAACTGCTGCTAGGTGTGTGGGATCCCTGATCAAGATCTGCCCACAGTCACCCCAGAACATACACAAGAATAGGATCAACCCTTTCACTGGTGCCTTAATTTTGTACAAGTCACCCACAGGACTATGCCCTGATGGGGGTGGAGAACAGTTATGCAAAAGATGAAACAAGCAGTTGGAGACATGTCGCAAACCGAGAGTCCGTCTCTCACAAGACAGGACAGCAGAGTGAAAATATCTTCATGCAGTTTCACTGCTGGAGCCAGTGCCTTGCAAAACAACCCTCCTTCCAGTAACCCAGACTTTCTAAAAGGGTCCATGATTTTCAGAAGTTCAACCCAAGGATTATCAGACACACTAATGCTGCACGTCTTCCAGGCAGAGTCCTCTGGGATCACAACTGAGACTGATTCCAAAAAAGAAAATCCTGTTAGAAGAAGATTGGAGATCAAAGCAGGAGGTTACACCTACATCCTGGAACACGCATTCCCATGGGACAGAAAAATTTTAAATTCAGTCTCAGACCAAATGTCTGTCTGTCCAACAGAGTCATTAAGTTAGCACACTTGAATGTTACACCTGTACAATCTCTTTGGGAGAAAAACCATCCCACATTTGCCCTGGAAAATTAATCAAACTGAACAAAGCTCTTAGAAAGAAAAAGAAACTTTTTCTTTCCTATGCAATTCCCAGCTTAGGATAGGCCAGGACTGAAAACTTTTTTTAAACTGAAAGAGATTTAGGTTAGAGATCAGGAGGAAATTCTTTAGTGTGAGGGTGGTGAGACACTGGAACAAGCTGCCCAGAAAAGTTGTAGAAGCCCCATCCCTGGAAGTGTTCAAGGGCAGGTTGGATGGGGCTTGGAGCAACCTGGTCTAGTGGGAGGTGTCCCTGCCCATGCAGGGGGGTTGGATCTAGATGATCTTGAAGGTCCCTTCCAACTCCAACCATTCTGTGATTCTACACTTCCATAATTCTACCTACTTACCTTCACACAAGGTATTTTCTGGATGCATTAGCTACAAGGTAGCTTGAGTAGGTATTTCAAAGTGCATATAACCCAAACCAAAGTGCTTTTTCTTTATTTTCTCCCTTCAAAGTGTGCAAACATCACCATACCCTGTCCAATACTTCAACCATTCCAAGCATGCCAGCAACCTACGCTGTTAAATGCCACTCAGCTGCATCTAGAGGACACGCTTCAGAAAAAAATCTGGCATTATGCAGACACAAATACATTACTGTCCATTCTGCAGATATTATCCACCTCCATTTAGTTCTCTACTCCATCAGCCAGGAAAACAAATCTTTTCTTATTTCTTAAAAGGTAGTTCCTGCCTTTGAACTCGGTAGGTACAAAAAAAAAAAAAAAAAAAAAAAAAAAAGTATTTTAATGACATTTTCAAGCCATTACGAAGACTTTGCAGCTCTTTAAAGACCTATTAGATAAAAGAAACACAAGGGACCAAAATCCAAGGTTCTTCACAAGCTGAAATGATCTTTATTTACATCAGGTCAGCTGTCTGGGCTCCCCATAGATGAGGATCCACCTCCCTTACTGTGGCCTCCATTCTGCCACCAATCTGATCCACAGCCTCCAGCTTTCTCCCTCCATCCTCCTGTTCTCAGACATGAGATAAACGTGGTCTCAGAGGATGATGTGGAAAATGGCTTGCAAGCAGGAATGTGTGACAACCAAAGCTCTGTGTAAATCACTACTCCAGGGCTGCAAAATCCATTTCCCTCAGCCCCAGCAAGCTCCCAGCCACCATCACTTTGAGTTATCTGAGAGCACTAACAATAGCTGTCTTGTTTGACCAAGACTTGGAGAAAACCTTAAAGGATGACTTGGTAGCAGAGATCTACCCTGAAATAGCTCAGGGATCAGACTCCAGTGTGAACAGCAGGGCTTTGTGACCCCTCTTGCATTACATGCCTGCTGATGAGCTTATCTCCCCACCTTCAGAGCAACCCAGGCCTTCCTCAGGTGCCAAAACACCCCCTGCTACATCCATCCTTACAACCTCATGTCCCATGCCACAAAATGTCACAAAACAAAAAACTTCCAGTGGTGACAAAAAAAAACAACAACCCCAAAACTGCACTTAAAACCAAGGACATGATTAAAACTCACCGAAGCAGCACCACTTTTTACAAACCCACTGCATTTCAAGATCTCCAGAGGGAAAGGTCACCAACATGAACAGTGCCTCTCCCAAAGCAAAGGGCTGTGCCATTCTGCTGACAAGCTCAGCGTGCAAACAGGTTGTTACAAAAACCCCTCGTGCTGTGTTTTCCCCAGCCAGGACAAGCAGCAGAGGGCTCCTGGTTGAATCCCCATCACCTGCACCATTCCTTCAGTCTGTAGTCCTCTCCCTACCCCAGGGTCCTTCATGGGTGCTGGCTCTGGTTCTCAAAGCCTTTTCTTCCCATACAATGTAAAAAGAACATGCTGTATATATTTTGGTGATGTGATGGACACACGCTGGTCAAGTGAAGGTCAAGGACAGTGCCATGAACTCCATGAAGAGCACATGCCCTGCACAGCCAAAGAGCAACACCACTGCAACACCAACTGGTGATTTCTACTCAAGAAAAGACAACTGTATGTGTCACGTTTAACCTCAAGAGGCTTTATTACAGGTTTCAGTGGACTCTCAGAAGGCATAGGAAGAAGCAGAACCCCAAAGGCTCCCCAAAATACCTTCACAACTACACACAGACAGAAATGCAAGACTTCAAACTCAGGTTCTTAGAAAGCCACTCTCCAGAGGAGAGCCACACATCACATGAAACAGCTGCACCACATCAATGTGCTGTCCAGGTGCCACGATGCACGTGGTGCTAGCTGGAGCCATCATGAAGTTTCCTTCCCAAGCAGTTCATATTCCCACCCACAGTATTTCTGCAATCTGTTCTTAAAATAAAAAGAAACCACACAAACGGTAGATTTGGCTGAGAAAACTGGGTTTGTTCAGCCTTGAGAAGAGAAGGCTTCAGGGAGACCTTATTGCCATGTGCCAGTACTTAAAGGGTGGCTCCCAAGAAGATGGAGACTCCCTGTTAACAAGGAGTTCCATGGAAAAGACAAGGGGTGATGGGCACAAGTTGCTCCTGGGGAGATTCTGATTGGACACAAATTTTTCCCCATGAGGACAGTCACACATTGGAATAGTCTCCCAAGGGAAGTGGCAGATTCCCCCACATTGGACAGTTTGAAGTCTCAGCTTGACAGGGTGCTGAGCCACCTCATATCAACTAGAGTAGTACCTAGAAAGGTTGGACCAGATGATCCTTCAGGTCCCTTCCAACCTGGCACTCTATGGTTCTATTACTCTATGACTGTGCACACACCCACATGCCCTCTAACACAGAGCATGGAATACCTGGACACATCAAGCCAAGACACCAAAAAGAGCTGATGAAAATGGGACCCACCATCATCAAGGTGGCTGAAAATTTGCAAGTTCCCTCAACAGGAACATGACAAGGATGACAACAGGTTCAGGGAAAGCCACGATGTCTTGTGATGCCATTTGTTCAATGGATCACTTTGCAGGAGTCATAGGCTGGATGTGATGATCTTAAAGGTCTTTTCCAGCCTTGGTGATTCTGTGAACCGGTTGCATTTGATTTTTTATGGTTTTGCCTTTATGCACTGCTCACAGGTCTGGTTTGCAAGACAATTTGAACCCCAGCTCCCACTAGGCAAGAGAAAGCACCCTGCCCACCAGCCATGGTGGGTTACTATCCCTCTCCCACATTACTGCTGTGCTACAGATTCATTTTTGCACCCAAGCAGAGCAGGACAGATGCTGAAGTGGTTTAGATGCTCTCTTCAGAAGGAAGAGCTCAAATCCATTCTTCACTCACTTCATTTCCAAGAGGTAATCTTTATACCTCTCTAATTTATTATTTACTACTCTTGACACAATGTTTTAGCTCACCAACAGAGCTAAAATAAATCAGTTATTCAATTCCCATAGACTTGACTTCATTAACTTCTGGAGAGGACTACTGTTTGTGGCCACTTGGAAAGGGTATTTCTACATTTTTCCATTTTCTGGTCTGTTAATTATGGTTTCTGAGAGAAGGAGACAGCAGTCAGACTTGTGAAATGCAACAGGCTGTATTTTAGTATTCGCCAAAGGCACAGAGAAAGTAATTTCTATTTCTTCTTTTTTATAACCCAATCATACAAAATAAGCAGATCCACATACGTCAGAAGTCGGCACAACCATTCTCCTGAGACCCTCATTTGGGCCAGCAGGAAATCAGCTGGAAAATCTTGGATTTTGTTAGGGATTATTCTTCTGTGGGATGACAGAGAGGACAAGCAGCTCCGCTTTTGTAGCAGGCAGCAGGAATACAGTACAGGCAGGAATACCCCTCCAAGCTTTGGAGACAGAGATAGGCAGAAGTGCACTGTCTTTTGTGGATGGAGGACTGCAAAAAATCCAAATCATACTATTTGGCTAAGGTGGAGACCAGTCAAAGAGTACCATCTCACCTTTTTGACCAAAAGGTCTTGTAGGGAGCCTATAAGCCATTAAGTCTCCTGCTTGTGAGGAATGTCAGCAATTTGACAGAGCTTTCCAAACTCTGTCTCAGCCCCTCCATCCACTCCAGGTCAACTGAGATTTGCCCATCCCAGAAAAGAGTGCTTCAGAGACACCACACTTGTGACAGCAGTCCAACACCTGGGAAGGAACAACAACATGCACCAGTACAGGTTAGGAGGTGATCTGCTAGAGCAGCTCTGTGGAGAAGGACCTTGGAGTCCTGGTAGACAAGTTATCTATGGGACAACAATGTGCCCTTGTGGCCAAGAAGGCCAATGGTATCTTGGGGTGCATTAAGAAGAGTGTGTCCAGCAGATCGAGGGAGGTTCTCCTCCCACTCTACTCGGCCCTGGTAAGACCTCACTGGGAGTACTGTGTCCAGTTCTGGGCTCCCCAGTTCAAGAGGGACAGGGATTTACTTGAGAGAGTCCAACAGATTCTACGAGGATGATTAAGGGATTGGAACACCTGTCTGATGAGGAAGGGCTGAGAGACCTGGGGCTTTTCAGGAGAAGACTGAGAGGGGATCTAATTAATGTCTCTAAATACATGAGGGCTGGGCATCAAGAAGGTGGGGACAACCTCTTTTCATTTGTGCCCAGTGATAGGACCAGGGACAATGGATTCCAACTCAAGCACAAGAAGTTCCACCTCAACATGAGGAAGAACTTCTTTACTGGGAGGGTTACAGAGCCCTGAACAGGGTGCCCAGAGAGGTTATGGAGTCTCCTTCTCTGGAAACTTTCAAGACCTGTCTGGGTGGCTTTCTGAGTGATCTGCCCTAGTTTTTGGTCCTGCTCTGGCAGTGGGGTTGGACTCGATGATCTTCAGAGGTCCCTTCCAACCCCTGACATTCTGTGATTCTGTGAACACATTTTGGTGGAAAAGACACAACAGAGAGAAAACCCTTCAAGTGAAAACCAGAGAGAGCTATCCAGAAGTGCTTTCAGCAACAGCAGAGATGAGCACAGGGGCTCTCAGGACACATGCAGCATGTTCATGGTATTCCCCCCCCCACACTCCACCATTTCAAGAAAGCATGGCACAAAATGGTACACCTCGAAAGCAGCTGCTCCATCCAGCCAGGGGACTGAGAAGGATAAACAATCTCAGGGCCCAACATCAGCTGGCATTTTCAGGACTTAAAGACCCAGACCTCCACACCTATTTCCACATACAGTTTGGCCAAATACCAGCTCATTGCTCCTTTAAACCCAGAGATGCCCAGGTAAACATTTGAGCAGTTATTACAATGATTTGGATCCAGGCTTTGAGTCAGACCTAAGACCATCATTTTTTTGCCATCTCAGTAGTCATCTGAATCTGTTTCCCCGTCCAGCTCCCCACTCCAGAATGGGAGGATGAGGGAAAGACAGGACTGTTTTTTTTTAGAGGCAAAGCCAGCTGAAACTACAGACCTTACCACTCACTGAAAAACACTGTACATCTGTTCCACAGCAGAGCCATAAAAGATTAGTAAGTGCTGGGCTAACAATCTGGAAAGGGAAAAGAACCTAGGAGAGCAAAATGTTATCAGTAAGTCAATAAAACTACATTTGTAAAAGACTGAAAACATACAGCATTCTTGCAAAATGTGCAGAAATGCTCCTAGGCTGATTTCTTGTCATCCACTAAACCTGTCTGGCGACTCCAGGAACAGGACTGTGTTGTACAGGCTAAGGGAAAAGTGGATCAACAGGGTGAGCTAAGGACAGAGCTCTGGACTCAGCTCCAGTTTGTGCAGGATTGCAGAGTGGACGCGCATTAGCCGATACATATGGTTTCATTTTTACACAAAGCCTGTGTTTATATCTCATATATCAGGGCAATTACAGCTGGCCCCAGCACTGGATTTGAGACAGCGTGCCTATACACCACGCAAAGGATTTTAAAGGGTAATTGGAGAGCGAGGATCAAGTGGAGCTGTATTTCTGAGGATGTAACTTGCTAAAACGCTTTGTTTTCAGGTCAGGTTTGGTAACTGACAACGGGCTTCCTGCATTTCGCTCCCGTGCGTCCGGGACTAATCCCTCACCCACTGCAGCTCTTTCAAAGACGGAGCAATTCTGCAGAAGTCAATGGATTCGACTGAAAACACGAGATCGGTATGAACTGCCAAGCCCCTCAGTTATTCAACAGCTTTGTGTGAACAAGAAAACACCAAAACGCAAACGTTTTCACAGCTCGTAATTTACATCCCCCCTCACACATCAGACCGTGGTCACTTTCCTACTTAACCTTTATTCTTCATGTCATCGCCTGAAACGCCGAGGCAGAGAAAAGCGGAGGGGCGCGTGGACACACCGGCGACAGGCTGACATAAACACAAGGGGGGAAAAAAAACACGAGAAAACCCACGAAACCCCAACGCGATGGAACACACCAACGGGCTCCCTGCCGCCGGCCGAGCCCCGCGTACCCGCAGCGAGGCAAGGGTCCCTTCCCCATCCGCCCTCCAAAACACATGTCGGGGTAAAACCTCCCACCCGCAGCCTCCCGCACTCCACCCCTGCTCGGCACGGCACCGGCCGGGCTTTCCTGGGGCTGAGGAGCGAGGGGTTTGATGGTTTACCAGGGGATTTTGTGAAGTTGGGTGCACGGGACGAGGCATCAGGGTAAGACCCTCAGGCAAATGCCTCATGGCAGCCACCCTCTCCCACCGCCGGCTTGGAAATCCTTGGCCATATTATGAGGAAGAGAAAGGCGGGCCGGCCACGGCTGAGGTGGGCACCGGCCTTCCTGCCAGCCCCGCGACGCCGGCGGCGCGGACAGCCGCAGGTGGCCGAGGGACAGCAGGTGCCTGCCGAGGGGACAGCGAGGGGGCCGGGGAGCTGAGGGGCCCGCCGTGCCCTCTGAGGGAAGGGCACCCCCGGGCAGGCGGGGAGGGGGCCGCCACCTCCTTCTCCTCCTCCCCCCCCTGCCCCGTACCTCTCTCTGCAGTGGCCGGAGGGGACGGGGTCTCGCCGCCCGCCCGGCTCGCCTCAGCGCCTCGCTCCCCTCCCCGCGGCTGGCGGCTCCCGGCGCGGCTGCAGCGGCTGCTGGCACTGCGGGGCGAGAACCAGCGCCGGCCTGTTTTCCAGCCACCTCCCCTTCGGCCCGCCCCGGCTCCGCCTCACGGATCCCCCCGCCTCCTCCTCCACCACCTCCTCCTCCTCCTCCTCTCCGCCCGCTTCCCCCGCACGCACCGGCCTGGCGCGGCGGGGCAGCGGCGGGGTGGCTGCCCCCTCCTATGGAGACAGGCTGAGAGAGCTGGGGGTGCTCAACCTGGAGAAGAGAAGGCTCCAGGGAGACCTTAGAGCACCTTCCAGTGCCTGAAGGGGCTCCAGGAAAGCTGGGGAGGGGCTTTGGACAAGGGCTTGGAGTGAGAGGATGAGGGGAAATTGATTAAAACTGCAAAAGGAGAGATTTAGGTTAGACATTAGAAGGAAATTCTTTGCTGTGAGAAAGGCGAGACCCTGGAACAGGTTGCCCAGGGAAGCTGTGGCTTCCCCATCCCTGGAAGTGTTGAAGGGCAGGTTGGATGGGGCTTGGAGCAACCTGGTCTAGTGGGAGGTGTCCCTGCCCATGCAGGGGGCTTGGAACTAGATGATCTTTAAGGTCCCTTCCCACCCAAACCCGTCTGGGATTCTATGAAATCTCAAAGCTGCCGAAACGGCAAAGCCCCAGAGTTAATAGACCTTAGTCTCCTCCTAAGGAGGTCTGGGATAGCACAGTGCCAGGGATCCCAGCATTAGCCCTCTGCACCCGTCAGACACACCACCCAGGCTGGTGTGGGATTTATGTTCTTAAATACCTCTGGGCATAAAGCCTCTACCATTCAGACCTCTCTTGAAGGTAGGGGAAAGCAAAAGATCTGATTGTGGTGTAACAAGGTGGGAGACAGCATTCAGAGCCCTAACGTGGAGGGGACAGACCTCTCATGACTTCTGAATTTGATGCCTTTCATGCATCTGAAGGGTGCAAGTCTCCAAGCAGCAGCCCTGCAAAACAACACATTTTATTAACTTACAGTCTCTTTCTGAAGAAAAGTTTGCAAGCAGGAACAAGCAATGTGTAAGGACACGGGATGAGGATCCACCAGTGGAGCTGAAACACTCCGATGTCCCCCAGCCTGCCCATTAAACGCTGGCTGAAATTGCTTTTTGGATGTCTGGAGGAAAAGACAGCGCCTTGGATGAAAACAGTCCTATCTACAACTTGCCTTCAAGCATTTTAGGGTTTTTTAAAACATGCTTAGCTGCCTGCCAGAGGTTCACACCTGCACGACTGGGGTGAGGTTGCTTAGCCAGCCAAAACATCTGGAGAAAACAGCAAGAATAACATGGGGCTCAGGTTTCCCAGCTTCAACCAGATATTAAATAAGAACTGTGCAAACTTTTCCATTTCATATATACAGAGTTTGCAGGTTTTTTTTTCTTCCAGACCATGAGTGCTTTCTGTTGCTGCTGTCTAAGCTACAACTGATACCTTCAAGGCACCTCAAAGCACTCAGATGCTGAAGCTATGGTAGCATTTGACAATCAGTACAGGACAACAGGCATCTGCTGTCCACACACTGTGTTTGAAACGTGGTTTCAGAGCCTACAAGCTGTAAGGATGGCTGTCCCCATCCAGCACACTTGCAGGAGTGAGCCAGACAGCAGGTCTGCCCTCAAACACATGTCCCACAGCCTCAGCATAGGGTCTCTCGAGCCTACAGATGGAGTCAGAGCCTTGCAAATTAAAGGACTTCAGGGAAATGAGCCACATCCATGTTTTAACCAGCTATATCAGGAAAGATGAATTGGCAGCGGGGTTGGATATGTTGGCTGGAAAGGGCAGCCTTTCCCACCAGACCGGACAGAGTCTGAGATGATGAGGAAATAGGGTCAGTTTGATGGTCCACCTTGGAGCTACCTATCTGGAGGAGATGGAGAGGAAGCCAGGATTTCCTGCCCGTAGTCCTCAGCATCTCACAGAGCAATACCTGCCCCCGGGGCAGCCTCCAATCAAGGCTGTGTCTGTTTGGAGCCAAAGAGGAGCCACGATGAAGAACAAATCAGTGCTCCCTGTTCCCACAGAGAAGCTGACCCATGAGAGATGCTAGTCATCCAGCAGCTGGGAAAGCTGGTGAGCCAATTCCTACTGAATGGCACTTCTATTTCCTCCATAGCAAATAAACAACCGTGCTCCAGGACTGCACTAGCTCTCAGCTCACTTGGCTGCAGTTTGAAGGATTTGAACTAAATCTAGAAAGCTCTGATTAGTTGGGGTCCCCTGGGCTCTACCCTCTTTCTCCAGTTTAAATTTGGCACCAGAGCCCAGCCAGCTCAAAGCCCTAGGCACGCCTGCAAGACATTTTGAGGGCACACAGAAATGCAATTACCTATGGAAAAATAAAGCTAAAATGCATTACAAGCACATGTTTAATACAGTGTCTGATGCATTAAGAAAAGAGGAATTGACAGATATGGCTGATGTTGGTGCCCTACTCAGACAGTAGTTCCAAAGAAATCTAATGAAATCCTAAACTAAGCACTTTTTTGTGCCTCTGACATTTATTTTCTTAGCTTGTGGTCTGGGAACAGCTGGCCTTTGAGGCAAATAGAGCATCTTTCCTGAGAAGAACCCATGAACCACAGGTTCATGAATGAAATGCGAAGTGATAGAAGTCCAGAGAGTGTAACCCACAAGCTAGGAAGAAAGATCTCCTTGTGTGTGATCACCTCAGAAGACTGCCAAGATCTGCAAGCCAGAGACATAATCATCACAAAAAGAGAAAAGGGTCTTGTTGCCTGGAAGGTCTCTTTCTGGGAGGGCTGCTGGGTTTTTTTTCACTACAGCAAGATGTCCCAGGGAGGGACAGAAATAGCTCAGGTCTCACATCCTTCTACACACATATTCAAATGGGAAAGGGCATCTAGCAAACTGATCAGGAGAGCTCATGGTGGGCACGAGGGGCATGGAGAGGCACCTGGGCACTATATGAAGCTGTACTTCTGGGTTTGAGGCAGTTTGAGGTCTTGTCAAGGAGTCTATCGGATGGATTGATCCTTTCCTTTTTTTCTGCCAAGCAAAATAATGATTTAAAGCCATTAGGCAAATGTCCTCTGGATTCCTATTGACCAGCATAATGCTCCATTCCTAGAACTGTCAGGCAAGATGAGGATCAAGCCTGGCATGAAGTGTTGTGGGGTTTTTTTTAGGAAAATAAAGATCCAGCTGCCTGAAAAATAGAACAAGAGAGGAGATGAAAAGCAGGCAGCATTCAGTACCCCTCCATGCTTCCAAACACTGCATTCCTTGCACAACTGCAGTCAAAAGGCCTCATTGCATGGCAGAAGTGGGGCACACCCTCAAAATCTTTGGGGCATCCACTCACATCCAACTGTGTCATCCACCTGACATCTAACAGCACCCTGATGAATTAAACATAACTCAAAAGCAAACACAAAATGTGTAGCATAGACTAGGGATTTTCTGATTTCCTAACCCAGGAGTTGGTATCATAGAATCATAGAATGGTTTGGGTTGGAAGGGACCTTCAAGATCATCTAGATCTAACCTCCCCTGCATGGGCAGGGACACCTCCCACTAGACCAGGTTGCTCCAAGCCCCATCCAACCTGCCCTTCAACACTTCCAGGGATGGGGCAGCCACAGCTTCCCTGGGCAACCTGTTCCAGGGTCTCACCTTTCTCACAGCAAAGAATTTCTTCCTAATGTCTAACCTAAATCTCCCCTTTTGCAGTTTTAATCCATTACACCTTGTCCTCCCACTCTCTGCCCTTGTAAAAAGTCCCTCCCCAGCTTTCCTGGAGCCCCTTCAGGCACTGGAAGGTGCTCTAAGGTCTCCCTGGAGCCTTCTCTTCTCCAGGCTAAACAGCCCCAACTCTCCCAGCCTGTCTCCAGAGCAGAGCTGCTCCAGCCCTCGGATCATCTTTGTGGCCTCCTCTGGGCTTGCTCCAGGAGCTCCATGTCCTTCTTATGTTGGGGGCTCCAGAACTGGACACAGTGCTCCAGGTAGAGTCTCATGAGAGACAAATAAAGGGGGCAGAATCATCTCCCTTGACCTGCTGGCCACGCTTCTTTTGGCACAGGCCAGGACACAGTTGGCTTTTATCATAAAGGCTCTTGGAAGCTGATTTTGGCTCCTGCTGTGGGCTGGGCAGCGTGTGACAGCCGAGCTGCTTGTGTTCCCCCAAGCAGTACACTAAGTACAGTTTGGAAATGCCAGTGTTAAATAACTCCATTACAACAACTCCAAACAGCCCAGCTGACTTTTCCAGCCTCTGCACTGTTTGTTTACTAGAGAGAGACTAATCCATTTTACCTGCAAAGCAGACAAAGCAAACAGACAGTGAGGGCTCTGATATAATGCTTTATTATCTAGCCATCCCAGAATTTCCGTGATTCATTCACCCACTTGGGGAACACTTCAACAGTCAAACAAAAACAGACATTCCCAGGAGAAAAAGCCAAACCACGTCCGGTGCAGGAGAGTGAAACATTCTAACATAAATACAAAATCCTGCTAGAAGTTTTATCTGAAGCAAGACCACTGGTCATAAACACAACAGGGAAGGGCAAAGATCAAACAGTATTGCTTCTTTTGAATGTTTTTCCCCTTTTCCTCCCATTCCCCTGACAATAACTCAATAAAAGGTTTTACCAAGACTACAAAGGGAACCTGAAAGCCCAGCAGCCCCCCTTTGAAATCATATTCAGGCTACAGACAGTTTCAAAAGTCACTTCAGAGAGTCTGCCCTTTGCTAAAAGAGCCTTGTGACCTTCCAGCCGTTCCAGTGTAGCTGCAGTAATTCACAGGAATGAGTAATAAATGACTTTTGCTCTTCAGTCATCATTTGACAAGCTGTCCAAGTGAGAGGGAGATCTATCATAAATATTTCCCTGTGATGATAAACAATCTAGAGACAGAACAACCATGCAGCTCGCTTTTATGGTTAGAAACAAAACAACCCCAGGTGAGGAGGAGAACTCCTGAAATCCCCCTCGCAGGTTTTTTTGTTCTTTATCACCTTAAAGGAAGGTGATTTTGAGAATGATACAGCTCAAACAATGACTTCTTCTAATATCCTGAGAGCTACAGACTTTAACACTTCCTCATGTGGATTACTGGAAGGATAAAGCTGCGGAGAAAAGTATCCAATCTCAACAACAGCAAAACAAAAATCTATGTGTGGAAGATCCACTGCAATCCTCAGTAAATTGTGGTAGTGAGGATGTACCCTGAATGCTTGAAACGTGGTACAATTTCTAGCTTGTATCTGTCAAGCTTCACATGCCAAATATGTGAGCTGTGTAAGGGCTGTAAGACTCTCTGGGATATATGGTGGCAACAACCTGAGTTACCAAGGCCATTGTCTGTCTGTGCTGGAGAGAGAAGGTGCACAGGAGACAAATCCCTCCTGGACCTTCAGTCCCCTCCCTTGTCAGGTGAGCAAGGCTGTTAGTGCATAGATCCCAGCTTTGGCATTTCATGTTTTTATTACACTCTTTTTTTGCCCCCATCACCCTGCTACATCTCTCAAAAATCCTGGAGAAAGTCATCTTCAGGAGGCAACAGGAAGGGAAGCAGTTCCCCAGCCACACCACAAAGCAGATGCCTTTGAAAAAAGGTGAAAAAAATAAAGAGATGGGGAAATGGGGCTGGCAAAGAACAGCAGAACAACTGTCCTGGGTGAGAACAAAGATCTGTCTGGGCCTGTATGCTGCCTCCACAAGTAGAAGAACAAGACTCACCCCCCTCAGCTCCCAGTTATTTTCTGCTCAGGGACATTGTGAGACAAACACGGTTACTCTGTATTTAGTAACATTCTTTGGATTTTGTTTTCATGAGCTTGTCTGCTCTCCCCAGGTAAATACTGATGACCTCAACACCCTGCAGCAAGGAGTTCCACCAGGGAACTGTATCAATGACACACCCTTTGGTTTGCCTGGACCTTGTTATCTTCATTTGATGCCCCCATCTTCTTATATTGGAAGGGGCAGCAAACAGCTGACTTCTCTGCAAATCTTTCACTACTTGGTACACCTCTGGCTCATCCTTCAGGACTTATCCCAAGAAGAGACAGACCTGGCTCACCTAGTGTTCCTCCTTCTGAAAGCAGTTCAGAAGGACCTTTCCTCCACCTCGCCAACAATCCAGCATAGGATGCATGAAACCACAATCACTTCAACAATTCTGAGCACAAAGAATGCAGGAAATGAAAAGTTGGCAGGTACAAAGGGACAGGATTGAATGTGGAAACCTGGGAGGAGGCTTTGCCAAGGGCAGCAGTGCAGCTCCTGCCTTATCTCCCAGCAGGGAGCAGAGGGAAGCAGCAACTGCAGTGAGAACAGTGGAAAAATGCAGACTAGTCCTACGGGTCTTGTTTTTGATCTCTAGCTCTGGCTGGGTGACAGCAGTACTTCCAGCCAATATCTCTCTCTTCCAGCCAGTATCTCTCTGCTTCAGATGTTCCCTCTGCAAGACCGAGGGCTGATACCTTGGCCAGTGAACAATCCTGAGAACCCTCCTGCCCCCACCACCGTTTCCATCCCGGTCTCAGCAGCCCCTGCCTCTCCTCCTCTCCTCCCTTGCCCTCCCCCTGGGCACTGCAATGCCCCCAGATGCCTGCCCACAGCCTGCAGCCCCTCCCACTGACCAGAGCAGCCCTGTTGTTCTGCTGTCTGTC
Organism: Hemiprocne comata; assembly: GCA_020745705.1. Classification (NCBI taxonomy): domain Eukaryota; kingdom Metazoa; phylum Chordata; class Aves; order Apodiformes; family Apodidae; genus Hemiprocne; species Hemiprocne comata. Next base: position 3,537,047 of record CM036589.1, on the reverse strand, counting down.
CGTGCCTGTCTCTCAGCTCCTGACGATGCCAAGCTGGGGAGCCATCCAGTACAGAGGCTGCCTTTGTGTTCTGCACGTGTACCCTGCCAAGTGCTGGGAGCCATCCTGGCACTGTGTCTCCTAAAAATAGCTTGCCCTGTGGATAACCTGCAGTCTTTACAAGTCTCGGGTCTTGAAGATAAGCCCTCATATAACCTGCATAAAATGAGAAGCAAAGGCATTCGTGGGGTGAAGAGTAAAGCTCTGGGGAAACAGGCTAAGAAGTAAAATAGTGAATACAGGCTCCGTACACCCCCAAGCAGCAGAGGAAACCAGTGCCAAGGGACCCTGGGGAGCAAGTATTATGTATAACCTGCACACAGACAGAATATGACAACTGCTGAGCCACGGGGTGGGTTCTCTTACAGCCAGTTTTCAAGTTCTGGGCATGAAGACACATCCATGCTAAGAAAAGTCAGCCAAAAGAGTAACAATCCACCTAAATTATCTGGAAAAGCAGTGCACTTTTGCTGCCTCTTTACATGTGGATACATATTTTGTTTACAAAAACTATCCAGATAGCATTCTTCCCTTCCACAACTTGCAACATATCCATTTACTGCTTCCCATTTTATTTTAATAACAGGGGAGTCAAGCAAGCTCGACTGACAAGGCTGGTTCCCAGGGAAACATGAGCAACTTATTTCTCCTAAATAGCAGGCACAAATGTTTCCTGCTTTAAACTGGGCAGCCTGCTGTGACATTCAGATCTCTAGGATATAATCCCAAAAGGACAGAATGTGCTTGCCTGGCTCTGAGGTGGGGAAGGGGAAAGGTAGCAGCCCACTACATGTAGTGACAGGCACTAGCAGGGATCTGGCACCCAAATCACTTTTGTGAAAACAGGTCCCTTGTCCTAATCCCCAATGGAAGGGCAAAACAAGACGTTTAACAAAAGCTGGTAAAATTACCCAGTGTTTCTGGGAGAGAAACAGAAGAAGGGAATTGGTAATAGCAAGCCATCAAAATCTCAGTCAAAAGGCTAGGCTGGCTGCCCGGTGTTGTTGGGACACATTAAGAGCACAAAACCAGCCACACTGCTCTGGCCCAGGGTCTATCCAGCTTGGGAAGCTGCTCTGGCAGGTCCAGGTAAAGGTGGGGAAGGACTTGGAAAAGAAAAAGGAAGACAAAACTGAGCATCCTCATAAGGTAGCATTCAGGGGATCTCAAAACCTGACATTGCCTACGTAGTGACCCGTGGAGGGCCCATTCCTGCTGCACTTGACCAAGGATGCTGTTCTCAACTCTGATCACATGCCATGAGCTGTGGTGGCCTTGGTGGCTAAGCTCCTTTTGCTTCCTGCTGTTTCAAGTTAACAGGATGAAAAAAATAGATAAAACCAGTGGCCATGAGCAGGCACCCAAGGATGGGTCAAATGTTACAATACTTCTCCCCAAAACTCTCCCTGCCTCCTTTATATTCAACTCAAGGGATGTCTTGAGCCTGATGGGATTTGTCTGCTTGGCAAATCCCAGCAGAACTCTCTTCCACTTGCCATTTACCCCTTGAACTTTCTTGTATACATAATATAATTCAGCAAGAAGTTGACAGCTCAGCCTCCCATTGCACGAGGACCCATCTCCATGGGTTTGCTTGGAGTCCATACCCCACTAACTTCATTTGCTGGCCACTAGTTCTTGTAGTGGCCAAGACACTGGACAGTGGTTCCCTTGCCACCCTGTCCCTGGCACATCAGATTTCCCAGACTTCTCTCATGTACTCCTTCAGTATCTAGGGCCACATTCTGCTTTCACTTATCTTCTCAGAGCCAATATTCACGTGGTTTTGAAGTGAGGTGATAATTTGGCCTTGGGATAATTTCCCCCCCCACCTTGCACAATTTGCTTTTTTGTTAAAAGGAAAAAAAAATATTTATTTTTTTTTTCTCAGTTGCTTTAGGACTCAGAAGAAACGAAAAAAGACAATGAAATACAAGTTTTGCATGCCAAAGTTTCCAGGTGCCCCATGTCCTGTTACTGAACAAACAGCCTGCAAACACCATCCCCTGCCTTTGTTCTGCCAGCTGGAAACCACAGGTCACTCTGCACCCAGACACCACCACGGACCAGATCCTCAGAAGGAGGAGACATTCTGAGCAAAATGCTCCTTTCATCTGATGAAGGGCACTGAAAAGGACCCTGGATTTCTTTAGTGGGTTTTTTTTGTTGTTCACTGAGGAACATTTTCTGTGACAGGGTCTCTGTCCATGCAAGTGACTCAGCTCAACAAACAGCACTGGTGATTCATTGCAGTGGCTGGTGACCTCTGTGGTTCTCAGTCTCTTCCTCACTAGGAAACAGCCTTAATAAATGACATCAGCAGCATGATTCAGTTGGTAGGACCATGGACTGCAAGTCTGCCACTCCAGATTTCCCTTCCCCAACCAGCTTTTTCTCTCCTGTTTCTTTCAGCTGGTAGCTCCCCATGCAAGGACTGGCTCTTGCTGCCCATCTAGGTGGTGCCCAGCAGAGTGGGAACTCTAAGCTGGGCTGTAATGCAAACACCAAAGTGACTGCACAGGTAATTCACTCAAATGACAGAATCCAAACCGTTTCCCTGAGCTTTCCATGAACACAAGAGAAAAAAAGGTTACCCAAAGGAAATGGAATGGGCCAGACATCAAGGGTAAAAGAAGATCCTTCATGGAATCATTTGCTCACAGATACACCTCCCAGGTCATATATCCCAGTCTGGCTCCAATTGGAAACTTCTTATCAGATCATTGAAACAAGTCAAACTAGGAGATGAGGCAGAGTTCTAATGTGATCTGAGAAAGGGTGAGAGTGCTTTAAAAAAGTCATTCCTCTCCTGCATTCAGGCCAAACATCTGAATGCCCAGCAGCTCTTGAAGTCCTGATGTTTCAGGCTTGTCTGAATCCTGCAGATCAGTTCCCCACAAACAGAGAGAAGTTGTCTCAGATAAAATAACTGTCATCCTACACAACTTAAATCTTCAAAAATAGGAAAGACTTTGACGAAACAGGCACATTAAACCCAGTTGTCTTCCTAAATGTGAAGGGTCTTTTTTTTGCCCTCTTACAATTCCTGCTGTTCTTCAAGGCTGCTGTGATATTCCTGCTACTGAGGCATGGTGCAAACGACAGAACAGACCCAACAGGTAAAGGTGCTTAATTCATGTACAAATTTTTCCTATTCCTCTCCAGATAACAAAATTAATCTCATTAGACTCCATCTCACCACCAAAGCCCTGCATATGGACCAGAAGACCACAGCCCACTACAATCCTATCCAAACACAGTCAGGCTTTATCTCCCAGCTTCTGTTTTCCCATTCTGCCACTCAGTCATATCAGTATTTATGCAGTTGCCCAAAGCAATGTGATATACAGAAGCAAAACCCTATATAAACACAAAAATGGGTACAGCTTCAAACTTTTGCCAGCCTGAAGACCCCTAAAAGCTAGTGGAGGATCAGCTCCCTCTTGTGCAGAGTTCAGCCTCCAGACCCCAGTACTAGTTACCTGTCTTAGTTACCTTCTGCTGAAACTTGCTGGTCGTGGAGGTGGATCAAAGCAGGTCCCTTTAAACCCTTTGTTGTGCTTACACAAGTGGAAAACAGCTCCTATAAAAAAAAAAAAATCCTCTCTGTTTGCCAAGCAGTGTGTAGAGATTATGAATCACTAAATGGCAGCCACGTGTCAGCAAAAGTAGCAGGAAGTGTCTTGTGTTTGACCTTTACTTGTAACAGCTAGAGCACTTTGCAGCGTATAGTTACGATGATTTCATTAACCTTGCTTACCAAGAACCATTGGATCAGTCACCTGCATAAGGTGTTTTTTCCATTAAAAAATATAAAAAGAATACCTGGCTAATAGTTATGGGTCTGGGGGAACTCTGGGGAAGCCCTTTCAGTCTGTTGCCTTTGTGTGTCTGGAAGGCGGAGGACATCTTTGAAGGTTTTCCTGTGGAATCCTAGTGGAATGGGGGACTTGAAACCAAGGCCACTTGTCAAGCCTGTTGGCCAACCTTTTGACACGTCTGTCTTGTTCAATAAACACCCTTGTTTCACAGAATCGAGCTGGGAATTCAGGCAGCAATAAAGTGCTGAACACAGGTCATTTGATACGTGCTTATTTTTTAGTGAACCCCACACATTGAAGCGCGTTACTGAATCAAGACAAAGTAGCTCTGGGCTGCTGCCCACCAGGGAGCCTGGAGGTCTGTCTGAAGTACACAAGGGTGCAACTGGCTCTTCTTCAAATGCATGAGAGCATCTTGGTACCTTTTCAGATTAAGAACCAAGTCTAGCAGATGTGGTGAGTTAAATTACTGGCTCTCTGCATGGGAAGGGGGATCTTTATTCCCTCCTCACCCCCATTCTCTTTGCCCCTGGACAGTGGGATAGTGGGCCAGAGTTAGATCTGCTCTCAGAAGGGTCTCTAGCAGCAGAGGGAGGAGACCTTCATGGCCATGGGTAAGGGTCAAGGTGAGAAGCAAGGCTGAGATGATCACCTTGGAAGGTTAATGCAGCCTAAGCAATGGCCTTTTTTTATAGACTGGACACCTGAGAGCTGCACAGTGTGTGACCTGATGAGTTGGCTGAGAGGTGGGACGCATAGGAGCACCCAAGCATTTCCAGCCATGTGACATAAAAGAGATCTGCTGTCCAGAAGGGATCCTGAAAGCACAGATCCCTGCTAATAATGGGCCTGGGATGCCACTGCCTCCCTCCCACTTCGGGTCCTAGTGATCAAGGCAACCTCCTGTGTCTGGCATGTGGGAAGAGAGCAGGAGGACAATCAGGGTGCCTTTCCAGAGGAGAGTGAGGTGGGGTCCTGAAGTACAAAGGTTAGTCCCTCGGGCTTCCCAAACTCTGCCCTGATGAGGATGCAGTCATCACCTTCTTACCTCTAGCCTGAGCCAACAGAGAGCCAGGACTGAGCCAGCTTTGTCTTATATGACCGACTGAGCCCTGCAACTAGGTCCCCACAGGTCCCAGGTAGCAGCAGTTAGAAGAACCAAGCCCACGCCAGCCAGCCCTTGTAAGCCCTGCCAGTCCTGGCAGTGTGGTGTGCTACATTTCAGCTGACCTCTCACTGGAGATCACAAAGAATGGTCTAATCACACTATTGATCACCATGTGCTGTCTTCCTCGTGCCCACCACGCTTTACCCCTGAAGGCTCAAACCTAGATGGAGAGGAGAGCACCAGTCTCTGCTGCTCCATGGTGTCTCTCTGAAATCCCCACTGGAATCCTCTCCATTAGCCCCATGACAGAGACAAGCCAGCATCCCTCCCCTGTGCAGAGCCTAGGGTCCATCCTGTGGTGAGCTGCTGCAGCCCCACGAACCAGCTCGCTGACACCATGTTGGGCAACCCTGCTTCTCCTTCAACTTCTTTTAATTAAAGCTCTTCTAATCAGATGGAGGTCTCCATTCTGCTTCAGACACTGGTCAGGAATGCAAGAGCACCTTCTTGCCTTCCTTCCACCATTGGGTCTCCCTGTCTGGTCAAACCAACTTCACAGAATCACAGAATCAGCCCGGTTGGAAAAGACCTCAAAGATCATCAAGTCCATCCATAACCTAAATCCACCCACCATAACCTTTATCTACTCGTTCTATACTCAAATCATGTCCCTAAACTTAGCAAGAAATTGAATGTTTGATGGTCAAATGCCACCAACACCTAGGTTAGTTGGTGGCCACTCCCAGAGGTGGCATGTATCAGCAGGATCAGGCCTTTAATCCTACTGTCCTGCATGGATTCCCATTGTTCCCCTCAAATTCCTTTGAAGCTCTTTCCAACAATTTTCCCCCTGCTTTGGTTTCAAATTGTGCTGATCCCCATGTTTTGTTCTCCAGGACAAGACTGGGCCATTGCAGAAATCCAGTCACTACTCAGCACGCTCAGCTCTTCCCTGGAAATCCCTTCCCTGTGTCCTGAGCAGTTCATTGGAGGGAGCCAGCCCAGAAGACAAGCACACCCACGTCTGTCTCCAAACAGCCCCAGCACCATCTGGATCTCACTCACTTCATCCAAGGTCTCCAGCTCTGACTCCATTTGCAACCCAACCACTTCCTTGGAAAGAGGGGCCACTCAGTGACTGTTGGGTTGCTGCAGCAACCACTGCTTCACATCATCACCTTCCCCCACCTCCACTGCTGTCATGCAGGAGGTTGTGAAAGCCCCTTTGGCACTGTCAGGCAGCTGCATATTTTGGTGTTGAGGAGGGGACTGCTATTCCAAAGCAGATTGAGGAGCAGATCTGTTGTGTCTCTAGAAGAGCAGGGTCAGAGGGCAGCACGATCAGCCTGGCTCAGAATCCAAGGTGGAGCTGCAAAGCAAAACCAACAAGCCAATGAAAGCCCCTGGTCCCACGAGGCTGGAGTTTGCTGCCTCCAGCAGCAAAAAGGAGCAGGTGCAGTGCTGGCTTGGGAGCACCAGGATGTTCTCCAAAGATATCCCTGGCTGCCTGCACAGGGGCTTGCTACTCCACCACAAAACCCTTCTTTCCTGCAGGACTCCAGGGAAGCAGCTGGGAACAGAGCCACCATTCAGCCCACATACACCAGCAGAGTGAAGCCACCCTATGGACACCATCCTCAAATGACTTTGGCATCCTTGAGGGAGGTGAGTCCTGGAGCTTCTTCCAGACCTCCTGTGCAGGTGTAGACAACACACGGTTCTTCCTCTTGGTGGTAACTGTTGTCATTTTACAACCAGGGCAGAGCCTGGATGCCAGATTTCAAAGGTTTTTATAAATGCCTGGAAACATATCTGTCCACCTGAGATGTTCTAGGACAAGGGACATTGCCAGCTCACACTTTGTCATCAGTAGTGTTCTGATCTTTGGCATCCTTGCTAAAGCCCATCTTGCAGTTGCTCAACAAGAGGAGAAACCCAGGTTTTATGATGTCACATACACACCAGAATCCCTTGAATCTTTTAGCCTTCAGTTCAGTGCTTTGTGTGAACAAGGCAGGTAAGAGCTGCCTCCTCCTGAAGCCTCCGTGCAACCCCTCGAGGAGCACATGGATTTTCAAGCAGGAACATTTGTTGTTTCCACAGCAGAGGCTCCTGGGTAGCTAGGCCAGGAGTGCTTCATTAACATGAAACTTTAACATCTCCTCCTTTTATAAAGCTGCAGAACCCCAGAGGGTTTTGGAGGCCAATGCAGGATCTGGAGGGCACCTTCCTGGCCAGTTATCACCAAATCTTTTCTCTGCTTTTCTGAGGAACATCCAGAGGGAACCCAGCCTGAGTCACAGGTGGGGAAAGCTACTACAGACTCCACACAGGAGGCAAAAGAGGGACAACCCTGCAGGTTTCTTCTTCCAGCAATGGGCTGTGGGCCTTCCCTAGTCCCCTCAGACTCACCTTACAGGGACAGAGAGAGAAGGGGAACAAGAATGAGTAGTTTGTTATGCAACAGAACTGATAATGCCCAATGACTCCACGTGGATTTGTGTCTTCTGGTCAGACTCTGGTACCAGTTGACTGCAAACTTGTAAAAGCTTCACTATCTATGAGTCTTCTGTCATGAAATCTGGTGGAAGTTGGTCAAATGCTTCAAGAGAAGCTGAAGTAGATAAGGACATAGATTGAGGCAGTCCTTTCTCCATACAGGTGCAAAGTCTGCCAACAGAAGTCATGTTTCCTTAGGAGACCAAGATAAAGCTATCCCTGTGGCAGACATCCATGGAAACAAGCCCAGCAGAGACAGGAGAGCTGGGAGCAGGGACAGAAAGCCAGAGCCTTTAGCCAAGAGTGACAGGTTATTCAAGTCTGGGATGAGGTTACACCCAAGAGACAGAATGGACAGCATGACATAGTCATGTTTCTCAACACCACCCCACTCCCAGGCCTGCCTCACACCACGGCGACCCAGTCAAGCTGCTTGGGAATTTTCCAGACAAAAGTTTTTTTCCCATCAGAATGTGCAGATTCGTGGAACACTGAACATCTCACAGAAAACACATTGCATTCAGTGAACCTCTGATGAAGCACAGGCAGGGAGGTGTTTCCACTGGACAGGACAAATTTCCATTGTGAACCTGACTGCAAGTTCATAGAGTCATAGAATGGTTTGGTTTAGAAGGGACCTTCAAGATCATCTGGTTTAGAAGGGACCTTCAGGATCATCTAGTTCCAACCCCCTGCATGGGCAGGGACACCTCCCACCAGACCAGGTTGCTCCAAGCCCCATCCAACCTGCCCTTCAACACTTCCAGGGAGGAAGCTGCTTCTACAGCTTCTCTGGTCAACCTATTCCAGTGTCTCACCACCCTCACACTAAATAATTTCTTCCTGATGTCTAATTTAAATCTACCCTCTTTCAGCTTAAAACCATTACTCCTCATCCTATCACTATGTGTTCATGTGATGATGTGAGGACCAACTTGTCCATACTTCCAGGGAGCCAGACTTGTAGTTTTCCAGTCAGGACCCCAGGGTACTCAGACAGAGGACTTGATGAGCTAAAGGCTTCTACAAAGGTTTCTCTGATAGCTCCTAGTCAAACACTGGGGTAACCCTGGCCATTCATATCTCTGAGGCAGCTCATTACAGGTGTAATCCCAATTCACATTATCTCCAGGCTGGTAGACTGACCTTTGATAAGCTTCACTGTCCCATCAGCCAGGCAGCCCAAGGAGCCATCCAGCCAAATGGACCTACATCTGGTTGGACTGCCTGAGGTCATCGCTCCTTCTTTCACCCCTAGAAATCCCTGCAGCCACCATCTGAAACCAACACAGTTCTTGTCAGCTTGTAAACAGCAGCTTTAAAACTGGCAAGAATCACACCATCTCCAGTCCTCAGTGCTAGATCCTGAGGTCCATGTTTGAGTCTGGAAGCACCCAGATTTGGCATGGCCTCAGATGAAACTGTTATGACATTTCCATTTGAAAGGGAAAATACAGATTTTTGTAGCCAGTGAGGACATAAATGAAATTCACCCTTCCAAGAAATTTCTGGTGCTGGCTATACTCATGCTCTGACAGTCCAGTACCCTTCAAACTCATCGTCTGGCCATGCCTTTCTATGAAATACATGGTCCCACCAAGCCACATTTCTAACATGGCAGGAGAAGTCCACTTTTTCCTCATCTCAGGGCCAAGGATCAGCAACTCTGGCCAACAATTTCATGCATACAGATGAAGCACAGGTGAGGGGACAGTGACACACAACCATCAGCTGTGTGGAACTTGGGAAGTAACACAGCCAAGGTGGGCCATGCACAGAGTCTTTCTCTCCAGCACCAGTGGGAGGTGTCCCTGCCCACGCAGGGGGTTGGAACTAGACAATCTTTAAGGTCCCTTCCAGCCCAAACCAGTCTGGGATTCTGTGATTTATTTGCCTCAGTAGCCCTGTTGTGTGGAATGGAAATATTTTTACTCTAGATCCTCACCTCAGTTGTCGCAGGTATTGGCAGATACAGTGGCCAAAGCAGAAAAAGACAGGTTATTCCCAGAAGTCTTTAATTATATTATTGGTGATAGGTTAATAGTGACATTCCTGAGAAATCTGCCATCTCAGCTTGCCATTTTCCTTATGGTTATCAGTTCTGGATAACACTGTCCTGCAGCACTTTGACTGCAGAGCCCCCGAGGAAGCTGAGCCAGGTACAGCAACCAAAACAGCTGAACAGTTATGGGCAGACACCTCAGTTCTGTCTGATAACCCCAGAAATCAGAGATCCCCAAAGGAGGAAAGGGCCCAGCTCCCTGAACCAAAGAAACAGCAGTTTCTGCCCTGATTTGGAGCGTGGGAAAGGATTTTCTGGGGCTTGGAAGAGAATTTGATGCCAACGGGAGGAGGTTTTTGAGTTTGCAGAGTAAAATGCAAAGGATACATCTGGGGTGTTTCATGTTGTCTTGCAGCCAGAGCAGGCTCATAACTTCTCCCATAGGATAAAGTGTTGGTACCTCCCCTCAGGAGAGAAGATGAAGGGGATGGAAATAAAACAAAGGAGTGGAACAAGACTCCAGGAGAGCCAGGCTTGCTCCTCCTGCTGCCGTTGCTGGAGGGGACAGAATTGCCAAGAGTGATGGCATCACCTCCCCTCTCACCCCACTCCAAATCCCTTAGACACAGAGCCAGATAAGAACTCATGCTTGAATAGGCTGGTGACCTAATTAAAGGGGCCCAGAAGGGACACAACATTTCCAATTTTAGGTTAGTCAGAACAAGAGAATCATGAAAAACTGTAAAGGAGCATGAAGGGAGTAGTGGGGCAAGAAGTGAAGTTCTCTTTGGGATGCCATCCTGGAAGCTGTACCTACCATGGCTTACTGGCTCCCTCATGCTCTGCATTTGCTGACAGATCAGGGAACACTGCAAGGGATGGTGTTATAGGTAAGTCCAGGAGGCATCTCAGATCACAGAGTAATCACTTCTGAGACGTGTATCTACTCATACCCCCTATATACACAGAAATTCATGTGTCTTAGAATCAATGAACATTTTAGGTGGGAAGGTACCTCTGGAGGTCTCTGCTTCAGTCTCCTGCTCAAAGCAGGGTTAGTTACCTCAGGTTGCTCAGGTCCTTCTCCAGCTGAGTTTTCAATATCTCCAAGGATGTAAATTCCCCACCTCTTGGGGCACTGGCCCAGTGTTTGACCATCCTCATGGAGAAGAATTCTGTCCTTGTATCTAACTGGAATTTCCCATGTTGCAGCTGTACCTGCTGCATGTTTTCCTTCCACTGTCCACCCCCAAGATGAATCTTCTCTGTCTTCTCTACACCCTCCCACTAGGGAGCTCTGGATAGCAATAAGGTACCATCTTGCCCTACCTATCTGCCAGCTGAACAAACCCTGCTCTCTCAGCCTCTCCTATCTCATGTATTCCAGCCCCCTGACCATCTCAAGAGCTTTCACTGGGCTTGCTCCTGTACATCAAAGTCTGTGTTTTACCAAGGAGATCACAAAAGGACACAGCAGCTGGTGTCTCACAAGTGTTGAACAGAAGGAAATAATCACTTCCCTCAACCTGCACTCTTGCTATGACAGTGTTAGTTGTGGCTCCCCACTGCAAGAGCACACTGCTGGCTAATGGCAAACTTGCTGTTCACCAAGATCCAGGAGACTCATGGCCAGCTGGACATCTATATCCACGTATACTGCCTACATCTCTCTCTAAACCAAAGAAACCCAGGGTGGTTGAGGTTGCTCCCTGGAGAGGGAGTCAGAGACCCTCCCCATTCTCCAACTGGGAAATGCCCTTCCCACTGTTGCTGCTCCCACTGCAAGGAAACATACAGAAACCCCCAAACAAAGCCAGGCCAGGACAGCCAGTTACCCTGTTTCAACCTCTCTTTGCAAACGAGGGCCTTGCAGGTCAACCATCCATATGGCCAGTCACATTTGTGGAGGGTAGGTACCTTCTCAAGGGCTTAGACCTTCTCATTTTACTCTGTAAAATAAGGCTGTGGTCTTTTTCACTACAAAAGGTCTAATAGATCCATCACGCCCCTTGAACAAGCTACAAATCACAGAATCACAGAATCACCAAGGCTGGAAAAGACCTTTAAGATCATCAAGTCCAGCCTATGACCAACACCACCATACCATCTAGTTAACTCAGACTCTCTCCATGCTGCCAAAGTCATCCTCTCCAGGAAGCAGCTTCTGGCCTCCAGGCTAAATGCTGTGGGCTCTTGTCTATACTGTTTGCCTGGAACAGACTAACCATATCCCCTCTGAACTGTGCTTGCTGCAAGTCCCTTGTGGGTCCCCTGGTCCTTCTGTGCACAAAAGGAAATTATTATTTTTTTCAGTTCAAAGACCACATGAGGGCTGTGTCACAACCCACCAGGGTGGTGTCCAGGGTAGGTGTTGAGTGCCCTTGCCCAAAACTGTGGGCATATGGGCATGGCAGATGGTGCAAGACATGCTGGGACAGTCCTGGAGGAAACCCTGTAGGTTGGCAAGAACCAGTCTACAACTTGAATGTTTTTTTCAGCCATGATGCCCTAACAAGGGAGCAAGCCAGATGGAATGAAGCCACAGGCTCATGCAGCCTCCAACCACAGGTTCCTCAGCCCCAGCAGGAGCCCAGTGATGACAAACATGAGCCAGGACAGCACTTCCCCATGAGCAGGTTATTCTGGCAGTGCCCAATATAAGCTGCAGCTCACAGGCATTGCCATGCTCAGTGGACTGCTGGTCTCACCCCAGAGACCAGTTCCAGTTCCCAACCCCAAGACAGCCTCAGTTGCCACATCTACTGCTGAGAGATCAATCCCCAGCCTGGCTGTCCCAGAGGTCCTGGCAATGCACACATGGGGCACATAGATACTCTTCCACAGCACTTACACACCATTACTTGTCCTCTCACCAGATCTTCTAGGCAGCTGCATCCCTCACCTCTTCTGCAAACCAAACCAATCCCTCCTGCTATTGCCTTCCTACCCCCAAACATGGCATTTACCTTTTTCTTCAAGTTGGCAAGCCCATGTTACTCAAGGTCAGGCTGTTTGAACATCAGCTGCAGTGTTTGTCCCGCTTTTTTTTTGCCAGACAGTTTCAGCATGTACAGCACTTCCTCTTCTGAGACATTTGGGGACAGAGACTTGTGACCTTTGGCAGCTGCTTGAGTTCAGCAGCACAGGCAGCAATCCCAGGGGTGAGTTGGTTGAAAGAGAAAATCCCTTTTCCTCCCTCTCTGTGTCTTTGTGGACAAACTCAGGCCAAAGCCAGCAGCCAGCTGCCAGTGAAACACATGACTTGGACACTGCAGGGAAGACCATCTCCATGCAGACCACAGCTGAAGCAGTAAAGTGGCCCAGCACAGAGGTGAAGCTTCAGCCCATCCTGTGAACCTGGGCAACATTTAGATTCAAAACTTGAGTTTCATAAGGCTAAAACTAAGGGAAATTGATCCCAGTGGGAAGTCTTTGCACTTCAGTATGAAATAGTGCCTACCACACTTGAGCACTTCTGCCTAAGATCTCCCACATGGGCATTGACCAAGCAGCTCCTCTAAACCAGAAGGAACTCAAGGGATGGTTTATCTCATTATAAGTGAATGCATTAAACCAGCCTCAGATGCCTCCTTAGTGCAACTTGGCCAGACATGTTAGAGAAGAGAAGCAAAGTTATGACCAGAGTGCTGGACACTGCACTTTCAAGTCCAGATGTCCATCATACTGCTCATCTCCTGATAAAGCAGGAAAACCTCCAATCTGAGAGTATTTTCTGCTACCTGGTGCAACTTGTGCTTGGGCACAGAGGAGCCCCCAGCTCTGCACCCCGGGTCAGATCTCTTCCTGCAAAGGCTCCTGGTATCTCAGCTTTAAAGTACACGACACACAGCACTGTTTGGTGCAGTCTGCAGCTATTCCCAGTTGCCATCTGTCACTAGACAGCCCAGTGTGGGGCTCATGAACTTCATGCCTCAGAATCCCAATAATGTCCCTTAGCTCATCACGGGCTAATTGGTGCTGCATTTGCAATGAGAAGCTCCCACGTTAGCCCTGCATCAAAGGTGAGTGAGCTGGAAACTCAGTCTGAGCAGCAGAAGAGAGATGTCAGAGTTTGGGGTAGAAAGATTCCCTTTTAGCTCTTGGGAATGTAAACACAAAGGTGATGATGGAGGGGATTCTTGCCCTCTACTCCAGTCTCGTGAGACCCCCCTGCAGTACTGTATCCATTTTGGGGCCCCCAACATATAAACGACATGGAGATGTTGGAGAGAGTCCAGAGGAGACCACGAAGATGATCAGAGGGCTGGAGCAGCTCTGCTCTGGAGACAGGCTGAGAGAGTTGGGGTTTGTCAGCCTAGAGAAGAGAAGGCTCCAGGGAGAACTTAGAGCACCTTCCAGTGCCTGAAGGGGCTCCAGGAAAGCTGGGGAGGGAATTTTTACAAAGGCAGGGAGTGAGAGGACAAGAGTGAATGGTTTAAGACTGAAAGAGGGGAGATTTAGATGAGATGTTAAGAAGAAATCCTCTCCTGTGAGGGTGGTGAGACCCTGGCCCACGTTGCCCAGAGAAGCTGTGGAAGCCCCATCCCTGGTAGTGTTGAAGGCCAGGTTGGATGGGGCTTGGAGCAACCTGGTCTAGTGGGAGGTGTCCCTGCCCATGCAGGGGGACTGGGACTAGATGATCTTTAAGGCCCCTTCCAAACCAAACCATTCCATGATTCTATGAACTGGTGAACCAGTGTTTCATTGTCAGCCCAAGAGACAGAAGCTCTCCACTGATCTGAAGTTGATGTGTCCTGGTGAAGTACTTGGGACTGGTACCTTCAATACTGCCCAACTTTGGCTTCCCTGATGATGCTCAGAGGCAGCACAGAGACTCATTACCCGCAGGGGGATGATGTTGCCCAGAATGTGGACACCCAAGACTGAGAAAAATTCTTCCCCTCCAAACCCCAGGCTGCCCTTTGTACCCTCACCTCCAGACTTCAGACCCTCCAGCTGCAAATCTGCAAGATCTGTCAGGAGGACAACTAACCAGCCTCATGTCTTACTCTGTGGGCAAAGTGACCTTTCACTTTTGGCTCTCAAGGGGGCAGCTCTCAGCCAGATGCACACCTCAGCTTGTCCTGGGCTACCTCTGGCACAAAATGTCCTCTGTGGCCCTGCAGAGGGAAGCCAGAAGGGGAAGCTGATGTTAATTTGCAGCTGCAGCAGAGACTCGTGGCCATCACAACAGTGAGCACCAGCATCATGACTTCCCTCTTCCCTTGTGATCTGTGGGGAACAGGAGGAGGGCCAGGCTCCTCCCAGGGAGACCCAACAGCCAGGAGCTTCCCAGGCACAGGCACCTCTTTCTTTGCCTCAATAGTCACCCACTGGTAGCCCAAGGGAACGTGCTAAGCCTTTAAAGGTCACCAAGTTGAACTGGGCTAGTGTGGAGCACAGGCAGCACACACACAGTTCATGGCCCAGCTTGCTTGGGTCACCTCCATAAATCAGGGCGGCAGTTTCCATCCCTGCTGATTCCTCTGTATGGGAAGCCAGTTTTACAAGGCAATGCAGCCCTACCTCAAGCCCCTGTTCTTCTCGACCAAAGCACAAGTCCCATCAAAGATACTTCGAGCCAGATATCACAACAACCTGCCTCAAAAACCAGCAGGTTTGCTAATGACATTGTGCAAACACCAACGTGCATCGAGCCTGTGGCTTCATGGCACTGAGTCTTTGCAGAAGAACCTGCTGAAGGTATTGCTGCCTGCTTCACCCTTCTCCACCCATCATCACATACTGCAGATGCCTTGTCCTCTCAGTTGCAACCAGCACAGCTTCCAAAACTACCACAATTGCTGCTGCTGTTGCTGTCCTAATTTTCAGGTGGATCAGCTCCCACGACTGCATCTCTGCCTGACTGTACATCGACTGACAGAGAGGAGATGGCATGGACACAACTGGAGATGGCTGCTGGGAAGGGTGTTCATATTTATCTTTCACTAGTCCTGTGGCACTAGGCTAAGCAGGGATAAGGGCAGACAAGTGCCTTCAGGTCCCAGAGGTGTTGCATGATCTGCCCCAGGCTTCTGGCTCACACCAGGCTGGGGAAGAAGGCAACAGCATCTTCTCTTATGTGCCTCAGCTGCAAAACAAGGAGTGGCTCAAAACTGCAAAGAACTAACAAAGCTTGGTCTAAGCCTTGCTGAGATTTCTCTTGAGGGTTAGGATCAAGAAATCAGTGAGATGTCCATCACAACCAGCCCAGTTGCAGGTGTCTCCTCTCTAATATAGATGCAGTTAGACCCATCTACAATAGCCAGTTCCTGTTGGACCCAGAGAGTCCCACTGAAAGGATCCACAACTGCTCTGCAGATGCAGGTTAAGGAAGCACTTTGACTTGGCATTAGGAGGTTTGGAGATCATGGTGAGCATGGAATATTAAGCACACAGGGATGGCACAAAAAGTTGCTAAGCCATTTTGTTGTACGGTCTTCTGTGGAGGTGACTTATCCCCCACCTGCACAAAGCCTCTGGCTGGTAATAAATCTTAGCATCATATCTACTAGAAGGCAGGAGAAACTCCTACAGCAAAACTCCCTCAGCATCCTCTTAAATCCTGAGACCTAAAAATTAATAGGGGGGCCCTGACGTCCCATCAGATATTCAGGCAGAAAAATGTGGGACTATTGTGATGGCCATCAAGGTCCATTGATCCCATTGACTTGTCTTTAGCAATGCCCAAGAGAGATGTCTAGAGAAGAGTGTCAGAACACAGCAAATAGGTTGAGATACTTCCCCAAAATATCCAGTCAGCTTCCAACAATTTGTGGCTTCCTGTGCCATAGAGAGTGGTTTCGTATTTAATTACCTCTAGCAAATTTTTCTTCCATGAATTTATCCACTTGCTTTATGAACTCCCATCGATTCTCAACATCCACAACATCCTGTTGCAAGGAGTTCCACTGCTTAATTATACACTGGGAGAAGAGCCACCTCCTCTTGTTTGTTTTGGACTTGCAATTTCTGGTTTCATCTGATGTCCTGTAATTCTCGTACAGATAGAGATGGTGAACATACTGTCCCTGTCCACCCTTCCCACATCACCCAGTGATTTACAGTCCTCTGTCATAACCTTTCTCAGATGTCCCCTTCCAGCCTGATGAGTCTTCAACTACTTAGTGATATGGTGGCCACCACAGAGTTTTGAGCATCTTGGTGTCCTGAGTCTTTTCAAACTTCACTTTGCATTCACTTGCCTTTTGAGGCCAGGGAACCATCTTTCAGATGCTCCTTAAAAGAGACCACGAGCAGTTGAGGCCCTTTCCTATGAGGGTGTGGGTAACCCATATGGACTCAAAACAAAGGGGCTACCAAACATGTGAACATGGAAGTTCATTAGGCCAAAGCAGCTCTGAGTCCAGTAACACATTCCTCCTTGCTTCACTCAGGAGATAGAAGTCAGCACTCAGTGTTGGCAAGTGGTCTAGGAGGGCTGCATTTTTGGAAAGGGGAGAAAGGTGCCAATATTTTTGTATTATACTCCAAGGATACTGGAGGGGAGAAAAATAGCCAAGGAGATTTGAGTTTCTCCAGGGTGACTTCCCTGAATGAAAGCCTGGAGCATGCCTGAGGTTTTGAAAGTGTAGTGATAGGATGAGGGGGAATGGGTTCAAACTGGAAGAGGGGAGATTTAGGTGAGACATTAGGAAGAAATCCTCTCCTGTGAGGGTGGTGAGACACTGGCCCAGGTTGCCCAGAGAAGCTGTGGCTGCCCCATCCCTGGAAGTGTTCAAGGGCAGGTTGGATGGGGCTTGGAGCAACCTGGTCTAGTGGGAGGTGTCCCTGCCCATGCAGGGGGGTTGGAACTGGATGATCTTTAAGGTTCCTTCCAACCCAAACCATTCTGTGAGTCTGTGACTCTGTGGCAGTGCAGAGATCTCTGAGCAGTGGTATCCTCCATGAACCTCTCCCTATTCCCTTTCTATCAGTGGGTGAACCACCTCCAGCACTCACGTTGCTGAGGAAGCAATGTCCTCACTGCTCAGAGCAGGGCAGAGCAGAACTCATAGGTGCTTTGCCAGGCAAACATTCATGTCTGCCTGATGTTTGCAAAGTCAGCAGAGATCAGAACCAGCCCTGGAGGGCCAGGCTCATCTTACAAACACTGACACATGAGGAACCTCTCTAATAGTCAAGGCTGGAGGCTCCTGGGAAGTGCTGCTGAGCATGTTGATCTCAGTCCTCAGCCTGAGAAATGGGAAGTGTAAGAGGACTTTGTTGAGCATTTTCTTTCCCTGATCACAGAAATCACAAACTTGCAGAGCTGGTGTGAGACCATTTCACCCTCACCCTGCTTGTCATTATCAGAGCACCTGAAGAGCTGGTCAGAGCACAGGACTGCAGTGTGCTCAGGCTGTACAAACACAGCCAGCCCTTCCCATCAACACAGCTCAGCCGTTTAGAAGCCCAAACTGAACTACAGAACCACCAGCAGATCCTGTTTGACACCAGCTGGTGTTGGCTGGCAGTCACAGCCTGCCTGCCATGCAAACATCCCTCTGTCTCCCCAGCACCAACATGTCCTTGCTAGGCAGCATCCCACAGCTTTGCCCATCTGGGACACACCAGGGAACCAGACTCATTTCTGTTGATATCAGAATGGCAGGAAAAGAGATGCTGAAATTAGAGACACTTCATGATTCCAGGTTCATTCAAAACCCCATGGTTTTTGTCAGAAGACCATCAATAGAAACCAACATAAACAAAAGTGAGTATAAAGAACAACCAGAGACAATGCTGGGTCTTCCCAAACCTTCCATTTTGTAGCCATCACAGCACTGTGGTGTTTTAAGGAGGTACCTGAAGGAGAACAAGGATGTTTCAAAAAAATTCTCCTCACCTGTGCTTGAAAGGACAGTGCAGGAGAAAGCACAGAGACACACAGACTGCGAGTTGGGGTTGTTCAGCTTGGAGAAGGCTCCAGGAAGATCTTTTAACAGCCTTACGGTACCTGAAGGGGCTACAGGAAAGCTGTAGAGAGACTTTTGAAAAGTACAGGGAATGATAGCATGAGGAGGAACAGTTTCAAACTGAAAGAGGGGAAATTTAGATGAGATATTGGGAAGAAATTCTTTGCTATGAGGGTAGTGAGACACTGGAACAGGTTGCCCAGAGAAGCTGTGGCTGCCCCATCCCTGGGAGTGTTCAAGGCCAGGTTGGATGGGGCTTGGAGCAACCTGGTCTAGTGGGAGGTGTGTTCCCCCAGTGGCAGGTGAGTTGCAACTGGATGATCTTTAAGGTCCTTTCCAACCCAAACCAGTCTGTGATTCTGTGTCTGACAACAGAGCAAGAAGGCTGCAGACACCAGGGGCTGAACAGGATCCAGGATCAGGCATTCAGTAGGACAGTGGTCAGCCACAGAGCATCCATGTACTGGTGAAGGTACCAGACTCCAAGGCCCATGGATGAGATCCATAGCTGTACAGAGGGGTAGGAAGGACACAACATCAGGCAAGGATTTGATACAGCACAATTTTCAGGGCTGGGATGTGTGTAAGCACGAGGGGACAAATTCACTGTGTCAGCAGACACAGTGGTGTCCTCAGCCTTCAGGAAAAGACACCAAGATAGCACAGGAGGAACGAATTAGCTATGCTGGGCACAACCCAAAATCCATGAGGACTTGTCGGACACGGGCCAAGGTTTTAGTGAAGACATGTGCTGAGTCTTGGCATAGTGTGTGCACAGAAGTGGCAATCAGATGGAGCTGGAGAGGAAATCAGAGCTGAGGGAGAGTTGTTTCAGATGGGAAAGATTAAAATGTGTTTGGGCTACAAGGAGGAGAACCAGAAGCCAGTGGAAGGGTAAGCAAAAAGAGAGCCAAAGCAGAAGGGAGCATCAGGTGACAGAGTGGGGGGGACAGCGGGGACGGGTCTGTGACAGGAAAGGGACTGCTAAAAGGGCAAGGAAGAAATGTGTTCTTGTGCCAAAGTCTCTTTGGAAGAAAACAGAGAGCTCCTGTTCAGAGCCAAAACAGGGGGGAGGATGAACAAGGAAATCAGCTTTATCACGAGATACCCCGCAGTGGAGAGCAGAGGAGGGGAAGTGGATGCTGGAAGGTGGCCAAGGCTGGTGGGATGGACTGGAGGACCTGCAGGGAGCTGCAGAGAGACAGGCACTGAGGAGAGAATTTATTGTGTCCCTTTTCAGTGATAGTCCATACCATGCCTTAGCCTAGGGACACTTCCAGCCAAGGAGCTCTGTCCTTCAGGCTATGCAATATCTTCTCAGGTAGCAGTACAGCTCCCACCACTGGTACCTGCAGTAACGTGAGGGGCAGAGGGCTCGTTATTTTCTCTGACAACATGGTGGCTTTCAAGTGATGACCAAGAAAGCAATGTTCATGTGGGCTCGATAGGAAGTCAGGTCATGATGCAAGCCGATTAAAACTGGAGCTTAGAAAATTGGCATTGTACTTCTGAGCCATGGAAATGTTGCATGAGTGCCCCCAACTTGAGAGGATCAGGAGACCCATAGCAAGTAGCCATGACATTACTCAGGGTCCTGCCTGGACAGCTACCCAACTCTCACACCTTTACTTCCCAGATGTCCAAAGACCTCTGCTCCAACTCTGACGCATGATGTGAAAACTAGTTGCCTGTCCATCAGCCACCAGAGCTTAGAAAACCTCTTTCAGATCAGAAATGGGCAGGTCACATACCCAAAGCCAGAAGTTGTTTTACCCTGATGAGGTTCCCGATGAGCAGAGCTGCCCCAGGAAGGCACTGTCCCCAGAGGACCAGCACCAGCTATGGCATGGCCACCCTCTAGTGGCCACCACTCCTCTCACAGAGACTCTCCATCTCGGACGTGAATACCCATGACTTACTCCTCCTCTGTAAGAGGTGAACTCAGGCACACAAAGAAACCATTGTGGGAGATCTCGCTCGCCCCTCCCAGCCGTTTGCAGCAGCCCTGCGTAGGCTCACAGGGCAAGGGTTCATCTGCTGTGCATTAAAAATGCAGAGGAAACCATAGAAATGAAGGTGCCCACAACCACATCAGTTCCTCCTGATTGCAGCCCAGCAGAATATTTACCCTAGTCAGCCCATCCAGCACCACCATCAAAAAGACACCAGGTAGAGACCAAATGCTATTATTTGGGGGGACAAAAAAAAATGGGGGGAGGGTGCACTTTCTTTATGCTAGTTTGGATTTTTTTTTTAAATTTAATACTCTGATCCTCCAACATTTTGCGTGTGTGTTCTCTACATAGGTCAACCCATCTATATCTGTCTCGTGGTTTGTCAACCTAGGTGGGCATGAACATCCAAGGAAGAGTTTGCTGGGGTGGAAGGCACAATGCAGCTACTCAGGGAGAAGAGCCCAAGTCCTTCACTTCCTGAAGATAATGTCCAGATGAAACATGACACTGCTGAGAACAACTTTTCTCCCCCTAAGGGCTGTGAGGGCATCTTGGGCAGCCCATGAAACCATACCCATGGTTGCTGTGTCCACTTAAATCTTCCCCCCATGATGCTTGTTGTTCCCCAGGACACCCTGAAGTGGGGTGCAGTGGGGTGCAATTTGAGAACTGCTGGGTTGGGACCAACACTAAAGCTGTACCAAATCGACCAGGAAAAGAAGTGCAAGTATTTTTAAACAAAATATCCTGAGGTGATGCTGAAGAGCAAACACCTGCTGCCTCTGTGCGAGCAGGCAAAGGAGAACTGGAACCAAACTGGAAGGTGAAAAGGAAGTCAGCAACGCAAGGAGTGACAAGGAACTTGGGTTTCTTGCATCATGCAGGATCCAGTCCAGCTGTGAAACCCCGTGGGGTTTGATCCCTCCCTCACCCACAGTCTCATCAACCATGAGTCATTGCAGAGGGTGAGAAGAGGCTCTGGACTCGCCAAGCCCCACTCCAAGCTCGTACTGGGGGACACGACTGAGGAGGAGGCACTTATGGCAGTGTCTGCACTGACAACCAAGTCCTCTCCAGCCATCCTGAGGGGCAGCATTAAAGCTGCCTTTGCCCCTGGGAAGTGCACTTCCACAGCAGGTGGATGTTGTAGGGGATGCCTGTCAACCATCTCACTTGCTCTACTAGCTAACAGGTAATTGAAACACAACCAAAGCAAACAAGGTGAAGGAAACATCTCTGGGATTTCCTGAGGCTGAAAGTGTTTCTCCTGCCAGCTTCATTTGATGACCCCTAGATCTTGAGCTGAGACAGAGACCAGCTAGTCCTTGTCCACACTTTCCAAACAACTCAGGAGTCTCTAGACCACTCTTGTGTCCTCCCATGGTCATCTCTTCAAAGCCAAGAAGTACCTAGCTGGCTATTCCTTATAGGAATATCACTCCATGTGCCTGCCCTCCTCACTTCCTTCTCTGGACCTTTCCTCTGGTATGGGGGACTGCATATCCATGGCACAGGGCAGAACTATTGTGATATTTCCCCCATGTTCTTAATTCCAAGGCAAGAGTCCCGGGCACCTCAACTGTGCTGGAGGCATCTTCACCCAAGACTGAATGTATCTGAGCAGGAAAGGCACAGACAATGGGAGTCAGCAGCAGGGAATGTGCCTCTGATGAGGATGGGGCTGGTCAAGCTTGAACCATCCTCCATCCTGCCCCATAACCTGCAGGAGAAGGAGTCAGTGAGCACCGTTACATCTCTTGCAACATGACAGGCCTAAAGTGAGCTCTCAAGGACCTAAGTCAGGAGCTTGGAGAGCTACTGACAGTGCAGACAGGGCAGGAAAGTGCTTGGCCTCACACAGAGGTGCTCAGGGACACGTGTGTGACCCCCCCAACGCTCTCCCCGTTACACAGTCTTTGATGAGCATCATGTGTGATCTTACGGCAATGAGAAGAGGTGGCTTACTTATCTGAGTAAGCTTACTTACTTAGCTGAGAGGAATGGAAAAGCAAGAAAGGTCAATTCCTCTGTTATTCCTCCTGGGGAAAACCCCTCTGGATATCAGCTAGCTCTGCACTGACGTTGCTGTGCCTCTGGCTTTGGCAGACTGTCTGTCTCTCTCCCCAAGCCAAACACACATTGGTGGTGGCACACAAGAATCTACATCTCCCCTCTTTCAGCTTAAAGCCATTCCCCCTCATCCTCTCACTACAAGCCCTTGTCAGAAGCCCCTCCCCAGCTTTCTTGGAGCCCCTTCAGGCACTGGAAGGTGCTCTAAGGTCTCCCTGGAGCCTTCTCTTCTCCAGGCTGAACAGCCCCAACTCTCTCAGCCTGTCTCCAGAGCAGAGCTGCTCCTGCTCTCTGATCATCTTTGTGGCCCCCTCTGGACTCTCTCCAACATCTCCATGTCCTTCTTGTGTTGGGAGCTCCAGAATTGGACCCAGCACTGCAGGGAGGTCTCTGCACTGGAGCAGAGGGGGAGAATCCCCTCCCTTGACCTGCTGGTACATAACATATAACACCAAAGCTCAAGCCAGCCAGGAGGACAGGGCCTGGCACTGCCCATGGCAGGGGATCACTTGGGACTGGTCAGCCTGGAGGCCACCATGCACCTCTCTGTGATGCTGCACTCAGGACAAGCACAACCACAGCCAGTCCTTGGCTCTGCCCTCGCTCCCCCGATGGGGACACAGGGATGGGCTTGTCCCCAGGGTGGCCAGGGCTGTTTCTGTCCTCCACACCCTTACCAGGTGTTTTCTGCTGATCTTCCCTGCTCAGATCCCTTTGGTCTTTTCCTCCCCACAGGGCTGGGCCGATGAAGCTGTTTTGGGATCACGTGTTGCTTAGCAACATTTATTATCCCTGACAACATCCAAGTTTACACCAGGTGCCAAAGGCAACCAGAGGGAAACAAGCCTCCCCTGTCTGGCACAGAGAGCTTTGAACTAAATGTGTATTTATTGCTGCCCTGACTGCATGCAAACGTTACAAGGGCACACAAAGGTGCTTGTCTTCTCCCTCCATCACTGTTCAAAGCCCTTTTGTGGGAGCCTGTCTCTACCAGGGCAGGTCCCAAACCTCAATTCTGGTTCAGCAAAACTAACAGAGGTGTAAACAACGCCTGGTGGGTGAAAAGAGGCCTTGGACCAGAGAGCAGCATCTTCCTTCTGGGCTGTGTCCATCTTAGACATGGCTGTGGGATGTGAGCAGTCACTGTTTCCATCAACACATCATACATGAACCCATCCCATGGGGAGGACGTTACCTGACATACCTTCTGTTGTCTGTTGTTGCACCATAGCAAGCCCAAATTGCCTTCAGAGATTGGCATCTCCTGGGACAATGCAGGTTACCAAAGGGATACAGCTTGAGAACGAGCTGGAAGATCATCTACAAGGCAATGACAGTATGGGTGTGTCACCCACACCACGACAGGGAGGAAAGAGCCTCTTGCTGATGTGTCAGCATTCCTCTCTAAGAGCTTGGAGTGGCCAATGTCCTTTTGAGTCAGCAGGAATGAGGTTCAGTTCACAGATGAAAACCCCACTGGTATTTGGTGTCTACCTGGAACCTAGGGGCAGGACTCAGCTACCTAACTGTAGGCATCCATGTCCACTGGGGACACTCTTGGATATGCCATCCACCTCTCTGGAAATCCATGTGTGTCCCATACATCCTGTGCCATACCTGCCAACCCTTGCAGATGTCCTGGGCATGGTACAGCATCTCTCAAAAGGCCTGAGGAGTCTACATGGAGGCAAAGGAATTTAGCCAGAGGTGTCCAAGGACTTCTTAGAGTTCACAGACATTTAATTAAGGGCCTCCAGAGAAGTATCCACCTCTACAGAAACAACCCCTGTGTGGTCAGAGGAATTACCCCCAGACATTATTGTCTACACTGGCAAAAGACTCGATGTGGTTGCAAAAGCATAGATCTGTAGTGGTATCTGAGTCCTGCTGTGGTGTCATTGAATCACAGCATGGTTTAGAGTTGGAAGGGACCTTCAAGATCATCTCATTTCAACCCCCTGCCATGGGCAGGGACACCTCCCACTAGACCAGGTTGCTCCAAGCCCCATCCAACCTGCCCTTGAACACTTCCAGGGATGGGGCAGCCACAGCTTCTCTGGGCAACCTGGGCCAGTGTCTCACCACCCTCATAAGAAAGAATGTTTTCCTAATGTCTAACCTAAATCTCCCCTCTTTCAGTTTAAAGCCATTCCTCCTCATCCTATCACTCCACACCCTTCCAAAAAGCCCCTCTCCAGCTTTCCTGGAGCCCCTTCAGGCACTGGAAGGTGCCCTAAGGTCTCCCTGGAGCCTTCTCTTCTCCAGGCTGAACAACCTCAACTCTCTCAGCCTGACTGGGACATTCTCTTGGGGGTGTGACACAGGACCTATAAGGATGGAGATATGGCCACTGAACAGTAATGGAGGGAAGGATGTGCTAGGCAGGAGATCCTGGGCATCTCAGACAACACTGGAAACCTGTATTTAGGCAACCGAATAACTGCCCAAGCATATCTTCCCAGTCCAAAGGTGAGTTCATCCCACAGAGAGCTCAAAATAACTGGACAATGAGCAGCTTGGTCTGTGCTGGCTCTGGGCCAGGAGAGGGTTGGCACCCAGGGTGCCAATTCAGCAGGTTTCTGAAAATGCCAGCTTCCCTTCCCAAACAGCAGGCTTCACCCACGGAGGACAGGAACGATGACAGCTCTGTTCTCCAGCAGCTGCAACAAACAAAAGCTGTGCCAGAGCCCAGCAAGGAGGCACAGAGTAACAAACTGCCCAAGAAAATGCAAGGAATTTCCTGGCATAGCCAGTCCTCCCAGCACGATCCCGGGAAATTCAAATCCCTGTGTTGTGAGCAAAGATGGGGTTTAAAATCACATATAAGCAAGACTGGCACCAATTAGCCACCATAATGAGTGCTCTGAGGTGGTGAAGCTGGGAAGAGGCAGCAGATCAAACAGAAATGCATTCAGAGGGAAGGAGGGGTTTTTTCAGGGAATTTCCTTGGGATGAGCAGGGGCTATGGAGAATGAAAGATACTGAAGTGGTGACTGTGGGCTACAGGGAGTTGCTTTGTAGCATGGATCCTCTATCTGCAATACCTTGGACATCATTAATGCACCAAAGGAGGAACAAGGGATAGGACAAGAGGAAATGGCCTCAGGTTGCACCAGGGGAAGTTTGGATTGGATATTGGGAACAATTTATTCCTGGAAAGGGTTGTCAGGCCCTGGGCCAGGCTGCCCAGGGCAGTGGTGGTGTCCCCATCCCTGGAGGGATTTCAAAGCCATGTAGATGTGGTGCTGAGGGACATGGTTTAGTGGTGGCCTTGGCAGTGCTGGGTTAAGGGTTGGACTTGATGATCTTAAAGATCTTTTCCAATCAAAATGATTCCATGATTCTATGATATAGTGGTGGGTAGTTTCCAAACAAACAGTTGAGCTCTGGATCCATTTTGGCCAAGCCCCCAGCCCATGCCCAGTGGCTCAGATGGGAGGTTTCTGTGCTGGCCCCACTCTTGCTGGAACTGAGCGAGGATGAACAGCTTGGCTTCAACTTGCAAACTGAGACAAAGCCCTAACAGAAATTACAAGAGGAAGCTGAGCAGACTCCAGGATGTCCTCTTGTCCATTTCTTCCCATTTGCCACAGCAAACAAAGGGATGAGAGGGTTGGGATGTGCCCTGATTCCCCTGCTCTGGGAAAACACTTTTCTCGGCCGCTGTTGTTTTCTGCCCACCTACAACCCATGGCCTTGGTGTTTGTGCTCTTGGCACAGCCCGATGAACCCAGAAGCAAAGGAAATATTCAGAGGACTGGAATGAGTAGCAGCCCTCTGTTTGGGCTGAATAGCAGAAGGACCTTGTGTGGGTTTCCCTTTCAAAGCCAGATGAGAAAAGGTTTTGTTGCAACTCTGTCAGGCCAGAAGCGCTGGGAAGTCTTGAATCTCTGTGCTTGTTTGTGCTTATTTAATGTTGTTATTTACTCTTTAACTCCTGTAAGGGCTGAAGCAGCTCAGAGCTCTTGCAGAGAGGACTCCCTCTGGTCCTGGCCAGGCAAGGCTGGGGTCTGTCACTTGGCTTGGAGACCCATGGAGCTCCCTCTGAGACACAGACACCTTCCCACACAGGACATGGGAATGGCCCCATGACGCAGTCTCTGTCCTGGCCCAGACCCTCCTCTTGGTGGTGTGGTGAAGGTTCTCTTGCACTCAAGGGGTTTTTTCCAGCCCAAACACAGTGAGAAGAAGAAAGGCAGAGATATGAGTGTGGATGGAGGTGTAGCTGCTGGAGATCTTCCCCTTGTCTGAGACCTCTGCCCTCAGACCACTGTATCATCCCACAGCTTTTGTGTTCTCTTCAATTCCCCCAAGCATCCCAGCAGCTGTGATGGGAAAGATATGTTCCCTCCCAGCTAGCCTGGACCTTAATCTGGCACCTCATCATCCCATCCCTGGACCTGGCTGCAGTTTCCCACAGATCAGAGATCTCCAGGCTTGATGGTTGTAACTCACTCTACCTTGAAAAGAAGACACAACATATTGCCTGGAGACACTCTCATGCCATCAAAGTGGCATCTCCTTGGGACACCAGCACCATGGGAAGCCATGGCTGCAGTGGCCTGATGCTGTCTCAGTCAGATGTCCCTTGGTGCCTTATCAGTGCAGGTCAGTACCTCTACAGCAACCACCCAACAGCAAGAGGACCACTTGAAAAGAGGAGTACCTTCAGCCATGCATGGCCTTCTGCAACCTTAAGGTATCAGCCACAAGCTGAGCCTGCAAGGTACCCGTCCTGGCTTGGAGACTGCAGGAGTCATGGTCCCCATGCAGAGAACATGATTTTGGCTGAGCCACCTGTGCACCTATTCTTGGTACCTTGGCTCCAGACCACGTGTTCCTCCTCTCAGCCAGAAACCAACAGGGAGAGCATCTTGGTTTCTGCTATTAAGGTGCATCAGGTGCTTTGAAATGTAGATATCAACTTATTCTAGGAAAGCTGCAAAGCAGGGAGCTCCAGGAAGGTTTCAGGTGATGCTGGTGGGATGGGATGGGATGGGATGGGATGGGATGGGATGGGATGGGATGGGATGGGATGGGATGGGATGGGATGGGATGGGATGGGATGGGATGGTCTTGTGTTACTGAAGGAGAAGTAGCATAAAGAGAGGAGCGGAATGGCAGAGAATAAGGATAAATATTACCTAATGAGTAGTAATATTTAGTAGCCAGAACCTCAGTCTTTGGACAGTCTGTGAATTTAGATATGAAGCTTTTGGAAGGATTTTTGCATCTCATATTCTCATTGGTACCAATTAATTAGATGAGCCAGCCTGAGACTCAAGACAAAGCAGGATAACCCAAGCCAATCTGTCTGAAAAAAACCCACTTATTTATGAATAATTCAATGTGAACACAGAAGCCCCAATTAAGGCCAAGCCTCACAGAGGGGAATGTGGATCTGAGTTTGGGTTTTTTTACTGGATTAGGCATTGAAGTTCAACTTTGGAGTTGCAGGCATGTGAGTTGTAACTGCTGGGCATCCTCCCTCGCTGCCTCATGCATCAGATGTCCCTTGGGACATTGTTCTTCCTGCCCCTGGAAACCCAACCTCAGCCTGGCGAGGCTCCAGCTGAGGGAACACCCCAGCCCTGGCTCCATGGTCACCCAGGCTGACATCAGGATAACCCCACTAGTGTCCAGGGAGGGCCTCCCACTCTGCACGTGCATGATCAGGAGGGACATGACCCCACCATCCTCCTGTCCCTGGAATTCTCCTTGGGGAGGGCTCGGTGTCTCTCAGCTGATGATATGCTGCTGCAATGCCTCATGTTGGCTTGTCTTGTGGAGCTGTGCACCCTCCAGAAAGATGTGGAGGGAGATCTTCCTGCCCTGGAGCAAGAGGTGGCCTTTCCTGCACATAGACCAGATAGCACTTCACATTTTGTCACCTACTGAGGCCCATCTGACATGGCATTTCAGCCCAGGTGTCCCACCAAGTTCTTTCTCTGCAGCATAAAAATCCCATTCCTTGTCTCTCTCTCGCAGACCGCTCAGGACTTCAGCTGGAGGCACTGGAGTATTTCCCACCCATCAGGAGATGGACACCCACTCTGAAGCCAAGGTCTGGTGTTACCCCAAGGGATGTCTCTGACTAGGCTCAGGCTCTCCCAGCTCTCTCTGCAGATCATGTCCCCCCTGGTGAAGCATAGATGCTTCAGACAACATGGATGAGAGGATTGGGGGTCACCAGACTTATTGTGGGAAGCCTCATTTCCAGCCCACTCCTCCCCTCACAGTGCACCACTCCAGATGCTGAGCAACCTCTTTTTCAGGGAACGTGGCACCACCATGGAAGCCTTAGTGACCTGCTGGATGAAGCCCAGAGTGGAGAAGCTTTCACAGTGCCTTGGAGAGGTCCCTTTCCCATCTGCCCAGTAATTACAATTTGCAATGATAACCAGTGTCCAATCCCATCTGAACGCTGAGTGCTTCCAAAAGAGCCATGGTTACAGCAAAGGGAGGGTGCTCCTGCCTCCCCCTCCTCTCCAGTCAGGCAAAACCTCCAGCTTCCTACTCCCTGCCTTAAGAAACAAGGAGAAGAGAAGCAAATCTCAACCCCAAGCTCATGCATTTTCACCCGTCAGAAAGCAATTTGACATGATTGCAGAGCTTTCTATTCTGGTCTGCAATTGCAAGTTTATTAGTTAAGAGCACACCAGTAACTTTGAACTGTGGCTCCATTAGGAGGAGCACTCAAGCCTCACCATCTTCTGAATAAGACACTTAAGGAACCATCCACAGTGGTTATAACCTTTGATGGAGCTCTGCCTGTGGCATGACTTAATGTGCTCATGGTGGGAATAAAGAAAGGAGAGGGGGAAGCAGGTGGTGAAGCTTCCAGCACAGGAAGCTGCAATATGGCAGCAAATCACAACCATCCTCACCAAAGAGGTTCAGGAGATACTGATCTGCTTTCACTGTTTAAAGCCCCAAAAGGGAATCAAGTTTAAGCAAATGAAAAGCACTCTGTGAAAGTGCAGAAATTGTGGAGGAAGATGTGCACGAAATACAGCACGGGCAGGAGCTGGCTGGAGATTTCCATAAACCTTTGCAGCAAAACAAAATCCATCCTGGAAACCTCTTTGCCCAACCACATCTCCTCTCCTGGGCGATGGGGCAGCTGGATTACATCATGGGACCAGGTTTAACAGCCACATACTGGATGTGACCAAGGGGACACCCTTCACACGTGGCCTTGCTGCCCAAGTGGGAGCTCCAGCAACCCCTCATCAACTCCAGCAGACATGGACAAATCCAAGAGCCCACCGGGAGATGGAGCAGTTCTCCTCATTTCACAGCAACAGGGAATTATTACAAACAAAGGCAAGGACAGATTTAGACCCAAATCCTAAAGTACCCAAAGCCCCTTGGCCAGATGGGCACTCATTCAAAGGACATAAAGCTTAATAGATTATCATAGACTCACAGACTGGTTTAGGTTGGAAGGGACCTTAAAGATCATCTAGATCCAACCCCCCTGCATGGGCAGGGACACCTCCCACTAGACCAGGTTGCTCCAAGCCCCATCCAACCTGCCCTTCAACACTTCCAGGGATGGGGCAGCCACAGCTTCCGTGACCAACCTGTCATCAGGTTGCCCAGAGATCATCAGACCAACCGATTGATCGTTGATGTACTAAAAATTTACCAAGAACACTCAGATTTACAGCAGAATCAGGGGACCAAGTATTGTTGTTTCTCTCAAGCCACAAACATCTCCTAAATTGTAGAGCAATCCTTCCACTCCATAATTTAAAATAAGTGAATTAAATAAAAACAGAGTAGAAATAAAATCAAATGTTGATGGCATGAAATGAAGGTTACTGCTAACACGTGCTTTGTGAAAAGGAGAGAAATACTCTTAAAAAGATTTTGCTTGCAAAGGAGAGAGGCATCTTTAGCTTGGATGCTTTTTCAAATTAAGGGGAAAAAAAAAAGTCCAGTCTTGAGGAGTTTAGGGAACCCTCTCCTGGTCACCACGTAGGACCCGTGACAGCAACAGGGTGCAATATTCCCAGGCCAACTTCTGCTCCTGACGTGCTGCTCAGTGAAACAAGAACACCTTTTACACAATTTTCATCCATCTACCAGACAACCAGCTCCCTCTGCTGCTGCTTCTTCCAACTTGACCCAAACTTCATTTTCAGAGATGAGAAGCCACCAGAAACAGCTGATTAACATAGCCCAGCAGAGCGTGGTCTTTGGGACTGAGGAGCCAGCTTGCTCCCTGCAAGATGCCTGGTGGCATCCAAAATGCTCTGTGATACCTTAAACATCTGCACACATCCCAGGTCCTGTGGGAGACCCACCATAGCTGAAAGCCAGAAGAACCTAGGGCATCTCCAACAGCCTATGGCTGGTGAACAGGACCAAGCCCCACTATCCACGTGAACAGACTTCACACTGACTTTAAAGTTCTTGGTTTGTTTGCCATCCTTTGTTGTTATATTTTTTTATATAAAAGAGGCCAGGGTTGCACCAAGACCAAACAAATGCCTTCACTGCATCACTAAGTGCCAGATCATCTGTCCCCCTCCCTTGCTGCCTCCATGTTCACATCCCTCAGTGGGACCATACCCAGACCTGATGAGCAGAAATTCCAGGCAGGAGATATCACAGCAGCCTTCTCCTGGTTTATTTTGAAAATGTCACCCTAACCACTGCACGCTGTGCTTTCAATCTCAGTTGGAGAGTAAATCTCAATGGCTTCTCTTGAACCAAAGTGTTTTATTATCCCTTGGAGATGTAGGGATGCAAGACACCTTCTGAGCTGACAAAGATGAGGACTGGCAGCAGAAAGGTGAGGAAAACCATCTGCTGAACATCACCCATGTCCATTGCAGAAGGAGCTACCATATGCCATAGTGGAGATAGTCTGACAGCCACCACTTGTCTCCAGGCCCCCTGACATGCTTGGAAGTGTGTGTGACATAGCAGAAGACAACCCACCTTGGGCTGAGCTCAGAGGTGAAGGGCACAGAGGTGAAATAGCCTCCACTGCCAATGGATACCTGAGGAAACTGAGGCACACAGGGGCTGGGACAAGTCTGTGGTTTCATAGAAAGTTAGTGGTAAATTGGAAATGTGTCCTCCAGGATCTGCTGTGAGAATGGAGCTGCCATGGAGGAGTGGGAGGGTGGCTGGCTTCCATGTCTGTTTAGAAGTGAGGTGATGCCAGGAGGCTCCAGCTGTGGCAGGGGCAGCCTGGAGAAAGGCAGGGGGTCATGGCAGCTGCTGCCAAGTCAGCCCTTCAATCTTCTGCAGGGACTGGCAGCAATGTCACCAACCTCCTGGCAGTCGTGCCAGTCAGGTAGAGATGCAAGAAAAGTCTCCATTCTTTGGGCAGGTGGAGGAAACACCAATTTCCTTGACCCCCACCCACTCATCAGGTACTGAAGGTGACCACATTTAACTCCTCTACCAACCTAGGCTGGGTTGGACCTGATAACCTCAGGCTGTTTGAAGTGGTGACCCAGGGGGGAATGGCAGCAAGGTTTATCTCAGAAGGTTTATTTTTACAAAGGTGTCCACCCAAAAAAAAAAATAGATGACATCCTGTTGTAGAGTTTTACCATGCTGCTGCAGCCCAGCAGCTCCCAGTGGGAGTGGGACAGCAAAGCCATGGCTAACAGGTGGTGGAGGAGAGTTGTACTCAACACAACCATGAATTCATCACCCCAACATCTTGCTTCAGCATCTTCTCCTGCCTTCAGTCTGTAACTGCTAAGGAACAGGGCATGGGTAGGACTTACCCCCCAGAAAAGGAGGAATGGTTGATCTGAAATCAGAGGAGCTGCTCTGTCTGGAGATGGCAGCTCAGAGCAAGGTCACAGCTTGTTTGATGCAAAACCACCAGGATGTGGCACAAAGCCTGGATCAGGCCATTTCCAGAAGGAACAGGATGAAGCCAGGAGGCTGAGCTGTGGGGAGGAGGTTGCAGTGGTAAAGGAATGTAAACCCTCCTTAGGTCTGGGCTGCAGAGGTGGGAGAAGGATTTGCTTCCACAGCTGCAGAGATGGCTCTGGTCCATGAAGTGTCCTATCAGTGCAGGACTCCAATGGAATCACAGAATCATTTTGTTTGGAAACACCTTCAAGATCATCCAGTCCAACCCTTTAACCCAGCACTGCCAAGGCCACCACTAAACCATGTCCCTCAGCACCACATCTACACAGCTTTGAAACCCCTCCAGGGATGGGGACTCCACCACTGCCCTGGGCAGCCTGTCCCAGTGCCTGACAGCCCTTTCCATGAAGAAATTGTTCCCAAGATCCAATCTAAACCTCCCCTGGCACAACTTGAGGCCATTTCCTCTTGTCCCATCACTTGTTCCTTGGGAGAAGAGGCCGACCCCCCTGGCTCCAGCCTCCTTTCAGGCAGTTGCAGAGAGTGAGGTCTCCCCTCAGCCTCCTTTTCTCCAGGCTGAACAATGGAGCACCTCAGGAGATGGCATTGCCCACAGCCATCTCCAGAACCTTTTCCTCCAGACCAATTATTCCCAGCCTAGGGTCACATCTTACATTTTGGGCTGCATTTGAAGAGACTTCTCTTTGGAAGAGAGAAGAGAGGGGTGAAGAGACAATGCAGCAGAAGCTGTGCAAACACTAACAAGGAGCAAAGTACTGCTGGAGAGCAGCCCCAGGAAGAAAGGAGGATGCATGACCTTCACAGAGCAAGGCCCTTCTGCCTGTTCTCTCACTTGGCAAGCCCAGCAAACAGGCTGTGATGACAGGAGGCCATCTCCCTCTGCAGGTACCCCAGACATCTGGTTGAACATTTGCTGTGCTGCTCACAGAGCAAGGAGAGCCTCGGACCCTGCCTGTCCATGTCTGCCAGACCTGGCCCCCATCCATTTATGGACCAGAAGGAGGATTCATACAGCAAATGCAGGTGACTCCACCAGCTGCCTGAAAGACAGCGCAAACATTTTGCCTTGTATGGATGAGCTTCCAGCTCCACCATGACCTGTTCCCACCACAACACCAGAAGGGAGGGAATCTGCAGAAAGGAGAGGAGGAGAGCAGAGAATGAGATTAAATGTCTAATGGATATTTCCAAGAGCTTGCCCTGCTCTGATCCTGTCAAGCATCTTCTGCAGCCCCCATTTCTTCCTCCCCTTTGTCCATAGCTGGAGAGCCACACAGGTCAGTGACAGTGGCACAGACACTTGCTTCAGAAGGGCATGTAGTGAGAGGACAAGGGGTAATGGCTTAGAAGTGGAAGAGGGGAGATTTAGATGAGACATTAGGAGGAAATTCTTCACTGAGGGTGGTGAGACACTGGAACAGGTTGCCCAGAGGAGCCGTGGCTGCCCCATCCCTGGAAGTGTTCAAGGGCAGGTTGGATGGGGCTTGGAGCAACCTGGTCTGGTGGGAGGTGTCCCTGCCCATGCAGGGGGGTTGGACCTAAATTACCTTTAAGGTCCCTTCCAACCCAAACCAATCAGGAATTCTATGATCTCTGCCACCAGTAAGGAGCTCTGCTTTGCACAGCCACTACAGAGACCCCTTTTGAGGGCAGCAAGGAGGAGCCAATTTTCAGATGCTCCACTTTCCACTCCTAGGACTGTCAACTGCTGGATGCATCTGATCTCACTGGCAGCACGTAACTACTGGCTTCTTGTCTTTACCTTTTGGTTCCACTGGAAACCACTGCTGGAGCCACACGATTGTGACCATCACCACAGGAAGAGGAAGGCATGGGTGAGAAAACTCAGCCTGTGCAGTTCACACCACTGACATTCCAGTAAATCCTGCCTGGAACAGCAGCAACAAGTCAGGATTGCTTATCTACCAGCTCTGCCTCCACTCTTCAGTGGAACAATTTGATGATGTCAGTCCAAGAAGCCTGGCAATAGCTGAAGAGGAGGCATAAATCATTGCCAGTAAGTGAATCCCTTCAGCTAATAGCTAAGACAAGCAATGCTTTGTTCTAAAATTAAGCAAAAGTTGCCAGTGACAAAAAAAAAAAACCCACCCCATGTTCCTCATCGCTTTCTGCTGTTGACAGGAGAGAAATCCTAAAAAAAACCCTGGCTATGAAATCACCTTTTCCCTCCTGATGGGGCAGTGGGAAGACAAAAGCAGCTTTTAAGGTCATTCCAAATTTAAGATCTTATATCACCAGGTCGTCCAAGAGGACAACTTTGTAAAAGGACAAGATTAAGGAAAATTTAAAACCAGTTTTGGACATCACTAGGCAGCCTCGTGTCAGCTTTCACCCAAGGATCTGGAAATGTTGCACGTGCAGCAGGATGCTGAACCCTTCCCTCCTGGAGGACCACAGAGTTACCTCTCTTCTGAAGGAATACAATAGGATGCTTCTTTTCCAAGTATGTACTTGTACGGAAAAAAATAATCATGGAATTGGCCGTGCTTCTGCTTTGAAGCTTGACTGGGCTGACCCCAAAGTTTGCTGCCTGGAAATGTGTCTGAGGGTGGTTTTGGAAATCACCATTTGTTCACGATGCAAAGCTGAGCCAGAGGATTGCTTTGCTCTTGCACCACAGCCACAGCTCTGGTGGAGGTGTCCAAGGATCTCCCAAGCACCCAAATCTTGGCCAGAAATTCCTCCAAGAAATTGCTTCTCAATGAATGAGTCGTTTCCTCCTACCTCTCCATGTCATGTTGGATTTGATGGATCTGCTGTGCTTCCCCTCTTCTTTCCCAAGTCAAGGAGTCCTGCCAGACCTTTGCCACCTTCAAGGGAGTCAGAGGGACCCAAGATGCCTCACTGAGAACCTGCAACAGACCCATGTCCTCCTGGGCCAGCAACCAGAGGGCAGACAGGATAACTGAGGTCACAAACATCACTTGGCAGCTGAAATGAGCTGGATGAGAGGGAAATCCTCAAGAGAACTCAAAGGGCAAAGAGAGGGTGAACAGATGGCAGGAGCATTGGTGGGCCACCTGGTTGTCTTGCAGGTGATGTGATTTTCCTCCATAAGAGCACAGAGCACTGGATTATTTCTGTATGGATTTGTTCTGAAAGCTGAATGAATTCCTCACCATAGTTCTCATCCTCTCCTGCTAATCATCATTCTCTCAAAGCAAAATAAAATCAAGGACCACCTAACTTCACATATCAGGGCAACTTGACCTCTCAGAAGCCAACACACTTGTAAATAGGATATTGGAAGGGAGATAGACTGAGAGGACCTTGTCACCCCCACATGACTCCACAACTCTTTGGACAATGACCAAACACCAGGTCAAAGAAAGCCAAAGAAACCCCATCACGGGGAGGGGTGGGAGGATGTTTCTCCTCACTCTGAGCTGTTTCTGAGTTTTTTCCATGTTCCTTTCTCTGTGGAGCCCTAATGAATGGCAGATGCACAGACCTCCCTGGCTACGTGTGCCTGAAGTCAGTCCAGGAGAGGGACCAGCATTCCCAGTTCCCAGCCCTCAGCCGGAACCACGGTCAAGGGGGCCACTCTAAAATAGAAGGTTTCAGCGTGTGAACTTTCCAGGGGAAGCAACTTTTCTCCTGGAAAGAACAGAAAGTGTGTGTGGCAGGAGCAAGTGGCTCCTCAGGGGCTGCCTGAGCAGGAAGGAAGATGTTTTGATTTATTCTAGGTGTCAAGCTTGGCCAGGGAAGCTTGCCAGGTGTTTGTGTTGGCTTCCCTTTGTCACCAGGCTGCACTTCCAGTAGGAACTTTGTGTCTCAAAGCTGGCCTCTTCATGCCCATAATCAGGGGAAGAGAGGACAGCCAGCAACAAGGTCTAGCTTACCCAGGGGCAGGGTTGGTGGAAGGGCTCAGGTTAGGCTGAACTCGGGCTCCACCAGCATCTGGCAGGGATCACAGATGCACACGGGCTTCCCCCAGGGTCAACCTCACCACCATAGAATGGGTTGGAAGGGACATTAAACATCACCTAGTTCCAACCCCCCTGCCACGGGCAGGGACACCTTCCACTGGATCAGGTTGCACCAAGCCCCATCCAGCCTGACCTTGAACACTATCTCCATCCTTGCCACCTCCTCAGTGCAGCAGAGAAAACCAAGAACCCAGCTCACCAGCAGCACTTTGGAGCAGTTTTCCCAGGGAAGGAGATCAAAGCAAATACCTACAACCAGAGTGTGAGAAGCCAGATGTGCAGCAGCTCCAGGCATCAGGGTGGCTGGCCTTTGGTCTGCCACAAGGCAACAACTTCCCATGGACAGGGCCAGTTCAGATCAAGTCTTTGTTCTTCTGGATGGCAGGACATCAGGCCAGGGGAGAGCCGACAGCCTTCCCGCTCTGCAGGAACTGAAAGGTCCCAAGATAGCCTGGCAGTGGGCTCAAAGCAACCAAAAGGAAGCATTATGTCATGGTGCAACTCATTGCCAATGAATCTAGACCCACCTTAGACCCACCATAGGCAATGGAAAATCAAGGTGATTGTGTCCTGGCCCCCATCTGGCTCAAGGCTCATGAACACCAGGGGTTTCCTTCCCCTCCCAGGGTTTGAAGGCACAACTTCTGCTCTTCTAACTCTTCCCTTCCCAGTATCTTCTTGCATAGGTCTCACAGAGGCAGGTGACCCACTAGCATCACACCTCCTCCCTCCACTTTCTCCCCATGTCTTCTCCTATGTGGGATAAAGGGAAGGGTGGAAAGAGTCATTCCTCCTCTGCTTTCCTCTGATCTCCTTCACACCTCATTTCTTTCCTTTTCCCTTTTTCCCCTCCCTGGTGCTCAGATCTATTCTGCTGAAGACAATCATGCTGGAGAGTGAGAACTGACCCCAGGTCCCAGCAGCACTGAACAGCTCTCATCTTCCCAGCTAGACCACACTTTTCCTGATCCCCACAGCATCTCCTGGGGCTGGTTCTCCTCTCCACCTCCTGTGGATTTCCTGGGGCCAGGAGATATTAGTCAGTGCTTACAGTTCTGTCCCACTCACAGTGCCTGGAGTAACGTGCCTGTGGTGTCACAGCCCAAAAAGATGCATGTGCAGCACAGCAGAGTGTTGCAAAAGGGCATGTGCCTCCACGGGGAATCCAAATGTGCAGCCTGGGATTTGGAGGGTTAGAGGATGCAAAGGGTGCAAAGGGCCAGGTCTGGGCCAATTCCATCCATGCAACCTGAAATGAATGAGAAGAGAGGGGTTTCTAGTGCTCAGAATCATGCTTGGGTTCCTCTCAGAGGGGACATTAATTTCTTCCAAAGGCAGTACAGGCTTCTGCATGTATCCTGCTGCTTGTCCTCCTGCCACTTTAGCATCTTGACCAGGGATTCCCTTCACCACTACAGGTGACGACCAAGGACAACTCCCCCTTAGACCCACCCCTATTCCTTGAAGGTGTTGAAGCTCTCCTTCAAGACTCCCTGGTCACTTTAGACACAGTCACCCCCTGCATATCCCTTAAACTTTCACAGCTACAAGAGGTGACCCAGGTACACAGAGCAAACAGCTCTTGACTTTGCTCCAGACCAAGCCCGTCCCTTTCCTCGGGATGAAACAGAACGTGCTGAGAGTACACAAAACATCCTGTATTTCCCTGACACCTGCATCTAGCAAGGCCCTCCAGAGGTGACTTAAGGACAGTCTTCAGCTCTGCATGTTCTTGGTTTCATTGCTCGAAGTCAGACCTTTATTGTCATGACAAGGATGTTGTGGTGAGCACTGTCACTTCCACTCGCTGTTGGGAAATGGACCTTGCCATGGCCAAGCACTCACATTCCCTGGAGTATTAACCCATTAGGACATGTATGAACAGCCCTGCCTCTTTGTCACTGCCTAACAGAGTGCTAGGAAGAGAGACCTGGGCCACCAAATCCACCTGCTTGCAGCCTGATGCCTCCTTCCAAGGCATAAAAGAAATTTCATGAGCAACATGAACTCCATGGGCAAGACCCATGTGGAGCTGAGTTGATGTAGCTGCAGAAGGAAGAGCCTCAGCTGTTCCACTCTCCCTGCACCTCCCCAGCTGTGCAGTCCTACCCCTTCCCAGCACCCAGAGACAAGCCAGGTCTCATCCATGCTGTTACAGATCCCATCTCTCAGGGATGTGGGATGACACTACCAGGACATGTGATATTAAGGCTTATCACAAAGTCTTGACCTCCCTCTCAGGCTCCTTCAGGAACACCTCACATGCTGAAGTGTGTGGTCACATTGCCACCAGGATTGCCACTTCTTCCAGGAGGACACAACCCCAGGTTTCATGCTGCTGAACATCTCTC
Source organism: Hemiprocne comata (assembly GCA_020745705.1). Taxonomy (NCBI): domain Eukaryota; kingdom Metazoa; phylum Chordata; class Aves; order Apodiformes; family Apodidae; genus Hemiprocne; species Hemiprocne comata. Next base: position 3,498,464 of record CM036589.1, on the reverse strand, counting down.
TTGTACAAGGCTGCTTTGCCTTGCTGTGGAGCTTTTATTCTTTTTCTAATGCTAGAAAAAAGCTCTAATTTCTAACCCAATGACTGGACCCTCCTGAGTACATGGTAGCTTCAGTGAGCTTGAAGGGGACCTACAGTCAGTGACCTACTGGTCACTGCCTCATGTCAGGGAACTTCCAGCAGTGCAGGGTGAACCCCACAGGAGGAGAGCTGCTGAAGAACCCATCCCAAAGGGCTCATCATCAGGACAGGCAGCAACAGAGCCCAAGCTCCACGGGAAAGTACCTGGCAGCCTGCTCACTGGAGAACAGGGAGATGAAAGCACCCAGGTGCACAAGCAGGCAGCTCCAAGGGGCCCCAGACCTGTCCTCATGCCACGTTTCCAGAGCGGGGTCAGGGTGGAGTGACCTACTCTGAAAGCAGCCAGGGAACAGCATACCTGCCTGGCTGATCAGCTGGGTCATTTCTTGGACATCTGCTGGACCCCCATGGATCCTCACTGCTCTGACCTGCAGAATAACAGAATTGTTTTGGTTGGAAAACACCTTCAAGATCATCCAGTCCAACCCTTAACCCAGCACTGCCAAGGCCACCACTAAACCATGTCCCTCAGCACCACATCTACACGGCTTTGAAACCCCTCCAGGGATGGGGACTCCACCACTGCCCTGGGCAGCCTGGGCCAGGGCCTGACAACCCTTTTCAGGGAAGAAATAGTTCCCAATATCCAATCTAAACCTCCCCTGGTGCAACTTGAGGCCATTTCCTCTTGTCCTTAGGAGAAGAGGCCAACCCCCCTGGCTCCAACCTCCTCTCAGGCAGTTGCAGAGAGTGAGAAGGTCTCCCCTCAGCCTTCTTTTCTCCAGGCTGAACACCCTCAGCTGCTCCTCAGACTTGTGCTCCAGACCCTTCCCTGGACATGCTTCAGCCCCTCCATGTCCTTTTTGTCTTGAGTGGCCCAAAACTGACCCCAGGATTTGAGATGCTATAAGTGAGTCTCTACACAGAGAAAGGGAAAGAAGCAGATGGATCTGACTTTTGGAAACCCTTCAGGTGGCACCTCCCTTCAAATCAATAGGTTGTGTTTTCCCAAGGAGCTCTCATGTTGTGACATGACATTCCCTAGCAGACCTCCTCATGGGAGTCCCATTGGCAAAAGCTGGATCTGCCCCCACATCACCCACTGGAGCCAGAGCCAGCAGATACATCCCCATGTCAAGAGGTGCTTGGTCACCCAGCTCCACATCCTTCCTCATCCCCAAACCCGAGCTCCTGAGCCCCACATCCAGCAGGACCTGTCTGAGCACGTGTTGCACGTGGCTCGGCGTTGTGTAGGAACTAACCTCAAACACAGGCACAAAGTTTGAGAGAAAATGAAAGATTAAATATCAAAGCTAAACCCACTAAAAACAGAGCCCTGAAGGGACAAAATCCCCAGCCTCAAAGCAGCTTACCCATCTCGAGTTCCTGGAGGTTTTTTGACCAACCTTAGCTCAACCCTGCTCAGGTTTCCTCCCAGACACAGTGTCTCCAAACACGTTGCTTCCTTGCTGTGAAATCCTTGCTCCCACCCTCACCCTTTGCTTTCCTGCTGCAGCTCCCAAATTTACCAAGTGTGCTTTTCCCCAGGACCCCCTTCCCCAATAGCCCCCTCCCCATGGTGCATCTCCCCCATCTTCTCTGCTGGTGGTCCCAAATGATCTGAACCACCCAAGACCTCCCTTGTCTAGAAAACCCACCCCATGTCCAGTGGGCTCCTCATTCAGCTGCCCAAAGCCCTGGGACAATCATCACCTCACCCAGGTGTCTCCAGGAACACCATCCACAAAGGGCTTTCCAAAAATCATTACTCTTCATTGAGGACATGCACAAATGTAGATGAAAATAACACATCTCCATGCATTTCTCCAGCTCACCACACATTGAGTGTCTTGTGGCTTTATGGTAGGACATCCCATAACACATCCAGGACCCTTTTTCCCTACACACAGCTCCTTCATCCCTCTCCATTTGCCATCCTGCGATCTCCTTATCAGAGGTGGGATTCAGCTGGCAGATTAAGACACTTAAACATGTGTCTTGATGTTGGACATCAATGGGAGACAACCAAGGTGCTTCAAATGCTACCTGGTGCCTGGTTTCAGGCCACCAAAGCAACTTCTGGAGGTGCCACTTTAGTGACACCAAGCAGGATCTGCTGCTCCAGCCCCAGGTAGAAGCCATATTTTATATTTACCCAAACTGTCTGGATAACCACTCATCCAAGATCAACACTCCCCAGCACCAGGTGCAGGAACATCTCCCATCACATCCCTGTGTTGGCTTTGCAGAGGAATTGATTGTGCAGACTGACAGGGGTGGACAATGGATCCCCCAGCAGGTGAGAGGTCTCAGATCCTGCACACAGACCTCTCAGATCATGCCAGGGCTCAGTCAATGAAGAGACCTCCACATGGAAACCATTCCCACCTTCCCTCCATCACGATCCACGTTTCCTCTGCAAAGAGCAGTTCCCAACCCCAACATGCCTATGGAGGCAGAGAGGAGCTGTTTGGCCCACCAGATGGTTTCTAATTCCTGTAATTCCTGTGCACTATCTTAGGCAAGCAGCCAGTTTCAGTTCCCTGCTACAACACTGTCATGGGTCCCTGAGAAAACAGCCACAGCCCTTGGAAAAGGGGACAAAAAATAATTTAAACAGGAAAAAAGAAGGGATAGGGAAGGTGCACAGGATCCCTGGCTTTCTACCACACTTCCAGTGCAGGCGAGGAGCCCATCTAGGAGGGCAGCAGTTAAATCCAAGTTCATATTCCCAAGAAAAGTGATTTTTTCAGTGTTTACTCAGGTCAGAAGGAAGTTCTGGGATTACAGCCCCATGCTGGCACCCTTCAGCTCAGTCTTGCTCCACACACAAAACTATCTGAGTGCTGCCAGCACACCTCATCCAGAAATATCTGGGGATTAAGTGGGCATGTGTGCAGCTGAGACATGATCAAGCAAGCAGGGGGAGGCCACCACCAGCAAGGAGAGCCCTGCTGACTCCTCCAGCCTAGCGAGGAGATACAAAGTTCAGACAACAGGAATCAATACGGGAAAAATTTCAATGGTATTTTAGGAGCTCAAAAATAATAAAAAAAAAAACACCCAAGCAGAAGGATTTGAAAGTCACAGTCTAAAACTTGACATTGCTTTTCATGGCCTGTGGGACAGCCAGTTTCCCTCCCAAGGGGAATGAGCAAAACTCTGCCTGAGGCAGCAGAGCTGCCAGGAGAAACAGTGGCCTCTGACTTCCACCTGGTGACTTTTTTTACAGCACAGGGAGTTTCCAGAGATGAAAAGATCTCTGCCCTTTGTTTGATAATTATCCTCTGCTAGCAACTTCCCTTCATCTCTGGTTTTATTTTGATGTGTTCATTCTGCTCTTTTGATCTCCACCTTCGCGATGACACCACGGATAATAATTCCCAACAAAGGATTCCATATTTTGATGCCTCCACAAGCAGCATCTGCTGTCACTCCAGCTCAGAGGCAGCTGCAGCACCTCGCAGCCCTCTTGCTTCAGGGCAGGGAAAGCTGATCACCAGCTGAGATCATGAAGACATCTCCTCCTGCTGCAAGCAGCACATGCAGCTACACAAGGGGAATTTGCATCCCATCCTTTGCAGCTCCTGGACCTTGCAAATCCTCACTGCAGCACTCTCTCTGCTCCTTGTTTGTGAAGGGTTTTTGCCCTCTGGAGGTTCAGGCTGTAAGACCAGCATGGATGACCTTCAGCCCAGGAGACCCCTTGTTTTAGAGCCAAAGGGTAAATGTTGAAGCTGAACCCATCCCCTCTGCCTGGGGGCTGCTGGAGGGGGATGCAGGGGGGTTGCCTGGTCTGCACTGGGGGCCGGAGCTGCATTGTTTTTAAGGCCACGAAAATGCTCAGAGGGCTGGAGCAGCTCTTCTCTGGAGACAGGCTGAGAGAGTTGGGGTTGTCCAGTCTGGAGAAGAGAAGGCTCCAGGGAGAACTTAGAGCACCCTCCAATACCAGAAGTAAAAAAAAAAAAAGATGGGGCACAGACTTTTAGCAGGGCCTGTAGTGATAGAACAAGGGGAAACAGTTTCAAATTGAAAGAGGGGAGATTTAGATGAGATATTAGGAAGAAATTCTTCACTGTGAGGGTGGTGAGACCCTGGCCCAGGTTGCCCAGAGAGGTGGTAGATGCCCCATCCCTGGAAACATTCTAGGTCAGGCTGGACAGGACTCTGAGCAACCTGATCTAGTTGAAGATGTCCCTGCTCACTGCCAGGGAGTGGACTAGATGACCCTTAAAAGCCCCTTCCAACACAAGCCATCCTGTGTCTATTCTCTGTGGTTGCAGCTGCCTTGGCCAGGGAGGAGGAAGGAGATGCTGGTGGATGTCCACAGCAGGACAGAGCTGGAAGGGCTACCCAGCCTCACAGCTGAGGTTCAAAACCCATCAGGGCTTATCCCTGGGGCAGGGGAAAAGAGGTCCCAGCCACAGAGCCTTCACAGAGGAGCTGCAGGTGTCCTGTTTGCTGTCCTGCATTAGTACAAGCACCTCCCCTTGTATTTGCAAGGAGCCTCCCCACCTTCAGACACCACCAGCACAGCTACTTCCTGCAAGTCCATGGGGCAGAGGAATGTCCAAGGTGGACATTCATGCTGCCCCAAATCACACACCCATTGTCACCCAGACTCTGCCATGGGTGGCTCAGGGCTTTTACATCCACAGTGACCAGCTCCCTGTGCAACATCTCAGGCACAGCTTGGCCATGACCTTGGCTTCAACAGGGTTCTTCCTATCCCTCCCCCCACTGATGCTGCTTGGTGGAGGCCACGACATCCAGCATGGTGACAAGAGACAGTTATACCCAGAGGGCCACCTCCAAGTCTCTCCTTAATGATCTGGGGACATAAGGGGTGAAAAACCACAGCTCCTGAGCAGGAGCTCAGCCCTGCCTCTCAACTGCCTTTGGCCATTTCTGGAAATATTGCTCATTATTCCATTTCTTCCCATCAATTCCCTCCCCAAACCTCTCCCCATCCCTCCATCCCAAGGGTCTAATTCTCCAAGAAGCAGGAACATCATTTGCTCTCCCCACCCAATTGTGCTGTATTCATGCTCACCAACTCCAATTAAATCCTTAAAGAAAAGGAAGGACAAGCTCAAGGAGAAAACCCACCTGAGGACACCACTGACAACACCTTCTCCATCACTTCTCCATTCAATAGCTCCACACATCTCTGGGTTAGGGGCTGTGCTGCCTCTCCCAGGGACCTCCCTGGTTTCAGTGACACTTCACCAGCCACCAGTGAAGAAAGCCACGTGCCAGCAAGGACTTTGGTGGCATTTTTAAAGCACAATTAGAAGTTGTCCTGAGGCAAAAGCAGTTGTGAGGCAAGAGTGGCAGATAAAAGATGCCAAGGATGTGCTGCTCTGGAGGACACTTCCCCCATCCCCCTGGGATCAGTTTGAAGTTCCAGCTGAAAGCAGTCTTGGCTCACTTACACAACATCATTCAGTTGCTTAGACATCTAGTGCCCTTGGAAATGCTTTAGGCCTGCCTTCACACTCCACTGCTCAGGAATGGAGATCCACCTTGTCCCAGCCAGCATCCTGAAGAAGCTTGGGATACCCTCAGGCTTCTCAAACTGCGACACACCTACCTTGGGACATCCAGATTCATCTTGTTGATACCTCCACCCATACGCATCTCAGTCCATGAGCCAAATCCCACATTTGATTTCTGGTTCCTGCACACACATGCTCAGAGCTGCTAGCACAGAGCTGGTTGTGGCCAGTAAAGAAGGACCAGGAGATACTACAGGTTCTTAGGCTTCAATCAAGGCTTGCATGCATTCAAGAGACATGAAAACCAAGTCTCAACACAGCCAAAAAGAAGCTGATAGGCAAGCCACCACTCTTCCAAAACACCTTAAGTAGAGACTGAAGGCCCCAGGTTGAGCTTAAAAAGAGCTCCAGGGCCCATGGGTGGGGTTGGAGGTCACAGGTGAGGCTGATCATGGCCATTAAGGCACATTAGTGCCCTCAGAGCCCTCACACCAGCGATCTCGCTGATGGCACAAGACACCTGTGCATGGGCAGCCGAGTGGAGCATCATTCCTGGGGGATTGCAACTGTTCCTGCAGCAGCACCAGCTGAATGCTTCAGCAAAGGTGATTGATCCAGAAAGGCAACACAAATTGCAAAAGGGCCAGCAGAAACACTTCACAGAACCACAGAATCATAGGACCATTTTGGCTGGAAAAGACCTTTAAAATCATCGAGTCCGACCATTAACCCAGCACTGCCAAGCCCACCACTAAACCATGTCCCTAAGAAATGTTCCAATATCTTGTTTTCATATATTAAAAACACACTTCTTCATTTCTCCTGCTGACCCCACTTACTTTAGGGGTGGTTCCCTTTAGCATCTCCCCCTTCCAACTCCAGGGCTTGCCTGGTGCCCACTCAGTGAAGCATTTGAGACCCTCGAGCAAGTGGTACCATGTTAGTCCAGAAGACATCTGCAGACCACAAGCCTGTGTCATCTTTCTACTGAAGTGTGGAAATCATCTAATTAGTGGGTAATGCAACTGGAAGTTGAGGAACTTAGAAATCATAGAATCATCACAGAATCATAGAATGGTTTGGGTTGGAAGGGACCTTCAAGATCATCTAGATCCAACCTCCCTGTCATGGACAGGGTCACCTCCCACTAGACCAGGTTGCTCCAAGCCCCATCCAACCTGGCCTTGAGCACTTCCAGGGATGGGGCAGCCACAACTTCCCTGACATTTTGTGTTCAGAAATGCCTGGTTTTACTGCAGCCCAGCAGGGAAACGATTCTGCTCTGATGCCAACCGGTGGCTTTGGAGATACTATCTTTTCTGAACATTAATACCCGTGAGCAAACAAAGGCATGTGGCTGGAGGGGAAAGAGTCCCACCCAAGGAAGGAAGGCTGTCTTCTTTTTATGCATTTACACTAAAACCTGATTCTAAATTCAGCTTTAGGAAAGGTCAGTTCCCATGTCAGCAACAGTGTGAAGCCTCCATGTCCACAGGAAGGTTGGTGGGTTGTGACGTTACCACCAAGGGGCTGGTCAATCCTTTAGAAGGCCTTTGCCATGCAAGACAGCAATGAAGACCCTACAGAGACCTTACCTCCTACTGATTCACAAAGCAAACGCTGTGGCAGTGTGAGCTGTCCCAGAAGTCTTTGTGGCACTGAGATGAGCTGGGACCTCCCACCCCAAGGACATGAGTACTGGGAAGGGGCAGAACCAAGCCCCAGCTCCCCATCACCTAACCTAAGCCCTCTTTTAACCCTTTAGGAGGAAAACAAATGTCTCAGGAACCCCATGAGCCTTTGAAAAACTGGTGAAAGATGTTGCAAAGAGAAGACCAGCATGTGTCCTGTGGTCCCAGCTCACCTCTGGGCCAGGCTGACTTCTGCCACCCTCCCTTGTCCTTCACTAATAAGATGAAATACTAGAAGAATCAGCACGACTCAAGCAGTAAGCTACTCCCTTTCTTGGAGCAATACTTTACTCCTCATTCTTGCAGACCCACGTGGAGTCATCCCCAGATGTGCAGACCTGGCCTGAAGCCCACTGGAGCACATGGTGCCTCTGGTTTCCATAGACAATGGATGGGATACAGAAGGAAGGAGGAACCGGACCCCTTTTGAGGAGTCTGGTGGTGCTCCAGGTCTTCTCTGCCAGCACTTGAGAAGGCTGGGAGCAGTGTCCACCCCCCATGGACAGAAACAGCCCATCTGAGCCAGCCTGTAGGCATCTCCCACTACCCTGCAGTAGCAGACTGGCAGTGAGACAAACGACCCCCCCTTTCCCCCAGCTGTAGCCAACAGTCACCCAAGGGGGAATCCCTCTCCTTTCAGATCTCCTGCCCACCATTACCAGCCCTGGGTGAAGCTGGTTGTGGAGCACCTGCAGCAACCAAAGCAAACAAACACCAGCACCAAGGACCCCAGCAGTGGGGCTTGCCCTTGGCAAGGGCAGGCTCTGCAGATCAGGCTGTAACTAAGCCCTAGTTTATGTGGGACCTGCTGAAGAAGAAGGGGCTGGTGGACCTGCAGGGCTCCTCCTTGAAGGGCTTTACTGGTGGTGTGGGCCTGGGGCTGACCTTGCTGTCTGTCATCCTCCAGAACCCCAGATCTCTGCTTTGCCTCAGCCAGAGATCAGCAACACCCAAAAGTCTCACAAGGAAAGGCTGAGAGACCTGGGGCTTTTCAGTCTAGAGAGGAGAAGACTGAGGGGGGATCTAATTAATGTCTATAAATACATGAGGGCTGGGCATCAAGAAGGTGGGGACAACCTCTTTTCACTTGTGCCCAGTGTTAGGACCAGGAGCAATGGATTCAAACTCGAGCACAAGAAGTTCCACCTCAACATGAGGAAGAACTTCTTTACTGGGAGGGCTACAGAGCCCTGGAACAAGCTGCCCAGAGAGGTTGTGGAGTCTCCTTCTCTGGAGACTTATTTGGCCCAGACTCTCACATTTTATTATGGTAACAACCTTCCTTCCACCTCCCTCCCTTTTTTCACAAGTATCATTCTGAGCTGAGACTGTTCACCCTTCTCTCTGGTTGCAGCCACCATTGGTGTGGACCTTGGCAGGTATGGGAAAGGGTGAAAGATGCTTGGCCATCAAATACATAAGGAATTTGGCCATCAGGAGATAACTAACCAAAGTAGACTGCACCCAGTAACACCTCTCTTGTTTTCAGAAGGACACATCGATGATGGTGGGAAACCAGCTTTTACCTGAAGCAGCTCAGGACGTGGCTGTAGCTGGTGTTACCCTGAGAGATTTTCCCCTGTGAGAGGGATGGAAAACCCATCAGGATACAAACTTCTGTTGGCAATGCAGGAGTGGGAAGATCTGGTTTGCCCATGCAGCTGGGTCAGCTTCTGCAGTGCTTCAAAACCTCTCTGCACACCCTCCTTCAGAGACCTCCTGGGCAACTCAGCCTGGACCTCCAAGAATTTGGCTGCTGCTTCCCCCCCCTGCCTCTCCTGAGCCCAACTCAAGTTTCTTGGCTGGCCCAGCTGGGAGGTGGTGGATGGCTGGTGGGTCCTGGATGGTTTTTTAGTGCCAGTGGCTCCAGCTGGTCTGTCTGTGCTGGGGAGAGTTGGTAGGGGAGGGAGTAGGAAAATAGCAAAGGAAAAAGATCTGACAGTGGCTCCGTGTTGTAATCCAAGTGTGTTCTGGTTTTAATCTAGCTTGGGAAAACCCTGAGGGATGTCTCTGCAAGGAGAATAAAGAGAGAGAACACGGAGATGTCAAGGTCAACCGGCTCCTCATATTTCGAGAAAGGGCAGAACTTGCATCAGGGCTGAGCCACAGACCAGGCTCTGCCCCAGCTGCAAGGCCAAAGCAAGACCAAGGCAGCCTCCCAGGGACTGCAAGCACAATCCATGGTATTTCCATCATGAACTGAGGCCAGGACAGCCCCTATGGACAGGCTGTCTCAGTCATGCACCCTGGCTTCAACCTCTGCCCTCCAGTCTGGATGAGCAAGACCTTGGACAACATTTATGCACCAAGGTCTGGAGGAACAAGGGATAGGACAAGGGGAAATGGTCTCAAGTGGTGCCAGGGGAGGTCTAGGTTGGATCTTGGGAACAATTTCTTCATGGAAAGGGTTTTTAGGCCCTGGGACAGGCTGCCCAGGGCAGTGGTGGAGTCCCCATCCCTGGAGGGATTTCAAAGCCATGTAGATGTGGTGCTGAGGGACATGGTTTAGTGGTGGCCTTGGCAGTGCTGGGTTAAGGGTTGGACTGGATGATCTTAGAGGTCTTTTCCAACCAAAACAATTCCATTATTCTAAGTTTGGCCCAGCTACACATTTACATGCCAACAATGGGGAAGATGGCAGAGCATGGGCTTGGGCAAGACCCTCGTAACTGCCAGCACAGGAAGGCTGAGAGCTCCATCAATTCAGCACTAAGGTTCCCCTCGTGAAGTTGCCCCTGCCTGGGAATAAATGTGCTTACACCAGTGCAGCACATCCCCACCCAGGCAAGGCTCACCATCATGCTCATAGCAATGTGGTGCTTCCACAAGAAGTCACAGAAGGAGCAGGTCTGAGGGCAGTAAATCCTTTGAAACCAAATCTCTGTACAGAAACTGGGAGAACTCAAAGCCCACCCAAGGTCCCAGCCTCCTCATCCCACATCCAGGTGAGATCCTGGCTCTCAGCAGCCCTTTCCCTGCCACTCCATGTTTGCCATGCAAGTAAAGCCCTACAGGGCTTAAAACCAACCAGCCTCCACTCAGTCTTGTGACAAGGGTCTGGAGGCTTCTTCCTGACCCAGAGGGAGATTTTTGGTCACCCAGAAGCTTTTGTCCTGCTTGGTTTTGTCCCTTCCCCACCCCAGTCTAGCCACAAGCCAAGGATGTAACTGGGAAGCTGTGCACATGTACCCACACCTCCACAGCCCTTCCCAGCTTGGGGCTCTGCCCACTGCCTCCAGGCTTCAGCCAGTCAGGAATATTTGGACAGACCTGTCTTCCTTCCCAAATAAAATGACAGAACACATAGATAGGTATCTGGGCAGGGTGCACTGCCTTTCCCAGCTCAGGAGGGTTGGGGAGGGGTTGATGTTCTGCAAACATCCCATTTGCATCCTCCTAAAATGCAACACCGTGGGGAGGGAGAATGTTTTTTGGTTTAGTTTTGCTGGTTTATTTCAGATTTCAGTTATTCTTGTTGCGTTTGCTGTAGTCAAAGTACCAACAGTTTGGGGTGGTTTACCTCTCTGGAAGAAGGATTCAAAGCTAAGCCTTTCCTTAAGGACACACAAACTGTTCCCTTCCCAAATCAGGGGTATTTTCAGGGTCCCCTGTTTCTACCATCCCTGTATCCTCATAGAAATCCTTGGCAATGGGTGAGCAGGTCTCCTCCTCTGTCCCACAAGCATCCACCTTCTCTCAAGCAACAGCAAAGGCCTGAGGCAGCTCATCACAGGGCAGAAATGCTCTCCACAGGGAGCCCAACTTCTCAGAAATTATATCCCAAGCCTTTTGTTTAACCTGTGCCAAGCTCCAAGTGTCTTTTCCCCCAGCTCATGGGTTCAAACGGAGATGGAGAGGAAGGAGAAGTGTTAAAGAGGTGAAGCAGGAGACCTCTGGGACCTCCCACCTGCAGCTTGGAAGGAGAAAGAATGAGGTGGGTGAAATCAGACGCTGGATCTTTCCATAACGACATGGCCCAGCGCTGCCAAGAGGGTTTTTTCCACTCTACAGCTACTATAGGGTTGATGACAGGAAAGCTAATTATATCAACATCCTGTTTACCTGGCAGTGTGGAACCAGAGCCCAGATACACTTGGGCTGGGAGGGCACTCTCTGATCCAGTTGCATGAAAGAAAAATCTCAGCCATGCATCTGGGTCGTTTTCTTCTGCAGGAAAAGAGCTACCTGCTCTCACTGCCCCAAACCTTCCTTGGTTTGCCCCAGGAGGGATCCTGGAAAGTAACTCATGCTGCATCTCCCTTGTGCAGTTCCTGCTGCAAACAGCTCACAGAGCTGGGAATTCACTTACCTTGCTCTTCTGGAAGAACATGGGGTTTATTTAAATCCCTGTGGGTTCCTGCTAACCCTCCAGCAAGCCCCAGCCCAACTCTTGGGAGGGAACTTTCCCTGGGAACACCTTGACCAAGCCATACTTTGCAGAAGAAGCAAACCAGCCAGCAAAAACCACCCAGCAAGTCTGGGCACTTGCCTCAGTTTCCCTCTCTCAGAGCTATGGATCTGTTGGTCTTAAAGGTCTTCCCCAACCTAAATGATTCTATGATTGTATGACCCTCCCAATCATTCCTTTAAAAAATAAAAACAAGACCCAAGATCCATGTCTCAGCCAAGTCTGAGTAAAGTCAAGCCTGTTTTAGGGATTTTGTTGCTCTTGTCAAAGGAAGACCAAGTCCTAATTACTATCAGGGCAAATGCCATGGCCAAGACTTCAGAAGACCACTCTTGGTGCCAAATCCTCTTCCTTCCTTCCTTCACGTCAGCTGCAAAACTGGAATGACCATGTTTTTTTTCCAGACCTTATTATAAACTAGCAAGGCTACCCAGGTGTATTTATTATCCTACAACTCAGAAATGTCATTGTAAAACACCATGACCCACCATTTCAGCCTTCTCTCAAGTCCTCTTTCATCAAGGCTAACTGAAGAGAAGGGGCAGATCTCTCTTTAGGCCCTGTGACATGTGTCACCCCATGGGGTAGCAACATAGGATGAATCAAGAACATGAATCACAAAGCTTGGTGGTCCCAGCAGGCTCTGGGGTGGGATGCAGCTGCCCACCAGGGACACCTGGGCCATGGAGAAGCTCAGGTCACCATCTGCAAGGGGCTGGCTGATATAATAGAGGACCAAAGGGACATGCAACCCCTTCCAGAGCAGCATCTGGGGACCAAGAGTTAAGATATTTCTACAAGTCTGTGCCTGCAGCAGTGTCCTACGTGAGCCACTGCACCCTAGTGTCACAGCATCTGGCTCAGACTGCCTTTTCCACTGAGAAATATGCACTGAAGTGGCCAGAAGAGCTCATGAATTTGGCACAGTGCTCTGGCCAGATGAAAAAAATGAAAAAAAAAGAAAGAAAATAAAATAAAAAATACACAAAAGCGGGGGGAGTGTTCAGAAAAGTCAACATCTGCCACAGCTTATTCACACCAGCAGTACTAAATCAAAACAGAGTTAGGGCTAGAAACAGAAACAAAACAACTCTTTTGTTTTGGATCAGATTTGCTGCTTCTTTTTTTTTTTTTTTTTTTTGCCTTTTTTCTCCAGTCTGTGTTTGCAGTGCAGGGGCTGCTTCTCTTTAGTTACTCCGTTTGACTCAGCCTCAAAATTCCCTTCGATTTCGCAGAGCAGGCTGAGGGGGAACCTCGGGTCTGTGCAGAGCTGCCTGCAGGCCCCGCCGCAGAGCACCAGCCCCTCACGCTGGAGGGTGAGGGGACAGCCCTGAGGGTCAGCCCTGGCTTTCGTGGGACCCCCCCTGCAAGGCTGGGTCCAGTTCTGGAGTCCCCAGCATATAAAGGACATGGAGATGTTGGAGAGAGTCCAGAGGAGGCCACGGAGATGCTCAGAGGGCTGGAGCAGCTCTGCTCTGGAGACAGGCTGAGAGAGTTGGGGCTGTTCAGCCTGGAGAAGAGAAGGCTCCGGGGAGACCTTAGAGCAACTTCCAGTGCCTGAAGGGGCTCCAGGAAAGCTGGGGAGGGGCTTTGGACAAGGGCAGGGAGTGAGAGGATGAGGGGGAATGGATTAAAACTGGAAAAGGGGAGATTAAGGTTAGACATTAGGAGGAAATTCTTTGCCTGTGAGGGTGGTGAGACCCTGGCCCAGGCTGCCCAGAGAAGCTGTGGCTGCCCCATCCCTGGAAGTGTTCAAGGGCAGGTTGGATGGGGCTTGGAGCAACCTGGTCTAGTTGAAGATGTCCCTGCCCATGCAGGGGGGTTGGACGGGGTGACCTTTAAAGGTCCCTTCCCACCCAAACCATTCTGTGATTCTATGATTCTCTGATGACATTGCCATAGGATGATGGCTCTTTCTTACCCCACTCTCTGCCATAGGATGGGACTACGTTTGTACAGAGAATTGGAAGAGGAAAAGCTGAACTTGTGTCCAGCTTCTTTGCTCTCAGATGTGAGGTTTGGGGCTCTCCGTGCTTATTCTCTACCAGTGTGCCTACATGGGGCTTGTGCCTTCCCAGACCTTGGCCAGAGGACATCAGGATCCTGCTGCTATGTTGTTCACAAAACTCTCAGTTAAATTTGCTCCATGGCATGGAAATAGAGCTGCCCTGGGGCACCAGAAAGGAGTGAGTTGTGGATGGATGGATGGATGGATGGATGGATGGATGGATGGATGGATGGATGGATGGATGGAGCAAAATGGTAAATAAACAGAGAAGACCATTTCCTGCTCAGGATAAAGGGCAGAGAACTCTTCACATCCTCCAGATAAAGTCCTATGAGCACAACCACAGTCAGAGGAGGTCCTCTCAGACTCTTCTCCACAGCCACCAGCCTCACATCAGGTTTCCCTCCACACCTGCCCCACAACCCATGGTACTGGTGTCATCAGTTGTCATCTCATTGGGAGAAGGAGTGGGGACACAAACTGATCCATTACAGAGTCTTCCATCAACACCTGCAGAAGCCCCTGATCTTCTCCAGACCCCAAGCAGCTCCTTGGAGCAGCAGTCTTCCCACAGATGATGTTTCCTCTGAGCTGCAGGTAGAATCACAGGGAAATCATGCATGGCCTTTCAATGCTTGGACCATGGAAGGTGGCATCTTCAGCAGAAGACAAGTCTCTTCCTGAAATAAGAGGGATGCTTTGGGATCTAGCAAGGGGACAGTACTGCCAAATAAATTCAACACTGCACAGAAAAAACTCTGCATGGGTAGTTTGCTCCAAGGTCACAGAGCAGTCCTCCTGGCCCTGGGAAAAGCAGGCTTATGATCCACAGGCCCCCAATATGTGTTGAGACCACCAAGATGCAATCACAAATTGCACAGACTGACCTGGGGCTGATAGAATCATAGAATCACAGAATCGTTTTGGTTGGAAATCCCTTTCAGATCATCAAGTCCAACCCTTAACCCAGCACTGCCAAGGTCACCACTAAACCATGTCCCTCAGCACCACATCTACATGGCTTTGAAACCCCTCCAGGGATGGGGACTCCACCACTGCCCTGGGCAGACTGTCTCAGGGCCTAGAAACCCTTTCCATTAAGAAATTGTTCCTAAAATCCAATCTAAACCTCCCCTGGCACAACTTGAGGCCATTTCCTCTTGTCCCATCACTTGTCCCCTGGGAGAAGAGACCAATCCCCCCTGGCTCCAACCTCCTTTCAGGCAGTTGCAGAGAGTGAGAAGGTCTCCCCTCAGCCTCCTTTTCTCCAGGCTGAACACCTCCAGTTCCCTCAGCTGCTCCTCCTCAGACTTGTGCTCCAGAACCTTCCCCAGACACGCTCCAGCCTCTCAATGTCTTTCTTGTCATGAGGGGCCAAGAACTGACCCCACAATTTGAGGTGCAGCCTCACCAGTGCCCAGCACAGGGGGACAATCCCTGCCCTGGTTCTGCTGACACAAGCCAGGATGCTGGTGGCCTTCTTGGCCACCTGGGCACACGCTGGCTCATGTTCAGCTGCTGTTGACCAACACCCCCAGGTCCTTTTCCACCAGGCACTTTCCAGCCACTCTGCCCCAAGCCTGGAGCATTGCCTGGGGTTGTTGTGACCCAAGTCCAGGACCCAACACTTGGCCTTGATGAACCTCATACAGTTGGCCTCAGCCCTTTGATCCAGCCTGTCCATTTCCAGCCAGTTCAGGCATGGAATGCCCATGGAAACACCATTGCAGAGCTCTGGGCTTGCTCACAGCAGAGCTGGTGCTCAGTGAGAAATGCAGCTGGAGGCTGTAATCCAGCGACAGACAGCTGGAGGGTAGCAAATTTCCATCAAAACCACAAAACGATGGAATTGCAGACACAGCAAAAGCCGTGAACAACCCGACAGTCCTCTTTGGCCAAAAACATTTACATCTCATTTGGGATCACCAGGACAGACAGACCAGCACATTCAGACCTCAGGAACACTGGCTCAGGAATTTTTGGATCGTTCAAGTATTTTGTTTAGGCCTTTTCTTTTTTTTTGGTCTGTCTGCTTGCTTTTGAGCTATTAGGTCCTATCTTTTCAGCCCCCTCTGTGAAACTGAAAGGACCAGACATTTTTATTGCATGATCTATTCCTGCAGGATTCCCATGAACACTCACACAAGTCAGGGCAGTAAGAAAACAGCACTGGAGAATCCAGCCAACAGGCAACACTGCCTGTATCCCTGGTGTGTTGTTCTTAGTCAGTCGCTACAACAGTATTTCTGTTATTTGATTGTATTGCTTTGATTCCAAAGCCATCCTTTCACGGACCAGGGTGTGCAAGATGCAATGCAACAAAAACAACAAGAAAAAAACCCAGTTTCTGGTGTGAAGAGATAGGATTTCCACTACGTTTGGGTTTCCACTACATTTTCAAGCTGCATTTCGAGTTTAGGCCAAAAAATCAAGAATCGGGGGAGATTTCAAACCTTTCTACTCTTGGGCAGGGGAGTGATCGAGACTTTGGCTCAGCATCCCAAAAGGCACATCTGAAGCAGATCCAGCAACAAGCATCTCCCACCACAGAGCCAGAAGATGTGGTGACAGGCCCCGGGGTCAGCATCGCCTTCAGGAAGGTGTGGTTGATCCCCCATCCCCTGCTCCCCCTGATTCCCATATCCCTCTCTGTTGGTTCCTAAGCAGAGGGGAGGTCTGCTGTAGCTGGGACAGCTGCGTCCATCACTGCAGGAAATCCTGTGGTGAGAAGGGACAGTGTCTGGGAGAGGAAGGAAGGCAGGGGACACGGGGCTGTCAGGATTCAAAGCAAATATCCTGTGCCTCACGGGCCCTGTGACGCTCATGTCCCCTCCAGGTTCTGATGACATTTGGCCCAGGGCCTAGCCCCATTTTGGGTCTTTTTTTTTTTTTTTAATCTATTTATTTGCTTTAAAGCTCCCTTCTGTAGAAATTCTTTTCCATCCCCTCGTTTCCGTCACTCTGCACTGAGTTGTCTGGTCTCTGCAGAGTGTGGCTCGACTGCTGAGCCCCAGCAGTGTCCAGCTCCACTCCCCCAAGGTATGACCCTCCAGAGATACTTCCCACCCTGTGTTCCCTCCACAACAAAGCAGTGCCTCCAGACTGGCACATGAGATGGGAAGGGGGCAAGACGCAGGGCTCTGAGGGATCTAGGAGACCTGGTAAAACCCTGGCTTTGCCAAGAAAGCAAAGCTGCCAAAAAACTCAGCACTGCCAAGGCCACCATTAAACCATGTCTGCAGGCACCACATCTACACAGCTTTGAAACCCCTCCAGGGATGGGCACTCCACCACTGCCCTGGGCAGCCTGGGCCA
The DNA here is from genome assembly GCA_020745705.1 of Hemiprocne comata. NCBI lineage: Eukaryota > Metazoa > Chordata > Aves > Apodiformes > Apodidae > Hemiprocne > Hemiprocne comata. The sequence continues at coordinate 3,481,464 of CM036589.1, read as the reverse complement.
GGGCCTGACAACCCTTTTGGTGAAGAATCACAGAATCATTCTTGTTGGAAAAGACCTTTGAGATCATAAACCATAAACCAGTGCTAAGAAGAATCACAGAATCACAGAATGTCAGGGGTTGAAAAGGACCTCTGAAGATCATCGAGTCCAACCCCCCTGCCAGAGCAGAACCAAAAACTAGGGCAGGTCACTCAGAAAGAAAAGAGCACCAGAGACCAGAGAGAGCCAGGCCTAGGCCATGGAGGAGTTTAGTGTCAGCTTCAGACATCAGTCTGGACATGAGGACTTCCACATGGACCTGTCCATGGCGGAGTCTGGGTTTGGGTCTCTCTCCAGAGTCTGTGATGGGGTTAAATATACTTAAAGGCTCAGCAGGGCAGCCCTGTTGTCTCCACACTTAGCAGTTTGTCCTATCAAGATGGCCCAGGGCAAAGCACCAGCCCCTGAGCAAAAGCATCACCAGAGGTGAGCGACCAGAGTTTTAAATACCAGTTTCCAAAGCCTAATGGTGGTGGACACCGAGCCCTTTCCAGGCAAGAAAAGCTGTCCCCGACCTTCGCTGCTGATGGAGGAAGGGGGAAGGTGACCATCCATGGAGGTCCTCCCAACCCCACGCTCCCACCTCCCCAGAGAAGAGCTGGATGGCGCTTGTGGCTCAGGAGACATCTCAGCCCCACCAGCACTGCTGTGCTTCTGGATGCAGCCACTAGAGGATGGCAGTGTCCCAGGCCACCCGCCGCACGCTGGAAAACACCGAGATCCACCTTTGGAAACCGGCTCTGCGGGGAATCCCGTCAGCGCCGAGCCCGCCAAAAAACAGCCGAACCCGAATCACCGGCTGAAAATCCCCGGCCCTCAGCTCCACGTCGCGTCCTCGGAGAGTGGTAATGGAGATTAATCCAGGGGATCAGGGCACACGTGCTCCCTGGTCCCCGCAGGACACGGGTGGGTGGGTGTTTTGCTGAGTTACCTGGTGCCGTGACCCTCTGGGCTCTCCATGGGGCCGGGATCTCCAGCAGGATCGGGGAGCCTGTCCAGCTGAGGAGATGGAGGCAGCCCAGCACCCCCACCCCAGCGTCCCACCACCACGCTCTGAAGGGGACTTTCAAGGCAAACAAATGTCTGGGAATGACAAATGCCAAAGTAAAAGCCCAGTTATGCAAAAATGACCTGTCTGAGCCACAGCCTAGAGAAATATTCCTCCTCACGAGGAAGCATAAAAGCCAAGCTGAGCTGTGGAATGAGATGAGCTGTGTTACCCTTGAATAAGGACTCCTTGGGGAGTAAAACATCATCAGTTGTTTCAAAATAAATCACCATCAGTTGTTTCAAAATAAATCACCATCAGTTCTTTAAGAACCACAAAGGTGATGGGAGGGCTGGAGCAGCTCTGCTTTGGGGACAGGCTGAGAGAGTTGGGGCTGTTCACCCTGTAGAAGAGAAGGCTCCAGGGAGACCTTAGAGCACCTTCCAGTGCCTGAAGGGGCTCCAGGAAAGCTGGGGAGGGGCTTTGGACAAGGGCAGGGAGTCATTGGATGAGGGGGAACGATTTTAAACTGAAAGAGAGGAGTTTGGGTGAGACATTAGGAAGAAATTCTTTGCTGTGAGGGTGGTGAGACACTGGCCCAGGTTGCCCAGAGAAGCTGTGGCTGCCCCATCCCTGGAAGTGTTGAAGGCCAGGTTGAATGGGGCTTGGGGCAACCTGGTCTAGTGGGAGGTGTCCCTGCCCATGCAGGGGGGTTGGAACTGGATGATCTTGAAGGTCCCGTCCAACCTAAACCATTCTATGATTCTATAACAGTAAGGTCACAGTTACGAGTGTGATCAAACGTGAGGCTTACTCACAGGTGTCCATCACCCTGCTGTGGCCATGGAGCAGGTGTTCCTCAACGATTCATTGGGAACCAACCTCTCCTTGCCCCTGGGATTGAATTCTGCCCAGTATTGAGAGGTTTTGCTTTGAGCAGCGAATAAAATGTTCAGTTCCTGGTGGATTTGAGCAAAGCAACCAGGATAGCCCTCCTAAGACACCAGGAAGAATTACAGTGTGCAAATAGAATTTGCTCGTGTCTGTCTTAGAGTGAATACTGGCAGCAATTATGACCTTTTCTCCCAGCTGAGGTCTGCTGTGGTTTTCTGTTTCCTTTTCATCCAGAAGACAGACCCAGCTATGCTGAGTGCATCCCAGCCAGTGTGGTGGATCACCTGGGCTGGCCCCAGTACACCAAGGTCTTTCCTCAACTGGGAAGCCCAAAATGGGACATGGTACCCAGACGTGATCTTGCAGTGGTCTCAGGTCCTGCTCTGCATGTGTCCAGCCTGTGCCAGGATGTGAAATTTGCCTTTGCTGAACTTCAGGAGGGTCCTGTTGGCCTCATTCTCCATCCTGCTGAATGGCAGACCTGGTGCCCACAGGGGTGTTGCCCACAAAGTATAAATCTCACTGGTGGCTCCGGGAAACCCCAAGACAAACCTCAGGACACTGGGGGAACAAAAAAAAAAAAAAAAGGGAGAGAGAGAAAAAAAAAGGGAATCATGGAATGGTTTGAGTTGGAAGGGACCTTAAAGATCATCTAGATCCAACCCCCCCTGCATGGGCAGGGACACCTCCCACCAGACCAGGTTGCTCCAAGCCCCATCCAACCTGGCCTTGAACACTTCCAGGGAGGGGGCAGCCACAGCTTCTCTGGGCAACCTGGGCCAGGGTCTCACCACCCTCACAGCAAAGATTTTCTTCCTAAAAGAACTCCTTGATTCCCGTAGGGCACCCCACACATGTTGGGGACACTTTTCTTTGGCCATCTGCACCAGCCATTGGGTGCTTTTGGGGACCAGAGGGGCACAGTGACAGTGATACCTTGTACTTCCCAGGCCATATCCCAGCCTCAGGGAGGGGACCTGGTGGCATAGCATCTGCCACCACCATTCCTGAAACACTTTCCCACTGCTAATTAAAGACTCGGACATTGGTGTTTGATGACAAGTGTTTGTGTAATGCCTTGGGGTGTCCAGGGCTCCGTGCTGCATCAAGGCTAGGGATGGAAATAGATCCCCCAAATTCCAGCTCCCTGCTCCCCACCTCTATCCTCACAAACATGCTGGTGGTCTCCAGTCTGGCACGGGCACAGGAGGAAGGGAGGGAGCTGCTGGCCCCAGGGAAGAGGTCATCCCTCTTCCATGAAAAGGGCAGAAGCAGTATGGATCAGCACTGATGGTCTCCCACCCTGTGGTGCCTTCAGAGGTGGACCTCAACTCATTGTCCCCTGCCACCCTCATACGGACTGTCTAACTGAGCATCCAGACCCCTTTTCTCTCCAGTGGGGATTTCCACACGGTGGCTCAGCTTTCTCCACCCAAACAGAGTTATAAAAAGATACAGGAGGACCTGAGATTCATCCAGCAAATACCTTCCAGCGACAAGAGTAGGTTTTCAAAAGGGACTGGGTTGAAGTTTCAGAGCTAGAGCCAAGTCCAGCTGAGTCAAAGCTCCCTGCAGGCTTGCCAGCTGGATGTGATGCACCCCAGTTTTACAGGAAAGGCATCCAGCCAAGAGGCATATGAAGCATTGCCCAGGTCAAGTGCTCCTCACTTGTGCACTGAACAGGCCATTGGCTACGTGAATGGAGGCAGGTGCCTCCTCTGCAGGACCAGCCTTCTCCACAGATCATAAATAATCCCAAAGATTCTCACCTTAAAAATTCCTGCTACCCCACAGGAAAGCCCTTGGCTGGAAGCACACCATGAGCTCTCCTGGGTCTCCCTGGTGGGACAGCCAGTGAAAAGCATCTTCTGGAGCTCCCCAAGAAAGGTGGCTCTGCTGCAGCACCCAGGTTCAGGATGGAATTTGGCCAGCTGCTGAGCGAGGTTACCCAATGTGACTGCCCAATGCTGGCCTCAAAAGTCTGAGGACACATCCCAAGTTTTCTGGGTCAAGCCAGAGAGACTGGCCTCTCCCAAGGCCTCGGGACAACTCTGTGTTGAGCTGCAGCTCTCCCAGCCCTGCTCTGCAGAGGTAATAATCCTCTTCAGTTCAAACCAAAGCTCTGACCTTGCATTCTCCAATTTTTGGGGAGCTGCAGTATGTTTTCCAGGGCATCCTGCTCCCTCCTCTCCATATGATGATGTCCCACACATTTCCCACGGGAGCTGATATTTTCCCCCTCTACTCCCAAGGGCAACATGAAAGAGCATCACTCAGTGCCCTGAGAAAGGCAACATCATGAAGCCAGATGTCTCTGGGTAGGGCAGGTCACCCCAATGGGCCGTGCCTCAGTTTCCCCAGCTATCAAAAGGGGATTAGTTTATTTCCAGGATGTTGTGAGGCTCAGAAATAAACATTACCGGGGCAGGACCAGACATGAGCAGGCAACATCTTATCTGGGCTGCTCCCAGCACTGCCCAGGAAGAGGAGATCTGGTGAAGCTTTGTCTCCCCAGTGAGCTCCGTGATGGAAAGGGACATCCTGGGAGTGGACACATGGAGTGCTGCGTTTCTCTACACCCAGAAATTACTCCAATTGCTGAGCCCTGGTTCTTCCAGTCTTCCCATTTACCTGGAGGGTAAAGGCAGAGAGGGTTTGTGGGGAGAGTCAAGGTGCCACATCTGCCCTACAAGACCCTCCACCCACACATCAGGGTGGGAGGAGAGGTGAAGCCCCTTCCTGGCACGACGGCCACTTTGGAAAGGTGCTTCAGGGCTGGGATTCCTCCTGCTGGAGAGGTGTTTGCAGGAGGATTTCATAGCAGAGTGGGGAAAAAACACCTTCAGCCTCTCCCCCATCACCCGATCTATGAAGCCACAAGCCCACCCAAACGCAAGGAAATCCCCCCCAAGGGTTTTTTCATCCACATTTTACACCTGGGAAAACTGAGGCAGGGGGACACAGCTTGGCCAGAGAGCTCCCAGCTGATGTTTCTCCGTGGGCATCAGAGGATTTGGATGTGGATGCCCCATCCCTGGAAGTGTTCAAGGGCAGGTTGGATGGGGCACTGAGCAACCTGACCTAGTGAGAGGTGTCCCTGCCCATGCACGGAGGTTGGATCTAAATGATCTTTAAGGTCCCTTCCAATCCAAACCAGTCTGTGATTCTATGACTTTGGGGTGCAGCCTGGATCTTGCATCTTCTCCTGCTTTCTTGGCCCAACCTGTTCAGGGTGAGGGATGCCAACCTCCCCATCTACTCCCTCCTTGTACAACCACCTTCATTACAGCTTCAGTGGAGGATCCCATCTCTCCCTCCTCGCCTACCACCATTTCTACCTGGGTCATCACACACTGATTTACTGCCGTGTGAGCAGCTTTAATCCCTGGTGAGGAGTTGACCTTCTCCCCTTAATGGGCCAGGATGGCTCAGGAGAGACTGCCTGGGATCCATTCCCACAGCGCAGGGTGACGAGATGTCTGGGTTTCTCTCCCCAGGCTCATGTTGCAAACCCAACTCTGCCACTTCCCACCTGCTCCATCATGAACATTTCTGAGTTCCTGCGCAACACTGATGCCAACCTCCCAAAAAAACCTGACTGCTCCTCTCCATGGCTGGCCAGGGCCAGGGAGGCTTTGCAGGAACATCATAGCTGTTATCTACCAGTGGCATGGGAAGTCCCTTCTAATCCTGCTTTGGTGCAAGGGGTTGATGATGGCACTAGGAGGTGCGAGGTCTCATTGGGATGTGAAGGCAGACCCAGAAGCTCAGCTTGGCTGGTCAGGGTGACCATCTCATCAGGCTGCTGCCAGCTTAGCACCATGTTTGTAGGTTGCTTTGGTGTCTAGGTCCAATGAGGAGGTTCCTTGTTGGTTCCTCAAGAGGAAAACCAGTTAGTAATGACCCATGGGCAGGATACACTGACCCAGCAAGTCCCTGGCTCCCTCCTTACATGTAGGTTGAGCAGCAGAAGCTGGAAGGTGTTCAGGGCAGGGACCACATCTTCCTACAAACATAGACAAAATGTCCTGTAACCACAAGGCAAACAACCCTGAGGAAGGCCAAGATTCACAGACCCTTTGGAAGGGAGAGTGTTGGAGGAAGGATTTGAGAAGAGCCATTCCAGGTGGCCTCTGTTGATGATGTGTTCAGCATTTCCTTCTCCCCAGCCAGGCTGGGCCGGCTCCACGGGAAGGCTTTGCCAGCTCCCCGGGTTTCCTGGTGTGTGATGCTATCAGGAGTCACAGCTCTGCCCGGACTTGCAGGAGGTAAATCTGGATTTGGTACGAAGGGTGGGGACTTTCCTTGCTCCTGACTTAAAGGCAACTTCAGAGCAGGAGCATCTGCCTCTCACGAGTGCACAAAGCAGGCATTTGATGACCACCTCACCAGACTTTTCCAGACGTGGAAGGGGCAAGCTAATTGGCCCCTCCAGCTTGGGGCCAGTGGTAGCCATGGGAATGGGGCTGGAGATGTCATTTCTTGCAGAGGCTCCAAGGGATTTATTTTCCTCTTTTTTTTTTCTTTTTTTCTTTTATTTTATTTAATTCAGGATTGAAATTCTTTGCTCTGCACGTGCATTTGCTACATAAAGCTCGCTCTGTGCAGGACCTGCTCTTCACATGAGGCAGCAGGGTCACCAAAAGAATATGCTGGGTCCCACATTCAGTGCCCTCAGCTCCAAAAGCCATCAGAAGAGCTCTGGTCATCCCATCTGCTGGATGTTGCAGTGGTGGCCCTCCACACCCAGAGATCTTTGATGTTGTCCATGGCACAAGCTCCTCTCTGACTCCTCCCACATGCTGCTGTCCCTCACACGTGGTGGCATCCCCATCTCCTATTGACCTGCCACGGGAGAGGGGACATCCTGCACCCCTGCCCACCTGTGTCCTGACTTATTTCCAACACCACAAGCCAGGTAGCATCCCACCACCTCCACACACAACTGCATCACCTGCTGGGAAACTGTCCCTCATGTAAAAGTTGTCCCCAGCTTTACCCAGGAGCCCCTCTCCCAGTGGATCCTCCTGCAAGGTTTTCCCAGCCTAATTTTACATCAATCCTAGCTGATCAAATGTGGTCCAAAAACTGAGGCATCACCACAAGGAGCTGAGGAAGGGACACTGTTTAATAAAGCTGCTCTGGGCTCTCTGCTCCTCTCCTCCTGCTTTAATTGCAAGATCCCTATTTTCCACACCAAAAAAAAATTCAAAATTCCAAAAATGCAAATTGCCCTCCAAACCCCTTGGGTGGTGAGGAATTTTGGTCCATCACTCCACCTTATGGCTACAATGATGTGCTAGAGGGAAGCAGCTGCTCCTGGAAGGTGGGAATTGCCTTCTAGTTCCAACACGGCTGCCCAGAGGAGCGTAAAATCCCTGAAACTGCAGAGTCTCAGGGGATGCAGGCGAGATGGAGCAGGCAGCAGATCACAGGAGCTGCCAACTCCACCTCCTGCATAGTCTTGTGACCACGCGTGCCCCAGAAAATGTGCCTGGGATGGATCCCACCTGCAAAAGCCCAACAAGTTTGGGGTGAGACAGTGTGCGTGTGTGTGTGATTGTCTGAGTCTGCAAAGGGCAGTTTGGATCCGTTCCTAGTCTGGAGCATTCCTGTCTCTTTATGCCTGATGTTCTCCAGATGTTTTGTATTGCAACCTCATGTGGAAACCCACTGGCCCTGGGGCTGAATCCTGCTCAGCCCTCCCTGTTACACCCAGCAGAGAGCAGGAGGGTGACTTTACATCGCTGTGCACGCAGCATTTATTATATTTAAAATATATTTAAAGCAACCCGGGGGCTAAACCACAAAAGTGCCAACCAAAAGTGCCTACCCCAGTGGTCGCTCTAACTCTTCTTCCCAAGGAACTGCCCCACGTGTGATCACCCTGTCTCCACAAGCCCATCAAGTGCTGTTAAAGAGAAAGATACGGATACAACCTCTGGCTCAGGAAGTTCCGAAGCAGCAGATTGCCGGAAACAGAGAATATAATGTGGAAAGCATTACCCTGGCTTGGCCCTCTCCTTGCATTCCTCCCCAGCAGTTCCCCTTGCTCCCGGCCAGCAGACAGATACCAGCAGAGTCAGACCATGGCTCTGAGCCAGGAGGAGCTCTCATCCCACCTGGAGTGCCTTTCCCTTGCCTGCATTGTCCAGTTTGGGTGGATTTTGTCGAACAAGCGGAGGCTGCAACTAAAAATTCAGCCAGCTTCACTCTCTGCCTGTGTCTCCCATGGGTGGGATGATGTGCTCGGTGCACCCCTAAGGGAAAAGGGGGGATTTGGTTCCTCTCTTTCAGCTCTGCTTTGGTCCCTGTAGGCAATGAGTTGACAGTCTTCAGCTTGGTCCCTGTTGGCAAACACCCCATGCCCAACAGGGCCATGGGGGGTCCCTGGCCATGGGACAAGGCCGTGGTGGCCCTGGTATCACATTTTCCATGCATTAGTCACCATGCAGCCTGTGCACATGCCTTCTTGGACAAACCAGTTCAACCTCTGTTTAGGGAACTTTCTCACTCTTTATAGATGATTTTTTTTCAATTTCCAAAGACATCCCTCCTCTCCATCCTTCCCAATCCTCATCCCTCTGAACATCACCAAGGGCATGGAGCTGCTCTGGATGCCCAGCCCTGCTGGAGGCTCTGCAGGCTCTGCTTTGCCCGTCCATCCTTGCTCCAGTTCTGGATCCTGCTCAGGACAAGGGCACTCAGACTCCATGAGGGTCTTTTCCCCAGAGCAGGATGGTGCAGGCAGAGCCCAGTGGTAGTAATGGGGGTCTGGCAGCCTGATGGGAATTCCCAAGCACTTTGTCACATCTCAGGAAGCCTCCTGCATCCACCAGCAAAAGGTCCCTGCTCCAGAAGAAGGCACTTGAAAAGTTTTTCTGACCTCAGTGGTAGGAAAACACCTGTGGCAATTGGCTCTCCATCCTGACCAGGCTGAGCCCCGCTCCAGGCCATGCCAGACATCCCAAACTGCCAAGGGCTGGGCATTCCTGGCAGGATCAATCCCTCACTGCAGCTCTGAGCCCTACAGCCACGTCTACCCCAGCTAAAGCTTTCAGCATTGCCCAGTGACAACCAGGTTGTTCATTTTTCCCTGGCACATTTTTGGTGTGGTCCAGGGCAGAGCAAGAGGATGAGGATGAGGATGAGGATGAGGATGAGGATGAGGATGAGGATGAGGATGAGGATGAGGATAAGGCTGTGCCATGCACCTCCAAGCACCTGAAAACAGGTCCTGGCCACATTTGCTTCCCAGCAGGGATGCAAACAGTGAATACCCAAATTCCTCTTTCCTATTGGGACTGGCAGGATCCTGCTCTGCAGCCCAGCCCTACAGCACGTCGACAGAGAGGAAGAGCTGTGGGGTTTGGGTTGCCACCCAGGAGCAATACCTGCTCTGCTCGTTAAGCTGGATGAGATGCTCAGAGCAAGATTGCCCTGGCTGGGTGCAAGGACCAAGGAGGTGGGTCAGGAGGAGGTGGGTCACCCTGGGGATGCAAAGCTGCATACTTCCTTGACTCACAAAGTCATTCATGAGTCAAACCTCCCGGGTAATCGCGCCCTGTTATAAGGAAGAGGAAGAGTCTGCTCCACCCTGCTCCACATCAATCTGGCAAGGGTCAAAATCAAAGTCCTGTTGATGCCATGAAAGGGGTGGAGAAAAGGTCTGAGAAAGCAGCCCAAGCATGGAGCAACGCCCGCACTACCGGCTGAACAACACCACCGCAGCAGGGATGGAGGGAGGGAGGTTCCCCACACCCCACTTCAGAGGCAGAGGTGGGATGGGCACTCTCTGCATGTTTGATTTCCACCAAGTGTCCTTTGCTGGCCACACTCCCTCTCAGATCAGCAGCAAGGCCACCCCATAGACCTTGAGTGAAGGGATGGAAAAGGGGAAAGCCAAGGACTGCGAAGACCAAATGGTCATGGTGGATGAAGGTAAAAACGGGGAGAGTGAGGAGGACGGTTTCCAGTAAAGGAGCTGGAGGAAGATGCTGGGACCACGAAGGTGTCCAGGACCCGACAGCAATATGCCATGGGTGCTGGGACCAGAGAAGGGGATGGTCTGCAAGAGCCCATCTCTTCCTCTGCCCACTAAGTCTCCCAAAACATGTATGATTGGCTTGGCCAGGTCAGTGAGGATGAAAGTCCCTTTAACAAGCAGAGACAAGATATGAGGATAGATAGTCCAGGTTTTCTGTCCTCATGACACATGGCAGAGTTGAGCCTACACCACATCTGCTGCTGACTGAGATTTCAGCAGCATAGACCTCATCCAGTAACAAGGCTCAGAAAAAAGCCTGAGGGAAACAGCCAGAGGGTGAATCTCAGTGATGAGAAGTGAAGGTCAAACATGAGTCTGCTGTGCGACCCACTAACACCTTCTTCTGCTGCATTTCATCAAGTGGGGTCTCTGCTTGTGCAGGGCAGAAGCAGCTTTGCAATAGGATGGAAGGAGGCAGTGGAGGTCCATCAGACAGCCTGCGAGCCCTCCTACAAGTAAGGATAGGGATTATCACTCAGGAAAAACAACCTGAAGAGGAATGAGAGAGGAAAGGAGACATCTTCCACCTCCCCAGTGAGACAAACCCACCCTCCCTTAGCACCCCACCTCTCTGCCATAAGGGCTGGGCATGAAGCTGTGCTGGAACCCAGCTGCCTTTGCTCACCGAGTAGGAAAAACTGGATCTTCTCATCCATAAGTTGGGATGCTATTATCAGGAACGCACGGAGAAGGGAGCAAGTGAATGGCATGGTTTCCTCTGTAGTCAGGGTGGTGAGTTGGAGCTCAGAGACATGTCCCTGCTCCCCCAGATGAGCTGGTTTTGGGTGCCCCCATCCCACAAGCCTCATGCCGCCAGTCCGCGGGCAGGACATCTGATCCTTCTCCTTCCCCCAAGAGGAACTTCTCAGCCACATCCCCACGGAGGCAGCAGCATTTCCTGAAGGAGAAACTGAGGCAGGGAGGATGGTACATCGCAGGGAGCCGTTTTCTTGGGACAGGGCAGTGTCTGGGAGCCCTGTGCTGGCACTGGGGGTCCCAACGGCCACCCCACCATCCTGGCCACCTGCCTTGCAGCCACATGCTGTCCTGAGGCAGAAAGTCATGGAATCATAGAATGGTTTGGTTTGGAAGGGACCTTTAAGATGATCTAATTCCAACCCCCCTGCATGGGCAGGAACACCTTCCGCTAGACCAGGTTGCTCCAAGCCCCTGCTTGTGGGGCTGGTTTGGGGGTTTTTTTTCTGTCTTCCAGGGAATTTCTTCCTCTGGTGAAATGTCACAGCCTGGTTTCCACCTGAACGCCAAAATCCTTCATGCCTGTGTTTGCCACCTCCTGGGGGTCTATGTCATCTCCTTCCAGGTCCCAGCAGCTCAGGAGAGCCAGAGGAGGAGGCATTGAAGGAGCCTGTTGTGTCCTAACACCTCCCCAGCCTCTGCTCAGGCTTGGAAAGGGAGATGTTCCCATCTGTGTATGTGCCTGAAAAGAAGGGTGACTTTCCTTCCAGGATATGCCAAGGAAAAAAGGCTGCGTGCGTGGCCGCTGCTCCAGGCACTGCCCCAGGGTTCCAAGGCGTGGGAGGAACACCAGAACCTGATCTCCAGCTGCCTTTGCCTCCCGAGTTCCTCCTACCAGCTGCTGGTGGCACGTCCCCGCAGGGCCCTGGCTCTGCAGCCTCTCCATTGAAACCAGGAGTCCCAGCTAAAGGCAGCAGCTCCAACGTGTCCAGGCAAATCCCTCTGTTGCGGAGCGGGGATTCCCACAGTGGGAATAAGGCTTCGCTCCGTGAAAACATCCAGCAAACTGGTCTCATCGCTCAGGCATCCCCAGGTCAGGGCCAGCGTTGTTCTTCAAAGCTGCTGTGAGTCCTCCCACGGCAGCTGGTGGGGACATCCTGCACCCACACTGCTGCCATCGTTGGTGATGGAGGGGACAAAGTCACAGCTGGGATTCGCCGATGCTGTCACAGCACCCAGGGACCCTCATGTCTCAGCCCCACCTGGAGCCTGGAGAGCAGCGAGGCAGGAGAGCAGCGTCGCTCCTGGCTGAGGGAGGAGTTTCCCACCCATTCAATTCCACACTGGGATGCTGCCCTGGCACAGCCCGGCACGTGGGGCTGAGGGTTGGAAACATCAGGGATGAACTGTATTCACGGGATTCTCGTGACAGCTAATTACAGCCCTGCCTCCTCTCCTTGGCTTTCCCACCGCCAGAGCTGGCCTTGGCCGGGCTTCGTCCTCCCAGCTGGGACAGGAGGGAGATAAGACTTTTCTTGAGCATTAATAACATCCTTCAGAGGAGCCCAAGTGCCTCAGACCTTGCCAGGAACCCTGATAAGGTTGAGATGAGTCACTGATGTGCCCGAGATCCCAAGCTCAATATGCCACTGTGGCTGGTGACGCAAGGAGCGCGCATGCTGCCATCTCAGTGGATGTCCTACCGGGATGTGGAGCTCCCACTGCCCAGGTGGGAACTGGGCTCTCCTCCTGCCTCGTTCACCTTCAACGGATGGGAAGAGAGGAGGTGTTGTCCTTGGGATGATGACAGCTTGTCCCAACAAGGTAACACCAGTCAGCTGACATCCTGGCGCCATTGGGTGATGTCACTTCTCCCCTGAGTGATGTCAGGTCCCTGGGGATGGGGACATGAAAGGGGACAGGGTCCTTCTCTGGCTGGGTGCGGATGCTGATGGAGATGGCCAGAGCAGGAGAGTGTCCACTCACCGCCCAACCCCCAGGTGCCACCTCCTGTCCCCTCTGCACCACCTCTCTTGGCCCCACTGCCACCTCAACCCCACAGCCACCACCCCCTCAGAGCATCTGTCTTGTCACCACCACCCCCTCTCCCTGCTGCCATGCCCTGTCCCCATTTTCACCCACCCTCTCCATCCCTGTCCCCACTGCTACCTCATGTCTCCAAAGTCCCCTCATGTCCCCACACCATCTCCCTATCCCCACAGTCCCCTCAGGACCTCACTGATCCTCCCCCTGTCCCCAGCGCCACTTTGTCCTCACAGTCACCTCATGTCCCCAGTGTCACCTCATGTCCACACAGTCTCTGGCCCCCTTTCCTCCACTGTCCCCCCCCTTTCCGCAGCCCCGGGCCTGGCCCCGCGCATGCGCAGTGCGGGCGTCGAGGGTGCGCGGCCGTGCCCGACGCCGGGCGGGCTCGATGCGAGGCGGGGCGGGGCGGGGCCGGCTCCATCCGGGTCCCTCCCGCCGCCGGGCAGTGCGGGCGGCGCGAGCCTCGGTGGGGCAGCGGCGGGTGAGTGAGTGCGGGGCGGCGGGCGGCGGCGGGGGCCCCCTGGGGGGCCGGAGGACCTGTCTGCCCTCCCGGGCACCGGTCTGAGGGGCAGGGTCCCCCTCCGGGTCAGGGACCCCTCCTTGTGTCTTGTTCTGAGGGGCTGGGCCCCCTCCCTTTGCCTTGTTCTGAGGGGCTGGGCCCTCCTCCAGCGGCTCTGTGGGGCACGGCCCCCTCCCTTGGCACTGCGATGAGGGGCAGGATACCCTCCTCTGCCCCACCTGGTGGAGGTGAGCCCCCTTTCTATGCCTTGTTCGGAGGGACAGGGCCCTTCTTGTGCACCCCTGTGGGGCAGGGCCCCCTTCTTGTGCACCCGGGTGGGGTAGGACCCTTCTCCATCACCCCTGTGGGGTAGGACCCCCTCTTGTGCATCGCTCTATGGGGCAAGGCCTTTCCTTCAGCACCTCTGAGGGGCAGGGCCCTTCCTTGTGCGCTACTTTGTGAGGTAGGGGCTCCTATCCCTGTGCACTGCTCTGTGGGGTAGGATCCCTCCTTCAGCACCCCTGTGGGGCAAGGCCCTTCTCCCTGTGCACCGCTCTGTGGGGCAGGGACTCCAGCACCCCTATGGTGCAGGGACCTCCGCAGGGACACGGCGCTGCCCCCGACTGTGCCCTGCAGGGCAGGGAGGGCCTGTCCCTGCTGCCCCCCACGCTGACCCCTATAAGGCAGGTCCTTCTCAGGGTGACCAGGGCATGCCTTTATGGTGGCTGGCAACCCTGTGGGGGTGCCATAAGGTCCCCACTTGGGGGACAGAGGATGCTGGACTGTGGGCTGGGACTGCATTGCCCAGGAGTGACAGAGGAGGGGGCTGGGATGGCACAAAGGGACAGGGGACAGATGTGTCCCTACCCAGCGCCCATCCCACCTGGACCCTCTTTATGAGGGGGAGCTCCTGAGGGTCCCACCCCGTGCGTGGCTCGGGGTCCACTGGGCCACCTCCTGTTCCCGGTAGCTGCTGATGTGGATGCAGGCACGTCCCCTCGCTTTCCTGGGGCCGAGACAGGACGCTGCGGGTTTCTTTGACTCGAAAACACCCAAAAATGGGAAAAGCTGCTTTTTTTGAGTTAAACGGAGCGGCTGTTGCTGCCGCACAGGCACGTACGAGCCCTCCCAGCATCCGCCGCTTTGCCCGCTTTGGCAGGGGACGTGTCGGGTCCCACGGGGCTGAAAACCGACGGGTAAAAATGCATGTGCTGGGGTTTGGGGAGGGTTTTGTTTAGTTTAGGCTGTCTTTGTTTTAGCCTGGGCGCGCGGAGGAGAGCAGCTCCCTGGGTCTCGCCGCCCCGTGCGCCTACGAGCGGTGCCGGATCCTTCGGATCCGCCAGCCTGTGTGTCTGGGGGTGATTTCCCCCCTCCCCTGCGCACCTTTGGCAGGAGGTTTGGATGACATCTTGCTCTGGCACGCTCCTCTCCTTTGATCTCGAGTTTCCTGCCATGTATAACGTGTTCGGCAACACGCGAGCCCGGCTCGGCGGCTGCTGGGGAGGGCGATGCGGGTGCCTCCTCACCCCGGTTTTCCCCGGCCGGCTCCTGCCCGCAGCTCCAGCCTTTCCTTTGTCTTGGCTGCCACCAGGACGTAGCTCTCTCAGCTCAAGGATGCTCTGCGTGGAGCAAAGACAAGCACAAACCGCCCCCTCCCCCCCCCGTCCTTTGTTTCCAGCCGTTCACGGGCTCAGCTGATTTGATGCAGCGTTTCGTGCGCTCAGGCAGATAAACCAACTACTCGCATCTTTTCTTTTGTTTTTAAACATTTTTCTGGGTTATTTTGGGTGATTTAGTTTGCAGGGAGCATATCCCAGCTGCAGGCTGTGCCTGAGGGATGAGGCAGCTTCCTAGGAACAGGGTGAATTAGCCAGAAGTGTAAATTGAGCATCTCGTGGTTGTCCTCTGGTGTCTCCTCGGATGAGCGGGGTCACAAGTTCTCAGTACTGTAGACTCAAATCCAGGTTCACCGACCCTTCTCCTTGCTCATGGGAGGAAAAGTCTGACCCCAGTTTGCACAACCTGCTGCTGACAGCAGCTTTGGGCCAGCAAGGGTGGAGGAAGGGCAATGAAACCCAGGTCCAGGCGCAGACCTGACAGCCTTGACAGCTGAAATAAGCCTTTTATTTATGCTTGACTTGTGAGAAAGAAAATACATGCTTTATTATTATTATTATTATTATTATTACTACTATTTTAGGTTCCTGTTATTGTTTCTGTTCCCATGGGTATTCCATTTGATAGTGAGACCACTGCCTGAATTCATACTAATGCTTCTTTTTTATGACAGGGTGTAAACAGAACTACTTTGAGTGTGTCCAACAGCCCCTGAGTAAATCAGGTTATTTGCTCTATCACTTTATTCATACAGGTTAGATGCTCCAGCTGATGTATCTAGAGTGCTGTGCCATCTGGAGCAAAAATTAAATACAGATTTGGCCCCCAGCCTGGAAAAATAACAAAGCTTGGCCTCCAGTAACAGGCAGCAGAAGAATATAGCCCCTGACAGAAGAAATGCTTGGGGGCAATATGGAAGGAACCCAAAATGCACTAATTGAGGTATTTAAAAAGTAAAAAAAGAAGGAAAAGAAATCCTTCCAGCCCTGAGTGCTGAAAGCAGCCAGGATGGTTGGTGTGATGGTCCTGAACAGATGGTGGAGTTGCTAGAGGTGAGGATGGTAATGGCCTCCTGGATTTCCTGGTCTTGGTGTTAAAGCGAATCCCCTCCACAACCTCCCAAAGCTCCACCTGATCACCCACTCAGCTTGGGTTTGCTTATTTTGTCTCTACTCAGCCTGATAAAAGCTTATGCCAAGGCTGGCTTGTTGGCTAGGACATTCCTTCTTATCTCCAGCTGGGTTTGGACACTCAAGGTCTACTTGTTGGGTCACTGGTGTTGTTTTTTAGTCCAAGGCAGTCTCCAATCTGGGGCTACAAGCCATGGAGGTGGGTAAGCCCTGGTGGCACCTCTTTATTATGTAGCCTGGGCTCTGCTCTGCTTGCTTGCTTTCAAGCTCAACTGGAGATACCTGTTGTGATGAACCAGCTGTGAAGGACACCTTAGTCAACATGCTCTGGGTGTTGTGGGACTTATTTGACCTTCAAATAAGCAAGAGTGTATGTGCAAATGGGAAATGAGATGATGACTGCTGGTTCCTACCGTAGTTCTTAGCTGGAGGGTGGTCCTGAAAGGTATGTGAGGGGGAAGAGGAGGTTGAAGGCTATGTAGTGAGGAGGTGGCAGAGCTGCTGGTGGGTTATCTCCAGGCTGTGAGACTGATCCAAGCCTGGAGGTTTTACCCAAGAAGGACTGGTGTTTCCAGCTGATCTTCTGGAGGCCTAAATGATATGTGGGTTAATACAAGGACACTTGGCTTCTCTAAGAGTGCTTATGGACAACCTCTCCACATGTTCCCTCTTGGGTCATTCCTCCCAACAATCCACCTGTCACCTTCACGTTGGCCATATGGCAGGGGACATGTTGCGGGTGATTAGCTTGTGGCCATAAAACGCCACCTGGATGTTGAAAAGGTGGAGAGAGACATGGCTGGGCATGCTCATCTCCTTCTGCTCTCACCACCGTGACCTGGAACACTTCTGTGATAGGCAGCAGGGCTTGGCATGGCTGAGACAAGGTCCTCTCACACCACAGCAGACTCATGCTGTCTCATTGGGGTACACAATAAATCCAGGCAGCCCCATCCCTCGGGCCAGGGTAGGAGGTGCAGATGCTTCTAGTGGTCTTAAGCCACCTTGGAACCTTCAGTGTCAAAGCCTGGAGGGTATTTTTTTGGGTTTGAAGCTTCCTCTGGTTTTCAGGCGTCTTGCTCTGAGCTGTGGTTGGTGTTGCTGAGCTGGGTTTCTGTTTATTTTTCTTTCCTGCAATTGTTCATCGTAAAGCTTGAGTGTTGTTGACATAAGATAAGGTCCACGTTGTGTAGACTTCCCTCCCCTGTCCCTTTGTAGTGACGTTGCCCTGAAACCACTCAGACTTTGTGTCAGGAGCAGCCGCCCTGCCTGCGTCCCCGCCCTGACTCACTCCTTCAAATGACATCAGTGATGATGCCATGCAGGGCTTACCTGAAGAGAGCTCAACCATCGCCTGCTCCCAGGGGTGCCTCCTGGTTGAGAACTGCAGGTGATGCCATCAAAAACGCACTCCAGGATGCCAAAACCCCGTGCCATGGGCAGAGGTCAACTGCATCCTTTTGGAATGCTTTTCCCTCCCCAAAGTGATGACACAGACCGTCCAACGTGTTGATTTTCTACCTGTCTGGCACATGTAATTAGCATCCAAGAAGAAAAAAGATACCTAAACAGTTCCAACCAGGTGTCAAGGGCTCCTGTGTCCTGTTAATGAGCTGCTCACAGTGCCAGAGGGGGTGTTGGTGGGAGGAAGGTGCAGCCATCCAGAGCACCTTGAAAGGATGGCAGCATTGGTGGTGAGGACGCAGTGGTAGGAATGAGGGGTGGCATGAGAGGAGAAGACACGCTTGGGGAGGATGGATAACCTCACTGCTCCGAGAGAAGGAAAAAGCCTCGACTCTGATCACACACAGAATGACACAGAATCACCAACGCTGGAAAAGACCTTTAGGATCATCAAGTCCAGCCTATGATGCGTGGACAGGCAGCAGGATCTGGGCACCAGAGCCCACGGACCAAATTAGCTGAGAGCAGCTGCCTCAGTGTAGCCGGAGGCTGCGAGGTCTCGGGTTGCTCCGATGCTGGAGCTAAAACTGGATCAGCCTTTGGAAAAAGTGGGCAAGATGCCGAGAAGCAGGAGGAGGAGCGAGGGCTGGGCTGTGGGAAGCCCAGGCAGGGAAGTCCTTCAGCCAGTTGCTTTTTCTGCTCCAGCTGCAGGGCTGCAAATGTGAGAAGCAAGCAGGAATAACTTCTGGTTTATTTTTTTTTTTTATCCCCGTGGAGGATTAATCTTGCTGCTAATACAGCTTTTAACTCACAAAGAGCCTTAGAGGAAACGTCACCAGAAGTTACAGGAGCAAGAGAGAAACTGAAAGTGCTGAAGGGGGAGAGCAGCCATCCTCCTGATTTCAGCCATCGGGACGAGGACCCCTCTCTCTGCCTGCAAACAGTGGTGGGTTTCCCAGCTCTTTGGCTTGGCGGAGTATTTAGGGAAAATACAAGAGCTTTGGGGCCCTGCAGCTTCCCATCCTGGTACCCCACAGAGATTTCAGCTCTTCAGTCGGTCTGCTTGAAGCCAAGAGGAGCAGCCCAGCAGGTAGGAAGATGGGTGAAGCCATCAAAACGGGGTGGGAGGAAGGGCAGTCTCACGTCCAACGGGTTCCAACTCAAATAAATTCACCCGAGTGTCGTGCCTCCCCCTGACCAGGCTCTTCATACTTGCAGCCTGCACATAATTAAATTACCAGCCTACCGTAAGGATCAAATTAAACTTCTCTCCACGCAAGCAAATATATCCACAGCTCCTGAAAGACGCTCATTTTTCTATTGTTCTGTATAAAAGCCCATTGCCAGGCTGGACTTCCCCTGGGGCAGTTTCCTGGCTCGTTGGTTATTAACACAGCTGTGGGGTTGGTTTTGGATTTTTTTTTGCTTTTTAACCAAGAAGCACTGGATTACGACCCAGCGTCTTGGGTTTTTGGCCTCTGAAATAAAAGATGAGGCTTTTGGAGACCTTGTGACAGTGGTGGCCATCCAAAGCAGGACCAGATTGCGCAGGGTCGGGTGGTTTTGTGGCTGAATAAGTAGAGATAATCTTGTGTAGGTCGGTTGTCAGCTGAGCCCTCCACCCTGGGCTAGCTTTTCGTTTGCACCAAAAAAACCCCCCACGTTGCACTGAGCGTCGTTAAGGGGCAGCACTTTGAGAGCAAAAGCATCAAAAATGGAATGTTTCCTGGGCTGCAGCTTTGCAGGGGGGATGCTCAGTTGTTGTGTGCTTCTGACCGCCCTCGGGGCTTCCCCCTTGCAGCTTCCCCCTCTTGCACCTTCTGCAACATCTTCCTCCTTGCATCTCCTGAAGCATCTCCCCATGCATCTGCCATGGATGCAGCAAGAAGAATGGGTTGGGGTGGTGAGGGTGAAGGGCTGAGATGTGTTGCAGCCACCTTGAGAGGGATGAGGCTGGAGACAATCTGTGTCTGGTGGTTTATCCCAGTCTGAAGGAGCTTTGGATGCTCAAGCTGGGAGCAGGAGTGTTGCAGGGAATTAGGAGCTGGGCTGCACAGGGATGGCAGGTGTTTTCCCAAAGCCAAGAGAATGTTTTTCTGTGCCTAAGAAGAGAAAAAAATCTGGAACCCCATCACAATGGGATGGAGAAGAAGGATTCTGCTGCTGTCCCATCAAGGAGTGTTTTTAAGACAAGCCCTGATGAGATTGAGTCCTCATTTAAACTGAGTTGGAAACTTAAATCTCTTCAGGTTTCTTTTTCGGACAGAATTTAAGAGAGGAGAGAAGCAAGCACTAACAAAAGTTCACTTTCTTAGTTAGAAAACTTTTTTGTTTTCTAACAGAAGTGGCTTTTCCTCACCAAAGGGTCACCTGAAGCCTTTCTGCCTGAAGCCTCCTTTGGATTTTGATTTATTTCAGCTTTTAACATTTCTCTTAAGAGCCAGAACATAAAACTTAGGAGCGATCTGTGGTTGGTATCCAAAACCAGGTTGCACATTGCCTGCTTCATTTTCTAAATAAAATAATTTATTCTTTAATACTATTAATTATTCATTGCAAACGTAGCAGCAGGTGCCAGGCTGTTTGCACGAGGATGTTGTGTTCTGTTTTTCCACCTTATTCCTCCAGTACCTGAAGGGGGCCTCCCAGTGCCTGAAGGGGCTCCAGGAAAGCTGGGGAGGGGCTTTTCACCAGAGAGGGCAGTGACAGGACGAGGAGTGATGGTTTTAAACTGGAAGAGGGGAGATTTAGGTTAAAGAGCAGGAAGAAATTCTTCCCCATGAGGGCAGTAAGGCACTGGAACAGGTTGCCCAGGGAGGTTGTGGAAGCCCCCTCCCTGGAGGTGTTCAAGGCCAGGTTGGATGAGGCTTTGTGCAGCCTGGTCTGGTGGGAGGTGTCCCTGCTCATAGCAGGGAGGTTGGAACCTGATGATCTTGAAGGTCCTTTCCAACCTTCACCATTCTATGAGTCTATGATTCTATGATTAATGAGTCCCTGCCTCAAAGCCGTGTGGACAAAGGTTGCTGAGAAGCTGGCAAAACTGGGTTTGGTGTGAATTATTCTGTTTGCTGCTTAGAAGTTTACCCTCTTTTTTCCTTCTATTAAATAACATTTTCCTTAGCCAGGTCAGAACAAGTCGGGTGGGTTGGGGTGAGTTCCTTCTAGTGGGAGCGTCATTCCTGTAGGAGCAGAACCCCTAAAATGGGTGGTGATAACCTGTACAGAAACTTCTCCAGGGCAGGATCCCACCTTTTGGTTGCAGCTGAGTGAGACAGTCACAGTCTCCTTGGATGCCAGCATCACTCCAGACAACCTCCATGGATTTAAATTCCCCTTTTGCACCCCAAAACCAGCCCTGGTGGGGGATTTCTTGCCGAGGACTCGCTGTGTGGCAGCCGTCTCCGTGGGCTGCTCTCTGCTTTTGTTTACATCTGGTTGAAAACTTCTTAAATTTACTGGCAAGGGAGTAATTCTAATCCTTTTCAATGAGATCAAGGGATTAGTGTCTCAGATGCTTATAAAATTGTGAGGATTAGCCGAGTCTTTTTTTTTTTCCCCCTTCTTTTTTCTCTCTGTGCTGCGTAACGTCATTGCTGCGTTTTAAAAGGGAATCTCTGTGCTGTTCCTAAGAGCTGAACCAATTTACAGGAGTCTTTGCAAATCAAAGCCTTTAAAACAGTATCTTCATCCTCTCCCTTGCTCGCTCTGGCTTTTTGTGCAATATTAGGGTTTTTTTTTTTCTTTTTTTTTCCAGCATCCCTGGCACCAAACCACAGTAGCCGTTGAGCAGATACGTTGGGTTTGCGTGGCTTGGCTGCATTGCGGCACCCGTGCGGGTAAGTAGGGAGCTGACCCAAAAGCTCTCCTTGATAGAGACTTGCAAAATGACCTATTGAGATGAGCAGATCCTGAAAAAATAACTTTTTTCATGAAGTTGCACCATACTGCAAAGGAGTTGGCTCTGTGTGGTCCATCCATGCCACTGTTGCGCCGATGGGATGCTCTCACCGAGGTTGTCAGGAGCGATGGGAGTGGGGTGAACTCCACACACCCCACATTCCTCCATCCTCTTAATTGCAACCTGTGCTTTAGTTAGCACGTGATCACTGACTGGTTGGCAAGGAGAACCACGGAGCTAAGGCAGAAGAAGGTTTAGTTGCTCTGCCTCCTCTTGCAGCGCGGCCCTGCGCCTTTCCCCACAGGGTATTTTTTTAAATGCCTTTTCTCCCAGGTCGGTGGCTGCCCGGTCGCTTGACCTGTGTGAGCGAGGCAATCCCAAGCTGTTGAGTGGTAGGAGCTCCCAGCCAGGAATTCCTGGCCCCAGCCCAATATACTTTCAGAGGCAAGCTTTTAAATATATACAAAGACAAGCTCATAATTTCCACTATACTAATGAGGCCGCGGCGTTTTCATTGAAATGTGCCAATAGCCACCGCGGTGGTATTTTAGCAGCCTTGTACTGTGAATCCAAATGTGATTTAACATGGCAGCCCCCACAGAGTGGAGGAAAACCAGCTTCTCCCACTGAATTTCAATGAGGCTTCTCAGCAGCACTACCCAAAAATTCCCCGCGGCCGTGGGACCTTTCCTCACATTTCATCTCAACATGAGTCTTCCTCTCCTATGCCACCATTTTGGTGAAGGGTAGGGAGGGATGGGTTGAAAGTGGGATAATGATATTTGAGGAAGGGAGAGTCTTGATTTTAAAGACTGGTTTGAAAAGGTGTGCAAAGGCTGGCTGGTGTGAAGCAGGAGTTTAATAACCAGCCTCTCTGGAAGTATCTTTAAATGGTAGTAAAAACCAAAGGCGAGGGCTCGCAGGCATTGTGGGCTCTCGTGACCTTTAAAGAGACATTCACAGCAGCCTGCCTGCTCGTTGCTAAGCTGACTCGTTAGTGCCACTCATATATTTTCCCTGCTAGTAGGCAATTCAGGACCCAGGAATTTGTAGAGATCCAACAGCAAACTATGACATGCCTGAAAGTTGCATTAGTCTTAGCTTCGCTGCCCCTGGAGGCCCTGGTTGCCTTGTAGAGATCAGAAAATAGTTAGCAGGTTTTGTCCGGTCGGCTGCAAGAAAAATGCAAAGTTCAAGTAACTCTCTCAAAAGTTTTTTGTTGTTGTTTTTTTTTTTAAAGATTCCTGCATCAGCAGCACACCCGTTATGGCCTGAAGCTGCACCACAGGAAGTTAGGTTGGATATTAGGAAGCACTTCCTCACAGAGGGGGTGGTTAGACATTGGAATGGACTGCCCAGGGAAGTGGTGGAGGCACCATCCCTGGAGGTGTTGAAAGAAAGACTGGATGTGGCCCTTAGTGCCATGGTCTAGCTGATGTGGTGGTGTTAGGTCATAGACTGGACTTGATGATCTCAGAGGTCTTTTCCAGCCTCAATAATTCTGTGATTCTGCAACTTGGGGGTTTAGAGCTCAATTTACCAGAAACTTGTGTAAGAAGTGATGTCCTTGGGCAAAGGAGGGGTGTGGGTAGGTAATGATTAAAATTCATATGTCGTTCTCCATCACCTGCCAGTCACAGACACTCAGGGTGCAGGTAACCCTGAATTTTAAGGTCCCTTGACTCTGTCTATCCCACTAAAGTCAGGCCACAGTTTTGGGGAGAACAAGGGAGAAAGGATCATATCCCATGGCATTGTCTTCGGCGCTGAGACTCTGCTACAGAGGATGTTGAGCTAATCTGTATTTATCTCCCTCCAGCACCTCGCTTGGCCATGCAAGCCCAGGAGTGGAAAACTGCATTTTCCATTTCCAGCTAAATTTTGAGGGTTTTGTGTACCTAGCAGCCACCTTTGCTTGTGCTGATCCTGAGGGAGTGAAGCTGTTTGTGCCCTGTGTCCGTATGGCTCCGGGGAGGTGATTTTTATTGGGCTTTAAGGGGTTGCAAAAACCCCCGGTCTCTGTTAGCAGAGCAGGAGGAACAATAAATAAAATACTCCCCCAAAACCCAGAACTTTAGTTAAAACCAGAGGAAGGGCAAGATGACTGTGCAGCTCATTTTTTCTGTAAGTATTAGGAGAAATAGCAAAGGGCAGTGACATGGCATTCGTGTAAGTTCCCAGCAGCCTGAGGTTTGGGTTTGTTTGTTTTTTTCCGAAGGCTTTTCAGTCAGCATCTTGAAGTACAAGCTTTGCAGATCAACGTGGGCTTTGGGTGATTGTTCCTCCCTAGGATTTGTTTTAGTGACTTTTTTCCAGTATCCAGACACCAGCTTTTTTTTTTTGCTCTTCTGCATCCAGCTGCCTCTTCTCCTTAATTTTTACCACAAATATAAATGGTGCTATTAAAAGGTCTGTGGAGAGCATTCCTGAGGACTGAAATCCAGGATCTGGGAGCAGACGGCAGCAGCATAAAGAGGAATTCTTCTCTCTCTGGCCTCATGCTGCTTTTCCACTGCGAGGCTTTACAGCCATCTGGATCCCCTTTCAGATTATGTCCCCAAAAAAAATAATCCATAACCTAGCAACCTTATTTAGTGTAAACCAGAGCATTATGCCTTCCTGCATCCCAAGTTGTGCTTGGCTCCTCTTACTGCCTTTATAGGATGGCTGCTAGCAGCTGCCATTCCCACCGCCGGTGCAGGGTGCCTATCTCCAGGAGGATTTCACAGGGATTATTTATCCCTGAGTGTTGCAGTGATTATTTTTTTTCCCCATTAAAGAAGCTTAGGAAACAGGAGGAAAAAGGGTTTCAGGAGATCATTGAGTCCATCTGCTTCTCAATATAAAAGAGTGGAGAATGCTGGTTGCTCTTCTCCTCTGCAGAAAGTGATTGGCTTTTGTTCAGCCTGAAGACGTCTTGGATCAAAGCAAGATGTTCTTCCAGGTGTGATATTTTGGGAGTCCCTCCCCTGGCTTTCAGTGTCATCACCCAGGAATTTGCAAATTCCCCAGAGTGTTTAACACCAGCTTCTCTGGCATTGTCTTTCAGCAGCATAGGCTGAGCGTTTCTTACTGGGTTTCCAATCTGCTGTCCCCAAGGAAAACTCTGCAAATGAGGAAAAGCAACTCCAAGTGAAGGATGGAAGATTATTTCCACCAGGTTGACAGGGACAGGGAGCTGCAAGGTGCAGTGTGAAGGTGCCATCCCTAGGGTGATGTCTGACTTCAGCCCTGGCTTTGCCTGGGCTAAAATACTCCCATTTTTAATAACAAGGGTGTCACTAAGTTCTTTAGCACCTGAGCTACATGGGGTGGGGTGATGCTTCTCTGTCAAGTGCCATGGTGGCAGGCAGGGATGGTGGCAGCAATGGGGTGATGTTGTCCCATCACTGTGACCCCATACTGGGTACTGGGATCTGCTTTGGATGCCAGGAGTACGAAGGGGGCCAGGAGGGGGAGGAGGCAGCAGCTCATCCTTTCCCACCACGCTGTCAGGAAGGAAGCATGAGCTCAGCGGGTCGGGACGTTGGATCTGGGGTGGAGCCACGTGCCAGGAAAAGGAGAAAAAAAAAACCAAAATCCCCAGGGCCAAAGGGAAAAAATTCCTCAAGTGTTATTTCATTGCTGAGAAGCAAACTGAACCATACTCAGGCTCTCAAAGCGAGAAGCTGCCGGCTCCACTTCAAACCCTCCTGATAAGTGACTTCCACATCTCATTGCTGTGACCTGATGGGAGCCCCAGCAGGGCTGTGCTCCAAACTCCACTTCCCCCCTCCTGCAGACCAGATTAAAAAGCACTATTGATTTTTTTTTGTTTGTTTATTTTTGCCTTTTCTCCTGAAACTTGCAAAATCAGCCCTGAGCAAACCTCTGGTTTCCTTTCCCAGTGGCGCTGGGTGAAAGCCCTTGACTTTAAATTCACTGATGGGAGCTGCAGCTGACCTATTTTCTGCATGTTTCTCTGCCAACGGTAGCAGAAACATTTTCACATTTAAAGGTGCTCTTTGGTGTTAAGGCTGTGGAATCATTTGTCTGTTCAACTGTCCAGAATCAAAAGCACTTGCTGAAAACCGCAGTGGTACCGGTCGCGCTGCCAGGTAGTTATTTTCTTATAAAGACTTTTCTATTTTTTTTCCAGTGACTGATTGCTTCCCCACGTTGTCGCATCACTTTGTCCATGTCCCCCTGCCCAAAGGCAGTGGAGAGGGTTAAGGCTTTGTGCTCATTGTCAGCAAGCTGGGGAACATGGCCAGGAAATTTCCTGATTCCAGTTCAGAAATAGCATCAGATTCACTCCTGGGGAGAAGGGATCAAAGGTTCAAAGCGCTTCTTGGTTGGAGTTCAGTTTGGTTTCCAGGCACACAACACAAATCCACTGCTGTCCCCCAAACCTGTTCACAGCTGAAATGGGTAAAATAAACCAGGTCTTACTCTGTTTGACACCCAAAAGTTTCCTCTGGTCCCCAGCCATGGTGCAGCATCACTTTGGGTGAGCTTTGCTGGATCTTGGTGTGACTCTGCCTCGTGGTGTAAGGGACCTGTTGGGATGCTCTGTGTTGGCCAGGCCATGCCTCTCAGTAATTAACTCTGCTAATCAATAATGCTGCCCAGCCCTGTGCCACCCCTCCTGCTCCTCCTCTGCTCACCATGGTTTTTTGAGGTGAAGGAGGTGGGTCCCATTGGATGCTCAGAGCTGGTGCTGGGCACAGCCAGGCTGTGGCCTGACACCATCCCCACAGAGCGTCGTAGCTCTCCTAAAATCACAGCACACCAAACTTTTTTTCCTTGCTCCCAATCCTTCTGCCCCCCATTTTCAGATGGCAAAGGACGTGGCTCCCGGCTGGAGCAGCACAGAGCTTTCCCCAGCTCCATCCCAGAGGAAGGTGCTGTGGCTGTGTGGCACCTCAGCACCTCTTGGTGACAGCTGTGCTGGTTTGGGGGCTGACCTGGTGATTTTGCCACCACCGCGCTGCTGATCCTCACCCTGGACCTGCTCCAGAGGTGGAGCTGAAGGAAATTCCTTCCAGCCACTTGAGGTTCCAGCTTCGCTTTTCTTTTGGGCTTCACGAGGGTTGGTTTTTTTCCTCCCCATGAGTTAAACGCAGGCTTCTCTTCCTGCTGCTTTTTAAACACCTGGAAGAATTTATCTTTTAAAAAAATTATCCTATTAGACATACCCACTAAATAAATTTTACATTGTGGATTTCTTGCCTGGAAGAATACCCCGCTTGGCAATACTGGGGGTATTTCAGGAAGGTCTTGTCAGCTGCTCACAGTTTAACTTTCACCTGAGTTAATAACCATTCTGGTTAAACCTGGACAGAGCACGTTGCCACCTTGCATAACACCTCTGAAACTCGAGACACCGTTCACGCCTGCTGGAAATCTTTCTTGTTGATAAAGTATTTCAACTTGGAGTTTTGCCATGGCTTTAGCATGTTCTTTTCCTTGAGATCTGTGGCTTTGATTGGGCAAGGGGAACCTGCCTGGGTCTGGCTTTGTCAAGTTTGTAAAGCTCAGTATTTCCTGGAGATGGATTGGCTTCCCCCACTTGGCTGGTGGGATGCTGTGGGCGCTGGGACCACCCCCTCCATCCAGTTTTCCCAGTTCAGGAGGTTCAGACCAGCCTGGGTTTGCATTGAGTCATAGAATGGCAGGTTGGAAGGGACCTCAAGGATCATCTGGTCCAACCTTTCTAGGTACTACTCTAGTTGATATGAGGTGGCTCAGCACCCCATCAAGCTGAGACTTCAAACTGTCCCATGGGGGGGAATCTGCCACTTCCCTTGGGAGACTATTCTAATGTGTGACTGTCCTCATAGGGAAAAATCTACCTCTTGTGTTCAGCCAGAATCTCCCCAGGATCAACATGACTCCATGGAGGAAGTTGTTAGTCTCAAAAACATAAGGGAAATCCCTCTGAAAATGGGGTTTTATTTATGACAGAGGCAGAACCACCCCTCAGCACATGGGCTGTGTTTAGGTACGATGCACGGCGCTCACATGGCCCCTCTTTATGCACTGGTGTTATAAATGAATAATCACATCTAAACAAAAAGCACGAGCAGCTCCAGAGAAGGAGCAGGCAGTTCAAATCCATGTGGCAAGGCATCAGGAAAAAAAAATATGGTGGCTTTCAGCCAGTAAATGATACTCGTGGCATCCCCTGCAGTAAACTGGTGGCATCCCTGGTGTCACCTCTTGGCCTTAGGGACTGTGGCTCTCCTGCCTCACTCCCCTCCTCCATGCCTCAGTTTCTCTGCCTGTAAGAAGATAATTGTCTCCTTTATTAATCCCTTGGAGATCTCCTGATGAAGGGTCTGGTAAGAGGTTGGCCCCGCTTATTAAGCGTATTAAGTGCTTGTGGTGATTATAATAGGGATTAATTTGGCTAGGTGGCTTATTTAGGTTTGCCCATAATAGCCCAACTTGTAATCAAAGTGCTGCAAAGCTGGCGAGCAAACTCTGACCTGTAACACCTCCTGACTTCTTGATAGGCCATTGACCATAACTCAGCTCTTAATTAAAGCTTGTTTTTGTAGTCAGTGAAGAAGCAGGGATGCGCTCGGCCCCGCGTGGCAGGTTCATTGGAGGCTGTGACAAAGGAGGAGGCACAGAGCTTGGGTCCCCGTTGCCATCCCCAGCTCTCTCTGCTTCCCTATGTGTGACCCTGCCATGAGAACATCACTGTTCCTTTTTGGTCTTGCAAGCTGTTGGACTGTTAAATAAATACCCTGCAGTTCCTGCCGTGTTGCAGCCTGGGAAAATCAGATTTTCTCCTTTGCTTTAGTCAAAGGTGGTTTTGTTTGAGATAGATAAATAGAGATACATATAAAAAACTATCTCAATGTATTGTTTGCAATATGGTATTTATACAATATATTGCACTACACCCTAGTGTAATATATATATATTTAAAGAAATGTGTATACATATATATATTTACCCTTATTTTTTTTATGTCCATGGTATTGCTTTTCCTCCTGCCAGCCCTTGAGACTCTCATAGGATTTCCCTGGTTTGGGGCTTTTTCCTCCCACTCTTTCCTTGGGTTTATCTTTCTGCAGCAAATGTATTTCTTCTGTCCCAAGCACTGCTGGCCAGCAGGCATCCTTCCCAGCCCTCAGTGTTTAGTGCTTCTCTCCCAGGGATTTCATGCTCTGCCAGGAGGTAACAGACCTGACAGTTGCAGTCAGAGACCTGTGCAGAAATGGGGCATGGGGCAGGTGTCTGCCCAAATCCATAGAATCCCAGACTGGTTTGGGTTGGAAGGGACCTTCAAGATCATCTAGTTCCAACCCCCCTGCATGGGCAGGGACACCTCCCACTAGACCAGGTTGCTCCAAGCCCCATCCAACCTGCCCTTGAACACTTCCAGGGATGGGGCAGCCACAGCTTCTCTGGGCAACCTGGGCCAGTGTCTCACCACCCTCACAGTGAAGAATTTCTTCCTAATGTCTGACCTAAATCTCTAGTTTGAAATGGTTCCCTCATCCTATTGCTACATGCCAGTGCTTCATCTCTGTCATTGCAGCCAGTTCATTTTTCAAATGAGGAACAAGTCAGCATCTTCCCACCTCCCATAACCACACACACTGCAGAGATGGTCTCATCCAGCCCTGGGGAGATCCTCCCCCCTGTAAGGTTTTTGTGGTACCAACTCCCTTTCCTCTGGGCATCTCGTGCCCCCCATCCTGGGGGCTGCGGGGACCTGGTGGGGGTGGTGGGTGCCCCAGGAGGGGCATCTGCCTGCTCTGAAATGCCTTGGCCATGGAGAGAGCAACAGGGAAGCTTTTGTTCCCACACCAGAAACTTTTCATCCTTCTTTACAGCTCCTTTTTTATTTCTTTTGGCTGCGCTCTCACAAATCTGAAGCAGATTAAAATACAGTTCCTCTCCCCGCCCCATTCCCCTAATAAAAAAACCCAACCCCAAAGCTTGGCTGCTTAAAATCATCAGATTTCAGTGAGGTCTTTTAAAGTTAACAGTTTCCTGGATCCTCTGCAGACTAGCTTATTTTTTCCCCACTAACCTCCATGGCTTTTGCCATAATGTCTCTCATCTGCTGCAGCAGGAGGAGGGGGAGGACCACAGTAGCTCCAATGTGGAGGTGGTTTCATGCAGGGTTTGGGTGAGTCTGGTGTGGGACTTGCACTGTAGGGGATGGAAGGGTTGTGCCTAGGAGGTTGAGCCCCCATGATACGGCCAGTAGGTAGGTCATGGCTGGATCAGTGACATCCTTTGGGGGCAAAATATTAGGGAAGTGGTACTGCTGGAAGCGGAGAGTAGGACGCCATGGGTGGGATGGAGCTCCCTTTCTACTGACCATTTGTGTGCTGGGCCTGTGATGGTTTGTAGCTGTATGTGGTCATGGGGATCAAAGAGCTACATGGCTCAGCTGGACATGACTGTAAGGAGTTTTTCTGGCTCACTGGGATTTGCTGTCCTAAATGCAGCCCAGATCTTCCTTACCTCTGAATCTACCTTCCCTGTATCTCTGCTTCTGTGCTTGGTCTGCTGCAGCATCTCCTGGTGGGAGAGCTGAACCAAAGCCTTCAGCTCTGGTAAGAGCATCAAAAGTTAAAGGAATTGTAAAGGAAAGAAAAACAGTAGTCTGGTGCTGGTTGGTCTTATTGCTTCACTCTCTTCAACTACCTGAAGGGAGGTTGTAGTCAGGTGGGGCTGGGCTCTTCTCCCAGGCAACTGGTGACAGGACAAGAGGGCACAGCCTGAAGTTGCTCCAGGGGAGGTTTAGGTTGGATATCAGGAAGCACTTCCTCATGGAGAGGGTGATTAGACATTGGAATGGACTGCCCAGGGAAGTGGTGGAGGCACCATCCCTGGATGTGTTCAAGGCAAGGCTGGATGTGGCACTTAGTGCCATGGTCTAGATGGTGTGGTGGTGTTGGTCATAGGCTGGACTTGATGATCTTAAAGGTCTTTTCCAGCCTTGGTGATTCTGTGATTCTGTGATTCTTCTCCAAGATCAGTCTCTCCTTCCTTGTCAAAAATCACCTTGAGCTTTCCCAAACTGAGGGCGTTTGGTTTTCTCTTGAGTAGTTGAGGAGCTGAAGCCGCTCAACTTTGACCAACACCTTGGCCAACACCAGTGACTATTGACACAAGCCTGAGGGCAAGTGGGGACAGCTGGAACCTCGTCCTCCAGCTGAAACATCCTCCGTTGCGTGACTGTGACCGCGGGGAGAGTCCCTGAACCGTCTAAAATCCCTTTGACCCAGCAAGCAGCAGGGAGACACACCAAACCCAGCCCCATGCGGCAGCACTGAGCTGCGCATTAACTCCACCAGAGCTGGGAACAAAGGTGTGGGGGCTGGTTTGGGCTTTCTTTAGTTGATTTGCAAAGCAAACCAGCTCAGCTGAGCAGAGAGAGCATTGGTGGAGGAGCGTGAGCTGCCGAGTGGTTGCTGTGCTGTAAACCCCTGACCCCACCTCTGCTCGCAGGGGGCGTGCCGGCTCCCCGAGCTCTTGTAGCGTTTCCACGTTGGCTGGGAGAGTTCCTCAACATGTGTGTTGCTCTCTGGAGGCTTTAATCAAATGCAGGCTTTACCAGAAATCGCCTGGAAACTTCTAGTGATCCCAGGAAACCAAAAGCAGCTGGAGCAGGAGGTTCTTGGGCAGGCATTGGGTGCCGGAGGAGATGCTGCCTTCAGCGAGGAGGGTGTGGGTGAGAGGCTAGAGCCAGTGACACAGCCAGGATGGAAGGTGAGTCTGCTCCCTGTAGAGCAGCTGGGGAACACACAAGGAGCAATGCAGGTTAGATGGGAGGATGGAGGAAAGCCCAGCAGGTTTGGCAAAGAAGGAGTGTGAAGGGAGAAAGGAGATGCAGGAGTGAGGATGCTGCTTGGAGAAGGAGCAGGGTGTTCAGAGGATGCTTAGATGTTTGGAGAATCACTCCCTGGCACCTCTGGGTTCAGGTCCTGCGGTTTCCCCACCATCCTCTCATCCCATGCAAAACTGGGAGCTGTGCAATTAATGTGCCATTGAAAACTCCCCACTCCAGGGGAGGGTTTTGTTATCCCTCAGTAATTTTTATTTGGGAGATGGGGTTCAGGCTGCAGGTACTTGCCCTGCTCGTTGTGAAATTTATTTACACACCAGGTCTGGCCCTCTCCTGTGGGCAGGAAGGAAAACAAGGCATAGTTTTTAACTTCCTTTTCTAAGCTGGGAGTGTGTGAACTTTATGCCTGGCCAGAGATGGTTGCAATCATTCAGGGGTGAATGGCTCAGAGGATTATTACAATAGGAAGGAATATTAAGAAGGAAAAATAAATATATGTGCTTTCCAGTTAAGTGTTTTGAGTGTTACGGCAGCGAGGGGGTTTTTACGGCGATACAGAGACATCGGGCTGGTTTTCTGCTTAAGAAACACTCTGTTAGGGTTATTGTAAAATATTAGTATCCAGTGCCATGAATCATAAAACCAAAATCACGAGAGAGATGATACGCTGAAGTCATTAGCCCAGGCAGCTGCTCGTGTTTTAATTGGGTCTCTCCGAGGGGAGGGAGGTTTTGGTCATGCGTCCGAGACGTCAACAGCCAAAATTATTGCATCTTCTGCTCATGGGTGCTTTGGGGCTCTGCTGGAGGGAAGCAGCCTGGGGTTGTCACTGAGGAATAAAGCTGAAAACTGCAAAAATGCCCTTGAGCCAGCAAACCCGTATCTCACATTGAAAAAAACAAAGGAAGCCTCTTCTATAGCCGCTGTAATTTCTCGGTGGCGCTGCCAGATGGGAGTGTCCTTGTCCTCTCCTTTCTGTTGGTGCAGTGTGGAGCCCAGGCTGGTTCGTGCACGTGCTCGATGGTTTTGGAGGGGGACTTCTATGGAGTAGGGAATTGATCTCAGAAACCAGAGGAGGGGAAGAAAAGTCAAATCTGCCTTGCTGCAAGGCTCTCTGGCTGCTCGCGGTATTTTGGCCTCGTTAGTGAGGGATTAGGGGGACACTGGCTACAGTCGGAGCTGCTCGGGTGTGAATGCCTGCTGTCCATCTGATGCAGTGTTTAACTTAAAGGTTGATGTGTCTAGGGAAGAGGGGAAGAGAGCTGGAGGAGAAGCTCACACCAGGAGAAGGAAAGTCCCAGCCCCAGCTGATCAGCCTTGCTTTGTTCTCAGGGCTCAGTTTCAGGCAAGGATGCTTTCACCCTGGGGGATGAGGAGTGAGAAGGCAGCACTGCTGGCTGCCCTCTCCATCCCCTCTGCCTCCCTTTGGAGGGGCCATTGGTCTCAGAAGTCCATCCCATGTTGCTGAAGGAGCCTCACATCTGTGTGTTTTCTCCCTGTCTCCACAGCCTACCCATGAGCTCGGACTTTCAACATTACAGTTTCAGGATGCCGAACATCGGGTTCCAGAACCTGCCTCTCAATATATACATCGTGGTTTTTGGCACAGCCATCTTTGTCTTCATCCTCAGCTTGCTCTTCTGTTGCTACTTGATCAGGTAAGGGAACGTTCCCCAGCTACTTCCAAGAGCTGACCCACCCTGTCACCCATCTCTCCATCCCAAAAAGAGGACGGTGTCACCTTGTCTTTCCACGAGGTGTCTCGTGCCTACCTGATCTGACCCCTGCAGTGGTTTAACTTCCTCTCATCATCAAAGAATTTGCTCAGCCATGTCATGTCAGACCCAACACCCATCCCTAATAGACCCCATTGACCCAGAGCTTCACTCTCCCAGGGCAGTTCCATTATCTGCTTTAAAAGCAGGAGATACATTTACATGTAGGCTCAAACGGGCATGAAAACACGGTTGGCTTCTCAAAAAGACTGGAAAGGGATGTTTTATGGTTCCTGCTTTCTGCTTAATGTTTCCACACGTTTTCCTCTGTAATGAGTAACTTGTGCACTGCGTGCTTGTGGAATGTTTGATACCTGCTCCGTGGGTTATTGTGCACAAATTGCTCGTTCAACAGCGCAGTTTGGAGATTAATGGTGCAGGGTCGATCTGTTAATCTGAACGATGGGGAGCGGGGCGGGAAGCTTAAAGGTTGTTCCAGGCTGGGGTTTGTTTTAATTATTTTAGGAGCCACTAAGGAGAGAGTTGGGCTACTAATTGAGAGGAGAAACTCTTCCTGTGGGAGGGAGAGAGAACAGGGGAGAACACGGCGCCTCGGACTCGAGGTGGAGGCAAGTTGTGCTGGTAGCCTGGGATGTGGGGCCAGCTGTGCCTCTCCCTGCAGCTGGGAGCAGAGGGCACCTCTCTGCTGGCAGCAGCTGAACTCCTGCGTGCCCAGAGCTCTCCTGCCGTGTTGCAGAGAAGCTTTTCCATCCCCTTCCCTTCCCCTCTGCCTTTTCAGAGGGCCCCAGCTCCCTGCTACCTGAACATCCACTGTGTCCCCTCCCTCTGCACTCGTAAGACCATGTCTGGTCTCTTCTTGCACCATGCAAGCTGCATCTGGCTGGCTCACAGCAGCCAGTCCTGCCAGGCTTTCTATCCAGAGGGTGTGGAAATCGTTCTGTCCTGCTTTTGTGGACCAGGGAAGCAAGATTTCAGTGCTGCCTTCTAAATATTTGATAATTTCCACCTATTTTCAACTCAGTACGAAGCAAAGCCTCATAAAACTTGCAGGTGAGCCCAAACCCAGGCTTACCCAGGGGTGATTTGGGCTACCTGGGTATCACCTTTTCACCTTTGCCCAAAAAAACAGTTGTTTGAAGGTGCAACACATCTGTCCACCCCTGCAGAAACAGATCGAGGGGTCATCCCCAGCCAGGCAATCTCTCAGTGCTTCACATTAACTAGGTCTGTGCTGAGGACATTGCATCTTCATCCAGTGTTTGCCTTTAAACTGGGACACTGGTGGGAGGGGACGCAAAAGAATTAGTCAACTGGTGTTGAGGAGGCTCAAGGACTTGTTTTGCCCAGGTTGAGCTTGGACCTACATGGCTCTCTTGCAAAATGAAGAGGTGTTTGGACTTTCAGAGTATTTTCCTGGGCACTGGGTCTTGCTGGGTGTGTTCTGCCCCAACGAAGAAATAACAAGTAGTAATGTCTGGAAGATCAAGCCAGATGATCTGTAAATTTAGAAGTTGGAGGCATGTTGTAAGAGAGAGGGTGAGTAACCGTTGAGACAAGCCAGCAGGGGAAGTGGCAAGTTCTCTGTCTCCTCATGTCTTTAAATCAAGACAGAGCCCCTTTCTGGATGAGCTGTTTTGGCTCCCATTCCCAGGAGTAACAAAGTGCTGTTTAACGACCCATGATAGATGGGAGGCTGGATTAGATCATCTAATGATCCCTTTATAGCCCTAAACTCTATGGAGACTTTATAAACTGCTCTTCAAACCACCACCCCCAGCTCTATTATTTGGCAAAACAGACTCAAAGAACCCTCCAGCCCCCATTTTGGAGGGTTTCACTGTGCCATGGATTTTAGCTGAGCTGATGTGCCTCAGGAGCATCCACCTCCTTTGAGCTTGCTGTGAAATCTCAGATTGGGTGGAGTAGAAAAAGCTTCAGTGTGGTTTGAAAAGCCCTGTAGATGGACAGTGGGATGAAGACCACGTGCCTGTGAGTGCAGAGCATCCCAAAGGATTGCTCCAGGAAGGGTTTGCCATGTTGCTCCCCTTCAGTGCCATCTGATGGTGGCCACATAGCAAGGGAATACCCAGAGCCCTGTGGCAGGAGGGTTTGATATACAAAGTAAGATATTAAATTTAAACTGAATTTTTCCCCTTCCTCAACCAGCTGCTAAAGCCACCTGGGTTACCCCACACATTCCTGACCCCTTCTGCAATGAGATACGTGGCTTTCATAGAATCATAGAATCACAGAATCCTAGGGGTTGGAAGGGACCTCGAAAGATCATCTAGTCCAACCCCCCCTGCCAGAGCAGGGTCACCTAGAGCACATCACACAGGAACTTGTCCAGGTGGGTTTGGAATGTCTCCAGTGAAGGAGACTCCACAACCTCTCTGGGCAGCCTGTTCCAGTGCTCTGTCACTCTCACAGTAAAAAAGTTTTTTCTGATACTCACCTTGAACCTCCTATGCTCCAATTTGCACCCATTACCCCTTGTCCTATCACTGGTCATCACTGAGAAAAGCTGAACTCCATCTCCCTGACACTCACCCCTTACATATTTGTAAACATTGATGAGGTCACCCCTCAGCCTCCTCTTCTCCAAGCTAAAGAGACCCAGCTCCCTCAGCCTTTCCTCATAAGGGAGATGTTCCACTCATACAATTTCATACAGTTTGTGTCTGGAGGCTGTATAAAGAGAGGTGTTAATTAACACAGATCACACCGTGTCGTCGCAGAGAGACCAACCCAGGGCAGAGGGCAGCAGGCAGGGATGGTCCCATCAGCAGCTCCAAGGCTCTGCTTGCACCCACAGGGATGATTTGCTGGTAGCAGTGGCTTCCCCAAGGTGCAGAGCCAACACAGCCCATCCTCTCCATCCACTCCTCCTCCCACATCTGCAAATATTTGGCAAATAACACCATCCTCCAGGCCCTGGCTATCTCATTGCCTGCTCCAGATCAGAGTGTCCCATGGAGCCCTCTCCACACCCCTGGCTGAGGAGGCATCCAGAGCATGGAAGAGCCAATAGCTGGTGTATTTATCCCTAATCTCAAACCTCACAGCATTAAATAAAGGATGTGGTGGGGAAGAAGGGCACGTGGGCTGCACTTTGCAACTGTCAGTCCAGAGCTGCCCACTCCAACAGGAGGAAGAAGTGATGTTTTTTCTCCAGGTTGGCTCAAAACGGAGGAATTCCAGCAGGAATTCCAGCCAAAAGCAAAGCAAAGATCTTTGCTGCCTGTGCACAATCCAGGGGAATCTCGAGCTCTGCTGCTGCTGCAGAGCACTCAGGTACAAAGCACAGGTCCCATCCTCAGGGCTGCTGCCTCTGCTTGGAAAAATTTAAAAAAGGGAAGAAAAAGGAAATGAAATTTTGCAGGCAGGCGTTTGTGCCTGATCTCCATGGAATTAATGGAAGTAATAATCCCATGTCCCCGAAACTCCAAGCAAAAACCTGCAAATAGCTGTTTCCTCTGCGTTTTATTCCCACAGTCATTCACTTGCTATACACCTACTCAGTGTCACCCAAAGAAACGGGGTGCTCCCTTTCCTTTGGGAGTCATGGAAAGCTTGGGAAGGGATCACAAAATCCAGGAGAGACAGTTATTAAATTGAGGGATGGACTAAATTCAGGGAGGGGTGGCAGCGTGTGCGCCCGCACCGTCTGCAGCCACGGGCGGGCTGGTGAGACGCTGTGTGGTCCCTCATCCAAACCAACCAGCTGCCAGAA
This sequence comes from Hemiprocne comata, assembly GCA_020745705.1. Lineage (NCBI taxonomy): Eukaryota > Metazoa > Chordata > Aves > Apodiformes > Apodidae > Hemiprocne > Hemiprocne comata. Next base: position 3,444,938 of record CM036589.1, on the reverse strand, counting down.
ATCCCTCTGGAGTCCCAGCTCTTGACACAAGATGGATGAAGCCCTGGGTCCAACGGGGAGTGACTCTTGCCAGGATCCGGGGTCTCGTCACGACAGCTGCGCCAGGTCCAGCCAGGATCCATCTGGCCCAGGATCCTGGCTTTGAAAGGAAACCGTGGAAGAGCAGGCGGAGCAGACGGAGCTCGCACACTTCAGGACCACGTGTGCTCGAGCTGTTCCCTCTGACCTCCAGGGAGGGTTTTTTCTGGCTAGGTCTCCCTGTATAGCTCAGCACCAGCCATTGTAGCATCCGTGCTCTGATGGCACGGAGCTGCACAGATCCATGGCCAGGTGGTCGCTTCCCCCCCACCGCTGGTCCAGATGCCACCACGGTGCCCACAGCTGCTTGGGCTTGTCCTGCCTGACACCTTCCCTCTGGTGGCTTCAGCACATCGGGGCCGACATCCCAGCAGCCACCAGAGCTCTGCCTGATGCTTCTTCCTGAGCTGGGAGAGTTTTTCCCCTTGCACACGGGCTCCAGCTTTGCCCCATCTGTGTTTCATAACCAGTTTCCCAGCCGCCGGGATCCCTGTGGATCGGGCTGGTTTCATCCTGTTTTCTCTATTGTTCCTGCATCTTCTGCTCGTGTTTCTGCTCGGGGTCGTTGGCCGAGGGATGCGACCCCAGCCTTCTCTTTCCTGCCTGCTGCAGATTCATCCCGGGCTCTGCAGGCAGGTTCCCTTCCAGACATCCTCTTTAGAGGGGGGTGGATGGCTCCCCAATAAATTCAGGGCTCAGGAGCTGATTTATGATCTCTCTCTGCAGCATTAAAGTGCATTTTTACCCATTCCTCAACTTTTAAGGCCCATAACATTTTGGGGGCAGATGGTTTTGAGCCAAAAGGACAGGGATATATTTATACATCCTATTTTTAGAACTCACCCACTGCAGCCTTGCAGGACCAGAAAGTCCCTGAGAGCTCAGGGTGACACAGTTGGGGTTTGAGGCAACCCCCAGAATATTTTTGGAGAAGTGAAATTACAGGCAAGGGGGTTTCCCCTCTGAAATGACACTCGAGGCTGGCTGGGGAAAACATCCCTCCAGCTCTCCAAGCCCTGCAGACACACACTGACATCTTTTTTAAGTCCTTGGCCAACTCTTTCACCTCAGTGACTTCCCTCTCAAGTTTTCAGAGCACTTCACTAAATGTCTTGTAGTGAGAGGCAATATGAGTTGTTGGTTTTTTTTAAATGTATTTATTTTAGGAGCATAATCAGCTTCTCTGGCCAGCTGATGCCTGCAGAGCTCTCCACAGGCTGTGGGAAAGGGGCTGCTGCTTGTTTTGCTGTGGAATGAGGTTTTATTAATAATAGTTTGAGCTGAAAACTATGCAGGGATGTGACGTGGGTTTGTGTTTGCTCTTCTGCTCCATCCCCAGGAATGGGGACAAATGCTCCCACCCGGAGAGAGGAGACTAGAGAGGGAGGGAAAGGGGCTGCCCTTTTCTTCTGAGCTCAAATTCCTGCTGCCACTGGCTGGGCTTCCCACCATGGCAGGAGTTTTTGGAATATGTTCATCCCCCTCCATCTCCATCACTTGCTTTAATCCAGGAATGAATCACAGAATCACAGAATCACCAAGGCTGGAAAAGACCTTTAAGATCATCAAGTCCAGCCTATGACCAACACCACCACACCATCTAGACTATGCACTAAGTGCCACATCCAGCCTTAATGGATGCTACTGGGGAAAAAACAATCCCCAAAAAACCCAAAATTGTGCTGAGCACAGTGGTTTGAAAAGCAGGTGAGGGAAAGCAGCAGTTTATAAACCTGATTTTACTCCAGAGAGCTCCCTGGGTCATCACGTGGGCTTCTCACCCCGTGCTGTACCATAGCACACCCCCACCTGCTCTCCTGATTAAGAAAACCCACAAAAAACCCAAGATACAGTTCATTTTACTGTGTTTTTTGGCAGCTTGTTATCTCTCTGGTTATTAAATTGCCCCCTGCTCTGTGATACGGGGCAGGAGAGGGAAGACATCCCATTGCTTCTCCTCCAAAGCTTTGTGCTCTGGTGTTGTCTTTGGATGAACACCCATCCTCTGCTTGCTCAACCAAGCAATGACCTCTTGTTGAACACTTTGATTGGATACTAGGAACAATTCCTTTACTGAAAGAGTGGTCAGGGATTGGAACAGGCTGCCCAGGGAAGTGGTGGAGTCACCACCCCTGGAGGTGTTCAAAAAACATGTAGAGGTAGCACTCTGGGACATGGCTCAGTGGGCACGGTGGTGTTGGGTTGATGGTTGGACTTGGTGATCTTAGAGGTCCTTTCCAACCTTAATGATTCTATGATTCCCAAGAGTTTGGGAGGCAGAAGCAGCATGATTGATGTTAGAATCAAAGATGAAGCTGTGTTTGAGGAATCCAACATCACCCAGGTGGCACAATGGGGGCTTTGGTGGGAAACCTCTGAGCAGGGAGGTCTCCTTCCTCCTCCTCGCTCAAGCAGGCATGGAGCTTTCTCAAGACCTGAACACCCATCTGGGTTGTTCTGGGAATCTGAGGATATTTATGGCAGCTCCTGATTTACTCAACAGCTTTTCCTGGTCCTAACAGCTCAGGTGATGTCCGAGTGGAAAATTGGGGGGGTCAGAGGAGGAACATGGGAGGAGGTCATGTGCTTCTGGATGGAGACATTGCCTTCCCAGCTGCAGGAAACACTGCCTGTTGCTTAAACATGTCGTTTGGCGTGACCATTCTTGTGTCTGAAATGACACATTAAAAAGGAGAAGACAAATCTGGAAAGGAGGGAGATGAAACAATTGGGGTGTTACAGCCACTCTGGCATTTTGGCCTGGATTCACATTTCCCTCTGTTTCCATTGCAGGCTCAGACATCAAGCACACAAAGAGCTTTACGCCTACAAACAGGTGAGATGATGCACAATAAGTTGTCTTCTTCATTGGAGTAATCACTCCTGCAGGTTTTGGTTGTGCTGTCCTTCTTGGGAGGCTTTTGGTCTTCAACGAGAAGCTGTATCATCCAGGCAAACCTCTGTCCCCACTGATTTGATTTTTTTCTACCAGCTGGGCACCCCAGGAGCATCTCTCACTCGTTAGTCTGCAGGTCTCCGTGTTTTCAGAGAAGGTTCCTGAGCGGTGGGGACATCTCCACCCTTGGAGCACCTCAACTGGGCAACCTCTCCAAACCCTCACCGTGTTTCCCGCTGGTGAGCAGTAATGCTGGCACTTCCCCAGCAATCAGATGATGTTTTTTTGGGGTCCAGATTTGCTCCCCGGGTTGGACCCAGCTGCTCTGGACAACCTGCAGCCGTGGGGCTCATGTAGGGACCTCTCACAGGAACCACCTCCACCTCACCTTGGCAGCTGTTTGCTGTGTGCACCCAGACAGGCCAGAGCCCTTTTTAAAATACACACGGCTGAGGGGTTGGTGTCAGGTTGCTGCTTCCACCTCCTGTTTTCTGCAGGGCTTGTTTATTTTTTCTCCCTCTGATCTGTCGTTTCATCAGGAAACTGGGTGGAGTTGGGCTGATGTGATATAAGAACACGTGGTCGTCCTGGATTTATGGCCCTCTCCAGGTGTCTAGCCTGGATAGAGTGAAAATGAAGTGGCAGGAGCTTGTCACAGAGTGTGGGAGCCCAGGAAGTTAAATCTGGGAGGAGACCTCCTGGGTTTGGTCCTGGTGTTAAGAGGCTGTAGCTGTGGCAGCTCTGCCTTCCTCCTCTGTCTGCACAGGGGTGAAAATTGGATGTGCTCCATGGCTGTGCTGGGTTTACTGGGGGATTCCAGTTCCACTGGGGTGTTAGATGGGAGAGCTGTGGGAGGTTCTTCCTGCAGGAGCTGTGTCCTGACCCAGCTCTGTCTCTTACAGGTTATACTCAAGGAAAAGGTGAAGGAGCTGAACCTACACGAGGTGAGCATGTCCCTGGGACTCCCTCATCCTCCTCTTCCTCGCGCCGGGGAGGGGATGGGGGACAGGCAAAGGCTGGCACAGGCAGGAAGGTGCAGAAACTCAAACCTAACTCCTTCAGGAGCAGCAGGCACAGGAGGGTTTGCTCTGCAGCCTCCTCCCCCCTGACAGGGGCAGGGTAATGAGGTGATGGCCACGCTGGCAGCTCCTTCTGCTTTGCCCTTTCAGAAGGTCTAATTGTTCCTTCATGCATCCAGTAAAGGCACATCTGCAAAGGGAGTCTGAGTTAAACCACCTCCCTTCTCCTCCTGGGTCCCCTTGGGCTTTTATTGCATATTATTATTATTATTATTATTAACATTATTTTTATTATTTATCCCATTATTATTCTTTACTGCATTATTTTTATTATTTCATGCATTCTTTTTATTATTTGCCATGTTCTTGTTATCACTGTGACAAAAAGCTGTGGATAAAAGCGGAGGCAGATGCAGGCTGGGCTGTTAGAAGCAGTGTCCCTCGATGGGGTTGTCCCCTCCAGTCCTGACAATTCCCACCACATCCCTGCCAGCTGCTGCACTTGGGCAGGGTAAACTCTGCTGGGATTGAATTGAAATCCAAGGTAAACACACTGTCCCCAGGCTCCTGCCCCTCATGCTCCTGCTTTGCAGGGATGAGCTGGCTGGAAGAGGCAGGCAAAGGGGGTCTCCATGGATATGTTAAGAATTAAAAACCCTTTTCCAGCCCCAAAAACGTAGGGGTTTTTTGTCAGACGCAGGAGGAGGGCAGAGCCTGCAGCAGCCACGAAGCAAAGCCCCAGGGGACTTTGCATTTAAACTTTGTGTTTAAAGAACTTTGCATTTAAACTTGCTTTTAAACTTGGTTTCAAACTGTGCCAGTGGCTGCCTCAGGTGTGGAAGTGGCTCCTCGCTGGGTCCCTCTGCAGTCACCAGATAAGAGCATCTCCAGAGGCTGAAACACGTCTCAGAGTGACAGTGTTACCCTAATCCCTCTCTGCCTTCCTGCCCTGGGAGGTGTAAGACCCAGGAGCTGCTCTCCACAGGTTTCCAGGCTGTTTTGGGGCTCAGTGTCCCTATTTACAGACCCATTTTATTCTGCTGAAGTTGAGCAGGAATCTGCTGGAACCCTGCTCCAAACCCAGCCTGGATTTATTCCTCCTAAAGACAACAAAAATGCCCACCAGCATCCCGGACACGAGTCCACTCCTCTGTTAAATTACCAGCTCCATTTGTTTATAACCACTTTATTTTTAAATCCCTGAGCAGAGCAACAAGAGCCCATCCCAGGTTTCATCCTCACCCTCTGCTCCCTGCAGCCGAGGGGTGAAATCCCAAGGGCAGGAGGGCAGCAGAGGGACAGAGCAGTTACTTCCAATCCCCTCACATAGAATTCACTTGCAGCCAGGTTTTTTACAGGCACACAGACTTAAAAGCACTTCCCAGGGCAAGAAGCTCGTTGCAGGAGGGATTTGGGAACACGATGGAACTGGGAATGGCAGTGATAACCCTCCATCCTCCTCCTCCATCTCCTCTGTTCCCTGCTCTCCCAGCCCAAACGTTTTCAGGGAGGATGAGGCAGGGGGGATAGAGCAGCTCGAGCTCTTCGGGAAAGGCTGGAAAGGATTTTCTCTTGTCTCCCTCATATCCCTTTTTGGGCATTTGGGTTTTGGTATTTACAGTAAGCAGTTCTGGAAAGCAGAGCACGGGGCGGGGGGGGGTGGGATTTTGCAACATCCCGAGGCAGCTGCCAAGGCTCCCCCGGAGCCTCGCGGAGGGCGAAAGTCCCCGCCGAGCTCCTCAGCCCCGTGTTTCTGGGCTTGTTTTTCCTCTGTTTTTTTTCCATCACGCCTCCTCTCCCGGGCTTTCACGTGGCTCAGGATGTGTGTGTGTGTTCCTTCGGGACCGACCCGAGCGGCTGAGCCAGTTAAAAAAGTCTGGGATGAGCTCTGGGAGTCTGGAAAGTATCGACGGGTGCCACATTCCCGGGAAAGCCGGCAGCCTCCCGCGGCGCTTGCCGGCTGCCTGTCTCATCCCGAGGGATTTTGGCAGCGGGGCTGGCCCTTGTTTCGGACTGCCGGAGACTCCCAAGCCAGGGGGGCTGGGAAAAAACAGCCGGGAATAGCCAGAATTCCTAGGAATATCCAAAATGACTCAGGAAAACCGGTGGCTTGGGGGGGGGAAGGAGATTTCAGCTGAGAAAACAGACACTGCCCTTCCCAGCCCTGGGATAGAGATGCTGCCATTGACTTTTCCTCTTCCCAGAGTTATCCCTGCGGATGCAGCTCGGTCCCAGGGATCAAGCAGCAGCGTGGATCTGCCCCCCTGCACCCCAGAGCCTCCTGGCACATCAAAACACACCCCAGCCTTTGAGATGCTGCTCCCGGAGACTCCAGGGTCCCCTCCACCAGGAAAGGAAGACCCCAGCCCCAGCTGGTGATCCCAAAGCCTGAGCAGTGAAGTCTGGGAAGGCTTTAGGGGGAATTTCACCTCTCTGGGATGCAGAAACCTCCCAGACATTTGTAATGCAGCACAGGGGGGCAAAACCAAAGCATCTTCTTGATCAAAACAGAGGGTTTCCAGCAGAAGAGCAGGTTCCTTTCCATGTGGCACGGGCAGGGATTTCTCTCCCCACCCCCAGCGTATCCTCCCTGAATCAGAAACCAATTTCCCCTTTTTTTCCCCCAGCCAAAGGCAGGGGAGGGGCAGATGGAAGCTGCCCGAGGGCATTGCTTAGGGGGGGGAGGTTTTTTGGGGTTGTGTTTTGTTTCCCAGCAGCTGACTGCCCCTCTCTCCGTGCCTCTCCTGCCTTTCAGATCTGCGCCGTTTGCCTGGAGGAGTTCAAGCCCAAGGACGAGCTGGGGATCTGTCCCTGCAAACATGCCTTCCACAGAAAGTGAGTGTGGGCAACGGGGGAGGGAAGCTGGGCTGCCCCAAAGCCAGCCCTGCAGCCTGGGGAGACTCCTGGCTGGTGCCACTGCTCCTTGCCCGGGGTTTCTTCCCACCCCAGCCCCAGGAGAATGAAGGGAATTGCAGCAAAAGCACCTTATGGAATGAAGCTGAGTGTTTGGAGCAGCAAAAGGCCTGTTGTGAGCTGGCAAAACCACTTCTCTTTATATAGAGAGAGGCTTTATATAGTCCAAAGTGCACATATACATTTGTGTGTATTTTATATAGTCACATACATAAAGTGTATATATATATTTACGTATAGAAAATGTAGAGATACTTACAAACTAGATACTCAGAGCCACGGGAACAAGGCTCCCCAGGGAAGCAGTCACAGCCCTGAGCCTGTTGATGTTTGGGAAGTGTTTGGACAAGGCTCTTGGCCGTGGGGTTTAACTTGGAGGTTGCCCTGTGGGGAGCCCAGAGTTGGCCTTGCTGAGCCTCCTGGATCCTTGCCAGCTCAGGGTAGTCTGATCCTGTGAAAAAGGTACAGATGTGTATGTTATATAGATGTATTTTATTAAAATGTGAAACACTATGAATTTTATGTGTATAATATACATACACACGTGTTATACGTACAGTGTGTGTGTCTGGTATATATAATGTATATACACATTTTATAGATGGTACATTTATAAAGGTCATGTATTCATATATACCTTTTTGTGTACATAGGCATTGTATGTACTTCAGTGTGTGTGTTTATATCTATTTTATACATCATAAAATATATTATATGTAAACAAAAACCCATGTACACACACCCCCCACCCCCCTAAAAAAATGCCCTAGTGAGATGTCAAGGCAACAAAAAGGTGAATTCAAACCTGGCAGCACCTCCAGGGAGGGTCACAACGGATCCAACCTGGCAAGTGGCCCCCGGGCTTTGGTTTGTCACCCCCCCCGTGGGGATGCCGGGGTGGCTGCCACCCTGCAGGGGTGCAGGGGGGCACCGAGTTGGGTGCGGGGGGTTTGCAGCAGCCCTGTACTGACCCCCCCCCCGTGTCTGTCCCCCCCCCCCAGGTGCCTCATCAAGTGGCTGGAGGTGCGGAAGGTCTGCCCGCTCTGCAACATGCCGGTGCTGCAGCTGGCCCAGCTGCACAGCAAGCAGGACCCCGGCCCCCCCCAGGGCCCCCTCCCCGGCGCCGAGAACATCGTATAGCTCAGCCCCCCCCGGGGACTGACCCCCGCCCGCCCCGGGGACTCGGAGACAACCAAAGCACTGCGGCACCAGCACGGAGGGACTGGGACGGGCGAGGACGCAGGCGGCCCGGCGGGGAGCCCGGAGCACTTTAGGGGGAGCCGCGGCCCCAACGGCCCGAGGGGAAGAGCCCCGCGCCCCACAAACCTGCCCCCGCAGAGCCGGGCCGGGATGAAGGCTCTGGCGCTGGAGCCGGGGCTCGGTTCCTTGTCTCCGGCCCGGGGAAGCAGCGCGGGACACGGGAGCCGTACGGAGCCGCCCAGCAGCCTCCAGCGACGTGCCCCGAGCGCCCCGGTCATTTCCCAGCCCTGCGGCCCGCACCTGCCAGCCTCGGAGACAGTTCCCAGGATTCAAGGAGAGATTCCAGAGCATCACGGCTGGTTCCTGCCCCTTCTTCTCGTTGCTGTTCTTTAGCAGGGTCACCTTTGCCTTTGCAATTCCAACCTGGAAAATCGGGTCTCGCCCACCCCCGGGCTCAGGGGGGCCGGGTTCATGCCTGCGTTGGGTGCTGAGGAGGCACCTGCTGCTCCTCGGAGAGGGCTCCGCGGGGGTGGGGGGGCCGGTGTCACCCCCGGGGAGGTGGCAGGGTGGGTGGGGGGCTGGTGGCATGGGGTCTCGTGGGCTTTGGTTGCCCCCCCCCCCGGGTGGGCCGCCTGCTCATCGGCACCACGGGCTACCTCAGCAGGGCCCTTGGTCCCCGCCACGGGCGCGATTCTGGCGTGGACCATCAGCCAGGAGAGCCAGTGGCCACCGCAGCCACCTCCAACCCAGCCTGCTGGGGGACAGCCAACCATCCTCTATTTCGGGTTCATCCCACCACTTCCAGCCTGGCCCTGGGTTGGGGGTTCCTGGGCAGGGGGCGGGATGCCTGAGCCGGCAGCGTTTGGCTTTGCCAACACCCCCATGATGGAGCACACAAGCTGCTGGGGATGGAGGGGGGGGCTGTGCCACCCCCTCGCCTCTCCCACCAAATCCGGGCGCCGTAACAAACACCCCTTGCTCCGTGAAACTCTCCCTCCCTTTTCCTTTTCCCTGGAAGGAGGGTGTCACACGGCAGCAGCTTTCCCAGCCCCTCCCCCGGGCGCAGGCTCCGGGTGTCGTTCCCTCTCTCCTGTAAATACCGCGGGACTCCCGGGACTGTTTATGGAGCGCGGAGCCTCATAGACGTGTTTGTACACTACGAATTCTGCAGCAGAACGTTTTGTAAAAGAAGAAAAACAAAAACAAAAAAAAAAAAGTTCGCTGAGGGGGGGGGGGGGTGTTGTTTTATTTTTTTTTCTTTTTTGGATTTTTTTTTGTAAGCTCTATTTTTGTATATTTAATTGCTATTTTAAAATTCTAATAATGCGTCTTTTTTTGCTAATCGCACTATTCTTAAGGAAAAACGAGGAAAAGAAAAAAAAACAAACACAACAACAAAACGGTTTGCATGTTGATTTGACTTGAAATGTAAATAAAAGCGGGTGGTGTTTGTTTTTTTTTTTTTTGGAAGAGGGGGTGTATTTGCAGGGGGGAGTTTGCACCTGGGAGACCCCGGCTGTGGGAAAAAGGGACTATCCCGCATCAGCCACCCCTGTGTCACCTCAGGGATGTCCCCAGGGGGGGCTCTGATCCCTGGTCTAAGTGGTGGGAAGCTGGAAAATGGGCTGGGTGGGACCTGGAAAATGGGTTGGGGGGGCATTCGGTAGCAGCACTCCCTGTCCTGGAGCGGAGCTTTGCTCCCAGACGGTGCCGGATCGGGGAAATCACCCGGACGCGCCCTGGAAATCCCCATCCCAGGGGGATTTTGCTCAGGAAAATGATGTTTCTGCTCCGAACAACATTCCCAGCCCAAAGCCCGGCCCAGGCCTCCCGGTGCAGGCAGCGGGGAGCGGCTGCGCCAACGACAACCTCCCACCCACCGCGGGGGTGGGACCCCAGCCTCCGCCCCACGGGATTCCTCGGAGTCCAGCTGGAAAAGCCCCTTTTCCTCTTCCCGGGTCTCTCCCCACCCCAGTGCTGCCTGTCCCCGTTTGGTTTGTTCAGCTGAGGACAACCCAAGTTGCGATCCCTGCATGCAGGAACCTTTCTCCCCTGTCCTGCTGTCCCGTGTCCCGTTGTCCCGTGTCCCGTTGTCCCCTGTCCCGCCCAGCGCGGGGGGCTGCTGCCCTCTAGTGCTGCCTGCACCCCTCAGAGCTGGGGGCCGGGGGCAGGTCCCACCTGCTTCACCTTCTCCAGGAGGAAACACGAGTGAGCTTCTTGCTGCCCTCCAAGTCATCTTCTGGAAGCGCCAGGGACGGTCACTAAGAGCTCGCTGGGTGAAGATTCCCAGCGGTGGGACAAAGCAGCAGAGGGTCTGGCCAAGGCACTGCCTGGATCTGACACCAAAATGTACAAAACACAATTATTTTTCTTATTCCCACCCCACGGTTCCTGCTTCCCCCTCCAATCCAGCCACTATCATCCCTGCATTGAGGGCCTCCAAAGCCCCCACCACCTCCTACCACCAAAGGAGTCTTTCATTAACCCCTAGAATGCTGTAATTCACCCTGGAATGATACTGGAAACACTTTTTTCTCCTCCATGAATGCTTTGAAATGCAGAGCCCAGGACACGCAGGGAGCAAAGAATAATCAAGTTATTTTTAATAAGCTCCTAAAATTAACCCCTTTACACCCATTTCACCGGCGTGTGCTTGAGGTCTGTTGAGATCAAAGCTCATCCCTTGGCTCTGCAGCTCAGAGGAACAAGACAAGAAGCAAACGGAAGTTTCAAGTATAGAAAAATAACTGTAGAATTTTATTATGAGAAGAAAAACAATAAAACAATTTACAAAAAAAAAAAAAGCACGCAAACACATCAGGGGTTTTGGTGTTGGACATCAGGCCACACGGGATCTACTCGAAATCCACAGAGCAAAGGAGCTGCAGACACAAGTGTGCAAAACAGTGGGAATCCCATGGGATTCTGCTCCCAGGGATGCCAGCCTGGCACCCACCCCAGCGCCCGAGGGCAGGGACTTGGTGCAGACCGGGCTGCAGGGGTGCTGCAGGGGTGCTGCAGGGGTGCTGCAGGGGTGCTGCAGGGGTGCTGCAGGGGTGCTGCAGGGGTGCTGCAGGGGTGCTGCAGGGGTTCCTCAGCTCTCCACAGCTTCCCTCTGCCTGTCAAAACCATTTCAAGGTGGATTCCTCCTTCCCTCGGCCTTCAGGTCCCAAGGGCGACTGCTATGAAGAACAAATCCCCCTTCCTGTGTGTACTGCAAGGAGCCCGGGGAGGGTTATACACCCCCCACACCTGCAGAAAACCCCTGAGACTAATTAAACCTGATCAGGCCACAGCCACACTCAAGTGTGACACCAAGGAGGGCAGCAGGACTTGGAGCTCCTGGAGAAGGTTCAGAGGAAGCCATGGAGATGCTCAGAGGGCTGGAGCAGCTCTGCTCTGGAGACAGGCTGAGAGAGTTGGGGCTGTTCAGCCTGGAGAGGAGAAGGCTCCAGGGAGACCTTAGAGCACCTTCCAGTGCCTGAAGGGGCTCCAGGAAAGCTGGGGAGGGGCTTTGGACAAGGGCAGGAAGGGATGAGACGAGGGGGAAATGGATTAAAACTGGAAGAGGGAAATTTAGGTCAGACATTAGGAAGAAATTCTTTCCTGTGAGGGTGGTGAGACACTGGCCCAGGTTGCCCAGAGAAGCTGTGGCTGCCCCATCCCTGGAAGTGTTGAAGGCCAGGTTGAATGGGGCTTGGGGCAACCTGGTCTAGTTGGAGGTGTCCCTGCCCATGCAGGGGGGCTGGATCTAAATTATCTTTAAGGTCCCTTCCAACCCAAACCAGCCTGGAATTCTATGATTTTGAAAAGCCAAAGCATGTTTTTTTCTTCTGGACCACGACCTGGCTGGAAGGGTTATGTGCTGTGGTACATGTTACATGGTAGAGAAGAGCTAAGCCTAAAAAACCTCCAATCAGCAATTCCAAACTGGAATTGGTTCAAGGTACCTATTGGGGCATCTTTTGTGCTATTTCACAAGAAATTAAGAGTAAATGAGGTCTCAGCTGCAACAGATCCCAAGCAGGTTGCTTCTGAGCAGCTGTGGTTGCCCCATCCCTTAAGTGTTCTAGTTTAAGGTGTCCCTGGCCGTGGCAGGGGATTGGACTGGGTGACCTTTGAAGGTCCCTTCCCACCCAAACCACACAGTGCCTCTGTCTCATCCTGCTCAAGCCCCTGACCTCTGAAGTGCTGTGTTCCAGTGGAAGCAGAGCAGGATACAACTGAGACCTGTGCTGTCCTGCAGGAAAAGCACCAGGATTCCCTCCAGCAACCAGCACACAGCAAAGGTGACCTTTCACATCAACAGTACTCTTTTTGGGTTTTTTTCCCCTTATTTTATTGTTGTTGTCAAATCATGGGATGCATTTAGGAAGTTCCAGGCCCACAGACACCTGAAGTTGAGGGAGTGCCTTGGCTTTATGCAGGGTCTGCTGTCTGCAGCTCACCCAGCCAAGCTGACAGGAGGGGATGCAAGAGAAATATCACACAGGCTGTGATCTAGCAAGAAGCACATCTTCTGAATTCACCATTTCTTCCCTTTTCAGCTCCAGAAGAGAGGCAATCAGCCTTGGAGTGCCTGGATCTGGGCCTGCAGCAGCAAGCAGAGCTTGGCCACAGTTTGCTGTGCTGCTGCTGTGGCCACTCCACACGGTGCACAGGGGCTGTTGGGCACAGGATCCACCACGACTGGGCTCAGAGAGCTGGAAATCAACTGGTCTGGACAGAAACCTGGACTTGAGGAGCTGTGTGGGCTCTGGGATGGCAGCCACCTGCTGCCCTGGGATAGACCCACCCATCTGAACCCAAGTGATGTTGAAGTGGGAAGCACAGGGAACACCCACTGGCTACTCCCCAACAACCCTGCTCGTGTCCCAAACACAAGGTCTGAGCCTGGGAAGAGTAATTTCTGGGCAGAGCAGGGAAAGCAGAGACACAGGAGGCAGGTGGGGTCACAAACCATAGGCAGGCAGCTCATCTTGCTTCAACTGTCCCCCTCAGTTGCTCTGAGAGACCCTTTATTCAGGGGCCAGTCAAACCATTCCCAAACCCACAGCCCAAGGGCTTCAGGGGACCTGGGGCCTGTGTGCAGGACCACAGGCATGGAGAAAGCAGAGGAGGGTGCAGCATGCACATGGCAACCAGAGGTTTTCCCCCATCAACTACTAGTTTAACTACTATTAAACATGAAATGGAACATGACAGAGCAGATCCCAGGTGTTTGACTGAAAGAAAAAGCAGTATCTTTGGTGTAGATAGATGCAGTCAAGATTTACAACACGAAGAAATCAAGCCCAACAAACCAAGCCCCACAAATTCACCCTTCCAACTGTGGTAACAGGAAGAAAGACTTGCTGAGAGCACAGGGGTGTGTGACAGGCCACTGGAGGGGTCCCCAGGGACAGGAGTGGTCTGGAGGGTGCTACACACCAGGGCTGTGCTGTTGTCCTGTCCCCTCCACAGATAATTCCCAACACACCACCTGTCACCTGCAGAACATTGCAGCTCAACTCCATCAACTGTGAACGGGCAGGGACCTTCAGGAATCCACCCCAAGGGATCTTGCTGGAGGGAACAGAGTGCACATCTCCTGTGGTGTCACCACCATGATGCAGAAGACTACATAAGAAGGGCTGTTTGATGCCAGCAACTAAACATCCCACAGCAGTTGCAGACACACCTTTGGTTTCCTACTCCTGTGGAACAGACCTGCCTGGAGACTGAGGATGGGTTTCAACTCCACAGACAGAAATGCAACAGTCCTCTCCTCTGCTCGTTAGGTCACCCACAATTAGTTAACAGTCCATGAACAGATGCTCTGAAGAGAAAAGTGGACTCAGTGACCCAGGAAGCTCCTTGACTTCATAGGTCCAACATACAGAATCTGCCTGGAGTCAGGGGGAATCCAGGAGTTCCAGGAGAGCCCCAACTGCACCAAAGTAACCCTGAAGAGCAGACAGGAGTATCTATTAAAACATGTATTATCTATTAATCTCTATTAAAAATTCAAGTAAGTGCACACAACTGATACAAGAACAAGAGTATCACACAGATGGTGTGATTTTAACAACTTGTAAAAGATGCTGGGAAGAAATAATGAACTGTGGGTACATTCCAAAACAGATTCTAACTGGAATTGCTACACAGGAAAGCAAAGCTGCACAGGAATCATCTATACTGTCAAAAGTCTTAAAAAAAAAAAGTTCACAAGCAAGAAGAGCTTGGTGGTAAACAGTTCTGGTGTGAATTAATTAATAATATACATGGTTTTGTGATCCTCCACTGGGCCCTGCAGTAACAAAGTGGGAACCTGCTGCACAGTGTGGATCATCCACCACCACAGACCCCACACAGCTGCTCCCCAAAGGATTTGAATTCTGACACGAGACAAAACAGAATTAAAATTTCACCTCATGTTCCAAAAAAAGTGCTTTTAACTGTCCCTTTGACCAGTAGTCCAAAGCATATGCCAGAAGCCTCATGGAGATGGTGTTGATCCGAAGGAAATTGCCAACAAACACCACTCGATTGATGTTCTGCAAGGATTAAGGAAACAGAAACAAAGGAACATTAAGGCCGAATTCCATTTTCTGTTTGCAGTGATGAAAACCCCAGCTTTGAGGAAGAAGAAAAATGTTACACTTATAGTGCCTTTTAAAAGGGCTGAATGCAGCTTTTCCCATCAATTTTGCAGTGAGACTTGATGAAAAAAAGAGCTGAAAGCAGAGGGAAATCACCAGTGGATACTAAAGCAACCAGACCCAGGGAAACTGCATCACCCCAAATAGCTGCTGGCAGCTGGGGAGAGTAACTGCCTTGGGAGCTGGAGGGGGAAGAGTTCCCTGTGCAGCTTTCTGAGCTTAGAACTTTAAAACTGGACCCAAAAGAGCTGATCTGCGAGTGAGGGATGACAAGCAAGAGGGTATTCAGAAGAGCAAGAGGAGATCACAGAGGGTGCAGTGAGATGGTCAGAACTGCACCAGAGTCTACCTGAAAGACAAAAAAAGAACTGTGCTGGGCTCTGGTGAGGCTGCATCTCAAATCCTGGGGTCAGTCATGGGCCCCTCACCACAAGAAGGACCTTGAGGGGCTGGAGTGTGTCCAGAGAAGGGCAACAGAGCTGGGGAAGGGTCTGAAGTCTGATGAGGAGCAGCTGAGGGAGCTGGGGGTGTTCAGCCTGGAGCAAAGGAGGCTGAGGGGAGAACTTCTGGCTCTGCAACTGCCTGAAAGGAGGCCGGAGCCAGGAGGGGGTCGGGCTCTTCTCCCAAGGAACAAGTGATGGGACAAGAGGAAATGGCCTCAAGGTGTGCCAGGGGAGGTTTAGATTGGATATTGGGAACAATTGCTTCCTGGAAAGGGTTGTCAGGCCCTGGCCCAGGCTGCCCAGGGCAGTGGTGGAGTCCCCATCCCTGGAGGGATTTCAAAGCCATGTAGATGTGGTGCTGAGGGACATGGTTTAGTGGTGGCCTTGGCAGTGCTGGGTTAAGGGTTGGAATGGATGATCTTAAAGGTTCTTTCCAATCTAAATTATTCTGTGACTTAAGTGACTGCTGAAAGTGTCTGGCAGGATCTGCAGAACATCCACAGCTCTGTCAGAAAGCAGTTCCAGCCAGGTCACATTGAGACAGGCTCTTTTTCAGACTCTTTCACACTATCCAGAAATCCACAGGTCTCAGTACAGCTTTTCCAGCTTAGGAATTTGAATAGAAAGGTTGATTTTTGGCCATGAGATCCTTATACTGGCTAGAAATGCTGATCATCAGGTGCCATCTCCTCTCCCTTCCCCCAACTCCAGCCTCACTTACCAATAAATCTGACTGATCTGCACTGCTGATCAGAAAAAAAAAAAACAAACAAGAAAAAAAAAAATAGATACCCATAACCAAGACAACTCTGAAAGGAAGAAGACCAAGCAATTAGTGATATTTTGCATTTAAATCAGACTTCCAGGCAAACTTTTCAATCCCAGAACAGTTCTCCTGAGCCAAGTGATGGCCTCTGCAGCTTTCTTGTTCTCCAAGAAGGGAATATTTTTCAGTTCCTCCTCTAACTGAGGAATCAGGATTAAGTTCTATCTGCTCCTTCACTCTCATCCTTCTAAGGATCTTCCTTCCCTCCCCAAATGCATTAACACCTTCCCCTCAGTACTCATCATCCCCTTTGCATTCAACTGTGTATTCAAGTGAGGACTCAGCAGATCCAATGTGGGCAAGATTGTTTAGGTGGTCTTGCCTAGTTCCAGCAGTAAACAGGAGTCAGGAGGGAGCTTCATCCTGTTAGCTGGTCCCACAGGAACAGGCTCAGAGGGGAGTGCAGAGCATGTCTCTGTTCTCTCATAGCCCTGTACAATGCTGCTTGACATGAATGCAACAAGGCAGCACTGTAAAGAAGCTGAAAGCACAAAGATCCAGGGGTGGCCATGGAAGGATCTCACACCTCCTGCTCCTCAAACCACAACTCCTGACCAGAGGGCTGCTGAGACCAACAGCCAGCCCCAAATTCACTCACGGCTCTTCAGTTCACAGCACGACCATCTGGCTCAAACTACACAGACAAACAAGGACAAAATGTACTCCAGAATCCCAAATGAGTGGATTACAACTTCCTGAACGGCCAAGAAGACAAGCAGGGACACGCAGCTACACAAGTGCATGCAGGGAAGGAGAGAGACTGGTTGATGGCAGCACACAAGGGGTGGTTCAGACAGGCAGCAGTGAAACAGATTTGCCCTCAGTACCTCATTAAGTGCACACATCCGTGCTATGGAGCCAATGTTGTTCGTGATGGTTATTAAAGTAGCCTTCGCCAGGTCCTCTTTGCTGACAGATTCCCTCTTCTCCTTGCTCATCATGTTTCCAAAGCTGTCAAGACAGTTTTAGGGTTAAAGGTGTATTTGCATCAGAATTGCAGGAGAAAATGGGAACTGCTCATTTATCCACAGTGATTCATCTTGAAGCAACCTGATCTAGATGAAGATGTCCCTGCTCGCTGCAGGGGGGTTGGACTAGATGAGCTTTAAGGTGCCTTCAACCCAAACTACTCTGTGATTAATTGCTGACTTGAAGAAGCTTTGCTATCAATAATTTAGACCTGGTAACACAGAACAGGGTGGCATTCAGAAGAGTGTGTCCAGCAGGTCGAGGGAGGTTCTCCTCCCCCTCTACTCTGCCCTAGTGAGACCCCACCTAAAGTGCTGCATCCAGTTCTGGGATTCCCAACTCAAGAGGGACAGGGATTTACTTGAGAGAGTCCAACAGAGGCTACGAGGGTGATTAAGGGACTGGAACACCTGTCTGATGAGGAAAGGCTGAGAGACCTGGGGCTTTTCACTCTAGAGAGGAGAAGACTGAGAGGGGATCTAATTAATGTCTATAAATACATGAGGGCTGGGCATCAAGAAGGCAGGGACAACCTCTTTTCACTTGTGCCCAGTGATAGGACCAGGGGCAATGGCTTCAAACTTGAGCACAGGAAGTTCCACCTCAACATGAGGAAGAACTTCTTAACTGGGAGGGTGACAGAGCCCTGGAACAGGCTGCCCAGAGAGGTTGTGGAGTCTCCTTCTCTGGAGACTTTCATGACCCATCTGGATGAATTTCTGAGTGATCTGCCCTAGATTTGGTCCTGCTCTGGCAGGGTGGTTGGACTCAAATGATCTTCAGAGGTCCCTTCCAACCCCTGACACTCTGTGATTCTGTGAACAGCAGGAGGAACAGCTGCTCTCCTAAAAGCCACGTAAATCCAGTTTTTCATCCCTGCAGAACCTCCACTGAAAATAAAACTGAGTCAGGTCATTACCTGGATGCTACAGCCCAGCCTGGCAATCCGAATCGCTCATAGTCTCCTCCGTAAATGTCCCGCACTAGTTTGTCCACTTTGGTGCTGTCCCCATGGGATGCCATCTCTAGGGCCTCTTCAAAGGTGGAGCAACCAGTAAGAAGGCAGCAGAGACCAAAAAAGGTTCCCCCTCCGAGGCTGCAACATAAAGCAAAATGAAAGTCACCCATCTTGCTTCTAAAGAGACAGGAAAAGAAAGCAGCTCGTTCCACTGAAAGCTCAGGTTTCTCAGCTACGTGTCTGAGTTAGCTCAGGGTGCCCCATTCCTTCAGCTTCTTCTCTCTCCAGGGAGAACAATCTTGGAAGAGCAGCAGTTTTCTTTAAATATGCTATTTACAGGCTGGAAGGAATCCCACAGCCTCACAGCCTTCTGCAGAGGGCATGTTTCTATAGGAGAAATTTAGGTTCTTACTTGACAATATCCACCTTCTTCCCAGCACTTGGAGAAGCGAATCTTAGAATAAATATTAGTCCTGAGGGATAACTGGAATATTTGGGCACAGCTATTCCAAACTTAGGGGACAAAAAACTATGTCCTGTCCACTTACTGTGCACACCCCCCAAAAATGACACATAATAAGAGTAAGATCTGTGCTGTGGGGGGCTTTTGATTATTATTGGTAACTTTCAGGAAACCCAGGAGAGCTCTAAGCCACAGAGCACTCTGCCTTTGCCTGGTAACAAGAGCCACATCCTCAAAAAGAGCAACTGCAGCAACTGTCTGGGGAATTCCTGCCATGCCAACATCCCTTCCACCAAAATAAGGTGACTTTCAGCAGTCAGGATGCAAACCTCTACTGCTAGGATCACAGAATCATAGCTAACGGTTGTTAACATGAACATCATGAGTCTATTTGGGATAATCCCAAACTATGGGATCTCTGTGATGGCAAAGAAAGCAGTTTAGAAGCTGTTTTTTCCCAGTTGCCCTGCTGTAGGAGTTACAGAGACTGGTTGCAGCAAGGAAACACAAACATGAAGTGCAGCTTCTCTCTTCCAGGAGGGACCTTTGTTGGCAGAGATGAGGGACTGCAGTAAAACCAGGAGCTCAGTCACTCAACTCACCACCTTTACTGCAGCTTGTTCCTGACAATGTCATTTACAATTCAAAAATGCATTGCAGGCTCTAAAATAAAACCCAATTTACACCCCCCCAAGCACTCACCTGGTGCCCGTTACCCGTTTATAGTTTTCTTTTGAATACACAGCCAAAATGCTGACCCCTGAGCCAATGTTCACCAAGAGGAGAGGATATGGATTCTCCAAGTTGAATGGGAGCTTCTGACACCTTTCAGCATCCGTTGGGTTTTCAAAATAGTAGCACTCTGAATGTCCATTGAATCCAACTGAATCAATGTACAGAACTCCTTTAATAAGGCAATCGAGCTCATCCAGCTTGCAAAGCTGAAGGTCACCCATCTGGGGAGGAAAAAAGAAAGAATATTCAAGAAGTAGCTCAGGATCTGAAGTGTTTATGCTCAGGGCTAGAAAAATGCATTCCCTGCCAGCTGAATTCAGCTGTCCCCATTGCTCCCTGTGGTGGCTGAGAGGAGGACAGGTCACAGGAGGGCTCTGTCTTTCTCCAGGCACATGGACTGCTCACTACCCTGGCCCTGAAGTGTGCAACATGGAAGAGGGGGGAAATGAACAACTAGATAAACAGATGGATGCCAAGAGAATCCCAGCAACTTCCATGGGCCTTCCCTCAGGGGTCCATACTGGGACCAGTGTTGTTTCATATCTTCATTAATGAAGGCCCAGGTTGCCCAGAGAAGCTGTGGCTGCCCCATCCCTGGAAGTGTTCAAGGGCAGGTTGGATGGGGTTTGGAGCAACCTGGTCTAGTGGGAGGTGTCCCTGCCCATGGCAGGGAGGTTGGAACTGGATGATCTTTCAAGTCCCTTCCAACCCAAACCATTCTGTGATCCTATGACTTAACTGCTGGACCAAAAAAAAATAAAAATAAAAAGCTTCAAACCAAAAAACCACCCAGAAAACAGAGGAAGTCATTAAATTATTTTCCCCTCATGTCACTGCCCTGACTGCACAAAAAGTCCTTGTATTTGGTGCATTTTTTGAAGCCCTGGTTAAACAAAGTACTGATCACACACGTTTTTCACCTATGAACAAGAGTCAAACTTAGACTGAAGCCACATGATGATGACAAGTCCCAGCTACCAACCTCCTTTCAGCTAACTGACCACCAGATCCGACTCACCCTCAATCAGCTCCCTCACATGAAATGAGACCACGGGGGCAAATGACCAATAACACAAATATTAAACATGTGAAAGGCAGCAATGAGAGGGAAAAAAACCCACAAGACTGAGATCAGCTTAATCAGAGATTAGGAATACAGAGGAAGTCTTGTAAGAGCAGAAGGCATGGAAGTTAGGGAACAATTTTAGAGTTAGAGGAAGGTTACAGGCACTTTCAGGAAAGAAAATATCCCAATCTGGAGAGGAGAACTTGATTCCACATGCTGTTTTCTGAACCAAGTCTGAGTTAGGTACACTCTTCCAAAGCTAAGATTTAGAGAAGCTTTAGAGTCTGCAGAGAAAGTTTTCTAGTTTGAAGCCTTAAAAAGAAATGTCACCACCAGATCCCAATGGAATAGAAGCCAAAAATGCATACTGTGAGAAAGTCCTGCTCAAATTTGTACGCTCCACCTCCCGTGGCACATAAGGTAGTATGGAGGCTCGAGAAGTGCTTTTCGCTTCCCATTTGGATAAAAGCAGGCATGTCATGGGTAGGAAAGCGGATAAAGTGCAGATTGCCTTTACGTCCACACAGGGTAAGGTCCTTCAGCTCAAGGTGCACATCCCGGATGCCCGTGGATCCGTAGGCTACGTTCGACGTCAGGTATTTGCGGATGCTCTTCAGGTTTTCCACCTCCTCCTCCTCCTCTTCGGCTGTGATGTCCTTTGGTTCGAAATACACGAGCTTCACCAAGGTCCCTCCAATGTCCAAGCCAAACCAAGGGAAGACTGCAGAGGGGAGAAGAAAAGAAACGGGGGATGGTAGGGTCATACCAGCAGTTACACCATGCGATTTTCTAGGGATTCCCAAATGCAGGACCCCTCGATCTGTTCATTTCTGAAGTGGAAAATATAAAAAAAAACCCATTATCTGACTTTGACAAACAGGGCCAAGACTCCTTTGTCCACGGACTTTTGAGACACCTCCTGTTCAGGAGCTTCCAACATCTGATGTGCAATCCTCAAAATACTTCCAGCACCACCAGGCAGCACTGAAGATACACACAGCACGGGTCTGACAGCACCCGCACACCCGCTGGGTTCTGCTGCCAGTTACATCCCCTGTTATTTCCTTTATAAAAAGTCCTGATGCAGAGCCAGAGCCAAGGATAATACCAGTGCTTTTACATCAAAGGGATGTACAAACGTTAACTAATTGCAACACATAACTGAGGTAGACAAGTAATCTAAGATGCCCCAGGGAGACAAAAACAAATGTCTAATTGGATTATTTTATTAGTCAAATTCCCCCATGGTACAAAATATGCATTAGTGTCAGGCCTGGCAACATTTACAGCTGTATTAGATAATGAGCTTCTGGGAAAAGATCAAGAGAAAACCCTGATCAGATGGAATCTGCGATTAGAGCTGAGAACTGGAACAGATTAATATTACTATTAATGAGCTAAAGGATAGGCTGGAGCTA
This sequence comes from Hemiprocne comata, assembly GCA_020745705.1. Taxonomy (NCBI): domain Eukaryota; kingdom Metazoa; phylum Chordata; class Aves; order Apodiformes; family Apodidae; genus Hemiprocne; species Hemiprocne comata. The sequence continues at coordinate 3,423,313 of CM036589.1, read as the reverse complement.
ACAAGATATATGGGCTGAAGAGCAAAGAGAAAAATGTAGCCACATGTTATGGCTTATGGCAGCAGGATTAAATGCTTATGGTTTTTCCAAAAGGAAAAAGAGGCACATTTAGAAAATAAACTTTAACGTAGCAGAGACGTTCCCTTGGAAAGAAGGAAGTTCTAGTAAAATTCTTACATGTCAGAGACAGGCATGATAACATGCTACTGTTACTTTGGCAAAATATCCTAGAATCAGAGAATCCCAGACTGATTTGGGTTGGAAGGGACCTTCAAGATCATCTAGTTCCAACCCTCCTGCCATGGGCAGGGACACCTCCCACTAGACCAGGTTGCTCCAAGCCCCATCCAACCTGCCCTTCAACACTTCCAGGGATGGGGCAGCCACACCTTCTCTGGGCAACCTGTGCCAGTGTCTCACCACCCTCACAAGAAAGGATTTCTTCTGAAAGCCTAACCTAAATCTCCCCTCTTCCAGTTTTAATCCATTTCCCCTTGCCTTCTTGCTACAAGCCCTTGTCCAAAATCCCTCCCCAGCTTTCCTGGAGCCTCTTCAGGCACTGGAAGGTGCTCTAAGGTCTCCCTGGAGCCTTTTCTTCTCCAGGCTGAACAGCCCCAACTCTCTCAGCCTGTCTCCAGAGCAGAGCTGCTCCAGCCCTTGTATCAGCCTTACTGATATTTCTGCCAGTGAATCTAAACAGAAACAACCTGGGGTAATGTGCAGACAGGTAAGTGTGTGACACAAAGAAACCCTCATTCCTACCACCATCTGAAAGCTGGTAACCCCCTGGCTAAGCTCAGGGAAGCAGCAGCCCCCCCAGAGCACAGAACAGCCCAGATGACAGCACATTCCTGTCCCCCCCTCCTGGCAGCACAGGAGGTCCAGACCAAGGCCTGGCCACCCAAGCTGCAGGAGCACCCAGCAGTCAGAGAGCAACACCCCGACACCCAGAGGCAGCACTGAAGAAAGCTGAACAGCACAGAAAACAACCCAGGGGCAGGAGAGGAACTCACTCCCAAAGAAAAGATCTCTGAAAAGCCACGAGACAGGTGAGCACATGCCTGAAGAAGTTTTGTTCTCTCCTTGGAGGGTTAACTTGGTCTCTGTACAGGGCAGACAGGCCCTTTTAGAGCATCTCAGCTCCCCAGAAGCTGCTTGAGCCACCAACTACCCACCTTATCTTTAAATCACTGAGTTATGTTCATGTATTTTTATAGAGGCCACCCCCAACCATTACCAAAAGAAAACATGAAAGAAGATGTAAACTCTGTTTTAGTAGGCACATCCAAATCCCAATCACTTCCTATTTCTAATGCATTTACTTCAAACAAGAACAGACTTAAAAATAACTGCTCATGAATGAAAGAAACTGGAATCACAGCCCAAGGGAGAAAGAAAGCAGGAGCAATCCAAGGACTTTTTTTCATGACAATTTCTCATCCTGGACTCCAGAAATCAGGATTGCAAACTTGATCAGCATTTCAGTATGGAAAGTCCACCAAGTGCTCAGAGAAAAGTTTAGCATGTGTCTTATTTCAAGACTCCCTCATGAAAACCTTCCTAACATGCTTCACAAAACAATAAACAGTGAAGTTACTTCTCAAGAGAGGAACATTGCTTCATCATGTAACACCAGGAGAACCATATCCTCAGGGACAGCAGTCCAGGAGGAGCACCTTCATGGGCAGAGGAGTCCAAGATTGCAGAGTGTAAGTGCAGGGAAAGCCAGGACAAATTCCAGGGTTTCTGTGCCCCCAACAGAGAGGGCCCTGTGGTGGAAGAGTGCAGCAACAGCAGCTGAGCTGCTGCAGCTTCCCCTGCTGGCAAACAGGAGTCAGACGCCACCACCAGTCCAACAGGGAGATGGACACCCTGCTTCTGCATGCTGGCATCAGGGCAGAAACGAAACCCATCAAGTGCCTCTTGCTTCACTCACCAGCTCTTTCCAACACCCTAAACCTAAAGACCTGTACACAGGCCCACCTGATGCCACGTTAAAGCTCTCTCCAATATGACATTTACATCCACAAGTCAGCTGTCCCCATATTAATGACAGAATAGGACCCCCCCCCAAGTGTTCTGTCTTCCTTTGAATTAAAATCCTAGATTATCAATTCATTACTGCAGAAAAATGCTTTGACCAAGGATCATGCCCTGCTATTGAGAGAAGAAGAAAACAAAATTGCCATCAGTGTCACACAGGTAAAAATAGGGCATTGGCAGCCAAACCAGAGCCTTCTGCTGCTGCCCCAGTTCCTCCAGAGACTGGAGCTAGTAAACACTGCCCTATTTAAATACCCAGTTCATGCACAGGGTCACTAAAACCAGTTTCCCCACATCCACTGTGCTTTTCAATACCGTTTAAACTCTGCTGGAAAGCCAGCAAGCCCTACACAAGGAACAGACTGAGAAGAGGCTTCCCACATTACTCAGCCAAGCCTTCTGTCTGTCGTGGTCACTGACATCCTGGACTCACTTTTCACAAATTTTCCACTCTTAAAAATACTTGGCTGCTTTGTCACTGCTCTGCACTGATGAAGGGATTGGTTCCAGAAACCTCATGTTCTGGTGCCGGGAAATCTCCTTTTATATTTCTGGAATATATTTGTTCCTGTCAGGACATGCAGGGTTTTTTTTCTGCATTATGAAGCCTGCATTATTTTTTTTAAAGCATCCCCACCCTCGTATTTAGAGACAGGGATCCTCTCCCCGGGCTACACAAGGGTAAAAATGGGGAGAGAGGACAGGGTAGGGTCTTGGAGATGCCCTCTTGGGGGTGCAGCAGAAAAGCAAACCATCCAAAAACTACAGCACGGTGCCCTGCTGAGGGCACATCACTGAGAACACCACACAGGCTGCTTCCTCACACGCTGACAGGCTTCCACCTCAGAGCAGACACTCAGCTGGTAGCACATGAATTCCTGCAGCAGTTCCTAGTTCATTTTAAAGACGGTTGTAAAGTTCACACACCAAACTCAACATTCAGGGACACAAACTTTCCAGATTCTAGGGCACAAGAATCACCAGCTCGGTCCATCAGTTTAAGAAGCTTTCCTAGACACAAAAAGAAGACTGCAGCTCCTTAGAAACTTCATCCTAGCTCATTCTCAGTGCTCTCAAGACCTTCCATTTTTTAATATCTGTGTATTTATTTTTTAATTGGGTGTTGTTACGGGTGCCACTGAACTAGCACAACATCAAGAATGGGGTTAAGCTGCCTGGCACTCCAGAAGATGTGGTTAAGGGTGACACTAGAACGATGCCTGCAGAGCTTGGTGCAAACTGCAGTCAGGCTGGACTCAGGGCTCACCAGTCCTTCCTGAGCACTGGCCCTGCTAAATCCAAACTGGCGCCAAAACCAGCATCCAAATCCCCCGTGCTGGGACACAGCTTCAGCCTGGAGTTGGCTCCACACATCCACACAGCACCAGCTGCAGAAAGCCTCTGCTCAGAGCAGCTGGTGCTCTCCATCTGCCAGCAGCTCAGCTATACCTTCAGTAACTCCCTGGGGATAAATTCTAAAAGACAGACTATTAAGGTAATTAACTTAAACCAAATGATTCTTAATTATGGATCTCTCATTATATACATCCCAGCCACAGGTTAGGAATCCAAGGAGGATGTGTGCTAGCTCAAAATGAAGTACTTCTTCACCATACTGTAAAGGATTTTCTATGCAGTAAAGCCTGCACAGGGCACTCAGTGATCTGGAGCATGCACAAAACTTCCCCTACAAACCCGTTTCTGTAGGAGAGGGGTGTGGAAAACAAACAAGAGGAGGAAATTATTTCAACAACATGGAGAACTGTTGGTTTCCTTTCTTACACTTACAGCAAGTCAGCCAACACGAACATGCAGGGCAAGGACAGCTCTTCTGTACCTGAGAACTAGACAAATCCAAGCCTTCCAAGAGAGGAAGGAGGAAGCTCTCCTGGATGAACGCCATCACCATCTGCTGCTGAGATTTCTCTTCAAACACTGATTTTTCCCAGCATTTACAGTGAGATTGAAAGCCACCTGAAGATCTCTCCTTTGTAAGCCCCTACAGCATTTTTTTCCAAGAGAGCTGCTACAGAGGACAGCAGAACCAGAGCAGCCTGAGAGCTGATGGTGTTCTGGAGCCTTCGGGCAGCCCAGAGGCTGATTGTTCTCCATTAGGAAGTTCTGCTCAAATAACCAGCCTGAGAAGAAACCAGTTTCAATGGCTAAGGCAGGAACTGCAAATGCTGCCTCTCTTCACCACCTCCCTGCTGCTGCTTGGAGCTCTCCACGCTGGGGAAGAGCCTTGCACGTCTCTGCTTTCCCAGTGCAAACCTCTGCCTCTCCTCCAGTCCAGCACCTTCCACAAGTGTTTAGTCTCTCCCTGGCTGTCTGGACATGTACAAGAAAGGCAGGAAATCCTCTTCTCAAAGCCATTCAAAACCTTCTACAGCCTTTTCCCTTAAACAAACTCTCTGTGCTGCTCAGTTAGCACAATGACAGCTGCTAACCCCACTCCCAAACCTTGCGTAAGACAAAAAACCAACGCACCTGGATTCAGTGTGAAAAGTCATGGGAGTACAAAGAAGGTGACTGAAGGAACTGCCAAGATGGTGGCATCACCCAGCAGATCCCACAACGATGAGCCTTATTTTCATTTCCTTCCCTAAAGCAACAAACTCCAAAAGCAATCAACAAAGCACCTTCAAAGCAAATTTTTCTCCAAGAAAAAAAAAACACCTCATCATCTTTTGGCCTATTGTTTTCCCACAGCCTTAATGCTTTTAAAAAGCAGCTCTATAGCTGCATTTTCAGACACACCATTTACATACAGCTCCTTGGCTTAAAAATACACCTTTCCTCCTTAAGGGACAGCTCTATGGATATGCAACAACAGACAAAATACCAGCCTGTAAACAAAGTTAAGGGCTTAGAGCTGGTACTAAATACCCTCACACAGAGAAAAGCTCCAGGATATTATGTGCTCCCACAGCAAGAGCTGCCACCCTCCCTTCATCTTCAAATCTCTTTTCGAGTCAGACTGTAAGCTCTTTGGGGGAAGATAAATATAAGGCCTTTATTTGTTATGTAAATTACTTTATAAAATTGGACACTATATAAATTTAAAAAAGCCTCAACAGACTGATTTTGAAAGCTGCAGACGCGTCAAGATGAAAGAGGTGATATAATTAAAGATGTCCATGGTGGATTTTCTTCCTAGGGCAAGCAGCTCCAGTTGTATTTCAGACTGATCCTTAAGTTATGAGCCAATTACACCAGAAGCTAAAAAGATTAGCCTGTGGAGGAGCAACGAGGACTGACAATTTTGTTGAGCATCTGACAGCATCTCTACGCTTTAGTCTGAAACACTCAACATTGTATTTTCATGGTGTGAAACCACAATGGAAATTTTACAGCTGGGAAATGAAAAAATATTCAGCAGCGTTCAAAATGAAGTGACACTAAGGCTACACATCCTCCCATTCCTAAAAATAGGCTCTGCTAGGAAGTCACATTTCATAGGCAATTCCAAAACATTAAGAGGTATTTAAAAAAAAATAAAATCAAAGCTTACATTTGGTACTGCAAAGGAGCTGCCAAAATGGTATTTTATTTGCACCTCTAACATTCCCCTGCTCATTGGGATCTGGTCATCCTCTGTCTTCTGCCTGGCACTTAACCCTACCTGCAGCAAGCCACGGGGTACCCCACAGGGATGTTAAAGTACATGTAAAAGTGAATAACCTCTTCACACATCTGGGGTATTTCCAGTACAGTTTATAAATGTAGATTTCACTAAAGGTACCAACAGTTCACTACCAAAAATTAATTATTCAGCATTGTCTCTGGAGCTGATAAAGCTTTTTCTATATTATTATTTCTGCCTGTATTAATAATAATAACATCCTGCTCCCCTTCACACCCCAGCAACAAAACACTCCAAAGCAGCAAGGAACTTTAAACAGATCTCTGCTTCACAACGTTTTCAGGGGTACTTCTGCCTCTGTTCCAAGAGCAGCCATGTCCTTGACTTCTCCTTTTACCTGCAGCTACTGAAAATCACAGCTCTTTAGCTCCTATGAAGCACACCAAGAAACATTTAACAGCCCGAGATGCAGGAAAGCACACAGCTGGGATGCTGTGCTGTTCCAGATCAGGTTATTTCAGATACATCCCACCTAACTGCCCTCTGTGTCAGACCTTCCAAAACCTCTGCAGGAAAACAGCCCCCACCGTACACTACTGGCACGGAGAGACAACCTGGGGGGAAGAAAGATCACGAGCTTGAAGCACAGCCCGCTGAAATCCTTTCATTCCTGGAGAAGCAGGGCTCATCTGCCACAGCATCTGCCAGCACAGGCAGCAAGACAAGCCTCAAGGTCACCGAGCTTGTTTGCCACATACCAGCAGCAGACAAGTGGGAGCTAAAGTAGGATGGTTTTGATCAGACGCCCATTAAGTGGTTTGCTTTCATTATGGCTGGTTTGTAGCCTTCCTTAAGGTGGGATCGAGGGTTTTGACTTCAAATGTCACTTACTCTGGCATCAGATGTTGTCCCTCTTAAGGGATGCACCTGCTCAAGCCTGCTTCTCTTCCAATTATCACAAAAATAATTTAGGAAATATGGGCTATGGTGTAATCCCAAACTGCACTGCGCTGACCTTCCAGACTGGATCCAAATCCTGCCTTGGAAGCTGCCAGAACACCTGTTTTCCTACAGGCATCCCATGCCAGTTTCAGCATTGAACGACAGCAAACCAGAACTTAATGCCCAACTTTAATCTAAATTTTCCATAGAAGACTCAGAAACTGCCCTGGAGCAAGGCAGAGGAGTATAATCACCTAATGCTCAGCTCCATCCAAGTCCACCCTAATTTTCATACCAGAGATCTCCTTCTCCCTGCAGCTGGCTGCAAACTATTAATTAGCACGTCTCTAACGAACAACCCCACGGCTCCCACTGGTAGGTTTTGCTGTGATTTCCTCCCAACGACAGCCACACAAGTAGACTTTCATACACAGAGTTGCTTTTGCTGCATCTAAATCGCCCTTCACCACTGCTAGTGCCATTACACCCCTCTACTAAACTTCTCTTTCAACCTATTTATTCAGGGGGAGGCAGAAAACCCCACAGTTACCTCAGTTATTTAACATTAACTTTATAATAATTTCCTGGGGCAGGATCACTCCTGTAATCTAGCATGATCTGGAAATGAAAGGGAACACAGGTTAGCAGAGCTGTGCTGACACTACATTAGCATTGCCTCACCTGAAACCAGTCATGGGAGATACAATTCCTATTATTCACACTAAAAGGAAAAAATAACCTTATTTTTTTTTTTTTTACAGCAACCAAAAAAAAAAGGAGAAACAACACTATTTAAAACTTAGAACTATGGATTAATATGTTAACAATAACGTCTCAGCATTGCCAGCTGATCAAGTCTTGCTGTGAGATGTAGGATGATGTTGATTGCTGTTTTCAGGCCTGGGTTCATTCCCTCACACCCTTTTAATAGCTGTGCAGGTAACAGGGAACTACACTGACACTGTTTCATTTTCAGGGTATGGCCATTTCCTGCCAAGAGGAAGGACTCCAGCACAACTGAAGCACTCAGTTCCACCTCAAACATGGCTGAAGTAAGTCACCAGCCAGAGCCACCTGAACGGCAGCTCCTGCTGCTGCCAAAATGAAGGCTGCCATCCATTTTGCACCTCATTCACTCCACACACCATTTCCAATATGTTGTTTAAAAACACGGTTACAGAGACGTTTTTTTTCCTTACAAAGCCCAGTTCAGTCTGTGCCCAGTCCCTGCCAAACATGTGGGTTCTGCCCTCCCAAAATGTACCCCATTCTCTTTGCTCTCCACTGCTTTTCTTCTACCAGTTACCAGTCCAGACAAACAACTCCACCCCCCAGCTCTGGCTGCACACCATGGCCTCTCTCCCTGTCCTTCTGTCTCTTTTCCTCATCCTCTGTGTCCTCAGCAGCAATCTTCACCCCCCAGTCCAAGGTCCCTGACTCAGGCAACTCAGCACTCACCAGAGCCTCAATCTCTGCCTCCTGCCCCACCAGGTCAGACACCACCTTCCCGAGCTCCTGTACCTCAGCTTGTCCTATCCGCCCTCTAAGCTGCTGAGCCCTGTCACTGTCCCACTGCATCTCCACTGTTCTGTCCCCAGACTGCCCACCACCCCACCCCACCGTGCTGTCCCAGTGTCCCCACATCCCATCCCATCCTCACCCCTCTCCCAGACTCCCCGTTCCCCATTCTCTCACACATTTCCCCCCGCCCTCCATTACGGAACCCCTTTCCCCAGCCCCCCACACCTCCCCCTGACCCCGCCCCCTCCCGGCCACACCCATCATAGCCCCCGCCCTCTCCACCTCATTACCATTAGCCCCGCCCCTTTCCAGCCACCACCCTTTAAGCCTCTCCCCAGCCCCGCCCCCTGACCAAGCCCCGCCCCCGCCGCAGACCCCGCCGCCCCGCCCCGCCATCCCGACCCCCCCCCGCCCCCCCCCCCCCGCACTCACGCGGGCGGTTCTTGCGGACCGAGTCCCGGCGCTGGCGGCTGACGGAGCCGCCACGTTCGCGGGGCTGCGGCCCCGCCGCGCTGTCAACGCCCGCCGCGCCACTGCTCCGCCGCCTCGGGGGTCCGGCGTCCGCCACCGCCGCCGCCACCCCCGTCCGCCGCCGCGGCTTTTCCTCCGCTCCGCCGCCATTGCGCAGCGGCTCCATCTGCAGCGCGGCCCGGCCCCATGGGCCACCCGCACCGCCGCGCCGCGCTCCTCACAGCCGCCACCCGCCGCAGCCACCGCCTCCCGCGCCTGCGCCCCGGGCCCCGCTGGGTGGGGGCGGGATAAGCCGTGAGGTAGCACCCAATCCGCGCCCTCCGCCGCACGGAGCGACAGGCGGCTGCGCCAATGAGAGACAGGAATTGGACGGCAGCGGGGAGCTAAGGCCCGCCTCCCCGCTCCGCCGCGCATAATGACAAGGCCACTAGCCAATGGAATGCGCGAGCTCGGTACAGGGCGGGGATTGGGGCGGGTCGATATGCGGCAGCGCTGGCCTATGGTTTTCCTTTGGAGAGTGAATGACACGGCAGCTGTCCAATGATGTAAGGAGGCTCCCGGCCGGGGCAGGAGAAGACAGGCTGATTGACAGGCCGGGTAACTATGGCAACGCAGAAAGGGACTGAAAGGAAGAGCGCAGTAGGCCCAGTTGAACTGGGCCGCGGAGGGGGGGGGGGGGAAGTGGGTTGATTTGCATGCTATTTGCATATGCAGATAGCGCAGGCCTCCTTCACCCCCTCACTGTTGGGGCGGTTCTAGGACTATTTGGCCTCCCGCCATTGCCAGGTGTGCGCCCCATGGCCTCCACCACAGCCCTCCCCTCGGTGGCAGTGCAGGGCGAGCCTGGGGACATTTAGTCCTGAGGCCTAAAACCCCTTGTTCCCTGCCTCACCCCTTCCTCCAGCTTCTTCATTAGCTGTCTCTGGGAGGCTCAGGCCTGTCATTGCTGGTGCTTCCCATGAGGACAGAGTTCCAAAGGTGTGCTTGAAAGCATCATCTTGGGCAGGTGACTCACTGGGCTACAGTAACAGAGCTAGGGTAAAGTGCAACAGAATCAGATGTTTCTGAGCTTGACACATAGAATCATAGAATCACAGAATGGTTTGGGTTGGAAGAGACCTTAAAGGTCACCTAGTCCCAACCCCCCTGCCATGGGCAGGGACACCTCCCACTAGACCAGGTTGCTCCAAGCCCCATCCAACCTGGCCTTGAACACTTCCAGGGATGGGGCAGCCACAGCTTCTCTGGGCAACCTGGGCCAGTGTCTCACCACCCTCACAGCAAAGAATTTCTTCCTAATGTCTAACCTACTTGGAGGACAACCAGCAGGGTTTCAGACTTGCATAGGTTTCCCTTGTACAGAGGAAGAGACAGATGGACAGCAGGTAGAAGTCCTGTTCCCCTTCACAAGGCCTCAGAAATCAAACTTGGATCCAAACTCCCAGCAAGAGTGGATAAAAGCACTGAAGTTCTCAAAAGATCTTGCAAGCTCAGTAGAAAGGATAGAGACCACAAAATGAGAACCAAGATGGGATTTAAGAGAGACAAAGAAACAAGGGTCAAGGATTTGGGATACATTCAGACCCAATCCTTGGCTCCCCTGTACATTGCAATGTAATTTAAGTGCTGGTGCATCTTATTCTTTAAACTCTGACCCCACTTTTGTCAATGCCAAGCCAACATCTACAGCAGCAGCCACCCATGCAGCAGGAAAACCAAGGCAACCAGAAGAGGTGTGCAAGCAGTGATCAACAGGATGAGAATCAGGAGGAAAACAGACTCCCAGACTCTACCATGTCCTAACAGCTCCTGTTGTAATGTGATGGAGGTTCCCAAGTGGAATTTTAGTAGGTGTTAACATACCCAAGAGTGGAACTGCAACCCAGTGACCCTGGGTGCTCCTCACCTGCACTGCTCTAATCTCAGCTCACCACAATCCTCAGGCATTAATTCGATACCGAAGGGATAAGTGACTGATGTTCAAAAAAGGGGTCATAATTTCAGCAAGAATTTGCTGAGTTCTGGTTGTGGTGGCAAAAACAAGGCAAAGAGATGGGTCAGATTTAGTCTGTATAATTTTAACATCCTGTTGGGCAAGTGCAGGAAGTGTGTGAATTAGGCTGGTACTGATAAGAGATAAAGTACAACCTCTCTGAGGAAAAGTAACCCTTCTCCATAAAAGTCTTGCTGGTTTTGGTGATGCTGGTGCCTCTTTTCTGCAGGTCAGGCCAAGCCCAAGGCTGTTCAGCAGATGAGGAGCAGTATCTGGGGAGCAGCCACCACTGGTCCTTGCATACCAAAGCTGAACAAAGGTGGCAAAGGTGGCCCAGCAGGATCCTGGGATCCAATTCCACCAGAGAATCTGGATCATTGATAAGTGTGAAAAGTGTGCTGGGTTTGGTGCATACTTGCCACCTCCACGCACATCTACTTGTGGTGTCCACTTGGTTACATCCAGTCTAGAAGGTCCTTCTCTGCCAGCCTGCCACCACTCAGCCATAGCTGCCCATGGCCCTGTTCCTCCCAAACCCTCTTCCAGCCTGCAATGGTTTGCAGCTCAGCCCTCTGCTTAAAAGCCTTTGGTCCATTTCTCTTCAGAACTTGTCCAGTTCCTCTTTGGCAATCATAACAACCTGAGACAACTTTCACAGCTCAGCTCTACGCTGCCTCGAGAACCACCCTCCCTGCCTTCATGCTGAACCTGCCATCTGGGCTTCCTACAAGGAGGACCTGTGCTTGCACCAAAACAAGGATGGAAAACTGTCCCTAAATCCCATCCACCTCTTCCTGATACAGACTAATGGCTTTAGTCTCACTGGGTCACTGCCAGTAGTCCCTTCAGAACACTCCCACTGGCAATGGTTTCATAAACCTCCTGCTCCTCAAGATCCCAGCACAGATCCAAACCACAGCGAGGGGTTTACCTGCCCCTTCCACCAGCTTTGGTGGTACTAGAAACTGTCTGAACTTACCCCAAAGCCCTGTGTTGAAAGTAAAAATAGATCAATTATAGGAATATTAGAATTGATAGATTATTAATTTATTGTTGAAATGCTCAAGGTTTGGGCAAAATGAAAAGTTCTTGATGTAAGTGACTTAGCATGAGTGATAAGGCCTCAGGCTGCAAACTGTAACTGAACTTTAGCTGAACTCCTGTAATTAAACCTTAGTTAAACTTTTACCCCAGTGCCTCGAGTATCATTGAAACTAGATAGAAGCAGTGAGATAATTACTCAAAACCATTTCATGCTGTGGCAGGATGAATTAATCAAAACTTAGGTCTGAGAAATTGAACAGATGAAAAATTCTGATGACAAGAAGCAACCGAAGGAGTACAAAGCCCCTTGGATAGCGGGATACAGAACCAATCTGAGAGGGAAGAGGTAATCATCATGGAAGATGGTTGGATGAGCAGTCGTGTGACCAAGGTCACGGGGAGATCGTGAGGCCCTGAGAGGCACAGGTAGAATATGGGAGGGTTCCCCCTCAGGTGTACCCAGCTCAGCCTGAAAGAAACGGTTCTGCGGCAGAACTGAGGGGCTGAACTTTTCTTTACAGTCAGAGGCTGAGATTGGATCCAGCCCCACCCAGGCTCCTCTCTGAGAAGGAGCTCAAAAAGCAAGGGCGTCCAGTCCAAACCTCACAACTCAGTGGAAGGGTCTTCCAGACTCTTCTTCAACACCCTGGGGGGTCACCTGTAGTCTCTGGGATGCTGGAGCAGAAGTGTCACCTCAACACACCTTGTGTGTCCAGAGAAGGGCAGTGGAGCTGGGGAAGGGTCTGGAGCACAAGTCTGATGAGGAGCAGCTGAGGGAGCTGGGGGTGTTCAGCCTGGAGAAAAGGAGGCTGAGGGGAGACCTCACTCTCTGCAACTGCCTGAAGGGAGGGAGGGCTGGCTGGATCCTTCTTCACAGCTCCAGTTCCTGAGCAGGTAAGTCAGGTGATTTCATTCTCCAGCAACTTCTACATGAAAACTTCCCTGGCTCCATAGAGGCTTCCAAAGCTGAGATCCACCCCCCTCATCTTACAAAAACACATGGCAGCCTCACCAGTTGAGCATGTAGTGGCAAACAATTTTATTACACAGTTAGTAAAAGGCTTTTTTTTTTTTTTTCTATTTTTGAACGATGTGCAGGGACATGGTTCCCTCCTGCAGGTTCACCTGCCAATTAAGCTTTTAAAGTGCTACATGACAACTGTGAAAACACCAGCACTCCACAGCAGAAAACCAACCATGTGCTTTTATCCAGCCCGATGTGGTGATAAACCAGCTGGTTCACCAGAGCAATTTGATGTGAAAAGACAAAAGCTTCCAAGCCATCACTAAAGAGGAGTGGGAAAATACGTGGAGAATTTTGCAGGCAAGTCAAGCATCAGAGGAAGGGGCCTTGGTATGGATGCTGCTGGTTTGGAATCTCATGGATGTCCCCTGACTCACATGGAAAGCATGTGGAGAAGGCATGTGCCCCCTCTAATGAATTTTGGGATGGATTCTGCAGTGTGGATATGCAGGCTCATGTACTTGTCTTTACAATATGTACTCTGCTTGGTGCCATATTCAGTAGTAAACACAAGCTTTTCAACAAAGGGGAAAGGACTTGGGGAGATCTCCTTACCCACTGCAAAAAAAAAAAAGGAGCAATTCTTAGTGCTGAAAACTGCAGCTGTCTCAGGGAGGTGACGGGTCTCTACAGAACCCTCACTGACAAAATTATGAAAGCTGAGGGGAAAAAACCCAACAGCTTATTGGGGACTGGTGCTGCTGGGAATCCCGGGTCCTCCTCCCTGCCTGCACGGAGGTTTTGGACAAGTCACCACGTTATCTGCAAAGGGGAAGATCCTCCACGTCCCCTCTCCCAGCAGAGGGGGTCAAGCACATGTCAAAGTGCTGCCCCTTGCTCTGACAGAACACCAGGGCACCGGGCAAGCCAGGAACTACTCCAGTTCACCTGGAGAGCAGCACTGCCAGATCAACATCTCACCTCACTATTGCAAGTATTTATTGTCCTTATCCTTCAAGGGAGGCACTTCTGGCATTTTTGGGCAAAATGTTAGGAGGGAGGAGGAGCCCTGCACTTTGTTGTGGGGCTGACAGACCCTTCCCACTGCAAGCCAAGCTCCAGGCACGATGGCTGCACTTTGCAGCCAGGCTCCAGGGAGCTCATCTCCCTCCTGCTTCCCTGCCAGCAGGAAAAGTCATATTTTGGGAAGCTGTGCAGGACTCCAGGAGGAATAAGTTACTGGACACAGTAAAGCAGGGAAGAAGGAACAGCCTGGATTAGGAGTGCAGCTGGCCATCAGCACCAGGCAAGTTTAAAGCCCGTGGCATCCCTGTGGGCTGGCTGGAGTCAAACTGTGCCAGCCCTTGGCACCACAGCTGTGCAAATCCACCCCGGATAGCCAGACTGTCTGGCCTGTCCTGCCTCCTGCCACAGCTCCCCTGTTGTCCCCCAGCAAATTACAGGAGCTTGGGAACAACCAAAAGTCTGTGTTAACCCACAGGCATTTTTAGCGCTTAAAAAGAAAAAAAAAAAAAAAGGAAAAAAAAAAAAAAGGAAATTCTCCAGCTGCAATAACCCTTCAACTACAGAAAAGTAGTTTTGTTACTTTTATGGCCCTGTGGTTTTGGGAGGGAGTAGATGAGATGGGGACCAACCTGCAGCTGCAGTGACAGAAGGATCACAAAACTACCTGGAGCTAGAAATGCACAGCAGTGACTGAGCAGGGCCACTTCTGCCCCCAAAAGCTGCCCTGGGCAGGAGGAAGCTGGGAATATTGGTTTGGGTTTGAGGATTTCATATTAGGAATCTTGCAGCCCTATCCCCTCGCACTCCACGCTGATCCCTAGGGATAGCATGGAAATTATGGGCTGCAATTTTAAACCAGACCTTCAAGATAACTGAGAGCATCCCAGCCACCAGGTAAGGCCTCTCTGCAGTGCAGAGTCAATCCTATTTTTGTCCCAGCCTGGACAAAAACTTCCTATATTCCCATCCTTTTAGCACCAGGTATCGGGAAAGGCAAGAGCTACATCCACCCTCCTAGCCAGGCTTAAAAACTATAGCCTGAAGATTGGAGACACCCAACAATCCCGTGTGGGACCAAGTCCCCTTAATGTTGGCAATGCACAAAACATTCCTCTGAAAGCAAAACCCCCTTTCCCGGCCAGGAGAGGGGTGAAGTGAGGTTGATCCTTGAGAAAGCTGGTTAGATGGGGCTTTGCGTGACCCTCAGCTTCATCCCCAAGGTGTCAGTGTTGCACAGAGCCATCCCAGAACCCATCTTTGACCCTCAGGACCAGGGAAGGATGCTCTGAAGCAAATCACCAAAGCAGACAGCTCCCGGGAGAGGGGACAGCTTGGTCTGTTGCATTCTCATCACAGGGGTGTCTCTTGTCACCAGTGAGCAGAAGGCAGTGTGACTTGGTGCACCGGGGCACTGCCCATGCAACCAACACTGGGGAAAAGGAGCAGCAGAGACCTACCAAGGTCCCAGCAGCAAAACCAGAGACACCAAGTAAGACAAATTCAGCGTGAGGTGCCTGGTGATGGCTGCTCCCTTTGGACCACCAGGACATGTTTCCCTGGGGCCTCCTGGGACCATACAAGGAACATGTGAAGAATCATGGTGAGGACTGTTTTTTCACTCAAGTGATCACTCGCTGAGTGAGACCCCCTCTGTGGGTGTAAAAAGAGAAGGCTACAGATAAGAAGATAGTTGGGAAATGGGAGGGAACAAACCCAAACCCAACAGCATCATGCAACCAAGGCCTCTTCCAGCAAAACCTTCCAGAAAGAGATTTAACGATGCCCCTACCATCCCCCCCCACCCTTGCTGCTCTTCAGGCCTTAAATACATTGGCCAAATTCCTGCTACGGAGATGAATGCCCCAAGCTGAGTAATGGTGGTGGCATCCCATCCCCTCCAGCACTACTTCTGCCATCGAGTGTACACCAGGAACACTGAAATCACAGCGATGCCCACAGCTGGCAGGAGGTACAGCAGGGACGGTCGGTTGCTGTCCCCTGGGGGGACGCTGGCCTGAGAGGAGCTGGTCACACTGCCACAGCCCCTGCTCGAGTCAAAAACTGGAGGGTTTCCAAGGGGATCAGCTCCACCTTGGAGGTTGCTGCCTGCCTCAAGCTGGGTGCTGGGGTGATGCTCTACATGGACGTCGTGGGTGCCCAGGGAGTTGCTGTCCCAGCTCGGAGGTGGACGGGAGTCTCTGCTTGCTCCAGCTGCCTCCTCTCCCCCGGGGTCTTCACGAGCCACTGGAGTCAGGCATCCTGAGGAGACTCTGAAAAGTGCTTCTCCTGAGCTTGAGCTATCTGTGCTCACCATGAGCGGGTCGCCGCTGAAGGTGAGGCTACTGGATAACTCAAAAGAGGGCTTGCTGGAGTCTCGGGAACTTGGGCATCTACCAGCCACCTCTGACCTCTTCCCAGGCATGGAGAGGAGGACACCTGGCTTGCTGAGCTCCACATCCCTCTCCTCGTTGCTGCAAGACAACCAGATGGTCGTAGCAGAGCTCACCTGGGCTGCTGTCCTCTCAGACGTGCCTTCAAAGCTTGCTGCAACAGTTGGGAGAGGGTCCACCAAGGCTGGGAGCACCTTTGGGAGACAACGAGAGGGGCTGGGGGGTGCCATGGGGAGCACCCAGTTGGCCTGGTTTTGGGCACCTACGTCACACAACAAGTGCACTTCAGTGCTCAACCACCACATCTCCAGCCACTAACAGCAAGGTTGGGTCACAGGTAACTCCCAGGGCTGGAAGATTGAGAGGGGCAGGGAGGTGTTTGGGCTCCATGGGGCCTTTGGGGTTCAGGGGAGATAGGGGAGGGAAGGGGAGGGGGAAAGGAGGAAGAAAGGAGAAACAGTGAGGAGAAGGGTGAAAAAAGGCACCTAGAAACCAGGAGACTGACTGGCAAGTCAAGGAGGAAAAATAAGGAGTCAAAAGCCTGCAAACCTTGGCTCCCTTCTCCCATGCTCCAAAACACAGCATTTGGATAGGGATGTGATCACAGTAGGGTAGAAAGCTCTGAATAAACTTGCCACCAGATCAAAATCTTACACTGCAACAGAAAATCTCCCAGTGAGGGGGAGTTTGCAAGGACCAGAATGAAATGCAAGTGGTAACAGGAAATGTCACCTACTTTCTCCTTGGTCAGCACGGAGGGGGTGCTGCTTGTTGTGTCCCCCGTGGTCAGTTCTTTCTCTTGTACAGGAAGCTTTGCAGAGGTGTCACAGGATGGAGAAGGATCTCTGGGTGCAGGGGTAGGGACTGGGGTGGCTGTTTCCATCTGAGTGGCTGTCGGGGAGAAAACAAAACATATTATGTTCATTAGGAGACATGAAAAGCAAGTTTGGCTCTTCCCCAAGGAAGCTGGAACAGGATACTGCCAAAGCTGAGGGAGTCACACAGGGAGCAGGACCCAGTGTCACCGGGTGCTGGCCGTGTGGCCCTGGCTCTGCTGTGGCACCTGGTAGGTGCAGGTAAAGCAGGTGGCACCAGCCAAGCCAGCACCCCCGATCTGTTCCTTCCTTCAAGAGTGGGGTGGCCCCAGGCTGCTGACATGGGGGTGCAGAGAAGTGCAACTGAGGTGTTTTCCATTGGAAAGGAAGCAAGTACTTCTGCCAGGTCCTGGTCAGGATGTTGTGCCTAAATACAGCCAGCAACAACTGCAGGGAAAACCAGGGGGAAACAAGCTGCCAGGCTGTATTTCTGCACAACCCAACCTCACTCCCTTCCTAGAGGAGGTCACTGGTGCCCAGGAGATGGGAAAGGAGATGGGTGACAACAGCAGAGAGCTGTTCTCTTCACCTGTGTGAGCACTCATGGGTGTCCACAAAGACAGATGCAAGGTGGGGCTGTCCTGCACCAACAGCCACCATCATTCTTTGGCAGAGTCCCCATGGCCTCCCAGCACTGTCCTACCCCACATCTGCACCTTCTCTGCCACCCTCCATCCTCCCTGTCAAACACAGAGTGCACAGAATCATCGAAAAGAACCATAGAATAATTTTGGTTGGAAAAGACCTTTCAGATCATCAAGTTCAACTGTAAACCCAGCACTGCCAAGGCCACCACTAAACCATGTCCCTCAGCACCACATCTACACGGCTTTGAAATCCCTCCAGAGATGGGGACTCCACCACTGCCCTGGGCAGCCTGGGCCAGGGCCTGACAACCCTTTTCAGGAAGAAATTGTTCCTAACATCCAATCTAAACCTCCCCTGGCACAACTTGAGGCCATTTCCTCTTGTCCTATTACTTGTTCCTTGGGAGAAGAGACCGAACCCCCCTGGCTCCAACCTCCTTTCACGCAGTTGTAGAGAGTGAGAAGGTCTCCCCTCAGCCTTCTTTTCTCCAGGCTGAACACCCCCAGCTCCCTCAGCTGCTCCTCATCAGACTTGTGCTCCAGACCCTTCCCCAGCTCTGTCGCCCTTCTCTGGACACGGTCCAGCCCCTCAAGGTCCTTCTTGTGGTGAGAAGCATCTGGCAGCACCTTCAGCCCTGCTCCCCATCAGCACAGTGCCTACACGGAACTGCCGGGACAGACACCCACCTCCATCTCCTCTGTGCTCTCGCAGCATCCTGACCTGCTTCTGCTCTGCATCGAACTGCTGCTGTATGAGGAGGGGGCTGCGCACATCCACGAAGCTGCCTGGGGGCTCACTGTGCTCAGAGCTGGTCACAGCTGGTTTTTTTGGCGGCGAGTCTGGGCGCTGTGGCCCCCCGCTGCGAGTGGCCTCCTGCAGCCTCAGGGGTGACTCAGTGGAGATGTAGGAGTCCTCCTGGGGCTCGTTCCTGGGCTGCTCGGGGCTGCGAGCAGCACCTGCCTCCCTGGGTGGAAGGGACCTGCCCAGACCCAAGCCCGGCGCTCCGCGGTGCAGGTGGTTGGCGTTCCCAAAACACCCGTTGTCCACACACACCGGGTGCTGCTGGCGGCTCAGCCAGGCCCGGCCCTGCTCCGGGGGCACAGCTGATGGCACGGCCACACTGCCCGCTTCGGGGGTCCCCACTGCCACCTGTGTGGCCTTAACAGAGTGTGAGAGATGCCCCTCTCCATTGCGCCCATCACCGACTGCGTCACAGACCACGTTCCCAGGGAGAGGTGGCTGGGGACTCTCTTGCTCCAGGAGGTTTTTAGGGAGCTGGAAGGAAATGAGCTGTGTGAAATCACTGTGCCAGGATGAGGGGGTCTAGGACCACTGGGGTGGCCCAAACCCTGATCCAGTGGCCCACGTGAGCCAGGTGATGAAGGGGGTGTCTCCTTGGCACCCAACACACAGCTTGGGGGGCTGTGGAGGAGAGCCTGGACTAGCAGAGCAGACCCTGCACTCCCATCCACAGAGGGGAAGCAGGAGAGGGGAACAGTTACAGGGGTCATATGTAGGCTGTAAGTTACCAGATGCAGCAAACATGCAGCAATGATCAGAAGTGAGAGGCTGCTTGGGGTGTCCCACAACGAGCCTGGCCTACCACGGGCTCCCCACATCCCACTGCACCAATGCTCTGGTCCTAAAGAGACCTTTGTCCCTGTCTGATGCATGTCCCACTCACCGATTCCTGCACTGGGGCCTTGGCATCCAGCTCTGTGCTCGTGGTGGTGGCAGCACTGGGCTGGAGAGGTAGACGGCCACCTGTGGGCAGGTCTTGGCATGGTGGTGCAGCCAACAGGGCTTGTGGAACAGGATTTGGCCCTGGGGATGGCCTCTGGGAACCGATGGAGGAGATGGGACGGTCCGCAGGAGGGAAGGAGGTAGGAACAGCACGAAGGGGACCTGGAGGAGCCAAGGTAGCTCATGAGCAGGGACGTCAGCATCTAGGACAACTCTCTGCTGCCAACTTTCCCCTGGGACATCTCTGCACTGGGACATCTCTCCAGGGATCATCAGATGACACAGGGCTGTGCCAGTGTCCCAGCGTTGAGATGTCCAGGCATAGATATGTCCCTTCCTGGGGATATCAGGGGAAAAGCCGAGGATGAAGAGGATGACTGCACGGCTGAGGCAACCCCTTGCATCCCCCTGCTCTGTCCACACGACAGCCAAGCCCACAGCACTCCTTCATTCCCCTTTCCACTTCCTCTCCAGGTGAGAAACCCAGCCCACTGCCAACCCAAGCACCTTCAAACAAGGACCATGCCACCCCTAGGCACACCACCAGTGTGGGCGACACCCTTGGGGACAGTAATAAGACACCTCCAGACCCCTGGGAAGCTGGGGCGGGGAGAGAGGCCAGCTGCTTGGCGAACACCAGGAGACATAGTTTGGGTCCCCGTCTCAACCCGACCCCCTGAGGCAGCAGCACCCAGGGATGATGAGGCTACATACGGGCTTGCCAGGAGTCATACACGTGCTGCAGCTCATCAGCCAGGTGCCCCGCGTTGTTCTGGCGCAGCGCGTTGATGAGATCGGGCACCCAGCCCTGCCGGCACTTCAGGTGCTGGTAAAACTTATAGGCGGTCGCGTGGCTCCCCCGCGTTTCCTCCCGGGCGTGAAGTTCATCCTGAATAAAACACACGGGGCATCTAAGAGAGGGTCTGGCTTAGAGGTAAGGCAGATGTATGCTGCCTGAGCTATACGCTGGGGAAGGAGAGTGGGGAAGCAGAAAATTACTCTGTCGCAGTCGGTCAGGCAGCTCAGGGAATCGGCCAGCGAGGCCACACGGATGTTCTTGAAGTGACTGAGGTTTTTCAAAATGTGGTCGTACACTTTGTCTTCAGCAAAACCCATCCTGCCTCAGCACCTGCCAAGGAAAAGAGCCTTTCTAAGGGTGGTTGGGCTTTCCTACAGGAGCCTGGCCCCTCGGCACACTCAACCTCACCACGGTGGCCATGGACGCAGGGGGAAATCCTGGGCGGAAAACAAGCGAAGAAAAAATGTTCGAAGTTCAGCTTTCGACTCTGCTTTCACAAACCTAATTCCATTCACGGCCTGTATTTATTCTTATTCCTCTTTTGGCCGGGTGAATGTCAGCCCGGCCCTCGTGACACGAGGGTCACTCCAGGCGACGAGGGCCAAGGCTGGGATCCTGGTTCAGGCCTCGGGTGACGTGGCCTCTCACCAATGTAAAAGGACGGCGGAGGAGAAGCAATAAAGCTCCCTTTTCCCAAGGAAATAGCGGCCTCAGAGGGGGGAATCTGCGGCAGGACCCTGCGTGCTCCCTCGGCCGAGCCCTTCCGCCCCCACAGCTCGGCCTTCCCGCTCTCAGGGGAGGGAGAGTCTCTCCCTGGGGCCTCTCTGCTTGCAAATAAAGACCTCCCGGAGCACCCTGCTCGGTAAGCCGTGTGTGCGGCGGTGTGCGTGATGCGAACCCCGCCGCAAGCCCGGCTCGCCCCGTCTCCCCCGCCGCAGACCCCCCTACCTGCGCCCACCGCCGCCGCCGCGCGCTGTGGGGAGGACTCTGAGCTCGCCCATCCCGCGCCTCGCCGGCCGCTGATTGGCTGCTGCGTACGCCCGTCGCGGTGATTGACAGGTACCGTGAGGGGAGCAGTGCCCCCCTCCCGCTCCTCCCCGGGATCGCAGCTGGCTGCCAACGGCGGGGCGGTACCGGCGGTCACCTACCTCATAGCGGCGGGGCGGGGAAAGGACCTCCCGGAGGAGCGGTCCCCTTCCTCGTCCCCGCCCGCGGGACCGGTCCCGCCTCCCGCACCAGCAGGTGGCAGCACCGTAAAGGGAACGTTCCCCACAGCACCTGGGGCGGGACCCCGCTTTGGCCCCGCCCCTCTCCCCACCCCATTGCCCCCGCCCCATTGCCCCCGCCCCATTGCCCCCGCCCCCGTGGCCCCGCCCCGGCCCTGTCAGCGGCGCGGGCCCTGCATGGAGCCGCACCATGGCGGCGGCAGCGGCGGCGGCAGGAGCGGGCGGGCGGCTGTCGGGGCGCCGCTGAGGGCCGGCAGCCCCGCGGCGGGGTGCTGAGGGGCGGCGGTGCCTTCCCCCCCACCCCTTCCCCTCCCCTCCTTCTCCCCTCTCCCCTTTCCCCAGACCCCCGCGCCCTTCCCTGGGCGCTTCGTCCATGGTCGCGGCCGCCCGCCGCGGCCTCTCACCGGAGCCCTTGGGCGGAGGCGAGAGCCAGCGAAGGAGGAGGAGCGGGCCCGGCCCGGCGCCACAGGTGGGAGACCGCCCGACGGAGGAGGGGGCGGGGGACGGGCCCGGGGTTGTTATGGCGACGCGGGGGTGCCTGGAGAGGGGGGGGCCGGGCGGGGCCTCTCCGGGCGGCACCCACGCGTGTCCGCGGCCTCTGCGTGGGCTCCCCCTGCCCCCCTTCCCGCTGTGGTTTTAATTTTTTAATAATAATTAAAAGTGAATCGTGCATTGGGGTGTGTGAACTTCCACGGGTGTGAACTGCCCACGGCCCTCCTCCCACCCTGCACCCGTGGGGGCCCCATGGGGACCTCCCCCCACCACCCAGTGGGCCGCAGTTGGACCCCACGATCAATCCCCAGCTGCCTGCTCCCCGCCACGGCTTGTCTCACCCTGCTTCAGGGTCACTGGGCTCTGTGGATACTGGGGTCCAGTGCTAGACACTCCCCCCCCATAAGTGAGCAACCCATGACCCACGGCCTGACCCCCACCGCGGCTCCTCAGCAGCTCTTGGCCTGTGCTGGGGACTTGCAGCTTCTTTTGCTGGTACACCAGCCTTGTAGGCTCATGGCCTGGTTCCTGCCCCTTGCCATCCCTTGGGCAGATGCTCCAAGCTGGAGCTTTGAAGGGGACACCCCCCTCTACTGTGAGGGCAGAGGGCCACATCCCCTCCTTGTTTCAAAGTCTGAGGTCCATGTCGTCTCCTTGCCATGAGGTCTGAGGGCCGTGTCCACTTCTTGCCACAAGGGTTGTGTCCCCCTCCTCACCTCGAGGTCTGAGGACCATGACCCCTTCTTGCCGCAGGGTCCAAAGGCTGTGTCCCCTCCTTTCCACAAGGTCTGAGGACCATGTTCCCTCCTCGCTGTGAGGTCTGAGGGCCGTGTCCCCTCCTTGCTAAGATGTCCAAGGGCCGTGTCCCCTCCTCACCAGTGTCTCCATGCATCCCACATGGGAAGGTACAGGCTGCCATGCTCCAGGCTCTCCCACGCTTGGATAGATGTGTCCTCCCTCCTCGGCCAGCACTTGCTTATTTCTGATCTTGGATGTCATCAAGGGTGGAAAATGTGACAGGAAGGAAGGGAGGCTTTTTTTCCTCCTGCTAAATATGGACTGACATTAAAATCCAAATACTGTCGTGAAAGGAATCCCAGCCCCTGTTTGCTGGATGAGGGAAAAACGACGGGTTTTGGCTTTTCGGCTGCGAGGTTCCAGCTGGGAAGTTTCGCAAGGAGCCGTGGGGTCCTTGCTGAGAGCCTCAGGAATTTACTTTGCTAGTTCACAGGACACTCTCCACAGCCTATTATGCTAAAAAAATTAGTCATCCCTTCTCTGTGTAGCTGAGGGGATCTTGCTGGGAACATGCAGGATGCTTTGAAAAATATGTAGGGATTTTTCCACTCCTGCACAAGTACAAGAAACAGAAGAGGTGCAGGCAAATAAAGCTGCAGCCCCAACAGGAGTTTTTAATCTTTTTTTAATTCCTGTTGCTGCAGCAGCTGGTGGCAGGGAAGGAGGTGGCTGATGCAGGGAGCTGCTGGGTTTGCAAGGATTTATGTCTCTCCCTGTCAAGAATCAGATGCAAACTCATCCCCTTATTTCCGTGGTGGGCTTGGGAAACTGGCTCCGTGTGGGGCTCTGGGACAAGCAGCCTGGGGATGGTCACAGCTCTGACAGCTCCCCCAATGACTGTGTGGTGGCCAAGGTGGAAAGCCAGGACGTTTTTGGAGGCAGCATGGACCAAATCTTCACTAGGACCTGGAGGTGCTGTGCAAGAGACTTGGTGTCAGTGCTGGGCAGAAAATGGGCACCGCCACATTCCCCCTCCACGTGTTCCTCTCCATCCCTGTTGGAGAGCTTCTTTGGGGGGGTGTCTGTGGGAAGCTCCAGGGCTTTTGCCTGATCTTTATAAAAACAGTTTGTTGAAGCAGTGGGGGGATACTGGGAGGTGCTGAAAATAGATGTTTCCCATTTCCAGGGGCATTGCTGTCCTGGCATTGGTGCGGCTGTATTGTTTTCTAGCTAATAGGATACATAGCTCTGCTTTTCTGGAATGTCACTCTCAAATAACTGATGCTTTGTGCGGATCCTTGATATTGGTCCAAGTCCAACATCAACATCCTTGTGGAAGAGCAGTTTGAATTCCCTCTCTCCCTGTCTCCTCCCTCTGCCGACCTACATCTGTTCTCCTCCAGCCCTCTGCGTTTGCAGCAGGACGGCGGATCCCGATCCGGTGGGAGAGGCACAGGCTGCCTCACCTCTGCTGTAACCACCTTGGGTAACGTGGTGCTGAGCCACGGTTGGGCTGTCATGGTCTGTGTGATGCCTCGAAGTGCTGGGGAGCGTGGGGCAGGTTATTTCAGGTAGAACAGAGCTCCCAATACTCTTCCCTGGGGTCAGGAGCAGTACAGCAGACGCAGGAGCTGCTGGCTGGTATTTTATTCTCGGTGTTACATGAGAAGGAGCTCAGCTCTCACGGCTGCTTTCTGGTCTCATTCACAAATCACATTTTCCTCTTGAAATAAAAAAATCCCCGGGCTTTCCTGTCGCGCTGGAAATCATTTGAATGCGACCAGGTCCATAAGTATCTCCGAAACCCACGGACAGGAAGAAACACTAGAGCAAAGAGGTAGGAAATGTCCTCCTTTATAGCAGTGGGCTGATTCATCTCCCTGCTCTTAACTCTTTCCTTCCTACTTTTGGGTGAGATCCAGCTGTTTTGCTTCCAGGCTCAGAGGCCGAGGGGAGTATCACCAGCTCTCCTCTTGCTGGATCACAAAATCCTTCTGTGTTTTGTACATTGTGTTTACATGGTTTGGGGTGGAAAGGGGGTGTGCTGTTATCTGTTTTGGGGAACTGGAACATCAGCAGTCACATTAGGAAGGATTAATATTTAATATATGGGATATGAACCATTGTGCTTAATCACTGTCTGAAAGGCTTAGGAAGAGATTTACCGATAAGCAAATGATTCCCGAGCTGTCCAAAATGATTTCTTGCATCTTCCTTGGGAGCAGCTGGTCCTGGATCTTGCTAGAGGCTGGTCTGATCCTGTTCTTCCTGATGTCTCTCGCATTTGTACGTGGGTAGAGTGGCTTTCATCACGACTGCTTTCTTCTTATTAAACTCACAAACATTGCTGGAAACCCTTTTTCTCTGATACAGCTCGCATGGCTGTACTCTAGCCTTGGTACCTGGCAGTGCTTGAAACTCAGGTGTGTAGCCAAGGCTCGTGAGAAACGTGTCTTGGGCTCAGCAGATCCTGTCATTGTCATGTACATTTGCCCAGCCATGAGTCCAGAGCTGGCTCATTCATACTCTTCTCTGGCTAATGTCTTCAGGAGATCTTGAATTTCATCCGTTTCTCCAATGTGGCTCTGGAAACCCTTGTGACAGTGGTGCTGCCTCCCACGCTGCCCCACGTGGGGTTTTTTGCAGCATGAGGTGTTTTGTAGAACAGCAAGGTGGGGACTGCTCCTTGGGCTTGGGTGCTGCTGTGTCTGTCTGGGGAGAAGGTGGTGGTGGGGGACATGTCAGGGCGCACAAATAATCCATCTCCACCACCACATGTCTTGTGGGACCAAATCTGACCTCCAGGCACCACGCACTGACAGCACAAGGCACTTGGGGGATGTTCTCCTCTTCCAAACCCTGGTGTCCACCCCAGCCAGTGAGCTCACTGCCCCGCATGCTGTACGGCTGTGTCAGGGCTCTGTGTATCCTGACGGTGGGTGCTGAGCTGAGTTGAGGCTGGGAAGTAGAGGTGGGAGGTGGAGGTCTCGTTGTGGCTCTGGTGGGACTACCAGGGCTTGTCTAAATTGGAGGGTTGTGTGTTTGTCATGGGAAACCCTGCTTTGGGCTGTGGGATGTGCCTGCATCCCCCTTCCCTCCCTGCTCTGAGTCTAATTCGCCTGACAAAGCATCAGCCATGGCCATCAAACCTGCTTTTGCTGTGGTTACACATATGGTTCCACAGTCATACAGTCATAGATCATTTTGGTTGGAAAAGACCTTTAAGATCATCAAGTCCAACCCTTAACCCAGCACTGCCAAGGCCACCACGAAACCATGTCCCTCAACACCACATCTACACGGCTTTGAAATCCCTGTTTATGGTGGCTGCAGTTTTGATGGTGGAAGTCAAAACAACTGAGTGTGGGTTGGATTTTGGCATGTTGGTCATGTAGGAAATCCTGGTGGCTACAGTGACAGGCGTGGAGGTCAGAAATTCTTTTTAAATTGAGGTGATTCCTGCTTTTTACCCAAAACGTGTAGGAGAGCGCCTCTTTAATTCCATGTGCAAACAGCTTGCTTGCTAAGGCAGTGAGTCCTCTTAATTCCAGAATAATTTGTTGTCCTAATTCTTTCCTGCTGAAGAAACTCCCATTTTGCATGGAATAATTAGTACTAATTTGGACCTGGGATGGGAAAGAAGAGTTCTCTGACTTCAGAAGAGCAGACTAACACACAACCTCTGCCTCTCCTGCGTGAGTCAGGTGGTGCTGTGCCACCCCTCCTCTAAAGCAAAATTAAGACCTGTGCATGAGACCAAACATCCCAGGTTGGGAGGAGGGAGCAGGAGATGGAGGTGCCAGCAATTTTAAGCCCTCTGCTACTGCAGGGAGCTGAGGACCTCTGTGGTGAGGGGGAGCAGACCACCACCTCCTTCCTTCTTGGCTAACAGTGAGGAACAAACAAACAGAAACATTCCCACCGTGCTGATGGGGAAGGCTGCTCTGAGCCGGGCTGGCGTGTCGGTGTATTCCTGGTGCCCCAGCCAAGTACTTGAGACCTTTTTATTGCTGTAACAAGGACTTCCACATCCTGCCCCACAGTCTAACTTAAGCCACGGCTATTTTCTGGTCCTTCCGGGAAGACATCCCTGTTCTCCCTTACTTTGCATAGTAAAGGGAAGCCAGCCAAATTCCTTCCCTCCCCCAAATCCCTGCCTGTTTGAAGAAGGGGAGGTGCAGGAATCCTTCCCGGCTTCCCTGTGGTTTACCTGGGAAGAATGAGAGGAATTGCAGCGGGAAGAAACTGCAGGCAGGGTCGCCCCTGCCGGTCTCACAGCACGGGTAGGTTCATCATTTCTGTGAGTGGGGGTGGTGAGCACTGAGGCCATGTCCTCGTTTTTTTCAAAGTGCTGAAAGTCTCTTCAGGCTGAGCCCTGGAGGCGGTGGAAATGGGAGAAGTCTAGCCTGGAAATCCCAGCTGGCAGGAGACACACTGTGAGTGAGACAGGCTTCCCAGTGTCCAGATACCTGACCGCTAGAAGCCTTGGCTGCTGGATGCCTGCAGGGTTAGACAGAGAGTTTGATGACCTGTATTTATAACTTGGGGGTCCAAAATGGTGTTAGATGCTCCAAGAAGGATGAAAGCCTGTTAGAGGCTGATCGTAGAGGTGCTGTGGTGCTCGCAGCTTTCATACCAGTCTTAAAAACAGAGCTCGGCGTGTTCCAGCTTGTAGGTTTTGTGTATCCAAGTTAAGTCATAGGTGACAGGAAACCTTAATTCAGGTGTTAGCAGTGAATCAATCAACGCTGGGTTGCTCTGTGGTTGAACCAGCCCCCTCTTGGGATGACTCCCTCCCCCTTTCATGCTTGATGTTTCGAAATAACCTCTCCCAGTTATGATTGTTCTGATGATCTAAAACCCAAGGGTTTAGCTCACTTTGGTCTCCACCCCAACAACAATGACCTTGCTCCAGGGCTGCAGAGAGCAGCAGCCATTTCTGGCTTAACTGCTGAAGGTGGGATGTCTCCCTGGATCTGTGTTTACATGCTCTCCTCAGAGGAGCTGGGGATCTTCTGGCCAGAAGGCAACTTGTAGAGGGTTTCCCCAAAACTGATACCCAGCCATCCTCTCTTGTCTTCTGTGCATCCAGCGTGTCTTCTTCTGTGTCTGTTATTTTTAGTGTACAGTCTGATGTGCTCAGGCAGGCTTATCTTCAGGTTTGGTTGACCAGGTGGTAGGAAGAGCAGTGATCAGAGACGATGTGAATGGGATGTTTTAAGCAGCTTTTGGGACTTCTCTGGAGGGTTGCTGCTCTTGGGAACACTGACAATAGCTGCAGCTAAGTGGTTCAGCCAGAGGGGTGGACTTCATGGTACTTGCAGACTGAGAAGCAGATCCTGCTTTATTCCCTGGGACTGTGTGGGGTCCATCCCTGGCATGCAACCCTGCGTTTTTGGAGTTGGTGTTTCAGTTCATACTCTGGGGATTTCAAACACTTCATTCACAAATTGTGGCTGGCTAAGGGCTGATATTACTAATTTATGTTAGTAAATTATGTCACGGTACGTGTCAGAGCACGTTCTGCAGCCAGGACATCTGTTCCTGACCTCCAAGTCCCTTGCAACCAGCTTGAAGTCCTGCTTGCTCCCAGCTGGGCATCTCTTACTTCACCCTTTGAAATAGCCCTCTTGTCCTTGGGAGCTTTCAGGTGAACACTGAAGGGATAACTGATGGTGTCATCTCAAGAGAGGTCTTGGCAAATCTGAGGAAGGTTCTCTGTTTACTCATCTTTTTTAAAAAAAGGAAAAGGAGGACCTGCATGGACCTGGAGGTCAGCCCACTTAATGTAGGAAGATGTTGGCTGTAGCCTTGCTTACTCCATCCACAAAATACTCTACCACATGCCGTCCAGCCCCAGCCCCTGACCAGGGACAGGAGGAGAAATGGAGATGGAGGAAGAAGCCACCTGCCTAGGCAGTGAAATTGGTCAGTGGAGGAAAAGCCAGGAAGGCAGCCTGGGTCTGGCTGCTGGTGGCCTGAGAGACCCAGCTAAACCCGGGGGGCAGAAGGGACAGATACTCCAGTCATGACACTCTTAGAAGTTTCTAGAAGGCAGAAACCCTCAAGTAAGTAAA
Source organism: Hemiprocne comata (assembly GCA_020745705.1). Classification (NCBI taxonomy): domain Eukaryota; kingdom Metazoa; phylum Chordata; class Aves; order Apodiformes; family Apodidae; genus Hemiprocne; species Hemiprocne comata. The sequence goes on along the minus strand of CM036589.1, from coordinate 3,394,798 downwards.
TCTTGCTGAGTAAGAGGAGAAATATGAAGAACAGGATTTGCTTTTCTTTTTTCTAAAACACAAAAAAAAGCATTTTAGTGGTTTATAAAGATTCCAGCAGCGCTCTGGGAAAGGGCAGCGTCTTGTTCCAGGCACCAGCACAGGGATATCCTGGCTCTCAACCAAAAGGTTTTGAGGTACCATAAATTTTTCTCCTGATAGTGTGTGGCAGGACAACATGCAAAACTTCCCTGCTGCTTTACAATTTGAGTAGTGTTTTTATCATGCCAGCAGATAATCATCTCGCTTTTGTTCCAGAAGTGAAGCTCTTATGGGTATGTTTGGGAAGCCTGAAAATAAATATATTCACATGTGTTTTCCAGTGGTGCTGAACACGTGGTGTATCTTGGAGCCTCTGGATTTCACTCTCTTGCAAACTGGCCAGTCTGGAGTACAGAGGCTTAGAAGTGGAACTTTAGGCCCACTCTCAGCTGCGTTTGTACATTCTTAGTTAGTCTCTAACTGGGAGTATGGATTTAATCTTCCCCTGTTTCTCTGCATTGCTGGATCAGGAGGGCAGTGCATTCATCTGCCTGCAGCAGCCCAAACGCTGCTAGAAGACACTAATGCCATCCGTGCTAGGCCTGAATGATGAATTAAAGATGAAGACAGATGAGTTAGAAATTAATAATAAATTGGAAAGCATGGATAATCCTCAAGATTTTCTCTTGAGGAGACTTTAAATCTATTTGACTGCAGACGGAGAGATGTTTTTAATCTCAGTCGCTGAGTAGAATTTGCATTCTCATTCTGGTGGCAGGATGGGAATGCCAGGTGGGATCTTTGGTTGAGTCAATGGCAGCAGCTTGTTTTTAGATACTGGGCTTGCTGAAAGACTGTGGCTGGGATTAGAGAGGTTAGATTATTTTTCTAAGGTTATCCTGGAGTATATGGAAAAGAAATGGGGAGACTGTTTTCATAGCTAGCATGGTTTTACTTTGCAGTTTTGCTCAATAAGGTTTTACTACTTTTTGGTTCTGCTTCACTCAGTCTTTCAAAATCTTTCTACTGGGCAGTAGCCTCCAACAGCTTAATTTGTGGATCCCGAATTTTTCCCATCATTTTAACCCTTTTTTTTGACTCCAGTGCTTGGAGGTGCAGTCTATGACCCAGCCACTAGTCTGTGTTGCAGCCGTGCCTGGTCTAGGGCTGTACTTCAGCTCTTGCTGTGCTGAGCAGGTGGGTATGGACTCCCAGAATCCAGCATCCAAACGAATAAAATGCACAAAGGAGGAATTATTACAAAGGGAAACTGAGGCACAGGCTAGCTGACAGAAGGATCAAGGTGAATCTCTGCTCTCCTAGGAGGTAACTTAAATGCATGATCATCCTTTCTCACATCTCAAAACATGATTGAAGGAGACATGGAGTAGGCAACTTGCAGCATTGTCTGTCCATGCAACTCAGTCTCTAAGAGTATCTCCTCATGCTTGTCTCCTTTGACATGTAGAGGACGAGCTGATCTCCTGTCCCATCCTTGACTGAGTCTCCAGAGGGTCTGATAAATCTGGAGGCTGCTGGAGCATTTTCCATCTTGGGTCCATCAGTGTTAAGATGGCTTGGAGGGCCACCAAAGTGTCTCCATCCCTCTTGGTTGGTATTGAGAGGGCCCCAGCAGGAGGTCATGTCCCTCGAGTCAGGGCTACAGGAAACTCTTAGTGATACAGGTGTAAAAACACTGTTGCAGGTGCATGTTCACAAAGGTGATCTCCTGATCCACCTAAGAGAGGTTGTGCAGACATCTGAGTATCTGAAATTGCTTCTTGTGTCCGTGTCTTATTCCAGAAGATTTACCCTTTCCCTTCCTTGAAAATCTGTTAAGCTGAGTTCAGTGTCTGTGCAGAGATGGTTGGGTTTTTTTCCAGCATACAGCATATCCTGGGGGGGAGGTGTTTGAGTTTATGTAACTTCCCATATGTTGCCCTCTTTGTGTAGAAACATGGAGATAAATTGTGAAATGCAAAGAGTTGCTTTAAAAGGATATACCCTCAGCTGGATCTTGGCCTATTTGTGGCAAGAAAAGAGGAACCCAGGGAGCCTTCTGTCCTTACTTTCTCCCTCATACAGCTGAGTGAGCAGCGTGGGGTGGAGCACCTGATGCTGCCCTGTTGCCCAACGCTGTGATGCTCCTCTGAGAAATGGGCCTGGTGAGGGGTCAGCAGGCTCAAGAGCAGTCACGTGCTGTTAGGAAGGGTGGTGGTTTCACCATGGAACTTCTGGAGCACTTGACATCGCTCCCTGCAAGCCTTCTCCCCCTTCCCAAAGCTGCTGCATTCCCCACAGTGCATCTCTGTCCAGCAGAGAGGTTGGGGCTTTTGGTACAGGCCTAAGTCAGTGTTAGCTGAACCAGTTGGCTGTACCTGATCTTGCTGGGTGCTGCATGGTCTCTGTTCCCATGTAGATCAAGGGGGTCTGAGCATGCTTGGTGTCTCATGAAAGAAGGTCCTTTGGCTCCTGTGGGACACGAGCTCAGCAGCTGCTAGGAGATTTGTGGGTCTTGTTCACTGCAAACTCAGAAGAAGGCATTCACCATCTGCTTCTCATTTTTAAAAGTGGTTCAGTCCCAAGTGTAAGAGGAGGAGAGGAGAGGAGAGGAGAGGAGAGGAGAGGAGAGGAGAGGAGAGGAGAGGAGAGGAGAGGAGAGGAGAGGAGAGGAGAGGAGAGGAGAGGAGAGGAGAGGAGAGGAGAGGATCAAGGTTGGAAAAGACCTTCAAGATCATCAAGTCCAACCATCCACCCTACACCCCCATGACCACGAAACCATCTCCTGAAACACCATGTCCCCCTGTTTTTTGAACACCTCCAGGGACATTGCCTCCACCACCTCCCTGGGCAGCCTGTTCCAAGGCCTCACCACTCCTTCTGTGAAGAAATTTTTCCTAATATCCAATCTGAACCTCCTCTGGTGCAACTTGACCCCATTTCCTCTTGTTGTAGGTGTGATGCTGACAGAGTTTGCAGCCTGTAATGAGGGGATCTGAAAACATCAATTTCCATTCCCTCTCCACCCCCCCGGAGCAAAGCCAAGAAACTCAGCCCCCAGACAGCTCCCCCCTTTTGAACTTTAAGGTTGAGAAACTGAATTTTTACTCTGTGCTCATTTGACTGGTGGACAGAGAACAAGGAAGTCTGTGCACAAGTGCATGGGAGAGGTGGAAAGTCCTGGGAGGAAAAAAGTGCTTCAGAGATGAGCCACGCAGGTCTGGTGGTAGTTAGGTGGAAACTCCAGCCAGGGCTCCTGGACAGCAAAGCAGCCTCAGCAGTGATGGGAAAGCTGAGCTCCTAAGCATCCAAGTCCAGGAGTTGACCTATTCCATGTTTTTTTTTAAGTTACTGCAAGATCATGAGTGTTTTTAGGAAGCTAAGGACTTTGAAGTTGGTTAATACCTGCTCTGCTGCTTTCCTATGGATTGTTTGGAATGATTTTACTTTTGTAGAGTGGATTTAGTGTTGCCAACATGGAATCTTTGGAAATGAGTGTGTTTGGCCACTGTGGAAGGATGTGGCATGGCAAGCAGTGGTCCAAGCCTCTCCTGGCTGCTGTGAGGAGTGCAGGGCTGGCTGCTGCTGTCCTAGCAAGGTGGTGCCATCCATCAAGCTGCTTTGGTGATCCTGGTGTCATTAAAAGTGACCAATCCCTGGATGTGCTAGCAGCCTTTGGTCTTAAAGACCAAACCTGCAGTTCAGTTTGTTTAAGTTGGCTCTGCTCCCCAAAACCAGTTCCTGCCTGTTGCTGCCTCTGATCCAGGGCACCTGGGTGTGGAGCAGGGAGATCTCACCCGCTGCCAGCTTGGAAGAAAATCTTTAAAAAGGTGTTTTGCAGCATTTAAGGATTCCTTCTCTAATGGGATGCGTGGTGCAGCTGTGGTGTGTGGAGAGGGATTTCATTTGGGGCCATTCAGTGCCCCACAGGCCAAGAAACCATGACACAGGTTTAAGGGAATTTAGGTTCCTGGAGCCCTGTCTGCTGCACTTGCATCAGAGAAGGTGTTGCTGGCCAGCTGAGATTGCCTCTGTGTATGTGATGTTGGACTTTCTGCTGCTTCATTAAGGGGAGGTAGTTACAGAAATGGGAGTAATTAACTAACAAAGGACAGGGGTGGTAGAGCAGGGACCAGCTCGCATGGGTGCATGGATGTTTTCCCCCAATTTGCAGCCCAGCCTGGAAAGGTCAGCTCAGGATACTTCTGCTATGCTCATCATGGCTGTGACGAGTCCCATCCTGTGACTGACACTTTCCATGTCACTCCAGCTGCTTCCAGCCCCCCAGAGGGTTGTGGCAGTGTGTGGTGTGCAGGCAGGCCCCCAGCCCTGCCAGAAACCCTGCTGGCAGCACATCCTGACTCCAGGGGCAGGAGGAAGGTGGCTTCCACCTATTTTTTTTAGATCTTTTAAAGCACTGAGCTTTGTCTTCACTAACAGGACTGGCCTGTTGGTGCAGGGCATTTGCAGGAGGATTATTTTGCTGTTTAGCTGATGAATTGCAGCTCAGCTCCTTTGGGATGCTTGGACTTGACTCTTGATGAGCTTAGCCTCTAGAGTGAGTGCCTGGCATCCAGAGCTCAGTCCTTCGTGTCCCTCCCATGGTTTGAGACCAGAGTTGAGCAGCATAAAAGGTAAAAAAAAATATCTGATCTCCCTGCAGCCTGAGACATTCCTGCCTCTCTCTCTCTCTCTCTCTCTCTGCACTAGCATCTCCCATGGCAAGAATCTGCAGCGTGGTGAAGACACACTTGGTTGTAAGGTTGATGTTTCAGGGGCTGAGCTGATGCACCATGAGCAGCAGGGACATGAACTTCCCTTCTGCTGTCCTCCAAACGTGCTGCATCCTCTGAGCTGGGGGGAATCAAAGTTCAGCCTCTGGGTTCACTCAGTTTTGGTGGGTGTTTTGGAGGCTTTTGCAGAGCTAAGGCTGCATCCAGCCTTGGGAAGCAGCGTGGCCTCTGACAGCTGCTGTGGCATGAACCCATCATTTGGGCTTGGGCTACCAGCTTCTGTCTTTTGGCCAGCTCTCAGATAATCACAGAATCATAGAATGGTTGTTGAAAGGAACCTTAAAGATTATCTAGTTGCCCCCAACCTTCCACTAGACCAGGCTGCTTTTGTCAAAGACATGGAGGTATTTTTTAATCTCTTCTGAATGAGGCTCTTCCAGTGACCTTGTTGTGGCTCTTCATTGTTCTTCAGCCAGTTCTCAACCATCTCTGACTACCACAATTGATCTGTGGTCACTTGATGTGTGGTTACAAATGATCCCATCAAGCCATAGTGTTGGATATTACGTTAGAATCAATTTTTCTCATTGCTGATGGTTTTACTTCATTTATTTTTAGAAGCTGGAACCTAATTTTACTTTGGAGCAGTCAAAACATTGAATTAAAAGCTCCAAAGCATTTGAATTGCATTCTCCCTTCAGACATTCTCAAAGTCTTTTCTGTCTTGGATCTTACCCTGAATACTGGCTCTGAGCTGTACCTTGGTGGCAGAGACACTTGGATCTACCTCTGGGGAGAAGTTAGAGGCCTGGGGAACATTGGGAACTGATGGCATGGGGGAGAGGGACTGAATATCTATGTGGTGCTTCGATCTGTTCTTGTTAATAAGACCCACTTGAATTTATTTCTGAGTGAAAGTTTGGTCCATCCTAATCTGGACCTACATTCATGGCTTTTTTTGGGGGGTTGTCATCTTCTTCCTTCCTGTTCCCTAACTGCCAAACCCTCCCTTCTCCACCACACCCTGGCATAGAATCATAGAATGGTGAAGGTTGGAAGGGACCTTCAAGATCATCAGGTTCCAACCTCCCTGCTATGAGCAGGGACACCTCCCACCAGACCAGGCTGCACAAAGCCTCATCCAACCTGGCCTTGAACACCTCCAGGGAGGGGGCTTCCACAACCTCCCTGGGCAACCTATTCCAGTGCCTTACTGCCCTCAAGGGGAAGAATTTCTTCCTGATGTCTAACCTAAATCTCCCCTCTTTCAGTTTAAAACCTTGTTACCCCTTGCTCTATCATATAGCATCACAGTGTCTTGAATTCCAGAACTGCAGATGTGCCAGCTGGAGACCCTGAACTTGTACAGATATAAACTTTGGAAGCAACAGAAAACGATGAGTTCAGAAAAGCTTCATCTTGTTTCTGCTGAATTTTCTCTTTGCTCAGAGCCTGACAGTGTTGAAAAGGTGCCTCAGAAGCTTGGCTCCTTCCAGTCTTTGTGCAGCATTTGGCTTCCTGCAGGAGAGCTCCCAGGCTTTGCTGCAGTTCTTCTCACAGTCGTCCTTGCACCATCCCTCCTCTTCTCAGCCCAGGCTGGAGCAGTCCAACATGCCCACTGTGAGCTGTTCTTGGATCCTGCCCCTCCATCTACACAGCCAAGAGCTGAAAGATGATCTTGGAACCAGGTGTTTGCAGGCAGAAAGCCTGGCAGTGCCCGTGCTGCCCTTTTTTTCTCCCGTTCTCCTTCACTTTTACAAACCTGTGCCATAAATTGTCTCCGTTGACAAAATCACACTTATGTCAAGCACTTGCCCACTTAATTCTTCCACTGTAGTTTTTCTTTCCTCTGGGCAGGGTTTTTTCTTAGCAACTTCAAGTGCAAAGATGCCTATTTATTAAGTCTTTCCTGGCTTCAGTCTTGAATCTCTTTAATATTCCTGTCTTCTGTGAGCTCTCTTCCATGAACTTTCCTTCACTCACCATCCTACTCCCATTTATCGACACCTGCCTTGCTGACAGATTTTGTGCCCAGGACAGGGCTGGGGTGTTCCTGTTGTGTCCCACCAGGCTGCCTGCTGTCCCCAGGGAAAAGGGAAATAGAAGTTGGGAAATAGAAGGAGGAGTTGGTGCTTCTGTGTTTGTTGAGAAGTGCCAACTTTTGAAATACTCTGAGCCAGAAGTTGGAGAACAGGTATGATGTGTCTAACGATGCTGGCCGCCTCTCACCCGAGTGACCCACTGCCTGATCCAAAAGGGATTTACTCCCTTTGAAGTGGGGCTCATTCAGTTCACTTGAGGTATTGGGCAGCTGAAAAAGCAACACTTTGGCTTCTTCCTAGCAGAAAAGAGGCTGCAGAGGATTAATTATTAATAATAAGCTGCTAAACCTTGTCATCTTTGATAGCCAGACGTGTGCTGTTAGCTGAACTCAGTGGTTTATTCCCGTCTTATGACCTCCCTTTAACCTTGCTGCCAGCTATGCCTATTTCACCATTAATGTTTGCACTTAATATTCCCACTTACTGTTTAATAACTGGGGGTCAAGCCCCATCTCATCAAAATTTGCTGTTCTCTGGGGTCAGGCACAGCAGCCTTGGGCTCATTAGTTAGTACTTGGTTGAGCAGGGAAGACTGTTGCCCCGGTGTCAAAAGGAAATTAAGGTGTGGAGGGTTGATTTGTTGTTATGTGGCAGAGATAAGCTGATGTAAGATGTAGGTGGTGGTGTTCTGGAGAGTGTTTTTCTGTTCCCTCCTTTCTGCACATGTTCCCTTACCACATCAGAGGATGGGGTAAGGCAGCTCAGCTTGCTTACCTTGGTGTCAAATGGCTCTCCCCAGCATGGCACCTTGTCTAGGCTGATGTTTTGGCAGGTTAACAAGGTGAGCTGGCCCGACTTGGCTGACACAGAGCCTGGCACAGGCAGCTGTGGGAAAGCCTGGGGTGGGGAGGTGGAGGAGAAGGAGCTCTTGCCTGGTGGCAGTGGCCTGTGTGACCATTCAGCTTGGAGGACCCTGAGTAAACCATGGCAGAACTTCTCCCAGCTCCTGCCAGTGCTCCCACTGCCTGACTCTCTCCTCTTTATAGGCTGAAATGGAAATGTGGAAAACAGATGTGACCTGACTTTACTATCTTGTTTAACTATCTATATCCAGATGTTTCCAGCTTGTAGTGCTAATTTCCACTTACAGTTACCCAAGAGCTAAATCCAAGTCATTCACTACCTTCGTATCTAGAAAGAGGAGTCAAACTAACCTTAATGTTAATCGTGTGAACTGTTACTTTCCTCAGTCCTACATCTCTTGCATCAAGGGTAGGACAAGACTGTCCATACCCAAACTGTCATGTGCAACTAGGAATCTTCTTGTAGTGAAGAATTTTCTTCATTAACTGGACAAGAGGATTGAAAAGCAAGAGGAATAATATTGTTTTGAGAACAGTCTGTATTTCAAACTTTCAGTACTTTGCAGGGGCTTTGAATCATGTCCTTTTTTGAAGACAGCATGAATGGCTTTCTCTAAGAGATGTTCTTCCCTCAAGACTGCACGTGCCTTTCTTAAATTTCACTGGCACATGACTGCTGAGCACTGAAGGACTCGTAGGAATTTTCCTAACTCCATTTGAAAGGCAAGCTGTTCTTTCAGCCTCTTACAGAATCGTCGTGACAGGAGACACTGTAATCAGGCTGCAGCAGGAATTGCGTTTGTGATGCGAAAGACAGAACAGAGTCTAAAAATCCTCATCCCTGACTGGCTCTGTGGGGACTCAAGGTAGTAAAAAAAACCAACAAAAAAACAACCCCAAAAACCCCAACCATTGCTTTTGACATTTGAAATCATCTGGGCAAAACATTAGGAAACAACATACTCCAGGGGACAAGATGATCTAATACATCTGACTTTAAAGAAACATGCTCCCGTGGAAACTTGTTTCTGTGCCTATTCCAGAGCACTGCCCCAATCTCCCCTGCTCCCCCATTACCATCTCAGTGTAGTCAGCAAGTTCCAGTTAAACTTTTCTTTTGCCTTTAACTTTGTGCATGTACCTGAGTTCCCTCCATTCCTAAGTAACCAGTTCCTTGTCAGAGGAAAGGCTTCCAGGACGCTATTGGCAACTTACTGTCTGTGTCTGGAGGAAAATTGCTTGTTTTTAAGTAATTTGCCCAACATCTTGACTACTCCAGGTCAGCTGAGGCTTCCTGCATTGGTTGGCTTTCTTGGGATGAAGTTCCAGCCACCCACATGCTCTGTCTGCATTTAGCTTTAAGAGAGAAGTCTGGAGAGCCAGTCTGTGCTGTAGGATTTTGCCATCACTGCCTTGTTGTTCCTTTGACTTGGCAGTTGCAGCGTGTGACGGTCCTCGGTGTAGCAACCATGATTTACAAACCCAAGCTCTCCACCATTTAGTTCTCTTGAATTTTCAAGGGTGTAGAGATGGGATCTGGGCCAGAGAGAGCCACAGGAGTGGGATGTCCTCAGTGCTGTGAGAAGTTATGGCTGGAGCTCAGTGGCTTGGGCTAGGGATTCTTCTGTGGTGGCAGATCCTTCCCAGTCCTTCCTCCAGACCGCAGATCAGACCTTTATAGCTCTTTAGTACAAAGACAGCAAAGGGAACTTGGCATCCCAGGTGGGTATGATCTTGTTTGCATCTGAGTTACTCAAGGTTTTCCTTTAGTAGAGGGAGGTTTGACCTTCCCTGCTTGGCTGGTTTGAACAGCACACTGATTTATTTCTTCTATGTAATCATTGATGTGGCGTGGACTTTCCCAATAGGACGTTGCTTATTCAGTCCCATTCCTCTTCCCTCGTGCTGCATAAGGAATATAATAGACCATCCTTTCAGGGTGTGATTCTTTCTGGTTTGTTTGAGAGCAGGTGCCAACAGCCACTCTGGGCATGGATGAAGTGACACGGCAGAAGCTTGTCTAGAATTGACTGTTGGGTCAACTCTGCCTCTGAAGGATTTAACCTGCTTGAAAGGTTTCCATTTTTGTGAAATCCACCTGTAGCAATGAAACCTGAAAACAAGTGAACTGCCAGCTCCAGCAGACTGACTCCTGCTGGTGTCTGGGTTTTTAACTGGGGTGAGTGAGTCAGCCTGTTCTCAACTGAATATTCGTGCAGTGGAAGCTCCAGGACTATCAGCATTGCTTGGCCACTGGTTTCCTGTTATTCTGGAGGCCTGTGCATGGCCATAGGAGCAGGTCTTGCCTCTCTCCTGCTGCCTGTAATGAAGTGGGTATTTCCAGTGTGCTAAACTATGGAGAGAGAGGAAAAAGTGCTCTGCAAGGTTGCCTTGTTTAGAGAGAGGCAATTTTTCTGCTTCTTATGCTTTCTGCTGGCTTTCCTTGGCTGCTCAGTCTCAAAACTTCTCACAGATTTAAAACCTGAGGAGAAATCCTCTTAAAAAACATAAGTGGAATACAGCCATTTTCCCCCTCCTCCCATTTCTCTGGAGGAGCAGAAATGGTACTTTGTAAAGAGCTGCCATTTTTCTGAACTTGAAACTTGATGTGCTTCTTCTTCTCCTGTGTCCTGTCCTTGGCTCTGCCGCTGACCTGTGGAGCGATGAAGATGCTCCAGTTGATTTTGTTACTCACCTTTTCCTTTTGTTGAAGCTTTTAAGGCCAGGGTGCATATTTGTGAGAGTGTCTGGATGTTTCCCATTGTTGGGACTCTACAGTGTGTGCCTTCTTTGCTTATTGTTTCCAAAAGGAGGTCAGAAACATGCAGAGATCAAGACCTTACCTGAACATGAACTTCTAGTGTCATAACTCTAACTAATGACCTGAGGAAGCTATGCCTCCTCACCCCACAAATAAATCTTTATAAATCAGTATTTACACTGTAGAAGTTCATGCAAGTTGACTGCAAAGTCACTGGAAGTGCCACAGAATAAAAAATGTTAGCTGCTAAGAGGTTGAGCCTTTAAAGGTATGTAAGTACCTATCTAAAGGCCGTGGAGGACTGAGGACTACGTTACAGCAAACTCATACCAAATTCTTGTGTTTGGTCCTTGGGACATGGCCTTGGTGTCTCAGGACCATGCTTTGCAGACTGGGCACTCACATTTTCCATTGTACATCCCTTCTTCCTAAGAGAAGGACACATGGAAGAGTGTATGTGCCCGGGTGCTGAAGGCACGTCTTTGGCTTGTCAGCATGTGGAAATATCTGCATGGAAACTGGTGCTTGTGGAGATGGGAACCATCCCGACTGAAGTCAAAGCAGATGGGACGCCCAGACTGAACCAGCCTGTCTAGTTTATGCTTTATTAATTAGACACGTTATCGGAGTCATCTGTATTTTCTTCCCTTTTCTCTTTCCAAACCAGTTCTTCTGCTTCTTTGCCCTCAGAGGTACTAGTGAAGAACACAGCTTGGATCTTTAGGGCTGACATGGCGATGCCTGTTTGTCGTGGTCCATATTAATGCTGTAAAAACTTTGGGGTGAGAACCCAGTGGAACTTTGCGAGCTGTGGGTATCATCATTTTTGGAGCTGATGGTACTGTGCTGGTAGCACATCCTCCCCGTGCATCCTGTTTGTAAACTCCTCAACCCCACGTGTTAAGCTGTGTTGCTACTTGCTGTAGGATGCTTAAAAACTTAGGTGGATCAGAAAGGTGACTGAATAAACTCATGGAAGGAAAGTGCAAAGATCCCTGGACAGAAACAGTCTGTGCTGGAGACTGAGAAGTGTTCTGGGGAGAAAATGGTACGTGCTGGTGTGGATCTGACCTTGCTTTCTAGACCTGCTGCTGGAGTGAATTAAAGGCATCCTAGGTGTGGTCTGTGGTGCTCAGTCAGACAGTCTCAGGCTGTAACTATGCACACTCATTTTTAAGAATTTACTGAAGGGGGTAAAAACCTTTCAGAGGTTAAAGTGCTCAGGTGGGAGCTGAGAATAGAGGTTTCCCCAGATTTCCCTTTGGACCTCTGTCCCCCAGCAGGTTCCTGTCTGCATCCTCAGTGGCAGTGCCCTTGTCTGGATGTGGAGGGTGCTGGGGGTTGTCAAACCCTTCCAGTGTGCTGTGCCCATGGCTGGGGTGGGAGATGGGGAAACCTGGGAAAGCCACCCTGTGCCTGTGGATCCGCCTTTCAGACCTGTGGGGCTGTTTTACAGCTGCTGTTCAGCGAGGTGAGCGGGAGGTTTGTGGATTTGCTTTGTGTCTGACCCTCTTCCAGGGAAAACACTCGTACTCTGCGTGAGCTGCAGGATCAGCCCTGCACAGATAGAGGGGAAATGGCTGTTGCTGATCGGTCTGTCAGCTGGCTTGGATATTGCACAGATCCCTTCCCTTACAGCAGGACAAGATGGTGACTCTGTCCAGGCTCTTCCTTGCACACATACACCCAGCATTTGTTATCCTTGAAGCCCTTTTCCCAGGTGTGGCATGCCTTGGTGCAGGCACAGCATCTACCATGTTAATAGGATGCTGGGGTCTTGGATCAGCGAGTTAATTGGGTCCCTCAGTGCAAGGATATTTCCTGCTGCTGCATCCTCTCTCTAAAGCCATGTATCTACCTCGGGGTCTTCACTGCTGATGAAGATACGTGATGCTGAGCTATCCACCCTGCCTGAAGCCAGCAGAGGTTAAATGGCAGATAGACCTTTGGGATTGCTCCCAGGCTTGGGGGGATGCACACGCTGAGAGGGCTGCTGGAGACGTTTTAATTGCGGCGTGTTTATCATGTTTACTGTAAACACAGCAGGAGCTCGCTGCTTCTCTGGAGCCTGGAAGCTGTGCATCACCCTGCCAAGGAACATTGATCCTGGAGAGCGATGGGGTATGACCTGGGAGGGATCTCAGCAGCTTTATTTCCAGCTGAGGATGAAATCGCTCTGGGTCCTGTGCTTCCTCCTCAACTTGTGTCGAACTTCTAATGATTTTGTGACACGATTTTGTAGGCTGACTCCTGGAAGCAAGCAGCCCTGTTGCTAGGGGAGGGGGGAAAAATACCTCAGGAATATGAATCCTCCAAGCAGTCCAACATTGCAGATAACATTGAGTCACTGCTGAAAGCCTCAAAGCAAAACAGATGTTCATTTTCTAGTGACTAAGTATTAAAGGTACCAGATGAGTAAAGTTTCAACTAAAGCATTTAATTTGTGGTTAGTAACTGAGACAAAGGAAGAGCTAACAAGGTGTGATGCAAAAATGGGCCTCTCTTCTGGTTGAGAATCGCCTGCATGTTTTCATTAAAACTTTTTTCCATTTTTTCCCCTTTTTTTTTAAATAGGTCTTTCTGGCTTGACTCATTCTCACTGTAATTGTAACCTTTAGTTCTGGTTGGGAAGGCAATTATTTTGCAAGGCATGACCAGGGGTAGGTGAGTGGGCTTTTGTTGCTGCCTCTGTCATCTCACTGTTTGACAAGTCACTTCTCTAGGAGTGTCTTGTGTCTGTGAAGTTGGGGATAATTATATTCATTCTCAAAAATAAGGAAACTGGACTTAATGGTGCATCTGCTTAGCCTTACTTTTGAATTAATGAGTGAGTAGAAAACTCTGGGTATGAACGTGACTGTCATGCATACAGCCTTTGAGAAAGAGACAATTTTTCCTGACTTATGTTCCTAAAAAAATAATTTAAAATAAGATCAGAACCGTAATCCCAGGGACCTGGGCTCTTTGGGCAGCCAACACTGGAAGCTCATTGAGATGCTTCTAGTCCAGGTGCTAGGTTCCCATTCCTCTAATCCTTGATGAGAAACCAGCAGCACTCTCTGGCTGTTGGAAGCACAAGTGCTGCATCCCTCCTTGCCACTCAAACCTGAGCACCTGTGCAGACGAGCACACGATTTACTGGTGGAACATGAAAGGGAAGGAATTGTGTTCTGGATCCCTCTTCTCAGCAGTGTGTGCAGTGTGAGTGCCTGTGGGTTTCTCCAGTCCAATGAATATCTAACGCAAAACACATAAAAAGCCCTGAGAAAGGGGGCCATGGCCAGAACTTCCCTCCTAGATAAGTCCTTTAATTGTTACACAAGGTACTTTCTGCTGTAGTTGTTTGCATATTTGGCTGCTTAGCACCATAGCATCATCAGGGAAGGACAGAAAAGACCATGGACTGACTAGGCTGCTCTCCCTGGTGTGTGGGAAGAGGATTTGAACTGCTGAGCCTAAGTGGGAGCTGAAGCCAGGGCTCCATCTCACTGGTCTTGCATGATTTAGCTTTTCTCATGAGCAAGTTCTAGATGGTTCCTGGTAAGAAAAAGGAGTTTTGTATTTCTTCTGAGGGTGCCTCCCTTTGGAGGCTTTCTTAGGAGCCTGTGTGCTGAGCTCTTCATCTTCCATCCCACTTAGGGGAAGAGGGGCAGACACCAAACCTTGTTGGCGCCTTAATTCTTGCGTTTAATTGTTCTTGCTTGGGCTTTAAAAGAGAGTCACTGCCAAAATCAAGAAGCTAAAAATTAAAGTAATTATTGTGGGGATGGAAGCAATCAAAGAGGCCATCAGGTTCCCTGTCTGGGTGCAGTAGAGGAAAAGAGCAGGCTGGGTTTGATCTGATCTCCCGGGACACACTGGGCTCCAAGAGTTAATTTTGCCCCCAGCTTATCTTCTGTCCGTGAGTAATCCATTTGTGCTGGAAGTAAATGGCAATTTCTTGCAGTGAGGATTGGTTTCACTGCTGGAGAAAATGAGGTATATCTATCACCCATGCAGCTGATGCTCTCTGTGCCTTTTTTATTTGTTCTTCATCTAAACTAAGTTCTCTTGATGATGAGCTTGCCTGTGTGATACCAGGTTTTGCAGTGACCTACAAGTATTTTACTTTCTTGCATGTGCTGTTACCCTGCAATTTCTATCACTGCAATAATCAAGCAGTATCCCTCAGGAAGACTGAGTAGATAAATTTGAGATTTTCCAGCTTTTTTCAAGCCAAAACTGTAAGTACAGGTAGGAGATGGGGCAGCTCAACCTGGAATCCACTTCCAGGAACTTGATGGATGAGAAGATCATCAGGAGTGCTCAGCATGGGTACACCAAGGGGAAGTCCTGTCTGACCAACCTGAGAAACTTCTCCAATGAAGTGACTGGCCTGGTAGGTGAGGGAAGAGCAGTGGATATTGTCTACCTGGACTTCAGTAAGGCCTTAGACCCTGTCTTGCATAAGATCCTCATAGAGAAGCTGTTGATGTGTGGACTGGCTGAACAGACAGTGGGGTGGGCTGAAAACTGTTTGAATGATTGAGTGAGCCCACAGGGTGGTGGCCAGTGACACAAAGTCTACTGGAGGTCAGTAACTAACAGTGTACCCCAGAGGTCAATACTGGGTCCAGTACTGTTTAGCATCTTCATTAATGATCTCCATGATGGGGCAGAGTGCACCCCCAGCAAGTTTGCTGGCAACACCAAAGGGGTGTCCGACTTGGTGAGAAGAGTGGCTGATACTCCAGAGGGTTGTGCTGCCATCCAGAGGGACCTCACCAAGCTGGAGAAAATGGGACAAGAGGAGCCTCATGATGTTCAACAAGGAGAATTGTGAAGTCCTGCTCCTGAGCAGGAACAACCCCAGGCACCACTATGTGCTGGGGCCACCCAGCTGGAAAGGACCTGGGTGCCCTGGTGGACACCAGGTTGACCATGAGCCAGCAATGTGTCCTTGCTGCAGAGAAGGCCAGTGGTGTCCTGAGCTGTGTTGGGCAGAGCATGGCCAGCAGGCCAAGGGGTGATCCTGCCCTCTGCTCAGCACTGGTGAGGCCACACCTGGAGCACCGTGTCCATGCTGGGCTCCCCAGTACAAGAGAGACATGGACATACTGGAGAGAGTCCAGCAAAGGGCCATGGAGATGATGAAGGGGCTGGAGCATCTCTGGTATGAGGAAAGGCTGAGAGAGCTGGGACTGCCCAGCCTGGAGAAGACAAGGCTCAGGGGGGTGTCATCAATGTCTGCAAACACCTGAAGGAGGGTGCAGAGAGGACAGAGCCAAGCTCTTTCCAGTGGTGCCCAGTGACAGGATAAGGGATAATGGGCACAAACTGAGACACAGGAGGGTCCCTCTGAACATCAGGAGACACTTTTTGACTGTGAGGGTGACTGAGCACTGGCACAGGTTGCCCAGGGAGGTTGTGGAGTCTCCACCTGTGAAGATCTTCAAAATCTGTCTGAACACAGTTGTGGGCAGGCAGCTCTGGGTGGCCCTGCTGGAGCAGGGCTTGGACCAGATGATCTCCAGAGGTCCCTTCCAACCTCAACCACTCTGGAATTCTGAGACAGGGAGGTTGAGGTCCCCAGGAGATACCAGGATGGGCAGAGCCCTCTGCAGGGGTAGGACTGTACATGAATGCAGCTCAGTTTTGAATCATACAGCCCTTTATGATCACCTCTTGTTTGTTGGATACAGCACTCTATAAATGTGAAATGGTTTAATAATCCTTCCCTTGAAGTTTTGGATTCATTTGTATCTTGATGCTGTGTGTTTTCCTTTGCCTGCTTCCTCCTTTCACCTTCCCAGCTGTCTCCTCAGAGCAAACTTCCGTGACTCTTATTGTTCTGCTTGTTTTCATTCTCCTTCTTGGGTAAATGTATTTTTTTTGTTGTTGTTCTAAGCGTGCTTTCCTAGAGCTCTGCAAAATGCTCCTTCCCTGCTGCATTTTTTAAGTAGTAGTTGCAAAAGAAAGGAGAGGGATTCCTAATTCAGGTGCATTTCTTCCTTTATCTATTTTTCTTTTTAAAAGTGACTGAAGTCCCAAATAAATCAGGCTCATTTTTGCTGCCATCTGTGAGTGCAGGACCAAGCTGTTTCAATGTGGCTTTTTTAGTTCTTTCTTTATCTGTTAAGGGGGAAGGAAGAAAGCTCTTTGCATCAGCAGCAACAACCTACCTCCCACAAATTGTAGTCTGTGCTCCCATCTACCACTAAAACCCAAAGCAAACAAAGATCTGTGCAAACACAGGAAGCATTTTGGGTGTAATTGCCGGTAGATCTTTGCTTTCCCCATTTTTGGTTTCACCCAACCAGGCAGCCAAGCAGTGCTGTGGTTCGCCAGGGTGGATTTACGATGAGCTCTTGTTGTGTTCTAATTTGGACGTTTTTGGCAGCCCTGTGAGTTTCCAAACATCCTCTGCAAGAGGCTCCTGGCCGTGCTGGATAAAACCGCCCCGTGGAGGGGAGGGAAGGGGCCGGTGTGCGGCAGCACGGGGGAGCTACGCCCTGGTGACAGCCCTGCCTCCAGGCTCCTTTCTTTTGGCCTCCAGCCTCCATTTTCATCATCCTGCCCCATCCCTCACCTTCTGCATGGGTTGGAGTTGGAGGACCCTCTAGTTTGATCAGATGGAACTGGTGCTGATTCTTATATCTAAAGGGGGTGTCAGGGGGATGGGGCCAGACTCTTCTCAGTGGTGTCCAGTGACAGGACAAGGGGCAATGGGCACCAACTGGGACACAGGAGGTTTAACCTGAATATGAGAAAATCCTTCTTTACTCTGAGGGTAACAGAGCCCTGGGACAGGCTTCCCAGGGAGGTTGTGGAGTCTCCATCCCTGGAGACATTCCAAACCCACCTGGATGTCTTCCTGTGGGATCTGCTCTAGGGGATCCTGCTCTAGCAGGGGGGTTGGACTAGATGATCTCCAGAGGTCCCTTCCAACCCCCACCATTCTGGGATTCTGTGATCTGAGCCAAGATGTGGTGGTGTTGATGGAGTCAGTTTGCTTTGGCTATACTGGAAGATCTCACTGGTACCAGCACCTGATTTGGGGGTATTTTGGATGCTGGGGAAAAAAAAAATAAAAAAAAAATCAAACCTTGAATATGATCCAGAAAACTTATGGAGCAGGTTTGGGTCCCGTGTGTTGAATAGCTGCTTAGTGCCAGGGTGCAACCCCACGTCAGGGGTGAGGTTCCCCTGTGAAGTCCTTGTGGTTTTTCCTGCTGTGTTGGTCTCTTGTTCTTGTGAGTTCACCAAACCATAATTGATAGTGATTTAGCTTCAGCAGTTTAGGGCAGCTCGTCACAGCCATGTGTAATAGTGTAATAAAACCCTAACTGCTTAGCTTTAATGTGTCAAAATTACCCACTTATAATGCTATGTTGGAGATAGGAGGGTCTAGAAGATAAGTAGGATTTGTATGTTGTATGGGGAGTAATGGACCCACAGGTATAATTGGGGGGGTGAATTGTATCTTCAATTTCAGATCTGAGAAAGTGATTTATCTGCCCAAGGATTTGTTTTTCTCCCCCGTGAGCTGAATCAGTTGGTCAGGCAGGAGCCAGCCCTTGCCTGGGGAGATGCCTGTGAAGGATTCAGCCACTTGGCAAGCCCATGCATTGTGTGAGTTGGGTGATACAGAAACTGCTGAAGTATTGATCCTGTTTCCATAATTTCTTTAAAAACTCTTTCTAGAAAGCTTCAGCATGTCTGGTCTCATCATCTCTGACAGCACTTCATGAAGTGGGCAGGTTTTTCCCCCTGCGCCCCCATTTGTAGGTAATTGATACTTCTCTCAACTTCCTCCACGTATTCTTTGCTTCCTCTGTGTAATGTTCCTGTTGGAAGTAACTGTTCTGTTGAATCCTAGAGGCAGATGCCACCTGCATTTCTATATTGGATGGAAGTTGAAGTCTGACAGGTTGGTGCATAGTCCTGCCCTTCTGGGAGCAAGAAATTGAGGTGGAAGCAGGGAAAATATCCATGTCCCTGTAACTCACCCCCCTTTCCCTGTACCCAACCTCTCTTTCTTGTCTGGGTATAGAGCATCTCCTCCTGTCCTGCAGGAGGCCAGGGAAGTGGCAGACAGACATGCAAAGGATTGTTACATTGGATTGGGCTTTGAAATGGGCTGTAGATAAAGCCCTTGGTGTTTACTGGGCCATTAAACATTTATTAGCCTCTGTCCCAGTGCCTTGGTAGCACTGTAAATAACAGCTGTGATTAAAGTGAAGAGTGGGGTCAGCAGTTGCCTTCTGCATTGATGTTTGCAAATGCAGAAGCAGGTTGTGTAGTTTTAAGAGTCTGGTTGGGGGAAGCACCTGCCCAGATGCCTTGGAGAGAAGGCACAAATGAGCTGGCAGACAGGAGCCAGCTCTTTATCACAAGGAAATGCTGAAATTGTAGGAAGTGGGAGAAATTTAACAACAATGAAAAAATATTAGGGCCCAAGTTAGGAGTTAATTTATCCCTGCCCTTCATAGAATCACTTGGGTTGGAAAAGACCTTCAAGATCATCGAGTCCAACCATTAACCCTACTCTGCCATGTCCCCAAGCACCACATCTAGGTGACTTTTAAACACATCCAGGGATGGTGACTCAACCACCTCCCTGGGCAGCCTGTTCCAATGTCTGACAACCCTTTTAGTGAAAAAGTTCTTCCTAATGTCTAGTCTAAATCTCCCCTGGTGCAGCTTGAGGCCATTTCCTCTTGTTCTATCACCAGTTACTGGTGAGAAGAGACCACCTCCTACCTCTTTACAACATCCTTTCAGGCAGTTGTAGAGGGCAATGAGGTCTCCCCTCAGCCTCCTTCTCTTCAGACTAAACAGCCCCAGTTCCCTCAGCTGCTCCTGATAAGACTTGTTCTCAAGGCCCTTCACCAGCTTCTTTCCCCTTCCTTGGACACACTCCAGCACCTCGATGTCCTTCCTGTATTGAGGTGCCCAGAACTGGACACAGTATTTGAGGTGTGGCCTCACCAATGCTGAGTACAGAGGCACAATCACCCCCCTGCTCCTGCTGGCCACACTATTTCTAATACAGGCCAGGATGCCATTGGCCTTCTTGGCCACCTGGGCACACTGCTGGCTCATGTTCAGCTGCCTATCAATCAGAACCCCCAGGTCCCTCTCTGCTGGGCAGCTCTCCAGCCACTCCTCCCCAGGCCAAGAGGCTTGGCGAGTGCATCCAGCAAGTCCTTCAGTACTCTTGGTTGCAATCCCTCCAGCCTGATGGACTTGTGGATGTGTAGGTGGTGTAGTAGGTCACTGGCCATTTCCTCTTGCATTAAAAAAGGTCTCATTCTGCCCCACCTCCCTGTTTTCCAGCTCAGGGGACTGGGTGTCTAGGGAACAACTCATGTGACTGCTAAAGACTGAGGCAAAGAAGACATTCAGCACCTCAGCTTTTTCCTCTTCCTTTGTCACTATGTTTCCCCCTGCATCCAATGAAGGATGGAGATTCTCCCAAGTCCTTCTTTTGTTATTAATGTGTTTATAGAAAGATTTTTTATTGTCTTTGACAGCAGTAGCCAAGTTGAGTTCCAGCTGGGCTTTGGCTCTCCTAATTTTCTCCCTGCATTGCCTTACTACATCTCTGTGTTCCTCATGAGAGGCCTGTCCTCTCTTCCAGAGGCCATAAACTCTCCTTTTCTTCCTGAGCTCCAGTCAAATCTTTCACTTCAGCCAGGCTGGTCTTCCTCCCTGACAGCTCGTCTTTTGGCACATGGGGACAGCAGCTCCTGGGCCTTTAAGACTTCCTTCTAGAAGTATGTCCAGCCTTCCTGGACTCTTTTACCCTTCATTACAGTCTCCCAAGGATTTTGTCAATCAGTCTCCTGAACAGATCAAAGTCTGCCCTCTGGAAGTCCAAGGTGGCAGTTTTACTGCCTCTCCTCCTTACTTCTCCAAGAATTGAAAACTCTACAAGTTCATGGTCCCTATGCCCTAGACTTCCTCCAACAAGTCCTTCTCTGTTCATGAGCAGCAAGTCCAGAAGGGCACCCTCCCTGGTTGGCTCCCTCACCAGCTACATTAGGAAGTTATCTTCCATGCACTCCAGGAACCTCCAGGACTGTTCTTTCTCTGCTGCATTGTATTTCCAGCAGATCTGGACAGTCAAAATTCCTAACAAAAATACTTCATGCCCTCAGATCAGGATGGCTTTTTGGATCTTGATTTAATTAGGTTGAAGGAGGGTTCATGACTCTCCCCACTGCTTGTTGGCATTTCCATCATCAGAACTTTTCTTTCCCTTTCCCCCCCTCCCCAAGCTTTAACAGGGAGAGGAGAAACGTGGCCGCGGGGCTGAGACTTGGCTCGTGGGGTCTTTGCTGCAGCACCTGGTCGGATGATAAGATTTTTGAAAGGAGGAATATGAAGGGATTACCCTGCGTTGCTGGGAGGCCACAGCTTGGTGATTCATCCCTCAGGCAATCCCTCTGAAGTCAATGAGATTGTAAAGCGTGTCAATCAGGATGGAATTCGGCATTTTCCTAGAAAAGTGGGGGAGATCTGTTTTGCTTGCATATAAATTACTTCTAATCAGACTCTATAGACATGACTGATCCTTCTAATCACACCGTTGCTCCTCGCAGTCTCAAAGTTACTCTTGCTATCCTCTCATTGTAAAGAATTTAAAAAAAAAAATAAAAATCACTTGCGTGGGAAATATCTGTGGTTGCTGCCGGGCTGGGAAGTGTTGCTGGGAATGACTCAGGCAGGAGCAGGTCCTTGTGCTCTTGGGACCTGTGGTGTGAATGGAGAAAGGAGATGGTCTTGTTTTCACACTCTCATTTTGAGTCCCTGCCCTATTCCTGTTCCACCATTTAGATGTCGTCAGGCTGAGGGATAATTAGAGGGAGGCTGTTTTCCTACAAAGCCAGATCAGGAATCTGCATTGCCATGGGCAAAGCCTGGGTTGTTTGTTGGGGAATGCAAAGCAATGGAGTGGGTGTCCAGGGAGCATTGCTGCACCACCAGGGAGAAGATGCTCTGCTGTTTCTTCCCTGTGTCTGCAGAATAGATCGCCATTCTACAAGTTAAAAATAAATAAAAAATGATCATCCCATTTGTTGAATGCAAATATAAAAGCTGTCGTTGCAATACTTTGAGTTCGAGCAGGGATGTTGGTGGTGCTCTGCAGCCTGGAGGTCTCCATCAGCTACACCAAGACCACAGAGTCATGGCAGGGCTTCAGTTCGAAGGGACCATTAAAGGCCATGTAGTCCAAGCCCCTTGCAGTGAGCAGGGAACATCTTCACCTGGATCAAATTGCTCAGAGCCCTGTCCAACCTGACCTGGAATGTTTCCAGGGGTGGGGCATCTACCACCTCTCTGGGCAACTTGGGCCAGCGTCTCACTGCCCTCAGTGTAAAACATTTCTTCCTCCTATCTAGTCTGAATCTCCCCTCTTTCAGTTCAGAACCATTACACCTTGTTGTGTTGCAACAAGCCCCACTAAAAAGTCTGTCCCCATCTTTCTTATAGGCCCCCTTTAAGTACTGGAAGGTGCTCTAAGGTCTCCCTGGAGCCTTCTCTTCTCCAGGCTGAACAGTCCCAACTCTCTCAGCCTGTCTCCAGAGCAGAGCTGCTCCAGCCCTCAGATCATCTTCATAGCCACCTCTGGACCTGCTCCAACAGCTCCATGTCCTTCTTGTGTTGGGGACCCCAGAACTGGACCCAGCACTGCAGGGGGGTCTCACCAGAGTGGGTAGAGGGGGGGAATCCCCTCCCTTGCCCTGCTGGTCACACTGCTGGGGATACAGCCCAGGACATGGTTGGTTTCTGGGCTGCAAGCACACGTCACCAGCTCATGTCTACCTCTTCATCAACTAACACCCCCAAGTCCTTCTCAGCAGGGCTGCTCTCCATCCCTTTATCCCCCAGCCTGTGCTCATACCAGGAATTGCCCTGACCCACGTGCAGGACCTTGCGCTTGTCACTGTTGAACCTTATGAGGTTCACATGGGCCTGGACTTCTCAATGCTCAGGGACAAACTTGGGAGTTGCTGTTGGACTCCAAGGCATTGGTTCACCTGCTGGCTTTGCTGCCTGGGTGCTGGTGCGTGGTTTGGGTGCTGGGCACAGTGGCTAACTGTCAGTGTGAGAGATCTTTACTGCTCCAATACAGCATTCTAACAAAGAGCACCAGCTTTTCACTTCCTGCAGCTGAGGGGATGTTGAATTTTGGTGAGACGTTCTAGCAGCGTAGGTGGTTGTAGCCATTTGAGAGTTACCTCAGCTTCCCTGGCCAACCTGTTCCAGTGTCTTAGCACCCTCACAGCAAAGAATTTCTTCTCGATGGTCTCCATGCTTACTGCAGGCTGGTGTACCTCCAGCTCTGCTTATAATACTTTGATAAATTTACTTTATATGGAGACCACACTGGTGGGTGGGACAGTCTCAGTTATATGGGACAGCCTTAGTCATCCACAACAAAATTGCAGCAGTTGGGGCAATAAAAAGGCTTCTCTTGGCACAAGCCATTAACTGGGTGTTCCTCTGTTACAGGGCGCATCGAGAATAATCATCAGCCTTAGTAAGGATTGATTGTGTTCTACCCAGCACTGTCCTGCTTTGATATTAATCGGAAAAGCTTCGACCGTCGCACTGAGGAGGTGAAAAGTTGAAAGAGTGTCCCTTTCAAGGTACAGTAGAAACATAAATGGGATGTTTTGGGTGTGAATCCAGTGCTGCTCGAGCCTGAGTGGGAGAACATCCACCTTTGGAGGTGCTGGGTCTGCAGCTTTCTCATGGGTTCACATCTTTCAGCCTTACAACATCTGCATGGTGAAACCTGTGCTCCATCCTTCCCTTGTCTGATCTTTATGAGCTTCATTTCCTTAGACTGGGGGGTTGCCTTTGTTTTGATGCAAAGTTAAATGAATCCAGGATTTTTATTTACTTGATGAGTCATTTCTGAAAACTTGTAGTTCGTGTTGCAAAGCATGAAGAGTTTGGGTATCAGTATTTGCACTGTTTTGAAGAGGGCTTTTCCTAAGACTTTTTGTTTATACAAACCAGTGTTAGGTTGAAATACGTTGACCTCTGAAATCACCTTGGCACAGATGGGCATGTCATTCTGGCATCAGTGATTTATTAAGATGAAGGAAAGAGTAAACCCAGAGTCTTTTTGAGGAAGGGAAGGTCATGGAGTAAGAAAGAAGGTTCTGGAGTAAGAGGCAACATTCCTCAGGACATTGGTGAATGAAACAACAACATCCAGTGGGCAGTTGTTCTGGTTGAAGTTCTTCCCATACTGTGACTGGAGTAAAAGTTTGAGGAATGCTTTAAAAAAAAAAATAAATTAAATCTTACTGTAAGATTTCTTGTTCAGTATTTCAAAGGAATAATTCCAGCAGAAATGGATTTGATGCTAAGATGCTAGTCTAGCAACAGAGGAGCAAATTGAGATGTGTGTGTATGAGACCTGGTAATTTTTATGAACCAGGTCATTTTTTAAAGCATTTCTTGTTCCTGTGGCTTTCACAGGTTGAATCTGTCTGGAGATGAAATTTGTATATGTAGTTTGGTATTCCCTTAAAGCTGGCACAGGGTCCTGCTGACACTGTGTGCTTCACAAACTTGACCAGTTTATGGTTTCATATGAAAATAATTTGAACTCCTTGCAAACCTGGTGTGACACCTCTGTGCCAAATTGAAGCCAATCGTGACTTCTATGGATGACTAAATGCTTCCCTTTGAATCTGTGGGACACTTAGCAATGAGTTTCAGACCCATCAGGGGTTGTGTGTGTATGTACTTAACTGAATTTCATGTTGTGTTTTGCTACATGTGTTTTTTTTAGTCTGCTTGGCTCACTTTTTGGTTTGGGAACAACTCCTGTTGAGGTCAACAGCTGAATTAATCCCACTGGTTTACAGAGAAGTGGCCAACTGTCCTTGTCTTTGGTCCATGCTTTCTCCATAGCTGATCCCAGATAAGGACTGAGTTGGGTCAGACTATAGTCAGAGGTATGGAAGGAATTTTCCTGTGATTCACACTGTAAATGTTAATAACCTGAACCCTGTTTAATAGTTTTTGCTTGTGTAAGAAAAGGCTTTTTAGAGACTCAAGAGACTGAATATGTTCAAAAATCGACCAAAAATAACACAGGTCCTGTCGTAACCCAGTGAATATGTAGGACCAAGATACTACCTGCACTCAGGGAGGAGCTTTCTCAAAAAAGCCCTGTAGGTTGGTTGTGCCTATCAAGGCTTCTTAGCTGTTTGGGGCTGGAAGCTGGCACTGCAGTGGCCAGCTGGGATCCTAAAGCCAGTCAGATCAGCAGGACATGCCTGCTCATGTGAAGTGGAGCTGCCACGAGTTGATGCTTTGCTGTGGCCAGTGCTGCCTGATTTGACTTAAAAACTTAAGCAGTCTCAACAAAATTGCTTGTGTGAGGGTGGTTGGTCTTGCATGATGAAGCCAGGTGTGGATGTGACTGTCAGCTGGAGTGAAATAAGCTAATAGCACTTCCCTTCTTCAGCAAAATCCCTTTGGAATGAGGCAGCAAGGTCCACAAGGTCGTGGGAGTTGTTCTGCTGTTGCAAGCAGGCAAGAGCCAGAGCTGGATGCTGGGATGCTGGAGGTGTCTGTCATACTGTGAGCCTCTTGACTCTTGTGGGCTACCATTTTGGCCTGAGTGGTTTTGCTCCCTAGAACTGGGGTCATGAAATAACCAATGTCAGCTGGAAGGATCTGAGCACCCTTTCATGCTTTTATGGGGTTGCTTTTTGAAGTGTTTCACTATACATCACATATTGATTCATGTTACAGGTCCAAAGCATTTAGATTTGGATTAGGTGGGAGTAAACGAGCACGTGAAGTCTACACAAAGCTGTCCCCTCAGATGTATCACTAGATTTCTGGTCTTTGTTTTCACTTGTCACAAGTTCCTGCCCCTCTTTTTTGTCAGCCTTTTCAGCAATGTCACACATTTATTCTAGCTCAGACTTAGCACAGGGGATAATGGTGGCAGAGCAGGGAGCTTGCATTTGCAGAATGCAGGTTAAGAAGATGTCAAAGTTGAGACCTGAAACCTTGATTACATCCAAAAAGGTTCTGTGTGTGTAATTGGAAACCTTGGGACCCCAGACATTGTAGTGCTCCCAGGTTTGGTGGCTCCTCTAGAGGTCTCAAATCAAAACTGGTTGAGCTAAAACACTGTGTTACTGGAGGAGGGGAAGGAGAGTGGGAGGTAGAAACAGACCCACTAGCAAACACTTGCCACTTCTTCCAAAGAGCATGAGTGGGAATTACAGAACCACAGAATATTTGGGTTGGAAGGGACCCTTAAAGCTCATCTAGTCCAACCCCACTGCAGTAAGCAGGGGCATCTTCAACTACATCAGGTTGTAGTGACCTGCCCTGGCAGCCTGACCTTGCATCCTGCCTTTCCTAGCCAGGGATGGTTGCACTGGCTCAGTACTACCTGATCCCCCAGGGCTTCAGTGTCTCTCCCAGCTTACCCTACTGGATAGGACAGTTTCACTGAGCCACAGTTGGGTTAGCCAGGGTTTTTCCACCATAATTATTTTCATGATCCTAACTGGTTCAGGGGAAGGGTAGGGGAAAAGTGTCTTACAATGAGAACAAGGGCAAGCTCATCTTCTCACTGAGCCTCAGGCCACCAGGCTGGCCTCAGGCAAGCCTTAGGCTTGTGTAAAGAGTTGTGTTCAGAGAATCGAGGGCATGGTTGGAGAACACTGCACTGTTTCAGTGCTGTGGCAGCAGGAAAGGATGTGGCATGGGGGCAGCTTGGTAGGCAACTCAGCCTTCACAACCAGCACGTCAGAAGCTGCATCCGTGGGGTTCCTGCTGAGAGACCTTTCTTGTAAACTCTTCCGCGTGCAGGGCGAACAGCAGGATGGGAGGTCTTGATTTGAACTCTAGATGATAAAACCACTGAGGTTTTGGCAGGGCTGCCTGTTTGGATGCCTTGTTCTTGGCCTTTCTCTTTTGGGTGTATAGGTGAACCCCTGCCTGGGCTGGCTCAGAAACTTCCATCTGACTTTGTAGCAAGCTGGATTTTCCACTGGATAGGAAAGTTTTTTTCACAGAGTGAAACAACTCTCTTTTTTTGCATGGAATTCTCCAAGCTGTTGGCTACACCTAGTCTTTTTTTCTGAATCAAACCAGTGCTGAACCTACCCTGCAAGGTAATTAATTTTTCTTAAAGCTGATGCTCTTCTTCCATGTTGGCCCTCCCTGGTGTGTATTCTTCCTGCTTGCGTTACCTCTTGGCCCATAGGAAGGAAGAGTAGTGCAGGTCACCTGCCCGCCTGGGAGTTATTGAGACCCTCAATTGACTAAAAACTGTATTTTTTTCTGGTAAATCTCATGTAGAGCAATAGGAGAGAGGAGGGAAGAGATATGTAAACTCTGACTAGATCCAGCGCTGATTTCTTCAGCAGGAATCCATAAGCCCTGCTGTAGTGGAAGGGACACTGATCATTATTATTTGCCTTGAAATTCTCCCAAAATACTCTCAGTTCCCCATCACGTAGAGATTTAGAGGCTCACAGTTTGCATCAAGACACAGAGGGAGAAGGGGGAACTTGCTGCAGTTCTGGAGGGTGAGTTACGTGCTTGCATCTTGGGGTGAATGATCACACAGACAGCAGCGATGTTTGGAGATTGCTGCTGCCCCCGCTGCTGTGAGGGAACTTCAGAAGAATACATGGAAAAAGGACAGAGCTGTGGATGTAACCTGGAGTGTCAATTTGTCTTTAGCCTGGGTCAGACTTTCCTCAGTCTTTTTTTTCTAAATGCTCCCGTGGTTTGAGCTCATCCCTCGAGCACAGGAAGTTCCACCTCAACAT
The DNA here is from genome assembly GCA_020745705.1 of Hemiprocne comata. Lineage (NCBI taxonomy): Eukaryota > Metazoa > Chordata > Aves > Apodiformes > Apodidae > Hemiprocne > Hemiprocne comata. The sequence goes on along the minus strand of CM036589.1, from coordinate 3,367,564 downwards.
GAGGGAGCACTTCTTTACTGTGAGGGTTACAGAACACTGGAGCAGGCTCTCCAAAGAGGTGGTGGAGTCTCCTTCTCTGGAGACTTTCCAAACCCATCTGGATGCATTTCTGAGTGACCTGCCCTAGTTTTTGGTCCTGCTCTGGCAGGGGGGTTGGACTTGATGATCTCCAGAAGTCCCTTCCAACCCCCACCATTCTGTGATTCTGTGATTTATTGGCGGCTTGACAGGATAAGAAGGAGAACTTCCCAAAGTTTAGGCTTCCTCAAGAAGTTTTGTTCTCTGAGGAGGCCCTGAGAAAAGCAGGTACACTGGGGAGTTGGTAACTCCAGACAAGTACGTGCATGCATCGGTGCACATACCCGCATGTGGTACAGGGAGTGCTCTCCCAAATAGCCTAGAACCTGAGAAAATGGAGATAAAATCAAAAGACAATTGAAGTTAATTATGCTTTCAAGGCAACTGGAGATTGGTTGAAATCCTGTGGGATTTCTGAGCCCTCCCAGTGCAATTTCAGGCCGAGTGTGGGGAGAAAGGTTTGGTTGCTGTGGTCATTAGTGTCTCAGTTGTGACTGTCACGTCTTGCTGTGTCAGATCATGACAGCTTTTGGGCTATGGATGGCACAGGTGTCACCACCAAAACACAGTTATCTTCTCATTGCAAATTCTTCTTGAGCACTGGCTCCTCAGAGAGGTTGTGGAGTCTCCTTCTCTGGAGACTTTCAAGACTCATCTGGATGCATTTCTGAGTAACCTGCCCTAGATTTGGTCCTGCTCTGGCAGGGAGGTTGGACTCTATGATCTCCAGAGGTCCTTTCCATCCCCTAACATTCTGTGATTCTGTGATTCTTTATGTCACTTGCCTGCCTGTTACATGTATCATGCCATGGCGAGGGATGCCTACTCTTGCTCTTCAAACTTCACAGCACAAATTTGGATTCAATATAATTTTTCTTTAGATTAAATAAACAAACTAAAAAATAGGACATTACTGAACTTCACCATTCTTCCACCCACATATTTTCCCCATTCTTTTCATCCCCACCAAAACCTGGCCTTCATTTTGTGTTTTGGGCAATGGAGAGGTTTCTAGCCTGACTTTGAACTTTTTCAAGTAGCCTTCAGAAGAAGCCACATTCCAAGAAGTCTTGCATATCTCTTTGGTTTACAGAGGAACTGGGATATGACCAAACCCTTACTAATGCCAGACATTGGACACTCAGGGCTTTGTGGGTGAGCTGGTGTGAAGTAACTGAATTAGAAATACATCAGGAGGGTTAAATATCTTGCTTCCTATGTGAGCTTGGGAAACAAAACTCTTGCTTTAACCCCAGAAGAATCAAAGTCTCTAGGGATCTAGCAATGGGAGATGACAAAACACACAAAACCACATGGGACAGTATTTCTTGCTGTGCTCTTCTGCACCTCCATGAATTTAGGCCAAGAAGTGCTCCACTAACTTCAGAATTTTGCCTGGCCTGACCTTTGGGTCGCCAAAGACGTTGTAATGGAGTACCATCAAAAATGTTATTATGGGGAATTGCACTGCACATTTTTTATGTTCATGTGAGTATTTGTTCAGAATTGAACTTCACCAGTAGAACCACGTGATAGTAGGAAAAAGAGAACACATTTTTATTCCCTTGAGATGGAAAATCTTTCTTCAAAGAATCATGAATAAAACAAGACAGTGCCTCATAGCGAGGATTAAGGAAAAAAAATAATAATTTTAAAAAGTCTTTGGCATGGTCTTTCCCTCTGGCATCTTCACTCAGGTTCTGCAATCGGTAATTCAAAGGAGGCTTTGTGGAAAGGAGATGAGAGATGGGGGAGTTGATATGACTTCCCCAAGGGTGAGAACTTCTTGAGCTGGAACCTGAACATTATTCTCTCTAATTCCAGCTCCACACTTCACTGTGAGACCATTATTCTGTTTGATTAATCTGCACAATGTCTCTAAAGCCTCCAAAGCCATAATGCTACATATGCATTAAAGGGTCCTACCACATGTCCTTGTTTCAGTATCTGGGAGCCATTTGCTATCTCCAACACCTTTTTGCTTGACCTTTGAATACACAGTAGTATTGCCTACCCTTGGTCATACTCAGATAGATCATCAGGGCTGATGCATTGCTAGTGTTCATTGAGGAACATGAGCCAACAATGTGCCCTGGCAGCCAAGAGAGCCCATGCTGTGCTGGGGGGCATGAAGAAGACTGTAGCCAGCAGGTCAAGGGAGGTTCTCCTCCCCCTCTACTCTGCCCTGGGAAGGCCTCACCTGGAGCCCTGGGTGCAGTTCTGGGCTTCCCAGTTCAAGAGGGACAAGAACTACTGGAGAGAGTCCAGCACAAGCCACTGAGGTGATGAAGGGACTGGAGCATCTGCCCTGTGAGGAAAGGCTGGGAGAGCTGGGGCTGTTCAGCTGAGAGAGGAGGAGGCTGAGGGGGGATCTCATCAGTGCTGATCAATATCTACAGGGGGTGTCAGGAGGATGGGGCCAGACTCTTCCCAGTGGTGTCCAGTGACAGGACAAGGGGCAATGGGCACAAACTGGGACACAGGAGGTTTAACCTCAATATGAGAAAATCCTTCTTTACTCTGAGGGTAACAGAGCCCTGGGACAGGCTGCCCAGGGAGGTTGTGGAGTCTCCATCCCTGGAGACATTCCAAACCCTCCTGGACATGTTCCTGTGGGATCTGCTCTAGGGGATCCTTCTCTGGAAGGGAGATTGGACTGGATGATTTCCAGAGGTCCCTTCCAACCCCGAACACTCTGTGATTCTGTGATCACAAGACTTCCCGGGTCTTGATGGAAGGTCTGCAGTGTAAATTTGCTTCCTAGGTAATCCATATTTGATTTGTAGGATGATGCCAACTCTGCAGTTGAGGTCATGGCATTGCCAAAGCCTTACGTGTGATTTGGGGCAGTCATTTGGCCCCTCTGTTGCATTAGCCTCTGCTGTACGTAGAGATGACTTCATCCCAGCTCACTTGGAGACACGTGCTGCCTCTTTTACAGGCATTAACAGATTTACCAGCAGCATCTGGCACATCTAAAACCCTGTGGAAGTGCTGTCAGTGCCCCACACCTGGAGGCCCATGGTTGTTCAATGAATCACATTGCAAACTGTGAAATTGGAAGGTTCAGCCACACTTCAGTGGTTCAGCACCCTACGTTGCACAGCTGATGGAGTTCAGCATGCTAATGAGGGAGGGATTTATCGTTAAGTGCTGAGTTGTTAGAGAATGGCTGATGTTCACCTTCACCCTTGAAACCTTTCTGGGAGGAGGTCTTCTCAGGCTGAGCCTTGTGGGTCCCTCACCGAACAACCACCTAGAGCACAACTGGCAGTGGCAGGAGAAGAAGCCCAACTTGATGACTTTCAGAGAAATAGCCCAAGAAATGAAATCCTCGATATAATTTATAAAAGGCATTAAGTAAGTAAGGAGGAGGGATTGATGGGGAACTGATTGTCCTTCCTGGGGAGAAAGTGAAAATGAAACTGAGAAGATACCTAGGCCGGTTGGTTACCACAGAGATAAAAGTGAAATGTGGACAGCTTAAGGGATCTCTTGGGGGCATCCACAAATGCTGATACCTTAATTTGGAGAACCCTTTCTCCAGCACTGCCTATTTGGGTCACTGTCCTCTGTTAATTTTAGTTGGAAATATCAATATGAGTGAAAGTGCCACTTTTAACCTTCTCTACACTTGGTAGAAAAGCAATTAGAGCTGGAAGCTGGTATTGATGACACCTGGAAATACTGAATGGAGAAGGCTTCATTGAGATGAAAGACCACTTTGTAAAGACAGGTCTTAAAAAAACAGTGGGTTTGCCAGGTATTACATCATTAGAATTGTAGAATGGTTTGGGTTGGAAGAACCTTAAAGATCATCTAGTTCAAACCCCCCTGCTTGGACAGGGACACCTCCCACTAGACCAGGTTGCTCCAAGCCCTATCCAACCTGCCCTTGAACTCTTCCAGGGATGGGGCAGCCACAACCTCCCTGGGCAACCTGTTCCAGGGTCTCACCACCCTCACAGTAAAGAATTTCTTCCTAGAAGAAATTAGGAGCTCACTGGAAGGAAGGTATCACACTCCTCAAATTTGTAATCTGGCCAGTTGAATTCCTCTATCTAGAAAGGAGTAGGGAAATACCTGGGAGAATTTGGCTTGCAAGGATGGCTTCCACCAGGAGGGGGAAATGCTGTGGACAGAACACTTGTCCAAGAGGGTGTGGTGGTTTCTGTGAATTGGAGTAATTTCACACCAGCCCCTGGAGGCCGTCCAGGTTGGAAACGCCAAACCGCTGAATTATGTGCGAAGTAATAGCTGAATTACTTCAAACCAACATGGTCTCCTGAATATTTGTCCTCTTCACTTGGATGGAGGGCCTCCAAGAGCCAACGTGGTTTTAGTTTAGATGCCCTTAGCTGTGAAAAGTGCACCAGAAATCCCAAACACACAATTCTGCTGCAATCACTTGACATCTCCACATCTAGCTTGTATGTCCCTGGGATGATCTTGATTTGTTTCCACCAAAACCATGAAGTTCCTGCTGACCCACATGGCGCAGAACTCGGAACAGCACGTTGACACGCTGTTGATTGGGAACCCAAAGAGTTTTAAGACCCTGATGGGAAATTATAGCAAACAAGGGTTGTTGGCAACCAACTTCCAAATCTAAATCCTCCATGGACACAATACACTACAATTCCAGCAGCTCTCCCGGGTCAGGAAACAAATGCTGTGACTGCTGTATTCCTGTGTGTGATATTTATGACACACAATGTTATCTTTGTAATTGTTACGTCTGCTTTTATGTAGTGCAATTAGGGTGGAGCTGAGGTTAATGGTAATGTTAATCGTTTTCATGTTCTTAATTTAGATTCTGAATGCTGTCGTTCAGTGGGGAGTGAGCAACACAAATTATTCATGCTATTGTACTGCTGTCACATCTGTGGTGTAGGGAGATGGCTACAGCACAGCCTGAATCAGCCAAGGTTGCCCAAGTCTTAGATTTACCTCCTAAAAAGCTCATTCACTTGAAGTTTGGTGTTTTCTCCTGCTTGTAGCACGTGGGAAAGTCCTGAAACCAAAACTTGCTCTGAAACCAAACCCTGCTCTTGGAGGGGTGTGTGTCTGTGTGGGCTTCAGCCAGCTGAGCTTCAGCTGTGGGGGCGGAACTGTTTGTGATGTTCAGAGAAACTCATCTCTGCCATCATGACTTTTAATGCCTCTGAAATTTCTCTTTACTGTAATGCATCCTGGAAATCATAGATTCATGGAAAATAGTCTGAGCTGTGGTCTTCAGTCTTCTTCTCATAAAATCCCAGACTAGTTTGGGTTGGAGGGACCTTCAAGATCACCTAGTCCTAACCCCCCTGCTTGGGCAGGGACACCTCCCACTAGACCAGGTTGCTCCAAGCCCCATCCAGCCTGAGCTTGGACACTTCCAAGCTCCCTGGGAAACCTGTTCCATTGGTGGAAACGAGTGCAGAGCACATGGGTGTGTGGTTATAAGGCTTTTTTCTTCTCTGCTAACTTCCATGAGTTGGGATGTGTCTGGCTACGGCCTTTATACAAAATACGCAACTCAGAATATCCAAAAATAAAATAAAAAAACCCTAAAAAACAACCACAACACCCAGACTTCCTGAGCTTGCTTTGTTTAGTGGCCACTCCTAAAATGCTTTTGCTCACCAAAGCTGGGGCAGTGGGCACCCCCTGCGTTCAGAGCAGTGGCTGAGGGGTACAGCTCAATGAGAACTTAAAAAGAAAAGGAAAAAGATGGGATTTTTCTTTTAATTCTGCTGTGTCTGGTGAGAGTAGCAGAAGGGGAGGAGAATTGCTGCTATCTCCAGAATCAGGTCCTGCTGCTGCTCCATCTCATGGGACCATTCTGCTGTAGCCTTTATTGGACGGGCAGCTAAAAGGCTGGAGTCCTCAGCTTCCTAACGGGTTGAAATGCAAAGTTCCAAAGATATTAAATCCCAGTTTCTTCCTCTAGGAACTGAGATGTCGCAGCCATCTTCTTTGTGTAGTTACAGAAGAAACATACGCAACCATTTTGCTGAGGATCAAGCTTCTTTTTCTTGTTTTTATGCTGTGCTGAGTTCACAAATACAAAGCTTATTTTCTGAAGACCGTTTGCTTTTTGCTGCGACCAGCCTGAAGAGGCTTTGCTCAGGGAACACCAGAGGGCTGGTTTAATTTTATGAGGAAAAAAAAAAACCCATCATAATTTTGAGAGTACTCTTGGTGTTGTTACTTCCTCGGTGCAGGACTCCAAGTCTTTCACAAAACCCAGAAGTATCCCATGGGATCACAGCCATCCTGGGGTGGTGGATTGAATGACTTTAAGTGTCTTTTTTTGGTTTGATTTGTGACTATAGCTTTAATTTATTGCCTCCTCTGGAAACCACAGATATGTTTGTTATTCGCAATTACGTGGTAAAAAAAAAAAAAGAAAATAAAAGAAAAAAGAGCTTTATTTGGATTTTTAAGTCATTCTTTCTCTTTGGCTTGGTGTTTGTTGCAATGAAATCCTTTTATGAGGCTTGTGGAGAGAGCTGGGTTGAAAAATCTTCTCAACAGGACAAGTGATGGGCAGCAGTGGTGCGAGGCCAAGGAAAGATAAAAATGAAGGTTTTATGGCTTGAGGGAGGTGATTCTGCCCCTCTGCTCTGGTGAGACCCCACCTGGAGTGCTGTGTCCAGCTGTGGAGCCCTCAGCACAGGAAAGACATGGACCTGTTGGAGAGGGTCCAGAGAAGGGCCACCAAGATGATCCAAGGGCTGGAGCAGCTCTGCTATGAAGACAGGCTGAGGGAGTTGGGGCTGTTCAGCCTGGAGAAGAGAAGGCTCTGGGGAGACCTTAGAGCACCTTCCAGTGCCTGAAGAGGCTCCAGGAAAGCTGGGGAGGGGCTTTTCACCAGAGAGGGCAGTGACAGGACGAGGGGTAATGGTTTTAAACTGAAAGAGGGGAGATTTAGGTTAAAGAGCAGGAAGAAATTCTTCACCATGAGGGCAGTAAGGCACTGGAACAGGTTGCCCAGGAGGTTGTGGAAGCCCCCTCCCTGGAGGTGTTCAAGGCCAGGTTGGATGAGGCTTGTGCAGCCTGGTCTAGTGGGAGGTGTCCCTGCTCATAGCAGGGAGGTTGGAACCTGATGATCTTGAAGGTCCCTTCCAACCTTCACCATTCTGTGATTCTATGATTCCATGATTCTGTGACTTCATTGAGACCAGTTAGTTCAACATTCACCCGATTTAATTTTATACATTGAATCTGTTAAAATTGTCACTTTTTTTTAACCCTAGAAACTCAATCTTAAATTTAAACCACCTACAGGAGTTGAACATCAGCTTGCCTTTCAAAAGCATATCCCCTGGATGGGCACATCATGGTCTGATGCTGATGGTCACCACATGCACATACCTCCATCCAGCAGCAGGCCTGCTGGTTTGTCATTTAACACCACTTGAAAATGTTTACACTGACGTTTTCCTGCAGGTCTAATAGTTTCTCTGCTTTACTGTACTCAGTCTGGTAGATGAAATTTTCATTTTCAGAGCAGGGAAAAACCTGCAGTCAAACTCCAGTGATCAGTGGATTTCAACATACTTAGCAAGTGGGCTTTCATGTTGGTTTCTAATCCATCAATCTCTTTTAGAAGCAGAAAGCTGGGTATTACCTGGGGGGTTTCCAGAAGTGAAGCATGTGTGAAACTTTATTCAATGCCCAAAGAAGATGCAGTATTTTATTTACCCAAACAAAAATATTATTTTAGAATTCTGTCCTGAAGATGGGAGTTACTGACCTCAGCTTTCCAAAATCTCTGGTTTCAGGAAGGTCTGGTGTCTGGATTTCAGATGGCTGGAGAGTATCTCCTCCGTGGTGTGGTGGAGTTGTAGGCTCAGTGGACATGAAAAATAGTGAAAAAATAAGATTGTTCACGAATATTTTACTATATTTTAAAAATGTAGCCTGATGGTTGCTTTCCTATAAATAGTTCCTGCTGGCATGAAAGTGACAGATGCCAACGTGAACCCCGGTGGCAATGGGGGAAGGATTGAGTGGGAGAGAGTAAAGTTCTCTCTTGATCAGCATGACATCAGTTCTGTAATAATATTTTGGTGAGGGAAAGTATTGCACTGTGCCCCCAAAGAGGCACAGGCTACCTTCTGTTTTCAGTGTCATCTACAGTTGTTTGAGGAAGGTTGATTACTCCATGGCTGAAAGACACCAGATCACTAAGACCTCATTATGATCTTTTAAAAACTCCCTCATCTGCTTTAAATCCTTCTTAGTTCTCCAGGCTGAGTGATTGGGAAGGAGCTGGGATCTCCTCACTCTTAAGTGATATTGCTGCCTCTGGCTTGCTCTGGCCACCTTTCATGTAGGGGAGGACAAATTGTGAGTGGGGTCAAATGTGTCAAAAGGCCCTTTAGTTGAAGGGTTCTCAACACTGGAGGTCAGGGTGGTCTCGGGGCTGCAGCTACAGCTGCTGCTGCTGTTTTTGTTTGTCCTGAGTAGGTAGAGGATGTGGCTTCAGTCACAGAATCACAGCATGGTTTGGGTGGGAAAGGACCTTCAACGATCATCTAGTCCAACTCCCCTGGCATCTTCTACTAGACCAGGTTGCTCAGAGCCCCATACAACCTGACCCTGACTGTTTCTAGGGATGGGGCATCCACACCACCTCTGGGCAACCTGGGCCAGTCTCTCACCACCCTCATTGTGAAAATTTCTTCCTTAGATATAGTCTGAATCTCCCCTCTTTCAGCTTAAAACCATTCCCCCTAGTGCCATCAATCCCTGCCCTTGTAAAAAGTCCCTCCCCAGCTTCCCTGGAGCCCCTTCAGGCACTGGAAGGTGCTCTAAGGTCTCCCTGGAGCCTTCTCTTCTCCAGGCTGAACAGCCCCAACTCTCTCAGCCTGTCTCCAGAGCAGAGCTGCTCCAGCCCTCTGAGCATCTTCATGGCCTCCTCTGGACCCTCTGCAGTAGGTCCATGTCTTTCCTGTGCTGAGGACCCCAGAGCTGGACCCAGGGCTGCAGGGTGGGATCTCACGAAAGCAGAGTAGAGGGGGAGATCCACCTCCCTTGACCATGGCCGTTCTACTGGTGATGCAGTCCAGCTATTGCCGCGTGCCCTCAGCCCCATCTTCACTCCCATCAGGAGCTCCTGTCCACCTCTGCTCAGAGCTGCGTGTGGGGGAAAGTAGAGGAAGCAGGTTTTCCCCCTTTTACCTCCCTGGAACACAGTTTGGATGGAAGTGCTCAAGGACAGCCGGTCCAGGGCTCCTCAGACCATCCCAGCAAGGACAGACCCCCTGTCCCACTGCTTCAAAATGTGCCTTCAGGGTTGCCTCTTACCTCTGTGCAGCATCACCCAGACCTTCAGACAGTGTGGGGGCCCATGGAGATACTATTTTGTTAGGGGTGAGACTAATCACGTCTATGAAAATGCTGTTGTTTCAAGTTCTAGACACAACCCAAACACAACACAAAGCCTGGGCCTTGGGGTGTGACCCGACTGAATGGCCTCAGCCCAGGCTGCTTCCACCATGCTGCTGTGCATCAGGAGCCAAGCAGCTACACAAGAGGAGATGAGTGGTGAGCAATAGGTGGTAGGTGAGAGCTGTGGGATGCAGGTCCTCTGCACTTCTCAGCCCTTCCCTGACCACATTCTGCAGGCTCCCTGCCTGCCTCAGAGAGCTGCTTTCTGGTGTTGAAAGCCTTTCTCTTCCTGTCTCCATCCCCTGGCTCGTCAGGGGCTCGGTACAGCAGGTTGTGGTACCTTGCCACCAGCCTCGCTGATGACCCCAGGAAAGTCCCCCTCCCTGCTGTAGCTGTTCAAAATTGAGAACAAAAAGGCATTATCTTAAAAAAAAAGAAAGTTCTGCAGGTGATGCTTGTGTGTAGCTCTGTCCTAGGTGGTGATGATAGATCTCTCAAAGCTGTCTGTGCTTCTCATGCCCTTAGATGTTCTCATCCTCTGAAGTCTGAAGGCTTTTGTGCAGCAACGTTCTGCTTGAGGTGGGCAACATGGGGGTCTTTTGGCAGTATGGGCTTTCCAGTTGTTGTGCAGTTATTCATCAGGCTCCAGCTAAAGGGAAAGGGAAGCCCTTTGCTTCTAAAATGGGTGGAAAATGACTGAAGGTTTGCAGAGTCAGGCAGCAGCACGGTGTCGTTGCTGGAAAAATCCACGGGGACCTCAAAGATAACGGGAACAGGAGTGCTGGGTTGTATTTAAAAAAAAAAAAAAAAGAAGTTGCCTTTGCTTTGTTGTGTTTTTTTTTTTGGATCATAGAATCATAGGGGTTGGAAGGGACCTCGAAAGATCATCTAGTCCAACCCCCCCTGCCAGAGCAGGGTCACCTAGAGCACATCACACAGGAACTTGTCCAGGCGGGTTTTGAATGTCTCCAGCGAAGGAGACTCCACAACCTCTCTGGGCAGCCTGTTCCAGTGCTCTGTCACTCTCACAGTAAAAAAATTTTTTCTGGTATTCACCTTGAACCTCCTATGCTCCAATTTGCACCCATTACCCCTTGTCCTATCACTGGTCACCACTGAGAAAAGCTTAACTCCATCTCCCTGACACTCACCCCTTACATATTTGTAAACATTGATGAGGTCACCCCTCAGCCTCCTCTTCTCCAAGCTAAAGAGACCCAGCTCCTTCAGCCTTTAGATGGATGTTAGAAAGAAAATTGTGTGGGCAGAAGTGGTGGTGCAGTCTACACAGTTGGAGCAAGAGAGCTTCTAATAGGCTCCACCAAATATTTTCACGGTGAATTGAGATCCCGAGGGAGATAAAAATGATACAACTCTCAAAATGGCCGGAGGTTCCCTGGCGAAGGGTGCCAAACTGGAATCCTGGGCTTTGAGGGAGCAGCCGTGGGGGAGTTATCAGGAAGCTGGAGTGATAAATCCAGGATTAGTGGTTGGATGTTCACTGGTAGTGAACAGACCCCCGACATGTGCAGCAGCGCCCGGGAAAGCCACGAGCGCCGATGCTGGATACGGGGCGAATATCCATGAACCGGTTAAAAAAAAAACCAAACAAACCCAAACCCTCAGTGCTTAAACTAGTTCTGCAGGCAGAAGAGGTGGAAATGCCAAAATTGGGAGGAGCTTTGATACCCTGGTGATGAAAAGCTGTTTCCTGAGTCGGAGGCTGGAAGGATGGATCCTGTGGGTTAGGGTAACACGGGGCCACCGGCTTGCCAACAACCGCCTTCCCTTTGCGCTGGGCGATATTTATTATTTCACTTGGGTTATAACTTCCTCGTCGGCTCACGGGGGTGTGGGGAGGGGGAAGGAAATGACACTTGCTTTCTTTGCAGGACGTTTCGAAGATCTGCAGATTAAAGGCTGGGTTTAGGAAGAGCTTAGGTGCTCCTGGAGAGCGTAGAAATCAGGCGCTTCAGAGGAAATTCCTGCAGGTAGATCGGGTGAAGTAACCTGAAACCTGGCGCTCGGGGTGCGGCAGAGGAAGATTGCAACCCGTCCAGTTTTGCTTTGTAACACAACACACGGTGGAAAAGGGCCTACTGGTTGGTTGGTGGGGGTTTTTTTTAACTTAGTTTTTTTGTTTAATTTGTAGTTTTCGGGCACTCCCCAGCTCCTGCTCCTGCCTGGTGGGACCTGGAGGTAGCTGAGCTTTGTTTGCCTCCAGAGCCCTGTTTCCCTTCACGCAGTTGCAGTCAGGCAGGAAATGGGTTTCTTCTCCTCTGAGCCAGCCTGGTTTTCTCGACAGCAAAAGCTCCCTTCTTGCTTTCTCCCTGGGCCCTGCTGGGAAGGTCTCCAGCTCTCCTCACCCCCTGGCTTGCCCCTGCAGTTTCTCTGGAGCAATACCGTGCCAAAGCTTTCAGCCACTTAACCTCACTCAGCTCTGCAAGATGCTCCTTGTAGTTTTTCCACCTTACACCCCCCAAAAATCAAGCACCCTTTGCCTGCTTCTTTTCATATCATTGTACAAAATGTGGCTGTCACACCCACCAGTTTCCTTTCAGTTTTTACCCAGTGCTGGACTCCGGGTGCCTTAAATAAAACGCTGTATTCCGGGACGTGGCAGCGGCAGGCTTTCCTACTGGCATGACCAGACTCTAAATGTGACATTCAGAGCTGTAAAACTCTCCCTGACAATAGCTGGTGTTGTTCAACGAGTGGCATAAATAATCAAGGGGATTTTTCCCTCCTCCCCCCCTCCTTTTTTTTTGGAAGAAGAATCACATCTCCCCGGGCTGGCTGGGGAGGCATCAGGAGGTTTGCATGGCACAGCGCTGGGGGAGAAGAGTTACAGCATGGAGGGGAATCTCAGGAAAGGGGTGACACCAAAAGGGGGAACTTCAGGTCATTATACAGATGGGTTTTAACATCATGGTGCTTTTATGTCTGTTAAAGGAGGTGTTGGAATCTTTGTTCTCTTCTATACCTGTTTTTATACAGAATAAAGTAATTACCTCATCCTGATTTTTGTGTGTTTGTAGCACGACAGGCTGACTTTGTGGCACAAGCTTTAATTGCTGATGGGGTACCTGGGAAGACAGGCTCACAGGGTGGTTCAGGTGGTTAGATGAGGCCTCAGGAGGTCTCCAGTCCAACCTCTTGCTCCAAGTGGGATCAGCTGTGAGGCTGGACCAGGCTGATCAGGGCTTTATCAAGCTGGTTCTTGAAAACCTTCCAGAATGGAGACTGCACAACCTCTACAGGCAACCTGTTACCCTGCTTGGCTGACTTCAGGGTGGAAAAGCTTCTCCCTACAGTTTGAACATACCATTGTTTGGGTTGGAAGGGACCATCTACTTCCACCCCCTCTGCCATGGGCAGGGACACCTCCCACTAGACCAGGTTGCTCCAAGCCCCATCCAACCTGCCCTTGAACACTTCCAGGGATGGGGCAGCCACAGCTTCTCTGGGCAACCTGGGCCAGTGTCTCACCACCCTCACAGCAAAGAATTTCTTCCTAACATCTCATCTAAATCTCTTGTTTAATCTTCTGCCTGTTGTCTCGTGTCCTCCTGCCCTGTGGTCCTGTGAAGAGTCTGGGTCACTCTTCCTCTTCCTCCTGATCTCCTTGGAGATGCTGGAAAGCTGCTAAATCACCTTTGCTTGCCTGGTGCTACTAGCTGAGTGTGCCCAGAGAGAAAAAGGGACAAACAGATCTGTATTTGCACAGCTGCCACATACCTCAAGTTTTTTCTTGTCTTTCCATGAGCACCTGGATCTGTCCCACCTCTGTTGTATTCATAGATCAAAAGCAGGGAGGGGAAAGCTTTTCTGTCTTCCTTTAATCTTTGGCTTTCTCAACTTAGAATCAGCTACATTAGAATTAAAAATAAAAATCAGTTGAAGAAGCTGCGAAAATTCTGGACTAACAGGTGAAATTTGGTGCCTGGTCATTAGCCCATGTGGCTGGTGACTCAGCCCTTCTGCAACCTCAGTGGAAAATCTGTATTTCTAAGATGTTTTGCTTCCAGTCTTGACATTCATTGCTTTCAATACAGTGAACAGATGATGTGATACTGGCATTTTTTTGGCAGTTTGGAGGCTTTTCTGTGCTGGCACCTGAACGTGGTGCAGAGTAACTGCTGATTTCATCCTTTTCTCTTCAACATGATTTTTCTGTTCTTTCTTGCAATTCCTTCAGAAAATAAAGACTGTCGGCACTAAAGCAGCTTCTTTCTTCATAATTTCTCCAATACTATGGAAATAAAGCACTGAAATAAACATATTTTCTACAGGGAATATGCAGAGGAAAAAGCTCTTGCGTGTCCTTGAGGCTGAAGCTGACCCCAGGCTCATCTATTAAAACTGAGTATTTGTAAAAACTGATTTAAATAAGCTTATTTATATTAAAAAGAAAAACCCAACAAACCTGTTCTAAAACTAAGGTTAAACTGAAAAAAAAAAAAAAAAGGCTGCAAAAGTGGTGGCCCTGCCCAGAGTCTGCTCAGCACGTGAGGTGGGTATGAATGAGCCCGGCAGTTTTGTCTCCGGGCTGGATTAGGCACAGTTGCCACTGGTTACTGCAGCCCAGCTCCACTGGGGCTGCTTGTCTCTCCTCTCCCCAAGCCCCACCGAGGCTTGGGAACCCACCAGGGTGGCCAGGACGTGCCCTGAGCAGGTGGTGTCAGGATGGGGCTGAGATCTTCACAGCCCTCACCTGTACAGCATCCCTTAATGTCACTTGATGTCACCTACTGCGTCTTTAGATGCTTAATAGTCCTTTGATCTCCAACAGCATTCAGAGGAGGATTTTGCTTCTGGGGTTTGCTTTGGGTTTGAAATGTTCTTACCATTTTTTTATTTTTTTTTTTAATTTCCAAAGCCTCTTTATAGGATTGAAGCCCCATGAAGTCTGGTTTTTAGCAAAGATGCAGCTGGGTTTTTAGCCCCGCTGCCTGCACAGGCAGTTGTCAGTCCTGGAGCAAGTGATGGTGGATTGTTTTTGAGATGTAAAACAGAAGAGGCTCATGGTTGGTGTGTGCTGCTTTCTGCTGCTGGGAGAGAAGCAGCAGCCTTGTTCTCAGCCCATTCCTGCCCCTGCCTTCCTGTGACTCCATTGAACTGGCTCCTGTCAATCAACGGGGCTTTTGAAACAAACACGTGGGATAAAGCTGCAAAATCATTCCTGTGTCAGCTCTGGAGTGGTGACTGCACAGCTCTGTGGATGTGCAGATGAAGCCATGTGCAAACCTTCTTGCACAGTCATTTTTCCTCATCTGAGGTGCAGCAGTAGAGGTAGGAGGGATAGTCCAGGCCAGGAGAGCCAAGGGCAGGATGTCTTCAAGTGCCCCAGTGCTCTGAGCTGCTGCAGAGCTCAGGTTATTTTCCTCATGAAAAGAATCCAAATCTGGGAGCTCCTGGCTCCCATACACAGTGGTCTGATAAAACCAGCTTTAAACTGCAGTCTTGCTTAGTGGAGAAGGGACAGGGTGGTGTGTAGTCCCCTCCAGAAGCATTCACTGAGAGCTCCAGTATCCCGTGCATTTAGATGTTAATCCGGTTGCGCAGCCAAAGCACGTGGTGACTTCTGCACAGAGGATGCTTTTCCCTGCAGGGACATCTCCCCTCCCAGTGCTGACCTGCTTGTTGCAGACTAAGCAAAATGTATTCAGGTTTTATTTCACCCTGGCAGCTTATTTTGAAAGCAGGCTGGCAAAAGCAGTGGGCTTGAGACAAGAAAAGGTGTGGAAGCAGTGGCGATTGTTGGAAGCATTGGAGCAGCAGGGGGGAAAAGCAAGGATCCAGGAATAATAAGAGGTTGCTTTTGGGCAGCTGTGTGAGGAAACTCAGTGAACTGAGAACACCTTTATGAAAACTAGGCATTTGGAAGAAGCCCTCAAAGGGGAGCTCACCTCCTTGTAACAGGCTGTGTGAACACAAAGCACATGGCCAACTTCCCAGCTCCAAGCTGACTCCTGAAATGAGACTGACCTCGCAGCCTGAAAGTACTGCCCAGAAAAGGAAACCCGTGTGAGTCCAATAGATGGGTCCTGGCTTTGGTTGTATGGACCACAAAAGTTACTTGCTTTCAGTGCTTTTCTCAGATATTTGCTCCTATTTCTTTATCATCCTGTGCTGTGCTTGAGCAAAACCACTGACGACCTTGGCTCAGTAGGTGCTGTTGCTGTGGGTAGCTCTCAAGGCAGCATTCCCACCAGGCACCAGGCTCATCTTCCTTCTCTGTTCCCAGTGAAATTCTCAGCCCTCCCAGAGTGATGACCTGCAGTTTATACCAATATACCTGGAATTATTCCTCAAGCCATGTTGTGCAGTAGGGAGCCTGATTCCACGTGTTCTATAAAAGCAGAAGAGGATTTCGGGTGTTGTGATGGAAAATCAAAGCCCTGTTTGGGGGAACTTGTGGTCTGACTATCCAGTTGGACAAGCTTAGCTTTCCCTGCAATTTAAATATACTCTACCAGAATTTTAATCATGCCAGTCTCCAGAACTCCTTTTTAACTCTTTGGGAGCATGGAGGGTTTCCAAGCCACTGTCACTCTCCTGTTTGAATGATACAGCCTTGGAGGAGAAGAAAAGCTTTGAATGTGTGTGTGTATGTCACCTTCTGCCTCCTCTAGAAAGCTTTTACAGCTGCTGGGTGTCATTTGGGGTAATCCAGAATATTTCTGCACAGCTCCAGGAGGTCCTTTCCTCCTCACCTGCTTTCTCAGAGCTTCCCTATCCTTCATGGAAGTCGGGATCTCCCTCTGAGCACAGTTTTTACCCTTATTCAGCCCGGAAGTTCCTCCACATCTTTAAGGTTGTCTCTATGATATCTGTAACATCCTTGGCACTTGAATTCTGTTTTCTTGTTCTCAGTTTTTGCTGGCACTTTGCACAAACATTTCCTGACTAAATTCAACCAGAAAAAAACAGAGAGCTTCCAGTTTATTGCATATATCAACACCATTGCAGAAACAGCTGTTCAGACCAGGGGAAAACTCCCTAAAAACCATTATCTCCTTTATCAGAAACAAAATAAAAGAAAGAATCTGCTAATGCTTCAAGTATGGGAGATAGAGAAGGGGTTGTCTCAATTTTGTTTTGTTATGGTATTGTGGGAACACAAGTGCACTTAGTCCCAGCTAGAGCTGCTGCCAAACCTGTACCCTGGAAATACTGGAGGCTTTGCTGTTGATTTACATGCCTGCAGAGTCAAACCCCGTGTGTACGCTTGCTCGTAGGTTATTATTTTGCCACCAGTGGAAGCTTCTGCAGCAAAACCTTCATTTAAATAGACAGGGTTTAGTGTGGTAAGGAAAACAGGGACAGATTAGGGTAAAACAGTTTGGTTTTGTTGATGCTGCAGGCCAGTAGCGGAACCAGAAAAAGAGAATTAATCTCCTTTTTCCCAGGAGACTGTCTTACCTGCAGCATGTACCTTCACTAAGAGGTAGTAGATGGATTGCTTTGTTTTTCCTTAGGCTTGTGAAAAGTCTGGGATTTGGGAGGGGGCAGCTATCTATCTCCAGAGTTAGATTTAGATGTCTCATTGTAGCCTGCCTTATTAATGAGTGTTGCAGCTGATGCTCCTGGTAGGCTGGACCCATCAACATGCAGTGTCTTCTGTCCTGGACCCTGCGTCAACTGGGATAAGTTTCACTGCTCAAGGAGCTCCTTCAGACGTGGTGGGGAGACTGTGCCTTGGCTACTCTTGGGCTTAGAGGCAAAGCCAAGCTCCTGCTCTTGCCCCTGTGCCTCCTGCAGCCAAGCTTGGAAGATCATCTCAGGCACCGAGTGCCTGACCATCGTATGATCTGCAGGAACAGGTTTCACCTCCTTAGTATAATGCAGCAGAGAGCATGATCTATGAGGAAAAAAAAAAACATTTATCCCTGCCAGAGAAGCCTCTTCCATGCAAATCAGCTGTTTAATCTGTCACCCTCGTGCTTCCCGCGCGCCCTCCCTCCATGGGTTTGTCTGGAGGATGAGGCAGGAGCTTCCCAGTTGGCTTTTTACAGGTAGGAGTTTCTTCTGGTGACCACCACAGGGGATCCCAAAGCCTAAAGCCTTGTCTGGTCCAGCACTCGATGTAGGTGCTGCCAATCATCGTGTTTCCAACTTGCAGACTTTCAAATTTGTCTGCACCAGGGTTTCAGGGTTTCAATGCCAAGGGAGTTGGGGGGGGGTTGAGTACTTGGCACCTTCACTGCTCCTTTTTTCTTTTAAAGTTTAGGACTGAATTGTATCCAAAATATCCAGGTAGGAACATATCTGTGTGGGGAGGCAGTCCTGGTTGGAGGCTTCCTTTCAGACCTGAGCCAATGTGAACCAAAAAGGTGTGGTTTTAAATAAAAACACAACCCAATAATGTAAAGCAGCATTTTGTATTTTTAAACAAAGAATATGGTGGTACAGAGAAGACTCCCAGAGAACCAAACAACTTATTTTACTGCCGGGCAGGGTCTCCACTAATGAAACAAAACAGAAAGCCCTGAAGAAAGCTGAGCCCTCTTGTATTTGGTCCTCTAAAGGCTGCAGATCACCGTGATGGATTAAACAAAGCCCCACAGCTGCATGCAACATCTGGCACCGCAGCTCAGTCAAAGATTTTCCATCCAGGAGGAGGTCTCGTCCATGACTTTTGACTCCAGTTTCCATCTCCAGTATGTCCAAAGGTTACAAAATTCCCATGGTATGACTCCTCGTGTGGTGTCGTATGGATCCTGCAACCAGCGTGATGAGTCCTGCAGGTTTTGTCCTGCCACCCACTGAATCCCCCCCAACAGGAACACCAACAGCTCTAGCAAAACTCTTGCAGAAAAACATTTGGGTCTGAGGTCTTTGGCTGTTTGGGGGAGTTTGAGTGGTACAGACCAGGAGGTGGCTCTTTCAGGGCTGCATCCAGAAACTCACCCTGTAGCCCCTTTGTAATGTAATAACACCCCCAACGAGATGCTTAATGCTTTCAAATGTGATGCACATAAAGATTTTGTGCTGTATTTCTCCCCATCCTTCGGTCTTCTGAGCCACTGTGGGCTTCAGTGGTGTTTGGGGAGGGTGGGAGGGTATCAAAACTCCTGAGTTTTATCCAGCCTCAAAGCTGCAACAGAGCAAACATTATTCTTTGGTGCAAAGTGCTGAGCAATCCACAAGAAATCAAAGCCTGTGTTTGCAGTGTGCAAAGGGTCAGTCACTTGCCTTTTTGGAGCTACTGCTAGGGCAACCCCTGCTATATGTGGGTGTGTGTTGTTTCAAGCCATTTATAAATAAATAAAAGCAAAAAAAATGTTGATAGTTCCTTGTTCTATATCAAATCGGATGGATTTCTTCACAAACTTTATTTTGACAGCAAATGTAAAATCAGAGCCTGATAGTCAAGCCTGGAGGTAAAACTCTTTTCATGAACACACTGAAGTGATGCAGTGCCAGAAGTGAAAAAAGTGAACCCCCTTTTTTCCTTCAGTTTCTGCTGTGGTGGCTTAATTCCTTTCCCCCCTGTCCAGCTCTTGCTTGTGTTAAAAGCTTTATTCTGCACAGTCAGGTCTGCTGGGGGTTTGTTTGATGTTTAGCCAGAGCAGGAGCGTGTTGGGGGTTGCAGAGGTGTGCAGTGGGTTGTTCTGATAACAGGTAACAGGTCTCCTGATGCAGACCACCAGCTCTCAAAGAGGGGCCAGGGCTGTTGCATTAACCCTGAGCAAAACAAAAAAGGTGCTGGGAAATACAGATGTTCATGGTGGCCATCAAGGAGCTCTTGCTTTTTGGGCAGCATGACTTGCTGTAGCTTTGGAGTCACAACCCGAGGAGAAAAGCACAATATCCTGGCTACAACAATGTTGTGTTTATATCCAAAGCTCAGAAATCCATCTGTGTGGAGGAATGAAGAACAGCCTATCACTGTCTGATGCTATAACCATTTTTAGAAATCTGGCTGGTGCTCATTTCTTGGGTTGTTTCCTGAAGGGTTGCTCGATGTCCCTGCCCCAGCTCCACCACTTGTGTGCTGAGAAATCACAGCTGAAACCACCACTTGACTCCATCCCACAACAGGATCATGTGGATCTACCTAAAAAACAGCTCCTGGTTGCCTTGGAGCAGCTAAAGCTCTGCCCAGCGGTCTTTGGGCTGGGCTTTGGTGAAATGATGGGAAGGAAGGTTGAGAGGGTTGGGGTTGTTCAGCCTGGAGAAGAGAAGGCTCTGGGGAGACCTTAGAGCCCCATCCAGTACCTGAAGGGGCTCCAGGAAAGCTGGGGAGGGGCTTTGGACAAGGGCAGGGAGTGAGAGGATGAGGGGGAATGGTTTCAAGCTGGAAGAGGGAGATTTAAGTGAAATCTTAGGAATAAATTCTTTGCTGTGAGGGTGCTGAGAAACTGGAACAGGTTGCCCAGAGAAGCTGTGGCTGCCCCATCCCTGGAAGTGTTCAAGGCCAGATTAGATGGGGCTTGGAGCAACTTGGTCTGGTGGGAGGTGTCCCTGCCCATGCAGGGGGGTTAGAACTTGATGATCTTGAAGGTGTCCTCCAACCCAAACCATTCCGTGATTCTAGGAAAACCCGACGTGTAGGTCATGAAACTGAAACTTCTGGTGGGAATGAGGAGGTTCACCACGAGGTGGTGATTAGCATTGGTGAGCAGAGCAGGTGGTGGCAATCCAGCACATGGCTGTGTTTGCCATATCGGGCTGGCATGTGCGTAAGGAGTAGCCCACATATCCCCTTCAGTAGACACAGAAGTTCAAGAGCTGGCAAGAAACAGCCTGTTGGGGATGTGGGATTTTTTTTTCCCCAAAAACATTTGGGGAATGTAGGGTGAGAAGCACAAATTACAGTTTGCTGTGCTCTCCCAAAACGTACAGGATACACCCAAGCCTCCTGTAAATAAGTTGTCTGTTCAATGAGTGGCTTGGATCAGCACAGCTTCCTGAAACTGGAGCCAGCCCTGAGCCACCATCAGAAATTGCCCTCCCAGCAGCATGTGTGGTTCCTGTCCTCATTGCACTGCTGAAGATCTCGTGTCTCATTGCCCCTTCCAAGATGCTCCCAGCAAACCTGGACTGCGCAGAGGGCAACAGAGTCGTGCAAATGTTTTGGGTTTTTATTCCCCTCCTTCGTAAGTATGTTTATTCATGAAGGAAGTGAAAAGAGGAAGAGGAATAAAAAGTTGCAAATGTTTTACTGGGAGAGAAATGAGACCTCCGTGACAGGGCTGCGTGTTGCCCTTTGTACCATGCGTTCGGCCCCTCTGATGTCCCCAGCATGGAGCTCAGGAAGGCTGATGTGCTCAAGATGTGTTCAGGTAGGGTCACAGGTTGTTTACCTATCTACTTGTATCCATGTTGGCACATGTGCCAATATTTGACTATCAAATCATCACTGATGAACACCTCTCGCATCTAGTTCTGCATCCGCTCGCTTCGTGGGACGCAGCTCCTGAGGTTGGTGGCCACCTCTGCATGCCTGGGTTTCTTTTTTTTCCCAGGCATATCACTTCAGTTTGTAGAGGAGGCCTCCTTTGATAAGGGCATGTAGCAATATGAAGGTGAAATTCTAATGGATCCTTTGCTGTTCATACAGAGCCTGGGTATAAGATGAAGCAGCGTGTTCCTGTGTGATCTGCTCTAAGAGTGGGGTTGGACTAGATGATTTCCAGAGGTCCCTTTCAACCCCCACCATTCTGTGATTCTGTGAATAGGACAAGGGGTAATGGCTTTAAACTGGAAGAGGGGAGATTTAGATGAGATACTAGGAAGAGGTTCTTCACCGTGAGGGCGGTGAGACACTGACCCAGGTTGCCTAGAGCAGCTGTGGCTGCCTCGTCCCTGGAGGTGTTCAAGGGCAGGTTGGATGGGGCTTGGAGCAACCTGGTCTAGTGGGAGGTGTCCCTGCCCATGCAGGGAGGTTGGAACTGGATGATCTTGAAGGTCCCTTCCAACCCAAACCATTCTATGATACAACATGGTTCTTTTCAAACAGCTTTCCCCTATCTCCTTCGCTCTTCAGTATTTTTAAGCAACAGTGAGAAATTTTCCAAGCAGCAGGGTAGGACTGCTGGCTGCCCCTGGATGTGCTGCTGCAGTGCCAGGACTCAGGTGTCAGCCCTGCAGCCCATCCACGGGAGCAGAGCCAGAAAGTAGCTGGGAAAATGCAACGGAACGATTTTCTACACACACACTCAGTCACGGCGAGGAGAGGAAAGCAGAAAGATTTGCCAAGGGAAACGGTCTCATTACGTACAGCGTGTTTTTCTTTATGTGATTTGTTTTCCCCTCCACCCCCACCTCGTTCAGGGGTTTTGGGTTTGAATTGGGGTTTGGAGATTTGGACCCATCTGGTTTATCTCTGGGTGTGTTGTTGCTGCAGGCTCTTATCAGGTGTGTCGCGGAGAGTGAAACCGTTCAAACAAAACCCTTGCACGTCAGTTGGTGCGCAGCACGCCGGGTGCCTGTGGTCAGCCAGGGTTTGGTGTCTGCACTGTGGTGGGACAGGTCCACAATTAACGTGGCTACAGGAAAACTAATGCACAGGTGCCAAGAGGATGGGGCCAGACTCTTCTCAGTGGTGTCCAGTGACAGGACAAGGGGCAATGGGCACCAACTGGGACACAGGAGGTTTAACCTGAATATGAGAAAATCCTTCTTTACTCTGAGGGTGACAGAGCACTGGGACAGGCTGCCCAGGGAGGTTGTGGAGTCTCCATCCCTAGAGACATTCCAAACCCACCTGGACGTGTTCCTGTGTGATCTGCTCTAGAGGATTCTCCTTTAGAAGGGAGGTTGGACTAGATGGTCTCCAGAGGTCCCTTCCAACCCCCACCATTCTGTGATTCTGTGAAAACTGATTTTTTTTTTTTCTCTTTAATAAATCTGGGGGGAGGGAGTGGTGGCAATCCTTGGGTGGTTTAGTACAGATGAATGGAGGTTAGAAACATGAATGAGGATGGATGGAAGCACCGCACCAAAATTCAAGTGACTGCTTATTAGAATCACTGAATCATTTCTGTTGGGAAAGACCTTTAAGATCGAGTTCAACCATAAAATGAGTTGCCTTGGTTAGAAGCATAGTAAAGCTTTACCTCCTGAAAACCATCAGCTTGTTCAGTTGTCAGGGAAGCAGCCAGATGCTTGCTTTGCTCTTGACTGCTCGTTTAGCTTTGACATGCTTTTTGCTCGGGATGAAAGGAGAAACATCAACAGCCACAACTGCAGGAGCTGCCGGCGTTTGTTGCTGTCGTGCCTGCGAGGTGGCACTGCCAGCACAGTAAACAGGCAGGTAGAGTAAATAGGCTGGATTTTTTGAATTCTTTTTTACAAGAAAGGAGATAACGATTGGATGCTGTCCCATTTTCAGCCTAGGAATTATTTGCCAGACTTGAATTACAGGAATTGCCGTAGCGAGGCGGAGCAGCGCCTTGTGCCATGAGCTCAGAGCTGGCAGGGGCTGGGGCAGCTCCGCTCACCGCGTCCCCGCCTTGTGCTCCCGTCAGAAACAATTAAATAAACTGTTTATGATGGAAACAAAACCAAATTGGAGACATAAACCAGTGAAGAATAACTTAATTGAACTTGGTTTTTAGATCTTGCTGTGTTCTCTTCTTAGCAGCAGAAACTGTTCAAACTGATGATGCGGCCAGCTTGTATTTTGTATTTTCCTTTTTTTTTTTTTAATTGATTTGGGGTGGGCAATCTTTAGACAAAACCTTGGTTTATATCCTTGCCTTGGTTGCAATCCAAAACTGATCTGCTGGCGACAGACTTCAACTAATTATCACCAAAGGGTGAAGAGCTGAGTTTTTAAAGCTGCTGCACTGTGAAGGTATTGGGTGTTTGGAGGAGCTAGGGGATTACTGGGTGCTAAGGCGCTGGTTCTGGCCCATGCCTGTATCTGTATTACTTCTTAGGGAGGGAGAGATGAGTTTGCTTTCACTGCTAAACTACTTGGGGAGGTTTCTGTTTAAATAAGGGGGTTGGAAACCCATGACCCAGCCCCTTGTGCTTGAGTGGAGCTGCAGAAAAGCAGGAGGAAGCTGGCTGTGGGTTTTTTTGCTTCACACTTTGCTAATTCCTTTGTTCCTGCAGCTGGGGCAGCTCAATTTTGCTGCCCCTTCTTGCTGCTTATGGAGCATCCCCCCCATTCCCATGTGCCTCTGCCCTTTTTTGTATTTTCACCCTTTCAACTTCGTTTTCCCTTTCCTTCAATAACTCGTTTTTATCCTGGCTTCTTTTGCCTTGGGTTGAGTTTGTGGTGCTCGCTGTGCTTGCCTCTAAACAGGGTCTGTAGCTTTGATCCTTGATGCTCCAGGTACCTCTGCAAGATTCTGCAATATTTGCAGCCCAGGGGGTCTGCAGGGCATGGTGTGTCCCTCTGCTACAGCCAGGCAGCTTCTGGGTGCTGCTGTAAAAACCCACCTCTTGGTATTTATAAGGTCAAAGCAGCAAATAAATGCAGAAGTGCAGGAAAGCTGAAGTCAAAGGCATTAAAAACCTTTCAAGTCTGTGAAGGGGCTGATTCCTGAGCTGGTTTGGTATTTAAGCTCCATTATTCTGTGAAAATTGATTGTTTACCTCGTGCTGTACAGACCATGTTGTATTTGCTCTCACCTGTGGGCGCAGTGAGTGTTCCCATATGGTTTGCCCAAAGTTGGTTCTTTTTTAACGCTTTTAGTGGCAGGTTAGTGCTTGGAGCATTTCTGCTGTGTGTTTTTTTAGCCAGGCAAAGTGCCAGCATGTCTGTTGGAGGAAAAACTCCTGGCTGGATCCCGGAGAATAAACTAACCTCCAATTCCCTCTGAAGGGAAAGAGCTCATGTCCCAGAGGTAGGGTTTTTCATCGTAATGATCCCATTTGGCAGCTAAATTAGTGACCAGTTTTGGTAGGAAAAATGTCATGCCTTCAGGAGCATCCCCTGGTGCCCATAAGGAGAAGGGAGGTGCAGTGCAACACCAGACCTTCCCAACCCCAGCCAATGGAGCTGAGCATCACAGGCAGCTCTGCAATGCCATCCTCTGCAGGGGGACACCAGCCATGGTCCCACAGGCATTCAGGGCTCAGGCTGCAGGATACCTGTAGGATATCTAAAAACATCCCTGTTGTGATTAGAGACCATGAAGGTCCACCTTGATAATTACCTGCACTAGGTAGACCTGCTCATATATAGCCATTTACTGAATCTCAAAAACGAGAAGCTGTTGGTTTGCAGTTTATTTGCTCCAAGCACAAATACATTATAGGTGGAGAATGGATGGAAAACAGTCCTGAGGAGAAGGACTTGGGAGTGATGGTGGATGAGAAGCTCAACATGAGGCGGCACCGTGCACTGGAGCCCAGAAACCAACCATGTCCTGGGCTGCATCAATAGAAGCGTGACCAGCAGGGCCAGGAAGGGGATTGTTCCCCTTTACTCGGCTCTCATGAGATCTCACCTGGAGCACTGTGTCCATTTCTGGAGCCCCCAACATAAGAAGGACATGGAGCTCCTGGAGAAAGTCCAAAAGAGGGCCACAAAGATGATCCGAGGGCTGGAGCAGCTCTGCTCTGGAGTTGGGGCTGTTCAGCCTGGAGAAGAGAAGGCTCCAGGGAGACCTTAGAGCACCTTCCAGGACCTAGAGGGGCTCCAGGAAAGCTGGGGAGGGGCTTTTGATAAGGGCTTGTAGTGAGAGGACAAGGGGTAATGGATTAAGACTGAAAGAGTGGAGGAAATTATTTCCTGTGAGAATGGTGAGACACTGGCCCAGGTTGCCCAGAGAAGCTGTGGCTGCCCCATCCCTGGAAGTGTTCAAGGCCAGGTTGGATGGGGCTTGGAGCAACCTGGTCTAGTGGGAGGTGTCCCTGCCCATGCAGGGGGGTTGGGACTGGACGATCCTGAAGGTCCCTTCCAACCCAAACCAGTCTGTGATTCTCCCCTATCCTTTTTCATTCAGTTGATAAGATTTAGGGTTGTTTTTTTCTTCTAGGGCAGGGATCATCAGGGATACTCTACAGTACAGCCCCGATCCTGGCGAGCATCCCAACCTCTGTTGGAATTCAGGTGGCGATTGGAAGGGGTGAAGTGCAGCAGCTCTGGTTTTTGTGAGGACAACTTGTTCCTTCATCTTAGGTTTGCTGAAACAACGTGCAGGGGCTTTGAGTCTCCTGCTCCTTCTTTGTCTCACACACACCTTGGTGTTTCCCCTCTGGTGGTTTATTTTTCCAGCAGCTTCTCTCTGGCCCCATCTATAAATCAACCTGTTCCATGCATCACGGGGGCAGTTAGGATGTAATGTTTAGAAAGAAGAGGGGTTTTTTGAGGGTAGCATTAGAGCTTAGAAAAGAAACAACCATTTCAGAGGAAGCAAATCCCAGCAGGTCTCCTTACCCCTTCTGCTCCATCCTTGGGGCTTGCTTTGGGTCGATGTCCAGCCCTACCTGCTGCAGCAAGATGCCAGAGGAGCAGCAGCCCTTTCAGATACAGCAGCTCCCTCCTGCTGCTGTCCCAAAGGATTGTAGCAGATTGCAAACACGCTCAGCACAATCATACCATCCCAATTAACATAACGACGCTGCCTAATTTATGCACAAATTGCCCTAATTTATGCGTGTCAGATATGATTAAACCCAGCAGGGTTTGGTCTCAACCTTTTGGGGGAGCATGAAGCCTTGTCCAACCCCAAAACGTGTGAAAGGTCTTCTCTGTGTTGCTAAAACATGGAGCTTTGTGTCATGTTGCCCCTGCAGCAGCCAGAAGGGCTGTGGGGCAGGACTAAACTCGTGGCAGGAGGTAAGGGAATTAAAGATTCCAGTGCTGAGATTTGCATGGATTAAAGGCAGTTTTAATTTGCCTTGATACCCTTGGCTATCAGGTGGATTACGCAGGCGGTGGGATTTGGGGCTGTCTAGCCAACTAATACCTGCCTTACTGTAATTTGATTATTTTAATAATAGATGGAGCAGTCCTATAACTGTTGGCCTCCTTTGCCAACCCCAAATCTCGAGCATTTCTGTGTGTAACGTTTTATACCATTAATGTTCTCAACTAACAAACCCCCTGATGTTGTCTGGTGGGGCTGTTCCCAAAGCACTTTCTCAGTGGGGCTCTTCCAAAAGAGACCTCTTAGTTTGTGAGCTTGCGTTCCTTGTTTTGATAAAAGGAATGGTGGTGTTCTGTAAAATTATTCCATAGCAAGCAGGAGGAGCCAGCACAGAAATGTGCATCTGGAGTGAAGTTCTCAGGGTCCAGAAAAGGGCCACGAAGATGATCCAAGGGCTGGAGCAGCTCTGCTCTGGAGACAGGCTGAGGGAGTTGGGGCTGTTCAGCCTGGAGAAGAGAAGGCTCTGGGGGGGACCTTAGAGCACCTTCCAGTGCCTGAAGAGGCTCCAGGAAAGCTGGGGAGGGGCTTTTCACCAGAGAGGGCAGTGACAGGACAGGGGGTAATGATTTTTAACTGAAAGAGGGGGGATTTAGGTTGTACATCAGGAAGAAATTCTGCACCATGAGGGTAGGAAGGTGCTGGAATAGGTTGCCCAGGGAGGTTGTGGATCATAGAATCATAGAATCATAGAATGGTTAAGGCTGGAAGGGACCTTCAAGATCATCTAGTTCCAACCTCCCTGCTATGAGCAGGGACACCTCCCACCAGACCAGGCTGCACAAAGCCTCATCCAACCTGGCCTTGAACACCTCCAGGGAGGGGGCTTCCACAGCCTCCCTGTGGCCGGGGCTGAGGCCACCAAATGCAGGACACTCCACCTTTCAGTTCTGTTGTCCATTTGCTCTTTGGCAGTTGTGGTTCCTCCATGTGCAGGCCCTGTGGCTGACGAGATGGGGCTGTAAGATACCCTGATAAGCATTTAGAAGATCAGAGTTTGCACTCGTACATCCCAGCACCTCGAGCACCCGCTGCACCACGCTCCTCACCTGTCAGGAGGAGTGAGGTTTATGAGTCACTGCAAGTCATGCCGCATGAATTACTCTCTTCTTCTGGTA
Organism: Hemiprocne comata; assembly: GCA_020745705.1. Classification (NCBI taxonomy): domain Eukaryota; kingdom Metazoa; phylum Chordata; class Aves; order Apodiformes; family Apodidae; genus Hemiprocne; species Hemiprocne comata. The sequence goes on along the minus strand of CM036589.1, from coordinate 3,340,149 downwards.
CTGATCTGTTTTTACAGCCATCTGAAGACACAAGCTGCTCTAAAACCCTGTTCAAACGTGTTGCGTTGACTTTTATAAGCTGTTTTGTTTTCATTCTGACTTTGTGTTTGCTTTTTTTCCGTTACCTCCCAGTGTACGTTCTTCCTTCAGCAAAATTTTGGCCTCATCCTGCAAGGAGCCACACGAGCCACTGCGTGTGTCTTGCTCCAAGCTTTGTAAAAACTCAGCTTTGTTGCTGCTTCCCTTTTCCCTCTCAGATGGTGCTCAGCATGACAGGGAAGGGGAGTCCTTCCTTCTCTCAAGGTTTCCTGAAGCTGGAGGTGCATGCAAAGTCTTCCAGCTTTTCCTGAACTTTTCCTGTCCGAGGCTGTGCTTTGAACCTGGCAACTTTGTGAATGAAGGAGTAAATTGACCATGAAAATACTGACAGCACAGTTGCTTATGCCAACTTCCTGATTTGGTCCCATAAAATTTACTGCTCTGTTTTATATGCATGTAACCATTAATGGTTGGACTCAATGATTAATGGTTGGACTCAATGATCTTAAAGGTCTTTTCCAACCGGAACAATTCTGTGCTTCTGTGATAACTAACTGGAGGACAGGAGGCTCTCCACAAGGAGGAGAGGACAGGCTGAAGGCTGGACTGTGTTTCTGCAGTCCCCAGACCCCTCTGATCCTGGACAGCAGCATTGCTTGGAGGTGTCAGGAAACGCTGCATCATAAGGAAGGAAATGCCAGTGGTGTGAGGAGACCATCGAGTCTGGGACATCCGTGGGTTGCTCACTTCAAGCCAGAGATAGGAGAAAGCAGATGCTTCAGCCCTTCTCCAGTTTCCTGAAAAAAAGAGATATTGGGGAAGTAACTCACCTCTCCTCCTCCTCCCTGCCAGATCTCTGCTCTATCTCAACTTCTCTTAAAATGGAAGTTGCTGGTGGTCTGCTGGGGTGAAGCAGTGATTCTGGCAGACTTCAGAGCAGACATGATCTCCAAGTCTCGTTGCTTTGAAGCTCCTGGTTCTATCACACACAGCTACATCAGGTTTTTTCTTCTCCGTGGAGGTAAAAATCAGCCTTGTGTGCCCATCTGATTGAAGTGCTGAGACTTGTCTAATTGAAGAAGTGCTCGAGTCAACACTTGAGTAAGATGCAAAGCAGCGAGGAGATCACCCAGGGATTGTGTCTGAGCTCCCCAGCTACTTGGCACTGACAGAACAGATGGCTGGGTCACATCCTGCCCAAGGCTGGGGAGAAAAGATGTCAATAGGGAAAAAAAATATTAATTTAGTTTAATATTTTCAACTCTAGAAATGCCTCAGGTCTCTAATTCTGTACTTCATAGCATCAGCCCAGAAGATGAGATTAATGAAAGGAGGGGTTGGTTCTGCAAACTCCTGCAAGGATTCTGCTGCTGCCTCAAAGCTGACTTAGGTAAAAAGTATTTTGGGGTGGAGAAGAGAGATGGAGAGAATGGGAACAATTTGGTTTGTCACATAAAAATGGGGATTAGCTGAGAAAGTCTCAACTTTATGAGTAAACATGAGCCCCTGCAGTGCAGCTTGGCTGGTGGTGTGAGGAACCCACATCCAAGAGAGGATGACTGGTTTGAGCAGAGGTGTGAGAACAGGAAAAACATCACTGCAGGTCACCTGAACATCAGGGACAAGCTTCAGCCCATTCCCTTTATGATTGCATTTCATCATAGAATCACAAAAAGGTTTGGGTTGGAGGGGACCTTGATGATCAAGGCCCCCTGCCATGGGCAGGAACATCTTCCAGCAGACTAGGTTGCTTCAAGCTCCATCCAACCTGCCCTTGAACACTTCCAGGGATGGGGCAGCCACAGCTTCCCTGGACAACCTGGGCCAGTGTCTCACCACCATCATGGTGAAGAATTTCTTCCCAATATCTCATCTAAATCTCCCCTCCTTCAGTTTTAATCCATTCCTCCTTGTCCTCTCACTCCCTGCCCTTGTCCAAAGTCCCTCCCCAGCTTTCCTGGAGCCCCTTCAGGCACTGGAAGGTGCTCTAAGGTCTCCCAGGAGCCTTCCCTTCTCCATGCTGAACAGCCCCAACTCTCTCAGCCTGTCTTCATAGGAGAGATCCTACAGCCAAGTTTTGTATCCAGAGAGGTTTGGGCTTGGGGAATTCCACTGGTGGCTGCCTCACTTGTTCGTGGCCATCAGAAGTCCTGGTGACCACCATGTGGCTTTCTCACCCCTTTCCTTGGATGGCAATAAATGAACATACACAGAAATACCCCAATTGTTTGTGTCTGGTTCAAATTCATTTGTAAGAGCCTAAGATAAATATGGTGCCTTTTCCATGATAAAAATTATCTACTTCTAGCTGTGGACACTCCTAAACTTCACTTTCCTTTACTCCAGGCAGCAGTGCACAGATCAAGTGAAGCTGTGACTGTCAGAGTCCCCTTCTCATTTGTAACTGCTGCTGCCGCCCTATAATCACCTTCTGCTGCCTCTGCCCAAAAGCTCTTTTAACCCTGGAAACTCCCCTGATTTTCCTATTCAGTATTTAAACATTAATTTCATTTTTTTTCCCAGTGTTTCTCTAGCTTGAACATTAATGAAAGTCTGCATTTTGCACACAGGTGAGATGAGCTGGAATCGTGTCGCTGCTGACAGGTCAAATACTGTTTGTTGGTGTGAATTTTAACTCTTTGGTTTTTAAAGCCTGTTTTTCGGTTTGTTTGCAGGGAGCACCACTGGAAGAACCTTTATGGACTCCTAGTGACATGCAGGGGGACGATTTGCTTGTGATAATTAAGGTAGGAAGAAGTGTTGTTAATTTTGGCACCTTGGCATTTGTCCTCTCCTTGAAGCAGAATCGTGCTCTCCAGTGGCCAGCCAGTCACTGCTCTATTTTAGGGACACAACCCTGGCCCTATGGAGCTGCACCCAGCCAAGGCATTAACTTGTTGTGTTAAAGTGTCCCTTTAAACACAGGGGGAAGGGAAATCTTATTTAAGAACTACCTGGGAACGTAACTAAGTGGAAAAAATCTGACTTCCTCCCCCAAAGGATAATAAGGTCTCTGTTGGTGCAGAGTTGGAAGGGACGTGACTCTTATTTGAGAGCACTCAGCACAGGGGTTTTTTTGTTCTGCTGAAGCACAGTGGTTGGGTTGGAATTCAGGTTCTAACTTGCCTTCTCCAAAAAAAAAAAATTGCCTAAAAATATATTTTATTAGTTTATTTTAATCATCTCGAGCTTCTGTGGAAAGCTGGTCTATCTCCAAATGTGACAGGAGAGTACTCAGTTCTTGATTAATGAAACGGAGGAAAATCCCTGATTGTAAAAGAACTAAACTATTGGAGAAACTTGGAAAAGAAAATACAGATGTGCACAGAGTGAAACGTATTTATAAATAGTTTTTATGGTACTTTAATATCTGGATTCTTGTCGTGCTGGGTCATTTCTGCCATGGCTGTTGCCCTCAGCAGCACCATCAGGGTGGTGCAAAGGTCGCTGCTGGTCTCTGCCTCTTGTCACAGTAGGAAGGAGGATCTTCACCACAGACACTATATAGACTACTAAATGTGAGCCAACCTTTCTACTTCCAGGCCAAAAACCTCAAAAAGTCATCTTGACTTACTCAGGCAAGAGGACCCTACACATTTCTAGGCTTTCCTCTACTTACTCATTTCCACTTACAAGCTTGAAAAGGTGGTGGAGCTGCCTCCAAGTTCCCCCCAATGTAACAAACCTCTGCACTGTGCAAGTACCCAAGACAGAGCAAAGTTGGGTGCTCTGCTTTGGAGCCTGGTGAGACCAACAACTCGGACAGGATTTTGTGCTTGCATTTATTGAGATTGAGCTACCATCCATGTATTTATTATTAAATGTGTTGATATCACAGGGGAGCACAGGGTGTGTTTCATCTCTCATACTTCTAACACAGGCATCGCTTTATATTTTAACTGGGGTTTCCACTTCTTATTGGCATGGGTGGGACTGGTGGTTTGGTTTGTGTTTAGTGTCAGTGGATGGTTTACAGGCTGAGTTGTTGGAAGGAGAAGGGGAAATTCAAGCTGTAACAAGAGCAAATTCTTTGAATGCAGGTTGACGGTTCTCGAATGTATCTGTACTTTCTGTTTGGCTGGTGATAAGATGCACTACTGTGGAATTTGCTTGGAGCAGGGATTTGCATGAATTATTGTTTCTTACAAAATGAACATCTGCGTGAGCCTTCTCACTGTGCTCCACGGTACCAGAGCACCCAGAAGCAGAAGGATTTGTGTGCCTGGATGCAGTGGTCAGCAAAAGCTGAGCACTTGGGCAAGGGAAAGATGGAGCAGTAGAAACCAAAGCTGCTGAAATCAAGGGGAAAATTCCTTCTGGGCTGTGCCACAGCGTTTGGACGTGTGTGTTTACTTTACATGCTCATTTCTTTCCTTCTCATCCAAGTGGGATTTTTTTAAAAGCAACAAGGAGAAACTTGGGACAATTATGTGTGGCCTCTTGCAGAGTTCAGTTTCATAGAATCATAGAATGTGTGGGGTTGGAGGGGACCTTTAAAAGTCATCTAGTCCAGCACCCCTGCAGTGACCAGGGACCTTTTTTGGCTAGATCAGGTTGCTCAGAGCCTGGTCAAGCCTGACCTTGAATGTCTCCAGGGATGGGGCTTCCACCACATCTCTGGGCAACCTGTTCCAGTGCTTCACCCTCATTGGAAACAACTTCTTCCTAACATCTAATTTAAATCAACCCTGCTCTAGTTTGAGACCATTGCCTCTTGTCCCATCACTCCCTGCCCTTCTAAAAAGCCCCTCCCCAGCTTTCCTGGAGCCCCTTCAGGCACTGGAAGGTGCTCTAAGGTCTCCCTGGAGCCTTCTCCTCTCCAGGCTGAACAATCCCAGCTCTCTCAGCTTGTCTTTGGAAGAGAGGTGCTCCAGCCCTCGGATCATCTTCGTGGCCCAATCTTAGATTTAGGAAGTATAATATCATCAGTCACAGGAGCTGCTGATATAGTGTGGCCTAAAAATAGACAGAAAATGGCAGTAAACAATCATTATGGATGGTCTCTTGATTCTGCACTTGAAGCATTTCATTTCAAGGGTTTCACGTTCTTGTAGAGAGATCTTTCTGTAAATCATTGATTAAGCAAATTAGCTACAGTGTCATCAGTCTGTCTACAAAAAGCAAGAAGAAACCTTCAAGCTGCAAACTTCAATTATCCAATATTGAAAATGGTGATGTCTCATAGGAATAGGAAGACCAATGGAAGAATCACTTGAAGTTTGGGTGACTTAAAAGCAGGTTTCATGCAGAAAGGCAAGTTCTTTATTTTACTCAGTGTTGTACATGGCTGCTAAACCTGTCATCCCCACTTTTGGCTAAACCTGATGATATTAAATTATTTGCTTGTAATTCTTTCTATTTTTTTGTAGACAGGAGGATAGGTTGAGGTAAACATGTCGGGATGTTAGTCTAAAATATTGTGTGTAATGTACTCATTTCTCAAAAATCAGATTTTTTGAGCGTGTAAGGGTTTTGCATGTGGTCAGAAGTCAGCACAGTGAGTTACTCAAGAGGGCAGAAAACCATCCAGGCGTGGAGGTGACGCTCATATCGGTACCGGTGCCGTGCTGAGCTGGGTGCCCTGTTCTGTGAGCACTAAAACCACACCTCTTGTCTTGACAAAGTCCACCCAGAGCCATTTGCTACCTTTGGACCATCCGTATCCTTCCCTGGGCCTTTTCCAGCTGCCTTGCTGACATCTTTTGGGCAGTGGGAGCCAAGCTGAAGTGCCCTGTGGATTTGCAGAAGAGTTTGACACGTGTGGTTTTCTTCTTACCGGTTCCAGCAGCGTCGAGCTGATGTTTTCAGCTCTACCCACAATAACTGAAAGATCTTTCCTGCCAGATAAGAGCCAGTAATTGTGGTTGGCTAGTTCCTCTGGTATGCGTTCCCATACTAACTTGAAATTTAATTTCTCATCAGAGTGCTGATGCTGCTCCAGCACAGGCAGGGGAGGCTCCACGGAGGCACTGGCTGCCCCACCAGTTGTATCCTGCACCCTTTCTCTTGAGCATTGTTCTTCAATAAAGTGCTTCAGTGCCATAGCTTGGTCTTCTCATGGAGCACACGCACTTCTGAGTGACCTTCAGGAGAAGCAAAGAGGAGGTGACGGGTCAGGACCCATCCCAGCCCTGCAGTTCACTCTGGTGGCTTTTGCATCGGATGGTGACCAAGCCAAGAAGTGCTTTTGCCCCCACTTGGAAGATTTGCTCCTTTAGTTTCAGTCAAAGCTGTAGTCCTTCTCAAACTTTTAAAGATTGCTGCTGTCAAATTTTGGCATTTGTTGATGTGCAGGCTGAGCCTTGAGGGCTTTTTTGGAAATGCAGAGGTTGCCCTGAGACCAGAAAAACAAATTATTGGTGCTCCTAAGTCCCATAGGCACTTCTCCTCACCTCTTTCTTATGAAACTTGAAACTTCTGCAGTGAGTTTGAAGTCACTGATGCGAGCTGATCTCCTGGCCTGCCTGCTAAAAGTACCCTGGGATTTGTATGAACTAATTCACAACCCATCAGTGCTAAACACACACCTCCAGCTGTTGAAGGTGTCTGTGAAGAAGACAACTGCTTCCAGAAACCACACCAGGCAGCATGCTGGGACCTGTAGCCCATACCTGGAGCTCCTGTGGATAAATAAACACATCCACCCTCCTTCTTATTTCTGACAACTGCCTCCCTGCATAGTAATTTATCTTTTTTTTCAGTAGCTTGCAGGTTTCCTCTTGCAGGTGTTGAGGGAGACCTAATTGTGATGTTAAGTGGGCATAACTATCAGTTCACAGGCATCGATTGTTCTTGCGTCCTTCGGACAAGTGTGATTTTTATTGAAGTTCAGTCGTGAAAAACTGATACCAGCAACTGATGTATCTGTCACCTGAGCCAGGCAGGAAACTGCACCAGATTGGTGGTTGTCTCAAAAATACGTTGCCAGCCCTGGTTCTGCAGGGTGTAGCAACCACAGCTTCAGCTTTCGGGAGGTTTGCAGCTGTGGTCTGCACCCTGGGCTCAGGTGTTTGGTGGTGTTTGCTTGCTAAGTTGAAGGGCTTCCTCAACATCATGTCTCCACTGAGAGCATGCAGTGCTAACTACAGCTAAACACAGTTACTGCTAATACTGATGGACCTGAATCTATAGGAACATTCATTTTTTTCATGTTGATGTCTTCAAACACATCTCTGCTTTGGTTATATTTGGTCCAGTGAAAGGGTTGTGTTGATCCACATCTCTTGAAAGAACAGATCAGGAAGATAACATATTAGGAGATTTAAAGGACTATTTTTACAGCTCCAAATGGATCTTCTTCCAATCAATAATGCTTACTAGCTCCAGCCAAACCTCCCTTGCTCTGGAAAGGTATAGCAGATGTGAAGGTGAGTTCCTCACCGCTGGAGAGTTTATCTGCTCCCAGTCACAACAGTCAGGGGAGGTGACAAGTTGTGGAAATGAAGATGTGGAAGGGATGACGTTTGGGCTCCTCTGTCATTGCTGGGAGGTGCCCCTGGAGGATGGGGTGATGTCTTTGTTTTGAATCAGTGGTGCTCATTCCTTTGTCAGGGTGTCCTTCATGCTGATCCCCTATCTACACCATTTCAGGACAGTGTTAACAGTGGAGATCCCTGCTTTCTGATGGTGGAAAGTAAACAGTGAAGAGCATATGAAAGGTCCTTTGCAACCTTAACTCTGAGTGGCAACGGCCTCCCAGTAGCACAGAAGGTTTCCATCAGCAGCTGCTGCAGAGGTTTTCAAAACCTTGGGTAGGCCTGATGGCACCTGGTTAACTAGGGACAAGGAGAGGACATTTAATCAGCCATGCCTTGGGGGGTTTGTTGGCAAACACAGGAGTGCAACTGCTTTAGTGAAAAATTTTCCATGGTACCAAATACAGAGGACACTGAAGCTGGAGGGGCCAGAGAACATCTGCTGGTCCCAGTTGGTATAAATCAAAAGCTATGAAATAATGGAATTGCACCCAATAGGTCTCTTGCCCCAGGACCTCACCATGTGCTGTAAAGCACATCCAGGTTTCAGGAATATGTTTGGGTCAGCTCTGTGCAGGTCAGTGGTGGGATTAGACAGGGCAGTGGTTACTAACACAAATAACTTCTCATATCCAGAACTCAATTCTCATAATGTTTTTTAAGAGGTTTGTAGTCCAAATCCTTTGAGAACCCTGCTGGAAGCTAAAACAAATATATCAATCCTGTCAGGTCTTTCCAAGAGCAAAGCATGGAAATCCCCTGTCCTCAGGCTGGCACCATCAGTGGTGTTTTCCTCTCTCACTGGATCAGTGACTTCTCCTTTAATATTGCTGCCTAAATCTTCTGTGGCTTATGCAGGGATTAAAATGGAAAAAATAAAATAAAATTACATATGCTACAGGAATTTGGCAAGTGACACATGGACCAGTACAAGCTATGGGGTGACCTGCTGGAAAGCAGCTCTGAGGAAAAAGACCTGGGATTACTGGTGGACAACAGACTGACCATGAGCCAACAATGTGCCCTGGCAGCCAAGAGAGCCAACACCATCCTGGGGGGCATGAAGAAGAGTGTGGCCAGCAGGTTCTCCTCCCCCTCTGCTATGTCCTGGGGAGGCCTCACCTGGAGCCCTGGGTGCAGTTCTGGGCTCCCCAGTTCAAGAGGGACAAGAACTACTGGAGAGAGTCCAGCACAGGCCACTGAGGTGATGAAGGGACTGGAGCATCTGCCCTGTGAGGAAAGGCTGGGAGAGCTGGGGCTGTTCAGCTGAGAGAGAAGGAGGCTGAGGGGGGATCTCATCAGTGCTGATCAATATCTACAGGGGGTGTCAGGAGGATGGGGCCAGACTCTTCCCAGTGGTGTCCAGTGACAGGACAAGGGGCAATGGGCACCAACTGGGACACAGGAGGTTTAACCTGAATATGAGAAAATCCTTCTTTACTCTGAGGGTACCAGAGCCCTGGGACAGGCTGCCCAGGGAGGTTGTGGAGTCTCCATCCCTGGAGACATTCCAAGCCCTCCTGGACATGTTCCTGTGGGATCTGCTCTAGGGGATCCTGCTCTAGCAGGGGGTTGGACTAGATGTTCTCCAGAGGTCCCTTCCAATCCCGAACACTCTGTGAGTCTGTGATTCTGTGACCTCTTGATCACAGTTGGTTCCAGTCGGTGGTTAGAAGGATTTGTCATACTTACGTTATACATGTGTGTGATCTGCTTGTGGTGAGGAACCACTGGTGCTTGTTCAGGGACCTGTTCCCTTTTCACACAGAGTCATTCTGAGAGCAAGCAGGTATTCGGGGTTTTTTTTTCATATGTGGATGTACACAGGGAGTTAAAGGAGGCTGGAATAATTAATTTTCCTCTGGGAGAGCAGAGTATTTACAAGTGCTGTGATGCTTTACCCATGATGGTCTAAGGTAGACATGGGTTCTGGGGGGCAATATCTGGTAGCAGGTAAAGTGCCACAGTTGGGGAGAGGCAGACAAGCTTTTGATGCGTAAATCCTCCAGTTCTGAGACAAAATGAGTTCTCAGGTTTACCAGCTCAGCCAGTTGCTCTGAACTTCATCCAGGTACAATAACACTTTGAGTAAAGGAGAGCAGAGTTGGTGCCTGTGGAGCTGAGGGATGTGCCCGCTGGGGAAGGAGGTAAATTATTTCTGGAAGGGTTATCGGGGGACTGAGGAGGAGGAGGACAGTTAGACACAGTGATTTTAATTCCTAAATTTGCTTTTTGGATGCATCTTATTGAGACCCATTGATGTGTTTTGCAAGACATACTGTCTTTCTTGCCCATCCTCTCTGTGACCCAGGTGCTTCTGCCCAGGGTTTGGGTTGGCTCTGGTGTAGTGGAGGAGGGTGGTGGTGGACCAGGTGAGGCATAGGGTATTTGGGGAAAGGAATTCTGTAATCCATGAGATTTTCCTGCTGCAGAGAGCATTTGAGGGCTTGGGAGCAAGCATTCCAGCTTGGCCAGGTTCTGCCCCCCTGTGATGTGGTGAATGTGCCTTGATGAGCAAGGTCAAGGAGCTCTTTGTAGAGCTGGAGGGAGGGAAGAAGCTCTCCAAAGTAAAAATATTCAAATAGAGATGGAATTTATACCACAATAAAGCTGTTTTTATATTTCTGCATGGATCTTTCCTTCTCCCACTGCAAGGTGCCTTGCTGGTACAGCATGTCAGCTTGACTACACCTCACTCAGCAGATGTTCTTGGCAACCTCAGGTCTTAACTTGGGCTGAGCTTTGAGAAAGTGTAAGAAGAAGCTGCTGTAGTTCTAGAGGAAGTTTATAGAGTATAAATTCAACTAGACCTGGTCCTTAAAAAAAAATTAAAATAAAAAGTCAAAAACAGCATTGATGTGGAGTGCATCAAATCTTGTACAGGGGGTTGGAGAAGTCATCAAGGGTGTGTGAACAAGACCAGGCTGCTAAGGAAACCAGATACCCAAGTGCCTTAGTTTCACAAGAGGCTTTGTATTTGAATCAAACTGGTTTTGAGGATTACATGCTGCTGTCCTCCCTGAATGAGTGGATGTTGTGGCATCTAAACTGACATCTGAGCTTCTGAGGTACAGGTGTGACTGAGCAGGAAGGTCTCTGCAGCTGCAATCCATTTGGGTTCAGTTATTGCATATTATTGTGTTCCTCCTTGCAGAGGAAGAAGTCGAGGGGACATGTGAGCTCTGCAGCAGGAGGCGGAAGCGACTCTAGAGATGAGGCAGCAGAAAGGTGACTCAAGTAACTGTTGAAGCTGGGTTGGGTTGTTCAGGAGAGAAGTTGGTCAGGCTGCACGTTGTGTTGGTGCATTTTAATCTGTGCAGGAAAACTCAGAGGTGTTTTCAGAGGTGTGCAGGAGGAAGAAGTGATGGGTGTTGAGCTGGAGCTTGCTGGGATGCCTGTCTTCCTGCTTCCTTCCTCCTAGAGATGAACTCCAAGCTATAGGTGTGGTAAGGCAGATGGTGAGACATGTCCAAGAGCAGTGTGATCTTGATGGTCTGGAGGTAAACAGTTAAATCTGAGCAAAAACCAAATTATTTGGAAGGGCTGGAGCTCTGCCCTTCAGTGCTAACCCAAATCAGGAGGTGCAAGTCAGGAACCCTGGGGATGGCTCCTGCACCTGGGGATCCTCGCGGAGGGCTGTGTTGGGAGTGGTGGCATTGCCTGGACATTTTCTTCTGAGTCTGCATCTTTGAATCAATGTGCAGCCTGGACCTGTGAGAGAACAGGGGTTCTGCTTGCATGCCCTCCTCTGGTTGCTAGACCAGGTGTCCCCTTCAAGACACTGGTCAGAGTCAAAAAACTGTTCTGAAACCCCGGTGGGAATGGATCCCCACCTTCAGCTGAAGGAGACTAACCCTCCACGTCAGGCCACCTCGCTGGCCTCTCACCACGTGTTAAGACCCTGCTGGGAAAGAAAGGCAGAGCCCTGGTCCTGCAGTGCCCTGCGGGTGCTGGGGTGCAGGAAGACCTCAAGACCCATGCAGCTGGTGGCCCGCCAGAGCTGGCAGAGGCTCCAGTCTGCTCTCTGAGAGCTCAGACACACGTTTTGCATCATGAAGATTGGTTTCCTCAAACGACCAGTCACAGGAAACAGTTTTTTTCTGCTCTTCAGCTGCCAGCCCAAGCCGTTGGGTTGCAGTGAGGCAGCCCAGCTCCCACCTGGCTTGGGCACCATCAGCAGCATTGGAGCCACCCTCAGATACTGTGGTGGGGACACTAACAGGTGTGTCCACAGGCACAAAAGCTAACTGGGAAGCCCAGTATACCACTGGTTTTGAATGATTCTCAGTGGAAGACCAGTTTCACTGGGAGATGCTGCCTCCTTCACTTGGTGGCTGCTCCCCCAGTTATGCTGTTTCCCTTTGGAGGCAAATCTGTTCAGGCCTTTTCTGGAGCACCAGCCAGAGGCTCAATCGAAACCTATTTAATTGCCATTTCTTTATTTCTATGTGCTTTGAGTAGGGCCTGAAATGTATCAGTTGGGAAAACGTTTTAGTGAGATGTTGGATGACAACCCACTTTCTCCTTTGCATTAAGTGTTTTAAAACATCTACTTCCTGCTTCAATTTTATTTGCCCTTTAATAAAAAAAGATGCTATCTACTAGACACTAGTTGCTTCATCCCTCAGGCAGATGTTTAAGAGTTTTCATTGTTTTTAAAGTGGCTGTTGCTGTGCTTTTTGAATGGCTGTCAGCTTGTTGGAAGATGATGAGTAATCTCTATCAAATGCTTAATTGAAGATACTGTTGGAGTGATGTGGTGCAGATCTTCACCAGGGTGCTCAGGATCAACTTTGGTCCATGCTTTGGGCATCACAGCTTTATAATGTAATGAAAGCAGTCCTGTATTTTGAGCTTTAGCAGGGGGAGAAGCTCTTCCTCAGTGGCTCATGTCTTGCTTGTTCAGCCTGGAGAAGAAAAGGCTCCAGAGATCTCATAGCAGCCTTTCGGTATCTGAAGGGGCTCCAGGAAAGCTGGGGAGGGACTTTGGACAAGGGCTTGTAGTGAGAGGACATGGGGTGATGGATTAAAACTGGAAGAGGGGAGATTTAGATTAGACATCAGGAGGAAATTCTTCACTGGATGCTGTATCTCCTCAGTCAGAAAATGCCAGGGATGTTTTTGTTTGATTTAAATAGGCTGGGATTTAATAAGGACCCTGGTTAGCAGGGGCAGGGGCTGGTGGTTAATTAACCTGTTGGACGTGCAAGGATGATCCAGGGATGTCTGGACACAGCCATTATGACTAGGACAGCACTGAACATGCAGCCATTGTCCCTGGCACCCAGGGATGTGCTCTTGAACCAAATGCAGAAGGGAGCAATGCAGTGAAGAGGGGAGCAATTGCTCCCCTAAGAAATAATGTAATAGGAGAGAGGATGTATGTACAGGTACGTTTCCATCCCTGTCATCACCTTCCTCATGTGAATCAAGAAGAGTCATCACAGAATCCCAGACTGGTTTGAGTTGGAAGGGACCTTAAAAATCATCTAGTTCCAACCCCCCTGCATGGACAGGGACACCTCTCACTAGACCAGGTTGCTCCAAGCCCCATCCAACCTGCCCTTGAACACTTCCAGGGATGGGGCTTCCACAGCTTCTCTGGGCAGCCTGGGCCAGTGTTGGAGGGGGAAGGACAGAAAACTGGGTGAGCAGTTGGGTGACCCATTCTGAAAGCTGCCATCTCCACCAGCTGAGAACCTTGATGATCTTTCTTCTCTTATCTCAGCATCATGCACACTGTCCTTACAAGTATTTCTAGAGGGATTTACAAAGCCACTGAAGTGACTGAAGTGCTCAGAAGTATTTGAATATCCCAGTAAGTATTTATCTGCAATTAAGGTCTTGTGAAAACATTGTGAAACATGAGCCACCATCTGAGTCCTGCTTCCCTTTCTGTCAAACTGGAAAATACCAGGCTTTGATCATCTCTTGTCCCTTTGGATTAGAGCCATCTCCTTTTTTTTAATTTGCACAAGGGACTCACCAAAGCACCTGGGACTGTGCACGGGTCATCACAGCCCTGAACAAGCAGCAGCAAGGCTCATCTCTGCAATTTTCAGGCTTGCCAGTGCCTTTTGTGAGATGGTACCAGCTTTAGTACTTCAAAGAAAGGTGTCAGGAATGCAAAAATGAGCAATTAAGGATTAATCTGCTTTTGGGGGTGGGTATCTTCCTCCCCCCTCCTGACTGCGCTGTAAATTAGCGGTTGACTTGAGCCCTGTAGTGCAGCTATTTATACCTCGAAGGTTTGAATTATAGCTGTGTAGATTGTATCATCCCTTTGTTTAATCCTTTTTCCTTTCTTCTGTCATGCTTTTGACCTCAGTGATTTTCAAAGCAGTCAGATTCGCTTCCTATGGTTTTCTTGTGATGGTATTTGTATCCAGGAAAGGGGAGGAGAATTGAGATGGCTTTTTCTGTCCCGTTTTATTTTCTCCAACGCTCTCCCTTACTCATTTCCTCATTCAACAGCCCAGTCCTGTTGTTTTAACCTTTTCAGAGGTTTTCATATCACAACCTTCATAGCCTTTCTAGGGCCTTTTCGTTCTCTAGAGCTTCAAAACAGCATGTGCAGAGCTAGGGGACAACCTGGGTGAATATTGCAGCCCGTCACAAAAAAAGCTTCGGAAAAGAGAGCTGCTGCCATGCACCTGCCTGCTGTTGGACCTCTGCCTCTCCTTCAATCCCCCCCTCCCAGGAAGGAGCAATGCAAGGGAGGGGTTTGTGGCTATTGGATTTATTGGCTGTGATTTTGCAAATAAATGCTTTATAATCACTTCCTTGCTGGGCCTCGCAGCCAAGAAAGGGAGACGTGCAGCGAAGGAAGGGCAGGCTGCCTGCTTCTGCTCCAGCTTTCTCTTTGGATATGCATTTCCTATTTCCAAGACTGCTTTCTTTTAGACCCCTCATAAGTGTTAGGGCAGTTAGAATACATATTTATTCTTAGAGCTCTCTATAAGCTGCATTTTAAACAAAAAACCCAAACCTGGCCCCAGGCCAGTGACTGCAGTGGTTCCTGGATCTTTGCTCAGTCACTGAAATTTGGTTGTTCCCGTATTTCCCATCCAGGAGAAACTGTCAGAAAAACAAAGGACACAGTAGAGACAAACATTCTGAAGTCAGCTGAATAGTTTTAAATATTAGACCATGCTGGAAAAAGGGTGGGAAATAAGCTGGTGCTTCAGAGGGCTGGAGGATCTCTGCTCTGGAGGGAGGCTGAGGGAGCTGAGGTTGTTCAGCCTGGAGAACAGAAGGCTCCAGAGAGACCTTAGAGCACCTTCCAGTGCTTGAAGGGGCTACAGGAAAGCTGGGGAGGGGCTTTGGACAAGGATGTGAAGGAGTGATGGAATGAGGGGGAATGGCTTTAAATTGGAAAAGGATAGATTTACATTAGACATGAGGAGGAAATTCTTCACTGTGAGGGTGGCGAGACACTGGGCCAGTTTTCCCAGAGAAGCTGTGGCTGCCCCATCCCTGGAAGTGTTCAAGGGCAGGTTGGATGGGGTTTGGAGCAACCTGGTCTAGTGGGAGGTGTCCCTGCCCATGCAGGGGGGTTGGAACTGGATGATCTTGAAGGTCCCTTCCAACCCAAACCATTCTAGGATTCAATGATTGAAGATTGCTGGGGAAAGGCACTGGCAGATTGGAGTGGACTTTTCTGAGGGTGTTTTCAGTCAAAGCCATTGTGTTTGGGACACCCCTTACTGGTCTGTGCTGTAATCCCCAGCCTGATGGATATTTGGGGGTTCATTTGTCTTTTGCAGCCGTTCCAATTTTTGTGAAAAAAATAGTATTTGTTTGGAGCAGCACTTCAAACCTTGGTCCTTATTTTTCCAAGCTGCTGCCCACAATTTGGCCAGAAATCAGCCTTTCTCTTCCTTGGTATTTGTGTGAAGTGGAAGCAATGGCTGCTGCAGAAAAGCCAATTGCTGGATAAACCCAGATCCTGTTTCTGAAATGGAGTTGGGAATATTCATCAGGCAAAGCCAGGATTGTAGCCTGCATTTTCATATGCCTGGGGAGTGTTGCAAGTAATTAGACCGGTCTGATGGGATGGGTCCCTGTCCTCTCTCCCCTTATCCCACCCTTTCTCCTTTTCTCCTCTGCCTTCCTTCCCTCCTCCCCCAAAAGGAAGTGGGGGAGGAAAGCAAAGGAACTTGTATGGATAGAGGGGAAGTGTAATTATGAGCAGTGGGACCAATTTAAAAATCGAAGGTTTCAGAGACTCCCAATTTTTTTTGATGTGTTGGGCTGTTTTGTAGAGGATAAAAGGAAAATAAACTAAATTATTCCTAAATTGTAATTCCTTTGTGGTATTAATCTGTTTAATTAGTGTAGTTCATAAATACACATAGGCTGGGGAGAGAGGGGGACTGCAAATTCAAATGAAGACATTTTCAAAAGGGAAGTCTTGATAGGAGGAGCTTTCTGGCAGTGAGATGTTTTAGGTTGTGGGGAGAATGAATATCCCAAGAGAAGAGGTGGAAACTCCATCACTTTGGACTTTTATAAGTCTGGGAAGTTTCTTGTAGGGAATAGACTCTTGCTGCGTGGTGGGTAGGACAAGATGATCTAATCTCTTCCCTATCCAGTTCATGTGGTTTTTATTTCCATCTGCTGAGAGAGGGAGAAGGGAGGTGGACTTGTGAGGAGTCTGGTATCAGGGAATGGTCATTTGTTACGGGGTTAATGTTTTTCTGGGTTGTGATTCTGCTACTCCACAATATTTTACATTAAAAAAAAACTTTTAATCCCCTGCTCTGACTATTTCTAGATATAGAAGGGTGTAACCATCTTAGCAGCAATTGCTCTTCAGCTTTCCTGAGGCCGCAGTAGAAGCATCTCCCAAAACTGTCCAGTGTCAGTAGGGTGTCAGCTCCGGAGCTTAATAACCAAGTACTGTTTCACTGAGATTTGAATGGCTTTTTCTTTGCTTTCATCCACAAGAAATCCTGATTCCTGTTTGCTCCATGGCACAGAGCTCTGAGAATGGGTAAGAAGTTGGGGCAGAACGTAGCTGGCTGTGAACATTTTATTTCCCATCTCTTCTAACCTCAGTCATTGGGCAGGTTGGTGGTGAGAAAACCTTTTGAAGCAGGTTAGGATTTGACCTGCTCATACTGCTAAATTATGTGGCTAATGGCTCTTGATGTGTTGTGGCTGAATCGTGGCTTGAAGGTCACAAGTGGCCTACCACCAGCCTTATTTATCTACCAAGGTGGTTGTTGTTTCTGTTGATGGGAGGAAAGCCAAGGATGTATGACTTGGCGTGGGTTTCCGTGGAGGAATGGGGATATCTGAGAATAGTTTCTTGCCTAGGAAGGGTGGCTTTGCAGCCAAGCTGGAAACGTCATGATGGAGGAAAGGGTTGTAGGGCCTGGGAGAAGGGAAAAGATGAGAGAGTGGACTGTGTGCAGCATTTAGGAAGAAGATGGATTAAATTTTGGTTTAGTGCTAAATGTGAAGATTGGGCTTGGAACAGAGGTCGTTTTGACCAAGGGAAGATGGGAACTGTAGGGCATCACATAAAGGAGCAACTTTAGCTTGGGCCTGCAGTGCAGTTGAGCAGTAGGATGCTGGATTTGGGCATTCAGCCTAAGCCCAGCAGGCCTTATGTGGAAAACCTGCCCAAGAAAATGTTGTATTTTATCCCCAGCAGAAGAAAGATTAGTCATGACATCTCTGAAGAGTAGCAGTAGCTCTCTGCAGGTACTGACTTCATGGTTATGTTTGTCCTTGAAACATCTGTGCATGTAAACACAGTTTACATGTCTCTGTTTTTGAGGCCATCTGAACTATAACGTCTGTCTTTAGTTGGCTCCATGCTGTAGGGCTCATATTTCCTCATTTCAAGTGAGAGAAACTGAACCACAGAGAGTGGGCATGTCCATCTCTGATGTCCTGTCCTAAGCAGAAGCCTTCAGAGACCTCCCCCAGATCCATGCTCACGAGCAGGACATGCTCAGAGCACATCTGTCTCCTTCCCCAAGTGCAAGGTCAGGTTTCTGATGGATCTGGTTTTTCCCTTGGAAGAGGAGATGGCTTTTCAGGAGGAAAAGCCCATTCTTCTTGACAGTGATCTTATCACCCTGACAACTTTTAATTCCTTCTAGATTCTCCCAGTTGTGAGGGACAGCAGAAGCTGGATGCTGCATAATCTCTGATCCCCTGCCAGTTTTGCATCCCTCCCCTGTGCAGGGATTTATAAATATTATTTTCCCGCAATATCTTACAGGACATTTTTTATCTTCCCTGGAAGAAGAAGTATTTTTCTGGTACTACTGTTGCATCAAATTTTGCTCCTTGTTTAAGATTGATATTAAAAATAATAATAATAGCAACACCATTGGAAATGCAGCTTTGGTCTTTTCCTCTTAAATTACTTATGGTCTGGGAGCTGCAGCTTTGCTGCTACTTGAGGCCCAAGATGTGAATATAACTGAAGACCTTGTAGAAATCAACCCATCCATTTTCTGCTCTCCTGTGTGAGCAGCAAAGGTGTATGAAAGGAAAACCATTGGCAAATAGACTGGAATTTAAAACTTGGCAGAAAATAATGAAGCAATTGTGGGCTGCTCTCACCCTGATCGCTTGGTCAAGGCTGTGTGATTCTGGGGTGTTCCTTCAGTTTAGCTGGTTCTTAGCAGCATGATGTTTTCATGAAAGTTATTTTGGTTAGCATCAAAACTGCAGCACAATAAAGATAGATTTTCCCCCTGATAACAGTTTTGACCAAGGTTTCCTTTTATCCTGCAACTTTTAAATAACTGGCCTGCTTGCTCTTTGCTTTTATTGTACTCGGGCTATTATAAACTTAGATTGTTTTGTAAACTGCTAATTTTAGGCACATCTTGATGCTTATTGTTCCCTTCATTGCCCTTTTTTGATACTGTGGCAGAACCTCTGCAGAGGAGCGGAAATCATCTGTGTCCTGAGACTGTGACGGGATGAAGGGCAAGAAATGGCAGCCGGAACGATCACCCACCAACCTTTTTTTAAAGCTTTCCTGCTCCAAAACCCACCACTAATTCCCTTTGCCATCATATTAGCCAGCAGAAATTGGACAATAATCATATATATGTGTCTATATGGAATGAGTGTGACACCAGGAGCAGCTTTCCAAATCAGTAGGTATCCATAATAGCCACCGCGGGCATTACAGACACAATGGAGTTGCTAGGGCAGGGCTTTCCAGCAGGGCCTTGTATAGCCCCGTATCGCCTCATTATTCCGCTTCAGCATCAGTTAACAACAAAGAGAAGATAAAAGCTTGGCAACCCCTTTGCTTAGAGGGGTCAGTTTATCCCAGCTCTTTGTAGGGTGGTGTAATTTTAGGCATTTACACGGATAACGCCGTCCCCCCCTGCAGCACCGCTTGCCGCAGCCTTTCCGTAAATAGGTGGGGAGAGCAAGGCCACAGTCCTTCCTTGCTTTATGTGGATTATTTCTTCTCAAAGAAAATAAGCTGGTTTTGTCCTTATTCACCCAGTTTGTAAAAAAAAAAAAACCAACACCAAAACTGGGTCAGTTGGTCAGCTGCTGGAGCCAGCAGCGTGTTACGCTGAGGAGAGTTGACGGAGCCTGGGATTAATGCTTTCCTCAGCAGCAACGAGGAGTAATGTCTTATTTCCCCCTACAGGAACTTTGGAAATAATAAATAGCAGGTGTTTCACCTTTCTGAGCATTATTCCGATATCCTGGGCTCTTTTGGCATGGATTATAAACCAACCATGGGGCTATTTATTTGCCCCAGCACTTCTGGGTGACCTTGGATCTTCTCTTTGGAAGCCGCTGTGACATCCAAAAAGGAAGATCTTTGATAACTTCTGCATTTTCCAATACTGTGACAAACTGCAGCTGTTGTGCATGGTCAAGGGCTTGGCTACAGTGGCAAAAGACACAGCAATAATCACAGAATCCCAGACTGGTTTGGGTTGGAAGAGGCCTTAAAGCTCATCTAGTCCCAAACCCTCTGCTATAGGCAGAGACACCTCCCACTAGACCAGGTTGCTGCAAGCCCCATCCAACCTGGCCTTGAACACTTCCAGGGATGGGGCAGCCACAGCTTCTCTGGACCACCTGGGTCAGTGTCTCACCACCCTCATAGTGAATAATTTCTTCCTAGTATCTCATCTAAATCTCCCCTCGTCCAATTTAAAGCCATTCCCCCTCATCCCATCACTCCCTGCCCTTGTCCAAAGTCCCTCCCCAGCTTTCCTGGAGCCCCTTCAGGCACTGGAAGGTGCTCTAAGGTCTCCCCAGAGTCTTCTCTTCTCTAGATTGAACAACTCCAACTCTCTCAGCCTGCCTCCAGAGCAGAGATGCTCCAGCCCTTGGATCATCTTTGTGTCCTTCTCTGGACCCACTCCAACAATGGGGTGAAGTTCCTCATTCCTCCTCTCCCCACTGACAGGCTACTAATTACTCCAGGAGGAAATAGGAGGCCTCTGGAAGGCAGAGCGTTGGCAATCAAATGCCAAGGTAAATATAGCCTGGCCCTGCCTTTAACTGACTCGAGGCCATCATGATTACATGAGGAGTCCTGCTGGAAAACAACTGGGATGATCTTTCCCGAGGTTAACAGATGGCATTGAACATCCACGAGCGAGCGATGCAAAACCCTGGGAGCATTCCTCTCTCCCTTGGTGTACCAACAAGCAGCAGGCTGGGACCTGTCCTCCCAGAGCTGCTAAAGAGCACTTAGGATCAGAGCACTACAAAGGATCCATTAAAAAAAAAAAAAAAAAAAATCCACTTCACTCTGCTTTAACGTGGATTTTGCTCCAAAAACCACACAGGAGATAGACGGACGTGTGGGGAGGGTAAAAAGTTGCACTGAAAACCTTTAAATCTTCTTCAACCCAAACCACAGACACTGCTGGTGGACATGAGATGCCAAATGCCGGGGATGCTTTTCATTTTGCAGACTTGCTGGGGAAAAGGAAGGAAAAAAGGCCACTTCTGTTCATCTATTTTGTGGGAATGATGGGGTTCGACTCAGCAGGGACTTAGCTCCTCATTGTGGTTGCTTCACTTTCTTTCTTCCATCTAGCCCAACCAAAGGACTTCTACAGTAAGACTTTAAATCACATTTTCCTCTTCCAGTACAACATGAGGGTCACGTGAGGTTAGACATTGGGAAGAAATTCTTCCCCATGAGGGCAGTAAGGCACTGGAATAGGTTGCCCAGGCAGGTTGTGGAAGCCCCCTCCCTGGAGGTGTTCAAGGCCAGGTTGGATGAGGCTTTGTGCAGCCTGGCCTGGTGGGAGGTGTCCCTGGAGTTTGGAACCTGGTGATCTTTAAGGTCTCTTCCAACCTTAACCATTCTATGATTCTATGATTCGAGGCTGACCCAGTGCAACAAGACTAAGTAGAAGCACAAGGAGGAGCTCACCCTTTTATTTTGTCACCCAGTTCTTTCATCAATCCAAACATAGGTCTTTTTTTCTCTCTTTCCCCTGGTTCTCAGCGTTCTCTGCACTGGCACTCAGGTGACATGGCCAGAGGCTCCAGCACAAAGGAGTGACCCCTCTATTTGCTCAGCCCCGTACCTGTTAATGTGTCTCTTTGCTGCCACCTCTGCAGTTACTGCCCTTTCACATCAAGGACAAGAGGAAATAGTCTCAAGTTGCACCAGGAGAGGTTTAGATTGGATATTAGAAGAAAATTCTTCACTGAAAGGGTTATTAAACACTGGAGTAGGCTGCCCAGGGAGGTGATTGAATCACCACCCCTGGTGGTGGTTAAAAGATGTGTAGTTGTGGTGCTGAGGGACGTGGTTTAAGCACTGGACTTGGTAGGGTTAGGTTAATGGTTGGTAGAGGTAGGTTATGGTTGGACTCAATCTTAAAGGTCTTTTCCAGCCAGATTCTGTGGTGCTGTGATCAAACACTCACCGCTCCCGCCCAGGAGCCTCCTTTGATCCTTGTGCTGGTTTCCTCTATAAAATGGGTGGGAAGAGGCTGAATGGCACCTCCCTTGGGTTGGCAGAGGGAAGGTGGGTACTCAGCAAGACACAAACCACCATAGAAACAATAGCTGGCTCCCTGAAGCCAAAGCCTCTGTGCAGCGAGGAAGGATGTAGATGGTGGTAAAGACCAAAGGCTGGGACTCGGAATGCCTCGCTGTCCTTGGCTGCCCAGCTTGTCACCTGCTTCCAGGCTGGCTCCTGGCTCCCTGTGATGGCCAGTGAGCAGTTCCTCATGCTGTAGGTGTGGTTCAGGGAATACTTTGCTCCAGGGACCTACTCGGCGTGAACAAGAGGCGCCAGATTTCCCTTCTCTGTTCCCACTGACTCCTCCGGTTACCGCAGGGCTTGTGCAATTAAGTGGCCCCATGTGTTTCTGTGCTTGTGTGACTCATCTTGGTACCTTCCAAGCTGTTAAACCCCCAATTTTGACATGCTGCATCACAGCTCTTGTCATCTCTCAGGCCTTTTGAAATGGAAATGAAGCAAAAAATCCCCCCCACAAAGATGCTGTTGGGTCATGAGGACCTTGTGGGACCCAGGGACAAGCCAGGCATGGTACTGGGCAGCAGGTGGGCTGATCCTGAGCAGTGGGGTTGCTTTGAGGGGCTGGGGATCAATCCCTGGGGGGTGCCTTTGTTGGGTTCGTGACAAGTATGTTAATGTTTTTGTAGCTGAGCATGGAACCTGTAAAGGAAATCAGTGATTATTTGACTTCATAGAATCACAGACTGGTTTGGGTTGGAAGAGACCTTCAGGATCATAACCAGTTCCAACTGCCCTGCTTGGGCAGGGACACCTCCCACTAGACCAGGTTGCTCAGAGCCCCATCCAACCAGCCTTTGAACATTTCCAGGGATGGGGCAGCTTCTCTGGGCAACCTGGGCCAGTGTCTCACCACCCTCACAGTGAAGAATTTCCTCCTTATGTCTAATCTAAATCTCCCCTCTTCAAGTTTCAAGCCATTACCCCTTATCCTCTTGCTACATTCCCTTGTAAACAGTCCTTCCCCAAAGACTTACCTTCTCTACTTGGATTGCAAGTGCTGATCATGACCACAACTTCAAAGGAGAGACCCAAAATAGCTGGAAGTGGTTCCTAAGCCCACCACCAGCCTTAGAGCTAACTTCTGCTGCTTGACGTTGGAGCCAGTGAGAGTCATCTTGGAGAGGCCATGTGCTAGAAAAGCAACATCAGGGTTTGGTGGCACAAATTCACAGAATCCCAGAGTAGTTGAGGTGGGAAGGGACATCTGGTCCAACCCCCCTGCTTAGGCCACGCACATCCAATTGCCCAGGACCATGTCCAGATGGCTTTTAATGATCTCCAAGGATGGACACTCATTCCGTGGCTTTAATCTATGTTAAAACATCCCTACGACCACGGTGAGACCTTAACTGGAAAACTGAGAATAAAGATTCTGAGGCCCATGAGATGAGCCTGACAGTGGGACGGTGGGTGCCCCTTTGCTGGGGGATCAGGCCAGAAGTGCAGACCATCACATTCCATGCAGTTGCACTGTCTGAGAAATATTCAACTCTTGTCTTCAGACTGAGGGTGGGGACAAGTGTCAGCAAGGGGCAGAAATCTGCTACAGCAGCGAGGGCTGATGGAGGGCTGGGAGGGTGGTGAAAGGGCTGACATGGAGCTCATGTAGCTGATGGAGCCCCAGAAATCAAACCAGAGGGATCCTGTGATCTCCTGTGGTGGAGTCTCATTTGAGTACCCTGTCCCAGGAAACTGCTGCACGGTGAGACCATCCACTTGGTCCTTGAACCTGAGGTCCCAACTCAGGTACTTCCCTGCAGTGGTGGGACAGGAGGGGAGATACCAACTGCACTCTGTGTTTCTGGTAGCTGCTCTCTGACTTAACAGGAAAACACTGACCACAGAAAACGTACATTTTTTTTTTTCTCTGCATTTTCCTGAAATCTGTTGAACCGCTTTGTTTGTAGAGGGAGAAGAGGAGGTATGGGGGATGGGGAGGAAGAAATAATGGTGTCTCTCTTCAATTAAACTCCCCTATCAGTTGGTGGTGTTTTTTCCCCCTCCAAACACATAGGTCTGATCTGAAAATCTGGGGCTTAAAAAGCACAGATGTTTAGTCTGACACACAAACATGGCATCTTTCCAGCAAGTGAAACAGCTTTGCCCCTGGTGAGTTCAGACGAGCTAATCTGGGATGAGAGGAGTTAAAGCTGCTCAGCAAGAGCTGCATCCTTCAACGGGGCCACCCGAAACCTGCCTTCCCTTCCCTCCAGGTGAAGAGGTCTTTCCCTTTGTGCTAAAACAGCTTTCAGAGATGTTGCTGCTTCTTCTGTCCCTCCAAGTGTCCTCTGGGGCAGGAGGAGAAGCAGTGGTGGGGCGATGGGATCTGACCGCGTCAGATCTTGCGAGGTGATTTTCCTGGGCCTCATCTCCGTGCCCAAATAGGTCAGGGGGAAAATGGCACTGGATTAATTCTGTCTGTACATAAATCTCATGGTCAGAGACATGTTGGGGTGCAAGTTGGGGTCGCTAACCATTTATTTCTAAGTCACTAATTTTAATTCCAGTCCACACCAGCAAGGATTACAAGTCACCCCACTGCTGATGTTCCTTGCTTGACTCTTAATAAGTATCTCAGAAACTACCATTTATAAGTGGTTCCTCCAGCTGGTTTAAGAGAATCCCACACCTGAAATGCCCTTTTGCTGCTGAGAAAACCCATCTGGAAAGAGCAAGAGCTGCCCCAAGTTTACCTCCACTCTCCCTTTCCAGAACATGTCTTTTCAAATGGTGCAAAATCTGCTTTGGAGGTCAAGCTGTGCCTGTTGTCTTCAGCACCCGTGTTGGAGCTGGGAGGTGGTCAAAATGCACTCATGAGCTTGCTGGCAGCTTCTGCAAATGGGTGGTTGAGATACAAGGGGGTTTCCTTCAGCAAAGCAACCAGCAGGCACCTCAGAGCTAAACCATTTCTTGTGCTGCTCATGGGATAATTAATTAATTGACAATTAAGATGCGACCATGCTTGCCACAGCCTCCAAGTCTGCCTTTCCTGTAGCTCACTCTCTACACCAGAGTCAAATCTGGGGAGAAGGGTACAAGTCAGCCCCAACCTTACAACAAACTGTACAAGCCTCTGTACAATGGAACACCGGGGATGTAAGGAGGATATAAAGGGATCCCATAACATCTGGAGAACTTGTTTGTCAAAGCCAGCTAACTCACACCCAGAACCCATAGGGTGCCTGTGAAGCTCGTGGAGGAGCAAGGGGTGGATGCTGGTTGGAGACCCAGTGCAAGCACTCCCTTGTATGCTTCACATTTACATTAAGGCACTTCTGGAAATGATGTCTAGACTACTGAAATTATTTGGAGATAGTGCTTTTGAGATCCATCGTGGAGTGAGGCCAGGGGAGGCCACGAAGATGACGTGAGGGCTGGAGCAGCTCTCCTATGAACACAGGCTGAGAGAGCTGGGATTGTTCAGCCTGGAGAGGAGAAGGCTCATAGCAGCCTTCCAGTGCCTGAAGGGGCTTCAGGAAAGCTGGGGAGGGGCTTTTTACAAGGGCCTGGAGTGAGAGGACAAGGGGGAATTGATTAAAACTGGAAGAGGGGAGATTGAGGTTGGACATTAGGACGAAATTCTCTCCTGTGAGGGTGGTGAGACACTGGAACAGGTTGTCCAGAGAAGCTGTGGAAGCCCAATCCCTGGAAGTGTTGAAGGGCAGGTTGGATGGGACTCTGAGCAACCTGGTCTAGTGGGAGGTGTCCCTGCCCATGCAGGAGGTTTGGAACTAGATGATCTTGAAGGTCCCTTCCAACCCAAAACAGTCTGTGATTCTATTATTAAGGTGAAAATGGCCATGTATTTGACTGACAACTCCAAACCTCCCTCTTGCTTTGTGTATGTGTTAGATGTTGCCCTTTTCCATATGTAGGATCTTTTCAACCCTTATGCACCTCCCAAAATGACATCTCCTACTCTTCTCCCTCCTTTTTAGTGCATCCTTGCATTTGGTAATGGCAACATTTTCTGGGGTTCTTCAAATGAACTCTCCTCTCCTCCTCCCACCCCACTGCTGTGCAAGCATGGGGTGGCTTGAGGTTCGAGGTCACTCACATGGGATAAACCAAGTTCATAGAGAAATCATCTAGAGATGTTGAATGTCAGATTTTGGAGAGGACACAGCTCAGAGGTAGATGTGTGTCAGTGAAGGACTGGACCTGACTGGACTGGATTTCACACAGAACTACCAAGGCTGGACTTGGTTTGGACTAAGGGGAATGGGAGGGATTTGAGCAATGTTGGCCCGGGGTCTTCAGCAGGCTGAATTTCATGGAGTGAGAACTGATGACACCAAGCTGAGTGGTGCGGGTGATTTACTAGAGGGAAGGGATGTCATCCTGAGGGACCTCAACAGGCTGGAGAAGTGGGCCCAGGTGAACCTCTTAAGGTTCAACAAGGCCAAGTGCAACGCCCTGCACCTGTGTCAGGGTGACCGCCAGTATCAATACAGGCTGGGGGATGAAGGGATGGAGAGCAGCCCTGAGGAGAAGGACTTGGGGGTGTTGGTTGATGAAAAGGTGGACATGAGCTGGCGATGTGTGCTCACAGCCCAAAAACCAAATGTGTCCTGGGCTGCATCCCCAGCAGCATGACCAGCGGTTTGACAGAGGGGGTTGTCCCCCTCTACTCCACTCTGCTGAGACCCTCCTGCAGTGCTGGGTTCAGTGCAGGGGTCCTCAGCACAGAAAGGACATGGAGCTGTTGGAGGGAGTCCAGAGGAGGCCACAGAAATTATCCGAGGGCTGGAGCAGCTCTGCTCTGGAGACAGGCTGGGGGAGTTGGGGCTGTTCAGTCTGGAGAAGAGGAGGCTCTGGGGAGACCTTATAGGGGCCTTCCAGTACTTAAGGGGGAACCCATAAGAAAGATGGGGACAGACTTTTTGCCATGGCCTGTGCATGGCAGGACAAGGGACAATGTTTTTAAACTACAAGAGGGTAGGTTGACATTGGACATAAGGAAGAAATGTTTTATGATGAGGGTGGTGAGACACTGGCCCAGGTTGCCCAGAGAGGTGGGAGATGCCCCATCCCTGGAAACATTCCAGGCCAGGTTGGGTGGGTCTCTGAGCAACCTGGTCTAGTTGAAGGTGTCCCTGCTCACTGCAGGGGGGGGTGTGAACCGGATGAGCTTTAAAGGTCCCTTTCAACCCAAACCTTGCTGTGATCCTGTGAAAATGAGATGAGTGTGGTAGGCTGGGCCACCACGCTGCCAAACACAGTCTTGGTCTTCAGCAACAGACTTTGTCTTGTCTTTGTGCAGCGACGAGCTGCTACAGAAAGCGTTCTCTGTTGCTGTGGGAGCTCCTGTACCACTTAATGCCTGGTTAGGGGGTCTCTTATTTAACAGCAACACTGAGGAGCCTTCTGTGTATTATGCTCCTAGCCAGGGCGTGATGGAAATGGGTGTTTTTGTAGGAAAGCTGCTTTTCAAAGCCTTTTTTCAAAGCAAAGGCTTCCAAAGATGGGGATATGTCAGTTCCTATCCACTGCCTTGCTGTTGAAATGAAAGTGTTTAACCTGAGGGGGGTCGTTCTGGATAAGTTTGAAATTAATTTAATTTAGCAGCATTTTGGTGGCTGTTTGGCCTGTTTGCCTGAGACAGGGAATTTGAGCTGCCTTGTAGCCTCTTAATGTTTATTTAAGTATCACTAAAATCTAAGTGACACAAGGTGATACTTAATGCCTGCTCGGGGGGACCTTGTTTATTGACAAAAAATGGGCCATAAAAACTGAATTCCAGCCTTACCTTGACTCTGTGTTCTCTTTCATCTGCATCCAGGGCTGCTGTCATCAAGGAAACTTGAAATTCCTTCTTCATGGTTTGTTTTTTTTCCACAAGACATGGGCAAGATAGGACACTTAACCCCTGCTTATGTGCGTGCAAAAATATTTAAGGTCCCAGTGCAAGTAAAATCTCTGAACATTTCAGAGAAGTTGTTCCTTCTGGCCACCACCACTGGTGTGGTGCCCCGTTGTGTCTGACCACAGGAGCCCCTCCAGGCTTTTGAGCAGTTTTGGGGCTGAGAATTGACCCGCCAAAGGAGGGGAAAGTTATTTTGGAGGGCTCTGTACCATGAGTATGGTTGGCTGTGACCAGCAGCCAGGCTGCTTTGCTGCTGTGTTGCAGGAGGGAATAATTAATCTGACCATTTGTTGGTTTTCACAAAATTGCCATGGCAAACTTGGCCTCTTTTCTAGCACCGAGCTGCAGGTCAAGAGAAGATGTTTGGAGATGATGGGATGCATCCACCCTTGCTCTGGGGAGGGAACTCGGGCTTCTCCTGGAGCTCCATCTAGAGGGGAGGAAGATGGGCTGGTCGTGGAGGCTGGTGGCCTCTCTGTGCCACCATGGCTCTGGTGTCCCCTTGACCCAACCTCCCACCCTGCAGCACCTTGCCAAGGCTGTCAGCCTTGGCTTTTCTGGCCCAGTGGTCACTCTTGACCCTGGGGCCACTTTGCTGCTGGAAACCCTTGCTGCAAAGCCAGCAGCTGTGTTTAGTGGGGAGGACACCATGGCCAAACCCGGTTCCTCTCCATACCACCACTGGGGAAGGGGTTTTCTCTACCAAACCCCAAAAGCGGCTGCTGATCCCTTGGGTAAGGATGTAGAAACCACACAGGGCTCTGAGGTTGCTTCTGGGGTTCATTTCACAAGAGAAATCATTGCGGTCTGGGCTGGGGCTTTCCTTGAGAAGAGGTTCCAGCTGGACTTTCCCAACATCTGCGCCGCAGCTGTGCAGACAAGGTGGCCAGCATCTCCATGGACCTCTTTGCTCTAGCAAAGCTTGCTGCTCCATCTTCTCCAGCTTTCCTCTTGCCATGCTGAGAATGGTGCCGTCCAGCCTTGCAGCAGAGATCATTCCCAGCAGTCATCTGCTGAGCTTCTGAACACCTTACCCATCAGCACTGCAATAAGCTCAAGGTTTCACCACAGAGGTCATCAGTCATGGTTCACCTCCTGCCCTTGCTGGAGCAAGACATGAAGCCCGGGACCACCAAAGCTGAAGCAACACATGGGCTTAGGTAGAGCATCACCTGCTGCAAACACCAACCTGCTCCAGCCATTGGCTTTACTTTAAAGTCCTCTACATGATGTTCCTATTTTAAATGAGGGAAAAACACAACAGGGCTGAGTGTCAGGTTGTTTTCCCCTGTCCAACTCCTAATTTTCCCATTTTTTATATCGGGTGGCACCAGGATTCACAGCTCCCCGGCTGTGCCCCACAGAAAGGGCTGATTTCAACCTTAGCAACAGGGTATTTTTGTTTAGATTGTATTTGTTCTGCTGTGAGACCCATTGTTCTCTCCCATGCCTTGACCGTTTTGAAGGCAGATGATAAAAGCCCTCGCTGACAACAACCCAGTTGAGTTCAGCCTTTTGTTGGCAAGATTACAATAGAGAAGGAATTGTGTATTCACGTGTTATGACATGGGAAGGCTAAAAGTTAGTCGTCCCAGGGTGTTGTTTCATCACTTTACGGATAAGAAAGTGCATTTTAATTTTTTTTTATTTCAGAACTACTGAACATTATGTTCGATGTTGGCATCTGCAGGGGCTTGGACCCACCCTGTGGTTTAAGACAAGGATCCTTTCAGTTTGCATAATCTTGTGCCAGCAGGAAATAGGTTTATAGCCATGATATTAGGTTTATAATAGGTTTATAGCAGTATGTATAATATATGTAATAGCTTTATGAGACTAGGTTTATAACAGGTTAATAGCTATATATATAAATATATAACAATACATATATATATAACAATAGGTTTCTAGCAGTAGCAATTATAGAAGATCATAAAATCATAGAATCATAGAATGGTTTGGGTTGGAAGGGACCTTCAAGATCATCTAGATCCAACCCACCTGCATGGGCAGGGACACCTCCCATTAGACCAGGTTGTTCCAAGCCCCATCCAACCTGCCCTTCAACACTTCCAGGGATGGGGCAGCCACAGCTTCTCTGGGCAACCTGTTCCAATGTCTTATCACCCTCACACTAAAGAATTTCATCCTAATGTCTAATCTAAATCTCCCCTCATCCAGTTTTAATCCATTACTCTTTGTCCTCTCACTCCCTGCCCTTGTCCAAAGCCCCTCCCCAGCTTTCCTGGAGCCCCTTCAGGCACTGGAAGGTGCTCTAAGGTCTCCCTGGAGCCTTTTCTTCTCCAGGCTGAACACCCCCAACTCTCTCAGCCTGTTTCCAAAGCGGAGCTGCTCCAGCCCTCTGATCATCTTCACAGCCTCCTCTGGACTCTCTCCAGGAGCTCCATGTCCTTCTTATGATGGAAACTCTGGAACTGGACCCAGCACTGCAGATGGGGTCTCATGATGTCTGGCTTGTTAGTGTGGCTCTAAGATCTGTGCTTACAGCGTCACTTTGTCACCCTTCTTGGGGGTGGAAGATGGAAGATAGATGGAAGAAAATATGGCTGGTAAAAAATAGATGGGAAAAAAAGATGTAAAATGGAAATAGAGCCACCAGAGGCAGAGTTTGGTCCTTTTTTGGGAGAGTGGGCAGATGAGCCAAAATAGCTGGGAGACTGATCTGCTCAAAATGCCAACAGCATGAATGATAACAGGGATCACCCCAAAGCTCTGCTGGTCCCATAATCTTTTCCTTGCTGAGGGTATTTCAGTTGCTGTAAGGGCTCAGGCTCCTTTCTGCCGGGATATTCACATTCCTGGTGAACTTCCCACTCACAGCAGCATCTTGAAAAGGTTCACATCCCTCCTCTCGCTCCAGCTGCTCTTACCTGCAGTCCCTGTAATTGGCAATAATTTCCCTAATTGCTCACAGAAGCAGATGTTCTCTGGTCGCATCAAACCAGCTTATATGGTACTACATACATGAGCACACAGCATTAAAGGACTAATTCCCATAAATAAGCCTATTAAAAGGTTAGAAATAATGCCTCCAACTAAAAACACACCCATGGCAGCTGCAGCCCACTGGTTTTATTCATTTGTTATATGTAATGTGGCAATCTCTGTCTGCCCCGGACTGGGATGCCCTCCTGCTTGGCCAGTTGATCTTATGTTGTGGTCAGTGAATGTCTTAACATATGAGATCAGCCCTTGATATTGTTTCCAGCTAATAAATCACATTTATAGGTAATTAACACTGCACCAAAGGTGTCCCCAGCGTTACTGGTGAATGGGAGAAGAGTCGGGTTCAGGCAGCTGTGAGCAGAGGGATGGCACCTTTGAGACTTTAGGGGATGCTGCTAAAGAAAAAAACTGAATCCCACTTATTTTCCTGCCTCAAAGGGGGGAAAAAAGTGATGCCCCAATTTTTCTCCAAGCAATTTGCTTGTCCCCCTTCATAGGGAAAGGATTTTCAGGTGCAGCCCCAGTCCTGGGGAAGGACCCTCACCCGAGTCATCAGCTTAATTGCCAGCATGAATCCCCTGCACTAGTGGAATCAGGAGCTGTTGGGGTGTAATTAGGCTGTGGGAGGCTAATTGCAAGGAGCTCTAGCCAGCTAGCATTGCCTTCTGGAAAGCTCCTCCATGCTTTTGAACCATCCTTTGCTGGTGAGTGCCATCATCTCTTGCTGGGGACATGAAGTCCCTTGTGCCTGTGCTGCAGGGAGAGCACAGTCCTGCCACATTCAGACTCTTTTTATATATACAGTATTTTTTCCTCCTGTTATTTCTACTAATTTAAGAAGTAGGGACTGGGATACTTTTTATAAATTGGGATCGCCAAAGAGTGTTTATTTTCTGGTGGGTCGCATAGAATCTACAGTTGCTCCAGCTTTTAAATAATTCCAGCAACTGCCTCAGAGCTCATAGCATTGCATTTTGATCCAAATGTCTCCTGCAGCCTGGGTGAGAGCTTCAGGAGCCATTCCCATTGCTTTACAAATACACTGCAGCTTGTTTTCATGTTGGCCTTTGGCTGGCCAAGAGATGCTCATCACAACAGCATCCTTGCTGTCAGCCAGGTGGTAGCTGAAGACTCTTAAGTCACCTCCAACTGATTAGTCTGTGTTTCCCACTTCGGACATTTATGTTTTACTTGCCTAAAGCTTCCTTGCTGCTTGCAGGGGAGAGCTCTTCTTTCTCTTTCTTGGACCCAAAATTAGAGCTAAGGCTTTTGAAGTCTTGTATGCCAACATGGAAGAATGTAACAGGGAGAGGCTCTGCTGAGGGTCTGGGTTAGGGTATCACAAGCCCATGGTCATGGCTGGAAGATCACAGAATCCTGACATGGTTTGGGTTGGAAGGGACTTTCAAGATCACCTAGTTCCAACCCCCTGCATGGGCAGGGGACACCTCCCACTAGACCAGGTTGCTCCAAGCCCCATCCAACCTGCCCTTGAATACTTCCAGAGGTGGGGCAGCCACAGCTTCTCTGGGCAACCTGGCCCAGTGTCTCACCACCCTCACAGCAAAGAATTTCTTCCCAATATCTCATCTCAATCTTCCCCCTTTCAGCTTAAAACCATCCCCCCTTGTCCCATCCCTCCCTGCCCTCGTCCACAGTCCCTCCCCAGCTTTCCTGGAGCCCCTTCAGGCACTGGAAGGTGCTCTAAGGTCTCCCTGGAGCCTTCTCTTCTCCAGGCTGAACAGCCCCAACTCTCTCAGCCTGTCTGCATAGCAGAGGTGCTCCAGCCCTCTGATCATTTTCATAGCCTCCTCTAGACTTGCTCCTACAGATGCTGGCACCACTCAACTCCTGCCGTTCCTCAGGACAAACCCGAGGCCATGCCTGAGCTCAGGGCATGACTTTCACCAGCAATATCTTTTTCACCCTTTTCATCCCATTCAGAGGTGGTGACACCTGGTCCTCCACAGTGGAACTGGCTGAAGTCAAGCAGCCGGGCTGAGCATCATGCGGTGGTCATGGATGATGGAGAAATGCAGAGTCTGCCATTGCAGTAATGAATATTACAAGCTATTAACTCAATTTTGGTCCTTGACCCCACTTATTTCTCACTGTTTCATCCTCTTAGTAGATTCATCATCCAATGAGAATGGAAAAATTAAGGCTTTTTGATGAGCTGATTTTTTGAAGCAGCATCACTTTGGGTTTGTGGCTCCAGAAATATGTGTCAGGTCATTTTCTCTTCCCCTGGTCTCTTATTTGTAGGTTGTGTTGAAAAACACTCGTGTCTGGCAGCACAACTGCTCCCCATCAGACTTTTCAGCTTGAAGCCTTCAGCACGAGACGTGCCTCAAAATGCTTTTGGCACTTGAATACAGAGTCAGAGAGGAAAACGTTTGCAAACCACCTGTATAGACTCTTGCAGCCACTGGTAAAATTGTGATTTTTGGTTTCTTTCTCTGACAAACTGTGACAGAAACACAGTTCATGTGAGATGCAGGGGAGGCATCCCTGGCCCCGCTCCGGCTATTGCCATTTGTACATCATCCTCGACCCTTTTTTCCCATTGTAATGCATGCAAATATATGTAAAGAGTAGACTGTTCCACTGAGTCTTGCACATTTGTTTAAAGAGAAGGAAAACAAGCTGAATTTACAGGGAATCTGCAAGCTGAATTTTAAGACCCATACATAGAAAGACCCAAACAGGGGCTGTTGGCGGTCGCCAACGCTGACCAAGGCGATGCTTTCTGGCGCCTGTATTTTCCCTGCTCTTGCAGTTGTAGTGTCATTAATATGGAGCTTTTGGAGAACTGGAGTAGATCCTAATTAGCAGCCTGTGATTTTTTTTTTTTTTTTTTTTTTTTTCCCCCCGAGTTTCATAATCAGTGATCTCGGCTACACCAGAAGTGTTACTGTGGCAACAGGGCTGAACTGAGCAGCGGTGCAGAATTACCGCAGGTAAATTGGTGATTTTACGGATCCGCGGCACTTTCTTAGCCCAGGGGCTGCTCCGTGGGACGGGCTGGCTGCTCCCTGCATCCCTACAGGTGTCCCGGGTGGATTTCAGGGTAAGCACAACCAGCAATTAAACTGCATGACCGAACGCATGCGTTTTAATTGGAGCTTAGCCTCTGTAATGAGATTTTAAGGCTGTCATGCGAGTGATCCCCTCCGACACCTTTGTTTTAAGTCGGGTGCTCTGACCAAACACTCCAGCTCGCTGGCTCAGTCTCAGCTTGGAGCTGGGACTTCAGAAAGGGCTGAGCCCAAAAGCTGGGCTTTATTTTTTGCGGGGTTTGGTTTTGGATTTTTTTTTACAGCTCCTTTCTCCTCCCCACGTACCGTTCACCCACTCTCCGAAGGGCAGCGAGTTAGGCAGGGATGTTGTTCTGCTAGATAACAGCCATGCTTCACCCTGACTCCTCAACCAAAAGCAACCAGTCCTTTTCCTAGCTGATATGTGAGCTGTACCCATGTTGTCTTTGTACACGTTACAAATGATGCCTGGGACAAAGAAGGAAGAATTATATTCCTGTATAACTTGACCTTTTTGTTTTTTAGTTACAAATTAATTCATTCTTTTGAATAATGAGATGAAGTGGTTTCACTGGAGCTTTTTGGGCTCCCAGCAACACGTTGCCGCTGCAATGTCCATCCTGTGGGGCAAAGCACACTGGGAGATCATGGGGTCTGGTCTCTAACTGGCCAGGGGCTTTGACAAGCCCTGGGGGTGCTGCTTTGGCAGATCCATTTTGATGACCCCAGAAGGAGGTGTCACCTCCCTCTCCTCTTTGCAATGCAGCCCCTGCCACCCCACTGACCCTCAACAGCCTGGTCTGCAGCAAAACCCTCCACCCTCAGCACCTTCCTCCTGGCTGAGGCTCAGAGTTGTCCTTCATCTTCATGCCCCCTGAGCTGACAGCTCCCTTGGGCTTAGCTCACTGCTCTCCTTTTTCATAGGACTTCACCTTCTCTTGGCTGTTTCCTGTCCTGCCTTGATGCTCCTTGATACCACATCCTTTAGGAAACTCTCCAGACCGTTGTTCTCCACGGGTACAGCTCCAAGAAGCTCTTCATCCCCTTCTGTCTCCCTCCACAGTTTATTCCCCAACCCATCCTAGTTTCTCCTGCACGTGGCGAGAGGTGCAAGAGCAACCAGCACGTGCTCCCACAATCAGACAGCCACGGCACCAGCAGAACAGAGTGGCTGAGGGCAAATTAAACCCACCTAATTATGAGAGTTATTAGGAAAATTATTATTAGGAAAATAATTGGATGTATTTGTAGCTCTTCCCCTCCAAGGCACTTGGGCAGCTTCTAGACAGTGAGTCTGCTGCCTGTGCTGGTGGTGCGGCCGGGAGTGCCCGTCCGTGGAGCTGGATGGGCAAGGAGGGGACATCATCGAGCACCTTGCTCTGAGATGTGCCACCTATCTGATGTACCACTCTAGAAAGCCAGGGGGGAGTAGGGTCGGGTTCCTTCCACATCTTGCTCTTTGGAAGAGGCCTGTGCATTCCTCTGTTGGATTGAGGGGCAGGAAAGTAGTCAGAGGGCTGGAGCAGCTCTGCTCTGGAGACAGGCTGAGAAACTTGGGGTTGTTCAGCCTGGAGAAGAGAAGGCTCCAAGAAGACCTTAGGGCACCTTCCAATACCTGAAGGGGCTACAGGAAGCTGGGGAGGACTTTTGACAAGGGCAGGGAGTGATAAGATGATGGGAGGTGGTTTTAAGCTGAAAGAGGGGAGGTTAGATGAGATATTGGGAAGAAATTCTTTGCTGTGAGGGTGGTGAGACACTGTCTCAGGTTGCTCTGGGAAGCTGTGGCTGCCCCATCCCTAGAAGTATTCAAGGGCAGGTTGGATGGGGCTTGGAGCAACCTGGTCTAGTGGGAGGTGTCCCTTGCCCATGGCATAGAGTTGGACTAAATGATCATTGAAAGTCCCTTTCCAACCCAAACCATGCCATGAGTAAATGCCAAGGTGCAGGAAAGTGGCGATTTGTTTCTTTGATGAAGGTTGAGCAGATGGAGAAAGTAAAACCCAAGCCCTCACCGCGGGCTTGTCCTTCTCCTGCACCATTTGTTACAGCAGCTGTCACTCGTGTGGAAACTGCTGTTTATTTAAAGACAAAAAAAAAAAAAGAAAAGAAAGAAAATGAAGTGGATTTTCGGAAAGCCTGAATGGCTGCTGTGATTAATCTTTTCTGTTGAAGAGTGGAAAAGCAGAGGGTGGGGTGGGGGAATAATGTTCAGTGACACATCAAAGGCCTCGTTTCAGCTTCGGAGACACATGCAAGGAATTAGTCACTGTGTCTTGGAGCAACAAAACCCTTTTCCCTCCCTAAAATCAGCGACTCCTCTCCCTGCAATGACCAACGTGGTGTTAACGAAGAGAAGTCAACGCATGGCTCAAGGAACCCCCTGCAAGACTCTTGGCCCCTGGGTAATTTTTCGTAGGGAACCAAGATTTGCTATTTGGTTCAGAGTTCGCAGCAGTGTGGCTCATCCTGGTGGGTTTTTTTACACCTTTTGCATCTCATAAAAAATGAGAGATTTGGGGTTACGGGGAGGGGGAACCTGGTGAAATCATTCTGCTGTTGGATGAGCCCACGGGCAGGAATCCTCTGCCATGGATCACAGCTCCAGCAAGAGGCTGGAAAACCACAAAGGGGGCTTAAGAGGAGCAGGGAAGGGGAAAAAGGATCAGCAGGTTTGTTTTCCAGGGTGACTGAGCCATGCTGATGGCTTGCTGCCATGAAAAAGGAAAAAAAAGACCTTTTTCCCCTTTCTTTATGCTCATGCTTGTTCTCATCCTACTATGAGCTGCTTCAAAGAGCCAACGGGTGCAAACTCTAACCTTGCTCTGAGTTTTGCCTTCTTCCCTGCCAAAAAAAAAAAGAAGAAAACTGAACCATTTCTTCTATTTTTCACTGCAGTTGGGGCCAGCACAAGGCATTCGGGTGGTCTGGGTTGAGCCACTACATGTTAGCACCCTACTGGTAGCAGAGGTGGTCCTGGAAAGCTGGGTAGGATTTGGGTTGTCTTCTTGCACACAGAAGAAGATTGCCTCATTTTCCAGGAATCAGGAATATGTCAGAGGTGGAAATAAATCCTGCCTTTGATTGAGGGTGGCTGTATCCAGGTAAGACCTGGGCAGTTTCTGCAGCACTAAATACTAACTCCTTGCTTTCTGGGAGCACGGGGAGGTGGTCCTGCAGCCAAACCCCCCTTCAGCAGCAGCACACACAAGGACCATTTTTAAGCCACTTACTACTTTTTAAAGAGATTCTTTCCTTTTTCTTCCCCCTCCCCCAGCATCAATCATCTTGACAAGATCCACTGATTTTAAAACTTTGGTCCTGCAGCCTGAAAACCAACCTTTCCTATAGGAAGCTCCCATGTAATGCTCATCCACCCTACAGATGTAGGTATAGATGGTGTAGATGTAGGTATAGAGTGTTGCTGGAAATGCCAGTAGCAATTATTCAGGTTTCTGACCCCAAATATATGTCTATACATCTATATCTCTATATAGATATGTATCTATATCTATATATCAATATATATCTGTATATGTGTATATAGATAGATTAAAAATTGCTGTAAATGCCAGTAGCAATTATTCAGGTTTCTAACCCCAAATATATATCCATATATGTATAGAGATACATATCTATATATCTATATCTATCTATCTATCTATCTATCTATCTATCTTTCAACCTATGTATCTGTCTATATATCTATCTATAAATCTATATATATGTAGATGTGTATATATATAAAAATAGCTGTAAATGCCAGTAGCAACTATTCAGGTTTCTAACTCCAAATATATATCCATATATGTATATAGATACATATCTATATATCTATTTTAATCTCTATCTATCATCTGTCTATCTATCTATCTATCTATCTATCTATCTATCTATCTATCTATCTATCTATCTATCTATCCACCCATGTCTCTGTCTATATATCTATCTATATGTATGTAGATGTGTATATATATAAAAATAGCTGTAAATGCCAGCAGCAATTATTCAGGTTTCTGAGCCCACATCTATATCTATATAGATACATATCTATATGTCTATTATTGTATGTATCTATGTATCTGTAGATGTGTATATATAGATATAAAATGGCTGGAAATGCCAGTAGCAATTATTCAAGTTTCTAACCCAAACTATATATTCATACATCGAAAATGACTGGAAAGGCCAGTAGCAATCCCTCAGGTTCCGAGTTCCGAGCCTGACTTTGGAAGGGCAAGGCTTGGCAGGCAGTGGCCTTGCTGAGCATCCCAAAGCAGCTCCTTTCTCCCGGGCAGAGCCGGCGCCCTGACGTCAGGGTGTTTTTCTGCAGCGCTCGCAGGATGTCGGAGCCGGCCAAGAGCTGTGTTTATGTTGATAACATTACAAGTATTTCCTCTCCGTTTCCGAAACCGGCAGGGAGGGAGCCGAGGGGGAAGGGAGACTCGGGTTTCTCCAGCTTTGGGTAGGACTCTGGAGACCTTTTTTATGTTAAGAAGCGGGTACCGACGAACTGCTGGCATTTATTGATCCTGCATTTGGGAATAGGGAGTGTTTAATAGCAGGGGCCGGGAGCCGGGAGCCGGGAGCGGGGAGCGGGGAGCGGGGCTGGCACAGCCCTCCCTCCGCGCAGGGCTCTTGCCCTCGCTCTCTGCTCCGGATCTGGTTTTAAGGTGATAAAGCAGAGCTGGCAGCTGCGGGCCGGTCCCAGGAGCAGCTCCCGGGATTTTCTGTGTCATGATCTGCACGGCCAGCCGTGATGCTCGCGGGGCTGCCGCTGTCCTGTTGCTTTGGACATTCACAGTCATGAAGCCATGAAAACTCAGGATCTGCCTGGACTGCCTGCATCCAGCTTTCCTCGTGCTAACAGGGAAATTCAGTGTTCTCTCCCCTTGCCAGCCTTTTCCTCCTGATGTGATCTGCTTAAGGATCAATGAACTTAATTAAAATAATACCAAGGGTGTTTTAAAGCTTCCTGCCCCCAGATGCAATCCCAGGGCTCAGCCAAGGAGGGACCTACATGAATGAATCAATGATCTTAAGGGTCTTTTCCAGTCTAAATGATTCTATGATCATCCCACCATCCTAAAGGGGTTTTGCTGCTGGTACCCATGGCTAGTCTAGGAGTTGCCTGTAGCTTTTATCCATATAGCAGTCACAGTCATGGAAATAAAACCCAGCTCTTCTGTTATATGTGGGTCACTTCCCCATAGGAAGGGCAGAAAGAAGAGCAGATTCACAGCTTTTACTTCTTTTCACCCACCCACCATGTCCTGCTTTTGACACCAAGGGAAAACATGTTGAGGATGGGGCAAGAGAGCTTTGGAGGCCAATGGGACATTCAGCTGTTGGCCTTGGAGGGGGAGTGCGGGGTTGATATGGGCTTAACCCATTGGTCTTCCATAGAATTGTAAAATCAGTCATGGAATGGTTTGGGTTGGAAGGGATCTTCAAGATCATCTAATTCCAACACCCCTGCCATGGGCAGGGACACCTCCCACTAGATCAGGTTGTTCCAAGCCCCATCCAACCTGGCCCTGAACACTTCCAGGGATGGGGCAGCCACAGCTTCCCTGGGCAACCTGGGACAGTGTCTCACCACCCTCACAGTGAAGAATTCCTTCCTAATATCTCAATTTCCCCTCTTCCACTTTGACACCATTCCCCCCTTGTCCTATCACTCCCTGCCCTTGTCAAAAGTCCCTCCCCAGCTTTCCTGTAGTCCCTCCAGGTACTGGGAGGTGCTCTAAGGTCTCCCCCAAGACTTTCCTGAGAGGACTCCAGGGGCCACAGACAGGAGAGCAACCAGGTCCCTGGAGTCCAGTCCCAGCTCTGCCACCCCTTAGCTGAGTGACCATGAAGAAGTTGTCATTTCCCTGGCATCTGAGGTGTGCTGCAAGATCTGGAGCTGCCAGCTCAAAAGGTCCTTGAAGCCATTGAGAAAGGCTTGGAAGAGATTAAGATCTGTATGTTTTCCAGTGATGAGTTAATAATGGGCCAGAAGGTGAGAAGTAAGATCTCGGTGTGAGGAGCCAGTAGGATGCCAGTGTGGTGGGACCATCCCCATTAGTGACTGGTTGGTTTGCTCTTGGGCAAACTGCTGCTGTGGAGCTAGTGCTGGGGTAGCTGTGGGAATCCCAAATGAACAGGATCCCAAATGAATGGAAATCCCAAATGAACAGGAATTCCAAATGAACAGGATCCCAAAGGAATGGGATCCCCAATGAACAGGAACTCTCAGTTTGAGAATGGGGGTGGGAGGAGAGGAAAGGAGCCACATCCACATACAAGAATGGCATTTCTATACAAATATCCATCAAATCACAGCAAAGAGTGACTTTTTTTCCTAGTTACCTAGAAAATCTAGCTTAGTAACCTAGAGGCAGGTCTTTCCCTTTCCCTCATTACTGTTCTCCTGTGGCAGTAGCGTTGGGTTCCCAGTGAGGGAAGTGGTTGCGATGGTGAGACCTTGGCACCTTCATCAGCCCCTGGGAGGTTTCAGGAGTATCTCAGTGCCACCAGTACTTTCGTTCAGAGATTCAGCGTGGACTTAGGGTCCTTCTGCCTTTGCAGAAGTTCTCATCGTGAGGAGCACCCTATTTCTGTGGGTTTCTGCAGTGGAATGCTCAAAGGATCTGTCTCCTGCAGCGAGTTGCTTTCATTCTTGCTGGCAGTACAACTTTGTGTGCTTCCCCATTGCAATTAAGGACAGGGAGGACACAAGTCCCCTTTCCTACACTGGTGGGGTGGAAACCCTGCTTGGCTTAGGACCATCTCAGCACCAGATTGGGATTGCTTGTTGAATGGCTTTGGAGCAAAAGGCAACATCCTGGTAGGCTTGGTGCTGTGCCTTTGGAGGAAAAGCCAACATCCTGGTGGGCTTGGTGCTGTGCTTCTCCCCAACTCTAGCTGCACCATCAACCCTAAAAACACAGAATCACAGGAGGGTTTGGGTTGGAAGAGACCTTTAAAGCTCACCTACTCCAACCCTTCTGCAATAAGCAGGGACATCTTCAACTCGATCAGGTTGCTCAGAGCCCCATCCAACCTGACCTGGAATGTTTCCAGGGATGGGGCATCTACCACCTCTCTGGACAACAAGGGCCATTGTCTCACCACCCTCATTTTAACAGTCTTCTTATAAACTCCTTATAAACATTGGGTTTTCTCTCCAAAGCCAAAACAGTGTAGACCAAGCACATCTCTGACTCTGAACAAGTTGTGTGG
This sequence comes from Hemiprocne comata, assembly GCA_020745705.1. Classification (NCBI taxonomy): domain Eukaryota; kingdom Metazoa; phylum Chordata; class Aves; order Apodiformes; family Apodidae; genus Hemiprocne; species Hemiprocne comata. The sequence continues at coordinate 3,299,523 of CM036589.1, read as the reverse complement.
GGTGTGTTAAGCACCAAGAGTGGAGTATGTCATCAAAACCCTGCTGGCTGCAGGTTTTCTGGACATCCCACCCTGGAGCAAAACCTCAGGAGAGGCATTGCAGGACCAGCCCCACTCCCACCAAGCGGCAGGAGGACTGAATCAGTTCAAATTCATCCAGAGAGATATTTTAACCATCGATGAAACCCTCTGGAAAGTTGGCTGCTCGCACCAGTGGGACCCCTTGGAGAAAGCCCTGCCTCAGGACTGGCTGTGGAGGGAGCTGAAGGAAAGCTCTTATCTCTGGAGCTTGATTTCCTTCTGGTTCAGGGTTTGTCTGACCTTTTGGTCACTGAATAAGTTTGATTTTTGCCAGGTTTTCTTTCGGGGGGGAGGAAAAACATGTAAGTGGGTGTTGCTGGTGGGCAGATACTCCTGGGTGGGGAGGATCTTGTATTTCTGATATAGTTTCCAGCACATTGATGACTTCAGTGTTGTCCTTTTGCCCAGAGTTTGGGATGGGTCTAGATTGAAGCAGATTTAAATAAATACAACAAGAACAAACAACACGAGATGTATTTAAGAGGAGGAGGCTTAGACTGTATTGGGAATAAAAAACCCTTTCTTGGCAGCTTGACAAGTTGACTTGGCAGTGAGAGCTTGCAGCCTTCTCCCAGGAGATGCTGAAGATGCAACTGGACATGTGACAAAAGCCTGAAGGACAGGAGAGAGTCGTGTGGCAGCTGCCAGTTGATGGCATGTAGCAGAGCCATCTCTGAGCCCTCTCTGGGCTTGGAGCAGATGAAAGATTCTGACCTGACCTTGGGAGGCCCCAAGTTCTGGGTCTTGGCAGCTTTGGGCTCTCTTCTGGCCAGGACAATGACGTCTCACATCTCACTGTCGTTTGCCTCAGCCTCAGGACCCAGATCTGTTTGGGAGGAGATAACTGTACCTGTTTCTCAGGAGCTTTTTGAGGTCTACAGAGGAACTAAATCACCATAAAATCCTTGTATTTAAAAGGGCTTGGGGGGGAAGCCTGGGGGAAACAGTTCTGCTCATGTCATCATCCTGAAATTTTGCAGGACGTTTCCTTGGAAGAAACATACAGTGCAAGAAACGTGCAGCTTGCACTGGCAGATGATCTTGGATCATTATTTACGGGTATTTGTTCCATCTGCACGTGCAGGGAGTCTGATGGGGTTTGAATGGAGTCAAGGCTGCCCAGTAACAGGCTGGGATCTGCTGGCTCTGCCTGCAGAAGGAGCTGACCTCTCCTTCCCTGCCTCTGGTTCTGGGGCATTTTGGATCCAGGCTCCTTGCCGTGGTCTTCACTTCTTGCATCTCAGTTTTCTCCAAGTACATTCACTTACAGACCATTATATAACCACATTACTAATTTCCTTGAAGACCAGGAACTTCTCTTTGGTGCTCAGCTTCATGGCTCATTCCTCTCATGCTCTTCTACAGTTTATCCATTCCTTGCTTTGTCTCTGGTCACTTTTGCTGTTTCTCCAGACTGGGATCTCTCCATGCGCCCTCCAGTTGGGAATGTGTGGACATATCAATAAATCCTTCCCATCCACATGCCTGCAGGGACTCCAGCCACACATTCACTCATCCCTTCCAGCTCTACACACTCAAGATGCACAACAGCATCCCAAGTTTGAATTCTTTTGGGATGATGTTGCACGAGGGTTTAAATAATTGTTCTTTGCTCTCTTCTCCAGGTCAACATGGATTTGTGGTTCTTTCTCCTTTTGCTCGGAAGTGGCCTGATAAGTGTAGGTGCTAACAACATTACAACAGGTAAACTATGCTCCTCAGCTCCTCTTTTGTCCCTAAACCATCTTTAGGATCAAAGGAGTAAGTGCTCATGTGCTCGGTGACTTGCTCCTTCTACCCTCCATGTCACTGTAATACATTGGAAAGAGGGTGGTGGGCTGCAGGTGCTCATAAATCAATAGAAAAACTGATCCTCTCTTACAGGGGCTCTAATCTTTGGACCTTCTTCATATCATAATATGTATTCTAGTTACCTGCTGTTATAGGGTGAGCAGCACCGTGCTCTGCAGAGCATTCCTCCTCCTGGGCTTGGGATTTTTTGCCTGTTTTATCCTTGTAGTTGCAGTCATGTGACTCTCCAGCATCTAAACCCTCCAGTGTTGCAGCAAGGTATCTCATGAAGGTTCCTTTGTGCTTTCTCCTCTTGCAGAGCCACCCACGACAGTGCCCACCTCCCCCAGGAGCCCCACCAAAGCTCCTACAGCAGGTCCTAAGGATGGGACTACGACGAGCGCAAACAGCCCCAACATTAGCACTCCAGTGACTGTTTCTACCGTGGCGTCCAAGCCACCTGCGACCACAGCCACCAGGCTCTCCCTCAATGCCACCACTGTCAGCCTCAACACCTCCACCCTGGGGACAACTGTGCCTGTGCCACCAGCCACCTCCCTGCTGCCCAGCGTGACACCGTCTGCTCCACGCACCACCCTCCCCAGCACCGATGCGGAGACGACGGAGAGGAATTTTAGTGCCATGGTGACAACACAAGAGACCTCTTCTGCTTCCCACAATGGTAGGCATCTCCTGCACCTCTTCCCCTCCAGGCCATGCTACCTCAGGGTTTGTTTCCTTGCTCTTCTTTTGTTTTGCTGAACAAAGAGAATGAGAAGACACTTTGGGGCAGATTTTTCCGTCAATCATTTTGGTTGGAAAAGACCTTTGAGATCATCAAGTCCAACCCTTAACCCGGTGCTGCCAAGGCCACCACTAAACCATGTCCCTCAGCACCACATCTACACAGCTTTGAAATCCCCCCAGGGATGGGGACTCCACCACTGCCCTAGGCAGCCTGGGCCAGGGTCTGACAACCCTTTCAAGAGAGAAATTGTTCCTAATATCCGATCTAAACTTCTCCTGGCACGACTTGAGGCTGTTTCCTCTTGTTCTGTTCTTTGTTCCTTGGGAGAAGAGACTGAACCCCCTGGCTCCAACCTCCTTTGAGGGAGTTGTAGAGACCAAGAAGGTCTCCCCTCAGTCTTCTTTTCTCCAGGCTGAACAACCCCAGTTCCCTCCATGGTGATACAACTCCCTGAACTGACCAAATCAGAAGAGATTTGTTCTACCAGAGCTTTGTGCTTCCTGCCAAGATTCTGGGGCACCAGAAACCCCAGGTTCTCATTCCACTTTTGTCACAGATTAATTTCATCACTTCTTGTGGTTTCCAGAGCGTGAAACAGAGCTAGTGCTGCACAGCTCCCAGGTGCTAGCTGAAGACTTGATCCATAATGGGTCTGTGTAGGCAACAGCAATACATCACCCTGGGTTGCTGCTCAGCTGCAGAGCTTGGGTTATCCAGAGTCTTGCTACATATATTTGTATTTTGGTGGCCACCATGAGGTCAGGCCATGCTTTTTGGCACTGTACAAACATACACACAACAAAGCAGTCCCTGTCCCAAAGGATGTAAGGTTTAGACTAGAGATGGCCAACCAGGGGTGAGGTCCAACTCCTGGGGAAAGCTGATAAATTGGCTCATTATCCGTAATTAGCCAAGCTGGGGGTGAAGGATGATGCAGTGGGATGGTGCTGGCCCATCTGCTATGGTGATCCATATACCCCACCTGCTGCTTGCAGGCACAAGCCACTTGTGACTTGATAAACCCTCTGAAGGTGCTTTCTCTCCACCGTGATGAGGACCAGGAGCAATGTGGTGAGACCTTATTGAGCAGAGTATTCCAGGCACTGGATCTCCCAGTCTCACATTTGCTGGCACGTCCAGTGATGGGATGGATGGCTGAAGTTCAGGTTGGGCAGGGCTTTGAGCAACCTGATCTAGTTGAAGGTGTCCTTCCCCACAGCAGGGGGGTTGGACTAGGTGATCTTTGAAGTCCCTTCCAACCCAAACCATGCTGTGATTCTATGCTTACATTGTCATTTTCTCCCCATTACTTGGGCTACTTTAATCTGTGGAAGGTCTAGATGAGCAAGAGTTGTCTCTACTGCCATCCTGCTGTCCTTCCCTTCTTGGCACATCATAAAAGTGGCTCCTAAGAATGTAGTTTGGCAGCTCAAAGTGGGTTAAGAGCAAAATGAGAATAACTTTCTCACGGGATCTGGGGTGTTGGGTATCTGAACCCCTCTTCATGTCAGGGAGATGTGTGCGTCCTCTTCCTCTGGGCATCTTTGGAAACTGCAGCCCGTGAAGCTACAGTGAAGTTGTCTTTGCTACCAACATAGGAAGGGATGTGACTGAAGGAAGTTTCCAACCCAGCTTTCTTAGCATCCTGCCATCCCTGAGCACATCCAGCTTCCTTTCAAGCACAAATCCTCAAGGTTTTATTGCAGGGTGAAGGAGTCCAAAGTAACCTTAGATACGTGCGCGTTGCAAGTTTAGGCTAAACGTACCCTTTGAGTGGGAGTGATGGAGGCAAAAGCCTGAAGTGCTGCTAAGATCTGGACTTTGCAATACAGTGCCTGCTAACGGGGGGGCTGGATTGATCATTTTTGTGTCTTTACTACTTTTTTTGTCACTTGGGTTATCGTTTTTGGTGAACTCCCTTGGTGTAGGCTATGGCACATTGGCCACTGCACCATCAAGGCCAGATGTAGCTTCTTACTTGCTGTCAGTCCCAAGAGCAAATGACCAAACCTGATTCTTTCTTTATTTCAAGTAATTTGTCAAGGAACAAAATTAGTTTTAGGGCTGCCCTGGCTGTTAATCTTAATGGGAAATTTGGATAGCAGTCATGGAAGAATTAAGTGGTGCTCAAGAGAGGGACAGGAGCAGAAAGCACCACATTAATTACATGTTGTACAGGCAGTTCCTGCTTCTCCAAACCTACCAAGGTTGTCCTCAACCCCGTGCTGCAGCTCCTGACATGTAAAACAGGGGCATGTGGTGCTGGTGCCAGCAGAGTTGCAGCAGGAAAGCTGGGCCATGTTCTCATTGGGTTTCTTCTGTCTTCCTCTAGATGAGGAGTACTGTGTCCAGTTCTGGAGCCCTCGACACAGGAAGGACATAGAGGTGTTGGAGCAAGTCCAGAGGAGGCCACAAAGATGATCCAAGGGCTGGAGCAGCTCTGCTCTGGAGACAGGCTGAGAGAGTTGGGGGTGTTCAGCCTGGAGAAGAGAAGGCTCCAGGGAGACCTTAGAGCACCTTCCAGTGCCTGAAGGGGCTCCAGGAAAGCTGGGGAGGGACTTTTCACCAGAGAGGGCAGTGACAGGACAAGGGGTAATGGTTTTAAACTGGAAGATTTAGGTGAGACATTAGGAAGAAATCATTTGCTGCGAGGATGGTGAGACACTGGAACAGGTTGCCCAGGGAGGTTGTGGCTGCCCCATCCCTGGAAGTGTTGAAGGCCAGGTTGGATGGGGCTTGGAGCAACCTGGTCTAGTGGGAGGTGTCCCTGCCCATGCAGAGGTGTTGGAACTAGATGATCTTGAAAGTCCCTTCCAACCCAAACCATTCTGTGATTCTATGAGACATGCAAACCAGCAGGAATAGGCTTTGCTTGGATACTCATCCTGCCCGGACCTGAGCCCAGGCTGCTCTTAATTCAACTCTTGGCTCAGCCTCTCTTTTAAAATGATGCATGAGTTTTCTCTCTTAATTTTCAGTGCTAATGAATTACACCAGTGACTTGCTGGTTATAGGCTTAAACAGCCTGTGCCATCGATTACCTCGTGTTTATCAGTGTTCCAGCTCAGCTGCAGCTCTCTGCTCTGCTGAGAAAAAGTTGCTTTTTGTTTCTTTTTCCTAAGTGAAGGCTGAAATTCCTTCTAACATCCTGGTTTTGTAGCTGGTGTTTTAAAGCAAAGGTTTACATGAAGATGATGAGAGTTACTAAATTTGTTACTGTCTTGGTCTTTGATCCTTCCTGACTTATTAAACTGTATATTTCTTTGTTGCTAAGAGACTCCTGTTTTCTTTTTCTGCAGGTAATGCTGACAGAAGAGGTAAGAATTTTATATTTTGTTGCTCTTTAGTCAAACCCTCAGTAAAAAAAAACATTTCCAGAAGTATTCTGCTAGAAGATAGCTCTCCTTAGGAGACACCTCCAAACTTGTTGTCTCAAGCTCTTTAGAAGAGCTGGTGACACAGTGATAACTTCATTTCTGTTGGGCTTTTCTTTTCAGAAATATACCCTGAAAATACCAGTATTATAGTCCCTAGAGTCTGATGAACAAGATCTAAGAAGCCATTCAAGAAATTTCCTTCTTTTTTTTTTTTGCTTACGAATTGTCTGTATTGACTGTGACTCACCCTATTCGATCTGGATCCATTCTGCAAATTTTGTGAATAACTATTATTCTGCTTAATTCTGCTGGCAAGCAGCAGCACAAATCCATTTCTTGTAACTTAATAGCACTTTGGTGCATTTTTCCATCCCTTAGTTCTGAGAACTGGCATCACTACCAGAATATCTGCCATTACTTAGGGCTCCAGCACCACAGGAGCGGGTGGAGCGGAGGTGCAGCAGGTCCAGTTGCTGCCTGTAGAGATGAGCTTCCTCTGTGTGTTTCCATCATGGCTCTGTCCAAAGTGTCAGCTTTGTACACCCCACAGCAATCCCCTTCACACTGCTTGGTGTGCCAAACCCACACCAGAGAGTCATGGAATGGATTTATGGCATGGTTTAGGTTGAAGGGACCTTTAAAGATCATCTAGTCCAACCCCCTGCGGTGAGCAGGGACATCTTCAACTAGACCAGGTTGCTCAGAGACCCATCCAACCTGACCTGGAATGTTTCCAGGGTTGGGGCATCTCCCACCTCTCTGGGCAACCTGGGCCAGGGTTTCACCACCCATTGTAAAAAAATGTCTTCCTTATATCTAGTCTGAATCTCGCCTCTTCTAGTTTAAAACCATCACCCTTTGTCCAGTAGGCAGCCTTATTTAAGAAATGCTGACCCTACGTCTTTGCTTCCATTTCTTTTACCCCCATTTTTAAAATTTGTGATCCCACAGTGTCTTGCATGCTCAATTGGACTCACATTTTGTGGGCAGACATTGACAGTGATGAGCAAGGAGGGCTGCTCAGCCCTGTCCCTCTCTGCTGAGCAGCTGCACCAGGTCTGTGTGATGTACAGGGGACAACCACTAGACCACTAAATAACACCTCTACCTACATTTAGACACATGATGTCAAGTATCAGAAGATGGTTCCCTGGCTCCTCAGAGGTGCCAGGAAAATATTTAAGCATCCTGATGCCTTCCAGGCTCTGGCCTGAGGTGGATGCTCCAGCACTGAAGGTCGGTGGAAGCAGAGGGTTGAGTCCTTGTCCCTTCTGCAGAAGAATTGCAAGCGTGAAGGCCCCGGGGCCAAGGCTCAAGCAGGAAAGGAGCTGCGGGGGGGTTGGCACCACTCACCAGGGCTGGCTGGGGGAGGAGGGACCACCTGGGGACCCTCCAGCTTGTTTCCTGGCTGGGCTTGGCTGGGTGGGCCAGGCAGCAGGCCGGCGGTTAGCGGCCACGCTGGAAAAGCTCTAACTCATCCAGCCAGACGTGTCGAAAGAACAGCTGCAAGAAAAAATACAACCCCCCAGGCTCCCTGCATCCTGCTGCCACAGGCACCCCTGCCAAAACCCCTGCCCATAAATCACATCTCCTGCCACCCAGCGCTGCCACAGAGGCCCCTGCCGGGCTCAGCACCCGTTGGGCTGAGCTTAACTCCAGCCAAGGCAGGAGAAACGGTCTGAGGATGCCTAGTGGAGGCACACAGCTGTGGGCTTGGTCACCTGCCCCTCCTCCAGCCAGGATCATAGAATCATAGACTCTCAGACTGGTTTGGGTTGGAAGGGACCTTCAAGATCATCTAGATCCAACCCCCATGCATAGGCAGGGACACCTCCCACTAGACCAGGTTGCTCAGAGTCCCATCCAACCTGCCCTTCAACACTTCCAGGGATGGGGCAGCCACAGCTTCTCTGGGCAACCTGAGCCAGTGTCTCACCACCCTCACAGCAAAGGATTTCTTACTAATGTCTGACCTAAATCTTCCCTCTTCCAGTGTAAAGCCATTACCCCTTGTCCTATCACTTCTGACCCTTGTAAAAAGTCTCTCCCCAGCTTTACTGGAGTCCCTTCATTTACTGGAAGGTGCTCTGAGGTCTCCCTGGAACTTTCTCTTCTCCAGGCTAAACAACTCCAACTCTCTCAGCCTGTCTTCATAGATGGTGATGATGGTTACAGTTGGAGGTCTCAATGAGAAGCATGTTACAGCAGAGACAACGTCCTGCTGTGGTTGGGCTAAGGCTCTCGGTGGTCACTTTGCCTTCCTAGTGTTGCCTTTGGAAAACCTTCCAATGGGTAATTCTAAGGCTCAAGCAGCTACTGAGCATGCACGAGGTAGAAATGCCTCTCAATAAACTCTGTGGCTTTTTGTTGCTGGGGTTGGAGGAGATGCTGACATGAGGGGACAGCAGATAGAAAGAACAATGACGTGCAAGACTGAGAGGATTTAATGGTTTTATTTGCCTCAAATTGTCCTCAAATCATTGCACAGAGATAGTCTCTTTTGGTCAGAGTAACATTTCTAGACCTCACGACCACAGAGGGACAAATGCTGAAGTGTAGCTGAGTGCCCCTTGGTAGTTCAACAGTCAGAGACTGACAAAATAAATCCCAACTAAGAACATCTGGTTGGAATTGCTGAGACACGTGGAGCAGATATTTGACCTGGCAGGGAAACGGATGCACAGAAGGTGGAAAGGGGGGTCGTGTCCTCCTCTGGGTGCCAAGGCATGTAGGCACAGTGTGGTGGCCCATACAGATTGAGTTAACTGATGGAAAATGAAAATACCCTCAGCTGGCATCACTGGCATCCACATTTATCTGAAAAAAAATGCCCTTCAGGGCCATTTTCCTATCTGGTCAGCCTTGCTTGGCTTCCAACCCCATCTGGGTCATTTGCTTGGCCGACCACTGTTGCACTGCACTGACCTCCAGGCTAAGTTACAAATAGCTTATTTAAAAAAACAAACAAACTTGTTGTGGGTCCTGGAGGATGGAAACATTTCAGATGTGCCTAATCTAAGTGTGTTTGAACATCAAAGCGAGACAACGGGTTCATACTCGGTGGCCTTGTGGTGCAGAGCTGCATGATGGGTTGTCTACCATCAGCTCCTCTCTAAACTGACTATTTCCAGGGAGGAAAAGAATAGGGGTTGGGACTAGATGATCTTTGGAGGTCCCTTCCAACCCATACTATTCTATGATGCTATGAAATATGTCCCAGCAGAAGCCACCTCTTTACGATGAGCCAGACAGATGATAATTAGCTCAGTAGTCCTGAGCCCCTCCAGCAAACCTCAGCCTGAAGGTGTTCAGAGCCCAGGTGCAGCAGGAAGCTTTGCCCTCTTGTCCTGGTTAACACAGAACTGGAGTATCTGTGGGATCTTACAAAGGCCACCGTTTTCACCTAGTTTAATATAAGGTTCCTTATCATGCTGTACCAAACTCATGGACTTGATTAGAAACTTCTTGTGTGGATCCTTACACCTGCAGAAGAAGACTTTGCAGGTCCCCAGCAGACAGAGCAAACTTCTACCAGTGCCTGATGGGCCACTATGAGCACGTTCAATCGGGCAGAAGAAACCCCTAAAACAGCCTGCTCACAACTTTCTCAATCCCTCTTTTCATCTACAAGGTCCCACTTTCACAGTGAACAACTCTTGGAGAAAGTTCAGATGCTTTGAACAGTAGTTATGAGTTTTAATCTAACCTTGGAGTGTCTGAGATACGTGGTGCTCATAGAGGTCATAAGTCTGTCTGCACTGTCAGATTGGACAAACATAACCTCACTCAGTACCTTATTCTTATTCTTATTCTTATTCTTATTCTTATTCTTATTCTTATTCTTATTCTTATTCTTATTCTTATGTTTATTACAGCGATGTTTTTGTTGTTATTATTGTATTATCATTACTCAAGCAGGGGTTGAAGCTGCTGGATGTTTTTCATGTTGATAACCCTACTTTTCTTTTCCTATTGCAGATGAGACTCCAATTATAGCCGTGATGGTGGCCCTGTCTTCCCTTCTAGTCATAGTATTTATTATTATTGTGCTGTACATGTTAAGGTAAGAGGTGCTTTAATGCTGACTTCCCTTGCTGGACAGAAATTAATTCCTGAATGAATCTGGTTGGAAAAGACCTTTAAGATCATTGAGTCCAACCATAACCTAACTCTACCAACCATTAACCCAACTCTGCCAAGTCCAGTGCTTAAACCATGTCCCTCGGCACCACATCTACAGGTCTTTTGAACACCTCCAGGGTGTACTCAGCACTGGTGAGGCCTCACCTCCAGTCCTGTGTCCAGTTCTGGACCCCTCACTTCAAGAAGGACGTTGAGGAGCTGGAGTAGGTCCAGAGGAGAGCAACAAGGCTGGTGAAAGGACTAGAGGGAAGGTCTTATGAGGAGAGGTTGAGGATGCTGGGATTGTTTAGCCTGGAGAAGAGGAGACTCAGGGGGGACCTCATCACTCTCTTCAACTACCTGAAGGGAGGTTGTAGTCAGGTGGGGGCTGGGCTCTTTTTCCAGGCAACCAGTGACAGGACAAGAAGGCATGGCCTGAAGCTGCACCAGGGGAGGTTTAGGTTGGATATTAGGAAGTACTTCCTCATGGAGAGGGTGATCAGACATTGGAATGGACTGCCCAGGGAAGTGGTGGAGGCACCATCCCTGGAGGTGTTTAAGGAAGGACTGGATGTGGCCCTTAGTGCCATGGTCTAGCTGATGTGGTGGTGTTAGGTCATAGGCTGGACTTGATGATCTCAGAGGTCTTCTCCAGCCTCAATAATTCTGTGATTCCGTGAAGGAGGAATAATGAACAGGAATAAGCCCTTTGTGCTGTTTCCTCAGCTAAAGGCTGACACAGCTGGTGTTTTAAAAAGAAACCTGTAAGAATAATCCAAATAATGTTTGGGGTTATTTAGTAAATACTTCTTCCTTTCTCTATAAAAGCTGATCCCCGTGTGGGGTGATGTCTACTTTGCTGCTGAAAATGTCATATTTAGTAGGAAAGACCAAACTGAAGTCCTATCAGTGCTGTTAAAAACGTCCTGTCAGTGTGGGTCAGGTTCCTTGCAAGGCTAAAGATGTTGGATTGAGTAATCCAGGGAAGCTGAACACAATCCTGGAGCTGGACGTTCCCTTGCATATATCACTGGGTGTGTTATTCCTTGATTCCCATCTTGATATTGAACATGACCCAACCTCCAGAGCCAAGCTCTGCCTTGGGTACCAAACCTTCCTATCATGCCTAGGCATCTTCCACTGTGGGGTCACATACAACTGGAGCTTGTTAGGAACAGGAGGTGATGCTGTAGCTGCAACTATAACATAACAAAGCCTTTTAGCTCCTTGTTTTTTTAAAATCCAAGCACCTGGGCTGCTCAAAATGTAGCACTCCCAGCTCCTGAGTGCATATCTGCTCAGCTAGAAGAGAGTGGTTATTCACCTGCAGTAAACATTTTCATTTACTCAACAATCTGGTGATTAAATAAGTAAGGGGAGAAAAAAAAAAAGCTCTCTCCTTAGCAGTGGAAAAATTCCCTTAGTCTTCTGGCTCCAGGCCTGCCCTCGCAGCAGTGAACCTGAGGAGAGTTTTGCCTCGGGAGCAGCAGAGTTTGAGTCCTCCCCACCTGGCTTCCAGCCCTTAAAAAAAAGGGTTTCTGTTTGCTGCTGCCTGCCCAGTGATTCAGCAAAACCCTTAACTTGAGGCAGTCAGAGCTGAAGCATCTGCTTCAAGTTAAAAGCACATGGAGAAGGGCTTTGCTGCAGAAGGACGGATCAACCCGGGGTTTATGGGCTTTGTTGAGTCAGCCCAAGGAGCAGGAACTCCTTGGGGTGTCCTCCATAAAAAGCAGCCTTAAAGGTTCTCCTCCTGGCTGTCACCTTGGTCTGGTCTCCTGCAGCCTTGCCAGATGTGGACAGTTAAAAGTTACACCTGCAGGTCCTCTAACGTCTTGGACACACCAGCTAGTTCATCAAGCCATGAGAAAGTGAGGAAAGGGCCTTTGTGGCTGCATCCTGGAAGTGTTCAAGGGCAGGTTGGATGGGGCTTGGAGCAACCTGGTCTAGTGGGAGGTGTCCCTGCCCATGCAGGGGGGTTGGAACTAGATGCTCTTGAAGGTCCCTTCCAACCCAAACCATCCTATGATTCTATGATTCTGTGATCTCTCACCCAGAAGGTAACCTGGGCCTCTTGGTTGCTATCTACTGACGTTCTCCACTCCCTTGTCTTCTGTAGGTTCAAGAAATACAAGCAAGCAGGGAGTCACTCCAACTCCTTTCGTTTGTCCAACGGCCGGACGGATGATGCAGGTGAGGCCCATGTCGGTGTGGCACAGGGGAGCAAAAATGCATCTCACAGAAGGGATCAGCTTTGTTCAGATCAAAAGGGGTCAATGCAAACGTTCTTCAGAAGGACAAGGGAATATTTTCATCTTTTCTTTTTTTCCCCTGCTTGGAATCAGCCAAAGTTAGTGAGTGAAATAACCAGCGATTCTCCTAAAAGTTGTAAAAATGACACGAATCTCATAAAACCCTTGAAGAGGCAAAATCAGGGTTGGTTTATGCTCTGCAGGGAAGCTCCCTGGGCACCACAGAGTGACCCAGGTTGGTCTCCTGACCGTGCAGTGCCTTTCCCCTTCCAACACAGCAAGAAATTGCTGGAAATGGGCAAAATGGAAACCTGAGGATTGTGTTTTAAGTATGGACTCGAAGGCAATCCTGAGTATGTATTTATGTTATTATTTCTGATGAGAATAATATAAATATTATACACCAGAATAAATAAAAATACACCAGAATAATATAAATATTACACACCAGAAGACAGACCCCTGTAAAAGTCCAGCAAAGCCCCTGGATGTGGCACTGTTGAAGCTGAAGCTCAGTGCAATGTGGGCTGGGTGCCACAACTTTCTTCTCCCACCTCCTATTTTTGTAGGAAACTATTTTATCGTCTCCTTTTTTATTTGTTCCTTGTTCTGAACTTTCTGTTTTCCATGAGTTTTGGCAAACTTTGTAGAACGAAAATTGATTTCCCAACATTTCATTTGTCAGCAACACAAATGTTTGCCCTCAAGTGGTTTATTTTAAAATGTGTGATCATTTCCAACACTGAACTACTCACAGTTCCTCTTGAGTTTTCACAATATCTGTCTGACCCAAAAAGGAACCTTCTTTTAAAAAACATGTCTTTGGGGAATAATTCAATATCCTTCTACCCTTTTAAATGAGTATGATGGCTGATTAAAACTCAGATCTTTACACTAATTGGAGACACCAAACTAACATTTCCAAGAGAAAGCAGGGAACACATTTTTCCTTTATAAAAACCTTTCTGGACCTGTGGAGGATGCACAAATGTCATTTTAAAGCCTGCTGTCATGTGTCAAGTCCTCTTCTGTCCCTGAGCTTGTCTTGTTTTCTGGATTTGAGCCAGAGCTGCCCGTTGAGGGTCTGAAGTTGAGCATCTCTGTCCATATATAATCACCAAACTAAGAGCTGAACCACCTCTTGGTTCAGAGCCTTTTTCTGAGCTCCCTCCACATAAACCAAACACCTTCAGAGCAAGTGCTAAGCTACAATCAGCACCTTTTTTTTCCACTTTGGCAGCTAGGACCTTCCCTACCCAGGTTTTGCATTGCTCTAAGTGAAGGTGTGAACTTCATAAACTGCTGGTTGTGTTGGTATAACCTCACGTGGCCTTTCTTGGCTTCTCTGAGGAACCACAAGCAACAGCTACCTTTGCTGTGTCCACCTGGGAGTTCTGTCATGGTGATGGTGCCAAAGTTTCCACGTGAGTGAAGTCTGAGTGCAAAGTGAAGTGGTCTTTGTCCCCCAGTGCTGATGACTTAGAATCATAGAATCATTTTGGTTGGAAAAGATCCTTAAGATCATCAAGTCCAACCCTTAACCCGGTGCTGCCAAGGCCACCACAAATCCATGTCCCTCAGCACCACATCTACATGGCTTTGAAACTCCTCCAGGGATGGGGACTCCACCACTGCCCTGGGCAGCCTGGGCCAGGGCCTGACAACCCTTTCAAGAGAGAAATTGTTCCTCATATCCAATCTAAACCTCCCCTGGCACAACTTGAGGCCATTTCCTCTTGTACTATCTCTTGTTCCTTGGGAGAAGAGACTGAACCTCCCTGGCTCCAACCTCCTTTCAGGCAGTTGCAGAGAGTGAGAAGGTCTCCCCTCAGCCTTCTTTTCTCCAGGCTGAACACCCCCAGCTCCCTCAGCTGCTCCTCCTCAGACTTGTGCTCCAGACCCTTCCCCAGCTCCGTTGCCCTTCTATGGACACACTCCAGCCTGTCAATGTTCTTCTTGTCATGAGGTGCCCAACACTGACCCCACAATTTGAGGTGTGCCCTCACCAGTGCTAAGCACAGGGCGATCCCTGCCCTGGTCCTGCTGGCCACCCTACTGCTGATACAGGCCAGGATGCTGGTGGCCTTCTTGGCCAGTTGGGCACGCACTGGCTCATATTCAGCTGCTGTTGACCAACACCCCCAGGTCCTTTTCCTCTGGGCACTTTCCAGCCACTCTGCCCCAAGCCTGGAGCATCATGTGGGGTTGTTAGATTCGGTCCTCATTGCCCAGCCCCTCCTCTACAACAGCATAAACACTCAACCACAGGTGCTGAAAGAGTTTGGTGCTATCGTAGCATCCCCAGATTTTTGTCCACCATCTGTAGGAAGAATAAAAGTGTTCAAGGCCAGGTTGGATGGGGCTTGGAGCAACCTGGTCTAGTGGAGGTGTCCCTGCCCATGCAGGGGGGTGGAAACTCAATGATCTTGAAGGTCCCCTCCAACCCAAACCAGTCTGGGATTCTACGCAAATACAGGACAGTGAGGATTCGAGGTGACCCTTGGAGTGGTCAGCCTGGGGTGTGTGAGGTTCCTGTGCCCACCCGGGCATGGAGGAGTGCTGGGCACGGGGAGCAGCTGGGTGGGCACCTCTGACAGGTGGGTGTCTTTGCAGAGCCTCAGAGCATGCCACTGCTCGCACCGCTCCCCCAGCACCAACCGCAAGTACCCCCCTCTGCCCGTGGATAAGCTGGAAGAGGAGATCAACCGCCGGATGGCAGATGACAACAAGCTCTTTCGGGAGGAGTTCAACGTGAGTGCCTCTGCTCCTTGCCCTTGAATCCCACCAGCTGCTCCCAGTGTTGGGCTTGCTACGCCAGCAGGGAAAAATCTGGTCTCACTTTGTAGAGCAGGGACAAAAAGGCTGGAGCATCCGAGAGGAGCTGCAGTGTGCAGTGGGACCCAGCTTGGGAACGGGCACGTCAGCCCAGGGGTAGCTGAGTCAATAAAATACCTTGCTGGTGCTGGACGTCGTGCTTCAGAAGGCCTTATCTGGGAGCTTCATAGAGGGAGTGATGGTTTGCCCAGTCCTCAGGAGTTTCTCAAAGGGCTGCAAGGTGGGAGGACTGATTCTGGTCCTAAATCTGCTGTGGTGGTGGGCAAGCCTCCTCCGCTCCTCGTATTCGCTACAGAAAGGGGAGCTTTGCCAATGAGCAGCTCTATGGGGATACATTTTTCTGGGTTTGGGAAGTTCCCTGGATGTCTTTGGTCTTCCAGAGCTTCCCTGCCTGCTGGTTTCCTCCCATGCTCCGCCTCTCTTCTCCCATACCTCTTGTCTTAAAAACCACAAACAGCCAAAACAAGAGCTCTGACAGCAAAACAGAAATTACTCCATCTGTTTCAGTGAGCTGTTCACCCTGAAACAGAATGGTGACAATTTATAGGACAACAGTTGGCCTTCAGCAGTGAGGAATAATGCAGGTATTGTGCTTATCCCACGATGCTAGATGAGATGTCAACAACCTCTTCCTGATGTTACTGAGCTCTGTAACTTCTTGTGACAAGGAGCCTGTTTCCCCTTGGCAATCCCAAAATAGGCAGAGCAGTGATGAGGTAGGAGACAAAGTTCAATCACTGACTGTGGAGTTAAATAAATGACAGAGGAGCTGCTGAACTACCTGGACTCTCCATCAGTCTAATTAATGAAATAAAATCCACTGTCATCTGGAAATACATAAGGCCTTAAGTCCAAGGTGTGATGTGGCAATAAGAGGATGATGAGAAGATGAATAAAAAGAAAGCCACTCAGCTTTCTTCAGCTGTTGCACAACTTGATACCTTCCTGGCAGCGCTTCCATGAAACTGAATAGGTGCAATGAATGCCTGGAGAGGGGGATTTTTTGGGTTATAAATACCTGATTCCCTTGAAGACTTCCGTTGCTGAAACATGGGTGTCCTGTCAGCTGGAGGGAGGGGTTGCAAATCCCTCCAATACCTTCTCATCCTCTTGGAATAGCAGCTTCCACGTTCCATTGGTGCGGAATAACGGTGCTGGGGAAGCGCCTCCTCTGCTCGAGCGTGAAACCTGGCTGCTGTGACCAAGACAGCATCTCCTGAGACCCCAGCACCCTCCAACCTGCAGGTCCCTGGTGCTGCTGGCTGGAGAGTAACTCCCTGGGGGGTATGGGAGGGTGCATGGGTGCTCCTTCCTATCGCTGGGTGTGCTGGAGCAACGAGGGCTTGTCCCAGGGGGGTTAATCGGGTTAACATCACTGTTTACAGAGGAAATATCTGCAGGAGCCTCCATGGGCAGAAGTGAGCTCCTTGATCCCTGGGCTGGTGGGTTTGGTGTCAGAGGTTTTGCTGCCACCCTCGCGTTCATGGGTCCTGAGATTCCAAATACCACGTTTCAGAAGAGACTTGCTCTCTCTGGCCCGGCCCAGGCTGTTTAAATGGTCACTTTGGGCTTGGTGGAGACAAGGAGCAGTGGTGGGGTGAGGATGGGTGATGGGGACACATCTGCAGGGGCAGGAGAACAGGGAGCTGCTGCTCACCTGGCTCCTGAAGGCCAGCAAAGAGTGACCACCCTCCGATGGGATGCTCAGATGCAGCATGTGCTGATATGCCAGTTGTGGTTACTGCTGTACCATAAGAACATCATGGAAAACCCCCTTTTTTGCCCTTGCAGGCTCTCCCAGCGTGTCCCATACAGGCCACATGTGAAGCTGCTTCCAAGGAGGAGAACAAGGAGAAGAACAGATACGTGAACATTTTGCCCTGTAGGTATCAGAGCTAGTTGGGTGGGGGGGAAATGGCTGGTGCTGCTGTCAGGGCTCCTGTTTTGGGGATGGGTGGAGACATGGTTGAGGTAATTTTGCATCCCGGATGGGTGGCTGCATCTGCTTTAGCTTTAGATACCTACTAGGAGGAGCTCCCCGGAGCCATCAGCAGCCAGGAGGCCATGGAAAATGGGATGGGAAATAGCAAAATGGCCAATGCTTGCTGGGCAGTGTGAGGGGGGGGTGCTGCCTCTGGAGCTTCTTCTAATGTTTGTGCTCTGCAGAAGAGAAGCTTCCTTGGGTGAGGTCTAGCACCTCTCCAGGCTCGACTGAGAAGAATTTGGGGACATAAAGGTGTTTGTGTCAGGGGAAGGCAGCGAGCCTGGGCCCTGCTCCAACACCCAGCTTTCTCACTACACCAGATACCAGCTGTGTGGAGGGGGTTGGTTTTAATGCAGTTTTTATTTTCCTCCAGATGATCATTCCAGGGTTCACCTGACTCCTGTCGAGGGGGTTCCTGACTCTGACTACATCAACGCCTCCTTCATTAATGTGAGTGTTGTGATTTGCAGGGGAGATCCCCACCAGCTGTGGTGCCTGGTCCCACCAGGAGCTTTATGGGGTATGACTTATGCCTGGCAGACGATGGTTCAGAGACTACCTCCTGTGTTCACATCTCCCCAGCTCCTCTGGAGCAATAAATTACTCGGGTTTTTTATCTCATAACCTTTGTGTGGCCATGGTCGAGCTCACTGTGGTTCACTCCATGCCTTGAGCCCAAACAAACATGGTTGGAGTAAGAAGCTAAGAGCTGGGAACTCAAATTATAGCTGTAGCTCTGCCCTTGCTCAGCTGCTTTGCCATAGTCCCACCTCTTCCCACCTCTCTTTCCCCCCTTCTAAAATAACTGCAGAATCATAGATTGGTTTGGGTTGGAAGGGACCTTCAGGATCATCTAGTTCCAACCCCCCTGCATGAGCAGGGACACCTCCTACTAGATCAGGTGAGAAACACTTGCTCTCCTTGGGATCTGCAAAGCCAAGCTGGCTGGTTTGGAAGGGATTTGGGAACTGTTCCTGCAGGAACTGGGGGTTTCTGATGAATGGCTGATGGGTGGTGTGGCTGGTCAATCATCGGTGCTTCCCAGCTGGCAGGCCTGGAGGTGGGAAGGGGATGAAAAAGAAATTAAGGAACCCAGCTAAAATAGAAGCAACATCACCCTGCTCTGCTCCAAGGAGGAGATGGGTCCTGTATGGTTATCACCATAAAGCTCTATTAAATTGGAAGGGTGACATGAAGAAGTGGACTTAGAGAGAGAGATGGAGGCACGTGACAAAAAGCAAGACCCAAAAGATCTTGTTTCTTTCTTCAGCATAAATAAATATCCTTTAGGAAACACACAAAAAAAATCCCCATGTGTTCAACAGCCTCATCTCCCAAAGATTAACCCTGCTTTTCTCCTGGTGCTCTGGACTCAGGGTCTGGTCCCAGCAGAAGGGCTGTCAGGTACCACTTCATTAGTGCTCTGGGCCAACAAGTGGGATAATTCCCACATGACTATGAGCATGGGGAGTGTTGCTCTGGGGCAGGGACCCTTTGCACGGGGGGTTTCCATTATTTCCACTATTTGCTGCTGTTTCTCCCCTCGGAGGCTGCAGCCCCTGGGCCAAGTGAGCAACAGAGCAGGTGACAGCTTTGTTTATTAATGATGTAATTGCATTTCATCACTCTTGTGTTGGACAAATATTTGTCTTTCATTTGTCTTCCTTTTCCTTCTTTTCTCTGTAGGGGTACCAAGAGAAAAACAAGTTCATTGCTGCACAAGGTAAACACTTGGTTGTTCCTGTAGCTCTTTCTGGTGGCACTTGGGCTGGGGTCCTTCTGCTCTGCAAAGCTAGGCCAGTCTAACCACAGCCTTTTGGAGCTCACCTGGTCAAAAGCAGCTTGGCTGGTCCACAGTTTGTTCCCAAAATGGTTTTCCCAGTCAAAGACCAGTGCTGGATGCATTGAGGGAGGAAGAGAAGCCCTACCTGTGCAATACCAATTGCTGGAGGGTCTCAAAGCCTTTCTGCCCTGAGCCTTGACCTTCCACCCTGGCCCACAGCTGCAGGAGGTCAGGATCTCTGGAAATACTGTCAGTGAACTTAGTGAGATTCCCCACATCCCTTACCAGGCTGATCTGTTTCCATTTCTGCTCCTTTTTAAACCTTAGCAGACAAGAACGTGGGCTTGTGCTCTTGGAGAAAAATTTCTCTGTGGTCTTCAGAGGGGAGGCAGGACTATCAGCTCTTGAGAGCAACAAGAATCATGAGTCTTCTCAAGCTCAGCTGCCCCCAGCCAGAGCATCACCAGCTTCTGTGCACCACCCCATAGTCCTCCAGCTTTCTTGCTTTCCTTGTACTGATCCAAACACATCCCTAAAACCAAAATCATAGGATCACAGAATTGTTTTGTTTGGAAAAGACCTGTAAGACCATCAAGTCCAACCCTTAACCCAGCACTGCCAAGGCCACCACTAAACCATGTCCCTCAGCACCACATCTACATGGCTTTGAAATCCCTCCAGGGATGGGGACTCCACCACTGCCCTGGGCAGCCTGGGCCAGGGCCTGACAACCCTTTTGGGGAAGAAATTGTTCCCATATCCTATCTAAACCTCCCCAGGCACAACTTGAGGCCATTTCCTCTTATACTTTCACTTGTTGTGGTGGCCACAATTTCCTTGGGTGACCTTGGGCAAGTCATTTCCATGCTCCTTTTCTCCGATTTCCCTTCCTTGGGCTAAAAATGGAATTCCTCATCATAAAAAACATCCCAAAAGCCCAGTTCTTCTGTGGTAAGATTGTTCCTTGGCTTGGCCAACATTCCCAGGCACCAAAACACCTCCTGTGCTGACATCTATTGGCAAAAAATGTGTTGCATCATCTGCGAGGTCTGACTTCACACACTGAGTCTCAGTCTCAGGGCTTGAGGGGTTGATCCCAAAGACCACGTTTCTTTTTACCTTCCCCTTAGGACCAAAGGAAGAAACGGTGAACGATTTCTGGAGGATGATTTGGGAGCAAAACACAGCGACAATTGTCATGGTGACCAACCTGAAAGAGAGGAAGGAGGTAGGTGGGCTGGTATCTAACCCAACTTTGTCTGAATCGCACACATCTCATGCCCATGGGCATGTTCTTGGAGCTGGTCTCAGGACTGTGAGGGTCCAGAGCTCACCTGTGCCTGTTTTCTCTCCCCACAGTGTAAATGTGCTCAGTACTGGCCAGATCAGGGCTGCTGGACCTACGGGAACATCCGCGTGTCCGTGGAGGACGTGACTGTCCTGGTGGATTACACCGTGAGGAAGTTCTGCATCCAGCAGGTGCCAGGGCTTGCATCTCCCATCCCATCTCATCCCATCCCTCCCCTCTCAGTGCTGGGCATCCCACAGGCACTGCTGTGCTGCTTGACTCCTCTGAAGTGTCGTGAGAGCGGAGTTGGGATGAACCGAGCCCAGCACCCATTTTTAACCAGGGCTGTGAAGAATTGACTCACCTGAAGCACCCTGGAGCCCATTCCCAGTGGATACCAGCATGGCTGTGCTGAGAGCAGGGAAGCTGATGGATGCCAAGGCTGAAATTCAGTCCTGTAAAACTCCAGCCCTTGTTGTTAGTTCCTGCTCTCACCCTCAGACACTCAATGCCTGCAGATAATCACATTTATCCCATGAGCTGAGATAAAACCCAGCGCCATACACGTTGGTTTTGATTCCTTTCCCATCTGTTGCTACATTTCCTTGTCCTCCAAGGAGGCTCTGGATGCTTTAGTCTCTCTGTTTGTTCTCCTGCTGCTCTTGGAGGCAGGCAAGGAAGAGCTGGCAATTGAAAACCTGTCTGGATCCTGAGCAGGGCACTCTTGAGCCTCACCCTTCACTCTTGACCGTATGGATGTGGGTGGTTTCCTCTCCTGCCTTGAACTGAGGATGCTGTGGGCAGAGGTGTGGGGAAGGATGGAGCAGCAGCTTCTGTTTGAGCCTGCTGGGAATGAAATACAGCAGCTTCTGCCAGGTCAGAGCCAGAGCTGAGGCCAGGCTGGCATCTCTCACCCCTAGGATGTGGGATGTGATGCTGGACGGTTAAAATGTCATTATTTTAGAAACTAATTTGGCCCTGGATCCAGTCCGTGCCCTTTCAGCATGTGGATGCTGGTGCTTCTGAAGCCATCCCGCTGAGTCTTGGGGCTGTAGCTCTCTCTCTGCCCTTCTTTTTGGGGAAAGAAATGAAATCTTGAGTATTTCTCCTGAACCTGAACACACGTTTCTCCTTCAGGTCGGCGACGTGACGAACAAGAAGCCCCAGCGCCTGGTGACCCAGTTCCACTTCACCAGCTGGCCCGACTTTGGGGTCCCCTTCACCCCCATTGGGATGCTGAAGTTCTTGAAGAAGGTGAAATCCTGCAATCCCCAATATGCAGGAGCAATAGTTGTGCACTGCAGGTACGTCCTGGTCACAGCT
The DNA here is from genome assembly GCA_020745705.1 of Hemiprocne comata. Lineage (NCBI taxonomy): Eukaryota > Metazoa > Chordata > Aves > Apodiformes > Apodidae > Hemiprocne > Hemiprocne comata. The sequence goes on along the minus strand of CM036589.1, from coordinate 3,277,942 downwards.
GACCTCTGCCTCCTGGGTCACTTGGAAAGTGTCTCCTATTTAATACCAAAAGGACTTTTTTTCAGTCAGGCCTTTTTTTTCTGTTTTTATTTCACTTTCCCATGTTAAATGGGAATGTTCTACATGGGACATTCAAACAAACACACGTGAATTGAAGGGACATCTTGGGATCAGTGATGTGATGGTGTTGCAACTCATGTTGAGTGGTCATTTGGGTTAGCTGAACGCTGAGTGAGCCAAGCTAAACACCACTGCTGGGCTTTGGTGGCATCTCCCTTGGCTTTCTGCTGCCCTGGGCACGAGAGGGCAACATCCCTTGTTGTGGGAAGGCAGTACTCAGCTGACAGTGTGCCTGGGAGCAGGGACCATGGTGTTTGGCCACATGTGGAGTGGTTTCAAGCACAGCAGCAGCCCTGGGGGAGTCACAGAGGCTTTCCATGTCTCAGTAAGGGCAAGCCCCACGGTTAGAGGCAGAGAGAATCACATCAGCAACCTCCCAAGTCCATCTTTCCGGCTTTCTTCTCAGGAGGCATCTGACAAAAGTGCTTTGTCTTTCCATAACGTCTTCTGGCCTCATCTTTCTTCTTCTCCTTAAGGGTTGAGTTGCCAGCACAGAAACACAGCTTCCCTGTGGGCTCCCCTTCATGGGATGGGGGGTGACTGGTAGGAACAGGCAGCCTGTGAGACTCTGGTTTCACTCTGGCTCACCTGGCTGTCTGCCTCCATGCTCTCTGGTGGCAGCGGTCTCACAAAACACCCCAGGCCACGCTGACCACCGGGCTGAGGACCTCTCTCCTCTCCAAAGCAGATTTTGCTATTGACTCACTGCTGGGAGGTGAGCTGCTCCACAAGGGACTCCCAACACCAACACTGCTGCACTGACCGTTGTCCCCTCTGCTCTTCCAGCGCCGGGGTGGGACGCACGGGCACGTTCATCGTCATCGACGCCATGCTGGACATGATGCAGGCCGAGAGGAAGGTGGACGTGTACGGCTTCGTCAGCCGCATCCGGGCCCAGCGCTGCCAGATGGTACAGACTGATGTACGTGAGGGTGCTGAGACACTGCAACAGGTTGCCCACAGAAGCTGTGGCTGCCCCATCCCTGGAAGTGTTCAAGGGCAGGTTGGATGGGGCTTGGAGCAACCTGGTCTAGTGGGAGGTGTCCCTGCCCATGCAGGGGGGTTGGATCTAGATGATCTTTAAGGTCCCTTCCAACACAAACCATTCTAGGGTTCTGTAAGTGTGCTACTGCCCCTCCCTTTGGGCTGTGCTCCCTGGAGTTTGATTTCCTTCACTCAGTCAGTCCCAGCCTGCAGCAAAGCCTAGGTGAGCCTTGAGTATTGCCCCTCGTTTTGCAAGGATGCTGCATCAAGTGAGGCTTAGCTGGGTCTTTCTCTGCTTAATCCCCTGCATAGAATCACAGATGTGCAGTCTCCAGCACAAGAAGGACATGGAGCTGTTGGAGAGAGTCCAGGGAAGGTCACAAAAATTATCAGAGGGTTGGAACTCCTCTGCTGTGAGGAAAGGCTGAGAGAGTTGGGGCTGTTCAGCCTGGAGAAGAGAAGGCTCCACGGAGACCTTAGAGCACCTTCCAGTGCCTGAAGGGGCTCCAGGAAAGCTGGGGAGGGGCTTTGGACAAGGGCAGGGAGGAACTAGATGAGGGGGAACTGTTTTAAGCTGAAAGAGGGGAGATTTAGGTCAGACATTAGGAAGAAATTCTTTAGTATGAGGGCAGTGAGACACTGGCCCAGGTTGCCCAGAGAAGCTGTGGCTGCCCCATCCCTGGAAGTGTTCAAGGGCAGGTTGGATGGGGCTTGGAGCAACCTGGTCTAGTGGGAGGTGTCCCTGCCCATGCAGGGGTTTGGGACTAGATGACTTTTAAAGGTCCATTTCAACTGAAACCTTCCTGTGATTCCATGATTATATGATTTAGGTTGGAAAAGTCCTTTAAGATCATCAAGTCCAACTCAACCTGGCACTGCTAAGGCCACCATGTTCCTCAGCACCACATCTACACAGCTTTGAAATACCTCCAGGGATGGGGACTCCACCACTGCCCTGAGCAGCCTGGGCCAGGGCCTGACAGTCCTTTCAGTGATGACATTGTTCCCAATATCCAATCTAAACCTCCCCTGGCACAACTTGAGGCCATTTCCTTTTGTCCTGTCTCTTGTTCTGTGGGAGAAGAGACTGGCCCCCTCGTGGCTCCAGCCTCCTTTCAGGCAGTTGCAGAGAATGAGAAGGTCTCCCCTCAGCCTCCTTTTCTCCAGACCTGGAGAAGGTTTTGTGCCATGTCAGCTTTGTGTGATGCAGCAACTAAGTCTCAGTCCCCCCCATCCAGTGGCAGGAAGGTTGTCACACACCTCTCTGGGGTCTTGGAGCATGCCACCCCCAGTGAGCATGGGTGGGGAAGTGGGTTTGCAGCCAGCGTGTGTGTGGGCACCTGGATGAGCTGAGCAGAGGCTGATGGCTTCTCCCTACAACCCCTGCAGATGCAGTATGTGTTCATATACCAAGCACTTCTGGAGCACTATCTCTATGGTGACACAGAGCTGGAGGTGACCTCATTAGAGATCCACCTCCAGAAGATCTACAACAAAGTGCCAGGGACCAGCAGCAACGGGCTGGAAGAGGAGTTCAAGGTGAGCACAGTTCTTGTCCTGGTGGATCTGCTGTGGTGGTGCTGGGCTGCAGGGACCACCATGACCTTGCCTGGCATGGGGTGGCTCTGAAAGCTGTCCCTGTTCACTCCTTCCTCTGCAGAAGCTCACTTCAATCAAAATTCAGAACGACAAGATGAGAACGGGCAACTTGCCAGCAAACATGAAGAAGAACAGAGTGCTTCAGATAATTCCATGTAAGACTTGTTTGTTTGCCTGGGGAGAGCACGCCTGATGGGTGTGGGGACATTTGGGTGGCTGTGGGGACAGCAGTCAGGCTGGAGAGACAGGCCAAGAGGGACCTCATGGTGTTGAACAAGGAGAATTGTGAAGTCCTGCTCCTGAGCAGGAACAACCCCAACAACTATGTGCTGGGACCACCCAGCTGGAAAGCAGCTGGTCAGGAAAGGACCTGGGTGCCCTGGTGGACACCAGGTTGACCATGAGCCAGCAATGTGTCCTTGCTGCAGAGAAGGCCAGTGGTGTCCTGGGCTGTGTTGGGCAGAGCATGGCCAGCAGGCCAAGGGGTGATCCTGCCCTCTGCTCAGCACTGGTGAGGCCACACCTGGAGCACCGTGTCCATGCTGGGCTCCCCAGTACAAGAGAGACATGGACATACTGGAGACAGTCCAGCAAAGGGCCATGGAGATGATGAAGGGGCTGGAGCATCTCTGGTATGAGGAAAGGCTGAGAGAGCTGGGACTGCCCAGCCTGGAGAAGACAAGGCTCAGGTGGGTCTCATCAATGACTGCAAACACCTGAAGGAGGGTGCAGAGAGGACAGAGCCAAGCTCTTTCCAGTGGTGCCCAGTGACAGGATAAGGGATAATGGGCACAAACTGAGACACAGGAGGGTCCCTCTGAACATCAGGAGACACTTTTTGACTGTGAGGGTGACTGAGCACTGGCACAGGTTGCCCAGGGAGGTGGTGGAGTCTCCACCTGTGAAGATCTTCAAAATCTGTCTGAACACAGTTGTGGGCAGGAAGCTCTGGGTGGCCCTGCTGGAGCAGGGGTTGGACCAGATGATCTCCAGAGGTCCCTTCCAACCTCAACCACTCTGTGAATGCTCAGGAGCTGTCTAGACAGAGGCATTTGTGCCCACAGTAGTGGAGTCCCAGACAGGCTGAGGTTGGAAGGGGCCTCTGGAGGTCATCTGGTCCAACCCCTGCTCAACCAGGAGCAGCGTGAAGGGATGGGGCAGAATCAAGGGCAGTTGGTTTCTCATGGCTGAGTCTCTCACTGCCCCTGGGGCTTTCTTGCTTTTGTTCTGCCCTGTCCCTGCCATGACTTTGTTAGCAACTGTATGCTGCTGATGTTGTCAGCCTCGAGGGAGAAGGGAGTCCCTGTGTTGAGAAGGTCCTGCTCCTGGAGTGCTCAGCATCCCCTTCTCCTTCCCCAAACCAGGGTATGGCAGGAGGCAGAACTGAGTCTCCTTGTCCCAGTCAGGTGCTATAAACACAAGACTCCCCATGTCTCTGTCCTCTCACCTGGGCCTTGGTGACTTCCCCACTGAAGGCCATGCATGGTAATCAAGGGGTCCTGCTTTGAAGGTGTTCCCCAAAGCTCAGATCATTTAACTTCTGTTGCAGATGAGTTCAACCGAGTAATCATTCCAGTGAAGAGGGGTGAAGAGAACACAGACTATGTAAATGCTTCCTTCATTGATGTGAGTCTTCTTTAATCTTCTTGCCATTTTCTCCCACTGGAAACTCTTCACCTCACCCTGCTTCCAAGGGAATAGATTTGTCCCACAACACTTTTCTGAGCTTTGTGGGGCTCCTTCCACTTGACTTGGCTTTGTGTCACCAGACGGTGCTAGTTTCTTTCTCCAATAAACTGTAGGTACAGTTTCCTTGTGACCCACAGATGGTGGGACAGGAGAGCTGGAGCTTGACCAAATCCTGGTCTCACTTCTGCAACTCCAGGCTCTGGTGATGGCTTTGGAGAAGCGGATGCACGTAGCCATGGAGATGGTTGCTCCACAGCACCATTCATTTGGTCAGAAAACATCAGCTAGATTAGGTCATGGAGCAAAACACGAATCCCAAAACCCTGGAGAAAAAGCAGGTCAATCCCATTACACCTGTCTGGGTGAGGGGAGGGGGTGAGACAGAGAGGTTAAGTGCTTTCCTCACTCCCAGCAGGAGGGAAGTGATTGCACATCCTTTTCCCATCAATAATCCAGTTGACTTCAGGGGGGCATCTCCTCTGAGCATTGATCTTCATGCAGCAGTGCCAGCTGCCCATTGCAAAAATGCCCCATTTCTGTTTTCATCTCCTAATGGCAGGGGTGGTTTTGCACCCCCCCCAACAAAAAAAAAAAGAGCAATTACAGCCATGGGTTGAACCAGTGAAACCAGCATAATCCCACTTAAAACATCCCATATTAATTGCTCCCTGAAATCTTTGCTGGATCCCCACGGGTTGCTCTGCCTGCGTGAGCATCCGACCCGACACAGCCGGGAGGAGCCACCTGGTTCTGCCTCAGGAGCTGGAGATGTCACCTAAGATGGAGAGCTGGAATGTCACCTTGGCCATTTTTGTCCAGGATTTAATTTCCTGCCTCTGCTGAACTTTGCTTCGACAACGAGCTCCAAGTGACGAAGCATCTTTAGTCACAGTCTGCAACCAGGGGACAGGGGAACGTCGCAGGGGAAAACTGGGGAGGGACTTTGGACAAGGGGTTGTAGTGAGAGGACAAGGGGGATGGGATTAAAACTGGAGGAGGGGAGATTCAGATTGGACATGAGGAGGAAATTCTTTGCTGTGAGGGTGGTGAGACCCTGGCCCAGGTTGCCCAGAGAAGCTGTGGCTGCCCCATCCCTGGAAGTGTTCAAGGGCAGGTTGGATGGGGCTTGGAGCAACCTGGTCTAGTGGGAGGTGTCCCTGCCCATGCAGGGGTTGGAACTAGATGATCTTGAAGGTCCCTTCCAACCCAAACCAGTCTATAATTCTATGATTTTGGAAACAGAAGAACTTTATGGTTGTGGAAGAGCCAGAGTCACCCAGCCTTACTACTGGTTTTCATAGATCATAGAATGGTTTGTGAGGGTCCTTAAAGATCATCTGGTTTTGCTTTCATCTTCCAAAAATCCCCAGTAAAAATCATACCCGAAGTACTTGGAGTGTAGGCAGAGCTCTGCTACAATGCTCAGACTTCACAACATTGCTCAGGTGTGCTGGAAACCCACATCTTTCTCCACCAACTGGATAAAGTTGTGAATCGCTCTGCCTTGATGAGAACCCCCTGCAGTGCTGGGTCCAGTTCTGGAGTCCTCAGCACAAGAAGGACATTGACTGCTGGAGCAAATCCAGAGGAGGCCAAGGAGATGGTCAGAGGGCTGGAGCAGCTCTGCTCTGGAGACAGGCTGAGAGAGCTGGGGCTGTTCAGCCTGGAGAAGAGAAGGCTCCAGGAAGACCTTAGAGTACCTTCCAGTGCCTGAAGGGGCTCCAGGAAAGCTGGGGAGGGACTTTGGACAAGGGCAGGGAGTGATGGGATGAGGGGGAACAGTTTCAAACTAGAAGAGGGGAGATTTAGGTTAGACATTAAGCAGAAATTCTTTGCTGTGAGGGTGGTGAGACACTGGCCCAGGCTGCCCAGAGAGGTGGAAGATGCCCCATCCATGAAACATTCCAGGTCAGTTTGGATGGGGCTCTGAGCAACCTGGTCTAATTGAAGATGTCCCTGCTCACTGCAGGAGGGTTGGACTAGATGGCCTTTAAAGGTTCCTCCCAACCCAGACCAGTCTGTGTTTCCATGCATGTGCAGAGGATGTGTCCCTCCTCCAGCTGCATTTCTTCAAGGACAAAGGTTTTACCACAGGAAAGCTCTGGCTGGTGGCACCTCGGCTGCCCAGCAGCAGGCTGCTTTTGCCCGTGCGTGGGGATGGAGCCCACCATGAGAGCAGGTTGCTCTGCCCAGGCTGTTGTTATTCATGATGCTCCCAAAAATTCCCTGGGCTTGGTAACCTGACAGTGTCCAAGATTGTCCCTCCCAGTGCTCCTGGCCTCCAGGCACTGCTGACCCACCACTCACCCTGTTCTCCCATGGCAGGGCTATCGCCAGAAGGATTCCTATATTGCCAGCCAAGGGCCACTGCAGCACACAATAGAGGACTTCTGGAGGATGATCTGGGAGTGGAAATCCTGCTCCATAGTGATGCTAACGGAGCTGGAGGAGAGAGGCCAGGTAAGCACCCAGGGAATGCTGCCTTGGAGCACCAACAAAACAGAGCAATGTGATCCCATAAAACCTCCCAAACGTGGCTCAGCCTCTGCTTGTAATGCAAGGAATCCAGATGTTAATAGAACCAGGGTGGGGAGATGTTCAATAAACTCACTCTGGACCTTCGGTTCTCAAAGCACCCCTGGGTAGAATGGCCATCTTGTCTCCAAAGCAAGCCCGTGAGATAATGATGGGATGAGGGGGAATGGTTTCAAACTGGAGATTAGGAAGAAATTCTTCCTGTGAGGGCAGTGAGACCCTGGCTCAGGTTGCCCAGGGAAGCTGGGGATGCCCCATTGCTGGAAGTGTTGAAGGTCAGGTTGGATGTGGCTTGGAGCAACCTTGAATCATTAAGTTTGGAAAAGATCTCTAAGATTATCAAGTCCAACCATCAACCCAACAGCACCATGCCCACTAAACTACGTCCCAAAGTGGAACCTGAACCTGATCTAGTGGGAGGTGTCCCTGCCTGTGGCAGGAGGGTTGGAACTAGATGATCTTTAAGGTCCCTTCCAACCCAAACCAGTCTGTGATTCTGTGAGATCCCACATGGCTTTGGGCAGCTTCCAGCTGCAGGAGAAGAATCTTTCCCTTTAGGGCCACTGGAAGAGTACCAGGTCTTTACCCTTTCTCCTCCCATAATGCTTTCTCAGGAGAAGTGTGCCCAGTACTGGCCATCTGATGGCTCAGTGTCCTATGGAGACATCACTGTGGAGCTGAAAAAAGAGGAGGAGTGTGAGAGCTACACGGTGCGGGACCTGCTGGTGACGAACACCAGGGTAAGAGTCTGGCCTTCTCATGAGGAACTCTGGGTGCTCCTGGCTTTGGCTTGTGTTCGTGGCTCCTTTGTGGCTCCTCTTGCAAGTGAACCTTCCATCTGGCATCTTCAGCTCCATCATCCCCCTGTCATCCCCAAACAGCGACCATGCCCTGCAATCCCACCTTCTTCCCTACGGTTACCTCCCACCTCTGAAGGTTCCTGTCCTCCTTCCTTCCTCCTCCTGAGCTTCTCATCCAGCTCTTCTGCCCCACTGCCACCCAGCAGCCCTCGTCCCTCCTTCTTGTCCCTGTGCCCACCACCCAGCCTCCCTCTTCCTCCCCGTCCCCTGTGTCCAGCCCTGCTCCTTGCCATGGGAATGCTTCCTCTCCACAAGTGGACAGCTTTCATGAGCAGAAGGTTTACCCAGAGCCCTGAGCTGGTGGGTTTCTTGGTATGTGTCTCCCACCAACTCCCTGACCTCGAGGTGTGCTCTTCCACCAGGAAAACAAGAGCCGACAGATCCGGCAGTTCCATTTCCATGGCTGGCCAGAAGTTGGGATCCCCGGGGATGGAAAGGGAATGATCAACATCATTGCAGCCGTGCAGAAGCAGCAGCAGCAGTCAGGCAACCACCCCATCACTGTGCACTGCAGGTAACGCCCGGGTGAAGCAGGGCTTGGCCACCCTTCCAAGGAGACCTGCTCCACGAGGAGCTTGGGTCAAGGGTCCCTCAGAAGACTTGGGCTGAGCAGGAGCAGCCTGGGCAGATGTGGTATGGGGTTTTCCTGCTTGGCTGAGCAAAGAGGCTTCAGTCTCATAGAGCGTGTCCTACCTCAACTGGGAGAGGCAGAACCGTTGGCTCCTCTAGTTCTCCAGTGGTTCCCCTAAGAATTGTCCCCTGAGCAAAGCCAACATGGCTAGGATGGATGGATTCCTTTACCTTCTGGTTTCTCTTTGCCAGTGCTGGAGCAGGAAGAACAGGAACCTTCTGTGCCCTGAGCACTGTCCTGGAAAGGGTGAAGGCAGAAGGGATTCTCGACGTCTTTCAGACGGTGAAGAGTTTAAGACTACAGAGGCCACATATGGTGCAGACACTGGTAAGTGCAGCTGAGGACCACCCAGCTCCTCCTGCCACCCCAGACCTCAGAAGGGATGGGCTGGGGCCTCAATGCTGAGCAAAAACTTGCTCAGTTGAAGGTTTTTTCTCTCTCCACAAATGTGGGGGTGGGTCAGGAGGTATCTCCTCTGTCTTGTTAGGACATCTGGAAGAGTGGAGCTTGGATGGCTGAAGGCACCAAGCCTCTCTTGAGCACTAACACAAGCTGTAGTAGCCTCCTTGGAGACATCCTCAGCCACAACCCATGTATTTATGGGCTCCAGGAGCCAGGAAGCCTCTCCTGGAGTGGCTGTGGCATGGCATGGGCAGGCAGCGTGGTGGGGAGGGCAGGAGCAGGCAGGACTAGATGAGGTCTTGCAAGAGGGGCTTGCAAGGATGCTCGGGGATTTAAAAAAAGTCTTTTTGGGTGTCAAAATAGAACCTCAGAGAAAAAGGGGAAAGCAGACTTTCTTTTGCTGGTGGCACCCCAGCAAGGAGGGCGAGCAGCCAGATTTTTGAGGGTCACAAAGCAGGTGGGACCTTCTCGTGGGTGGGCACCCAATTCCTGCCCACAGGCTGGGCCGAGGACACCCGCCCACGCTTGTTCCCAGCTCCCTGCAGACCACGAAGCATGGAGTGATGTCCGAGGTGGGAATGCACCTTGGGCTAACACCTTCCTCTCCCTGAACCCCCCCAGGAACAGTACGAATTCTGCTACAAGGTGGTGCAGGAATACATCGACGCCTTCTCAGACTACGCCAACTTCAAGTGAAGAGAAGACACCCAAAAAACCAAACCCGACGATGACGACGACAAAAAAAAACCCCACGCCCCAAAACAAACGACAGCAGAGTTGCCTTCTTTAATATTTTGTAATATTCTGTTTGTTAATATACCCCTCCCCCCAAAAATTATGTGTATATATCTTAACTGTTTTAGAGGTTGGTACCATAAGCTTCATATTAGCTGGAGATTTTATATGTAGCAAAGTGTTAGTGCAGATACTGTTGGCTCCTTTTTTTTTTTTTTTTTTTCCAATGTTTTATTGGGGAATTAAATAGTGTGACGTTTGGATGAACATTGTCCCACCATCTCTCTTCTGGAGAGCTGAGACAGGCTGTTCTTTTGTTTGTAAATCTTTTTTTTCTTGAGGGGAGTAAAGCCTCTTTATTTTTTGTTTTTTACGAAACGAAAAAGATACCCTGGATCTCATCAAAACAAACGACCCAACAAACCAAACCAAAACCCACCACCCCACAAGGGGTTGGTTGGTTGTTTTTTTTTTCCAAACCTGCAGGGAAATGGTTTCACATTTTTCTGCTGGTCAGCTCTTTAAAAAAAAAAAAAAAGGAGAAAAAAAAATAAGCTTATTCTGTGTGTGTGTTAATATGTAAATACCCTCATTTTCATAGTGAAAGCAAGAAAGTTTCCTCCTTCAGGGTCAGGCCACCACGTTTGGGAACTGTCATGACCACAGCAAGGGAGAGTTGGGAGGTCAACCCAAAAAAGAAAGCCCCAGAGAAACCAAAGGGGTTTTACTGCCTGAAGGAAATGGCCCACATCTGGTGCTGGATTTTAGCCCTGCTGCAGGGATGATGGTGCTGGATGGTGGTGGTGGCCCTGCTGTCCCTGCTGGTTCCTTCCAGAAGGGAGTGGCACCCACAGGCTCCCTGCACTGAGGGGTGCTGCTGCAGGGGGCCTGGGGGCTCCATCTGGAGGAGAAAGTGACTCCACGTGGCCCAAGCTCCATGTTCTCACCCGTTGTGTCCCTTCCCAAGCGTCACCCAGACCCTTCCCTTCTCTTGGTCCACGACAGCAGCAAAAGAGCAATTTTGGAGCCATCTCAAACACATCTGGCTGGGGCTGTGTCCATTCCTCCCCACACTCTGTGTCCATGTGCCCAGTGTCCTCATTCCCCAGCTCTAAAGTTAAGCCAGCAGAGCAACCTCCACCTTTCAGCAGAGAGGCCTTGGAGCAACCTTGGCTTCTGAGACCCGTGGTCCAGGGAACAAACAATCTGGGGAAATTCTGGTATTTCAGAGGATGGGTTCGTTTTATTTTCTTCTCTGTACCCTCAATGCTCATGGAAAATGTGCATGAAAGCTAGGGAGAAGAGCCCTGCATCCCACAGGAGACAACCAGGCTTTCTCCAGACATAGCAGCAGGGAGAAGGGACCTCAGGGCTGCACAGCACACATGTTTGCAGATGCAGAACCTACTGGAGGTTCTTGCCTCCATCCTTGGACCAGAGGACCTCCATCTCTAGATGCTGGAGGAGATTTCAGATTCTTTCTCCTGCTGCTAAGATCTGTCCATGGACACCTTCACAACTCAGCTGGTTGCTCCAAGCAGCCTGATCTAACTTTGCTGTTGGGCCTGCCCGTGCAGGAGGTTGGATGGGAGACCTTGGAGGTCCCTGCCAACAATGTTTGTGTGTTTCTGCTTCCCAGGAAGGGTGTGCATGGTCCCAAACCTGGGAAGGGAGGAGCAGAGCTTGAACAACGTGCCCATCAGAGGGGCAAGGGGTCTGACCTCCTGCCAGAGAGTAAATGTAACCAAAGTGACTTGGTTGGGTGAGGTTCCACCAAAACAGCTGCAAATGTGAAGCATGGAATCATGGGATGGTTTGGGTTGGGAAGGACATTCAAAGAGCATCTAGTCTAGTGGACATCTACTACTGGACCAGGTTGCTCCAACCCCATCCAACCTGTCCTTGAACACTTCCAGGGATGGGGCAGCCACAGTTTCTCTGGGCAACATGGGCCAGTGTCTCACCACCCCTGATGTAAACAATTTCTTCCTTATATCCAACCTCAACCTACGCTCTTGCAGTTTAAAACCTCAAGAAGGTCTCCAGATGGTCCCTGCTACAGAACTCACACATTTTTAAAGGTGAGGGAGACCCCCCTCCAGCCTGAGGGATGCTCTTGCTGTCCTCCAGAGAAGTTCAAGAGGTTTTCCTCTTTTTTTTTTTTTTTTTTTTTCCCCCAATGAAGGCTCCATCATGGAGATGAATTTGGGTTATCAGAGCAGGAGGCAAAAAAACGAAGAAAGAAGAAGACAAATCCAAGGAAACCCTGATGCTGGTGATGGGCCAGGGCACGAGAAGAGTCCTAAGGGTCAAGAAAAGTCCTGAGGAACCTGAGGTGCAGCACCTCTGTATTAAAAAAATAGGTTAATAGGGTTTATTTTAGTAGTTTTTTGTTATCAAGAGGTGTCTGATGTCAGACCCTCCTTGTTCCTCCTGTGGGGCAGGGGGGGCCATGCCCTGGTTAACTGGGGGAGCTCCACCCCCCCCACTGCAGGCACTGGGAGAACTGGGTTTGGAGCAGAGGTTTCACCCTGAGGATTTGGGCTGTCTGAATTTTCCAGCACAGCTTTTCCAGCGGGGTGGCAATTCCCAGAGGATGTGATTTTTCAGGGGGGCACGTGGACAAGGGAAATCCCCCCCCCAGCAGTCCCAAACACCCCCCAAAAATTACCTCCTTGCCTCCACCACCCTGCTCCATGACCTGGCACCTGCTCCTGAACCCCGACGTCATTGCTTCCTTAACGAACTGATGTTCATTAACTAATGAACTCCTGAATCTGGGAAGCTTCCAACCAAAGCTGTAATCACCATCGGAAATAAAATGTGCCAACCCCAAAAGAAACGGGGACCCTCCTGGGAGGGGGGTGGCTCTGCTCACCCACCACCAATGCTCTCCTTGGGGACACAGGCTACCCCAAAAGGGTTTTTTTTTTCCCCCTTTTTTTATGCTTTTTTCCCAGGATTGCTGCAGGGATGGAGGAATTTTGGGGTGTGGAGACCTGCCCCGACCTTTCACTGCAGCATCTGCCACGGTCCCATCCCACCATGGCCGACTGCAAACAGCAGAGACACCAGCAGCTGCTGGGGATAATCCAGGGCCTGATCCTGCCTAATTCCCTTTCCCAGGCTCCGTTAGATTCCCAGAGCTGGAGGCTTTGGGCTGTGTGGCCATTGCCAGGATCCAGCCCAGATTATAGCCCAAATATTTTGGGGCGAAGAACGTGAAATAGGGGGAACACCAAGTGGGGAAACTGAGGCACGGAGAATTTAGTCACTCCCCCGCCTTCTGGACGTGTTGTCCATGGGGCTGGGGACCAGCTGAGATGGATCTGGCCCTTTCCTGGCCACCAGGAGCTGCATCAGGAAATGAGCCCGTGGTGACGAGCCAAAGCTGGCATGGGGAGGTCGACACCATCGGTGAGGTCATGGTCCCCCATGGGAGCAGCAACGGGGCCAACGTCACCATCATCCAGCCCTACAAATAGCAGGGACCAGCCTGGCCCGGCCACCACTCCAGCCAGCCACTGCCACCACTGTCACCCAACCAGTCAGGTGAGGCTGCCCGGGGCAGGGGGCTGGGTGCTGGGGGACCCCGGGGTGGGTGGCACTGAGCACCCCAAAACAGACCCTAAGGGCACCCCAGGACGTCTGTCCTTGCTGGACCCAAACCCCAGCAGCACCCCAGGGTGCTCAACCCCTCCAGCATCTCCATTCCCAAACCCACCCCAAAAAGCACCCATGGGTGCTCATCCCCTCTGTATCTCCAACCCTGAGCCCACTCCAAAGAGCACCCATGGGTGGGCATCCCCTCCTTGCACCTCCACCCACAAACCAGCCCCAAAGAGCACCCACAGGTGCTCATCTCATCTGCATCTCCAACCCCAAACCCACCGCAGGCAGCACCTGTGGGTGCTCATACCCTCCTCCACCTTCATCCTCCAACCCCACCCCTGGGGCACCCATCTTTGCTGGACCCAAACCACCCCAGGTAGCACCCATGGGTGCTCATCCCCTCTATCATCTCCATCCCTAAACCCACCCCAAAAGGGACCCTGGGGTGCCCATTTTGCTGGACTCAAACCACCCTAAAGAGCACCCATGGGTGCTCACACCCCCTGCATCTCCATCCCCAAACCCACCCCAAAAAGCACCCATTGGGTGCTTGTCCCTTCTGCGTCTCCAACCCTGAGCCCACTCCAAAGAGCACCCATGGATGCTCGTCCCCTCCAACATCTCCATCCCAAACCACCCCAGGCAGCACCCAGGGGTGCTCATCCCTCCAGCACCCCCAAGCCCCCACCAGCCTCCCGGGGTGCCCACTGGGGTGGGTACCGGTGGGACAGGGAGCCCCCTTTGCCCCCACAGCCCCCCCATCATGGCACCCCGCGGGTCCCTCCTGCTGCTGGCCCTACTGCTGCTGGCCACCATCCCCTGCTGCCCGGGCCAGCACTGGTCCCACGGCTGGTACCCGGGGGGCAAGCGGGACCTCGGCCCCCCCCCCAGCCCTGCAGGTAGGGTTCCCCCCCCCCCCCCCGGAGTGGTGTCTCCCCCGGGATTACTTCCCCCCCCCCGAAGGGTGATGCCCACCGGGTCCTGTTCACCTGCCCTGGGTCACCCTCCTGCCCCAGGGTTTATACCCCCCCGGGGTGACATCCCAAAGCCCCCAGGCTGTAGACCCCCCCCCCGGGAGTGAAAGCTCCCTGCTCCCGGGGTTATAATATAACCCCCCTCCCCGGAATTGTCACCCCCCGGGTTATAAACCCCCCACAGAGTTATACCGCCCCAATTATACCCCTCCCGATTATATCCCCTCCCCCTCCGATTATACCCCCCCTCGGGTTATCCCCCCTCAGATTATCCTCCCGGAATTGTGTGTCGTCTCCCCCGGGATTATTCTACCTTAGTGGTTATTTTCCCCACCGACTCCCCCCATCCTTGCCCCCGAAATTACACACTCCCCCAGATTATCCTCCCTGAAGTCATCGAATTACCCCCCTCTCAGATTAAAACCCTCCCCCAGATTTCCATCCCCCCCGCCCCCCGGTTACACTCCCCTAAATTATCCTCGCTGGATTATCCCGCCCTCGGGATAATCTGCCCCATTCGGATTTATCCCCCCCAATTAGATCCCCGCCCCCCCGTGTTACCCCCCCCCCGGCTTAACCACCTCCGCCCCTGGAGTTCTATCCCTCTCCCTTGTGTCCCCCCTCGGGGTTGTCCCCCCCGGCCCCCCCATTGCTGCCGCTGTCCCGCAGGTCTCGGTCCCGTTCTGGCGCTGCCGGCCCCCCCTGTGCCCCCCCCGGCGGGAGGAGCCGCTGCTGGTGAGCAGGAAGGGGGCTGGGAGGGGTACAGGGTTATTGGGGGGTCCGGTACCGGCACCGACCCCACCGACCCCGGTCCCGCTCCCGCAGGGAGCTGCGCTGCGCCGTCGGTGAAAGGGACCGACCGACCCCCTCCCGGACCCAACGGCCCCACGCGAGACGGACCGACTTTCCCCCCCGCCCCTGGACCGGTCCGGGAACGATCTGGGACCCACCGGATGCCCGGGACCGGTGCGGGACCCCCCGGCGGGTCTCCGCGGGCAATAAATGGGCTCGGGGGGAGCCCGTGGCGGGTGTCCCGCGTGGGTGTGTGCTGGGGTAGGGGAGGTCCCGGTGGTCCAGCGGGGGGTTCCGTGTCTGGTGGGGCGTTTGGGTTGCCGTGTCCCGGGGCGTGCCGTATCCCGTGGGGCGGGTCCCGTGTCCCGCGGGAGGTTCCCTGTCCCACGGGGCAGTGCTGTGTCCCGTGGGTCCTGTGTCCCGTGGGTGCTGTGTCCCATGAGAGCGATTCGTGTTCCGCGGGGAGGGTCCCCGTCCCGTGGGTGCCATGTTCCAGTGGTGGGGTCCTGTGTCCTGTGGGTGCCATGACCCTTGTCCCGTGGGGGGTGCCCCTTGTCCCTGAGGAGTGTCCCTATCCCGTGTCCCGTGGGGGGTGCCCCTGTCTCGGAGGTGCCATGTCCCCGTCCCTTGGGGTGTCCCTGTCCCGTAGGGTGTCTCTGTCCCGTGGGGGTGTCCCTGTCCCGCACTACATTTCCCATCAGCCCCCGCGCTCCCTTGTCCCGTGCTGCCCTGCGGGCGGGGCGGTGGGTACGTCACGTCCGGTCGCGCCATGTTGCCGGCGCTGAGGCGCTGCTGCCCGGGCCCGGCCCTGGCGGCCGCGTTGGGCCCCGGTCCCTTCCCCGCACCCTGCCCCGCCTGGGGGCCGCGGCTTGTCCCGGCGCGGGGCCGCAAGACGCGGCACGACCCCCCCCGCCAAGTCCAAGGCGTCGCGGCTGAAGGTGCCGCCTCCCGTCGACCCTGAGGAGCTGCTGGTGGTCTTGGAGCGGTACCGACAGCACCGGCTGGTCCTCGGCGCACTCCGGTACCTTTCCGGGGCTGGGAGGAGGGACACGAGGCTGGACATGGAGCTGCTGTGGGGCAGGGAGGACCGGGGAGCTGGGACTGCTGTGGGGCAGGAAGGGTCGGGGGACTGGGGCTGCTGTGGGGCTGCTGTGGGACAGGAAGGGTCGGGGGACTGGCTGTGGCGATGGGTATGGGACTGCTGTGGGGCAGGAGGGTGGTTACGGAGCAAGGTGCTGGGTATAGGGGCTGTGGAGCTGCCGTGGGGCAAGGGAGGGTTGGTCTAATGGTGCAGAAGAAACTTCGGGGCTGGTTGTGGGGCAGGCAGTGGGTCTGTGGGGCTGCTGTGAGGTAGAGGGCTGGCCGTAGGGCTGGGGTTTTGGGTGTGGGGCTGCTGTGCGGCAGGGTGCCGGTTATAGGGCTACAGGGTTGCTGTGGGGCAGGGGAGGGTTGGGCTTGTGTCTGTTTGGAGCTCCTGTGGTGCAGAGATGGTTGTGGGGCAGGGAAGAGCCAGAATAGTGGGGCAGGGGAGGGTGGTGGTGGTGGGGCCGGCTCTGCCGTGGGGCAGGTTTGGGAGAGCTCAGGGGCTTCCCCTCCCGGCAGGGCCGAGTTCCGTGCCGAGGTGCTGCAGAAGAAGCGGGAGGCGCTGGTGTCCCGGGAGGACTCTGCGGAGCTGCTGGAGGAGCACCGGCGCCTGATGGCCTGGAACCAGGCGGAGAACGCCCGGCAGAGGGAGCGCAGGTCGGCCGGGCTCTGCCCCTCTGCTCCTGCACCCGGGGTGGTCAGAGCCAGGCTTCATTTTTACACATACACTAAATTTTGACTTTTAAAAAAGAAATCTGTCGTGTTCCCAGCGTCTCTGGCTGCTGGGGGGCAAGTTACCCAGCTCTGGACAATCCCTGTGGGTGTGGGTGTTGTGGAGAGGATTCAGTTTGTCCACATTCCTTCCCAAGCTGCTCCCAGGGATCCGTCCTCCAGTCAGGTTGGGAATTTTTGAGGGAGAAAACTGTCCCTCCCATCCCTGATGGCTGCCCCTTGTCACAAAGCACTTGAGCTTCCCCATCTGTGCCCTGCTGGAAGAATGACATGCTCCAACTTGGAGCTCCCAAATGGAGCCAGACCCTGCTGGGTCTGGTGTCGGCAGCACGTGGGTCAGGACCCGTCTGCAAAACCTTTAAGGTTTTGCATTAACTTTTCTCTCACAGGAGGGGGGGAATTCTCTCCATCCCCACAGCATGGGCTCTTCCCTGGTGTGACTCCTCTGCTCCTTCCCCTTTGTCCTGGTTGCACTCACTTGGTGGCTTTGCATCCCAAGGGATCAGTGTGTCTTACCCAAGAGCTGCCCTCCAGAGTGTTCACCACAGCCTCATTGTTTTCTTTTCTGTGTGGCAGAGAGGAAAGGATTAGGAAAGAAGAGGAAGAACGGAAGAGGCAGAAGCTACAGGCTGCAGAGAAGAAGACCAGGATAATGGAGGCTTTCCTGAAGGAGAAGGAGCAGGAAGTTCTCCAGCTGCAGGTAAGAGCAGCTGGTGCTTCCTGGGAGAATGCTGCTTGCAGGCCCTGTGAGGGGTTTGATGGCAGCCCGTGGGAGGGATGTGGAGGCTGTAGGTGTATTTTCCATGGATTTTTATGTTGGTAGCTGGGAGCACAAGTGTCAGCACTTCCAGGAGTGTTGACAGCGTGTGAATGGGATAGAAGTTGAGCGAGATCTCAGAAAACGAGGTGGAATAATCCTGAGGGAAAGAATAAAGGTTTCCATGTCGGGACTTGGCTCCTGCTGAGGTGCTGTTGCTCTGGGAGGTCTGTGAGTTCTGCCAGCACCAGCATCTGGAGCCAGTACTTGTCCTTCCTTCAGGAGGAAGCCAAAACCTTCATCACCCCCGAGAACCTGGAGGCGCGGATCCAGGAGTGCCTGGACAACCCGCGCAACTACAACTTTGCCATCGACAAGGACGGGCGGATCGTCAAGCGCACCGTGCTGTCCTAGCAGCCCCGGCCTCAGGCTCTACTCAGGAGCCTGGTTCTTCCTTGTCATGTATAAATCGACCACAGAGTGGTTGGAGGAAGCCTGTGGGTCTGGCTGTGGTTCTTCTGAAGGGTTAACGCTGGTGGGGAGGAGGGTGAGGGAGAAACTTGGGCTTGCGACAAGCATCCGAGGCACTGCCAGGCTGCCTCAGCCCTGTGAGGGTGGGGAGCAGCTGCTGGGGTTTGTGTGCTGTTGCTCTGACTCTTTGCCATCCCACCTCCCACATCTTTGGGTCCTTCCCTGTGTAGAGGGGGAAGAGCAGGAACAGATCCTGGCTCTGAGCTCCCTGGCACCTGGCCTGGCACCGTCTCCATCTCAACCCCTCGAGATGCTTTTGAAGGAAAACCAGGTCCCAGCAGCCATGTAGGAAACCCTGACCCTCCGTGTTGTGGTGCTGGGGGAAAGGGTTAGTTGCTTCTCTGGTTTCTGCTGTCGTGGGAGGACCCCTTGTTCCTGCTCATCCTTCAAACCCTCCTTTGCAGGTCTGTTGTGTGCCTGAAGGAGAAAATTGTGCAGGGACACCCAAACCACACTGCCTTTTGTGTGTCTCCTTTGCCCCCATCTTCAGCTGCCTTCTCTGCATCCCCTGGGGGTCCAGTTGTAGGTCACGCTGTCCTCTCCCTGGGTGCAGCTCTCGCTGGGTCCTCATTCCCAGTTCTGCTTTGTTGTGGTCTTTCACTCATGTTGGTGCTCTCCAGGCATGCTGGAGATTGGCTTTGCTCCCAAAACGGTGGGATTTGGGGCTGCCTGACACCAGCCTGGAGTCTGCTGACTGACCGCAGCTCCCTCTGCCTGCCCTCCCTCAGATGAAACACCAGCTCTGAGAAACGACCTTAGATCCTTCCTTTTTTATCCACTCATCCCTAAAAATGCCTTTTTTCCTCCACTCATCCCTCGTGAGACTTCACCTAAACCAGGTGAGCACACAAAAAACACCCACCTTTCTTCTTTTCTGTACAAGTTTTATTTCTAATGATAGATAATCACTTAAATATGAGCCACAGTGGCTGTTCCCAGCCGTGTTCCTATGGATCTGGGATCCCACAGGTTCTCCTCTCCCAGCTGGTTTATGCAATCGGCATTTCTGGGTTGCAGGAGGAGTCGAGCACACAGCCCTCTGGGGGGAGAAAGGGGGGAGAGCACCCTGTGAAATGGGACCACAGCAACCAGCCCCCCCTGGAGACCCCCCTGACGCTGGGTTTCAATCACATGGAGCACCGTTGGGTTCACATCGTGCTCTGTAGCCCCCCTGGGGTTTGTAGCAGGATCTCGTAGCATGAGATTTTTGGAAAATCATGATGGAAGCAGGAGGGGTCATGGCCTGCCCTGTGCTGTGGGACTCCTGCTGGTTCCTCAGCCCCCAGGTTTGGTTGCTGTCTGCCTCCCCCCTTCCCAAAAACCTCACGGGACTTTGTCACCTTCCCTGGGGCCGGGCTCACGTCCGCCCTGACTTGGGATGGCGGTGGATGGACAGATTGCTGGCACAAAGCTGATCCTTTGGGCATCGTCCCCTTTCCCACTTTTATATCCTAACCCCTCGTGCGTGAGGGCCCTGCTGTCGGGGGTCCCAGAGGGGGACGGGGGTCCCAGAGGGGGACGGGGGTCCCGGGGGGCCACGGGGTCCCGGCGCTGCCCTCACCGCTGCCGCAGCAGATGCCGGGGGCGGCGCAGCTGCCTCCGCTGCCACCGCAGGGCGTGTGTCCCGACTGGCAGGGGGTGGGCAGGAAGTTCTCCTCTTGGCACCGCAGGGTTTCGGAGGTGCCCATGTAACACCCCAGCTCTTCTCCGCAGCAGATGTTGGGTCCGAAGCAGTGGCCTTTGTTCCTGGGGCCGCAGGGCATGCACTGGGGAGGGGGAGATGTATATGGGGGAGTTACTCGGGAAAGCATCTTTCCTCCCTCCTGATGGCAAACTTTTTTACTGTGAGAGTGACAGAGCACTGGAACAGGCTGCCCAGAGAGGTTGTGGAGTCTCCTTCTCTGGAGACATTCAAAACCCGCCTGGACAAGTTCCTGTGTGATGTGCTCTAGGTGACCCTGCTCTGGCAGGGGGGGTTGGACTAGATGATCTTTCGAGGTCCCTTCCAACCCCATGGATTCTATGATTCTATGATTCTATGGCATCTTTGCCGTGGGATCCTCGGGGAGGGTGGTTGGGAGGAGGCAGGGAGGGGGTTAGGAGGACGTACCTTCCTGATGTCCATGTCCAGGACGGCGCGTTTGCCCCCGATGGGGCAGTTCTGGATGTAGCAAGCGGAGGAGAGCGCCAGGAACCCCAGGAGGCACAGGGCGAGCGCCTTGTCGGGCATGGCTGTGGGATCAGGGAGCTCTTCCACCTCTCATCCCAGCCAGTGGTCGTGTCTATATATAGTGGCAGCTCCTACTCAGACATGCCAGCGCCGGCGTCACCCGTTTTCCCTTAAAAACCACAAGGCATTGCTTCCCACAGCAAAGGGCTCTGCTAATAGCTGGAGGTCGAGGACGTGAGGTCAAGGCCGAGGTGTTGGTTTTCTCCTTGGTGATGACTCCAGCCGTGCCAGGGGGGAATGTGCCAAGGCTGTGGGTGGTGTTTGGGGCTCAGGTCCCTTCTCCGCTAAGCCCTTGGGGCTGCTGAGTGGTGGCTGGTCACTCTGTGTCCCCTTCCAGACTCCTCTGGGGTGGGTTGGGTAGGGATGGAAGCTGACATCTCCAGAGCCTGGTGGGACGTGTCCTCCCAATAGCAGGGTGAGAGGGGCTTTATGCTTCCCTTGGCTTCAGATCTCTTCTGTTCGGGGGGAAAGCAAACCTGTCTCCTGCTCTTAGAACATCTGGGGTGGGAAAGGTGGTGTTGGGCCTTTCCACCCATCTCCACCTGGTCTTTGGGCATAGCTCAACACTGGGCTTGTCCCTCTCTGGGACCAGAGTGACACCAAGCCTGTCCCCCACCTGCTGTCATCTAACAGCACCCGGGCAGGCTGAGAGCACCAAACTTCACTGGCAAAGGCCTGGGAGCAAATTCCCCATTGCTTCTGCTCTGGATACAGAAATTCCCTTGGGACTTCTGCCCTGGAGCTGTGCCAGGGCCGGAAGATGATGCCTGGACCACGTTGATGTCGTCAGGTGAAGGCCCCTCTGGAGAAACAGCACTGAGAGGGGGGGGTCAAAGGCTGATGCAACCACACAGGGTTCTGCTCAGCCCCCACCCCCCCTTGCCTTCGTTACCACAATTAAGAGCTTCCTGCCTTGAATAAATTCCTCTGCTCTGGGTGAGTCTTCCATCTCTCCAGCCCATTAACCTGTGCTGGCTTAATTGGGAAGCAGGCAGCCTGGAGCTCTGGAGCTGTGACCTCTTGTCATCCCCACCAGCTTGATTCAAAATCTGTCACTTAGCATGGCTGGCAGCGAGGGCAGCTGGGTCATTGTCACCTGCCCGGGGTCAGGCAGTGCTGGGCCTTGGGGACACACCAGGGGCTGGTGACCATGTGAGTGGGTTGGAAATGGGGCTCAGCACCTGCTGTGTGACACCCCGGGGGCTCAGCACCTGCTGTGCGGTTTCCTGCTGGCTGCTGTCCCCTGTGGTACCATCCAGGAACTCCTACAGCTGGTCTGCAGGTGCCCAGACCCCCGTGGGCAGGGCTGGGACATGTCTTGGGGGGCAAAAGTATGGAACCCCCCACCCAATTATGACCTCCTGGTGCTTTTGGGGTCCTTGACACCCCAGTGCCGAGGGTCCCGTCAGCCTGGAGCATCATCCCCACTCAGTGACACATCCCTGATGCTGTGGGAGATTTTGGGGTTCACATCCTGCACCCCAGGACAAGCTGAGCGCCAGGGCTGGGGTTTAACACCCCCATTTCTTCATCCCATGGGTTCAGGGTCACCCATTCCCGTTGGCACTGCCCCTTTCCCTGTGATTTTTGGGGTGATCTTAGTTCCCCCCACCTCCTCAGGGCTGAGATAAGGTGCTGGTGGTGGGGACCAGGTGCTGGGTTAATCCTGCACCCCCTCTGAGGTGCGGGGAGCAGGAGGATGGATCCCACCAGCCTGGAGGAGCTCCACCTCCACGGAGGTGCCACCTCCCTCAGGGACATTATAAAGGACAAGCCGTGCCCCTGTGCACTGACCAGAGAGAGCCTGGAGCAGGGATCTGGTCAGGGTAAGAGAGCTGGGGAGGGAGGAGGGTTGGGGTACCAGTACCCCAAATTTGGGGTGTTGGGGGGGGGGGGGTCGTGGAATGACTGGGGTGGCTGATCCTGCATGTCAGTGTCTGGTGGGGATCTGTTCCTTGAGTGATGGGGAAAGATGAGACCAGACCTGGGGGATTTGTGTGAAGCTGGGAACCCAAACCTTTCAACTCTTGTTTTTGGTTGTTTTTTTGGTTTTTTTTTTTTGGGTGGTTTCTGTTACTTTCAGTAATTTTTAGAAGATGTGGCTTGAAGCTGCCCGTCGTGCTGGTTCCTGGAGGTGATGGGGCCCCGAGTCTGCCCCGAAGAGGGGTCTAGGCCAAGAAGGTAACATGATGCTGGCACTTCCTGGGATGTGATGCCCCAGTCCCTGGGAAGCTGAGCACAGGGCTGGATGGGAATTTGGGAAGGGGGTGGGAGAGTGAGGACCCCCCAACAACCTCCAACCCACCCACCTCACCATCCCCTGAAGCCCCTCAGGACCCATCCCCTGAAGCCCCTCTGGACCCATCCCCTGAGGCCCCTCAGGACCCATCCCCAGCACCCAGACAAAGCCACCACAGTGCACAAGGACTTTTATTGGGTCTCATATTTACAAGGCTGGGGTGGGGGAGTCAGTGATGGTGGCAGGGGGACACACCTGGTGCTCCAGCTCAGAGGAGGGGGTGTTTGCCCTGCTGCTGCTGCTGCTGCTGCTGCTGCCGGTTGGCCAAGTGCATCAGCTTGAGGAGCAGATCTCCAGCCGAGCCATCCAACACTGTCAGGTTCTTCTCTGCCACCTCCTGAGCCCCATCGCTGTCCTCGTCCAGGCAGCTGGTGTCCATTGCACAGGTGTCTTCAATAGAAAGTTGACAGGGTCGTTTAGGACCAGGAGTGGTTTATTTTTGGGTGAGGAAGGGGTTGGTGGCAGCCGGGGGTGCCCACACAGCTTGAGCTCCAGCTTTGTCCCTCCCGTTAACCAGGAAACGCGGCTGGGTGAGGTTTTTTTTTTTTTTTCCCCCACGCTGGGAAGGTTGCATGTTGCCTGGCCAGGAAATGTCCCCTGGTGGCAGCTCAGGAAGGAGCTCCGAGCCCCATCCTTATCACAGAACCATGGTTTGGGTTGGAAGGGACCTTTTAAAGCTCATCCAGTCCAGCCCCCCTGCAGTGAGCAAGGACACCTTCAACTAGATCAGGTTGCTTAGAGCCCTGTCCAACCCGACCTGGAATGTTTCCAGGGATGGGGCATCTACCACCTCTCTGGGCAACCTGGGCCAGGGTTTCACCACCCGCAGGGAAACAATTTCTTCCCAATAACCAATCTGAGTCTGACTATCCCCAAATTATCCCCAAACAGAGACAACGCCGCTGCTGCTCTGTGCCTCAGTTTCCCCTTTGACAGGTGAGATCTGTTGACCTGGTCCACACCATCCCCAACCCCCCCCCCCCCCCACCGGTACCCAGACCCTTCCAAACTCTCCGACCCCCGGGGGGGGGGGGTTTACCGGGGGTGCAGCAGATGCCGGGGGCGGCGCAGGTGCCTCCCGCTCCGCAGGGCTGCCCGGCGGGCTGGCAGGGCGAGGGCAGGATGTCCTCCTGGGCGCAGCGCCGCGTCTCCGCCGTCCCCAGGTAACAGCCCAGCTCTGCACCGCAGCAGATCCCGGGCCCGAAGCAGTTCCCTCTGTTCCCAGGGCCACAGGGCATACACTGGGGGGGTGGGGGGAAGGAGCTGCTTGAGTACCCCCCCAAAAGCTGGGGGGAACACTTTCTTGCACCCCCTTGTATCTGAAAGCAGCCCCTTGCCCCGCTTTGGGGTGCCACGCTGGCACTGGGTGACCTGTCCTGTCCCCGTCTCCAGCAGCGTGTTCCCGCTTTGGGGGGGGTCCCCATTGCCCACCCCCACCGCTGCTCCACAGGGATGCCCTGCCCCCCCCCCCCGCATGGCCATGCTTGGCTGTGGCCAAGCCCCGTCCCACTCCTTGAGGTGACAACATCCTTTGGGAGGGGACCGTCACCCCTTCCTCCACCACCACCCCCCCACCGCGTGCCCTTGGCCATGTCCCCCAGCCCTCCCCCAAAAACGGGGTGCACCGTTCTGCTCGGGGGAGGGCAGCGTGGCACCCACAGGTGACAGGGAGCCTCTGCACCCCACGGAGCTGCTGCATCCCCCCAAAAGCCCCATCCTACCCCCTCCCAAGTCCCCATCCCACCCCGTACCTGCCGCAGGGCTGTGTCGGCCAGGCCCCGCTTGCCCCCCCGGGGGCAGTTCTGGATGTAGCAGGCGGAGGACAAGGCGAGGAGGCAGAGGAAGGAGAGAGGCAGCGAAGGCTCTGCCATGGTGCTGGGTGCCCGCAGCTCTGCCACGCTCTGCAACTGGCCCCGTGCTGTGCCAGCCACTATTTATGCCTCTGTCACCCCTTCCCAGGGGAGGAGGAGGAAGAAGAAAAGAGCTGGGTTGTGGTTTTTTTGTTGTTGTTGAGTTTGGTGTTTGGTTGGTTGGTTGTTGGTTTTTTTTTTTCCTTATCTTTTTTTTCTTAACCCAAATCACATCCAAGCGAATCTGTAATTGAGGTGATTCAGTGCAGGAGTGCAAGCAGCAGCACCCGGGGCTGGGGTATCCCCCTCCTCACCCCAAACTGTGGCTGCTCCAAAGGGCACGGGCCACCCTTGGGGAGGGTCACCCCCTGGAGGGGGTGCTGGGTTGGTAGGGATGCTGGTTTGGTAGGGATGCTGGGTTGGAGGATGCTGGTTTAGAAGGTGCTGGCTTGGGAGTGACGTAGATTTTTGGAGGGATGTTCATTCAGAAGATGCTGGTTTAGGGTCAGGAGATGGTTTGAGAGGGGTGCAGGTTTTTGGGAAGGATGATGGTGTAGGAGATGCTGGCTGTGGAGGGATGTGGGTTTGGGGAGGGGTGCACACACAGAAGGTGCTGGTTTGGGGAGGCTTGTTGGTTTGGAGGATGCTGGTATGGTCAGGATACAGGTTTGGGGAAGGATGCTCATTCAGAAGCTGCTGGTTCAGAGGGTTGTTGGTTTGGAGGATGCTGGTTTGGGAGGAATTCTGATTTTGTGAGGGATGGTGGTTTAGAAGATGTTTGTCTGGGTGGGATGCATATTGAGGGAGGGGTGCTCACTCAGAAGATGCTGGTCTGGGGAAGGTTTTTTTGGAGGATGCTGCTTTGGGGAGGGATGTGGGGTTTTGGGAAGGGAGCTGGTCTGGAAGTGATGCTGGTTTGGGGATGGATACTCATTCAGAAGATGCTGGTCTGGGAGGGATCTTCATTTAGAGGCTGCTGGTTTGGGGAGAGGTGCTGGTTTGGGAGGGAAGCTGGTTTAGAAGATACTGGTCTAGGTGGGATGTGAGTTTGGAAGGGGTGCTGGTCTGGGAGGAGTGATAATTTGGAAGCTGCTGGTCTGGGAGGGATGCCAGCTTGGCAGGGATGCTGGTTGGAATGATGCTGGTCTGGGAGGGATGTTGGGATGCTGGATGGGATCAGGGCTGGGGGAGGACTCTGGGGTGCACAAAGAAGCACCTAAATCGAGGGTTTGTCTGCAGTGCTGGACCACAGAGCTCCAGGTGTAGAGCAGGACCCTGCCACAGCCTGGGCCCCAAGGGACCTGCCACTGCCACCCACTGCTCACCTGCCTCTCCCAGCTCTTCTCCAAGGAACAAGAAGGCAGAGAAACCAACAGCAAAGAGAGAGAGGAAAAGGAAAATGCACCTTTGGATCTGGCATCGACCCACCTTTTGGCACCCAACGAGTCCCACCCCTGCTGAGACCTGGCACACTCGTGTCACCGATGGAAACATCAATACAGGGCAAGTAGCAGCAAAAAAATCCCTCCCTGCACCATCCTGCCATGAATATTCCTGCAGGTCTCAGATCCCCTTTCCAGCAATGCTGAGGGTGACCTCAGCAACGTGCAATTAACATGCAGGGGGGGGGCCTCAGGTGCCTAATGAGCATCCACCACCCCCCAGAACACTGGGGCTGGCTCATGGCAATTAGGAGGGGCTTGTTAGGGGGTGCTGGGAGGGATATGGTGGGCAAAGGACTGGAGATTGGTGGTCGGGGGGGGGGGAGTTGCCACCAGCTGTGACTCAGCTGCTGGGGTGTTTTTCTACCCTTCAGCCCATCCTGAACCCATCTTCATCAAAGACGGGGAATTGAGGCAGAGAACCATAAAAAATCAGCTCGGGGGGTCACTTGGTGTGGTTGGAGTGTGGCTGTCCCCAGCCTGGTTAGCATCCCTCACCCTCCTTAACATCCCTTTTCCCCTGGATCAGCCACCCGGGCTGGCTCAGCCCTGGTTGGAGTGAGGGGGACGGTGGTTCCCTGGGTGGGAACGGGGCTGTCACTCTGCTCGGGCATCCCACAGGCCACCGTGCTCCTGCTGCCATCCACCCTGGCAAAATCCACCTGCTTTGGGAAGCAGAGCAAGCACCCTGGTGGGATTTTGGTGGCACCAGCGAGGGATGTTGGAGTGGGACAAACCCCAGAGCATCACCCAAGGGAAACTGGGGCACGCAGAGGTAAGGACAAGACTCTGTCTTGGGGGTCCCAGCCAGCTCCCCTCTCCTCCCTGTGATTTTGGAGGGATGCATCAACCAGTGTGTGTGTGAGGGTGACAATCCTGGTTTTTGGGGGCCTCCTGGGCTTGTTGATGGGTAAAATCAGGGCAGTCCCCCCCACCTCCCCAGGAGGGGGGAAGGTAACTGCAGCCCCTGCCTCAGGTCTCCCTGGGACCAAATGTGCCCCGTGCCCAACCCAGAGCTGCTGAATCACCCACGTGGGGCAGCTTTAATGACCAACATCATTAGCAGAGGCCACGTTTCCCCATCCAAACCCAGCCCTGCTCAGTGGGAGCTGAAACCCACTCACGCTGCAGGCCCAGGGAGGACGCCAAAGCCCTCAGCAGGGAAAAGTTTTTCTTTAAAAGAAACCCAAATGTCAGCTCTAAATTGGGTGTTTGGGGCTCATGCTCCGTCTCTTCATTACTGTATCGTAAAATTACATTAGCTGGGAATGAGCTGCATGCAAATGACTCTGTGTCTGGAATGATAACGTGGGAATATGAGATTAAAATGTAATTATGCTCTTTAAAGTCAAGGAAGGTTAATAAAATGTTTTCTCCAAGTTGCAGAGGCTCCGCAGCCACAACGCTGAATCACTTAGGGGAATCAAGGGGAGGGTGAGGTGGGAAGGGGGAGGCAGAAAAAAAAGGTGTAGGAACATAAAAAGGGGGTTTTCGGGATGAAAAAATTGGGGTGACCTGGAGAGAGTCATGAGAGAAGTGATCTCAGGGAATGGGGCTGGTGAGGTCCAGCTGGGAGCATCCTTGCTGGGGCCCCCAAACCACATCCAGCTCCAGCTCGGTGCTTGGGGGCTACTCGAATCCATGCTCCAAATCCCCCCACCATCAGCCCCGGGGGTCCCTGCTCCGCATCCCTGACACCGGATTTGCTCTGCCACGTCCCTGCTCTTCCCCAGGCTCTTCCCAGGGCCCCAGCGGAGCCCCGTTCGTTAGCGCTGATCTCCTAACGACATGCCAGGCGGGCGAGGCGGGCGCTGCGGCATTCATCGCCGGTGTTAGTTCCTGCTCTCTGACACCCAGCCCGGGGAGGAAACCCCCACAGGCCTTGCCCCGGGGTGGGGAGGGGGCAGCAGCTTCAAATCCACCCCCAAGCTCTCCTGCTCAGCCAAAAGACAGCTCCAGTTCTCCCTGGGCATCAGCGGGGGGGCTGGGGGCTGCTGGAGAGGCTCAGCCGCAGGGCTTTGCTTCTTGTGCCTTTCCCTGGCTTTTCAAGCCAGGATAATGGGAAACGGGGTGTCCGACAGCCACCCATAGTGTTTCCAAGCTGTTTCACATGTAAAACACCCTCCAGCTCCACCTGTAGCTTTAAAGCATCCTTGATGCACAGAAATGACAACGATTTTCCCGTCCTTGAGTGAACTGTGGGCAGTTCTGGAGCCCCCAACACAAGGAGAACATGGAGCTGTTGGAGCGAGGCCAGAGGCCACAGAGCTGATCCAAAGGCTGGAGCAGCTCTGCTCTGGAGACAGGCTGAGAGAGTTGGGGCTGCTCAGCCTGGAAAAGAGAAGGCTCCAGGGAGACCTCAGAGCACCTTCCAGTGCCTGAAGGGGCTCCAGGAAAGCTGGGGAGGGACTTTGGACAAGGGCAGGCAGTGACAAGATGAGGAGGTGACAGTTTTAAGCTGAAAGAAGGGATATTTAGGTTAGATATTAGGAAGAAATTCTTTAGTATGAGGGTGGTGAGACATTGGAACAGGCTGCCCAGGGAAGCTGTGGCTGCCCCATCCCTGGAAGTGTTGAAGGGCAGGTTGGATGGGGCTTGGAGCAACCTGGTCTAGTGGGAGGTGTCCCTGCCCATGCAGGGGGGTTGGAACTAGGTGATCTTGAAGGTCCCTTCCAACCCATATGATCACACCCTTGCACACAGTCAGGGCAAAAACACAAGTATATTCACCCCCATCCTTCATTAACAGCAGGAGCTTCATTAGCTCGGAAGCATCTGAGGATTTTTTAAGAATCCCTCCAGGAGAAAGGCTGGAGGTTGTGTTGCTCTGCCTGTGCTGCCTGACGCAGAGTCCAAAGCTAAAGTTCAATCAGAATAAATCAGAGGACATGGGGTTCTGTGTGGGAAACTGGATTTCCACCCATTTGTGCATTTTTCTGCTTTTGCCCATGGCTGGAGGGGGGACACGGCTCTGAGCAGAGGAGGAGAAACTCACTGAAAGGCACTGGGGACAGGAAGCAGGTCAGGCTGGCAAGGGAGCACTCCCATCTCCTGTCTGGGAGAACTAATGCTCCTCAAATGGGCCTGTCTTGGTGGCATTTAGTGGTGACCACTTCTCCCCAGCCTGTCACAAGCTGGTCACCGTGACCTGGTGGCTGACAGGGGGTTAATGGCTGGGGGCTGATGGGGAGGGGGGATCCTGCACCTCCTGGCTGAGCACAGGGTGTTTTTTTTTCATGTCTCTGCTTCCATGACATGATGGGAAATAGCTTTGGTGCTTGTTTTAAGAAGGAGGAGCAGCCAACATCCATCTCTGCCTGTGTTGCTTCCCCTTCCAACTCCATCCCACTGGGATGCAGACATCACGTTGGGAGGTTACTGACCAAGAAGGGCTGGATCTGTCCTCCTAAAGGGCTTGAAGGAGAACGTTGCAGGAACTTACCCAGGCCTTCAATCTAAGGCCCTTCCCCGCCTCCTGAAGAGCAGACAGGCTCTGTGCCTGGAAATAAATTTGCTGGTGGCATCTGCCCATTCTGTGGAGGAGTTCCAGGGGAACTGCTGTGGGTCCTGGTAGAAGGTCCCAGGGGATGTCCAGGCTATGTCTCACCCACCACCAAGCCCATCTCCTTGGGGTGCACAGGGGGTCTCTGCTGCCCACAGAGGTTTCAGTCCAAGCAGAACGATGAGAAGGACTCAAACCCAGCTGGGGGTTTGTGGTCCTTCCTTGAGCAATGAGGTGGGTGCAGAGGGACAGTCATCCCTTTGTCCTCCCTGCACCAGCAAGGAGGGGGACACAGGGGTTGGGACTGGCTGCCAAAGGCTCCTGCAGGGTTAGGGAGGAGGAGAAATTGGGTGGACAAAAGCTCTGAGAAACCTGATGTCAGGTGGAGATGAGCCCTCCTCTGAGGTGGCTTGGCCCAGATGGGGCCTCCCAACCTCTGCTCCACAGAGTTCCTTGGGGAACAAAGGGAACCTTGAGAACCAACTCGCCTTCAACCCCGGCAAGGTGGCTCCCAGCCTGAGTCTGTATCACGAGAAACTTCTGGGCAGGAGAGATGCTTGGCTGAGCCAGCAGCTTTGGGCTGTGTTGGAGGAGACAGCTTCGTTGGTGCCAGAGAAGAAGGAGCTGTGGTTGGGGAGCTCCTCCAGCAGCCACTGCTCCCCGAGGCTGGGGTGGGGGAGGTGGGAGCACTGACTCCCACTGGGCTGGCTCACTGCACACCCGCCACTGCAGAGCTGGGAGGATTTTTTGCTGCCCCTGAATTGTGGGAGTTTTAGGAGCATTTTTTTTCTTTTTTCGCCTCATTCATTAGATGAGGGACTTCCCAGTTTTGCTACAAATGGAGATGGGTTGAAGGCTCCTGCTGACACACAGAGCACCATGGGTTGGGTGCTGCTACAAAGCTGTGTGACGGGACTGTGGGGTCCTGTGACTAGAAACCAACGTTAGGATTGCTCAGGCAGCAGGAGCTTTTTGAGAGAGAATCAAGGTATTAAATGCAAAGGTGAGTTGAGTCAGCTGGAGGCTCGTTGCCCCAGAGAAACTGGCACAGGACATCAGCAAAGAACATCTGCTCCACGGAGAGAAATGACTAATAAAGTGGCAGCAGCAGCAGGGGGTTCTACAGGTGACAAACCCTCTGCTGTCACCTCACCCTCGGCACACGCAGGACACGCTGGAGACAGAGTGATTTTCCTCCTGGCTTTTTTCTGAGCAGCTCTTTGAAGACCAGACCTCCTTGGGTTCAGGCACCTGAGTCAACACTCTGATGGTCCATGGCCCTGCAGACCCTTTGTGCCCACTTACTTTGCTTTTCCCAGCCCATTCATCCAGCATCCTGCCAAGAGACTCACTCCACGAAATCATTAAGACGCAGGAGGAGACCAATTACCAGTCAGAAAGAGAACCTGACTTTAAACATAATTTTATTAAGGCTTAAATGTCTATCAGCCAGACAGGAGCTGGTCCAGTCACACGACATAAACCAAACGACGCTTGGTGGGACACGATGGCTTTTCTACAGGGGTTTGTAGAAGCAGGATGAGATAGCATTCCCCACTGATCTGCTGGGCTTCAGGATGAAGGACGTGCTCCCGCAGCGCAGCGAGGGCACGGCAGGGAGGAGGGCAGAGAGGAGGGAAGGGGGGATGTCAGGGAGCTTGCAGGTGGTCAGTCACAAGGGCTTGGCCTGGTCCATGGCCGAATGGCTGCTCGTCAGAAGATGTGAATGGTTTTAACTGAGAGGGAAGCTGAACTCACCGTCCAAAAGGCACCTCTGCTGAACCACTGAGCCACGGGGGGTGGTGCTGGGAGGGCGGGTGCGATGGGCGGGGCTGGGCTCTGGATAAATACAGGTTCCTGGGAAAGAAGCTATGGCTTTTGTTATCCTCGGGTCGCTTTGCTCCAACCCCCCACCCCCCTGCTCTGTAAGCACAAGATCAAGTCCTCTCCACCCTGACGGGTGCTCATCTCCGAGCTCTCCAAAGGCCTCCGTCCTCCTATGGATCAATCAGGACACCGGGAACAGCAGTGGCTCCGTGTCCTGCTCCTCCCAGCAGGCTGGGGCAGCCCAGGGCTCAGAAGTGAACCCTCCTGATGTCCTGGGTGGCAGCTGGTCGCTTGCAGCTTGCACACAGGATGGAGGACAGGGGCTTCTGCTTCTCGGCCAGGCAGGGCCGGCACAGCAGGTGGCCGCAGGAAAGCTGGTACACGGGCTCCGTTTTGAAGTAGGAGGAGAAGGTTTTGCCACAGGAAGAGCATCCGTGGGCCTGGCTGCTCCTGCCGTGCTCTGCAAAGGAGAGAGAAGTGGCTCAGTCAGGGGGAGTGTGTTCAGTTTTGGGCCCCTTACTACAGGAAGGAGGGGCTGGAGTGTGTCCAGAGAAGAGCAACGGAGCTGAGGAAGGGTCTGGAGCACAAGTCTTAGGAGGGGCAGCTGAGGGAGCTGGGGTGGTTCAGCCTGGAGAAAAGGAAGCTGAGGGGAGACCTTCTCACTCTCTGCAACTGCCTGAGAGGACGTTGTAAAGAGGTGGGGATCGGTCTGTTCAATGAACTTACAAGTGACAGGACAAGAGGAAATGGCCTCAAGTTTTGCCAAGGGAGGTTTAGGTTGGATATGAGGAAGAATTCCTTCCCCAAAAGGGTTGTCAGGCCCTGGCCCAGGCTGCCCAGGGCAGTGGTGGAGTCCCCATCCCTGGAGGGATTTAAGAGTCATGCAGATAGAGCACTGAGGGATACGGTTTAGTTAAGGACTTGTCAGTGTTAGGTTGACAGTTGGACTCAATGATCTTGAATATCTTTTCCAATCAAGGTGATTCTGTGATTCTGGGTGACAAGGCCACACAGTGCCACCCCTTACGAGCCCAATCCTGCCCGTGAGCTGAGCACCCTGCTCTCTGCAGACACACAGCATGGCTGTGGGTGCTCATGGCTCAGGACTGTGGCCCATTTTCCCTCTCACTGCCATCAGGAAAGGGAACGGTCGGGCTCCTGGGGCAGGGTGTGCTCAGGGGGGCTGGATCACGTCAGCATTTGCACCATCAGGCTTTTAATTGAGGACAGATGATTGTAAAGGGCTTTTCACTTTTACCAAGACTGCATCGGCCTCCCTTCTGCTTTTCCAATGAATTGAAGTCACCGACTCCCGAGGGAAAGGCTTAGGGATCACTTTGCATTCCTGTCACACACCACCTATCAAGGGCTACTCAGTCAACTCTTCAACAGCAGCAATTTTAAAGGGGACAGGAAAAAGCTTAATAGCTTAATGTCCCTGTGAGACAGCAAAAGCTATTGAGGGAGAGAGGGAGAGTGAGAGAGCCAGAGCCAGAGCCAGAGCCAGCCACCAGGAGCTGCACAGCCCCGGCCCCTTCTCAGGGTCACTTGGTCCCTCCCAACCCTCTTCTCAGGCAGACCCTCACTCAGGAGGAAGAGGAGCAAGCCAGCAGGTAGGGCATCAGCTTGTGGAGGGACTATGAATCATGGAATCCTTCAGGTTGGAACAGACCCGTGGGATCATCCAGTCCAACCTTTAACCTAACTTTACTAACCCAGCCCTACCAACCCACGGCTAAACCGTGTCCCCAGCACCCCATCTACATGATTTTTGAACACGTTCAGGGATGGGGGTTCAACTGCTTCCCCAGGCAGCCCCCTCCAGTGCTTAATAAGCCTTTCTGTGAGGAAGTTTTTCCTAACATCCAATCCAAACCTCTCCTGGCACAACTTGAGGCCATTGCCTCTTGTTCTATTGCTTGTTCCTTGGGAGAAGAGACCGACCACCCCTTGGCAGTTGCAGGGTCTAAGAAGGTCTCCCCTCAACCTCCTTTTCTCCAGGCTGAACACCCCCAGCTCCCTCAGCTGCTCCTCATAAGGTTTGTTTTCCAGACCCCTCACCAGCTCTGTTGCCCTTCTCTGGACATGCTCCAGCCCCTCAATGTCCTTCTCATCATGAGGGGCCTCAAATTGCACCAGGGGAGGTTTAGACTAGATACTAGAAGGAAGTTTTTCACTGAAAGGGCAATTAAGCACTGGAACAAGCTGCCCAGGGAGGTGGTTGAGTCTTCATCCCTGGAGGTGTTTAAAAGATACATAGATGTGGTGCTGAGGGACATGGTTTAAGCACTGGACTTGGCAGAGTTGGGTTAATGGTTGGCAGCGTTGGATTACAGTTGGACTCGATGATCTTAAAGGTCTTTTCCAACCAGAACAACTCTGTGATTCTGTGAAGGTCTAACCTGCCTCACTGGGAGAATAAACCTTTAAAACTGCTGAGATACAAAAGCTGTGGTTTGGGATTGTTAAGTAAAGCTTGTGGGGAGACAATATAATACTTTTATCATAGTATCACAGTATCATCATTCTGGTTGGAAAAGACCTTCAAGATCATCGAGTCCAACCACTACCCTAGCTCTGCCACGTCCACCACTAAACCCTGTCCCCTGAATATTTACATTGGATATAGAGTATTTTGGGGTCTGAACAGGCACAGAAAGATGCTGAGCAGCAGCAGTACAACCCTCCCTCTTAACCCCGTCCCAGCTCTCCTCCCCTTTCTTGCTCCTGGAGGTGAACCAGAGGCTCTGTGCTTACCAAGGGGGCTGCCTGTGCTCCAGGAGCTGCTGCAGCCTCCCTCACTCTGTGCCTGCTGCTGGCTCCTCACCAGCCTGGCCGTGAAGGAGGGCATGGAGCTGAGCGCCGAGGTCAAGGCCGTGTCCAAACTCTGCGACAGTTTTTGCTCGTGAGAGACCAGATCTGCAAAGAGAGTCACAGAGTCACAGAGTGACAGACTGGTTTGAGTTGGAAGGGAACTTAAAGATCGCCAGGTTCCAAACCCTCTGCACTGAGCAGGGACACCTCCCACCACACCAGGTTGCTCCAAGCCCCATCCAACCTGCCCTTGAACACTTCCAGGGATGGGGCAGCCACAGCTTCTCTGGGCAACCTGGGCCAGGGTCTCACCACCCTCACACTGAAGAATTTCTTCCTAATGTCCAACCTAAATCTCCCCTCTTTCAGCTTGAAACCATTCCCCCTCATCCTATGACCCCCTGCCCTTGTCCAAAGCCCCTCCCCAGCTTTCCTGGAGCCCCTTCAGGCACTGGAAGGTGCTCTAAGGTCTCCCTGGAGCCTTCTCTTCTCCAGGCTGAACAGCCCCAACTCTCTCAGCCTGTCTCCAGAGCAGAGCTGCTCCAGCCCTCTGAGCATCTTCATGGCCTCCTCTGGACTCCCTCTAACAGCTCCATGTCCATCTTGTGTTGGGGGCTCAAGCTGGAGAAGTGGACACCAGGAAAAAGAACGTTCAACAGCAGGGTTGCTTTGCCTCTGAACCTTTGGGAAAACACTCAGGATTTTAGGAACTCTGCCACTTGTTTTCTTGAGAGGTGTTTTTTTCGGATGGACATGGCAGGATGGGGATGTAGTGCCTCATCTCCCTTGGATCCTAAAGATGAAAAGCCCTAGGGATTACTGCCAGACATTCATGTCATGCCATGTCAATGAACATTCAGGTGCCAGCTTGTATCTGCAGCTCCAAAACAGGGCAAACCACCAAATAATCCAGAAACTCGTTTCTCTCTGAACCCCCAGGCAGCTCCCTCAGCCTGCTCCACTGAGGTCCCCAGCCCAGTGCTCCCAGTCCTGCTGTGTGTAGCTCACTGGGAGCGTTTAAGCCACTAACAAAACCTGGAGGACTTATTTTTCTTTCTGTCCCAGCTCTGAGTCAAGGCATAAAGCCAAAGGCACCAGGATTGGACCCTTCCCTGCAGTGTTTATTCCTGTGCAATACCAAAGCCATTAATGAAGGCTCATGCATGAAGAGAATAGTGTCTGCATCACTAATTCTGTTAAATCCACCTCCCAAAGGAAGACCTTTGAATCAGTGCTGCACATTTGCCACAGCAATCAAGGCTGATGACATCTTGAGGCACGAGCTCCCTGGGCTGAGCACTCTGCTTTTATGCATGTATGGGCAGGGCTCCCCCAGGAGCCCCAGGACCCCACGGGGCAGTCCCTGCTCCTGGGGGGCTGGGGCACATCCCCAGTGGGAGCTGTGACACACCTCTGCAACCAAAATAACTAATGATGCCTCCTAAAACATGGAATGAGCTCTAGGCTGAGAGATCAGAGCAGCAATGTGCAGTCTGACTTCTCTGTCCAGTACCACCAAGTATCAATCACTTCCAACCGAGTCTTTTAAGAATTTGTTTAAAATCAAACAACTACTTAAGTTTTTTCCTTGAAAAGTTTTTGGGCAATTTTGGGAGCATGAGGATGGGAGAGACAGCTTCCAGCAGGCATGAATGGAATTAAAGGCTGTGGGACACATCCTGGTGTGTTCCAGGTTAGAGAACACAAGAAAACTGGACTCACCTGCCTACAGAGAGAGCCCTGAGGTGAGCAGGGGACATCATGTGCTTGCACCATCCTGCCCAGCCCAGACTGTTCCCAACAGATGGACCCACAGACACGGCTGCTCTCTCCAAGCCCATCTCAACACAAGGCTGCTAAAAACACCCCTCTCCCTCCTCCCAGCTCGAGGGCACCTTCCTCCTCCAGTGGGATTTTTATCCAAAGCAGCAACTCGGTTTAACGACACAAAATGCAAGTGCTGCTGCAGCTCTGTTACATCCCTGCCCCAGCTGCACTGCCTGCAGCTCCACAACTTTTCAGGAATTCATGTGCCAATGAGGGTGGAAGCAAATGGGGCAAACCAGATTTGGGCCAGAGATCTAGTGTGGAGTCAAGAGGAGCAATCCCCTGGGAGCCAAGCTCCTCACCGCAGACTGGAGGCTGAGGGTCATCAGAGGATAAACCACAGGAGGGAATGGATTTTGGGAAGAGGGGTGTGAATCTCCTGGCTATTTGAACCACAGATCACCTTTGCTTTCTAATGCCTGTCACCTCCTGCCTGCCCCAGCTGCTGGACCAACAAAGAGGATCCTACAGTCCTGCTCCCAGCGTCCTGTGGATCCAAAGGTCCCTCTGCACTGCCTGTGCTGCCTGGAGAGCAGCTGTGCAGGGATGGGGTGGGTGAAAACAGACCTGCAGGTCTGGGCTGTTTTTCTGCCTCCTGGGGCTTATGCCCAGCAGTGCTGCTGCTGGATTGCTGGGAAAAGCAAGGATGAAAGGAAAGCAGGGCCCATTTCCTCCCCCTGGAGACACAAGTCACATCCCTTGCCTGATGGCTCTACTTGGTTTTCTGCTTTAACTAACGACAAACCCTCTTTCACCAGAGAGGGCAGTGACAGGACAAGGGGTAATGGTTTTAAACTGGAAGAGGGGAGATTTAGGTTGGACATCAGGAAGAAATTCATCCCCATGAGGGCAGTAAGGCACTGGAATAGGTTGCCCAGGGAGGTTGTGGAAGCCCCCTCCCTGGAGGTGTTCAAGGCCAGGTTGGATGAGGCTTGTGCAGCCTGGTCTGGTGGGAGGTGTCCCTGCTCATAGCAGGGAGGTTGGAACCTGAGGATCTTGAAGGTCCCTTCCAACCTCCTTCATTCTATGATTCTCTCCCAGCCTGTGCCATCCTCTCCTCCCTGCTCCTGCAACTCCCTCTGCCCTTTGTTCCAAGCCCTGGTGCCACCAGGTTAAGGGGTAAGGTTAGTGTGGACCTGAGGCTGTGCAGGGACATGCTCCCTGTGCAGTGACACCCAGCGTGCAGGGGACCAGCTGCACCATGAGCCCAGGTTGGCAGTGCCTGGCCAGGGAAATCCAGGAGCAGGACAAGTGCCTCATTCCTGCTTCCCTCCCCACTGCACTCCTCGAGGTAAGATCCACACCAGCCAGGATCCCTGTGCCACCCCCACTGCACCACCAGACCTTTCTTTCCCTGCTGCTGCCTATTTCTGGCTGATGCAAGAACATATTGGATGGCTGGGATAACAAAGCACCCGTGATAAAGAAACCTCAGACCAGCACACTGTGAGAAAGATGTCACCTCCACGTGGCCAGGGGCTTGAAAATGAGAGGGAGAAAGGAAATACAAACTGAGGAAAACACGGGGAGCTGAGGAAACAGGAGGACAGTGGAACAGACTGCACAGGCAACACAAGAAGGACGAGCCTAGAGATGAGGAACAGTGGAACAGAACGGGAGCAAACGCCACCCAGGATGGCAGGTTGTGCTGAGGAGAGGGGAGGTGAGTGAGACCATGACCTGACTTCACAGAACCATAGATTCATGGCATGGTTTGGGTGGGAAGGGACCTTTAAAGGTCACCTAGTCCAGCCCCCCTGCAGTGAGCAGGGACATCTTCAACCAGATATAGAAATAAACAAATTATTTAATGTGAGGGTGGTGAGATACTGATCCAGGTTGCCCAGAGAAGCTGTGGCTGCCCCATCCCTGGAAGTGTTGAAGGGCAGGTTGGATGGGGCTTGGAGCAACCTGGTCTAGTGGGAGGTGCCCCTGCCCATGGTGAGGGGTTAGAACTAGATGATCTTGAAGGTCCCTTCCAACCCAAACTATCCTGTGATTCTATGATTATAGATTAGGTTGCTCAGAGCCCTGTTCAACCAGGCCTAGAATATTTCCAAGGATGGGCCACCTACCACCTCTCTGGGCAACCTGGGCCAGGGTTTCCATGACATCTATCAACAGCAAAATACAACAGCACTCAAGCTTTCTAGAGGTGGGATGGGAATCTGTTCTGGAGCCTCCTGCCTTGCAACACTGGCTGTCAAGACACTCAAGGAACACGCAGGGAGTGACTTATGGAGCCACGATACCTGTGGAACAGTCCATGTGGATCGAGTGTGAGTCAGTGTCAGTTTTCATTTTTTTAGCACTGCTCTCTGAGGTAGACGTGACAAGTAAGTTTGTAGAAGAAAAATAGGGTGGCTGCAGGGAGCTCTGATCCATACAGTCCATTTTCCTCTTCAGAGAAGACACTGCTATGGAAGAAGGCAGGAGCATTTCCGAGGGATGAGCCCTCCCCAGCAGGTTGGTGCCAGGGATGCTGTGCTGCAAGAGGAAGTGGTCTATCCTGGCCTTGAGGGTAGGGTGAGGTAGGGGCTGCGAGTGCTGGCTGAAGGCCACCCCAGTGAAAGGATCACTGGGTACCCTGCCCCAGGACGCCTCACTCCGGTTGCATTTTTCCAAGGTGGTCTGGTCGATCACCTTCCCGGAGGGCAGGAGCATGGGGAAGGTCATGATCTCCAAGGTGATGGGGTCAAGGAATTCTTCAGGGATGTCCTGGACGACGTCCACCAGCTTGCGGAGGGCCTGCTGCTCGCTGTCGTTGGCGCCGAAGGGCTCACACTCACTCTCCATGGGTGTCCAGAGCTCTGGCTTGAGGCTGCCAACATCCTGGGCGAGGAACTGGGAGGCCACCTGGAAGACACCTTCAATCACCTCCTGTGGGCAGGACTTGGCAGGCTGTCCCCACACCTCCAGCCTCTTAATGCAAGGCAGGCCACCTCCAGCCACGTGGGTGATGCAGATTTTTAAGTGCGAGACGTTGCTCAGTGAGGCGGGCCCTTTGTTCCAGAGGTCTTGAGACACAGAGCCAGGGTAGGAGAAGACATTTTCCATCTGATGGAAGGGAGGCCTTGGCTTGAAACCTCTGTGGCCGAACGTCACTTTGCTTTGATTTTTTAAGACAGCTTTGCCCACCAGTGTGAAAGTGTCTTTGTCTGAGACGGGCTGACCGGCCAGACCTGAGAACTGACCCTCGGGGCTCTGCCAAGAGGTTTTGTTGCATGAGGTAGAGGTGTAAACTTCAAGCCCGGAGAAGGTTTGGTATCCCCCAGAGGAGATGTCAATATTGATCCTGCAGATCTCAATGTTGAAGGGAAAAGAGATGGTGACGTGGACCGGAGGTTTGATAAAGTATTCGCTGCGGAAACCGCGATTTCTCCTGGCCAGGTCTTCAGAGATGAGATTCTCCACTTCGTAACCATCAGCAGAAATCTGTGTTTCAAGGGAAAAATAGATTTAAATCGAAGCAAGAAAATAAAAGGAACCTAATTTCACAAGCAGTTATGCAGGTTCCCCAGCTGACATCACCCAGGAACCAAAGCTGTGGTGTCATATGCAGCTGAGGCAGCACGGGAGACTCCTGAAGCAGATCAGACCCACTCCCACCCTCCTCCAGCCACATGACCCCATCTAGTCTGCTCTGCACCCTGTTACCTGGCCAGTTATTTGCAGAGCTGATATAACTGCTACAAGAGTGGAAAATTATGGACAGTTTGTGGTTTTGGTTGGGTCAGTGAAATAAACCAAGTGGGAGAGTGTGGCTGGGAGCAGAGCACGTGGGGGAGATGGGTCTCCTCTCTTCCAGCAGTGGTGGAACATTATGTCAGCTTACCCTGCCCCGTGGAGACATGCTCTGGATTTAACCCAGTTAAAAGACCCCAGAGAAACCTCCAGAGGTCAGCTAGCCTACTGACTTCTCCTGCCCTGGGATCAACCCTACCCAACCCTGAAGGAGCCTCATCTAACCAGGCTGGGTCCCACCCCTTGTCTCCCAGAACTTGCCACCCCACCTGTTTGCTCCTGGACAGGCTGGCTCTGCTTATTCTCTTCCCTAGAAGCCTTGGGAAGTCTGCAGCATTGGCTAAATGAAGAGATAACAGCATGGAATATCTATTTATTCCTCCTGCTTCCTTCCTCTCCACCCTCCTGACCACAACAATCTTGGATTTTGAGGCATGAATTGGTGGGGAGATTTATAATTAAAAATGTCTTTGAATTAAAAAGGAATCGGTACCTAAGAGATTCTGATGATGCTGAGTGAAAATGTGACTGTAGAAGAGAGTAACTGCAACAGACCTTGCCAAGAGCTGCATATTCTGCTGGACAAGGGGAGAAGGGCCAATATTGCAGGGCAAAAGGTATCTCAAGGCAAAGCACAAACACCTGCAGGCACGTGACAGTTTTGAGATCCTGCAAAACTAGGATTTTTCCCTCCAAAACACGGTGTGTGCCACAGCAGAGCAGCCACACAGAGTGATACAGTGTCTGTCCTAACACCACCTGGCAGAGTTTGACCAAAGCACAGACAAGACAAGCCAAATTTTGAAGAACAACTTGTGGGAAATCTCTCAGTACTGATTTTTCAAAGTACTGAGCCTCCAGCTCCACTTCATCTCCACCTGAGCTGCAGCTCCTGAAGCCCCAGACACAGGCTCTCCTGGTGCTCACACCTCAGTGACTGTCTCAAGATGGAAGCACAAACAGGGGAGGGGATCCAGGAGCCCAGACTTCCAGCATCAGCTCACAAACCCCCCTTGCTGGGAGTGACAGCAGGCTGGTGAGCTTGGAAGAGACAGCTGTGAGCAAACCCACCCGAATCCAGCCCTCCACATCACTGGCAAACCATTTTTATTGACAAAAATGCTCTCAGCTTCGCAGACTAAAAAGCCCACATGTCACCTGCGTCAGGCCTCAGTGCTCCTGCTGCCAGAGGACACACAGAACCTCCCACATTGAAACCCCTCCCTGAACCAGCCAGACCACACAAAAGGGTGGGAGTTTGA
The DNA here is from genome assembly GCA_020745705.1 of Hemiprocne comata. Classification (NCBI taxonomy): domain Eukaryota; kingdom Metazoa; phylum Chordata; class Aves; order Apodiformes; family Apodidae; genus Hemiprocne; species Hemiprocne comata. The sequence continues at coordinate 3,237,109 of CM036589.1, read as the reverse complement.
GTTCCCTTTGCTCTGTCCTCCCAGGAAAGCCAGGCGTGGGCAGCCAACAATCAGTCTTCCAGGAACGCTGCCAATTATCACAGATTATCACTTCCACCTCGTCCCTCCACCCCTCCAGCTCCCCCAAACCCCACACATCGTTATTTTACCTTGTTGCAGTGAATTCTTGGCTTGAACTGAGGGAGACAGACATTTATGACCATCTTGGCAGCTGGAGAGAGCTCACTTTCTGAGCATCAGATTCAGCTTGGGGGGAAAAAAAAAAAGGAAAAAAAGGCAAAATAAAGTCAACATCAGTGAACAGTGAAAGGATTTTGTGTTCCAGAGCCTGTATGAATTACAAGCTCAGTAGCTCCTAAAATGCAGCTCAGATCTGAGTCCAGGAGGTGAAGCCAATACAAACCCAACTGACTGTGGTGGAGAGATGGAATGGAGAGGAAAAAAAAATGTATTCATATTAATTAGTGAACCCCTGGAGAAACATCAAAGAGAAAAATGGCTTTTTTAGCTAAAAACATCTTACCTATGGACAGAGCAGCAATTAGACCTGAAAGTTTATCAAAGATCTTGAAGGCTCTGGAGGTAAAGCCTCAAATATCACACGAGACTGTCAAAGGAACTGGGGTGAGCTCTCAGCAGCCTCAGTCAGCCCTGGAGGACATGGGGTGTCTGGGACCTGACTGGGGTGTTCAGCTCCACAGCCACTCGAGGTGGGAAGAGCTGGTGTCCCCTCCCACCCTGGGGCCTTGAACCGTGGGTTTTGGCACTCTTGGACAACTCCCAGCACGCCAAGCTTGGAGGGGGCCTCTCAGTAGCACCAGTCAGCCCTAACAAAGTGCTGCTGCTGCCAAGAGAAATGTTTCTGGAGGGCTTTGGGAGCTTCAGATGCAAGCTAAGATTAAACACAAGTATTAACAATCGGAATTTAATAGCTCCAAGGGAGGTGATCTGTGTTCTGAACACCAACCCTGCCAGTTCCTCTGACAATGTTCATTAGAGAAACTCAAGTGAAGGCACTTCCCCTTGCATTGAAAAAAAAGTGTGGCTGGAATTGGTTAGATGAGATCCCCCTTCAGAATGGAATTATTTGTGAGGAAAGAGTGTTAGCCTCCCATTAACCTTAGTTTTAATGTCATTGCCCTGGGCAACACTGCAAACCAGGAGCTCTCTGCTTCCTTCAAGAACGAGCAGCCCTTTCATGATTTTTCAGCTGGAGCTGCTAGCTCAGCCACGGTGGCACTGGGCTTCTGGGGGCTGAAATGCTGTGAACCCAAGGAAGGCTGCAGCAGGCCAGGTGAGCTCCCCTCCTAGCCCAATATTTGGTCTGGCAGCCTGTGAGAGACAGACACAGCCCTCAGGAGCAATTCCTGCTCCTCTCAGGAGCAGGGCAAGCACAAACCAAGGCTCCTCCAATAGGTCTTTCCAGGCTTTCTGAGCCTGGCAGGATTCCAGCCCAGGAACTGTTCAAACAGGCTTTTGAACTGCTCTGACTTCTGGCAGCCACCTCTGGTGGGAGGGAGATGGTCTGTGTAGCTACAGGCTGTGTGACAGAACTACTGCTTTTGGTTCCTTCTGAACCTGCTGCCTGGTGAATGAGCCTGGCCCTCCTGGTGCTGGGGTTAGGAAGAATGGCAGATCAGCTCTCTGCTCCCTTTCTTGGGAATGACTCAGGATTTGCCCCCTTTATTTCTCCCTCTTCTCTTTTTCCTGGGTTGAAGCCTTCTCTATATCCCTTCCAACCAGACCAGACTGGAGCACTGGCAGTCAGCAAATCTTGGTGAGACCTTCCTTAAACCAAGGTGAGGGAGGAGAAGCACCTTCACCCCTGCATCCCTCACACTCATCCCTGCAAACTCATCACTAACTCCTCATGAGCTGCTGTCTATCCTTTTCTACCATGCTCTTAATAATCTGGGGCAATTAGCTCTAGCTAATTACAATTTATATTCTCACTACACGTGCTGTCTTTCAATTCAGGTGCCCCTTGACCTGCAGCATGAGGAGCCAGGTATGTAAATACAGGTACATTTTATAGGATTCTCTCCTACCCATTTGCAAGCCTGATAGACTTGAGTAACTCAGACTAATTTTTCCAGCTTCAACATTTCAGCAAGAAAATGCATCATTCTGCATGTCCAAGTCACTGCTCCTCCTCCTTCTGAAAGCTCTACAACACTCTGGCTTCACAGAAAAAGTCTGTCACCGAGTTGCTTTAAGTGATGGCTGTTTTTTTTCACTCTTTCCATGAAAATGCAACTCAAAAAGATGAACAGTGGGGATGAAGAGACAGATTAAATGAGAAACTGGAATAAGATTAGGACTAAGGGTCAGTGTAAAGAAGGCAAGTGAGAACTGGCTGGACACACTGTGACAGGAAAGCAAAGGGGCTGGCTGAGGCCAGGGAAGCAGGCTGGGAACAAGGATCAGCAGGGACAGGCTGAGGAACAGGTTGGAGGAGCAGCCAGGATCGGTGGGACAGTGAGCTCAGGAGCCCTCTGGCAAAGAGCCTGGGCTGAAGGAAGAGCTGGGGAAATGCAGACTGTAAAAAGCTCTGGGAAAAGAATGGATGAGGCAGTGGATGTGGCTTCCCATGGCTACTGCTGCCACTATGCCCCGAACTTGTGTGGAGGTCACCTGTGCTGGTGACAACTCAGGTGGTTGTGGCATGGAGGTTCTGAGTTGATGAACACCTTAAAAACACAACAGCCAGAAAACTGCATTACTGAGGTCATTACTTGGCAAAACTAACGACTCAGGAAGGACTCAAAAGACTACAAAGTGCCATCAGGATGTCACACAACTGTCCCATCTCTCTTGGGTACGTTTCTCTAAGGTGAACAAGGACTTTTCAACTAGGGTGGCGAAACACAGACCTGAAGCTCTGTTATTTTTCTATGCCAGCAAGATCCTCCGTGGTTTTGGACAAAGTAATTCAAATTCAGGCTTTTTGGAGCTAGTCACTAAGAGCCTTCCTGGTGTCCCACACACAACTAGGGAGCTGCTGCAGTCCAGAACAGGCACGGTGGGCAGGGGACTAAGGTGCTCCAAACCGCTGAGCATTTGAGGGAGAAGGAAAAAAAACAGCCCAGACATTTTAAACCAGGCAGCCAAAATGAGCTGCCCAATCCTCTCTGCCAGGCTCTGCTGGGAGCTGAGCATCAAACTAACACCTCAGGGGCAGAGCAGCCCAACTCCCAGCTCCAGATTCCATCTCTCCACTCAGCTTTCAGCCTCCGTCCTCCCCTCCTAAAGGAGAAACTCAGCCTGCATGCCCACCAGCCCCAGCCTGATGGAGATGGAGACAGGGAGGAGATACAGATGTGTGTTCCTGGCACCCAGATCAGCTTCATGACTAAAAATCACCCCAATCCTCTCCCAGATACCCCTGCTCTGCTCTCGCAGAGTCACCACATCCATCCACTTCAGTGCAGAGAAAAAAGCAATCACTGAGAAAAATCACTGAGGGCTGTAGTTTTTATTTGTCATGGAAGCATTTGGGGAGCTACATCCAGAAGGAGAGCACGGGACACGTTGGCTGTCAGCAGAGAGGATTTGGCAAACTCAGCAAGGCAGCCGGGGCACACCAAAAACTTCTCCAACCCTGAGAGACCATTTTAACCAGTAACCAGGCAGAGAGATGCACCCGGGGGGCTGGGCCAGCCCTGGAGAGAGGCCGACAGCAGGCTAGCCAGCCTTGCTGAGCAGGGCGGGGTCGAACACTTTGTACTGGAGGTAGCTGAGCTTCTCCAAACGCCTGCGTTTGAGCAGGGGAAACCACTCCCAGAAGGGCAGCTCCAGCACCACGTAGCCCAGCTGCCGGAGCTGCCGCCGCTTCAGGCAGTGCAGCCCCAGGAGCCGCTTGGAGCAGTAGCAGTAGTGGTTCCTGTTGGACACCTGGACAGCCAGCTTCAGCCTCTGGGGCTGCTGGTGCCAGCCAGGAGGAGGGGGGGCTTCAAGGCAGCCCCCCGATTTAGGCTCAGCTTGCAATCTGGGGTCTGTGGTAAGAGCTCCCCGTGAAAATGCAGCAGGATGCTCTGTTGGGGCTTCTTCCCCTCTCCCCTGACCAGGAATCCTGGCTCCACTTCCCACTTCCAGAGGAGCCTGGCTAGGACAGCTCCCTTTTATAAGCTGAGTCATCAGGTCATCTGTCAGACTAACTCCAATGTCTTTTAGTTCCTTATCTGCAATGAGGTGTTTGGAGTTGAAAGGGATGGGATGTCCATCCGTGTCCAAATGAATCTCCAGATCACTTGACCTCGTGTGAGGCAGGATCATGTGGCTCTTCACATACTCAGGGCCACCCAACATGCTCTCCAGCAGAGAGGTGGCCTCCATGATTTCAGGCCTGACATAGATTTCTTGCTCTGCAAAATTCAAAGCCATCTCAGTCATCTCCTGATGAAGCTGAGGTGAAAGGCGGCTGCCTCGGTAGCCTGGGCACTCAATTTCAACGCTCTTACTGAGGGTGAAGAGGTCCTTTTTGAGCTCATATTTACTACTTCTAGTTTTCTGGACTAACTCATCCCTCAACGAATAGTCTATCAGCTCCTCTGGGAAGCGTTTGACAAATGCCAGGCCAAGCAAACCAGTAAGGAGATGTTCTGGAAACTTCCTAAATTCATGGAGTTTTCTATGCATCTGCCCTATCAGGCTGGAGTAAAACTCTTCTTCGTTTGGAGGTTCATAGTCCAGGCATCCAAAGGACCACAGGAACTTGGCAGCATCTTTGCTTCGGCAGTAAGTCACCTTAGAAGGCAAGGACTTGGCCACAGCAGCCAAAACACCTTCGTCAAAGTAGTGTAGAGAAGAGTAGGTAAGGGTGATGTGCATGATGCCCTGGATGTTGGTGCTAGGAATCCGGGCAGGAATAACCTTCCCAAGTTCCTTCAGGAGGGGCAGGTGATCCACGCGAGTGTAGCGGAGCATTTTAAGGACGTTCACCAAAGCATAGGTGCTCATGCCCTCCATCTGCAGGGACACTCGGTCTGCAATCCTCCTCATGACGTGCTCAGAGATGCCACTGAGGGACTTGAAGAGCCCTAAGCAGATGGCACCCACCTCCTCCAAGGTGAAGGAGTCCAAGTACTTCAAAATCATGCTCTCCACCTTCTGCGCCAAGTCAGCGGGTGCCCTCCGGCCTTCCCCGATGATGTACAGGAGCTGCACAAACTGGGGCAGGGTGAGGTCCTTCCAGTGCAGGTTGGTGTAGCTGAACAAGATGCTGAGGTAGGAGGGCACGCTGCGCTCCAGGCAGCGCCAGCAATCTGCCACCAGCAGCAGCTGCTCCAGCTCCATGTCCCACACCCGCCGGCAGAACTCCTTCTCACAAGCGTCCAGCAGAGGGTGGGCGGGTGGAACCACCAAATGAACACAGGCCTTCAGAAGATCCACCAGCTCAGCAGTGCTGAACAACCCCATGTTCTCGACAGCAGAGTGACAAAGGGTGTTAAAGCTGGGGTTGGACAACAACGCCGCATGTTGTTCCACTGGCAAACGACTCAGCTTGAGAAAATAATCTGTGATGGTTCCTGGGCTGTGGCTGCCCCTGCACGCAGCCACACTGTGTAAAATGGAGTCACCTTCTTCTAAAGGAAGGGTCTCCATGGGCTCAGACTTGTCATAGCTGAGAGATCTGTACTCAGGCCTGCCCTTCTGAAACACACGAGGGTCCTCCTTGGAGTCATGTGTCTCCCTTTTTTCCCTTTCTGCTTCCCCCCTGGCAGAGAGACAGGCCGAGATGGTCTGCTGGAGGAGCAGCTTGGACCTGGGCTTGGCCTTGGCATTTCTGAGGGGTGGCAGAGCTGGAGGAGAGGTGGTACCAAAAGCAGGCTGAGCCTGTGTGGTGCCAGGGCTGGTCAAAGTGTCACCCAGGGCCTGGCCACCCTTCCGAGCAGCGTCCTGCTGGGAAGCAGCTCTGCCTTTGGCGTAGGCAGATGGTTTGTACACCACTCTGTAGTCCAGGGGATTCAGCAGCTGGATTGTAGCCGCCGGTTCCGTTCCAGTGTTGGCTGCTCCTGGGTCCTCCTCCTTTTCCTGCTTATTCCTGCTGCTCCCACTCTGGGCCTTGCACTTGGCTGTGGTTGAAAATGAGGTCACCCTGCTCAGCCTCGGAAATCTTCGGCATACGAGCACTGTAGCCATGGATCACAACTGACTGGGCTCAGAACTGCTTCCAGGTACTGAAAAAAGGGCAGAGGAAGAATGAGTGTCTTCCACCTACCACGAAGCACTTTTCAATCTACCCTTTTAGGCTACCCCAAAGGGAGGGGATGCCAGTGCTTCCCCAAGCCAGGGCTGCTGTTGCCCTGCAGAGCCCTGAGGCAGCCACCATCCAACATCCAAGCCACCATCCAACATCCTCATGCAACGGCAGCTCGAGACACGCACCCAGGTGACCTGACATACCCAACATCAGGGTGCACAGCAGTTGGGTGCTACCTGCTGCTCAGCAGCTACAAGTCACCTGGCAAAGACTGGGATTTAAGAAAAAACTCATCTCTTTTGCACTTTCACAAGAGCCAAACTGCTTTTCTATCACTCTATATTTTTTGAGGTAAAGCTGCAGCTTCAGGAGACTTTAGGCATTCAGAGCTTTCTGCTACTTTGGTCACCACAGTCTGAAAGATCAACCACCACCTGAGAAGCTGTTGAAATATCCAGGGTGCCACGCTGCTCTTCCCACCTGCAGACAGCACGTGGAGGCTGAGAGCAAAATCTCTGCAAAACCAGCCCACAGAGTGCAAGCTGGCCCAAAACCTGCAGGTGAAGATTGGTCAAAAGGAGAAATGTGGCCCCGGAACAAAGGTGAAGAAAACGCTGGCAGAAGGAACACAAATCACTGTGAGATGCTACCTCCTGAGTGGAGAACCAGAGGGAACAGAGCTTTATGCTTCAGATTTGGGAGAGTTTCCCATAGTTTTAGGGTCCAGCAGGCTTAAAAATACCAGGTGCCTTCCTGACTCCTGCCCAAACCAGCTGGAGGGTGAGGATGAGGCATCTGTCAGGAGTTCAGCTGGGTGCTGCCAGCCTGCACAAGCTGCCAAATGAGCCTGTTGATGATGTTTCAGATGCTGATTACAATTAAAAAAAAAAAAAAAAGCACCAGGTTAGAGCTCTGTGTAACACACCCTCACCCCAAGCCCAAAGATGTGCTTCCAACATCATTAAAATCCCTTGTGCTCTCACTGCCACGGGGTGCTGAGCAACCAGGAAAGCCAGAGCCTGGCAGGGATGCTGCAGCAGGAGAAGCATCAGCTCTGTGCTTCCCACCTGGGGGAAACGAGTCCCTGACAGGCACCCCCTGAGCTGGGCTTGGATGTGCTGCTTCCCAACCAGGGCAGGAGCAAGGTGTTGGATGTGCTGCCAAACGGAGCTTTGCAGCAGGGAAATGGATGCCCTGGGGGAAGAAGAGGTGGGGGAACACTGTGGCTTTGGGGGCTCTGAGTGGGAGAGGGATGGGGGGAGCACAGGCAGCTCTGGCTGAACCTAAGATGGGTTTTTTTGAGTACAAGAACCCCCGTGTCTGCCACGACCCATCAGATGATCCATTCCTGCCTTGCACAGGCAGAGCTTCAGCTCCTCTCAGGGGAGGGTGAGATGAGGAGGGAGGGAGGATGAGGAGAGTTGAAGTGAGGGTCTTTGCTCCCTCTTGGTGCCAGATGTGGGGTTCCCTGCAGCAGGCTCAGCTGTCTCTTGTGCACCCTGAACCTTCCCAGAGCAGCAAAAGCAGTAAGAGGAGTAGGCAGGCAAGACAGCTCTGCTCTGGCAGAGGCATAGGCAGCCTGCTGCTCCCACCAGGTAGCTCTACCTCGGCCTTGAGGGGGCTCAGCTTCTGCCTGAGGACAGGACCCTGGCACAGAGCTGGCATGGGATTGCTCCCACCTGCTCCAGTGCCAAGAGGCCCAACTGAGCCCTCTGGGATCAACCATGTGGACCCAACTGAGGCAGCTGAGGAGATCTTGCATCCTCTGCTCCAAAGGCAGGGCCCGGGAGCTGATGCTGGGTGAGGAAGAGCTGCTGGAGCAGTAACTCTCTTGGCCACCCCAGCAGGAGAGGGGAAAAAAAGCAACCTGGGTGGAGAACTGGGAGCTCTGGAGGGAAAAAAGAGGGAGGGCAAGCTGAAATGAAGCTTTCTGGAGACAGCCAGGCAAGGAGGAGGGCACAATAAAGAGGCCAACGTGTTTTTAAGATGACCAGTAAATGGTTGATAAATATTGTGAGAGGCTCACTAGCTGCTAAGCTTGCTGGGCACTGGTTTGTACCTCCAGGCACATGGTGGGGCAGCTCCCTGGGGCAGATCAGGCTCTGCTGCACAGACCCCAGGCACTGCTGAGCCTCATGGCTGTGCTGCTCCCCACCAGCCAGGCCATGACCCTCCTCTTCCAGTGTGAGAACTCAAAACATGGAATAGAATCACAGAATCATTCTGGTTGGAAAAGACCTTTCAGATCATCAAGTCCAACCATTAACCCAGCACTGCCAAGGCCACCACTAAACCATGTCCCTCAGCACCACATCTACACAGCTTTGAAACCCCTCCAGGGATGGGGACTCCACCACTGCCCTGGGCAGCCTGGGCCAGGGCCTGACAACCCTTTCCAGGAAGAAGCAGTTCCCAATATCCAACCTAAACCTCCCCTGGTGCAACTTGAGGCCATTTCCTCTTGTCCCATCACTTGTTCCTTGTGAGAAGACACCGGCACTTGCCTCTCTACAAAACCTCCTTCCAGGGAGCTGTAGAGATCACTAAGGTCTCCCCTCAGCCACAGGCAGCAGAGACTCCACCTCTTCCTGACTTTCTGGTGAGAAGGGGAAAGGAAAAGTCCTCTCAGAACCTGGGCAGTGAAACCTGACCCGAGTTTTGTCACGCTGTGGCTCAGCCCAGGAGGCCTTGCAAGGCCCTCAGAGGGCCTGATTCGAGCTGCAAAAACCATCTTGGAGAAGAGGAGATTTGTCCTACCTCAGCTTTTTGATCAACTTTCTTGCCCAAGTCTATTTTATGTGTCTTCTCTCCCTTTTGCTGTCCCTGAGAGACAGGCAAGCCCCCCGGAGAGGCACACGGTTTGTTTCAGACAAGCCCTGTTTGCTGTGGAGAGGTGACAGCACCTGTGAAACCCAGAGCTCTGCTGTCCCCAGGAACACCCCTCTCAGCAGCCAGCCCTGCTCCAAAGACAAAGAGACCCCAGGTCAGAGCATTCCCACACCCAAAGGCTCTGAAGGAAAACACTGCCAAGATCCATCCACACAGTTGGATGCATCTGGGAAGCTGTTCAGTACAGAGGATACTTCCTTCCTTCTTGGCTCCAAATCCAGCAAAGAACAAAAAGATCATGCCCAGGGAAGTGAGGTCAGGCTGGGCCAAGATACTTCAAGCACCTTTGAAAGAAGCAGGTTGAGTCCAAGTGGCCTCTTGCCCATGACTTTCCCACCCCCAGCCTAAACCTCTGTGATCTTTCCAGTTTTTACACCATTTCTCTTCCAGCTCAGCCTACAGCTCTGCTTGATTTTTCCTCCCTTCCCTGAGTAATCAGCCTTCCCTCCTCCTCCCACTTTCTGGTTCCAACACAGCCAAACTCCTTCCCACCTCTGGATCAGTCTCCCCAGAAAACTCACTTCCAGTGACTCCAAAAAAGCCAGCTGGAAAGGGAGTTTTTGGAGCTGGGCCCTGCAGGCTGCAAAAGTGCTTTTGTGGAAGTCCTCTGGGATGGGAACAAGGGGGGGGTGTGTGTGTGTCACCCCTACAGCTGAGATCTGGGCCAAGAGCACAACTGCACAGCTGAGGGATAGCTGAGCACCAGGGAAAACAACATTCCTGGAGTGATGCCACCTGCCTGGGAGGATCAGCTCCGTGAAAGGGGATAGAACTGCACACTGGAATGCTGTCTGTGCTTTGGGTTCCCTCTGGAACACTCAAAGGGAATTTCAGTAGTGCTGGAAAACCCTCACAGGGCCCAGGGAAAGAGGCCACCCCCCTCTGGGCTGCCCCATCCCCTGTGCCCCCCTGTCCTGCCCCAGGGACAGCAGGAGGGCTGAGGGCATCTCCTGGGAACCAGTGAGGAGCTGCAGCTCCCAGCAGTGAAACGCTGGGGGTGGAACAATCCCAGGCACCAATCCAGGCTGGGTGGAAAACGGACTGAGAGCAGCCCTGAGGAGAAGGACTTGGAGGTGTTGGTTGATGAGGAGGTCAACGTGAGGCAGCACCGTGTGCTGGAGCCCAGAAACCAACCGTGTCCTGGGCTGTGTCACCAGCAGTGTGACCAGCAGGGCCAGGGAGGGGATTGTCCCCATTTACTCAGCTCTCATGAGACCCCACCTGGAGAACTGTGTGCAGGTCTGGAGCCCCCAACATAAGAAGGACATGGAGCTGTTGAAGAGAGCCCAGAGGAGACCACAAAGATGCTCAGAGGGCTGGAGCAGCTCTGCTCTGGAGACAGGCTGAGAGAGTTGGGGCTGTTCAGCCTGGAGAAGAGAAGGATCCAGGGAGACCTTAGAGCACCTTCCAGTGCCTGAAGGGGCTCCAGGAAAACTGGGGAGGGACTTTGGACAAGGGCAGGGAGTCATGGGATGAGGGAAAATGCATTAAAACTGGAAGAGGGGAGGTTTAGGTTAGACATTAGGAAGAAATTATTCACTGTGAGGGTGCTGAGACACTGGAACAGGTTGCCCAGGGAAGCTGTGGCTGCCCCATCCCTGGAAGTGTTGAAGGGCAGGTTGGATGGGGCTTGGAGCAACCTGGTCTAGTGGGAGGTGTCCCTGCCCATGCAGGGGGGTTGGAACGAGATGATCTTGAAGGTCCCTTCCAACCCAAACCACTGATGGATGATCCTACAGAACAACTCGTGTGGCCAAGAGTGTTCACACACACGCCTGGGCTGAAGAGAAAAGTCACAACAAAGGAATCTTTCCCCCACCGCATTACGACGTCAAGAGTGCAAACCCGTTGCTTTTTTGTTTGTGCTTTTTCCTCTCCTTTTAAAGTGCCCACCGGCATGAGAGGGGCTCGGCCCTCCCGGGGCAGAGCGGCCGGTGGGCTCGGCCCCGCTGAAACCGAAGCCCCTCTGCAGACCCCCACGGCCGTACATACATATATACATAATATGTAGACATTTATAAACGATACGGGCAGCGCAACGCCAGGGCAGGGCAGGGGGCTCCGCGCATGCGCCCCCATCGCGGCTCGACGAGGGGCGGGAGGGGACGGGACGAGGGCAGGAGGGGGCAGGAGACGACAGAAGGGGACAGGAAGGGTAGGAAGAGGTGGGGCCCGCGCTGCCGCCCTCACTCACCGGGGCCCGGCGCCCGCCACCGGCTCTGGCCCTGCCGCCCGCCGGCCCCTCCGCCCGGCCACCCCCGCCGCCTCACGCCGCTTCCGGACACCTGACAATGACGCACGTCCGGTCCTACGGCAGCCGAGTGGGGCTGGAGATTGCGCAGCGGCGTCTGCAGCCGCGCGCGCGGCCGGCAGGGGGCGCCAGCGACGCGCGGCGCAGCCCCAAGCCACGTGAGGCGGCGGTCACGTGGGTGCCCGGCTGGGGGTGCCATTTTGAGCCCCGCCGGGCCCGGAAGCCGAGACACGGGTTGGGGGGTCCCGAGAACGGAGGCACGGGGCTGGGGGTTTCCCGGAAGCCGAGACGTGGGGCTGACGGTGTCCGGGAACGGAGCCACGGGGCTGAGTGTGTCCGGGGAGCCGAGACACGGGCCTGAGGGTCCCAGAAGCCGAGACACGGGGCTGGGGGTGTCCGGGGAACCGAGACACGGGGCTGGGGGTGTCCGGGGAGCTGAGACACGGGGCTGGGGGTGTCCGGGAACGGAGACACTGGGCTGGGGTGCCCGGGAGCCGAGACACGGGGCTGGGGGGGCCCGGGAGCCGAGACGCGGGGCTGGGGGTGTCCGGGAACGGAGACACTTGGGCTGGGGTGCCCGGGAGCCGAGACACGGGGCTGGGGGTGTCCAGGGAGTGGAGACACGGGGCTGGGGGTGTCCGGGGAACCGAGACACGGGGCTGGGGGTGTCCAGGGAGCCGAGACACGGGGCTGGGGGGGCTCGGGAGCGGAGACACGGGGCTGGGGGTGTCCGGGAATGGAGACACGGGGCTGGGGGTGCCCGGGAGCCGAGACACGGGGCTGGGGTGCCCGGGAGCCGAGACACGGGGCTGGGGGTGTCCGGGAGCCGAGACACGGGGCTGGGGGTGTCCGGGAGCCGAGACACGGGGCTGGGGTTGTCCAGGGAGTCGAGACACGGGGCTGGGGGTGTCCGGGAGCCGAGACACGGGGCTGGGGGGGCTCGGGAGCGGAGACACGGGGGTGGGGGTGCCCGGGAGCCGAGACACGGGGCTGGGGGGCTCGGGAGCGGAGACACTGGGCTGGGGTGTCCAGGGAGCCGAGACACGGGGCTGGGGGTGTCCGGGGAGGCGAGACACGGGGCTTCAGGCCCGAGGGAGCCCGGGTAGCTGGGCTGGATCATCTTTAAGGTCCCTTCCTACCCAAACTGTGCCGTGGTTCTGTGATAACAGCATGTTTTCCAGTCAGTGTCTGTTCCTAAGACTGATAACACTTGATGTTCACAGTTATTGCTGGAGATTGGTGTGCAGAGCCAAGGTGACTGCTTGGCTCTGCTAAACTTCTTATGCTCCAGAAAGAAAAGGGAGAAAAGGGGTCACACCTGAGACCCTCCTGAGGGGAGGAGCGGACCAGACAGGTGACCAAAACTGACCAAAGGAAGTATTCCATCACATACTTGTCATGCTAAGTATGAATGTGAGGGATCCCAAGGGTTGTGCTCTCTTTGTCTGGTGTCCTGGGGGGACTCTGTCCATTCTCCTGCCTTTGATCCCGATCTGTGTGTTCCTGCATCCAGCTCCCATCTGCTTCTGATGGCAGGAGCCCAGGCTGGGACTTCCCCAGGGGCTGCCCTGCAGCCTTGGTGAGGGGAGCATTGTTGGGGCAAACCCTGTAGTGGTTTGGGGTGCATTTGTATTTATGTAATGATTTGCATTTTCATTGTTACTGTATCATTAAAGCTGTGCAGTTAATTTTCCAACCTGTAAGTCTCTGTCCCTTATTCTCTTTCCCTTTCTGGGAAGGGAGGGGAGTTAATTAAATGTCATCTGTTTGATTGCTGGCCCAGTGTTAGACGGGGAGGCTGCTGAGTGTGGGCAGAGCCTGGCCCTGGGGCTGGTGACCAGAGCTTAGGGTCTGGAAGGCTGCTCCACACTGATGTGGAGACTCCTGCCTCAGCTGAGTCCCCTCATTGCAGCCTCACCCATGGAATCAGAGGGTTGAGGTGGGAATGGGCCTCCAAAGGGACCTGGACAGGCTGGATCAATGGGCTGAGGCCAATTGTGTGAGGTTCAACAAGGCCAAGTGTTGGGTCCTGTACTTGGGTCACAACAACCCCAGGCAACGCTCCAGGCTTGGGGCAGAGTGGCTGGAAAATTCCCATTGGAAAAGGACCTGGGGATATTGGTCAACAGCAGCTGAATATGAGCCAGTGTGTGCCCAGGTGGCCAAGGAGGCCACCAGCATCCTGGCTTGTGTCAGCAAGAGTGTGGCCAGCAGGACCAGGACAGGGATCATCCCCCTGTGCTCAGCACCCCTGAGGCCTCTACTCAAATCCTGGGGTCAGTTCTGGGCCCCTCATGACACGAAAGACATTGGGAGGCTGGAGTGTGTCCAGAGAAGGGCAATGAAGCTGGGGAAGGGTCTGGAGCACAAGTCTGCTGAGAAGCAGCTGAGGGAGCTGGGGGTGTTTAGTCTGGGGAAAAAGAGGCTGAGGGGAGACCTTCTCACTCTCTGCAACTGCCTGAGAGGAGGTTGGAGCCAGGAGGGGGTCGGTCTCTTCTCAAGGAACAAGTGATGGGACAAGAGGAAATGGCCTCAAGTTGTGCCAGGGGAGGTTTAGATTGGGAACAATTTCTTCCTGGAAAGGGTTGTCAGGTCCTGGGACAGGCTGCCCAGGGCAGTGCTGGAGTCCCCATCCCTGGAGGGATTTCAAAACCATGTAGATGTGGTGCTGAGGGACATGGTTTCGTGGTGGCCTTGGCAGTGCTGGGTTAAGGGTTGGACTGGATGATCTGAAAGGTCTTTTCCAACCAAAGATCTTTCATGACTCTAATGTCCCGCTCTGCTCCCAGCCACCTCCATCTCTCCCCTCGTGCCCAGGCTGCTCTCTGTCCTCCAGGACAGGAGCTACAAGGAAGCTGGTATGTCCAAGGGGAGCTCTTCCCTGCAGTTCCCCAACCCAGCTGCACATCCCTCCCACAATCCTGCATCTGGCCACTTCCCCCACCTGCAACACAACCAGACCAGCCACACAGTCGGGTTTTTAAAATGGGGCCTTTCTCCATTTTATTTTGCCCAATAAAAATCCTTCCCAGTCGGGTGGAGATAAGAGAGAGATACCTATACATATGGACCTTCAGATAAATTTCTATATATACATACCTCTGTACAGATAGATTCATATATTCACTGGAGAAAATAGCAGAGGCAGTAGCTCTTCCCACCTCAGTAACCCCATGGGGACACACAGTGGACTAGCAGTAGGTTGGGAAGTGGGGTTTAGTTTTTAATGGGAATTTCCCCAAACGGATCAACCCTTTGCTGCACCCAAATCCCAGAACCTCTTTTATTTTCCAACCTCTTGTGTTTCAAACACACTGACCAGAGGCAAAGTCAAAGACGACGGGTGCTTGGAGGCGACGAGCGGATAGGAGAGACACCCAAGTTTATGGAGTTATTTTTTTAAATATTTTATTTTTTAAGGATATATAGAGATATAGATATAACTTTTTTTCCTTTTTTTTTTTTTTTTAATTTATTTTGTTTTGTTTTGTTTTGTTTTTGCAAAGTCTCATTAAACGCAGTTCAGAGAACCAGCAACAGTCAACGCAGAAACAGAACAGTAACGGAGTCGAGATCAGAACACTTCTGGTTTGGATTCACAGTAAGAGCAGAGAGAGACTGAGGCGTTGAGAAAGGAACCAGAGGAAAGAAAGCACAAGGCAGGGATGGAATTTACAGTCGGGAAGGTCCAACACCTTGGATAAAGGGTCTAATGCAGAGGTTCTACACACAGACACAGCCTGCGGCTCGCCCAGAGGTGGAGCTCTGGCTGCTCCTCCGCGGGGCTTTTATTGCTGGTGAAATCAGACAGCAGGCTTGCTCGGGGGCTTGGCCCGACCTGATGTTCTCCCATGAGGGAGCTGGGTTTTGGGGGGCACATCTCTTGGTCTGCTGGAGAACAGGTGCAGAAGGTGGGCGACTAAGCAACGTGCATGGATTTTGGGATGAGGAGACCCCTCCCAAGCATACTGCCCGGTGCAAGGCAAAGACCAAGAGGGGTTCCTCTCGGCTCACAGCGTTTACCAGGTCCAAGTGAGTGCAAATGAAGACACCTTGGAGGAGCTCCAGCCCTGGGCTGGGCTCTGCGGGGACACCACTGCGTGGAGAGGGACTGCATAGACACACTGGTCAGTTGTGCAGTGTTTTTTCACACCGGTGGTGGAAAAGACTTCTGCACCAGTGGTGGAGCTGTGCCTGCACACGTTTTGCTCCTTTCAGCTACTGGAAGGGAACCCACCTGGGGGAAGAGGGGGTCTTCTTGTCTGAGAGGGCTCCTAGGACAGCCTGGCACCCAGGAGTGGCAGAGCCAGTGCCATGGTCTCCCACTGGTGTCTGACTGTCACCAAACCAGACTCGGTGAGCTCAAACGACCAAGGGGACTCAGTAGCTCCCATGTGTTTAAGCTAATGGAGAAGACCTGCTGCACAGACCCAGGAAGTTAGGGGATGGGCACCAGAGGGAGATGGACCACACCTCTGGGGACCCAGACTGGTGGCCTGCTGGATATGGGCAGCTTTGGGCTCTCTGGGTGAATGGAGACCACCAAGCTCAAACCACTGGTGATTATTTGCAGCCAGACTGGACCTCACGTTCCTTTCCAAAGGAAGAGAGCCCAGGGCTGGAACTGTGAAGGTATTCACAGGAACATTGGCTTGTCTGCAGGTATCAGAGTTGGGAATAGACCCCGTTAAATCTCTTTAGAAAAACCTATTGCTTTGAGACAGGAAGCCAAGGCTTTCTGCCTGAGAAAACATGTCTGTGAAGGAGCCATGGAAACCCAACCCCATGTGTCAGAGGTTGTCCCAGGCTCCAGACCTGGCATGATCCCCTTCATTGGGAGAACCAGGGAGGAGGCTTATCCTGGAAATGCAGAAGCTCGTTTCTGGTGTTGCCAGCAGTTGCACTGCCAGCATGGAACATCCTGTTGGGAAGCCACCATCTGCAAACAGGTGGATATGATCCCAGCGCCTCGATACCCTGGGGACCAGGTGACATTCACCCCTCACACCCCTGTCTTTGCAGAGGGTGGAAGGACCAGGGAAGCCCCAGAGCTGGCTGGGTGTGGTGTTGCGATGGTGGGAAGCCCCACAAAGTGATCTCAAGTGATTGGAAGCCATGGAAATGCTCTTCAGCAAGAAGCAAGGGTTCTCTTGGAGGTAAAGCAAGGCCAATCTAGCTGACATGGGAATGACAGGGGGAAGAGGTGAGGATCAGCAGTCTGGAAAGCTCCTCTGAGGGCAGGGTCAGGACATGACAGTGTCAGTGGTGGCTTTGGGCTTCAGCTCTGGCTTGTTCAGGTGTATCTGTGTGAGTACTGGGAGAAGCAGTGACTGCTCCTGGGACAACAGGGGTGGTGATGATGGAAAATGAGGCAGGGGACTCTGGAGAGCTGGGGCGGGACACAGGCAACATGATGAGCAGATCTTCAGCATGGGGTCTTGTTGGAAAGTAACTCCAGAAAGTGGCCTTCAAGGCTGAGGCTGAAGTTAGAATAACAACAAGCAGGACCTGCTGCCATCCAGGGCAGAATTGAGGGCTGTCCTGCATGTCAGCAGGAGTTCATGGTCTTGGTAGAACAGAGCAGAGAAGGCATAGCACAGCTAGGGAGCAGAGGTGTGGTGAAGGGGTGTTACATGCTGGAGGCCAGACCCACCCCAGCACCCATCTCCAGTGGAAGAGCATAGATTTCCCACTTGCCAAGGCTGGGACCATGTTCAGGAGCCTTCATGATCAGCAGCCCAGGCAGGAGAAGCAAAGACTGTGGTACCTTGACCTTAGAAGATGGTTCCCTGGTAAGGAGGGTGCTGAGGGTGCCCTGGGGTGAGGTGGGGAGAGGACACCAAGGGGGCAGCCAGCAGGATCACCAGCTCTCAGGATACACATTTTCCTGGCCAATTCTCACTGGGCCAAAACAAACCGTTGACTGGACCCTGTAGCATCATCTGCTGCTAAAGTAGAGGAGACCTGTGGCCCTGAAGACAAGTGTAATGGCTTGGCATGCATCCACTCATCTCCCCAAGAAAAAAGGGGAGTTGTATCCATCCATCCATCCATCCATCCATCCATCCATCCATCCATCCATCCATCCATCCATCCATCCAATCTCCTGGGAACAGCCCCTGGTCCACACTCTCCCTGGGCGGTGTGTGGAGCTAGTTGACATGGCCATGGAACATACTGCTGAAACCAACTGGGGACAATCAGCTCAGCCAGGAACTCCTTTCTACCCTGTCCTATCTAGCACAGGAAAGGCCCCTCATGGCCCTGCAAATGTTCCCAAGTGGGACACAGGCAAATTCAAGCCCTCTCCTGTCCTCTGCCAGCTCTTGTTTGCTCTTCCCAGCCCACACCAGCCTTATCCCTCCCCAGAGAAGTGGGGAGGCAGCTCCAAGCATGCAGTCCAATGCCCTCCTGAGATCTTTGGTCATGTTGCTTGTGAGCTCGCTATCTTGAGCAAGCTGTAAAGTGCCACTGTGAGGGGTGGGAGTGGAGGGGTTGGTCCTCTCCATGGATAGAGCTCATGGGCAGCAGGCTCAAGGAGGATACTGCTGGGAGCCACTGTCTGCAAGGGGTTTGGGGGGGACATGAGGATGGGCAGAGGGGACTTCAGCCTTAACCAGGGGCCAATGGCAAATCTTGGCTAAGATGACACCAAGCATTGAAACAGGACAGAGTGATGCCCAGATTTGCCCAGAGAGGCTGTGGCTGCCCCATCCCTGAAGTGTTGAAGGGCAGGTTGGATGGGGCTTGGAGCAACCTGGTCTAGTGGGAGGTGTCCCTGCCCATGCAGGGGGGTTGGAACTAGATGCTCTTGAAGGTCCCTTCCAACCCAAACCGTTCTGGGATGCTATGATACCAGATGGCTTTGTTGGAGTGGATTTCCTTCCTGGGAGGTGTGGACCTCCCCCATTTCCACAGCAGCCAGCAAAAGCTCAGGGGTGCTGAGCACCCTCACATTGCTCGAACATCAGCCGCTGCTGTCCATCCCGCTCACCCATAGAGAAGCCACAGAGCTTTGGTGTCTCTTCATTTAATCATGGCATGTACAGAGCTGGGCTGGTATTTACATCCAAGTACACTTGTCTCCGTATAACGTAGCAGTGTCAGAGCAAGGATTCCATCCCTGTTTTGAGTGTGGAAACCTGGAGGTGATCTCCCTCCAGCACGGTGTCAGTGGCAGCAGGAACAGGACAGCTGGTGCCACGAGATGGTGGCAGCAGCCGAGTGGGACTGTGTGAAGCACAGCAATGTGTGCTGGTTGTGGCATTCACACCCGGGGTGAGACAGGGTGGTGGCTGTGTGAGGAGAACTAGCCCAGCCAGGTTGGCATCTTACAGTGACAGCAGCCAACCTTGAAATGATGGCGGAGCAGAGCAACAACCCCACATGCAGCAAGTGGTAAGAGGAGCTGCTTAGACCTTCCCTGGCACCAGGATAGCCTCCTTAGCACAAATCCTCATGGGTGGAAATTGCTGGAGCTGGTCAGTGTCCTCTCTTTGCTCATATAATGACCACATGGACATGCCTGCAGCATGACTCGGTTGCCTGCACACGGGTGATGTGCCACTAGAGATGCTCCAGGTCTTCCCACCACTGGCTTGGCTCTCCCATAGGTCTTAGATCATATTGGCCAGCCTCCCATGTCAGGTATCCCAAAGCATCTCTAATGTCCCTGGAACCCACGTGTGGTCAACTGAGCTTGCCACCACAGCTTTTGCTGTTGGCCAATGGCAAGTTAGAGATGACTTGTTGTTTCAGTGGAGACACTAAGCATGTGCAAGGTTTTTGAGGGCAGTACTTGAATAATTGCACGTGAGTCAGTATGTCACACTGGATCCCATCAGCTCCAGAGCTGGCTGAGCAAAGGTGGAGGAGACAGCTGGGTTAGGGTCAAGCCCAAACTCTGAGGTGAGTTTCATGGGAAGGAAACATTTTATCAGCCCTGTCTGAGCCTCCAGGAGACAAGATGTCAACCTCCTTGGCCATTCTCAGGATATGTCATCAAAACACTAGGCTGGTACTCCTTGGATGGCTTGCTCCAGGCTTAAGGACCCCAGGGCCTCAATGCAGACCAAGCTTGTGCTGGGAGATTTCATCCCATCAGCAGGTAGAAGTGTTAAGGTCTGGAAAGAGCTAGGTGAGCTCCCATCTGGGCCACAGCTGGAACACACGTGTCCCACCATCATTTTACTCCATCTCTGCTGAGCAAAGGGTGGTCACCTCAGAGAGAGACTGGTTACCAGCATGTGGCCACACAGTGCTAGCACATGGAGAGGACATGATGGGAAGCAGTGCATCCAGTTTTTGGGAGGATTCCTGAAGAGCAGGACTCCTTCATGGCAGTTTGGCTGGGGCACTTGCCAAAACATCTGCATTTTATGTCACCATAGTGTAGGGAGATGGTTTCTGCAGAACAGCTGAGTGCTTGGGGGCTGCTGGGTGAATCCCAAGAGAGAGAAAGCCACCATCAAGAGCACACATCTTAATGGGTTTCTGCAAGGCTCTCAGTCATCCAGGGAATGGCCACAATTGAGGTTGCTCAGATCTGGATTGAAACTCTAGATCAAAGTGATGCAGTGAAGAAGGTGAAGGGAATGGATGCACCTTTCCTCCTCCAAGGTAAAAAATCTCTCCTTGCCACTCCTGCTCCATCCCAAGGAGCTCAGCAGTCCTTCGTGGGTGCACTGTGAGACCATTGAGTCCCTGGACAGCCCAGCACCCTCCAGCAGACAGACAAACCCATATGCCTCCAGGTTTCACTGGGTTGATTAAGACACACTCCTTTCTGGCACCACTACAACAAAGATCTGGGGAAAAGATGACAAAGCAAACCTGGCATATTGGAGAGCTTGGCTGATTGCTGCTGGATCCAGGATGTGGGGAGGCCAGATGAGCCCCTGCTTCTCCTGCCTGTGGATTAGCAAGCAGCTCTGGTGAAAGATGTCCCACAGAATGATGCTGGCATCCATTCCTCTTGAGTGTTAGCACAGCTAGGAACTGTGGTGTACACCTCCTCAGCAGCCATTCCTTGAAACTCAATAGTTCTGGATGTTCTTGAGCCATGGACTGAAACACTGGTTTCCCCCATGATTAGTGGGAAACCAACCTCAAAGTCCCTGGGGCCAGGAGGAGCAAAGGGTGAAGTGACCCTCCAGGTTATCAGACCCGTATTGTGGTGAAGGTACTTGGTGTTGGGTTTGCTTTTCATGTCGTGGCCTCAAAAACACAGCATGACCATCTGAGACTAAGCCTCTTGCAACTTCTCTGTGCTTTGCCTTTTTGCCCAAGGACTGCAATGTTCTTCACAAGCACTGCTGCTCTGGGGAAGAAGGCAGCGTGGGTTTATCTGATGTGGAAAGAGAGGCACAGAAAGCTGAGATGACACAAGACACCAAATCTCCAACCCTGATGTTGTGGGATGTTTGACTCCATCTCAAAGGCCCAGTGTATGGAATGGAGGAAGCTCTAGGATTTGCTTGGCCAAGTTTATGCAGCACATGTGGGTATCTCCCTTGGTGTGGCAAAGTCTTCTGCTGGGTGACATGGGCAGGCAGCTGAAGTCCTTCCTTGGTGGTGTGCATGGGCTGATGTCCAAGAGCACTGGAGTGTCTGCAGGATTCATAGCGGGACTCATCTCCACACCCTCCAGGAGTCAGGCCTCCCCTAGTGCCCCTTTCTGTGGCTGGGGCTGAGCTGCCTTGGTGTTTTCCAGGCTGATGGCTTCCTCCAGCTCCAAAGGCACAAGCAGAAGCGGTGGGAAAAGCCAGATGCCCTCAGCTAGGGTCTTGAAATGCTCTGGTCTCATCACACATCTCCATTTTCTGTGGCTCCAGGGATTGCTGCCAGCCACCAACAGCTCCTGCCCAGTAGTACAGTCTGTGGACCTTGGCTGGAGGTTGGCGGGATTAAACAGAGTCTCCTCTCTCCTGCTCAGCCACTTTGATCAGTTTGGAGCTTACCACAGCAACATTTGGTCCCAACTTGAAGGTCAGATCTGGTGATGGAGAGGAGGAAACTTCTGGGGAAGCAAACATGGAAAGCGAGTTGCTGCAGGGCTTTTGGTTGGAAGGTCTTGAGCCCCTAAGCTCCCTGATGTTCTTCTTGGTATGCAGGTGAAATGTCATCTGGCCAAACTCTCCCTGGAGTCACCTCACAGACATCCCAGTGCTAATTCTAGCTTTGTTCTTCTAGCTGCTCCCAAGGAGCCAAAATTCCCACTTTGCCTCAATCCTTTGTCCACTGCCCAGTCAAACTCCACTTCGCAACATTTTTTACTCTTTCCTGTGGTTCATGGTAAAAAAGTGTCTGGGAAAGGGAGAGCTAGACCCACCTTGTCCACCTTTGAAAGCTGACTGCTGGTTTTTGATGCCTGCAGCATTCCCAGTGACTGTGATATGGGATTTGGTTCTTACCCTGCCAGGGGATAAGCACTTGCGTGATGTTAATGGAGCTTTTCCCCTTCTCCTGTCTTCTTTCAAGCTCAGAGTTCATGGCTGAGTATTTTCTGAAGCTAGGCCTGTGTTATCTCTGTCCCTGGAATGTGTGATGTCCCTCAGGATCACTCTGGGTGATGTCTGAAGTGGCTGCACTGGAGGCTGACGCTCTCCTCGCTGCAATCTGGTGCTAATGCTGGTAGGTCCTCGCTGAGGCTCCTGAGTCAGGCTCAGATGCCATTTTTGAAGCAGACCCAGGGCCAACAGAGCTCACCAAAGCATCACTCATTTGGGATTGGGGTAGCACAGTTGCCCATTGTTGGGGAAAATCACTGAAACTTCATTTGCATAAACATCCCATGGGTTTGGAGGCTTCCCCAAACCTTGCTTCCATTGACTTTGGGCTCTTGGGAAGGGAAACTAGCTTGGATTTCCAAGCTTTTTTTTTTTTTCTTGCTGTATCCAGCTTGAGTACATGGTAAGAACAGGGGGACCAAGGCAGAGGTGGGAGGGTATTTCTGCTCCTAGGCTTGGTCACAACCCAGGAGAGAGGTGGAACTGCAGAAGGAAACCACAACGAAATGCAAACACAGCATCTGTCAAGCTCTGCTGAGCCTCCAAAGAGGCTCCTGCTGGGTCATCATTCCTTATTGGCTTCTGTTCCCAGGACAGGCTCATCCTGCTCCTCAAGGATGTCCTAAACTCTTGCAGCTGTGGCAAGAGGGAGTCATCTGTTAAGAGATATGTCTGGTTTCACTGAAATCAGTGGCCAACCTCCCACTGACTTCATTAAGACCACCGTCTAGACACGATACTTGATGCAGAACACAGAATTTGCTCATCATCTCGAGAGCTTTGCTCCATTAGCCAATGTGGCTAAAAATTCTCCAGAAAAAAAAAAAACAAAGAGCCAAAACCAAAACTGCCACTTGGAACTGTTTGGCTGCACGTAAATGCTTGGAAAACCAAAGAAAACGAACCCAACCCTCCAAAACAGCCAACCAAAGAGGGGTGAATTGTAGGAGAGGGGGTGGCAACCTCTAACGAAGTCATGGCAGATTACAGAAGAGCCAGTTGACCCTCACCAGCTGTACTAGGAAAAAAAAACAACAAACCAAAGGAGATGTCACATTATCGATAGAAAACCAACGCACATCCACAGTTATGTTACCTACAGAGCACAGAAGTATGAAGGGTGATGGAGCTGGGTGTGAGCAGAGTCACACCGCTCCTCCTGGAGCGTATTTTCCATCAGAACATCACTGGCTTGAGTAGGTAGTACATGCACAGCAATAAAAAAAAACGACGTTGTGTTTTCTTGGTCCCACCTCAGATCTCGGTGGACTCTATTCGCTCGAGTCTGGAAGGAGTCCATGTTTTTTTCTCCTCGGTGTGTGGAGGGCTGGTGGCCTTGGTGTTCATCTCGTTCACCTTATGCTCCAGGAGCTGGTTCTTCTGGTACATCTCCACGTAGTTCAGTTGCAGCTGCTTCTGGTACTTGATGACTTTCTCCTTCTCTTCTTGCCACGTGCGCCTCTCCTCCTCAAAGTCCATCACCTGCTGCTCCCGCTGCTGCCGCTCCAGCTTCAGCTCTGTCTGGAGCCTCTCCACCTCCTTCCGCAGCGTGTTGACACTGTCCTCGCTCTGCCGCTGCATCTTGGCTTCGTCACTCTCACAGGCCAGCGGGTCCCGCAGCTTCTCACCAAGGTCCCCACCAAAAGGCCCCGGAGGTCCCATGCTGGCAATTGTCCGCTTCAGGCTGGAGACCTCCAGCTCACAGTGGTTCAGTTTTTCCCTCAGCACCTGGACCTCGCTCATCTTCCGCTGTAGCTCGCTCTCACAGATCTCCAGGTTGACGCTCTTGGAGCTGTAGGAGTCCTTCAGGGTGAGGATCTGCTCCTCCTTCTCCCGTAGGAAGCTCTTACCTTCCTTGAGCTGCGTCCTCAGTCCCACGATCTCGTTCAGCTTCTGGGAGACGTCTGCTTGGGAGTCCTTTAGCTGCTGCTTGAGCAGGGAGATCTCACCCGCCTTCTGGCACACCTGCAGGGAGAGCATCCGTGAGGCAGGAGGAAGGCAGTGAGGAGCCACCACCACTGCTTGTCCCCTGCGCTGCCTGTGAAACCTCTGCAAGGCCTCATGTTGGCAGGAGGCTCAGGTAATAGAGGGGACAGCCAGTGACAGTGCTCAGGGACAGAGCTCCATCCTCCACCAGGACCCAGCCCATGCCAAAGACATAGAGGTTTTCCCCATATTTGTGAGAGACATGTAGTGTTTTTTCCTGATTCTCAGTGACCTGATGTTGTTCCCAGATGAAGCTGACCAAACAGCTAAGTCCTGTGGTCCTCACCAGTGGTGAGTGGACACTGATGCTTTCCTCCCCATGTTCATCTTACCTAGCCACAAGCCTGCAGTGCTTGGCCCTGAACCCTCTGCTCTCAGCAGGAGTTTTCCCACTGACATCAGTGGGATCTGGACCTTGAACAAGCCTGAGACAGAAACATCTCAGACCCACACAGACCACTCAGGTTCTCCTGAGTACTGGGAGATGCACAGGATGCAGGGACAGCTGACCTTATTTACTTTTCCTGTGACACTTTCCTTCACAAAGACTCCTGAAGAACCCAGTTGACTAAATGTTAAGGTTCACTTCGCTGGAGACAGTCTGGGTACTTGTAGCTATTTAGTTCTTTTGGGGCAGGGCATGAAGAGTGACAGCCCCTCTGCCAAAGATGGAGAGCTGCAACCTGGCCTTGCTGAAATGGGACAATCGTGCACTGTCTTTGGGCATTGGAGTTTCAGGTCTCATCCTGACTAGCTCAGGTCTCACCCATTCCATAGGGCACTTCTCTGTGCCTGTGTAGTCCACCAAAGGTGACAGTTGCATGAATAGTCGAGGGTATTGGAAGGCAACCATAAAAATGACCAAACCCTCCTTTTCCCATGAACATTTTCAGGGCTCTGCACTGGCAGTTCTGATCTGCCTACTGTGGACATTTGCAGAGACAAACAGTTCCTACCTATGCTGGCAGGAGTCTGGGCTGGGAAGCAGGACCAAGGAAACATCAGTGGTCAGAGAGGACAGGCATAATTAAAAATAGACTTGGTAGCCACCTCCATGCTGGGCTGTCCCATCCTCCTTAAGCTCCTGTCTCTTGTCACATATGAAATGTTTGGCCTTTCCTCCCTCCTGTGGTGCCTGCAAGGTCCCTTGTTCCTCTGCTCCACTGGGGTCAATGCTCCTTAGACTCCTCTCCACTGCCTTCATTGCAACTTCCACCTTTGTCTGCTATAGAGGACTTGCCTGGTGCATAAATTGGTCATAGGCTGGACTTGATGATCTTAAAGGTCTTTTCCAGCCTTGGTAGTTCTGTGTCTGCGTAAATTTGAGCAAGACCTTGAAGCCCAGCTATCAGCACAGTCCAGTGCTCACTACAAATGGCTGAAGATCTAGGAGACATGCCCAGTCGCTTCCTACTGGGGGCAGCTTTCCCTGGAGCTGACAGCTGTGGTGGTTCCCCATGCAGACCTGACTCTGTGAGTACCCACATCTACACCAGCACTTGTCTGCAGCAGATGCAGAACCCCAGCACGCTGGTTTAGCTGTAGTTAAAGTGGTGTAGTTACTGCCTAGCTAAAAAAATGCACCATTTACTGGAAGTGCTCTCTGTGGGCCAGCTCTTCCCAAAAGGCAGAGAAATAAAAGATGAAGAACAGCTTGGATAGCAATCAATTTACAGATTAAACACTTAAATTTAGGCCTCTAAAAGGATGCTGTGGAGATTGAGCTAATACAGTCCATGGAGCCTGGAGAGCAAGTCAACAAGTCTCGGTGTCTGCAAATTTTAGGTGTCTTGAGGGACTTTTTGCAAGGGCATGGAGTGATAGGATGAGGGGGGACAGTTTAAAACTGGAAGAGGGGAGATTTAGATTAGATATTAGAAAGAAATTCTTTAGTGTGAGGGTGGTGAGACACTGGCCCAGATTGCCCAGAGAAGCTGTGGCTGCCCCATCCCTGGAAGTGTTCAAGGGCAGGTTGGATGGGGCTTGGAGCAACCTGATCTAGTGGGAGGTGTCCCTGCCCATGGCAGGGGGGTTGGAACTAGATGCTCTTGAAGGTCCCGTCCAACCCAAACTGTTCTGTGATCCTAGGGTTGAGCCACAAGCTGAATTCCTGTCTTTATGTCTCTAGCACTGGGTCAGGTGTTGCAGATGGAACTGCAGCAGTGAAGCAAATAATCAAACGCCCTTCTGCAGTTTTACTGCTGCAAAATCATAGAATTTTCCAGACCTAACTTGTTGGAAGACATGAAAGCCCTGGGCAGAGAGCAGCTGGCTGAAGGAGTCATCATGTGGGGACAATGCAGTTTGCTTGTTGTGGGCTGTAACTTGCAGAGATTTTACAGCAAACCTCTAATAAGCTCTGCTGAACATCTGAAAATAGCACTTTTTAGAGCCTAATTAATCCCAGCTTCATTGAATTTCCATCAGGATTAGCAGAATCGGGTCATCTTGGTTCTAGAACTAGATTTTGCCTCTGTACTCTTAATAAATTCAAAGTTTTTAGCCAGTCCATGGAAGGATTACAATTCTTCACGTGATCGAGCTGGAAAAAAAAATAATGTTAGCACTGGCTATACAAACAGACTTTGATAAAATGTTCTAAAAATAGGAACAGTATAAAAAACATGTAGGACTGGAAAGGAGAACTAAAAAGAGGAATTTGCCTTTCAGCCTTTTGAGATGAACTTATTAGCAACTGAAACCAGTGTTACAATGGAAGGCATGAGGTAGGCTTGGCTGTCAGTGTCATTCTGAGCTCACCTGCTTTTACATCTCAAATTAAAAAAAAGAAAATCAAATATTTGAAAAGCGGTTTCAAGGTTTGCCCAAACGCAGATGTTAGAAGAATTTAATTAAAATAGACTTAAAGCCATTTTTGGGTCTGCACAAATACCTGTGTGGAAAGGCCTGTGTTCACTGAGACTGGATTTGAATGTCACACGTTGGGGTGACCTCGCTGGGAAGCCAAATGATTAAGCAGCACAGGAGGTGTGCAGAAAATAATGCTCTCAGTTTAATTCAAACCTACAGGTTTGGGACTCAGAGAGATCAAGAGGTGGCTGAAGTCTTTCCTGGAGACCACTGACCCACAGCCATTGTCTCTGAGGGCCACTTAGGCCAAATGGGAGGTATTTTGGGCTATCAGAACCCTCAGTGATAACCTCACTCAAGGTCTGCTACAAGGCTCTTACCTCCCACTTGGTCTCTTCAATCTTTGGGAGAAACTCAGCCTGTTCCTTCTTGAAAGCTACAAATTTCTTCTCCAGCTCCTCTCGTTGCTGCAGGAGTTGTCCCATATCATCTTGGAGTTTTTTTTTTCTCTTGTTGGAGCTTGAAGATTTGGAGCTGCAAGGCCTGCTGAGCCCGCTGCGCCTTTTTGGAGACCTGTTGCAATTTGTTGGCATAGTTTTGCCTCAGGTCCTCCATTTCCCTCTCCCAGATCTTCTGCTTCTCCTCGAACACTTGGAAGATGGCGGCTTCGCTTTTGTCCAAGTTCCTTCGCATCTGGAGGACCTCCTGCTCCTTCTCCCACAGCCGGTCTTCCAGGTCTTGGATGATGTCGTCGGTTGAAGGCGAGTGGAAAGGCATCGTTTCATTGAGATGGTTCAGTCTGTTGAAGGAAGAGGTGCTCTTGCTCGAAGACCGCCCACTGTCTGAGGTAGATATCCCATTGTATCCCACGATGTTCTTCTCCACGTAGGTGGTACCGATGCGGTTGATGTGGCTCGTGGAGGCACTCATTGGACCCACATGCTGGCTGTAGCCTGTCCCGTAGGTGGGCAAGCTCGTTAATGAGTTACGGCCCGAATCTGAAAGGCCTCCCACTTGGTTTGTAGTCCTGTTAAGGCTGCTCTTGTCGAGTCCACTTTTGGGTGCAGACGGGCTATTGCTGTTGGTGTGGTTCAAGCTCTTCCTGTTCTCTGTCACCCCGTTGCTCTGCGGCGGGCAGAGGTTCTGCATGGAATGGAAGTTTTTAGGAACTACTGGTTTAAAGGCTGAGGGTCTAACTAAGGGCTCATTGCTCTGCAAAAGGAAAAAGGACCACGCATCAAACATAGCAGAAAGCTTGGTAACAACACACAAAAGAGACACATCAGCACAGGCCGCGGTTGGTGGAGCTTGGACATCTTGGGTGAGCTCCATATTTCTCAGCCTTATTATACCCTGGGCCGTTTGGGATTTAGCAGAGAATCATAGAATGGTTTGGGTTGGAAGAGACCTTAAAGATCATCTACATTCAACGTCCCTGCATGGGCAGGGACACCTCCCACCAGACCAGGTTGCTCCAAGCCCCATCCAACCTGCCCTTGAACACTTCCAGGGATGAGGCAGCCAGAGCTTCTCTGGGCAACCTGTGCTAGTGTCTCATGAGGGATGAGGAACCTGTGGTCACTCACATGAGGGACCTGTGGTCATTCGTATGGCAATGCTTTGTCTTCCCTCACTGCAACTGAAAAAACAAATCTTGACTCACCCCAAATCTGTGTGATTTTTCCCTAGAATATTCCTTGGTTCCTCTTAGTGTTCTTCGCAAGAGGGAGGGCTGCCACCTGCCTACCAGACCTGATCAAAACAAGTCTTTGATTTTTGGCAGGTTGTATTTTGAAGGACTTCTAGTGCTTAGGGTGCATCTCCCTTTCGCTGGAAGCTGAACTGAACCCTTGGATTAGCAGCCATTCTGCCCCGGGAGCTTCACGCTTCCCTCCCCCTGCCAGTCATCTCTGTCCTGTGTGGACTATGTCCTGCTTATGCTTGGACAGGAATAGGTAGGAGCTGTGAGCCCAGCAGTGACACTGGGCAAGGAACATGCTGAAGCTGCTCTTCATTTGAACATTTGTTTTTCCTGCAGCTATAGGCAAAGCTGGGGGGAGAGTGGTTGGCAGCTGGAAAGGATTTGGAAAGGATTTTAAAGCCTTGCACGTTCCTCACCCTGTGAATGCACCTATGGAAATAAAATTTTGCTCGAAATGGGATTGATTCTCTCCTTCTGCAGGTTGGGCTTCAGGTGAAAACCCAGAGGAATATAGGTTAGGCTTGGACCTGCTGGAAAGCAGTTCTGAGGAGAAGGACCTGGGAGTCCTGGTACTAAATTATCCATGAGCCAGCAATGTGTCCTTGCTGCCAAGAGGGCCAATGGAATCCTGGGGTGCATAAGGAAGAGTGTGGCCAGCAGGTTGAGGGAGGTCATTCTCCCCCTCTACTCTGCCCTGATGAGGCCACATCTGGAGAACTGGGTCCAGTTCTGGGCTCCCCAGGTCAAGAGAGACAGGGAACTGCTGGAGAGAGTCCAGGGGAGGGCAACAAAGATGACTGAGGGGTTGGAGCATCTCCCTGATGAGGAAAGGCTGAGAGAGCTGGGACTGTTCAGCGTGGAGAGGAGAAGGCTGAGGGGAGACCTTATCAATGCCTACAAGTATGTAAAGGGTGGGTGCAGGAGGATGGAGCCAGACTCTATTCAGTAGATCCCAGTGACAGGATGAGGGGCAAGGGGCACAAGCTGGAACATGGGAAGTGCCACTGAAATATGAGGAGAAACTTCTTTGTGGTGAGGGTGACAGAGCCCTGGGACAGGCTGCCCTGGGGGTTGTGGAGTCCCCTTCTCTGGAGATATTCAAGACCCCCCTGGATGCAGTCCTGGCTAATGTGCTCTGGTGGATCCTGGTTTGGCAGGGGAGTTGGACTAGATGATCTCTAGAGGTCCCTTCCAACCCTGACTTTTCTGTGATTCCGTGATTAGCACAGATGTTTTGAAAACGTCTTCCAGGAGAAATAGGATGAGCCCTGGTGAGGTTGGAGACCAAAAACCTGGCACCTGGCAGGGCTGAGATGGACCATAGGGGTCAGTGGATTAACAACCCAGGAGACAAGGCCACCAAACACTGCAGAAATAATACTGCACAAGGCAACCTCCCCAGGATACAAATTATGGGAGTTGCTGGAGCAGAGCAGCAGGCTGTATAAAACACCTCTGACTCTGGGGCTCTGCTCCTCCAGACCTGGGAGATATTTGCTCCCCGAAGCCGAGATGAGCCATGAGGACTGGGCTTGCATGGGCAATAACCCTTACTAGGGTAGTTTTCAAGCCTTGACAACTTGTCACAGAATCACAGAATGGTGTGGGTTGAAAGGGAGCTCTGGAGATCATCTAGTCCAGCCCATCTGCCAGAGCAGGTTCACCTAGAGTAGGTTGCACAGGATGCTGTGCAGGCGAGTTTTGAATGTCTCCAGAGACAGAGATTCTGAAACCTCCCTGGGCAGCCTGTTCCAGTGCTCTGCCACCCTCAAAGCAAAGAAGTTCCTCCTCATGTTTGGAACTTCCTATGTCCCTTACAAGAAGCACTGGGTTTTTGAGCAGCCACTCATAGCTGCTTCCAGACACCACAATTTGTTGGCCATGGGCTGTTGGAGATTGCCTATAAATGGCACAAAACATAAGTGTGACTCAGATGCTGGACCTACTGAAATTGGAGCTGACTCCAGCTCCCTCCCCCATCAATTAGGGAGGTAAGCACAGCATCTCAGGTAGGTTGGAATAGCTGGTGCCTTAAATATCTGGAAACTTAAATTGTCTGGAAACTTGGCTGTGGAAGACTAGTGATCATGCTCTTGGGTTCCTGAAGAACTAACATTCCCCTTTACTCAACCCCTTGAAAGCAATAGGAGTTATATTATCTGCACATAAAAATGGTGCCATTAGACTGTCTGTCAGGATTGCACCCTTCCCTGAGGCTTCCTGGTCTAAGAGATGTACCACGGCCATCACGGTGCTCCAGGAGCTGGGGAGTCTCACCTGGTCTAGTTTGCCGGAGATTGGCAATATCTTTGGTGGGTTACTGGGCTCTCGGTACTGGGGAGGAGGTGGCAAGTTCTTCTCATTGTTGGTGGTCACGTTCCCGCAGATGTCCATCTTCACCTTCTCGCTCTTGCGCAGGTCGCCGTTGATGTAGAGAGAATTGGAGACTTTCTCTGTCTTGTATGTCTTCTCCTCGCCGGAGTAGCGGTTGGAGATCTCCCGCGTGGAGTACCCGTTGCGGGACCCCTCCGGCTGCCGGCCGCTGCTCTGCGTCCGGGTCCCCACGCTCTTCATGGCAAACTCCTGGTCGTTGGCGACTCCGCTGCCCACGCTCCCCATGGTGCTGTGAGAGGAGGGTTGGGATGGTCGGGGAGTAAAACTGTGGAAGTTCTCCGGGCTGGGGTAGGTCAGGTCACTAAGAACGGGCAGTGTGTCTAGCGTGGCCATGGCAGCGCAGAGGTGAGGTGGAGGCACAGGTCAGTGGCACTGGGAGAAGAAGAGGAAAAAAAAAAGGACTGTTAGAGATGCCTTTTATCTACCAAACCCTTTGCAGATCAGCATCGTGCAGAGATGAGCCAATCTCCGGGCTGGGTGATGCAAGGACAGATGCTGTCATGTCTCAGTGTATGGTGTGGAGTAGATGAGGGGGCTGTGGTCCTCTCTGTGACCTCCAGTCCCCCTTGGAGGAGCAGCGTGCAGTGGTCCTTCAAATCCCACTTATCTCCGTGCAGAAGAGCTGCTCTTCAGCCTCCCAGTCCAAGGGCTGAGTGCTCCCAGGAAGGAGGAGGTTCTGTGGGTTTTAGTGAGCACAGCTCTACAGCATCAGTTGGACACCACCATTTGCAGTTCCCGAGCTTGAGTTATTCCCGTCACTTTTCCCAGGTTTGAGCAACTTTGTGCGGCCACAGGGATGGAAGGTGTCCAGCCCTGGTCCATCCATAGGCCCACACAGCATGGTCTCTCCAGTGTGCACCCCTTAGGGATGCTTCAGCAGGGCTTAAGCAACATTATTTTCCATCTCTTCCATGTAATCCCATCGACTGGAACTTTTGAAAAGATGCTTTTGTCCAGGTGTCACCTGAAGTTTTATTTTCAACCTTTATTTCCCTACCCCATTTTATTCTTACCTAGGCTGTGCCTGGGGCTGCCCAACACTAGACCATAAGAAGTGGATAACATGCAGATAATGGTTCTCACAGTTGCCCTTGACCTGGTCATCCCGTTTCCTCTCCCTCACATGCCTGAGGGCTCTTCCTCAGCTCCATCACCGTCGCAAACCCAGCTTTGGTTTTGTGCCAGGAACCCTCAGTCCCAGGTTTCCCAGGATAAACCATCCTGGCAGCGTGGGGACTAAAGCAGGATTTAGGGGCAGTGGGATAAAAGAGGGATCACAAAAGTGATGCCTTTTGGAGAGAGGCTCAGTGATGGGGGGGGCTCAGGCAGAGCCAGCAGGTAAGGGAGATGCGGTGGGTTTTTCCCTCTTCGTGGGGTAGGGATGTTAAATCAGCCCTTCCCAAGTAGAGCAGGAGAGCTGGGTTTATTTCCCTGGAGACCTGGCTTAGGTCTGGAGCTTGGCTCTGATGTGGTGTCTCACAGGGTCTTGCTATTTGCACTAATAATGGAAAGGAGAAAAGAAATTAAAAAGGTCAGAGCAGGGTCTGCGCTGCTCGACTTCGCTTTTATTAAATTGAATTTCTGGAGGCTTCTTCCTGTGTCCTCTTCCCTTTTTCCAGCATCCTGATCTTCTCAGAGAAAGCTTCCCTGTCTGAAATATGGCCGGAGTGTCACGGGACTGGTGGACAGATGGGGCAAACTGTTGTGCTGGAGGGAGAGGACACAGAACTGACACCTACAGTGAACTGAGAGAGGTCTTCTGGGGCAGAGCAGGGTAGGGAGGTGGTCATGGAGGGAAAAAGTGGTTTAAGGAGGTGCTCTGGTGAGAAAGCCACCATCCCAGCTGAACTTCTGGTGAGGGGTGAAGGAGCCTCCATGGTCTGAGACATGCCAGATGTGTTCCATCATGGACAGGGGACAAGGCAGCTGCGAGGCAGAGGAGAACATGCCTTGTGGTGTGACCTTCTCCATCCCCTTGCATATCACCCTGCCCAAGGAGGGCCCCCAGGGGACTTGCCCTGATGAACCACCAGCAGTATGAAGCAATGAGCATTGGGTGAACATTTTGTAGCCACTACTTCCTGCACCTTGCACCTTTGTCCCCCAACAGACATGTCCCTGTGTCACAAAGTGGTTGAGGTCTACAGGCCAAGCAGCAAATGAATCTCACCCAAGCAGCTCATGGTGCAGTGTGGGGACCCACTACAATCCAAACACGTAGATTTTAGCAGTCATAAGTAAAAAAAACATCCACCAGCAGAGAGAAGGTGTCCCCGCCGATGGCAGAGGGTTAGAACTAGATGATCTTTAAGGTCCCTTCAACCCAAACCATTCTATGATTCCATGATTATAAGTGTCCAGGTCTGGTCATGCCCCCAGCATATGACACTGGGACATGTCTCTCCAATGCACTGAGAACGACTCAGGCTCACGACCCCTCTGCACCCTAAAGACACTTTCTGAAGAACAACACCATAAATGGTTCATGAGTCCATGATGCCTAGGGTTTAAGCTAGGTGCCTGCTGGGCACCTGGAGACTTGGTTGAGCTATGGGGCAATGAGGAGGGATGGAGAACACCCACCTGAAGCCACACTCAACCCCCGGTGCCTTTGGATTTCATTAGTCAAGGGCCTAATTTTGTTCTGCTAATTTAGGAATAACCTGCCTTGCAGTGACTTTGGGATCTTTATAGGCCGTGTCCTTTTTTTTATGGGACACCAGCCACCACGGGAGGGATGTGCTGGAATGTTGCAGCTCCAGACAAGGGAAAGTCAGTGGCTGCAATCACCTCCACGCATTCCTCCCTGGCCATGTTCAGCCAGCCGAGGAGAAATCCAGGTTAGCTTTTCCTCACTGGGTAAGCTCCTCAGTGACATTTGCACATTTACTTTGGCTCTCTGAGGGCAGGATGAGGTCACTGGAAAGTTTTATCCTTCCCCCCCCACCCTAAACCAAACAAAAAAAGGCCAAAAAACAACAAGCAGGGAAGGGAAGTGTCCCTAGCCTGGCAAGAGCCACAGCCTGGGTGAAGACATGGCAATGACCTCCAGGACACCTTGGAAGAAGGTACCTGCTCAGCCCCATGGCATCTCCATCAGTGGTCTTCACCAGCAGAGTATCAGATTCTTTCTCTGCCCTTGGGGACCCTGTGGGGCCATGTCCCAAGCTCCCTGGGACATTGAGCTGGCATTCCCATTCAAGCACCAGTGACCTGAAAGCAGGTGGGACATCAGGCTGCTTGCTTGGGATGTGGGACCAGAGCTGTGCCACAGGGCCAGTCTCTGAAAATGGACCTTTTTCCATGGGCTTTTTGTTTATTTTTTCCCCTTTTAACTGGAAATCATCCAAGAAAATATTAAAAAAATAAAAACTGGTTATTAGCTTATGTTTACTGTAAATCCAGGATCTGATAAACAGAACATATGGACAAGCATTACAAATATGTTATTAAGGAGACTCCAGAAGTGCCAGCAGATCCCTGACAGTACAGCTTTGTTTGCCAAAAAGGGCCATTTTTCTCCCGAAAACAACGGCTCTTACTTGTGTGCTTTCTGGCCAGCTCCTGCTCCCAGTCAAGTTTTAGTATCATAGTATCATGGTATCATCATTCTGGTTGGAAAAGACCTTCAAGATCATCAAGTCCAACCACTACCCTAGCTCTGCCACGTCCACCACTAAACCCTGTCCCCTGGCACCACATCTGTCTTTTTAGATGTCTCCAGGGATGGTGGCTCAAACACCTCCTCAGACAGCCTGGATCACTAAATCCAACTCTTGTCTCAGAACAGGACAACCCCAAGGTTCACACCATGTCCCTGAGGGCGTTGTACAAATGTTTCTTGAATATTGTCAGGCTTGGTGCCATTACTGCTTCCCTGGGGAACCTATTCCAGTGCTCCACCACCCTCTGGGTGAAGAATCCCCTCCTAATGTCCAACCTAAACCTCCCCCTGCACATCTTCCTACCATTCCCTCAGGTCCTGCCGTTGGTCACCAGAGACAAGAGGTCAGCACCTGCTCCTCCACCTTCCCTAGTGAGGAAGCAGTAACTGCAATGAGGTCTCCCCTCAGTCTCC
The DNA here is from genome assembly GCA_020745705.1 of Hemiprocne comata. Lineage (NCBI taxonomy): Eukaryota > Metazoa > Chordata > Aves > Apodiformes > Apodidae > Hemiprocne > Hemiprocne comata. The sequence continues at coordinate 3,202,288 of CM036589.1, read as the reverse complement.
TCTTCTCCAGGCTGAACAGACCAAGTGCCTTCAGCCACTCCTCATATGACATCCCCTCCAAGCCCTTCACCAACCTTGTGGCCTCCTCTGGACACTCTCCAGCAGCTTCATATCCTTTTTGTACTGTGGCACCCAGAACTGCACACAGGACTCAAGATGGGGCTGCACCAGTGCAGAGTAAAGTGGGACAATCACCTCCCTTGACCAGCTGGCTATGCCATGCTTGATGCACCCCAGGACACGGGTGGCCCTCCTGGCTGCCAGGGCACACTGCTGGCTCATGGTCAACTTGACTTTTACCTGGGTGATTCCTCACATGAACTGTGAAATCAAGTTTGGAGCACAGTGAGGTAAGGAATAATAATGCTGCCAGGCTCCAAGACAGAGCTGGGGAGGTGTCTTTTTTTCTCCTTCCAGGTTTGGAGGAATGCATGATTAAAAACTTCCCCAGGACATTTCTCCTCCTTGAAGCTCCTAATCACTTCCTCCCATGGGAACATGAACTAAAATTGGCATGAACACAGGGGTGCTGAGGGAAGCCCAGCTGGCTCCACTTCACCAGCGTTTCACTCCTAAGTCCATCCTGTAGAAGGAGAGAGAAGTCACCTCCAAGCACAGCTGGGCTTGGAAGAGACCCCTGAGCCACGACAGAGGGATGGAAGTGGCTTCTTCTGCCCCAGGTGGTGTGGAGAGGCTCCAGGCAGGCAGAAAATCAAAGCAGGACTTTTAAGGAACCTTCCAGACACTGCCTTTTCCAGGTGTTTTATCCTTCCAGATGTTACGTCCCATCTGCAGTGGTGAGGAGGCACCAGGACAACCTTACTCTTCCAGGCTCTCAAGAAGACACCAGGTCCATCCCACCTCCTGAGGAGGACCAACTCTACTCAAATCACTTCCAAGTGACCTCTGTCCATCCATCCCTCCCAGCAGCCATGCCCTCTGAGAGCCTGCACTCAGCCCTTGCTGAGCTCCAGATCCCCAGAGCCCTGTGGTTACAGCAGGAACCCAAGCGAAGGGACTTTCTGCAAGCACTAAGGAGGAGGAGGGAACCCTTTTAGAACAAGTGATGAGCTAATTTCCCATTTCTCAGCATTACTGTGTTAGAAAAAGCTGAAAAAGGTTTATTTGTCCTCCTGGATTGATTCAAAGCAGCCTTCCTGGTAGGCATCTCCATGCCAGCACCTTACCTAGTGCTGTGTCTCACCAGTACAGCCAGCCTCCTCTCTGGCCAGGGACACCAGGACTTCACACAACAGTGCAGCTCCCCACCACCTCCATGTTGCATGACCTCCTCATCCCATCTAACTGTGGTGGCCACTTGGCCTTTCCCTCAGCCTTGAAGACAACAATATTTTTATGCCTGATGTTGAAAATCCAGGGTGACATTTCCTTTTTCCTGGCTGTGGTGGGTAAAGTCTTCACAACCACACTCACCATGGTTTCCTACCATGCCTGCAGCTCCGGGGGACCTCTAGATCCTATTGTAATAATCCTTCAAATAACTCCTGCATCTTGCTTTGCCCAAATGAGTTGGCGAACGCCTTCCAGTTAGACAGAAGAAAAATTGCTTGCAGATAAGCAGGTGAATGGTTAACTAAGCCTTGGCTATGAAGGCCTGGCCGTGTTTTTGCCTGGGTAGGTTAATTGTTAACACTCTGGTAACAAAGGCCTTTGGGAGCCATACCTGGGCACCGTGCCACGCCAGGAGATCAACCACTGCTCTGGGGCAGAGTGAGCTCCAACAAACAGCCCAAGAGCAAGGCAGTGCCTTGGCACAGGCGCCCTCCCAGGCATGTGGGCCTGGCAGGATGGGCAGCAAAGGCATCTGAAGGTCAAAAATTCCCCTTCCCCCCCTCCCCAGTAACAGGTGTGCCCGTGACCTTCCAGAGACGGGCTTGTTTGCGTCTGTTTTAATGAGCGAGCAATTACCGACACAATGAAAACATGTTTGGGGTTGTGTTTTTTTGGTAGGACCTACACCTGCGTGGTGTTGAGAGTTCTCCAGGTTGTTGGCAATCGTGCCACAGAGCTAGTAGGGCTGGAGGAAAAAAAATCATCATGCCCTGGGGTGGTGGAGCTGGTAAAAAATGGTGTAAAAGGGGTGAAAAAAAAAATGTTGTTGTGATCATGTCAGCTTCTTCCAGAAAGACAGATGGAGAGGGAAGGGAAGGCTAGGAATGGGTTAGCAGAGAGGTGTCATCAAACCCTGGAAGGAGCAAAACCACCTGTGTGTGGAGAAGCATCAAGGCCTGGAGAAAAACCACCACTGAAACCCAAGACCTGCAGTCTAGCTGAGCCAATATGTCTTCAGATGTGTTTGAGTCTCGGTCTCAGCAATGGTACAGGCACCTCAAAGGTTGTTGCTTGGGTTGGTGTGGACACCCTGCATTGCCATGAGACAGCTCCAGCAGCGATGGTGGGATGGCAGCCCACCTCCCTTTCCTTGCCTGGGCTGGGGGTGGTAAGCATGGGCACAGGAGAGGATTGGCGCAGTGCTGGGAGGGTCAGATGGACCTGCCTCACTTGGTAACTCTCCCATCTTGCCCAGGAAAATGTGCTGCTTGCTTTAGTTGTACCACCCTGCACCCCTGAGAAGGTTTTTGTCTTCCCACCAGTTGGTTTCAGCTGCAACTTGCAGTCACATTCCACTTCCTAGGAAGACCAGATATAAAGAAGAAAGCGTTTACAATGAGGGTGGTAAAAGCCTGGCCCAGGTTTCCCAGAGAGGTGGGAGATGCCCCATCCCTGGAAACATTCCAGGTCAGGTTGGACAGACTCTGAGCAACCTTATCTAGTTGAAGGTGTCCTTGCTCACTGCAGGGGGGTTGGACTAGATGAGATTTAAAGGTGCCTCCCAACCCAAAGCACTCTCTGATTCTGTGATTCTTCTTTGGGCTGAGCAAATAGCTGTCAGCCTCTCCTTGCACATTGCTCCCTCCCTAAAGACCATTCAGCTACTGCTCTGCCTCCTGTGTGTCATGGCCCATCATGAGTTACCTCCTTACAACCCAAACCTGGCCATGAGCACCTCCACAAGGGTCAACTCAAGAGGCAGGGGCACCACCACTCCCCTCCCTCCTGGCTCCAGTGTGTCTGCACCTCCTTTTCTTCTACACCCTTCTCAAGTTGCCTCAGTTTGCAAAGGGGAGCAGAGTGAGCTCTTCCCGTCTCTCATGGGCATTTTTTCCAGCCCTCAAGTAATTCTTGTGGCTCTTTTCTGCACCTTCTCCAACTCCTCTTCCCCCTACTCCAACATCGTGGCTTAGGGGCTGCCAGGTTTCCCTCCACCACTGAAATACTTGGTGAAAGCTCTTGAACCTGTCTGTGAAAACATGTAAACCTCGGGCTTTTCAACCACAACCAAAAGCCAGACAATGTCAGATGAACAACTCCTGCTGCTTTCCTAGGACACTGACCTCATGGGAGCTTTGTGATGGGGAGCTTTTTCCCCCATTCTGGGCCAAAAACCAAACTCTGGAAGGCAGATCAGAGGGTCAAGGAGTGCCAAATTCTTGTAGCCACCATTAGATACCTCTTTGGCCATGGAGCTGCTGCCTGTTTGTGCATCTTGCATCCCTCTGTGCAGAGGGTTTATGATTGCTGCTGGGCTACAAAGAAATGGACATGGTCTCCAGCAGCTCTTGAGCCCTGGGTGCAAGCACAGACTCAAACTTCAGCAGGACATTGCCCAACATGATACTTAATCTCTGCTTTCCACACAAAAACAAGTGCTAAGTTTTTTTCTGTCCCCAAAAGCCTCTGGTCTGGGAGTTCCCTGCAGTTTTTCCCTCAAAGGCAGGCAAATCCCCTGGGGAGCTGCAGGAATTATGGTCTGTAACCAGCTTTCACAGAATCATAGAATTGTTTGGGGAAGGGACCTTGAAGATCATCTAGTTCCAACCCCCCTGCCATGGGCAGGGACACCTCCCACTAGAGCAGGTTGCTCCAAACCCCATCCAACCTGCCCTTGAACACTTCCAGGGATGGGGCAGCCATAATTCTCTGTGCAACAGAAAAAAGAGGGTGTGAGCAGCAGCAAACCCCACCATAAAGGGGTTTTGAAGACCTCGGCGAGGACCTTCAGCTCCTGACTGAAGCCTGGGTGCTTTGCAGAGACCTTTGTAGCTCCACACCCAAAGTGTGGGGTGTTTAGCTAGAAGCAAAGCTTGATTTCATAAAGGAAAGCAACACCAAAGCCATCCTAGATGCCTTCTCCTGGGAGCAGCCTCCCTGTGTCCTAAGGTTGGCTCCTATCGGTTGCAGAGATGCAAACCCAAAATCTGTCCTGAAGCCCCGTGCTACAATCCCAGCTTGTGAGTCCTGCTGAGGAACATCCAGTCTGGGAAGATGGGGACCATCCTGTCCCTCTCTGACCCCCCACTTTCCAACACCACCTCCTGTCCCAGCAGCTGATGGGGAGAGCAGCATCTTCAGGATAACTGGGCCCAGTTAAAAGCCATCAGCCCCCCCAGCACGTGGCTGTTCCTGAGACGTGAGGAACATGCTTTGCTTTGCTCTCCTGCCGATGTGACAGTGTGGGGTGGGGGTGGCAGGATTCGGGGCAGGGAGGTCCCCGTCTCAGGGGCTGCTCTTTCTTGGGTGCTGTGGGGAATAAAAGCAGGCGGCTTAGAAACATTTCCTTTTCCTTTCCGCCTGCTAATGAGATAATTACAGCCTTTTGTAGTCTGGGAAACTACTTGCTCATTACGGGGCCTCAGCAGCTATTTACATAATAAGCCTGAAACAAAAGAGAGACGGGATGAAAAGGCCCAGGCGGCTCATCGGGAGAGCCCGCGGGATGATGGCTTTCCCCATCCCTAAGGTCCCTCTGCTGAGGTCTGGAGTAGGTGGCAGCACATGGTCTAGGATGTCCCCAGCATGGGAAGCTGCTCACTCTTAGCTGTGAGGGTCCCCCTGCTGTGGTTCCCAGGATTTGGGAGTGGTGGCTGTGGATCAGGACCCCATATGTGGGTGGTGGGGAGAGCTGTGTCAGCTCTGCCCTGATGTGGTCAGCCTGTGTGAGGCTTGTAGTGACATCTTGGGATGAGTCCCACCACCTGAGGGTATGTTGGGTACCAAACTGGCACGTCCCCTGTCCCAGCTCCCGTGTCCCAGATTTCCTGTCCCCTCAGCAAGTCAAGGGATGTGCTGGGTACCCACCCGTCCCATGTCCCACATCCCAGTTCCCTGTCCCTCCATCTGGCCAAGGGCCACATTGAGTACCAAACTGTCCCATCCCACATCCAACTGCCCCAGCTGGCCGAGGGACACTCTGTGTACCAAATTGTCCCTGCCAGCCTGCCAACCCGCCACCTCCCTTCCTCAATAAAGGCCCCATTGTTCTCCCCCAACAAAGCCTCAACAGTCCAGCATGCTCCACCTTCCCCTGGCTAATCCTCCAGGTCTGCTATCAGTTTTCCCCTTGGTCGCTGTGTTTAAGGGACAAGTTCCACCTCCACCGTGTCCCTGTCCCCCAGGAAGTGGCAGGAGGTGGAATCATGGCAAAGCATGGCTGAAACATCTGCTGTGGAGCACATGGCCTTGGCTCTGTGCCCTCCTGCTTGTCCTCCTTCCCACTCTGCTCCCTGGGGGTGCTCCTGGACTGGACACCCCCTCCATGTATGTGCCACACCTGGGCTGTGTCTCTGTCCCACGCAGGGACACAGGAGTGCCCATCTTGTGTTCACTGAGCTTTGCTGCATCAGCCACGCTCCGCCCCACGAGTGATGGTGATAAGGATAAAATCATTTTAGTTGGAAAAGACCTTTAAGATCATCAAGTCCAACCCTTAACCCAGCACTGCGAAGGCCACCACTAAACCATGTCCCTCAGCACCACATCTACACAGCTTTGAAATCCCTCCAGGGATGGGGACTCCACCACTGCCCAGGGCAGCCTGGGCCAGGGCCTGACAACCCTTTCCAGGAAGAAATTGTTCCCAATGTCCAACCTAACCCGCTCCTGGTGCAACTTGAGGCCCTTTCCTCTCTTCCTATACTTGTTCTGTGGGAGAAGAAACCGACCCCCCCTCACTCCAACCTCCTTTCAGGCAGTTGCAGAGAGTGAAAAGGTCTCCCTTCAGCCTCCTTTTCTCCAGGCTGAACACCCCCAGTTCCCTCAGCTGCTCCTCATAAGATTTGTACTCCAGACCCTTCACCACGGTGACACGTCATGGTGACAAGCTGCTGCACAGAGAACACCAGCTTTGGTGGCACAAGGAAACCTCCCTGAACTCACTTGGCATGGGGGAAAGACAGTTGAATGGAAGAGCCTCAGTGCTGGCTGCAGGACCAGGGCTCTGGGATGCTCCATGCTGCAGGATGGAGCTGTTGAATTCATCCCAGCCCTCCATGCCTCAGTTTCCCCTTTTTGAGGGGGGAAGGTGGCTGGAGATGAGCTGCTACTGATTGAACCCATGGTGCTGCCTGATGCAGATTATTGCAGCAGAGGGTACAGGGAGCTCCTGGCCCATGGCAAAGTGCTGGCACGGTGCTGTTGTCCCCTGGAAGTCCCCCAGTGGGGAGCTGCATACCCTGCCTGGCACTCCAGCATCTGCCTGAGCATCCTCATCTGGCCCCACATCCCAAATATTGGGGGATCCTAACGTGATGCCCTGCTCCACACCCACTCCTTGCCCCTGAACACCTCATGGTGGGAGCAGAGGACCTCCCTGGTCGCCACACCACCCCCTGCACAATTTAGACTCCTGCCCTGGCCTGTGTGTTGCCACGGGGTGGCCTGATCCTGCCCTTTGGGGTGAGCCATCATCCCCAGAGAGGTGACAAGCAGCCATTCCCATGTCCCCAGCCTGGCTCTGCTGTCCTCAAATCTTGCCCAGACCTCTGTCCCAGCTGGAAGGATGAGGGGACCTGCCACCAGCCTCCCATGCCACCGACCCAGCCATGATTTATCATTAACTTTCCCTGAGGAATTTCCAGGGCATGGAGCCAGCTCAGGATGTGCTCGCTCCTCCTCGGTCACCATGCTTGCAGCAAGCCCCCATGGTGGCTTGTTCCCACTGCTGGAGTTAGTGCTACTAACCATGGTGGTGGCCCCCAATCCCATTGGGGTGCAGGGTCCTGGTGGTGGTGGGTGCCAGCTGGGTCCAGGGTGAGTTTATGGGCAGGGGGAAGGAAGAGCAGCTCTCCCCACCCTGAGCAACACACCTCCCTGCACCCCATCTCTACTACAGCCCCCAGTGGGCTAAAAAAGCACCTGCAGCACCCTAAAAAAGCACCTGCAGTGGGTCCCACCAGCTCAACACCATGCTAATCCACCAAAAACCCTTCGTTCCCCTGCCTGGCCCCTTTCTGAGCTCAAACAAAGACACTCAGTGAGAGAGGGAAGGAGAGGAACGGAAAGACCCCCTCCCAACAGTCAGCACCCACCAGGATTTACCTGGGCAGCCCAGGGGTGCATCCTCCAGCTCCCCAGCCTCGGTGGGTCTCCACCTCCATCGTCTCCCTGCTTGATAGTCCAGGAAAAAACGTAAAATAATACCTGGGGAGAGCAACCTGCTGCTGGGCTGGGGCCAAGGGCTGCTCCGGGCTCAGCCTGATTGGCCACCCACAGCCCGTGCCTGCCCCGTCTTAACTCTTTCTTCTCATGTGGTGGAGAGGAGCCCCACGTCCTCAAACGGGGCTTCAGGGGCCGGGGGCTCCACTCAGATGGGGGTTTTGGGGTCTGATCACTGGTTTTTATTCCAACGGGGATTTTGAGGTCTGAAAATTTGGCTTCACCCCCATGAGGAATTTGGGGTCCAATGACTTGGTTTTGCTCAGATGGGGATTTGGGGGTCTGATGGGCTTGGTTTTTTTGTTCAAATGGGGATTGGGGGGCCCTACAGTTTGGTTTTGCACAAAGAGGGATTTGGGGGCTGACTGCCTGTTGTTTGTTTGTTTTTTCAAGTGGGGATTTTGGGGTCTGAAATTTGGTTTCACTCAAACGAGGAATTTGGGCTCCAACTACTCGTTTTTGCTGAAATGAGGATTTTGGGGGTCTGGTGGATTGGTTTGGCACAAACAGGGATTTTGGGGGCTGGTTGCCTGATTGTTTTTTTCCAAAAGAAGATTTTGGGGATCTGACAGCTTGTTTTTCCACAAAGAGGGATTTGAGGGTCTGACAGGATGTTTTGGCTCAAGTGGGGATTTTGGGGTTGGACAGCTGGGTTTTTCCAAATAGGGGATTTTGGGGGTCTGACAGCTTGTTTTTGCTCAAATGGGGATTTTGGGTTCTGTAAGTTTGGTTTTACTCAAATGAGGTTGCTGCCCAGCTGTGTGACTCAACTGAGAGGCTGTTCCCATGGAGAGAGGGGCAGAGACCACAATTCACAGAGTCATAGACTTAAGGACCTCCAAGATCATCCAGTCCCAACCCCCCTGCATGAGCAGGGACACCTCCCACTAGACCAGGTTGCTCCAAGCCCCATCCAACCTGCCCTTCAACACTTCCAGGGATGGGGCAGCCACAGCTTCTCTGGGCAACCTGTTCCAGTGTCTCACCACCCTCACAATAAAGAATTTCTTCCTAATATCAACAAAGTCTCGCCTGGTATCTTTGAAACAGCCTCAGCTTTTCTTTTTGAGGTGATTTGGGTTAATTGATCTCCTAAATCTCACAAGAGAGGCAGTCTGACCTGGAAAGGCCACGTTTTCTTTATGTGCCAACACTGACCCATGTCAACCACAAACTCCAATAAAGCCATGCACCTATGAAACAACACCAAAAAAACATTACAGAAGGATTTGATCCTGCTGTAGCCCATCAAGATGGAATGGAAAAGGAGGCAGTCATTTTCTTCCCTGGTTGTTGCACATGAGGAAGTGAGCGTGGTCCATCTGTCCAACTGTCTTCCTCTAATTTTGGTATTTTCTGGCTGGTTTCAGCCCGTTCAAACAAATGGGATGATGCTCATCACCCCAGAAGCTGGACCTGGATCCTGTTCTCCCTCCTGTGCCATCACGATTTGCCATCTGAACCCCTCCCATCTTTCAGAGCAGAGCCCTGGTGATACAGGATGGTCCAGAGCTCCTTCTCCTCCATCCCTGCAGCCAGGGCTGTGAGACCTGTCAGGGTTCCCATGGGGTGCTGGCAGCCTCAGCACTTACATTGGATTATTTGCAGTTGTGAAGGGAGTGCAGGGAGGGAAATAAAGCTACACAAAACTGCTGCTAAATTCGACTTATTTGCTGGAGTGTATTTTCCATTGGCAGGATGTCTGGGTGTCAAAGGAGTCCCTGGTCACAGCCTCACAAGCGGCATCGTTAGTGGTGGGTTAATCACTGCAGGAACAGGAAAATAGCAATAATGGGAACAATAATCAAATATGGGTTATGCCTGCACTTAAACCAGGGTAAAATGCACTGCTGAAGGGGGTGGGGAAGGTGCAATTTATACCAAAATGGGTTCCTGTGGAGGCTCAAGCTCTTAATTGTGCCCTTTGACTTCAGAAGGAAAGAGTTCCAAGAAACAGGTTGGTTTATACCTAGCTAGAAGGGACTGCCAGCAGCCAGGTGCATGGCTCACAGCTTGGAAGCAGGCACACAGATAGCATCCCCCATCCCAGGGATGGCTCTTGGAATAACCAGAGCTCAGCCAGGAGCTTCTGTAGGGCATGGACCCTTCCCACCAGTGGGATTTGGTGCAGCTGCCCAAGCAAAGGAGCCCTTGGCAGCACGGAGTGGAGCTGCAGCATCCCCCAGGCTCGGCAGATCTTGCAGGAGACAGGCAGTTTCCCGACACGACCGCTGGTTAAGGCTGTGCTCATTCTCTCTTTGGGAGTTGTGTTATGTCTTACTGCTTCCCACAGATGAATAAATCATGATGGAAGTGCCTTTGGAGAATGCTGGGAACTCTGGGATGATCTGTGCTGCCGGTGCTCTCAGGCAAGTCATAAACTTTTGAACCTTGAGCTCTCATTTCCAGACCAGGTCTCTGGTTGCTGAGACATAAAGCTCTGTGCCCACCAAGCTCACCTCCACCAAAGCCCCTCCACCACCTCTGAGAGCCAACAGAGACCCCTGGATTTCAGCCAGCACCCAGTTGTGCCAGGGCTTCTGCCCAGCCAGCTGCATCCAGGCCATCATGTGTCCCTGTCCCCATGGGACAGAGCCACCAAGACTTGGTCTCACCACTTCGGGGGGGTTTATCCATGTCTGCACTGCCCTTTTTGGGCAGCCTCAGTCAGACTGTCCACCCAGACCTGATCACTTGTGGTGCCTCCAGGGGATGGTCCTTTTTCTCCACCATGGCTGGTGAACCACAGGTCTAATGATGGGTTCTTAATTGTTTCAATTAGACAAGATCATTGTTATTAACACAACTCGCTAGAGATTTTCTTTCCAAGCCACGTTCTGCTGCATGGCTTGTCTTGTGGGGACCCTGGGCAGCTGATGGGGACAAGATATCCCTCAGAGCATCTCTGACAGCAGGTCTTCAATGCCCTTTCAGTGGGATAGGCAGCTGCTCTCTCAACCCTGCCTGGATCACTCTCTCCTCTTAAGCCCTCTGAGATGGGTCAAAAGTTGCTGTAATCCTCAGCATGGTCACTGTTTAGCTGCTCTGGTGCTGGGGCCAGCCAGGAGCAGAGGTGATGAAGCTCCATCCAACCTGGCCTTGAACATTTTCAGGGATGGGGCAGCCACAACTTCCCTGGGCAACCTGGGCCAGTGTCTCACCACCCTCACAGCAAAGAATTTCTTCCTATTGTCTAACCTAAATCTCCCCTCTTTCACCTTAAAATCATTCCCCCTCATCCTCTCATTCCCTGCCCTTGTCCAAAGTCCCTCCCCAGCTTTTCTGGAGCCCCTTCAGGCACTGGAAGGTGCTCTAAGGTCTCCTTGGAGCCTTCTCTTCTCCAGGCTGAACAGCCCCAACTCAGCCTGTCCCCAGATCAGAGCTGCTCCAGCCCTCTGACCATCTTTTTGGCCTCCTCTGGACTCACTCCAACAACTCCATGTCCTTCCTGTGTTGGGGACCCCAGAACTGGACCCAGCCCTGCAGGGGGTTCTCACCAGAGCACAGCAGACCATGAAGCCAAGTAGAAAAGCTTTGTTTGAATCTTTTCCCTACCCTTTAATTAGAGCAGAGATTTCCAGCCCAATCTTCAGAGGAAGGACCTGAGCCTGCTTTCTGGGACAGACCAGGGGTGTCAAACACACAAGGGCTTCCTTGTGTCTCTGGGGAGATGCTGCTTTGTCTGATTTTTTTGTGGGTGTCTTGCAGGGATCATGGGGACCACAGCCAGATGGTGCTGCTGGCAGGGTGGTACTGCTATGCCATGCCAGAAAATTCAGCCTTACTGGTGGGAAAGCTGCTAAAATCACCACCAGTCTGCACAGCTGGGACAAGCTCTGTGGCTGAGCACCCAGGAGAAAAATGTCATGTGAACACCCAGTAGTTATTTACACAAGAAGAGACTGTTGGCTGCTCATGTGATGTAGTAGCCTTGTCTGTACCTGGAGGTGCACCTGCACCAGTACTTGCACAGTGAGATCCCACCTTTGCACTGGTCTGGAAGGCTAAAATGCTGAGAGGTCAGTCCTGCTCATTAAGTGGAATAAAATGAGCCCGTGTGAGGCCCCTTCATACCCACATGGAGCTGTGGATGTCAGAGGAGCTTCTCCAGGGGGTTTGATGGGGGGTCCTGAGGCTGGGCTGGCCCTGCAAAACTGGGCTGAAGCCAGCTGCTGCAATGGGGGACACTTCCTATCTCCAGTCATGACAACATCTGCCTGCTCAGCTTGAGGCAACATGAACAAGCCAAAAGACTCTGGTTTATGTCATCTGGAGAGGTGGTTTCCTATACTGGCAGAAGAACATCCCTGCTGGTATAAGCTGTTGGCCCTGTGTCCATACAGGGCAGACAAAGCCCCTGCAGTGCTGGCAAGACACAAGCTGGTGCATGGCTCAGGTCTTCCTGTAAATCAGAGGAGGCTCCTGCATCTCCAGCTGTGGATGCTGGAAGACCAGGGTGTGTGCTGGGATGCTGTGGAGTGGTGGGTTGGCCACGCTTTGTAGGTGTGCTCTGAGCTGCAGGGGAGGAACTCTGTAAATGTAGTCCTACCCCTGTGGCACTCCTGTCCTGTGTCTGCTCATCCTCACTGAAGAAGTGCACAAGGGTCAGGCCAATCCCAAGCACAGATCCAGGCTGGATCACCTGCTATCTCACCCCATTTGGGACAGTGGAAAATGGACTGAGAGCAGGCCTGAGGAGAAGGACTTGGGAGTGTTGGTTGATGAGAAGCTCAACATGAACCGGCACCGTGTGCTGGAGCCCAGAAACCAACCGTGTCCTGGGCTGTGTCACCAGCAGCGTGACCAGCAGGGCCAGGGAGGGGATTGTCCCCCTTTACTCCACCTGTGGTGAGACCCCCCTGCAATGCTGGGTCCAGTTCTGCACCATGCATGGTCAATTCACCCCATCTTGTCTTTCTAAACTGTGCCTGGGGTCTGCTTCCTGGCCACCAGCTTCATGTCCAGACTCTTCCTCAAGCCATGCACTGGCTCAGATGCTGTGCAGAGAAAATGAGGAGGGAAGGTCCTAATGACCCCGCTTGGCAACCTTGATGGGTGGCAGAATGGCCCAGGGCTAGGGGTCACCTCTCCCTATCATGTATTAGTCCTGAAACATAGCAAGAAAGGACCCAGGTTGACCAGGCAAGTGGGGCAGAAGAGGGAAGGATCTGAAGGGTGCACAGCCACAAACGTGCTGCAGGTACTTGATGGAGCCTCCAGGATGTTTATCAGACTTTTTTTTCCTGAATATTTGCAGTCAAGGCAGGATATACTGGTTACATCAGGGTACTGTGTCCTCTTTGACCAGCACTGGTGGTGGAAGAAGCCTGTGTCCTGGAGGCACGAAAGTCTCTGACCTCTGTTGCCCATCCAGCTACTGGAGAAAGGCAGTGGGACCATGAGAATTTGAAGAATTAAAACCTAAAAAGCTCAGACAGGATCCACAGACAAAAATCACTCTGGTTTGGCAGCATTTTTGGCTGGAGACCTGTGATCGTGCTGTGATTTCACCCTGCCAGAAGTGACTTCGTGGGTCACCTGCGAGATCTTTGTGCACCCTGGAGCAACCTCCAGAGCAACTGAGGTGTTTGTGCCCCATCATGTCTTTGTCCCTGCAGTGACAAACCGGCTTTCTTCTGCAGTTTGATGGCAGCCTGGGCATCTCCCCAGCCCCTTCTCGAGGAGGGGGCAGCAGGTTCTCTGTGCAGGTGCTCCTCCACAGGAGGATGGAGCAGATGGCTGCCAGGTGTCTGCTGACGTCCAAGCCACAGTAGATGCCAGGGCTGGGAGGACACCTGGCTCTGACAGGACCTCCTTCTAGTCCATCAGGTGGAGAAGGGCCTTTTCCCAGCCCCGCTGAAGCCAACGCAGCAGATGCAAAGCCATTAACTCCTTTTGCTCCTTCATTGACGAGGAGGACGGGGGAACCCAGGAACGGGCTTTCTACAAAACTGTCCTTCTGCTTCCTATGCAGTTGGTCTACTCACCTCACCCCATCACCTTCTGAGAAAGCCATGGAGAGTTGAGAGTGAAACATGAAGAGAAGGAGTTGAGGGGAAGGTAGGGGATGGGCCAGAGAGGGAAAATTTCCATAAGTGCATAATGAAAGCCCATTACATAAGGGCATCCTGCGTCATCTGCGACTGGCATCTCCTGAGAAGTAATTACATCTGCACCACACATCTGAAGAAAATATCATCACGTTAGCTTCCAAATCCTATAATTAGCACTTGCAAGAGATGTGCCAGGGGCTTTATCACTTCTTATACATTGGCTATAGAGCTAGACACAGATATATGGATTTTTGGTTTTTGTTTGCCAGCCAGGAAAATGTGTGGAGTGAAGCGTGGCAGCTGACCTGCTCCCCCTGGGGAAGGGTGGCTCTGAGGTTTTGAAGTGGTGTGTAAAGAGTGAAATATTTTTGCTGTCTCCCTCAGTGCCTGCTGGACTGGTGGGGATATCCAGAGGGAGGGCAGGAATGGCAGAGCCAGGGCTTGGCTTTCCCTCCTCCTTCCAATGCTCTTTGATTTCTGCCCTAGTGCTCTGAACCTTGGGAAGCCATTTTTCACTTGCTGAATAAATGACCTGAGCTGCAGGGAGCTCTTGCTCTCACGGGTTTCTTGCTCCATCATATTAAACAAACCCTTTTGCTTGCCCAGTGATGGACTTTAGAACCAGCTTTGGGCTTTGAATGCTTCTCCCATCGCTCCAGAGCCTCATCAAAAAGCAAATAGTGCTTTGAAATGGAGGCAGAGGTTCCACAGGACTTGGTTTGACAGAGGGCTTTTCATGGGCTCTGTCTTGGAGCTGGAGATGTCCATGGGACAAGGCTCTGCTCTCTGAAGGCAGTTACCCCTTCACAGGGTCTGGCAGCACGAGGACATGGCAGCAAACTATGGGTCAGGGATGGAGGATGAATGAGGCATAGTTTTAGTTTCCTCCTTGTTCTCCATTTGCTCATAAACAGCCTGAGAGCACTGGGAAGTGCCAGCAGGTCTGTTGCAAATGCAAAGGTGGGGAGATATATCCAGATCTTCCCCAAAGAACTTCCTCCAGCCACATGGTGTGTATCTAACCCAGCATCACTAGATACGTAGCGATAGGATGAGAGGTAACGATTTCAAACTGAAGGAATGTAGATTTAGATGAGGTATTAGGAAGAAATTCTTCACCATGAGGGTGGTGAGACCCTGGCCCAGGTTGCCCAGAGAAGCTGTGGCTGCCCCATCCCTGGAAGTGTTCAAGGCCAGGCTGGATGGGGCTTGGAGCAACCTGGTCTAGTGGGAGGTGTCCCTGCCCATGCAGGGGGGTTGGGATTAGATGACCTTTAAGGTCCCTTCCAACCCAAACCATTCTGTGATTCCATTATTCTATAATTCTATGATATAAGGAAGAAAGCTTTTACAATGAGGGTGGTGAAACCCTGGCCCAGGCTGCCCAGAGAGGTGGGAGATGCCCCATCCCTGGAAACATTCCAGGTGGGGTTGGACGGGGCTCTGAGCAACCTGATCTTGTTGAAGATGTCCCTGCTCACTTAAGGGGGGGTGGATTAGATGACTTTAAAGGCCCCTTCCAACCCAAACCACTCTGTGATTCTATCATTTTATGAGCAGCTTTCAGGGCTCTCAGGGACCAGCATCACTCAGCCAAGCACAGACCCCATTTCCTTACCTGTCCCTCACCCCATGCCATGCACTGCTAACACCACGTTTACCACGAGTCTGTTTTGCCAGGGGACATCTCACCTGGAAGGCTTCCTAACCTTGGCAAAGTGGTGCCCTGGACACCCCATCCAGCCGGTGTGTTGCTGGGAAGTGGGGCACTGCATGGCCCCACAGCTCTCTGGGAGAGTGATCACCAACAGCCCAAGGACTCAAGGAGACAATGTCTCTGGTTGTGTTGTGGGTGTGAGGGCTTGGATTAACCATCCTCAGATGGAAGAATGTTCTTTCTATCCTGGACTTGTACAGAGGGGTGACAAATCCTCCCTGTTCCTCTGCTTTGCATTTTTCTAGAAGATGCAAAGAACTGGAGGATGGAGAAAGAGGAGGACTACAAAGCTCAACAGAGCTGAAATTAGGGCCAGATCTAATGAAGCCCTGCAAGCTGCCCTGGGATGGCCAAATAAACAACCCAGTGGATACAAGGGGGACCTTCTCAGAAGGAAAACCATCCTGCTCCTGTTTACAGCCACTCTCAGGGGCTGCAGGGCTTCTGGTGTCAGTGATCAGAAATGGTCTTTCCAGGAAAGTAAAACTCATGGGGTCAGACAGCACATGAAAGACATTCCACTATATCCCTGCTGACCCCTCTCTGGCCCAAACCTTCTTACAAAGCCCTGGTGTCCTCCTGTACTTTTCCTAAAGCCTTTCTCCACTGCCCCTATCAGCCAGATGACCATCAGCCGTCAGAATCTGATGGGCAAGGGCCCTGTCCTTACTGGATAATTTTCCTCCTTCCCATTACAGGCTTTCATGCCTTTTATTATTCATCTGAGCTTTGCAGCTCGTGGACCCATGGGGTAGCCCATAACGTGGCATTTTATTGGGTTTTGGGCACCTCCAGGGAGAAAAACCTGCTGGCCTTGCCCTCCTGTCCTAACCCTGCTTAGATCTGGCTTTCACTTTCCTTGCTGCCAGTTACAACCGTGAGAAAAGGCTTCAAATGGTTTTATGAGGGCAGGAGTAAATGAAGTGTGCAGGTGATCTGCTAAGCAAACAGTCCTTGAGATGCTCCACCTCGGGGCTGGTGACACCTCTTCTGCCACCAAGAGGGAAGTGGCACTGGGCTTCTGCCCCAGCCCTCCTGGGGGACCATTAAAATACCTTCTTCTTGAGAAATTATTTCCAACCCCCCCAGCACCTGTGTCATGGGAAGAAGGTGGGGAATGATACCTCAGCCACAAAGCAATGGGAATGTCTTTCCAACCAGAGAGGAGAGAAAGGTGGGCAGAGCTTGTAGGCAAGAGGAGCTTCAGCTTATTTTGCACTGGGGATGTTGGGGCAAGTGTGTCCTAAAACCTCTCTCACTGTCACACCAAGGACAAGGCTTCCTGATGGTGACTGCAAAGAGCAAATGACCTCTAGGTGATGATTTGGGACCCCTTATTCTTCCTTTATGAGAATTATTGTCCTGTATAGTGATGATTTCATAGACTCTTATATCTAGACCTCCTCAGCCATTTCTTTGCCAAGCTGGACGTTTCTAGCCTAGAGAGTTGCTCTTCATAAACCCCCACTCCCTACCCAGAATCACAGAATCACAGAATCATTTTGTTTGGAAAAAACCTTTCAGATCATCAAGTCCAACCATTAACCCAGCACTGCCAAGGCCACCACTAACCCATGTCCCTCAGCACCACATCTACACGGCTTTGAAATCCCTCCAGGGATGGGGACTCCACCACTGCTCTGGGCAGCCTGGGCCAGGGCCTGACAACCCTTTTGGGGAAGAAATTGTTCCCAATATCCAATCTAAACCTCCCCTGACACAACTTGAGGCCATTTCCTCTTGTCCCATTGCTGGTTGCCTGGGAGAAGAGACTGACCCATTCCCTTTCTCTGTGTCCTTTCCAGTCCTACTGTATCTTTTATGGAATGTTATGACCAGAAATATTCAAAGAGTAAAGCAAGGCCAGGGAGAAGCTCCTGGATGTTGGTTTTGGTATGTGTCAGGTGGGGGTTCTCTCCTTCCCTCTTGCTGAGCATGGACCACACTCCAGCCTTTCAGAACATCCATCTTCCCTAGGTCCAGCAGGTTTCCATACATTGCTCAGCTTGGCACAGCCACCTTGCCTGGAGCAATAGCCAGTACACCCTGGATCAGGCCAAGGATCCATCCAGGATCTATCCAGCTCCCACGGAATGAGGAGAAGACCTTGGTGACCAAGCCCCACACCTCCACCCCAGCTCCCACCGTTTTCCTTTGTGCTGTCCATCCAACCCAAATCAGCCCAGCATCCATGGCCTAAAGCCAGACAAAGCCTCCTGGGGCTTTGTTCTGGTACTGGGCAAAGTCGTGCCAAGGGAGAAGGTTGAACCAACCCCTGGTCTCACCACTCCTGTATTTATGTCTCAACCCTGCCTGCAGCTCAGGGCAGCAGGATGCCTCAGTGTGCATGTAAAATGGGAAGCACTTGTGAAACAAGCTCCAGAGGAGCTCAGCACGTGTCACAAGCTTGCACTTCATCTATTTGGGGCAGAATTCATCCCGGCACAGCATCCTGATTAATTTATCTCACCTGTGCTGCTGACAGGGGCTGCCCAGGGAGCTGCCTGCACAAACACCACTGGTATTTTCAGCATTTTCCCTCTGTAGGTTTTTAAATGAAGCTGTGCTGACAGATTGCTCAGACAATCCCTGGGAAGCTTTGCAAGAGCATCGTTGGCTTTGAGGCAGTGCTTCCAACAGCTTGCAGTTGGGAGCAGGACCACAACCATGGCCAGAGGACAGACAGACGTTGGTCTCTGTCTCTTTTTCAGTGTGGAAAGGAGGAAAACTCAGACAAAACCCCTCAGGAGGTGGGTAAAGGAAGAAATGAAGAAGAAAAGGAAGAAAGGGTGAGGCCAAGAAAGAAAAAGGCCAGGTTGGATGGGACTTGGAGCAACCTGGTCTAGTAGAAGGTGTCCCTGCCCATGGCAGAGGGGTTGGGAATAGATGATCTTTAAGATCTCTTCCAACCCAAACCATTCCATTATTCTGTGAAACTCCTTCCTCATGCACTGGCCTGGGGAGCTCCCTGGTGTGGGATACATGTCCTTCTTGTGTTGGGGACCCCAGAGCTGGACCCAGCCCTGCAGGGGGGTCTCATCAGAGCAGAGCAGAGTGGGACAATCCCCTCCCTGGCCCTGCTGGTCGCGCTGCTGGTGACACAGCCCAGGACACAGTTGGTTTCTTGGCTCCAGTGCACTGTGCCAGCTCATGTTGAGCTTCTCATCACCCAACACCCCCAACTCCTTCTCGGCAGGGCTGCTCTCAATCCATTTTCCACCCAACCTGTGTTTGTTCTGGGGACTGCCCTGACCCATGTGCAGCGCCTTGCACTTGGCCTTGTTGAGCTTCATGTGGTTTGCATGGCTCACCTATCCAGCCTGTCAAGGTCCCTGTCGGTGTTGATGCCTTTGACTTCACTCCCATCTGAGGAGGCTGCACCACCAGTGAGGCACTGCTGAGAGGTGGCCGTGGGAGGAGAGGAGGAGTTAAACACCCCCAAATGTCAATGGTCTTAAAAATAGCTGGTCTTTTCCCGCTCACATTGACTCACCCGTCACAGACCACAAATTCCTGAGACACGTCACGGGCTGTGGGGAAACTGCCTTTCTCTGCTCCAAACAGACCAGGCCTTTGTCTCCAGAGTGACCCTTGGTCATTTTCCAGGAGACAGCCCCATCCTTCCCTTCATGCAGGCACAGTGGGGTGGGAGATGGTGCTAAGAGGGACCAGAGGAGATGTGTCAGCATCCCAGCAGAGGTGGGCTTGAAAGGAGGGTGGGCTGAGAACCCTCAGACTATTCTCCTTCTCTAGGGATTTGCTGGGGTCCCTTTTGGGGTTCATCCCTACCAGTGGGGTTTTCTCTACCTGTAGGTGCCTTCCAATATGACAACCAGCAGAAAATAGCACGCTGTGTGCATCCATTCCCACCAAACTGGATTTAAGTTGTCTCTGGTTTGAAATCCACCCCCTCCTCCCACAGCCCTCCCCAGCTCTTCCTGAGTGCAAACACTGACTCCACATAGGAATGGCTCGAAGGCCCCTTCTCAAAAAGCCTCCCTGAATGGTTCTAGGTAAAGAGCAGGAACGCAGGAAAGACACAACCCCAAGTATTTGGGAGATGCAGAGACAAGGAGTCTGTCCATCTGCCTCCAGTCGTCCAGCTGGGATCACAGCCAGGGGCAACGCAGCCTCTGAAAGCCACCAGGAGACCCCAGGAACCCACAGAGCTGGCCAGAGAGTAGTGGCTGCAGGAGATGGGGTAGAGGAGGAGGGTTCATGTTGTGTTTAATGCTGTTCAAGCCAGATGCAAACAGTTTTGTGAGCTTTGGTACCAACCAACTCTGCTCTCCCTACAAGAGCCTATCCTAGAATTATAGAATCACAGAATGGTTTAGGTTGGAAGGGACCTTCAAGATCCTCTAGTTCCAACTCCCCTGTCATGGGCAGGGACACCTCCCACTAGAGCAGGTTGCTCAAGGCCCTATAATCCTGTCCTGCTCAACCCATCCCACCAAGAGATGTCCCCTCTCCAGCACCCAGATCCTCATGGTCCTAACCCAACCTGGCCAAAGCTCTGTGGTTTGGTCACTGGGGCCTGCGCCCACCAAGATAAAGGTTCAGAAGGATACACTTATATCTCCTGCCCTGCTAGGTCCCCAGAGACACCCAGCCACCAGCTGCAGCTGGGATTAAAGGAAGGATTGCTATTGATATTTTGGGAGCTGCTTCCTTCTCCATCCCCTCCTCCAGAATAGCTTTTTGTCTTTGGGCTTGTTTTCTTTCTTGCATTAAAAAGGTTTGACCCTGACGTGTTTTGAATGGACTGAGACGTGGCACTGAATGTCTCTTGGGATGTGGCTTTTTTGGGTAAGAGAGGGAGGAGGGGATTTCATTGTGTCCAACTTTGCTGACCTTTGGTGAGGAAAAGCATTGTCTTTTCCTCCTGCTGCTGCTGCTCTCTGCCTGGGTCTGGTTCTTTCTGATGAGTCCCTTGGCCTCATTCAGATCCTCCCTTAGATCAAGTGAGCCAGCCACCCCCCCACCGAGCTCTTCAATGACAACTCCACCAGCCAAGCTTCTCTGCTGTGGTCAAAATGAGGTATCCACCTCTTGGCCAGCTCCCACCAGGCCAGGTAGTCTGTTTATGAGGTGCCAGAGGTCTTCACCCCTCTGCTGCAGCAAATACAAGTCATCACAAAGTGCTCCTTATGCTGCTGAGACCTCATGGATGGATCCAGCTGCTTCTTGCATGTTTGGAGGCTCAACCACCAGGTAAACAGTCCAAACCCAGGATCTCCCTTAGTATCTACCACCACCTGCTTTCTACCTCTGCCAGGTGCTCACAATGCATCTGAGATGGTTACAGAGGGAAATGGGAGCCTTGGGGGTGCCAGCCTCCAAGCCTGGCTGCAGAGATGGGTTGCAGCTGCTGTGACCATGACACTTGGTCCTGGGACTCACTGTGGAGGACACAGATGGCAAGGTGACAGTGTTCTGCAGCTGAGGTCACTGGTAGTGGCTGGTGGTGTTACATGTAGTTGAGACCTGTTTATGATGTTTGTGCAGCCAGTGCATGCCCAGCTGGTAATTTCACCCTCTGAAAATAAAGAATAAAAGGCCTGGGTAACAATCTGGCCTTTTGGCAGCACTGGCAGAGAGACAAAGGGTCTTGGAGACCCTCGTTTCATTGGGGCTGTCTTTTCTCCACCCAAAATACAGAAGAACCAACGCCAGAGCTTGTTGGTGTCCTGGCACAAGAAAGTTATGGCATTTCCTCTGCAATTCTTTTTGCAAGGAATTAATCCCCTTTGCAAGCACTGGCTGGATCAGATCTCTCCTGGAGTTTCACAGACAACAGGGAGGAAATAACTTTTGCTTTGATTTTGCAAAAAGAAGAGCAGTGAAGTAACTGAGCTGCAGCAGCGTTCCCTGTCCCCAGGCTGGAGATCAGAAAATTGCTGATAACAACAGAGAAAAGGCAGAAACACTCAATAGTTTCTCTTCTGGCTATGGGAAAAGCAGGCTGATGTTCTCATGTTGCACGGGGGCACCAAAGTGCTTTCTAGTCCATTAGAAACCTGGGAGGACACTAAATGGCACGGCCCAGGGAGAAACTTTTTTAATCAGTGGGCTCAGATTAATTTGCTCCCAAGAGTCCCCTAGCAGCAGGGTGAGGAGTGGTGTGGCCTGCTGCTCATCCTCTCTCTGAAGTCCTGGGATTTCTCTCTGGTCCCACAAGACTGGAGAGATGCTAATTGCAGGGCAATACTCAAGAAAAGGGGAAAGAAGAAGAGCTGGGGTGAGGCAGCTTAGCCTGGCAGGAAGTGATGTGGGACTGGAGGGGTGGAGTGTGGGGAACTGTCAATAGAAAGAGATGGCTCCTGTAAAATCATAGAATGACAGACACATTCAGGTTGGAAAAGACCTTTAAGATCATCAAGACCATGATGATTAACCCAGCACTGCCAAGGCCACCACTAACCCATGTCCTTCAGCACCACATCTACACAGCTTTGAAATCCCTCCAGGGATGGGGACTCCACCACTGCCCTGGGCAGCCTGGGCCAGGGCCTGACAACCCTTTTGGGGAAGAAATTGTTCCTAATACCCAACCAAAAAAAAATAGGTCTTTGCAGATTCATTCAACTTCATTTGGGGCAGGTTGTATTAGATGATCCAGGCAGGTGGAAATATGCTCAAGTCAGAGGCTTCTGTGTGGAGTGATGTTACTCTGGTTAAAAAATGAGTGTGGTAAAAAAATTGAAGTGTATGATGGGGAGTGGTGAAATGATGGAGGCTGGGACAGGGGTGTTTCTAACCGAGCTCCACAGAGGTCCTTCCTGTCTCCATCCTCCCTGTCCAGCTGGTGCTTAGAGAGAAAAGGACTAGAAAGAAGAAAAGCTCAGTGATCACCCACCATATAGGGATAGGACAGGGGCTGATGGTTTTAAACTAAAAGAGGGGAGGGTCAGACTAGATGTAAGGAAGAAATTTTTCCCAACAAGGGTGGTGAAACCCTGGCCCAGATTGCCCAGAGAGGTGGTAGATGCCCCATCCCTGAAACATTCCAGGTGGGGTTGGACGGGGCTCTGAGCAACCTGATCTATAATCATAGAATCACGGACTGGTTTGGGTTGGAAGGGACTTTAAGATCATCAAGTTCCAACCCCCCTGCATGGGCAGGGACACCTCCCACTAGACCAGGTTGCTCCAAGCCCCATCCAACCTGCCCTTGAACACTTTCAGGGATGGGGCAGCCACAGCTTCTCTGGGCAAATCTGGGCCAGTGTCTCACCACCCTCAAAGCAAAGTGTTTCTTTATTTCTTTATCTAGTTGAAGATGTCCCTGCTCACTGCAGGGGGGTTGGACTAGATGAACTTTAAAAGTCCCTTCCAACTTAAACCATTCCATGATTCTAGGATATCTCCCCTGTCACAAAGCTTTTCAGAGATACCTCACACCCAAGGTTATCTTTGGACCCCCCTGAAAAGGTTTGATGCCATCAGAGGGCACACACTCTCCATAACACTGCTCAGTCCCTCCTTGCTCAACCTCTTTGCCTTTTGTCCTTCCTGATAGTGAATGTTGTGAGGGAATTACATCTGCTGAGGAAAAACTATTTTTGGTTGATCTAAACCCCAATATTCCAGTGATCTACAGCTGCATTTTGAGGAAGAGTGAAGAATCTCATCCACTCCTTGCTTCATGCCATGAACAAGCACTTTAATCCATTTTAGGCTCTAGAGTCTGAATATGCTTGAAGTTTTGGTGCCTCTCAGGTACTCTGGGAATTAAAAATCACTGTACCAGGTGAGGTGTCCCTCATCTAACTCCTCTGCATCTCTAGAAGTCACAGGGATACCCATAAGACGTGACCCTGGAGCAGAAGCAGAGTCACCATCCTGGAAGTGTTTAAAAAAAAATATAGATGTGGTGTTTAGGGACATGATTTAAGCACTGAATGGGTAGATTAGGTTATGGTGGGAGGATTTAGGTTATGGTTGGACTTGATGATCTTCAAGGGTCCTTTCCAACCAGGATGATTCTGTGATTCTGTGATTCCTACGTGGGACACACTGGCCACTGCCAACCTCCAAGGAGGCAGAATCCCCTGAGGTATTTCATGGCAATTACTGCAATCAGCTAATTAGCAAATAAGATCGATTCAAATGAAGTTACTGGTGTCAACAGCTATTATGCAAGCTTGCCCGTGCTGGAGTAAAGCCATACCAGGAGGGTCTGCGAGAGGGGTTGGAGTCAAAAAGCCCTCAGAGATGGGGAACGGGAGGAGTTAGAGGGGACACGGTAGATGGGAGTGAAGCTAAGGGGGAAAAACCACTCTCTGAGATAAATCAGAGGGAAGGTGTTGAAAACAATCCAGGTAGTTGCTTCCAAATAGGGAAGGGATGACAGAAAGGGATGATTCCCACCAGTCATCGAGGTTGGGAGGAGTGGGGAGGAGTCAGGAAAATACCCAGAACCCCCTCCAAGAGGGGAGTGTTCCCATGCCCCGGGCAATCCCAGGATCAAACAGCCCGGGAAGAGCTCCCACGCTGCAGGCAAGGTGCAGGCAGAGGGCAGGAGGTAACGCACATCCACCTCCCCGACCTGCAATTCAAACCCCTTGCCACTTTTGGAAGTGAGGTGCCAGCCTGGGCTTTTTTTTTTGGAATGCAACCATCTCCCAACGGGAGTTCGAGCCAGGCTCGCTCCATTTCTGCCTGCAAACATAGCCCTTGGGAAACGCAAGCCTGGAGCTGGATGGGGCTGCCAGGGTGGGACACGGGGCTGCCAGGGTGGGACATGGGGCTACCAGGGTGGGACATGGGGCTACCAGGGTGGGACACGGGGCTGCCAGGGTGGGACACGGGGCTCTGGGACCAGCTCCACCCCAGAGCCAGAGCCCTGCATAAAGCCTGCGGAGGCATCAGCTAATCCTTTCCTAAGCCCGCTGGGATGGATTTAAAGGATGTTTGTGTCACTCGCCCCCGGGATCAAGATCCTTAGAGGATAAGTGTCCGAAGGAAATTAAGGGATTCTCCTTTCCACAGCGGGGCATGAAACAGAGACATGGCCCCTGCTGGGCCGTGCCGGGGGGGCTGCTGTTATCCCCTGCCAGCCTTC
The DNA here is from genome assembly GCA_020745705.1 of Hemiprocne comata. Lineage (NCBI taxonomy): Eukaryota > Metazoa > Chordata > Aves > Apodiformes > Apodidae > Hemiprocne > Hemiprocne comata. Next base: position 3,177,936 of record CM036589.1, on the reverse strand, counting down.
CCTTGGAGGGAAGGGATGTTGGCTCTAATCTTCTGCTGGACTTTGGGGTGGGGAGTTTTGCTGCCTGGCTCTGGAGCTGGCAGATGCCCTGGGTTTATCACAGCAGCTGGCCCAGCCAAATGTTATTGAACAGCCCACATCTCGGTTTTAAAACCCTGGAGAGGTGCAAAATTGCTTTTCATCCCCATGCCAAGGGTGGAGAACTTAGGCAAAGGGGTTTTCTGTCCTGGCCAAAACCAGGGCTGGAGCTATAACCACCGTTGTCCAACCTGTCCTCAAGTTCACTGCTAAGGAGGAGGGAAAAAGACATCAACAGATTGATGGGAAAGTGGATTAAAGAATCCCAATTGGTTTGGGTTGGAAGGGACCTTCAAGATCATCTAGATCCAACCCCCTGCCATGGGCAGGGACACCTCTCACTAGACCAGGTTGCTCCAAGCCCCATCCAACCTGCCCTTGAACACTTCCAGGGATGGGGCAGCCACAGCTTCCCTGGGCAACCTGTTCCAGTGTCTCACCATCTTCACAGCAAAGGATTTCTTCCAATTAAGTTTTCCAGCTTCAAGGAATAACCTCTGGGCGGTGGTTGCATCCACACAACCCAACGCTGCGATAGCTCCATGGGCATTCACTGCACAGGGAGACTGCTCAGGGATAGCTGGGGTGACTTGTAGGACTTGTTTTTAAAATAAACAGATCCCTTTTATGGCCTGAAACCCTGCACCTCCCACAGGAGGAAATGTATTTAATGAGAAATGCCACCATTAATCACCTCTGGAGCTTGAAGCTTTGCTCACGCCTTGGCTGAGGGACCTCTTCCCAAGGCCACATACCCACCTCCTGCAATGCTGAGCACAACCTGACCCTGCTTGGAGCCAGGGTGAGTCCTCAGCTGCCGGCCAGGCTGGACTGTGCTACTCACCCAGCCAGAGGGAAATAATCCCTCCTTTCTTTTCCAGCTATCAGGAATGCACCACACCTGGTGCCCCTCGGGGAGTGTTTGCAGTCCTGGCAGGCGCCTGGGCTGGATTGTTTGCCCAGGGATTTTTTTTAAATTGTGTGTGTATGTATTAAAAGCTAATTTAGGCCCCTGAGAGCATGGAGGGGCAGACAAAGCCCTTGGCTGGCACTGAGGAATGTCAACAGGCAGTGGGTTTGTTTGGCTGGTCCCGATGGTGTTGCACAGCCCTCCTGAGTGGCAGATCACAGGTGAGATGAGTTTGTTCAGGTTCTGCTGGAAAACAGCCTGGTCGTTGCCTGCAGGGGATTGCCTGCCCCAGACATTTGCAGGTCACACATTTACTGCTTTAGCCACAAGAAGCTTGGGGAGAAACTTTTCTGCAGGGCCTGTAGTGATAGCACAAGAGCTGATGGCTTTAAACTAAAAGAGCGGAGATTCAGACTAGATGTAAGGAATAATTCTTTTACACTGAGGGTGGTGAAACCCTGGCCCAGGTTGCCCAGAGAGGTGGGAGATGCCCCATGCCTGGAAACATTCCAGGTCAGGTTGGACAGGGCTCTGAGCAACCTGGTCTAGTCGAAGGTGTCCCTGCTCATGCAGGGGAGTCAGACTAGATGAGCTTTAAATCTCCCTTCCCGCCCAAACCATGCCATAAATCTATGCTTCTAAGATGTTTTTTTTAATATCTCAGCATAGTTCCTGCTCAGTACGATCCCTCACTATTTCTGCTCTGGGCTGGGGGGCTTCAATACAGCCCAGCAGAGGCAAATGGGGGGTCTGCAGGGTTAAGGAACATGCCAGGGGCCACATGGGATGCCAGTAGCAGAGCACAAACCACAGAACAAACTTTCCACTCGGGACTCCACACAGCTCAAACCACCCCTGGCTGCTGGGGACACCCTGATCCCCAGAGAGATCAACCCCCGGGGTCTGCAAATGCAACAGCAACTGGATCCTAGCTTGGAAAAGCAGTGGGGGGGGAGGAAGAGTGCAGTAGTCAGGAGGGAGAACACGCAGACTGGAGGAAGGAGGAGAGCAAATTCCTGCTGCGCAATGGCTGGCCAGGGACCAGCTCAGCAGTGGTGATTTATTATTGGCATTACAGGGGAAGCTGGAAGCTGGGGAGAACATCAGGGTCTCCCTGTGCCTGGCACGACAACCCACCTTTAGAGGCTGGATTCAGCTTCCTCCTGGGGAGGGGTGTTTATGCCCTTACTGAGCTGAAACTGGGGGGAGATGTGGCCTCCCCCAGAGGCCTTTTGAGAAATGTATTTATTTGAGGAGGGAGAAACATGAGCAGAGAGAGTGGGACCATGGTGGCTGGGGGAGGAGGGCTGTGGAGCTGCCATGGGGGTGCAGCTTTGCCCATCTCAGCCCAGCATCCCTGATGGTTTTTGGAATGTTTTCCTTCTCTCCTGTCTGTCCCGGCCTCTGAGCCACCCTGAAAAGCCATTACAGGGACAGCCCACTCTGGCTTTCCATCCCACAGCTTGGAGCAATCACCCCAGGTGGACAATGGCAGAGCAAGATGTGTGGTCTGGCCACCGCCAGCATGTCCCTCTCCCCTCTCCCTGCAATTTCTGGCATCACTGGAGGCAGAAGACCCCACTGCAGGGAAATGTCTAAGGTGGGAAGGCTGGTCCTCCCACCCCCAATAACTCAGGTGGGATGGCTTGGCTGTTACTCCAAGTGCTTGTGAAGGGCAGAGCTGGGGATGTGATGAAGGCAACGGTCCATGGGGAGTGGATTGAGCCTGTACTAGATCAACTGATATAATTAGAAAGCTGGGACAAGGAGATGAGCTCCTGTGCCTGAAAGCTGGTCTGTTTTTTCCAGCTCCAGAAGCTGGACTAATAGAAGCTCTGACCTGCCCTTGTACATCATCTCCAGCACACGTCTGCAGGGTGCTGTGATGGCCGTGAGCTCGGGGAGGACCTCCCAGCCTTGGATGTTTCCAGGGATCTACAACCTCTCTGAGCAGCATCCACCACCATCACATCAGCCACTCTGGCTCCTCTTGGCCCCCCTACCCTGGGTACACTGAGGGTGGGCAGTGTCCATCCACCCCAAAACCACGCAGCTGGGGGTGCTCACCCAGTTGACTTTGCCTACCAGCTTCACACCCAGGGAGATGCTCTTCATGCTCTGGGTCAGGCAAGAATGCCAAAGTGACCCCAAATTGACAACCCTCTTAACAAAAACCTCAGGGCCTGCTGTCCAGTGTTGGTGCGGGAGGAGATGGTGGACTTCCATGGGAACATCTCCACCAAATCCCACCTCCACAAGCCAGAGCTTCCCCATGGAAGGATGAACTGGGTGGGAGATCTCCATTCCTCTGCAAAGCCACCTCATCTCCTCTGGCAGCTTTTACTCCCCTAATAACCCCCCCAAAACATGCAAACTGGCCTCACAGCAAGGATTTGGCAGGATCAGCAGAGAGGAAACAGGAAAACCCTGGTCATCTGGAGAGTGCAGACTGTGCCTGGACAGCCTGGGGAAAGCAATATTCCCACTGGATTGATGGGACAAAGCCACCTGGTTTGGAGAGGAGGAGGTCCAGCTTGTATTCCTGTTTGGCCTTGGGGCTGAAGGGAAGCCATGGGGCTGTTCTGTGTCATGGGATGGACACGGGTGAAGGAAATGTGGAGAACCACTGAGCAATAGAAGATCTACAACAAGGTATCTTGAAAACCTGAGCCTGCAGAACACACTTTCCCCCAGGATTCACAACATGCTGGTCACACAGTCAGAAGTTGCTCATCACAGGGTTTTTTTTCCTGGCTGGGATCATCATTATCATTACTGGTGCTGGGCTTCCAGAGAAAAACATGTTTTTGGGCCACATACCAAAGGATTTGGTTAATTTGTCACCCACAGACGCACATGTATTTATTTAAAAGTGCTTCTTGTTATGTTACTTGGCAACTTCTGAGCCCGTGTGCTTCTCCAGCTGATAAATATTTGGGAGGTTGTTTGTGTGAAGAGTGGCATGTGTTAATTATCTGATCTTCTTTCTTCTGAGCTCCCTGCAAAGGGAACAGGCTCTGTTATATCTGTCTAAACCTGGAGCATCTCGCCAGCTGCTGAGGAGGATCTGGACCCAAAAGAGAGGGTTGCTTGTCTGCTTGTCTCCATCCTGGTGTGAGGATGAGGTGTGTGAGTTCCTTTTGCATCCATTGATGCTGTGGTTCAGGCTCCAGTACCACCTGCTAGGACCAGCTGAGGACCAAAAGGCTGTTGGGTGGGTGGTGGGAGCAATGAGGATACCAGAGGGTGCTAAAGGGCACCCAGAAAGCAACCAGAATAAACAAAAAAATCATGGAGCAAAAGGGAAAGCTCAGGTCATTGAATAAATCCATGAGCTGCTGGAAACCAGGAGAGTTTCTCTGATCCCAGGCTGCTGAAGGTGTAGCCATCCTGGATCCTTCTGAACTCAAGAGCTGCCCATGGTCCCTGTTCCAGTGAGACTCCAGCTGCTGGAATCATGTTATTCCATGACTCCCCCTGCTTTTATCCAAACAAAGCCCCAAAACTTTTCCAGCCCTTGTGACCACCCTAAAATTTGATCCACAGATGTAAGAAGGAAGGTGCCAGCCACAGCATGGGCAGTGGAGAGGAGTGGGAAGGCAGAGACCTTGACCCTGGGTCTCATCTTGGGTCAAACTCCAGCCAAGCTCAGACAAAACCCGTCCTGCTGGCCCAGGAGCCAGATAAAACCAACATACTTATTGCAAAAACAATTTTGCAAGAGGGAAACTCAGCCAAGATCATGGGGAGCCTGATTTCAAGCCTTGCAGCAACTCTGCTGAGATGAAGCAGGAGCTGCTGCAGCTCCCTCACCAGGTCAAGGAGACTTTCAGCTCCCTCTGCCAGGAGAGCTCTTGGCTCCAGCCAAGATTACAAGGATTATAAGGCATATGCCATCTCCATCTCCTGATGGCTGTTCTAATGCTTGTGTTTGCTTTCCTTGCTGTTTAAGGAGGTATCTGGACCTCCTTGTCCTCCAGGAAGGTGAACCTCTCCTGTCTGTGCTCTTGCTGCCTGGTCCCCTCCTGCTCTGGGACCACCACTGTGAGGGTCTCAGAAGAGATGTCCTTCTCACCCACTGCTCCACCAAGAAATGTTCCCATGGGAGCAATGGGAAAAGGCAGAAGTCCAGCCCTTGGCTTCCAAAAACTGGAGGTGTCACCTGGTCCTTTTGCCCCCCAGCATTGCCTAGGTGCAGGGTGATGACAGACCTGAGCTGTGGGTGCATGTTTCTCCCTTCCAGGAACCATCCAGCTTTTTGTAGGCTCTCAAAGCATTCAGACCACCACCACCTCCAGGATGGAGCATCACAGCCTACCTATGACCCCTGGTACCACCACATCCTGCAAGGAAAGGACTCCCAGGCTGGGGAAAACCCAACCAAAGGAGGAATGCAGCAACCCACCCTGGGGTATAAAGGTTTTACCCATGGGGTGGCTGGAGGGGTCCCTGCCTGCTCCCCCCAGCCGGTGGGGCAGGGATATCTGGGCTCCTGGATCCATGCCTCCATTTCACTTTCAGATCCCTCAAATAATAACTGTGTTTGCCAGCTCCTGTGACAAGAATGACTAATGGGGAAAGATCCTCAGCAAAGGGAAACAAGAAATCTCCTCGTTTCACCCTTTGGTTGCTGGATTTCTCTGACAGCCCCAGGCCAGCTTGGCTTTCCTTAATGTGCTGGGAAAACAGATTTTTAAGCCCTCGACAGGCTCCAGCAACACCCTCTTAACTCTTCAGCTTCCCCATCAGGACTTGATTCCCTCCACAAACTTTTTGCAGCTGGTTTATCCCAATTCCTGCTCCACATGGAGTTATCATGAGGCGAGTGCCTGTGACAGCTGATGCAATGTGATTTTCACGGTGCATTTGGAAACCACCCTCCCCATCTGCCTTTTTTTTTTTTTTTGCAAGGCCGGAGACCATCTTTCCTCCTCCAGGGAGGGATGGGAGAGCAAGAGATGCCCTTGTCATGCACCAGGACACGTTGATGTTCCAGTGATGGATGCTAGAGTGGGTGCCCGGGGCTGATGTTACAGCAGTCTCCATGGAGGCTGGGGCTCTCCCAGTCCCATCTCCAGCAAGACAAGCTGCTGTTGTCTCCCAAATATCCAGGCTCCTGCAACCAGATGTTGGACTTTCTAATGTTTTTCTGCCTCCTCCTTTTGGATCTGGGGGCTGGCAGGTTGTCCCTTAGGACATCAAGCCCAGTGACCCAGCAAAGGAGGTGACCCTCACCCTTGCATGGGGCCCGTGTGGCCACGCACGCTGCTGCACTGCCTTTTAAACACCCGCCCTTGCAGCAGGGAGCCAAGGGGGCGGAATTTCAGCCCTTCCACACATTCCTCCTCTGCCCCGTTGCCATCCCAAAGCCAACACTCAGGACACCATGCCTGGTTTCCGTGCAGGAGCCTGGGCACCGCGGATGGGGAAATCCCACCGCTCTGGCATCGCCATGCCTGTTTTCAGACCATTCGCCTCCCAACCTTTGCAGAAAATAAATTCCCCAGCCTGGCTGAACTCGGATGACAGCATCGCCTGCTATATATAGCCGCGGCAGATCGCCGCTCCAACCAGGGCCACACATAAACAAACGGCACGGCGCATGGTCCCCTGCCTGCAGAGGGGACGGGCCAGCCAGCCGCACGGGATGGGGGAGCCTCCCACCCCTGGCTGCTCGGGACCGGGGTACCCTCTTTTCATGTCAGCATCCCCCCCCCCCCCGCCCCGAGGGCTCGGCTGCTGGCAGAATCCGCTGCCTGAGCGGGTTTGAGGATGAAGGATGCGCTGGAGGGTGTTGAAAGCAGAGCACGGAAGATCGGAGGGAGGTGCCAAAGGTTATCGTGCGGGGCAAGGGGCATCCCCTGGCTTGGATTACACCCGCTGACTCCCAGCTGGAATTAAAGAAGCTGTTGCCATCACCCCTCTCACGTACCACCATGTGAGACAGAAAAATGCCAGCACGGCCCCGCTAGAGCGCCTGCCCACCCCTCCTGCCTCTGCTCCACCTCTCCCTGCAGCCCTCCCGCTTGCATCTGTCTGCTCCTCTCCCTGCCCGACCCTGTGCACGGGGCTGCATGAGGGGTGCACGGGGGTGCACCGGGTGCTGAGCGGAGGGAAAAAGGGTGTCGATGTTCAGCAGGGACCCACACCTGGCTCAGCTGGCAAGCCGTGCCCTCCTTCCCCAGCTCCACACATGTGCCTGGAAGAGGCAGGGGATGCTCAGGGGGATGCTCATGGGCATGGATGTTCGGGGGATGGATGTTTGGGGGATGGATGCTCAGGGGATGCTCTGTGGAGCATCCAGCAGCCCGACGCCCTCCTCTGGAGCAGAGGGACTGGCCGGCCTCGGGGCGCCGCTCGCAGCCACAGGTCCCCAAGCTCCTGCTTTGGCTCTGAGGAGTGGGTGGGGGTGGTAAAGGGGTCTCTGCCCTCCCCTCCCTACACACCCGTGGCCCCGGATGGGGCTCTCTGCTGCAGTGCAGCAGCTCCAGCCCTGCTTCCTCCCGAGGAGCTGGCAGGGGGTATGCCTGCCTTCATCCTGCCTTCATCCTGCCTTCATCATGACACCCTCTCCGGCTCCTCAAAACCCAGCTGTTGGGCCAGCGAGCAGGATGAACCATTTGGAAGAAGCAGCAACTTGCTGCTCTCCGGCACGGGGATGGAGCCCGTGGGCCTGGGCACCCCGGGGAGCAGAGGGCAGTGGGATGGGTCTGCACCCACCACCCTGCCAACGTGCACCCATGGCTGGGGGGGTGGCAACGGGTCGGGGGAACGCATGTTGTCCACGTCCTCGCAAAGCCAGGGAGGCATTGGTGCCTCCTTGGGTGAAGTCCCAAGCGGGGAGCCCTGTGGCATGACGTCCCCCCTAGGTCCTCCCTCCCTCCCTCCCCGTCGCTGCTGGGCGAGGGCCACCCAGCACCGAAGCAGATGACATAATTCCCAGCAACTGCACGTTAATCACTCGGCCGCCAGCAACCTCCTTTTGCTCGAATCCAACCCCCAATCCCAGCCACCGCTCCCCTCCCCGACATCGCTGCAAAAAATAAATAAAGAAATAAATAAAAGAAGCTGAGGAAGAGGAAAGGAAGGGTGGTTGGGGTGGGGAGGGACAACCTGATCCTGCTGGGCACTGGCAAACAGGTCTGTTTGTATGTGTGTGTGTGTGCGTGTGTCCCCCGCCCCTCCCCGCCTTGCACTCTATTTTTGGGTGCTGTCATCTCCAAACAGCCCCGCGGGGCCAAATCCAGGCAGCTGCGACTTTTAGGCACAACCAAACCTCCCTCCTCTCCATCACACCAGAAATCGGCGCTGGCAGCCCATCCTCCACCCCACCCCCCTCCCCAAAATCTTCCCCTCCTCCCCCCCCCCCCGCCCCCCCTCCGCAAATTATATCTGGGTGGGTAGTTTAGGAGCATCAGGTCCCCCCTCCTTGCTCTCTGTGCACCCCATATCTCTCAAGGCGCCCCCCTCCTTGTCACCCCTCCCTCCCCCACTCCATCCCACGTTTCACCCCCCCTCCAGCAGCGTTTCCCAGTTCCTCCCAGTCGCTCCCCAGCCCGAGCCTTACTCTTGGCAGGGATGCTGGGGGCTGGTCCCCGGGGCGGTGGGCAGCGGTCGGGCAGCGATCGGGCAGGGACTCTCAATCAAGCGGCCTTGGCTGCGCAGCCGGGTGGCCGCTCCCGTCCGAGGGGTCTCATCTCATTTTGTCATATGTCACCAACACACACCGCACACACACACACTCGCAGCCACGTTTCCCCCCCCTTCTTGCGGCAAACGGCGGCCAGCCCCGACCCCACCCCCTGTCAAAGCGGCAGCCTAACAGCGAGGAAGGGGAGGATGGAGGGAGGATCTGCTCGCCTTCCCTTTAACTCTTCCCTCGCCACCCCCCCCCCCCTCAGGACAGGGCTCCGCGGGGTCAGGACATGCTACATGGATCACTCTCCCCCCCAGTCCCGACACCTTCTCCCGTAGGGCTCTAGGACAGGGGACATTTGGGGTCCGGTCAAACCCCGTGGTGCCTGGGATCTGTCCCCCACTGCCTCGCCACGGCTCATCACAGACTGGTTTGGGCTGGAAGGGAACTTAAAGATCATTCAGTTCCACCCCCTCTGCATGGGCAGGGACACCTCCCACCAGACCAGGTTGCTCCAAGCCCCATCCAACCTGCCCTTGAACACTTCCAGGAATGGGGCAGCCACAGCTTCTCTGTGCAAGTGTCTCATCACCCTCACAGCAAATAATTTCTTCCTAATATCTCATCTAAATCTCCCCTCTTTCAGCTTGAAACCATTCCCCCTCATCCTCTCACTCCCTGCCCTTGTCCAAAGTCCCTCCCCAGCTTTCCTGGAGCCCCTTCAGGCACTGGAAGGTGCTCTAAGGTCTCCCTGGAGCCTTCTCTTCTCCAGGGTGAACACCCTCAACTCTCTCAGCCTGTCTCCAGAGCAGAGCTGCTCCAGCCCTCCCATCATCTTCGTGGCCTCCTCTGGACTCGCTCCAACAACTCCATGTCCTTCTAGTGTTGGGGACTCCAGAACTGGACCCAGCACTGCAGGGGGGGTCTCACCAGAGTGGGTAGAGGGGGAGAATCCCTCCCTTGACCTACTGGTCATGCAGCTTCTGATGCAGCCCAGGATATGGTTGAAGCTCAGTTCATCTCCCTCCATGCCCCAAATACAAGCCCCCACAATACAGCTGAGCCCCAGCATTGCCCCACACAGTGGGTTGGGGAAGGAGTGGGGCAGCTAAGGGCCACGGCTGATGTTTGGAGGGCACGGGTGGCCCCACGGCCTGTAGCTGGGGGTGGTAGAAGTGTCTGTCTGCCTTTGCCCACCTTCAGACCATGTAAAACCCATTTGGCCCTAATTTTCCCCCAGTTGTCCCTTGGTTTGTCCCCCAGCCAGTTCCAGGAGCAGAGCCCAGACTCAACCCCTGGTGTCCTCCAGTGGCGCTGGGGTGGAGAAATAAAGTCAATGTTGGAGATGAAATCTTTTCCCACCCCATGGAGAGGCCAAGGCCCTCAGCTAGCACAGGGGGTAAACTTAAACTCCCCTAACTCCTTCTTACACTGATTAGCTAGAAATGGGACATGCAAATGACAAGCAAATTTAGCCAAGGACTTAAACTGAAGACAGAGCAGCTCCTGATAGTGATGTAGTATGGAGTTGCCTTCTTCAAGAAGAAATGAAACCTGTCAGAGGGGAAAAGGAAAAGCAAAAGCTCACAGTACTGGCCATGGAGAGGAGCTCCAATGTGTGGAGAGGTTGGTGGCACATGCCCCTGCTCCCAGCCTCACCCCAGCCCTGGGGTTGCTGCAGGAGGGTGTTTGGTCCTGCAACACACACCACCAGGCTCTGGTTCTCCCCTTGGCCTCTTCCATGGATGTGCAGTGCTGACACCACTCCTGCTCACCTGTCAAGAAGGGGAGAAGAGGCAGAAGTTGCTGCCACATATTTCTGCTGCTTTCCAGTGAAATGGCAGGTCTGGTAATTAATTATCCCTCTTAATAGCACCAGACAGGCACTCGGCTGCTGCCACAGAATTGCAGGCTGGGAGTATCTTTCTGCATAGGTCGTTGCTGGCAGAGCTCCAGGGGCTCTGTGCCATCTTCCTTGGAGGGAAAGGGCAACTGAGGCTCTCTGACTTATTTATAGTCACCTTTGGGGACCAGGATTGGAACCTGGGACAAAGCCATCTCTCCTGTGGGTGGGACTCTGCTGCTTCCCACCAGCACTGCCAAGCAACGGAGCAGGTCCTGCATGGTGAACTGGGTGGTCCGTCTGCATGTTAAATCTGGAGAGGCAAAGGGAGATAGTAGAGCTGTCAGTGGGGGACAGAGAAGGTCAAGTCAGATGAACCCTTCTCCAATCATCAGCTGGCCACATGCCTCCAGGATTGAGCACCAAGGCTGAGACAGATGCATCCAAGGGGACAAGGGCTCCAGCTCTCCTCTCCAACCCTCCAAGGAGCACTGGGGATACTTCTGGACACCCTGAGGGAATGGGAGTGGATGAAGAGGGCATCTGCATACAACCCCCCCAGCCAGTGGTGGGACACGCCTGGACTGGAGCAGAGCCAGTTTTGTAGTTGAGACAATGCTCTGATGATGTTGCAGCTCCATCAGGTCAGCCCAGTATCCTATCCCATCAACAGCCACACGTGGACACCCAAAGAAAAGCAAAACGAGGACAATATTCTCCCTTAACACTCTCCAACCATTTTCAGTTCAAGGGGTTTCCAGAAGATGAGCTGTCTACAAAGACACCCTGGCAGAGCAAGGGTCCAATGGATGTACCCTTGATGGCTGGAGCAGCAGTCTTCCCCAGCTCCTCTTCCCCACTGGAGAGGTTTTTGCAGGGTCCAGACCTCCACGAGGACTGAGAGCATGTGCTGTGTGCCCCCCACCGAGTCCATCCTCACTGCGAGGTGTTGCCTCCCCCAGCAGGGGTTGAAGCCCAGAGCCTGTAGGACACTTCACATGGTTTGGGTTCATGCAGCACTATCCTGCTCTCCCATTTCAACTGTTGAGTCTTTTCACAAGGATTATCCTGAGCCTAGCACTGGGACAGCAGCTTTTCTGCTCTCCTCTTCTACTCCGCTGTTGATCCAGTTGGACTTGAGGATCTTAAAGGTCTTTTCCAACCAAAATGATTCTATGTTTCTACGTTGATCCTATGATCCCTTTCCAAGAAGTGCTTGCAGGTGTCGTGGTTTTCTACAGCAGGCCAGGATGAGGGCTGTCTCCAGAGGACACTGCTCTGCTCCTTGTCCTCACCACGGACCCGCTACCACCTCGAGTGGACTTTGTTTTCCCTTCTTTGCTGAATGTTTTGTGCCTCTCGATGTGGTTCTCATGCTCCAGCCGTCAGCTTGTAGCGAGTCCCAGGGAGAAGGTGCCAACTTTAACATATGCCTGAACAGTTCTTTTCAGACATATACAAACTGGAACAATGCCTCGCTGGGAATATGCTTGTTGATGCAATTTGCCAACTGTGGTTTCAGATCTGCTCTTTTCAGCAAGTACCAACTATTTGTAGACTGTGCAAAATCTTGGATAGCTGGGGACTGACGGGATCTCTGGAAGTCTCTCTCCAGGCATGGAGGAGCTACTGGGGAAGGCAACCTAGGGCTGAGTGAAGACCTCCATGATCATCAAAAATAATTTTCAGATCAAACACTTTGCCTCCAAGGACCTCAGTCCTTTCTCCCTTTGCTTTAGGAAGCAGCCAGCACTGGACAGTCACGCTGGTTTCTCTGCCACATGAACGTGTTCTCACCTTGTGTAACCAGGACTTTATTCAACTCCCCACATCTCCTGGGTTCAAGCATCCTCCCCTGTTTCTTCTATCAGTGGCACTCATTGAGGTAGGACATCACTGGGACATGACTCCAGTGCACCTGGATGTAAGGCTGCCCAGCAGAGAACCAGCTGGGCTGTCTCTACTCCAGCATGTGCTTGCGAACAGGACTGACAACCCTCAGCTGGTATCTGGACTAACTTCATCCCATGGATTTGCAGACACCCTGGCAACATTCTAGGGACTGGCTGGAAGATGATAACAAGGTGAGTTTGGCCTTGTGTCTAAGGAGATGGGCAAGCTCACCAAGTGGGCAAGGAAGAGTGCCAGGTCAGATGGGGCAGAGGTGTTTTCTCACCAACAACCATTAGGAAGTGCCTTTGCCCATGTGTCTGCCTTCAGCTTGCAAACTCCCAGGGCAGGGATCATGTCCTGTTCCTCACTGATTAAACATCCCGTCAGCTGGTTGGGTTGTGTGTGGAAATGTCAACGAGATCATCCACGGGCAGGAGGGTCAGAGCTTGAACTGCCTGTGGAGGGCTGCCAAAGGCATGTGTGTTGAAGACAGCAAATAATCAAGAGACCCTTGTTCATAGCAACCTCAGTGGAAATATTTTTGTGTGTGTATGTGCTGGCATCCAATCTGGCAGTGGTTACTCAGCACAAGTGGGCGGTCTGTCCCTTTCTCTCAGCTGGAGTCTCCTCCTCCTCACAGGGACCCAGAAGAGGGCTGAAACTAAAGCAGATGGTTTGGGGGTGCTCAGAAATACCAATGCCAAGGGCTGTCTCATCACCAGCTTGAGCTTCATGGTGTGCTGAACATGCTCAAGACCAAAGAGGTCTCTCCATGTAAGGGGGGACACAGGAGGCTGTGAGCTGCTCTTGGAGATATGGATGGTTTCAGCTCTTGGTTGGATTTTGAGGAGAAGGAGCAGAAATTGAGATCTCTGGGATATTGCACAAAGTATAGAGTTGTGTGTCAAATCTTCCCTCCCTGAGTCCAAGGGCATTTGAAGCACTGATGCTGAAGGGACACTGAGAGGCCGTGCTGGTTTTGCTAGGAGAAGGTCTCAGGGCTTTCTCCAAGTGAGAATCCAAGGCTGCAAGCCTGGAGAGCTGGCCAAAGCAGGCACACTCCAGCTTATCGTCCCTTTGAGTGCCACACAAGATCTGCCACAGTCCTTCAGCAGAGAAACTCCCAGACTCCCATTGAGAGCTTTGCTGCCACTCTCATCCCTGCAGAAGTGTCTGGAGAGGTTTGTCCTGACCTCCATCCCCCTCCACAGCTCCCAGCATTTCATTTTCTGTGCAGCAACACTCTACTGCTAGAGTCAGCTGAGATGAAACCCAGCTGGCTCCTACACACCTTGGGAGCTCAGGCAGGGTTGCTTCCCACACAGTGTCTTTCACCCAAATTAAACAGCTCTCAGCTGAGCTCTGCCACCCATCATGCCAACCCGCAGGCAGAGCTCAGCTTTTGGCAGCTTTCTACAGCTTTGGGTTCACATCGAGCAGGGAAAGAGCAGGGACCTTACTTTAGTGAATGTCTTCCAAGGGGTGTACGGTCCAGGGAGCTACAGGGTCATCCTTGGCATCATGGTGAAATCAGCAGGAGGCTGATAGTCATAATGATAGCAAAGACCTGGCCATGGAGAGCTGTTTAGAATCATAGAATTACAGAGTGATTTGGGTTGGAAGGGACCTTAAAGACCATCGAGTTCCAACCCCACTGCATGGGCAGGGACACCTCCCACTAGACCAGGTTGCTCCAAGCCCCATCCAACCTGCCCTTGAACACTTCCAGGAATGGGGCAGCCACAGCTTCTCTGGGCAACCTGTTCCAGTGTCTCACCACCCTCACAGCAAAGAGTTTCTTCCTCATATCTCATCTAAATCTCCCCTCTTTCAGTTAAAACCATCCCCCCTCACCCTCCCACTCCCTGCCCTTGTCCAAAGTCCCTCCCCAGCTTTCCTGTAGCCCCTTCAGGCACTGGAAGGTGCTCTAAGGTCTCCCTGGAGCCTTGTCTTCTGCAGGCTGAACAGCCCCAACTCTTTCAGCCTGTGAAGAAATTGAGGAGCTTTGGCCTTTTCAGCTCCCTGTGCTGGAGACACCTGCACTGTTGGTGCCCATGTCCACACTTGTTGCAGATGGCCATAGCCCACTTCTGTATCAAACCCTCTCCACAGAGGATTGATTTCTGAGGTAATTTTAGCAGCTCTCCACCAGTCCCTGGGTGGCAAATGAACATCTTCCAGCTCTGCATGTTGTAGGCTTCACTCTGGGCTCACCAGATCAACCACTTTGTCCAGGTGGAGATCTCTGGCTCTTTGCCACAGAAAGGTATTCAGAAGAAATCATCATTTACTCAGTTTGTAACTTGCTTTTCTGATCCCCTTTCAGGAAGGGTGGCCTTGGCTAGCAGATCCTCCAGCCCCTTGCTGTCTGCTTGCCAGAGAGCAGCCTGGGGAATGACCTTAGACTCAAATTGCATTAAGAAAGGTCCTCGTTAAACAAGGCTCTTCTCAGAGCCTGAGTTTACAGGCATCCTAGGCAACCACCTTGGGCTTTTTCCAGTCCTCCAGGGAGAAGCACAGTCCCCAGAAATCAATAACCGGGTTCTTTTGAAAGTCAGCAGGACTTTGGCTGGATCTAAGCTGCCCTCTCTGGAGATTGCACTCTGCTGAAAGCAAACGAGTGGCCCTGAATCAGAGCCCAGGACTCCAGCAGCCTGGAGAGGATCAGCCCTGACCCTCTGCCCCATGGCGAGGGGCTTGTTTAATGCTCACTGACCACGCCTGTGCCCCCGACCTTCTGGCCACCAGACTGGCCAGCTCCCCCTACACTGAGCCAGGCAAGGGCAGCCAAGGCAGGCTTTGCCTGAAAACACCTCTGCTTTTTTAACTGGAAGGAGCACTCAGAGGCTCTGCTGAAGAAGAGAGAGTCAATCCCTCCTTCTTGCATAAGACTCAGCCCCCAAACTCATTTAATCTTCAGATATTCTCCCTTTTCCTCTTTAAAACCAAGATTTCTTTCCTGATGACATCACCCCAAAGGATCTTTATTTCACATGCACCTCAATAAACACCCCAGCCCCCATCCACTTCCCCCGTCTATCTTTTTCCTCCCCAAAACATCCAAAATAGCAAACACAGCTTGCTTTGGTACTCATTCCTCCTCCAACAGACCTTGCTCTCTCTCTACCTATCGGGTCTACAAGTCCCAGACTTCCCACAGGCTTTGATTGACAGACATGGAAGGTCTGGTTCCCCCGCCTGATCCCCATCCTGCATCTCTCCCAAAGAAAGAGGCCACAAACCAGCAACTCTCCTGGCTTTTAGGGGAGGCAGGTGGAGGACATCCTGCTGTAATCCCTCCTCCCAGCTCAGCTCACTGCTGGGCCATGTAAAGCCCACCAAGGGTCCCTTCTGGTGCTGGAACACCACACAGTCAAAGCTAAGTCTGCTGTGGACTCCTGCCTTGGGACAGGAGCTGGATTTTGAGGGTAGTTTAACAGAGAAGACACCTAATGCCCATTCATGTGATGAATTCATACATAGTGAAGGAGGGAGGCTGAAGGGAGACCTTCTTGTTCTCTACAACTCCCTGAAAGGAGGTTGGAGTCAGGGGGGTTGGGTTGGTCTCTTCTCTCAAGTGACAAGTGATAGGACAAGAGGAAACGGCCTCAAGTTGTGCCAGGGGGAGGATTAGATTGGATCTGAGGAACAATTTCTTCCCCAAAAGGGTTGTCAGGCCCTGGCCCAGGCTGCCCAGGGCAGTGGTGGAGTCCCCATCCCTGGAGGGGTTTCAAAGCCATGTAGATGTGGTGCTGAGGGACATGGGTTAGTGGTGGACTGGGCAGTGCTGGGCGAACAGTCGGACTTGATGATCTGAAAGGTCTTTTCCAACCAAAACAACTCTTTGATTCGGTGATTCTATCATTGTATGTAATGTGCCTTATGAGCAAAGGTAGCTGAGGGATTCATCACCAAAGAGCCCCATGTCCCACCAAGGGTCAATCCTGCATCCTGCTTGGGTGCCTGTGGTTCAAAGAGAACACAGAAAAATCTAAGGAAGTTCAGGAAAGCACCACCTTTATAATGGCCTGAGAAACATGATTCGTGGCCAGAGACGTAAGGAGGTTGGTCGGGTTTGTGCAAGAGGCATTGAAGAGGTGGGTGGGTCATGGGCTGACACCTGTGAAGACCTTTCTGGGGGTTCATGGCTCGTGAGTGTAGCTGGGAAAAGGCACAGAGAAGTCAATGATGGGAAGATATAGCTGCCTGAACTCCCAAGTTCACCCGTTTTTCAGCAGTGAGGGTGTTTTACCAGCTGGACAACTTACAGTTGGATCCTCTCCCAGTCTTTAAACTGAGCCCATCTGTGTTTTTAAGCACTAAGTTTAACCCCAGAAATTATGATCCAGACAGAAAAAAATGAAGTTGTGAACCAGGTTCTGGAAAGGTTCAGACTCGATGCGTGTAACGACCCCTTCCTGAACCACTGCACCTTTCAGAAACGAGCTCCAGGATGTTTTAAAATATGTTTGTGCTACTCCTAGTGGGATGGAGCAACAGCTGAAGGTCACAGGCACTGTATAAATAGAAAGGAGATTTTATTGTGACATGTCCATCCGGAGCTGTTGCTCTGGGGTATGCCATCTGGGATGGGAACAGGAGCCTGAGCATTCCTACTGTCATCAAGGAAAAGAGATCCTTGTCCTTGGAAGAGGATACTGTGGGGGAGGTTAGTGATGAGGTTGTAACTTTGCTCCTAATTTTACCAGTTCTTCAGAAAAATCAGAGGTGTGATGGTGACCTCTGGAATGCAGAATCCTCCTGTGGGGATTAAATCACACACCCAAGCAGAGAGAAGGAAGGTTTTCACCCATAAAGTGGGTTTTCTATCTGCTGGAGAGTGGCTTATAATGACTGTGCTTCAGTGTGCCCACCAGTAGCAGTGATAGGGCCTCTCTGATGTCCTTTAATGTGTTCTGGTAGGACTTCATACCCATGTCTGACAATGTGCTATCAAAGACCTTTTCTGGAGATGGCCAAACCCCTGCTTCATGCAATTTCTCTGTGCCATCCATCAGCTCCCTGCACCCAGCCATTTGTCTTCCTCACGTATCTGGGTGACAAAGTCTTCAGGGTCTGGAGCAGTGGATGCTGCACCCTTGGTCCATGTTAGAACAACAGCTTTGGGAGGTTGCCTCCAACAACCGGTGATGATCAGCAACAACCTATGGATGTCCCAAAGGAAGGGAAGCATGGGGAGCCATAGGGGGGGAAACACCAAAATCATGGAATCACAGACTGGTTTGGGTTGGAAGGGACCTTCAAGATCATCTAGTTCCAACCTCCCTGCATGGGCAGGGACACCTCCCACTAGACCAGGTTGCTCCAAGCCTCATCCAACCTGCCCTTGAGCACTTCCAGGGATGGGGCAGCCACAGCTTCTCTGGGCAACCTGTGACGGTGTCTCACCACCCTCACAGGAAATATTTTTTTCCTAAAATCTCATTAAAATAATTAAGAAAAAACTGAGGGGATGAAACACGGGGATGCAGGAGTTTGACCCAAGGAACCTGGCTGAACAGCTGGTGAAAGTCTTTGCTGGTGCAGTGCACTGCATCTGCTGCTCCTCCTGAAGCCATGAGTCAAGGTAGCCCTGGAGAGAAGATGAGACCTCCACTTTCATCACTTGGCAGTGAAGATAACTCATAGTATTTACTTCAGGAAAGCAACTGGAGAGGGACACAGCTGTAACTCTTCAGATGTCATTGCTGGAGCCAAAGAGTCTCTCAGCTCTATATGAGGTCCCAGGTCATCTAATGGGAGTTTCTGCTTTACCAGTGAAGGGAACAATGCCATGTTCTGTCCCATGATGGGGTGAACCCCAGCGAGACCCAGGACTGGGCCAGGAACCAATGACCTGTGTGGTGAGGACCCTTTTTTTTGGAGACCTGACCTTTGCTTGGGAGCAGGTCCTCTGACAGCTGCTCAACTCTGCTTCCCCCTCCTTTGTGATCCCATGTTTGGGAGGTGAGTTTGCACCACAAACACAGATCAGGAGCAGCACCCTGTCCCCACACGTTCCTTTTTGCAAGATACAGGTTGTCTGCACTTCTTAGAGAAGGGAAGTGTGGATAACTCCCCAAATGACTATTGCCTGCCACTGCAGTCTGGGAGGAGCTTGCTGATTCAGGTGGCACGCTGAGGAGGACCTGGAGGACAGGGATGCCACAGCCACAGTAGGGTAATCAGGAGCTTCAGCAGCACAGGGAGTGTTAGATGTGCTCCAGATGGGTCTTGCTTCTCCCACTTCACCACAGACTCGCTGGGTTCAGTTGTTATTTGCCCTAAAGATGTTTTTTAGCAGGTGATGAGGATGGGGTCTGCAAGTCTCCTGAAGCACTGAAGCACCTAGAGGTGGCCCGTTGGAAACCCATAGGAATACAAGGAGGAGGGTGCCAGCTCTTCTCTGCAGCGTGGAGGGAGTGACTGTTTCTTCCCTTCCTCGAAGTAGACAACTCAGTGTGTGGCATTCCAGCTGCAGAGAGGAAAATCTTTGCCCTCCTGCTCTGATTGCTGAGATGGTATTGGATTGTGTGATGGGTCACATCTATTGATCACAGAAGGCTAAAAAAGAAACAACCCATAAATAACTCCTGACATGCCCAGCTGTGCCAGAAATCCTGAACAAAAGGCTCTTGCTGGTGGTGTTTCTCTGTCCCTCTCCTCTGGAAAATGCTTGGGACAGGTTTGGTTTAAGCCAGATGTCTGGGGCTCACTGAACATTTTTGCAGGTGTCTTTGTAGCAGGGCTGTTACCATAGAATGGTTTGGGTTGGAAGGGACCTTCAAGATCATCTAGTTCCAACCCCCCTGCATGGGCAGGGACACCTCCCACTAGACCAGGTTGCTCCAAGCCCCATCCAACCTGCCCTTCAACACTTCCAGGGATGGGGCAGCCACAGCTTCTCTGGGCAACCTGTTCCAGTGTCTCACCACCCTCACAGCAAAGAATTTCTTCCTAATATCTCACCTAAACCTCCCCTCTTCCAGTTTAAAGCCATTAACCTTTCTCCCATGTCATTCTTTCATCCAGCCCTTCCTGGAAGACCATCACCAGCCACACTGAGATGGGACATTGCTACTGATGCTCAGCCCTGTGCTGTTCCCACACCTGCTCCCTCTAACACCAAAACTGGTATGTGGGCAGATGGTTAAGACAAGAAGGCAAAGATGACTTTCGTGTTCCTTCACCAAAGCTAGTCATTTCTTGTGCTGAATCTGGCTTTTGAATTCATGAAACTGTGTGATTTTGGCAAGAAACATCCCTGTAATAAATGCGTGCCAGGGAGGCTAAGGGGGAGAGTCTAATTTTTGGATTGTGCTTTCTCAAGGAAACTCAGCCCCAGATGGTGCCGGGGTGGAGATGCAAAGCATGGTCCCTGCAGAGCAACCAGGCACACATCTAGAGCTTCTGCCAAGAGGCAGTGATGGGAAGGGTCAAGAGGCTGTAAGAGATGCCCTGGGGAGCAGCAGCGTGTGTGATGCTGGGGATGCAAACTATGAGAAAGGGGCAGCCAGGCAGACAGCAAGAACAGGTCGGTCACCATCCCCCCCCTGAGAGCAGAGCCAGGGCAGGAGGGGCAGCAGGCAATCCCCTGCATAAAGCACCTCCTGATGCTCCACCAGACCCCTTGTGCTCTCTGTGGGCTCACCACAGTGAGGGACACGTGAGAAGAGGAGGCGTCCAGGTACCAATCCTCTCCTCCACCCTGACTCTTCCCTCTTTGCTCCCTCCCCCTTTTTCTTGTTTTCATAAGGCAGGAAAAAAAAAAAAAAAAGGAAACGTCCCTCACATAATGATGGCCAACAGGTGAAGTCAAGCATGATGGATTTCATTTTCGAGCTGGGGTCAGGTGGTAAATTGCCTGAATGCTGCTGGCACAGAGATGGCTGTGCTGAGAGCTCCTGCCCAGGAGTCTCCTCTGCACAGCCCAGCCCTACCCTTTCTGCAGGAGCAACCCCTGGGGCTGCTGGGGGGGGGGGACTGGCCACAAGCAAAAAGGTTCTGAGAGAAGCACCAGGGTTGTCACTCACGGCCTGGGGGCATTTCCCACTTTCTAAGGGGCCACGGTGATGTGCTTGCTTGATAGATGGGTGCTCTCTGCTGCCAAAAGCTCTTCAACGTAGTTTGGGGCACGCTGGGTCCTGCATTTCCATGGCAGGAGGGAGAAGGCAGAAAATGACTTTGCTAGAGCCAGAGAGGTCCAAAGGGAGCAAGGAGTTTCAGGTCCCTTGTGGGGAGCGGGGCTGGTGCTGAGAAAGCTCCAGGGGACACTGAAGGCCTGATATGAACCCAATAAATCAATCCATCCTGTTGCAAAGAGATGGAGAGTCAGGCAGGGAGGGGAAGGTTTATTTAGAGAACCAACCGTGGGCTGTCTGCCCACATCAGGCTTTTAGCTGATGATCTGCACGTGCCATCTTTGGGGGTGGCTGGGGGAAGGAGTCCACTATTATAAGCCCTACAGCATCTCCAGTGAAGGCTGCTGATCCAGGCCTGATCCAGCAGGATCCCACTTCTAGTGTCACCTCGGCTGAGCTTGGCCAAATCAGAGACAGCTCCATGGCAGGTCGCCCTCTCTTCTTCCAGGGATGCAGTCTGGGAGCACCCAGCACTGGTGAGAAGCACCAGCAATTCCCAAGAAACTGGATCCTTCAAAGGATTACCCAAGATTTCAAACATGTCCAGAAATCTGCACATGCCCTGAGCACCCTCTG
The DNA here is from genome assembly GCA_020745705.1 of Hemiprocne comata. Lineage (NCBI taxonomy): Eukaryota > Metazoa > Chordata > Aves > Apodiformes > Apodidae > Hemiprocne > Hemiprocne comata. Next base: position 3,156,859 of record CM036589.1, on the reverse strand, counting down.
CCAGGGCAGGCAGGGAAAAGGTGGGAAAAGGCTGTGCTAAAGAAAGGGATGGTCTGGAGAAGGAGAAGATACACAGATTCATCTGCTCCTGAACAAGGTGCAGTCCAAAACATCCATGATCCTTGGGATTAATGGTGATCTGGGCACCAAACCCATTCCCTTTATGCTTCTCATCCCTTCAGGCATGGCCAGCACCTGCCAGCGATGTGAATCAGCATGGGATAATCTATCTCTTTCCTTCTCCATTTCTGCCTCAGTTAAACATCCCCTGCTCTGGGGAAGGCTCTGTCCACAGTCATTAAGGTGGATGGATCTCCTGTAGCAAAGGGCACCTCCAGGCTCCTTAACACAGGACTCAGCAAGGACATCTCTTCCTGGCACTGGGGGAGGATGTAGAGAAAACAGTGCTGGGTGTCCCAGGGGATCCTGCTGCTGTCCCTCTTTATCTTCAGGGACTGAGACCTTACTCTGTGGAACAGTGTGGTCTGTCTTGTTGGAGCTCAAGTGTACTCTGCCATCCCAGCTAGCTGCAGCTCCTCTAACCATCCTGTGAGTGCTTGCTAGCTGGGCTGCAGCAGGATGGGCTGAGATGTGAGAGCTGAGGGGCCATCAGGAATCAACACATGCCCAGTAGGGCCAAAGGATGTGCCACAGCAGGACTGTGGGATGTGGGACCAGGAGCCCACCTGAGCATGTGAACCTCTCCTGGAAGACAGTTTTTAACACAGCTTGGAAGCTGACCCCCCTGCAGTGTTGTGTCCAGTTCTGGGGTTCTCAGCACAAGAAGGACACGAAGCTGTAAGAGCAGTTGTCCAGAGGAGGCCATGAAGATGATCCAAGGGCTGGAGCAGCTCTGCTCTGGAGACAGGCTGAGAGAGTTGGGGCTGTTCAGCCTGGAGAAGAGAAGGCTCCAGGGAGACCTTAGAGCACCTTCCAGTGCCTGAAGGGGCTACAGGAAAGCTGGGGAGGGACTTTGGACAAGGGCAGGGAGTGAGAGGACAAGGTGGAAGGGATTAAAACTGGAAGAGGGGAGATTTAGGTGAGACGTTAGGAAGAAATTCTTTGCTGTGAGGGTGGTGAGACACTGAAACAGAGTGGCTGCCCCATCCCTGGAAGTGTTCAAGGGCAGGTTGGATGGGGCTTGGAGCAACCTGGTCTAGTGGGAGGTGTCCCTGCCCATGCAGAGGGGGTGGAACTGAATGATCTTTAAGTTCCCTTCCAACCCAAACCAGTCTGTGATTCTATGATCTCTGTTTCTGGTCCATCTTCACCCCTCACCCATGCACACTCCCGGCACTCACAAAACCCAGTCCAGCTCATGCAGGAACAGGGATTCCTGCTGTCAGAGGGATGGGGCAGGTCCCAAGCTGTGACATCGTGGTGCTGGGAGCTGCTCCTCCTTTCTCCTCTCAGCCTTGCAGCTTCAGGAGCTGGAGGAAGGATGCTGAAGGACCTGCTGGGCTCTCTTGAGCCCAGGAAGAAAATACCTTCACTTTAAGGGCTAGTTTGCTACAGCCTCTTCTCATATGACAGTAGAGATGCTTTTCCCACCTGGAGTTTACCATGCCCTTGGGAAACCTCCCAGAAACTGCCTGAGGTGGAGGAAGGGGGAGATCAGGGTCATTAGTGCAAAGAGCAGTGAGGGCAAGAGGTCTCTCATGCCTCAGCATCTTAATTGAAATGGGTTTCCCATCCTCCCCCTCCCCGTGCCCCCCAACTCGTTCAGGCTCTATCAAGGACACCCAGCTAATGGCTCTCCTGGCCCGGTGCTCTGCACTCTGCATCTCTTTAATTAAATGTCAAGATATTCAGGTTGGGTTTTTTTAAGAGCCCTGTGCTCGGAAAGCTTCATGGAGAGCTCAATGACTGTGTGGTGTGGAGGTGGGGGGGGTGGGGGGAAGTTTCATGTAGGAAAATTACAGGGAAAACGGGGATTGCAGACACATGGGATGAAGGCACTGCTTTAACCCTGCCTTGGCTGTGCCCAGACCTGTGCTGTGCTGCCCTTCCCACCTCACCAGGCTGTGGAAATCAATGCATGCCATGATGTCTCCTGAATGCAGGAGAAAACCCACCTCTCATGTTTTTCACATGATAAAACCATTATGTCCCCCGGGATGAGCTCAGAAAGCAGCACAATTAAAACTAACAACTGCTTATGGCCAGCCTGCCTCTGGTGGAAATACTTTGGGTCGTTTATTGGCAAAGATCTAGGGAAACGGGCCACCTCCATGCTTGAGGTGCAACTCCTCCATCTCCAAAGCAATGGCCAGTCCTGGGGCATCATCCCAGGGGAAGCCAGACCCATCCTGTGTTATTTCTGGATACCTCAAGGACCAAAAGTTTGCCTGGCACGACCTTTCAGAGGTTTGGGTAGATGCTACTGGCCTTTGTTGATCTTCCATAGCAAGTCCATCTCCCTTCCTGCATGCCTCCCCGTTCCCCGTTAAAGATGCCCTTGTAACAGACATGGTGACCAATGTGGAGAGGTGGCCAGTGTGCTTTCTTGCAGCTGATGGAGGGCTGGATGCTGCCAAAGGAGGCATTTGGATGTCTCTGTGTAGTTTGTCCTCCCAAGGAGGATTGGAGGTGAAGAAGGAGAGGAGGCAGCACAGCAGGGAGCAGCAAGCAAGACAGAGAGCTGGAGGCAGGAGACACTCATCATCTTTCCATGGCCCAGTGCCAACCATAAATGCACACAGTTCCTGCCCCAGGACACCACCTTGGGTCAACTTCACCTGCTCTCTGGCTCGCTGCTTCAGCCTCAGACCTGGCCAGAGTCAGTGTTGCACCTGGGAAAAGCTTTTGTTAATCTCGATAATCTTTCTACATAAATCTTGCAGTGATGACAGAAGGACTTTGGAGTTGCCCTGGTAGCATGTGAGGTATTTTTGTCAGATTCTGGGGAGCCCACACCACAAGCCAGCTTGGAAAACAGAGACAGTTAGTGTTCCAAAATAACCGTAATTTCTCCTGGAAAGCGTTTTAGCAGGCTTCTCAGATGGCAATATCAAGGTCAGGTTGGATGGGGCTTGAAGCAACCTGGTCTAGTGGGAGGTGTCCCTGCCCATGGCAGGGGGGTTGGAATGAGATGATCTTGAAGGTCCCTTCCAACCCAAACCATTCTGTGATTTCCTGATTCCATGATTCTATGATATGCACAGGCAACTGACTCCAGCCCTGGAATCCCCTCCACCTCCCTAGGCTACAGTAGGAGTTGACACACTCCACGTGCACGTAGACCAAAATTCAGGAGATGTGACCTCCATCAGACCCCACACTGCCACCCCAGCACTCCAAGCATGGCTCAGTGATCCCAGTGTGAACCTGAGGATGGGAGATCCTGGACTGTCTGTTGTGTACAGCAATGGGTGTTCTCCATCTCAGATCACAGCTCCAAGGTTGCAATTCTGGTGCTTCCCATCTGCCCTTCCAGGTGCCTCTATCTGGACAGAAAAGCCAACACACAGGTCAAAGGAGACTGCAGAGAAGCATATCCAAGCTTTGGTGATACCCTTCAAAGTTCTGTGCTTTAAGATAAAAATGTCAGCTTTTAGAAACTGCTTGGGTAGGATGCCAGAAGGACCTGGGAAACTGACTGGACTCCCAACACCAGTGTGTTGATCTCACCTCGGTGGAAAGCCAGGAGCTCCCCCAGCTCAGAGGTCCTCACCTTCCCCCTCCTGGAGTGCTCAGCCACGTGTGGCCTTGATGAAGCTGATCCTTCTCTTCAGTGTGTTTTGGGGGCCTTGGCTATCTGGGAGGCATCAGAATACGGTTCCTCTGGTGGGATCTCATTATGTGATGAGCTGAACATCTGGATTAAAATAGATCAAATAGTCACTAAATCCTAAATAAGCCTGAGAGCTCAGCAGCAGCCATATGCTTCCTACTGACAAGCTCAGAAAAAATCTCTCCTTGCCATTAGCTCACACCACGTGCAGTGTTTTATCTCCTTCAGCCCAGCACTGTGGCAAACCCTCCTGCCCTTCCTCCCCAGCCCTCCTTGCTCCAGCCATCTTCTGAACCAGCAGCCTGAGGCTCTTCTAAGGCTGGCACCTCTGAGGGGACACATCAGAGCTGAGCTCTGCTAACTACAAAATGAATGGGCACTTACATCACTGGGCAAAAGATTTGGTGATAGTAATTAAAGGAATATTACTGATAATAAGGCTCTGGGGAGACCTTAGAGCACCTTCCAGTGCCTGAAGGGGCTACAGGAAAGCTGGGGAGGGGCTTTGGACAAGGGCAGGGAGTGATGGGACAAGAGGGAATGGATCAGAACTGGAAGAGGGGAGATTTAGGTTAGACATTAGGAGGAAATTCTTTGCTGTGAGGGTGGTGAGACCCTGTCCCAGGTTGCCCAGAGAAGCTGTGGCTGCCCCATCCCTGGAAGTGTTCAAGGGCAGGTTGGATGGGGCTTGGAGCAACCTGGTCTAGAGGGAGGTGTCCCTGTCCATGGCAGGGGGGTTGGATCTAGATGATCTTGAAGGTCCCTTCCAATCCAAACCAGTCTGGGATTCAATGACTCTATGAAAGCTTGCCAGCCCAGGTATGAAAACAGCCCCAGTGACTCCCAACACCAACCAGGGCAACACTCCCACCCTCAGCATTCGCAGGAAAAAATCTGGAGTGCTGGTGACTTGCCATGATGACTCTGAGGAAGGGTGAGCACAGCACCAGAGATGGTCAGAAGTATATGGGTAACAATCCTAATTGCATTATTAACAGGAATTAGCAGTAATTGGGTAATTTGGACGCTCTGTGTGGGTCTCATTGCAACAGAGCTCACAAAAACGACTTGGTTTGTTGTGACTCAGTTGTTAATGAGACTAATGTTAAATCCCCTGCTCTGTGAATGAGGGTTTCACCCTTTTTGTCTGCTGCTAAATTTTGAGTGTAACACTTTGAAGATAATCATCTGGAAATGGCATCGGCTGCTGTGCATGGAAAAATCAGGACAGCCCATGACCTAGGTTAGCTGGAGAATTTCTCCCTCTTTCTCTGCCTCCTTCCCCCTCCCAGGACTCAGTTTGAGGGAGAGGAGGATGGTGGTGGCTGAGCCGTGTTGGATCAACCATATGCTACTTATTAATAATGAGATCAAATGGGAGCATGGAGATGTCCCCCTGGTGTCCCCTTCCCTCCATCATCCATGGACATGGTGGCCCCAGGACATGACTGAAGGTGAAGGACACACATGGCAGTCCATCTGCAATACCTCATGGGGGCCAAATCCTGCTGGAGGAGATCCAAAGGTCCAATTCAGGCTTGCTGGTGCCTCTTGCCAGAGGGAAGGACCCAGATACTCTACTTTGGCATTTACAGACTGAAGAAACCAACTCTCTGTTTGCAGAGACATCTCCCCATCTGCCCCAGCTTCCCTGTTTTTTTTTGTTGTTGTTTGTTTTTTTTTTTTGCAGAAAAGCTTTTTTTGGGGGGGCAGAAGGGGCTGGTTGTGCTGTGACAGCGTGGATCCATGCACTCCTTTTCCTTCTGGGTGAGACCTCAGGATTTTGCAGGCTGATCTCCCAGTTCTCTTGGAGGGGAAATGAGGGGGCAGGAGAGGAAATGACATCCACAGGAGGGGAATTGCTGACCAAGGAGCCCCCCCAGGCTTTGTTTCAGCTGCAAACGCCTTCCTCCCCCCCTTGCCCTGCCTGCTTTTCTTTTTGCATCCTGGGAAAAAAAAAAAAAAAAAGAAGAAAAAAAAAAAGAAAAAAACTCTGAATTTGGGGCCAGGGAAAGCTCCGGGGGAAGGAGCGGGGCTGTGGGGGAAGGGATGCTCTCTCCACTCCGCCTCTCCCGCCTCGGGACCTGTCTGCTTGTGGCCGCTCCCTTCTCGGCGCAGGGTGATGGTGATACGGAGCGACACTTGGCCGTGCGGAGCGGGGAGCAGAGCCCCCCGCCAGACGCTGCCCCTCCCACCCAGCCCACAGCACCCCGGGAGCTGCTCCCACCCGACCAGCCAGCACCCCACTGCCCACCCCCAGCTTGGGGTCAGGCTGTTCGAGGGGTGCTGGAGATCTGGGGTGTGATGGAGAGTGTGAGAAATGGGACCTGGTGAGACAGGGTTAGGAAAAAAGCCTCCAGACTCTTGTTGGTGAAGGATCATCCCTTGGATGGGGCTGGGGAGTGCTGAAGGGTAGGAGCATTTCTGGGACAGGGACTCATGTGGCTTGCAGGTTTGGGTGATGGGCTGGGGGAAACGTAGCCAATAGTTGAGGGTGAAAGGAGCCTGTTCAGCCTGGCTTCACCTCCTCATGGCTCAAATGCAAGCAAGGCTGTCCCTTCATCCCCAGCCTCTCCTTCTCCATCCCTAGCCTCTCTTTCTCCATTCCCAGCCTCTCCTTCTCCTTCCCAGCCTTGCCTCCTCCATCTCCAGCCTCTCCTTCTCCATCCCCAGCCTCCCCTTCTTCACCCCCAATCTGCACTTCTCCATCTCCAGCCTCCCATCTCCTTCTGCTCTCCCCGTGCTTGGGAAAAGCTTGCTGTTGGCTGTCACACGCTGTGCTGCCATGGCCTTGATGTGGTTCCAACCAACCCCAGGCCTACAGGACACTGAGCTCTGTGCTGAGGGGCTCAGCTCAAGAGCAACCCTCTGCTTCAAAACCGGGAGTCAGGAGGAGGAAAGGAGTCCCTGTGTTTCCCTTTCATGCCCAAGTTCAGGGATGGGGGGAACCTGATAACAACATCTGCAGAAAACAGGCCTGATTTCTGCCCCCTGGACCAAGAAGAAGACACAGGGCAAAGGACATGACCCAGTTTTTGATGGCAGTGTTTAATGTTTCCCCTGCAAGACGAGCCAGCCTGGCTTCCTCTCCCTCCTGCTTCTCAGCCAAGCAGCTTGGCTGGGCTGGCCTGCTGCCTTCCTGGGGCTGCAGAGCTCGTCGACATGGGATGGAGGGAAAATGTGACTGTGCAGCTTTGTCAGGGGCCCAGATGTGCTGCTGATTCATCCACTAATTGTGTGATTCCCGGGAGCAGGAGGAGCTCGCTGGCTCTAGCGGGAGCTGTGCAGGGAAGCGGCTGTTTCCTACGTGCAGTGGAAAGGGGAAGGGAAGGGGGCTGTGGACAGACCCCCTCCCCATGGGGGTGGACAATCAGATAATTGTTTTGGTTGGAAAAGACCTTTCAGATCACCCAGTCCAACACTGGGTTAACAGCACTGCCAAGGCCACCACTAAACCATGTCCCTCAGCACCACATCTACACGGCTTTGAAACCCCTCCAGGGATGGGGACTCCACCACTGCCCTGGGCAGCCTGGGCCAGGGCCTGACAACCCTTCCAGGAAGAAATTGTTCCCAAGATCCAATCTAAACCTCCCCTGGTACAACTTGAGGCCGTTTCCTCTTGTCCTATGACTTGTTTCTTGGGAGCAGAGACCAACCCACCCAGCTCCAACCTCCTCTCAGGCAGTTGCAGAGAGTGAGGTCTCCCCTCAGCCTCCTTTTCTCCAGGCTGAACACCCCCAGCTCCCTCAGCTGCTCCTCATCAGACTTGTTCTCCAGACCCTTCCCCAGCTCTGTTGCTCTTCTCTGGACACACTCCACCCCCTCCATGTCCTTCTTATCATGAGGGGCCCAAAACTGAACACAGTTGCTCAGGCTTTAGGGTGGACCAGGGCAGAGGGCTCAGGATGGGAAGCTGCAAGGAGACAGAGTACCTAAAAAGCATAACAGCAAGAGGTGGAGGACATGGAAAAGACAGCACCATTGTGATATGGTTGGTGGGAACCAAGTGAGCAGATCCAAAAGCACTCAAGAAAAGCAACTGAAGGTGGCCAAACCTGTCCTCCCATTGCACTAAACCCAGAGGGGAGTTCAGCTAGCATGATTTGATCCAGTGGCCCTCGCCAAGGGACAAAGCTCCATGGGATCCTTTGTGCACTTGTTCATGTAATTGTGTGGATATAATTTGATTATTCCTTCCTAGATGTTTAGCATCACAAAGGGAAAAGCTGCCTCCAAGCTGAGCCCTTGGAGCCACCACTGTGAGACCTCTCTGGGGGAAGATGGGGGAGAACCTGGGCTGGAGAGGCTGCAGCATGGTTGATGGCATTAAAAATACCCCATCTTGGACCATTGCTGGCTCTCCAGCTCCTGGCTGTGACTGTGTCAGGAGTCAATCAGACTTCCAAGTGCACGTGAGAGGTCCTGTGCTTCCCTGCCACAGCCTCCCTGCCCCAGCCCAGGCATCACAACGACCACAAAAGCTTTTTAAAATTTCCTTTGAAGGACTCACTTGCCTGTGGCCTGAGATCGTGGAGGTCCCCTAGGTTCCACCTCATGTCATGTCAAGCAGGGAGGTGCCGTACATGGAAAGACTTAGGCAGCTCCTGGTGCAGGGTTTCCAGATGTGAGGATCCACCTGAACCACCGAGAGGGTGTGAAAAGATTCCCTCCATTCCCATGAGTCCATGAGGAGGAGTGTGGGACAATCAGTTTAACGGGCGTTGCCTGGATGTGAAATATCATCCCAGCAGCAAACAGGTTGGGGCCTTCAGGAGTAGATGCAAAGCCCAGATCCTGCTTTTGCCCCAGGACACATGGAAATACATTTCTTTCCAGTCAAGACATTGGCATCACCAAAAAAACTTGGGATAGTCTTCTGCCAAGGCTACAAATTCACCCCACAGAGTGAAGGGGCTTCAGCAAGAACAACATATGGTTATTGGTTATCAAAATAACACCAGCAGGAGGAGACTATTTGGGTGCTATAATCTGAAAACAGCCATTACCTTGTGAAGGACTTCATAATTTCCTCCTGTGGGCCCATCTTCACACTCAGCCTGAGCTGCCACGTGCCTCTGCCTGCAAGTTCAAGCTCTTGGATTTTGCAGGCTAGTGTTTAAGAGGAAGAGCAAGACCTTGGCCAACCCTTTGAGGAGGCCACCTGGCCATCTCATGGCCCCAAATCAGAGTCACCACGCAGGGGAGAAGACAGGGGAATGTTGAATCTGGACCAAGCGAGAGGGAAAAAAAGGCCTTCAGCGTGGGAGCTGGTGGGTGTCCATGAGTGGGCTGGTGGGTGTCCACGTGGAGAAGGAGGTGCTGGAGCCAGCTGTGTCCCTCTGGGCTGCTGGAGGCTTTTTCTTGCAAGGGGAATGAAGGGAAGGGCTCAGTGAGGGACGCAGGACCCAGAGCAGTGTCTGGCTAAGCCGGGGGGTTTAACCCGATTATAAGCGGCTTTAGGAGCGACGAACGCGGGAGCAGTGGGCACAGAGAAGTCAGGAAGGAAAAACAAACAGTGTCAGTGGTTACCTAAAGGATCAGAGAGTTACTGGGGTGTCTGGCAGTGACCACGTGCTCCCCAGGGTCTGCCACCACCCTGGTAACACATGCATGGTCTTTTAGTTCATCCTTATCACATCTCGTTAGGAATTTTGGGGGAAGATCTGGAGAGGAGTGAAAGGTTTGAAGATGTGTGATAACTTCCATTGGAGGGACATCAGAGGAGTATGCTCGGACCTGAAGGGGCTCCAGGAAAGCTGGGGAGGGACTTCTGACAAGGGCAGGGAGTGATAGGATGAGGGGGAACTGTTTCAAGCTGAAAGAGGGGAGATGGAGATGAGATATGAGGAAGAAATTCTTCACTGTGAGGGTGGTGAGACCCTGGCCCAGGTTGCCCAGAGAAGCTGTGGCTGCCCCATCCCTGGAAGTTTTCAAGGGCAGGTTGGATGGGGCTTGGAGCAACCTGGTCTAGTGGGAGGTGTCCCTGCCCATGCAGGGGGGTTGGAACTGAATGATCTTGAAAGCCCCTTCCAACTCAAACCATCCTGTGGTTCTATGATTTTTATGATTCCTTTATTGGAGCTATAAAATTAAGAGTGGTTGAACAGTGGACAAGGGACAACTTCTCAGCGGCCCCACCAAGAGCCAGGGATCAAATTAACCACCAAGGGACACTAGTGTAGTGCAGGTTCAGATGGAGAAGGGAGCTGCTCCCCATCCCAGTTAACCCAGGGAATTATTGCTGCAGGAGGTTGCAAATACAAAAAGTTTACCTGGCTCCCAAAACTTCAGCACCTGATCATCCCCAAAAGGCTCTTGCAGCCAAAGATCCCACCTCTGTCATGGGAACTGTTTTACTTTGAAGTTGTTGGAGGATGGGAGGGAATCACTCCATAATGGCTTGATTTTTTTTTTTCCCCCTTTTCCTCTCTCTCAGAGGTAGGATACTGTGCTAGATGGAACATTAGCTGGATGGCCCATAGGATGGATGGTCTATAGGATGAACAGGTCATTGGTTTGTCCACTCTTGTGTGTAGGACATAGAGGGCATGTGGTCACAGATCTGCTGTGCTGAGATCTGAGCCCTTTTGTGGGGAAAGTTCCCCCAGGATCTTCCCCACTCCAGTGTCCAGGCGAGCTGCCCACCTGGGTGATCCTCACCTGCTCCTCCCAGCCACGAGCATTATCCATGGATCTGCTGGATCTGGAGGAGGAACAGGGAGCCAGTCCTGGGAGAAGACTGGCTCAGGGTCATCCCAGAGGCTGGCTGCAGGGCTTGGGGCAGCTCTGTCCCTCCTTAGCAATGCACCCAGGAGGCACCAAGTCCTCCAAGGCTGGAGCCAGGAGAGAAGCAGCAGGTCAACCCAAGCACCCTGGCAGCACATACTGATGGGATGTCAGCAAAGTTCACAGCAGGGAGCCAGAACAACATGTGCTGCAGCCTGTCCTGCACACACCCTCTCCAAGACAAGACGCCTTGAGCCTGCTCTCTGTGCTTACTGCCTTTTTTCCATCCTTCTATTTAAAAGATCAATTCCTCTGTCTGGAAAGTTTGTGCAACCCTCAGCCACAGCTCTTGCATCACACTGCTGCTGGACTTGGCCAGCAGAGCACTCTGACTTCATCTGCATCCTTATCCTCACCCTGACACCCATAAATAGAAGCAGGTTGGTCTTAAACTGGAGCAGGGTAGATTTAGATTAGACATTAGGAAGAAGTTCTTTACTACCAGGGTGGTGAAGCACTGGCCCAGGTTGCCCAGAGAGGTAGAAGATGCCCCATCCCTGGAGACATTCAAGGTCAGGCTGGATGGGGCTCTGAGCAACCTGATCTAGTTGCAGATGTCCCTGCTCACTGAAGGATTTTGGAGTAGATGAGCTTTAAAGGTCCCTTTCCCACCCAATGCATTCTATAATCCTATGGAGGGAGGTGGGGAGATCTGTGTGGAAACCCAGCACAGCTGGACCAGAAAACATCTCTGGCTTCCTTGTGCTGGGTCCCCCCTCGGGCTGCAAGCACTGCCCTCATTCAGAGAATGGTTAATTACAGGAGGGGTGATGAATAAGAGCAGAAATATACGGGTTTTTTTTGCCTTCTGGCCCACAAATCTTCCCTCTTAAAAGGTAAACACATGATCCCATGATTCCAGGAGGTCTAGCATCAAGAAATCAAGTGGCCAGCATCTTTTGGAGGAGGTGGAGAGCAGAGGGTTGACCGTGCATGGTCAGTAGAGAGCCTGTAGGGCCACAAGGATAGAAAATCAAGGTTTTAGATGTAAGAGGTCACCTTAGTTTCCCCTTTGGGCCCACCTCAGCACAGGGTGGGTTGTCCTGGGAGGGTCTGTCCACTATGTCAGTGTTAGCATTTGTCAGATCTGCTCTGTGCCTCGGTTTCCCCTGCTCTGGAGAAGGACAGATACACACAGTGTGTGCTGGAAAAGCTGCAAAAACAGCTTTGATGGGAAGTGATGGACTTTGTTCCACAAGAAGAAGCAAAATAAATCCTGGGAAGGAGGTGTTTGCTTTCCATGTGGAGTTTCAGCTGGTCATTAAAGCAGAGTCAAAAAAACCCTCTTTCAGACAAGGCCAAGAAGAAATATTTCCACCTCTCCAGCTAAACAGAAAAGTTTGTGTCCTAAAGCTTCTGACGACACAGAACAAGAGGAAATGGCCCCAAGTTGTGCCAGGGGAGGTTTAGGTTGGATATTAGGAACAATTTATTCACGGAAAGGGTTGTCAGGCCCTGCCCAGGGCAGTGGAGTCCCCATCCCTGGAGGGATTTCAAAGCCATGTAGATGTGGTGCTGAGGGACATGGTTTAGTGGTGGCCTTGGCAGTGCTGAGTTAACAGTTGGACTTGGTGATCTTTTCCAAGCAAAACAATTCTGTAATTCTATGACCTCCTGTTACTTCTGATGGTCTCTATGGAGGAAAGGACCATTCACCACCACTGACCACTTCACCACCCACCCTAGCAACACCTCCTTCCAGGACCCATCAAACCATACCAGGAAGTCAGAAAGAGCCTTGTCTGACCAGGAACCAGCAGAACAAATTGTCCCTTTACAACGGGACAAATATAATAAGGAGACAATAATCCCTTAACTATGGAAAAAGACCTGCTGGTCTAATTATGTTCTCCAGGTGACCACTTTGCTTCCAGGGGCTGTTCCTGCCTTGTGTGGTCGTTCTCAGATTCTACCCTTTGCTCATGTTAATGTCCTCAAACTTCTGTTTCCTCCCAGTGGAGAAGATGAGCTGTGTCTGTGCTGCTGTCGTGCCTGCTCCTGGCTTGGGAGCAGCTGTTTGGAAGGAGGCAGATAAATTGTCACCTCCTTTCTTCTTGGGTGGAGGGAGAGGACACGGGCTTTCTTCAGCATCATTTTTTTCCCCCTGAAAAGCTGGAAATAGAGTCCTCATCCAAAGCTATAAAACTCCTGATTGAGCTACCCTTTCCTATCCACCCACAGGGTGCACTATCCCCTAGGAAAAAATTGGATGATACTATAAAAAAAAAAAAACACTCTTGGTCCACTTTTGGTTGAGTATTAACGTCATATCATTTGAAAAGAGTGGACCTCTGTCTCCTCTGCAGTGTCCCAGGCCTTTCTAAGACATCCAGATTTATTTCATTTCCAAGCCACCAGCTACTTTGGAGTGTCCTATGAAATCTGTTCTCATTCCTCATCCCACTTTGCTGCTTGGTTTCCAGATCCCATTTTGACGTGGAGGTTTCTCATGACCTTCTGGATGCTCCCATGCATGTTCTTGGCCTCACTGCCTGGCAAGGATGAATCAAATGCCTTCTGTCTTTTCTTTCCTGGACAGAGGATAGATCAAGAGTAGGAATCAGGTCCTGCTTGGTGGAACACAGACTTATCCTCCAAAGAAATGGACCTCAGAGTAGCGAGTCAGGCAGTGACAACCAGGAGAAGATGGGGAGAGGGTCCAGGCAGGCAGGTTGAGGAGTGGATGCTCCTGTGGTTGGTTTTCTCTTTCCTGGAGCTTGTTGAGCATGGATTTTATAAAGGCTAAGAGCATCTTGGCTGCGTGTGTGTGAAGCTGGCACCCATCTGCTAACACCTGGCCTGGGATGAAATCATCATCCTGTTGCGGGGGGTGGGGGGAGGCTGAGTCACTTTGTCATGAGCCCTAATTAGACACAACATGCTGGCTGATTAGCACTCATGTTTGGGAGAAAACAGTCAGCTCGTTAGTGGCCCACAGAGGAGCAGTGGATGGAGGCAGACGAAAACCTCCATCCCTCCTTGCCAGCCAAATCCACCCTGGATGGCATGGCTGAACCTGGGTAGCACCAGGCATGGACCATCCCATCTGCTGGGATGTCTGACTCTTCTCCTGGCCTCATTTCCACACCTTTCATCTGCAAACTTATTAATCTCCTTTTCTTCCCACCCCATCCCATCCCATCCCATCCCATCCCATCCCATCCCATCCCATCCCATCCCATCCCATCCCATCCCACTGCAGCCAGAAGGGGTTCAAGTAGCTCATTTCTCCATGCCCTGGGTATTGCTGGACCTTTGTCCCCTGCCACAAACCAGAGAGAGAAGTTTTCAGGGCTTGTTTCACTGGCTGAAGACAGACAGTGTTTTGCTTTTGGTTATTTTTAGTCCATTTCCTGAAGGAAACCAGGTTTTCCTCTCCATGGTGTTGCTGCATCTCTGGGGAATGACCAAACAGGCCAGGAGACCTGACCTATGCTGAGTGCCTGCTGTTCCACCCCCCTGTGCTGGGCACTGGTGAGGCCCCACCTCAAATTCTGGTGTCAGTTTTGGCCTCTCATGATAAGAAGGACATGGAGGGGCTGGAGCCCAGAGAAGGACAACTGAGCTGAGGAAGGGTCTGGAGAACAAGTCTGATGAGGAGCAGCTGTGATTCTGTGGTTCTGTGTTCAGCCTGGAGAAAAGGAGCCTGAGGGGAGACCTTCTGGCTCTCTGCAACTGCCTGAAAGGAGGTTAGAGCCAGGGGGGGTCAGCCTCTTCTCCCAAGGAACAAGTGATGGGACAAGAGGAAATGGCCTCAAGTTGTGCCAGGGGAGGTTTAGATTGGATATTGGGAGCAATTTCTTCCTGGAAAGGGTTGTCAGGCACTGGGACAGGCTGCCCAGGGCAGTGGTGGAGTCCCCATCCCTGGAGGGATTTCAAAGCCGTGTAGATGTGGTGCTGAGGGACATGGTTTAGTGGTGGCCTTGGCAGTGCTGGGTTAAGGGTTGGACTGGATGATCTGAAAGGTCTTTTCCAACCAAAATAGTTCTGTGATTCTATACAGGAGCAGGAGCTGTCTGGCAGCCATCTAAAGATGCTGATGGCCCCGTGATACATGTTTTCTATCGAGCTGAATCTGCTGTGTCAGTCCATAGCTGGGACTTGAAACCACAGCAGTTCATCAGCCAGAGTCAGGGCTGGAATAACACAAGAGAAATGCCTGGTTATGCTGTGTCAGGTCCTAGCAGGGTGACACCAGCACGGTCAGCACCTCTCACTGGAGCTACTGGCCCAAAGGGAAAGCTCTAGCAACTGCAGAGCAGCCCTGGGACAGGACCAGCTTCACTGCTGCTCTCTGTTGGAAGAAGAAATATGAGCCCAGCTCCAGGGATCAGGTTATGAGTCTACAAGCACAGTGGAGAACAAGTTAAGGTTGCTGGACTGTTCTCCCCAGTGCTGAGGGGACCTTTTTTGTTTGAGAAGGAGTTCCGAGAGCATCAGATTGACGTGACCAAATGTAAAGTATTAAGACATCAAAGCAGCCTGGGGACCTTACTACAAATCCCTTTCCAAACATCTCCTGTGGTCTCCTTAAGCAATGCCAAGAAACCTTTCACAGAATCCCAGACTGGTTTGGGTTGGAGGGACCTTCAAGATCATCTAGTTCCAACCCCCCTGCATGGGCAGGGACACCTCCCACTAGACCAGGTTGCTCCAAGCCCCATCCAGCACTTCCTCATGGCATTTCAGAGCAGGTCTGAGTTGGTTCCCCAGAGCTCTGCTGCGTGGCCTGCTCATAATGGACCCCTCATGTGAGCAGCATTCGCCACGGCTGGAGGGACAGGTCCCCAGGGGTCACTCAACGTTACGTGCTGCCTAATTGCAAAAAATAAAAAAGAATTAAAAATTCAGCATGCAAAGAACCAGCAACGACCGTAATGATTTTCCTGCTGTAGGAGCCAGATTTCGTTAACGTGCACATTAGTGCGTGCTAATTAGCTCCCACTGCTGCCTCTCCTGCCACCAGCAGAAGATGGATCACAGCACACGTGCTAAGCAGCTTACTTTGGGTGGCAGCACCCTGGGAAGCAGGGAGCCCAGAGACAGCAGCCAGCTCTCTGCAGGCTGGGGCTCAGCTGCTCCTGGGCAGCAGGAAGGGATGAAGCTCCCAGACGTGTGTCCCTGCTCTGGTTGCTCCCTGCCCAGGGCCGAGATGCTGCTGTGGACATTTTGCTGCCAACGCTGCCATTTCCCCCTCCTTGGCAGATCCAGGAGCTGCACAAGTTTTGCAGTAGGTTTTCCCTCCTGCTAAAAGAAACCCTCATCAACCTGAGCTGATGCAGCTTCAATTCTCTGGTTGTCACCTCCTTCACTTTGGGGCGATGCTGGGTGAGGAGCAAAGGGACATAAAGCCTCTTTCCACCTTGCCCCAGCACAGGGAAGCTGGGAGATGGGCTCTTTGCAGTGGATTTCCCTAACCTTGTGGTCGCCCTCCAAGCTCTGGGGGATGCTCCGGTCCCGTTGCCATAGAAATGCTGCACGGGGAGAGGGAGGATGCGAGATCTGCTGCTGCCACCTCCTGGAAGCGGCCTGGATGGCGTGAGGTGTCTCAGGAAGAAAACACGAAGCCGGGGAGATGTTTCAGGCAGGGCTCAGGCTAAATAAGAAGGACTCGGAGCTGTTGGAAGGAGTCCAGAGGAGGCCACGGAGATGCTCAGAGGGCTGGAGCAGCTCTGCTCTGGAGACAGGCTGAGAGAGTTGGGGGTGCTCAGCCTGGAGAAGAGAAGGCTCCAGGGAGACCTTAGAGCACCTTCCAGTGCCTGAAGGGGCTCCAGGAAAGCTGGGGAGGGACTTTGGACAAGGGCAGGGAGTGAGAGGACAAGGGGGAAGGGATTAAAACTGGAAGAGGGGAGATTTAGGTTAGACATTAGGAGGAAATTCTTTGCTGTGAGGGTGGTGAGACCCTGTCCCAGGTTGCCCAGAGAAGCTGTGGCTGCCCCATCCCTGGAAGTGTTGAAGGGCAGGTTGGATGGGGCTTGGAGCAACCTGGTCTAGTGGGAGGTGTCCCTGGTCATGCAGGAGGCTGGGAACTAGATGATCTTTAAGGTCCCTTCCCACCCAAACCATTCTGTGATTCTGTGATTCTACGAAATAAAATTAAAACCTGTGTCATTTGTTGCTGTTTCATTTTACAACCTGTAAATGCTTCACATCGACCATATTCTTTCATTGATAAAGAGCTGGAGTTTTCCTTGATTGGATCTTGCCTTGTGTGATATGAAGATGAGGTTTTCAATCTGCCTTTTTTTTTTTTTTGGTCTTTGCCTTGGGGTGGAATGGCAAAATTAGGACAAGCTCAGTCAAATGAGCTCGTCATTGTTATTATAATTCCTTCCATGTACAAGCTGACTACCTGGGAGCTCTTGTGCTAGTTCAGAGGAAGAACACAGTGATAAATGCTGCATGAAGGCAAAGTTTAATAGGGACTACCCCAAACCTACAGTGATCCTGGTATTTTACTGCATTTCCTGTTTTTCCATAATTTTTCTGCCCTGTATTTTGCTGCTGACTGTGCCAGGCATGATGGAGGGTGTCCTGCTTTGAGCCAGGGTGAAGCCAACTTTCCCTTTGCTGATTTTATTTTCTTTCAGTGAACTTTTTAGCAGCGCCAGTGGACTGATACCAACCAAGGTCACTTCTGGGTGTCTGCAGCCTCCCCCCCTACGGGGGAGCAGATTAGACTGAAGGCAGGAGCAGCAAATCAGAATATTCCCTTCTCATCATATTTTCTCTCTTTGGCTTTCAGTATAGGTTAAGTCATCACTGAAGTCAAGCCTTTCGTTTCCTTTTCCTCTCACTTTTCTGCTTCCTGTTGCTTCTATCACCCTCTCTTTGTCTCTCTCTTTTTTGTCATTTTTTTCTTCCCAGCCAACATCCCAGGACCCCATCCATGCACCCGGACACTCCCCCCTTCAGCTGGAGCCACCAGGGAGAAGAGTTGCTGGGAGAGTCACTGGGGGAGGAGGGAGGGGATGGGGTGTTGCTCATCCCTTTACAAATCACAGTCACAGAGTCACAGAGTCACAGAGTCACAGAGTGGTGGGGTTGGAAGGGACCTCTGGAGATCATCCAGTCCAACCCCCTGCCAGAGCAGGATCCCCTAGAGCAGATCCCACAGGAACACGTCCAGAGGGTTTGGAATGTCTCCAAGGATGGAGACTCCACAACCTGATCCTGCCATGGATCAAGGGGACAGATGTACCAAGGAAGATGTGGCTCCCACCTCTTGTCCCCGTGCTCCTGGCTCAGAGGACAGGGATCCTGTGTGCCAGCCCATGCCCTGGGGTGCTCTGCAGGGAACCCCTGGTGCTGGGCCAGCACAGACCTGCACGGGTTTGCATCTTACCTCACTCCACAGCTGACATGTTATCTGGTATCCAACCAAAAGGTCCAACCTTCTCCTTTCAGAAGGGAACAGAGCTCAGGCCTCTCTTCCAAAGCAGCCATGATGATGTGGTTAATTGGTGATTATGTATCTGAGTAGGTAGCTGGTAAAGCTGGGCAAGTCTGGAGTTCACGTCTCCCCATTGGAGAAGGAGATAAATATATATATATATTCCCTTATCACTAATAATTAAAATCAATCTGCTTCACTTTTCAACCCAGAAAGCCTCTCTTTCTCATTTTTCTCCCTCTTTCCCTACCTTGGGGAAGGGGGGTGTGTGAATTGAGAGCGTTATGGTTACTGGTTTGACTGCCAACCCGCAGCCAAGCCGTGACAGAGGGGAGCAGCCCCACACAGATGAAGGTGGTGGCAAGATTTTCTGCCTGACCCTGTAACATTTCCCAAGACACCCAGGCCATGGCCTCGATGCTGGGGGTGTCTCCTCACTGAACCCCCACAGGGATAACTGCCTTCCCCTCAAGGTGTCCGGGTTCATGGGATACATGAGATGCGAGTTATCCTACGATTTATGAATCCTGGCAGTGAAGGAATTTGGGGGGGGCATAGCCCTGAATTTCTTCCCCTTCCACAATAAAAACATGCACGTAGATTTAAGGAGCAGCAGAAGTTTGAACAGTTTCATTCATAAACCATCCAAACAAATGGTGTTTTAAGGTTCTAAACTGTTTTCTTGGCCTCCAAAAGTGGATTTCCAGAAAACAGCACGGCCCTTTCGGACAGAAAAATCAGTTGCAATTTCCCAGTGGTGGTTGCTCCCCAGGGGAAAGGGCTGAAGGACCTCGGGGGCAGAGCACCAGCACTGTTTGTCCTCAGCTGCAGGCTCAGGCTCTGAGGTGACCCAGAAATCCTGACCAAGGGAAAGAATTCCTTCAAGTCAGGGCACATTTCCTTCTGTGTACGTTTTCATGAGAGTTGGCAGCCTCTACATGCTGTTTTGTTTCCTGGATGTTTTTCTCCTGGCTGGCAGAAGTGGCTGGTGTCTCAGTTCACATGCAGTGAAGATGACACAGCACCCAAAGCCCACACCAGTGAAGTGAGATTTCCTGGGATGTATTAGGTGAGAAGAACAGGAATGGAAATGGTGGAAGAGGATGAAAACACACAGAGCACCTGCTGGCACAGCTACATGGACACACCTTACCCTGCTGATGTTTCATCTGAGACTACAACATGGTCGCAGCAAGATGATGGTGGCACTTCCAAAGACCATTGCCAGACCAGTGCTCCAGTGTCCACACAGTAACTCCACAACCTTAGGAACAGCACGGCCAGGGACAGGTCCAAAACACAATGTTGGGAACCACAGAACAGTCTGGGTTAGAAGGGATCTTCAAGATCATCCAGTTCCAACCCCCCTGCCATGGGCAGGGACACCTCCCTCTAGACTAGGTTGCTCCAAGCCCCATCCAACCTGCCCTTCAACACTTCCAGGGAGGGGGCAGCCACAGCTTCTCTGGGCAACCTGGGCCAGTGTCTCACCACCCTCACAGCAAAGAATTTCCTCCTAATGTCTAACCTAAATCTCCCCTCCTCTAGTTTTAATCCCTTCCCCCTTGTCCTCTCACTCCCTGCCCTTGTCCAAAGTCCCTCCCCAGCTTTCCTGGAGCCCCTTCAGGCACTGGAAGGTGCTCTAAGGTCTCCCTGGAGCCTTCTCTTCTCCAGGCTGAGCACCCCCAACTCTCTCAGCCTGTCTCCAGAGCAGAGCTGCTCCAGCCCTCTGAGCATCTCCGTGGCCTCCTCTGGACTCACTTCAGCTGCTCCATGTCTTTCCTGTGTTGGGGACCCCAGAACTGGCCACAGTCCATGGAACAGAGGCAAGCACAGCCCCCCCAAGCCCTGGTGTCAGGTATGAGCTCGGTGCTGAGGAACCTACAGGTCCAACCAAGTCCCCCACAGTGTCAGACAACACGCAGAAACACCTACAGAACTGGCTGGGTGGGAGGCAAGGGCTGGCTCTGCTTTCCTTGCCAGCCTCACACGTTCACTCCCAGTGGAAACGCCCCTTCAGAGCCCCAGGCAGCAGCTCAGGGAAGTGGAATTTCTGAGGCCCCGGTGACTGCCAGAGCCCTCCAACAGCCCGTGCATTTGGCTGCTAATTAACCCTTTGCCATCGTGGTCTCCTGCCTGAAGAAAGCTGCAGCTTTTCATCAGTCTTTCTGCAACCTGCCCATGAATCACAACCAAACCCCTTTGGCTTGGCACACCCCTGTGAAACTCCAATCCTGCCACACAAAAATAATTCAGACCATTTCAAGATATAAATCCCATCCGAGCTAAGGCACAGACGTGTGTAAAAGGAGTGTGCACACTCCATCCTCAGCAGAGAACTGGCCCAGGCTCCACTGGCAGGGCAGTTTTGCTGGGGCAGTTGAAGTAGCAGAGCAGAAGCAAGGCTGTGCTGCAGTGGAGGTGGTGTTCTTTGTCACCTTCACAGAAACTGAGTGCACTTTGGAGTGATTTCTGTGGATTTAGTGGAATACCTCTGGGCTTTAAGTGGTCTGTGGCATTGCTGGTTGGCTCCTTTATCTCATAAAGTGCTCAAAGAAGTTGTGGAGTCTCCATCCCTGGAGACATTCCAAACCCACCTGGATGTGTTCCTGTGGGATCTGCTCTAGGGGATCCTGCTCTAGCAGAGGGGTTGGACTAGATGATCTCCAGAGGTCCCTTCCAACCCCGACCACTCTGCAACACGTTAAGAAAAGATATCTCAAAACCAAATATCTGCAATTCTTCCAACATTGTTTATTTTATGAAAAGAATAGTTTAGGACAGACCAAAAAAGAAAAAAAAACCCTCATGGCAAAATCGAATTTTGAATTATTAGGAGACTTGACAAGTGTCAAACCTCATGTCATCTTTTTGCTGCTCATCACTGTGCAACTCAGCAATGATGTACCCATCCTGCACAGCAAGGTGTGGTGCTGCACTGCAACCCAGCACCCCTGCAGGGTGTCACATTCAGCAGCAGTGCAGAGATTCAAAAGGGAAATCACCTTCCTTCCACCCTTTTACTGCTACCTCATCTCACTGACAACGTGGCTTTTAGCCTGCTCAGGTTACCTCTAAGTTTGGCAGAGACAAGACCAGCCCCTCTTGCCCTCTCAATTATTTGATATCCACACAGATTCTGTTGATTTCAGAAAGGAGGATTAACCAAGCACCAATTAGGCTGTTAAAAAAACATTATTATGAAGGAAATATAATGACCCTACTAATTAATATATTAATAATCACTTGCTTGTTACATTAATCACATGACTCATAGTGGCTGATTTTTTTTTAAATTATTATTAGTATTAAAAAGACAACAAAACCACAAAGGCCATGGGGTGTGTGAGGCCTTCAGACACACTGAGCTGGCTCTTACTTCAAAGGATGAATCACCAGAGTCTGGTATCAGCAGAACTGGCCTGCACAACTCATGAGGCCTTTCCCTAGAGGTGTTTCTGTCTCTTGGCAACAGAAAAAAAAACCCATGCAGCTTGGCTGCGAGCAAACCTTTTACATTCTGGAAACCAAGGAAAACATATTTATATAGCAAAGGCTTTCTGAAACAACCTCGGGAAGTTCTCACAAGTCTAGAGTTTCAGTATGAACAGCTACACTCTTGCAGGTTTTTCTTTTTACTCTGTCCTTGCAATGTTGCTACAGAAGGCAAAATCTGCAAGCCTCACCCAGCATTACTCCTATTATTCTTATATTTCCTATTATTCCCACCCACCCTATTATTCTGGGCTGTATTTGTCATTGTCATAAAGTTCCACAGCTCTGCAAGCACAGAGCAAGCCTGCAGAACTCTGAATGCCATCAAAGCATACTGGATACAGGCATCAGGACCTGGAAACACCAAAAAGTTTGGGTAGAACCTGGCTGCCAAGATAAAGTAACGATGTAAAATTACTGCTATTCTGGGGTGCAGGAACATCAGAGTGTTTCAGCCCCAAGGTTCTCGGCGAGCCTCGGTTGGAAAAATGATCCCTATTTTATACCAGCTCTAAGAAAATCAAAAGAGAAACTTCTGATCAAGTCTTGCAGCTTAAAAAAAACCCTTATGAGGAAAGGCTGAAGGAGCTGGGTCTCTTTAGCTTGGAGAAGAGGAGACTGAGGGGTGACCTCATCAATGTTTACAAATATGTAAGGGGTGAATGTCAGGAAGATGGAGTTAAGCTTTTATCAGTGATGACCAGTGATAGGACAAGGGGTAATGGGTGCAAATTGGAGCATAGGAGGTTCAAGGTGAGTATCAGAAAAAACTTTTTTACTGTGAGAGTGACAGAGCACTGGAACAGGCTGCCCAGAGAGGTTGTGGAGTCTCCTTCACTGGAGACATTCAAAACCCGCCTGGACAAGTTCCTGTGTGATGTGCTCTAGGTGACCCTGCTCTGGCAGGGGGGGTTGGACTAGATGATCTTTCGAGGTCCCTTCCAACCCCTAGGATTCTGTGATTCTATGTTTCTATGATTCAAGCACGGTGAATGGATTCAAGGGGTTCCTGTTTGTTTTTAATGCCGTGGCTGATGGATGAAGAGGTTCAGCTCCTGCTGTGTTTTTCTCACGCCACGGACGGAGCGACAGCCCGGCTGTCGGGCTGGAGGTTGATGAGGGAATTGCTGGCTTGGGCCAGCTCTGCAATGGAAACCCGTCCTCTCTGCTTGATGTACTGAGCCACGGCAGCCATCTCCTCTGGAGTGATGTAGATGAACTTGCCTCTGTCATCAATCACACCTACGGGGGGGGAAGGGAAAAGAAAGGGCCTCGAAGTCAGCACTTCGGCTGCTCTCACTTCCCGACAGACATCAGTCACTTCTTTTGGAAGGGACGTTCCAACTGCTGAGGCTGCATCTCAGATCTAGGGCAGGCAGAACAACGTGCTGGCAGCCAGGCTTTTATCTCCTCTCTGCTGCTGGGTCTCTGAGCAGGGCTATGACAATAGCCCGGTGCCTTGGAGAGACTGATTTTGTTCAGGGAAGTGACACTCTCCTCATTGGAGGCAGCAGGCTGGGAGCATCACAGCAGCCACTCTGGGTATGAAGTTTGGGGGCTGATGTGCTGGGCCCAGGTGGAGAAAGGCAGAGCAGAAGGAGGGCTCAGGAGGTGACTCAGCCCCTGTGGGGCCCAGCTCAGCCATCCTAATTTACCCTCTAGAAGGGAATGAAGCTCAATTTCCATTTTTCAATTGCTTCAGCAAGAGTGAGAATAATCTCCCTGTTTTTTAACACATTTCAGGACCAAATGCAAGGCAGAGAGCTTCCCTGGCCTACCCTTCAAAGCCAGGGCAGTAGACACCCTTCCTTTTTGATTCAGACACTTTCAGGGCACTCCAACAACAGACTTGTTCAGCCAGGGAGCAACCCCCACACTGAGTCTCTGCTTACATTCCAACTTGGATTGTGTGGTTTCATGGGCAGGAACAAGCACTGCACCTACTACAGGGCCCTGCAGTGCTCTGGGATGTTTGCTTCTCTCACAGCGTGCCATGGCTTGAGCCACAAGCACCTTTAGAACAGGCTCATGAACTACCCCAAAATATCCCAGTGATCCTAATTCAGATTTCAGAAGATACCATTGGCAGCTGCCTGCTCAGTCCACATGCAGAACCTTGTCCTGGTTCCTGAACACATCCCATAGTGCTCTGAACAGCAGTTTCACAGCAGCTGAAGCAGTAAAAATACCTATTTACCAAGTCCTACTGGGATCTTCTACAGTTTAAATTGGAAATGACACTGGAAGTCTCTCTTTACCACAGTGAAGGGATTTTCTGCACCACCTATTCCCCAGCTGAAACCAAGTCCCCTTTGTGTTTTGGCTGTCACCTGTTAGAGTGCCATCTGCCATCAGGTCCTGGATCCTGTTAATTGCATCCTGTTCAGAAGGGAAAAAGGAGTTACAAACTGATCAAGAGGAAGGCAAAAAACACTTCACATGTTCAGGTGATCTACAAGTGGAGGCTCACACTCAATTCCTCAGTGTGAAAGCCTTCAGTGAAGGACACACATCGGTGTTTCCAGACAGCTGCAGGAAGCCCTTTGGTCTTAGAAGGATGGAGTGAGCTTCTGCACTTTGGAGTGCTCAAATAACTTCCCTACCCCAAAAAAGGACTTTAATTACCAGTTTTATGGAAGGGGGGTGCTCATACACATCTTGACAGGGATGTATAGTGCCAATGCAACACACAAGTTCCATGGAGTGAACTGAGGTCCTTCTCCAAGGACCTGGCCACACTCAATACATTCCAAAGCTTTTTATAATTTTTTTCCTGCTCCCTTTAAGGGAAACTTATTTTACCAAAACAAAGAACAACCTGATGAATTTATTGCTGGGCTAACTCCATAGCTCCTCCAAACATGCAGTTCCACTGTACCTTAAGCTAGTCTTTAAGCTCTGTTTTCCACAGTTCTGCCTCTCTCCCTTTCTTCCCTCTATGTGACTGCAGAAGGAAGTTACAGTTTAGATTTCCACCAGGTGAATTCCCTTAACTGGCTCACTCCATGCTTAAGTGAACTCCTGGCTTAAGAGAGAGTCAGGGACACAGCAGCCCAGACCTACAGCAGTGGCAGCTGCTGTGAAGGGGGGACCCCAAGATCAGGTGAGGTACAGAACAACAGAAAACATTGGTCACTTGGAAATATATGTCAACTGTGCTCAAATTAAGATCCACCAAGCCACAATTACTCTCCAGAGCCAAAACACAAAAAAGGTTTAGAGAACAGCAAGGGTTGGTCTCTTCT
The DNA here is from genome assembly GCA_020745705.1 of Hemiprocne comata. Classification (NCBI taxonomy): domain Eukaryota; kingdom Metazoa; phylum Chordata; class Aves; order Apodiformes; family Apodidae; genus Hemiprocne; species Hemiprocne comata. Next base: position 3,132,204 of record CM036589.1, on the reverse strand, counting down.
CACTGGTGACTGATAACAGGACAAGAGGAAATGGGCTCAAGTTGCATCAGGGGAGATTTAGGTTGGATATCAGAGAAAACTTCTTTACAGAAAGGGTTGTTGGGCACTGGAACAGGCTCCCCAGGGAGGTGGTTGAGTCACCATCCCTGAATGTGTTTAAAAGTCATCTGGATGTGGTGCTTGGGGACATGGTTTAGCAGTGGGTCATCAGAAATAGGGTGATAGGGTGAGGATAAGGTTGGACTTGATGATCTTAAAGGTCTTTTCCAATCTGAACAATTCTATGAGTCTATGACAGAGGGGAAAACAGAAATACAGATATCACACCACGAGCTCACTTCCACAGGCTTTTGTGGTGCTCAGAGGGACACTATTCTGTATAATGCATCAGAAGATATAAATTAGAGTGATCAAACTCTGGAAAAGGCTTCCTAGAGGGGTGGTCAAATCCCAAGGCTGTCAGTGTTTAAGAGAGATTTTGGTCAGCCCTGAAGTGGCCAAGCAGTTGAACTAGATGATCACTGTAGGTCCCTTCCAAGTGAAATAATCTGTTCTATTCTACAATTATTAAATGTTCTAAGAACACACAAGCAATTGGAGCAAAACACCTCAGCTATGGATTGCCTGCAAACATAACAACATTGCCCAATTATAAAGCAGTCTCTGAAGTTGCTTCTAGCTCTGCTTTTGATCCCCAGCTACCCTGAATTGCTCTTCTACTAGGTTGGCAAACCCTGTAGGATCCATTTGCCAAGAGGCAGACTGAGCACTTTTCCCTGGAACTATCTTACAAGCCAACAACCCTTCACTGCCTGGGTGGTACTTTGACGGATGGCCACAGTTTTAGGGCTGATTTTGCTGAACTTCACCAAAATCCAAGCACCTTCAGTAATGCTGAGGCATGGGTGTTACCCTTATTCACCCGCTTTCTTTCCTGTCCTTTAAAACTCATTGCTTGTACTTGCACCTCAAAAGGTGGTACTTACCTGTGTCCTTAAACCCAAATGTGAAGCCAAGTCCTCCAGCTGGATTACCTTTGTTTTCTGTGGAAACAAGCAAGAGTTAAATGCAGCCGAGAATTGAGAGGCTGAGTGGATTTCTTTTTCTTTCAAATAAAAAAAAAAATTGCATTTAATAGACCACTTAGAACTTGCCCTTCTAACTAACACCTCCCACTAAGCACTAACCTTCAACAAAAACCTCTAATTTAAGTTACTTAAACCACTCTGCTCTGTGGAAAACCAGATGCTCTGACCCACTTCAGTGAAGACTCACATAACTTTGCCAGTGTTTGTCCTGAACAGCCACGGGTCCATTCTCCCTGCCACCTGAGTTTCTCAACTGCTACCTTTAATTTCCAGCAAAGATCCCCTTTTGTTTGAGAGCTGTTTCAAAGTATATTATAAAATGATCACTGGGGTATATATACATACATAAAAATCCAGACAAGACTGGCAGCATTAGGTGCTTTAGTCTGTTTTAATAATGTATTAAAGGCATAATCACTTTCCTAAGCAAGCAAACACCTTATTAAAATTGTCAGTGCTGGAAGTGTACTGAGTGCACTCCTGCACTGGCAGCCTGATGATCTCTGAGAGCAAAAGCAGAAGCAGGAACTGCACATTTTTATTTTGCTCTTGAAAGAGATTCTTCCTGCAGCCTTCCTCAGTCAGCACACGGCCACCACTGCTCACATCTGGTTTTCTGCTTTGTAGCTCCAGAGAATGACAGAGAAAACAACTGGTTCACTCATCTGGAGCTACTTGGCTCCTGGTTTCTTATCTTCAAAACTTTTAGAAACGCATCTGTTTAGGTGCAGTAAAGGGATGCACTGTTTGTAAGGGATTTGGAAAATATAAAACCTTTGAAAAATGTTAACACTCTGGACTACATTCTTAAGACCAGATATGAACAGCCCCGAGAGCTACGTTGACATGATCAGTACTTCAAATGATAAATGCATTTGTTTCTGATCTTGAGAGTACACTGAAAGGACACTGAAGGAATAAAGAGGCAGAAATAGATGAATCTTTTTCATTAATAAAATCAGACCAAAAAAAAAAAAAAAAGCCACACACAGACTTAGTAGTTGTGAAGTTTGATGCAGCCAAGCTAGAGAACTGAATACCATGGACTGAACGCATGGAATTGGAACCAGTCCATGGAATTCAGTTCTCAGAGCTGGGAACTGCCAAGATTCGTCACATCTTCTTCTAAAAGAATGGGGGGGGGGGGGGGGGGGTGTGTGCAAAGCCACAAAAACAAGAAAAACAGGATTTAAACCTTCACTGAAAGATATTCACCCCCAATGACCAAGTTTACTGGAAGCTTTCCAAGACAGATCCTGCTGTGAATCAGAGCCCAGAGGGAGGGGTGGAATTAGGATGCACTCCCCACACACTCAGAAATATAATGACGTTGTGAGGTCCCAAGCCAACAAATCACTTCACCACATGCTTCACATTTTAGAGACAGGCTAAACTTTCACAGAGCAACATATAAACATCTATACTTTACTGAACTCATTTGATTTTAGGTATGACTCTGCTGCTGGCCTCAGCAAGGGATGAAACAGAGCAAGAGCTCCCAGAATTAAGATGAGTAGGATTTTTTTTTTTCCCCCCCTTATCTTCTAAGCATCATTTTTCTTAAAGAAAAAACAGGAAGGGGCAAAGCCTCCGAGTCCTTCACTACCTCTTTCAAGTGCAGTGAACATGCAGTGTGCTGTTTCAATTCACTGGCTGTAGTTCAGATGTATTAAATGATACAATGCCAAGCTGAGTGAGAACGGTTCGATGGACTCCTGTTTCCCTGGGCCAAGAGAGCCAGTGCTCCACAGCATGTGAACTGCTCAGCCCCTCTTTAACCTCTGCCCACTTCATTATTAACTTCCTGAAGTGCTCAGAGGGCTGGTTTGGAAGGCATGTCGTGCCCTGCTGACTAAAACCATCAGGGTCCCATGAAGAACTGGTTGTTCTGCTCCTCTAAGAGCAGAGCAGTCAAGTCTGTACCTTGTGGACTGGCCACTGTGAGAGGCAAACACACAGGACAGTGACTGCAGCAAAGGCAGCACCACAACCTGAGGTGTGAGGTGGTGGCATTGCAGCAGATCGAGGTTGAGGGGCTGCAAGGAAAGCCCCAAAGGAAGGGAGATGCTCAGCTTTCAGAAAATCAGAACTGGGGGGCATCAACCCTCTTGGTGCCTTCTAAATCCCGTTTAAAACAATCATCATAGAATCATATCATAAAATTGTTTGGGTTGGAAGGGACCTTGAAGATCACCTAGTTCCAACTCCCCTGCATGGACAGGGACACCTCCCACTAGACCAGGTTGCTCCAAGCCCCATCCAACCTGCCCTTGAACACTTAATCCCATGAGGCAGAGCTGGAGAAAAGAGCCTGCATTTCATTTCTAACACCCTTAGCAATGAAGCGTGGGGTGAGCTACCTCCAGCCAGTTATACCAGTAAAATAAGTTATTCAACAGAAGACCTGAATTAACTTTTATTTTTTAAAAAGGCCAGTTGCTCTTTTAATTTCTAAGTTTTTCAGACAGCTACTAGCAGCTTAGCACTGCCTCTTGATGTAAGTCCATGGTTTCTGTGAACAGAGCAGAGGATGAGAGCTACACGTTATCTATATATTAAGCATACTTTCAAGATGAAAAAAAAAAAAACACAGCCCTAAAACTTGTAAAATAAAGCAATGCCCCAGTTCTGCAACTCATCTCTACATGGGAAATCAGGTGTTGAATGTGCTTCTGTATTAGGTTTTCAGCCTGTGCTTAATTTCTCTGACGTCAAGTAGAGGTGACTAATCTAAAACTATACAAATGTGCTCAAACACTGAACTGAGAGTTTGTGACTAATCTGTTCCACCCACCACAAGCACCAGGGCAATGTGCAGAATGAGACCCTGCCACGCTATCCCTTAGAAACCTGCCCTGTTGGGAGTGGAAGATCCCAAGGGACATTGAAATACCCTACTGTTCTACCTGCTGCTGTTGATAAACAAGCTGTCCTAGGTTAAAGAACTGCACAACTCCCTTCCTTCACAGCTTGGCTGGATCTTGAAAGCCTTAGGTGGGAATGGGTGAACTGGGATCACACTGGGATTGTACCAGCTAGTCCATTTCCACGGGCAGTAACTAAAGTAAGAGGGTGGTCTTCACAGACGTGGCCATTTCAAAGTTCCCCTTCCTTTCAAGGAAACCTCTCTGGCTTCTGTGGAAAACAGAGCATTGAAATGGCTCCAAAATGGAATGTGCCATCTGATGGTCCATCATCCATCCATGGTTTTATTCAGTCTCTATACACACGGCACCCATAGCTTTTCCAATCTCTTCTCAGCTCTCTCAACCTGCTTTTGGTGGTGCTTCTGACCAGAGCTGACTGGCTTATGCTGAGGACTTGGGGTGAACAGGGCTATTTTCATCTGGGCAGCAAATGAAGGGAAGTCCTAATTCAGAGTGCTCTTAGCTTAAACATTTACAGATCAGCCCTCCACAGATTACATTGGTCAGAAAGCACCTGACAGATGCAATCCTGGCAGCCTCTCTCCCTGTGGCCTGGTGGTGATGGGACACAGCACCACATGAGCATGGGAAGTTCCACCTCAACATGAGGAAGAACTTCTTTACTGTGAGGGTGACAGAGCCCTGGGACAGGCTGCCCAGAGAGGTTGTGGAGTCTCCTTCTCTGGAGACATTCAAGACCCATCTGGATGCATTTCTGAGTAACCTGCCCTAGATTTGGTCCTGCTCTGGCTGGGGGGTTGGACTCAATGATCTCCAGAGGTCCCTTCCAGCCCCTAACGTTCTGTGATTCTGCATTAATTACAGTGCCAGGGACATGGGAGGCAGAGGGTAGGACAGCACCAAAGCTGTGCAGCAACTCCAGAACTGTTCAGACTTGCATGGCAAGCACTCAAATCATCTCCTTGAGGAAGAGTTACCCACAAGAGAAATCTGTTTGTAACTCTGGGTAATGAACATGTAAGTCTGGCCCAGAGTTCCAGGTTCTGGGTTAACAAAACCATTAGCATGTCCTAAGAACACAAACGATTTGCCTACTAATAAAGCCTTTCACACCCATCCCAGACATTGTCAGATAATAATTCAGTTCCCAGTGAAGGAGGAAAGGGATTCATTAGGACAAAAATTTTGCATTACATTGTTAGAGTAAGAGAAGAAAGATGCATCTGACCTTTGATATACCCCCAGTGGAGAAGGAAGCATTTGTCTTTACTGATCACAAGTGGAAATCCTCATGAACACACTCCAGGTTTTGAATTACCAACCATACAATATCATGAAAGGGAGACTAACACACCTTTCTCCTTCAAGATCCCTCCCAAACGTTAAGAGGACATTGCAAATTGCAGGGACAAAAGCAAAAGAAAAGAAATGGCACGAAAAGCTGGACCTTTACAAGGCCAGCGTTTCAGACACACAGGCACCCTGCACGGCAGGACACATGCTGCTCCAGCCATTCTCATTCGTGCTGAGCCCAGATGCAGGGATTGTCTTCTAAATCAGCAGCTGATGTTCACAAACAAAAGGCCTGAAGGTCCCAAACCCCAATCAACAGCAAACATTGCTGTTCATAAACTCCGAGGGTGAGCCACCAGGTGCAGAGTTTATAAGGCCCTGAGAGGGTAAGAGCTACAATCCTGCCCCAGAAAGCCAAGACACAGCTGTAATTACAAACAATTTTAACAAGGAAGTAAAAGATTTTCCTTCTTTCTGCAACTCAGCTCTTTGACAAAGGTATTTTACACAAGTATGGAAGGAGGAGAAAGAACAGTGGTAGCTTACCTTCACGTAGTCAAGAAATTCCATTAGAAAGCTGTGAGACTGGGTACAGCAAGGGAAACAACTGTTACTTTAAACCCATGAACATTAAATGCATTGCAAACTTGCTGAGCACAAACTATAAAAGTGTTTAGCTTGCCTACTTGCCAAGTTTTAAACACACACACTGAGGGAGATTTGGAACTGGAAAAAAAGAAAAATAATTGAGATTTAATACTACCTAGGAACTTGTGATAGGTACTTTCTAAGACTGAATGTGGCTCAGTTACAATATAAGTGTTTTCTGAAGGGAAATCTTTACATCTTTTACTTTTCACCTCTTACATACCCTGAAATAACCACCCCCGGGTCAGTTTGTGCATCGTGTATCATGTTACAGATACACACTGAGGAAGTTTTGCAGAGTGCTTCAGGAGGCAGCAGATGCAGATGGTCAAGCCCTCAGCTGCACAACACATGTGGAAGCTGAGGCTGTTTTCAAAGCTTTGCACCTGAAACTCAGCATTTGAATGTAAGCAGCTCAATTTCCAAAGGCAATGCAAACTACGTGCAGTTCAGTTAGCAGGAGATCAAGTTACTCTGCAACCACGGAAATCAATCAGCCTTAATTAACTGCTTAGCTCTGGACTCAGGACTTTAATTTTCAGCATGCTAGACTCAACAACACAAGGCAGAGCCAGCTCTTGTAACAGGATCCTGAAATGCTCCAGTACTTTATCCACCACAGGGCAGAAGAGCAGCTTGCCCTTTCTCCAAGGCTGGTGTCTCCAAATAACCACATACCTGTGGTTGTTCCTGAAGAGGACTTTCAATTCACCTACTATTACAGTTCTGTCTTGCCACTCCTACCAAAAAGATCTCCTGTTGAGATCCAGGCACCATCAACTGCCTGCCAAGCTCTTCTGAGTGAGGAGCACCCTTCTCTGCTCCCACATGTAGAAAGATTAATTTCTCTTTGACAGGCAGCTGCAGGAACACAGCCAATAAACACATCCCAGCTTTAAAGGGTTATCAATTTAACATTTAGGTGTAATCTGGTCTTCTAACAGGATAGGCACACGTTTTTGAAGGCATTTTCAACAGAAAGTATGCATTTCACTGTATTCTGCATCTTAGGAAATCCACCACTACGAGACACAACTTCTCTTGGTGTTAATCCCAGCAAGAGGGAGGAATTTACTGAAATGGGGAGGGGTCCATAGTGAGAACTTGTGATTTATGTCAAGCAGCTTTGACTCCCTGCAAGCTCCTCAGCTCAAAGCCACTCTCACACTAAGAGCAAATCCATCCAATGGAACAGGGTCCCATCAGCAGAGGAGCAAATGCACACACGGCCCTGAAAAAAACACTCACCATGAAATGCACTGGACAGCTCAAACGTGGCAGCTACAAACCCAGAGCAACTTCAGCATTTGAGAGCAATTAAAATTAGTCTGCCAGGTTTTCAGCAGGCAGGATAAGAATGCTGCTTCTCACAACAGTGGGACTTTTTCAAGCTCGCTGTGCTATTATGTCAAGTATCACATTTCAACCCCATCCCCAGCAGCACGGCTGCAGGCAGCCAGGGGTGGAGCAGGCTAGAACCTCAGGCAGAGCTTGAAACACTCTCAGCCCGAGCAATCCTTTGCAACACTGAATGCACAGCTTTTTGCAGCACCCAACACACAAGGCTGTGGCCTGTGGATTCTCCTAACAGATGCCTTCTAAGCCAGGAGCTTGGTTTTTAATTTGATTTCACAGCAGCTCTGTTGGTCTAGGAAATAAAACCCAAACCAAGCAGTTCCTCCCAAGATTACATGGGCATTACCAAACTCTGTATTTAGCCTGGCTTTCATCTGGCCCTCTGGGTATGGGCAGAGCAAAGCTGGTGAGAGTGAAGGAGAATCTGACTTCCAGGGTGAGTTTTATTTCAGTCTTTACATTAAGGGAGGAGAGAACTCCTTTCCAGTGACATGCATTTGCCTTAGTACTCTGCCTTGTAGGAGTCTGGAATGAAGGACTGTAGCATTCCCTAGGAAATCCTCCAGGTTAACTCGTGCCACATACATAACTTAGCTCTTACAAGAAAAACCATTGGGCTGACTTTTCCTTTCAAGCTCATTTTACATGATACAATTTGCAGTAAGGCAATTAGTCTAACAAAGGAAACTACAGGAAGAGCCCAACATACATACCTCTTCCTCTGTCATTGATTCTTCAACCCCTTCCTCTTCAACTACAAAACTCTCCTTCAGCTTCAGGTACTCTTCATACTCTCTCTTCTCCTCTTCTTCCTTTGCTTTCCTTTTTTCCTCTTCCTGAACAGAAAAGATGACAAGTGGTCAGTTTGCTCCTCCCCAAATCAGGTTTAGTTTTAAGCATCTCCTTTATCTGCAGTCTGTTTTTACTGGGACAGACAGCAGATAAAAAGCTTCAAAAATGAGTTTTAAGTTCTCCCTTGATGGCACCATTAATTTTGGAAGCCACCCTAAAGGCAGTAACCATCTCACATGGCACTGGAAGCTTGCACACAATACACCTAGGCTGGTTCTTAACAGATCTGACACAGAGGAGAAAACCACTCTTATATAGCAACCTGCTTCCTTCATTTGCATGATTATGTTTCCTCTGCAGATCCTGTGACAGGAAGTCCCTGCCCTTTACTGTACTTTGATGCAACATCCATGTTTTAGATAACTGGCCCCAGTTCTCCTCTGACACGCACTGGTGTACACTGGGTGTGATCACAAGGAATAGTGGAGCTACACCAGTGCCCATCTGTGTGTAAAACAGTTTGAGGCAAAATCTCTCATGACATGTAAACAAACTATGTCTGCATGGAATGTGAAGACCTGTGTCAAGTATTTCAGGCATAGGAGACAAAGTATGATTGTATTGAAAATGTTTTATTTACATGTTTGGTTGTTAACCAAGACCTACAGGCTCTGCTTTTAGTTATTTGCAATGTAAATACTTTCAGTTACCTACTTTGAAAGAAATGTTTAAGTCCTAAAAACAAATAATAAAATAATGCCAACCCAGAAAGCTCCAAGCCTGGTACCACTGAAATGGTGACATAAAGGGTGATTCTCCCTCTTTACTCAGCTCTCGTGAGACCCCACTTGGAGTACTGAGTCCAGCTCTGGAGCCCCTGACATTAGAAGGACATGGAGCTCCTGGAGAGAGTCCAGAGGAGGCCATGGAGATGCTCAGAGGGCTGGAGCAGCTCTGCTCTGGAGACAGGCTGAGAGAGTTGGGGGTGTTCAGCCTGGAGAAGAGAAGGCTCCAGGGAGACCTTAGAGCACCTTCCAGTGCCTGAAGGGGCTACAGAAAAGCTGGGGAGGGACTTTGGACAAGGGCAGGGAGTGAGGGGTAATGGATTAAAACTGGAAGAGGGAAGATTTAGGTTAGACATTAGGAAGAAGTTCTTTGCTGTGAGGGTGGTGAGACACTGGAACAGGTTGCCCAGAGAAGCTGTGGCTGCCCCATCCCTGGAAGTGTTCAAGGGCAGGTTGGATGGGGCTTGGAGCAACCTGGTCTAGTGGGAGGTGTCCCTGCCCATGCAGGGGGGTTGGAACTAGATGATCTTCAAGATCCCTTCCAACTCAAACCATTCTATGACTCTATGACATTCTAGGCCATGTAGAACAGTCACACATTCACACACCAAAACTGATTACAAGTTTTGGAATGTCGTAGATGACTTAAAAACGTTTCAAGTAAGGACAGGTTTTTACTGGGAGCTCACACACTTGCAGCTTTCCATGCTTTTCTTTTAAAATTTGTTTTGCTCTTCTCCAAAACACTTTACTCCTGTAACTTCACACAGAAGAACAATGTTTCCTTACACAACAGTTTCTTCTGCAGAGACATTTACATTTGTACAGCACCTGGTACAAGGAGATTCCAATTGGAGTGGCCTCTGGTTGCTGCTGCATTCCAAAGGCTTCGTTAAAGCTTAGAAAGATGAGTTCTTCAAATTTCAGTGGCAAGCCCTGGGCATTCCTGTACTATTAACACAAGAATTGATCTCTTGAAGAACAATTGTATTGATTTCTAAATGCTTCTCTGCTACATCTGTGACACTAATGTGGTAATTGCTTCCTTAATGGCTGGAAAGCAAACACTTGTTCCATTAAAGCAGGAAGAGATGAGAACAGGTAATTAAGTGTATTGAGAAATGTCCATATTAAAAGGAGGCCCTGTAAGGCCCAAACCAGCAAGGATACCAGAAATGGTGATGGGAGGGTTGTCCTTCAGTACAAACTGAAAAGAAAGTGTATTTGGTCATGATTCTGTTTAATCAAACTCCCAGAAAGTCACAAGAAGGAATGCTACAGACACATGAGAGTGAGACAGACAGGACAGAAAGGATCTTACTGTACATTCAAAGTCAAACCCCTTTTTTTAACCACTAGCTCATGAAAAAAATACAGAGCTGAGGAAGTTCTTGAGACAAAACAAGACCATTTTCTAGGTCATTCATCACCATCACAATTATTAGCAAAAGCCCCACAGTAGATTTTTTTTCCTTACAAGTGCTACAGGTGCCAAGAACAACAGGACTATATTTCATTTGGAAGTGACAGCAATTGTTGTTTTCCTGTAAGTGCATTAAACTACATCTTGATCCTGGAAAGACAAGAATAAGGTTCTTCCCCTGGACTATTGCAGATGTTGTAATTTAACGAGATGTGAAATGAGAAAAAAAAATAAATCACAAAAGCTAAAAATTGCTTTGGCAAATAATTCCTAGATGGTTCTTAAAAAAAAATCAGGAGAGTGTCCCATTTGCAATTGAGAGCAACAATAACTGAGAAATATTTTCCTGTTTCTGGAAGGTCCATCAACAAATGAAGAAGACTCATTCCTGTCTTCCTTATCTACTTGAAGATCAGTACCTTCAGTTTTATTAAACATACCAGCATGTTAATACCAGTACTTCCATTTCCAACACATGCAGAAAAGCACTCAGCTACCAGTCCCTCTTTTGCAGTCTCCCCACAAGCCAACACGAGTTTGTTTTCCACATCCTCAATTTTGATGCAGAGCATTTCCAGCTGTTCTGAGCCACTGCTGCAGGAGCTGAAGTGTGTCAGCCTTCAAAGCCTCACATTTCCTGGTGGTTGTAGCCTCCTCCATCACACTATTTCCAGAAGCTTTTTCACCTAACTTCCTAAGCTGCTTCCTGCACAGTCTCACATCCTTTACCTATGATTCAATCTATAGAAAAAGATGGATTTAGCCAAACTGTAAACTGGTTCAAAGCCAAGAGGAGAGATGACTTTGCAAAACTGTGCTGGGAGAAGCAACCAGCAGCAGGGGTGGAAGCTGAGCAGGGGGAACCCTTGCCAAGTCAGGCTGTCTGGCAACACTTCTTCTCTGCTATTTTTTCACCTTCATGCTAGCACTCTTGTTTCACATGCAGCAGTTGCATGGAAGGTGCAGGGTCAAATTTAGGCAGGTTGCATTCCACAAAAACCAGTCTGTCTGTATGCAGAACCCACACACGGAAACACTCTCAGCACCCCAGGGTCTGCTAAAGAAACCCAGCCCAGGACTTGGTTCACACAAGTCATACAGGGGGCACTCAGCTCAAATAAAAATGTAAAAAAAACCCCCATCTCTTTGTTAGTCAGGTTTCTTTGCCCCTCCCCATTCTGATCTCATTAACTGCCCTGCAGTTAAGTGGTAAAGCATGTGGCTCAGAGGAGAGAGAAAAGCTGGGCCACCTCCCTGACATCATGGGTGGGGTGGTGGGGAAATCCCAGCACCACGGAAATTTGGTAACTGCAGATGCTCACCTTCAGCTGCTTGCCTTTTTATTTTTTAAAGCAGGTTTGCTTCTCTCCTCACCCACCTGTCATCCAAGCTGGGGGCTGGCTAAAGATTTCTTTTTGATCACTTTACTGCACGTGAAGAACAAACTCTCCCACTCTGATCATATTGTTATTGAAAAAATATCAAAATCTTAATCACTCAAACCCTTCTTTGCTCTCTCTTTCTGACAAAACGTCCACCTTACCACTGCTGGATCAACCCTACCTCTGCATGCTTGCTGGGAGTCTCACATGCCATCTTGAGCAGCAGAAACCCAGCAGCTTCCAGAGCTCCATGCAGCCTGCAGACCTCCAACACTCTGGGAGACACTTTCCACCACTCTCACCCCTTCCTATACTGGATCTGGTCAGCACTGACTTCCCACTGCTCCCAGTCCCAGTTGTTTTACAGCTCTCCAGACTCCCCCTGTCCCACCTGCCCACTGAGGACCTGGATTTGCTGTGAGGCTCCTTTCAGACCATCACCTTCTGTTTGCCTCTCACCTGGATCACAACAGATTTTCCATGACATCAAAAACATTAATTATGCCAACTGCACAAAAGCTCTACCTTTTACCAGGTGAAACCCACAGTGTCTTGAAAACTCTTTTAGACTTACAGCTGGAAGCAGACCTTGACTTTTGGGATCACAAATCCCTCTGGAGTCCTGGGATGGTGCTTGAGTAACTGCACTGTTCTGGCTGGTTGAATGAGTGCAGCCTTTGAAGGTTTATCATGCATTACTGTTTTTAGCAAAGGGTGAGGACCCTCACAGTACTGTCCAGCAAGAAGATACTGAGCCACCATATCTGGCTTCCAGTGCAGTAACCCATTTAAGGTGACACTGAGATTAAGTGATACTGGCCTACAGAGTAAGGAGCTTTTCTGAGAGCTTTGCCTAAGCAGCTTTCCTGGAGAGGAAACTGCTAGTTGTGCACTGTGCCAGCTCTCCTCCAAATCAGATAAAGGACCCACTTGCTGACAAACAAATAATTTCTAGGCAGCTTATTCAACTGCTAAGTGGAAGAGATCTCATTGCTAATGAGGAAAGTAGAGCAAACACGGGACTTTCTTCCACCACCACCTGCTACCAGTCGTCCCTCGTTTGCAGCTGTTTCCTTAACATGCAGAATAAGGAATCACAGAATGTGTAGGGTTGGAAGGGACCTTTAAAGGCCATCTAGTCCCACCCCCCTGCAGTGAGCAGGGACATCTTCAACTAAATCAGGTTGCTCAGAGCACTGTCAAGCTTGACCTTGAATGTCTCCAGGGATGAGGGCTTCCCCACTTCTCTGGGAAACCTGTTCCAGTGATCCACCACCCTCACAGTGAAGAACTTCTTCCTGATATCTACCCTGCTCTAGGTAAGGCCATTGCCCCTTGCCTTATTGCTATGAGCCCTTGTCCAAAGTCGCTCCTCAGCTTTCCTGGAGCCCCTTCAGGCACTGGAAGGTGCTCTAAGGTCTCCCCAGAGCCTTCTCTTCTCCAGGGTGAACACCCTCAACTCTCTCAGCCTGTCTCCAGAGCAGAGCTGCTCCAGCCCTCTGAGCATCTCCATAGCCACCTCTGGACTCATTCCAACAGCTCCATGTCCCTCTTCTGCTGAGGGCTCCAGAGCTGGACACAGCACTCCAGGTGGGGTCTCACAAGAGCAAAGTAGAGGGGCAGAATCACCTCCCTTGACTCTTTTGATGCAGCTGAGGATGCGACTGGCCTGCTGGGCTGCAAGTGCACACTTGGCTCATGTCCAACTTTTTGTCCACCAGTACCCCCAAGTCCCTCTCTGCAGGGCTGCTCTCTATCCCATCATCCCTCAGCCTGTATTGACAATGAGGATTGCCCCTACCCAGGTGCACGACCCTGCACTTGGCCTTGTTGAACCTCATGAGGTTCACATGGGCCCACTTCTCTAGCTTGCCTAGCAGGTCTCTCTGGAGAACATCCTGTCCCTTTGACGTGTTGAGGAAAAGACAGAGGAAAAGGACACTGGCTTCTCTGCCAAACGTTTTGAGATTCATGGACCAAAGAAACTGTCCTTGTATAACATCCAGCTTTTTTGTGCTGTTAGTGCAGGTTCTGTAAGAACTGAAAAGGGACTTTACTGTAAATAACTTGGCATAAAGCAGATGCATCTCTAGGACTTCTCCCCACTTCCCTACCGTTTAGATTCAAAAAAATACCTTTAGAAAGACAGAATAAGTGTTCTTACCAGTCCTCATCCCCTCAAAATCAGAGTAGAATGAGTTTCCTGCCAGCTTTTCAACTTGTACTTCCTTAGGAGAAATTAATATTCAGGAAAGCAAAAACACTTGAAAATTGGTGCTTAAACTGAAACTACATAGTGGTCTCTCATCAGCCTCCAGAAATGCCCTGTTAATGTAGGACTAGTGGCTATAAATGCCACACAGATGATGTAAAGCTCTGCTGAGAGGCACTCAAGTCTTGATGTTCACATCCTAACTCAACAATCGACATTTTACAGCTTGGTGCCTATTCTTCCATGAACACATACCAACCAAAGAGCCAAAACTTTAGGGCCTTAGTTCTGAAAAGCTTCAGTGGGACCTTTGGGATCACTCCATTTCCATAGCTCTTAAGATCCAGACCATTTTTATTTAGGCATTTCAACTGAAAGCCCAAATGAAGTTGCCTTAGTTTGGAAACTCTGGGCCCGGCTGTGCTTGAGCAACACAGATGGTGTTTTAATGTGACAAACACCAGCCCCCACTCCTGCTGTGACCTTTTATTTCACAGCAGTTAAAAGCTTGCTTGCTGGAAGACTGGTAGTTTACCTCTTGTGTTTGAGAGCAGGCCACTCTGCAATGGATTGACCAGCAACTCACCCTGTTCAATGCTGCATTTTAGTAAAGAAGAGGAATCTTTGTGAGCCCTGCATTTGCACAAGCAGTTGCCTCAGCTTGACTGAGGGAATAAAATCTACCAAAATCCCTGTGCACAGGGAAAAAAAAAAACAAACCTCTTGTGTGAGCAATCTGCAAGGCTTTGTATGAAGACAGTGTTTTGCAACATCAGAGGAAGTTGGCTCTTATTGATAAGGTGTCAGTTGGTAAACCATCTCACCACTAAAAAACTCCAAGAGTGAAAGGGAAATCCCCAGGGTAAAGCAGAGCTGAAGCAAATGCCAATTATAAAGGAGCTTCCTCACATGCAGAGCCAATCAGGTCATCAGAACACTGGAAAGGAAACTTGAATGTAAAAATATATTATCTGGTTTGCAACACTGAAGCCAAGGGGCAACCACATTTTATTTGTATGTGCATACAAATAGAACCAGGGGGTTATTTTTCTCAAGAATATGCAAGATTTCACCCTTGAAGGTACAGTTCCCACTTGTTGTACAGCACTGTGTTGAGTTGCCCAAAAATAATGGGAGGGAGATGGGGGTTTTCATCTGAAAGACACCAAGCTATTGGAGAGTGTCCAAAGGAGAGCCATGAGGATGGTGAAGGGTCTGGAAGGGATGACTTATGAGGAGCAGCTGAGGTCACTTGGATTGTTCAGCTTGGAGAAGAGGAGGCTGAGGGGTGACCTCATTGCAGTCTGTGGCTTCCTCAAGAGGGGAAGAGATGGGGCAGGTCCTGATCTCTTCACTCCTGTGACCAAAAACAGGACTCGGGGAAATGGCAGAACCTTCATCAGGGGAGGTTTAGGTTGGATATCAGGAAAAGGTTTTCACCCAGAGGGTGGTTGAGCACTGGAACAAGCTCCCCAGGAAAGTGGTCCCAGCACCAAGCCTGCCTGAGTTCAAGAGGCATTTGGATGATGCTCTCAAGCACATGGTGTGATTCTTGGGGTGCCCTACACAGGGACAGAGGTTGGACTCTGTGATCCTGATGGGTCCCTTCCAACTCAGCATATTCTATGATCCTGTGAGTTCCACTGGACTCCAAATCTCCAGCTCCCTGAATGGGGTGTGTGTGTGTGAAAGGATTTACAGTCCTGGTGACTTTATCGAAGATCAACACTGGGGAATTTCTAGAAGATCTGCACACTGCAACAAGACTTTCTATCCTCCTGATCTATTGGGCTTCCCTCATCATCAGACAAACTTGTAGATGGTGTTTAATGGCACAGGAATCACCTGTTGCTGCTGACTGTTATTCAGCTGTTAGTTTAAGGCTGTAGCTGAAAGGCTGAAACTCTCCACAGAGCCACTCTCAATGCTCACAGAAGTTAGCACAATTTTGGCAGCATTTCTTGGGAGAGAGATGGAAATGAGGGTTCAACTGAAATTTAGCTCAAAAAGCTGGTTGTGGTTGTTTGGAGACTTGCCACACTGTCACCATACCTGCAGAAATACTCTGATGTACTGGAAAAGGAAGAGAAAAAAAATGAAGCTGACAACTGTAACATTTCTCAGGCAAACCTTTGTGATAAACTTCCCGTTTCTTTTGATTTGGGGATTGTGTGAAGTCCACAAATGTCAGTAATCAAACTGCCTCCAAAAATGATACAACCAGCTACCCTCTGTTTTTTATCCCATGACTATCTATCACTATTGGAGCTACCTTGATAATTTTGCCTTTCCATCTCCTAGCTCCTATGGGGGGACACTTATCACATGTGGAGTCCACCAGGGCTTAGTCATGACAACACACTGCTTGTGGAAATGAAGAATCCTTTCTCCAGAGGCAGGTTCAAATGGCATTTTATCCTATGGATTCTATAAAAAAATAATCAATCCAGTGATCCCTTTATCACTTATAGGGGCCTACAAGAGAGAGGCAGGATCTTTTACACAATTCAACCAGTCTGTACCAAGATTTGAATAAGATGTTATGATCATAAAGACAGGCTATGGCTACATGCAGAGTTATCCAATATCTATAAATTCAATTTGTTTCCCCCTCCTATCACCCACTAAAGACAAAACCACTGAAGTCTTGTTACTCCCAGACTCCCTGTAATGCTGCTTGCTTTGCTGACTGAAGCAGGAACTCCAGCAACACAAGCCTGAACATGTACAAGGCTTGAAGTGTTCTGTTTCCTCTTAAAGACTTGGATGAAGACAGACACTTAAAATTACTAAGAAACACTTGATGAACATTAAATATTATCAGAAACACCCACACTCAAAATGTTCAGTGGTTATTGGATTATCAACCTGTCTTAGATCCAAGCAAGAAATGAGATTAGTGAAAACACTTTCCCCTGAGCAGCAGCATAACCTTTGTCATGTGGCCCAGTGGGTTGGCTTCCTGCCCTGATGAAGATTACTGTGACAAACAAACAAATCAATCAATCAATCAATCAATCAGACAAAAAGGTTAAAATTACAGAATTTAAGTAGCCAAGGAAGTTATTGCCTAAATTAAAAAAATAAAATAAAACCCCCCAAAGCCTTAGTTTATATTCCTCTTTTTCACCAAGCCCTGCAAAATGGAGGTGGAAGTGGTTCAGTGCAACCTTTACTAGGAATACTGAAAATTAAAATAAATGCAAGATTTTCCTCCTTCAACCTAAATAAATCAGCCCCAAATTGAACAGAAGTGGATTAAAAAGAAGTTGAATAGGTTAATAAGCACGTTCTGTGTGAAGAGACTTCTAGTTAGAATTTCACCCTTATTTTCTTCTCAGCTTTTCAAGCATGCCTGAGTGGTCCTGATGAGCCAAGCTGCACTGCTAAACCCCGGGTCAAACCTGGAGGCAATCAACAGGGTAACATCTTTGTCCTGGGCTACAGGTTCTTTGGAGCAGGTTGGCCAAGCTCAGCTGCAGTTTCCTTGGCAGTTCACCTGCTGTGCTGGCTGCTCCTCTGGAAGGACTGGGAATTCTGTTCATTAGCCTCACCTAAAGGAAGTGACACTTACACAATGCTAACATCCAGCCCGTGTGACCTTGCAATTCCCCCAAAGTATCTGGGCCATTTGGGTCATTTAAACCATCTCTCCAGGGTTCAAGGATATTAAATTCCCAGAACCTTAGGAAAAAACAAAAACAAACAAACAACAACAACAAAAAAACCAACCCCAAACAGGGAACTGGATGGAGACAAAACACTTCAAAGAATACACCACTGGAGGGAAACCTGCCATTTGAATTGTTATGCCAAGCCCTACAGCCAGCAGAATGGGCAATAGACCTGTGCTTCAGAGGTAGCCAGAGCTCATCTTGCCTCTTTCCAAGCTGGAAGTATGAGAGGGAGAAACTGGCAGCTCTTAGAAGAGCAGAGCAGTCACAGGGACCACAGGGCAGAAGCTGGTGCTACTGAGGTGTGTGGGCAGGGGAAAAGAGGTAGACATGGATCCACAGGAAGCCAGGTCTGGTAGACAGGCTGTTGTGAAAGTCCTTGGCTAAGCACAGGAGTGGCTCAGACTCGCTGAGATCTGTTATCACACCTCAGGGTTCCCACTTTCACCACCACCTGGTGCTTCTGAATTTGTACATCTGCCTCTAAAGGGCAGCTGTGGAATAACTGGTCTCCTGGAAGTTTGTTCAAGTTGCTTTACAAGTTGAAGTCTCAGATCATGCAACATATCCCGATGGTCTAAGTACTGACATTGTCCTCATCTGTTTCAAATTCTGAAAGTCAGGAACCTTCTACTGATGAAAAGGAAACAACAGAGACTTTAGTAAATAAAGGATTTGAGGGAATAACCCCAGAGGTAGTAAATGTGTGTTCTGCAAAAGATCTCCTGGATACAATCTGTGTGTGTAAATGTATGGAGAGAAGGAGGCTTTCTCCTGCCTTCATGCTCTCAACAGAGTAAAGGAAAAATTGTCTTTCCTCTTTTAAAACGTTATCTGCCACAAACTCCACTTACACAACCTGCCCTAGAACAAACTAAAATCAATCTGCTCACTACCAACCACAGACACAAATCTCCATGCATATCTAAGTATCCAAGAAAGTTCCCACTGAAAGCTGGGAGCTACACCCCCCTGGGACAGCAGTTATTCAGCACAGAACTGTGCAGAACACCCCAGGCCCTGCCTGCAGAACCACCTGGCAAAGCTACCACCCAACTTGCTCAAGCACCAGAGAACATGAAGCTGGTTCCTGGCTCTTAAGGTTGGACTGGATGATCTCACAGGTCTTTTCCAACCTGCATGATTCTGATTCTTAGTCAGTAGCACTGATGCCCAGAATACAGAAAGCAGCTTTGAAATAATTTTGCCCTCCTCCCTGGTGAAAATAATCAACTAAAGCATTTCAGTTCCATACTACCTGTTTTCTGGGTCACTCCTGTTAACACAGACTTCTGTATGCATAGTTTTGAAACCTTTAATTGTGAAGCACATGTAAATTTGTATAATTACAATAAAATAGTGTCATTTTGCTCCACGGCTGCAAAATGGGTTGCTGATGCCTTTCACTTTCTGCCCTGCTGGTTACAGCTACCAAGCACATGGGACAGGGGCCCAGTGAAGTTCAGAAATCTTCACTAAAGAGACACTCAGACCTTGGCTGCTCAAGGTCCTCAGCAACCTGCTCTGAACAGACATTGTTTGAGAAGGACAGACCACACAGTCTTTGAAGGCCCCTTCCAACCAACACTGTTCTATGATTCTGTGATAACCAAGCTTCTCCTGTCAGACACCAAGCAAGAAAGCCCCAAAATTACTACAGCAACTAGGTACAACTCCTTCCTTCATGCATCTGCACATAAACAGCTTCCAGACAAACTAATGGCCAACTTCATTGGCCATGCTTCTGGAGGCCCCAACAAAAGAAGGACACAGAGCTGTTGTAGAGAGTCCAGAGGAGGCCAACATAAGAGCTCCTTGAGTGAGTCCAGAGAAGGGCCACAAAGATGCCCAGAGGGCTGGAGCAGCTCTGCTCTGGAAACAGGCTGAGAGAGTTGGGGGTGTTCAGCCTGGAGAAGAGAAGACTCTGGGGAGACCTCAGAGCACCTTCCAGTGCCTGAAGGGGCTCCAGGAAAGCTGGGGAGGGGCTTTGGACAAGGACTTGTAGCAAGAGGACAAGGGGGAATGGATTAAAACTGGAAGAGGAGAGATTCAGGTTAGGCATTAGGAAGAAATCCTTTGCTGTGAAGGTGGTGAGACACTGGCCCAGGTTGCCCACACAAGCTGTGGCTGCCCCATCCCTGGAAGTGTTCAAGGGCAGGTTGGATGGGGCTTGGAGCAACCTGGTCTAGTGGGAGGTGTCCCTGCCCATGCAGGGGGGTTGGGACTGGATGATCTTTAAGGTCCCTTCCAACCCAAACCATTCTATGATTCTATGATACGATTCAATGTTTTCCAAAGTTTTCACAATTCAACCAAACCATCTGTCCCTTTGGCACACAGAAAAGATCCACCACCAGGATACTGAGTTTTGTTTTGCCCTAGACCCAACCATGGGTGGGTGTTTGCTGCTCCATGTATACACTGATGGTTGGAGCAGTTTTCACTTCTGCCAAGCACTTAGGGGAACACAGCTGGGATCTACTGAGTATTAATGTAATTCCAACAAAAACATTCCAACTGGATGACCTGCCATTTGAGGAGAGGCTGAGAAAACTGGGTTTATTCAGCCTTGACAAAGAAAGCTTAAAGGAGACCTTATTACCATGTTCCAGTACTTAAAGGGTGGCTCCCAAGAAGATGGAGACTTCCTATTTACAAGGAGCCACATGGAAAAGACAAGGGGTGATGGGCACAAGTTGCTCCTGGGGAGATTCTGATTGGAACACAAGAGGTAAATTTTTCCCCATGAGGACAGTCACACATTGGAATAGTCTCCCAAGGGAAGTGGCAGATTCCCCCCCATGGGACAGTTTTGAGTCTCAGCTTGACAGGGTGCTGAGCCACCTCGCATCAACTAGAGTAGTACCTAGAAAGGTTGGACCAGATGATCCTTGAGGTCCCTTCCAACCTGGCACTCTATGGTTCTATGAAAATGGAGCAACAAAAAATAAAATTCAAAATACATGCAATAGTAATGAAAGCCAAAGGGAGTTCTGCTGATCACAGAACTTCAACAGAAGCCATCTCAAAGGCAACCTTGGTTCAGAATTTCCATCTATGAACACAACCAATCCCACCTGTCGTTCCTCCTCCAGACGTATTCTCTCCTCTTCTTTCCGCCTTTCCTCCTCTCTTTTTGACTCAAGTTTTTTCCGTTCTTCTCGTTCTGCTTCTTCAGCCTAAGAAAAAAACATAATGCAAGCCAAGCCTTACTCTTCCTGAATACACATTTGGTTTTAAATTTCATATTGTGATACCATGGGATGGTTTCTTACTATCTTCCTAGATGCATGGTGAGAAAGCAACAGTAGAGAGAAGGGCCACGAAAATGATCCGAGAGCTGGAGCAGCTCTGCTATGAAGAGAGGCTGAGAGAGTTGGGGCTGTTCAGCCTGGAGGAGAAAAGGCTCCAGGGAGACCTTAGAGCACCTTCCAGTGCCTGAAGGGGCTCCAGGAAAGCTGGGGAGGGGCTTTGGACAAGGACTTGTAGCAAGAGGACAAGGGGGAATGGATTAAAACTGGAGGAAGGGAGATTTAGGTTAAAGATCAGGAGGAAGTTCTTTGCTGTGAGGGTGGTGAGACCCTGGCCCAGGTTGCCCAGGGAAGCTGTGGCTGCCCCATCCCTGGAAGTGTTCAAGGCCAGGTTGGATGGGGCTTGGAGCAACCTGGTCTAGTGGGAGGTGTCCCTGCCCATGCAGAGGGGTTGGAACTAGATGGTCTTTAAGGTCCCTTCCAACCCAAACCATTCTATGATTTTAAGAAGAAATAGTCATGATTTAACTCCCCCTCCCTCCCTGATTTTTAGTATACTTAACATTGTGATAAATTTAGAAACTACCCATCTCATTTGCATTATCTGTATCTCAACAAGGATGTAAGTTTCATATGTGCTTATATGTGAGCTTATTACTCTAGTGATATGAAGTAATCCTGAGTCATGGCATTCCCATTTCTCCTCACTGACAATTTAGTTGGAGAGGACTCTTAAGGAGAGGAAAAAAAGGACAGGGGAATATAAACTCTGTACAACCAAGTCTATTCAAATTTGTCATTAATCAGGGCAGAATTTCTTGAAGAAAAAGCCGTACTGGTCGCTAAAATAATGTTATTATTTGTTTTTGAACCAAACTTAGCAAAGAGATTGTTGGGGGAAAAAAAAAGGCCTTTAGTGAATCGTTTAGAGATTTAAGTTGTTCTGCAGTCTCTGCAGTATATTTAAATTTGGAAATATATTAAGAGAACAAGCAGAAGACATTCAAATGGAGGATTTGTGGCTGTGAATGTTTCAGTGAAAAAGATCTATCTGTCTACATGGGAAAATAAACATCAGCATGTTTTAAAATGTAACAAAAGATTCCTCCCTCCACCACCTGATGCTTATCTGGCTTCATTCAACTTTGCTCAAATTTTCCACAAAAAAACGAGGCTCATTAAATAGAATGAAGATAGAAGGTAACAGTAAAATTGTGAAAGCACAGAGTGAGAAAATGGTCATAATGGAACTTTATATATAGCCTAAAAATCAAGTTTATTACCAACTGCCCTATGTACAGGGCATGCCACTAACTACAGTGTAAAGCAGAAACTGGATTTAAACCTCCAGTGACACTCAGATTCTCAGGATGGGATTTCACTGGCTTTGTTTGGCTCCTCTACACATTGCAAATGTTAGTAGGTTCACACACCCTGTCTTTTTGTATAATGTGTCAAGTCCTCTGAGCACTCCAGCCTCTGTTATGCAAAGGTTGTTTAAGTTTCATCTACTTCTTGCAAACCCACGTTCCAACTTAAGAGAATAAGGCAGAGGTTGCAAAGAAAATATATAGAGCAACTAAAAGGAATTAATGCTGCCAGCCAGCAGCACACTTCAGAAAGTAATTTTCAAAATGCTTCCCTGGAATTAACAGGGCAAAACTGAGACACTGGCCCAGGTTTCCCAGAGAAGCTGTGGCTGCCCCATCCCTGGAAGTGTTCAAGGGCAGGTTGGATGGGGCTTGGAGCAACCTGGTCTAGTGGGAGGTGTCCCTGCCCATGCAGGGGGGTTGGAACTAGATGGTCTTTAAGGTCCCTTCCAACCCAAACCACTCTGTGATTTTGCACAGAGATTTATGAAAGAACAACTGAAAAGCTACAGCGTGGTCTCTCTGCATACTTGGTCTCTGTTCAAGGGGCAAATTTCAACCAAACCTGACTTCACCATGGATTGCAGGGTCTGCTTTTCATCTCCCCCAATCCATAGGAACAGAAAACATGGTTACACACAGATCAAGCCATACAAAGATTTTTGCACCATGAGAGCACAGGAAACACTAGTCAGAACTGCCCCCAGTTTTGGTCACAGACCCAGTGTGACAACAATGCTATGTGGGCTTGAGTGTATTTTTAAGGGGAGACAGTACTGACATTAAGCTGCAAGTCAGTGGAAACATCCAATAAAGAGCATCTGAGTTGAACTCCTTCCTCCTCCCCATGAGAACACCAGACAAAATGGCACGAAACGAGACACCGTTTCCCTCTTGGGATACGCCATAAAAAGCTGAATTTACATTTTTAAGACCAAACTGTTGTAGTGATGACACTGCCTTTGCCTTTCTGGGGTGTCTGTTATCACCAGCTCTTTGCTGAGTGCTGCTGTTCAGGCTCTGCTCTGGGCTCTCTACGTGGCAGGAAATGCTTACCTCTCTCTGTGCTTTTCTGGCTTGTTTCTCTTCTAATTTCCTCTGCTTCTTTGCTCCAATTTTCCCAGACACTTGAAATTCTGGCACCTCCTCAGCAGCATCTTCCTCTGCAACATCGTGTTAAAGAGTAAACAACAAATTTTAGATCGTCTGGACAATAAAAAAAAAAATCCCTTTGAGAAACTTCACTTCTTCCTAGGAAAGCAGCAGCAGATGAAAAGGACACACATACATTTCAGACAAGACCTATTAGATGGAAAAAGGCAAAAAAGAAAAAAAAAAAATCACACGAGGCTGCCAAAGCCACAGAGTAGAAGCAACAAGGCAAACACACACTCAAGTGAAGTCAGAAGTAAAAATTTACTTGAGCTTTTGAAGGAAGGCTTTTCATAAACATTTTCTGCTTTGCACAATTAAATTATATATTCTTGAATACAGAAAATGTGCAAATGTTTGTCATTATAAGCTGCTTAACACCCACCTGCAGAGACTTTCTCCCTAGCTACTTTTAAGTTTAGCAGAACAGGCATCTATTCAAAAAGTGGGATTCAGAGGCATGCCACTCAATCACTAGTTCTAGCCTGATTTCATTAACCTTTGAGTATGGGGGGGGAAAAAAACAACAGAAATCCCTGCAGTGCAAATCTTGGACTCAACTGCAACAAAACTACATGCAAATAGTCCCCTGGTATGTGACAGTTTGTTGTTTATAAAGATGATTTCTGCAGCTGAGGGGTATGAAAGCGTCATGCTCAGATGGTGTGCAAATGCATTATATTTCTGCTCACCCAAGGGCTCAATAAGATTCAAGAGCTTTTAAAGACTGCCATTCCCCCCCTGCCTAATGCCTCAGGAACATGTGGCCACTTCATTTGCTTCACTAAATTAGCCCTTGATGCTGCAATGTAAGTACTATGGATTGACCAAAACACTCCAAGACAAATCAGCATCTCACTTGGTGACACACTGCACAACATATCATAGAATGGTTAGAGTTGGAAGGGACCTTGAAGATCATCGAGTTCCAACTCCCCTGCATGAGCAGGGACACCTCCCACCAGACCAGGTTGCTCAGAGCCCCATCCAACCTGAGCCTGAATGCCCCCAGGGATGGAGCCTCCACAGCTTCTCTGGGCAACCTGTTCCAGTGTCTCACCACCCTCACACTAAAGAATTTCCTTCTGATCTCTGACCTAAATCTCTCCTCCTGCAGTTTCAAACCATTACCCCTTGTCCTATCACTATGTGCTCCTGTAAAAAACCCCTCCCCAGCCTTTCTGTAGGCCCCTGTCAGGTACTGGAAGGCTGCTATGAGGTCCCCCTGGAGCCTCCTCTTCTTCAGGCTGAACAACCCCAACTCCCTCAGCCTTTCTTCATAAGAGAGGTGCTCCAGCCCTTGGATCATTTTCGTGGCCTTTTCGTGGCATTTCATGCATCTGAATTGGGTGGCAGAATCAAAATGGAAGATCTTTCTCACATGGATCTCCTTTTTAGCTAAATTAATTTATAATTTCAGGTTTCTAAGACCAAACCAACAAGAAGCTGTTTGATAACCAGGTTGATAAGAGCCTGCAGCAGCTGTACCTGGAGCTGACCTTACTGTGGCAGCCACCAGAACTGGTTTGGCAGGGCTGGCAGCAGGATGTTTTCTCCTCTCCAGAGAGCCTGGTCCCCTTCTTTGGGAACCTCAAAAAGCTGCTGTTAAAGGAGCATGTGGATGAATGAGACTCAGCCCTCTTTTATATGTACAATTAGGTTTGAAACACTCTTGCTTTACTTATTCCAAGACACAATACAGCATTATGGTTAAGCCACTGAGACACATCAACAGAAACAAATGTAACTGAGAGCTGTGTAGGTGGCTCTCAAATAACTCTGCTGTTTTCAGGGTATGGAAGTGAAGCTGAGGCAGGCTTGCTGAATTAGGCTTCAGAGAATTACTGCTATCTGCTTACTGAGGTGATCAAAAGGGTTCCCCCCTTCCTACACCACAAATAAAGAGAGCAACAGGGGACACTCAGACTTGACACAGTTGCTTCTACAATTTTGCTGAAGCTTAAAATAACTTTATTTTTAAAATACTGGGCCAAGGGGAGTTCCAAAAACAACGGGTGAGCAATGCAGCATCAGTAGTTATTACTCCAACATTAATGTTTCTACACTGGTATTATCCTTTAGAAATTTATTTCTGGAAAACACCCCAAGTATAAAACACAGCCTATAACACTGTTCAACCTGAGGCTCTGAGTGCTTCTCACATTTCATCTATATTATTTCCCCTGAGTCAGAGGTCAGGTAGGACTCTAGAAAGGCTTTTAAAGCCTTTTCAAGTCCTGGATCAAACACGTCTTTGTTCAGCAGCATTTGCTTTCCTCCTGTTTGAAGCATCTGATGTGATCCCTTAAGTACCACTTCCTCCAAGCTTTTTTCTAGTGTGTGGAGTTAGATCCAACAAAAGGCAGAGGCAGTGATGCAGACATAGCCCGTGACTCAGCAGAGCATTAAAGGTCAACAGTGCACTAAACCTGGGGGCAATTAGTATCTCCTAAATAAACCTGAACATGCTGACAAGAATATAGGTACATGGTAAAAGGATTTGCTGAATCAATTGGTTATTACAGCAGAATAGCTGCACCAAAAGCAGAGAGGATGCTGCACCCAGCTGGAGGTACTTGCTTTATTATTGTTTTTACATAAAGAAGCTGTCATTTCAGCAGCTTGTAACCACCACTTTTCACACACTCCTGGTTGCCAGCACTAGTAGACCTGATAGGGGGGGTCAGTCCATGGCAACGTGAGCTCCAGCTGCCCCTGTGCTTCAGATGGGATGCAAGATGTTCAGCTGAGGGTGCTCACTTGTTGTGGAAGCAGTTTATCATCACCCAAGACACAAGGGTTGCCCAGCCTGTGTTCATACTCAGTTGGGAAACATAACATCATACAGTTGAAGCCAAAAATACATTTTAGTTTGAAGGCTCATCTTCTGTGGTGCTCTGTGCAGTTATCTGATGTCTTAAAACATGGCAGTTCTGGGATGTACTTTGGTTTGTGGCAGAAAAGAGAGAGAAGGTGAGTGCTCCAAACTTGACACAAGCAGTTTTCAGTAGGGACTTTCCCTAACTGCTCACAGTACCACAGGATATAAAATTCCTGGTCCCACTTCATGATATGGTGCTGATAGAGGACACCAAACCTCGAGGCACACAGGACCCTCTTCACCTGAACTGCTTGGATGTGACATGATGGGACTGCTTTCAGTCACAGTCACAACCCTGCCAGCACATCCTGGTCTACCCTTACAGACTCCAACATAAGTATATCAACATCTCCAGAGCTTGCAAAGCATTCCCACCAGCTTCTAACTGTCAGAGACAGAAAGCATAGAATCATAGAATGGTTTGGGTTAGAAGGGACCTTCAAGATAATCAGGTTCCAACCTCCCTGCTATGAGCAGGGACACCTCCCACTAGACCAGGCTGCACAAAGCCTCATCCAACCTGGCCTTGAACACCTCCAAGGAGGGGGCATCAGCTTCCCTAGGCAACCTATTCCAGTGTCTCACCACCTCACGGTGAAGAATTTCTTCCTGATGTCTAACCTAAATCTCCCCTCTTTCAGTTTAAAACCATTAGCCCTTGTCCTACCATTGCCCTCTCTGGTGAAAAGCCCCTCCCCAGCTTTCCTGGAGCCCCTTCAGGCACTGGAAGGTGCTCTAAGGTCTCCCTGGAGCCTTTTCTTCTCCAGGCTGAACAGCCCCAACTCCCTCAGCCTGTCTTCATAGCAGAGCTGCTCCAGCCCTCAGATCATCTTTATGGCCCTTCTCTGGCCCCTCTCCAACAGCTCCATGTCTCTCCTGTGCTGAGGGCTCCAGAGCTGGACACAGCACTCCAGGTGCAGCAGAAATAGTCTGAGTTACAGCAACGTTTTCACACCACTTTACATATTCTACTCTACAGAAACGTGGATGTTGCTTAGCCAGCCAGCTGACAGGTAGCTTCAGGGAGTCTTCGCTTTTCTGCAATGTTTTGAACAAACTGAGAGGCAGGACAACAGTTAATAGTCACACACAGTTTTGAATCTTTTGAAATTTACAGAGTACTTTTTAGAAACAATGCCATTGGAAAGTGTGCTGGAGTGCTGATGTTCTCTATCAGGACAGCAATTCACCAGCTCCTGTGTACAGAACATGCAAAACCTCCAAACAAAACAATTCACGTCATATATTTTCAATGCCCTTGTTATCTATGTCAAAGTGTCTGTCTTGCTTCCTATTCAGTTTTGGAAGGGGAGCAAATGGATTCCCATCCACAAAAGAGGATGCAAAGCACACATGTGGCTACTCACAAAAAGTCCTTTAGGCACAGCTAGCTGCTTTATGTACCACTGAGGTAGCACCTAACAGAAACAGGAAGGAAAAGGGGGAGGAAGATAAGAGAAAAGGGGGGGGAAGAGAGGCACTGGAATAGGTTGCCCAGGGAGGTTGTGGATGCCTCCTCCCTGGAGGTGTTCAAGGCCAGGCTGGATGAGACTTTGTGCAGCCTGGTCTGGTGGGAGGTGTCCCTGCTCATAGCAGGGAGGTTGGAACCTGATGACCTTGAAGGTCCCTTCCAACCTTCACCATTCTGTGATTCTAAGATGCCAAGCAAAACAAACAGTTCATCCTGAAGACAAAGACACGTGGATGTTATTAACATTGAATAGATGTAGGACACCAGCCACTGAAAAGGTGTGGGCATCCCTGAGTGGCACAGCCCTGCACTGGTACAGTCATAACCATTTTTTAATTTGTTTTTTAATTTGATAGCTATCCAGTTTAGGAACCAAGTCAGACACTGGCTCATTAACCTGAAGCCACAAAAAACAGCCTACACTTAGGACAGAAAAAGGACATTAGACCTTTTGAGCAGCAGTCAAATGACTTGAAGTGTTTTCTTGACTAAAGCCACATGGCATAACTGAGAAACCACACACCTACCTCTGCCACACATCATCTGGCTGGAAATGTCTCAGGGGCAGACACACACTGTGGATACTTTGATAACACTCAAGTCCCTTTCTATATGAGTAGTAGCAAGTAAAAAATCAGCTTTTGATTCACTAGTTAGGATTTTAGTAGTCCAAGTTGAACTGTACTAGAAAGGTTTTCCCACTGATTAAGCATTAATATAATTTCAACTACTACATCAATTAATACAGCTCTATTACCACCTGTTTCACAAGAACAGCACAGGAACACAACAGTGTTTCTACTTTTATACATTTTCCAGATCTTTCAGCACACCAGAGGATGGGGAGATACATCATCACATGTGAAGTAAAGAGTCTGTCCAGAAGGAGTGCTTCCTATATTGGCAGATTTCAGCACAAACATGTTCTTCCCTAATTTATGCACAGTCTCCATCCCTGAATGGGGATTAAAAAAATTATAATTATTTTATAATATTATTTCTCAAAACTAGCAGAAAACACTTCTGTACAATTTTTTTCAATGCAATATTTGAAGGCTGGACTTAGATGCTACACAGAGCAGTAACAGGCACTTTAACATGACCAATTATCATATATTTTTAAAACTTCTACTTTGTTTGTTTTGTGCTTTCTTCCACAGCAGTGATTAACACTTAAAGAGAAACATGAGATTCTGATCTCAAAGTCTTGCAAGCAAATAAGGAGAGGAACTTTTAATTTATGTTGGAATTGTTAACATTTTGTTATCGTATTTTATTACACAAACTAGAGCATTGAGACTGTCAAAAGCTGCTGGTTTTAAATGAATTTAACTCAATGTTCACTGTACTGGACATTCTTACACCTGTGCTCAGATGTACAGGTCTAAAACCTCAGAGAAAAGACATGCAGATCTTGGGATATTTAACCTTTTGGAGTCACATGCTGCTGCCAAAAGTAGAGAGCCTGTAGTTTGTTCCAGTTATGAATAAAGGTCGTTGACAAAACCAGATTTCTTTAATGTAGTCCTTACTTTCTGTTTGTAAAAAAAAATAATCAAAACATCATAATCCACACGAAGTCCCATTTTAGCAACACCTCCTGCAACAAGCTGCAGAAGCAATTTGTTCATGGGATGTGGCAGTGAGCACCTTTCCAAATTAAACCCTTGAAAATATTCCCTGGAGATGCACTGGGGCTGCTTTGGTTCTCCTGAGATGTTCCTCCCTTTTCCCTCATTTCTCTACCTAGTTCAGCCTCACCTGCAACACCCACCAAAGCCTCCCACCCCGAGGGCTGCCCAGTGGCCTTTGTTTTGCTGGGTGGTTGGAGATGGGGATTATTCCTCAGAAAAGTCTGTTTCTGTGTAACTAATCATGGGGTAGCGACACCCACCAGTTTCAGCCAACAAAAATGCTGCTCCCCCCTAAATCAACAGCAGCGATTTTTGGTCCAAGACACCACTTCAAGAGACTGAAAACCTGGACTGCAAAGCCTGTGTCCTGCTCCCTGACTGCACCACCCTGGAAAAGGCACTTGGCCTGTGCATGCCTCTGTCTCTCCACAAACTCTTTGAACTGGGTGCTGAGGAAGGCAGGTTTTCTGCCTACACGTTTGTACAAAGCTGCTGTTGGAAATAATGCCCATCAGGCCTTCAAGCAAACAGCTATTAGCCTCACATCATCATCCTCATTGTTTTTACCACAGCAGGATCAAGATGACCCAACCATATTTGCTGTTATAAGTTCATACCAACAAGTTTCTTGTCACTCAATAGGAAGTGGCTTTAAAAAATTATGCACACATGGCTGGGTCACTTTCTGCTCCAAGCAGCAAAAAATGTAGTGTCAAGAGAAGTGGCTGCTTCACTGCAGAGCTCCTTGCAGTGCTCAAGGCACGAGGAGGAGGTTTGGAAGCACAAGAACAACTTGAGAATTGGATGACTGCTTTTTCTCCACATGACCAGCAACCAAATAACAGCTCTCAACAAAACATCTTTACATGTACCCAAAGGTGGTCAAAGGCCAAGTGGACTCACAGCATCAGTCAGGCAAAAACAACAGCCAGACACCCTTCTCACTCAATAAGTAAATGGGATCTGAAATTGGGAAATGGCTGATTGTGTTTGTTCACACTACCCCATATCCCAAACAACCCTCTACCCAACTCCAATTAATCCCCCTTCCCTGCTTCCCTCCACAGCTTAGCTTGGCCTCTCCTGCCCTAAATGATTAATGCCTGAAATCCACACACATTTACGCCTTCCAGTGAGTTTATTTTCATCTTGGCTGCAGCTAACTACACCAAAGCCTGTGGCCCCGCAAAGCCACTTCTGTCTGGGTTCAACTTAAATTAAGATACAACAGAGCTAATTAAGTTTGCTATCTGGGATATCAGAAGCAACATAACCACATGAATACAGAACACTCCTTCCAGACTCATTTTCCACAGGGAAAGGCACAAGCACCCTGCTAGCCTGGAGAAGAGGAGACTCAGGGGGGACCTCATCACTCTCTTCAACTACCTGAAGGGAGGTTGTAGTCAGGTGGGGGCTGGGCTCTTTTTCCAGGCAACCAGTGACAGGACAAGAGGGCACAGCCTGAAGCTGCACCAGGGGAGGTTTAGGTTGGATATTAGGAAGCACTTCCTCATGGAGAGGGTGGTTAGACATTGGAATAGACTTCCCAGGGAAGTGCTGGAGGCACCATCCCTGGATGTGTTCAAGGAAAGGCTGGATGTGGCACTGAGTGTCATGGTCTAGATGGTGTGGTGGTGTTGGTCATAGGCTGGACTTGATGATCTTAAAGGTCTTTTCCAGCCTTGGTGATTCTGTGTGATTCTGTAATGTGCAGAGCAGATGTCCTCTGAGGCACACAGCCTTTCCCAACAGTCACCTAGGTTGCTCTGGGCTGCATGAAGGACACTAGTGTTGTGACTGGAGTTCATTTGGGCAATACAAGCCACCCAAACCCGTTTTTCTCAAGCCAGCCTGGAAGTCACGCCAGTGGAACAGAGGCTCAGGGGTCTCAGTCATTTTGAGAATTACTTTGTCACCACTGAAAAATGTCTCCCCCATCAATCTTCGGTCATCAGAGGATACTAACAGATGTTGATATTCACAGATGACCTGCTTTGAGTACTCAACTAACCACTGAAAACATTACTCAGGCAACCCGAGCCAGCGTAGGCCCCGGCTAGCGGCCCTGTCCCCACAGCCCAGCCCAGCCCACGTGGGACCCATGAACAAGGAGTCCACGCACGCTGTGTGGGCTGCAATTCTGGTAGGAAAGTCAGGGCAGTTAGTACTTCACCTTTATTTTCTGCCTGTGCCACGCTGCAAGTAATTTACCCCACCCCACTGAGCTACAGGAAGAGTTATAACCTGGTTTAGCTCCACAGGCAACGGGTGTAGATCAGAGTATCCAAACCAATCCTTTACTGTCTTGGTCTGTATTGAATGACTGTATCCAGACTTGCAAGTAAATAAGATTTCAACCACAGAAGGGACAATTAGAAGTTATCAAGGTTCTGATCCTAGTGCCACAATTTGTTTTGTTTTCTTCCCCCTCATTACTCTGAGACAGACGTGAGGACAGGCACAACAACTCAGCATGGGCAGCAGAAACTGTGGGCTGCTGTTGTACCCTTGAAGCTTTCTTTTTGCTTCTGGAATCAAAATCTGATTGTTAGATGGAAAACAGAAAACCCTCATGCTACCCACAGCTCCAAAGCCTGCAAGTGTCTCCGAGACAGTTTCCTAGAGTCAGCAGAACTTGCTCCCATCAGGCAGAATACTTTGGTGACAGCAGCACTTCCCACCTGGCTCCACTTTTATGTCTGGAAGGGTAACACAGACAGGGCCAGGACATCCTCACGCCCTTCCCGACTTCAGTGCTAGAAATCTTGCAGCCATGGGTTGGTTGGTGGCAAGAAGTCCACCTGTGCCCAAAGTCCAAGTGACACAAAGCAGGAGCAGGTAGCTTTGCCCAAAGCTAAACACACATCCTTCTCCAAGAGGGGAAAAAAAACAAACCCCACACTAACAGAGGCAGCTATGGGGCAGGCTAGGGGTTTTGCAACACAAACACACACAGTCCAAAGTAATACATCCATGAGACATTCTGCATGACAATTCTGGGGGCATGAAGAAGAGCATGGCCAGCAGGCCAGGGAGGTTCTCCTCCCCCTCTGCTCTGCCCTGGGGAGGCCTCACCTGGAGCCCTGGGTGCAGTTCTGGGCTCCCCAGTTCAAGAGGGACAAGAACTACTGGAGAGAGTCCAGCACAGGCCACTAAGGTGATGAAGGGACTGGAGCATCTGCCCTGTGAGGAAAGGCTGGGAGAGCTGGGGCTGTTCAGCTGAGAGAGAAGGAGGCTGAGGGGGGATCTCATCAGTGCTGATCAATATCTACAGGGGGTGTCAGGAGGATGGGGCCAGACTCTTCCCAGTGGTGTCCAGTGACAGGACAAGGGGCAATGGGCACAAACTGGGACACAGGAGGTTTAACCTGAACATGAGAAAATCCTTCTTTACTCTGAGGGTGACAGAGCACTGGGACAAGCTGCCCAGGGAGGTTGTGGAGTCTCCATCCCTGGAGACATTCCAAACCCACCTGGATGTGTTCCTGTGGGATCTGCTCTAGGGGATCCTGCTCTAGCAGGGGGTTGGACTGGATGATCTCCAGAGGTCCCTTCCAACTCCCACCATTCTGTGATTCTGTGTGAACCAGGGACAGATGCTTCTCTCCAGAGCTATGTGGAGTCTGTGCTCAGTCTCCAAAGGCTTTGGTGTTCCTGCTGTGCAGCAGTGCTTAGGCACTTGGAAAGAACATCCCAGAATATGAATAAAAACCCACACAGAAGCACAAACCAGAAGAACAGAGCAAGAAGTTGTATTAATTTGAAAAGGAAATAAAAAACGCCACATAGAGATGTTATTTCAAAGAAAGCTTGATGCAAGTGCTGTGGCTCTTGCATCTGATGTACAGAAAGCTCCAAAAGAATTATTTATAAAGCCCAATGACACAGATTCTTCAACTGCTAAATGACAAAGTAAGAGAAGACATTTGCTTTGACAGCTCCACTGTCGGCCTTGGGCGTTCAAACTTTTGATGTCTGGAGCTTCATGCAAAAGATTTTTAGGTTGCATTTTCTTTCCAGGATGTTATCACATGAAAAGAAAGAACCAAAGTTGAAAAGTTCAGACCTGTCAATTTTCCATCTGTGAAACCATTGGGATGTAAGGAGCTCGAATAGCACGTTTACCTGCCAACGTGAGTGCAAGAGGCTCCCCTCAAACTGCAAGGCAAGAAAAGCTGAAGAAAGTGGAACTAGCTCCTCATCAAGGCATCACTCAGATGTGTGCTCACTGTTTCTCACCCACTGCAGACCAAAAAAAAGACACCCTGGTCTCCCCTTCAAACCCAAGTGAGGCAAAGGCCACTTTTATCAATACTTCAGCAGAAACCCTGAACATTTAACCCACAATCTGAAAGCAGAAAGAATCCAGTTAGGTGAATCATAGTGATAGAATCTCTTTAGTAATAAAGATAATAATGTGTGAAGTTTCACCAAAAAAGGGAGTGAGGCTTACAGGGTGTAGAAAGATGTTATTTATCACCATATTCCTGTCTACAACCACACCACAGAAGCATAGCTATAAACTGTAGCTCCAGCACAGGAACAGAGGACTTGTTGACACCACCCTGCTGGCAGTAAGACAAAATGTCTGTGGTCACCTCCAGCTCATTGGTTTGATTCTGACTCCCACCTGGATGGCTTCTCAGAAAGAAAACTCCAGATTGTGCAGAGATTACATTGGGGAATTAATTATTCCCACTGATTTGCAACAAACCAGTATTTTACTCCAGCTCATTATTGCAGTGCAAGGTGTGGATTCTGTTTACCCAAATGTAACTGCATGCCTAAGTGGGAAACAAAAAAGGCAGTTTCTGGGAGGTAAGGGGAGCACATGTTGGGAAGAACTGTTGGCACAACAGACTGCCACAATGCACTACAGAAGGAGGCAGAGACTTCAGTTAAAGCCAGGTGGGATCTAGAGATAAGTGAGGAAGTGTGGAATGAAATTGGACAGTGAGCCAGTTCACAGGCAAGCTGTAAATGATTCAGTCAGCAAAACAGAACACTTTCCTGGGGGAGACAACTGCACCCCTTCACCAACCTTAACCTGCTCCTAAGGTCCATTTCAGTGTTTGCAAGATGAACTGAACCGTTACCTTCCACCCAGTCTTCTGCCTGCTGTGCCCTCCTCTGGGCCATCATCCTGTTCCCCATGTTCCTCCGGCGCCTCGGCATCCCATCTCCCCTCTCCTCAGGGTGAGCCCGAGGCCTGGCCACTGCTGCTGCTGCTGCCACATTCTGCTGGTGCTCCTCATCAGCTGCAAAAGGGAAACAGAACAGATGAGAGAGATTTACCAGCTCTGCTTCCTGCAGCTGTCATGCTGCCAGTCAGCTTTTGCGAGGAGAAGTGCAACACCTGTGCTGTTTGCTAAGTGAGGGAGCACCTCCCCACCCTCATGTGTTTTTTCCCTGCATGGCAGGAGATACATTCAAGTTGCTTTCCCATAATTAAGCAGGATCTGCACTGGAACCTTCTTATTCAGGCACAGTGCTCTGTGCAATGGAAACTTTATCCTGACAGCAGCCTCTTTTGCAATAGTATATAAAGCTACAGCTTTTTCTTTTCCCTTAGGCATAGCCTGAAGTTGCTCCAGGGGAGGTTTAGGTTGGATATCAGGAAGCACTTCCTCATGGAGAGGGTGATTAGACATTGGAATGGACTTAACAGGGAAGTGGTGGAGGCACCATCCCTGGGTGTGTTCAAGGCAAGGCTGGATGTGGCACTTAGTGCCATGGTCTAGATGGTGTGGTGGTGTTGGTCATAGGCTGGACTTGATGATCTTAAAGGTCTTTCCCAGCCTTGGTGATTCTGTGATTCTTTGCAAAGATATGCAATGCTCACCTTATTTCATCTGATAAGAGTCCACGTCCTTCAAAAAACCCAAAGAAATCACCACACCACAAAGCAAAGACCCTCGAGTGCTCAAAAATGTCCTTATTTAATCTAAACTGATAATCTGTTTTTCCCTTCCACCAGAAAACAATCCCTTTTATTTGGTAGGACTAGAAGTCTAATAATTTCTCAATTACCAAAAGGCAAAGACCCAGAATTACTTTTTTTTCCCCTTCTAAAGTATTCTGATTTTTGTTTTGATTTTGTACTTGTTTAACTTTCAAGTAGATTCATTAGAATTCAAACCTCCCAGCATGCACGTTTCAGAATGGAATGTGTAATTCATTATACCTGACACAAAACCTGAACAGCTAATAAAGACTATAAATTACAGCCATAATATATATATAGCCCACTTCATTCTGCAAGCTGATTGAAACTGCAGGTCTCCTGACACATGTAGGGGAAGACAGAACACCAAAGGTCACTGCAGCTCTCCCTGCAGATGCTGCAATGAGTAATCAAGATCTGACAAATGAGGGATATCAGAACAGAGCAGCTGGGAGACACCACACAAGAAGGAACTGACCAGTGGGCTTGTTTCAGAACTTCTCCATAGAAAACCCTCTCCATGTTTTTTCTTGGGGACCTCCATGACCCTGGTGGTATCAGCTATGGTAGTCATGCTGAAACAATCAGATAATGGTAAAATGTCATTCTCCTTGATACCTGCTTTGCAAATTCAGTTGGTAAGTGCAACTGATACTTGTGTATGTTGTTACTTGCTCAATCCTGCAGAGTATTAACTACTATGCTTTCACTCAGGTAAATATTCCAATGGCCTCATGGAAAGCTACAGAACTCTTAAATTCAGGACACATTTTTTGTGCCTTTCTGGGTTATATTGTGTCCCAGGAGGAGCACAAAATGCTCTCCACGTTCTGCCAAGTCTCCAGCATCCCCTGATCCAAACAATGCTTCCTAAAAACCCCCTCCTATTAGCATATCTGTGATCAGAAGGTTCAATATGACATCTACCCAAGGATGAAAGGTGCACTTGCAGCTCATCTCAGTACATCTCAACTAGCTTCAAAGCAGCTACCTTGGGTACTGATACCAACCCAGCTTCAGCAGCTCCCAGCTCAGCACAGGCTGCAGAGCAGAGAGATCTGGGGGAGCATTTCCCCACCAAAGCCAGTAGCAGCTCAGGGTTGCTGCAGCAATGATGTTGGCAGCCCCCTTGCAAACTCCAGCACCAACAAGCACCGTGGCATTTGGAACTGAGCCACTGCACTGTCACACTGCTGTCACCCTCTTGTTCCCATCCCCTCCTTTCATCTGTGGACCAAAACAGGGCTATAGGAAATTACAGAGCTTCAGGGATCTGATTGTTTTGCTTCAGGACTTGCCCACTCTGATTTATAGCATGATAATACTTATTTTGAATGCTACAGAACGTGGCAGAGGAAAGCACTGCACTGGCAAAGCAATAGGTCACTTATGGGGACACTACTAAAGGCCAGAAATCCTTAGTCTGCTAAAAGACTTTTTTTGTCATTAGGAGGAAATTCTCCACTCTGAGGGTGGTGAGACACTGGCCCAGGTTGCCCAGAGAAGCTGTGGCTGCCCCATCCCTGGAAGTGTTCAAGGTCAGGCTGGATGGGGCTTGGAGCAACCTGGTCTAGTGGGAGGTGTCCCTGCCCATGCAGGGGGTAGGAACTAGATGATCTTTAAGGTCCCTTCCAACTCAAACCATTCTATGAATTTTATACAAATGCAGCATTTCTCTCAATAAGTTCTTGAGATACACTGCAATTCAAACCTCAGCATCCTTTCCTCTGAAAGCCTGAGTGTGTCTGTTTCAGTAATTCCAGAGGTGGCCCTGCACAGATCAGCTGTGCAGCTCTAGTGCTCATTCATGCTGGGGGCTGGTTTTGGTTCCTGTTGTCCTGTGAAACAGAGACTGGTTTGCATTTTGTGAAAGAAGAATCTATTTATAAGCCACATATTCATTTCAGACCAAGGTGCTTAACCCTCACAGAGGCAAGTATGTGAACCAAGCTACTCTGTTTTCTTAATTTAATTCTCTACAGGAGACACAGTCATTCCTCAACATTGACCAGTGTTAAAAGGGCTCAGAAAGTAGCAATAAACCCCACTAAACCTGACCCATGTCATGGTCAAACACACAAGGCAGCTGTTTGGATGTTCTGGAGATCTCACAAGTATTGTGCAGCAACAGAAGACACAGACACTATATATTATCACTTAGTAGAAAAATACATGCTTTAAATACTGCTTTATTTTTTCTTCCCCAACCCCCCCCCTTCCCTACAGCTTCTGTTTGCAAGGCATTCAGCTGGACAGTCCTTTGACAAACGTGAATGTCAGTCCTTGTGTTTCTTCCCATCCTTCATGAGGGGGAGGAGAAAAGAATAATTCACTCTGCCTGGAACACCCTTATCCCTGGCTGGTTCCCCATGGGTCTACGTGGCTCAAGATACATGGTTTACTGAAGTATCTAGGAAGTCAGATGTCCTCTCTCTCCCTCTGAACTGGAGGTATCAGACTGACCAGAGCTGCACACAGAGGGGTGTGACTGGTGCTTTCAAAGAATACTGAGGATACATGTAAAAACCCTCTGGGCTCTTCTTGGAACTGGATTGACTGTCAGATTTGAGGTCAAGAATCATTTTTGCTGGGGTCTAGCCCTTTGTTTTTTTCCACCTCCTCCTGCAGCACAGGGCATGGTCTGGCCACTGCACTTCTCTGAACACATCTCTTCTTCTCCTGCAGCTGCTGAGGCCTGTGACAGGAGGCACCCCAGGCTAGACAGTCCATGCAGATTAGTCACATGAGGACTAATTAGACTTGAAATGCAGCCACCTGAGTAAAACTTAAGGACCAATATTATACAGGTGAGACAAGCTATCCACGAGTTGCTTGATGGTTTGAAGAGTGGCAGCCCAGAATAAAATAATCAGATAAAGCCCTCAAATTAACAGCCAATTCAAACAAAAAATGGAACAGATGTCTGGAAAACTGACATGTGTTTAGTTTTTTATTTTAAGCTTTATGTTCTTTAAGCTCTCCAGTTTCTGACTCAGCCTTTCAAAAAGCAGACAACCTCTTTGCTGGGGACAGCAGGTTTATGGCTGTGCTGAGAGCAGCTCTGCCTTTCCAGTAACACCAGCACAGGAGCAGAGGCAGCAACAGAGACTTTGATCTGACTTGTCAGCCAGAGCACAGCAGCAACAGTGAGACTTGGGTTGAACTGCCAGAGCTCCCTCCCAAAGGGAAAGGGAGCAGAACTCTGCTCTGAAAGCAGAGCTCCTTCCTCACCTGGATGTGATGCACCCCTGTTAAAGCATTACAAACAATACCATGAAATCTTTCAGAGCCCAGAGTTCTTAGGACCTAATTTTACAGTTCCTAGGTAGAAATCAGCTCCTTTACAAAGCTTTGCAAACTTCCACTTGCACAGAGCAGAGACAGTTTTTTTTCCTCGAGAAGCAAAGCTTTCCTTATCACTGCACATTATCTTCAGTTCTATCAGATAAGCAAGTCCAGCAGGGTTAACACCAGGGTGGCAAGTTTCATAGAATCAAAGAATCCCAGACTGGTTTGGGTTGGAAGGGACCTTCAAGATCATCTAGATCCAACCCCCCCTGCATGGGCAGGGACACCTCCCACTAGACCAGGTTGCTCCAAGCCCCATCCAACCTGCCCTTCAACACTTCCAGGGATGGGGCAGCCACAGCTTCTCTGGGCAACCTGGGACAGTGTCTCACCACCCTCACACTAAAGAATTTCCTCCTAATGTCTAACCTAAATCTCCCCTCTTCCAGTTTACAACCATTACCCCTAGTGTTCTTGCTCCAAGCCCTTGTAAAAAGTCCCTCCCCAGCTCTCAGGCACTGGAGTGCTGCCATGAGGTAGCCCAGCCAGACACAACTCCTAGCTCTTGAACTCCCTTGTTCCACACCGATGCAGGGAGAGCTCCACCTGCTGCACCCTCACCCATCTGTGGTACCTCCCACCTCACTTGCACCATCCAGCATCTTCTCCCTTCGTGCTAACCTAAGCTGGGAAATTCAAGGAGAAAGTGGTTCAAACAGCAACAGGTGGAAGCACGTTTGCCTTCCCTGGGCAGCTGTTTCTGCCTAGGAGAGCTTATCACATCAGGGCTTGTTCACAAACAGATATGCCAACCATGTATAAAAGCCAGGGTTGTTTTGTTTTCCTCTGTTCCCAGCAGAACAAGTCCAGACATGATCTTGCTGGAAACACTGTGCTGCTCCAAATGACCTTTGAAAGGAAATAAAAAGTTACAGGGTTTACCTCTTCTCATCCTTAGCTCCCTTCACAACTAAGGCAGGCAAGTCTTGAACATTTTAAAAGGGCAATTCCCCAACAGAGACTGAAAAGAGAAGCTGCTGCCCCTGTCCTCAGACATTAAACAGTGAGAGCTACCAACCACTCCTCTGGGCCAAGCATCCCTGGTTTCAAATCCTTTCCATGAGACAACACAGATTTGCTGGCAGAACTGCAGCATTTTCCACACGAGGGAAGTGAACAGGAAAGCAAATCCCTGTTTAAGACCAAATCTTGCAGATACCACCACAGCCCCAGTGGTTTTGAAAAATAATTTCTGCTGTGTAAGGAGAAAAACATCATCCCCACAACCTCAAACTCTGTAAAGGATTTTATAATGACACAAATCAGCATACTGAGGTGGAAATTATCTTAAGAGCTCAATGAAAAAAGCAAGACCAATGTGGAAGTGTCAAAAAGATGCTACTAAAAAAAGAGGCTTCAAAGTTAAATTACCCTGAATGGAAACTAACTTTAACTAAGCTCAAAACCAGTATTAAACCTTTTTGAGAATTCAAATGTTTGGGCTTCAAGTTAGTTAGAACTTTGTATGTACACTTAAAAGAAAAATAAACACCCCAAGCCCCACAGCTCTGATTTACCTAAATCAGGATACCAGTAAAGTTGAGGAAATTATGTATTTCCAGCAGTCTCATTTCCTTAGGACATGCATCACTCCCTTTTACCAAAAGCTCAGCTCTAAGTCACTAGGAATCTGATGACATTTCATTAGTTTCCAGGCTGTTGGGATAGAAAGATTTAGATGAGGTCTGTACATGAAAAGGTGTAAGAGAAATGTGTTGGAAAATTTAATTATTATCAGCAAAAACTGCTTTTAACACAAGGTTCTTACCAGCACATGCTCTTGCCCTGGGATGATACTGTTTATACAAGAGTATTTTTCTGCTGTCTTAAAAAAAAATAACCAAAGCTACTTTTAGCCTCAAAAGTAAACAAAACAAACCCCAACTTCAAAACACTCCCAGTCCTGGGAACTGGTGTTGTTACATGGACAAAGCTTCAGTGTCTGTCCTGGCTGAACACCTGAATTTGAGACCCCACAGCTGAACCACCTCCTTTCAAACAAAAGCCAGGAAGTTCCCAGCCACATCTGACTCCCTCCTATCCCATTCAACTTGTACCCACAAAAGGTCGCTTCCAAGTGGAATTGGCAGCATTAGGTTTAGGGTTGGACTTGCTGATCTTAAAGGCCTTTTCCAACCCAAAGGGTTCTAGGACTCTAACTGCTGGCCTGCAATAAATATTTGCTGTTTGAGGGAGGACTGAAGTGCTGTCTCATCTACTGATCCCCAGAACGGGACCTCAGAGCACTGCACCTAAACCTGACCTGGCTAGAAACCCCTCGCAGCGTCAGGGGAGGTGGAAAAAAATGCAGTGTCAGTGAACCGCAGGCAAAGCAGGCTGGCAGGGGCCGGAGAGAGACCGGCCTGCCTGCCAGGTCTCAGGCATATTCACCGGCCGTGGCCCAGGCCCTGTCAGGGAGGAACCAGGGGTGCAGGCCCGCCTGTCACCCAGCCTGGGCTGTCACCTCACGTTAGCAGGAGGAGCCTTAGGGGCACTTTCCCTCTGCCCGCCCAGCCCAAGAGCGGGAACACAGCCAGACTTTCAACCCGCTGGCTCCCTCACCCTGGGGCCGCCACGGGACGGGAGCTGGGCCCGGTATCCGACCTGCAACAGAACTCGCCGGTCGGGGGTCCCTTCCCGGGGCCTCAGGCGGGGAGGAGCGAAGGGCAGGACACCAGGGATCCCGGGGGAACCACCAGGACCCCCCCAGGGGAAGGCCTGATGTGAGGTGCTTCACTCCCCCCCTCGGTTGCCATGCAAACACCGTCCGCACCTCCCCTCCCCACTCCCGGGAGGCCCCCAGCCCTGCCGTGCTGGGCGCGTCCCACCGGGACGAGGCGGGGGGGGCGGAAAGCCTTGGCCAGGCCGTGACCCACCTGCCCTGGCCTGCCCACGGAGGCGGGTGGCGAAGAAGAGGAGGACAGCGAGGAGCACAGCGGCGGCGGCGAGCAGAGCCGCGTCCATCCCTCAGGCCGGGTCCGCCCACACCGGCCGCGGCGGGAGAGGGTGGGCGGCACTTGGTACGTCCCACCCCTCCCGATTGCGAGGCCCCCTCCGTTCGCGGGCTGCCCGCACGCTGCCTGCAGCGAGGCGTCCGCTGCAGGCAGCGTGCGGGCAGCCCGCGAACGGAGGGGGCCTAAGAGGTGAAGCGCGGCCGTGAGGGAGCGGCGGCGCAGCTGCCCGTCCAGTCCTCGGAGGCTCCTCGAAGGGGCGTTGAAAGGAGAAATTTAAAACTATGAGGCAAAATTGGCCGTGAGCGTGGTGTGCCTTCGGGTGTCGTTGCTTCCGGTGGCCGCTGAGGCGTTTACCCTGAAGCGGGGTCAAGCTGAAGCTGCTTGGGTCGGTAGCACGTTAGGCGGCTGGAGAAATTATGGCCTGAATCCAAAGGAAGTTTGTCCGTGACAGAATTGGAGGGGCTGACACTGGACTGGGGAAGAGGAGGCACAAGGGAGACCTTATAGCAGCCCTGAAGGGGCTGCAGGAAAGCTGGGGATACACGGATATACACCAAGCAAAGCTCGAAAGATAAACTGGAAAGAAGCGTTTTTACAGCAATGTTACTTCTTTCTTAGTTTTTTTTATTTGTTCTTTCCTTGGTAGCAGTGGCTGTAGCTCGTGTGGGGGGAGCTGTTGGCTCCCAGATCCTGCTTGTCATCATCCAGCTAATCACGTTGCCGCACAGCCAGCACACACTTGTGCACCCGATATTATTTTATTTCCTTACACGGTCCCTAAAGTCTTTAATAAGGAGATGATGTTCATGATGTGATGTCATCGCTCCTCTCTGGGCTGCAGACGAGGTTTTTCCTGTAGGTGTCACCATTTTGCCGTGGAGAAGGGGAGCTCAAACTGCACATGAACGGCAGCCCGGGGGCTGGGAAAGGTCTTTTTCGTATAATCACAGAATCATAGTTTGGGTTGGAAGGGACCTTAAAGACCATCTGGTTCAAACCCCCCTGCATGGGCAGGGACACCTCCCACTAGACCAGGTTGCTCCAAGCTCCATCCAACCTGCCCTTCAACACTTCCAGGGATGGGGCAGCCACAAATTCCCTGGGGAACCTGTTCCAGTTCAGTTTGGTTACCACACCGAGGGTTTCTACAGAAACATTTTACATCCCTTGGGCTGTATTTCTCAGATCCCGTTTTATATTTTTCCTACTTTGGATCTGAAAAACTCCCTTGGGTTTCTTTAAAAGGATTTCAGAGGATTTTGAGGTTGACCTTCCTACCAAGGCACTAGGAAAATATATGCAGAGGCTGAGATGTGCAGTGGGTGTTAATTAAGGTAAAGTATCACCTCTTGGAGTATAATTTATCCCTCTCCATCTTGCAAATATGGCACTTCGGTGGGATCTGAGTAATCCAGAACTTGCAAACCTGTGTGATTTCCTCAGGGAGGCAGCACCTGATCCTGGTGCAGGCAGTTTTGGGGGGAAAATAGGTGGCTTTTCAAATTAGTCTTTATTTTGGTGAAAGATCAAATAGCCTCATTGTAGCTAGGAATGATACACACTTGTGGGAGCGATCCTCACTTCTTTGTGATGGTGCCAAGAATGAATCCAGCTGGCAGTGCACTCCCAGAGTGTTTGATTCCATAAGTGGAGGGTGACATCATATATTGATGTCCAGTAAATGAGACTCTAAGTAGAAGCAATTCAGCTTCATCTGTGCTAATAAACTGAGTGCATCCAGGAACTAAATGTATCCTGGGCCCTGTGGCCAGCTGGCACAAAATACCTTCTTCCACACTTGTGAACTGCCTT
Organism: Hemiprocne comata; assembly: GCA_020745705.1. Taxonomy (NCBI): domain Eukaryota; kingdom Metazoa; phylum Chordata; class Aves; order Apodiformes; family Apodidae; genus Hemiprocne; species Hemiprocne comata. The sequence continues at coordinate 3,088,843 of CM036589.1, read as the reverse complement.
GCCTTCCAGGGGAGGGTGGCTGGATGCAAACTGCCTGTTGGGAATTGTTCTGGGAGCATTCTGTGTGTCAAACCCTGCCTGGGAATTATCTAGGAAAATGCAAACTGGCACCTGAATTTATGCTGGGGAACTTCCTAACAATTTTCTCCCAGGGATGATTACTTGCCAGTGCCTGGGTTTACAGCGTGGATGTGACCTTCCTGTAGCAGGAGATATTTACAGGGAGAAATAGGCAAATGCTGCCTGCCTGCTCCCTCCCACTGGGGTATGGACCTCTGGTATCCTTCCAAATAAAGGTGCTAATAAACTGGGGCTTTTCTGGATCCACTCCTTTCTGCCAGCGGGCATAAAACGTTGTCAGCACCTCCCAGGAAGCCCTCGGTGGATGGCAGGATCAGCCTCCAGGAGGTGTCTGGATCCGTGTGCCACAGTTAAAGGGCTGCAGGTGTTTTTAGTTACAGGGCAATGAACTAGTGACCCTGGAGGTGGGGTGAGCTCTACCCAGGACCTGGGTGCACCCTGTGGTAGCTCAGCACCTCCCCAAAGCCATCTCAGCCTGCTGAGACCCCAGTGTTTGTTCTCACTTGGGTTGCTTGTTTTAAGAGAACATGTCCAGGTGGGTTTGGAATGTCTCCAGGGATGGAGACTCCACAACCTCCCTGGGCAGCTTGTCCCAGTGCTCTGTCACCCTCAGAGTAAAGAAGGATTTTCTCATGTTCAGGTTAAACCTCCTGTGTCCCAGTTTGTGCCCATTGCCCCTTGTCCTGTCACTGGACACCACTGGGAAGAGTCTGGCCCCATCCTCCTGACACCCCCTGTAGATCTTGATCAGCACTGATGAGATCCCCCCTCAGCCTCCTTCTCTCTCAGCTGAACAGCCCCAGCTCTCCCAGCCTTTCCTCACAGGGCAGATGCTCCAGTCCCTTCATCACCTTAGTGGCCTGTGCTGGACTCTCTCCAGTAGTTCTTGTCCCTCTTGAACTGGGGAGCCCAGAACTGCACCCAGGGCTCCAGGTGAGGCCTCCCCAGGGCAGAGCAGAGGGGGAGGAGAACCTCCCTGACCTGCTGGCCATGCTCTTCTTCATGCCCCCCAGGATGGCAGGGCACATTGCTGGCTCATGGCCATTCATTCCTGTCTTCCTGACTTAAGAGTCCAGGACACATCAGAAGGTGCTCTCAGGTTTGAAGCCACTGGAAGGTTTGTCCCACTCTGTTGTGTCCCGTGGCAGTTCACTTCTGCTCTGATGGTTTGTGTGTCTGGTCCAGTTCAGCCACAGCTTCTTCTGGGGCAGGAATTACTGCCTGAGTGAGGCTGGGTGGACAGATAAAGGCTCTTTCTCCTAAAAAGCTGGCAGAAGGTTTGAAACAAATAGTGCTAGTAAAAATCTAAATCTAAAAGCAATCCAGCAAGGCTGGATTTCCCTGAGAAGATCTTAACAAATCTCTGGAAATCCAGAGTGCTGTGAGATCCATGGGACTGAAATTCAGATGCTTCCCTGCTGCATGGCCATAGGGGTGAGAAGTGATCCTCAGACACTTCCTGGTGGGCTCTGAAGCAAACCCCAAACCTGTCAAAGGCTCTTTGGTGACCAGTGAAGCTGTGCAGGGTGTGTGGATTTGGTTGTCCCTCATTTCTAGCAGGGACCAGTTAATGTCCTGACTGTCTGGTTAGACCATGTGGCTGTGGCTGCCTCCCTGTGTGTGTGGATGTCTTTCCAACAATTCAACTCCATTGTTTTCTTAATCTCTTTTGGCTATAAATTATACGAGGTGGTTCCTAACCAATGTTTTTGGGGGCTGGACAAATTCCCAGGAAAGACCTGTTCCTCCAGACCTGCATATTCTGCTGGAAATCATCCTTGACTAACTCCACGTAGCTCATCTGAGCCTAGTTCAGGCAGGTTACTTTTCCGTGCCTTGCATTTTATAGCTGAAAACCAGAGATAAAAAATATTTGCCTTCCACACGAAGCCAGTCGTGGGAAGGACAAGCATTATCTAACCAGTGCTGGTGTTCATGCTCAGCAGTTGCTGTCCTTCTGGATATCTTTTCCATGCAGTTCTGCCTTGGCTGCAGAGCTCTCTCCTCTCAGCTCTGGCCCGCGGGCTGTTTTATCTAGGAGCCTTAATGAGCTTCCTGTATCATTTCAATGTGTAAATTGTAACCAGTTTAGAAGTCATTAGTTAAGAAGTCTGTCACTGCAGCCCCATTTAACTTCACCTGTCCCTTCCCTTGTTTCCATAAAGCCCATGGAAAGGGCTATCTCCTCCAGGCAGTCATCTCCATTTGAAATAACAAAGCCCATGACTCAGCTGACAACACTCCAGTAGTGACCAAGACCTGGATCATCAGGCTTTCCAGCTCAAATTAACAAAGAACTGTTCTTCTCTCTCCACATACCCACCAGCATGAAGGGCAAAGAAAATGTTGAAATGCATTTTCTTTTTTGGCTGCACATGGGAATGTAGAGCAAACAGGGGAGCTGCTGCTGTGATCCAGCAATACCTCCCTTAGGTTGTCCCCAGGGACTGGTGGGGATTTGCAACTGTGATGCCATTGCTGCTTGAGGTAAGGCATGAGCTGCAAAAAATCCAGGTTTCCAGCCAAGCTACTTAAATCAAGTGCTGGATTCCAAACTCCTCTGAAGGGGAACGTTGCTCACCCTTTAACATCTTGGTTTCAGCAGGTGGAGTCACAGCCTGCCTTTCTCTTACTGGCTGCAAGACAGAAGAAAGCATTTTTGTTTTATCTTAGCTCGAGGCTAAATTGTGCTTCTCCCAGACGTTGTCTCTGGGGCAAAGCCTCCCCTCCTTTCCAGGCTCCTTCCTGCTGTTCTCAGCATCCCTTCACCTGTGCCTTCCCTCTGGGCTCAGGAGCACCTGGTGGAACGGGCCAGGGAACTGATCCTGGCTTTCATAACATTTTTATCACCAAAAGACATGTCTATGGAACAACAGCGTTAGAGAATATTGGTGATTAGATATTAGATGAGGTATTAGGTAGAAATTATTTCTTCTGGAGTATTGGTGAGACACTGGCCCAGGTTGCCCAGGAAGCTGTGGCTGCCCCATCCCTGGAAGTGTTCAAGGGCAGGTTGGATGGGGCTTGGAGCAACCTGATCTAGTGGGAGGTGTCCCTGCCCATGCAGGGGGGTTGGAACTAGATGATCTTTAAGGTCCCTTCCAACCCAAAACACACCACGATTAAGATTACAGAGGAGGCAGAGCTCAGCTCCTCTCAGAGGTGTGTGACAAAGGATGAGAGGTGCTGGGTGTGAGCTGCAGAGGGAGATTCCAATGAGTTGCAAGGAACAGTGTTCCCACTGTGAGGATGGTGAAACTCTGGACCACAGCCCAGAGAAGAGGGGGCGTTGCTTTCTGTGGGTGTATTCAACACTCAGCTCGATGAGGTACCTTCCAGCCTAAATTTTTTACGCAAATCTGCAAATGACCATGAAATAAACCAGAAGGAATTGCAAGTATTAGAAGAGATCAGGTGGAATGCAGCATGTGCACTCATCATAGGACCACAAACTGGTTTGGGTTGGAAGTGACCTTCAAGATCATCTAGTTCCAACACCCCTGCCATGGGCATGGGCAGGGGCACTTGCCACTAGACCAGGTTGCTCCAAGCCCCATCCAACCTGCCCTTGAACACTTCCAGGGATGGGGCAGCCACAGCTTCTCTGGGAAACCTGGGCCAGTGTCTCACCACCCTCATGCTGAAGAATTTTGTCCTAATGTCTCACCTAAATCTCCCCTCTTCCAGTTTTAATCCATTCCCCCTTGTCCTCTCACTACAAACCTATGTCAGAAGCCCCTCCCCAGCTTTCCTGTAGCCCCTTCAGGAACTAGAAGGTGCTCTAAGGTCTCCCTGGAGCCTTCTCTTCTCCAGGCTGAACAGCCCCAACTCTCTCAGCCTGTCTCCAGAGCAGAGCTGCTCCAGACCTCTGGGCATCTTTGTGGCCCTTCTCTGGACTCACTCAAGGAGCCCTTATGTTGGGGGCTCCAGAACTTGACACAGTACTCCAGGTTGGGAGTCTCCTCATCTGGCTTTACAGTAACTGCTCCATTTCAGCAGCTCCTTGCTGCGGGCTGGCCAAGAGCTAAGGAAGCTCCATCAGCAACGTGGAATATTTGCTTTTCTACTCAAACTGTGTGGAGTTCACAGGTACTTCTGAGAGCAGCAAGGCTGCTTTCATCTCCCTGGGGCTAATCCAAATAACTTACGTTGCCGGAGGAAGTTGGGGGAGAGCAAGAGAACACAGAGTATCTTTACTTAAAAATAAATTCTAAAAAAATCCTTAAAATGGAAGCACTCCATGGGGGTCCAGCAGGATTGGGAGTAACCAGTCCTTGCTAGTTCTGCATTCATCACCTGTGTAAAGTGTCTGCTCTGAATTGCCTTCTCTCTCCAACAAGTGGTGCTCCTGGCTAGTGTTAATTGGGCAGTGTGGGGCAAGGAACAGAGCAGTTGTGTCTGGTCTACCTAATCTGTGAATAAATGGGGAAATTTAGGATTATGAGGACTGTCAGGCTGGATTAGACTCAAGGCACATGTTATCTTGGACCTTCCTTTCTTTGATGGCCAGCACAGCAGGTTTCCAGGGATCATTTCAAAAGCTGTACAGAAGGCTTCAGAGGAAGAATCAGTTCTTTTCTCCCCTTTCCCCTGAAATATTGCTCTGTCTACCTTCTTTGCAGGGTAAACTTCCAAAAATCATGATGAATTTTTCAGCAGGGAAGGCAGCTTGCATACCCTGGGTAGGTGGGAAGAACTCAGGATTGATCCATAGCTTTTGCCAGGGGCTACCAGGAATCCTAGAATCCTAGAATCACAGACTGGTTTGGGTTGGAAGGGACCTTCAAGATCATCTAGATCCAACCCCCCTGCATGGGCAGGGACACCTCCCACTAGACCAGGTTGCTCCAAGCCCCAGCCAAGCTGCCCTTCAACACTTCCAGGGATGGGGCAGCCACAGCTTCTCTGGGCAACCTGTGCCAGTGTCTCACCACTCTCACAGAAAGGAATTTCTTCCTAATGTCTCACCTAAATCTCCTCTCTTTCAGCTTAAAACTATTCCCCCTCATCCTCTCACCCCCTGCCCTTGTCCAAAGCCCCTCCCCAGCTTTTCTGGAGCCCCTTCAGGCACTGGAAGGTGCTCTAAGGTCTCCCTGGAGCCTTTTCTTCTCCAGGCTGAACAGCCCCAACTCCCTCAGCCTGTCTCCAGAGCAGAGCTGCTCCAGCCCTTGGATCATCTTGGTGGCCCTTCTCTGGACCGTCTCCAACAGCTCCATGTCTCTCCTGTGCTGAGGGCTCCAGAGCTGGACACAGCACTCCAGGTGGTCTCACCAGAGCAGAGCAGAGGGGCAGAATCACCTCCCTCACCCTGCTGGCCACACTTCTTTTGATGCAGCCCAGAATCTTTTGCTGCCTCTGTGTATTTTATCTGTGCAGTGGACCGTGAAAGTCTGGAGCTTTTAAAAAAAAGGACAGGGAAACCCAGGTCTCGTTTGTCCCTCAAAAGCAGTCAGAAAAGCACTTCTGCAGGGATCTCTTTCTGCAGGGATCTATCTCCAACAGAGGCCATGATGCTTGAAAATTATCTTTGCTCTGGGTGGCAGAGCCTAAAGGAGAGGAAGCTAAACTGCATCACCTGGGGAGAGATGCCAAACCAGTAATCCCATAAATGAGATTCACTGGATTTCATCTGTTAAAATGCCCCAGGCCCTTAGCATCCTCCCTGGGTTGCAGGCAAGTAGTTACCCCAGAGTTATGCACCCCAAAATGGCAAAAGATGCCAATACACAAATATTTGGCAGGCTTGTGTGGACAAGATGGATGAGAAGAGACCCCCCTCAAAGCCCCAGGAGCTGCTTTGCATTTTACAGGGGGAGCAGAAAAGCAGGAGGTGGTTTTTAGGCAGTGCTGGAAAGGAAGGGAAGCACCTTTCAGTGTGTCAGCAAACATTTAATTAGGCACAATCACATCAGTTGAATCAAAATGATACTAGAAAAATCTTTTTTTTTAACAGACAGAATAGCACACAGGGAGTTTTCCTTCTTTTATTCCCAGACCCTTCCTCTCAGGGCTGGGAGGGAAAGGTACAGAAGGGTTTGGAGTTAGATTTTCCCTTTATTTTCTCAGTAGCTTTATACACAGAATGATCTCACACAAGGAAATGGGCCCTGGTGTGATGACTTCATAATTTCTGTTTTGCTGGGAAATAAATGTTTGGTGCTGGGAGCCCTAAACTTCTGAAGCATAGCACCATTTGCCTGGTCATCCTTTCATCTTCATAAAATCCTGAGCTCTGAAAACAAAATCTTGCAGTAATTTTTGCAGGGATCTCACAGCTCTGCAGGCTGCCCACGTTCCTGCAACGTCTGGGCTTTCAGAGGGCTTTTTGTTGCCTGTTTTCTCTCTCAAGGAGCTATTGTGACACCTGCCAGTGACAATGCTGAAGAATGGTGGCTTTTCCTCTCAGTGTTTGTGAAAGTAGCAGTTCCTTAGGGGCTATAAATCCTTGATCTCTTGTTTACTATGGGCTGTCCCCAACTGGTGATGATGAGAGTGTTTCCATTCGCTTCATCTGGCTGAAGGTAAATATTTCCCTCCTGCTGTGCCTTTTGAAATAAACTTTCTCTGGGGTGTTTTCTGTGACACGTTTCCAGGGTGAATCCATTGTTTGATGTCTGCTGGATCTTGTTTTATGATTAGTTCCCTCATCTGGTTGATGATGCCCCGTGATGTTATCACAAGGTGCAAGAAGATAGGTGGGAACACCATGAATTTTAAGTGGGATCCAAGAGATGTTTCCAGGAAGCTGGCAGGGGGTTATTTTAAATGCCTGAAGAAACCCCTCATAGCAGGCATGATTTTTGTCTGGAAAGGTGGAGAACCTGTGGAGGATTTGGGGAGGTTACATCTCCACTCTCTGGGCAACAGTAGGTTTCTCACATCTCAGGCACCAGCAGGCTTCAGTGAGGACTTCTTGTAGGCAAACACAAGGACACAGCACCTGGAGGGGTTGGAGAGTTGGGCGGGGAGAAACTTAATGAAATCCAACAAGGGCAAGTGTAGAGTCTTGCATCTGGGAAGGAACAACCCCATCTACCAGTATAGGCTGGGGACTGACCTGTTGGAGAGCAGGACAGGGGAAAGGGACCTGGGGGTTCTGGTGGACAGAAGGATGACCATGAGCCAGCAATGTGCCCTTGTGGCCAAGAAGGCCAATGGCATCCTGGGGTGTATTAGAAAGGGTGTGGTTAGTAGGTCAAGAGAGGTTCTCCTCCCCCTCTATTCTGCCTTGGTGAGACCACATCTGGAGTATTGTGTCCAATTCTGGGCCCCTCAGTTCCAGAAGGACAGGGAACTGCTTGAAAGAGTCCAGCACAGAGCCACAGAGATGATGAAGGGAGTGGAACATCTCCCTTATGAGGAAAGGCTGAGGGAGCTGGGCCTCTTTAGGTTGGAGAAGAGAAGACAGAGGGGCGACCTCATCAAAGTTTACAAATATGTTAAGGATATGTTAAGGATGTCAGGATGATGGAGCCAGGCTCTTCTCGGTGATGTCCAGTGATAGGACAAGGGGCAATGGATGCAAGCTGGAGTGTGAGAGGTTCCACATAAACATGAGGAAAAACTTCTTTACTGTGAGAGTGACAGAGCCCTGGAACAGGCTGCCCAGAGAGGTTGTGGAGTCTCCTTCACTGGAGACATTCAAAACCCACCTGGATGTGTTCCTGTGTGATGTACTCTAGGTGACCCTGCTCTGGCAGGAGGGTTGAACTAGATGATCTCCAGAGGTCCCTTCCAACCCCTAAGATTCTGTGATCCTGTGGATGAGTAAGAGATGCAGGACAGCAGTCCATAGAAACCTCTGAGGATGCTGTTCTCAAAGTTGTGTTTAATGAATCCTGAAACAAGAGCAATCCAGGTGCTGTTGTTGGGGAGGCAGCAGACAATGTAAATGGAGAGCAGCAAGAGCAAGAACTCGATCACCTAAGACACATGCTTGTTCCAAGTGCTTCCTATGGTGGAGGCAGCCCTTATCTTTCTCCTTTGCCTGCAGAAGAGGTCAGTGATGAATCCATTTAGGACTACCACAAGGATGATGAAGATCAGATCCAGGCTGACAGATGCATAGGTGAACTTCATGATGAAGTTCTCTGGAACTTTACTTAACCAAGTGCTGGTAGCCAACCAGACAATGTTTCATTACTTACCCTCCTTGCTGTTGTGTTGCACTGAAGGTAGGGCAGTTGGAAGATGATGGTCAAGATCCAGCAGCCAGCAAGGATGCCATTTACCTGCTGCCCCTGGTACCTGAAGATGAACTTGGACCAGCGATGGTTAGGCATGCAGATCTTTATCAAGTGGAGGAAACTCAGCTTCTCCATTGACCAGATACTGACCAGCCTCAGCATGTGATATGTGTAGAGGAGGATGCTCTCTCTGCAACCCCTCTCACCACCACCACGGGTTCCAACAAAGGAGAGAACCATAGGGACCTCTTTGTAGCAACAGAGTAAGAGGTTAACAAGGGCCATGTTGACAATGATCCTGTCTAAGGACTGGAGGACTTTGTGCTGATGACATTACTGATAGAGTTCAAGAGGACAATGAAGTTGCCTACTGTGCTGGTAAATGCCAGGAGATAAATGAAGATGGTTATGGGATTCCATACCGTAACTGATGCCTGAAGAAGGGCTCCCATAACCTTTCCCAGCTGCTTTCCTAACTTCTTCCTTCTTTCCTTGGCTGCTTGAACCTACCACATCTGCCCCAGGCTCTGAACCATCATGTTGGTGGCCGTGTGGCCATCACCTCTCTCCATGGGGCCATTCCCTAGTCCCCACCATGGTTTCCAAGCTGCAGCTCCACTACCTCCAACTGCTTTGCTGCTTGTGCAGCTGCTCTTGCCTCTCTTCGAAGGGCCAGGCTGGGGAGGGTGGAGATGAGGCAGGGAGCTGTGTTGAGGCTGGAAGTGCTGAGTATGTAAGTAGAAAGACTTGCAGGTGAAAAGCCCTGCAAGAAATGGTGGGGTTGGAGGTTGTGCTTGAGAACTGATGTTAGCTTGAAGCTTGCATTGAGCACTGGGAGGACTGTCCTGTGGTGGTGGGTCACTGGTGGCTGAAGATGGCTGAACTGCCCATAGCAGGGGAGTTGGAGCTAGGTGGTCTTTAAGGTCCCTTCCAACCCAAACCATTTTATGATGGAAGAGGGTAGATTTAGGTTAGATGTTAGGAAGAAATTCTTCACCATGAGGGTGGTGAGACGCTGGCCCAGGTTACCCAGAAGCTGTGGCTGCCTCATCCCTGGAAGTTGGATGGGGCTTGGAGGTGTCCCTGCCTATGGCAGGGGATTGGAACTAGATGATCTTGAAGGTCCCTTCTAACCCAAACCAGTCTGGAATTCTCTGCTTAATGAAAAGGCTGGCTTGATGGGACAGGGAGGTGCATGGGTCCATGTGTGTGTGAAGGTGACAGAGGTGAGTCCTTCTGGGCAAACTAAGGAAAAAAAGCATTAAAAAGAGCCCATGACTGAAATGCTGAGGTCTGTGTCTTAACTATGGTCCAGCCCTCTCCTTCCTCTACCCTCACCCGTCCCACCCAGCAGGCACTGAACCCCATCAGATCCCTCAAGCTTGATTTCCTTGTCCCTCAGGGTTGTCAGATCAGCCTCTGGGCATGCAGGCTCCTGGTTCCTCACCCTCCAAGTCCTCTTGGAGACGCAGTGGGATGTGGTCAGGGTAGGAGAGGGGCTCTGGGCTCTCAAAGAAGCTCCAATCACAGCCTCTGAGTTTCCTTGCTCCCATCTAAAATAAAAGTAAGAGGGGCTCCACCTGCCCAGTTGGTATCCAGCTCTCTCCTCCATGGTCCTTGGAAAGGGTTGCATCATTCCTGGTGGGAGCACAGAGACTTATTGGGGATGTTCTTCTGCAATGCTTGTTTCTGGGTGTCCTTTGATGTGGTGACAAATGCCTGGACATGTTCATGGTTAAAATAAACTCTCTGAGAAGAAGGAACAGAATCCAGGGCTCTTTTTTGCTTTCAGATTTCTACAGCACTAGGTTTTTTTTCAAGGCAAAATTGCAACATCAGAGGCTGTGTTTAGGTTTGGGTTTTTTTGTGGTTGGTTTGTTTGTTTATTTTGGTGTGTTTTGTTTTTGGTTTTTTTTTTTTTTTTTAATGCAAAATATTAGTCGTGGGAGTTTGTTTCCATTCTACCAGACTTTTCAAAATCAAGCAACCATTTATTTTACTAATTGGAAGTGGAACCACGCTAAAGTATGTTTTGTTTTGTTTTGTTTTTTTTCAGTGGAGCCACAAGAAAAGAAACATATTTGATTTTATCCCCTTCCCAGCTTTGTTCTTGGATGATGTTGACTCCCAGTGGCTGGGCCAGACAGGGAGAGAAGGAAGCCCCCCCTCAGTATGGTCAGTACCATACTGTGGTTTGGAGGCTCAGTTGTGGACCCTGCTTTTGTGGAGTGTGGTCTGCTTTTGGCCATGCAGGTATCAGCGTGGGGATGAGCAAATAACCCTGCTTCTCAAACGAGGGCTCCTGTTGCAGCCCCACAGAATCACAGAACAGAATCACAGAATCACCAAGGCTGGAAAAGACCTTTAAGATCATCAAGTCCAGCCTATGACCAACACCACCACACCATCTAGACCATGGCACTCAGTGCCACATCCAGCCTTGCCTTGAACACATCCAGGGATGGTGCCTCCACCACTTCCCTGGGCAGTCCATTCCAATGTCTGATCACCCTCTCCGTGAGGAAGTGCTTCCTAATATCCAACCTAAACCTCCCCTGGGGCAGCTTCAGGCTGTGCCCTCTTGTCCTGTCAGACCCATCCATGAGCTCTTATTTGGTCTGTGTTGGCTCTCTTGCTAACAGCTCCTTTCTCTATTGGTGGCCAAAATCAGCTGCCTTGAGGAAAAGAAACAGCAGATCTTTCTTCTGTCTGAAGGAAGCAGCACCATAGGACTCCCCTGGCTGAGGTTGTCTTTGCTTTAGTGCCTTCAATGGACCTTTCCTCCCTGGGTTTGCATCTTTGCTTTTGAACCCATTTAAGGGGTTTCAAAATAACCCCCATTATAGGATGAGGGGGAATGGTTTTGAGCTGAAAGAGGGTAGATTAACGTGAGATATTAGGGAGAAATTCTTTGCTGTGAGGGTGGTGAGACCCTGTCCCAGGTTGCCCAGAGAAGCTGTGGCTGCCCCATCCCTGGAAGTGTTCAAGGGCAGGTTGGATGGGCCTTGGAGCAACCTGGTCTGGTGGGAGGTGTCCCTGCCCATGGCAGGGGGGTTGGAACTGGATGATCTTGAAGGTCTCTCCCAACCCAAACCATTCTATGATTCTGTGATTTACAGGGATGCCTGATGTAAATCAGCAGGAAGGTGGGAATACCTTTGGAAGGCAGGAAAGTGTCCATCACAGCCCCAAGGGCTCCCATAGCATTCTCCATGGCTGGGAGCACAGCTGCTCCTCAGGCTTCCCATCCCATTGCTGGGCGTTATTCCAGCTGTAACCTGGACACAAAGTGAGGAACTGAGCTCAGTTTAGGTGCTGGAGGATCCCACAGAGATTAATTAATCCATGAGGTCGATGGTGGTGGGGACAGGCAGTGTCTTTTGCACTATTAATGCAGGGCTGGGAGAACAAATCAATAGCCAGTGATGGCTGCCCAGGTTACGTTGTCTTCTCTTTGATTTAATCACTGGATGATGAGTCCAGAGCTTGAAAACCCTGCACTGAAACATTGTGCTGTTCTTCTTATTGGATGGCTACTGATAGAAATGACTGGAAGATTGCCAATACTCCTAATTCCTTGTGCAAAAACACAAGGGCTGTGTAGAATCCCACCCGTTTGCCCCAAATCAGCATCAGCTCCACCTGCTGCCCACCTGATATTTGGGCTGTCTGCTTGAAAGCCACCAGTGATGGGACACGTGCCCTGTCCCACCCCCAGACCCTCCCAGTTCATCACTGTCCCTGTCACAATGAGGATTTCCTTTATGTCTGACCTACGTCTTCCAGGGGACAATGTATGCCCAATATCATCACTGTTCTGTAATGAATATTCATTTTAATTCTGTAATGAATAACAAAGGTCAGGGTTCTTCAATAAAACAGAAGAACAAGGTCCATGGTGACTGGTGTAGAAAGCAGGGAGATACTATAATTAATATCACAAGACTGGCAACGTGCTAAGGAAACTCCTGGCAACCAGATGAAGGGATTCGATGAAGTTTTAGCCTCAAGAAGTTAAAAAAAGCCTCAACTGAAGTGAGTGGAAATTCTGCCTGCATGAGAGACACAGGTGGAGAGGAAAATCAGCTTATTTTAATCAAAGCAAGAGGGGAAAATCCTTTAATTTAAATCAGTCCAAGTGATTGCAGGTTTAATTCTTCCCCCTTGTTAGACTCTTCACTCCCTACCCTACAGTCCTAAGAGACCTCTTGACATTGGAGGTGCTGGAGTTTGATTTGTATGTATGCTGACCCCTCGAGGTGATACACCAAAGCCATCCTCTCCTGGTGGGGTGGCTTTCAAGCTGAATCTTTTGGTGAAGAGAACTACACTGATACTGTCCCTTTATGGAAATTGTGATGGGTGAGGAGAAAGTGTCTTCTCCATTGGTGCTCTCAGGTACATGGGTCTGAGGTGGTAAATAATTGCTATAGATGGGAGGAGGAGGAAGGAGCTTTGCTTCTGTTCTGAGATGGATGCAAAGGATAGAGGAGACACAGAAACACAGATCTGTTGATCCTACCTGGAGACCCCATCTGGAGCACTGTGTCCAGTTCAGGAGCCCTCAATACAAGAGGGACATGAACCTGTTGGAACGAGTCCAGAGAAGGGCCACAAAGATGCTCAGAGGGCTGGAGCAGCTCTGCTCTGGAGACAGGCTGAGAGTGTTGGGGGTGCTCAGCCTGGAGAAGAGAAGGCTCCAGGGAGACCTTAGAGCACCTTCCAGTGCCTGAAGGGGCTCCAGGAAAGCTGGGGAGGGGCTTTGGACAAGGGCTTGTAGCAATAGGATGAGGGGGAATGGTCTTAAACTAGAGCAGGGTAGATTTAGATAAGAGATTAGGAGAAAGTTGTTTCCAGTGAGGGTGGTGAAGCACTGGAACAGGTTGCCTAGAGATGTGGTGGAGGCCCCATCCCTGGAGGCATTCAAGGTCAGGCTTGACCAGGCTCTGAGCAACCTGATCTAGTTAAAAAGATCCCTGCTCACTGCAGGGGAGGCTGGACTAGATGACCTTTAAAGGTCCCCTCCCACCCCACACATTCTGTGATTCTATGATCTTTGTTTGGGCTGAGAAGAAAACAAAACAGTTTTCTTTTCCTCCTCCCTGCAGTAGCTATCTGCTGTAGAAACGAGAGAAGTAAGGGAAAGATGATACTGGGTAGATGTTGGTTCAGAAAGCCCAGCAAAAAAAGCCCTGGTTTACCTTGGTTTTGATGGAGTTCAGCCAAAATTCCCACCAAGAGATAAATGGCAGTGCATTCCTTTTCTTCCCATTTTGCTTTATTTCATCACAGAAATGACACAGATGGAGAGGTTTTAACCAGCCAATTCCAATGAATAAGTGGAAGAGAGACCCCATTTTGTCCTGGCAGTCCTTCTGGAACCCAGGCCAACTCATTAGCCAGAGATCTCTGCATCCCTCAGCAGAACAGCCTGTTCCCCCTGCCCCACGCCTGGCATGGCCCTATTCTGCTCTCCTACCATCCACAGAGGTTAGTGCTTGGAGGGAGACAACACTGGAAAGCTGCAGCCTCAGCACCCTTCAATCTTACCACTTCATCTCACACCCTGCCCTGTTTTTATATATATTTATATATATATATTTGTGTTTGGAAAAAGAACAACAACTGGCTTTTGCAATCATTTTTTATTTTTCAGCCCTCCCATCCCTCCCCTTCCCCATCCCTGGGAAACACCCTGGGGGATTCAGCCAAAAAGAAATTTGAAGTTTGAAATTGAAGGTTGAAGCTTAAAGAGGGGAAACTCAGGCTAGACATTAGGAAGAAGTTCTTTCCTGAGAGGGTGGTGAGATGCTGGCCCAGGTTGCCCAGAGAAGCTGTGGCTGCCCCATCCCTGGAAGTGTTGAAGGGCAGGTTGGATGGGCTTGGAGCAACCTGGTCTGGTGGGAGGTGTCCCTGCCCATGGCAGGGGGCTTGGAACTAGAGGATGTTGAAGGTCCCTTCCAACCCAACCATTCTATGATTCCATGAGTCTGTGATTCTAAATGGGAATATCCTGGTGTGTTTTTTGCAGTTAGATGGGGTTGGGGTTTTTTTTAGGATTTGTTTTTCAACAGAAAAGCAAAAATAACCCTGAGAAATGGAGCTGAGAGCAGAGTCCTGTTCCCAGCTGGGCAAATATCAAAAGGCCATTTCACCTCCACTCAGCCCTGTCCCTCTGAAGCCATGGGTTGGGTTCTGCACTCACCTGTATCTCCTAGTGCCATCAGTGGACTTCCAAAGACTGGAAAAGTTGGAGACTTTCCCAGAGACAGATTTTGGATGTTGCTACCATTCTCTGGTCCTTACCTTTTGGCATCACTGAACAGGTCTGAAGGCAGTTTGATGATGTCCATCCTGCAGCAGGTCTTCTCCCCCCTGGTGCTAGGAGCTCTAGAACATCCCACCAACCAAGCATGGAGCAGTGAAAGGCAGGACAAAGGGAAAGGAGAGGTGGTTGCTCCTCCTCACTCCTTCTCAAACACAAGGACAGGATGTATAGGGGCAGCTACTGAAAAGGTGCTTAATCACCATGAGGCATGAGAATATCCATGGGACCCTGTTTTCCTCTGTAGGTGCCTAAAAACCTGTATCAATCTACCCCCAGATTTTTAAAGGACACAAGTGAGAAGGACTTCGTCTCACTCTGATGGCTGCTTCTTGCCTGACATCAGTCTCTCCATGCCTTAGTTTCCCCATGTGCAAAATGGGGATGATCAAGGGTGGAAGGACATTGTGAAAGCTCATGTGGTCCTAGCTGGTTAACACCACACAGTCCCTGGTTAAGGCTTGGTCTGTTCTGGCCACACTGGCCATTTTCCTGCCGAAGTCCTTCATGGAACCTGCCTGGGGCCAGCCAAAGCTTTAGGCTCCATGGTCATGGCTTCCATCCTCCTCCTGCTCCCTTGGGGCTGCTGGTGGCCCTACACTTGTCACTGTCATCCCTGTTTTCTGCCTTCTCAGAGGGGTTTCACCCTCACCCTCAGCCAGGTGTCAAGGCCAGCCCTGGCCTATTGCTTCAGCAGCTCGTCCTTCTTCTGGACCCTGGCTAAGCCCAAGGTTGCCCTTGCTCCTCAGGCTCACAGGTCTTTGACTGTCCCTGCTCCCTGGATGTATTCTCTTCCCCCCATGTATTCCTTGGGGATGCAGCATCCTACTGCATGGGATCAGACAATCCCTGCGTGGTGCTTGGACCATATCTTGAGGTCCCAATGTTCACCATGGCATCACCTTCACCAGGCAAGCCTCAGGGCAGGGCACAGGGGAGCACTGGAGCATGTTGAAGGACATCACTGCTAGGTCTGCACCTTTGCTGATGGACACAGCCAGCCCCTTTCAGGATCCTGCCACTGATGGAGTGGGGAGATCTGTGTTCATCCCTGTTTCTCCCACTGCTTATCTGTGTGGCACCAAGCAAGTCACTTAACCTCTCTCAACTTCTTCTTTGCCTGTAGGACTAAGATCTGTCCTTCTACCCTGGTGTGACCCATTGCTTTAAAGCAACAGGTCTTTGGTGTGCACCAAGCTGGATCCTCATCTACCCAACACAGTCTGTATCAGAGGGAAGCAAAAAAATTCAACAGGGCCTTCAGAAGAGCAGCCACTGCCACCTCCTGGCTCACGGGGTGACTGAAATTGCTCCTTGATTTTGGTTCAGGTCCCTTAAACGAAACCTTGCCTAGACCCCAGCGTGGGCTAGAAGCTCTCCCACCCAACAGCCTCGTGCAAACCACATCCAGGTGTCCCTAAACCAAGCTCAGACCTTGCTCTGGCACTTTGAAGTGTCCGGGCAACCGCTTTCCAGTCAGAGCTTGAGTGACGAGTGTGGACGTAGCGTGTCAGATCAGAGACTCCACAAAAAGCAGCAGCTTCGGGGTGCAGCACCGTATTCCAGCACTGAGGAGAATTCTGTATTCCCATCTGCTTCCTTTTAAGCAGCTCCAGGGATGGAAGGAGCCACCTTAAGAGAATACAGCCAGCACCATCCTGCTCCAGCCGCCCACGGGCTGACAGATTAAATCTCCTTGGCTTGTGCCAGAAGTTTTGCTCACTTGTTTGTCATTATCTGGAGTTTTGTTA